>OZ023192.1:2525000-5196714 GCA_963995505.1 Hypericum androsaemum | reverse complement strand
ATACCCGGTTCAAATTAGATTAGTCAGTCCAATAGGCCGGATACTAAAAAGTTGAAGCTTTCCTAAATATCTATTTCGCCACTGTCGTCTTTGCGGCTTAGAAGTTAAAAACCCATTATCGTAATTGAACCTCACTTCCACGTCCCATTTCGCCACGATCTGCTACCTTTTAAAAGTCATACTCGGTTTGAATTAGATTAGTCAGTCCAATAGACCGAATACTAATAATTAAAAAAAGTTGAAACTTTCCTAAATATCTATTTCGCGACTGTCGTCTTTGCGGCTTAAAAGTTAAAAACTCATTATCGTAATTGAACCTCACCTCCACGTCCCATTTCCCAACGCCCTCTTTCCCTTTCTCCTCCGCCTCCCTAACTCCAGGAACACGCACCACCAAAACCACTTCCGGTCTCTCTCCTCTCTTCCCCTCCTTTCCTAAAACCCTGGAAAAGGGAATTCCATTCCCAATCTATCTAACATCACCCGCTTCCTGGTTTTCCCTTCCTTAATCTCAAATCATAATTTTCCTTGAATAATAATAAAGGAGAGGAAAGTCTCATCCTTTCTTCATGAGTTCCACTCAATTCCATTAAAGTTCGAATCTTTCGCATTTCCTAGGTGGAATTTTCGGTACCCACATCCTAAAACGCAACAATTCGAGGGAACCCAGATAGGGTAAAGGGGAGAATGCCCATTAAAAGTAGTCAACAAGTGCCTTCCTACTCCGAGATAGAGACCCATTTCGAGGAGGAGGAAGAGGAAGAAGGAGAAGAAGAAGATGATGATGATTTGGCCGGTGGCGGCGTTATTGGGGAGTTCAATTCTATAGACAGGATTCCAAATTCCCATTTCCCTGCGTGTGATTTGTACGCCGGTGGTGGTGGATCGGAGGACTATCCCGCGGTGGCGGCCGGGCCGGACCAGCTCACCTTGTCCTTCCAGGGGGAGGTTTATGTGTTCGATGCTGTTTCGCCCGATAAGGTACTTGAAGGCTTGTTTAAAGGTTGATGCTTTAGCTTCTTTTTTTTTCTTTTTTCTTTTTTGAGAATTGTGGATTTAAAATAAAAGCCTTTCATTAGATAATAGGAGGATTACAACACATGAAAGTAGAGTACATAGACAATAGACGAAGACACGTAATAGACAACGAATTACCAATTTGTAGATGGTAAGGTGGCGAGATTGGCTTTCATGGCCATACGATCACCTACTAGAGCGAGCCAACGACTTCTCTAGAGAGGTAGACCTACGGTACTTGAGGGCTTGTTTAAAGGTTGATGCTTTAGCTAGTTTTCTCCTTGTTGGTTCAGGATGCTGCTTATTTTGCAAGATTGGGTTCCCTTTTGTTTCGGCAATCAGCAGCTTTTTGTAGTTGAAGGAGAAACTTGGCTTTGTGATAGCATTTTCATGTTGATAGTTCTTTTAATTTGGTTGACTAAGCTGTAATAATTGCTTTGGATTTGTCATGTGCTAGGTTTTGTGAGAAACCTAGACCGGTGGTGATTTGGGGTATGATTTTGCAGGTTCAGGCAGTTTTGTTGCTTTTGGGTGGATATGAAGTCCCTCCGGGCATTCCTGCCATATCTACGACGGTTCAGAGCCAGAGACAAGGGGATTGTCATAATGTAACTGATCTATGAATACTAGTTTACTCCGAGATGGCAATGCTTGAGTTCTTCACTGATCACTTTGATACATTCTGCTAGGGCGGTGTGAATGCTTCTTCCGCACTGTGTTTCCAGAATCAGAGAGCTGCCTCTTTGAGTCGGTTTAGGGAGAAGAGAAAAGAAAGGTGCTTTGATAAGAAAATACGTTACAATGTGCGACAAGAAGTTGCCCTTAGGTACCTTAATATTTGGGTTTCCTGTGATAACATTCATGTGTGTGAAAATAGTCTGGCTCATTGTGTGAGGAATATGCATTGACATACTTGAACTACTGATAGGGTTGTTTAGGGATATAGAACTATCCGTTTAGATAATGATGAATTGCTATATGGATGCACAAGTTTTTCTGTATTGGCGGAGTTCAAAACGAAGTCCTAAGTTTTAGGTGTTGAGGGGAAATAAATTATGACCTGGTTAGAAAATTGGAGCAATAGTTAATTTTAACCAACTTGTGGATTGAACATGCTTTCGCGCTTTCGCGCTTTTGTGTGTTTGTTTTTTCTAATTGACACCACGAGGGAGAGATTCTGAGTGATAATTTAGATGGATGTAATTGGTATTCATCTATGGATATGTAACATCACTTCTGTGACATTGGCTATGAAGTGTTTGAACATAACTGCGTGCATCCGTATTTAGTTTGGGCAGTATCGAAGGTTCTTTCGTGCTTTCTTAAAGAGAAGTGAATTTGTTGGTCTTTGGTGGTTTGCCATTCATGTTATGATGTTGGACTGCAAGTTCCGGTTGATGCTCTGTGTTCTCGTCTCATTTCCTATCTGTTGTATTTCAGTAGGTTATTTCCTTCTTGGTTCTGATACAAATGCTCTTGAACAGGATGCAAAGGAAGAAGGGTCAGTTTACTTCGGTGAAGGCTAGTTCTGATGAAGTGGCTTCATCCTCATCTGGATGGATTGGATCACAAGGCACTGGACAAGATGACAGCGTGTTAATTTCGTGAGTGCACATATAATTTATTCTGGATATCTTCAATAGTTTTCCATCTTCTTCCTTCTCGCTCTAGCATATAACCAGTCTGGATTTGTTGTTCATCTGGTTTCCGTAAGTAGGATTATCGCTTTTACTTGTAGCAATCCCTTGACAATGTCACTATCTTCTATACTCTTGATTTAGGTGTTTGCATTGTGGAATAAGTTCGAAGTCTACCCCGATGATGCGCCGTGGGCCAGCTGGTCTGAGAACTCTTTGTAACGCCTGTGGGCTTAAGTGGGCCAACAAGGTTTGTCAATCCTCAAGTTTGTGCAACCTCCTTGCGGGAACCCATAATTCTTGTATTTGATGTATTATCTACCGATTTAAATGGTAACTACGACTTGTTGAGCAACATTGCCAAAACAATTCCTGTTCTTCTGCAGGGTGTCCTAAGAGATCTTACAAAGTTTCCTATTGTACCTGTCCAGGAGCCTCCCAAGCCAGATATCGAGCAAGTAAATGATTTATCACACGTGATACTTTCCGGAGATCATTTAATTGTTTCGTCGTCAAGTTTGAACCATAACTTGGTTGTTCTTTTCTCTTATAGAAGGATGGGGAAGCTCCGGACTCGCGGACGATAAATGTAGCAGCTGATATTATCTCCTGTTCCAATGGAGCTAACTCGGCATTGCCTGCAGAGACATGAGGTTCGCCTCTCCGCGAGTGAGTGTTTGCTGTTAAAAGGAAAAAAAACTACGTGCATTGGACAAATATAGCAAGTTGTGTAATAGTTTCAACTTGTTAGGTAAACTGTAGATATAATCTAGGGCGGGAATCTTATGTAAACTTCTCTAATCTAAACCATCGTGACAGGCGAGAATTGACAACTATCTCTGTTGTATTTCGGTTTGTACATCAGAATCTTAACCAGCGGGTACAGATTGTATATAAGAAGAAGAATCTTGTTCCATCTTGAACGCTTTTCTGTGATTTCTGAATCTATCAAATGTAGCACGTCTAACGGTACAAAGTGTTGTTAAATTCAAGGAGGTCTAGGGTTTAAGCCTTGGTGAGTGTCATGGTTTTCAGAGAAAAACGCAAGGCCGTTTCTTGACTTCTGTTCTCAATATGTGTCTTTGGTGTTGTGGCAAAGGTCTTCAACAACCTGCACCCGAAAACCATCGCTTGCTTCAAGGGTTTGGGTTAAATATGAAAATTCGTAGAACTTCTAAGCTTAGAAACGAATCTGCTCTCTAAGTAGATGATGTATTATTCCTCCTTGTTAAGATCATTACACCTATTATCTATAGGAGGAGGATAACTGCCAGTAATTACAAGAGAAATTGTAAGTAGAGCAAAGCAAGAGCATAAAGGAAGGCTTAAAACCACAATTGCCACAATTAATTGGCAGAAGCTATTAACAAGAGCCATATGATTCGAGACACAGATCAGAGTTTGACCTTAAAAAAACTTCACTTCTGATCAAACAAACCATTCTCGAGCATGGGATAGAATGGAACTAGTGAGAAACTCGTAGTTGTTCGTTTCGCTTTGGAAAATGACTCGATTTAGACGGAACCAAATATCCCACATGATTGCATCGAAAAGAGAATACCAAACCTTCGCACACACTTCATCTTTCACCAAGCATACCCAATTCGATAGTGCAAAAGCTAAACCCAGCCGTGGGTATCGAAGTGAAGCATGATAAGGAGAGTTTGTAACCCTGTACGCAACTCGTAACTCGTTTTTTCTCTATATCAAAATCTTCGTTTTTCTCCATTTGATTTTACCGTTGCAGGGTTTTTTTTAATGAGTTTCTTAGCTTCAACCCCATACAAAAATCTACGGGAAATTCCACTCTAAACATGTGTAATATTGTAAATATCTTAATAAAATCAAATTTGCCTATCAAAAGAAAGAGAAGCTTGTATTTTGTTTACACCTTGACTAAGAATTATGAAATTTCGAGTAGTTTACCATACCACATAAGATACTCAACCTACCAACAATACTCAACATACACAAAAAACCAAAAGAGCCCTTTGATTAAAAAAAAGGGAAAGACCGACTTCAGAAATAGGAAACACCAAATATATTTCCCTAAACCTGTCACGTTCTTAAATATTTTCAGTCTATGGGTCTCTTGTATGCCTTTTTCTGTCTCTATGCGACATTATATTATTACTCACATACAGCTTAATAATTTTCAAAAAAATAATCACATACAACTTATCCTTTGGCCGACTTTACGCCATTGAAACAAGCTTTGTTACCAATGTTTTGGTGTCTTTCCTTCAACCCATAATTTGTTTTCACGTCAACGTTTTGACTTGGACACCTAATCGAGATGTGACCAAATTGGTTAAATCATCTGGTATCTAGACATTTATTGAGCCATCTAATCTGGTGAAGTCGGGTAGAATTTTTGAGTGATGACAAATCTCTACTAACACTTATCTAACACTGCTGCATTTTTAATGGCTCAAATTCAAAAATTTTTGATTAACCTAGAATAACTTCTCCTTTACATTTGATCTAATTATGATGGTTGGTGGTTCAATAGTGCACATTGTTTCCAATTGGCGGTAGAAACTATAAAAGGCCCTTTACTCGTGGCTAATTCGGCAACATAAAATTAGTATGCCCTTTTAAGAGAAACCAAGAAGCAATCTCCGAATCCTCTCATTTTTCTTCGAACCCACCTTGAGTTATACAATTATAAGATATGGATCTGGCGTTAATTAAAGTGGGTTTCTTACTAGTAGTGACATTTCTAGTTCGTGAAATTATTTTCTTGGTCCAATTGATGAGAAGAAGCTGGAAATCCAAATTTGGTGACGAGAATCTCAATAAAATTGAGAATTCAGAGTTGGAATTGACTGAAGTTGATCAGAAAACGGATGTTATTATCGTTGGCGCAGGTGTTGCCGGTGCGGCTCTCGCTTACACACTTGGCAAGGTAATAACTCTTTCGAACTCGAAATTTTTTGGTTTAATTAGAAAAAATTCGAATGAAATACTTACAAGTTTGATTTGATTACTTACTTCAAGGATGGACGCCGAGTACGTGTTATAGAAAGAGATTTGAGCTTGCCCGATAGAATTGTCGGAGAACTTCTACAGCCAGGAGGGTATCTCAAATTGGTCCAGCTGGGTCTTGAAGGTAAATTATTATACCATATTCTATATATATAATTAATATTTGATCTAATAATTAAAGATTAACAATGTAATTTGTGACAATTTTGGCTAATATTGGATTATAGATTGCGTGGAAGAAATTGATGCACAACCAGTATATGGGTACGCCATTTTCAAGGACGGGAAGAACAGCAAATTATCATATCCTTTGGAAAAATTTGATCCGAAAGTAACAGGGAGAAGCTTCCATAATGGGCGATTCATCCAAAGAATGAGAGACAAGGCTGCATCACTCACCAAGTAATCATTTAATTACTCTTTATTTTTTTCGGGTATCTGCTATCATATTTATGAAAAATTATCTCGGGTTTAATTAATCCAGTGTAAAGTTGGAACAAGGCACCGTGACATCTCTTCTCGAAGAAAACCGAACCATCAAAGGCGTGCAGTACAAAAATAGGGCTGGCCAAGAATTCTCAGCCTATGCTCCCCTTACGATTGTATGCGATGGTTGCTTTTCCAACTTAAGACGCTCGCTTTGTAACGCACAGGTATTTACTTAATTACATTTTATTTAATTATTCACTTATAAATTGAATTACTATTGTGTTTAACATAGTTCAAATTCAAAATTTCAGGTTGATTTTCCTTCGAACTTTGTCGCTTTAATACTTGAGAATTGCGAGCTCCCGCACCCAAATCATGGTCACGTTGTTATAGCTGATCCCTCTCCGATATTGTTTTATCGAATTAGTAGCACCGAAATCCGGTGTTTGGTGGACATTCCTGGGAAGAGAGTACCTTCCATATACAATGGCGAAATGGCTCAACATCTAAAAAACAAGATGGCCCCACAGGTATACTAATGAATTCCGCAAAATTGTTTATTTTCCGATTTCGGTTTTTTTATAGGTAAATTTTGTTGATGTTAGTAATATTTACAAAATATAAACATGGTAGAATTCTCGCGTACAAGTACGGTTAAATCTAGGAAAAATGTATCTCGCGTTGGTGTTCTGCTAAAAAATTCACAATTTTGGTTACAAAGTGAATTTGTTACGCTTATAAAAAAAATTCATTATACTTATATTTACCCTTGTATTAGCCAACATGTCATAACATGAAAGTTGTTGAAGCAACAACGGATCACGGAATCACCCGTTTTGATATCATGTTAAAATCATAAATTTCAACAAAAAAAATTTAAGACAATATGTACCTGAATTTTCAGTACCTATAAATAATCTCACTGCATTAACAATCAATAACGTGGTAATCTCAACAGATTCCGAAAGAGTTGCGAGATTCCTTCGTGTCAGCAGTTGAACAAAAGGGGAACATCAAGGCGATGCCAAACAGAAGCATGCCGGCTGCTCCGTACCCAACTCTTGGTGCGATCCTGTTGGGCGATGCTTTCAATATGAGGCATCCGTTGACCGGCGGCGGGATGACGGTGGCACTCTCCGACATTGTTTTGCTTCGCGATTTGCTCCGGCGTTTCCGCAACCTAAATGATGTGTCCGCTGTTAGCAAGCACTTGGGGGCCTTCTACACCCTCCGCAAGGTAATCAAGCAAGACTCGTCTTGAGATATTTGTACACCGCTATCATGTGGTTTAAAATGTGACGGAATGATTTTTTAGTTGTTATTCTACCATTTGAATATTTTTTGACAAAGATACCTTCAAGTATATTTAGGAAAAAATGGTTTCATATTTTTTGTAAAAACAAATCTGAAAAAGTTATGAAAAATTCTCTCCATCTCGTAATATTTTTAAAAAATTCATTTATCAATTATAAATTTAATGATACTTAGTGATATTTTTGTCTAAAAAATTTGTTCTGATAGTGGAATATCAATTATAGAAACACATGTCATGCGGTCGGACATTTTTAAACCACATTGTAGTGGTGTGCAAAATTGACTAAACTACACGATACTTAAATAAATTTTGACTTTTTACATAATTGATCCCGATAATTCTACTGTTTGAAAAATTTCTCTTGTTTCTTGATCAAAATAATGAAAATATACGTTTATAAATTATAATAAAAAAAATTATGCCTACACCACAGTATATATTTCGATTTTTTTTCCAAACAATTTAGTTTAATTTTCGGGACTTGGATTCTTTTAACTAGTCATCCGGAACTAAACTGGTTCTCTGGTTTTGCACTGTACATAGCCAATGGCTTCGACGATCAATACGCTGGCCGGAGCACTGTACAAGGTGTTCACCGAGTCGCCGGATCCGGCGAGGAAGGAAATGCGAGAGGCATGTTTCGACTACTTGAGCCTCGGAGGCGTCTTCTCCAGCGGGCCTATTTCTCTACTCTCAGGGCTCAATCCTCGTCCACTTAACTTGCTCCTTCACTTCTTCTCTGTGGCCATCTATGGCGTCGGACGCTTGGTACTTCCGTTCCCTTCACCTAAGAGAGTTTGGACCGGAGCTAGGCTCATCTCGGTAAGCATTAATTATATTTTGTTCTATTTTAATATAATGCCTTGTGATGTGACTCATAGTATCCACACACAACAAGTCTTTTAAAACATATTTTGTCCTTTTCTCAAAAAAAAATATTGTTCTCACATGCATCCTAAGAAATTCCGGTCACACATTCTAAAATTTCTTTAGGCCAAACATCTTGATTATATGAATAACAATCAGATGACTTAATTTATTCATACCGTCATTAACACTTAATAGAGATTTAGTCTGTAGCATAGTTAACTTTGTAACTTACATTGCTCGAACTGATTTGTTATTACATCAATCGGTGTCTAAATATCCACTTGTTCCTAAAAAAAGCTATTAGCAAAAGTCAAGTCATTCCATGAATAGAGGAATACTTTTAATTTTAAACTTTTTCACTCACTAAATTCGAATTGGTAACATTATTTTTATAAGATTCAATTCACTTACTAATTAGGCCGTTTTCTCCATTTTTGGCACTAAATTAACAACAAATTATTAATAAACAACGTGTCAAAAAATGACATGTACGATCTATGTAATCTATATCTATGGACTTGCTTTATTTGGTCTGATATATTCTTTGATTTGTTTTCTTGTCTATGTACAGGTAGCCTCTGGCATTATTTTTCCCATAATTAAGGCAGAGTTGGGATTTGGGCATATGTTCCTCCCGATGGGCGTGCCTCCTTATAATCCAGTTTCTACCGGTCATTGACAAGTTTTCTCATGATCAGATAATGTACATAACTTTTGTGCCTTGTGATTTTTTTGGATGACCAGATGTCGTATTTAGATTTGAACATAGTTCTAAAAACAAGAATCTTTGTGCTCTACGATTTTGGAGTATGATTCGACGGGTAGGCAAAACGCATGTATTTTGTAATCTATTTCATATTCAAGAATTTTTTAGACTTCTTTATGACGACAATTCATATGTACATTCTTCGTCCTTATTCTCATCAAATATAGTCCCTATGTACTTTTTGTTTGAGAGGTAGGTACTGATTATCAGTTTTTTAATGTAAATTTTTTTTCACTAAAAGATTACGTCAAATGTGCACTAGTACACGTGTCTATTATAACACTAATAATGCCGTTAAATAACTATTCATCTCCGAAAAATATCTACTGACTACCAGTTCGTTGTAACAATCTCTATAAATTTGATTACTTTCACAGATTTGATAATTGGTCTCCTGTTACGATATAACATGCTTTGGCCTTTGGGATTGGCCTGTTCGGAAAATTAATAAATCATAGATATGGAAGGTAGTTGAGTCAATAAAAGAATCCGTGCAAGATTTGGAAATGCGTCTCGTTCAAATCACAAATCAGCAGCCAAGCTTCGGAATTCGGATGATACGAAGTACTTTTTTTTATAGGTGATGAATATAAATACTAGTAACCTATAAAAAAAAAAGAAAGCATTTTGAGCTTTGATATGTCATTATCTTATAATTTTAATTTTTTTAATCAAGTGATAGAAATTTTATCTCAAACTGAGTGATACATGTTATATTATTTGAGGTTTTTTTTTATGAGTAAATCATTATATTATGAACATGTAACTGTACAAAGCACAAACGTGCAAATTGGCGAGCAAAAGCTCCCAGGGTTACATCAAAAGTTTACCGGAAGGAGTCCAGCAAAAGCAGAACGTCTTGTCCACCCACAGAGGCGGAGCAAACTGACCAAACAAACCATTCTCTAACCTTTAAGATAGTGGTATGGCGAAGAAGCATGTGGTCAACATTTGCACTTCCAAAAATCACCTTGTTGCGAGTGTTCCAAATAGACCATGAAATCACACCAAAAAGCATGAACCACACATTCTTTTGCTTACCTCCGCTTAACAGATTCATCCAGCAAGACAAAGAGCTTGTCATATCGTTACCTACACACCAAGATACCCCAGGTTCTTTGTGTAGGAATTCCAGAGAGACCAAACAATCTTGCAATGGAGCAAAAGCTGACAGGCAGACTCGTCAACATCCCAGCAAAGTGGACATAAGGAATCCCAAACATTCAAGTGATGCATTCTAATTAAATTATCTCTAGTAAGAAGCTTGTTTTGGAGTGCAAATCAAAAGAAGCATTCAACTTTGGTGAGAATTGAACATGTCTAAATTTGAGCAAAAAATTGATTTACCGGGTCATTAGTAAGTTGGTACACCCGTCTTCTCAATGTTATTTGAGTTGTCTTGCGCGTTATGTACGTTGCTAATTTTATCTACGTGTCATGTCAAATCACTTATTTTATCTGCTTTACAATATCGTTATGTTTAGATCTGGACACTATCGATCTCCTCCTAATTCAAATTTTAATAAAATTACGAATAATAATTGTTAAAGATGATAGATTATCACGTGCGAGTTGTGGAACAGGTGGAAGAACAAAATTACTAGAGACTGCACGGTCATTAGTTTTCTGGATGACCGCTGGGAGTAGACGACAACGGATACAAACAGAGAACGATCATGCGAGCAGACGACAGCTAAATAAATGAACAGCGAACGACCATTCGGGTCCTGATCAAGTATAAAACCGGCTTTTATACCTCTTGGAAGAAACTAACGAAACAAATGGCTACCTCAGTTGAGAACCGAGACGTCGTCCAGATTAAAGTAAAGAGCGGTTTATCCCCTAATTATTATTAGTTAATTGTTAATCACTATCATCAGTTCGAATTTATTTATTTATATATATATATTTTCTCCGGCAGGATCAACCGGCGAATGGCTCGGTTGTTGACAAGTACAGCGTCGAAGCGGCGGAGCGTCTCGCCGCCAGTGCTCAAGTAATTAATTATTAATATTATTTTATTTTATTTTTGGAATTAACTTGCCTGGAGTCTGTTATGATTAATTTAATTTTGTTGCTGGTCTCAGAATCTTCCTATCGGACAAGCGACGCCGATTTATGAGCAGCTCTTGTCGGTGTTTCCGACCGCTGTGAGTGCTCCTTTTGATTAGATTAGGGTTTATGTGTGATGGATAATGTCGATGCGTGCGGGTTTTAATCTCGGAAGTTAACGTGTAGGCCAAGTATTGGAAGCAGTACGTTGAGGCGCATATGGCGGCGAACAACGATGACGCGACGAAGCAGATCTTTAGTCGGTGTTTGTTGAATTGTCTCCATGTTCCTCTTTGGTAATGATGTTCTCCGCATTCTCAAATCTCTTACCAAGGCTGGACTGGTTCGTCGGTAGTATTTGTTTGAATTGGATGTAAGCTTTTTCGCGCGGTGCCACGTTGGTTTGATTTCTGAGCTAAGTGGTAATTACTTGGTCTGTTTAGGGCGTTTCCTTTTCGGTAGCTTCAGCTTTTTTGGGGATGGATAAGGACTGTGTAGTGCTTGCTTCAGCTGACTAAATTTTTGGTGACTGGAGTTGTTGAGTGTTCTCGCCATCTGCTATATTGTGAATATTCTGTATTGAAGTTGTTGATCCTCTTCATTTGTTGTGGTCTCTTTTAATCTGCAAGGCCCTTCTTATGATTTGTTAGTTGTAGTCTTGTGGGTCATGATAAGTCGATAACTTGGGATTGCCTATTTGTGTAGAGTTATATTAACTCTGGCTTTTGCAGGCGATGCTATATCCGGTTCATTAAGAAGGACAATGAAAAGAAGGGCGTCGAGGGCCAAGAAGAAACTAGGAAGGCCTTTGAGTTTATGCTTAGCTATGTTGGTGTGTCTCAAGTGTATATTCTGCTACTCAAGCTTATGATTTTTGCTTTGAAGTTATAAATAAGCTTATGCTCGAGAATAAGCACTTCCAATATCTCTTTCAAGATGTGTTTTCGTTATTCTGTACCTGTGTTTAACTTAAGGGAAGTTGCAAAAACTGCAATGAACTCGGGAATAACCACTTTAGCTACTACCATTTCCAGGACTGCACCCTCATGTAGTCTTTGGAGGTTAAATGGTTGGGTCACATTGCTCAAAAGTATTAAATGTGCCAAAAAGCTCAAAACTGGTCAAATTATTGAATGCAAGTCAGTGTGATTGATTCTTCCATCTCCGTTGGAGAAAATACAATAGCTTGCTGTAGTCGTCATCTCATGGGCACCTCTCCCTTTGCCTCTCTCTAGTGCTTGATGAATGAAAACATATGCATAGTGAACCCAAATGGTAGTTAACTTGAATCACCTCCATGCCTTGTCATGAATCAGGCATGTGCATAGCCAAAAGATACAGAAATCTCACTGTCTTTGCAAAGTGCTATTTGGATTTGATGAGATGTTATCATGTTTGATCAGGATCCGACATAGCATCTGGTCCAGTGTGGATGGAGTACATATCCTTTCTGAAGTCTTTGCCGGTTAGTCGTCCATCCACTTCATTAGTTAGGCATAACGAGAATGTAGACGGTGCTAGCAATTTAATTAAGTATGATTCGTGGAAAGGTTGATGCTCTATGGTGAAACTGCTTTTGGTGTGAGTACGAATTTAGAGAACTATCTAATGTTCCCCATGCCCTCAGTCACTTCCTGCTACATTGGTCTCCAGTCAGCTGCCTCCGATGCTTTACTCTACTTCTTTTCTCGTGGTTGCTCATGGACTGTTGAGATTCCTTCTCCGTTATATTGTTACTTAGTATAAGTAGACCTTGCAGGCACTGAATGCTCAGGAAGAGTCACAGAGAATGACTGCTGCAAGGAAGACGTACCAAAAAGCTATAGTTACTCCTACACACCACGTCGAGCAACTGTGGAAGGAATATGAAAATTTTGAAAATTCTGTTAGTCGGCAGCTGGTATTACTTTCTGCTATGCTTATGATGTATCCAAATAGCCTTTTTAAGTTACTTGAAACTCTAAAATTTTATTCCAGAAATGAGTTTGGATCATTTGACATATCTACAGACTGACAGTATTTGCATGAACAGGCTAAAGGGCTGTTGTCTGATTATCAGCCTAAATACAATAGCGCAAGAGCTGTTTACAGGGAACGCAAGAAGTACATGGAAGAAATCGACTGGAATATTCTTGCTGTGCCACCGACAGGTTCTTGCAAAGTAACTTCACATCCCCAGATAATTTTTCACGATATGCTGCGCTTCAAGCATGATGTCCATGCTTTCTGGGTTAAACTTCGCATCGTGTTCTATCTATTAAAGAACTTGCTGATAGTTTGTGTACTGGGCATCCATATTGTCACACAGTGGAAACAGTTGAAAATTATAGGATGCAATATTCCATTCTTAGAGCACAAAGAAATTAAAGATCTCTACATGAAAATCGATGTACAGTTTTGATCAACTACTACTCCTGGTCTTTCTTTAGCATTTACTTCTTTCTGCAGGAAGATGTACAGTGGACTGCATGGAAAAGACTGTTGGCATTTGAGAAGTAAGAATCCAGCTTATTTTTTAGTGGTTTCTTCCTGAAGGTCAAGATTTCACTGAATATTATAAGTGCATAAATGACCTACTTATTTCTACCAGATAACATAGGAGATGAAAATCTTGTCTAAATCTTTGTTGCATCCATATTTGGAGAGGAACTTCAAGTTCAAAATCAAAACCAACATTTTTCTGTTTGTATTCATCATGTTGGTGTTTGAACATGATGGTACATTTTCTTGTGCTAAATAAGCAAGTTCCTAATTAAAAGACGCCAAGGGGGTACACCCATGTACATTAAGAGGACCTATTGCAATCCTCTACAAAGTTAACAAAATCAAACCCACTACTGAAGTCTCTCCCTCTATACCAAAAAGACAGAAGTCTATGCCATCTATCAACAAAATAAGGCATTGAGGTTTTTTTCCCCATTAAACAAAATTTGATGGAACATTATACGATATGCACCTATGTTTTTAGTCTTCTGCTAACATCAGTCTTCCAGAAACTATCTTGAGTTGCTTTGCACATATATTATAAGAGGTTAGAACTGTGAAAGCATTTCTTTTTGTTGGATAAATGGTATACAATGTATGTGAATTATACCTGAAAGTTGAAGATATTTTCTGAACTAAATTCTAATTGCTCCCTATGTGAAAATCTTGTGAACACTATCATTGCAACTTTATTGTCCAGACCCACCATGCGATCACCTTCTCAAGCCTTTCTTTTAAATAGTGACCAAGATTGAATGTCATTGACATGCTAAAAGGTGTATTCATGTTTGGTCCATCCATGGAATTCCTAACTTTTAGACTCTTGTATGGATGACAGTCACATAATATGAAAGGTTAAGCTCCTCCTCCACTGTCTCACTTTTTATCTTTGGAAATCTTGTGCATCAGAGGAAACCCTCAGAGGATTGATGCTGCAACATCGAACAAGCGCATTATATTCACTTATGAGCAAGTAATGTGTTACACACCTCTTATTGCATAATCTTTCCAGTTCATTTGGTTTTTGATCTTAATTGTTACTGGATTTATTTCTGCATGGTACGAGTGTTGCATTTGACGTGGTTTTTAAGTACTAGGTTTTTCTCTCCAACTAACCTCAGAAGACCAGTTCATTTTTATTTTTTTGAATACAATTCTCTAGAATTACTTGCACCTCGTATAGAATATCATGTATTCGTATCCCCAATTACTATCTAGAAAGCTTAAATGCAGAGGTTTTAGTTGGAATGGGATCTTGAGTTGGTTGTGTGATAGTATCCAAAGCAGCTGTCTGCATGTAATCTTGACTAGTTGTCTGCTTTGTCAGGTTTGCTAGAGATAACATTAGTTGCTGGATATTCTTTCAGTTTGCATACCTAGTGTCAATTCTGGAAACACAAAGGAATTCGGTTTTTCTATTATTTTGAACATGGAGTACATATATTTACTAACAAATGGTTTCATTCAAAATTTGAATTACGTCTTTAAGTTAATTAAGATTAGAATCAGTTTCCTCCCTTTATTATTCTAGCAAAGTTGAAAGTTGAGAGCTGTTGCAACTTGATTTTATGTATGATGAAGCTACATAGGATGTTATGATGTTAGAGTGTCATATGCCTTTAGAAGTCCTTTCTAATTAGAGGAGCTTAATGGAAATACATCGAGTTCTTTCTGCATTTTGAAAATCCTGTATATTAGTAATAAATAATGCATTTTGGTGTCTGATTTAATGGTGCATTCTGTTGTTGTTCAGTGCTTGATGTACTTGTACCATTACCCTGATGTGTGGCATGACTTTGCTATGTGGCATGCAAAAAATGGCTCCGTAGATGCTGCTGCGAAAGTGTTTCAGCGAGCTCTTAAGGCTCTTCCGGGTATTTTTCTTTTCTAGACTACCTACCATTTCCAAGATTGACATAGGACATAATGTTCTTTTTGTTTTATTATATTGTTTCGCAGATAAATGTTTCATATTCATATGATGTGCTGTTCTCTTTCTTTTCTGTCATTGTGTCTCTCCTTATGATCTGGTAGATCATGTGCAGCTTTAACTGTGCACTTATGCTTACTTTTAGCGTTCTACATTCAGATTGTGATATGTTAAAGTATGCTTATGCCGAATTGGAGGAATCTCGAGGAGCAATTCAGGCAAGAGACTTATCTGAAAGCCAATCTTTCGTATCGAGTAGCTTCCTTCAACTCCACCTCCACCCTTCATCGAGATTGGGTTGGCGGGAGGGCTTGCATTGCTACCCTGCATTTTAAGCTAACGTGACCGGTTCTTGAGCATGGTTATTCTAAATGTTCTTCTTAGCTTCCTGCAGCCTGCAAAGAAAATCTATGAATGCCTTCTGGGAGATGGTGATAATGCAACTGCACTAACACATATACAAGTAAGGCAATGAACTCTGAAATTGGGGGTCTTGTAGTCATTCTCAAAGTATACCATTGAGCATATTACGTGTTTTTCTTAATTGAGACATTAAACTATAATTCCACATTGAAATAAGGCGAGTGTTGGGTCCAATTTAAAAGTTAAACGAGTTCCACCAACTTGTAGTTTTAAGATGTTGGGTTTGATGTGGAACTTCTAACAGTCTCATCCATCATAAAATCACACGTCCCGGTTTTTTAGATTTTTCTCAATTTTATTGTTACGGGGATTAAAAAGATGAAAGCATCCACGTCTTTGCAAACCTCTCCTTATCTGTTTGTGTCATCTATGCTGATTTTAACCTCGGCTCTGCCTTCTATTTTCCACTAAGATGCCACATTCTTTCCGTTCCTGCATCTGGCTCTTTAAACAATCCCTTGCTTCATTTGTACGGAAAAGACTTGTACTTCTGAAGAAAGGAGATTTGCTTTTAGGCTATCAATCTTAATGGTAGTGTTTTTGGTAGCATATTTTGTTTTTTGAGGGGCAACATAGTTTTTTCCAATCAGTCTTTCAGGAGCTTTATGAAATAAAATTTTGTTCTATGTACAAAATTGTTAATGGTGGCTTTAATTTTTGTTATGTGCAGTTCATTCGCTTTCTACGAAGGACTGAAGGAGTAGAGGCGGCTCGAAAGTACTTCCTTGATTCACGAAAATCTCCAAACTGCACGTACCATGTGTTTGTTGCTTATGCTTTGATGGCATTCTGTCTTGACAAGGATTCAAAGGTATTTACACCTGAAGCACTATTTCAGAAAAATGTTGAGCTCTTAACTATGACATGTTGTCTTTTTCAACCCCTTTTCCAGATTTCAAGGCTTTTTTCCATGATAATTATTAAAGGCACTTGTGTAGGAAATAGTTAGATTCTTTCTTCGCAATGCAGCTATTCTTGAAATTTTTGAAACAAATTACTTTGAGATGACAAGACCAATGCTCCTTTCTACTTTAAATATTCATGTAATTTGCTTACAAGTTGAAGGCTTTCTGTTCATTAGTTTTTGCTTCTGTTCTATATTCATTCATGTTCTGTATTCGTTCAGATGGCACACAATGTTTTTGAAGCTGGACTTAAACGTTTTATGCACGAGCCTGCATATATTCTTGAGTAAGTGATCCAATCTTTCTAGTTGTGGTTTGTAAGAAAGGTTAGCTTAACAATATACCGAGTTACTTTATAAGCTATGCAAGCCTTGGGTGAGTTTACTTACTAGAGCAAGGCAGCTAGTGTTCTGGTACCTTTAGGTTATTAGAATGAAGTACTTTTTAAAATACACTTTATTTAACCAAATTAGTAATTAAATAAGAACAATCATCTCTATCGTCCTTGTTATTAAATGGTTAGAACCTGTTGAGATTACCTCATCGCTAGTTGCGAGTGTGATGGGCTTGTCTATAAGTGTTGAAAATCCACCAACTCATTGCTTGGTTATGGAGATTCTAACATGGTAGCAGAGCGGATTGATCTTGTGCCCGTTGTTGTTCGCACATGAATCCTGTTTCATTGCATGTTTGTGAAGTTAAAGCCTGTGCAAACTTCGGACCGATGGGCTTCGTTTAATGGGACGTGTTGAGATTACCACTTGCAAGTGTGGTGCTTGTTTATAAGTGTTTAAAACACATGAACTCGTTGCCTTAAGGTTTTGAGTTGGATATCAAGATTCTAACATAAACATGACCCAACTTTGCCCCTACTTGCAATTTGCATTTTGGATACCACAAATTCCCAATTTCTTAACTTTTGTATTATTGGAGCAGGTATGCAGACTTTTTGTCTCGTTTGAATGATGATAGAAACATCAGGGCTCTTTTTGAGCGGGCATTAAGTTCATTGCCAGCTGAGGAATCTGTTGAGGTATAGAATACTATCCCTGTCTTCACCTATTATCTTACTGGGTATTTGGGGTTGGTTAGCAAGCATGTCCAGAATAGTGCTCCCATTTTATGCTGTAAGCTCATAATTTTCTAATCCGATCTTCAAAGGGCTCTAAGACTCAATAGCTTATGCAACTGGTGAAGAGTAGATCTGTAATTGGTTGCTTTCAGTTGGTGTGCTAATTGTCAAAAGGTCTGGTAGAATCTTGCTATTAACCCTATCAAATGTCTTATGTTGAAATAATCTATGGATGAGGCTCTATTGGGCTTCAGCATGAACTTAGATAGATTGAAATCCGTTACAAATTCTAAAATGTTCACAAATCTCTCTGTTAACCAAAAGAAAACTCTATATGGTTGGCTTCCTCCTATCACTAAATACTTTCTTTATAATCCTTCCACATCTGAGCCCGTTTGAAACACATTTTTTATGTTATAACGATGAAAGTTATATGCAGAGAAAACTCGGCATGAGTGTATTGACTGGATTTTTAAAGTATGAAAGAGTTGAGATAACTATTCCACAAATGCACAAGTTCAATTATGGCAACTGTGTTTGGTGCTCTGAATTGCCTCTCACATGAAATCTGGGACAGGTTTGGAAACGTTTCACGCAATTTGAGCAAACATATGGAGATCTGGCTAGTATGTTGAAGGTAACATCTAACATCCATTTGATTTATCCGTCATTTGTTACAGTTTCATTAAAGCAAGACAGCTTCCATTATATTGCGAATTCTAGTAGGCAGCCAAACCTTGTTCTGGTTGAAAAACTGACCTGACTTGGCGAAAGAGCCAGTTTAAAATTTTGCCTGTTCCAGATTGTTTTTATTATAAAGGCAATAAAGTGTTCCTGTTAATCACTAATCTTTAACCATGATGTAATTGTTACATCATCTTTTACCATGATGCATTATGCAGCAATTTCCACTGACTCGGTCATTATTTTCTGAAATCAATAAGACTGACTTCTCTAAATCATTACTAAGTCTGTATGGTTGAGTGATTATTCATGTTATTTAGTGTACATTCTCTTCCCAACAATGTGAGCTTGATCTAACCTCCTTTTTCCTGAACTTCTTGTTTAACCTCCAAAATTGAGATAGTTGTCACAAAGACTTGAATTCAATGTGAAAGATCTTAGCAAGTGGTTCTACTCTTCGTTTAAGGCATGTCACTGTCACTGCTTTGTGGAAAACGGCAGATAATGCTTCTTTTAGCTGCTTCTGTTAAATGAACTTAAGAAGTCATTAATTAGCTCATATAAACTGCGAAAATGAAGTGAGGATTGTAGGAAATGATCGGTGACGTGGAAATTAGAATTTATATAACCATAGTCAGAACATATATTGTTATAATTTAAAGATTGTTTTGGAACCATCAAGAGTCGACACAATGCAGGCCAAACCATGGTGATTGTTCAGACTAACATCCTTCAATTTGGATACTTCACGTAAATGTTCATGGACTAGGTTGAGCAAAGGAGAAAGGAAGCTCTTTCTAGGACAGCTGATAGTGATACATCAGCACTGGAAGGTTCATTGCAAGATGTTGTATCCCGTTACAGCTTTATGGATCTGTGGCCGTGTTCCTCCAAGGATTTGGATCATCTTGCACGACAAGAGGTATTCTCTCTCTTCCATTGGCAACAAGGTTGCAGCACAAAATGCAAGGTCTTACCAAATCTTTTCTATTGAAATTTGAAAATTGTAATTATGCTGGAATCTGGAAAGCACAAATCGTCATGCCATTTTGATTCTTATAGGATTTGTAATTATTTTTTCATTGTATTTAATATTTTGGGTAGTATTTGTTTAATACTAATTCCACTTGGGATAACTTAACATTCGCTACTTATTTCAATAGACAAGTGAGGAGCTTGAAACGTTTTGTGTAGAATTTAATGTTCTCTTTGAATGTTTCTAAGATTTTTGGTTGGCTCTCTGTTTAGTTTAGCAACAGAGCTGGGGCAATTTTAGTTGATGTTATAATGGATGTGAGCGAATACCAGGCAACTTTTAATGTCCATTCCAGAGAAAGTGACAGATCTTTGACATATTTCATGGCCGACCCCTTGCGTTTACCAACTTTTTGTTCCTCAAAGTACCTATCACAACTGCTTTCCCTCCAGACCTCAACCGCATTTAAAATTCTAAAGGACAATGATGTGGGGTCAACTCATAGTTTAGACCAAATTACTGTTTGATTTAGTGCCAATACTTAGGAACATAGTTTGTGATTGCTACATGGAGATAAACTTATAAATACTATTATTTCCTTTCCCGTGCAACTTCAGTGGCTTGTGAAAAATATGGACAAGAAAGTGGAGAAATCTATGGGCAGTAAAAGTGGTCCAGGAAATGCAGGTACCATGATTTACCTTGCTTATTCGCTGCTTTTTTTAATAACTCTAAATGCTTTAATTCTTGTACGTAAAGGTCCTACAGACACAACGAGCAATTCCACAACGTCAGCAAAAGTTGTGTACCCAGACGTTTCTCGCATGGTGATTTATGGCCCAAGACAAAAGTCTGGTGAGCTATTTCTGCGACTTTGTTCGGGTCTGATTAGCATGTTGCCTTTTGATTAAGAAAGAGCACTCTTGATTTTGTAGCTCCATGAAGTACGCAAGAAGCTCCATTTCTTCTTTTCCACTGTTATGAGTCATTATCAAGAGTGGCTATTGTTTTAAAACCCTGCTCCAACCCATTAACTGTGATCCACAAGTTTCTGTTTGTTTACCGCTCATCTCATCTGCACACACGCAGTTGGGTGATTTATGATGATCAGAAAATAATATGAGTGCAAATCTCCCATAAGGGTTAAAGTCTGAATTCTTGTCTCAATATGTCATTTGCTTATTTGCAAAAAAGAGATATTTCTTCAAGGGATTACTGCAATATGATCTAATTTTGATTCCTCTTTGGCTCTTGTAGGTTTCTCTGCCATTCTTTCCTGTATTTATTTATTTTATCTGAAACTGATCTTTTCTCCTATGATAGAGGCTGGAGTTTCCGGAACTATGCCATACCCGACAGGGCCTGTCTCCAATCCATTGTCTAATTCAATTACTGGGTTAGGTGAATCTGGAGCTATTCCATCCGTTGATGAAGTACTGAAAGCGACACCACCTGCACTGTTATCCTTTTTAGCAAACTTGCCTGTCGTTGAAGGTAGGTTCTATTTACATGCCATATGTATAACGAAATCAGTGTCCCCATTGGGTGTTTCCATAAAGAGAGAGGTTATCCAAATTCAGTTGGAACCTGAATCTGACTCGTCAATATTGATAGTTTTAGCAGCACTAGTGTCTTGGAGTTACAATTTCTAAAATCTTGCAAAGGACATGACTGGAGCAAGAAAGGCACACGGGTTTTTTCCATTCTTTGCCATGTGCTCCAGCATTGCTTGCTCTACTCCAAACAGTTTCTTGGAGTTATATATATTTGTATGAAATTATGAGTTTCATGACGATTGTATGCAATGTATTGCCAAATGTGATTTAAGAAGAGTGAGATTCGGGCTGACCTAAAAGCTTGAGCTTTCGACGTGTCATTAATGAGAAGATTGTGATGATTGCATGCACTAAGATAATTTCAGTGCCACTTTACTCCATAATTGTTATACTCTATTATTCTAGGTCCATCACCAAATGTGGATATTGTATTATCAATCTGTATCCAGAGCGATCTGGCTGGAGTACCGACAGGAAAGTCAGGAGCTTCTCAAACTACATCACTGACTGCTCCTGCGACAAGTGAACTTTCTGGCTCAAGCAAGCCTCGGCCTTCATCATTCAAGCAAGGAAAGGACAGACAATCTGCGAAAAGAAAGGCCCAGGAAAGTATGTCGAACTCCTTACTGTTTTTCCGAGTTTTTATGTCCGACGAAGCTGTTCTAGCTGAGCTTTTACGTTAAATTTCTCTTTGATGAAGCCATTATCTTTAGTTGATATTTGCATGCATTTGTTAGTGGTACATATATTTGAATGCAATTTGTGCCCCGTGGGAATTTGTTCGTTGTGGGAGGTTAAAGCCCCCCGACTCCTCGCTTATTTTGGGGAGCTTTCATCGTTTGTGATGGACCTATTTGGCTTAGTATGTTGATTCGAGGATAAAATTACCCCATGCGGGTAAAGGCATTTGAGATACCCCGATCGAGAATCCAGACACAAATTGCACCATGTGCTGATGCAATTTGAATGTCGAACAGTTTACTCTATCCAACATCAACTCAAATGATACAAATTTGTTGCATCTGTGGTGATGTTTCTGTCCCTCGGACTCTTGCGATGAGTGTCTCATCTTCTGTCAAAAATTCGCAGGGCAAGATGATGATGAATCTTCAACTGTCCAAAGTCAGCCACTCCCCAGAGATGCTTTTCAGATTCGACAGATGCGGAAAGCTCGAATCGGTACAAATTCGCAGACAGGATCAGTGTCATACGGAAGCGCCTTTTCTGGGGATCTATCCGGCAGTACGGGCTGATAAAACTTAGCTCTCTGGCCCCTACATGTATTTGACTTTTCTCAAAATAGTGTTTTGTAGCTCACTTTGCATATGCATTTTTTGTGGTCGGACTCGGCTCAAATGTTGATGTTTGGATAATATGTGGTTTCAACTCTGAATAGTAATAATAATAATCTATATCCATATTCTAAACTACGAGCTAAACAACTTCTATATAGAACTATACTTATAAATATCTTAAATTACCTAACGAACTCCTAAATACTAATAAAGTCGCAAATAAGATTAAGTGCTGAGGGAATGAGTGGGATTAGAGATCTCAATAATACTAACTGCAAATAGTAGATACCGGAACTTAAGTGCTTAGTTGAATTAAATTCTTTTATCATCCGGATAACTCTCGTTTGAGCCATGTTCTTTTGCTTATGAATTTGATGGGGCGGGTTCAATTGGTTTGTTATGAACAACATTTTTGTCTGTTGCTATTGATTTTCCCCAAGAATATTGCAAAAGTGCTTGATACATAATGGAACACTGGATCTTAGTTAGTCTTTATTATTTACCTAATTTATCATGATAATTCTTAGATTTTGAAGAATTTAGTAGTCTTTGTATCAGGTAAGATTTGATGTCCAAAAACTCTTTCCTTGAACCTTGCACTAGTGTTATTTAATTTATTTATTTTAAAATTTCTCCGTTAAGCAGTGGTGGAATCCACCCGCTCTTTAATTTTTTACATATATATATATATATATATATATATATATATATATATATATATTTCTACCAATTTGGAGAACATACGTAAGATTTTTCCCGGTGAAGTGCACATTCACTTGCTACGCTACTGATAAAAGTAGAAATAAGAGAGAAATTGATCTGAAATTCTCATTGAATAATTACAACCATCGATTACATATTTATATCAGAAGATTATAACAAATCTGAAACAATCTAGCTATGATTAAGCTCTCACATTTAACCAACCCCAAACTTGTAGGAGTGGGTTTGTGTCCGTTGCCACTTGGTACTGTCAAAAGAGGAGCCCAACCACAAATCATGGAGTCGAGAGTGTGGATGTGGCATGGTGGCTTGTTACACCCCCGTAATGTTGGTGTAATGATTTTGCTTAGGGTTTTTAAGAATTAAAATCAAGAAAGGGGGAAAGAGGGAAGAAGAGGATAGAAGGGGTAGAGAAAGAAAGGAATGTTTCTTTTAGATTTGATTAGCAAAATATCTGAATGGTTCCAAGTATTCTTCCTATCAACTATTTATACTACTTTGATCAATTACAGAATGATCATTCTAACTATTTAACTATTGCATTTTAGTACAATGTATGTTACAGTTGGCGATAGTGGTTGTGGTGGAATTCGTCAATAATGCTTCCTTCTCCGAGAAAGTTGGGATATTTATTTGACAGCTACTCACTCCCGTTCTCTTTAATCTTTTACTTGCTTCAGAAAAGCAATTACTTTTTTAAATAAAAACCTTTACTTTTCCACTGGCTCCTTCCTTTTTCCACTTTTGTCCTTATCTCCCAATGAAGAGAAGAAACAAGAAGTTAAACCCTCAACCAGAAGGAGTAGATCGGATCAGCCACTTACCCGACGACGTACTGGTCCACATCCTCTCCCTGCTCGAGACCAAGGATGCCGTTAGGACCACCGCCTTGTCGCGGGAGTGGCGGCGGCGGTGCATGTGGGTCCACGTCTACAACCTATCATTCGACTTCAGCTCTGGAATTAACGACTCCCAAATACCGTCCGTGAACAGAACCCTAAAGCTCCTCCAGGCCCCCAAGATCACCAGATTCAGCCTCCATGTCCTGGACGGTGACTCCAACGACCACGTATTGAACCCGTGGCTTCTCTTCGCCATGATGCGCCACGTGGAGGTCCTCAACGTAGATTTACATAGGGGGCCCGCTTACGGCCTTCCCGAGTTCTTGTTTACCCATGATTCCTTGAGGGAGCTGACAATGAAGGGTTGTTATCTCATGCCTCATAGGAGGGTAGATTGGGGATCGGTTAGGGTTTTGGATCTGAGCCTTGTATATCTGGGACGAATCGAGAATTTGTTGTCTGGTTGTCCCTCGCTTGAGTACTTAAGGCTGTGTGACGTCTTTGTGTGCGGTGGTCACGACATGGACATTAATCAAGAGAAGTTGAAGACATTGGTCATAAAAAACCCAGGGATGTACGAATGGGGTTTTGGCGTACATGATAATGTCCAGGACCGAGAGGTCCGCGTTGCCGCTCCTCAGCTCGAGGAGTTGGAGATTTCGGGATGTTGGGATTTGATCACCTGCAAGCTAGTTGATGTCCCGTCATTGGTTCACGTTAGTCTAGATTTCTTCTTCATAACAAGGGATGAAAATGATGGGAGGTGTCGAAATGCAAATGCAGAGAAGGAGCTCCGTGAGAAGGTTCGGCAAATTATGAGTTGAAATGCACTCCCTAGATGTATTTTCTTTTCCTGTTCACCACTTGAAGAATATGGTTAGGTCCTTGATGCCATGTTGACACATCTTATTTCTAAAACAAGTTTGTATCTTTTCTGGTATCATCGAGCAGAGAGTTATAATTCATTTAGAATTACAAACGGGTTTGCCGCTGTATATGCAATTTGTCCTTATTACTCATAAGTTGAGCTTTGTGTTACACAAAGGATGTCTAAGAATTTAGAGGACATTTCACCATAGTCACTGTTGTTAGTTTGCTAAACTAATCGCTTATCATGTATTTAGGCTACTTGATGTGACCATGTTGAGCTACTCTTCAATTGATTGTGGGTGCACCATAGGTTGTAATTTATGATGACAAGAATATGGAGAACGGTGGAGTATTGTGGCGATCATACACTAGAGTCAGTAAGCAGCAGTAGAATCTGAAGTTAGTTGTTAGTGGTAGTTGGCGCGAGAATTGGTTAGTTAGTTAGTTACATTTGGTTGGTTAGGTTGCTAGTAAGTGGAAAAGAGCGCTTGCAGAATGCTACCGGTCATTTATTGTTCATGGTTCCTCAGAACAATAGAAATTGTTCTCTTATCTCAGTTCTTTTTCAAGTCTTCCTCAAATCTCTTTAAAGTCTCCATTTTCTTAGTCGGTAGAGTTAAACATGAGAGTGTACTCTTTCTTAGTACCTTGAGCACTCAGTATGATATTTTCAGCGTCCATAGGTAATGTTAATGTCCTTATTTTTTTTAAATCCAGGACTAATTGGTATTTCCTTCTATATCTGGTTACTAGAGAAACTATTGTACTCCTAGTCATATTAGAATGAAAAGATGTTGTAAAGTCTCAGTATTAAGAATATGTAACTTGGCTATATAGGCATGCCTCATGCCTCTTTCTTTAACCTCTGGTATTCAGAGTCGAGAGTCAAATTTTATCGAGTCATATTTCGGGGTGACTCCTCACTCATTTTGAAGAGCTTTCATCGATTATACTGGACCTATTTGGCATCGTATGTTGATTGAGAATCCGGGCACAAATTGCACCATGTGCTGATGCAATTTGAATGTCGACCATTTTCACTAGTACAAGCTTAACTCTATCCAACATCAACTTAAATGACACGAATTTGTTGCATCTGTTGTGATGTTTCTGTCCCTCGGACTCTTACAACGGGTGTCTCCTCTTCTGTCGAAAATTCGCAGGCCAAGATAATGATGAATCTTCAACTGTTCAAAGTCAGCCACTCCCTAGAGATGTTTTTCAGATTCGGCAGATGCGGAAAGCTTGAATCGTAAAAGGATCAGTGTCATACAGAAGTGATTTTTCTGGGGATCTATCCGACGGTACGGGTTGATAAAACTTGTTTTGTTGCCCCTCCATTTCTCGTTTCTCTTTTTTATGCTTATTATATACATCAGGATAGAATTCTCTAAACTCTAAACCCATGTCTCTGCCATTTCTCAAAATAGTTTTTTTAGCTTACTTTTTTTTTTGAAATATCTAGTAGTCGGAGTGGAGAATTGATAGTTTTTACATTTGTAGCTTACTTTGTGTATATAGTTTTTGCTCATTCTTAAAAGGTATGAGAAATTACAGTAATATATTTTAAATTTATCCGCTAGTCCATATTGGTCCGCGATAAAGTTGTATATTCTTATAGCTAAAGGCTGGACTGCGTCTTTATTAAAATTCGACTGAACTTTTTCTGTCATCCTATGTGGTTGGATCCGGCCCAAATTTGGATCAAATAATATGTTGTTTCAACATGGAAAAGCAAAGGAAGGAAGTTGACGTTAAGAGCATTTTCGTTTGATTAGGTTGAATTATGTTAATTTTATTTTTATTTTTTTTGGTAATGTGGTATATGTTGATTGATGTTTGCAATTATATAAATCAATATGAGAAGCAATTCTGAAAAGGAGAACATTATTTTGCTGGACAGGTTTCATCGTCGATATAACTCTGGAAGGAGAGAATACCACTAATCTATTGAGTTTAGATTTTATTTGGTTATAGTATTCGGTATTCGAGGTTGACTAATCCAGATTCGTGTAGGATATGATCTCGCCAATTGATCTAATTCTATTTCCAAAGATTCGAATTCAAAATCTAGTTAAGGCAGAACAATGTACTCATGAGCCGGTCGGTTAAGCATAAAATATAACACTCATGATACTGTAGCGGAGGAAACCCATCAAACACAGGAAGCAACCATATGACCAAACACAAAATGAAGGACAACTAAGTAACTATCAAAGTAAATAAAACTAACTTATTGCATCATGACATATATCTTACTATCGATAACATTATTAGACATACTCTCATTTGACTCCATCGTGTATCATGTTGGTACCGGTATTGGTGAATATGGTAAAGATCATCCCAAGTACTTGTCCTCTACCATTTCCCTCATTCCCAGAATTGCCAAAATGGATTGTTTTTTAGCAAAGTTGATCTACCTACCAAATTGGACACTAGGCTTATTTAAATCGAGGTATTTTTCAGAACAACCTCAAAAAGTACTTAGAATCTTTTGGATGACCCTAGCTTCTTTCTCATTTGCATTCCCAAACATCCGAGTATGCAAAGAGTACATGTGTTAAACTTGGACATAAATTGTTAAGTTCGTAACCACTTAAATGCATCTTCTGCTGTTTCAAAGTGATGGACCTGGATAAAGAATCAGAAACAAGCAGAAACAGGAAAGCAGAGATAGTGTCACCCTATTTAATACCTCTAGTTTGTTAAAACTATTCTAGAAGATTACCATTTAGCATTACAGAATAAAAAACATAGGTGATACAAGAAAGTATACACCTAATCTACTTGGCATGAAAACCTATTTTAAACATAATTTGCTCCAAAAAATTCCATCTGTCAAAGGCATAGGCCTTTCTCATATCAATCTTAGAGTCATAGAACCTCTCTTCTTCCTTTGACAAGTTCTAAGACCATGAAAGATCTTATGGGCAATAATCAAGTTATTCTAATACACCTACCCTGGATGAAGGCACCTTTATTTCAGTAATCAAGTCTCCACAACATTTTAACCTATTAGCAAGTACTTTAAAGTAGACTTTATATACATAATTACACAAGCTAATAGGTGTATGTTGAGATGGATGCACAGGTTTGCTCCTCTTAGGGATAAGGACAATGTATGTTCTATTATGCACATGGGGAATAAACCCAGAATCAAATAATTCTCTAATAGTTCTAGTGAGTTTCTGCTCATAGTATCCCAGAATTTGTGATAGAAGATACTTGAAAATTCATCAGGGGACTTCAGACTTCCCATCTGCATAGCAGGCACTTTGATCTTGTTTATGGTCCTCAAAACATGTTTATGTTGCCTTCTGAACATACGTTGCATTTTATGGTCCTCAAACATTTCTCGAGTGTATTTTATGACATTATACTTGTGGAACTACACCTAACATATGAAACTCTTATTTTGGCATGATAACATAAGAAACATTAAGAGTTTAAAGGACTTGAATTCATTCGAGTATATTTTGTATTCGACCCTTACAAATGTAAAAAAAATAGTTGTATCCCACAGTACTATTAAAAATAGATGTACACGTATCTAACTCACACTAAATCAATGGTCCAGATTTATTCTAGATGGTCTTGCTTGAGCTATTAGAGGCAGCACTCAATACAATGTTGAAAATTTGTCCCGATTTTAGACGCATATGAAATATTTTTTCAAAATTTTTGTTATTCAGAGTTCAGCACTGTCATGTCCTATTTAGTTGACGGCTCTTCTGATATTGTCTATATTCTAAACTAAATATTTTTTTAAGTGAATATAAATCTCATAGCACTTGACCAACTTTTATTGATATATGTACAAGAAGCATTTCTTTCAAACTATTAACAAATGTGTTTATGTTGCCTACTTAATATACGTTGTATTTTATCGGATTAGATTCAATGCTGCTGATCAGAACAACATAGGGACCAGCGACCCACCACCCCTGGCAGCACATTACACCAGCAGCACATCACAACGACACACAAATTTTTTACGGCACATCACAAATTACAAAGAGAATTGGTGTGCTGTTGGATATGCCGTTGTGATGTGCCATTTTTCATGTGTGCCACCAAGGTGATGTGTCGATGTTGGGAATGTCTCAACTTTTTGTTTAGTTATTACCTAATGTAATAGGATTCTAATTAGAAATGAACTCTAGGGTTAGTCTCCTATAAATAGGAGGGTATTGTTAAGGAGTTCATTAGGCAAAAGCAATGGGTACATTAGTGTAGGCATATGGTAGCCCACGTATCTGTTGAACTCCACACAAATAGTGAAAGATCGTATCTACCCCCGTGGATGTAGGTTAGTTGACCGAATCACGTATATCGCGTGTCCTCGGTATTCTAGTATTCCTATATCTCTCTGTTGTTGTGCATGGGCCTATCGAAAGTGCTTCTGCTGTCCTAACAGCTGCTGGTCCCCATGTTATTCCGATTGGTGATGTTGGATTTATGTTATCAGTACCCAATCCAACTCCGCATTTTATGGTCCTTAAACGTTTCTCTGATGTATTTTATGGCAATATACTTATGACACTACTCCTAACATATAAAACTCTCTATTTTTGTTAAGTATATAAAACTCTTATTTTGGCACGCCAAACATAATAAATATATCCGAGAGTACTATGAATACCAAAGAAACATTATTTTAGGTTAAACACATTCTCCTTCTTGTTTATCTCACCAAACTCGATTATGAAAAATGGGTAGAAGAAACAAGAAGCTAAAACCTCAACAACAACAAGTAGATCGTATCAGCGACTTACCTGACTGCATCATAATCCACATCCTCTCCTTTCTTGTGACTCAAGACTCCGTTAGGACCACCGTCTTGTCACGACGATGGCAGCGCCTCTGGATCCACGTCCCAAACCTTACCTTCTCGCTTCCCTCTGTGAATATGTTGTTCATCGAGAGAACCCTAGCCCTCCACGCTGCTCCCAAAGTCTTCAAATTCAGCCTCGAAGGCGATTTCAGCCATGCGTCACGCCGGAGCTTGCACCTGATAATTCATTTCTTGATGAACCGCTATGTGGAAGACCTAAACCTACAAGGGATGGATCATAAAGTCATCCTTCCACAATGCATCTTCTACCTGGATTCTCTGAGGGAGCTGAGAATGCAAGCTTGTAATTTCTCGCCTCGGATGATGGTGAGCTGGAAGTCGCTTAGGGTTTTGAATGTGCAAATCGCGGACTTGGGAGGCATTGATAAGATCTTGTTGGGTTGTCCCGTGCTTGAGTCGTTGATACTGCATGTTGTCAATGTCTTTATGTCTGGTGGTCCAATACACATTGTTCACAACAATTTGAAGAAATTGGTGCTTCGTTGCACTTATTGGAGACGGTCCTCGAATTCAGAGGAGTTGGCGCTTAACTTGATTGCTCCTCAACTTCAAGAGATCGACATTTTTACACCTTAGTAATTGGAATTGGATCAGTTATATTTGATGTCTTGTTTTTTGTTTATGTATTCTCATGTTCGTTAAAATCTTTGTTGTGGTTATTTCACATAGCTCTCTTTCGAAACTATTAAGAACGATCCTTCCAATAGAATTTTTACTTTCACATACTTTAAATCCAAAAATTTCTTAAGTAAATTCAATTCTCTTATTATTTGGATCATTGGTTAGGCGAGCCATAATCTATCTTATTTTTTCTCATGAATTTGATGTGACGGGTTTAATTGGTTTGTTCTAAACAACATTCTTGCCTGTTGCCATGCATTTCTGAAGGATATTGTAAAAATGGAGATGAAATCGTTGCGTGCTACATTATTTAGTCGATAATCAATGCGTGTCTATGCCTAATGGAACACTAGATCTTGGGAATGCTTAGTGAGTCTTTATTATTCCCCTAATTTGTCCTAATTTGTCTTAGATTTAAAGATTGTGGTAGTTTTCATTGGTGAGATTTGGTGCCTAAAACACTCCTTTAAACTTCCACTAGTATCAAGTTTCACAGTCATGGAACATCAACTTACCTATATACTCCCACAAGTTTATAAGAAAAGAAATCGGATACCACCTCAAAAGTATATTACCTAATAGCACAAAATAAATAAAAAATGGAAGGAAGTACAAGTTAGTGAGTGACGTATCAAGAACTATACTTTATAATTGCTAGTTGATGCAGAAAAACTATCACTTTACCATTGTATATTCACGAAATCGAATCCGAAAATTGATTAATTTATAATTGCTAGTTGATTATATGCAAAAAAAAAAACTCACTTTTAAAAGAAAAACCATTACTTTACCGTTGTCCCTTCCTTTTCCACTTTCCTCGAGGCCGGTTCGTCTTCCTCCAGGCCAGAAGCAGGCAAGGTGGAGAGAAAAAACAAGAAGCTAGACCCTAAACCACAAGGAGTAGATCGGATCAGTCACTTACCCGACGACGTACTGGTCCACATCATGTCTCTGCTGGAGACCAAGGATGCCATTGGACCACCGCCCTGTCGCGGGAGTGGCGGCGACGGTGCATGTGGGTTCACGTCTACAGACCTATCATTCGACTTGGGCTCTGGGTTTGTTCCCTCCCAAATACGGTCCGTGGACAGAACCTTAGAGCTCCACCGGGCCCCCATGATCACTAGATTCAGTCTCCATATCCAAGAAGGTAAGTGCGAAAGTCTGATCCTGGTCCGACAGCTTCACTTCGCCGTGATGGACCACGTGGAGGTCCCTTGACATATTGTTACCTACCCGTCTACTCCCCTATTTCTTGTTCTCCCATGACTCCTTGAGGGAGCTGACCACGGAGGGTTGCGGTCTCTGGCCTCAGGGGAGGGTGGATTGGGGGTCGCTTAGGGTTTTGGATGTGGGTTTTGCATCTCTGTCAGGAATTGTGAATTTGTTGTCTGGTTGCCCCTCGCTTGAGTACTTGAGGTTGCATAGCATCTCTGTGTTTTGGTGTTCAGAACATTGACATTGCCCAAAAGAAGTTGAAGAAATTGGTCATAGAAAACGTTACAGGTTTGTATCTTTATAGAATTCCAGACCCAGAGGTCCGCGTTGCTGCTCCTCAGCTCGAGGAGTTGGAGCTTTTGGGTTGTTGGAATTCGATCACTTGTAAGCTGGTTGATGTCCCGTCATTGGTTCGTGTTCGTCTGGATTTCGTCTTTCAGACAAGGGATGGTCATGACGGGAGGTGTGAAAATGCAGAGAAGGAGCTTCGTGAGAAGGTTCGACAAATTATGGCTTGAAATGCACTGCCTACAGGTATTTTCTTTTTTGGCACTGAGGAATATAGATAGGTCCCTTGATGCTTGTTGATACATCTTATTTCCGAAACATGTTTGTATCATCGAGCAGGGAGTTGTAATTCATTTAGAATTACAACATGGGGTTGGTGTGTTCGCTGCTGTGTATGCAAATTGTCCTTATTACTATAAGTTGAGCTTTGTGTTACACAAAGGACGTCTAAGAAATGAGAGGATATTTCACCATAGTCACTGTTGCTAGGTTGCTGAGCTAATCGTTTATCATGTAGTTAGGCTACTCAATGTGACCACGTTGAGCTAATCTTTCTGTTCTGCTTAACCAATATTTAAAAAAATTGTTGCTTCTGAATGATTGTCATATCTATAAGAGCTTTACACATCAAGCCGGTCAATTTTAGCTGTCTCTCCGCCTACTTCACGAAGCTCTGGAGCTTGGAACTAATATCATCTTGTGATTTGAGCCTGGTTATTTTGGGATTGAATTTGCCTGATCACATTGACGATTCTGCTGCAGGAACACACTTCCAAGATCTTGGAAATGCGATGCCTCATTTGTGGTCAAAGGAAGGTTGTCCGTGGATTGAGTTGGAAAAATCTGGTGCTGTAGATGGGAAGTCAGTTTCTAAAATTTCTCCTCCTGTTCCTGAAAATTGCTGCTTCGTTTTCTGAGGACAAACTGCTCATTTGAGAAAAGTGGCAGTCTGCCAGCTGAATCGGTTAGTTAGTTAGTTACATTTGGTTGGTTGGTTAGCTAGCTAGTTAGCCATCTGAACTTGCAGGCTGTTATTACACGAACCATCGTGCCTCTGAACAATAGAACTAGTTTTCTTATTTCAGTTCCTTTTCACCTCTTCCTCAATTCTCTCTTAACTCTCTAATGTTGCTAATTTTGTTGTGGCATTTCCTGTTTTATATCTGGTTACTCCTAATCATCTTAGCATGAAAAGATGTTGGGAAGTCTCTGTATTAAGAATATACAACTTGGGTTATTTAGGCACGCAGTCAAGTTTGTCCTCGAACATTTTTTTGTGAGCCTCTAGTATCCAAAGTCGAGAATTGAGTATATTGTCAAGTTCGCGACCTCTTGAAAGGAATTCCAAGTCTCTCATTGGTTGTCCTCATGATCTTAAATGAGCATAGTTCCATCGGATTGGAAAAGAAATAGTCCGAGAGTGGTTAAATTTGGTGTCGAAAACACTCCTTTAACCTTGCACTAGTATCTTTGCTATTTACTTCCACAAGTTTGTAACAGAAAAAAAAATGTCCATATGTCATGTAAGGGTGAAGGTTGATTTGGACTAATAAAATAATACAAGTGTGGTAAATACTCGCATTTACTAAGAAATGTCAAATCCTCCAAAATTACTAAGAAATACCAAATTCTTCAAAATTTTCTATATAAGTTCTCGTTTAGGTTTTTCAATTCTGACGAATCGAATGGTGAGTTGTTACCAGATCGATTCTGTAACTTAAAAAAAAAATTTAATTTACCACGACCGCCGACGACAACCTAGATCACCAGATGGAGAGACTAATCGACAACGGCGCCACTTACCCGACGACGTACTGGTCCACATCCTCTCTCTGCTCGAGACCAAGGATGCCGTTGGGACCACCGTCCTGTCACGGCGGTGCATGTGGGTCCACGTCTACAACCTGTCATTCCACTTCAGCTCTGCCTCCCAAATAGGGTCCGTGAACAGAACCCTAGATCTCCACCGCGCCCCCAACATCACCAGATTCAGCTTCCATATGATTTGTGAGTGCCCGGACCAGATATTGGCCCAGTGGTTTCGATTCGCCGTGATGCGCCACGTGGAGGTCCTCGACTTATATATACCTGTACATGTGAAGCCCCCCCCGTTCGCGAACTCCCCCAGTTCTTGTTCTCCCATGATTCCTTGGGGGAGGGTTTGGCTTGGGGTCCCTTAGGGTTTTGGATCTGCGTTCTGCATCTCTGGTAGGCTGTCCCTCCCTTCAGTCCTTGCCACTGCGTTCCGTCTTTATGTACGGTGGGGATAACATTGACATTACTGGAGAGAAGTTGAAGAAATTGGTCATAGAACAACCTTATTGCTTTCATAAGAATGCCCGGGTTCAAGAAGTCCGCGTTGCCGCTCCTCGGCTCGAGGAGTTGGAGCTTTTGGGGTTTTGGCGTTCGATCACCTGTAAGCTGGTTGATGTCCCGTCACTGTTTCATGTTCGTCTGGATTTCATCTGCCGGACATGGGATGGTAATGATGAGATGTGCGGAAATGCAGTGAAGGAGCTTCGTGAGAAGGTTCGACGAATTATGGGTTGAAATGCACAGCCTAGAGGTAGCAAATCTTATTTCCAAAACAAGATTGTATCTTTTGTGGTACTTATAGTTCATTTAGAATTATAGTATAGGTTGTTGCGTTATTATCCTTATTACTCATAAGTTGAGCTTTGTGTTACAGACATCTAAGAAATGAGAGAATATTTCACCATAGTCACTGTTGGTAGGTTGCTAATCGTTTATCATGCAGTTGGACTACTTGATGTGACCATGTTGAGCTAATCTGTCTGTTCTGCTTGACCAATATTTAAAAAAGGGAAAAGTACACTAAAGTACCATGTAGTTTTAGCGATTATCACTTGGGTACCCTGTAGTTTCAGAACCATAAAAAAGGTCCAACTTATTTCAATGTTTGTCATGGACAGGTCCATTAGTCCGGTTCAAAAATTTTTGGGCAAACGGCGTCGTTTGGATGCATACATGGAATGCCATGTGGCAGTGACCCTGATTAGTCGTCGTTGATATGGCAATAGGTAAATTTATAAATTAGTACCACTTTTTATAACTTTTCAAAAAAAATCCTCCCCCTCTCATTCTTTCCATCCATCATCTTTCTCTCTCTCCTTCTCCTTACCCTAACCCCAAGCCTGAACATTCCCATCCGTCAATCAACCAATCGATCAATCGATAATCTCGAACTCATCCTCGCAGAGGTGCACGAAGAACTTGACATTCCCACGGATGGGGAGGTCGGCCTTGAACTCCACCTTGAACGGGAGGTTAGTGGAGATGCGCTTCCCCTTCCAGATCCCTACGTACTGCTTCACCACCCCTTCCCTCCCCGTTATGTCCACCTCCTCCACCTTCAGCACGTGAAACACCTTCAACGGCGCCGTAACCCAAACCCTAGCCCCCTGCTTCCCCCTCGCAGTCTCCTCCTCCTCGCTTAGCACAACCTCCTCCTCCGTCGACGACAAAGACGCCGCAGACGATCCGACCGGTCTGTCAGGTGATCTGGGTCTGACCTAAGTGGTCAGACCGGGTGGTCAGACAGAATGGTTAGACCGGATGGTCAGACCAGATGGATTAATTAACGGTCCAATTCATTAAATCAAAAATTTAACGGTTCAATTAAATCAAACTATTAATTGACGATGATGACGAGCCAACAATCCAATCAATTAACGCTTCAATTAAATCAAACAATTAACTAACGGCAAGGATGAGCCAATGATCCAATTAATTAAATAAAAAATAATCACGTTCCAATTTAATTCAAATACATACCGTACGGCGACGGGGCGAGGACGCGATGGAGACGGCGAGTCGGGAACGGCGAGGAAGCGAGACGGTGATGACGACGAGGAAGCGGGGGACGGCGAGGAAGCGGGGAAGAACAAGAAGGCGGGGGTCGAAAATTTTGTGGTGTTCGGTGGTACTTATAGTGAGGACCCAGGTCGAAAAATTGGTCCGATCTGGGACCAATAAGATCTTCCGCGATCTATCCAACTAGATTGCGTTTGGATAGAGAATCCTAGTTCGAAAATAATTTTTGATTTGGGTCCCCAAATCGAAAAAAAATTTTGACCTCGGAAGTCGAAATTGTTTTTCGATCTGGGTCCCCAAGTCGAATAAATTTTTCGACTTGGGTCAGAATCGAAAAAAATTTTCGACCTCGGAAGTCGAAAATATTTTTCGATTTTGGTCCCAAGTCGAAAAACAATTTCGACCTGAGGTTCCTAGGTCGAAAATTTTTTTCGATTTTGAAAAGGAACACCATTTCCGGAATTGTTTTCAACAGTAACACCATTTTGGGTATTATACATTTACAGTAACACCATTTTGGGCAAAAACCCGAAATGGGCGGAGGGAATTGAAAATTTGAACCTGACGGGTCTGTCCCATCCCGTCAACCTCCCATCAATGTTCATGCAAACTATTTCATGTCCCAACCATGTGGGCCACCATCGTTTGTAGGCTTTCAACTAAACGAAATAAGACCACGTGTCTTTCTAAAAGTGAAAAATTAGTATTTGGGATTGCATTTGCATTATTTCGAACTCTATAAGACTACGGCCACCACAAAATTTTTCAAAATTAATAGTCTAAATACCAACTTTTATTTTTCAAATTTTATACATTCCAATCTCAATTTTCTACTTCTCTTACTAATAATTTGATGCAAATAAATTCTCTCTCAAAATTTACTAATTAGCTATATAAGTCATATTATACATATGATCACTCACATTACTATCTAATTATGTTATCAAGTAAATCAAATTTATCATTATGTTTGTTGGGTTTTGAATGCATTGTTTAATGCATTTGGCCCAAAGTGGAAAGGCCCAAAAGGGAAATGAATGGGGCAATACCACATTGATTAGAGCATGGAGGATTTCCTTGTTTATAAGGAATTCCCCTCCTTGCCTCTCAAATTGATTGGCTACCCAAAAGGCTGACCCACCGCTAGCTGCCTACGAGGACGGTGCGACCGTCCGAGCACGAGCACGAGCTCGCGCACGCGCGTGTGCGCATGGCGCATTGGGCACTTTGTGGCGCACTTGGCACTTCGCACGTGCGCATCGTCTGGAGGAGCCTCAAGTATTTTGCCCGGGCCCGGAGGCAGCTGCGTAGCTACCTAAGCGACGAGGAGCTGCGAGCGCCTTCAGGAATAGGCGTGCCTCCCTTGCCATTTCCTCATCCCAGCAGCACATGCACTTCCTAGCATTGTTGTCTTCTCCTCTCCCCCCGTTCTTCATCTAGAAAAGAGTCCCGAAAGTTCTGGGTATATAAGGGTTATCCCGGGCCAAGGAGTACACGTGGCAGGCGAAGATAGAGGAAGCAGTCCAGTGTGGCCTGCTCCTCGCTCTCAACGGCGCCGTGTGTAGGTGAACGTCCACTACGCGAGGGGGGAGGATCGCGCGGGCCACCCAAGGTAAGGCGAGAGGGAGGACAGAGAAGATTATAGAGTAAAGAAATTAGGTACTATTTTGTAATTTACCCATACCACATCATCATTGAGTAATCACATTCACCACCACGTGGCGTTCCACGTAGGTGTCAATACACTGCCGTTTTTACAAAAAATCTTGAACCGGAGCTCGGGACCTGTTCGTGACAAACATTGAAATAAGTTGGACCTTTTTTACAGTTCTGAAACCACAGGGTACCCAAGTGATAATCGCTAAAATGACAAGGTACTTTAGTGTACTTTTCCCTTAAAAAATTTGTTGCTTCTGAATGACTGTCATATCTATAAGAGCTTTACACATCAAGCCGGTCAGTTTTTGACTTTTAGTTGTCTTTGCTAACTTCACGAAGGTCTGGAGCTTGGAGCTAATATCATCTTGTGGTTTGAACCTGGTTATTTTGGGATTCAATTTGCATGTCACATTGACGATGTTGCTGATCTTGGAGATGCCATGTCTCATTTGAGGTCAAAGGTATGTTGTCCATGGATTGACTTGGAAAAATGTGGTGTTGTAGAAGGGAAGTTCAGCTTCTAACTTTTCTCCTGAACTGCTGCTTCGTTTTCCGAGGACAAACTGCCCCAACAATTTCCAGAAAAGTGGCGGTCTGTCAGCTGTTCATTTGAGACCATCTGAACTGTATGGAGCGAGAATCGGCTGGTGAGTTAGTTTGTTACATTTGGTTGGCTAGTTAGTTAGAACAGGTATCCTAAGAGTACATAGTAACTGCAAAAATGTGTTGCAACTTGCAAATATGAGAGCATTGAGCCGCAGTATCATATTAAGCGTACGCATCTAATGTTGCTTATTTGGTTGTACGTACTTATTTTTTAATCCAGGACTTACTGATATTTCCTGTTACATTTGGTTACTAGAGAAAATATTTTACTTCTAATCATCTCAGCGTAGAAAAATGTTGTGCGGCTTCTTATATGGGCATGCGGTCAAATTTTGTCCTTGAACATTTTTTTGGTGATCTTTTGGTATTTAAAGTCGAGAATTGAGTATATTGTCAAATTCGCAACCTTTTCAAGGGAATTCTAAGTCTCTCATTGGTTGTCCTTATGATCTTAAATGAGCATAGTTCCATGGGATTCGAAAATATATAGTATAGGGATCCAAAGTGTGCAAGTGTTTGGTGCATATTTTAAGATCATGACAAGCATATTGCATCTTCAAAGCAAAAATAGACATTCAGCAACACGGTGCCTTAAGGAACAAGAACAAATTAACAAAAGGCTAAAGAGCGCAGTGGTACTTAAATTGTCTGAAATTTTAATTGGGTTAGAACTATATTTTTATTGTAAAGTATATTGTGCTTCTCCTATAAATAGGAGAGTAGGTATAGAATTGGTTGACTTAAATTGACAACGATAGTATATGCAAAGATTTAGGCATACTCTTATAGTGTATTCTCTTTTATCTTTTATAAATATTCATGTTTATGTTTTCTAACAATTAGTGATGTGTAATTACACGCAGATAAAATTAACAACGTACCTAAAGTAACTAGACCTTTGTCGCTATGTCAGAAATTAGAACCCTGACTTAATTTTTTTTCAACGGTAAATTGATTTTATTAAAAAGAATATGTCTAACCCATGTAAATATAGGGCAAACATATCCTTTGATTTACACCTAGTGTTGCTTACACCTAAAGTTCAAAAATAAAAATATATGTCAACTCACAAGATTACAATGTTATTAGAGTAGTATTTAACCAAATTTAAAATAAATATGTTATTCATGCAACAAAAACTCTTCGGATGACGAAGATATTTCGTTTCTTCTTCATCGGACAAGGTAAAATATTATGGAAATTGACAGCAAAGTCTTACATGATCAGTGCCATTGAAATCTACAAAATATACGACCAATCTTGCCAGGTTAGGTGAATAATGAAGAAGACTAAACAAAATATACAGTGTTTCATCTAAACACTTGTGCAAGAAGCGTTTCCTTAAAACTCTTAACACATTAATGTCGCCTTCTTGAATTACGTTGCATTTTATGGTCCTCAAAAAGTTTCTTAGTTGTAATTTATGGCACTATACTTATGATACTACACCTAACATATAAATTTTTTATTTTAGCACGCCAAACACAAGAAATATTAGGAGTTCACGTAAATCATTTGAATTCATTAAAGCCTTACAAGCAAGGTTGTGAAAATCGGGATTTCACTAAAAATCGTTTGGGCATGAAGAAAGCGTAGATCGTAGGATCGTAACACGGATCGTAAAATCCACAAAATAGATAAAATTATAAAAATAACTAAGATTAATAACCTTTCCATAAACTTTTTTCACTAATGACCAATTTTTCTTCATAAATTTACACACAAAAATCTTAGTTCAATATATTTTTTAATAGTAATTCACTACATATTTATAGATTACATAATGTGATTGATGAGCAATAAAGAAAATAAAATAAACATCAAAATTGATGTAAAAGAAATATGTGGCAAAAAATTGGTAGGATGAATATATGGATTTAGATAACTCTAAAACTATTAACTTTAGAGATATTAATTAATATAAATTTGATTATTAATTTCTGGGCTCAACAATTATCAATCGTGTCATTTTAAACATTTCAGTCGATCAATAGTTATCCGAATAATAAATATTATTAAAAAATATTAAACAAAGTATTGTAGGATTTTGTGTTTTGTTCTACACAGTAAACCGTAAAAGAAGTATAGTTATACGGATAACATATATTATTAAAATGTTAAACGAAGATAACTCTTATCTTTCTCTCTCCCTTGGAAGTGTTGAGAAACATCTACCGTTCCAACTCGCAGATCTCAGGATCTTAGGAGTTATCACTCAGATCCCACAGATCCCGCTCGACTCCATATCTTGCACAGACTCTGAATCGTTTTGCCTATGATAAATAGTAAAATCCTAAGATCTCAAGAGTTAATTCTAGATCCTAACAACCTTACTTACGACCTTACTTACAAGTATAAAAAAGTGTGTGCACCTGACGGTACTATGAATACCGAAGACACATTGTTTTAGGTTACACACATTCTCCTCCTTGAGCCGTTTATCTCACCAAACTCTATTAAGAAAACCCATTATTATTTTAATAAAAAAACCTTTACTTTTCCATTGGCCCCTTGGTTTTCCACTTTTGTCCTTGTCTCCCACCTCCCGGTTCATTATCCCCAGATGAATAGAAGAAAGAAGATGATAAACCCTCAATCAGAACGAGTAGACCGGATCAGCCACGTACCCGACGACGTCCTGGTCCACATCCTCTCTCTCCTCGAGACCAAGGATGTCGTTAGGACAACCGTCCTGTCGCGGGAGTGGCGACAGCGGTGCATGTGGGTCCACGTCTACAACCTGTCCTTCGACATCACCTCTGTAAATGTTGCCTCCGAAATACGGTACGTGAACAGAACCCTACTCCTTCACCGGGCCCCCAAGATCATCAGATTCAGCCTCCATATCCAAAACGGCGAATGCCAAAAACAGATGCTGGCCCCGTGGCTTTGCTTTGCCATGATGCGCCACGTGGACGTCCTCAACTTATATTTACCTTCAAATCCACCTATGACGTCCATCCGCGAACTCCCTGAGTTGTTGTTCTCGCATGGTTCCTTGAGGGAGCTGACAACGAAGGGTTGGGATCTCTGGTATCATAGGAGGGCGGACTGGGGGTCGCTTAGGGTTTTGGATGTGGGTTGTGCATATTTGGTAGGATTTTGGAATTTGTTGTCTGGCTGTCCCTCGCTCGAGTACTTGAGGTTGCATAACGTCTATGCATTTTGTGATGAGAAGATTGATATTACTCAAAAGAAGTTGAAAAAATTGGTGATAGAACAACTTCATGGCGTACATGACAATATTTGGGACCCAGAGGTCCGTGTTGCCGCTCCTCAGCTGGAGGAGTTGGAGATTTTGGGATGTTGGCGTTCGATCACCTGTAAGCTGGTTGATGTCCCGTCATTGGTTGATGTTCGTCTGGATTTCTACTTCCTGACATGGGCTGAAAATGATGAGAGGTGCAAAAATGCGGAGAAGGAGCTTCGTGAGAAGGTTGAGCAAATTATGGGTTGAAATGCACTGCCTAGAGGTATTTTCTTTTCCTGTTTATCACTGGGGAATATGAATAGGTCCCTCGATACCGTGTATCATCGAGCAGGGACTTATAATTCATTTAGAATTACAGCACGGGGTTGGTGTGTTTGCTGTTATATATGCAAATTGTCCTTAGTACTCATATGCTGAGCTTTGTGTTACAGAAAAGACGTCTCAGAAGTGAAGGAGTTTTCACCATCGTAACTGTTGCTAGTTTGTTGAGCTAAGCTTTTATTCATGCAATTAGGCAACGATGTGACCATGTTGAGCTTATCTTTTTGTTCTTCTTAATCAATATTTTTCTCATGTTATTTAAAAAATTTCTTGCTTATGAATAACTGTCGCTTTCAAGGCGGTTGTGTCTCTGAACCTGAGGTCCTGCTCAGTCACAGTTGAAGAGTGTCAACAACAGATTACTAATACTGTTGTTGAAGATTAAGAAATCACTTTTGCAATCGATACCTTCAATTGAATATGGAGGAAAGGGGTGTACCGTGGTAGAAGTTGGAGTTAGTTGACTGTTAGTGGTATTTGGCTTGGGAATCGGTTAGTTAGTTAGTTACATTTGGTTGGTTAGTTAGCTAGCTAGTAGGTGGGAAAGAGCTCTTGCAAACTGTTACCGGTTATGTATTGACCATCGTTCCTCAGAACAATAGAAACAGATTTGTTATCTCAATTCTCCGTAAACACTCCATTTGCTTAGTAGGTGGGAAAGGGCTCTTGCAGTCTGTTATCGGTCATGAGACCATCGGTCATGGTATCCAGATTCGAGTATTTTGTCGAGTCATATTTCGGGATGGTTCTCACAATAAATTTTTTTTCTATTCTTTTGGCTTGTAGTCAACACCTCGTATGGTTGTCCTCATGCATCTCAACATGACGTTCTGCTTTTGTTAGCTGCTCTTGCTTCTCTTGTAAATGGTCTGAATTAGAAAGGTCGTCACTCTTTAACTGTCAACACTCACCAATGGACCATTGAAGTTTGTATTTGGATTCAAATGCTAACCATGAGTTGAGCTTTGTTTGATGAAAATTTTGATTATGGTTGGCATTTGAGCAAGTTGGGTTCTTTTTATTTGAGGATGACCTTGGCACCATCAGAAGAGGCTTTTGGTAAAGCCATTAGAGGTTTATTTAGAAGTCTTGAATAACTTTTAAGAGCATGATCATCACAAACTTTTAAGAGCTTAGTCACATGAGTAGCATTCTTCTCAAATCACTAATCTGCAAGAAAAAAAACATGTTTTTAAGACGAGTTCTAAAAATATATATATATATGTATATATGTATTCATCCAAGTAACAAGTCCATAACCAAGTCACCCTACTGGAGACCTAGTAACTTATCACTCAGAGCTGATTCAATTAGATTCCCTTCGAAGAGGAAGGTAAATTAACATTAGCACTTGCATTGGTTTAGAAGAGATCAACTTTTGGAATTATGATTGGATATTATCCACCAAGTGGAATACACCGGTAAATAAACAAGTCCAACTCCAAAAGGGCGACTAATCTGTTTAGGCGTGCTGATATTCGACAAAAGCGTGTCGATAATCGATAAAGGTGTATCGCGTTCCTTTTTTAAGTGGTGTGCCTAAGTTTTCCAATTGTCACTATCTAATCTATTATATTACTCCTGTTAAGAATTTAGGAACACCCAATCTAGCCCCATATTCGGACACTTCACCGGACCATTTTTTTCTACTTAAGGAAATAAGCAAAGAAATCTATTTTTTGAACCAAGAAAAAGCTAATGTGAAACATCATGTTCCGATTTGAGACGTGTATTAATTTTTTTTGTTATTTAGAGTTGAGCACAGTTATGTTCTATTTGAGTGATAATTCTTTTAATGATGTCCAAAATCTATACTTTTTTAAAATAAATTAAGTCTCATACAACTTTGATCAACTTCTTTGATACATGTTCCATTTAAACATTTGTGCAAGACACATTTTCTTAAAACTATTAACAAACATGTTTTGCCAAGGAACATTTGGCATAATGGTACAAGGCATAAGAGAATTTAATGGAGGTTCAAAGTTCATAACAAAGTATAATTATCGAGTCAGGTCCCAGTAGTTTGACGAATTCAAGTCCCAGTAGGGTCCTTATTTTATCGAAACCCCTACTTTCGTCCTCCAAGTTTGGAAAAATAGAACTCTTAGGTCCCTGATTCCGATACCGGAAAATAACTCCAGCAAAATTTGACCTGCACAGACGAAAATACCCCTTAGTTAAAAAAACAAAAACTTCACTTTTTCTTCAACCTCTAAACACCAGAAACTCAAGAACACTAACTCTAAACACAGAAAATTAAGAAATTAAACCACCAAGAATAATCAATTAACACACTCAATAACAATCCAATTAAAAATCCCCAATCTGAGAAAGGGGATAAACCCTAATTCCCAAAAAACTGGGAAGAATAAATCATGAAGTAATCTTTGGCAGAGATGGAATGTGAGCCGCTCGAACCCAGGAACAAGACCAGATCTCCCAGGTTGTCTATTTTTAACCAGCTTTTGTTGGTGTTCTTGTCCAGCTTGAGGAGATCGTCGTACAGGGACCAGGAGCACTTCGGCTCAGGCGCAGAAGGGGACGGGGCAGAGGAAGAGGACGAGGAAGGGCAGGGGAGGAGGTAGATCTCATCTTGAGAAGACCTGGCCTTCCTCCAGCAGGGAAAGACGAATCGTCAGAGAGGGGATCGACGACGAGGAGCTCGGGAAGCTTCTTGCTGGCGTCACCATTGCCCACGACGAGGTTCTTCCCAACATCAACTCGCTGCTCCTTTAGAAGAAGACCGACAAGCAATGAAGGAGCCCAAGTTACCCATGAAGGTCTGCAAGTCTCCCAGGAATGTGGCTTGAAGATGGATGGACGATTCTCTGCTTAATCAGATGGTTCATCGTGGAAATATGTATTTAGGGTTCGCCATAGTTGTTGATTAGTAGATGTTTAATTGGGTGTGTTAATAGATTATTCTTGGTTGTTTAATTAGTTTAATTTTCTGGGTTTAGAGTTTGCGTTCTTGTTCTTCGTCTTGTAGAGGTTGAAGAAGGTGAATATTTTATTTTTTACTAAAGGGTAATTTGGTCATTTCATGTGTCTTCTGGCCGGAGCAATTTTTGGATACCAGAGCTAAGGACCTGAGAGTTCTATTTTACGAAACTTGGAGGACAAAAGTAGGGGTTTCGAAAAAACAAGGACCCTACTGGTGAATTCGTCAAACTACAGGGACCTGAGGGCAGTTTGCCCAAAAAATTAACATGTTTATATTGCCTTCTTAACTGTAACGATCCATGAACTGACTGACTGTCTCCACATACCACCACGGGTCTTTTGAAGTGTATTTTTTCCGCACTCACACACACCCTAGAAAACATTCCAGGAAGTTACCCATCCTAAAATTTCTCCAGGCCAAGCACGCTTAACTTTGAAGTTCTTTCAAAATATTTGCCAGGAAAAGAGGTGGACCTCATTGATATAGATAGTCAAAATTAAATCAATTAAGCCTTTCACAGTATCCTTCATTTTTAGGTGTGCGATCGGTTCGTCCATGTCTCATTTCATCTGAAATTCTTGCCATGAGCCGCTCATTGTCCGTGCACTCTCACATCGACGATCACTCCCCACCATCTTCAGCTTGGTTGGTCCCAGAACCACACCGTACTAGTAGAGGTCCTGCTCTAATACCACTTGTAATGACATATGAACATACCGACTGTCTCTACATACCAACATGAGCCTTTTCTAGTGTATATTCCTTATTGGGATTTGTCGAGAAAAAAGCAATGGTGGAAACCTTGGCGGGGCTATCTCCCGCTACTCCTCTAGCGACCGCTAGGGGGTGTTCCAGAATGTCAGATTTTGGAGGGCCGAGCGGCTGCTAGGCCTCTAGTGCCCGTTAGGCGTGTTGATAGCTATTTTTTATTTTGTTCAGACTCTTGTTTTGGACTCCTAGGTAGACATATTAGGTTTCTTAGTGTACACGGGTTTGTCTCTATATAAAGATATGTTAACCTAGTTCATGTATGGATTTATGACTCGGATACTCATCAACAAAAGTTCTTTTTTCTCCACGTGGACGTAGGCATTACTCCGAATCACATAATCTCCTATGTTTATCTTTGTGCTTTCTTGCTCTCTTGATATACTCAATTTCCTAGCATTCGTCACTCACACGCACCATGTGAAACTTCCTAGTAGATCACCCATCCTGAAATTTTTTCAGGCCAAGTGCGCTTAACTTTAAAGTTCTTTCAAGATGTCTTCCAAAAAAGGAGATACATCTGGTTGATATGGATAGTCCAAACAAAATAATTTAAGCTCACAAAAACTAGATCATATGAGCGAGTTACCCGACTACAACATAATCTCATCCCTCATTCCTGAAGACCCATGACTGTGTCAAGATCACAATCTTGTCGCAAAGGTCGCACCCCTCTCGATCACCGTACCCAATCTTACATTCTTGTTTCCCTTTGTGGATATATTGTTCATTTATAGAACACTAGCCCTCAATGCTGCTCCCAAAGTCTTCAAATCAGCCTCGAAGGCGAAATCAACCACTTGTCACAGCCATATCTTGCACCTGGTTATTCATTTCTTGATGAACTATCACGTAGAGGACCTAAACCTACAATGAATGGACTATAAAGCCATCCTTCCACAATGCATCTTCTCCATATATTCCTTTAGGGAGATGAGAATACAAGCTAGTAATTTCTCATCTCGGGCGAGGGTGAGCTGGACTTCGCTTAGGGTTTTGGATCTTCTGTAGCTTGCAAGCTTGCAACTGTTGCCCGATGATTCAACAGACTACCTCCAAAAATTGACACAAATCTTTTCCTGCATCATGAGAAACTTTCAGGAGGTAATTCTCCCTAAATATGCGACATCCTCGTCGCGCCACACAAAAAAAATCCTAGAACCCCTCATTTTTTTAGGCGTGGATCGGTTCGTCCATGTCTGTCTTCACCTAGAATATTTGTCAGGAGCCGTTCATTTCTGTGTACTCTCACACCGACTATCACTCCCTGCCCTCTAGGCCTCGGACGTCACATACTCACCAACTTCGGGTTGATTAGTTTATGAACCACACCGTACTAGTAGAGGTCCTGCTCTGCTACCACTTTAGTTATCACATCCCGAATAGAAACATGACAACTACCACGAGGTGTTAATACCCCGCATGATATCAGATTTTATTAAAATCAAAGAAATCCAATAACTCAAATTGTCAATCCTAATAATGAAAAATATAAGTACATCGCTATTTATTAAATAAATTATGACAATGCATGCATGCTTGAACCATCTAGTCACAATCTTAAAACCAACCCGAGTGATCCAAAATAAATATCGTATGCTGGTGAGTTATAGAACTCAATAAGCACTCAACAAATATTTCAAACGACATACACATCATAAGATATTTAACATTATTCAGGACAGATCAAGAACATAATAAATAGACTTCATAACAGAATAAAACTACGGAGCATATAGAAACAATGACAGAATTCTCGTGAGCATAGACAAACACTGTTTCATTCCTATGATGCGGGCCAGAAGATAAAAGAGTATTCATTCCATGAGCCTAGACAATTTCTATGCACCATATAAACTACTGGGCTCAGAAGGCGTAGAAATGATCACGCATTACATAGCTAAGCCATTGAACAAGATCAGACATGGGAAAAACTAACCTAATATCACAACTTCAACAATTGAAAGAAAAAAAGGGATAGATCCTTAACCCAAACTAGGTATTCGACAGAATTATAAACTAACAAATAAGACATACATATTCAGAAACTAGTAACCTTTGTTCTACTGGGACCAGATTTGGTCCTAGAATATATTATTCATGATCAATCTGACTTGTAAAGAGATATGGGTACTATTGTAATTAATTGTCAATTACAATAAAAAAAAATAAAGGGGAGATGTGCTGCTTGGGGACGCGCACATAATTTTTTTGGTGGGGTTGGTGTTCATCCCTTATTTGGAATTTAGAATTGGATATTAATATTTATTTTTTAATAGAAATATTATTTAATTAATTATTTAACTTTCTTATTATAAGTATTTTTAATTCGAGACATACTATTCAATATAATTGCATATACTATTTGATATAATCGGGTATACTATTTGACATAACTGGGCATACCATTTCAACGTATATTCGATTAAATTCATCTTAAAAAATCACATTTAATATTATCAAATTAATTATTTAACACGATATACCATTTAACATAATCAGGTACACCATTTGACATAATCAAATTTATCATTTGACATAACCAGGCATACTATTTCAACATAAACTCTATTAAATTTATTTGCAAAAAATCAGAATAAATATTATTAAATTATTAATTATGATATTTTTGCACTGTAATGACCAAAAGGTTTGTTCTATTATGATCAAATAGTTTGCACTGTAATGATAAAATAGTTTGTCTTGTTATGTTCAAATAATTTTCATTGTAATGATCAAAAGGTTTGTTCTATTATGATCAAATTATTTGCACTGTAATGATAAAATAGTTTGTCCTGTTATGTTCAAATAGTTTTCACTGTTATGATCACAAGGTTTGTTCTATTATGTTCAGATGGTTTGCATTGTAATGATAAAATAATTTGTCATGTTATGTTTAAATAGTTTGTCTTGTTTTGTCCTTAATGCCATTTGACACAACTAGGTATACTATTTGACACAATCAAGTATACCATTTGATATATCCAGGTATAACATTTGATATAACAGCAAACTATTTGAAATCAAAACCAATATTATACAGCAATATGTACATCATTCAAAACCAATATTATACAACATCATTCAAAAGTGAAATGTGATTGCAAGACTCCATAATATCGCCTTCTCCCTTAAATATATGAGGAAGACAGAAACAATGAGGTGGCTTTATTTTTCCCTCATAACAATCATCCTACCACCATTACTAGAAGAAGGAAACGACGGTGCCAAACCAAGGGGAAGGAAGAGAGGCAGTTGGTTTAGGGTTGGGAGATACTGAATTTTTTTAGGGGAGAGAGAGAGAGAGAGAGAGAACGTAAGCGAGGAGAGAGGCAATCGAGGTCAGATCAGTTTTAGACTCATATAATGGCCCAAAACAGGTCCAAGACGGGCCTGACATTGATTGTACATCCAGGACCAAATTTACTTCATATTCTACCACAGAATTCACAGTAACCATAGAACTCACACAAATCATAGAAATCAAACTTACCTTTCTTAGTCCTTAAAATTTCTCTCAATTTTCTTAATCAGTAGTTTACCATATGTCTTTAACAATTACTAAAAAAATGTCAAATCCCTCTAAATTTTCTATAAGTTGTTACTTAGGTTTTTAAATTCTTATAAATTGATACATGACCGGTCGACTCCATAATTTTTTTTGTTATTAGTTATTCTTTTAGCCATTTCAAAAATATATACAGTAAAATCTCTCTAAAGTGATATTGTTGGGATCGGAAAAAATTATTATTTTATAGAGGTTATTAGATAAGAGAGGTTTATTTTTTTTCCTCCAAAAATATTAAAATTGAGTTTTTAAATAATAAACACGTAAATATCAAAAAAAAAATTTGTCTACATACAAATTTTCTAAAATTTTGGCTTATAGCATTATTCAAATGCTACACTCGATTATGATATTTTTTTATAACAAGGTTACGATCACAAAACTATTTGAATACGATTGAGAAGATGAATGATAATGTAAAATTTATCAAATAATTAAATTTAGCATAAACTAGTATTTTACAACATTTTTTGAATTAAAAAAATATGTATTTTTTTAAAATATCACTTTATATGAAAATTAAAACTTAGAATTGTCACTATTTTTTTTTAAATATTAGTTATTTCGATAGAGGGATTATTAAATATTAACACTGTTCCCAACTCGGGACCATAATTTTTAGGGAAAAAAACTCACAAGTCCATAAGTTTATGTATAACGTACCAGGAGGTCCTTTCAATAGCTTTTTAGTCCCTCAATTTTGAGAAACAGAACTGATTAGTCCCTGAGTGTATATTTGGTCAATATTTTTTATGAAATGTCAAAACTACCCGTCTCCTATTCTCATTCTTCTTCCTTCGTTCCCCCTCTCTCCCCTCCTCCTCCTCCTCCTCCTCCTCCTCCTCTCTCTCTCTCTCTCTCACACACACACATTAAATCCCCAATCTTCTAGACAGGGGATGATGATGATGATGATGATGATGATGATGATGGGAGGTGTGAAAATGCAGAGAAGGAGCTTCGTGAGAAGGTTCGGAAAATTATGGGTTAAAATGCACTACCTATAGGTATTTTATTTTACTGTTCACCAGTCGAGGAATATGGATACATCCCTTGATGCCGTGCTGATACATCTTACTGTCCGAAACAAGTTTGTATCCATTATGGTATAATCGAATAGGGAGTTATACTTCATTTAGAATTACAGCACGGGATTGGTGTGTTTGCTATTGAATCAATATCATACGGAAGCGCCCTTTCCGGGGATCTACCGGCAGTACAGGCTGATAAAACTTGCTCTCTAACTCCTCTATTTCTCGTTTCTCTTTTGTATGCTTTTATATATATATGTGTGTATGTATATGTATGTATATGTATGTGTGTGTATATATGTATGTCTGTATATGTATGTATGTATGTATATATGTATATATATAGTATTTTGCAGCTCAATTTGCCTATGTATTTTTTGTGTTTGGACATGGCTCAAATGTCGATGTTTGGATAATATGTGGTTTCAACTAAAAAAATTTTACATGGTGATAGAAAACCAATGGAAGGAAGTTGAAGTCAAGAAACAACCTTCGTTTAATTGGGTTGAATTGGTATATATTAATTGATGTTTACAATTATACAACTCAATATGAGAAGCAATTCTGGAAACGAGAATATTATTTTGCTGGACAGCTTTCATCGTCGATATAACTCTCTGGAAGGAGAGAATACCACTAATCTCTTAAGGTTAGATTTTTTTTAATACTATCCAGTATCCGAGACTGACTAATTCATATTCGTGTAAGATATGATCTCGCCAATTGATCTAATTGTGTTTCCAAAGATTCAAATTTAAAATTTGGTTAAGTTAAAATAACGTAAATTCGAGTTGATCAAATTGTTGTCTTTTAAGTTTTAGATGATGTCGAAGTGATTTACTTGGTGCCTCGAAATTCCATCCCACTGCTACAACTATGCGTTCACCAATACCCATGATGCTGTAGCGGTGGAAACCCATCCAACACAGAAAGCAACCATATGACCAAACACGAAATGAAGTAAACCAATTGAACTTATTGCATCATGATATATAGCTTATTATAGATAACATTATTAGACATACTCTCATTTGACTCCATCGTGTATCATGTTGGTACCGGTATTGGTGAATATGGTAAAGATCATCCCAAGTACTTGTCCTCCTCTACCATTTCCTTCATTCCCAGAATTGCCAAAATGGATTATTTTTTAGAAGAGTTGATCCATGTACCAAATTGGACACTAGACTTATTCAAATTGAGGTGATATCTAGAATAACCTGCCAAAGTAGTTAGAATCCTTTGGACGGCCCTAGCTTCTTTCTCATTTGCATTCCTAAACATCAAAGTATCATCTGCAAAGAGTACATGTGTTAAACTTGGGCATAAATTGTTAAGTTTGTAACCACTTAGGTGCCTCTTCTGCTATTCCAATGTGATGGAACTGGATAAATAATCAGAAACAAGCAGAAACAGGAAAGCAGAGATAGTATCACCCTATTTAATACCTCTAGTTTGTGAAAACCATTCTAGAAGATTATCATTTAGCATTACAAATAAAAAACATAGGTGATACAAGAAAGTATACACATAATCCACTTGGCAGGAAAACCCATTTTAAACATAATTTGCTCCAAAAAATTACAGTCTGCCAAATCATAAGTCTTTCTCAGATCAAGCTTAGAGTCATAGAACCTCTCTTCTTCCGTTGGCAAGTTCTGAGACCATGAAAGATCTTATGGGCAATAATCAAGTTATTATAAATACACCTACCTTGGATGAAGGCACCTTTATTCTCAGCAATCAGGTCTCCACAACATTTTAACCTATTAGCAAGTACCTTAAAGTAGACTTTATATACATAATTACATAAGCTAATAGGTGTATATTGAGATAGATGCACAGGTTTGCTCCTCTTAGGAATAAGGACAATGTATGTTCTATTATGCACATTAGGGAATAAACTCAGAATCAAATAATTCACTAATAGTTCTAATGAGTTTCTCCCAATAGTATCCCATAATTTGTGATAGAAGATACCTGAAAATTCATCTGGATCAGGGAACTTCGGACCTCCCATCTGCATAGCAGGTACTTTGATCTTGTTTATGGTCCTCAAAACATGTTTATGTCGCCTTTTTAACATACGTTGCAATTTATGGCCCTCAAACATTTCTTGGGTGTATTTTATGACATTATGCTTGTGGTACTACACCTAAAATTTGAAACTCTTATTTTGGCATGACAAACATAAGAAACATTGAGAGTTTGCGTAAAGGACATGAATTTATTCGAGTATGTTTTGTATTCGACCCTTACAAATGTAAAAAAAAAAAGTTGTATCTCACAGTACTATAAAAAGTAGATGTACACGTATCTAACTCACACTAAATATATGGTCCAGATTTATTCTAGATGGTGCTGCCGGATTTATGTTGTCAGCACCTAATCCAACTCTGTATTTTACGGTCCTCAAACGTTTCTCCGATGCATTTTATGGCACTATACTTATGGCACTACTCCTAACATATAAAACTCGCTATTTTTGTTAAGTATATAAAACTCTTATTTTGGCATGCCAAACATAAGAAATATTGAGAGATTGCGTAAAAGATTTGGATTCGTTTAAGTATGTTTTGTATTCAAATCTTACAAATATATTAAAAAATAAGTGTATCTGAGAGTACTATGATTACCAAAGAAACATTATTTTAGGTTAAACACATTCTCCTTCTTGTTTATCTCACCAAACCCAGATTATGAAAAATGGGTAGAAGAAACAAGAAGTTAAAACCTCAACAACAATAAGTAGATCGTATCAGCGACTTACCAGACTGCATCATAATCCACATCCTCTCCTTTCTGGTGACTCACGACTCGGTTAGGACCACCGTCTTGTCGCGACGATGGCAGCGCCTTTGGATCCACGTTCTGATCCTTACCTTCTCGTTTTCCTATGTGAATATGTTGTTCATCGAGAGAACCCTAGCCCTCCACACTGCTCCCAAAGTCTTCAAATTCATCATTGAAGGCAATTTCAGCCACTTGTCACGCCGGAGCCTGCACCTGATAATTCATTTCTTGATGAACTGCCATGAACCTAAACCTACAAGGGATGGATCATAAAGTCATCCTTCCACAATGCATCTTCTACCTGGATTCTCTGAGGGAGCTGAAAATGCAAGCTTGTAATTTCTCGCCTCGGGTGATGGTGACCTGGATGTCGCTTAGGATTTTGGATGTGCAAATCGCAGACTTGGGAGGCATTGACAAGATCTTGTTGGGTTGTCCCTTGTTTGAGTTGTTGATACTGCGTGTTGTCATTGTCTCTATGTCTGCTGGTCCAATACACATTATTCACAACAATTTGAAGAAATTGGTGCTTCGTTATACTTATTGGAGACGGTCCTCGAATTCAGAGGAGTTGGCGCTTAACTTGACTGCTCCTCGACTTCAAGAGATCGACATTTTTACACCTTGGTAGTTGAAATTGGACCAGTTATATTTGATGTCTTATTTTTTATTCATGTATTCTCATGTTTGTTAAAATCTTTGTTGCAGTTACTTCGCACAACTCTTTTTCTTATCTATTAAGGATGTTCTTTGCAATATTGTTTTTTACATCCATAAGCTTTGGATCCAAGAATTTCTTAAGTGATTCAATTCTCTTGTCACTTTGATAATTGGATAGGCGAGCCATAATTTATCTTGTTCTATTGCTTATGAATTTGATGTGACGAGTTTAATTGGTTTGTTCTGAACTACATCCTTGCATGTTGCCATGCATTTCTGAAGGATATTGCAAAAAGGAGATGAACTCATTGCCATTCATCAATGCGTGTCTATGCATAATAGAACATTAGATCTTGGGAATGCTTAGTGGATCTTGGGAATGCCTAATTTGTCTTGATTGGTCTTAGATTTTAAAGTTTGTAGTAATTTTCAAGTTTCACAATCATCGAATCAACTTTGCTGTTGACTTCCACAAGTTTGTAAAAGAAAAAATTGGATACCACGTAAAAGTGATTTGACATAATAACACAAAGTTAAAATAAATGGATGGAAGTACAATTTAGTGAGTGACATATCAAATGAAAACTAAGTAGAAACTACACTACCACAATTATTTTTTATGTGTATATTTAATAACTCAAATTCAAAAATTGATTAAGCTAAACAATTAGTCGCCACCAGTTGATTATAGGTAGGAAAACTATCACTTTTAAAAGAAAAACCATTACTTTACAATTGTCCCTTCCTTTTTCACTTTTCTCCCACCTTCCTGTTCATCTTCCTCGAGGCCGGTTCGTCTTCCTCCGGGCCAGAAGCAGGCTGGATGGAGAGAATAAACCAGAAGCTAAACCCTCAACAACAAGGAGTAGATCGGATCAGCCACTTGCTCTTCGACATCGTGGTCCACATCCTCTCTCTGTTCGAGCAGACCAAGGATGCCCTTAGAACCACCGCCTTATTTGTGGGAGTGACTGCGGCTAAGGATGACAATTAGACCCTTACCCCGAAGGTTTATCTTGATCCAGACCCGAATGGTCCAAGACCTGTTGACTTTGACTAGGTCTAGACCCGGATCCTACCCCGATTCTGATATTTTAAAAAGATAAGGGCATTGATATGGATATATAGGATTCTGCCTTGATATATATATGTATATATATACATATATATACATATATATATATGTATGTATGTATGTTAATTACTAAACATAATATCAAATTTTCAATCTCAACCTACTCAACTTCAACTTTTTAAAATTTGTTTGTTTAGTTTCTTTATTTTAAGCTATTTTAATGAACGAATCAATTTCATACTCATTTTTATTATTCCTTGTTGTTTGAGAACACTCAAATGATAGCCAAATTTTTTTAAAATAAAATAATATTTAAATAATACGGATCCGCGGATTGCCTTGATCCTGTCCAATTTTTTAAGATCTGGATCATGCCCATATCCTTATTTTTAAAGAGAATAAGGGTAAGAATTTGGTTTTGCTCTTCAAAAAGAGGGTAACTGGGTAAGGATCTGGGTCCTATGGATCCTACCCGGATACTGCCTATTGACATCCCTAGCTGCGGCGGTGTATGTGGGTCCACGTCTACAACCTGTCATTCCACTTCAGGTTTGGGTTTATGGCCTTCCAAACACGATCTGTGAACATAACCCTAGCTCTCCATCGCAACCCCGAGACCACCAGATCCAGCCTCCATATTCAAGACAGTGAGTGCCAAAACCAGATGCTTGTCCCGTGGCTTCGCTTTGTCGTGATGCGCCACGTGGAGGCCCTTAACATATTGGTGCTTCCTTACGATCCAAATGGTTGATAGTTTGGAGAATTAGAATTATTCAGATCCATAGTATAAATAATATAAAGAAATTATGTAATTAAAGAAGAGATTATGTAGTGAAAGAAGAGATAATTTTAGATTGTGTATAAAAATATGTCAAAATTGGACTCTATTTATAGATATTTAAAAAATATGAATTTTTATATTATTTATTTTTAGTTTTGCTAAAAATAACTTCAATTTTTAAAACCACATAAATAATGTCCGAAAAAATTTATTTATACGAATAATATTGTACCAAGTGTTACTAAAATAGATTGAAAAGTAAAAAAAATTAATAGTTTAATGCTCGGCCGAGAGAGCTGTCGGCCGCTCGCTGACACAGCCCAATCGGGTCCTTTAATTTTGTTTTTTTTTTCCTGTTCTAAATAGGTTGGGTCGGGGCCGTTGTTGTACATGGTCTAAAAAGAGTAATCTCTAACTAAACATCACACAGGTAGACTAGAAATTCTAAGGTTCACAAAATCCATAATGATAGAGACCATTCCAGTAATTTACAAATAAATTGTAATCAACGTCAGCTAATTAGGACTCCTTGAGTTGGTTAGGAGGCTTCATTAGAAAGAAAGGACGAAGTTTAAATCCCCTCGCCACATTTTTCTCTACTTAAAAGAAGACAAGTGACTAGGCCAAATGTAGCATCCACAAAAGTACCAAATCAATACCGATTAATGTAAGCAAAATCTTCTACTCGATAATTACTAATTAGACTCTCGTGAGCGGTAGTAGTTAGACACACAACACATGGTTTGAAACTCCAAATAACATATACAATAGGAAGCAAACAAGATATTTTGGTCTTTCAAACCCAAAAAAGTCAACTGGTAAACAGAATATGTCAGAAACATCACCATAAAGCAATTTTATATGGGTACCGACAGAAATTTTATATCGATTCAGCCTCGGGGCCACTACATTTTGCGACTTGATCCTGTCAAAGTACGTGGATGGCATACTTTGATCCGTAGCATCCACTTTTTTTAAAAGATTGTGCTCAATTTTTTCTGATAAAACGACTTAAGAGGAAATTCTCTTGGTAGCATATGCTGTACGTGGATGGATTTGGTGGGGACTGGGGTAGTCCCCAACTATGGAGACTAACTCAAACCAATATTACTACACATGCAAACCAATATCACTTCACATGTAAACCAATATCACTTCATATGTAAACCAGCGTCTTCCAAACCATACTTTACATACAAACCAATATCACTTCACATGCAAACCAATAACACATGATAGTTATTAACCATCAGATTTAAAGATAATCAAATCTGACGGCCCAAAATGTAGTCCCCACCTGTGGACAAATTTTCTTTAATCCCCACTCAATCTGGTCTCGTACTTTGCATGATGTGAGTTAGTGCGATGCCCAACGATAATTTAGTCAAATAAGTATAAACAAAATATATAATATTTAAACTTCGAATCCGATATCCAAAATATTTTTGAATATAAATATTCAACTCGGTGAGCGAGTGAAGACTCCCATCCTCTTTTTCGGAAAACCGTCACTTTTAAAAGAAAAACCGTTTACTTTTTCCCGTTGCCCCCTCCCTCCCTCCCGGTTCATCTTCCTCCGGGCCAGAAGCGGGCAGGAAAGATGGAGAGAAGCAACAAGAAGTTAAACCCTAAACCAGAAGGGGTAGACCGGATCAGCCACTTACCCGACGACGTCCTGGTCCACGTCCTCTCTCTGCTCGACACCAAGGATGCCGTTAGGACAACCGCCCTGTCGCGGGAGTGGCGGCGGCGGCGCATGTGGGTCCACGTCTACAACCTATCATTCCACTTCAGCTCTGCCTCCCAAACAGGGTCCGTGAACAGAACCCTAGATCTCCACCGCGCCCCCAGGATTACCAGATTCAGCCTCCATATCCAAGACGGTGAGTGCGAAGACCAGATGCTGGACCCGTGGCTTGGCTTCGCCGTGATGCGCCACGTGGAGGTCCTCAACTTATATTTACCTGACGCGTCCCATTGCAAACTCCCCGAGTTGTTGCTCCTCCATGATTCCTTGAGGGAGCTGACAACGAATGGTTGTGATCTCTTTATTTTTTGGAGGAAGGTGTGCTGGGGGTTGCTTAGGGTTTTGGATGTGGGCGATGCATCTTTGGCGGGAATTGAGAATTTGTTGTCTGCCTGTCCCTCGCTCGAGTACTTGAGGTTGCATAACGTCTTTGTTTATGGTGGAGAGAACATTGAGATTACTCAAAAGAGGTTGAAGAAATTGGTAATACAACATATTTATTGCATACATGACAATGTTCGGGACCCGGAGGTCCGCGTTGCCGCTCCTCAGCTGGAGGAGTTGGAGGTTTTTGGATGCTGGCATTCGATCACTTGTAAGCTCGTTGATGCCCCGTCATTGGTTGACGTTTGTCTGGATTTCGTCTTCCAGACAGGGGATGTTGATGATGATCATGATGATGGGAGGTGTGAAAATGCAGAGAAGGAGCTTCGTGAGAAGGTTCGGCAAATTATGAGTTGAAATGCATTGGCCAGAGGTATTTTCTTTTCCTGTCCACCTCTCCAAGAATATGGATACGTCCCTTAATGCTGTTTTGATACATCTTATTATCCGGAACAAATTGTATCTATTATGGTATAATCAAATAGGGAGTTTATACTTCATTTAGAATTACAGCACGAGGTAATCAAATAGGGAGTTTATACTTCATTTAGAATTACAGCACGAGGTTGGCGTGTTTGCTGTTGGATATGCAAATTGTCCTTATTACTCATAAGTTGAGCATTATGTTACACAAAGGGCGTCTAAGAAGTGAGAGGACATTTCACCATAGTCACTGTTGCTAGGTTGCTGAGCTAATCGTTTATCATGTAGTTAGGCTACTCTATATGACCATGTTGAGCTACTCTTTCTGTTCTGGTTAATTAATATTTCTCATGCTATTTAAAAAATTTGTTGCTTCTGAATAAATGTCACCACTACAGAAGCTTTGCACATCGAGACTGTTGTCTCTCTCGGTCTTGCTCAGTCACAATTTGAAGAGGGTTTTTCGACGCCTTTCTGATATTATTGTTGAAGATTAAGAAATCACTTTTGCAATTGATACCTTCACTTGATTGTGGGTGCATTACTGATTGTAATTTATGATGACAGGAATATGGAGAATGGGGATGTATCGTGTTAATTTTATGCTAGTCACGAAGCTGGAGTTAGTTGACTACTAGTGGTAGTTGGCGCGGGAATCAGTTGGTTGCATTTGGTTGGTTAGTTGGCTAGCTAGTAGGTGGGAAAGAGCACTTCCTCAATTCAATTTAAACTCTCGATTTTCTTAGCACCTTGAGTAATTTATTGTACTCCTAATCATCTTGGTATGAAAAAGATGTTGCGAAGTCTCTGTATCAAGAATATGTAACTTGGTTATATAGGCATGTTTAATTTTGTTGTCATATTTCGATGTAGCCCTCTCAATAGTTTCTTATCTATTTCTGGCTGAACATGAGACCTCTGGAGTGTAACTCCTATTGTTGTCCTCGTGCATATCAACTTGATGTTCTGCTTTTGTTAGCTGCTCTTGCTTTCTTGCAATTGGTATCGAGTTAGAAAGGTCGTCACGCTTCGTCGAAGTTAACTCACCAATGGAACAATGAGGTTTGTTTTTTTTTTTTTGAATTCAAATGCTAACCATGAATTGATCTTTGTTTGATGAAAATTTTGATTATGGTTGGCATCAGAGCAAGTTGAATTCTTTTTATTTAAGGATGTCCTTGGCACCACCGGAAGAGGCTCTTGGTAAAGCCAATAGAGTTTTAGCTACGCCAGATAAAAATAAAGTCTTGAATGGTATGATCATCTTCTCAAGGAGCGTCGAGGACTTTGAAAAAGGTCATCACAAACTTGACCAGCTCTTTTAAGAGTATGATCACTTCTAAATCCTAATTACTTGGAGCAATCCCATTAGAAAAACAGAACTCATAAATCAAAACCACATCCTTAGAAAAAGTTCCCAATAATTTCAGTTAAACCAACACAAGCATATTGCATCATTAAGCAGAAGAATAATAGACATTATGCAACACTGTGCGATAAAGAAGAAGAACAAATAAACAAATGACTAAATAGCACCGCACATTTTGACAACCACATGCAGTTACAGGAGCTACCAAGCCACACCCAGGAGTGATCATCTCGAATGCAATCCGGGGTCAAAAACATTGTCGGATTGGAACACATTGGTACTGTAATGAAAATAACCACGACCATAAGAAAACTAATCATATTCTGCTATGATTACAGAGGTCGATGACTAAATTTTGCTAAAAAGCATAACCATATCCTTGGTATATGAAAACTTATTGCCTGATAAACGATGCTTATATATCTGCTCCATTATTCCGGAACCTTGCAAAAAATGAAATTATAGGCCTATCCTACGGCAAGAACCGAAAAAGTTGGATCTGGTAGACAAGGAATGCACACTGCAGCTTCTTGCATCCAGATCAAGGTTGGTTCCAAGAATCTTCCCAAATGAGTGACGAAGCAACAATATGATGAACATTATATGACCAACACCTCTGAACATGCTTACGGATCAATTGGTGGATAAAGGCTCGGCATGTAAGAGTGTCCACCTCCATTAGAATCGGCATTGCCAAAGAAGTGTGAATTCTGCTCACCTGAATGAGAAGACTTCCTAGATCTCGTGCGACTGGGAGAAGCTGAATAAGAATCACTGGAACTGCTTGCAGCATACATCGACGATGTAGGCAGCCCACGGATCTTTGGCAATCCCGTTGGATCAGCAGCCGTACTGTATCCCCTTTCTACGGATTCAGCTTCTAAAGGTATTTCATCCAATGTCTGACAAAAAGAATTGTGATGTCAGTATAATACCACAAAAAGTAATCGGTTAACTCCAGGAATGTCCTTGAAGAGGTCAAAATCGGTCAATAATAAAGGCATCGCAGCCGTACTGTTAGAGGCAGAGACTTGGAACTCAACCACCAAACTTTTCCAAGATGGTAAAGAGGTTAAAATCTACTGGGACCTCAAAACTTAGAAAGAGTAATCTACATGAGTACAACAATCTCAGCCGCTGTAAAAGTCTACAGCATTCAATTAGTATTTAACTTCAAACTGAAAATCCGCACCTTAAACGCTTGCTGTAGAAGTCTCAAAGTATCACGTGTTTGTTTTCTCTTAGATGCTACATCCTCTGGTTCCTTCAACATCTCGTCCAACATGTCGTCCCTGTTTGCACAACAGAAAAAGGAAATATTGCACTCAACATAATTTTCCAGAATTTTAGCTTAACATCAGAAACTCCATGAGATCAAGTCACCTGTAAAGATTTGTGATGAACACATTATGCAACTCACGTTTTGCGTTGTTCACCTACAAAAAGGGCAAGAAAAAATATATCAAGAGCAATTACATTAAGCTATAATGACAGAATATTAATTCCAGGGCCAACTTCAATAATGAGATACATTCATATCTTAACACCGTTAACCCTACGGGAAATGCACACCATTGTTCTCTTTAAATTGCCTTCAATACATGATTCAAAATATTTGGTAATCATGAGCTTCCCAACGTCATGCTTTTCATTAATGTTATTTTATTCTGATTGACAAGGGTATTAACCACACCACCACCATAACATTGAGCCCAAGAATCAATAAGCTTTTTCCATAGTACTTCCTCGACAAATCTAATTGACTAAAACTTGGATCACTTGCAGCTTTTCAAATACAAGGATCTGTGAGTCATATCATTAATGTTAATTACATGCATGCAACGTATATTCATCTTTGGAGTAGTACCAGAATAGTTGTTGTGGTATTTTTGATCGCTGACAATTTTCATGTACCAGGAGCTGTGAATCATAGGTCACTAACTCAATATAAATGCAAGTATTTATATCCATCACGAAGAGCCAGAATAGCCAATGCTAAATGTCTACTACAGTCACAGGCACAAAGGCCAACATGCCGGCAGGAACTAATTTTAAGAAATTATCAGAAGATGTCAGAAAGAATACAATAAGATGAAAAAGAACACTTGTTACGCCACAAATTTCAAGGAAAGAAGGGCCATAATTTCAGTGTTCGGAGGGATTCCTAGCTTTGTCCGTGCATAACCTTTGTGAATGAAATGTGGCCACAAATAGAAACAGAAAACTAGATAGATATTGATTGGGGCATTGTTGCTTACCAGAAAATGCATGATTGCTTTGGGTACCAAGTCCTCCACATTCTTCCTAACAATGTCATAGTATGATCTCAAAAGCAACTTAGTAACGGTGATTTCGATAGCCTCTTGCTCTGAGTGATTTTCTGAGGGCCTCAGGACAGATGGTGGCTAAGACAGAAAGAATGGTGCGTCTGTTAGACCAACTACATAAAATGTAATAAAACAATGAAATATAGGTGTGATATACAGTCAGAGAGAAACCATAGACAAAAGCTTCTGTTCTACCTCTCTTAAATATATCATTGAAAAACTATGGTCCATTGCTTCCACGTTATGTGCAGGTTCAGTCTGCAATTTGCTTGCCACATTTTCTTTGGCAGCTGAACGAGAGTTATCAACCCCACCAAATAAAGATGGAATACCCCAAGATGAACCAACTGTGTTCCCTAATAAAACAAGAGATCATCAGTAGGGTTGAATGCACACTATTCCAGAAGTACTAATAAGAAAGTATATGTGTTAGTGATGCATGGCCACATGAAAGTTGAGGGATAGAGTTGCCATGTTACCGGGTGTCAACTTTTCACCGTCAGTTACGCTTCGTACTCCCTGTATACGCAAACATATAAAATGTGTATTATAGTGAGCAATAAACAGCTTAACTAAAGACATACCACATAGCATCCCAGATACTATTCAGCAGAAAAAGAAAAAAGCTGTAGGTATTTCCATGCCTGATCAGGTAATATTCCATTTACTTGTCTAGCAATAATAGCCCGAGACTTCACAGTCTTATCAGATGATTGCATCTTGTCATTTTCTACACCATCCTTCATAACAAGATGAAAAAGAGTAAATCAGGAAGGCATAAGGCAAGTAACTGAAAACAAATACTGAAAGAACATTTATTAAAACCATGCTTAATAAGACCACCTTTTGCCGAGCAATTGGAATGGGAAGCCTAGAAGATCTCATCTGCTGTAGTGCAATCTCAACAGCCTTGCTCCCACCAATAAAATTTGGATGGGAAGTGTTCAAGTAGTCCATCTACAAAACAGCCCAGTGACCATAAGACTTAGAAAACGACAATACCAACTTGTAAACGTAGATTAAATTTTTTGAATAGGTTACAGAAAGAAAGAAAACATTAGCCTCAACAATCCCTTCAAGAAATTCAATTGATCCTTGTTTACCAGTAGAAGGATTTGTATAACAGGACACATGTCAGGACCTAAAAAGAGAGGAAAATTCATCTGAACCTGTCTAAATTTGGAAGCCAGGTTGATAAAAATCAAATTATACCAGCATCTACATCCACAATTACACAACAAGAAGACAATGCTAAATATTTTAATCGAAAAAGAAGATGCACAGCACCATAAAATAATTGAGCCTAAGGAGAACCTCAGACAAAGTACTTGGCTTATGAATTAAAAACTCAAGTTTTATTTCTCAACTTACTTGCAAGAAGAAGTCAACGTCATCTTATTTTTTTTCTATTCGGGGTTTGGAACCAAGAATTTAGGTGCCACAAAAGAAGACTTCAGGATCTTACTCTCAGCGTACCTCCATTTCAATAATGTGGGCAATCATTGTCTCTGCCGGTGCAAGACCATCTCTCAAGAAGTTACTGATGACACCATCCATGGACTTTCTCAGAACAGGAAATCGTTGTAGTTCGTTTACTAAACATCGATGGCTAATCTGAAGAGAGAAAATATGTCACTGAACAAACAGACATGTCTAAGGAGCATAGAGATAACAAAGACTAACCTTCACTAACTCATCGTATATAAATCTTGCACACTGTTGACTTGGATCAAGTAGACGGGCTATTTGTCTTCGCACGAGGACATCAAAAGGGACCTCCAAATGAACACCACAGCAAACTGTCAGAATCTAGTTAAAAAACAAAGAACAAAAGATAATGAGAACAATCATATGAAACAGAAGTACCTCAGGAACAAATAAAGCAGATTTTGGACCCGTAGCATTTTGAATGGCTGTGCGAATGTCATCATCTGTCAAGTTCTCACAAGGATCAACCTCCTGGATAGAAGATCAAAATCAAGTTAAGTACATAATCAGATCAAGTTTGACAGTAGCTAAAACAACTACATATCTGACAGATTACGGGTTGAATGTGGTCCACTGTCATTCAGCATAAAATCATAGACTGCCCTCTCTTCTATTATCCATCATACTGTAGCTAGGCAAATAACTTCCAATGACGGAACTGAATTCAACACCCAAACATTTTAATGGTACATTCAATACAATAAAACAATCTAAAAAACAAGAAGCACCAACCTCATTTTGGCCAAAATATGCCATTAATTTAAGAACCACGAAGTAAGTTGTAGATGTCACAAGAAAGAATAATCATTGTAGTTAAAAAGAAGGTCTGGTTTTGGGATCCAAAAGATCCCCTGGCAGTTTACGAACGCAAGGAACTAAAACCTACCAATAATAGCATGTCACACAGAACAAAACCGAACAAGAAACATAACATAGATTTCCCAAAAAATATGCCAACGATATCTCATATCAATCTCACACAAAGAAATAGATGAATCTTTCCTACGCCAATGGAAACAAGAAGTTAAAACAACATACCTGAGTCATAACTTTGAAGAGCACAAATGTTTAGAGAATATCTTATAAGACAAACCTAAACAACTTTGGGAATGATAAGACATGTCTAAATGAGGCCTCAATATACCTACCTCCAAGCTCTTGACAAATATTGATTGAAAAATGTAATGAATTCGTGCACCACCAGAAAGCTCAGCAGTTGACATCTCTTCATTCTTTCCCTCGACCATGGAAGAAAATGCTATTTGCAAAACGAAAAAAAAAATAGCAAACTATATATAAAACGTTCAAAGCAAATAAAAGAGTCAGAACTATAGACTTCAAGAACAAATTGGAAGAATTGCAATTTTACCTTCACAATACTTGGACAAGATGTTCAACAGAAGCGCTCCTTTCCCAGCCTAATAAAACAACTAGACAAGTTACACTTACGAGGCAAGAACCTTCTCAGAACAGTCAACTCAAAAAATACAAAATTAGAGCACTCTGGGCTGCATAGAACACAACGTGCTGTTTTCGTCTAAGAAATGTCAATCAAAATGATGAAAGAATTAATTGCCAAAGCAATTTTCATATCATTGCTAGTCAGGCATTGAAGAAAACTAAGTTCATGAAAGAAATAGACATGAAAAAGTTTTCAACAAAGACACCGAAGAATTAAAGCAATGCATACCTTTGATTCTGTGATTTCACCATAGCTTGCATGTTCTTTTGCAACAGACACCAGCGCTGTGCTGATGCGCGACTTCAAGCCTGGAAGTAGAGCTTTGATATGCTGCACCAGAATCTGGAAGGCAGAACACCAGTCAAAACTGTTTTTAAGCAAATCCAGGACTCTGCAGAATCAGAAATCTTAGAAAAAAGGATATGATAATAGAAAGTCAATTGAAAGAAATGCAAGATTATTGCCAACATCATGTCAGCAGCACCAGGAAAGATACAGAAAAGACAAAGGTATTGGGATACCTACAACAGTATAAATGTGGTTTCTAATAATAGTCATGCTCTCAACAAGAATTTAAGAAATCAAATGCAAATCATTTTACCTGATTTAACTTCTTGGCTAACTGAGGAACACCACAGCGATCAGCCAGACCATTATAAACCTATTACAAGATTATCATTAAAAAAACAAGTGAGCAGTACGCTCTCAACAAAGGTTATATCAGGTGACATCAGAAACAGAGGGATTGGTTATCATACTGGATGACTGCGAAAGAACTTTTCCTCTGCTACCAATGCATCTTTGATGCTTCGATTGAACATGATATCCTGTGTTGAAAGCCCAGGAAAAACAAATTACCAATTAGACTGAGAACCTTGTAACATATATTCAGAGTCCAGAATAGATTGGATCTTACGCATAACGCAAAAAACCCTCATGCAATAAATAACAAGGTATAAGATCACAACGCTGCTGACACACAGACCAAATAAAAAAAGCATAGCAAACAACTTAAGGAAGAAAGCATGAAGTTAACCTATACTCATCGTGCACCAATAGAAAAATCTAAAGTTTATACAAAAAATTACTATTTTGGTCGTCCATTTATTACCTCTTGACTACGATTCACAACCCCAACATAGCCAAGTTTAAGATGGATAACCTTCCCAAGTAACAGATTACGAGCATCTGTACCTCTGTCCATGATGTCTAGCTGAAAACAACAAGAACATGTAAGCGTGATAAAATTCCTGAAAAAGTTTATCCATGTAGCAAAAGATATCGAGTATTAAATTCACCTTTGTGATGACCCCAATGGTTCTATGGCCTGTAGATGGAATCCAGCACATTAGCTAAAATATCAAAATAAAATCCACCCACGAGAGCCTTTTTCAAAGAGAATATAAATACCATCAGGATCTGCGTTTCCCGCAATCTGAAGAGCATCTGAATTGGCTAGATCTGAATTTGCTGCACTCACTGCTAAAATTAGGCAGCTTGGCTTTTTGATGTATGACAAAATCATGGTCCTAATTCTTGCTTCAATATCTGAAGGCTGATCACCCACTGGAACCTTTGTAATACCAGGTAGATCCACGAGTGTGATATCGAGAACATTAGGTGAAAAAATCTTTAAGCGGATCTGCTTGTCCGATACCCCTTTGTTGTCCCCAGCCTCTTTAGCAGTCTCAGCCTACACAGATACCTCAAAGTCGTCAATCAATATCAGCAGGGAAATTATATGCTGTCTATTTCATTACTAGATCATTCAATTAACTCATTCCCCAAAAAAACCAGGACGACAGTAACATCAAGAAAAAGGATGACAACCCTTGTTTCTCCTCAATTTCAGGGCAACTCTGCCTGATGGATACGCAACATATCAACAAGCAAATGCTAGAATCATCCAATTCTTGCAAATCTCATTCTCTTAGTAGTAAATCCTCCCAAAGTTTAGGACGAGGACCAGCCTCTTCCATTCACAAGAGTATGCAGTTCAAAACTAGCTCAAGAAGTCCAACTACTCGGCCCTCGTTACTATAAAGGACGTCTGAAAACAATGCCTATACAAGCCTAACACGTCTAAAGCAACAATCCACAACTCCACGCCCTAGCCAACACTAAAATCGCTCCAGTTGCCGCCAATATGGAAACCCCAAGCACAAGTGGCAAAACCGTAAATATCACCATCACACAAGCCCGAAATAATAAGTTTTCGAGCTGACCTGAATCTCCCGGCGGATATCGGCGAAGTTGTAGAAGCGCTGGCCAGGGAGGTGGAGGAACTCGCCCCACTCCTCATCGGCGCCGCCCTCGGGCTTGCGCTTGGTCTGGAGGAGCTGGAGGACGAGGGGGCGGCGGGTGCATATCTCGTTGCCACGTGGCAGGAAGTCCCTCCCGACGAGCGCCTCCAGGACGGAGCTCTTCCCGCTCGACTGGCTCCCGACCACCGCCACCTGCGGCAGCTCAATCGTCGACTGCGACCCGAGCTGGACGAATATGTCCTGCAGCTTGTTCACTATCGGGATCACCGACGACCCCAGCGGCGCCGGCGACGGAGACGACGCCGGATGCGCCGGCGACGGGGACGCTGGCTCATCGGCCATCTAATTTGGAGGAGCTAGGGTTTTTTATTTGACAAATAAATGGTGAAATAACGAGAGAGAATGGGCGGGTTCTGGAGGGAGAGAGGAGGTTTTCGAGTGAGTTTCTTTTTTTTCTTCTTCGGTTTAGAGAGAGAAAGAAGGGAATTTATAATGTTATAATTTGCGTGATGAGAAAGAGGTTGGGAGGGACTAAGAGGAGAGAGGCTTTTCTTGGGGCCCACGCGGAACTATTGGAATATGGAAATGAGCGGTCCGATTTTTTTGATTTCGTTTCAACGCGATTGGGTTATTTATTTATTTATTTATTGGGAAAATTACATTTTAATATCCTATTATCGTGGAATATTATATTAGTATCATGCGTTTTAAAATATATCGATTGATTCAAATTTTTTGAAGCTGCGATGGTCACATCACCTCTAGTCGCTCCGACCTTACCGAACGCGGCGCCACCTTCTACCTTCAGCTCGTACTTCAGGAGTTCATGTTCTGCAACCTTCCCGAGGGCGAGCGGGTGAAGGTACATCGAGTTCCTTAGCATCATTAAAAAGGGGAAGGTCGAGAGGTTGAGGTTGGGCAAGGATGGGTGAGCTCTCTACCTTACAGCAGTTGACGGTCATCGCCCCACCGTTGGCGTCCCCAACGACCTCGACCTCATCAGCATTTGAACATGAACAATGTCGACATCTCGTGTCACATACTCCGCTTGCTCGGGTCCCCCTGGTGGTGTTCCTCTGATTATTCAGCCTCCATTGCAATCTTAGGCTCATGCCTTCCCAATTTTTTCTGGTTTTCATTGTCTTGAAGCATGTCGGAGCTAGTCCTCTTCGTCGGTCGAGATAGTCTATGCCGGCGAGAGATCTTGAGGGAAGATGGGAGAGGTTAGGGTGGGTAGGATTTTTTGAAAAACTATATACAAAACTTTTGATACTTTTACAAAAGTCCAGTTAGTATGCCATATAAAAAAGACTTAATTGATGCATTTTAAACTACATGATACTCAAGTATTTTTTTATACTACATGGTAGTAAACTAAAATTTTTCCTCATTTATTTGTTCGCTAAATTCGGGTGTCCATAAATTTTGTGGGCGTATTTCCCACGTAACGTGACGTAACTTCATCTTATTGTACCTCTCATTTGGTAATTTTTGAAGTAAACGACAAGCTTAGCGTCGTTGAAGAGTATGCCATCTCCACATTTGCTAGTAACTTAATTACATGAAGCGATAAAAAAAATTAAACATTTATCCAATGAGACACTTATAAAAATTTATCTCATTCCTCAGTCTTTTGAACACGTAAAATTTCGATAAATGATAGATTGCAATTCGTTTTTTGAGTTTCGGGTGAAGAGATCTAGTCGTACCCATATTCCGACATTTTTTCCTAATTTGACATATATAATTTATTTATGATATACTCGTGAATATGATAGATCAAACTCAAAATTATTTGACAACAAGTGATACTTATGCCACCTACCAAAAAATTCATACTTATATCATATTATAGTTTTCAAAAAGTACAACTCGATACTTTAATATTGACAATTTTTTGACAATTACAAATTGCGTCTAATAATTTATTACACGCACTCTATGGCTCTCTGATTGTTCCGTCTTACGTACGGATTCACCGGAGTCCGGACAGTGGCACATGCCCAGTTGAGGAGCATAACGATAACGTGGCGAGTTGAATGGGGAAGCTTTTGGTGATTCCAATTAAGATTGTACTTATTAATTATTCCCCGTGATGAAGGTCTGTATCGTGAAACCAATACGACACAACTCTACAAAATTGCTAGTAATAGGAAATAATGTAGGAACTCGTATTTTTCTTTCGTCTTAGAAAAAGGAAAATACTTGGAGATCGTGAAGGTTGTCTAAATACTCTCGTATCATATTAGAATTTTCATATCTAATCTAAAAACTTAAGAGAATGGTAGATAGATTTATACAGTTATAAACAAATTCATCACTCTTACAACCAGTAATGGGTTAATCTAGGGGTCATTTCATTTGTGGATGGTACTTGGTTGCTGCTGAAAAAAAATCTGGAAGTTCAGTGATCATACCTCTTCTAACTGTCCCTTGCTTGATTCCCAAACTGAAATATTTTTTTCTGGTTGAACCCTTGTTAATATTTTGAGGTTGAAGCAGATGCATTTGAGGGACGATGTCCAACAAGGGGACGGTCTGATGCCAGCAGTTTCAAAGGGGCCGAGTTTGATGGTTGGGCCAAGTAGGCCGGAATAAAATGATGTCCATAACGCGGAAGGAGATGGGCCTGGTCTTATGGCGAGAAGTACTCGGTCAACGATATCAGAAGGGAAATACACAATTCCAATCGAAAGATTGGTCCCCTCGGGAGGTCTCCTTCGTGCGAGCTGGCCGAACGGATGTGGATAAATTGAAAGTTAATTTCGTCCATGGACTAATCTCAAAATAATACCTATCTAATTAGCATGACTTGTTAGATAGGTTGTTATCTTTTGATTACTTAAAAAACCGTGTTCATGAGAAAAATAGTCACTTCAAATACTTACAATTTTGACATTTATTTTTTGAATAAATAAAATTTTTCTTCTTCAAAAAAAAAACGAAATCGACTTGGTGAAAATATCAACTTGGTGAAAATATCAACAGCCGCTTTCAATTGGTCACCTCAAATATGACGGTCAATCTCATCGTGCATGAAATCATTGAGAAGATAAACGGCCAAAGTAATTCATCAATGGAAATAGCCAACATGATATTATGCCTATGCAGAGAGAACACGCCATCTGTATGTCGGTTTCTCTCTATAAAGATATCGGTAAGTTGCATAATGAGATGAAAATTTCTGTTCCTGAGCAAGTACAGTTGGGAAACTGGTCCTAGTTGGCGAAGACTTGTCCGATGGAGCTCTTTAGGTACGATAACAAACAGCTTGATGAATGCTGACGGTGTGTTCAGGGTGCCTAGATGAATTGACTCTCGAGAATGGTATCTAGGAAGGCCGTCAAACTTTTGATCTGTCAAATAAAGAGTAGAGGTTGTGCTCCTTAGCCTACAATATGGTCGGACTTAGGCTCGTCGACAATCCTTTTCTATTCTGTTGAGGTGACTCATATTTTCCAATCTTCCTTGTAATGAATATGAATGATTTTATGTATTCGTAATCATAAACATGAGAATCTTAAAGTCGATAAAACTAAAAATTATCTTTTAAATGCATATTACCCACAACATTTTTATTAGGATCAAAATAGGAAGTTTGTTACCGGTTATCCTTACTCACAATCACATCAAAGCACAGATGATTTCCAAAGCCTGAAAGGACCTTGCGTTCTTTTCTCGGTATATTTTATGCGTGTTCCCTAGGAGAGGAAGAAGTTCTTTTCTTTTAAAGAACGTCAAAGGATGTGACTCCAAGAGATGTGAGATGTCTTCAAGAGACGTTACTCTCACTTCCACGAGTCATCATGGGTACAACTAGAATTTTTGGTATAAAATTCTAATATCTCTCACTCACACATGATTGATCATAATCAATCATCTCTCATTTTGTGTTTGGCAGATAGGTCGTGCGACTAGTATATATTGAGTACAATTAGTTAAACTCAAAAGCACATAATGACTACTTGAATGGATAGCATCTCGATCCCTTAACATCGAGTACAATTAGCTAAATGGAGGAATAATCTAGAAAGTCTGGTATAATGTTATCTTTCAAGCCATTATTTGGGGTTTATGAAAACTCCAGAATCGAACTATCTTCGATAAAATCAAATGCCATCGGGAGTTTCTAATTCATTCAATCTCGTACCATGTCAATAAGTGGTTATATTGGTAAAAACTATGGTAGGGCAAAGTAAACGGGACTTATTACTTTATTTAGGGGCCATACGGGTCAGGATGAGACGAGAATTGGGTGATGTTAGGGATTGGACTTTGGGGTAAATTTTTAATATTTTAAGAACCACGATCCGACCAAAAGTCTGACCGGCCGGACTGCTACCCGAGATCAAACACGGGTCGATTTTTTTCCTAAAATCCAGTAAGTGGTTCGAGCGGTCAAAATCTAGTCAGACCACACGGTCAGGTGCTTCCAGGTGACCCGGTTCGCCCAGATCAGAAAATTTTGTGTATATTTTTTCCATTTTATCAGATTTAATTAAGAAACAAACCTCAACTTCCACGCTCGGAGCGTGTACATCATTTTTGGATCACAACAAACTTATCTTTTTAACAATTCTCGATAATATGTCAACTAGGTCAAATGAATTGGACTAATATGTCGAACAAAAAAACTTGTATAATCATCTTCTTGTACTTTTAGACTTGTTTAATTCATATTTGAAGACTTTGTTTGGATAAATTGTATAGCAAAGTTGCTAAATGTTTGAACTTATTTGGTATTATATAATTTTTTATGCAAAATAAAATTTATTAAACCTTATTTATTAATATTTATATAAAATAAAGTTATGGTCTGACCGGTGGCCCAACCGGTCAAACTGGGTGAACCATAAATTTTATGTATTCCGGGTCGCTTTCCTGGCCGGTTTTAAAAATATTAGAAATTTTGTAATTAGATTGGAGATGCATAGTGTGTAATTTATTTTAGCGATGTTGACTTCAATATAGCGTTACAACTCCACTGGGTTTTCTTTCCCTACCAAGATTTATTCCCACATAGTTTTACCATGGTATGATTTTGACAAGGCCGACGGTCGTAACCTCGTAACAGAAAATTCCACACTTAATAGATTGTAAATATTATATTATTATTTATTTAATAAAATTATTTATTAAAAAACTAGAATTTTAGGTATAAATTCCAAAAGAACACTTTTTTCGAGTGAAATCTCTAATATTTAGAGCTGAGCACCCAATAATGTCTTTTATATTCGTAACGTTTGAACCAAGACATGCTTAAGTGAACATAAGTCTCTTTAACCAAAACGTGCTTAAGTGAATATAGTCTCTTTAACACTTAGACCAATTATCATTCATAAGTGATTACAGTAAAAATTTTCTAAAATGATATTGTTTGGATCAGAGAAAAATATCACTTTAAAAAAGTTATGACATAAAATAGGTTTATATTTTTTTACAAAAAATATTAAAATTGTTTTTTTGAGCAATAAATATGTAAGTAACAAAAAATTAATGTATATAGTCAAGTTAACTAAAATCTCGGCTTATATTATTATTTAAATATTATACTCAATTGATAAAATTTTTACAACAAGATGACGATCACGATGATCATTTGAAGACAGATCATAAGATGAATGATTATGTAAAATTTATCAAACATACAAGTCTAGCACATACTATTATCTTAAAATATTTTTTGAATTCGTAAAGTATGTAAAAATATATATATTTATTCAAAATATCACTTTATGCAAAAATTGAGACCAAAATTTTACACTAAAATTTTCTTAAAAAGTATTAGTTGTTGTAATTGAGAGATTATTAAATTTTAACATTGATCCGAATTCGGGACCAAATATTTTAAATCAATTTAGAGATTATCATTTGACAAAAGAAAGAACTTTTATTTTAACGCGTTAAACATGTCTATGCTCCTATATATACATACACTAAGGCCATGTAAATTATGGGACCAGATTTGATCCTGGAATGAGCCATTCAGGACGGTCCTGGATGGCAGACCATTGAATATGCACGGGGCAGATAATTGAATATACACGAGATAGACCATTGGATATACACAGGGTAGACATTGGAAATACACGGCAGACCATTGAATATACACGGGGTAGACCATTGAATATACACGGGGCAGACTATTGGATATATACCAAGCGAACTATTTTATCCGAACTCTTTTATCCCGGGATGGTCCCGATTTATCCGGGACGATTCCACTGAAACTATTTTATCATAACTGAGTAGACCGTTCTATCATAACTGGGTAAACCATTTTATCATAACTGGGCGAACCATTTTATCTTCCAGGACGATCCTGATGCGTTTTACACATCGATGACCAAATCCAACCCCGCAAATTATTCCAAAGAATGTTGTGTGGCTACCATCTCCAAAAAAAATTATTGCCGAGATTGTCGCGGACTCGCGCGGAAGTCTAAATGCCATTGCAATAAAATTTAATAAAACTTTGCTACCCATTTAATTAATCCCAGCTGGGTAATTAAATACTATTTTTGTCGGGAGAAATTAAGGTCAGACCCCTAGTGTTTGATATATTTTATGCTCGCCCCTTGTATTCCGGTAATCGATTAAAAATTCTCCGATATTTGATTTTATTTTACTCTCAGACCCCTAACTGATGTCAGCGATCAAAATATTATTATTTTATTACTAAAATGACCATTATACTCTTGCACAAAAATTTCGACCACCCCTCCCCGTTAACTTTTCATCTTCTCCGGTTAAAAAATTCCGACCACCCCTCCGACTTCTCCTTCTCCGGCGTTCGTCTCTGCCACCACCATCACTACATCGTCGTTCGCAACCACAACCCTAACCACGCCCTCACCCACAACAACCATGAGTCTCACCCCGTCCCCAACCCCAACCCTAACCACGCCCTCACTCGAATCGAGGCACTATGGATTTGATTTCTTCCCAACTGTTTTGTCTCTATGGATTCGATTTCAATCAATTCAAGGCTACGCCAGGCCGAGACCAGACAAAAACCCACTCTTTGATGTGAACCCATTGGTGGTCGACTCCGATTCTGGCGAGAAAATTAGATAAAATTTGGGGAAGAAGTGGACGGCGACAACGAATGGAGTCGAATGGAGGTCGTTCGAGGAAGGAGGAGGAAGTCGGGGTTCATGATGAAGCGATGTTGTACGGAGAAGGAGGAGGAAGCCGGGAGGGAGCGATGCTTAGCTTCAACCAGCTCGTCAGCTCACTGCCAGACTCACTCGGCGAACAAGGCAGAGAAGCCCCAAAGAACGACGGGTAGTTGTAGAGGACCAGGCGGTTGTTCTCTCCGTTATCTTTTCCCTAGGGCCGTGCAAACCGAAGCTCACTGGCGCTCGTCAACGTTAGAAATAAAAATCAAAAACCTTCTCCGCCGTCCAAATCGATTGGGGAGAGGATTTTGCTCTTGTGCCATCTTCGTGAGGGAGCCACTACCGCAGCCATCTTCATCAAGCGGAGTGACGGCTTCGGCAATCTCGACGGTCTCGTGGATTTCTCCCTGGCGCCGGGAGACGATGGAGGGTGGAGGATCAATTTTTGACCCTCGTCGGTTTTTGCAGTTTATTCATTTATTTTTTTAATTAATTTTTGTAAGGGTATATTTGTCATTTTACAAGAAAAAATGTTTGATGATGTCAGCGAAGGACCAGATAGTATAACAAAACTAAATTTTGAAAATTTTTGTAATCAATTACCAAAATATGGGAGGACGAGGACAGAATATACCAAATACCAAGAGCCTAAATTTTTTTTTTTAACCCATTACTGGGATCCTAGCAAAGATTGAAAAGGAATAAGTGACACGTGTCATAGGCCCACCACTCGGTAGCGTTAGTTCATCGCATCAAACGATAATAGATTATAATTTATCGTTATTTTATTTTATTATTTTTTTTTTTGAAAACATAATTTATCGTTATTGCTATGTTTATATTCTATAGTTTTGTTTTTAGCGAAAAGTTTCTGAACCATGTCCTTCAAAAATAGGGAAGGACAAGGACAAAGTAACGGAAATTGAAATGATTTGCGAAATCAAATGACATGAGAGAAAAAGAAATGACGTGACATCAACTTGAACGTCACTTACTGCAAATTCCTCGATAACAATTTATCTGCCACAATCTAAAATTGGTCAAAATAAGCGACTTGAATGAAAGATATTGGGGTTTACTTATCATATTCGATTTTGAAAAAAAAAATTAAGAAAATACCTGGGTCGTTTCTTTTTGGTTATTTTTTGTTTACATCTTTTTAATATTAGTAATTATACTTGTAGCTATCCATTTCAACAACTAAATTGTAATTGTGAAGGTATTAAAAGAATTACGTGATTCATAACAAGTAACGTACTCTCTTTAGTCGTTTTTCAAACAACTCCGGTACAATCTGTTTTATCAAAATTAATATACATTTATTTAAAAAACACACAAATAATTTGTAGAAATATTGTATACATAATTGATTAATTTTTTTTGAAAGGTGCATAATTGATTAATAAAATTTAAACTATATCGTACTCGGTTATGGATGGATTCTCCGTAAGAAAAGAGGCTCTGAAATTAGCCAGCCTCACCACGATGGAAGAATCAACATCGAGAAGAAGGAAATGAAGATTGCATGGAGACAAAAAGACTCATCCTATGGAGAATTTCGAAAGCAATTACGTGGTAAATTTTATTTATCGTTTTTGATGACGGGTCAAATTCCCATCAAGAAAACCCGGGGTATAGGAAAACCCTTCACAAAATAGAACGGCACAGAACTACAATTTACTCTCTTTAATCGCTTTCCTCAATCAAATTTGTTTTATCAAAATTAATATACATTTATTTCCAAAGAAACAAAAATAATTTGTACAAATATTATATACATAATTAACTAATAAAATTTTAAACCACATGATACTCAGTTACGGATGAATTCTTCGGTTCCTCTCGATGCCATCCAGAAGTGAGAGCCTATGCAGGACTTCGGTGATGGTTGGTCGCAGGTCAACATCTTCGCCAACACAATCAAATGCCAAGTTCTTTATTTCCTTGGCAGAAGCTAGAGAATAATCTTTCCTTAACAAGTAATGCATTTCTCGAGATCTTGTCCATTCTATGATGTGCGTTTTGCATTCCTTTCCTCCAACTGATACATGCTTCTGTTTCATTATTAGTTGCAGCATCATGACTCTAAAATTATACACGTCATTGGGTTTTGTTCCTCGTCCTGTAATTGAATATATTGATATGTTATAGAGGCTGTTGAATGTGGCCAAGGATTCGTTTGAATTGGTAGAATATTATAGTTGGGACCAATTAAAATATGTTGAGATTTAACTTGTTGAGCATATAGAATATAAAGATTATAACATGATATAAGAGCAGACTAACCACTTCATTGCTCAACTTGCACGTCTTCCCTCGTAAGTTGCTGAAATTACCATATTATTAGTAGTGAGTGTGTTGAGTTTGTTTATAAATGTGAAAATTTTATATTTTATTAACTTAAAATTCTAGGTTGGATATAAAGATTCTAATAATGTGTCTTTTAAGTCAAATTTTGGAAAAAATTCAAATGAGACAAGTTGCTCTAGATTTTAATTTGTAAATATTGTTATAATTAATAAAAATTCACGTATATGAAAAAAACAAGTTTCTCTACAAATTCTTGAAGTAGTGACAAATGGGTATGAATTTACAAGGCAACAATTTCTTTCGAATGTGTAAAGAATAGGAAAATAAATATACGTACCATTATCCATGACTATTGGGTCTGTATAACCATGAATGCCATACCGAAAATATTCTCCTTCCATCGTCACCGTCCCAAAGTCGGCTAATTTTGGATTAAAATCCTAATCATCACGAGAAAAAAGAATATTCACCGGTTGTAGACGCACATGGAGAGGCCGATTGGTTAATCCTTTTATGATTTAATTAGAGCTAATTAACTAAATGAAATTTAATTTCAAGTTCTTGAAAATACAAAATTTTAAATATTTAATTAATTGAATCCACTCATTAGTATTAATTACCATATCAAGGAGAATGTTGTCAGGCTTCAAGTCTGGATAGATGAGTGCTCGTGTTTCGCTGTGCAACTTCTGAATGGCCGTAGCAACACCTTTGAGTATGTTAATCGTCCTGCTCCAATCTATTTCTGCAACAATAATTATATAGAGTTCAATTCCACTAAAATAGATGAACCATGGGATAATACTTGAAAATTTATCAAATTTGAAGAAAAAGAGATATTAGGAAATTAGATTGGTAACACATAACACACCAAAAATTACGTGAAAATTCTTTAGACAATTTCACGTGAGTCAAAACAGTATAAAATACAATAACTTCGAAAAATAATTTTTTGTACCTCAAAATTCTCAACTACACGTATTAAAACCATGATAAAGACCTACATTTAAAACCAAAATATTTTAATTAAGTATGAATAATTTTATCAACACAATAGCAGCTGGCGGCGGTTCCCATATTCCGTAGAAATTATTACACGTGTCCTTTATTGTTATGCGCCTGGATTTGGTGCGGGCACTAATAAGTGCATTTCGTGCCATACAGGAAATATTATAGTCCTTTGATTTTGTTGACTATGCGCGCTTCATCTTTTACCCATCCTCCTTCTTTTTTCCCCTCTCTCTCCCCCTAGCCATATTTTTGTTTTTGTCTTTCTCCTCTCTTTTCTTACTCCCTCATTTCTCTCTCTCCCAATTCCAACCCTAATTAAAAATTCATGGTTCCAGATCTGACGCTGCCACAAGTCCGACGTCGACCACCACTCTGACACCGACAAGGAGCTAGCCGGAGACCGATTGTGAATAAGGGACGATAATGAGAAGCGATCTATAGGTTTTGGTTGGAGAGCTATAACTTCTTACGTCTGAGTCTAATTGAGGTGATTCAAGTTTTTGTGTGAAAGTGAGATGTATATCTACAACTTTGTAGGTTATGACTTTTTTAAATTTGGAGTGTAAGAATGTCAAAAATATATTTGAAGTCAAGAGTTGATCGAGTTATAGTCAAAAGGTTTCGGTTGTGGGCCCGCAACTTCTTACTCTAGAGTCTGATAGAGGTGATTTGGTTTGGTGTGTAAAGCTAAGAATTATATCTACAACTTTTAAGTTTATTCACTTCTCCAAATTCGAAGTGTAAGGATGTCGAAAATACGTTTGAAGTTAAGAGTCGACCGAGTTGCTATCGACAGATTTTGGTTGGGGAGCCAAAACTTCTTACTTCGAAGTCCGATTGAGGTGACTCAAATTGATGTACGAAGCTGAGACATATATATACAATTTTGAAGTTTATGACATCCCCAATTAAGAGTGTAAGGATGTCAAAAATTTATTTGAAATCAAGAGTTGATCAAGTACCAAGCGGCTGGAAGGTGTTTGTCAAATGACATTTCCGATTATGTCAAATGGCAAGCCTGGTTATGTCAAATGGTATGCCCGGTTATAAAAAAGTGGCATGCCCATGTTTGATAAATTGGCATGTTCAGTTATGTCAAATGGCATGCCCGATTATAAAAAAAATAGCATATTCGGTTATAAAAAAATATCTAGCCTAGGTTCGATAAATTGGCATGCCCAGTTATGATATAATAGAATATCCGTTAAATATTTAATAAAACTTATAATAAATTAAATGGCATGCACTGTTAGTGTAAATTGCATGCCTAGTTATGTTAAAATGACAGGCTCGATTATGTCTAAATACCATGTTCGATTAATATTTAATAAAACCTATAATAAATTAAATAATTAATCAAATGGCAGGCCTGGTTACGATAAAATGGCATGCTCAGTTACAGAAAAATGGCACACACGATTATGATAAAATGGCATAACACGTTATATTAAAATAATTAATATTAATTAATACTTATAATAAAAAATTAATTAAATAACATATCAGTTTGATCTATTTCAGTATAATATATGAATTTGATTTAAGATTTAAAAAAATAAAAGGCAGGACCCACGCACCACCTCCGTCTCTCCCCGGCTCTAAAACTGTCAGTTTTTGGATGCTTTTGCCCCTGATCCCAGACGGTACGAGATCAGGCTTCCTGGATCCAATCTACGCTAGTGCGGTTGGGTCGCAGACGTCGGAGGAGCGTCGGAGACGACAGGGTCGTAGTTGTAGAGTTTGATTGATTTCAGCCGGTGATTTCAGCTCTTGTTCTTGATGATGGGTGAGTTCTTCTTGGGGCTTGTTGTTGTTTAAGTTGAAAGACTTGAGCTTTTGAAGCAAGTTGGGGGGAGATCCAACAACATGTTCGAAAGAGATCTACAATATTATTGTTGCCGTCGGTTTCTGGGTTGGGTTGCTTGTGGAGTCCTAATCGAATTAGAAATCTAATTTTAAGAAATATAATTCTAATTCGAATTGAACTTTTCAAAATTAGAGTTCTTATTGATTCTTTCTAATTAGTTTTGATTCTCATTAAAAATATTTAGATTTATTTTTGAGTTTGTGTTTTAGTTTTGAATTTGTTTGAAGGTTGGAGGAAGAAGATGAAGTGGGAGGAGAAGAAGGGGAAGGAAAGATGATTTTTTTAATTTTTTAATGGGAGGGGTATTGTAGTCTTTCCAAGTGGAGGTTTTGCTGGAGAAAATAGTATATTCCGGTGATAGGGACCCGGTAGTAGGGTAAAACCAAACACGGGAGACGGTAAAAAAAATTCTGAAACCTAGGGACCCAAGATGTAGGGTGACCACACCTCAGGACCTGAGGGTAATTATCCAAAAAATATATCTAAAAAGAGAGCCGCGTTTTCCACTCCAGATCGGATTGAGTGGGGACTAAAGAAAATTTGTCCATAGGTGGGGACTATATTTTGGGCCGTCAGATTTGATTATCTTTAAATCTGATGGTCAATAACCTATCAGGTGTTATTGGTTTGCATGTGAAGTGATATTGGTTTGCATGTGAAGTAATATTGGTTTAGAAGACGCTGATTTACTTATGAAGTGATATTGGTTTGCATGTGAAGTGATATTGGTTTATATGTATAGTGATATTGGTTTGAGTTAGTCCCCATATTTGGGGACTAACCCAGTCCCCACCAAATCCACCCCCGTTTCCGCGAGAGGACCAACCAGAACTGGGGATAAGGGATCAAGGGACACGTCGAAGTTAAAGTTCACCAAAACAATTTCAAAGTTGTAAGTACTTGAGAGCTCCCGAATCTTAATACAGAAAAAAAATAGAAATCAGTATTAGGGAAGGACAAGTAACGGAAGTTGAAATGATTTGCCAAATCAAATATTTTTTTAATGTAGAATTTTTATTAATAATAATGTATGTATTGCAGCCACAAGAATCTAAAAAAACTCGATACGGTAAAATTATGTGGGAAAAAATATGACCAAAAAATACTAACGAACAGTGCTAGACGTAATTCAACACCTAAACTTGCGAAAATCAAATCATACGAGAGAGAGAGAGAGAGATGACGTGAAATCAAACTTCAACGTAGCTTTCTAAATATTCTTTATAACAATCTAGTGAGACAAACTGTTTGATTTTAGTTTCTTTTTAAATATTTTTTATAGGTTTCTGCACTTTGTTTCTGGTTTCCGCTATAATTTTGGCTGTACTTTGGTTTGATGCATTTTGGTCAGTGCTCTTGTCGGTTCTGTTGGACTTTTTGTGATTTAGGGTTAGATATAGTTTATCAAGTAAGAGCAATTTTATAGGTTTGTATCTAGCCCCTTTGGCTCGACTCTTATGTAGTTATAACTACTATTGGAAATTTTTTGAAGAGTAATACACGTTTACTTATATTAAAAAAATGGTTTGATTTTAGTTTGGTACCTATCTAATATGGGTAGCCATTTCAACAACTGCAGTACTCTTTAAACACGAATAACTTTTTCACGTAGATGTAAATTAATTTCGATTAAACATACTACATCAGATTTACTTGAGACAAACAACTATAGACTAAGTTGTTTGTTGTGGATTAACAGGAACGACTTGTAAACGTATATTGTATATATTACAGGTTAATAAAATTTTGAACCGCCATATGGTATTTAATTTTTGGAGCTGATATCTGTACCAAAACGATCAACTTCTTCGATCGGTATTTTTGTTTTGTATTTGTGAATCATGTGATGATATCTATTATGGGTGGATTCTCCGGCTCCTCTCGATGCCATCAACAAGCGAGAGCCTGTGCAGGACTTGGGTGATGGTTGGTCGCAGGTCAACATCATCACCAACACAATCAAATGCCAAGTTCCTTATTTTCTTGGCAGCAGCTGGAGAACAATCTTTCCTTAACAAGTAATGCACATCTCGTGTTCTTGCCCATTCTGCGATGTGCGTTTTGCATTCCTTTCCTCCAATTGATACATGCTTCTCTTTCATTATTAGTTGTAGCATCACGATCCCGAAACTGTACACGTCATTGGGTTTTGTTCCTTTTCCTGTAATTGAATATATTAGTATGTTAGAGAGGATTTAAATATCACTAAGGATTCAACTTTTGAGTTGGTAGAATATTAGAGAGAGGCCAAATTGAAATACGTGATTATTCATTAGTCAAAGAAGAAATATTAATCAAGATTATCACAATATTTATAATTATGAAAATTTATTTGGTTACAGTGTGGCCCGTTCTTACTCACATTGCATATTTTTGCCTGAGGAGATGTGTCGAAATTACCACTGGTTGAAATTCTAATAAATTTGTATATAAATGTAAAAGTCTATGTACTTATCACCTTTGAATTTTAACTTAAATTTGGAAATTCTAATAATTTGAATTATTGAACAAAAATTTAATAAAAAAAAGTTGCTCCCCAAATTCTTGAAGTAATGACAAATGGGTTATTGAATATATAAGGCAACAATTAATTGAAAATATGTCAGCTAGAAGAAAATCAAGAGAGGCAAATAAATACGTACCATGATCCATGACTAATGGGTCTGTATAACCATGAGTGCCATACCGAAAACATTCTCCTTCCACCGTCACCGTCCCAAAGTCGGCTAATTTTGGGTTAAAATCCTAATCATCACAAGAAAAGTGAATATTCACTGGTTCTAGTCGCACATGGAATGATTAATCCTTGTACGGTTTGAGCAAGATAAATCATAGATATTATCCAATCAGAAATTTTTAAGTGATGAGTCGGAAAATTTTTAATATAGAAAACAATACCATGATTAATTTGTTGAGCTACTACGTTATAATATCTAATCTAACTTATAATAGTTTGGTAAATTTTTTATACTTATAAATAATTTTAACATGTTTGCAACTAATAACTTCAACTCACTATAACAAATGTGATAAACGTTATTAATTAGAGTTAATTAATTGAAGTTGGTCATTAATTAATTACCATATCTTACTTATCAAATTTTTTTTACCATATCTAGCAGAATATTGTCGGGCTTCAAGTCTCGATAGATGAGCGAAGGTGAATGATCGTGCAACTTCTGAATGGCCGTAGCAACTCCTTTGAGAATCTTAAGCGTCCTACTCCAATCTAATTCTGCAACAAATTATTAATGATATAGTGTTTAATTCCATGAAATAGATGAACGACATAATAATACTTGGAAATTCTATATAGCAGAAAGTCAGGCACCTAAAATTTGATAATTGGGTGAGGTAAATATCGGGTATTCACAGTAGCGAATTGTCTGTTTCGAGTACAAAATATGTTTACCTGGTGACAGTTTACGATTTTTTTGATAGTAACCTGACAGTTTACTTTGGACAGACCCGTTTGGCATGAAGGGGTAGACAAGGTAGAGCTTTTTTTCCGTCTCACAGTAGCCGACCAGCTTGATTATGTTTTGGTGCTCCACCTTTGGCAAGTATTCTATCTCTGCCTGAAACAGTAAAAATTATATAAGAATTTGCTTTTTGGTAACTACAAATGGCTTCTTTATAATTTATGTATTTAGAGTCGAGTTTTGTCATGATATTTTAACTCTCTAAATAATATATTTTACATATTTGAATCTAAAATCTTCTTAACTGAATCCAATCATTTTGACTAATCCGGAACTTATCAATATGGAGACATGTTAGCTCAACTGGTGGGCAAAAGCTAAAAGCAGTAAGCACTATAAACGGATTTCAGCTTAATTACCATTTTTGTATTATAAGATTTGAGCTAAATTAAGCAATCATGTTCTAACACAGTATAATCAGACATGCCTCACAAAAAAAAAGAGAGTATAAGCCCACAAATAAAAGACTCACATCGAATTATACTTATAGGCTTATTAGTTCTTTGCATCACTTCGTGGTTTTCGAACTCGGAACATCTGTTTAAATAATCTGTTTTAAGAGAACGCAAATCCTTTCCACCTAAATCAACTGCTGTTGTAACTCTTCGAAATACCTTCCTACTTAATTTTTACTAACAACTGTTATATTGAACAACAACAACCAATGAAAATAAATTGTTATATGACCACCAAATTCATGAATGTGCTCAACTTTGAGTAGTAGAGAATTACTAAAAAAAATCTCAGTATATTAGCAATAGAAATTAACAAATTGGTAATCAATTAACAATGAAGCTTCATACCAAGAACAAATAACAAGGAATTAGACATTAATTGCATCGAATTTAAGGCATCGAATCTCAGATGAAAGATAGTTAATTAGTAATGCCGCCAAAAGAAAAGATAGTTATATATAACCCATGGGGGTAATTAACTAATCACACTAGCTAATTATAAATAAAGATAGATACCAAATTTCATAAACTTCTGTCGATCATAGAAGCCTTGTATCATTCGGGTAAGTACTATTTGGCATAAACATCTTCACCAATTATGCTACAAGAATTACCTGAAACTGACTCCGGATCCTTGGGTTTATACAGCGCGAGACCTTAACGGCTATCTTCATGTTAGAAATGGCACCTTGGGAGACCTCTCCGAACCCGCCCCGCCCGATGAACTTCTTGAAGCCGCCGGTGTACTCCTCCAGATCGGATAGCGTAAATTCCTTCGCTCCCGGTGCGGATCGCCCACGAACACCTCCAAAATCATCTCTTTCAGTGCAACAAAACAGAAAACCGGATACCAAGTAGTTTCGAAAATGAAACTGACTAGGATGATCTAGGCCTCATTAACATACGAAAAGAGATACGGAGAGATGAAAGCTACCATTACCAGAATCGAACAACGTCGGATCTTGGTGGTCGCTCGACCTGCCTAAAAGTTGGCCCATTTTGTTTCTCCTCCTCCACCTGGATCCTGTTTTGCTAGTTATAAAGAGACCATATTATATTCCCATCTTTATTAAATAGACAAAGTTGGCCCATTTTGTCTCTCTCCTCGATTTAGGAAAATAAATCATTGTGGGTCCAAAAGAATCTTGTCAAGGATGGGCGGATATTATATTTTATTTATTTATACCGCCTATTATCCCAGCACTCAACGAAATGAGCACTTCATGGCGGGGTGTTTCACTTTCGAAGATGTTTCCTCCTATTCGACGCTTTCCCTTTGTTGGTCGGCTATTTCGTCCCGGCCAGTTTGTTTTGACTTGTGAGTTCAATTGTGGCCACGTGGCCTCTTGACTAGTAGTTGAGTTGAGTCTAAGCTATAACTTAGAAGGTCAACGGCCCTTTACGGGCATTTGTCTTCCTCCTCTCTTATCTTTGCTTCTTGTTCGTATATTTTATGGGATGGGGTTTCCAAGGATCAGACATGGTTACCCCCGTTGACCATGGTCGTGGCTGGAGCGGAGGAGTCAAGGACGAGCCTAGTTCGAAGCACCCTGTAAGTTGAATTTTTAATTTCATTTAATAGTGTTTATCTGATCTCTCTTTGCTTGCGTATGAAATTCAATGGTTTTCTAGATCTCTCATAGTCGGGTGCATAACATCCAACTCTCCCTTGCTAGATTCACAGTTTGGAAATTACTTCCGCTTCTACCCTTATCATTGTTTTGAGGTGGTTGGTTTGTCAAAATTAGTCAAGAGCATCTATCTGTTGGTATTTCGAGTTGAGTAGTGTCGAGTCCTATTTAGAAGTTATTCTGTCAATAGTATCTTTTACGTTCGTAAGACATGAACTTATGAAAATTCAAATATCTTATAGGTTTTCAAATGTTAGTGATTCAACTTCTTTATTTTTCTGTGAATGGAAGGCTAATTAATTGGGTTTTCCTGTCTTTTTATATTTATAGTGACTCACATTAGAAGTATAGAGTTTCATTTCTTTTGTTGTATGCTATTAGAATTATAGTACTTATTGAGCCTCTCTCTTTTTACCCAACACATCTCCAGAAGCTGGGTCATAGAACTCTAAGCCCCCAAGGCCTCTGTGCTAATTCTTAAACGGTTGGGATTACTTGTTTATAAGTGTGATACTCCGTAAATAATATGTTCTGTCTGAAATGCTTAAGTGATTTGATTGATATTATTCATATCAACAAGGTGTACTTTCTTTTCTGTCACACATCTTGAGAGAACTCCAAGGTTAAACGCGTTTGGCCGGGAGTAGGATCAGAATGGATGACTTTCTGGGAAGTTTTCTGGGATGCGTGCGAGTGAGGACAAAACACGCTAGAAAAGACCCGTGTTGATCTGTGGAGCTACTCGGTCAGATTACTGAGCGTTACAATAAGTGTATAAGATTATCTACTCATACTTTTAAATTTTTGGGTTTGATATGGAGATTTGAACATGATTTTAGAACGGATTGATTTCGGGCACATGTTGTCCTCACACGAATCCCCATTTCACAAAATGTCATGCAAAGTGAGTGAGTGTATTGAGAATACCACATTGCTAATTGCAGTAATAGTTGAATTGGATATAGAGATTCTAACGCAAATTTCATCATAGGACACATGAATGTTGCAGCAAAACTATTACTTTCTTACATATGGCGCTTGCTGGCTTTGGTTTATTCTAAGTATGGACAGCTTGCTCCCCTCAGAACCTCTGGCATGAACTAGCAAAGATAGGACCATTTGAAACAGATGTAATCCAAGGAACCGGTTCATTACCGGGTTCTCATGCTGGCAGTTCCAGGGCCAAGGCGGTCGCGGAGCGTAGCAGAAGCGAAATATTTGACTCTGGCATAGAACAGAACAACAACTTGGTTAGTCTGGTTTACAATGTAGTCGAAATCTGATAGGCATCCTGTAGTTATATGTAGATTGCATTTTGTCTAAATTCGCGATATAGTTTCGACCTATCAGGACATCGCCATTGAACTCGCGAGGTTCGGACCAGTAGATGGAACCTATGCCGATGCAAGAGCTGAGAATGCAGAAGAGGTGAGCCCACAAGGTTCATGTACGGAATGCCTCTCGCAGGTGCCTTCTTGTATTTGTGAGGTATATTTAGCTTGTTGAAGTAATGTAAAAAAGCATTGGTTTTATGGATTGGAATTGGTTTTATGGATTGGAATTGGTTCAATTGGTAAAAGAATTGGATTAGTTTCAAGTCATACAAATGTGAAAAGAAACTATTGAGAGAACTACCTTCTAAATAAGATCTAACATTGTCCGACTCTAAATTCACCAGAAAAATGCATTGAGCTTAAAAAATAGGTTGCCTCTGGTCTCTCTCTATCAGCAGGTTCGTGGTGCTTTAACAGATGATGGACCATCAGAAAATTTGGGTGCAAATGCAAGGAAGCTTCGCTCTACTAAATCTATAAGAGAAGAACACAGGGGAAAGGAAGGATGTTGCCACGAATGCGGAATCAAATCGGTAAGCTGAAAGGAAAATTGTTTTTTTTTGTTTGGATGATGGAAGGAAAATAGAGAAAATAGAAAGATAACGAAAAAAATTCCACCTTAAACATTAAAATGTGTTCCTTCGTGAGAATGTGAGAGAAGAGAGACTTTACCCAAAAAATAATGTGGGAGAACAGAGGAAAAAATGATCACCTTTATCTTTTATTTTAAACACTGAATATCCAATAGACCGAATAAATCTAGATTTGAAGATTAGGATGAGTATTTAATGATGTGCTCCCAAAGTCTCGAATTAGAGACCTCTTAATTAAGTTAGAATAATTTTATCATTAGTAAATCTAAGTACTTGTTAGTTGTTAATACACTATCTATATAAAGTGATTTTTTCGATAAATTCAAAAGTAGTTATTTTCTTTACTATTCTTATTTTTTTCAAATAAAGATCATTTTCTCCTTATTTTCAATCCTCACATTTTTTATTTTCTAAACAATATTATAAATCCCACTTTCTTAGTTCTTTTCCCTCTCATTTTCTTTCCTTCCACTTTCTTTCCTTTTATTATCTTCCTCCTTAATCTGTTCTCTGAAAAAAAGGCTTAGAGTTGCCCCATCATTAAATGAATGTGCATGTGAAAATAATTTCATTTAATTCACTCAAAAAAAAAGAAAATAATTTCATTTAAATTAGTAACATTCCCCTTTCCCCGCAGGTTGCTTCCTTTGAATTGGATGTTGTTGGTTCATTGAAGAAGCACCCAAATTCTATTAACTGTGCTTGGGCACCTTCCTATGAAGGATCCCAAGAAGATTGTGGCCTAGAGATGGTGTCCCTGTGAACAGCTGAACCTGATTTTTTTTTCTTTCAAAATATTAATTTTGGTTCTTGTGGTTTCATAATTTTTGATATATCATATTGTCGTTTTAAAACGATATTTTGAATCTCGTGGTTGTACCTTTTTCGTACTTAGAAACTCAGGGAATTCCCCAAGTCAAATTCTACTCTGAACCTAAATATGACGTCGTTTTCGGGCCACGTTGCACGCCACGCCGGACTTTTATTTATCCGATTGGCGATGTAATTTGACTCGAAATTAACATTTCCCTTTTTTAAACCACATTAGTCCTTGTCGATCTCTTTTTAAAAGCATGACTATTCCAATAATATTATTTTACATTAGTAAAAATTGTATTCAAGAATTTTAATCTTTTATCAAATTCCCATTCGTGACCGTGTGTCTATATCATTAATTACTTTTCAAAAAAACAATTAATGCTAATTCTATAGATGAAACATCATTTTTATTAAGTTCCTTTTTAAAAGCAACAATTGTGACACCATTCTAGAAGAATCCTGAAGTATTTTTTAAAAAATTCTTTATTTGGCCAATCATTTTCCTCTTACTAGCTGGAGGCGGTTCCCATATTCTGTGGGAATAATTACACTTGTTCCTTATCGTTATCGGCCTTTTTTCCGTGTGCGACATAAATTAGCACGCGACCGTTAAGTGAAAAAATGTTTCTAAGAAATGCCTCTGATGAGATTCGAATTGACGATTGCTCGCTTAACAGGTGAATACACTGCCGCTGTATTTTACAAACGCTGTTGACAACTGATGTATAATATAATAATTATAAGTAATAATACCAGCTCAATCTCCAATCAAAGCTGTTGGCTGCGTTTGTTTCTGAAATTGTGTAACTTGTACAGGACTACAATAATTTTGTCCAAATCTATATTTGGCACCGAAAATGAACGGGACAAAATTAAAAGTTTGTTCAAGTCTATTCCCAATTTCTCGCCCCACTAATTTTCATGGGATAGAGAATTCTATCCAAAGATAGAAATCTCTTGTGATATATTTTTACTGTATTACATTAAATTCTTTCTTTTTTTATTTTTTCACCAAATTTAACCGAATTAAGACAAATTATTTTCTCTAATATATGATTTTTGTGTCTCATATATAATTTTTTTAAATTCGGGTTCAAATATTTTAATACTTAAATACTCATTTAAATTTTCTAATGTTATATTTCTCATACAAATCCATACAAAGCTATAAAATGGTTAATTCAGATATTTGATTAATACATACATACTTATCATGATAGTGTTTTAATGAGGTCTTCATATAAAGAAATTCAACACACTTTTTTGTTGTACACTATACATGTATCATGAGTTCTTAATAATACTTATACCTTTACAAAAAAAATACATATTTGTCAAATTATGTGATGATATATTAAAAATATTCGTAATTAATTGCAATGATCCAATTTTATAAGGAATTTTTTTTTGAAGATTTTTTTATATTGATTTTTTAATGCAAGAATTACATTTTTATGGTTTAATAATTTTTAATGTAACTACGATGATTGATTTTATTCAGATTAATGAATATTATATTTTGTTATCATGAAGGTAATTTTATCTCTAACAAAATTTTAGACTGAACTGTTCCACGTACCAAACAGAGAACGAGACTACATGTTCAATCATGTTCTGAAGTTACCAAACGTAGGGCACGATAACTAGAACAAACAGTTATGTCTAGTACTGTTCTGTCATATATTTTTAGTCCTGTCCAGAAGACGTACCAAACGCAGCCTTAAGGCCGTGTGACGATAAAGGCTGAGTTCATCAAAGTCGCCATTAAAACAAAAATCATACAAGTTATCGTGTCACAACTCTCTCTGTTCGAATCCCCAATAATCCAAACTCGAAATCAGATCTCATCTTCCTCGGGAGTTGACCGACTCTAAGAAGGGAGTAACTGAAAACCGATCTCCTCAATATTCGGGACCAGATTTTGTCCTGGAATGGGCCAGGACGGCCCTGGATGGCAGACCATTGGATATATGCGGAGAAGACTATTGGATATACACGGGGCAGACCATTGGATATACACAGGACATTCCATCGGATATATACCGAGCGAACCTTTTATCCGACACTTTTTATCCCAGGATGGTCCCGATTTATCCAGGAAGGTTCCCGTGAAACCATTTTATCATAACTGAGTAGACCATTTTATCATAATAAGGTAGACCATTATATCATAACTAGGCAAACCATTTTATCCTCTAGGATGGTCCTGACGCGCGTTTTTACACTTCCAGGACCAAATCAAATCCCTCAATATTCACCCTTCTAACGACATTTAACTACTTCCCCAACAAAACAACCACCAACCGTAGACTAGTCAATATATTCTCCTAGATCCATGCAAAAGAGAATTCACACTTCCCACGGGTCATCATGGGTGCAACTAGAATTTTTGGTATAAAATTCCAACATCTCTCACTCACACATGATTGAACATAATCAATCATCTCTCATTTTGTGTTTGGCAGATAGGTCGTGCGACTAGCATATATTGAGTACAATTAGTTAAACTCAAAAGCACATAATGACCACTTGAATGGATACCATCTCGATCCCTTAACATCGAGTACAATTAGCTAAACTGAGGAATAATCCAGAAAGTCTGGTATAATGCTATCTTTCAAGCCATTATTTGGAGTTTATGAAAACTCCAGAATATAAACTATCTTCGATGAAATCGAATGTCATCGGGAGTTTCTAATTTATTCAATCTCGTAACTTGTCAACGAGTGGTTATATTGGTCAAAAACTATGGCGGGGCAAAGTAAACGGGACTTATTACTTTATTTAGGGGCCATACGGGATCAGGATGAGACAGGAATTGGGTGATGTTAGAGATTGGACTTTGGGGGAAATTTTCAATGTTTTAAGAACCGCAGTCTGACCAGAGGTCTGACTGGCCGGACTGCTACCCGGGATCAAACACGAGTCGATTTTGTTTCTAAAATCTAGTAAGTGGTTCGATCGATTAAAATCTGGTCGGACCACATGGTCAGGTACTTTCGGATGATCCGGTTTGCCCAGATCAGAAAAATTTGTGTATATTTTTTTTATTTTATCAGATTTAATTAAGAAACAAAACCTCAACTTCCACGCTCGGAGTGTGTACGTTATATTAAAATAATTAATATTAATTAATACTTATAATAAAAATTTTAAGTAATTAATTAAATAATATATCAATTTGATCTGTTTCAGTATAATATATGAATTTGATTTAAGATTTAAAAAAAAAGGCAGGACCCACGCACCACCTCCGTCTCTCCCAGGCTCTAAAAATGTTAGTTTTTGGATGCTTTTGCCCCTGATCCCGGACGGTAGGGGATCAGGCTTCCCGGACCCAATCTATGCTTGTGCGGTTGGGTCACAGACGTCGAAGGAGCGGCAGAGACAACATGGTCGTTGTTGGAGAAGTAGTTGTAGACTTTGATTGATTTTAGTCGGTGATTTCAGCTTTTGTTCTTGATGATGGGTGAGTTCTTCTTGCGGCTTGTTGTTGTTTAAATTGAAAGACTGGAGCTTGTGAAGCAAGTTGGGAGGAGATCCAATAACATGTTCGAAGGAGATCTACAGTATTGTTGTTGCCGTCGATTTCTGGGTTGGGTTGCTTGTGGAGCCCTAATCGAATTAGAAATCTAATTTTAAGAAATCTAATTCGAATTCGAATTAGACTTTTCAAAATTAGAGTTCTTATTAATTCTTTCTAATTAGTTTTGATTCTCATTAAAAATATTTAGATTTATTTTTGAGTTTGAGTTTGAGTTTTGAATTTGTTTGAAGGTTGGAGGAAGAAGATGAAGTGGGAGAAGATGAAGGGGAAGGAAAGTGGATTTTTTTTTATGGGAGGGGTATTGAGTCTTTCCAAGTGGAGGTTTCGCTGGAAAAAATGGTATATTCCGATAAGAAAATAACATATTTCGCAGACAGAGACCCGGTAGTAGGGTAAAACCAAACATGGGGGACGATAAAATATTTTTTCTGAAACCTAGGGACCCAAAGGGTAGGGTGACCATACCTCAGGAGATGAGGGTAATTATCCAAAAAATATATCTAAAAAGAGAGCCGCGTTTTCCACTAGAGGACTGTTGGAGAATTGGTTTATTAACCAAGGAAGAGATGGCCCAATACAAGTGAGTGTATTGGGCTTTGGCCCAAATATTTAATTAGAGGGAGAATCCTAATTAAATATAATAACTAAGTAATTAGTGGGCAACTTTGAGCTAATTTAATTGAAGGTCACACCAATTGATTTTGGGTGTTTGTGAGGTCAATACGAAGCTCGTTGATAGAGCTTCGTAACGATGTATAACACTTGCGAAAATCCAATTCTCGGGGTGAATAAAAATTGGCTTTAAAGTGGTATGGTTGTTATTAAAATAAGCACAATCCCACATTGGTTAGCGCACCATGCTGAGACAAGTTTATAAGGGACTAGAAGTCTAGCATGGGTAAACTGGTGGAGAAGGGAGAGGCTTCTTGCGCCGTCCGTCCGTCCGTCCGGCTCGGCTCGGCTCGGCACGCACGCACGCGCGCGCGCCCCGCCCCGCCCCGCCCCGCCCCGTCCCGACCCGGACCGGGCTCGGGCTCGGGCTCGGGCTTGGGCTCGGGCTCGGGTGCGGGTGCGGGATTGTGGGTTTGTGGGAATTGTTCCAGGTTCCAGGGCCTTATCTTTTTAGAACTGGGCCGGACTTGTTGTAGCGATCCTAGGCCCAAAAAGTCCTCTGGGCTTCTTGGACTTCCGTTTGGACAAGCCCATACTCTGGAACCTTCTTCACCTTCCAGGTGGCTTTGAATTTAAATTTTGAATTTAAATTCAAACCAATAAATGGGATAACAGCCTAATGAATATGGGGGTTTTATGGGTCTTGTAACAGCCCATTTAATGGGTGGGTTAATGGCCCTATTAAATCCGAATTTGGCTGTTGGAGGTCCAAGGCTGCCTATAAAAGGAGCCCACCTCCTTCATTCCAAATCATCCCAGCTCACACTCTTCCTTGAGCTCTCTACTTCTCCCTCCATAGCATAGCATTTCTCACTTTCATTTGTGTCGGAGTTCTAAGGCTACGAAAGGTTCGAAAGGTGTACGAAAGTGCTTCCTTTGTACACGAGGTTGGGCGTTGTACCTTGGGAACTCTCTTACCCACGGAGGCCTGAAGCATATAGGCGGGTAATAAGAGTTTAAGGGCACACGGTAAAACTGTGGCCTCGTCCAGGATTGCATCCGAAATCCCTAGCTCGAAGAAGACGGTTGTACACACTTACTCACAAGTGTGATTGTGAGCATACCTCTAAACTCTTCTCTTTATATGCTTACGATCTATATTTGCATACTCGTATTAAACCATTATTTACTAATATTTATTTCAATAATCTTAAACTCTTATTATATTAGTATAGTGGTTTCTTAATCGTGAACAACTATCGCTATTGTCGAATTCAGGAATCTGTAATCTGCTCTCGTCGGTTTATTTGCAAAGTCGCTGCGCACAGAACCTTAAATTGGCCTAACTTAACGTACTATTATTTTCGTAACTATCACTTGTTTTTGTAGTGGAAAAAAATAAAATTGATGAGACAGTAGTTCATTACAATAAGTTGGTGCGTTAATCTGTTTCTGTGAAAGAATAAGAAGTTCATTAATTTAATAGTTTTTGGACAACTAACCCTTTCATGATTGAATCTTGCTTTCGTTCATTCTATTAATAGTGTTTTGTGGAGTATAGTAAATCGGCATAAATTAATTTGGACTTAAATAGCATCCTGCAACGGAACAGAAGGGAAATAATTAATTAGTATAATTATTCGTGTCACGTTCAATTTTATATTGCTTCTCTCTGCATAAAAGTGTTAGTATCCGGTTGATCAGTATTCGGCTCTAGTACTACAACTATTATAATCTTTAAGATATTGTTGGGTTTTTCTGTTCGATAAAACCCATTACTTACGCGCGTGTATTGGTGATATTTTTTAGATGGCTGATAACAACTCTCCCCCGCTTAACAACTCCGGTGCGACAAACACCGAAAATGACAACTTGAACGAGGAGGTTCCTGTTGTGAGGGCTAGCGGCGCTGAGGCCGTGATGCCGGGTCATAGACACCCAATGCCACTGCCGTATTCTCATCTTGAGAAACCGGAAAAGTTCAAAAGTGGAAATTTCAAGAGATGGCAACAAAAAATGTTGTTCTACTTGACCGCCTTGAATTTTAGCCGGTATGTCAAGGAAGAGAAACCCAAAGAGAATGTGAGTGATCCGCATCAAACTGCGATCCACAGCGCATGGGTACATGAAGATTACCTATGTCGCAACTATATATTGGGTTCTCTCGACGATTCGCTTTACGGCGTCTACTATACCAAAGAAACGTCTAAGGATCTTTGGGAATCGTTGGAGCACAAATATAAAGTTGACGACGCCGGTGCAAAGAAATTTGTGGCCGGGCGCTTCCACGACTATCGGATGGTCGATGGAAAGAGCGTTGTGGAACAATGCGAAGAGTTGCAATTGATCTTTCATGATCTTGCAACGGAGGAAATGGCCATCAATGATGCCCTCCAAGTGGCGATGGTAATTGAGAAATTACCACCATCTTGGAAGGACTTCAAGATGTACCTCAAGCACAAGAGGAAGAAGATGACTCTCGAGGACCTTATCCGAAGGTTGCGCATCGAGCAAGACAACCGAAAGGTTGATAAGAAACCAAGTGGCATGGTTGCTAAGGCCAATGTGGTCGAGACCGGGGGGAGCTCCCGTGGGAACAAGCAGAAACGCTCAAATGACACCAAGGGAGATGCTCAGAACAAGAGCTTTACTGGTGCCTGCTTTGTTTGCAACAAGACCGGCCATCGTGCCAAAGATTGCTACAAACGTCTAGCCGCGGAGGGTAAGAAGACGGCAGGACCAAGCAAGGGCAAGAAGAAGAAGCCCGCCAATGCTAACATTGCGGAGGCTAGCTTGAGCTCCGACCTCGATGAGATGCACCTCACGGCCGTTGTGTCCGAGGTGAACCTCGTGGGTGGGAACTCGAAGGAATGGTGGGTGGACACGGGGGCTACCCGCCACATTTGTGCCAACAAATGGATGTTCAAGACCTATCAACCGGTCGATGATGAAAACTGCTACATGGGAAATTCTGCAGTCTCGAAGGTTGAAGGCAAGGGGACGGTCATGCTGAAGATGACCTCGGGCAAGGAGCTGACCTTGACTGATGTGCTGCATGTGCCCGAGATTCGAAAGAATCTTATCTCCGGAGTGGTGCTCAACAAGAGGGGCTTTCGGCTTGTGTTCGAGTCCGACAAGGTCATCATGTCCAAGGGAGGGATGTTCGTTGGCAAGGGTTACTTGACCAACAATCTTTTTAAGATGAGTGTAATGACTTTAGCTCCCAAGGCAAAGTCTAGTGATAAGATTGATGTGGGTGCCGCCAATAAGGCTAGCACGAGCAATAATGTAATGAATGTTGCCGATAAGGCCAATGAGAAAGTGAAGGTTGCTTATTCTCGGGATTCGTCATATTTGTGGCATGGTAGACTGGGTCATGTGAACTATAAGTCTTTGCAAAGGCTAATATCACTAAACCTACTACCAAAGTTTAACATCGATCACAAACATAAGTGCGAGACTTGTGTTGAGGCCAAGTACGCCAAAGCATCTTCCCACTCGATTGAGCGAAGGACGGAACCGTTGGATTTAATCCACACCGATGTATGTGATTTAAAATACGTACAAACGCGTGGCGGTAAAAATTATTTTATAACTTTTATCGATGATTGTACGAGGTATTGCTATGTCTACTTGATGAGAAGTAAAGACGAAGCAATAGACATGTTCATTCACTATAAGAATGAAGTTGAGAACCAACTTGGCAAGAAGATCAAAAATCTTCGAAGTGACCGAGGTGGTGAATATGAATCTCCATTTGCACAAGTTTGTGCCGAGAATGGAATCATTCATCAAACCACGGCGCCTTATTCTCCCGAGCAAAATGGAATTGCGGAAAGGAAGAATAGGACGCTTAAGGAAATGATGAATGCGATGCTTATCAGTTCCGGATTACCAAGGAATTTGTGGGGGGAAGCGGTGCTTTCGGCCAACTATGTGCTCAACAGGGTACCACATAAAAAGTTGGCTAAAACACCTTACGAATTATGGAAAGGTCATGCGCCTAGCTATAAGTTCCTAAGAGTTTGGGGATGTCTTGCTAAGGTTCCGATTCCACCTCCTAAAAGGACAAGGATAGGACCCAAGACGGTGGATTGTGTGTTTATCGGTTATGCACAAGATAGTGCTGCTTATCGATTCTTGGTACACAAGTCAGATAACTCTGATATCCACGTAAATACTATCATAGAAGCTAGGGATGCTTCATTCTTTGAGGAAACCTTTCCTCACAAAGCTCGAACTGGTGTTGACCGTCAAGTTGACCAAAGTGGAAGCATTGTGGGGGGAGAGAAACCTCAAGATGAAGTTGAAGAGCCTAGGCGTGGGAAAAGGGCTAGAAAAGAAAAGTCTTTCGGATCAGATTTCCTAACATATCTGTTAGAAAAGGATCCAGTAACCTACAAAGAAGCAATGTCTTCTACAGACTCTGCTCTTTGGAAGGAAGAGGTGAATAGTGAGATAGAGTCTATCTTACATAATCACACTTGGGAACTAGTAGATCTACCTCCGGGTAGTAAACCACTAGGCCATAAGTGGATCTTCAAAAAGAAGATGAAGCCTGATGGTACAGTGGATAAGTACAAGGCGAGACTTGTTGTTAAAGGCTACAAGCAAACTGAGGGTGTTGATTATTTTGACACATATGCTCCTGTCTCCAGGAAAACGTCTATTAGGTTAGTCATAGCCTTGGCAGCTTTGTTTAACCTAGAGATCCATCAAATGGATGTGAAGACGGCCTTCCTTAATGGAGATTTGGAAGAGGAGATTTACATGGAGCAACCCGAAGGGTTTGTGGTTTCAGGTAAAGAACATAAGGTGTGTAAACTTGTAAAATCCTTGTATGGACTAAAACAAGCACCTAAACAATGGCACGAAAAGTTTGATAGTGTAATGCTATCTAACGGGTTTCAGATAAACCAATGTGATAAATGTGTCTACGTGAAAGGAGATGATAACGACTATGTGATAGTTTGTCTCTACGTAGATGACATGTTGATCGTGGGTAATAATGATAATATCAAAATTACCAAGAAAATGTTGTCACAAAATTTCGATATGAAAGACTTGGGACAAGCTGATGTAATACTTGGGATGAAAATCACTAAGACTTCAGAAGGTTACGCGCTTTCCCAAGGTCACTATGTCGAAAAGATACTTGACAAATTCGATAAGGATAGCAATGTAATTGCGAGAACTCCTATGGAAGTGGTGTCGAGTCTCTGCAAGAATCGCGGAGAGAGTGTGAGACAACTAGAATATTCTAGAGTTATAGGCAGTCTAATGTACCTCATGGACTGTACTAGACCAGATATTGCAAACTCGGTTAACAGATTATCGAGATATACGAGTAATCCCAATTATGAACATTGGAAAGCGATAGTTAGAGTCCTTAGATATCTAAGGTACACTGCTAACTTTGGATTACACTATACGAGACATCCAGCCGTTCTGGAAGGGTATTCAGACGCGAACTGGATCTCGGACTCCAAGAATATAAAATCCACTAGCGGATACATATTTACATTTGGAGGAGCAGCGGTCTCGTGGAGATCATGCAAACAAACTTGCATTGCTAGATCAACTATGGAATCAGAATTCATAGCGTTGGATCTTACAGCTGAAGAGGCAGATTGGCTCCGAAGTTTCTTGGAGGACATTCCGATGTGGTCAAAACCAGTGCCTCCCATTAGCGTGCACTGTGATAGTCAATCAGCTATTGGAAGAGCACAAAATAATGTGTATAATGGAAAGTCTAGACACATACGTCGTAGACATAAATCCGTGAGAACGTTATTGAGAACGGGTGTGATATCTTTAGACTATGTAAAGTCAAAAGAGAACATCGCGGATCCATTAACTAAGGGTCTAACGAGAGACCAAGTTGAGGTATCATCGAGGGGAATGGGATTAAAGCCCACGAAATGACCTAAACCCATGATGGCAACCCAACCTGGATCGTAAATCCTGATCTGCAGGTTCAAAGGGACAACCGAATTGTGAGGCTAGGGTCGAACAAAGCACTCGAGAAATTGAGTTCCTTGCCCATTCCTGTGATGGAAGAGTGATAGACCTGTCCATGTGAAGGTTAAGCTTTAAGCTTTTAATGATCCTTATACTTCGAGTATATATATAAGTGGGGTATGGCAGGATACTCCTTATAAGAGATCACCTATATCGAATGTGAAGGGGCCGCTTCTATGAGATGAGTTAAGGGCTAAATCTCTAGAGCATTCGATGATGTTTCTAAGGCAGTCCAGGGCCAAAATGGACAACAACGAAAGAACCAAGTAGTGGTTTGAGAAGGAGTTGTGTGAGTACCTTTGTCTTGGTATACATGAAACGCCGAACAGTTCAAGGCATCGCGTCCACTGGTTGGCAAGTATATCCGAAGGTATTTCACTAAGGAAGGTTCAAGGCTTTCAACCACCGTTCCTGATGCAACAAATTCTCGCAGAACTCCAAGTTGCATGTAGCATTGGTAGGCTCATATTATATATAAGCCAATTTGCATTCATGTGGGGGATTGTTGGAGAATTGGTTTATTAACCAAGGAAGAGATGGCCCAATACAAGTGAGTGTATTGGGCTTTGGCCCAAATATTTAATTAGAGGGAGAATCCTAATTAAATATAATAACTAAGTAATTAGTGGGCAACTTTGAGCTAATTTAATTGAAGGTCACACCAATTGATTTTGGGTGTTTGTGAGGTCAATACGAAGCTCGTTGATAGAGCTTCGTAACGATGTATAACACTTGCGAAAATCCAATTCTCGGGGTGAATAAAAATTGGCTTTAAAGTGGTATGGTTGTTATTAAAATAAGCACAATCCCACATTGGTTAGCGCACCATGCTGAGACAAGTTTATAAGGGACTAGAAGTCTAGCATGGGTAAACTGGTGGAGAAGGGAGAGGCTTCTTGCGCCGTCCGTCCGTCCGTCCGGCTCGGCTCGGCTCGGCACGCACGCACGCGCGCGCGCCCCGCCCCGCCCCGCCCCGTCCCGACCCGGACCGGGCTCGGGCTCGGGCTCGGGCTTGGGCTCGGGCTCGGGTGCGGGTGCGGGATTGTGGGTTTGTGGGAATTGTTCCAGGTTCCAGGGCCTTATCTTTTTAGAACTGGGCCGGACTTGTTGTAGCGATCCTAGGCCCAAAAAGTCCTCTGGGCTTCTTGGACTTCCGTTTGGACAAGCCCATACTCTGGAACCTTCTTCACCTTCCAGGTGGCTTTGAATTTAAATTTTGAATTTAAATTCAAACCAATAAATGGGATAACAGCCTAATGAATATGGGGGTTTTATGGGTCTTGTAACAGCCCATTTAATGGGTGGGTTAATGGCCCTATTAAATCCGAATTTGGCTGTTGGAGGTCCAAGGCTGCCTATAAAAGGAGCCCACCTCCTTCATTCCAAATCATCCCAGCTCACACTCTTCCTTGAGCTCTCTACTTCTCCCTCCATAGCATAGCATTTCTCACTTTCATTTGTGTCGGAGTTCTAAGGCTACGAAAGGTTCGAAAGGTGTACGAAAGTGCTTCCTTTGTACACGAGGTTGGGCGTTGTACCTTGGGAACTCTCTTACCCACGGAGGCCTGAAGCATATAGGCGGGTAATAAGAGTTTAAGGGCACACGGTAAAACTGTGGCCTCGTCCAGGATTGCATCCGAAATCCCTAGCTCGAAGAAGACGGTTGTACACACTTACTCACAAGTGTGATTGTGAGCATACCTCTAAACTCTTCTCTTTATATGCTTACGATCTATATTTGCATACTCGTATTAAACCATTATTTACTAATATTTATTTCAATAAGGACCAACCAGAATTAGGGATAAGGGATCAAGGGACAAGTCGAAGTTAAAAATCACCAAAACAATTTCAAAGTTGTAAGTACTTGAGAGCTCCCGAATCTTAATACTGGAAAAAAAAAATTAGAAATCAGTATTAGGGAAGGACAAGTAACGGAAGTTGAAATGATTTGCCAAATCAAATATTTTTTTAATGTAGAATTTTTATTAATAATAATGTATGTATTGCAGCCACAAGATTCGTAAAAAAACTCGACAGGGTAAAATTATGTGGGAAAAAATATGACCAAAAAATACTAACGAACAGTGCTAGACGTAATTCAACACCTAAACTTGCGAAAATCAAATCATACGAGAGAGAGAGATGACATGAAATCAAACTTCAACGTAGCTTTCTAAATATTCTTTATAACAATCTAGTGAGACAAACTATTTGATTTTAGTTTCTTTCTAAATATTTTTATAGGTTTCTCCACTTTGGTTCTGGTTTCGGCTGCAATTTTGGCTGCACTTTGGTTTGATGCACTTTGGTCAGTGCTCTTGTCGGTTAAGTTGGACTTTCTGTGATATGAGGTTAGATATAGTTTATCAAGTAGGAGTTGCTTTATAGGTTTGTATCTAGCCCCCTTGGCTTGACTCTTATGTAGTTGTAACCATGGTTTTAAAAAACGTGGTCTGACCGGTAGTTCGACCGGTTGGACCGTGAATCGGTAGTCACAGCGGGTCGTTTTTTGCCTTTGAGACGGGTGGCGTATAAATCGCTCAAAAACTGGTCCGACCGGACGATTTGTACCCTCGTCTCGATCGGCCAGGAGCGGTTCGTACGAGACCTTCAAAAAAGGGGGAAAAGTGTACAGAAACCCAATTTTTTTCCCCAAAACGAAAAAACCAGAGATAATCTCAAGAAACGCTTGAGAGCTTCGACCCTTGCCGCAAACTCTAACAACCCCGAAATAAAAAATTCCAGGTCTCTGGTTGGGCACCGCCGCCTCGTCGTCTTCGTCACTTCGTTGATTGGAGATTCTGCCTGGGGTTGGCAAGAGGACCTAGTTTTTACCATTGGTAAGCTTGTTATCCTTTTACTTGGATTGAGAATATATTTGTTGTTTTAGTTTCTGGGTTCATTTGATTAGTCATTGAAGGTTAGACGAAGAAGGTATGCTGTTGTTGGATGGGTTAGAGTGTGTACTTTAATTGCAGTGGGAAGCGCTTTAGTTTAGTGTGCTTGCTTTTATGGATTTGTCACGTGTGAGCTTGCTTTATTATTTTCTCTATTGTGTGCTTTAGTTATAGCTTACATTGGGCTTTAGATTTTGTTACATTGGGTTTGTAGTGCAAGCCTTTCTTAGCGTGCATGGGCCTGGTCCTGGGCCTGATTGTGGCTTTTTAGGTACTACATATATATTAATTTTTAAAATATAAAAACAAAAAATTATGGTCCGACCAGTGGTCTGACCGGTCAGACCATTCGACCCAGAGGACGGGAGAAATCCCGGGTCGACCTCCGGGTCGTTTTTTAAAACCATGGTTGTAACTACCATTGAGAATTTTTTGAAGAATAATACACATTTACTTATTAAAAAAATAGTTTGATGTTAGTTTGGTACCTATCTAATATGGGTAGCCATTTCAACAACTGCAATACTCTTTAAACACTAATAACTTTTTCACGTAGATGTAAATTAATTTCGATTAAACATACTACATCAGATTTACTTGAGACAAACAATTATAGACTAAGTTGTTTGTTGTGGATTAACAGGAACGACTTGTAAACGTATATTGTATATATTACAGGTTAATAAAATTTTGAACCGCCATATGGTATTTAATTTTTGGAGCTGATATCTGTACCAAAACGATCAACTTTTCCGATCGGTATTTTTCTTTTGTATTTGTGAATCATGTGATGATATCTATTATGGGTGGATTCTCCGGCTCCTCTCGATGCCATCAACAAGCGAGAGCCTGTGCAGGACTTGGGTGATGGTTGGTCGCAGGTCAACATCATCACCAACACAATCAAATGCCAAGTTCCTTATTTCCTTGGCAGCAGCTGGAGAACAATCTTTCCTTAACAAGTAATGCACATCTCGTGTTCTTGCCCATTCTGCGATGTGCGTTTCGCATTCCTTTCCTCCAATTGATACATGCTTCTCTTTCATTATTAGTTGCAGCATCACGACCCCGAAACTGTACACGTCATTGGGTTTTGTTCTTTTTCCTGTAATTGAATATATTAGTATGTTAGAGAGAATTTAAATATCACTAAGGATTCAACTTTTGAGTTGGTAGAATATTAGAGAGAGGCCAAATTGAAATACGTGATTATTCATTAGTCAAAGAAGAAATACTAATCAAGATTATCACAATATTTATAATTATGAAAATTCATATACCCCATTTGGTTACAGTGTGGCTCGTTCTTACTTACATTGCATATTTTTGCCTGAGGAGATGTGTCGAAATTACCACCGGTTAAAATTCTAATAAATTTGTATATAAATGTAAAAGTCTATGTACTTATCACCTTTGAATTTTAACTTAAATTTGGCAATTCTAATAATTTGAATTATTGAAAAAAAATTTAATAGAAAAAAGTTGCTCTCCAAATTCTTGAAGTAATGACAAATGGGTTATTGAATATATAAGGCAACAATTAATTGAAAATATGTCAGCTAGAAGAAAATCAAGAGAGGCAAATAAATACGTACCATGATCCATGACTAATGGGTCTGTATAACCATGAGTGCCATACCGAAAACATTCTCCTTCCACCGTCACCGTCCCAAAGTCGGCTAATTTTGGGTTAAAATCCTAATCATCACAAGAAAAGTGAATATTCACTGGTTCTAGTCGCACATGGAATGATTAATCCTTGTACGGTTTGAGCAAGATAAATCATAGATATTATCCAATCAGAAATTTTTAAGTGATATGAGTCGGTGAATTTTTAATATAGAAAACAATACCATGATTAATTTGTTGAGCTACTACGTTATAATATCTAATCCAACTTATAATAATTTGGTAAATTTTTTATACTTATAAACAATTTTAACATGTTTGCAACTAATAACCTCAACTCACTATAACAAATGTGATAAACGTTATTAATTAGAGTTAATTAATTGAAGTTGGTCATTAATTAATTACCATATCTTACTTATCAAATTTTTTTTACCATATCTAGCAGAATATTGTCGGGCTTCAAGTCTCGATAGATGAGCGAAGGTGAATGATCGTGCAACTTCTGTATGGCCGCAGCAACTCCTCTGAGAATCTTAATCGTCCTGCTCCAATCTAATTCTGCTACAAATTATTAATCATATAGTGTTTAATTCCATGAAATAGATGAACGACGTAATAATATTTGGAAATTTTATATCGCAGAAAGTCAAGCACCCAGTGAGGTAAACATCGGGTATTCATAAGAGAGAATTGTCTATTTCGAGTATAAAATATGTTTACCTGACGACAGTTTACGGTTTCTTTTACAATAACCTGACAGTTTACTTTGGACAGACCCGTTTGGCATGAAGGGGTAGACAAGGTAGAGCTTTTCTTCCGTCTCACAGTAGCCGACTAGCTTGATTATGTTTTGGTGCTCCACCTTTGGCAAGTATTCTACCTCTGCCTGAAACAGTAAAAATTATATAAGAATTTGCTTCTTGTAACTACAAATGGCTTTTTTTAACTTTTGTAGTTACTGTCGAGTATTATCATGATAACTCTCTTAATAATATATTTTACATGTTTGAATCCTAAATCTTCTTAACTGAATCCAATCATTTTGATTAATCCGGAACTTATCAATATGGAGACATGTTAGCTCAAGTGGTGGGAAAAAGCTAAAAGCAGTAAGCAATACTAAACGGATTTCAGCTTAATTACCATTTTTGCATTATAATATTTGATCTAAATTAAGCAGTCATGTTCTAATAGAGTACAATCAGACATTCCTCACAAAAAAAGAGAGAGAGTGTAAGCACACAAATAAAAGACTCACATCAAATTATACTTATAGGCTTAGCTCTTTGCATCACTCCGCGGTTTTCGAACTCGGAACGTCTGATTAAATCATCTGTTTTAAGAGAGTGCAAACCCTTTCCACCTAAATCAACTGCTGTTGTAACTCCTCGAAATACCTTACTACTTAGTTTTTACTAACAACTGTTATATTGAACGACAACAACCAATGAAAATAAATTTTTATAATGACCACCAAATTCATCATTGTGCTCAATTTTGAGTAGTAGATAATTACTAAAAAAATCTCAGTATATTGGCAATAGAAATTAACAAATTGGTAATCAATTAACAATGAAGCTTCATACCAAGAACAAATAACAGGGAAGACATTAATTGCATCAAGTTAAGAAGACTAGCAAGTTGAAGGCAATTTTGATGACTCCGACAATATCTAGTTGTGGAGTTAGGAAGCCCACGGCTAAGGCGGCGGCTCTCAAGTCACTGCCGTTGAGGGGTGTTGCACTGCCTTCTCCGAAGCCTCCTCTAGAGGTGCCAAGCCTTAGCTCGCTCTTAGCTTTCACGGAAGTGCGTTTCGATGCCCTTAGTGAGGATCTCATGGCCGAGGGTTGGCGTTTGGCAATTCTTATGGGCATATCTTGGGAGGAAGACGACTCGTCTATCCTCAATGTGTTAAAGGCTGTGGCTCGAGGGTCCGATCGAATCTTACCTTTTGATCCTCATTAGCTCAAATTCTTTCTTGGGTGTAATTAGGGGGTTGATGTACTTTTGGTGGAGTCACATTTATGACTTTGTGCTAGATAGCGCTTATCTTTGTTTTATCATAGATACACGTCTAACTAGTTTCTTAGATGCTCGGATGTGGTACGCTTCGTACAATTTGATGTAATTACCTTTTGGCAGTTTTAATACAAATTTACTTTAAAAAAAATTTGCATCAAGTTAAGGCATCGAAACTCAGATGAAAGATAGTTAATTAGTAATGCCGCCAAAAGAAAAGATAGTTATATATAACCCATGGGGGTAATTAACTAATCACCCTAGCTAATTATAAATAAAGGTAGATACCAAATTTCATATACTTCTGTCAATCATAGAATAGAAGCCTTGTATCATTCGGGTAAGTACTATTTGGCATAAACATCTCCGACCAATTATACTACAACAATTACCTGAAACTGAGTCCGGGTCCTTGGGTTTATACAGCGGGAGACCTTAACGGCTATCTTCATGTTAGAAATGGAACCTTGGGAGACCTCTCCGAACCCGCCCCGTCCGATGAACTTTTTGAAGCCGCCGGTGTACTCCTCCAGCTCGGATAGGGTAAATGCTGTCGCTCCGGGCGCGGATCGCCCACGAACACCTCCAAAATCCACCACACAGCCACCGTTACCAACATCATATCTTTCAGTGCAATAAAAACAGAAGTCCGGATATCAAGTAGTTTCGAAAATAATGGAAGAATTTGCACGCCATGCAAATGAAACTAACAACTAGGATGATGTTAGGCCTCATTAACATACGAAAAGAGATACAGAGAGATGTCACTTACTATTATCAGAATCGAACAACGTCGGACCTTGGTGTTCGCTCAACCTGCCTAAAAGGTTGCCCATTTTGCTTCTCCTCCTCCTTCACCTGGATCCTGTTTTGCTGTGAATAGACAGTACTATATTCCCATCTTTATTAAATAGACAAAGACTCTTTTGTCTCTCTCCTCGGTTTTGTGAAAAAGAACCAAAGAGAAAAGGAAAAAAAAAAGTCCTCGTGGGCCCAAAAGAGCCATGTAGGCAAGTGGGAGTGCTGCCGGATATCATTATTTTTAAATATTCGTAGTCCGGGAACGTAGAGGCGAGAGGTGAAGGAAATGGTGTTTCGCCGATGTTTCGCAAGTCTTTTCCCTTTGTTTGTTTGTGGTCGGTAAAAGCAGTTGGTGGACTATTTTCTCCCGGCCAGTTTGGTGACTTCAGTTGTCGCCACGTGGCCTATTGACTAGTAGTTGAGTTGTGTCTGGCTATAACTTAGATGGTCAACGGCCTTTTACAGGCATTCGTCTTCCTCCTCTCTTATCTTTGCTTCTTGTTCGTATCTTTTATGGGATGGGGTTTCCAAGGATCAGACATGGTTACCCCCGTTGACCATGGTCGTGGCTGGAGCGGAGGAGTCAAGGACGAGCCTAGTTCGAAGCACCCTGTAAGTTGACCTTTTTTTGATTTCATTTAACAGTGTTCATCTGAATCTCTCTTTGCTTGCGTATGTAATTCAATTCAATGGTTTTCTAGATCTCTCTTAATTGGATGCATAACTTCCAACTCTCCAGATTCACAGTTTGGAAATTACTTCTGCTTCTTCCCTTATCATTGTTTTGAGGTTGTTGGTTTGTCAATTAGTCAAGAGCATCTATCTGTTGGTATTTTGAGTTGAGTAATGCCGAGTCCTATTTAGAAGTTGTTCCGTCAATAGTATTTTTTACGTTCGTAACACATTAACTTATGAAACTTCAAATCTCGTATAGGTTTTCAAAAGTTGGTGATTCAACTTCTTTATTTTTTTGTGAATGGAAGACTAATTAGTTGGATTTTCCTGTCTTTTATATTTATTGTGACACATTAGAAGTATAGAGTTTCATTTCTTTTGTTGTATGCTATTAGAATTTATAGTACTTATTGAGCCTTTCTCTTTTTACCCAACACATCTCAAGAAGAAGCTGGGTCATAAAAACTCTAAGCCCCCAAGGCCTCTGTGCTAATTTTTAAATGTTGAAATTATTACTTTGGTAGTACAAGAATGATTGACTTGTTTACAAGTGAGAAAAGATTATCTACTCATATTCATAAGATTTTGGTTTGACATGGATATTTAAACATGGTATCAGAATGGATTAATTTCGGGCAACATGTTGTCCTCACACGAGTCCTCGTTTCATGATATGTTAGGCAAAGTGTTCAGCCCCTACGAGCACGTTTAACAGATTTCATTTGAGGAAGCCTGTTGAGAATACCACAGTTGCAATAATGGTTGAGTTAAATATGGAGATTCTAACGTAAACGCAATGCCGTCATATGAACATGAATGTTGCAGCAAAACTATTTTACTTTCTTACATATGGCGCTTGCTGGCTTTGGTTTAATCTAAATGTGGACAGCTTGTTCCCCTCAGTGCCTCTGGCTTGAACTAGCAAAGATAGGACCATTTGAAAGAGATGTAATCCAAGGAACCGGTCCATTATCGGGTTCTCATGCTGGCAGTTCCACAGCCAAGGCGGTCGCGGAGCGTAGCAGAAGCGAAACATTTGACTCTGGCATAGAACAGAAGAACACCTTGGTTAGTCTGGTTTTACAATGTAGTCCTTTAGAAGGCCAAATCAGAAATCTGATAGGCATCCTGTAGTTATATGCAGATTGCATTTCGTCTAAATTCGCGATATAGTTTCGATCTATCAGGACATCACCATTGAACTCGCGAGGTTCGGACCAGTAGATGGAATCTATACTGATGTAGGAGGAGCTGAGATTGCAGAAGAGATGAGCCCACAAGGTTCATGTATGGAATGCCTCCCACAGGTGCCTTCTTGTACCTGTCATCTGTATTTTAGCTAGTCTTCTGCTGTCAAAAAGCATTGGCCATACTGATTGGAATTGGTTTTGAGCATGATAGAACTTAGAAAGACACAAAATTTTTCGGATAATTATTTAACATTGTCATGTTATCATATACTCGAATTTGAGATGTTAAAACGGTTTTCTATTTTTTGGATGATGAAAAAAATTTGTAGCGAATGAAAAGTAGAGAATTTTCTTCTTCTTTTTTTCACCTAACCAGGAAAATTTGTTCCTCTCAAAGTCTGAAATGGAGTAAAGCTTTTATCTATCTAATTACATTTTAAATCATCTTACACGACCTTGCCATGTTATCTGTTGAGGATAATTTTGTTTATAAATTTAAAAGCAATTACTTTCTTGATTTTCAATCCTCTCGTCTCCTTTCCTTCCACTTTCTTTCCTCTTATTTTTTCCTCCCTCATCTGTTCTATGAAAGTTGAAAAAAGGCTTAAATTTACCCCTCTATTAAAAAAATATGCATGTGAAAATAATTTCATTTAAATTAGTGACATTTCTTGGAAGGACTCTACTTTCCTCATTCTATTTTCCCCCCTTTTCCCCACAGGTTACTTCCCTTGAATTGGCTTTAGTTGGTTCTCTGGAGAAGCACCCAAATGATGATATTTGTGCTTGGGCACCTTCCTATGAAGGATCCCAGGAAAATTGTGGCCTGGAGATGGTGTCCCTATAAATGGCTGAATCTACACCATAATAAATGGTGATTTTATAGATGAACCATCATTTTTATTAAGTTCCTTCTTTAAAGCAACAAATGTGACATTAAACTGAAAAGATATTTGAGTACTTCAAAATTTAGAAAATAATTTTTTTTGTTGATACCACATGCTGCTACGCGTTAATTTGATTAATCTAAATTTAAGTTAAATAGATAAAATTATTTTAACAAATATTTAATATTAATATTTTTAAGAGAAATGTTTTAATTAAATTAGGAAATTTTTATCAATAAAATAGCAGCTGGCGGATGAAAAATGGCAAAAGATGTTTGTCCGGTGAGATTCGAACTCACGACTGCTCGCTTAAAAGGCGAATAACTGCCGCTGTGTTACAGAGACAAACACCGTCTAAACTAATACGTATAATAGAATCCAAAATGTGAGCGGAACGAAGCTTAGCAACCAAAGTTGCCATTAGAAGAAAAATCATACCAGTTATCGTAAAACACAGAGTTTCAGATTAAATCAAGTAGAAAACCAACAACCCTCTCCCTCTCACACAAAATTCCTAAATAACTCGAACTCGAAAATAAAACTCTTTTTCCTTCTCTCCTCCTCTAGGGTCGTGTAGGAATTAACCTAAAACTCATCCTCTCTCTCTCTCCTAGATCCATGCAAAAGAGAATTCACACTACTGGCCCAGGAGGGGTGGACCCTTTCCGGGGGCCTTCTTCCGGCCCATCCATTAAAAAGTCAAACTACTTCACGTAGGCAGCATCCTGATCAAGGCTTCAGGATATTCCATACCTACCTACAGTTAACAAATTAAATTTATAGATCGATTGTCTAAATAAATACTCTCACATTATTAAATTTAAAAATAAAAAATAGATTTTTATGGGTGAATTATATGTTTTTTTCTCGTGAACGTATAATTTATTTTGTAACAACTCTAATATTCAAAGTTAAAAATTGTCGAGTTTAATAATATGAACTCGCAAGAAATATAATCTAACCCACGAAACAAACTAGGAAAAAACCCCTCCCTCTAGAACTCTCTCTCTCTCTCTCTCTCTCTCTCTCTCTCATCGCCGCCTGTTGAATACCTAAAACAAAGATGGGTCGCAGAAGCTCAGGAGGTCAGTCCTAATATTTCAATTTTTCATTTTGGCTTGTTTCTTTTTTCTGTGGTTGTTGTCTACTTTTTTGTTCCTTTATTATTTTTTTGGATTTTTTTCTGGGTTTGGTAGGAAATGTTCAAGGGAAACGTTGGTGGAATTAGCTTCTGGGTTTTGATTTCCTAGAAGAATCAATCTGTGGGTTGATTGGGATTTTATTAAAGCGATTGGCTTTGAAGGGTTTGGTGGTAACTTAGGGTTTGAGGGTTAAAGCTTGCTCCTTTGTGAGATTGAATCGCGGGGTCTCTAGTTTCTTTGGGTGCCCCCTTAATAGCCATTTGGTTTGGGAGTCAGGAGGGGACCTGACCTGGTCTCAGTGTTTCGGATTCGGTTTCGATGAGATTTATATGTTGAGTTGTAGTCTAGTGAATTAGAGAAGCTGATATTGCGATGAGCCTTTTTTTTAAATTTGATTGTCTGACTATGAATAGGAGCTAGCGTACATTTGATTGATTGGCTCGACCACAAGTTATTTTTTCTCTTTTGATAGTGTCTTACTATGATTCATGAGAAGTTTTGCTTAAAATTTTTCGGGGTGGCCATTTTCCAAGTTGATTTCGATTGTTTAGAATGCGTGAAGCTAGTTATTAAGGTTGATTTTGGTGAAGTACTTGCAAGTGAATGGGTACATCGCTCTCTGTGGTTAGGGTTCTTGTGATTGAGTGGATATTTGCTTGTGGTTTCAACAAGTTAACTGCTGTAACTGGTGAATCTGAAGGGGTTGATTCCTAGAATCTTAGATATGAAGCCCAACTTTTTTATGTTGTTATCGCTTTGTTGTCCGTATGAACTAGTTACAGTAGCTTGTTATGACCTTCGTTGGTTGTGACCGACTGGAGTCCAAAAGTTCTACATTATTGGCTGTGAATGTGAGTTTTTTCATTTTCACGTATTCTAGTTTTTTTTTTGCTAACTTTATATATGTTGGTCAATTGTGTTTGTAGGAAGATCTGCTTCACGTCCCGCCCCTCGTCCTGCAGCAGCTCGCAGCCCTCCACCTCAACCTGGTATTTTTGTTTAATGTCCTAACTCCTACGATAGCTATCTTTTATTCCTCTGATGAAGCTTCTTTCTGTCGTGTAGCTTCATTTGTTTAACTGGGTTCAGCGTGTTTGACCTTTCTAATTGAAAATGGACTTATTAATTGCAGTTAACCGTGCTCCTCCTCCAGCTCCTGTTCAGAGCAGTGGTGGTGGATCCATACTTGGAGGCATTGGTTCTACTATAGCCCAGGGTATGTCTATTAAAATTACCATTTCATGATAATGGAAACTGCTTCTTTACCTTAACGGTGATAAGGAAAATACTATTGCATTGGTGAAGGGAATGAGTTGGGCTTTCTTTCTCTTTTACGGGCTTTGATAGAACTGACCTTTTGTCTATCACATCCTTCTTATTACAGGTATGGCATTTGGAACTGGAAGTGCAGTGGCACACAGAGCTGTCGATGCTGTGATGGGTCCTCGCACCATTCAGCATGAAACTGTTGTCTCTGAAGCTGCAGCTGGTGCCCCAGTACCATCTGGCATGGGTGGTGCTGATGCTTGCAGTGTCCATTCAAAGGCATTCCAAGATGTGAGTTGATTCGCATACTTGCTCGTCTATTAATTTGATTTTTGTGCTCTATAGATTTGACCTCCCTCGTTCGCTCTGATCGACGTTTCTTTGAAGTTTCTCTGTCCTAAGACAAGTTTACATTTGTTTCTTCGTTAGTGCGTGAACAACTTTGGAAGCGATATTAGCAAGTGCCAGTTCTACATGGACATGCTCTCCGAGTGCAGGAGGAACTCTATGCTGAATGCCTGAGCTTCATCGTCTATCGCTTTGCGTTAAATGGGATATCAGCTTGTTAGACATTCGTTCCTGTATTTTCATTTATGGATTTATGATGGTGAAAGCTTCAATCTATCTCATGCTCAAGCATGAACTCGAATAATTTTTCTGGGATGCTATTTGACAATGAACTCTTAGCACTCCTACATTGAAACTCTATACCGAAGTTAGTTCTGGTTTTTTTCATCATTTCCGCCGTCGTGTTCGTCTTTTATCAAGTTTGACAGTGTCAAGTTCCTGAATGCTGCCTGCAAATAAATGCCTGATGTTGTTTGATAAAATGTGCACCATGGTACTATTTATTGTTTGGCAGTTTGGTGAATTATGCACCAAACCTCGTCCAAGTGAACTCAGTCCGTAGTATTCCGGAAAGATGATCTGTTGCATGAATAAATTATTGTAAGGTGACGTGAGATCAATGTTAAACTGTGGTCTGATCGGTCCGATCGTTATTTGAGATCAAACATGGGTTGATTTTTATCTAAAACCCAGAAAGTGGTTAGACCTTAGGTGTTTCTGAGTGACCTAGTTCGCCCGGATCAGAAAAATTAGTGTTTATTTTTTTTCATTTTATCAGATTTAATTTAGAAACAAAACTTTAACTTCCACGCCCGGAACATGTACATCATTTTTGGATCATAACAAACTTATCTTTTTAAGAATTTTCAATAATATGTCAACTAAGTCAAACGAATTGGACTAATATGTTGAACACGAAAATTTGTATAATCATCTTCTTGTACTTTTAAATTTGTTTAATTCAAAGACTTTGTTTGGATAAATTGTATAACAAAATTGCTACATATTTGAATTTATTTAGTATTTTTCATGCTAAATTAAATTTATTAAATCTTATTTAATAATATTAATATAAAATAGAAGTCTCGGTCCGATCGATGACCTGACTAGTCGGACCGGGTGAACCAAAAATTTTAAAAATTCTGGGTCGCCTTCCGGGCTGGTTTTAAAAACATTACGTGAGATTGTGTCAAGTTATTCGAATTCGGGGAGTTAGTCTAAAATTACATGCAGTAATATTGTAGAAAGAAATTTTGATAATCCCAAGTTGAAGGTTTGGAAGATTAGACTAATCCGACAATGTTATTCTTAACTAGTCACTTGCAATATTAATACCCCGTCATTCTTTTTAATGTTCTTGTATTATTTATTTAAGGCGAAAGTTTAATTTGGTACCTTGTATGGTTTAGTCTAACTGGCACACATGATTTAACAATGTGAGTGAGAAAGGTTTTTCTAATCGACAGTGTCCGTGAAAATATTGTCTAAGAAGATACCATAAAGCCTTTTGAGGATTGTTGGTCTCAATGTGCAAACCGGGTGCTATTGCATTGGAGCCCCGATTTACAATGGTGGAGCTTTTCCTCCCTTGCAGAGAATAGTTATTTAAAAAAAACAGAAAATTACCCAAACATCCGGAAAAAGAAAAAGAACTCTACATGATTTCTGGAAAAGAATTGGGAAGAAATTCGAAAGATATTATAAAAAGTACGTTATTCTAGAGAGTTGGTCAAGTGATAAGAATAAAAGACTTGTATTCCACTATTCCTTCAAAATAATCTATGGTTCAAACATTAAATATTTAAAAAAAATATTAAAAAAATTATTTTCTAAATAAGAATCAATAATTCTCCACTCAAAATACCAACTCATCATTTAGCATTACATTCTGGCTCGTGCAAATCGTGGATGAGCTCTCCCGTCACGTGTACGGTCTTATCTCCAGCATTATGATGGGGTGACTTTACAAATGATCTGTTAGCCTCTGCATGAATGTGATGTTCCCTTAATTGAGCCCCTTTAATAAAATGGGCCCTAAGAGCACCCTACTTCCATTATAAAAAATATAAAAAAGTTGGCCAACAACCTACTTTATTATTGGGAGGGCAACTAATTAAGTTGTTAGTTGTGTTACTCCACCAGATATTTTGCAAAATGGGCTACAGCCTACAAGCATGATGATGCACTTGTTACGTTTCGTATATCATAAAAAAGATTTGGATCTCGATCTATGTTAATAGAAATCTCTTATGGTCATGGGTGGTGTATGCGTAGGAAGGAGATTTGAGCTTTAGCCACATAGCGCTTGGACACTTTTTTTTGGCATCAGTTTTTTTACTGAATTTTATCGCCGCAAAATTTTAACGAGTTAAACTGCGAAATAGAAAACTAAAATAAACACGTCATAGATAGGGTAAGGTTCGGGTCTAAACAACCAAAACCAAAATATTAGAAATTTTCTAATATTTTTATAATGAACTACGAATATAGTGTTATAAATCTTGAATTCAAGATTTTCTTAAACTGATCAAAAAGTTTTAGTAATTGGAACAATTCTCATTGATTGAGTGAGCGAGCGAAGTTAATACGTAAAGATGCAATCTATAGCCATAGACAGCCATAAGCTTTGTTGTTCCATGTGTAAGTCCAAACTTGGAGTAGCATATATTAAGAAATTTTTTTTACATTTTTATAATTTGAAAAATTATACACTTAATTATGCGGCCGAATGCCAATGTAAAAATCTGAAATATGCAACCTAGAACCTACCCCTTCTTTAATCGAGATTTTTTATAAAAATAAAAAACTAAGATGGGGCCACCATGAGATTTTTTAACGAGAAATGTGTCTGCAACATGGTCATTGAAAAATCTACATTTGGTCATATGTTCGTATGTATTATGTTAATATCACTACAATTAAAATTTACTTCTTCCAAAAAAATGAAATTATATATCTTTTATTAAATATTAAGAATTTGAAAGCATCATGTCCAAAATTAAACCATGCCCAAAATTGTCAACTGGAAAGATAGCGATCTCGTAAATCTGAAATGGGAATTGTCCGCATAAAAAATAAGATTCGTTACCTAAAAGTCAAATGAATTAATTCCTGCTTTCCGCGTGGATTGTGTAATTGAGAAATTAATTGCTTCAACAGGAAAAAACAATAATTTTTTAAAAAAGAAAATCCCGAGACTTAGTACATGAATATCGTAGTAGTTGAGCACGTTATTCGATTTTTTTAATTTAATTATACAATGTGCATTTTGTCTAGAAAATGGACAACCATCCAAATATTGATATATGAATTAATTGCACAATGTTATTCAATATTAGTAAAAAATACATCGGTTATAAAAATCATCACGCCAATATCTTAAATATTTTCCTCCAGTAATTTGTAATATAAAAATTGAAAAAATAGAATTACAATAAAAAAGGGTTATATTTCACCACATGGTATAGTTGAATTGATTTAGTACTATTCATAAGCTCTTCCGTTATCTTTTGAAAAATAAACTCTTCCGTTGAACTTTTTTCTTTTTTTCATTTGTTTAGATTATCTCGTGATGATACTATTCTAATTTCAACCAAGTTTCGAGTTCGAACCATTAGAAACGTATGAATATTAATGTTGAGATACGTCTCATATACCGGGAAATCAGAGAAAATGCTTACTCAAATGTTAATTGTCCTTGGATCCCGGCGTATCATATTCAGTTGAATTGAACGTCTATTCTCTATAGATATTCGGATTATAGGTAGTGATAAAAACTCATATGATAATCTCTCTTAAAATATAATCCAATACCGAGACACACAACCACGAGTGTGTCTAATACAATCAACTTGTTTTCTCTTTCTTCCACCAAATCCTCCAAATTTACCGGTCATCCCCCACCATATTTCTTCTAATTTCCACTCTAAGTTCATACCCTTGAATTAAAATTTTCGTCATAGTCTACCCTTGAGGAAGTTGGTGCAGAGTTCCTTCCACGCCACTCTATCCGCCTCCAGCCCCTCTAAATTAGCCCTGTACTCAACTGCAACATCGTCCTAATACACCAAAAAGTATATTTAAAAAAAAACCAACGACATAAAAATCATATAATACGAAAAGGGTTTTCGAATTTAATGAAATAAAATGTCAAGTGTGGAAAATAAAAAATATATTTTTTTACCAAGATCAGATTGCGTTGAAGAAGACGGTCAATGAGGTGGAGGAGGATGTCCTTGTTGTATTCAGGATGGCCCTGGATGCCCATCATGTGGTCGCCGTACCTAAACATTTCGATGCCTGTTCTATCGGACCAAGCGATCACCTCCGCTTTTGGTGGCAGCTCCCGGACCTACACCACGAAATTTTGATATTCACGGGAACGACTAATCCGAGATTGGACAAAATATACGAATGTATGTTGGTGTGGAAGCTGACCTCGTCTCGGTGGCATTCGATAATGTTGAGTAGAGAGGGCAGTTTTTGTGAGGTTAGGAGCTTGGATGATGGTGAGAACTGGATGCTTCTGAATCCTATGTCCCAGCCAGCCTTGGCCCGTCCAGTTTTTCCTCCCAGAGCACGGCCTAGTATCTAATTAATTCGAATTAATTCAAATTTTGATTAGTTTCGTTAAAGTTTAAATTAACAGAAAAAAGGCACCGGTTTAGAAATAACCATTAAAAAGAAGGATGATAATGTTAATATTTGGAATATAAATGTATTGGGAAATTGCTGTCCACATAAAACCAGAACAAGAAAGCGCATTATCACGTTCTGCACTGACATATCTCATCACTAACCACCAAAATAAGTATATCCTTGTCTATATGATATATTCATATCCTTCCAAGAAAAATAAAATAAAATTTCTATATCTCCTCAACTCTAGCTAGAAACCAAACAATTTAGTGCTTAAAGATGTAATTATTACCATATATTGCACTGTGACCACACAAAAATTGTCCTGTGTACACGTGTGCTTATCTAACTATGGGACAGCAACCTAACCTAACACAATAGCAATTGATCAATTTTATTAGGAACATTGCCTCACCGACTTAGTCACCGGCCTATCAATCGACTAATTTATGTTCGATCAATTTACGGAATAATCAAACAAGAAACTGGTTTAGCTGTAAAGTCATAAACCAGTGTACCTTCTTCTGAAAGATTCTAGCTCAGTGTACAGGTACTGACGAGTGGTCCCTTCCAGTTTTTAGGAGTATTGGAAATTTCAAATTTGTTTCCAATATTGGTGGAAGAAAGTGCGACTGTCTGTGACCCATAAATAAGAAAATGCTAGGTGTGAAAAAAGAGATGTGTGACCACACTATGTCAGTCTAAAATCTCTCTTTTTTGGTTAGTATTAGATTGTAGACAAAAAAATGAAAATGGACAAAAAAAAGGACAAGATCAATGCAAGAGAATTTGATTCTTGTGGCCCCGACTCAACAGCTATTGTCACATGGTATATATATCTTAGTGGATCATCAACCACTCACTTCCCCTCCAATCTAATTCATTTCAATCTATAAAGAAATTGTAGCTCCACCTAATTTAATTCCAAGTAGACCCTCTAATCCCAAAAGAAAAAAAAACTGAATATAATAGAAATTAGTCTAAATAGTAAGACACTTAGATTGTCTTAAATATATTTTGGGTTAAGAAACACCATCGTTAAACTTTACTCCAAATGGACCTCGATCGCGACTTCGAATGCCGAAACTTCACAAAAAAAAGAACTACAGCAAGGCAATAACGTTGACAAACTAATTATCTTCTTCTTTTTTCCTTTTGTTAAAAGAGGATTAGCAATTAAAAATTGGATTAAATATTACTTGGCCCAACTCAACACGTCCAAAGACGTGTATGAAAAATTAAATGTTAAATAAAGGAACAATAACCAACCCCAAACGGAAACGAAAAGGCACAAAATAACAGTTGGGATGTTGAACTAACATTAACACGCCCAACAGTTTTGCAATTTCTGGACAACTCCGATCCCGAAAAACATCGCCACAACTAACTCAACCTATCACAATAGTAAGAGACTCGTATTTATCAAACACACTAGCATTGCTATCGACGTTGATGCAAAAAAGTCGAAAATATTTTTCGGATTCAAACAAATAATATATTATACATTTCCAAAAAATGAAGTATTGGTACAGCTAATATTTGGTTAACTAAAAAATTGTTCACTGAAAATAGAAAAAAAATAAGTAGTAACGAAAAATAATTGCATAGATATTGTAAGTTTTAATGTAGTTTAAAGATACTTTATAACAAAATAATAAATAATAACCCGATTCAAATATTAATTAGTCGGGTAGCGGAATGTAATACCTGGTGGCCGAAGCAAATGCCGAGGACTTGTTTCTTCAACGAATCCAACCGCCTCAGGAGGGCCAAGAGCCGGCAGATCCAAGCGTCATTCCCGTGGGCGTCGTTGCAGCTGCCGGTGATGACGAACCCGTCGAAGCCGGCGAGCTCGTCGTCGTCGGGGAACTCGCCGCCGGCGACCCTGAAGACCTCCCAGGTCTCGCCCTCCTCCCCCAACATATCGACGAAAACCCCAAAGTACCCCCCGTACTTCTTCTTCACGTACTCCGAGTCCTCCGCGCACAATAGCACGCCGTACCTCTTCCCCTCCCCCATTGCGATATCGCTGGCTTGCGACGCAAGGAACCGGAGGTTCTAGGGTTTCGTTTTCGTGTCCCTCCCGTTCCAGAGGGAGACGAGGTGGAGGAGTGGCGGGAGGGAGGGTGAGGGGCTGTTTTGTCTTTTCACCTATGACGGTTGTGTTTATGAATTTTTTTTTGCGGGAGTTGTGTTTATGAAATTGGAGGGGGCGGTGAGGGCATTATATAGGCGATGTCGGTTATGGGAAAGGGAATATGGTTTGACGATTTTGTCCTCGTGTTTGTTTTAAAACTTAAAAGAGAGACATAGTCAGATAATCTGACCTTTGGTTAGGTCAAAACTGTCATAAATTTCAGTTTCCTGGGTTGTCAAATTTTCTTTGCAGGTACAATTTTGTGAATCTGGCTGGAATCAAGGGAAAATTGGAATCAGGACCCCCCAAAAAAAAGAAATAGGGAAAGTTGGATTTGAAAACGGCATTTCGTTTGTAATAAACTAGGAATCATATATTTATTGACTTGATTTGTAGTTATTCGTTTTTCACTATCCATTTTTCTAATGGAGACTGTGATCACTGTATTTGTCTCTTGAGTTGGTTTCGCTTTATTATTTAGATATTCTTTCCTTTTAATGAGAGTTTGATTTGATCAAAGTAGATTATAGTCATATTCAACTCGAATATGAACGATAACCGAACTGCGAATAGACAACTTATGAAAGTTACAAACTACAACCGAACTGTGAATGGATGATGACTACAGTCTACGGTCTTTAAAAGTAAAGAAATTGGGGAAAGTTTGATTTTTTAAAATGAAAAAAGCGGTATGTCCGTCATGAAAATGGAAATTAGAGATTTTTAAGAGCAAAATAGTTAGGATCTGGATTTGGTACGGAGAGAGAGATGGAGGTTTTCTGTACCAAACATAATTTAATATGGTCCCTTGATTTTGATGATTAAGTGCACGTCAGAGATCTAACGGTTGTAATTCGTATGAGTATTTTTCTCTTTTACTCACCCTCTCTATTTTTCCCTCCTCTCCCCTCCCTACCATATTTCTCTTTTATCTTTTACCTCTCTCTCTCTCTTACTCCCTCATCTCTCTCTCTAATTAAAATTTTATGGTTCCAGATCTGAGACCGATGACGTTGCCACGAGCCCGACGCCGACCACCACTCCGACGCCGGCGAGAAACAAACTGGAGTTCGACTGTGAAGAAGGAGCGACGGTGAGAAGCGATCGAGAGATTTCGGTTGGAGAGCCACAAATTCTTACTCCAGAGTCCGATTGAGGGGATTCAAGTTGCTGTGTAAATCTGAGATGTAGATCTATAACTTTATAGTTTGTGACTTCTCCAAATTCAAAGTGAAAGGATGTCGAAAATACGTTTGAAGACACGAGTCGATCGAGTTATGAAAATATATTTCGGTTGGAGAACAACAAGTTCTTACTTCGGAGTCCGATTAAGGTGATTCAAGTTGTTGTGCAAAGGTGAGATGTATATCTACAACTTTGTAGTTTATAACTTCTATAAATTTGGAGTGAAAAGATATCGAAAATATGTTTGAAGTCAATTGTAGATCGAGTTACAAGCCCAGGTTATATCAAATGATATGCTCAGATTATATCAAATGACATGCACATGTGATGTCAAATGGCAAGCACAGGTTATGTCAAATGACATGTACACGTTATATGAAAGGGCATGCCCTGATTATGTCAAATGACATGCCCAGGTTATGTCATGTCAAATGACATGTCACATTAATATTGAATAAAATATAATTAATTAAATAATTAATCAAATGGCATGTCCAATTACGATTAAATGGCATACCTAGTTACGTAAAATGGCATGCCCGATTATGTAAAATGGCATGTCCGGTTACGATAATATTAATTAATACTTATAATAAAAAATTAAATAATATATTAGTTTGCTTTGTTTCATTATAATATAGGAATAAAGACAAAAAAAATTAAAAGGGCACGTGAACACACTCCATCAACCCCCTCTTCTCTCTCCTTGTGCGTGTCACTTATCCCATTGTTGTTTGACTATTTACCCCCTCCTAGACAGTACAGGAAATATCAATTATGTATCGAATCCGGGCCCAAATAGTTATTGTCCATTCATTAATAAGGACATTCTAGTATTATTTAGTCACATAAGTTTCTTAAATCAACTCATTAGTCCTTAAATTTGTTTTAAGTGCAAAAAATATTCCTAATTGGCCTAAAAATTAGAAAATTATGTAAGGACAAAAAATTAATTCCTTCTTCACTCATCGATAAATTTTATAGTGATCCTTACAAATTTTATATGACTTGATATGTATCTACCAATCAACGATTGACAACTAGATTTGTGCATTTATTAATTTTAAATGAGCAGAATAAATACTTATGGGAATAAAATCAAGTTGTTATGATCATATTGGTTTAAAGAATTATTAACTAAATTAAATTTCTTTGATCATTAATAATAATACTCAAAGTATACATATTGCCACATAAATTAAAATTTGTTTGGTTCAAACAAAACTTAGGAATCAACCAAAAATTTGAGATACCAGTTATTCAGATGTAATAATGGCAAATTGGAATCCCGACCCCCAAAATAAAGAAATGGGGAAAGTTGGATTTGAAAACGGCATTTTGTAATTATGGGAATCAGATATTTATTGACTTGATTTGTAGTTATTCCTTTTTCACTATCAGTTTTTATAATGGCCATGGAGGACTGTGATCACGTTATTTGTCTTTTGAGTTGGTTTCGCTTTATTATTTAGATCTTCTTTCCTTTTTATGAGAGTTTGATTTGATCCGAGGGAGGGACTTTCCCGTTTAGTTAGAATAAAATCATATTCGACTCGAACTAGTTTGTAAACCGCAACATAACTGGGAATTGACAATTTATGAAAGTTATAAACTACAATCGAACTGTGAATGGATGATGACTACGGTCTCAGTTTAAAAGTAAAGAAATTGGGGAAAATTTGATTTTTTTTTAAATGAAAAAAGTGGTATGTCCGTCATGAAAAGAAAGTTTATTGCATGCCTTTGTATAATGGACACTGTGACCAACATATTAAATGTGATGACATATACCGTAAAGAGTATGCAATATTGGTGAATTAAAATTAATTAAGTGAAAGTCCATGACTTCATGACCACTATTTAGTTGACACCTTATTTATTTTTGCATTATATATTCATGATCTCCATAATGTCTGCTTTGTAAATCATAAGTAATTATTTTTTTAAAAGTTCATGAGTAACTTTTTACCTATAAATAAAAAACTGTATCAATTATAATTGAGACTTGATAATTAATGAGAAATTTTCACTATTCTCTATATTATTTCTCTACCACACTCACTCTATATCAATATCTAAAAATTTCTTAAATATTCAATTTTCTAATTACTCAGTTTAATGACGTTACCATGACACTGAGTCCTTTGATATCCGCAAAATAAAAGGACGAGTTCACATACATATTATCTAATCATAACCGTGGCAAAATATCGATTTTGGAGATAAAGCTAGGCATTTGGCTTAACATCATATGTGAGGTCTAGTGTTTCTAGGTGTAACTAGGTGAGTGCAACCTATGTGAGGTCTAGTGTTTCTAGGTGTAACTAGGTGAGTGCAACCTATGTGAGGTCTAGTATTTCTAGGTGTAACTAGGTGAGTGCAACTAGGGGTGAACAAATGGTTTAGATCGAATCATAAGAACTGAGAACTATTTTAAAGAAAATATTAGATCTAGACCAAACAATTTTGATCATCGGTTCTTGATCATAACCGATCTCTTTTTTTTGGTCTAGTCCGATTCAGGTAAGAAATGTTGTGTGTCGGAGGGTTGGTGTACTTGATTAGGATCTACGGCAGTCGAGGCAAGTGTTGGACACTTTCTCTATAAGACGAGATTGCCCAGTGTATTTCAGTGCGGTACGGGCTACGGCAATCGTCCCCAAGATACAACGACTGTTAGGGCATTTCCAAGAACGTTGCACACGTATCTCGAAACTTTTGAGTGAACTCTTATATACCCAGAACTTTCAGACTCTTATAAGTGAAGAACGGGGGTGGATCCGAAGGGACGCGTCCATTCGGCCAGCAGGCTGCGCTCGTGGCCCTTCGGTGGCTTCTGGATCCTTCCAGGCGCACCCAGGCTGTGCTGGCGCCTTTTCGTGAGGGATCTCGCACCCCTTCGGCCTTCTGGAAGTCTCCTGCACATTCGTGCCCGTCGTACCTCTTCGGTGGCCAACCTGAAGGCGCGTGTGCGAAGTGCCAAGTGCGCCACAAAGCGCCCATTGTGACCTGCGTCCAATGCGCCATGCGCACACGCGCGTGCACGAGCGCGAGCAGCTAGCGATGGGTCAGCCTTTAGGTAGTCAACCAAGTTGAAAGGTAAGGAGAGAAATTCCTTATAAACAAGGAAATCTTTCTTGCTCTATTCAATGTGGTACACATCCTCCTTAACTTGACTTTGGGCCTTCCACTTGGACCTTTCCAATTTGGGCCAAATGCATTAAATATGCATTCAACCCAACAAGAAAAATTCAGAATTAAAAAAGGGCAATTATGGACCGTAAAAAAATAACGAGAGATGACAAAGAGGTTCAAGCCAGAAGTGTAAAATAACGAGAGATGATACAGAGATCGAGAGGACAAATGCCAATTAGAATTTGGCATTTTGTGTTGTCGTCGATGGATGTTGAGCAATTGTAAATTGGTTGTTAATGTATTGTCAAAGAAAAAGTATATTGGTTGTGTGGCTGCAACACATAGGCTTTTTTTCTTATCTCAAAAAATAACGGTTTGGTCCAATTATTCATAGTCTTTTAGAAAGATCCGAACTAGATCCGAGAATTTTTTTTTAAGAAATAAAGAATCGATCTGAACCATGCTTTGGGTTTAGTTTTGGAGCAGAATTTTTGATTTGGATCAGATGGATTATGTGGTTGTTGGATTTTTGGTGACCCCTATGTGCAATACTATGAAATGTTTAGCTAACATTACGATGAGAGACTATGTCTTATGTATCTTTCTAATGGTTGGTATGTCAACCCGAATTCTAATGCTACTTCTTATTCTAATGAAAGGCTTTTAGGTCGTTTTTTCTTTAAAAAAAACCCGGATTCGCCATGAAACCAATAGCCAATTTGTTTGATTTAAAACCAAAACCTTGGTCACTCGTTTATAATTATAATAATTCATCACTCCATGCTTTAATTTTTAAATTGAATATGAGAATTCTAACATAGTACAAGGAGTAAAAAATCCATCTAACTCATTACTTTAAGGTTTTTGATTGGATATGAGAATTCTAACATAGTATCATGATAAATTGATATCGTGGTTTGTTATTCACGACCCTCGTTTTATCTCATATTGTCTGGATATGGAAACTCTAACACTTACTAAATACAATATAAAAATAATAAAATATACAGTCTATTTTAATGTATTAATTGAATTCGGCTGTCGCCCACTTTTAACCAGGAATTGTGTTAGAATTCGAGCTTGGAGTTTCTCCGTTTTCCTAGAAGAAGCAATATTTAGTTTATTAATCGTCGGAATTTGCTCGTCACGAAATTGGACGATTCTTGCACAATACGGTGACTAACATTCGGTCAACTTGTTGTTATTGTGCGCAAATAAGATTTAGAGCTTTTCTACTCATTTTATTTTTATATTTCTTGTTATCTATGATTCTATGGTATTTCATATAGAGTACTATCCAAGTCTATTTATGAGCTAATTATTCTAACAATATTTTATATATTTGTAAAATTTAAATTCCCAAGTCAAATCCTAGGTATATATTAACTTATACTAGTTATTATTAATTTATTTTTATGCTATGGCGTATGAATCAAAGGGATCCAACAAGGAAAAGTAAAAGGAGGCGTAAATTGAGGTAGACTCCGCCGCCTCCCTGTCATTTTATGTGTTGACCGGAACGTTACTCGCTGTAATCCGTTGTCGAATCTCATTCAGTGTACACAGAAATTTCTCGCGCGCAATTGGGAGGGATAGATTTAGTATAATTGAAGGGAAGGGAACCATGTAGCTGGTATTTTATCCAAATATACGTATCTTGATAATTCGAAAGGTGTTTGTTAGCTAAATCTACTCGACTGTCCCTTATTTTTTTTAAATAAAGATATTTTGGTCAAGGATAAGTTCAAGCAATCAGAAGCCACGTGGTATTTTACGGATGTCGGGACTCGAGTGGAATCGAGGCTGGATACCAAATGGTGATCTGGACCTGGTCCATGAATGTCTTGTGGATTTCCAAAAGGGACACCATAGTTTTATGTGGATTCTTGCGTAGGGATGGCAAAAAGAACCAGATCCAGTAGATCAGATTCTTACCCTACCACGTAGATCTTAGAGTCTATGGGTCTTGGATAGTGTTTAGATTTGGGTTTATAGATTTAGATAAGGTCTGGGTCTGGATAGGGTCTATATAAACCCAAACCCAGACCCTACTCATAGACCCACTAATTAGACCCTGCTCTAGTTAGACCCTGCTCTAGTTAGACCCTAATTAGATCATACTTAGATCCATATTTATTATATTGCTAAGATAATTATAATACAGTCGCAAAAAGAATAAGAGCACACAAAAAAAACTAATATAATACTATTTTTTAATTTAAAATTTCAAATATTATATGACTAATTAAGTAATTAAATTTTTTGTTAGACATAGAAGCTACCAAGAAGAGTTAGATTACAAGAGCAAGAAGATGATCGAGAAAACGTGTTCAAAAGTCACTTAAAAATTTAGAAAATAATTATTTTGAAGTTGAAACTTTATATTATACAAGAACACTTATAAGTTTTAGTTTCTTATTGACGAGGTAGTCGTATGTGTTTCATTTTATGTTGAACCAGTTGGTTTATAGTTTACTCTCAACTTTAATTTGAGATTATTATTTTATTACATAGACTTTAATTTTTTCTTTATTTGGATTATATTGAAATAATAAAAGTATCTTGTAAAGTAATTATAAAAAAGATAGAATGTTAAAGGGTCGGACCCTGCAGACCCTATAAACCCTGGGTCTCCTACAGGGTAGGGTATGGGTCTAACAATAAAAAATTTGTAGGGTCGAAGGTAGGGTATGGGTGTAACTTCAAAAACTAGGGTATGGATTGGGTCCTACCAATACCCTACCCGACCCTACCCATTGCCATCCGTGTTCTTGCGACTTTAGTTGGGTCGATTTGTGACTGGCCCCGAATGGAAGGGACCATTCTTTTCCATAAGGAAAAAAATGGCATAATTAAAGAGATTGCCAGAAAAAAGGTTGTTAAGGAGATACGGTAAAAATAAAAACCCGTATACCAATCAGCAATCTGTACAATTTGGGACGGGTTGATGGGGCATACTAAACGTGATGTGATACTGGAATCATCATAATCAGAGGTATTAAATATGACTTCGAAATCTTAACGAAACAACTAGCACGTGAATAGCAAATCAAAATACCGAAAAGGTGATCTTTAATTATCAAAAATCACAACAATAATTGGAAAAACTAGAGCTAACACGCTCAAAAGTTCATCGAAATTAAAATCTATTCTCTACAACCCTAGAATACCCTGTATTTAAAGGTCGCGAGGAAAAACTCTAGAATAAAATTTACGCAAATTGGTCCTTATAAACAATTAAACAGTTAATTGAGGTCCACGAAGAATGAATTCGACCAAAAAAGGGTCTGCATCATTGCCGTAAGAGTACTTCCCACATTGTTCCCTTCGGAACAGGCCTGTTTTTTGAAAGGTAAAATTTTCAATTAGGTTTGAACTCTGGAACTCTTAGATATTTACAACGTCATGTGCCGTTAGACTACATGTTTGTTAAAACATATTTTGCCCAAGATACCGACATGTCATCTCATTGACAACATCACTTACTATATTGTTAATCCTTTTCATATTATTATCAAGCATATCTATTTATTAGTAACTCACGTGACATGGTAATGTGACGATGAATTGATAGCAAAATATATCCGATCATGGCATGATTGTCACAAAGGAATTTCTTTTGTTGGTGTTGTCATTTCGTTTGGTTGCTTTGGTGACAATTAATGGTTGAGGACAATACGTCTGATGTATGTGTCAAGTCTATAGTAAGTGGTTTTGATAAGTCCAACAACAATAACATCATAAGAGAGGATTGTACGCTAGTGAATTGTAAATATTATTATTATCAATAATAATTCAACTTTTCAAAAAAAGCAAGTCATAAATGTTAGAAATCGTTGATTTCACACCTTTGGCACGGGAAAATGTATGAAGACCAATTTGTTACGGAATAAAACTTTTCCTCGCTCCGTGCGTCAGCGACAAATTGGAGTGGATGTACACTCAACAACAATTTGCACTTTGTCTCCCCATTTATTTGGAGGGCATGAACTGCAACTTTAAGCGGTTGGAATTTTATGATTATATACCTACGAACATGTTCACGTAATGTAGCGAAAGCGGAAAACTAAATAAAGGAATATGACAGATTTAATGTGGAAATTGTCTGGATAGAACTAGATTGAAAGGAGTTCAATTTATTACCTAACTCTCTAGGTTGTCTCAAAGACGTGTCACTGCTCGATGCAGAAAAGGAGATTGGAAACACACGGCTCGGCCGTATGAAAGACAGATTTAATGTGGAAATTGTCTGGATAGAACTAGATTGAAAGGAGTTCAATTTATTACCTAACTCTCTAGGTTGTCTCAAAGACGTGTCACTGCTCGATGAAGAAAAGGAGATTGGAAACACACGGCTCGGCCGTATGAAAAGAGAACGCTCTTTCAATAAAATCCTTGGTGTTCAATAATATTCAACTATATATTCTAACATAACCTCAAAACTACGAGGTACAAACACTTATATAGAGCTAGGGTTAATTCTAGAATGCTAAACAACTTATAATACCTAATTAACTCATAAATAATAATAAAATCGTAGATAAAATATTGTTTGTCGGAGGTGGTGTACTTGATTAGGATCTTGTAAAGTCGAGGAAAGAGTTATACTCTTTCTCCGTAAGACGAGATTGCCCCGTATTCAGTGCTCACGGGCTGCGGCAATCGTCCCCAAGAAACAATGACTTAGTTGCTTCCAAGATCGTAGCACAACGAATCTCGAAGCTTCGGGCGAACCTTGGATATTTAGAACTTTCTTAGAGAGGGAGTGAGAAGAACGACTATTGCTAATGAATACTTATGCAATGAGTGTTCGGGGTTAGATACAAATGAGGGGGAAGGGGCTATTTATAGCCAATGATGGCTGGAATCCGAATGGCTGCCAGGCACTTCCGAGGGGGCACCATGCTTTCACATTTCTGGGAGCCGAGGCACCCTTTCAGCCACCAGTTTTCTAGATGCCCGTATGTGTCTCTTCAGGGCTCTTGGATGTCTGCTGGTGTCTCTTCGGCCATAGGCCTTCCAGGCACTCCTCGTGCCTCTTCGGTGGCAATCTGGAAGCCTCCAGAACGTTTCAATTTCTGGACGCACGCTGGTGGTCCTTCATTCGTTAGGCCAACTCGCATCCCTTCGCGAGCTACCTCGTACGCAGCTCGTAGCTCTCCCGGACGATGCACACGTGCCAATTGTCAAGTGCGCCACAAAATAATTATTGCCACTAAATAAAATTTGAAAAGAGTCTAATTTAGTGCCTTATCTTACGCGCTTTGATACTTTACTGCCCTGTAGTTTCAAAATGTTTGATCGAGTGAATGCAATTTTTTTAATTTACACTCCCGTTTTTTAATAACATTTCAAGAGAAAATTACCCATAACTATCATTAAATTAAACTTTTTTAAAAAATAAAGAAAAATATTGCAAGAGTGGGAGAATGTTTTCTCGTATATTCTTTATGATTTTTTTCGACGGATAATTTATAACCAATTTTTTTCTTATTTGTACTTCAGGTTATTTTTGTTAAAAAAATTATTCAAATAGTGGAGTGTCAATTGAAACTTTTGTCAATTTGTCAAAAATTTTGAAACCACGAGCGAAGATACTTCTAGAGTTTTGATTAAGTGTGTTGCGGGGAAAAGAGAACAAGAACCTAAGACGGATCCAGAGTGGTTGTCCCAAGGTCGGTCTAAAGCTATGCTAGGGCTACGGGCTACGCTAGGCTACGAAAAGGAAAAGTGATACAAGATAAGTAATGTAAAGAGTAGTTGTGTGTTGTGTTATCGATGTCTGCTCTCTCACCCGAGTCCTAGTTATATAGTAGACGCCTTGACCTAGCCTTGGCCTTCAAGTTAAGAGAAATCCCTATTAGGCCGCCTCCGTTCACTTGGCTTGGAATAGAAATTAGCTAAACTATCCTTCTGCACTAGGAAAATCTATCTCGAACAAGTATATTGTTTTCAAATCAACCCGGCTCAGAATAGGAAAATCCAAGCTGCCTTTTCCAAATGAGAAGATCTCGTCCTCTCATAGGAATATTCTGATTGTGCCAACTAAGCAATCGTAGCCTAAAGAGGAACCTACCAAATCTTGCCCGAATCTTGGGAATCCTGGCTTAACTTGGAAAATATAAGTCGTCTCAACCTTCACGAACCTTCCATGAAAAATCTCGTCTTATGCCCGTCATCGTCCAAAACAACTCCAAAGCACTCATCCCGGCTACCTCTCGAAAGCCCAAAGCACCCTATTGCGCTCCCGCCTAATGGGCCAAAGTGCCCTATCGAGCTCAGGGCCGAGGCGCCCTATCCTACTTTAGGCCGAGGCACCCTATCGGTCCTTAAAGACGAGGTGCCCATCCGAACTTGAAGGATGCGGTGCCTACCCGAGCTCCAAAAGAAAGATGCTCGCCCGAACATCCCATTCCAAGTATAAATCGCACACCTGGACGTACGATAAGTCAGACACCCAGACACTCGGATATGAGATAAGGTGCTCACTCAAATACCCAGATGTAGGATAAGGTGCTCACTCGGATACCCGGACGTAGGACACCTGGATATCCATTTCAAAGGCCAAGGTGCCCACCTTCGCACCCAGAGCAAATATCTAACTTAATATATATTTCTGACCACCTTGTGCTTTGAATATGAAAAATTATAAACTACAAAGTCGTAGATCTACGTCTTATATTTCCATAGAAACTTGAATCATCTCAATCAGAGGTCTGAGGCAAATTCTGTGGACTTTCTACCAAAATGTGACAGTCCTTGACGAGGCAACCAGCACCAAAACTTGAAGCCTCGTTTTGACCCTCTTCTATACATATTTAGGCAAGACTCTTCAAACATAAGTTGGAGATATACTTCTTGGCTTTCTATAAAAATAAAAATTACTCTATTCTAAGGTCTGGGTAGAGTGTTACAGCCAATTTCTCAAGGATGGACGTGGCTGCCTTAGTACCCACCATGTACTTATGGAAACGCCAAAACTTTCTTCCTTAACTTCGTGCTAGGCACCAACTTTGTGAACATGGACCTCAAGCCAATTCTCATCTCTAAAGATGAAGACCTCGTGTCAAACCTCGCTTCCATGAACACAAAATATTTGACCTCCAACAAAGTGCAAATCCATACTTAGTTAGAATAGTTAAAAAGCCTATGCATACTAGTGCACACGTACAAAACTAAGTTATCAAAAGTGTAAGTGTATGGTAGTCATGCAAAAGGATAAGTCTAGTATATTGAGAGAGCGGTCATAGATCACATCTAATCTTGGTTAAGTGTTAGGTAAGTGACTTAGTTCATTTAATTAGTTTATTCGGGTTTGAAGTCATAAACGCATTGCATGATTTATTCTAGTGTTTCTCTAACCAGTTTGAAATTCACATTTTAACACGGGAGAAACTAGTTTTATGATTTTTTTTAAAGGTAAAATTTTATACCAAGTACACCTTGCCAGGGTTTGAACCCTGTACCTCCTTCAAATCATAACTGTAGTTTTTTTCATTAGCTTAAGTAACTTGGTTAAGTTAGGCTTGATGTGACTAGTTGACTAGTTGATTATCCCAAGGGCAATAAGACCCATCGTGAAGCTTGGTAATTTGGTGGTTAAATAGATCTTCCGTCTCCCTAGAAAGAGAAAAATTAAGTAAGATATTTTTATCTGATCTCGGTAGCCAACAGTTACATCCGATGTGGATTCAAAAGAGAGAAGTTTATGAAGACTTGCTTGGCATGCAAGTTCAAGCAAAGAAGGAAGGAGCCATGATCTTATAAATAGACGATGAAGGAAAAGAAGAAAGGAACTCTCTTGGTGTTCAACCATTCAAAGATACAAATCAAAGCGAATAGCTGAATACATACATTCAAAGAGAGAAGTTGAGATCACCGTGTTAAGACAATGAGCGTTTATACAAAACCATGTCTTAGAATACTTGCTCGACTTCTGTGTGAAGTGCTGAGAAGTATATATGCGAAAGCAACAATTGAAAAGGTCTCTAGATAACCTGAGATCACCGTGTTAAGACAATGAGCGTTTATACAAAACCATGTCTTAGAATACTTGCTCGACTTCTGTATGAAGTGCTGAGAAATATATCTGAGAAAGCAACAATTGAAAAGGTCTCTAGATAACCTACAAATCTAGAAGGTTGGTGGCTACATGTAGTCCGTCAAAGCTAGCGGTCATAAGGTTGCAAGTGATCCGTGAAAACTTGTGGTGTACTCTTGATATTTTTATCCAGAGCAATAAAAAGACGAGAGGACGGTTGAAGAGTGGATGTACGCTCAAGTTGACCCGAGCCGAACTACTATACATTTGGTATCAAATATCTCTATCCTTACTCTCGTATAGGCTAATAGGCTAAGTGCCAAAAAATTGTTATCAACCTAATTAACAACCTCTTATATTGCTTATTAAACCTACAACAGGTAGTGAAGTGTTAAAGCATTAAATCACATGTATTAAAGTAGACTTTTACTTTAAAATGTACTTCAATTTGAGTGCAGGACGCACATCGAAAGACCGAACATTAATTGTGGACCTGGGGGCAATTTGTGCTAAAAATATTTGTAATGTAATTGCGATGATCAAAATTTGCAAAGATTTTTTAAGGATTTAGTTTTGATATTAATTTTTTATGCAAGAATTTCATTTTTATGGTACAATAATTTTTATTGTATGTGCGATTGTCGATTTTACTAAGATTAATAAATTTTTTTTTTATCGTCATGAATGATAATTTTGTTAAAAATTTTGTCTTTAACAAAATTTTTAACTGAACTATTATACGTATCAAATATAAAACTAGACTAAATATTTAATAATGTACTAAAATTATCAAACACAAAATAGGATAACTAAAACAAATATGTTTGACCAGCATTATTTAGTCTTATATCTCTAGTAAAACGTACCAAACACACACCCCTAGAATACAAGTAGGCTTTTAACAAAAACAAAATCCGCATCAAGATTATTCTCTTTTCAGTGGCTGGTGTTTTCGTTTTCGTCTGGATAACTCGGGACTGGATTCAGTCCTGGGTGTCATATCCAGTACGCTCCTGGAAGGCTAGGGATAGGGGTACAACTGTCAATTACATGGCAAAAAATAAAGGGAAAAGGTGTTGGTGGGGCCGAGTTTCATTTCTTATTTAATCTGACGCGTGTGCGTCATTTTTTTGGGTATTGTTCACGCGAGTTTCCTTTTTTTAACTTAAAATTTATTTAATAGAAATATTATTTAATTAATTATTTCACTTTTTTATTATAGGTATTTTTAATAATCTGATATACCATTCGATATAATTGGGCATACAATTTGATATAACTAGACATACCATTCGATATATGATTTAATTTCTTAAATTCATTAGAAAAAAATTACAATTAATATTATCAAATTAATTATTTAATACGACATACCATTTGATATAATTGAGCATCCTATTTGACATAATTCGGTATACTATTTGACATAATCGGTTATACCATTTGAACATATTTTCGATCATTTTAACATAATAGGAAAAATTATTTTATCATAACAGTGTAAACCATTCGATCAAAATAGAACAAACTTTTCGATCATGACATAACAAACCATTTTATCGTAACACTGAAAACTATTCGATCATAATAGAACAAACCTTTTGATCATGACATAACAAACCATTTTATCGTAGTAGTGAAAACCATTTCAACGTACATAGAACATACTATTTTATCATAACAGTACGAACCATTCTATTATAATAGTGCAAACCATTCGATATATATTTGAAAAATTATTTTATCGTAACAATGCAAACCATTCAAACATACAGGACAAACTATTTGATCCTAATTGAACAAATATTTTTATCTTGACATAACAAACTATTTTATATATCGTAATAGTGTAAACCATTTTATCGTAATAATGTAAACTATTCGATATAATTGAATATATCAATTAATATAACCGGACATATCATTTAATATAACCGGACAAATCATAGTAATTGAACAAACCGTTTAATCCTAATTGGATAAACCTTTTTATCAAAAATTGAACAAAAGGAAAACAACACAAAGTTAAAAAAATTCCAAATTCCAAACAAATTGAAACTTCCCGAGAACAGCTCCCATCACCACCGCCACGTCATCTCTCCTCCTCCGGCGAGTCTAGCTCCCATAACCAAGTTGAACCGATAAACGTCGAGAAGCACCCATACCTCCGTCGAGACCACCAAAACCAAACCGCTAAACTTCTTCCTCCTCTATAGGAATATATCCCTCGCCGTTTCTATACCAAATTAATAAACAATTATTTTGAGCTCCCATCATAAAAAATAATAAATGTTAAATGGTTCATAATTTTTATTTGCCGATTGGAGAAGAAGGGGACCCGCGCTCCGTCATGCGCCACCGTAGAGAGAGAGTCCAGTTTCCATCGCACGCTCAGTACCCTGTCGCTATTCCGCCATACCCTTCTCCACCATCAATTCACGACAGCAAGAGCTCTCCATCTCTGTATGCCAACTCACCTGAGGCCGCCGAGGAGAGAGAGTCTGACGCCGAGAGAGAGGGATTTGGGGAGAGAGAAAGGAGGCAGACTCGTAACTTAGTCATCACCGGAACAACAGAGCTCCCGATCTCATCCCGATCCCAGAGCGCTCGTCTGCCATTCGTCCAGGTTCTAGTGTCGACATGAGAGAGAGAGAGAGAGAGAGAGAGAGAGGTAGGGAGAAGGGAGGAGCGTTTAGGGTTTGGATTCATTCCTGGGTGTCATATCCAGTACGCTCCTGGAAGGCTAGGGATAGGGGTACAATTGTCAATTACATGGCAAAAAATAAAGGGAAAAGGTGTTGGTGGGGCCGAGTTTCATTTCTTATTTAATCTGACGCGTGTGCGTCATTTTTTTGGGTATTGTTCACGCGAGTTTCCTTCTTTTTAACTTAAAATTTATTTAATAGAAATATTATTTAATTAATTATTTCACTTTTTTATTATAGGTATTTTTAATAATCTGATATACCATTCGATATAATTGGGCATACAATTTGATATAACTAGACATACCATTCGATATATGATTTAATTTCTTAAATTCATTTGAAAAAAATTACAATTAATATTATCAAATTAATTATTTAATACGACATACCATTTGATATAATTGAGCATCCTATTTGACATAATTCGGTATACTATTTGACATAATCGGTTATACCATTTGAACATATTTTCGATCATTTTAACATAATAGGAAAAATTATTTTATCATAACAGTGTAAACCATTCGATCAAAATAGAACAAACTTTTCGATCATGACATAACAAACCATTTTATCGTAACACTGAAAACTATTCGATCATAATAGAACAAACATTTTGATCATGACATAACAAACCATTTTATCGTAGTAGTGAAAACCATTTCAACGTACATAGAACATACTATTTTATCATAACAGTACGAACCATTCTATTATAATAGTGCAAACCATTCGATATATATTTGAAAAATTATTTTATCGTAACAATGCAAACCATTCAAACATACAGGACAAACTATTTGATCCTAATTGAACAAATATTTTTATCTTGACATAACAAACTATTTTATATATCGTAATAGTGTAAACCATTTTATCGTAATAATGTAAACTATTCGATATAATTGAATATACCAATTAATATAACCGGACATATCATTTAATATAACCGGACAAATCATAGTAATTGAACAAACCGTTTAATCCTAATTGGATAAACCTTTTTATCAAAAATTGAACAAAAGGAAAACAACACAAAGTTAAAAAAATTCCAAATTCCAAACAAATTGAAACTTCCCGAGAACAGCTCCCATCACCACCGCCACGTCATCTCTCCTCCTTCGGCGAGTCTAGCTCCCATAATGTGACATTCGGAAAAATGGTTGGTCGGAATGCATCGCATCGAGATGGTTACATGAGATATGTGATTTTAAGTGTTCAAGATGTGAATTGGTGTCATTGGAGTTCCATTTCAACCACAACAATCCTTAGGGAATTTATTTTCTTGAGAAGCTACTTGGACAGATTTGGACAGATTGACCTTTGTTTAGTAAATTGGGCATAACATTCTCAATATTATTTCAAATGGTACAAATGAACTTGATCCAGAAACTAGAAACATAGAGGAACAAATAAGTTGACTATCAAATTGGATAAAAACCAGAGGAAGGCCGCCATATTTGAGCTGCTTGCTTGTGAATGAATCTGATTGGACCCCAAATTTTAAGTAGCCAATTGCAACACTCCACTTGTTTGCTCCATAGATTAAATTGAAGAGGTGAGTGGAATGCTATTGGACATCACCCACCTCCTTCTATGTCTCAGAGACTTCCTTTAAGAAGCAAAACGTCTTCACACTTAGCCACAAAACAGAATTGAAAAGAAGAAGAGAGAGAGAGCTGAAGGAAAGAGAAAGAAGCTGCTCAATAAAGAATCAAGCGGTAAGACTACTTCCGTTCAGATTTAGACTTTGAACCTTTGAAGAGAGTTGTAGAGGACTTCAATACCTTTCTTTTGGTATATCATATGTGGAATTTGGATCAGGGGATCGACAGAAAATTCGTTTTGAATCAGACTGTCGTTGAAGAAGCACACAGCTGAGATTATTGAGGAAAACGTGATCGGTAAGCATACTTAGGCTTCGAATTGGGACGTGAAATTTTGACAGTTTACAGAGGACTCTATAAGCTTTCTAACCGTATATCATATGCCTTGTTTGGATGAAGAAATCTTGTTCAAGACTTGGTTGAAATTCGGACTTGTCTGCTGTGTTCAGATTGAAGGGGGTCAAGAATAGAGACTTGGTAAGTGGTTTGTTTGGAAATTTCAGTGAATATGTGGATTCTGAGATATCAAGGACATACAGGGAAAGTCATGTAAAGTGTTATTTGAAGTGGTTATGATCTGAGATTGAGTTATATGTGATAATTGTTGAAGATGAAGTGGTTGAGCTTCTCTTGTGTTTGGTTTGTGTTGTGATTGCCAAAACAGATTGTTGGATGACATTTATGACCATGAGTAGGCTCTAAACAGATTATACATGTGTGGTATATTTGTCAAGAAAGTAAGGATTGAAAGAGATTGAGATATTTGGACATGTTTGATGCTTGTTTAGACGATGTGTTGTGATTATGTCGTTATCCATTGTTCTGAAGCGTTGGCAGCGATTTGGTTTAGGAATTCGGAGGTTAACCTCGTTATTGTGATTTGGGATTGTGAACAGAACATCCGCAAGGTGTGGGGGTGAAGGAGAATCATTTCAAAAGCTTTGAGTGAAAGGCATTGGATTCAGAAATCAGTGTGATCGGTGGATCTTCGTTGTGTAAGCGGATAGACCATGATATGTTGGTTGTGTTTGTTATATGCATGTTTCAGATCTTGATTGATGTGCGTCTCATGCATATGTTGTTGGTTATGAGATGAGATTGTGCATATGTGATACATTTGGCATATGTGTGAGGGATATGATTCTAGACCGTTGGGTCATATGTTTGTTAGGATATGTGTTTTGTGAGAGAGATGAACAGGCTTTCCCGTACTAACCGGGGATGTTAGTCTATGAGCTCATAGTTTGGGGATATCACTAGTTTACGTATGTAAGCTAGCTTTGTGTTTGTGTGGACGGAGATTCGTTTGGCCATTTGGATATCCCTTGGCAGTCAGAGAAAGGGGCCTTTCAAAACCTGTTCATTGCTCTATGTGTCTGTGTGTTTATATTTATGTTTTCGGTAATTTGCGCATCATATAGTCATCATGCATTTCAAGTTCAGTTACGTCGAACATGGTTGAGTTTTGTGGCATGTATATCTCAAACATAACTAATATGTTATGTTCTATCTTCTTACTAAGTGTTCCCAAACACTTACCCCCTACTAATCTATCTCAGGTTCCGAGGTGCCATAGTAGCGTTGATTCTGGAGTCTGTATTTCGAGCCCATCTTCTTCGTTTGAGGGCCACATTTTGAGGTCTCCAGACTTGTACTTCCTTGTACATCTGTATAGATGCTCCGTAGTGGTTAGATCCTGGTTTATGTCCGATTTTGGATTTGTCATTTGGAGATGGATTTTTTTCAGATTTTCGTTGATGGTTGTGTACCATCTTTGCATGTGTTGTATCTTTCTCAGGTTTGTATGATGTGAGTATTGATGAATTTGTGTGAGGCTTGCTAGATTGCACATTTGTAGATGTTTATCGTGGAGTCTAGCGCCGGTCACCGACCTGAGAGCGGGTCGTGACAAAGTTGGTATCAGAGCTTGTTTGTGTTTGTTTGGTTTGTCGTTGAATGTGTTTTGTTTGTACCCTACGGAGCATAGGATTTGTCGTGTCGTTGTCCTCTGTTGGATAATCTTTTCATTTGGCCTCTTAAATGTTGACTTGTTCTAGTAGGGAGGATATGCCTGTGACACGTAAAGGTTCTAACGCTACGATGAGGGAGCATGGTGAGAGCTCTGATAGAGTTAGAGATGATGCTAGAAGATTGTGAGAGAAGTTTTCAGGAGTTGAAATACTTGTTGACTAATGCTCCGATTTTGGCTTTACCGTCTGCAACTGGAAAGTATTCGGTGTATTGTGATGCTTCTAGGATTGGCTTGGGATGTGTATTGATGCAGGAAAGGAATGTGATTGCGTATGCCTCTAGACAGCTGAAGAAACACGAGCATAATTATCCAGTACATGACTTGGAAATGGGTGCAGTTGTGTTTACGCTAAAAATTTGGAGACATTACCTATATGGTGAGAAGTTTGACATATTTACTGACCACAAGAGTTTGAAGTACATTTTTGATCAGAGGGATCTGAATATGAGGCAGAGGAGATGGATGGAATTTTTGAAGGATTACGATTGTACTATTAACTATCATCCAGGTAAAGCTAACGTTGTGGCCGATGCTTTGAGTCGGAAGTCAGCGGGTAGTTTGGCACATATGTTAGTGACGCGAAGGCCTTTGATTTCAAGTATACATGAGATAGTCGACCAAGGGTTAGAGTTGACAACAGTGCTTGATGGAAATCAGCCTATGATGTTAGGTGAGTTACATCTGCAACTAACTATACGTGGTCGGGTTGTAGAACTTCAGAGAGATGATCCTGAGTTGATGAAGATGATTGAAAGAGTTGAAGAAGGTAAATTGCCTAAATTCCATCTCAGTTCAAATGGTGTTTTATAGTACGGTACTCGGTTGGTCTTACCTGATGTAAGAGACGTAAGGAAAGACATTATGGCTCAGGCACACAAGACTGTTTATAGCATGCATCCAGGTTCTACCAAGATGTACCATGATATAAAGATTCATTATTGGTGGAATGGTATGAAGAAGGACATTGGGGATTTCGTTGCTAGATGTTTAACGTGTCAACAGGTGAAGGCTGAGCACCAAAGACCTTCGGGTTTGTTGCAACCGCTGGATATTCCAGAATGGAAATGGGAACGAATTCTGATGGATTTATTAGTAGGCCTTCCGACTTCACCACGAGGATTTGATTCAGTTTGGGTTATCATGGATAGATTGACAAAGTCAACACACTTCCTACCGATCAAGAGTACGTATGATGCTGCTAAGTTTGCTCAGTTGTTCATTGATCATATTATTCGATTGCACGGAGTTCCTGTCTCAATAGTCTCCGATCGAGGGACACATTTCACGTCTCGGTTTTGGAAGAAATTTCAAGATGCCATGGGTACTCGTTTGGATTTGAGCACAGCTTTTCATCCTCAGACAGATGGACATTCCGAGCGGACAATACAAATTCTCGAGGATATGATGCGATCGTGTGTGATTGATTTTGGAGGTAGTTGGGAACTTTATTTGCCTTTCATGGAATTCTCATACAATAATAATTATCAGAGTAGTATTCAGATGGCACCGTATGAAGCATTGTATGGCAGGAAGTGCAGATCACCGGTATATTGGGATGATGTTGGTGAGAAACAGAATGTGAATCTTGAATTCTTTGATGATATGGTTGAGAAGATCAAAGTGATTCGAAAGAGGCTAATGACAGCTCAGAGTAGACAGAAGTCGTACTCGGATAAAAGGAGAAAGGACATTGAATTTGAAAAGGGTTCAAGTGTATTTGTCAAAGCATCTCCGATGAAGGGTGTTATGAGATTTGGAAAGAAGGGTAAACTAAGTCCAAGATATGTGGGACCATTCGAGATTTTAGAACGGGTTGGTCAAGTGGCTTATCGATTGGCATTACCACCTACGTTCTCACATATACATCCGGTATTCCATGTCTCCATGCTTAGAAGATATTTACATGACTCCTCACATGTATTAGATCAGCCAAATGTGGAGTTTCGTGACGATCTCACCTACGATGAGCAGCCACTACAGATTATGGATAGGCAGGTAAGAAAACTAAGGACTAAGGAGTTACCGTTCGTGAAAGTATTGTGGCAAAATCATTCTCCATCAGAAGCCACATGGGAGTTAGAGGATGATATACGAGGAAGATATCCGCACCTGTTTGAATAACCAAGTAAGTTCTTCGTTTGATAACTTAGTTACAAGTAAATTCGGGGACCGAATTTTTATAAGGGGGGAGAATTGTGACATTCGGAAAAATGGTTGGTCGGAATGCATCGCATCGAGATGGTTACATGAGATATGTGATTTTAAGTGTTCAAGATGTGAATTGGTGTCATTGGAGTTCCATTTCAACCACAACAATCCTTAGGGAATTTATTTTCTTGAGAAGCTACTTGGACAGATTTGGACAGATTGACCTTTGCTTAGTAAATTGGGCATAACATTCTCAATATTATTTCAAATGGTACAAATGAACTTGATCCAGAAACTAGAAACATAGAGGAACAAATAAGTTGACTATCAAATTGGATAAAAACCAGAGGAAGGCCGCCATATTTGAGCTGCTTGCTTGTGAATGAATCTGATTGGACCCCAAATTTTAAGTAGCCAATTGCAACACTCCACTTGTTTGCTCCATAGATTAAATTGAAGAGGTGAGTGGAATACTATTGGACATCACCCACCTCCTTCTATGTCTCAGAGACTTCCTTTAAGAAGCAAAACGTCTTCACACTTAGCCACAAAACAGAATTGAAAAGAAGAAGAGAGAGAGAGCTGAAGGAAAGAGAAAGAAGCTGCTCAATAAAGAATCAAGCGGTAAGACTACTTCCGTTCAGATTTAGACTTTGAACCTTTGAAGAGAGTTGTAGAGGACTTCAATACCTTTCTTTTGGTATATCATATGTGGAATTTGGATCAGGGGATCGACGGAAAATTCGTTTTGAATCAGACTGTCGTTGAAAAAGCACACAGCTGAGATTATTGAGGAAAACGTGATCGGTAAGCATACTTAGGCTTCGAATTGGGACGTGAAATTTTGACAGTTTACAGAGGACTCTATAAGCTTTCTAACCGTATATCATATGCCTTGTTTGGATGAAGAAATCTTGTTCAAGACTTGGTTGAAATTCGGACTTGTCTGCTGTGTTCAGATTGAAGGGGGTCAAGAATAGAGACTTGGTAAGTGGTTTGTTTGGAAATTTCAGTGAATATGTAGATTCTGAGATATCAAGGACATACAGGGAAAGTCATGTAAAGTGTTATTTGAAGTGGTTATGATCTGAGATTGAGTTATATGTGATAATTGTTGAAGATGAAGTGGTTGAGCTTCTCTTGTGTTTGGTTTGTGTTGTGATTGCCAAAATAGAGTGTTGGATGACATTTATGACCATGAGTAGGCTCTAAACAGATTATACATGTGTGGTATATTTGTCAAGAAAGTAAGGATTGAAAGAGATTGAGATATTTGGACATGTTTGATGCTTGTTTAGACGATGTGTTGTGATTATGTTGTTATCCATTGTTCTGAAGCGTTGGCAGCGATTTGGTTTAGGAATTCGGAGGTTAACCTCGTTATTGTGATTTGGGATTGTGAACAGAACATCCGCAAGGTGTGAGGGTGAAGGAGAGTCATTTCAAAAGCTTTGAGTGAAAGGCATTGGATTCAGAAATCAGTGTGATCGGTGGATCTTCGTTGTGTAAGCGGATAGACCATGATATGTTGGTTGTGTTTGTTATATGCATGTTTCAGATCTTGATTGATGTGCGTCTCATACATATGTTGTTGGTTATGAGATGAGATTGTGCATATGTGATACATTTGGCATATGTGTGAGGGATATGATTCTGGACCGTTGGGTCATATGTTTGTTAGGATATGTGTTTTGTGAGAGAGATGAACAGGCTTTCCCGTACTAACCGGGGATGTTAGTCTATGAGCTCATAGTTTGGGGATATCACTAGTTTACGTATGTAAGCTAGCTTTGTGTTTGTGTGGACGGAGATTCGTTTGGCCATTTGGATATCCCTTGGCAGTCAGAGGAAGGGGCCTTTCAAAACCTGTTCATTGCTCTATGTGTCTGTGTGTTTATATTTATGTTTTCGGTAATTTGTGCATCATATGGTCATCATGCATTTCAAGTTCAGTTACGTCGAACATGGTTGAGTTCTGTGGCACGTATATCTCAGACATAACTAATATGTTATGTTCTATCTTCTTACAAAGTGTTCCCAAACACTTACCCCCTACTAATCTATCTCAGGTTCTGAGGTGCCATAGTAGCGTTGATTCTGGAGTCTGTATTTCGAGCCCATCTTCTTCGTTCGAGGGCCACATTTTGAGGTCTCCAGACTTGTACTTCCTTGTTCATCTGTATAGATGCTCCGTAGTGGTTAGATCCTGGTTTATGTTCGATTTTGGATTTGTCATTTGGAGATGGATTTTTTTCAGATTTTCGTTGATGGTTGTGTACCATCTTTGCATGTGTTGTATCTTTCTCAGGTTTGTATGATGTGAGTATTGATGAATTTGTGTGAGACTTGCTAGATTGCACATTTGTAGATGTTTGTCGTGGAGTCTAGCGCCGGTCACCGACCTGAGAGCGGGTCGTGACACATAACCAAGTTGAACCGATAAACGTCGAGAAGCACCCATACCTCCGTCGAGACCACCAAAACCAAACCGCTAAACTTCTTCCTCCTCTATAGGAATATATCCCTCGCCGTTTCTATACCAAATTAATAAACAATTATTTTGAGCTCCCATCATAAAAAATAATAAATGTTAAATGGTTCATAATTTTTATTTGCCGATTGGAGAAGAAGGGGACCCGCGCTCCGTCATGCGCCACCGTAGAGAGAGAGTCCAGTTTCCATCGCACGCTCAGTACCCTGTCGCTATTCTGCCATACCCTTCTCCACCATCAATTCACGACAGCAAGAGCTCTCCATCTCTGTATGCCAACTCACCTGAGGCCGCCGAGGAGAGAGAGTCTGACGCCGAGAGAGAGGGATTCGGGGAGAGAGAAAGGAGGCAGACTCGTAACTTAGTCATCACCGGAACAACAGAGCTCCCGATCTCATCCCGATCCCAGAGCGCTCGTCCGCCATTCGTCCAGGTTCTAGTGTCGACATGAGAGAGAGAGAGAGAGAGAGAGAGGTATGGAGAAGGGAGGAGCGTTTAGGGTTTGGAAAAGAGATTGAAAGTGAGACATGAGAGAGAAAGAGGAGGAGGAGGAGTAAGATAAATGTACAAAATTACCCCTCCTCCTTCTCGACCGTTCGATCAACTTCGATTTTTAAAAAACCCCATCCAAAGGCCCATAAAATCTCCAGGTCCGTTCTGGTGAGAATTGAACGTACATGACTGAATCTTATTCCGGATAACTCTGAACTTGAAGGGGATATGTCATTGCCACCTCAGAGTTGTCCGGTCGTGGATATCGAAATCTCTTTATTTTAAAACTCATAAATGTTAAAAAATATTATTAAAAAAATTCTTTTGAAATTAAGTTTAACAAAATTCGAATTTAAATAAATAGCTTAACAAAAAAAATCATGGCATTCCCGTTATGTCAGTCACGTGCATTTCGTGGCCAATGGAACATGTGGGACGGCAGCACAATCCAGCAAGTGTAGGAAAAATGTCATAATTCATAAATTTAAGAATACTATTGGAGCGAAAGATTAATTCGCTGTTTCGTGTCGATTTTGTCACGGTAAAACAGTTGTATATATATGTTCAAGTATCGGATTGACACAATTCTAAAAGTTGCAGAAAGATAAGTTGAAGATGTGCAATTATGTATGTCTGTGTCATGTCCAAATTCGGCATAAAAAATGGTCGAAATTGGGTTAAAAGTTTCAGTAGTTTAAGTTTTTCCATATTAAACTTAGATTATGTTAGAATTTCCTATATTAAACACGACATATATTTCTTGTATTGGGCTTTGGCTAACTTGTAATGAGCTAGTGCTAGGTTAGGCTAGTCTATATAAGGAAAAGTTGTACATAGGAGCAGAGGACCACACATCAAACATACAAACTTTAGTTTCATATCTTTGATCTTGTTTGTTGTTCTCCTTTTCTCCTCCTTTAGTATTCTCAATTAACTTCTTGCTCCGAACGGCTACAGCGCGGGTTCCTTTGGGGCTCCAATCAAGGGCAAAAACGACCACTAGGGTGGCCTGAGAGACTGTCTGCAGGCCCAAGAAAGCGGGGGGGCCTTGGCTTTAAAAGTTTAAGTGATCAAAATCTTGCTCTTTTAATAAAAATTGGATAGAATCTCCTCACAGATCGTTCATCTTTGGTTCACATGTCCTGTGGAATAAGTATGTAAGCCAAAGTGAGACCATCCCTACCATCAAGAAACGTGCCTCCCAGTCCCCCCTGTGGCGCTCAATCATCCTACTTTGGCCTACTCTTATCCAGGGCATCCATTGGGAGATTAGGGATGGCAAGTCCACTAACCTATGGACGGATCATTGGCTGGACAGTCCAAGCTGCTTACTAGGCCTCTGCACGCAAACTGTTCCAGATACGTTCCTCCGTATGAAGGTTTGCGAGGCTGTGGACGACCAGGGTTATTGGAACTGGTCCTTATTGTCGCACTACTTGCCTAGTTCTACCCTACTCTCAGTTGCGGGTACACCAACTCCAAGAGCGGAAAGGGGACCAGATCGGATCAGATGGAGCAAGACACATGATGGCAACTTTACGACCAAATCTGCCTATGACCTTATTCAGGAGATGAACTCAGCTGAGGCGCACAATCACTGGACTAAACTTTGGACCTGGAAGGGCCCTGAAAGGTTAAAGAAACTGGCTTGGTTGGTAGGCCACAGCAAAGTCCCCACGAATGTAATACGGAAGCGACGTAACACGACTTCTGATTCAGGCTGTCCGTGTTGCAAAAAAGCGGATGAGACCATCCTCCATGCTTTACGTGATTGTGACAGTATTCGACCAATATGGTTGCAACTGACCACCAATGGGAGAATTTCTAACCCTGACTTTTTCTCTATGAACTTAGTTGACTGGATGCGCTTTAATTTGACTGGCCCAAATGACTGGTTATCTACGTTTTTGATTGCGATAAATAGCTTCTGGAAATGGCTGAATAACCTTATCTGGGGCGAGGGTGAAGCTAGACCACTTAACCAATTTATGTCTATCATTGGCAGGTGTAAGGAAGTGGAAGCTGCTTGCACAATCGCAACAAGCGTGCATATGAAGCCTGCTCGCGAAACAAGACTCATCAGATGGGAAAGACCACGTGACGATTGGATAAAGCTCAATACTGATGGGGTAATGCGTGGTGCTTCAGGGCGAGCCGCGGCAGGTGGCATTCTCAGGGATAAATTCGACAATTGGGTTGGCGGGTTCACCAGCAATTTGGGAATGTGCTCGAGTGTCAACGCTGAACTTTGGGCGGCACTACATGAGGTCCAGCTCGCAAAGTCCTTGGGTATCAAGAAGGTACTCCTGGAAACTGACTCGGAACTGGTCGCTGGATTTTTGACAAAGTCGCAAGACAGCTAGCCACTACCTCGACCTCTCTTTGCGCAAATCCAACGTGATCTTCAAGGAGATTGGGAAGTCAAAGTGGTCCACATTTACTGTGAAGCCAATCGATGTACGGACTAACTTGCTAATATGGGCTTTGAAATGAGTCTAGGACTCCATATTTTTAATGATCCCCTTGTGCGTGTAATTAAACTCATGCTAGAAGATATTGGGGATGTAGTCTTTCCCCGAGATATTGTAATCACGAACAGTATTGGGTCATCTTTTGCGACATTAACGTCAAGGGAGAGTTTACTTTTCCGAGGTACTCTTTTCCTGTTACGAGTTTTTTCCACTGAATTTTGTCGTGGTAGGGTTTTAATGAGGTCGGCGGTTGCAACCTTGAGGAAAGAGACCTAATACTTTGATGTAATCCCTCTGTTTTAATATATAGGGGCTTGCCCCTCCTTTTTCACAAAAAAAAACTTCTTGCTCCTATACAAATTCTATTGTAGATCTTCCTCTGCCCCCATATTTCTTCTATGTTATCTTTAGTTCAACTAGGGCTGTCAAATAAATATATACCGAACCGAAATACCGAATATGAATATAGAAATATCAAAAAAATACATACCGATCGCGTTCCCGAATTTATTTTGGTATCACACCGAATACCGAAAAACCAAAAATATCCTATTTTATGAAAAAAAAATCTAATTCAGAATTAATCTATCCACCTTCCTTCCCACCCACCCCCAAAAAAAATAATCTATCCACATAAGAAGAAACAATAACCCAAAAAATCAAATTTGGATGAAGTAGATATGGGAGGAGAAGGAGATGGAGGTTCCTTTTTTTTATGGTTCTCCCGAGAAGAAGAAGGATTTCCCCCTTTTCTGGTTTTCTGCTAGGAAGAGAGATGGTAGAAGGAGGAGATGGAAGTAGATTTCTTTTAATTTTTGGCTTTATATACTTAGTTAGGTAAATTACAATTTAATACTTCAGTTTATTCTGTATTTTGGTAAAATACCAAAAGTATATCAAATACCGAAATTCACTAAAATTTCCAAGAAACTTCTATTTAATTAAATCTCAGATACCAAAATTACGATCCCGAAATACCGAATACCGTTTGCACACTCCTACGTTCAACCGCTCTTGGACAACTGTTCCGGATCTATTCTCAAGATCGTTTTGACGTTTTACCAAAAATTTCCCACAACAATTACTTTTCATAGAGACGATCCAAAGATTTCGTGTTTACTCATGATTAATCTTAATGAAGTACTAGCTTTCCACTTCAAAAAAAACCCTTATCCATATTCTTACAAGCCCTACAGCATCAGACTTGGACTCACATGTCCATATTACGTATAACACAGTAAAATTAAATAAAAATCAAGTGTTATCAATACATTTTTTCAATAATTAATAAGAAAACCCATAATAGTTATCTTTTTCAAATATTATACATATCCAAATAAATTTTAAATTTTCAGATATAACTTATAATTTGAAAGTGTATGGTGTCAGTAATTTTAATTTGGTTTATTATATTATTGTAATTATATATAATAATAATCTGGCTTATTTAGTTAAAGGTAAGATACAAATAAGATGATAAGAATCTATATAATTGTCGGTATTCATTTTAAAAATAAAGATTTGGGTAAGATATAGGTTTTGTATCTATCAAATCTAGATCCTAGCAGACTTTTTTAATTATGATTAGGGTAAAATTGCTATGGCAAACATATGGATAGAAAAGAGTTCCAAATCCGGTAGATTTACGCGGATCCAAATTCTTTTTTGAAAAAGATTTAAATTCAGACGTGACTCTTTTGAAAATTTGGGTCCCTTTTGAAAATTTTCTAATTGTGAAAGTCATCACTGGCTACTACATAAATGAAAATCCGACACGGTAGGCTAGGTGACATTGAGAAAAGTTGTCCAAATCTTCTAGGTAAATATAAATTATATAATCAAAAAAATTGGACTTGTTTCATTTTAAATTATATGATACTTAAAAATGACTATATTACTTGGTACAAAAATGTATTTTTTTTTTCCAAATTAACAACCTAGGGCCTAGGAGATAGGGCACGCGCGTCAACTAAGTGCAATTATGGTCGTAAAAAACGAAGAGTCGCCCATTTTAAATGGCCGCTCCAATTCCCGCGACAATAGAAGCAACTTGAGTCTCCATGTCACTTGGCCTTCTCAATTTTCTTTTAGAAAAGCAACGAGTTCCAGTTTTAGAGCGAATTATTGTTAAATATTTTGTTCGAAAAATTTTGTCACTTTTCAAAAATTTTATTTGACTTAAATTTAAATTAGTCGATCTATTAAGCATGGATACCAGATGATATAAAAAAAAATTATCATTTTAAAAGCACCTCAACCCTCCTCTCCCAAACCTGCAAAATTTAATCGGAAATTTTGGTCACGTACCAGTAAAATTGTCAGCAATGGATTTAGAAATCTTCATCATTTTTGCTCTAAAATGCTCCGATGTTCTAGCATGGTAAGCCTCTAATCGGCGATTTCTAAAGCCTTTTTTATTCTATGCTCAGTAAAAAAGATGCATTATTTTTTAACCTGTATTTTTTGCATATGTTTCCTCTTTTTCCCAATTTTTGAGAGATCATGTTCTAAAGAAAATTATTCAAGTTGCTAAACATTTCTGTTTATCTTCAACAGGGCAGTCCTAGGGTTTCTCTATCCACTGTAAGAACTCCATGATCACTTGCTCTCTAACTTTTTTATTCTAAGGCTGCGTTTGTTTTGCCGTACAATACATAACATATTTTCTTTGAAGCAATCCTAGGATTATGTTTAATGAAAAATTTCTTAATTGGAACGGAAATAACTTTTAGCAAATGTGAGAAATCATTTTCCCAAAAATACTATTCTCCGGAATACATTTTTTGTGCATAAAATATATTATATTAGAATCTACCCCTTACTCATATCTTAAATATACTTGATTGCTCATATCAAATTTAATCCTTTTTTATTTTACCAACAGATACGCTTCAATTCAAATCATCGATACAGAAATTCTCTCACCCCAATTTTTGAGGCTTTTAGCCTATTGGATCTGCTTCTCTGCTGTTACGCTTGTGGAACATGTTTTTGGTCATCAGCTTTTTCGGTGGTAATTTACTAAATTTTGATACAACTACGTTTACCACAATTAAACTACATAATTAATTTGCCAATTATACAACTACACAATTAATTTTAAAAATTATATTTTATGTATCATTTCAAACATAAGCAATCGTACGCGTACTCTTTTCTCTAAAATTTTAGAAAAAAACATACATATAATTCAAATATCATATTAACAATAAAAATGATCTATCTTCAATTACGTTAAAATGATTTTATTTGAATGGATACCTAAATATCATATATATTTTTCTGGTAAATAATTTCATCTATATGTTTTGGTGCATTGAATTGTCTCATTACACACTCACTCTTTGATATATTTTTGTTATTAATTATTATTAATATATAGTCATATTTTTTATTATATGTTTGGTTTCCTTGTGCATGTTTACCTGTCTGGCCATTTGTGAGGCTGTTTGGTCTCCACTGGTTGGTTAGACAAGACTTCAATGGCGCGTATTATGTCTACAATTGCTGTTTCCATCGATTCCTCAAATCGGAAAAGGATGTTTGCAGTCCGACCAGTTTTCCGGCGCCACTTTCCGACAAGGGCGACATCCAAGTTGGACAAAGTACTGATGACAAATGTCAGGTACGGAGTGAGCACGTGCTGGAAAAAAAAGAGTGAATAGCTAAATTGGGTCGAAATTGTATAAATTAAGTTTGACCAACGATCTATTACCATAGTTTTAAAAAAAGTGGTCTGACCGGCTGGTCTGTGAATCGTTCACTGGAGCGGTCAGTTTTTAGGGGTAAAAACGAAGTCTGGTCGATTCGTCCATTTTCTAGCCTGACCGGGCGGTTTGAAGGTGTACTGATCGGTGAGAGCCAGTTCAACCGGAACTTGGGAAAATTTGAATTTCCCCAACAACTTGATCCAGATTGGCCCATATCATTCCAAATTTGACTTTTCTCTCAAATTAGCCTTGCTCCATCATTTTTCCCCCAAGAGCTCGATGAAAATGGACTTTGTTTATGTTTTGTAGTAGATGGGCTTTACAACATGTTTATTTTCTTACCTATATAATAATGTATATACATTTAAAATATTGTACCAAAAAATAACAATGATCAAGTTCAACTGGTGGTCCGACCAATTAGACTTGTACGATTTGGAGGACGGACCAAAATAAACATGTTGCGCTATTGTTGGCGAGTCGCGCCATGCACTTGCTGGGGCAGGCGGCTTCCACAGACATCTGCCACTTCCTCCTTCCGTGTCGTCTCGTACTCCAGTTTTCTCCCTTCTCGAACAGCAATGATTGTAACAGCAACCATAGCGACTTCTCCTATCGTTGCAAGCAAGGTTGCGACTTCTTTCTGGATTTGGGATGCCACCAATCTCCTACCATCAAGGACGGGGAGGGCTGGATTAGTCACTTTTGTCATTGTCACCCATTGAAGCTCGTGATCGATCGCGAAGATGAAGTCTCATGTCACATATGCGAGAAATACTGTCACAAATCGTTTTATTGTTGCTGCCGATGCAAATTTTACATCCACAAGTTCTGTATGGATATTTTACCCAAAAGACTGAAGATCACCTCCCTAAAAGCACCCTCATTCTGCTTCCACTCCTTTCTTTTCGATGCGCACTTTGCAACCTATCTTGTGTTTCAAGGTTGGGATTTCAGTGTAGAGAAAGCAAGTCCAAGTTCTGTGTCAAATACATCCTGTGGCCGGCTGGAAGGTTCAAGAGCGTCCACCACCCGCATCCACTTGCTATTCGAGAGAGAGACGAGGCTACGAAAATCTGTAGCTTCATGTGTAGTGAGTACTGCTCTGGTTGGACTTATGATTGCGAGGATTGCACTATGATCTCCATGCACAAATCATGCGCTGAATTACCTAGACAGTTTAGATATCTTTCTCCCGCGCATTCGAAACATCCTCTCACCCTCACAAAGAAGCCTCCTGGAAGTGTAAATTGTGGCATGTGCATGAAAATGTTCTCCCAAAATTCATTTGCCTATGATGGTGTGTATTTCTGCAGAATCTGCACAATGTACTTCGATTCGTATTGTGCGAGTTGCCAACCGTATCTGCAATACCATGGCAGTAACCATCTCCATCTTCTTGCCATTGTGGGGAATATATACGGTGATGCGAATTGCAGAGTTTGCAATAAATCCTGCAAAGGCTTCACAACTCTCCGTTGCGTAAAATGCGAGTTTAGTGTTCATCTCTTATGTGGCCCATTTCCTCGCATGATCAAGCAGTACACTCTCTCGCACTCGATGACTATTACGTTGAAGATAATGAATCGGATGAATTCGCTTGCCATGTTTGCGAGGAACATCGAGATCCTCGACTTTGAGTATATCGTTGCTCGCAAGGCTGTATGATGATATGTGACATAAAGTGCGTAATTTCTGAGGTATGTATGTTGTTTGTTTAATCAGATTCTTCCTCAAATTTAGATATCTACTGCATTCCAATCAAATCTTGTCATGATTTCCTTCCCGCTGTTGTAGATTCTAGCATCGCTCCGCAGGCAGTATCTTGTGTACATCCTGTGTTGTGTTTTGCACGAGATGCGTGTTAGTATAGATGTCCTAGAGATAATCGATATAAGGACATTATACTTGATGCCATTCAGTTATATTATTAATGTGTATTAATAATGTTCTGCATTACATAAATAAATATAATGTTTGATTGTTTGCATATATTCATGTTATGTTCCCAAGAACTAGTGTTGTCATTGAGAATGTGAGATCTCAGATGACTATGCACGTAGTTCTTAAAGAGCCACAATCAATGATCATCGAGAATGGGATATTGATGATGCGATTGAGATTGGTGTGCGATCTGCATCATATCCTTAGAGGATGTAGTGGTTCTCACAACTACGAGATACTAGGTATTTCATGATGGATGCACAGATACTTTGAAGAGTATTGGCATACCCGACTGAGAAACTGTTTGGTGTATTCTAATTACGTGTCTATGGGAATATCGATTTGTGGAGTAGTGTAATAGTCCTCCGACTTGAGGTCAATACGCACGACATGTACGGAGTGATAGACTTTGACCATGACCAAAGTTTGCACTCCTGACGGGGTAGATACGGCATGTGTTGGGTACATCACGAAGTGCATGTGCGTGATAGTTAAGCCAAGAATAGGATTCATTCCTCAAATAGACTTGGAGAGAATACTTGTCTTCTTATATCTAATTGGATCGTTAGTCATTGGCCAATGCACGACACTTTTGGAATGGTGTCTAAAAGTGACAACATGATCAATTAGTAGAATGAGATAATATGATTAAGTTATTTGAATAGACACTTAATCATGTTCAAGACTTAATCGAGTATTTGTGAATGAAAGGACCATATTACTGTGAGCTTCACATTACAGATAATTGCAGTATCCTCGCAGCGTACCTCATATGTTGAGATTGTCTGGTCTATTGTTTAGGGTTCGACTAAGACCATTAATTCGACTAATCGCTTGGCATTTGAGGGCCTATGGGTCACACAGCAAGTAGTATTAGTTTACGAATTGAAGTTGGTTAGATTAAATATTGATTTGATCAAGAATATTTATTCTATAGAGAAATATTATAATTCTATTAGATAGAATTATAATTATAATTATTTAATTAAGTTTGATTTAATTAAATACTAATATGTATAGTAAAATCTATTAGATGTTTGACATATTGACTGGGTAAAAAAAATAGAATGGGCTTGGAGGCCCAAAAGGGAAGTCAATGTTGGAATCCACTAAGGGCTTCCAACCTTGCCTCCTACGAAACCTACACTTAAAAGGGTAGGAGTTGATTAATTATTTTACTATATATATGTGTGTGGGTATAAGGGCTTTTACATAGAAATTTATTAACCGAGATACAAGACACATATTTTTTCTAGTTTCTTCGATAAAGAATTATCCTAGCGAATTCTCGAAGATTTCAACTGTCAAGGAGTTCGTAGACGAAGACTACGTGGATACCATAGTTGAGGATTCGATCTACAACGCACTATAAGAATTCTCTAACTATGTTGTTATCTTGATTTTATGTTATACAGCCATGATCAGATTCGGTGTTGGTGAAAAATTTTATCTTCCGCAGCTACGAACCTAGGGTTCGTGTTTATAAAACCCAACAATGCGGATGACCAAAGTGTTGGATGCCACAAAGGAAGAGATCCTCAAATGGCTTGGATGGATAAGGTTTGTGGAGAAGGAAGGCGGGATCAATCTCGGGTTCGTGGTTGACACCTTCGGACAAAATTGAAAAGCTCATTATCTCATCGAATCGAAGCGGATCATGGATGAGAAGTCGTCGAATCTCGAGCAGAACATCGAACGGAGATCGGAGCTGATCGAAGAACACGAGGCCAAGTTGGAAGCAACAAAGGCGGAGTTGCGAGAATTGAAGTTGGAGAAACAAGTTCATAATGCATACAGAGCAGCCGGAGCAAGTAGTCTAAAATATGTGTACAAGAATGCATTGGAAATTAAATGGAGGAACTGCTATGACACCGCTGTAAGAAATGCAGCAGGCACAACACAACAGAGGAACTTCGGACCTATTTAAAAGTAATTAAGGCCAAGCTGAAAATTTTACAGTAATTACTTGGTTAAAAGCAATTAACAGGTTGTGTGTTAGGTTGTATTCTGCCTTTTCAATTGAATATATTTACCGCAGAATAATTTGATAAGCTTTTGAACCATTTTATTCTTCAGAGTTTTGTCACCCATCTTCGGTTTTATTCTGTTCTAATTTTATTGGGAGGATTTTTGTATTGTCATTAGTGTTTGTTTGGAACTAATTTTTAAAAGAAACGATTTGCATTTCTATTTTTTTAGGGTATTTTCATTTCCATTTTTATTGGCAAAGGTAGCGGATTCATTCTTCATTGTTAATTTTTCTTAAACTATTCTTCATATTTATTGACACTATTTAAGTTTTCTAACAGGTTAATTCTGTTTCCACTTCATCAGCTTTAGATTTTTCTTTCTTACACTTAAAAGAGAGAAACATAGACGAATGAAAACTGTTCGGATTGGTAACATATTTAGATTTATTTAAAAATTTGGGAAAAGTTTACTTTAGTACCGTGTGTTATAGTCCAAAATTACTTTAGTATTATGTGATAAAAAATTGACCAATCGAGTCAAATTTATTCCAATTAACATCACTTAGGTCTACGAGCAGCTGCCCTGACCCAACCCGTCCAAACGACGTCGTTTTATGTATGATGTGGTATGCCACATCAGATTTTATTTGATACATGTACATACGACATGACATGATGACAAATATCAAAATAATCACTAATTATTTATAATATTTTAAAAAAAACCCATCACTTCCCTCGTCTTCTTCCCCCCTATCTGACCCAATCTCTTAAATAATGGGAAGAAGATCCCTCCCGCATGAAGATCGACGCCGAGCGGGACAGGAGACCGGCGAGGACTGCCCGACCTGTACCTCGCTTTTTATGCTCGGGGATAAGGTCCTCGCGCTCCACTCCTTAGATAAGGACGGGGACTACCTGACCCATCTATACCCACTTCCATCCGCACCATCGCCGGCGTCGACCTCAACCACGGGGACATCGTCTGGTACCTCCCCGAGGAGCTGGGCCTGCTCTCTGATCTGGCATCAGTTCGCCTGGTACCTCCCCGAGGAGCTGGGCCTGCTCTCGACCAAGCCGGCAGTGGAGGTTGAGGGAGATGGGGGCTTTGGGCTTCATCGGCAAATTCACCGGTAAAGGTCAACTATTGCAAGTCCTTCAACGAAGGCATCGATAAGTTCACTGGCAAAGGTCAAGAACAGGGCATAACGATGTCAGTTTCGGGCACGGGTTGGGTCTGGCGACGGCAGCTGGGTCCCATCAATTGAATTTGGGGATGGGTTTCAGCCATGGTTTTTTTCTAGGTTTAGAGTTTGGGGATTATTCCCATCAATTGAATTGGATCGGAGAGAGAGGGGAAAAGAGAGGGAGAGGGAGAGGGAGGAGGATGAGGAGGAAGAGGAAGGAGACGATGGGAGATAGATGATGCATTTTAAAAAAATATAATAAATACATCGGTGAATATTTTGATATTTTGCCACCTTGCCATGTCATATTACAAGTAGGATAGAAAATCTGACGTGGCATACCACGTCATACATAAAACGACGTCGTTTGGACGGGTTGGGTCCGGGCAACTTTCCGTAGACCTAAGTGATGTTAATTAGAATAAGTATGACTCGATTGGTCAATTTTTTATCACATGGTACTAAAGTGATTTCGGACTATACCACAGGGTACTAAAATGAATTTTTCTCTTAAAAAAATTTGAGTATAAATATCACGAACATAAAATTTTCTTAAAATAAAATCCGACGGCTCGACTCAAATATGAGAGCTAGACAACGGAGCATGTCTCTGTTTCGATTAATAAATAATTATCAGAATTGTTTTGCTAATTTTCAAATATATGGATACCAAGTGCTAAGAAAACAACATCTGTGCATCAAGATCTTTTTCTTGTCCGTGGCTGGTCTTTCTCTTTTCCGTCTCGAGAACTCTGAACTTGAAGGGGATGTAATTGCCACCTCAGAGTTGTCAAGTCATGGCTAGGTTGATCACAAATCAAATTTAAATTTAAATTTAAATTTAAATTTGATGAATTTAAATTATTTAAATTATGATTTGTATTTAATTGTCTAAGGATGAATTGGAAGACGAATTATAAACTATCAAATTCAAATTAAATTTATTGAATTCGAATTCTTTGTTATGTTTTGTAAATCAATTTTTTGGCTTATTTTGAATTTTAATTTTTTTTCAAATTTCTAAACATTAAATGAGAAAAGGGAGGGTAGGAGAGGTTACTGAGGTTCGTCAGCCGCGATCGGACTATAGGTAACATGAGGGAGACTGACGGGAGTAAAGAGAATTTTGATATTTCAAAAATTTCCCCCTCTTTTCAAATTTAATCATATTTTTTTATTATTCAACGAATCGAATAGAAATTTATTCGTTGAATAATTTGACGAATTAAAAAAATTTGGGATATATGGATTCGAATTCGATTCGTCAAGGATGAATTCAAATCTAAATTAAAATATATTTTAGCAGATTCAAATTTCAATCAAATTTTTGACAAATTGTATCAAATTAAATTTGAATAGATTTAATTTATGATTATGCTATCAGAAACTCAAGCATTATAACAAAAATTGATTAGTCCCAGACTCAAAGAATGTTAAAATATAGAGCTTAAAAAAAATCATGGTATTATCCCGTCATGTCAGTCACTTGCACCGCTTGGCCAATGGAACACGTGCTCGTTCCAGCGGAAAAATGTGAGGATCCATAAAATTTAGATTTCTCATTTCTTCATAGAGATGTTCCAAATTTTTTGTCTTCATTCATCAAATATTGGTCTAGACACCATTATCCTTATTCTCAAGGGCCCTATAGCATCGGACTTGGACTCACATGTCCATATTAAGTAAAACATAGTTAATTTGAATAAAATTCAAGTGTTATCATTACATTTTTAAATAATTAATAACAAGATCCATTCTTCTATACGTAATAACAAGATCAATTATAATTATCCTTTCAAATATTATACATATCCAAATTTTAAATATTCAGATAGAACTTATAATTATAAAAAGTATAATATCCGAGTAATTTTAATTTGGTTTACTATATTGTTGTAATTATATAATATTATTCTATCTTATTTTGTTAAAGGTAAAATAGGGATAAGATGATATGAATCTATGTAAATATCATTATTCTCTTTATAAATAAAATTTTGGGTAAGATCTAAGTCTTATATCTATCAAATCTAGATCCTAGCAGACTTTTCTATGATTAGGGTAAAATTGACATGCCTAACACATGGATAGAAAAAAGTTCCAGATCCGGTAGATTTACGCGGATCCAAAATTTTTTTTTGAAAAAGATTTAAATCCAGACGTGGTTCTCTTGAAAATTTGTGGTCCTCTTGAAAATTTTCTAAATGTCAAGTCATCTTTGGCAACTACATAAATGAAAATCTGACGCTGTAGGCTAAGTGACCTTGAGAAAAGTTGCCCAAATCTTCTAAGTAAATATAGTGGAAGAAATTTTACTCCTTTTGTGTATTTTAAATTATAAGATACTAAAAAAATGACTGTCAATAGGTACTAAAATGATTTTTTTTCCAAATTACCTACCTGGGGCCTAGGAGAAGGAGAAAGGGCAAGCGCATCAATTAAGTGCAAATTATGTTCGTAACAAACGAAGAGTCGCCCATTTTAAATGGCCGCTCCAATTCCCGGGACAATACAAACAACTTGAGCCTCCATGTCACTTGGCCTTCTCAATTTTCTTTTTAGAAATCAGGGTAATTAGAATATTATTTTAATTTAATCAGGAATTGAATTTGAGTATTTGAGAACGCACCATTGTAAGATATTTATTTGAAATTTTTTGTCAACTTTTAAAAATTTCACCCGACTCGAATTTGAATTAATCGCCCCATTAAGTCCGAATACTATATATATGGTATAACCAAAAAACTTCTCATTTGAAAAGCACCCCAACCTTCTCTCCTCTGCCAAACCTGCAAAATTTAATCGGAAATTTTGGTCACATACAAGTAAAATTGTCCGCAATGGGTTTAGAAATCTTCATCATTTTTGCTTTCAAATGCTCCGATGTTCTAGCATGGTAAACCTCTAGTCGCTGATTTCTAAATTTTTTTTATGGTTCTATACTCAGTAAAAAAAATGCATTATTTTTTAACCTGTATTTTTTTGTATATACTTCTTCTTTTTCTCGATGTCTATAGAGGTCATGTTTCATTGAAAATTATTCTAATTTTTTATAAATAAAATATTATTAATCATCTAAAAGCCACCAAAAGTTAATTACACTAACATTACAGAGAGTATCGCATCTGAAAATTATTCTAGTTGCTAAAACATTTCTGTTTTTCTTCAACAGGGCAGTCCTAGGATTTCTCGACCCACTGTAAGAACTCCATGATCACTAGCTCTCTATCTTTTTTATTATAAGGCTGCGTTTGTTTTGCCAAACAATACACACCACATTCTATTTGAAGCAAACCTAGGATTATGTTTAATGAAAAATTTCATAAATGGAATGGAAATCACTTTTCTTGACAAATGTAAGAAATCATTTTCCCAAAAATATAGTTCTCCAGAATATAATTTTTGGGCAGAAAATATATTTTGGTGCAACAAGCTGCCGGAGCCTGAAATATGTTTGGAATGAGGAAACGAAAGTGGAAAATTCATGTAGAGGAAATATTTGTAGAATCCATTGTTTGGTAAGTGTTGGACCTTGGGCCCAATAGGCAATTATTATTGTGCCTAATTGGGCCCGGGCCCATTAGGCCCAAAATGTTGGGTTGGATGGGCCGGTCAACCCGCGTTGACCGGCCCAAGCTATGCAAGCGCCACGTCAGCGTGACGTGGCGCTGACGTCACATGTGACAGCCCACTTGGCGCAACCACATGGTGCCACGTGGCAAAGCTAGGTGTAGCCTTGCCACGTGGCAGACATGCGGACCAATGTGCCACGTGGCGAAGCTATTGGGTAGCTTTGCCACGTGGCGGACATGTGGCATATGGCATGCCACGTGGCGACACGTGGCGGACAAGTGGCATATGGCGTGCCACGTGGTGCGTTTTGGCTGTCCGGATTTCCCTATAAAAGGGGAAATCCGGCTGGACCAATTTGTAACTTTTCCCACAACTACTCACTCAGAAAGGAAAATTCCGGATCAGTTCCAGAATTTTAATCAGATTTTTGATTAAAGGAAATCTCGTGAAAATCGATTACGGATCCGTTCGAACGTGATCGTAATTCGACCAGCACGAAGAAATCGTGGACCCGAGCCTGTGGACCTCTTACTTCAACAAGTAAGTGATTTATTATTAACGAATTAGTTTGTTAATTCAACGAGTTTAACACGTAATTACTCGTTAATTACGCGTCAAAACCGTCAGTAAGGTACAAAATCTGAGAGGAGATACATTTTGTTTTATCTCCTTCCAATTTTTTCCACCCTATTTTCATGTACAATATTTTATTCTCTTTTCATCCAAACGATGGAAAAAGATTATCATTTCTTTCTTACATTCTTCACCCTCTCAATTTCGTTCGACCATTCTAGAAAACGTTTTGATTTAATTTAATTAGAATCTACGCCTTGCTCATATCTTGAATAGACTTGAATGCTCATATCAGATTTAATCCCTTTGATCTTACGAACAGATACGCATCAATCCAACTCATCGATACAGAAACTGTGTCACCCCAAATTCTAAAGCTGTTAGCCTATTGGATCTGCTTCTCTGCTGTTACGCTTGTCGAACTTGTTTGTGGTCATCAGCTGATTCGGTGGTAATTTACTAAATTTTGATAAAATTACGTTTACCATACTTAGCAGTTAATATGCCAATTATAATTTTAAAAAATCTATTTTTTATGCATCAATTTAAACATAATCAATTTTACGCGTACTATTCATTCTAAAATTTTAGGAAAAAACATACGTATATGATTCAAATATCTTGTACATATTAACAATAAAAATAGTCCATCTTCAATTACGTTCAAATGATTTTATTTGAATGGATACATTAATATCATTATATGTTTTGGTGCCTTGAATTGTCCTCATTATATTGAACACTCTCACTTTTTGTTCTATTTTTGTTATCTATTTTTTTTTTAAAGATATAGTCATATTTTTTATTATATGTTTGGTTTCCTTTTGCAAGTTTACCTATCTGGCCATTTGTGAGGCTGTTTGGTCTCTACTGGTTGGTTAGACAAGACTTCAATGGCGCGTATTATGTATACGAGAACTATTTCCATCGTTTCTTCAAATCGGAGAAGGATGTTTGCCGTCCGACCAGTTTTCCGGAGCCACTTTCCGACAAGGGCGACATCCAGGTTGGACAAAGCACCGAAGATGTAATCTACTATGCTGATGACAAATGCCAGGTACAGAGTCAGCACGTGCTGGAAAAAATGAGCGTCAATAACTAAATTGGGTCGAAATTGCGATTTATTACAAGTTCCTCCTAATGTTACATTTGTTGATGCTAGCAGGACACAACTGAAGACCCCAATGCCGTGGGCAAAGACATCGACACAATTGAAGATCAAGTAAGTCTGTTCTTTCTTGCTTCTTGTTAGTCCACTTGGTGACATTCTCTGATCAAATTTTTATCCATTATCCCAATTGCTGAAGGTTGAAGAACGTAACGTTGCTGCGGAGGCAAACAGAAACAAAATCATTGAGCCCGAAGAAAGGAGGAGCGATGATTACTTGGCGATCACTGAATCGCTGAACCAGATGAAAAATGACTTTTCTGTGATAATGCAGATATGCAGATCAACGCAAGAGGTTTATCTATTGAGCAAGGGGATTGAACTCCTCCCAGGTTCAATTTACTGCAGACTGTGCCACAAGGAAACGACGATGAGCATCAAATGTCATCTTGACGGGGCGGAGCACGAGAGCACGATCGAGTTGTTGAAAGAAGACGGCGTGGAGACGAGTCGTTGCGGATTTCGGTGCACCATTTGTGGCGTGGTCTGCAGCAGCTCGGGAACTATGAAGATTCACTTAATTGGTAGGAAGCATTTAAAGAAATCCGCAAAAAAGTATGATGAGTGAATTTGTAAAGTGCCAATGTTTGTGGTGATTGTCTTGGCTAATTTCTCAGTGATCTTTGCTTTTTGGTGTGTCTTCTTTCATATCATATTCGGATTTTGTGAGCAGATTGCTTTTAAGGATCACTAATGATGTAGTTTTAGATTAAAACCATTTTGTCATGCTTTCTCTGGAAAAAATGGTTATGGGGGCTGGGGCGAAGGAATTAGAATATCGTTATTTTGGAGGTTTAAACCGACTAATCAAACAGTCGGTCCGAACGTAAAGATAGAAACAGTTAAAAAATAAATGTTTTATCTATTTATTCTAACTTAACTTTTAGTCAATGTCTTTAAAATCGAATATGGAGGTGATCCGAAAATCTTTAATTTGAAAGTTCTGCCTTACCACTCGGTCAAACCAAGACTTTTTATTTTTATACTAATTATTAATAAATAAGTCAAAATAAATTTAATTTAGCATAAAAAAGATAAAATGTCAAATATTCACCAACTTTGGTATATAATTTATGCGAACAAAGTCTTCAAATGTTAATTTAACAAGTTTAGAAGTACAAAAAAAAATTATACGAATTTTTTAATTTGACATATTAGTCAAATTTACTTGACTTAATTGATATATTATCGAAAATTGTTTAAAAAAATAAGTTTATTGTGATCAAAAAGTGATGTACACATTTTCGTAGAGGTGTTGGTTCTAAATTAAATAGGATAAAATAGAAAAATAAACATTAATTTTTCTGCTTCTGGTTGTGACCGTGCAGTTCGACAAGATTTTGAGCTGTCGAACTACTCTCCTATTTTTAGTTAAAAATCGACCATGGATTTATCCCCGACTAGTGGTCCCACGTCGGACCATGGGTTTTGAAACATTGTTTTTAATAAAAATATATATTTCAGTATTAAACTGTACATTCAGGCAGAAAATAAAAACAGATCGTCTCTGTTTAGTACATTCAGGCAGAAAAATGAAAACAGTTACATGTACTTGGGGTCAGAGCCCAATATTTTCCAAATCGAAAAGAAAGAAGTCAACGGGCCCAAAATTGACAATCGCTTGGATTGGAGCAGCCCGCCAACCATTAGGCCCGCTAGAAAAACCCCACCCCTTCTAAAACCATTTATTTCCTTGTTCTTGCCATAAAAATCCATCTGGGTTCCTCCTGAATCCATTAGTTCTCAACTTTTTTTTCCCTTAGTGGATCAATTCTTAGTAGAGAATCATGGGAAAGAAGGAAAGCAAGTTAATATGTGGTTGGTACCTCCAATTGGCAGAATTCTTCTTCAAGTTTGAGACACAGACATCCCTCTAAGAATCTAAGACAAGGGTTTTGACTTTGAGTTTGGTGAGCTTCTCAATCCATAAAAAGTTTAATAATTCCTATATTGAGTTTCTTATTATTTTCTGTTCTATCTGCTAAGACTTGTCTGAATTCTGGTGCAGATTAATTTTCTGGTTGTCGGTGAGAATCTTTGAGGATTGCCATGTCTTGCTCCAATCTGAACATCTGGGCCTCTCCAAAACCTTCAAAAGTTGGAACTTTTGGTTCAATTTCTCCATTTCAGCCCAACCAAGTTCGCCGAATTTTGCCTAGGGTCTCGCTTTGCAGCCCGATTCGTTGTGGCCTTCGTGAAATAAGAGATAGGATTAGTTCCGTGAAGAACACTCAGAAGGTTACGGAAGCAATGAAGCTCGTGTCGGCCGCAAAAGTGAGGAGAGCTCAGGAAGCTGTTATTAACGGTAGGCCATTCGCGGAGACGCTTTTGAAGGTGCTTTATGAGATTAATGAACGGGTCCAGTTCGAGGATGTGGATGTTCCCTTGACAAATGTTAGGCCTGTTAGAAGAGTAGCTCTAGTTGTTGTTAGCGGTGAGAGAGGCCTCTGTGGTGGTTTTAACAATGCTGTGTTGGCGAAGGCAGAGAATAGGATGGCGGAGTTGAAGGCGCTCGGTTTGGATTATGTGTTGATTAGTGTTGGAAGGAAGGGTAATGAGTACTTCAAGCGAAAGCCTGATGTTCCAGTTGATTCGTGGATTGAGAACAGAAGTTTCCCTACTGCTAAAGAGGCTCAGAGGATTGCGGATAATGTGTTTTCCCTTTTTGTTAGCGAAGAGGTCGATAAGGTTGAGCTAGTGTACACAAAGTTCATGTCTTTGATCAAGTCGGATCCTGTGATTCAAACATTGCTGCCATTGTCTTCAAGAGGAGGGGTTTGTGATGTGAATGGCAAGTGCATTGATTATGCAGAAGATGAGATCTTCAGGCTGACGAGCAAGGAAGGAAAGTTGTCTGTGGTGAGAGAAGGCTTGGCAGTTGACGAGGATGGCCTTTCGCCACTTATGGAATTTGAGCAAGATCCGGTTCAGATTCTCGATGCATTGCTGCCTCTTCATTTGAATTGCCAGGTTTTGAGGGCTCTACAGGAGTCACTGGCTAGTGAGCTGTCGGCAAGGATGAATGCCATGAGTGCTGCTACGGACAACGCAGTAGAGTTGAGAAAGAATCTCTCCAACCAATACAATCGAATCAGACAGGCAAAGATCACTGACGAGATATTGGAGATTGTAGCTGGAGCCGAATCACAGCTATAAATATAGTAAATTGTTTCTCGCTCATTATACTTGGGTCTTGTTGGCTCCCACAATTGCTTTTTCTGTTTCAATTTTGGCGAAACGGCTTGAGATTAACCAGGGGCAGGTTGGTAAACGGAATTGTGACCCGACTAGCATACTTCACTTATAGCTACAGCTTGAGTTGGCAGTCTGAAATGCAAGCAAAATTAGCTAGTGAACAATGTGCATTTTTACCTTCTCAGCATCTCTTTTCTCTGGTGTAGGACATGTGGTTCATGATCGGTTAGCACGGCATTGACAACGACATTCCCCGATCTCGGGCTATGACTCGTCGCAGACTGAAATTTGAATGGCCAGTAAGTATGACAGTTTCTGGTTTAGCACTCTTCTGCACAATCCAGAATCCTTTACTTCTGCATCTGGTTCATCGATCAACTGACCACTTTCGTTACTCGGTTCGAACCGTGAGATTATTTCTGTGTTAGTTTGGCTTTGTGACTGCTAGTTCGCTACCAGGCAACGAAATGCTCTTCTGAAGTACGAAATTCATAATTCTTTCAACAAATATTTAACAATATTTATTTTTAATAGATCAAATTAAAAACTAGAATAACTTCCTGACATTAGAACACATCGCATGATAATTTGATTAATTTCCGGTAATAGAAAAGGCCAAGTAGATATTGATTAATAGCAACAGAAGAACAAGAAAACCTGATCATCTATGTAAAATATTTTTTTAGATTATATCAAATGGTTTTAGAAGGGTAAGAGAGAAATAGATAACATAATCACAGTTTGACAAAAGAAAACTCAATAACAGAATTTCGATAAATATATTCAACATGTATAATTGGCAGAACAGGCCAACAATGCCCAACAATACGTGGGGAATTTTTCATTTTATGGTATTAAACAAAATAAAAATTCTTTTCCGATGGGCCATAATGACAGTTACTGGAACCGTCAGTTGGGCGATTCTATTCGAACCGTGGCCAGGCATAAGTATGATCGCTTGGAGGCTAAAACTAACATCTACTTGCACGTATAGTTAGAACTTGCCTCTTCGTTATCTAGGATGCTTGAAGCTTTTGTGGTTTACCAGAATCTTGGTGACAAATAATTAACTGAACAAACTGCACTCATCGGTTTTCCATTCATCTTTGACCAGCCAACCGGAATTTTCTCACCGTCGGACCGGATCCGGTGAACTAGCTTAACATTGTAGACAAACTGTGTTTTCTCGGGAGGAACGGGGGCCTGGCATGGCAAAGAAGAGCTTCTCAGGTAACTATTAGGCCTCTCTCTCTTGTCCTTGTTATTACTTGATTGATGATAGTACTGCGACCCTTCATGAACCATAGAGCCACCTCCGTGACAGAATATATTCACAATGTTGATGTACAATGGACGATATCAGATTTTTTTATGCTAGCGTTGTCATATCCACGAATAACGACTAAATTCAGAATCTAACACTAGCCCTAAAAAGAGATAATTCTTCCTAGTTCCTTATTTGGAACGAATAGTGTTAGTGGATGGCATTCATTGTGTGGACCATTTTGGTTCGACTTAGAGCATCTTCAATGATAGTGTGTCATTCTTGATGTGTTCCAAAGTCATTACAAGTATATTAATGAAGTTGGCCAAAGTGATAAAAGACTTGGATTCACTAAAAATGGCTTGGATTCAAGCCTCACGAATGTCAAAAATGTTGGGATGTATCGAAAAATAAGCGAAAGGAAAAAGTCGGACGAGGAGGTAGCAGACGGTACCCCCTAGCGGATTACAGAATGTGTGAATTCTGATGACCTAGCGGCCGCTAGGGGGTACCGTCTGCTACCTCCTCGTCGACTTAGAGCATCTTCAATGATAGTGTGTCATTCTTGATGTGTTCCAAAGTCATTACAAGTATATTAATGAAGTTGGCCAAAGTGATAAAAGACTTGGATTCACTAAAAATGGCTTGGATTCAAGCCTCACGAATGTCAAAAATGTTGGGATGTGTCGAAAAATAAGCGAAAGGAAAAAGTCGGACGAGGAGGTAGCAGACGGTACCCCCTAGCGGATTACAGAATGTGTGAATTCTGATGACCTAGCGACCGCTAGGTGGTGCAGATAGTCGTTTCCTATTTTGCTCGGACTCTTATTTTGGACTCATAAGACGACCTAGATAGATTTCTTGATATACAAAGGTTTGTCTCTATATAAAGGCATGCTACCTTAGGTTATGTATGATGCATTTAAGCAATGTGTTTATTGAAATGGTATGCTTTGTAGCACTGATTTTGTACAAGAATTTTATCCCATAAAAAGCCGAGTCGAAATCGTGTTAGCAAATTTCAATTAATCCAAAATCGAGTATAGTAACTAATACTAAAAGTACATCTCCTAAAAGTATTTGCTCCATTGACGTGAGTGTTTGAAATACCAAACATCAGTAGAAGGCAAAGGAATAACAAAGACCAACACAACTCCTAAATGTGTTCACATAGTTGGGAGTGTCATTTGGAGAGTAGGAATACGAACACTCATTGTCTGCGGTATTCCACAAGTATATTAGCGTAAAATTTTGGGTTGAATATAAGTATAAGAAGATCAGCGCGTTATGGTCATGGACAGAGTATTGATGCCGAACGGACAAAATAATACGAGAAAAGGAACAAAAAAGTAAGCATCGACTCGAACTTTTTCTGGTCGGAACAAATTAATAATGTATGTCATATTGCTCTCTTTTTTTTTAAGATGTCATATTGCTCTTAGTAGCGTTATCCCACTAAAGTGCACGAAAGAGGAAAGACGGAAGACATAATATCCATCTTTAGCCTGAAACCAGATGCTATCTTATCCCATTTTGCCCTCGTTCCATTTTTGTAATGTCAACGGCATCTTCTTTCGAGCACTTGGAAGAAAGGTCAGCCACTAGGCTAAGCCAAAAGATTTCTCTATGGTCGATTTAACAAAACAACAAACACTTAGATCAACTCATAAATGCGTAGTTTTAGTTTAATCTAGTAGTTTTGAGTTTAAGTTCTTGAGAATCGACAATGTTATATACTTATAAAATAATTTGGCCACTTTTCAAAACTCTCACACGACTCGCAGTTGGATTAGTCGATACAGTGATGTCTGAATACTATGTTATAAATAACCTAAACACGAAGCCAAAAGGAATGTTATGAGCTTTGCACGTTGCCATGCAACTGCTAGCCAATGTGAGAGCATAAATGCTAAGAAGAAAAGGGTGCTCATACACTATCCATATGCATATTTTCCAAGAGGGTTCAGATTGAGCGTTGACAATGGTCTAGCAACACAAAATGAACACAAAATAGGTTGCATGCCAATGAAAAAATTTTAATATTAAAAATTATATAAGAACATTTTAGAAAATACGAGATTATATTGCAAGTAGTAATATCATTTAACAAAGTGGTATGATTAGTTCGGATGGTGCTGCGAGCACCTAGTCCACTCCCTTTCCTGGACGATAGACCCTTTGACTCCAACAATTAGAATCCAACAGTAGGGATCCTTACCATAGTTGGCTCTATTAGAATTTTTATGTCTCAATTCGAAGAACAACGTAACCATACTGTAGATCAACTATATACAATCAGGTTTAAGAATTGGCAGATTTGACTGAACTACAGGTTTAACCACTAATTCAAATGGAGATTAAATGAAAAGATATAGATTTGGATTTGGATTTGAAGTTTCAGATTATTTTTTTCCCAAAAGTTTGAAGTTAAAAAATAAAAGATACAACTCATGGCTAGTACTTCAAAACCTTGACCATAACCATAACCAATGGCTACGGCCGTGATCAACATCTTTGGACCAGAACCACATCTTAACCGGGCATCTACCTCTAGTTAATGGTCTACCAGCCTAATGGTTACTACTACGACCTATGATAAATGTCTTGAATCTCACAATCCGATCGCTCAGACCATGACGTAGAATCAATACCAGGCCATTTTTATGAAAAAAACTTAGAGAATAGTTGGACCGACCGGTCCATACCAATTTGTCAAAAATTTTATTATTTGTTTGAAATTCTTTTTCAAAAATTTTCAGACTAAAAATGATTAAATTATGATTTTGATATTTATAAATGATAAAACTAGCAATAAAAATTAGAGAATCTGTAAGTCTATTTTACATTTTAATACTAAATCTCGGTCCCACCGAGAAACCGAAGAAATCCGGGTCCCCTCCCAATCAGCTTTTAAAAACATTGCATATGACCCATGCACATTTGAAGGGAAAAAAGAGCAACATTTCCGTATTGAGCACTGACCAATTTTGTCACTATAAAGACCTTTGTCAGAATTCTTATGACACTGATCTTCCATATGAAAACGAATATATTCCTGTGGTACCAAGTCGAAAAAGGCGAAGAAATAATGTCAAAGCAGTAACACCGAAGCCTCACAGCGATGTGCTTCGACTAGCTATAAATATGAGAGGTTGGAGAGAGGATACACATCAGTAGAGCAAGTTCTTAGAGAGAGAGAGAGAGTGTGTGATACGAATCCCGCTAACAATGCGACGACGAGACCGGAGTGGTAATCAGAGAGGATGCCTAACATGAATACAAGAGCTTTGTAAGGTAGCCAAGGATGACTTGCCTGTGCTTATAAGATGGGAATCTGCATTACCCTGAAAATTGCAGAGTCCCTCTTCGGGTACCCGGGCAGTCACCTTGGCTAGCCTCAGAAGCTCTGTATTTCATGCCAGGCCTTCCTCTCTTTCCCCGCGAGTGCCCCGTCTCGTCCATTTCCAGCACCTGTACGTTAATTAGAAAGGAAGGACGGAGGCCTAACATGGAGATAAGGTTGTTGTTTGTTAGCCAAGGATGACTTGCCTACTCCACATTGGAGCTCTAGTATCTTCCTAGGTTGATGCAATATTGGAGCTCCATTTGGGCTATGGGCAGTCACCTTGGCTATACAGACAAATCCTTACCTCTCATGCCAGGCAATCCGTCCTGCTGGAAAATTGCATCACCTTCAAGTACATTTTCCCGAAAAGGTGAGTTCAAATTCTAGTAATGACAATCGAGCAAGATAAAGAAGCTGGAGTTAAAGTCCAATACGCTAGATGATTTCATAAGCTGGCTTATTTATCAACCTGTCGGGCTTTAGAGCCAATTCACATGATGATTACAGCAAATGATATAGCCACTACAGCTTTGAAGTCGGCATTGCCAGGGAAACTCCGCTGCCGCCAGGCAAATCCTTCCATTGCTGAGTTATCGTCTTGATCTGGGTGTAAAAGTTTACTCCAGCCTTACCTGCAATTTCCGGAAAAGTCTTTCTGTTACTTTCATTTTGCATCATCTTGGAATTGCTAATTTGTTTGGTTAACTGATGTAGGGGATTTCAAGAAAAAAAAATTGGAAAGCCAACATCACCATAAAAATTAAGATCCCCAGCAAAAGATGCCTTGGAGCCCGTAAACGAGAAGAACGGCAGAGGAACGGGTATTGGGACATTGATGCCAACCTGGATTGAAGATATTATCGACATGAAATTATTACGAATGAATCCAAGCAAAGAATGACAAAATCAAGCCGTCAAGTAATACATACTGTCGTCATTCAGTACCTATTACCCATTACTACCATATTTTCGTATCCGTTTCTATCTGCATTACTGCTGAAACTGGTACATTACCTGGCCAGCCTCTATCTCGGTCTGGAACTTTCTTGCGGCTGCACCGGATGTGGTGAATATAGAAGCTCCATTACCGTATCTAGAATAGATTTCCCAAAGCAAATGAGATAATAATGTAAATAAGATACTTTAGAAAAAATGGAATAGTAAAGGCAGAGGAGGTACTTGTTTCTGTTGACAATGTTAATGGCTTCTTCAAAGCTGTCGGCCTACAAGACAAAATCATTTAGAATGCTTGACGAGTTGTCTCCGGAGTAGATCACTGGCAGAGAAAAAGAAAGCGAAACTCAAAATACCTCCATGCAGAGTAGAACAGGTCCAAAGATTTCCTCCTGTGAAGGCCAGGCAAAAGTCAGAATTGTTTCAAGGAATTCTTTCCCGTCGTTCTGAAATTTATCGAAGTTTCACTTTCAAAGCCTATAAAAACATGTTAAGTTTCATATGTGAGGTACCTTGTAGCACTCCATATCGGCTGTAACACCCGACAGTAGTGTTGGACCAACAAAATTGCCATGCTCATAGCCGGGAACCTTGTATCACCACGAACAACGTTGTAAAGGAAACAAGTTCATTTAGTAAGAACAAAGAAGTCTCCATTAACTTAAGCGGAAAATGAAAACTATCTCATGTCTTCTTTCATTCACAAGAGGAGGAAACATATCTCGGCTAACTTTTCCTGCTTAACGCCTGGCAGGATGGTTGCATCAAAATTGCCATACTAATTCCGGAACCTTTTGCCACCAGACAATTATTGGTATGAAACACAGTTCCCATCACCAAGAATAAGACGGACCGAATCAGGCCAACAAGAAAATGGGTTTATTTCATTCAACTAGAAACAAGTATTTTGGCGAACTATTCCTTGTCCAACTTGCAGTTAGTTCAATCCCCAGAACAAATATCCATTTACCTTAACAATGAGACACTAATTATTTTGGTGAACAGCTCGGGTTTCTCATTGCATGCATGCACCTAGCTCCAATAACCAATCAGTAAAGAGCAGTCAAATAGAATTACCTTGATGTTCCTTCCATCAAGCAGAAGTTTGGCACCGCTGTCAACACCATTCTGGATTAGTCCGTGTATTCTTTCCTTGGCCTGTCCATACACAAGGTTTAGTACCATATGACAATAAAATGTCCCGTGCCAAAGAAAAAGAAGGTACTGTACAAACTAAGGAAGTCACACATTAATAAGCAACTAAAGATTCTGATTTTGTTTAAGCTTCACGATTCCTATAACAGAGAAGCGATCAGCAAAGATCTGAAAGTTAAATTATTGATGGGTAATGCTCATAAAAGAGCTTCATAATTGTTCTCGTACCTGTTTGCTGATAACTGGACCGAGGTCAGCATCAGGTTCTGTCCCAGCACTTACTTTTAAAGCTTTTGCACATTCGACAAGTTTATTCTCCCTGTGAAAGATCGAGAAGATACCTATTATGCAAGAGGATCCCAGTTTTGACATATCAAGGGAGCATCTTAATTTCTAAGGAAAAACCAGCAGGCATCAAGGATAACGAAAATGATACAGAAGGTGCTGAAGTAGGATATATAAAAGTGAGATATCAATTCACAGAGGATTGCAAACAGAACAAGGAGACATATGTTGCAGAGGATTTGAATCATAAGAGAAAAATAATAAAGGACAGAAAGCACAAGATAGGTACCAAACCGTTGGGTCGTTAAGACGTATCCAGAAGTCTAGAAATTGGTATAATTCACTGCTAAGCACTAACAAACTTTCCCTCAATCAGCACACAGGTAGTGACATTAATTATTTACCCTCGTGATTAATTGCAAACAACTCATTCGCCTTATCGGTCGAGTAGAAGTTGTCCATTGTAGTAGGGATTGTAATATGGTGGCAGATTGCCTAGCTACGCTCGCCCTAGAACTCCTGGTTGGGTCTCAGATGTTAGACGAACCACCGGAGAGATGTATCCCCCTCCTAGCTGAGGATCTATCTAGTTTATTTCCTTGTAATTTCAAAGTTTATGAATGAAAGAGCACCTCGCGCTCACCATTTCCACCAAAAAAAAAATTAGTTTGTTCTTGGTCTGGTTTACACATCACAACTTGCTCAGCACCGTAAGATTAATACCCATAATACATTGTTTTCAGTAACTCTAACAGAAGCAAGTGGTTCTTCAAATTTAAAGAAAAAAACTGCAGAAAAACCTGGAGATGACACAAGAAAGATTGTTTTAAAAAATTAGAGACAAAGCCACAACTAGCATGTGGATCATCTTACACTTCCTCAAATTCAACTAATTAATCCAGGAGAAATATAAACTTTGGTGTTGTTGACTGTAAGCTGGCGACCACTCATGAAGCATAATATCTCGTGTCCTCTCATGAATAACTACGGGGTTCCATACTAGAACATTTAGGACGACTTATCTTTCTAAAATCAAGAAATGATCTTGCAGGAAAAAGATGACATTTCAGGCGGCCTATATGGTCAATATGCCACTCACATATAAAGGATACATTTGAGAGCGAGAAACAACTAAAACCAAAAAGGTTAATAGTAAAAATACCATGATTGTGAGCCTCCAACAAAAACGACTGTGCTCAGTGCCATGCACCTTTGCCCAGCAGCACCAAAACCAGCTGCAACCAAGGCATTTAATGTAGCATCTACATTAGCATCAGGCAAAACAATTGCATGATTTTTGGCTCCCATGTTGGACTGCGCAAAGAACATCAGCAACGTTGTCAGAAATGTTCCGCAAAAAATCTTTGCTGCTGAAAAACTACGTACAGAGTGCGACCAAGTAAATGAAGTTCGCAAACCTGCACACGCTTCCCTTTGGCTGATGCTCTTCCATAGATGTGCATTCCGGCCTTCCAAAGTGACAATGAAAACATAAAGTAAGGATGGGATATTGCTGATATATGTGGTGAAAAAGTAAGCAGAGATTATTTAAATGCTATGATATATATCGGATGCCATTGTAAGAAGAGAAAGATGGCTCTCGGTTGAGCCATTTGTTAAAATCTTACACAAGAATATGTAATAAATTAGATCCTAGTGTATAGCCGTAGCTGAAACTTTTAGAACAATGTAGGCCAAATCTTTCCAATGTATATGCATTTTCAGGTAGATGAGTAAGTGCCTCTATGCGTATACCAGTCAAGGGGAGGGGGAGAGAAAGATGACGAATATTACAAGACAATGAAATAACTTACAACATTAGAGCCTACAAATGATATGGCTCTTATATCTTCATCATCACAAATAGCATTGACAACATCCTGAAACACACAAGAAATACAGGCCAAGTGTGTGATACAATTGTCATATTTGAAAGAAGAATAAAGTACAGAAGCTTGTAAGGTTGGAATCCGCGTCCAAAGCATATCATGAAAACAACATCGGTAACAAAGCCCTGCAGGTTAATTTATGCACTCAAACATCTTGTTTTTGAGCGTAGTCTACCAGAATGAGATCAGAACAGTCAGCCATTTGATTTGATAACAAAAGTCAAAGATTTCTTATTGGGTTAGCATACATGTGTTCCATGAACAATGTTTAAGACCCCATCAGGCAGACCGGCTTCCATAGCTAACTCCGCAAGCAGTATAGACGCCCCTGGTCAACCATCATGGAAACAGCTAGTTACGATAGAGCAAAGCGAAAGTTTGTGATAAATGGGGAAACCACAAAGTCACAATTGACAAAGACAAATGACACTTTCTTTTTTCCATGCAAGAGGTAAAATAGCACATAAGAGATGTAGCTGATCAAAAGTGAGGACATCCTCAGAAATCCCATTCCTATATCATAAGTGCTCAAAGCATCTCTAGAAACAAATTTTATTCAAATACAACAAGTATGAACCCAAGTTTCCGAGATGCAAAGACATCAAAGAAAGAAAGAGAAAATAAAAGCTCGGTAACATGCGTTTGCAACATATGTAGTAAGCAACTAAGCATGACAAGCCGATACATGTGGAAGAGAAAGCAAAGAACCCTCTTTAATTGATTTACAGTAACATTCAAATAGCTCCTTTGTATCAACAAGTTTCACACTGACCTGGATCTTTCTCTGAGGGCTTCAAGACGAATGTATTACCGCTAGTTACTGCCACTGGAAACATCTGCCGTAAAATAAAATATAGATTATAGAATATAAGTTAAGAAAGGATGCAAAGGGGCTAGGAGTTACAATTGACGGGTCTTTCATATCACAGATGCCAGGTGAAACCAATTATTGTTAGAATAGAGCTTGGACCATTTTAATTACTTTGGCACCTTAACATGACATTAGCCAAGCTACAATGCCATAGAATAACTCACTCCGAAGTTAGAAGTAGTAGAATATGCAGGAACTTCTGTTAGTGAAAAGATATTGAAAAGAGAAAGTAAAGAGTAACAAGGAAGAATAAGAACCAGATCAAAGATTTTATGAGGAGTTTACCCATAAGGGAATCATTGCAGGGAAGTTGAAAGGGCAAATTCCGGCACAAACTCCAAGCGGTTCTCTGATACTGTAGGTATCAATTCCGCTGGCAACATTTGACGCATATTCCCCCATCTGTAGAGATGCCATGCCACAAACGTGTTCCACCACCTCTACAAATGAAACCAAAAGGTGCAGAAAACTTACTGTACACCAGCTAAACAACATAGATATTTATTATACAACGATGCATCATGGATTAGAGATTACCTAACCCGCGAAAGACATCTCCTTGAGCATCCTTCAAAGTCTTCCCTTGTTCCGTCGTGATACTCATTGCAAGTTTATCCTAAGATGGCACAAAAGCAGCTTTCCCGCTCAAGAATCCCACTAAACAGAAGGGCGGACATAATCACAATCAATAACCAAAACTCAGCTTACAGTGTCTCTACGGATAAGTGCTTGAAGCTTCAACATAATACGCTGGCGTGTCGTGACAGGAGTGTTCCGCCATGACGTAAAAGCTTGCTTGGCAGCAGATACTGCAGCTTTGAACTCATCATTTGTAGTCAAAGGAAGACGGGAAACAACCTCTTGCGTCGCCTATACTCAAAAGAATCCAACTCCATCCAAATCCCAACAAGCAAAAGGTACCCAAAAACCAAAGAGAACAATCGTAAACACTACTCACCGGATTTATAACATCGATGGTAGAAGACGAATCCGAGTCGACGAACCTCCCACCAATCAAATTGGGCACTTTCTGAAGACACACGACAATCAATCAACTTAATCAAGTCAAGTCCTTCATCTTCCAAAAGTGAACCCAACTTTTCTTTCCCTCAGTTCTAAGCAAAAAAACACTTAAAGCTGCCAACTTTCAAGTTCACCAAGTACCAAACACTCCCAAGAAATGAACTTTCAGAGAAATGGCCAATACCCAGTTAAAAAAATTAGAAAAAAAATCCATACCGGCGGCGAGCGGTGGCCGGAAGAGGGCTCCGTGGCGGTGGAGAAGCGGTAACTTCCTCCCATAGCGAAGATTTCAGGCCTTGAGGCCTTCAAGTTTCTCACTACAAACACCAAAAGGGATGTAAGTAACAAATTAGTCAAATTAGATAAAAATTTGATTTTTGTGATCTTGTTACCTCGTTGAAGGGAAATTCGAAGCATTTTCTCCAATTACTCTGATCTTCTTCTACTTCTCACTGAATTTGCTTAGTAGGAGAGAGAGAGAAATTTGTTATTGACTGATCTTTGTTTTATTTTAAGGGCAGAGATTATCATTTGCCATTTTCAGATATATATATATATATATATATATATATATATATATATATATATATATTAAAATGCAAGTCTGCCACATTTCCCTTTCTTGCAGTTATAATAATGGTAATGATAATCAAGTATTTTGGACTTGCTTCAGACCGGTAGATCCATATTCAGTACATTTGTCGGGAGAGAGGGTAATCGTGTAGTTGATGCGTTCTCGAAATACGTTTTAACCATTTTTTATAACCATCTGGAGTTTAAGTCTACTTTATTGTCTGGTTTAGATGTATAAGAGGGTTAATCTATCCTGATATATTATTGGACTTCGATTCTTCGTTCATGAATAAAGGTTAAGGGACCCTTTGTCCTCTCATTTATATCAAATAATGTTCTAAAATTTGTGGTCGGATTGATGACCGGATCAAAATTCGGTATAGCCAGACGGTTCAGATACTTGGTTGATTATGAGAAGACCGATTAAAAAATTAATCAACCACAAAAATTAAAAATAGATATGATTTTTCCCACTTTTTCTTAAAACCAACACAAAAATCTCCTTCTAAAAAAATTCTCAAAATCCCTAAACAATTAATCAAAATCTCATCCATTTGTAATCACATACCATCCATCTGTTGATAATTGTGCTTGTCTCGCGTTTGCCATACAGATGTGTTGGAGTCTTTGGTTATTTAGGAACAAGTTTATTTATGAGGGAGTTAATATTGACCCTCTTTTTACTGCAAAACATGTTTCTTTTCATTGCGATGAGTTTTTGCAGGTTACAGGTATCACCTCTCCTGGGAATCAGTCGATGACTGGACCTCAACAAGTTTCTTGGATTGCGCCCTTGGATGGGATCCTGAAATTCAATTGTGACGTGTCATGTATGGATGGCTCCCCTACTTCTGGTGTTGCTGCAATTGCGCGTAATCATCTTGGCTTGGCAGTTGCAGGTCAGCATATTTCTACCCAGGCTTCATCTCCCCTGGAAGCCGAACTCCGAGCCATTGTGCGGGCTTTGGAACTGATCCAAAAGGACTTTGCACATCAAGAGACCTGCATTGAATCTGATTGTAGCATTACTATTGCTATTACCTTCGCGCTTGATCTCAACTCTCAAGTGTTGTGAAGAATTGAATCCATGGTTAGAGATATTCACCATTCACTCCAGCTTCTTCCACTCCAGCTTCTTCCAAGGTGTAGGCTTATTCTTGTATCACGCTTGCAAAACCAGGTTGCGGATTAGATTTGCAAGCAAGCTAGATTAGGCCTCCTACTTTGTAATTAGTTTATTCATCATCCACTTCAGCAAGATGTCTTATTGTACTCTGATTTTCTCACGTAATTAATATATATATGTGTGTGTTTTCTCCTTAAAAAAATACCATCCATTTGCAATGTTTTTAAAACAGACCTGGAAGGCGACCCGGAATTCTTAAAATTTTGGGTTCACCCGGTCTGACCGGTCTGGCTACCGGTCGGACCCGTACTTCTATTTTATATTAATATAATTAAATAATATTTAATAAATTTAGTTTAACATAAAAAATGATAAAACATTAAATAAGTTCAAATATTTAGCAACTTTGTTATACAATTTATCCAAACAATCCAAACAAAGTCTTCAAACATGAATTGAACAAGTCTAGAAGAACAAGAAGATGATTATACAAGCTTTCAGGTTCGACAAATTAGTCCAATTCGTTTGACTTAGTTAAAATATTATCAAGAATTGTTAAAAAATAAGTTTTTTGTGATCAAAAAGTGATGTACGCTCTCCGAATGTGGAAGTTGAGGTTTTGTTTCTAAATTAAATCAGATAAAATGGAAAAAATAAACACTAATTTTTCTGATCCGGGCGAACCGGGTCACCCGGAAGTACCTGACCGGGCAATCTGACCAGATTTTAACCGGTTGAACCACATTCTGGGTTTTAAGAAAAAATCGACCCGGATTTGGTTCCGGGTACCGGTCCGACCGTGATTTTTAAAACATTGTCCATTTGTTACATAGAGACGACAAACTTTTACAATAGCATTTCTTAATCTAGCCGGGGATTTTTACATGAATTATCTAAAACGGTGACTTAAATTTTAACCGGTCACGTTGATTGAACCAATGAACTCGGAGAAGAGCGAGTTGTTTTCCTGTATTTTTTTAAAATATTGTTATGGATGTAATAGTTTAACATATTAAAAGTATAGATCTTTGTGTTTTTTTATTAAAAAAATCACATGAACGAGAAAATAGAGACGAATTTTGATATAGAAAAACAAGAACTCTTACTAATGATCTTCGTTATTGATTTAAAAGGAATAAAAAATTAAGATTTTTGTAGCTGAAAATAACATACAACGTTCGCTTCCTCTACCAACTTCTATTATTCTTGAAGTTATAAATTGCATAATACTATAATAAAATTTTTTATATTTTTGGATTTTTATCAAATTTGCACCAAACACTCATTTTTATTTATACCATTGGGTATTCTGACACTTATTGAACCGAATATTTAATACGGTTATGCTCTCAATGATTCGAATTCGAAACTTCCTTATTATTCCCGGATCGATGCAAGTGAATGTTGCGTACGAAACAATCACTTAAATAACCCACTTTCTCATTTGCATACAGTCATCAACGATTTGGGTTGCCTTATCTTACCACAAAATTCATAATTAACTATTACGTTCTTATCATTCCACGTCAGGTATTGAAGCTTTTAAAATGCTCCACTTTAATTTATTCCTCTGTGAATTGATTTGTTTCTTCTTCTTCTTTGAATTAATCGCCAAGCAGAAAATGTCCATCTTTTATTACTATAACTAGAGATTCCCTTTTCAAAACATTTTTATTCAATTCACAAAGTTTTTTTAATAACTTTTTAGCCTTTTTACATTTTTATCAAAATAAGTTTATGTAAATATAGTTACTCAAATCTTACTTTACTCCACATTATTTTACCTTTCTATCAAAATAAGTTTATGTAAATATAGTTACTCAAATCTTTCTTTACTCAACATTATTTTACCTTTTTGAAAAATTACTACTCCTAATTTTTTTTAGAACAGTGTTAGTGTTAATTACATTTTAGTCATTCTATTATTGGTAATCTATAGAAAGACCCATGCTGTAAACAGATGAGTTAAGAGTTAAGTACATTTTAATCGTTGTATTAAAGACACCGAGTTTTGGATCCTGGATTCCCAAAATTAGTTTTCGAGACTAATTTTGTGATGATCAGGACTAATAATTCAGCTTTGACAAAGGAGGGGATTTTCTGCAGATGTTTGGTACAGAAGGCCTAATCTTACAGGAACAAATGGTTGTTGGGCCTCAACAATTAGGACAACTGGGGGTGTGCATTCGGGATATCCCGATCCTAAATACCGAATACCGAATATCCCGAACCCCTAATGACAACCATTCAATTGGCCATCACAAACCATTCATCAGAAGAATCCAAACTCCCAATTCCACCAGAAAGAATGTAAAACTATATGCTTCCTATCTTCTTTGCTCCTTGAGTGACAGAAACATTCCCACAATTACAAAAAAAAAAAAGAGAAAATTTATCTACTGTGCTACTTCAGGATGGACATCATCAGCATTTATCAAAGGTTGAGATAACAAATCTTCACTCAAACTGGCAAAGTCTCTCCACTGTTTTGTCACCGTCTTTACTTGCGTGTAAAACTGGATCCCGCTCTTACCTGTACGAAAAATACTCGGTCAGCGACCACCTGGAGAAGCCTCGTACCGTTTGCTCGGTGTTTCCGAGCCCTTCGGGGAGAAGTCAAGTATAAGTTATGCAAGAGAAGTGCGTACCATCGACGTTGAGGTCTCCTGCGAAGGAAGGCTTGCAGCCGATGAATGAAGAGAATGGTAACGGCACAGAGACTGGCACATTAATGCCAACCTGTAGGACACAGAAGTCAGAAATGAGCCGGAAAAACAGAAGGGAAAGGCGCTGCGTAGATGATAGTCGCAGCTGCCTCTCAATGTCTTGGCAGACACCAACGCGCTCGGAGTCTCCACGTGGAAGCTTGGATGCAGCAGCATTTTAGGAACTAAATACAAGTTGTTAAGGTTTTTATTTAAAATAATATCTCTAGTAGGCTTGATTTTATGCTGCATTGAATTGCCACTTACATGTCCACTTTCAACTTCGGTTTGAAATTTCCTCGCAGCAGAAGCTGAAGTTGTAAATATAGAAGCTCCACTAATGCATCTGGAAGGAAGATACTGACTAATTATCCCCCAAAAAACTTAAAATTGTAACACCAACTAATTTAAGATTTGTCAAACTTGGTGAACACCTGTTCCCATTCACAAGGTTTATGGCCTCTCCGATCGTACCGGCCTGAGTTTAAAGAGAAAGATGGGTTAATGTCCTGAATCCGACATCGAGTAACACGAGTAGGAGAAAGGGCGATAGATAACCTGCATACAAAGAAGCACTGGACCAAAAAGTTCCTCCTACACCGATCAAAGAGAAGATTTAAAGATCTTAAAACAACCACGGAATCAGATAATATGTCTGGATACGAGGACCACGATCAAAAGGATACGTACCCTGTAACAGTCCATATCAACTGTAACATTGGACAGGATGGTAGGACCAATGAAGTTCCCATTCTCATATCCTGGGACCTAGAAATGATTAAATAACAGTATGTCAAAATAGGTAATAAACTAAGAATCTACAGAAATGCAATGGAAGAGATAACATGAAGTCTGAGACCAAGAGAGAACATTGACTTCGCAAAAATGTGTGCAAAAGCGAATAAATCATCTCAGATAATCTTAATGGCAACATCTTTATAGGAAATACTATCAAACTAGATACCAGAATGTCTCTTCCGTCGAGGATTAATCTTGCCCCGCAATGTACACTGGTTTCAACCAAACTGCACAGTTGTTCTTTTACCTGTCCATAGTAGAATATATCGAGGTGTACGAATAGGAAAAATATTCAGTAGGGAGAGCTAAAAGTTCTCCAAAATCAATTGCACTCAATTCAGTATCTTTGAGCAAAACAGAAATCTAATCTGTTATCAGGAGACTTGTTTAATTCCATACCTGCTTACTGATGACGGGACCGAGGTCTGAATCAGCTTCTAACCCAGTTGTTACATGAACTGATTTAGCCCGCTCAACTAGCTTTTCTTCCCTGGTAAGTACATCTTACCAATTAAGTTTCAAGCATGCACCACCATTCACCAATATTAAGCCAAAATATGAAAAGACAGAACATGTAGAAAACGATTTGTTGCCTGCAAAAATTATCCTTGTCCTGCGAACAGTGTTGTTAACCAGAAACAATGAACCAATCACTGCATTTCGTCGAGTGTCTTGAACTAACTAGTAAAGATGGCATGTTTTGAAGATACTCAAAAGTGCATTCTCAAGTGCCACAGCTTGGGCTTCTCCCAGACTATTAAGCAAACTATCGAACATGTCAAACCTCGAAACATTATGCAAAATATTAAGTCAGTGATGATGTTGGGAAACATGTCTTTGTTACTTGTATTCAGACTTATCATCAAATATAGTGCTTCCTAACGTTTCAGAAAACGCTTAAACTTTTTAGTCTGTAGAGATACCAAAGGAAGCCATTGAAGTTAAAAGATACTAAGCATCAAGGCAAAACTATAAGTGCCACATACCATTGAGTTAAGCTCCCTACAAATACTACAGTGTTGAGTGCAACACACTTTTGTCCCGCACCACCAAAGCCAGCGGAAACCAGAGCATTTAAAGTGGCATCAATATTTGCATCTGGCATGACCACAGCAAGAGCTTTTGCCCCGATATTGCACTGGAGGGAAGCAGTCACCCACATTACTCTTTATCACATTATATATAAGCAGCAACATACTGATTTGATATGTACTTTAGAATGACCAAGGACAGATCACTATGAAGTTACCTGTACTCGTTTTGCTTTCGCCGATGCTCTTGCATATACATAAGCACCAACCTGGAGATGAAAAAGAATATAAAATAACAATACTCTACAATTTGATTTTGACCTGTTAAAATTATGGCTCAAGAAAGCTTTAGACCTGACAATCTGAAACAGACTTCAGGAAGAAGTACAAGAGTGGAAACGTTCTACTGCATCAGCCGTATGACTATTATTTACAGCAGTTGGAAATAAAAAGAATAAATAATTAGGAGAAAATACTGCAGCTTCAACCGACTAAAGCACATCAACAACTAAGCATGCAGATGATAGAAGGTGATACAACTTTCAAGACCCAATAGTATGCTCCAACTTCTCAGCCCTTAGCAAAACAGAGATCGACTTAAGAGAGATGTCTTACCACATTCGGACCAAAAAATGAAACAGTTTTTATGTCATCATCGTCACAAATAGCATCAACAATGTCCTGACACACAAAAACCAATTCAGTGTCCAAAAGAGAAGCAAGAAAAAATGGCGTGTGCATCTGATATTGCAGCAACATGAATGTACATGAATACCACAGCGTGGATTCAATCAACACGAGGTGAAATGATGCATCTAACAATACCCATTAAAAAGGAAATGGTGACCCATGGCTTCAGTGGAATAGGCTACATGATGCATCTAACTAGAGCATCAAACAGAATTCCCAGCTTTTGAGCAAATTCATGACATCAACAACAAAAATTGACATTGATCCCACCCAATCATTTACCAAAATATAGTTGGAAAACAAGTAATTTAAAGAGAGGCCTCACATCAGCACCATGGACGATATTTAAAACACCATTAGGTAGACCTGCTTCCATAGCCAACTCTCCAAGCATCACACAAGTACCTGATATTTAAACGGAAAAGTATGATCTTTCAATAATCTGTGTTGTATCAGTACCACATCAGAGACATGACAATTGAGAGACTCCACTAAACCATCCAATCCCTACTTATAGGTTTTTAAGGCACCCCATTCAGTTTTTCACATTAAAAAACCAAATCCAAGCACAGGACAAGTAAGTAATCACCTTGTTAGCATTTTTGTTATCAACTTCCATTTAATGGATTAACGAAAGGAGAATCAAGGTTTGGCAATCACCTGGAACTTTCTCTGATGGCTTTAGAATAAAGGTATTACCATACGTGATAGCAATAGTAAATATCTGCAGAGAAAATGAGAATATTGGCACATTAGAGTTTAATGAATCTGTTCCTTGTAACCAAATTGCAAAACCAATTATGTTCGGCAAGGAAATCTCAAGCACGAGCATGCCAGGTAATCCCAAGAAAGATCTTGCATATAAAGATAGCAATGAACACAGGATTACCCAAAGTGGAATCATTGCTGGAAACTCAAATGAGCAAATTCCGGCACACACACCAAGTGGCTCTCTGGTGCTGTACATGTCGACTCCGTTGGATAGATTGGATACAAAATCTCCAACTTGCAAAGATGCTAGTCCACATGCTTGTTCCACCACCTCTACGAAGGAAAGCCAACAATATGTACAGCAAGAGTTTCACATAGTGTAGTTCATTAAGCAGCAGCTAAAATGACTAACCAAGTCCTCGTAACACATCATCGTAAGAGTCTTTTAAGATCTTCCCATGTTCCATAGTAACGCTCATGACAAGCTTATCCTGGAAAATATAGAGATGATCAAGATCAACTAAATGATGGATGCCACAAGAAAGAGATTAAAATTCAAGAAGATTACAATATCTCTCCGAATGAGCTCTTGAAATTTGAACATGATGCGTTGGCGAGTGGAAATTGGTGTGCTCCTCCAAGATAGATATGCCCTCTTTGCTGCAAATACTGCGGCTTTGAACTCCTCATTTGTGGTCAAAGGAAACTGAGAGATGAGCTCCTGTGTTGCCTACCATGGACACATAAATTAAACACAAACAGATTCCTATGTTGATATTTTCTTGGGCGAAAAAGTGTTAAGGAGCCAAACGTCTGAGGCATCATTCAAGCTTACAGGATTCACAACATCGACAGATGCAAATGACTGGGAGTCAACAAATTTACCTCCAATCAGATTAAGGAGTCTCTGCATGGTATTTTGCAATTGGTTAAAAATCCACCATAACTGCAGAGGAAACTTAGAAAAAGAGGCGGCAGATAGAAAGAAGACTCGAGCAAATTAATGAAATCTACTTCAGCAAATCTGTTGATCCGTCCCGTAAGGTTTATGTCTAATGTTTACCGATGGAGCTTGATGTTTCCATGATGGCTCAATTACACCAAGATACTCGGTCCTTCTGGAAGATTCCTTAGGTTTCATTGTTTTGTAACTTCGCACTGTAAAAATAAAAGGAAAAACAGTTATCCACAATGATGGCAACTTAAGTATCATCATATTGCCTGCTGAAAACATTATGTTGGAATGCTCTTTAAAGAACGAAACATAGTCTTATACAAGCAGTGAAGTGCCAAGTATCACCAGGAGGTGGGAAAGGGTTGGAATGGGAGCACAAGGTAGGTTTTAATATTCTCACTAGACCTCCTACCTCCATTGAAAAAAGAAAAAAGAAGTGTTGGAAAACAGCCTACCGTTCATGTTTCCTTGACGTATTTTAGCTTTAACATTGTAAACATGTTTTGGCGTGGACAAAAGCTCTGGATTGGTTTGTCTTAGTCTCTTTAGAATTTGCCGAGGCTTTAATCCCGCGTCTGTCATATCTTTGATCAACAAAACTTCCTTCTCTGAGAAGCGACGAGCAGATGGGTGCTCTGAGATGTCATTGAATGGTTCATGATTGTGTGTCCCGTTCTTTATAGTAAGAACCCACAAGCCCTCATCCCTTTTACCAACTACTTCAAAAGGACAGTTTGTCAGTCGAGACCTTGACTTTCTTTTGCGAGTAAGTTCACCAGAGGACTCCTCAACAGATTTCCGCCTATTCCTATAAACACCTCCACGGTCACAACCAATGATGACTACTCTGTCTCTCTTAGACTGCTTAATGGAGACAACATATCCCTGATCTATAGCAAAATCTGCAACATGTTGGATAAGTTCCTCACGATCCACAAACGTTCCGGGTGGGGGTGGAAGCATCTGCCGACTGTCTATTGACATGGAGCTATCCTGGATATCCATAACTAGCTCATCAAGCAAAACCTGCATCCATTAGAAAGATTTGTAACTTAACAAATCCCAAGTACCTATTTACAAATATAGAATTGATAGATTCTGATGCCTCATGATCAGCTCATCCGTTACAAATTTTGCTAATTTCTTCCTTCAACGCCAAAAACTACAAGGGCCAGAGGAGCAATTATCATTTTATCTGGTTTGATACCTTTAAAAGGCAAGTATAATTCAACTCTTTCAGGTTTCAACGATAACATAGGAAGCAGATAAAGAAAGTAACTCCAGAAAGCAAAGAGTTGACGTCTGCCTGAAATTAAGTGCTTTGTTTTCAAATGTTACTATGATTTTCTCCTGCAAACTACAAATGAATTTCACTTCGCTACCCACCAACAATCACGCCCGCCACTAGAACATTATGATTGCTAACCACCAAAGCAATTACAACTCTCTTTACTTTTATCAGACACAAGTAACGGTTAACACTTAAAAATAAAGGAATTGCTATCATGCATAACTTTGTTGCGGTAGCTTTTGTTTAACAAGAATCAACATAAGCTTCTACAGAAAAAAAAAACTCATGGAGATGGTGGAATCAAACACTACCATCTCCCATTTGGTATATAGTTGATATCAAAATCACTTTCATCAATTTTAATCAGATCTGCTGGAACTATCGGAAAACCTGCTCCACAACAGTAAATACTTCTCTGACCCCCAACCTTTAACAGTTTGGTATCGTGCCGTCAAAGAACTTAGAGAAAAGCCCTTGAACATTCAATCCATACACAGGTTTACTAGGTTTCACTTCTCATTCAATGACCCCGTGGTTTGAAGTCAAAACAACGCGTCGATTGAGTTGACTAGTAACTCCCTTTTATTTCCATATAGGCCGTTGTTCGAATGTAAACAACCAGGTTTATACGATCAAACAGTAATTGAACCATGATTAATTAGGCTCTCCTCGCGAGTTGGTCTATTGAATTCACTTCTTACATATGAAAAGAGACTAGAGAGAAGCAATGCCAATTGCTCACAACCACTGTAACCAACCTCATGAGAAATTATCTCCCAACTAAAACAGTACAATTCCAACGCTAATTATCAGAAACACAAGTAAAATTCCAAAAAAAAAGAGGGAAATTAGAAAGCCAGTTATTTTTAAGCAAGGAACCAAAAAGAACCCATCTTTAACCACACCGACCTAAGTTCAAACGTATACAACCGCAAGAACTAAAACTCGAAACCCATGTTCAATTACGCATAAAGAAGGCAACCGAACAAAAAAAATGGAATCTTGAAAACTACAATTGCGAGAACCCAATAGTCACCTCGTGAAGGGAACGTCCGGCGAGGAGGCGGAGGAGGGTTCCGCCGATCTGGGTTCCGGCTGAGGAGACGGTAGCCTTGTTGGCTCCTGATTTCGGGAGCTGCAATAAATGATTTAATTAATTAAATCGCCCAAGAAGAAGCGAGAGGGTTATAAATCTTTTGGGGGTTATAAATCTTAAGGGGGTTTTTTTTTTTGAAATAATTAAGGGGGTTATTGATGTGCATCAAAATGGGAGAGAAAAATTAATCTAATTATGGGTAAACTTCATTTTAGTACATAGATTTTTATGGTCTAATCAATTTTGTATTCTGTGTAAAGGGTAATTTATGAAATTCATAATTTTATGATTTTAATTTTGTTGCAAAGTGATGGATTCTGCAAACTGTAGGTACTATAAGTTGATGTTTCTTAGTTATATGAGAATGAATTGTTGAATAACGTCAAACTCCAAGGTTTTGCAACGAAGTTATTTCCATGGTTTTAAAAAACGACCCGGAGGCCGACCCGGGATTTCTCCCGTCCTCCGGGTCGGCCGGTCGGACTGGGCAAACCGTCGGTCGGACCGGGCGAACTACCGGTCAGACCAAAATTTTTTTTTAAAATATTTTAAATAATATATATGTAGGTTAAAATATACTTATTTTCCATTAAAAAAAAGTAGACTTAATTTTTTATCTCTCCACTCTATAAATCTATTTTTTTATTTATTTATTACTTTATAAATTTTTCAAATCAATTTTTTTCCTCGAAAACTACCAAAAAAAAGTCAATTTCGCCCATTTTTGTACTAACCGGGTTCGACCGGTCAGGATAGACCTCAAAATCGGCCAGTCCGACCGGATTTTGTCCGGTTAGTACAGACCCCGGTAAAAAACCTAAAAACGACCCGGTCTAGTACCCGTTTCGCGGTCCAACCGGTCGAACCACCGGTCGGACTGCGTTTTTTAAAACCATGGTTATTTCTTCATGGTAGAGCCTCAAAGTTATTCCAAGAAAATTAATTGTTTAATCTAGGCATCACTTTTTTATTCGAATTCAGTAAAATTTTGAACCACATTCGATTTGTTTAAGGACGAATTCGAATACGAATTATAAACTATCGAATTTTATTCGAATGCGAATTAATTCATTTTAGGGTTAGTGTTAGGGTCAAGGACTCAAGGTTAGGCCTTAGGGTTAGGTTTTTCTACCATAACATTGATATTGCAAGAAATATTTGTGTTTATTTTGTTCTTCTTATCTCGATTATAGTTTAATAAGTTGTTAATTGAATCAATCTTTTAAATTAAACATAGACAAATCCTCAAGCAAGATTATATTCCAATATCGTGCATCTTGAAATTGGATAAATATTTGGAGCTTGGACTAATCCAAAATTATGTGAATTATATTCGAATTAAGTTAGAAGCATAATGTATGAGTTGCATAATTTGTTACCATACTCTAAACATAATTTCTAGAGATAATTACTATCAGGACCCCAGGATATAGTCAAATAGACTTTGAGGACCCTGTAGTTTTTCTACTAATTACTGAGCCCCTGTAGTTTGGTTATTATTATACATTCCGATCCCTGGCTGATGTCAGCATTTTTTCTTCCTTTTTTTGTCATAGAAATGACCAAAATGCCCCTCCCACTAAAAAAAATCAAAGTACGCGACCGGTGGCGTCGTCGTCGAGACCGCCACAGGGATTAAACTCTCGCCGAACCACCACCAATTAACGCAAGCGAGAGGCTGCGACGAGGCTCCGGTGGGGCTCCATTCGCGTGAGGCTGCGACGAGGAAAGCAAGCGGGAGGCTGGGACGAGGCTCCGGTGGGGCTCCATTCGCGTCTCCGGTGAGCGCTTGCTGATCTCTTTGGAGTACATCTAGAGGATCTCGATCCCGTCATCGACACCGGCCGGGACGGAGCCATTGGCGTTGCCGCCGGCGACACCAAATGCCTCCTCCTCGATGTGGCGGGCTGCATCAGTGGCCTCCTCGCGGGGGACGATGCCACACCGTTTGGAGAGGACCGATTCGGTGGATAGAGGCTCGATTAGGCGGGAGATGACGGCGGCGCGGAGGGCTCTTTTTATTTTTTTAAGTGGGAGGGGCATTTTGGTCATTTCTATGACAAAAAAAGGAAGAAAAAAATGCTGACATCAGTCGGGGATAGGAATGTATAATAATAACCAAACTACAAGGGCTCAGTAATTAGTAAGAAAACTACAGAGTCCTCAGAGTTTATTTGACTATACCCTGAAGTCATGATAGTAATTATCTCTAATTTCTAATATCAGCTTCCCGATTAGCAACTTTTTTTTAACATTGTCAAATTGTCTAATACTGAATTTTTTGCATTGCATTTATTGGACATCAATATCACTTTCCAAGGACAAGCGCGACAGCTGATAGGAGAGGGGACAAACGCGGCAGCCGAGGGGAGAGGGGACATGATGCAGCAGCCGAGGTGATGCGTCAAGCGATCAAATTTTAATTTTCTCTTCATGTTTTCCCCCTTTCAAATCAGTCCAGGTTTATTTATTTTTTTAACTAACCGAATTCTATTTGTCTCTCGACCAATTAGAATCAAATTTTTGATAAATTAACTTTTTATTGAATTGAATCATAAATCGGATTCGAACAATGAAAGAGCTAGTTTAATCTTTATATAATTAGATATTATACCCGTGCTTTTATCTAATGTGTTACCTTTTGGGGAAAGAGAACTTTCCCTAAAAGAAGAAATATTTTGATTATCTGGCCAAAGTTTTTGATGTGGACAAAGTGAAAAAATCCAGATTGGGCCCGTAATGAGATTATTTCGGACCATTTGGATCAAAGGTCCGGGGGTGGTATTTTCGTAAATAAGTTAAAACCAATGCTCAGAAGAGACAAAAAGGCACGTGTGTGCAAGGGGAATAAAAAGCTTTCATGCGCGTGAGAGGGAAAAACAAAAATTGGCCCACACGCGTCCAATTAGAAGGGCCCCTTCCGCTTTGTGATTTTTTTGTTATTTAAATAATTAGTTCATTTGTTTTGTCTTGTAGTTAATTAATTATAAATTTTATTAAATATTAACCGGACATACCATTTCTCATAACTGGACATGCAATTAAGAAATAACCGGACATGTCATTTAATTAATTATCGTAATTCGAGTCATTCCATTCTCGTACCCCGAACATGGCATTTCTGGTAAACGGACATGCCATTCTCGTAACCCGGGCCTGAAATTTCTCGTAAACGGGCTTGCCATTCTCGCGACCCCGTCCTGCCATTCTCGTGACCCCGGCCTGCCATTCTCGTAACTCGGACATGCCATTCTTGTACTTCAGACATGCCATTCTCGTGACCCCGGCATACCATTCTCGTGCGATCCTCCAAGCAACGTATACTTGATATAGCTTGAAACGTGTAAAAAATTAATCGCTCTCCTAATCCATAAACATGGATGAAGACATGGACAAGATGAGGACTCGAAGAAGAACGACCGTAAAGAGGAGAGGGATTGCGAGCACCGAGAAGGGTGGAGAGGGTCTGACAAGCCCGCCTCTAGCTTTCCCAGTGGCAGATTCGATCTGGAACTCCTCGTCGGCGCCGTGGAGGATTTGGAACTCCTCGTTGTCATCTTTGTTGTCATGAGCGTGGAGGATCTAGATCTGGAACTCCTCGTCGTCATCATCATCGGGGATCTAGGCGCGGTGGGCTCCTCGACGATGGAAGCCGCTCTAAGAGAAGAGAAGAGATCTGGTTCTCCTTGGCAGAATGGTGGGATACTCGTGCAGAGGCTGGTGATACTCACTGTCGACGACACTGACGCCGAAACTTCTATTGTCGATGTGATACCCCGATCTGTTCTGTCTGAAATGCTCAAGTGATTTGATTGGTACTATCCATACCAACAAGGTGCACCTTCTTTTCTGGCATACATCTTGAGAGAACTCCAAGGTTAAACGCGTTTTGGCCGGGAGTAGGATCAGGATGGGTGACCTCCTGGAAAGTTTCTCAGGGTGCGTGCGAGTGAGGACAAAGCACGCTGGAAAAGACCCGTGTTGGTTTGTGGAGCCAGTCGATCGAATCACAGGGCATTACAATTGGTATCAGAGCGACCTCGGCTTGTACGGTGTGTTTCGGGGATCGAACGCACCTGCAACCGAGGGATTCTAGAATTGTCTGTATCTGGCGCGACGAGGATGTCGCGTATTTAAGAAGGGGTATATGTGATACCCTGAAAATGATATGTTCTGTCTGAAAGCCTTAAGTAATTTGATTAGTACTATCCATACCAACAAGGTGCACCTTCTTTTCTGGCACACATCCTGAGAGAACTCCAAGGTTAAACGTGTTTGGCCGGGAGTAGGATCAGGATGGGTGACCTCCTGGGAAGTTTATGGGATGCGTGTGAGTGAGGACAAAACACACTGAAAAAGACTTGTGTTGGTCTGTAGAGACAGTCGGTAGAATCATGAGGCGTTACAGTCGATGACAATGATGACGCCGTCTCAGACCGGTGAGTTCACCGGCGTCAAGAGAAAAAGTATGAGAGATAAAAGAGGGTGGAGAGAGGCAGGTCGCTGTTTCTTGCGAGAGTGAGAGAAGAGAGAGAGCGCGCTAAAAGACTAAAATACCCTTAGATAAATTACTACTGTCAGATCTCTGACGCGCATCTAGTCATCAAGATCAAGTGATCCAGATTTAATCCAGTCTGTTTGGAAAAAAAATGTCACTCCGCACTGAATCCAGTGCCAAAAAAATTAGAGTGCGAAAATATAACATTTTACTTTTGGGATCCATGGCAACAGTAGAGAGCAACTAAAGAAGAGAGGATAATCTTCAACCACCATAAATAACTCTTTTTTAGGGGACAAAAAATTCAGGATAAAAAATTATTATAATTTCCATATCTAACAAAATTTATTGAGTCAAAATTTATACGTATTTTGACTTCACCATCGTGGAATCATGTGTCCTCCATTCTTGCAGCTAACAATGCTAAAATTTGCACGAGCTTTGATTTGAATGACAACAATGAACCATGGGTCTCCTAAAAATAATTGTCTCTCGTACCATATTATAATCTCTATATTTAAGTAAAAATTTTAAAACAATGTGTGTATCTTATAAAAAAGTCTAACACTCACAACTGATGTAATAATCTCAACATATTCGCATTATAATTTGGCGATGTTAGCAACCGTGAAAACTGCAGAGCGACTCCCAATTTAAAATCTTATTACAAGGGGTTCATTGACCAACTCAAGCACAATAAAGTAGATGTTGTTGGGACTGCAAGCGAAGAGCAGCAAACTATAGTATCTGCCAATTTGGCGTCTACTTGGATACTTAAGACTAGATCTCACTGTATCCCGAGGAGGCTTGGTACTTGGTCATTCTCAAAGGCTTCACAACACACAGGTGACAGGACTTTTTATCCTTGTGTTAGCTAATTTAGCTTCAGCTTCCATGATTTGACAGCTCCAATAGGATTCCAAGTCCCGAGAAGGTCTGACGTCTTCCAGAGTGACAAATGACGGTTGTTAGCCAAGCCATGAACCGGAGTTTTGCGAGTAACAACGAGTTACAAGATCAATCTGTTATACTATTATATTAAAATTTTTATATTCAACTCAAAATTTTAAGATGATATGAATTTGCATACTTATAAATAAGTCTACCACCATATTCGCAAGTAATCTCAATATTGAGAAATAATAAAGCTAGAAAAATTTCAGCTCTAGGCATCCCCTAAATAGAAACAGATATAAGCATAATCTGTTATATCGACAAATTTAGTGAGGTTTGTGCCAAAGGAGTAAAAAACGAGAGCTTTACTTTTAAAAATCATCAACCTGTAATAACACAGAGTGAAATTTCCATCTATTGGAGGAAGAAACACAAGGCTTTTCTTTGAGATACTATATTATTGTGAGTGTATTGAGATTGTTTATAAACGTAAAAAAATAATTGATTAAATTATGTTGAAGTTTTGGATTAGGTACCAAGATTCTAAATTATTGAATACTAGCAGAATTCCCCTCTAATAAAAATAGCAGCAGAATTCCTGCTTCAAGTCAGCAGAGTGCTGGCCAGGAAAAGATGCCTTGATATTACTTCATGTATCAATGGTATATTTAAGACAAAAAGGAATGCAATGGTATCGTGACTTTAATTGACAAGTTCCTACCCAGAAAAAAACATTAATTGACATGTAGTCTGGTCAAGTTGAGGCAAAATGGAGTTATTGCAAGTTATGTTGTCAGAAATAATTTTTATTCTAATTTTCTTTAGAAGAGCAACACAAACCTGTTTATCTACAATACAGAAAAAAGAAATACAAATAGCAAACAAAAAGCCAATGTCCAAAACGAAAAACTACCGAGATAAGCAGGCTAATAGTTCCAACTTGAACCATTGAATTGAGATTAAAAAATAGTAAGATACTAGCAACAGTGCTTCTCGGTACGAGTCTTGACAAACAACTGAAATAAAACTTCTGAGCCATTTCATCTAAGGAGAAAAAATTATGCCGATCCATAAGAACAACAAAGTGTAAAAAGTAACAGGAAAATTAAACTGCACAAATAGAAGCTGAGTGGATGTTTAAATCCTAACTACATTATTGTCAATCAAAATGATAATACAGATATTCACATTGAACTTCAGTGCCAGAAGAAATGCCTAACTGGAAGAAACTAAATCAACTGACACTAATTGAGGAGCTAAGAACAGCCACTGGTTCAATTTCTGGTGCATTTTCCTTATCATCGACCATGGTGGTGGAATCAAGAAAGCTCGGACTTCCATCATCGAGACCTTCGAGAACGTCGATGTCTACAAATTCCTTCAACTTCTCCCTATAAAACCTCAACCTGGCCTCCAAATCACTCATTTCGTCTTCGTGCTTCATGATAATCCACTGCAATGATTGGACCACTTCGTGATCGAGTTCCTTCGTTGCTCAGCTAATCTCTTGTACTGATTGGCCTCGATCTCGATCGAGCTCTTCTCGTTCTGAAGCCTCAGGATCATCGCCATTGCCTCCTCAGCTGCCGAGGCAGCAGCCATTCTCTCCTTCTCCAGCTCTGCAGCAACCATATCCGCTCTTCGCCTCTCGCTCTTCACCAACTTCCTCAGCACCACCACATCCAAAACCTCATCCTCAATACAATCTCCCCTCTCTCTTTCTTGCTCATCCTGAAACCTATCCTCATCCCTCAAAGTCATGACCTTTTGGTCACAAGCATCATCAAAATCAGATTTTGCACACAACCCATTTCTGGTTTCATCACTAAGAATCAAATTCTCATGTGATCTCAATGAACAACATCTGCAAGACATAATCTTTGGGCCACAAACTTGATCAAGATCACATTTTGATGACAACCCTCTTCTCAAACCACATGGTTTAGTAAATTGCAGAAACACAAACCCCAAAACAAACAACAGAAATAGCCCAAAGAGACTGAATTTAGAGGAGAAGCAACCAAACACCAAGAACCCATTTTTCAGTTCACCACTACTACTAATAATCCCAATTAAGGACTTAAACAGTGAGGCACAATCCATTAGAACCTTCCTCTTCTTGTAAACCTGAAGAGCGCAGCAGAAGAATACCAAAGCACTGAAGCGACCCAGAATCCACATGTGGGGCCCAATAAAAGGAAAGAGAGATTGTGCACTGAAACAAAGAAAACGTGATCATCAAAGTGCGGGGCTCTTATATTTTTATGGGTAAAGGAAGCGAGAATGTTTGTGGGGAAGTTGAGGGTTAATATCGTTTTGTTTTGTTTTTTTTTTTCTCTCTTTAAGAACTCCAAGACGTGAGTCTTGTTTACTCGGATCGATCAGGCGACAGGTCGGCTTATAGTTATATGAGCGAGATTGGATTATTTTTTGACACGACTGAGAGACCGATAATGGCATGTCCTAGTTCTAACAAAGACATGTCCTGATTACAACATTAGTATATCCAGTTATTGATAATGGCCCACGTACTATGACAATGACATGTCCAGTTATCGATAATGACATGTCGGTGATCTCCTGCTGTGCGTGGATTTTTTTCATTTGTGTTCCTGTATTTTAATTTTTTTGCAAAAAAGTACTCGCGCGTTCTTCAGTCTAAACGGTTCGGAATGGGCCGGACCCAATCCAAACTCATGTTATTTAGAGTCGACAGTAACATTTTTCGTAATATATCGAGACGTGATCCAGATTTTCTTTCTGACCTGGTTGATTTGAACGTCTTTGGTCTATAAGCTGTTTTATAGAAAATTATATTTTTAATTCTGTTTTATTAAGATTTTAAATAATTTTAAATTTATCTCAGTTTTATTGCAAAATTTTCATTTGAAATATTAACATATTAATTTAATTACTTTTTATTTAGAAAAACACAAAAAAAATTTATTTTTTGATCTTATTCAACGGGACCGATCAGATGAACAAGTGGTCAATGATATGATGATCGATATAACCACCATCCAGATTTTTTATAAAAACAACTTGGCATCAATGTTAAAACGGTCCGACGATTTTTTAACTATGGTAGAGAGTCAAGACCCCTATTTGAAAGTAGTTCTAAAATATTTCTTAATTGTTACCGACTCTGTGTTATCTCAAAGTTATTGTCTGCGGGGGAATTGCAATAGAAGATTGGGAAATCGTTTCTGAAATCAACTGATAATTAGTACCGGCATCAATAGGGATTTTTTCTCAAACAGAAAAAAAATATACCTATTTTTTCTAAATAGGCAAAAAGTTATACATATTTCCAAAATAAATTAAAAGATTATTTAATATTAATCTCTCCATTCATGTCGGAAAAGTTGGGAGGAAAAAATATATGTAGTAGATTCCTAAAAAAAATTCATCATAGAATAAAATTGATTTTGTTGCAAATTATAGGTAAATTTGATTAAATTCGTAAATTTATCCCAATACTCTGATCTGAATTTATCAAAATATACGGATAAACTTGATTCAATTCGTAAATTTATCCCAATTCTTTGATATGAATTTCTCAAAAAATAATTATATTTTTACTTGCAATAGTGTAAAATAATGTAAACAAGCAAAAAAAATTTGTAGATTTATTTTTAGCGAATGTTTAAATGTCAATGAATTTGATGTTGTGGACACCGTCGACTATGCAGCGATGCGAACAATGTCACTCCTTTCGGATCAGAAGAGGTGACCTTGCGGCAGAGGAGCAGCCTATATAAAGAAGCCAGAAGGACATGCAACCTCGTACAAGGATTTCACAACAAATTTTATCTCGAGGTCGTAAGAAATGAGGTTAGATACTGAGTCCAAAATGGATGTGCTTAGCATAGGGGGAGCGGCCTTGTACTTTTTGGGTTTCATAAGCTTCTCGCGTGAGGGTTAGCGAGGGCTTCTTTTATGGGTTGGTATGTTTTTTTTTCTTTTACTTTGGTATTAATAAAGTTAGACTTATTTAAAAAAGGATAAATTACATCTGGATCGTGGTGTTTGGTAAAATAGACGATAGAGTTCATATAGTTTATCTTCTGATTTTGTTGCCCCTCTAGTTTAATTTTTTTAAATATTTTTAGGTCCCTCGTTGACGTCATCAATCAAAATTTTCTTATTTTATATTTGAGTTGCGGGGTATTGAAAACGCCAGGTTTATTTTTATACCTCATCAATGTAAAATGACTGTTATACCCTTGCTCCGGTCAACTAATACCTTTGATCATCTTTTCCGATCATTTTTTCTGACGAACACCAACTACGATTTTTATCTCTGGCAACCTAAGGTCATTTTTTCCGACGACTACCTAAAGCCCCAATCAAAATGTAAATCGAAAGGAGAAGGAAGTATCCAAGGTCAAAATTCAACAGCTGATTCTCGAAACCTTTTGGGTCTTGTACCGAGTGAAAAATAGGCAACCCCAAGCTCCAAATCAAATGAAAATGAAGCCCCCAAGGATGGAGAAACACTTGAACCTTCTAGGTCCAAATAAAAAAAATGACACGACCAAATAAAATGACACGATCAATTATGACAATATTATATGCCTGGTTAAAAAAAATAGCATGTCTAATTAATATTTAATTAAATAATAATCTAATTCGAAATACTATTTTATACTAATTTGATAATATTTAAAAATAAAAATAGTAAAAAATTAAAGTGCAACTTGGTTCTTGTTCACGCACTCCTACGCGCATATAAATCCACACCTCCCATGTGCAATTCAAACACAGACTTAAAGCAGCATCCTTAATCGCTTGGAAGATACAAGAGGTATTCTCCTCCCATGATAACCCGAAGTGATTGCAAAACACCAAACCTCCATGGCAAGTTCCTCGGAGCGTACTTCGTCAAGATCCTTCATACCCGCTAGCATCGAACAAAGGCTTGACTTCGCAGTTGCCTTGAGAGGGCAAATCTCCAGATTCCTCACCAGAAGATTCTTGTTGGCGGAGGCCTTACTAGTGAGCTTCCTTTCTCTACAGCTTGATCTAGTCGGAGCCAAAGGAGCAAGAGTCCCAATCTTACCTTTCTTGGCACCAAAATGTGCATTGTCCACAAAGGCCATATGATCTCCCCCAAGTTTGGACAGACATCAACAAGGAACTGCCAACCATCACTCACAACAACATCGCTCGACTCAGTAGAATCTCTAAGCAAAGGGACGGTAGAACCAGCAACCAGAGGCTACTCAACAATCGCAGCAGGAAGCTGCACGTTGTCCCTTGGAACAACAGCACGAGAAGGGCTTGCCACCAAACCGAAAGCATCCGAAAAGATTTAGCCACAAATCCTTGAAAAGAGGCTTTAGAAATGTCGAGGATGTGGGGGTGGTAGCCATCGTCGGACAGAAGAGGACCCCCGCCACCCCCCAACCTTCCCGCCGGTGGAAGGGAGCGGCGAGGGCCCGAGGGAGAAGGAAAGTCAATCTGGGTTGGAGGTGTCGATTTGAAATTTGAATTGAGTTTAGGGTTTGGTGAACAGTGAAAGATTTTGGGAGCGGAAGGGGGAGAGAGAGCGTCTGGGGGAAGGGGAAGGACTTTTTTAATTATTAATGTTTTTTTGGAAATCTACTAGTTGTTAAAAAAATAAATAAATTATATATTGTAATTGAATTCCTCGACCTTGGAGCCCAAGCGTCCAATGGGATTGGGTTTCATGACGAGTTCAAATAAATAGTGTGCCGCGGTGGGAAAAAAAAATAGAAAAAAATACCAGTGACTAAATTTGACCGAACCCACTGCCCAGATTACCGGCTTCCAAAGCTTGGAAACGTAAATTACTGATTTCTTACCCAAAAAAAAAAAATTACGAAGGCGACTTGTTGTCTAATGGATCGCGTCAGGTACCTGCAATTATGGAAATCTACTCGTTGTTTTTAGAAATAGATTAGGAGATAGACCAGAATTTTCTTCGGTGCCACTGGTGTGACTAATTAAACAGTTGATCACGATTATCAGTCCGACCAGCACAGTTTGTAATTTAAAACAATGCAACTTTCCAATGAACTTATAGAAATAAAATCATTTTATTCCTGAACCTTGGAGCCCAAGCATCCGAGCAAATATATAAGCCTCGAGCTCAGTGATCAAAATCCATTGAGTGACAGTTTAAAAACTTGAAATTATCAGTTGTAAATGGCTCGGAAAAGAAGCAAGAAGGGAGAGAAAGTACGAGCCGGTTCAAGAATCCCTTTTAATCCTCCTCCTATCTGGCCAGATCTTCCCAAAGAACTCCTTAGCTTCATATCAGCTAAGCTATCTCTAAGGGCCACCGTCCAGGGAAGTGGAGTGACCAAGTCATGGAGAACTAGAAACAACAATTGCAACTCTGCAAGTCCTCCTCCACATTGGCTCGAGCTCTCGAGTCATCCGCTTGAAACGAAGCAAAATGCGTCCGATATGTACCGGTCCTCCTCTATCCCTTGGACATTCCACAAAACGCATCGTAGGGCGAGTTTGGAGTATCTCTCCTCTTTGGATACCAGCGGCGACGCTTCGTTGCCAGTTGAGTTTATAAATAGCTGCCATCGAGACCAACCGGCTTATTTCATCTATGGGTATGGCACAAGGGCCTTGGACACTTGCTTTGTCGACCCGAATTGTCATGACCCATCGGAGGTGCCGTTGCATCTCTTCCGCGTTGCCAATGGGATCGGATTCCGCGGCAAGTTCTATGTCCTGAGCCTGCAAGGAACCCTTGCTCTGGTCGAAGTGGCGGGTTCGGATCCGGAGCTGAAGATCACGCGGGTTAGGAAAAGGAGGGCCGTTCCTTCTGTGGAGTCCAAGTACTTCAGGGAATTCATGGTGGAATCGGATGGGAAGGTGCTGGTGGTTTTCCTTATTTCCAGACAATCTATCGAGGTTGTTGATGATGTGGAAGTCTACGAGGTGGATGTCGGTGATCTTGCGTTGGTAAAGAAGAAGAGCATTGATGGAGGTAGGAGCTTGTTCCTGGGGACCAACTGTGCCATGTCTGTTTTGGCAAGCCAAGTAGCTGGATGCAGGAGGAATTGCGTCTATTTCACCATCTATCCTGATAAAGGTTGGTGGGTGTATGATATGGAAACGAATAATATCTCTGATGGGTGCATGTAACCGTTTTTCTATTTTTTTTGGAACGGTAGAATTTTATTTCAAAATGGAGGTAATACGCCAATAACACCAAGATAGTCTTAACTCTCTATTAATTTGTCGAAAGTTCTTTGTTGATCATGAAGTAAGGCCTTCCCTTCGTGGCTTCATGTCTAAGAACATTCGCAGTCAACCTAGACAAGACAAGTATGAGAAGATGTACTTTGAAGCTGTTTTGTAATTCGTACTCAACCTACTTGGTTTGTCCATCCATAAGGATGTTAAAATTATTTCAAAATTCCAACTCTACCCTTAAAAAATCAAAGTATGTTAGACCCGGCATTTCCGCAAGGTATATATCCTACCTTTTGTTTTATGATAATAATTAAGAAAATAAATCATTTTAGTCTATGAGTTTGAAGCTTTTTAACCAAGTAACATGTGATTTCTTTTTTAAAAGACATAGAATTTTCAAATTGACACTTTTAATAACAACTTTTAAACGATGGTTAAATTTTGTCAAGTTGTGTTTAATGGTTACTCATGAAAGTAATGGCATACCTAAGGGAAGCCAAAAGAAGAAGAAATAAAATATTTGTAACTCAAAATCAAAAGTTTGGTCCGATTCTAGATAGCTTCATATTTAAGTTGTGGTTATATTGTAGGCTATACCAAATCCTATTTTATAATTTTTTCTTTTTCGTTAAATGATCTGGTTCCATCATAAAAATAATAGAAAAAGATCTAGGTCTAGTGGATCTGTCCATTGTTATTGCTAAGAATTTGTCACTAAGAGTATTGTAAAACTTATATCCCAAAAAAGAAAAAAATAGAGTAAAAAAAGTCAAACCATAGATATTAAAAATGAACATTTTTCATATAGTAAATAAGTAAATATTCTACTTATCCAAAAAGTAAAAGAATAAAAAGAAAAAAAATATGTGACGAAACTTTCGATTCTTTGGCAGTCATTCCATGAATGGTGTATTTTTGTTTCTGGAATAAAATCTACCGTTTCAATAAAAGTGACGAAACTAGATTTTCTTAATTTATAATATTCAAGTTATTGTCCAATCTTATTAATCTGTACTTTTCTCTCAATAATATTTTTTTCATTAAAAAAATACCAATGCAACCACTATTAGGACAGAGCTAGTCTTAAGTCTTGTAGCATCGCAGGCCAATTTTTCCCAAATTAGTTTAGTGTTGACTTTTGAAGCTCGAAAAACATAAATTACAGATTCTCGTCAATAAAAAAAAAATTGCAGAGAAGGCAACTTGTTGTCCAAGTTATCGTGCCGGGGACTTGGGAATCTTCTCTTCCCGATTGCAATTTTCTAACGAACCTACAAATTGAATAAACAGAAATTTTCTATTCCGGGACCTTGGAGCCCAAACATCCAAACAAATATATACATCACAAACTTGTTGTTTCGGAGGGTTGGTGTACTTGAATAGGATCTATTTCAGTCGAGGCAAGTGTTGGACACTTTCTCCGTAAGACGAGATTGCCCCGTATATTTCAGTGCGGTACGGGCTACGGCAATCGTCCCCAAGATACAACGACTGTTAGGGCGTTTCCAAGACCGTTGCACACGTATCTCGAAACTTTCGGGCGAACCCTTATATACCCAGAACTTTCGGACTCTTGTAAGTGAGAATCGGGGGGAGAGAAGAAGACAACTATTGCTAATGAATGCTTATGCAATGAGTTGCTGGGATGAGGATTATGGCAAGGGGGTAGGCCTATTTATAGGCTGGAGGAGGCAGGGAGGCAGCCAACCCGAAGGGACGTGTCCGCTTGGCCAGCAGGCTGTCTGGCTGCGCTCGTGGCCCTTCGGTGGCTTCTGGATACTTCCGGGCGCGCCCAGGCTACGCTGGCGCCCTTTCGCGATGGATCTCGCACCCCTTCGGCCTTCTGGAAGTCTCCTGCACATTCCTGCCCGTCGCGCTCGCAGCTCCTCGTCGCTTCGGTAGCTGCCTCCGGACCCGGGCAAAATACTTAAGGCTCCTCCAGCTCCTCGCGATGATGCGCACGTGCGAAGTGCGCCACAAAGCGCCCATTGCGACCTGCGTCCAATGCGCCATGTGCACACGCGCGTGCGCGTGCTCGTGCTCGGACCGTGCTTCGCACCATCGTCGCAGCTAGCGGTGGGTCAGCCTTTAGGTAGCCAACCAAGTTTGAGAGGTGAGGAGGGGAATTCCTTATAAACAAGAAAATCCTCCTTGCTCTAATCAATGTGGTATTGCACTTTTCCATTTCCCTTTTGGGCCTCCACTTTGGGCCTTACCATTTTGGGCCAAATGCATTAAAATGCATTCAACCCAACAATCCCCCACATGAATGATGATTAATGCATGCATACTCTAATCGAAAATTCTGACGTGTTATTATTGCATTGAGACAGGTAGCTTGTGGCTTTGAACCTTCTCTAGTAATATGTTATCAGATTTACTCGCTGCTCGGTGAACGTGATGTCTTGAACCGTCAACTTTTGGTGTAAACCAAGACAATAACATTTACACAATAATAACCCTAGTATATTTGGGTTCTCACGTTGTGTCCGTTTCGGCCATGGACCGTATCTTGGATTCATAAGTTTTTTTTCCATTTGAAGCGGCCTCACTTCACACTTGCATAGGTGATCTCCTATCAGGGGTATCCTGCCATACTCCACCTTTATCAAGGTATAGGAATCATTAAAAGCGTAATGCTTAACCTTACCACACCTCTGCAGGTTGATACCTAGGCAGCTTCTGAGAATGAGATAGGTTCCAGGTTATTTACTGAACCCTCCATAACTTAGTTGTCTCATTGAACCAAGTTTGTGGGATCTCCACTCATCATGGTTGAGTTACCGCTATGGATGTTCTTTAGTGTGTAAATTTTAATCCCATTCCCCTTACTACGTTGTACATTTGATCTCTATTGATTCCTTTCGTAAAAGGATCAGCTAAGTTGTCCTTGGACTTTACATAATTAATGGTGATCACCCCACTAGAGATCAACTGTCTAACGGTATTGTGTCTCCGACGGATATGTCGAGATTTTCCATTGTACATTGTACTTTGTGCTCTCCCGATTGCAGACATGCTATCACAATGTATTAATACGGGAGGTACCGGTTTGCTCCAGCACGGAATATCCTCTAGGAAGTTTCTGAGCCATTCAGCTTCTTCCCCAGCTTTGTCTAGCGCTATAAACTCCGACTCCATGGTGGATCGAGCTATGCATGCTTGTTTAGAGGACTTCCAAGACACGGCACCTCCTCGTATGATGAATACGTATCCACTCGTGGATTTGGAGTCCTTTGTGTCTGATATCCAGTTTGCGTCACTGTATCCTTCTAATACAGCAGGATATTTAGCATAATGTATACCATGGTTTATGGTATGTTTTAAATACCGTAAAACCCTTTCTAGAGCTAGCCAGTGATCCTTTCCTGGATTACTTGTGAATCTGCTAAGTTTACTAACTGAGTACGCAATATCGGGGCGAGTGCAGTTTGTTAAATACATCAAGCTCCCGATAATTTGCGCATACTTCAGTTGAGATACTGGGTCCCCTCGATTCTTGGCTAAGAGTCTTAACCAGAGGTTTGTCAAAAGCTTCAAATTTCTTGAGTACGCTTTCCACGTAGTGGGATTGTGTCAAGATAATTTTGTCAGCTTTTCTAGAAATTTTTATTCCTAGTATGACGTCTGCCAGACCCATATCTTTCATGTCAAAGTGATTCTTTAACATGTTCTTAGTTTTCACAATAACCTCTTTATTGCTTCCCGTAATTAGTAAGTCATCTACGTAGAGACATACAATTACGTAAGCTTCAGGTGTGCCCTTAATGTAAACACATTTATCGCACTCATTGATCTTAAATCCATTTGACAGCATTGTTCTGTCAAATTTCTCGTGCCACTGTTTCGGCGCTTGTTTTAGCCCGTATAGTGACTTGACTAGTCGGCACACTTTATGCTCTTGTCCGGGAGCCACAAACCCTTCAGGTTGCTCAATGTATATCTCCTCTTCCAGTTCTCCATTTAGGAAAGCTGTTTTTACGTCCATTTGGTAGATCTCGAGGTTATAGAGTGCTGCAATAGCTATGAGTATTCTAATTGATGTGATTCGTGTGACCGGTGAATACGTGTCAAAGAAATCATATCCCTCCTTCTGTTTGAACCCCTTAGCTACCAATCGAGCTTTGTACTTGTCAATTGATCCATCAGCTTTGTATTTCCTTTTTAGGATCCACCTGCATCCCAAAGGTTTGCAGCCCGGTGGGAGATTCACGATTTCATACGTGTGGTTTTGCATAATGGATTCTATCTCACTATTGATAGCTTTCTTCCAGAGAGGAGCATCTGGACTGGACAATGCCTCTTGAATTATCCTGGGTTCATCTTCTAACGCGTAGGTTAGATAGTCCGGACCAAAGGATTTGGTTACCTTTGTCAGTTTACTACGTCTAGGTTCATCTTTTTCCTGATTGGACCCTTGTGTAGTCTCGTGAGCCCTTTTCTTTGAGCTTCCTTCCTTTCTTTCCTTATTAGGAAAGCTATTCTCAAAGAACGTTGCGTTCCTTGATTCTATGACCATTCCTGTGTTTCTCTCAGAGTTTTCAGATTTATGCACAAAAAATCGATAAGCACTACTATTTTGTGCATATCCGATAAAGATGCAATCAATAGTCTTGGGTATTATTCTCACCTGCTTAGGCTTAGGTACTTCGACCTTTGCTAGGCACCCCCACACTTTAAGGTAACCGTAAGAAGGCTTCCTTCCTTTCCATAGTTCATATGGAGTTTTATCTCTTTTCTTGTGTGGCAATTTGTTTAGAATGTGGTTAGCTGAGAGCACAGCTTCCCCCCACATGCTCTGGGGTAAGCCCGAGCTAATGAACATAGCGTTCATCATCTCTTTAAGAGTTCGATTTTTGCGTTCAGCTACGCCATTTGATTGAGGTGAATATGGAGCATTCGTCTGATGAATAATGCCATGTTCTTGACAGAGTTCCTCAAACGGAGCTACATATTCTCCTCCTCGATCACTTCGGATCATTTTGATTTTCAAGCTGAGTTGATTTTCAACCTCATTCTTATATCTCTTAAAGGCATCAAGAGCTTCGTCTTTGCCCTTTAGGAGATATACGTAACAGTATCTCGTGCAATCATCGATAAACGTGATGAAGTATTTCTTCCCGCCTTTAGTTTGCACGTGTTTCATATCGCAAGTGTCCGTATGAATTAACTCTAAAGGCGTAGTACTTCTCATTTATCGGATGGGTTGAACTCTAGATTCGGCAATAAATTTAAACTTACTAACTTTCTTAGCGAGTTTAAATTTACGTGTCCTAATTTACCATGCCATAAATTAGAACACTCGGCCAAGTAAGAAGAAGCATTAACTTTATTTTCACCGTTAAAGGTGCGATGTACAGTTATTATATTCATCTTAAATAGCCCCCTTTCTAGATAACCCTTTCCTATGAATTGACCCGCTTTGGTCAGTACAAACTTATCAGCCTCAAATACAAGCTTAAGACCGGCTTTGCTTAACAGTGAGCCGGAAACTAAGTTCTTGCGGATGTCCGGGACATGCAGCACATCCTTGAGGGTCAGCTCCTTTCCTGAGGTCAGCTTCAGGACCACCTTACCCAGACCTACGATCTTGGACGTTGAGGAGTTTCCCATGAACAGCTTTCGGCCGGTGATCGGGATATAGTTTGAGAATATCTCCTTATCCGAGCAGATATGGCGGGTAGCTCCAGTGTCCACGAACCAATCTCTTGGATTGTCCACCAGGTTGGCTTCAAACACCACAGCTGACAGATCCATCTGGGATAAGTCTTCAGCCAGGTTAGGCTTTCCTTGGTTGTCCTTCTTCGGCTGGCGACAGTCCTTAGCCATGTGGCCGAGTTTGCCGCAGTTGTAGCAGTCACCCTTGATCTTCTTATTCTTTTTCTTCTTGGGCTCTTCTTGCCACTTGTTCCCTCAGCGAGGTGCACGGTGGTCTCAGAGTTGGCCTTACCTTGCTTGACTTCGGACTTTCGGTTGTCTTCCTTTATCCTAAGTCTCACGATCAGGTCTTCTAGGCTCATGTCCTTCCTCTTGTGCTTGAGGTAGCTCTTGAAATCCTTTCAGAGCGGGGGGAGCTTCTCGATCATCGCAGCTACTTGGAAGGACTCGCTGAGTTGCATCCCTTCGGCTTGGATCTCATGGAGGATCAACTGCAGCTCCTGCACTTGGTCGATGACCTTCTTAGAGTCCACCATCTTGAAGTCGAGGAATCGACCGACGATGAATTTCTTCATCCCGGCATCCTCTATTTTGTACTTCTTCTCGAGTGAACTCCACAGCTCCTTAGCAGTCTTGGCTTCCGCGTAGACATTGTAGAGCGTGTCGTCCAGTCCATTTAGGATGTAGTTCCGGCATAGGAAGTCGCTATGACTCCATGCATCGAGGGCGTTGATCTTCTGTTGATCTGCCTCATTTTTCGCCACCTTCGGAGCCTCTTCCTTCAAGAATCGGACCAGGTTGAGCGTCGTCAGGTAGAACAACATCTTCTGTTGCCACCTCTTGAACTCGGTACCGTTGAACTTGGCCGGCCTTTCAGCGTGGACAGTTCCCGGGACCGCTGGTGCTGAGCTTGTCGATGCCATCTTCAAGTACACGTTATCATCTTACGATTGTTGTTTCGGAGGGTTGGTGTACTTGAATAGGATCTACTTCAGTCGAGGCAAGTGTTGGACACTTTCTCCGTAAGACGAGATTGCCCCGTATATTTCAGTGCGGTACGGGCTACGGCAATCATCCCCAAGATACAACGACTGTTAGGGCATTTCCAAGACCGTTGCACACGTATCTCGAAACTTTTGGGCGAACCCTTATATACCCAGAACTTTCGGACTCTTGTAAGTGAGAATCGGGGGGAGAGAAGAAGACAACTATTGCTAACGAATGCTTATGCAATGAGTTGCTGGGATGAGGATTATGGCAAGGGGGCAGGCCTGGCACTTCGCCACAAAGCGCCCATTGCGACCTGCGTCCAATACGCCATGCGCATACGCGCGTGCGCGTGTGCGCGAGCGCGTGCTCGTGCTCGGACGGTGCTTCGCACCGTCCTCACAGCTAGCGGTGGGTCAGCCTTTAGGTAGTCAACCAAGTTTGAGAGGTGAGGAGGGAAATTTCTTATAAACAAGGAAATCCTCCTTGCTCTAATCAATGCGGTATTGCACTTTTCCATTTCCCTTTTGGGCCTCCACTTTGGGCCTTACCATTTTGGGCCAAATGCATTAAAATGCATTCAACCCAACAAAACTCTGTGATCAAAGTCAGAGAGTGACAATTTATAAGTTTCTCTAGAACTAACCGAATCCTAAACTTTCGGCAATTTATATATAGCGTGTATCATCCGGGAAAGTACCGTTTGACACGTGTCCATTTAAGAGTTGATTACTAATGTCAATGGCTCAGAAGAGAAGCGAGAAAGGAGATAAACTAGCAGCAGCAGCAACCAAGAAGACAGGGCCACCTCCTTCTACTTCCTGGCCAGATCTTCCCGAGCACGTCATCAGCTTGATATGCGACGAGTTATCTCTAATGGCCACCATCCGCGGAAGAGGAGTGACCAAGTTGTGGAGAGCCGAAAAGGGCACTTACGAGTCTGGTAGTTGCACTACCCGCAGGATATTTGCTAGTCCATGGCTAGAGCTCTCGACTCACCCACTTGAAACAAAGCTTCCAAGCCAGGTCCATCTCTACGTAACTCCACTCCGTTGGAGCAACATGACTGTGGCCCGTAACATGCGGCCCCTACATTTATACGCGCGCGGGGATGCTTCGTTGCCAACTGAGTTCCGCGGGTTCAGCACGAATATCAGAAGGCATCATATGGTTTGGGGAGGCACTACTCACAGTGTAATACCCAACTATATCACCGAAAATTAGTTTGATTTAATCATGTATGCTCGGTAAAATAATAATATACATTTTTGTGAAATAGAAATATAATTACAGATTTAGATCAAGGTATTAAGTAAAATTATACTTGCGAACTTAAGTGACAATAAAATAAAAGCTTCATTCAAACTTATCTAAGATTAACAAATGAAAAATAAAATAACATAAAATGGATCTATCTCCACCGAATCACAAAATGAAACTAGATAAATATGAAGTAGTAAAAAAAAAGAGTTAAAACGTGGCAAATATTGAGTTTGGCCACGAAAATGTGGTCCAATATAAAATTGATTAGTGGACATTACTTGTTCTCATTTAAAAGCTACAGCAAGCAAATATAAAAAGGCGGAAGACTAAGAGGCGGTGAAAGATGGCAATTTGGTGTAATGGTAAATAGTGAACTCCACCAAAACAGTTAAAGAAGTAAGCCGTGAGGAAGAAAAAGATGATAGATTAAAGGGAAGCAAAAAAAATAAAATAATAAAAGGAGGCTGGAGACCGACGAAGATAGAGAACCTAAATCAATATGGTAAGTAAATCTTCATATATTATATAAATTATTGAATATCAGTATCTAATTACGAAATTGGTAAGTAAGGCTGGAATATTGGTTAAAACGATTCCAAGATAAAACTGGAAGGTAATTTATTGCTGAGGTTTAATTGATTTAGAGTAACTACTTATGGTACATGATCTTGATCTTGCTGGGATAAGACACAAGATAACTAAATATACTGTAGCAGAAATTATTTTTAATCAAACGTGATATGAATAATTAATATATAGAAAGTATCTCAATAACGATGAACTCAAACCATTTAGTTGAATCGGAAGATGGACTAATAGAAATAAAGTCGATTACTAAATACTTATCTTTGCTTAGGATAAGTACCAACGAAAAGAAAAAGGAGGATGTTTGCTTTTACCAATATAATCAGAATGTTGAAATTATATATTGTTGAGTAATGAGTATAATATCCTACGAGACATCATTCAGAGGAAGGCTATAAAGGAAGATTATAATCATTAAAAAATATGAGTTAATAAATGTATCTTAGAATCATAGAAGATAATAAACCTATTTCAACTGAACTAGAGCCTTCATGAAATCAGTTGGGTTATTTTAAATGCCACGTGTTGAGTAAGTTTTCGGTGAACCTTGGAATCAAATTACTAAGTACTTATAGCAATACTTGTTCGATGAATTCAATTGGTCTGAAACGAAATTGTGTGTTTCGTCTATTTAAATGGAAATTTTATAATATATAAGAAGCTAGGAAGAAAATAGAACTGATGGATAAGTCTAATAGAATTGACAAGCTATATGTATTATGATATAATTGAATTAGAGAAATGGATATTGGTTGTGACAGGTTTGAGATTGCAATAATTGTACGTTGGGGAATTTGAGCGTGGATCACGTAAAGGGGAAAGGAGTTTGTATATTGGGGGAAAGAAATTCACTGATGGACGTTCGGTCAAAATGGTAAACAAATAATATGTGACTCGTGCTTTCTTTGGCGCACTCTATTTATTTGTTATGATTTGAATATGGTATTGTTAGTGCATATTGTGCATTTTTCATATGAGCATGAAGATGTGACATTATGATTTGTAAGTGTTTGATTAAGTTGGCCTCGAGTGGGCACTAGAAATATCGGTTTGTTCATTGGACATATTTAATTCGTTTGGAACCTATGAATTTGTGTGATACGAATAACTATATGATATAGATAGCTCTGCTATGTGATATGGTTGCCTACGGCGGGCAGAACTATTTGGCCGATGAGGTTGGTCTGATATGATATGGTTGCCTACGGCGGGCAGAACTATTTGGCTGATGAGGTTGGTCTGATATGATATGGTTGCCTACGGCGGGCAGAACTATTTGGCCGATGAGGTTTGTCTGATATGATATGGTTGCCTACGGCGGGCAGAACTATTTGGCCGATGAGGTTGGTCTGATATGATATGGTTGCCTACGGCGGGCAGAACTATTTGGCCGATGAGGTTGGTCTGATATGATATGGTTGCCTACGGCGGGCAAAACTATTTGGCCGATCAGGTTGGTCTGATATGATATGGTTGCCTTCCGGCGGGCAGAACTATTTGGCCGAGGAGGTTGGTTGATGATGGTACCTTTGAGATATGGTATCCTCGTGTTGGAGAGGAGTGATACAATTAAGATTCTGTTGAATATTCGTCCAGTTCTGTGATATGATTTTGGAATTATGTGTTCATGTGTGAAACTGAGTGACGGTATGGGACGTTGCGTAGTTTGCTCATGTTTGTGTGCCGTTGTGATTATATATTAATATTTGGTCATCTGGTAATTATGACTTTATAATAATGTAAATGTCCGCATGATTCAATTGCCATGTTAGTCATATGCATGTGTTAGGTATGTTTGTGTATTGAGTAGCTAAATAAATTGCGATACATATGTTATTTGTTTACGGGGTGTTGCAAAACACTCACCTCCCTCTCACCAGTTTTTGCAGGAACTCGTACATGAGTTGTATTTGTTCAGAGATCTGCTATGATTGTACCAAGTCCACTTTGTTCTCCAGGACTTGCATCGAGGTCTCCAGTTTGTATTTTGTTCTTTGATCTAGAAGCTCCGTAGTTACATAGTTTAATTTGATCTTGGGAAAAGAACATATGAATATGTATTAAAAAGGAAAAGCTTGGCTTATATTTTGTAAATTTAGAATATGAAACTAGAATATAAAACTAAAGATCATTAAGTTTTAAATTTTATATTTAAAGGCTTATTATTATAAATTCTGAATATGTTTGAGGCTCGCTAGATTTCTTTGTGATTAAAGTAGTTGAAGTCTAGCGCCGGTCACCGACCATCGATTTGGGTCGTGACACACAGATACTAGTGGAGATATTTCTGCAAAGGGTATGGTTGTTGTTGGAGGTACTTGGACACTTGCATTACTGACCCGAATTGTCGGGACCCATCAGAGGCGCCGTCTCATCTCTTTCGCATTGCCAATGTGATAGGAATCCATGGAAATTTCTATGTCCTGAGCCTGCAAGGAACCCTCGCGCTTGTCGAAGAGGTGGGTTCAGATTGGGAGCTTAAGATCACGCGTGTTGGGAAACGGAGGGCTGTCCCTTCCATTCAGTGCAAATACTATAGGGAATTGATGGTGGAATCTGACGGGAAGGTGCTGGTGGTTTTCCTTATTTCCAGAAAATCCATAGAGGTTGTTGATGACGTGGAAGTCTACGAGGTGGATGCCGTTGACCTTGCGTTGGTTAAGAGGAAGGCCATTAATGAAGGTAGGAGCTTGTTCTTGGGGACCAACTGTGCAATGTCTGTGTTAGCAAGCCAAGTAGTTGGTTGCAGGAGGAATTGCGTCTATTTTGCCATCTATCCTGATCAAGGTTGGTGGGTTTATGATATGGAAATTAACAGCATCTCTGATGGATGCCTGTGACGGCTCTCTATTTACTAGAGATTATTTGTTTAAATTAAAAACCTCCCCTTCAAAGATTCATATCTAGAAATATTTGTAACAGGTGCTCGGATAAATACACTCCTGGACAAGCAAATGAGCTAGCCAATTGGATTGCAATGATGTCGGAACTCAGAATATGTCTATTCAAGTCGTTATAGTATCCGCTATCAGAGCTTCATACACTTTTGTATAAAGACTTTCCGACCTAATGTTAATGAAATAGTATGTTTTTTCTGGCGAAGGGACGCGAAGCAGCAACAGGCGTCCCGTCAGGACTACAGGTAGACCCGAGACGCTTCTTTAGAGAGGTTGGAGCCCCTTCGGAGTTGCCAGGCAGTCCTTCAAAAATTCCTGCCTCCATTGCCTATAAATAGGCCCTTCTCTCCTCATTTGAACTCACACCTAACACTCATTGCATACGCATTCATTAGCAATAGTCGTTCTCTTCTCTCTCTCTCAAGAAAGTTTCGAGCATCTAGCGGTTCGACGAAGCTTCGAGACTCGTTGTGCTACAATTTTGGAAGTAACTAGTCGTTGTATCTTGGGGACGATTGCCGTAGCCCGTTAGCACTGAATACGGGACAATCTTGTCATATGGAGAAAGAGTCAAACTCTTGCCTCGACTAAGATCCTAATCAAGTACACCACCTCCGACAAACAACAATCGTAAGACGAGATCTGTGTACTTGAAGATGGCATCATCAAGCTCTGCACCAGTGCCAATGGTCCCGGGAGTTGTCCACGCCGAAAGGCCGGCCAAGTTTAATAGCACAGAGTTCAAGAGATGGCAACAAAAGATCTGTTCTACTTGACAACGCTCAACCTGGTTCGATTCTTGAAGGAAGAAGCTCCGAAGGTGATAGAAAATAAGGCTGATCAACAGAAGATCAACCCCTGAATGCATGGAGTCACAGTGACTTCATGAAGATCAAAAAGCCAACAATGGCTTTTCTACTTGGCCAGATCTTCCCGAGCAGCTCACAGAATTAATATCAAGTGAGCCAACCCTAATGACCACAATCCGTGGCAGTGGCGTGATCAAGTTATGGAGATCCAGAAATGGGAATTGCAGGTGCTTAAGTTCCTCAACTGGTTCACATCCTCTTCCATGGCTTGAAATCTACGATCACCCACTCGAGTTAAAGGCAATCCCAATGGATTCATCAACCTCTTTCGAGCCAAAAATCCGGAAGGTGGATCATTATGCCAGGTCTTGGCTTGTCTACTCGTCGAATACTCGCGGGGACAGTTCTTCGATAGTTGATCAATATCATGGTCATTGGTGGAAAGATAGTTGGATCAAGAAAATTTATAGTTTGCATTGGAATGGCAGCAACGAAGATCGACCACCGTTCTATTTCTGCAACATGCCAAGGCCTAATGGGATTCGGTATAGTTGGAAGAAACTGAACTGTGACACCCTTGACCCGAATTGTAATGACCCATCAGAGCTGTCCCATTTCTTTCGCATTGCCAAGGGGATTGGATTCCAGGACAGGTTCTATGTCCTCAGCTTGCAAGAAACTCTTGCGGTTGTCGAAGTTCGGATTGGGAGCTGAAGATCACGTGAGTCGGAAAAAGGAGGGCCGTTCCTTCCATTCAGTGCAAGTACTTCAGGGAATTCATGGTGGAATCAGATGGAAAGGTGGTGGTGGTTTTCCTGCTTTTCAGACAATCCCACGAGGTTGTTGATGATGTGGAAGTCCACGAGCTGGACACCGATGGCCTTAAGCTGGTTAAGAGGAAGGCCATTAATGGAGGTAGGAGCTTGTTCTTGGGGACCAACTGTGCCATGTCTGTCTTGGCAAGCCAAGTAGTGGGTTGCAGTATCTATCCTGATCATGGTTGGTGGGTGTATGATATGGAAACCAACGATATAACGACTATGACATAATCCGTCAATTCATCTTTCTACTATATGGATTGGTGTACTTACTTTTGAAAAAACCACGAGATGAATTTCTTTGACGTTGTTTTTTTCTTGAAATTGCAATTGTCGCAACTAGTTTGATAGAAGTTTGTCTTTATTTTTTAGCACCGAACCTATGCAGTTTATCACTAGCATTTAATCACTAACATCCCTTGTATTACCGGGCATAAACAGTTTTTTTTCCGGAGTTGATAGTATTTTTTGGAATGATTATTGCAAAAAAGTATATTTTTTGGTCAAAAATACTAATTTATTTTTAGTAGTAGTTGGTTCCTACCAAGAAAAAAGTCTAATGCCAACAAATCCACATGATATTATTTATAAAATAGCTCGGTTGAATCTGAGGTCAGTTATAGAGGAAATAGAAGACAAGGGAGATTTTCGTGATACTATAAAAGTTAGTGATTTATTTTAAATAGTACTCGATAATATTTAGCTATGAGAAATTATAAAACATACTTTTTTTTAATATCAGAAAACCCAACCACCATAACTAGCCCCTACATTTCATCGGTTGACTATTTTGCGTCAGAAATACGTCAAATTACAGGTTAAAATTTTTTTCAAATATTTATCCAAGAGATAAATAATCCAAAATTTTAGGCAAATGTCAACTCATGTAAGGCAGGACTGCTAAAAACTATAATGTAAGGTGAATCCATCACGGTGTAGACTTCCAAAAGAATGGAAAAAATGAGAACAGCTTGATCATATTGATTTAGGCGATAAGAAGCAATATAGTTTGGATTTACACAAGTAATAACAATGTTCTTAGTGTCGCAGACTATTTAGGTGTTTCAAGTCATTCGGTGTACCTTTGTGGTTCTTTTAGTTTACTTTTTCTTAGGTAAAAAAATATAATTTATTATCTATCAAAATAAAGTAAATGTTTACAATTTTCAAATGAAAAAAGTAAATGCTTAACCAACAAGCATATTGCCAGGTAAGATTGTTCTTTTACATATCGATTTTGAGTACCCTTCGAATGCAACATTATTAAATATTTGTAGAAATTTTTTTACTTTTCAGAAGCTTTATTTGATTTATCTTTTCGGTGGTTTTCCTAATACCGGATAGTACTAATTAAGCATTCTAATAATGCTGCTAAATGCATAGAGTAAGTTAGTAATAAGCTTAGCTCAACTAATTATATACAAAAGACCCTTGATATGAATTGGACTATGCATAATGTTCTTTGTAAAAAAAAACCAACCAAAAACCCTCAAAATATTAAAACAAGCACGAGAACTAATCTTTCGAGGAATAGCCAGTTGGCATTTTAGGCGTTGACTGACGACTATAGGCAAATTGCAACTTATCGCCCAAGGATACTAGGAATCTCCCATTAAAATTTCCTTGTAAGCTTGTTTATAAATTAATTTTCAACTTTTTTTAAAAACAATCAAACCTTGGAGCCCAAGAATTTTCGCATATTTATACTCCATAACTCATTCAAACTCAAAAATTAAATTGAGCCACTTACCTTCAAAATGTTTTTTTGAGCCACTCTAATTTGAGACTTAATTTTAATAAATAAAATTTCCTTTTTTCAAAGTTAAAACACCATTTTTAGAAATCAAATCTCTAGTTCATCCTTTGAACTAGAACTAGCTCGGAACTTGATCAGTAGTTATAGATGGCTCCAAAGAAAAGCAAGAAAAAAGAGAAACTAGAAGCCAATGATCGCTTTCCAACTTGGGCAGATCTTCCCGAGCAGCTCATCGAATTAATATCAAGCGAGCCAACCCTATTGGCCACTGTTCATGGAAGTGGCTTGACCAAGTCATGGAGATACAGAAACGGGAATTGCACTTCCTCTGCTGTTTCACATCCTCTTCCATGGCTTGAAATCTCAGATTAACAAACTGAGACAAAGCGAATCCATATGGATCCATGGACCTTTTTCCACCCAAGAATCCGGAAATTGGATCGATGTACCCAGTCTCGGATTGTCTACTCGTTGAATACCCGCGGGGACACCTCTTCGACACTTTATCAATTTCATGGTCTTTGGTGGAAAGGTAGTTGGATCAAGAAAACTCGTAGTTTGAAGTGGACAGCCATCTCCAGAGACCTACTACCATTCTATTTCTGCAACATACCATGGCCTTATGTGATATATAGTTGGAGGAAACTAAACTGTGACACTGTCGATCTGAATTGTCATGACCCATCAGAGCAGTCTCATTTCTTCCGCATTGCCAATGGGATCGGATTCCATGGCAGGTTCTATGTCCTCAGCTTGCAAGGAACCCTTGCAGTTGTCGAAGAGGTGGGTTCGGATTGGGAGCTTAAGATCACGCGAGTTGGGAAAATGAGGGCTGTCCCTTCCGTTTACGCCAAGCACTTCAGGGAATTCACGGTGGAATCAGATGGGAAGGTACTGGTGGTTTTCCTTGTTTCCAGAAAATCCATCGAGGTTGTCGATGATGTGGAAGTCTACGAGGTGGATGCCGGTGACCTTGCGTTTGTAAAGAAAGAATAGCATTAATGGAGGTAGGAGCTTGTTCTTGGGGACCAACTGTGCCATGTCTGTTTTGGCAAGCCAAGTAGTGGGTTGCAGGAGCAATTGCGTCTATTTCAGTATCTATCCTGATCATGTTTGGTGGGTGTATGATATGGAAACAAACGATATAACGACTATCGGATAAAAATTTACATAATTCTTTTAATTTAAATACGCGTTGTGTCATTTGGATTGGTATATTACTTTTGGAAAAATCTTGACAAGTACGAGAAGATCTACTTTGAAGTTTTTTTTTCTTCTTGCAATTGTAATTGTCGCAACCAACCAGTTTGATAGAAGTTTGCCTTTATTTTTCTCGGTAAATTCTAACCCGCTATTGAGGTTTGAAGTAATACTAATATGCAGCCAGCCCACTTTTAGTCACCTCATGTTTGCCAAATTGAAGTAATATGCCCATCCATCCATCCGGCATGTTCGCAAAGTATTCGTGCTATAGAGATCCTACTTTTGTTCTATGTGATAATAATAATAAATAGGGTAAAATAATGATGGGTCCACAGCTTTTGAAAATAAATAAATTAATAAAAAGAACTTTCTCTCTCTCTAAATTCTCTCTTCCTTAATATACTCCCCCGGTTCTGTCACATCCCTCCTTTCGCCGACTGGAAGGGCGAGCGGCGCTGGTAGAACCCTGACTGTTAATGGCGAGACCCAAAGAAGGGATGGAGAGCTTGACGCTCTTAGTTGATTTCATGCCTTCTAAGTGGGGAGGAGAGGATCTGATAATTTTCTTTAGAAGATTCAAATAAGAGATCCCATTTTGGGTTTGTAAGACTAGGTCTTCGTGAAGATCTAGAGGGGATCATTAGGAAGACGAATAGGTTTCAATTTAGTGCTAGGAAGCTTTATGTGACTTGTTCAAAGTTTGAGAGGGGATCCTCTCTCGTAAAGAGCTGGTGGTAAAGATGGCTGATACGGTGCCAAGGAAAGAAGATTCTTTTACTTTTGGTCCGTGGTCCAGTACAAGGGAAGTCTCCGGTTGCAGCCCAAGCGATACGCTTTGTTCTGGATGCTCAGCAACTCCGCTATATTCACCAGAATCTAAAATGACTCCCCAAAATAGAGAGATTTGAACTCAAATAGGAATCCTCAGGCTGTGCTGAACAAGTGACCCGGCCTAAATAAGAGCATACCAAGTCTTGGCCGAATATTGAAAGATCTAGCTCAATCAAAGAAATCTAAAGTTGTAACCGAATATCAAAGAATCCTCTGCTCCAAAGTAAGAAAATCTCGTCCCAGACTAATATAGGAAAATTCCCACCACGTCCTAGCCAACTCCGTACACCGGCCTAGATGCTTGTTCCAATTGGACTTCAACGATTCGAAAACATTCTCAAGGGTCCAAACTGAAAACCCAAGCGAAACATAAACCACCCGAGTCCATGCCTGAGACACGTCCACACAAAGCTCTCCTCAGCCTAAGAGCATGCAGACAAATGAAGCCAGCAACAAATGATGCGGGCAGCCAAATACGACCAGCGACAAGCAAGGTAGATGGACAAACGCAACCAGAAAGATGGTCGTGACCAACAGAATACTGAGCTTAGTAGGCGGATAAAAGCAAGCAAGCGAACAACCGAGAAACCCAACAGATTGATGTAGGCGAGCAGATGATTGAGTGAGGCAGATGAGATAGCATACAATCTGAAGTATCCTATTTCGACCGTCCTCTTGGAGACCAGTCCATCCTCTTGAAGACCGATCTTTCTCTTGGAGATCGACCATTCTCTTGTCAACCGACCGCCCTCTTGGAGATCGACCGCCCTCTTGGAGATCAGACCGCCCTCTTGAAGACCGACCGCGCTCTTGGTTATCGATCGTCCTCTTGGCACTTGAGACCTATTGACAAAACCAACCGAAGACCGATCCCGTCTTAATGCCCACCAAAAGTCAAGTCCATCTCAACGCCAACCAAATACTGGGTCCGTCCAAATATCAAGCAAAGACCGGGTTTGTCTCAATGCTAACCGAAGGCCGAGTCCATCTAGACAAGAGATTAGAGACAGTTTTGCCACACCAGAGAACTTGAGATGTATTGACAATACCAGGGTTATTTTGTACTTCAACAATATCATAATATTCTTTACCTACCAAAAAAAAAGGTAAAGAAACACCAGCTGCAATCCCAAAAAATGATGGAATCATTTGAGGAGTAGACAGTCGAGTTGGGCGTTGACTAACGACTATAGCAAGGCAACTCGCAACTTGTCGCCCAAGGGAAAGTAAGAATCTCCTCTCCTATTGAAGTTTTCTTGTAAGCTTGTTTATATATTTTTAAGAATAAAGCTTGTTTATGAATTGATATTCAATTTTTTAAAGACAATTGAACCTTGGAGCTCAAGCATTTTAGCATATTTATACACCATATCTCATCTAGAAACCAATAATTAAATTGAGCCACTCAAATTTGAGACTCAATTTTTATAAATAACCCTTCCTTTTTTTTCAAAGTTCGAACCCTTATTTTAGACTTAAATATCAAATTTCCACTTTTATCTTTTACCACTTTGAGCTCCGAACTTGATCATTAGTTATAGAGGGCTCCAAAGAAAAGCAAGAAAAGAGAGAAACTAGAAGCCAGCGATCGGTCTCCAACTTGGCCAGATCTTCCCGAGCAGCTCATCGAATTGATATCAAGCGAGCCAACCCTATTGGCGACTGTTCATGGCAGTGCCGTGACCAACTTGTCGCCCAAACGGAAATTGCAGGTGTTTAAGTTCCTCTGCTGTTTCACATCCTCTTCCATGGCTTGAAATCTCAGATAACCCAACAGAGACAAAGGAAATCCCAATTCTGCAACAGACCATGGCGTAAAGGTAGTTCGATCAAGAAAACTCGTAGTTTGAAGTGGAAAGCCATCTCCAGAGACCTGCTACCTTTCTATTTCTTTGGAGGAACTAGACTCTGACACCGTCGATCCAAATTGTCATGACCCATAGAGCAGTCTCATTTCTTACGCATTGCAAAGGGGATCGGATTCCATGACAGGTTCTATGTCCTCAGCTTGCAAGGAACCCTTGCATTGGTAGAAGAGGTGGTTTCGGATTGGGAGCTTAAGATCACGCGAGTCGGGAAAAGGAGGGCTGTCCATTCCATTTACGCCAAGCACTTCAGGGAATTCATGGTGGAATCGGATGGGAAGGTGCTGGTGGTTTTCCTTGTTTCCAGACAATCCATCGAGGTTGTTGATGATGTGGACGTCTACGAGGTGGATGTCGGTGATCTTGCGTTGGCAAAGAAGAAGAGCATTGATGGAGGTAGGAGCTTGTTCCTGGGGACCAACTGTGCCATGTCTGTTTTGGCAAGGCAAGTAGTTGGATGCAGGAGGAATTGCGTCTATTTCACAACCTACTAATCATGGTTGGCGGGTATATGATATGGAAACCAACAATACAACGACTATCACATAAAAATTAATTGATTTATATATGCTTTGTGCCATATGATTTTGTGTATTTACTTTTGAAAAGACCTAGATGTACTTTGAAGTTGTTTTACTTTTTTCTTGCAACTGTAATTGTCGCAACCAGTTTGATAGAAGTTTGTCTTTATTTTTTTCGCTAAATTATAACACGCTATTGAAGTTGCCACGATATTCAGCCTCCCCACTAGAGCTTGCCATAACATTTTGCTTCATTGATCTCCATATTGCAAGGTTTCTACCAACCAATATACATTATCCTGAGGTTGATTGCCTATCATCAATGTTTCCTGGGCAATATGTAAAAGCAGATACATTCAAGTGGCTATTCTGTTTCATAAGAATTCCCTTTCATGGACAGCCTTTTAGGTACTTAAGGATCATATACATTAAAACTAAATGAGGGACACGAGGGGAATGCATAATTTGACTAATTAAGCTAACTTCATATGTAATATCTGCATGGAGGTTTAGGTTGGGGGTGCTTTTCTTTTTTGTGACAGAAAGCGACTTGTTCTTTCGGTTGCATTTCAAGGGCTTTTTAATTTTGGTGCAAATAAATAAGACTTTTTACCCTTTAAAAAAAAGCTAACTACATAGGTAATATCAGGCCTAGTCATGATGAGGTAAATTACTTTGCCTACAATCCTTTGAGACTATAAGATATCCCTTTTCACCTTCATGACTAGACAACTTCAGATTTTATTCTACCGGAGTTGCATAGGGTTTGCATCCAAACTTCTTAGACTCCTTTAGGAGATCAACAACATATTTATCTGATTGATAAACGCACCTTCAGAGGAATAAGCAAATTCAATTCCACGGAAATATTGAGTTTTCGACAGTCTTTGATATCAAAATGACTATGCATATCAGATTTAGGTTTAGATATGAGAAGATCACCCTATATAGCTTTGTTTAATCGACATACCTTACCCGATCCTTGTTGAGTGAGGCTAGGAGGTGGATTCAAATAAATCTCTTCTTCAAGATTTCCCTGCAGAAATACGTTGTCGACCTCCATGTGCTGCATATTCTAGCCTTGATTGATTGCTATAGATATTAATATGTGGATAGTGTTCATTTTAGCCACATGTGCAAAATTTTTATTGTAATCTATTTGTGAAGTTTGTGTAAAACCCTTGACTACCAACGTTGCCTTGTATCTTTCCACAAAACTATCACTTTCACGTTTTATCTTATAAATCCATTTGTTATCAGTGGTCTTTATACCAGCAAGTAATTCAACAATGTCTCATGTATTATTTTTTCAATGCTTCTAATTCTTCTATCATGGTTCCAATTGTTTTTTTAACAGCCTATTCATAGTTTCTAGGTTCTGTTGATCTATCTAAGTAACTGAGGATGACTCAACGATTAGCAGTTATCGGTCGATAAGAGATAAACTCATCAACACGATAGTAATCATGAAAGGTTTTGGAGTCTTTTAATGTGCAATTTGGTTGCTTAGTCCTAGATGACCTCCTCAAGGCAATGCTAGGTTGTAATTGCTTCTCATTACTATTAGATACATGATCAGAATTGCTATCTATTCTGATGCAGTATTCAATGTGTTTTCGTTCGAAGAGACTAGAAAAGACCTTTGTATTCAGTTAAGCAAAGTACCAAATCGTTAAATTTATTCGTAATTGATATCGATTTATGTTATTTGAAGTAAGTACAAATTAGAGGTGGTAAAAAATAGTTTATTATTTTTATCCATGATTGTAAAAGATATTGTTAAAAAAAGATAAAACAATAGATATGTTCATTCACTCTCAAAAAAGTTGTGAACCGATTTGGTAAAAAGACCAAAAATCTTCAAAGTGACCGAGATAAATATGAATCTCGATTTGCCACATCTGCAATAAGTAGTGAACAAAATTTCAGTTATCTGAATATAAATTTTTGTTATCCAATTCTAAATTTATTTTGATTGACATTTTATGTTTTCTAAAAAATTACAATATTTTCTATCCGTGTAGTATTATTGATCTATTAATAGTTATTTCCATGAATATTTTATGTCCAATTAGATGTATTTTGGAAAATATAAATATATAATTTTAATTTATTTGATGAATAATATAAATAAATTAGAAAAACATTTCAAAATTCTTATCTCAAAAAAATAAAATTAATGTAGAAAAAATGTAACTAAAAAAGTGAAGAAAACAATATTATAAAACTGTGATCTTCTGTGATACCCGTTAATGATCGGTTGAAAAAATCTTAAGTGATTTGATGATACTATAGATATCAACAAGTTGCACCTCTTTTCCTTGCAAACATTTTGAAAGAAATCCAAAGTTAAGCGCACTAGGGCTGGAGAAATTTCAAGTGAAGTTTCCTAGAGTACGTGCGAGTGAGGACAAAATACGCTAGAAAGACTCGTGTTGGTATTTGAAGATAGCCAGTCGGATCGCGAGGTGCTATATTTTCTATGATAAATTAGTAGATTTAGAATTGTAATTTTCCACATAACCTAAATCAACGTCTCCTAACTATTTAGTAAATTTCTAACTATTTCAACGAACAAGGCTTATGTCGTTATGGTATATAAAAATTCTTTTTTTAGAAGGTTATGGAATATAAAAATTCGAACACACGAGTAAGAAGATAATGACAACGAGAATATATAGGCCTTGTTCCATATCTATATATAACTAGTTTTAGCCATCACTTGAGTTGATCAACAAAAGATCAGAACGAATATAATCAAAAAGAGAAAGGGGGTTTCCCATCCACATGATTTGTGATTTGTTTTGAATTAAAAAGTTTATCTCTCATGTGCTGTAAGAATCGAAAAATCTATTTGACATTAGTTAAAAAATTCGGGTAGTGTATGGTTATTCATACTAACTTTGGGCAGCTTAAGGTAAATTTTTACGTAACCCTAATTAGGTCAATGTGTACTATAAATACAAGGCCTATAGCCGCATTCCACTGGGGGACAATAATGGATTAATAGGATCGAGAGATGCGTCATTGAAAAGGATGTAAGTCGGTTCTGACTTTACTCGTTGCGTGCTAGTTGACACTGCTTCGATGTTTTCGATTCTGTTTTGGATTTAATCATATCTCGGTCGAATCGTCTGCTTGTATTCATGCATTGGTATCTTCTGTTTGATTAATAAATGAACATTCCCTTGTCTAAGGTTGCGTCTGTGTTCTTGGTGGACTTTATTGTTCTTAGAAAATAATAATAATAATGATTAATGCTAGCCGCGCATGATCTTAGGGTTCTTATAAGTTAAGGCGTGAATAAATTAAGGTTCATATTAGTTGAAGGCTATTGACGTGGATAGGTTTGTAAAGCGCATGAATATTATATAATCAAGTACTGTTGTCTTTTTTATAGATTATAGGCTTGTATTAAATAATTGGACTGCTTGAATTTCATGGGATATGGATATTGTCTTAAGTCCTTTAATTTCCAGGAACTTGGTTTGTAGGTTGTGGGGACTTGGTTTATATTTTTCTGGAAAAACTATAATAAATGTTTGAGAGAATTTATCAGAGGAAAAAGTATAACATGTGTATCGCATAGTTTTCTTGCATTGGATCATTCTGGTTTAACTCTGGTTGAATGAGATTTGTTTGACATGGTAAGTTTAGATTTGTATTAGCAATAGGCGTTGTGTTTCAGTATTGGTCTTGTATTTTGTATATCGGTATTCTATATGTGTATCTGGTATTTTGGACATTATTGACTTGGTAATGCTTCGGTATGAGCTATGGTATTTTGTATTGATTCGGTAATACTCAGTATTATTTATATTCGTATGCGCTGTATTATTTCTGGATTGATCTCTGCCTGTATGAGTTTGACTGCATCCTGTACCATATGGTATTCGTAATCTATTGGTCGGTCTTTTGTGAGGTCCTTCTGAAAACTGTTCTGTTTGAAATTACTATATACTGTACTGGTCGGTATTATCCCTACGCTACTGTGCCCGTAGAGTATTCTGTATGATTTTCATACTCTACGCGAGTGTAGAGGATATCTGTGCCCTGTGGTGAGAACTCATTTTCGCTTCTGTGCTCTATAGTGAAATGAGTACCTACTATGCCCCACAGGATCCCGATATTCCTTTCTGTCTGAAAGGACTATGTACTGTACTGGTCGGGATTATCCCTACGCTACTGTACCCGTAGAGTATTCTGTATGATTTTCATACTCTACGCGAGTGTATAGGATATCTGTGCCCTGTGGTGAGAATGTTAATGTCCATTACTTATTTTACATGTTTTGATTTGACGAGTGTGTAATTGTGATGTCTGCTTGATTGAAGGGTTATTATTAGGTATGATTTGTTATGAAATCTGTGATAGGATTTGATGCATGTATTATGTATTTTTACCGACTTACTGAGATGCGTATCCTCATTAATGTGCGCTGCTGTCTCAGATACTAAGGGACAATTCGGGGGGTGAGAACTAGGAGCAGGTCGCATGCATTGTGCAACACGGCATTTATGTTTTGGATAAACACTTATTTATTATTGTCGATGTAACATTTAAAGATGTTTGTTTTCTAACGTACTTTAAGAGTAATTGAGCCTTACGGAGAATTCTCTCTCTGTGGCGGTTGCCATGCCTATTTTAGGGGCATGACAACTTAAATGGTATCAGAGCATTTTTTCTTTTCATCAAAGCAAATTCTTAAAAAAAAAAAATTTAGTCATTCATAAACATGCATGCATTAGAGAAGAAGTTGGGGGGTTCGGTCGCTTGCGATTGGAGTGAACATTTTATGTGTATTTATATAGGTGATAATTAAATTTTGTTTATCAAGTGATATGCGTCATTTGCATAATTGAGTCTAAATTGAGTACATTAAAGTATGGGCATGATCTATGAATGAACATGGTTTGCGGTTTGCCATTTTAGTCCAGAGTCTTGCACTTTCTGCAATGTGAGATATTCCTAATTGTGATCACTGTAGTACACCGAAAACAAAAGTGAAAAGTCATTGGTAATTATCCTTAAAAAAAAATAGGGGTGAACATGGCGGGGTATTAATTAGAGGTCAAGAGAACTGGAGTTAAGTAAATAGTGCTTCCGAAAATAAAATGTTTATATGAACTTTAAAGACTTCAATTCTTCTGTGAAGATCTTGAGACTAAGTTGATTCCTATCTTATTTGTTTATATACTAGTTGATATCGTTTCATATTGCCTGGTTGCGATAAGTTAATAGTTGATTAATTATAGTATATATATTTTGCTACCTACTGCCTTCATGCATTATACCTCCATACTATTAGTCAAGCTTATTGTTCGTTGTCGACTTCATGGTTCTATTAGAAGTCATGGGTTTTTGGGCATGAGTTGTTATTATATTAGTAGTGTAGACTACTGTCTTCCTGGATGTTATTATGCGAGCTTTTGACACTCTGCCATATATATTCATTATTCATTGTTCTTGACTTTTGATATATATGTACAGTTTATTTCATATGGACGATTTAGTATATATGGACAGTTTATTTAATTTGTAGTCGTTCGTTTGATTTGTTTGTTCTAGTGGCTGTCTGTAGGACATTGTTGTGAATTTATTTGACTTTATTGTGGTTTCGTTTTATTCTGTATATCTTCGTGTCCGTTCGTTTGGTTCTGTTTGAGTCGTGCCTGTCTACTAGTGATGAGTAAAATCTGTCTGGTTTTAGCCATGTGGTGAAATTCGTTCTGTCTGACTTTGCGTGTAAGCGAGATCGTCTCTGTCGCTCCTCGGTCATGTACTTTGTATATATGTGTAAGGGATCACCGTGTAACGAAAAATATGTATGATCAAATGGACGGAACTTTAGAAATTGTCTAGGCCCACGAGGGGATACCTCCTTTCGTCTTTTTTTTTTCTTTTTTCCTGCATTGTCCATTTCTCGATTAAAATAATAGTTTCGTTTGTTTTCTCGGTGAAATAATATAAACACTCAACCTCCCCGCTTAATAAAATAGTTGCTTGTAAGTCGGTTTCATTTAAAGTATAGTTTATATAAACTTTAGATTTACCGCTTTTATTTTATAAGAGGTTTCCTTGGAACTTAGATCATACTCACGATTTCAGTTTGTCTTGAAGCTTGATTTATTGTGCTGTCGCAAGTCCACACCTTCATGATCTTAGTATTTCTTTGCGGAAAGAATAAAATAAATAAATAAAAGATGATTCTTAGAATATTGCATGCTTCGTGAACTTGTTAATGCTTCTTTGAATATTTTAATGCTTTTGAATGTTCTAATGCTTTGAATACTTCTGGATTTCGGAAAAAGAAAGATATATATTAAATTAGAATTTAATCGCATGAATTAAAGTGGTTTCTGCGCATAGGTATATATAATATGAGATGTACATGGACATTGGTCATATACTAGAATCATATGAATAAAATACACCAACTTGGCTAATCGAATAATTATACATGACCACTGCCTGTTATATATTACTTGTGAATCCGTATGTGATCTGAGTATGGAATTTCGTGTGGACTCATTTTTTGTCTAGATTCAATGACGTAGTGTATTCCTGTCTTGCTCTATTCGGTGTGTTCTGTTCTATTCATTTTGATAGTCTATTTTGTTCTGTTCAGTGCATTTTGCTCTGTCTATTCTGATCGTCTATTCGTTCTATTCTATTTTGGTTGGGATTATTTCTACACTACCGTGCCCGTAGAGTATTCCGTCTGGTATTCATACTTTACGTGAATGTAGTCAGCCCTGTTCTATTTCTGCTTGGGATTGTTCCTACAGTACTGTGCCCGTAGGATGTTCCGTGTGATAATCATACTCTACGTGAGTGTAAAAAAAAAACTATTTTTGTCTCGTGGGGAGAGTTCTCGCTCACTGTAGGAAGTATGATTCATATTGTACGTCATATTGGAGGGGAAAGGGTACCCACTGTGTTCCACGGGATCCCAAAAGAATCTGTCTGGCCTAATGTATATGTGAGATTCTTCCTATGGTTTCGTACCCCGTAGAGCACATATGTGTTTTGTGGGAGCATAAGAATGATCTGTGCCCTGCGGAGTTGGTATCTCTTTATGTCATCTGGGCCGCGGAGGAGGTATTTCATCTGTGCCCTGCGGGATCACGCCATATAGTAGGTAGAACTGCAGAGTATCTGTATTGTGTTGCCTGTGTTCGGATTGGATAAAATGATCTTATGTGTTCTCTATGTGAATTGTTGAGGGCTACTTTAATGATGTGTAAGGTTTCGTGATATTTATAATGTAAGTTTGAGGACAAACTTCATTTAAGGGGAGAAGAATGTAAGAATCGAAAAATCTATTTGACATTAGTTAAAAAATTCGGGTAGTGTATGGTTATTCATACTAACTTTGGGCAGCATAAGGTAAATTTTCACGTAACCCTAATTAGGTCAATGTGTACTATAAATACAAGGCCTATAGCCGCATTCCACTGGGGGACAATAATGGATTAATAGGATCGAGAGATGCGTCATTGAAAAGGATGTAAGTCGGTTCTGACTTTACTCGTTGCGTGCTAGTTGACACTGCTTCGATGTTTTCGATTCTGTTTTGGATTTAATCATATCTCGGTCGAATCGTCTGCTTGTATTCATGCATTGGTATCTTCTGTTTGATTAATAAATGAACATTCACTTGTCTAAGGTTGCGTCTGTGTTCTTGGTGGACTTTATTGTTCTTAGAAAATAATAATAATAATGATTAATGCTAGCCGCGCATGATCTTAGGGTTCTTATAAGTTAAGGCGTGAATAAATTAAGGTTCATATTAGTTGAAGGCTGTTGACGTGGATAGGTTTGTAAAGCGCATGAATATTATATAATCAAGTACTGTTGTCTTTTTTATAGATTATAAGCTTGTATTAAATAATTGGACTGCTTGAATTTCATGGGATATGGATATTGTCTTAAGTCCTTTAATTTCCAGGAACTTGGTTTGTAGGTTGTGGGGACTTGGTTTATATTTTTCTGGAAAAACTATAATAAATGTTTGAGGGAATTTATCAGAGGAAAAAGTATAACATGTGTATCGCATAGTTTTCTTGCATTGGATCATTCTGGTTTAACTCTGGTTGAATGAGATTTGTTTGACATGGTAAGTTTAGATTTGTATTAGCAATAGGCGTTGTGTTTCAGTATTGGTCTTGTATTTTGTATATCGGTATTCTATATGTGTATCTGGTATTTTGGACATTATTGACTTGGTAATGCTTCGGTATGAGCTATGGTATTTTGTATTGATTCGGTAATACTCAGTATTATTTATATTCGTATGCGCTGTATTATTTCTGGATTGATCTCTGCCTGTATGAGTTTGACTGCATCCTGTACCATATGGTATTCGTAATCTATTGGTCGGTATTTTGTGAGGTCCTTCTGAAAACTGTTCTGTTTGAAATTACTATATACTGTACTGGTCGGTATTATCCCTACGCTACTGTGCCCGTAGAGTATTCTGTATGATTTTCATACTCTACGCGAGTGTAGAGGATATCTGTGCCCTGTGGTGAGAACTCATTTTCGCTTCTGTGCTCTATAGTGAAATGAGTACCTACTATGCCCCACAGGATCCCGATATTCGTTTCTGTCTGAAAGGACTATGTACTGTACTGGTCGGGATTATCCCTACGCTACTGTACCCGTAGAGTATTCTGTATGATTTTCATACTCTACGCGAGTGTATAGGATATCTGTGCCCTGTGGTGAGAATGTTAATGTCCATTACTTATTTTACATGTTTTGATTTGACGAGTGTGTAATTGTGATGTCTGCTTGATTGAAGGGTTATTATTAGGTATGATTTGATATGAAATCTGTGATAGGATTTGATGCATGTATTATGTATTTTTACCGACTTACTGAGATGCGTATCCTCATTAATGTGCGCTGCTGTCTCAGATACTAAGGGACAATTCGGGGGGTGAGAACTAGGAGCAGGTCGCATGCATTGTGCAACACGGCATTTATGTTTTGGATAAACACTTATTTACTATTGTCGATGTAACATTTAAAGATATTTGTTTTCTAACGTACTTTAAGAGTAATTGAGCCTTACGGAGAATTCTCTCTCTGTGGCGATTGCCATGCCTATTTTAGGGGCGTGACATGTGCAAAGAGGCCAAGTACAATAAGAGTTCTTGACGACCTAACAGAATTAGATTATCGAATCCGAATTAAAATATTATGAATAAGAAATTTCCGACCTAATAAAATTGCCCGACCTAAGCATTGTGCATATGCATATGAAATGGGTTCAAACTTTTCGGAAGTAAATAACTGACTCATTAAAAAATAATATGTACATGTTAATGTGTGTTTTACAGTCCATTCTATCGGATGTCGGCAAGGCACCTAGTTTGGAGCAGCCACTAAAACTATCGTTATCAGCGGCCCCCGACTAGCAGGACCAAATGCAGAAGGCTGTTGGCTAGAAAGTTCACTTTTGATGTTGTTTTTTAATATAAAAAATGTGATTAACTGCCGAGATGCAGCAACAAAGAAACCCATTAGAAATAAAGTGTTTGTTTCCTTCAATTTTATTGGCATTTGCAATAATATTTTGCTTTGTTGCATTGACTTTTATTTCTAATTTATGAATATTTATAAATATTTATTTCTAATTATAAATAATTGTATTGCTGTTCGCGTCAGACTAAATAATGCTCGCTCCTCTCTACGCTACCGCGCTGTTCTATGTTTAGAGTTGGCTGTGATACGCCGCTTCAATCGCTTTCACAACTAGGTTGAAATCCTACCACTATAAAAATTTTCTTTAAAAAAATGTCTATTTTAAATAACAAAAAGTGCCTTTATATTTTTTTAATCTCATCTTATGAAAAACACGAAAAATTAATATCACGTAAGCCCGATATTTGGATATTTTTTTAATCTGACTTTTTATCCGTCTTATGAACTACATCAAAATAGGAATACTTTTGGAAATGTCCCATTTTTGAAGACCACCTTCATGAAAATACCATAATTTTGAAATACGAATTTTGATACGACCTGGATTTTGGTCCGTCATCCGATCGGACCAAAATTTTTTTATAATTATTTTACCATTTTTTAATAATATATAGACCAAAATAGTCAAAATATAGGTTTTTAAATTTATATTTTAGAAATATCAACCAATTTATAACGTATAAAGTTCACTTTTCTTTATTGATTTGGAGAAATCGAGCATATGATACAATTTTTTATTTTTATTTTTGCTGATTCATATAAAATCTGGTCAAACTCGATAGGTCGAGTCAAAAACAAGACGAACCACCTGATCCAACCGAATTTTGGGCAGTTCGACCGGAGATCACATAATCCATGAAAAATGGCCCGCTGTAAAACTATTGTACCATATCAGCAAAAAAAAATTATTGTACCATATCACCAATCAAATCAAATCAAATTATTTGAGAGTCAGGGTTTTTTCCCCAAATAATGTTACAGTACCAATTTATCCCCAAAATAGTGTTACTGTTGAAAAAATTCCAGAAAAGGTGTCGCTTTTCAAAATCAAAAATTTATTTCGACCTAGAAACCCTAGGTCGAAAGATTTTTTCGACTTCGGACCAAAATCGAAATTTTTTTTTGACTTCCGTGGTCGAAAAATTATTTTTGATTTGGGTCCAGGTAAAAAAAAATATTCGACTTGAGGACCCAGATCGAAAAAAATTTTCGACCAAGGATCCAGATCGAAATTTTTTTTCGATTTAGGATGGCCTTATCCAAACGCAATCCAAGCAGATTGCGGAAGGTCAAGATTGGTCCCGGATCGAACAAAAGTTTCGACCTGGGTCCAACTACAAATACCACCCACCACCTACTTACCTACAAAATTTTCGACCCCCGCTATTCAAGTTCTTCCCGGTCAAGTCCGTCTCCGCGTCCGTCCTCCCCGCTTCCTCGCCGTCCCCGCCTCGCCATCATCACTGTCTCGTCATCATCACCATCTCGCTTCCTCGCCGTTCCAGCCTCGCCTCCCCGCCTCGCCGTCTCCGCCGCCTCCCCGCCTCGTCGTCTCCGTCGCGTCCCCGCCCCCGTCGCCGTACGGTATGTATTTGAATTAAATTGGAACGTGAATAACGTTAATTGAATGGTTATTTTTTGATTTAATTAATTAAAATATTAATTAATTGGATCGTTGGCTCGTACTTGTCATTAGTTAATTGTTTGATTTAATTGAAGCGTTAATTGATTGGATTGTTGGCTCGTCATAATCGTTAGTTAATAGTTTGATTTAATTGAACCATTAATTGAACGGTTAATTTTTTGATTTAATTAATTGGACCGTTAATTAATTGAACCGTTAATTAACCCAGTCTGACCACCAGGTCTGACTGCCTGGTCTGACCACCCAGTCTGACCGCACAGTCTGACCACCCGGTCTGATCGATCGGTCTGACCACTTAGGTCGGACCCAAATCATTATATATTTTTTGATTTAAAAATGGAATTTTTTTAATTTTTTGGTTTGGGTTAGGCAAAATCCGATCTGACCACCCGGACCGAGTCAGAAAAAGTGACCGACCTACCCCGTCCTAGTGATTCTACAATTATAATGATGGCTTCACAATTCATATTTTTACAGTACCATTTGGTAAATATTTAATTAATTTATTGATTTGAAATTTTTATTTAATTTTGTTACGTTACGATTTTAGATATGGCTTCACAATCAGACTTATCTCAATATTTGGGGAATGGAGGACCCATAGATGACACTTTGTTACGTTACCAGAATGTGCACCGTTCTCAGGAAATTCGGAATTGTGAGGTACGCAATTGTGAGGTAGTAAATTTTTTTAAAATAATATATAAATATGTTTTTATTATTGGTTATTTTGTGCAGGTTGAGAACCAAAGTCCAAACAATGAGCCGTTGAGCTTTCGTCGTCGCACCCTGAGAACAGGAGGCGTGAGAAACCAGAAATTCATTGAGTACATGAAGGATGCCGGATTTTGGGACGTATGGCGTATTGGCAATGTCGTTGTCGATACTGCACTGGTTACCTCCCTGGTGGAGAGATGGAGGCCAGAAACACACACTTTCCACATGTCTGAGGGGGAGATGACCATTACTCTCCAAGATGTGTCTGTGTTGCTCGGTCTTCCTATCGATGGAAAACCAGTAACAGGATCACAGACACCTTCCCAGTGGAAGGAAATGTGTTATGACCTATTTGGCATAAGCTCACAGGATAGTGCAGGAGCTGTCACAGGCAATAAAATTGCAATGGAGTGGTTTGACAACAATTTTTCTCCTTCTGGTCTCCTAGATGATGCTGATGATGAGGTAGTGCAGCAATGTGTTCGAGCAAACATAATGCGACTTATCGGATGCACGCTTTTTTCTGAGTCTGCAGACCGATTGGTCCACGTTTATTGGTTGCCATTTCTTGTTGATTTTGCAGAAATTGGCACATATAGTTGGGGTAGTGCGTGTTTGGCACACGTGTACCACCAGTTATGAAAAGCCACAAGTCCAAAATCAACATTAGTTTGCGGGGCTATGCAACTGGTTTGTATGTGGGCTTACGAAAGGATAATCTCGACTTGTCCCATTTACCGTGAGCCTCGAAGGCAAACTGATGATGAGCCACTGGGTATCAGGTACTCGTTTTACTATTTATTTTCAAATAATGGGTTGATGTATTAGTATCCAATGCATAATTACTAAGTTTTGCAGGTGGACAGGCCCTATAGATCGACGTAAGACCAGGAAAATTACCAACGTCCCCTATTGATGAAATTTCTCTTTGTCAATAGGATATCTAAATAGCAGCCTATGAACTTCTTCACCAGGACCAACAGTCTTTTCATATACTTTTGTCAATAACAAATCATAGGAGAAATCTTCATAACACTTGAACTTTTTTTCTAACCCACCTATGCAATAAAAACCGATTTCACTGTTGTAGTACATTTCTCCACCATATTTGAAAGTTATTCGTACATTCTGTAAAACCATTTTTAACACTATAACAAAAGAAGTTGACACATAATTAGAGTGGCTTAATTCATAAGTTCACAAAATAAAGTTGCATAAATTGATCTACTAAAACGAAATTTTTGGAAAATATAAATTATTTTAATTAGAGGTGGCATAGTCCATAAAATTTTATTGACACATGTTCTTTTCAAATGAAACCACAAAATTTTATAGTATCTAGTGAATTTATTATTACTAATAAAATTCCCTTGGATTTTTTTCTTATGAACTAATAATAATATTTCATGATGACATAATCCATCATCATAAGTTCACTAATTAAATAGCAAAATATTCTACACTGAATTAAATTTATAACAAAGTATTAGTGGGCGGCCGCTTCAAATCTTCACAGTTTGGGATTTCTGAGAAGAATTTTCTGAGGGGTTATATAGGACCCAGATCGAAATTTTCCTTCGATCTGGGTAGACCCAGGTCGAAATAAATTTTTGATCTGGGCCTTTTCCGGACACAAATCCCGCTTTAAGCCGGAATTGGTGGGGATGACCCCAGATCGAAGGTCCTTCGATCTGGGTCGACCCAGGTCGAACAAATATTTCGACCTGCGATCAATCCCAGACACAATTCGGTTTAACCGGGGGGCATGGCCCTAGGTTGAAATATTTTTCGATCTGGGTCCCCAAGTCGTATATTTTTTTCGACCTGGGCCCAAATCGAAAATAATTTTTTGACCACGGAAGTCGAAATTGTTTTTGATTTTGGTCCCAAGTCGAAAAAATATTTCGACCTGTGGTTCCTAGGTCGAAAACAATTTTCGATTTTGAAAAGCAACAACATTTCCAGAATTTTTTCAACCGTAACACCATTTTGGGGATAAATTGGTACTGTAACACCATTTTGGGCAAAAACCCGAGAGCCATGTTTCCTCTACTTTCTTGAAGCCCCTTTCCTCCTCGTTGCAGATCTCTTCATCTTCCTTGTCTGCCTTTTCCTTCTGTGAGATGGATTCACTGGTCTGAGGTTTCGTTCTCAGAATCAGTCACCTAGATCCAGGTCTACGGACTTCCACCCACTTATTTCTCCAGAGACACAACCTATGCAGTGGGTGGCTACTTTTTAGGTGTGGAAGATGTTGATTTTAATGATGATGACCTTAGCAGAAGGGATTCTTTTTAGGTTCGACGAACAATGGTGGTCCTGGCCCTAGGAAGCTTGGTTATGGGGACTGGCTTCATCCCGATTATAAATAGGGTGGAAGGACGCAGGCCGCCCCTCCCTCTCGGAGATCGGCTACAAGTCAGCATCAGAGGTCCGATGGCTCAAACGCCAATGAGGCCGGGATGCTTGGTGACCATGAGGATGACCGGGGGCGGGGGGAGTGAAAATATCTCCCTCCAATGGGCTTGGGCCTGGGCCTTCTAAGAATGTAGATAAAGCTTCCTTGGGGGAGGGCCCACTCGGTGGAGCTAATAGGCCTCTTTTGACCGTAGTGGACTTCCAAGTTGTCTATGGGTCTTAATCCCCACAAAGTGGAGGCCAGCATTTTTAAAACTTTTAATGCTAATAAGAATAATAAGAGAAATGGTTCTTTTCGTGCTTCCGTCCCCCGTAAAAATTTTAAAAAATTCATAAGAATCTCGGGTTCCTCTACCCGTGATGGTGGGGAGGTTGACCTATTTGTGACTGGCGAATTGGAGCATTTGGGTGCTCTGGGATCCCATCGGGTTCACTTCGCAAGGAGGGGTTTCCGATGCCGGTGAGAAAGATGAGAAAATTTATTCCTACGAAGAATTCCTTAGGCATCTTGGCGGTAGGATTAGTGTTCTAAGACAGAGTGTTAGGTGGCGTGCAGTCGGAGGTAGTCCCTCCCATACCTCAGGTAAGTATCCTTTTCCCCTCTTCTTCTAACCCCTGTCGGCTGGTACACCCTTCAGATGTTGTCGATAAAGGAGGACCTTCTGTGAGAGACAAAGTGTCAAGTGTTCTAGGCCCAGATAGAGTGGTAGGTTTTTGTGAGGGCCGATGTGTTTCACACTACTGGTGTCGCTTGAAAAGGAGGGCCATCTGTGAGAGATAGAGTGGCAAGTTTTCTTGGTTCAGACAGAGTGGTAGGCCCCTCGGGGGAGGATCTTGCTCTAGAAAAGTTCTGGGCGCTTGGTCATTCATCGCCTTAGGTTCGTGCCCCCTTTCCTTTAGCCTCCTTAAAAAATTGTGAGATAATTCACTCCTCTGGTGTTGCTAGAAAAGGAGGGACTTCCGTGAGAGACAGACATAGTGGTAGGCTCTCTAGGGCTGGTCCGTTGACTGGAGGCCAGCAGGTGGCCGGTTCTCCCTAGTCTCAGGTGCGTACTTCTTATCCCTTTCCCTCTCCTAAAAGTGGTGAGCGAACGTACCCTATTGGTGTTGTTGGAAAAGATAGGTCCGAGGAAGGGTACAGAGTGGAGTGTTCTCTTGTAACAGACATAGTGGTAGGTAACTCCGGGGGAGTCCCTGTTGTTACTGGTTCCCCTACTTTTGTTACCCCTCTAGCAACTGGAACTTTAGGTTCCTCTGCTCACGCCAGTAATGGCGTGAACAGTCCCATCTCCCCCTCTGCTTCATTGGCTACTGTTGGGAGCTTCGCTTCCTCTTCACCAATTTTATCCCGGGAGGTAGGTTTCTTATCTCCCGAGGCACCATGAGTTACCTTATCTAGAATTATAGGGAGCTGGGCATTCCCCTTACAATTTGTACGCTTAAAGGCCTCATTCAAAAATATTCCCCTAAGATTATCTTTCTCACGGAAACTAAGCAGGTGAGAAAGGTGATTGATAAGATCTATCAAAGTTGCAGGTTTAAAATTATTTCTACATTGACCCTCGAGGTAGATTAGGGGGTTGGCGTTGTGGTGGACCTCTAAGATTGATATTGAGGTCCTAAGATTTTCCAAGAATTATGTAGATACCCGCTCCCATTTTGTTAAGTCAGATTTGGTTTGGTTCTCTTTTTTTGTTTATGGGGAGCCTAACTCCTCTGAGAAGTGCAAGTTTTGGGATAACTTTACCCAATAAAAGGAAGACTTTTTACACCCCTCTTGCAATAAAGAGTAAGTAAGGGATTGTCGTTCCACAAGGACTAAGTTCTAGGCCACAAATACGACTCGACCACAAGTTTAGGACTACAAGTAATAGATTTGTCAATTCCAAACACGAGTTGGTTACTACAACGACTAAACTAGAAAATGATTTAAACAATATAAGAAAGAGTGGGCTTGGCACCAAAGACACTTAGATAACTAAATGGTCTATGGGGTTTATTAAGTTCGTGTTATGGTCCGGGTGTTTCTAAAGTAACTAATCAATGCTCCTGCCATTAATTAGTCTAAATTCATCATTAATTAAACTTAGTTGAACTAATCGTGCTCCCACGACTAATTAGCCACCTAAACTAACTAATTACCAATTATAACCATAACCCTTTGGACAACTAACCACCTAATGAGATCTCTCATCAAAAGACAACTAATTAACTAGTTAAATGGTCTATTAATCCTAATCTCTCATAGTAATTAGCATTAATTACGTTCATAATCAAGGTGATCAAGTAAGATTAAGCATTGAACTCATTAACTAGTTCACAAACCTTATCATTTTAACCCCACTAAACCATAGGCTAAATAGATGCCATCAAGATACCAAACCCACTTATCAACTACTCACACATATCAACTATATAACTAAACACATCCATTAAATAAAGCAAGTAAACCATGAACATAAAAGAGAGGGTTAAAAAAAGCTCAAGATGATCTCCAAAACTTCCAAAAGTTCTCCTTCAAGTTCTCTACAATCTCCAACAATGGTGAGCCAACTTTTTCTTCCAAAAGAGAGAGAGAGTGGAGTTGCTGAGATATTTTTAGCTAAAAATATCTAAGTTCTAAAATTATAGGTTGGCTTGCAAGGAAAGCCAATGGATATTTATACAAAAATTCCCACTCAAACTAACTAAGCTATTCCTAAAGTTCCAGCTAAGTAAAGTCATGGACAATCCCAAAATGGGCCCAAAATGGTTCATGAATTCTGGCCCATCTCGGCTAAGCAAGTTCTCAAATTTGAAGCTTGAATTTGGACATATTTTTTACCCTTTTAGACTCCGAATTTGAAGAAGACCATTAGAGACAAAGTTTTAGCCACGAATGTCTTCTTTCCAGAACAGCTTCACTCGTCTCCATCAGACTTCATATGCGAAAGTTATCTTTATTTGAGTTTCTTGAGGTCAGTCTACCCAATGTCGTCGAGGTCCCGATCGTGCACCATTCTTCACGGCTGATCCAATCGTCTTTAACACGATCCAAGGTGCACCAATATCCTCCTTGTATCTCCACAAAGTCTCCTAGCAATAAACACGAACAAAACATAATGAAAATCACAAGAACTACACTAAAACTTTCAAAGAAAGAAATATAACATTACATCAATACATAACAAACAAAAATACTAGAAACAACAGAAAACTAACACTAAAACATACATAGATGATAGAGTGTTTCCGCACTCATCACACCCCCACACTTGAATCATTGCTTGCCCTTAAGCAAAACTCAACCATGGTATACAAACACAAACACAAACACAAACACAATCACATAAGAAAGAAAAAAATGACAAGGACAAGACTAGGCATGAATTATTCACAAATTAACTCCCCTCAATCTCAAACTCACATCAAAAGACCACCCCACAGCCTAGCTAGTTCATCAATCCAAACACAAAGAGCAAAACTCGGTAGACACCTCACCACTCGGTGGTTTAATCAAGTGTTATCACTATGTAAAAGACACAAGAAGGTTAACCACTCAGAGGTTTAAAAAATTTTAGCTCACGATTTGTAAGTAGCCAACTTTCTATCTCTTGCGTACATGACCGATGTCTTTCAAAGTATCCTACATCCTATTCAACAGTGTCTCAATGTCGTGTGGTTGCTCGTGAACATGGGGACTCAATCGGGTTATAGTGGGGCTAAGGTAAGAGTGAGGTAATATATATGGATAGTAGTTAAACCACCCAATTCGAGGACTTATTGCTAAAGTACTCTAGTCTCTCGTCTGTTCTAAACATCCTCACCATAAATAATTAAAGCACACTCCTAAAATTCACCCATTTCATAAGACCGCGTAGCACGAGTTATGTCAATAATTAATGCCTTATTCAACCTTCACTTCCCTTTCTTTCTTTTTTGTCCTTTTTTCTTTTCTTTTTCATCTTTTTTTTACAAACACAAACTTGGCATTTCTAGGCAAAAACTCAGTTTCTTTGTATGGTGATGAATGTGTAAACGCTCATATTTTGTCATATGTTTCGTGCGTGTTTAGTCATATTTTGTGTTATATTCATCATGTCATGTCAAGTCTTATGATCGTTTTAGTATATTTATGTTTGGGAATAGATTTCTACCCATTGTCATATTTTGTAGGAAATTGGAGCTCAATGAAAGTCGTTGGAGGGATAACTTCGAGGGACTATATTGCAAAAGCCATAACTTTCTACTCGAGTATCAGATTATAACGAATGTGATATCGTTGGAAAGAAGAAAGAGATATCTACATTTTTCCTTTTATAGTCAAAGCCAAATTCGTAGCGGAAGAGGATCAAAAATGAAAAATACAAAGATTCAATGAAGCTGTGCAGCCCAACTAGCGACGGGGAATTAACTAGCAGCCGCCAGTAAAATTGGAAGGCCTCCACATCGCTAATGAACTAGTGACCACTAGTAAGGGGACCAAGAATGTTTATTGAAGACCCAACTAGCGGCCGCAAGTTCATTAGCGGCCGCCAGTTGTCCGAAGCCGAGACTTTCCAGACTTCCTAATTTGCTAGGAATTTGATTCGTTTCCTATTTATTCGACTCTGTTACGGGCCAAATAACATAAATATATTATTATTTGGCTAGTTAAACTTCCAATTTAGATTAACTTTCTCTAGGTTTTCCTAATTTTGTATTAGATTCGTGGCTATATATAAGCCTTAGGGAGACAATCGGAAGGAGACAATTGACGGGAGAATTGAGAACAGTCTTTGGATCTTAATAAAGTTACGATTTTAGTTAGCACGGGGAGAGGATTGGCAAAGCTTGATCATCACGACTAAGCTTTTTCTATCTCTACCTTTATGTTAATTGCTATCATGTTCTTCATTAATCTATTGTGCTTTGTTAACATGCTTAGCGAGTAGTTCTCTTGTGAGTGCGATGCCCTAATTATGTGATTACTTGTCTATGTTAGCTATGGTTTGATTATCTTTCGTAGTAGTTGTCAATTGATGATCTTAATACTTAATCTAATTTGATCACTTAGATTATGATATTTAGTTGATAATAATGGACCGAAAGACATTAGAATCAACGGAAGAGTCAATTGACATGTCTTAAGGTATTAATGAGGAATCTTGATACTAAGGGATAACCCGATATGAGTTAACTTCATAATTGAGTTTAGTTTAGTTCTTGATCTAATTAATGAGTGGAAGCGTTGGTTAGTAATCATGATCTACTCTAGCTTAGTTTTGTCATCCTAATGAGCGGAAGCGTTAGGGAGATACACTAGAACACTCCGGGTACTAGTTAGAACTTCATAAAAACCATAGTCTCGACATAGATGGGTAGTCCATAAGGGTATCATGCTCGTTTATCTCCATTGATTTATAACTCATCTTTTATTTGTGTTTTCGATTTCGTTTATTTACCTGCAATATTTACAATCTTTTAATTCTCTCGCTTCACATAATCATTTGCGTTGATTTCGTGTTTAACCCTCAGTTCTAAGAACCTTACTTACCACTATACTATTTGCTTGTGCGTGTAATTGTTCACAATTTTGCGTACATCAAATTGGCGCCGTTGTCAGGGAACTGAGATTTTAGTACATAACTCAATAGCAATTGGTTTTGTGTGGTAAACTTGTTGATTTCGTGTGATTTCTTTTTCAGGATTCTCTAGTGCATGCCAAGAACCCGGAGTGAAGGACTAGACCTTGACACAGACACTGTGCTTGAGGTTGACATTGGAGTACTCGAAAGGGTAATTAGGCGTGAAAAGAGGGAACAAGCGAGATCGATGGCACACAATCAGGAAGATGGAGCGCTCCAAGCTGTAGGAGACGCGCCACGTAGAAGGACGCTACTGGAATCATCTGTCCCTACCTGGAATGGGAACCCTAATGGTTTACGACAACCACCTGTAGGTCCTAACACTTTTTAGATTCCAGCAGCAGTTGTAGGACTACTGCAAAACTCGGTCCAATTTGGCGGCTTGCCAAGCGAAGATCCTCAAGTCCATCTCTCTCGATTTGAGGACATCTGCAACATCATGAAGTTCCAAAGGGTCAATGATGATATCTTGAAGCTGCGTCTCTTCCACTTTTCTCTAAAGGACCGAGCTCACACTTGGTACAACAAGCTGAAGGGAGAGACTATTCAGAGTTGGAATGATTTGGCCCATGCTTTTCTTCGAAAGTTCTTCTCAATGGCCAAGTCAGCCAAGCTCTTGCGTGACATAAATACTTTCATACAAGGAGATGGGGAGAGCATCTATGAAGCCTGGGAACGGTTAACGGATCTCCAAAGTGCCTTCCCTCAACATGGTATAACTCAAGACAACCTCATGAAAATCTTTTACAATGGGTTAGATGGCCCATCCCGTGATCATATTGATGTCTCCTCTCAATGGGTGTTCTTGGAAAGACTGCTGATGAAGCTGCTCGCTTAATGGAAGAGATGGCTGAAGTCAATGGTATGTGGCCAAAGGAACGTACCAGGCAACCCCGTAAGGAAGCGACTTGAGGTGTACTTGAAGTGGATGCCAATATGAAGCTTGAAGCTAAAGTTGAGGCACTTACCAAAAGACTTGAAGAATTGACCAAGGGCAAGGAAAAGGCAGCTGCAGTACAAGATACATATGAAATTTGCATAGGGGCACATGCCACAACTGACTGTCCAATGTTGGAAGAGATCCAGGCCATTGCTGATAGAACACCACCAGGAATGGGCTACTCACAACAAGCTAATGCTCAGCCAAATTTCTCTCGATTTGGTCAGCAAGCACACAACACTAGTGCCCAGCAAGACTCCAGGAAACCATATTTGGGCGAGCAAGTAAAGGAAATGGGTGACAAGATCGATAAGTTAGTGGGGGTAGTCCAGCAGTCCATTCAACAACAAAGTATAACTGTGCAGCGAATGGATCGTTGTGAAGCACGTCAACAAGAGTTTGAGACATACCTAAAGGGGCAAGCCACGCAACCCAAGAAGATGGAGATCGACTCAGAAACTTGGCTGCAGCACACACTCAATGGGAAATAGGTGCTCTACCCAGCAATACCGAATCGAACCCGCAAGGACAGGTGATGGCCATCACAGTGAGGAGTGTGGACGAGGATGATGAACCATATATTCCCCCACCACCTTATGTCCCTCCACCTCCATTCTCGCAAAGACTCCGGAGAAAGCCACCACTTGAGAACAAGTCCTCTCCAAAAGAATGTGCCGAACCAATCAAGCCAGCCATAGAGGAGGAGGTAGTTACTAAAAAGAAGGAACCGCCAGTTTATATCAGTGAACAAGAGGATTCTTATGTTCCTCCACCATCACCTCAACAAGTCAGGAAAGTAGCAGTGATCGATAAGAAGGCCCCTGAATTCATAGAGACAATGGAGGACATTCAAAGACATGTCTCTTTCTTGGAGATGTTAGATAAAAGGTCACAATATGCTGAGTTTTTGAAGGAGATCATCGCGAGGAAGAAGAGGAAGAATGATGGCAAGATGACCCCTTTGGTAGAAAATGACATACCGCCAAAACTAAAAGATCCAGGGAGTTTTACTATTCCTTGCAATATTTATGGTATTCAATTTCTGCATTGCTTATGTGATTTGGGTGCCAATGTTAACCTCATGCCTCTTACTATTTTTAGAAAACTTGGACTTGGAGGCCTCAAGCCAAAGGAGATGTACCTTCAACTAGCCGATCAATCAGTCAAGAAACCACATGGAATCGTGGAGGATGTGATAATTAAAGTCGACAAGTCTCTCGTACCTGTAGATTTTGTGGTGCTGGACTATACTACCAATAAAAGTTACCCATTGATTCTGGGACGTCCATTCCTCAACACTTGTCATGCAATGGTGGATGTTCATAAGGGCAAGCTACTTCTCCGCATAGGCCCAGATGAAATAGAGTTCCAAGTAACCGATAAGCACCTTCATCCACCATAGTGCCAAAGGGAGTAACACAGTCAAGCTAACGACTCTAAATTAGCATGTTTAGTATTTAATTTTTCATTATATTTTGTGTTTGTTTCAGTATTGTTATGTTTATTTAGTATTTTACTGGCCTTTGTAGGAGGTTTCAAAAAGAGAAAAATTGAGCTGTAGCAGAATCCCACCAACCTTCCCCACCGCCTCCCACCGATGATTGACGGGCAGTACCAATCCCTTCCCTTTCTTATTGTCTGTTATCGTAGTGTCTGTTATGTCCTTATGGTCTTTGTTTCTATGCGGTGCTGTTTGCTTGTGTCCCCTACATTGAGGACAATGTGTTTAATAAGTGTGGGTGGGGGGGGGGGGGGGGGGGGGGGGGGTCAACGTGCAGTTTTGTTTTGGTTTGGCATGTGTGATCGAGTCTAGATCTGAATTTAGGATTGTGTTTGTGATTGAAGTGGTGTATTTAAAGCAAATGATGAATCTCCCCCTTGAATTTTTGAACTTTTGTTAGAAGTTAAACCTCATACCTTGTTAGGAATCAAGTTTGCGTACGATGAGTAGAGACGTGTAGGAACAATACCCTTGGTTGTTTAGGTTAGTGGTTGCACTTGGTAGATTATACTAGCAACATTGATGAGTGACCCTGTGAGATTTTAGAGCCGAAGGAGGAGACAACCGTCTCCATATAGCATGAGGTGCCTACATTGCTCCGGTCATCGGGTTTCATGCCATTACTTAGTTTCGTTTTGGTGGTGTGGGTGTAAATGAGAGGACGGGGGCCATCTTTGATTTTGAGCCTAGAGCCTGAGAGCTGAAAACCCTGTATATCCCTTGTTTAAACACGTTGAGCTTAAGTCTTTTTCTTTGAAATATTATATGTAAGCCAATATGTAAGCCCTATATCCACAATCTTACCCACCTTTGATCACTTTGGTCCGAGGATGCATTAGGTTTTTATCTTTGGGGTATAATTGTAAGGGTTCATTTGGTAGAATAGCTCGGGAATGAACAATGGGAAAAATGGGTAGAAATGAGGCCAACAAAGAAGCCGGGACCAGTTGCCTTTGATGTGCAATGTGATGAATTTCATGTGATTGAGAAAGGTTGTGAAAAGTGAGAAGAGAAAAAAAAGAAAAAAAAGGAAAATACGTGAAAAAAGTGAAAAAGTGGTGAAAAGGGAATGTGAAAGTTGGAAATGGAACAAACGTTGAATGATGGAAAGTGGAAAGTTTGGAAAGTGGTTGGAAAGTGAATAAATGGCACGGCTCGAGCTAAGTGGTCAATAGGATTTGTGTGTAATATTGGGATGAGTGCATATTAGACATAGTGTGAGGTATTTAGAATAGACGAGAGCTAGAACATTTTTGTGAGCTCCTCGGCCGGGTAGTTTAGCTACTTTCCACATATATTATCCTCACCTGACCCTGACCCCATTACAACCCAATGAAAAGTCCCCTTGATCATGAGCCCCACATTTATCAAAATACCACTGAGTGAGACGTATGAAACTTTGAGATCCCGGACGTGTACGCGAGTGATAGGTAGCTGACTACTCATATATGTGAGCTTAAATTTCTGAACCTCTGAGTGGTCAACCTTCTAGTGTAATCTACTAAGTGCGAAAACTGGGTTAAACCATCAAGGATGCGGTGTCAACATGTTCTTACTCCTAATGTTCAGGGAAGTGAACTACTTGGTTATGGGGTGGTCTTTTAATAAGAGTTTGAAAGTTCGGGCGGGTGTCTGATGCGCCTTACTTGAGGACAAGCAAGGAAATAAGTGTGGGGGTGTGATGAGTGTGTAAACGCTCATATTTTGTCATATGTTTCGTGCGTGTTTAGTCATATTTTGAGTTATATTTATCATGTCATGTCAAGTCTTATGATCATTTTAGTATATTTATGTTCGGGAATGGATTTCTACCCATTGTCATATTTTGTAGGAAATTGGAGCTGAATGAAGGTCGTTGGAGGGGTGACTTCAAGGTACTATGTTGCAAGAGCCATAACTTTCCACTCAAGCATCGGATTATAAAGAATGAGATATCATTGGAAAGATGAAAGAGATATCTACATTTTCTCCTTTATAGTCAAAGCCCAATTCGTAGCGGAAGAGGATCAAAAATGAAAAATACAAAGATTCAATGAAGCTATGCAGCCCAACTAGCGACGGGGAGTTAACTAGCGGCCGCCAGTGAAATTGGAAGGCCTTCCCATCGCTAATGAACTAGCGACCGCTAGTAAGGGGACCGAGAATGTTTATTGAAGACCTAACTAGCGGCCGCAAGCTCATTAACGGCCGCCAGTTGTCCGAAGCCGAGACTTTTCAGACTTCCTAATTTGCTAGGAATTTGATTCGTTTCCTATTTATTTGACTCTTTTAAAGGCCAAATAACATAAATATATTATTATTTGGCTAGTTAAACTTCTAATTTAGATTAACCTCCTCTAGGTTTTCCTAATTTTGTATTAGATTCGTGTCTATATATAAGCCTTAGGGAGACAATCGGGAGGAGACAATTGACGGGAGAATTGAGAACAGCCTTTGGAGCTTAATAAAGTTACGATTTAGCTGGTGGTTCTCATCTATTTTGGACTTGATTTTGGGTCAGAAGGATCTTGATCTTAAGCTTCTTGCTATGTTCCTATGCTAGAGTATCTGGCTCTCCAGAAATAAGTTCTTGTTTGCAGGTGATGCGATCGATCTGACTATTACTATACATCAGGCTTCTTATCTCTGTGCGAAATTCTTCCAGGTTTTAGGTCAAAATTCTCAGCAAAGCAGCGGATCAGATAATCCCACAGCTTTTTGGAGTGCTCCGATCTTTGGAACCATGAAACTCAACTGCGACGCCTCTTGATTGAATACTTCCTCTTCAACCGGGTTGGCAGTAGTTGCTAGAAATCAACTTGGCCTAATAGTGAAAGGTCAAACAGGGTTAAGGGTGGCCCTTTCGCCTCTGGAAGCAGAGCTCCTGGCTCTTGAACTCGCACTCACCTTGGTATCTCAGAAGTTCCTTGGTATTCCTACTGTAGTGGAGACAGATTGCCCCTAGGCTTAAAATTTTGTAAATGATCCCCACTCCTCTGTCTTTTGGCAAGTCGACTCTCTTGTGATTAGACTTAGGTCTTTGTTGGCTGATTTACCAAATTGTAAGCTTAGGTTAGTCCCCAGACTGCTTAACTAGGTAGCTGACTAGTTAAGTAAATATTGCAGGCTCAGGTCTTTATCTGAGGATTGAATGTTTGTACTCGCGAATGAGCTTGATGTCCTTTTGTTGAGTGACTTTCCCACTTAAGGGACTCTATATATTCTGGTTCGTCTTTCCTAAAAAAAAGCCAATCAAATCAAATAAGTAGGATGACTCATGTGCTGACAAAAACTAAATAAAATTATTCTAAATAGATAAAAAATTTCTAACCAATTTTAGATCAACAAGTAAGTGGATTCTTCACGCAGCAAGGACGTGGTTAGGTAATTACAAGTTCATTCATTTCGAAAAATATTTGAACCGTATTCCTCAATTATCAGAAATAACTCTAATTGAGATACCCAGATCAAACCAGTTGATAAAGTCCTAAATCTCAAATCTCATAAAATGACTAACTATTGTTGCCTATAAATAGGAATTAAACATACCCTAAATTAAACTAAAAGGCCTAAAACTAATAATAAGTCCAAACATGATAAACTGAACCAAAATAATAAAATGCCAAATAGTTATAAGTCTAAAATGATTAATTATAAATCAACCGTCCATACGCCACTTTTCCTAGAAAACCGCATGCCATTTCCACCGATACATTAGTTTGTTCTAATTTAATCAAGATATGCAGAGAGACCTGGAAAATAATGTTAAGTTTTTTTTTATAATCTTTAAAACGTCTTACTTGTTGGGAAGTGTTGAGAAAAAGAAATGATGGAAAAGTCAAGCGGAGCTAGCGACCGCTAGCCCCCTAGTGAATGCTAGGGGGGTGTTCCAGTAGTTGCGGATTTCGGGGACCTAACGGTCGCTAGGAGCCATTTCCTATTTTGCTCGAACTCTTATTTCAGACTTCTAATTCGACCCTGATAGATTTCTTGTACTCCAAGGGTTCGTCTATTATATAAGGACGTGTAACCCAAGGGTTTTCTATGGCTTTGTGACTTGGATCCATCAATAAAAGTTCTCCTTTCTCCCTGTGCACGTAGGCACTAGGCCGAACCACGTTATCTCTTGTGTCCATGTTCTTTGCACATTTTATTCTCTTGGTTGTCGAATTCCTAACAAGTGGTATTAGAGCCAGGTTCGAGGATGACGAACGGGGCAAAGTTTGATATTGTGAACTTTGATAGTTCATTAAATTTTGGGTTATGGCAAAGATGTGTCAAAGATCTCCTCGTGCAACAAGGGATGGTCATCGCGCTCTCGCAGAAGAAGTCCGAGAAGATGGAGGACCAAGAGTGAAAGGAGTTGGGGGCCAAGGTGGTAGCGATAATTTGCTTATGCTTGGTGGACAATGTGATGTATCACATCATGGATGATGAGTCACCAGCTGAGGTATGGAAGAAATTGGAGGGAAGGTATATGTCTAAGACTTTATCGAACAAGCTCTATCTTAAGCAAAAGTTGTATGGGCTTAAGATGAAGGGGGGCTTGGATTTGAGCCAACACATCAATATTTTCAATCAATTGTTGAGTGATTTGAGAAAGGTCGATGTGAAGTTCGAGGAGGAAGATAAGACATTGTTGCTCCTGAATTTCTTGCGGGCGTCTTACGAGAATTTGATTACAACCTTAACTTGGGAGAAGTAGTCACTTGTGTTCGAGGAGATCACAAGTACTCTGCTAGGGTTTCATCAAAGGAGAAAAAATGGCGATGAACGAATGGAAAGGCTGGTTGTGAGGGGTCACCATGGTGGCCGTAGTGAAGGAAAAGATGGAAGGGGATCCAAGTCAGGATCAAGGAAGTTCAAAGAAAATTGCTTCGAGTGCAGAAAAAAAAGGCACGTGGATAAAGATTGTCCGAGAAGAACTCGAGATCGCGAGAAAAAATGATCTGGTTTCATTTATGTGGCCTCATATTCCGACAGGTCGGATGGTCACTGTCTCATAAAATGACTAACTATTGTTGCCTATAAATAGGAATTAACAAACCCTAAATTAAACTAAAATGCCTAAAACTAATAATAAGTCCAAACATGACAAACTAAACCAAAATAATAAAATGCCAAATCATTATAAGTCTAAAATGATTAATTATAAATCAACCGTCCATACGTCACTTTCCCTAGAAACCCGCCACCACATTAGTTTGTTCTAATTTAATTAAAATGTTTATAACTCGAGAGACATGAAAAACAATGTTACATTTTTTGTGTCATCTTTAAAAGTCTTACTCGACTGGATATAGATTACTGGCCAATGGTTGTCTAGATATTAGGGGTGTCAAAAAAATTTCCTAATATTACTTGCAAAGATGAGTAAAACTAAAATATAATTTTGTTGTTAGACGCTGTTCCCACATCTCAATTGATTGAGAATATAAAATTGATGGCATTTAACAACTTTGTGCTTATTCTTCGGCCTAATCGGTTCAGATATCGCTGTCTTCTTGTCGCTAGTGATACTCCTCAAATTCTCCTCAATTTAACATGTAGGAACATGCGTCTTGCTGTACATTCATTTTAAATGTGACCCAAAGTGTCATTGAACAAGTCAAACATTGGTGATGATTTCTAATGGTTATGAATTCGGCAACCAAGAGAACAAAATATGTAAAAAATATAGACACAAGAGATTATATGGTTCGACCTAATACCTACGTTCACGGAAAAAATGAAGAACTTTTATTGATGGATCTGAGTCACAAAGCCATACAAAATGTTTGGGTAACACGTCCTTATATAATAGACTAATCCTTGGTGTACAAAAAATCTATCTAGGTCATCCTAGAATTCCAAAACAAGAGTCCGAGCAAAACAGAAAACGACAGTTAGCACCAACTAGCGGTCGCTAGGGGTCTAGTGGTCGCTAGCTCCTCAGAAATCCAACTTAGGGGGTCACTAGCTCCGCTCAACTTTTCCACCATTATTTTTTCTCGACACTTCCCAACACTAATTATAATTTACCAACATATAATTAGAAATCATTAATAAATTAATGAACTGAAATTCATTAATATCGTAAAATCGAACTTACTTGTTGAAGAGCGCTTTCGTCCGGATCACGACAGAATTTTTGTCACTGGTCAATTTTCGCTCATGATATGTAGAAGGAAGTCGAGAACAATTTCAACGAATATATCGCCCAGAATTGAACTGAGAGAATTGCAAAATCCAAAGTATATACTTCAAATTCTTGGAGTTTTTGCCCAAAATGGTGCTACAGTACAATTTTATTCCCAAAATGGTGTTACTATTGAAAAAATTCTGGATATGGTGTTTCTCTCTCCTTAGATCGAATTTTTTTTTCGACTTGGGACCAAAATCGAAATTTTTTTTTGACCTGGTCCGAGTACTGTAGCAAATAGTGAAAAAATTTCATACTGTAGCATTTTTGAAAATTTTTGTTAAAAATATAAAAAACTCAAAAAATGGGTCTTAGATTCTTCTATTTTTGTAAATTTTCGTACTGTAGTACAATTATTTTTGTTAAAATAATGAAAAATCTAAAAAACTCGAAAAATTGGTCTTAGATTATTCTTCTATTTTTTAAAATTTTCGTACTATAGCACCATTATTTTTGTTAAAATAATGAACAATCTAAAAAAATTTCAAAAATGGGTCTTAGATTTTTCTTCTATTTTTGACAAAATTTGTACTATAGCACCATTAATTTTGTTAAAATAATAAAAATTCGAAAAATGGGTCTTAGCTAAGACCCATTTTTCGAATTTTTATATTTTTTATTATCTTAACAAAAATAATGCTGATAAAGTGTACTTACATTATCTTCGTAAGTTTTTTCCCATTTTTGTTGCTACAGTCGTTTTTACTATTGCAACAGTACGTTTACTATTGCTACAGTACGCGTTTGCTATTGCTACGGTACGATAATGGTCCCAGGTCGAAATTATTTTTCGATTTTGGTCCCAGGTCAAAAAAATTTTTCGATTTTGGTCCAGGTTGAAAAGAGTCTTTCGATTATGGAAGTCAAAAAAAATTTTCGGTTTGGTCCCAGATCGAAAAAAAATTTCGACCTACGCTCCCTAGGTCGAAATTTTTTTTCAACCTAAGAAAGGAACACCATTTTGGGAATTTTTTAAATAGTGACACCATATTGGTAAATAAATTTGTATAGTAACACCATATTATGCAAAAACCCAATTCTTGCGTGAGGTTCTGTGTATTGGGGAATTGCCTTTTTGTCTCTGTTCACTTTGTCCTTCACGTTTTTATCCTGTTCTCACATTACTTGTCTTTTTCTTTTCTTTATAAAAGAACAAGTAACTAACCAAAGGACGTGGAAGTCTGAGAACCGCCCACCAAAAGGGCGTGGCAAGTTTATGTTAGGTCTAAACCAACCCATGATCAAACATAGGTGATTTTTTTAAAAGGTATATTTTTACAACGTTTTTGTCAGGGTTAGAATTCTAAAATTTCTAAATATTTATAACATCTTATACCGTTGGGTTACAAGTTCTTTGGCTAAACATAGGTGCATTAAAATCCAACAATTGGTTAATGAGAAATTTTAGTAGAATTTGTAAAGTTTTTTTTTAAACCGAACATTCATTAGGCTTGATTAATTTATGTTTGAATTAGTAAGATCTTTGAATGTGTTGGGAAAATAATATGCAATTAAGGAGAAGAAAGATCGAAAAAAGACACGCTTATTTGTTGACGAAGTTTGTCAAAATGACTACGATTTTGTGTTGCCAAGCTAAATTTTTTTCACTATTTTATGTGACATGCAATTACATTGATACAGGTATTTATAGGAAAAAAAACTAAAGTCACTGACTTTCTTTCAACAAATATATAATATTGATATATTCTCAATTGCTCAAATTCGGTCTTTCAAAATTAATTCAATGCCGTTCTAGAGTCTATAAATATGTTACAATGGAACTCCCAATGGATCATACCATCTTCACAAAGCTCAAAATAAGAGGGTTATATACTAAAAGAAAATGGCTTTCTCTCCCGTAATTGCTTCGGAGTCTTTCAAACCCGAAACTATTCCTCGATCTGCAAACTTTCATCCTAGCGTTTGGGGTGACTACTTCCTCTCTCATAGGTCCGACTTCCAGGTAACGTGGCTCATACATAGCTTTTTTGGTTTATATGATATTTGACCCACTAGATAGATTAATTCAAGTATATTATCGTATTTTTTTTATAAAAAATTATGCCGTGACTAATGCTACAAAAATAGAGAGTTTAGATTGCTAGATGGATCATTACCCTACTCATTGTCACCTCTAAAAAAATTAATTTGATGGTTACGGAACTTATAATGCTAATTTCATGTAATAATACGTAATGGACGGCATTTACCAAAAAACAAAATACGTATTGGACGGCAAATTTCTTTCCGAAAAGCAGGTAGAATCCTCGGACATCAGTTTTTTTCTGAAGAGCAACTAAAAATTATAGAAAAGCCAGACGATAATTATTTGTTATCTGTTGAGTATAAATACTGGTGGAATGAAAATAATCCTCAGTCTTTATTTTTTTGGTTTATACCTCCGAATACTAGCTAGACTAACCAATTCATATAGTTTCGTAATGCATGATCCCCTCTGTCGACGGTCAGGTTAATGAGGACGACATTAGAGCTCATCTAAAGCTGAAAGAAGAAGCGAGATTAATGCTCACAGTTGAAGTGGATGGCCCTATTAAGAAGCTGATCCTGATTGATTCAATCCAACGACTAGGGATAGCTTACCATTTCGAGACTGAGATCGATGAGATTCTTGGAAATATTAATTCCCAGCACCATTCTTCTGGACATGAAGATGCTTACGCTGACCTCGATAGTGTTTCTCTTGAGTTTCGGTTGCTTAGGCAACAAGGTTATAAAATCTCCTCCGGTGCGTCATTTCTTTCCTCTCCTTTCATATTTGATACTGCGTAGTGGATATGCAAGTTATCACTATTTTTTTCTTTCTTTCTAGTAATTACATTATTTTAGTTTATGACCGTTGTTTTAAAACTTGCGATTTGACTGAACCGACACTAGTACCAGGTCATTTTTATGAAAAAATACAGAGAGTTGTAAGATCAGTTGTCAACAATATTCACCACCGGTTTAACATCATAGATTGGCTAGTTCACTTTGTTAGATTAGTCGGTTCACCTAGTTGGACTAGTGAGTTCAAATCGAATTATGATCAGAAGTGAATGAATTATAATTCTGATATGTGTAATAAATTTTGCATTCAAATGAAAAATATAATAATGTAGTAAATAATTTTATGAACAACACTTTAGATTCGACCATTAGTTCAATGGGTCGAACCAGTTGAACCCAGAATCAAAGAGAATTCAAGTCGACTCCCTGTTCATGTTTTTAAAACATTGTTATGACGCTATATTATTCAGAGTAATACTGCATGTCTTTATTTTGTTTCCAAGTGCATGCACACATATTTAAGTAGTATAATTGATTGCATCACTAATTAATCAGCAATCTCGTACGCTTCTAATATATTCTTGCATTGTCATATATCAAGCAGATGTTTTTAATCAGTTCAAAGATGGCCAAGGGAAATTCAAGAAATCCCTTAACAAGAATCCTCTAGGCTTATTAAGTTTGTACGAAGCTTCACATCTCAGAATCAAAGGAGAGGAAATCCTAGATGAAGCACTTGGCTTCACCACAGCCCAGCTCCAATCTGTCCCAGCGGGCTCCATTAGTCCCACAGCAGCTCTGCAGATCAGCCACGCCTTGAAGCAACCAATCCGCAAGGGCTTGCCGAGGCTAGAAGCGAGGCGTTACTTCTCGATCTACGAGCACGACCCTTCGCACAATGATGTTTTGTTCACCTTCGCTAAGTTGGATTTCAACATCCTGCAGAAAGTGCATCAGAAAGAACTATCCACCATCACCGAGTAAGTGTCCACAAAATTCACATTCGAGTGTCTACTAAAACGACTTATCTAGGTTTGGTCCGGGCGTAGACAACTACATTCTCATAGAATTTTTCACATTAGTTTGTGTTGGACTATTAGGTGGTGGAAAGAGCTGGATTTGCCAACAAAGTTACCTTACATAAGGGACAGAATTGTGGAGTGCTTCTTCTGGATAATGGGAGTATATTTCGAACCAGAGTACGCACTGGCTAGAGATATACTCACCAAAGTAATAGCCATGGACTCCGTCCTCGATGACACTTATGATGCCAAAGGCACATCTGAGGAGCTTGAGCTTTTTACCGCTGCCGTTCAAAGGTTCCATCATCCTAAACTATTTTTTTCTTCGTATGTCAGTTATAAGAGTAGTGAACGTGTTTATAATTGTACAAGATTTATAGAAAGTTTAATATAATGCCAGAGCGAGTTGATTCTATTGTCATTATTGTCTTGACACGTTGACCAAATCAAAACCCATATATATTTTGGCCCCGATGAAATTGAATATAATGATTGAAACACTTCAATAATAATTGTTATTCTCCGCAGGTGGGATATGGCAGCCACAGACAACTTGCCAGACTACATGAAGATATTCTACACAGCACTAATTAATCTATATAAAGATATTGAGGATGAGATGACACGCCAAAGAAAATTATATTGTTCTCATCATGCTCGAGAAGCAGTGAGTCCTTAATTGTTGCGTATTTTTGTTTTATATCAAAGTTTGTTTGAGATGATATTTTTTTAAGAATGAAATATAACTCAATTTCCATTCAAATTTATGAAAAATAAAAATTTTACTTTTTTCAGTTTCAAATATAAAAAAAAGCTAAATCCATTTTTTTCCTGTAAAAAATGAAAATTTTTATTTTCTCCCGTATTTTCGGAAGATAAAATTCTAATGTTCATTATTCCTCATATTTTTTTTTCTAATATAATAGATGAAACAACAAGCTACATATTTCTTCGAAGAGTCCAAATGGGTTGGTCGCAAAGACGTACCAACAATTGAGGAATACTTGTCGTTTTCATTGAAAACCACGTGCTACCATATGCTAGCAACTACTTCCTTTGTGGGAATGGGGAAGCATGCAACTGAAGAAGCTTTTGAATGGCTAAGCAGCTACCCTCGAGTGATAAAAGCATCTGAAGAAATTTGTAGGGTCATGGATGACATAGTTTCCTCCGAGGTAAATCTATCGAAATCATTATTTTAAGAAATGCATTTCGACCGGTGGTCCGTGACCCCGCACTAAGAATGGGGCTTTATATACCAAAATTTGAATGATGATTGGATCGGTAGTTAAGGACGTTAATTAATGGTCTAATCGTCGAGACTGACTAGTCCTTATCAAATTGGCCAAAAAATAATTTATAGAAGAATTTTGCAAGATAAAAAATGATTAAACTAGGAGTTTGATTTTTATAAATATAAAAGTTACAATAAAACTGGATAATGTTTAAAATTATATGGAACTATAATGCTAAATATAACTAATTATATATTATCTTCAAAAATGTATATGGTCCGATCGGCTCGAACCGAGAAACAAAGAGAAATCTGTTGAGAATTTGACCTGTCACCAGAAGCGATAAATAAAATTTATTCTGATAATAATTAGCACGGTCAAAAGTAGATTAAAAAATAAATCACCAAGAGAGAACACCAAAATTTATATGGAAAATTCTCTAAATACCAGAGAAAAAAATACAGGACTAGCTCCGAAAATATCCACTAGTAAAGAGAGAAATTAAGCCTCAATATCCTTTACTCCGAGTAATCCCACTCTCGCGTTTCACTCGTATTTTATAGTAGAAAATTTTTACTCACTCTATTTTTACCTCAAGTTCTCACCCTGAAAATTGATACATCCTCAAGCTCTCTCTAGAACTTGAAATCTATCTTGGTACAAAGTACCGGTATCTCTCTTAAACTCTCTGTAGAATGTAAACTCTCTAGTTCACTTGGATACTTCTTTGTTCTCTTGGAGACTATACTACTTTTCCTCATACTATAGCTAGCAGTGATCTAGTCTAACTCGAGTCACGAATAAATAATTAATTTCTCTCACATCCACATACAACTCAACCTAATTAAAATATTTCTTACTTTAGCAGCGATCTTGTCCAACCTAGATCACCAAATAAATAATTAATTTCTCTCACATCTATATACATGTATTATTTATATGAATTTTTATAGAGAATTAAAAAATTAAATTCTATATGAATTGAAAATATTAGACTCAATTTATAGAGAATAAAAAATTAAATTTTTATATTTTTATCGTATAATATTTGTGCTAATTATCACTAGATAGATCGAATAACATTGACACAGCCTGAGCGAACCCCACTTTTCTTTTTACTTTATTTTTTTCTCTTTTGTCCCATTCACGACCCAGTAACAAAAGTGGGGTTGAGTTGTTATCAGTGATGATACTGTTGAAATGCTATGCGCCAACAGTAACAAAAGCTATTGGACGTTTTGTTTCCTGGAGATGAGTCTTTCCCTTCACCAAACAATTAAATGCATGGGCCATGATGGAAGAAATTTCTTCCCGTCGATAAGCTTGATCACAAGCTTACAAAATTGGGTGGGACCCATCAAAATCCGGGTTACCTCTAGTTCCGTTTTTAAAACATTATCTATATATATGTCATCCAAGTGGCAAAGTTTGTACTAATAAAATTTAAGAAAGAGAATCTGAATTTTATAGTACTCGTCATAGACTTCATAAATAATTAAATCTGAGTAGACAAATACACCGAATCGTATATGCGTTCACGAGTCAACACATGAATTCGGTAGTAATTCATCTATTTGGTTGCTGTTCAATTCTAATTTTTTTTTTCAGATGGAGAAACAAAGAGAACATGTCGCCACAGGTATCGAGTGTTACATGAAACAATATGGAGCCACTAAAGAAGAAACCATCCACAAGTTCAACAAAAACGTTGAAGATGCATGGAAGGACATAAACGAGGCTTGTCTCTACCCAATAGCTATTCCTATGCCTCTCCTGAGACGGATCCTGAACCTCACTCGAGTCATTGATGTTCTGTACAAGAACAAAGATGGGTATACAGATTCGAGAACCAGTACTAAAGATATGGTGTCTTCGTTACTTGTCGAGCCGGTATCTGTCTGAGGAGTTTTATGAATGTTATAGTGATCGATTGTTCAGTGATCGGTCGTTCTGGTTTGGTTTGTCCTCGCGTGCTCATGTTCAAAGGATTACCTGTCGTGTGCAATCACTTCTGGAACGAAGTAACCTTGTAATATGGTGATTTTATTTTGGATATCGAATAAAACATTTACTTCTCAAGAAATAACCTCTGCGGCGGAAATTAGCCTGGTTATGAATATTGTTTTAAAAATTGTAATCCGATCCAACATTAATACCGGGTCGCTTTTATATTCCACCGGACATCTCTACCAGGATCAACATTCCCTGCATGTGGCCTACCAACCCACTAGCGTTAGCACAGCTTGCGCTAGTGCCTATGGATCAACATTCCCTTCATGTATATTTCCTCTAAAGAAATAACCTCTTCGGTGTGCCAGGAGGCTCCCGGATCCGAAGTGCCTATGGATGAGTGGCTCTATCGATGCGCGGTGACAACTCTAGGCATAGATGATCTTTCGTGCTCAGCCGCGGAGACGAGGCTTTGGGTAATCAATTTGTTACCCTCTTTCAAGGTATTGTGGCTAAATTTTTTGAAGGTTTTTGCTTGTTGCCCCACTCCTCCTCGGACTTCGGGGGTTCTTGGTTCGCCACCTGCTTCTGTTATTGTCGCAGGGCAGCCCCTTGCTGCTGTTGATTCGGGTGTGCGGACATCGGATTTGCAGCCTCTTGTTGCTAGTACGGATGTTGTTTTGCAGGATCCTATTGTTCAGCCTCCCCTCGCAGCTGAGTCGGAGGACGCCCCACCTCCTGGCGTTGCATTGGCTGATGGTGTTGAGGTGGAGGAGCGGCTTGTGGTTTCTGAGCCCCACTCCTTCTGCAGCTGCAATGATTGGTACTGAGGTTGAATTGTAGCTTTCCGCTTCTCTTTACCCCGTTGGTATTGCCTCTTGTGTGAGCTTGGTAGTTGATGCATCCATTGAGAAGCGGTTTGGGGCTGTTTCTGGTTTGCGGGAGGCTAGCAAAAAACTGTTGGTTGGTGAATCAAGTGCCTCAGCCACTGTAGATGGTGTTGGGTGCTCGGTTGGTGATCCGCAGCTATTACCACTCTGTTGTGATTCACCTTATGATGAGGCTGGCCGCCTGGTAGTGGAGGATGTTGCCCTCGTGGATTTGGATTGGGAGGAAGGCGGTGACGTGTGTGGTTTGGAGGTGCTCGGCTCCGAGGTGGACTTTTTGGTTGCTGATGTAGGTGTTGCGGTTGGTGATGCTCCTGATCACGGGCTGCCTTCCTCGCACATACAGGAGGCCCTGGCTGCCGTCGGGGCCGATGGTGATTGGTTGGAGTCATTGATTGTGCCCCATGTCGGTGCGGCTGCTGATTGGATGGAAAAGTTCATCTCAACTGTGGATGCTCCGGCCTCTACCAAGGGGCATCGCCCCGCTTCTACATCGCTTGAGTCCACCGCTCCTGTCCGGGTGGGCAAGAAGGTTAAAGTGAGTCATTTTACACAGATGACTCCGACCCGTTCTAGCACCCGGGTTCGGAAGCTGACCAGTAAAGCCGCCGCTCTTTTGCAATCTTCTATTCCAAAAGTGAAGGAAAAATAAGCTTCGAAGCCGGTTGTAAGTTTGATAGGTTCTATCTGATTCCATGAGAATTGTATCTCCTGGTTGTAAGCTGGTTGTAAGTTTCTTTGAGATTTTTTGAGGTGTAGTATACATTTACTTTAAAAAAAACAAATACCTCGAGCTCCTGAATGTTAAAAATTTATGTTATTTCAAAATTTATATTATTTAATTTAGTGTACTGGGCTCATCTAAAAGTCATTTTTTATATTTAATTTATGTACACGTTTTGAATGATTTTAATGATATCCTACTATATTAAAGTTATTGCTGACCCATGGGAGACGAGGTACACAAACTCTTTACTCAGAGAATCTATTTATTGTCGGAGTCCAATAGATTTGGTAATTGGTTAGGCTCTGTTTTTGAACTGAGCAAGCTGAAACTCAGAACATAACTTTATTGTCTACATTTATTTGTTGGGAAATTTGATTTTCAAGGAATGGGTTTATCTTTGATAGTGTACTCCTACTCCCTGCTTCCATTGACACAGCTAGGACGACCTCTAATTTTTGCTTTGATTTCCTCCAGGTCCAAAAGACTGTTGAGGTTGTTCATGGTTGCAGGCCGGTGCAACAAACTTCGTGGCTTGCCCCTGAAGATGAGTGCATCAAGATCAACTGTGACGCTTTTTGGTTGGAGGATTCTTCTACAGTTGGAGGTGTCGCGGTTGCAAGAGATTCCAACTATTGTGTAAACTCTTGTGTTTTCCCCCTAAAGAAAGATCTAAAATATTGTCCTATTTTCTCAAAAAATTTCCAACTATTTTCCAACAACAAATGCTCCATATATCCACTAGATGCATGATACCCTCCCGTTGAGCTGCTTTCAAACTTTCTTACAATAATATTCCTAATGAAATATTCAACATTGATCAATTGTCCTGGGCATTACGTGAGGAATTTGGGCTTTATGGAAATTTGGGCTTACATTCCTATTAGGCTTTCATGTAATGGTCTTGGGCTTTGGGTGTTGACCATTTGGGCCTTTCTTGGGCCTAGTGACGGACGCCTTGCGTGGGCGGTTGCAACGTGGCATTGTCAACCCAGGTGGAGTGACTGGAGTTCATGGAGATTTTCGTAATCAGTATTAAATTTTTGTTAAAAAAAGTTCATATCAAAATAAAATAGTACCAACATTTATTTTTTCATAAGCAAAAAATGTTATATATCAATCACTAAATCATAAAACCCGAAACGTTTTTTCCCCAATCGTACATTTATGTAATACCGAAAATTTTGATATATGTATACTTTATTTTTGAAATTTTGAATCTTTTAACTCCTTTAAGAGTTTAAAGTTATATGACATAAACAATTTAAAGGAAAATTTGACTTCAGCACTTTGTGGTTGGTATCATAGAAAATTATATATGTTACAATGCATCAATTGAGTCAAACTTTTTTTAATTGGAAAACATTTGACTCAATTGACACATTTTAAACCACATGTATTCATGTAATTTTTCCCGATACCAAAAGGTACTAAAGTAGATTTTTTCCAAATTTTAAATTTTGACAATCAAAAAAGAATTTAAAGTCCAAAAAAATGAGACTATCCTTTTGAATTTGTTATTTTTATTTTAATTCTTATTTGAAGAACGGCAGCTTGAAACCACGGTACTAACCACTGATTCACGATTTTGAAATATCTCACTTTAGTAGTAGTAATAACTCGAAATGGAATCGTACTAAATAACTGTTTTGTCATTTTTTAAAGATTATAACCGATTCAAATCTAAATTAGTTGGTACTTTGATACCCGAATACTATCTGGTTTAACAAAAATAATTTTGAATCAAAAACTTCAAAAAATGGACAATCGATTTTTTAGTTCATATAGTGTTTCTATAGTCGTTGCAGTGAATGTAGCATACGCGATAAACGCACTCTCCGTCAGTTCCCGCTTCAGCTCTTAAAAATACCTAAATATTTAGGAGGTTGAGGGTAAAATTTACCTTTAAAAAAACTTATAAAAACACAACAACGCAAGAGTGTTACTTATCTATTAGAATAATTTTATCACATATTTTTTTTGTCTAATTCAATTCTAAATTAGTATGTATATTGATACGAGATTGGTGTGAAAAACAAGTCAGGTAGTTTTCCCAGAAGAGGACAAGTAGGCAAGAAGACATAGAAGGCTGGATAATATTTTTTAGGATAAAATTCGTTGAAGATAAGATTATTTTTGTTGTTGTTTCTTATAATTGGAGTTATAAAGATGTGAAAAGTGGGTGGCGCCAACAAGATAGAAACAAGAATAAACCTAGGAAAATGTCGCTGGCGACAGTTGTAACCATCTAATCTATGATCTAATCTACCTGTAAACAAAGATATCGTCTGCGTTGGCTTTATTGTTTCGCGATATTTTATCCTGTTTAGGAAACCTTTCTTTGACCTACATCTAGAAATCCCATTATAACCCAATAGGTGACTATATCAACAAGCAAGAATGTAGAGAGGACAATGAAGCTATTTTGACTAGATTAACTATTAAAATGTTGATCAATTGTAGGCTACTCGAATAAAGGCAAATGAAGGCACCACTTAGATTACGACAAAATCCATGTTATATGTTATGATTATGTCCACCTAATTGGTACTACATCTGTCGGAGGAGGAGCTAAATGACCTTTTGTATAACTACTTTCGAACAACGTAAACTAATATAAGAAGTAAATGGTTTTAACTCTAAAAAAAAGTATGTGCTTAAGCCCCCTCCACGTAAAAGGGAAAACCTAAGAAAATAAAATGGAAAAATAACTACAAGACCCCTATGTTTGTAATAATGTATAATCAGCTCAACTCATACAACTAAACCTTGAAATTTATGAAGTTCATCTAATCAGCCCACTTGCTTTGGCAAATCAATATGGCATTCGAAACGATGAAGGCTAAATTAAACGAGGGTGGAGCTGATTGCACGTTGCTAGTATTTTTTTCCAATAAAATTGACAAAGTTAACTTCAGTTACATGCGATTTGACACGTTTTTTCCCTAGTAAAACATATTATTTCGATGACTAAAATTTCTCCGATAACGTATTGACATTTTGGCTTTAGCCAACAAAAATACTCTTGTGATACCTGAATGTACATAGAATATACAAATATTTAGATCAACTGATGAAAGATTACTAGAGCTTAATTATGTACTATTTCATTTTTTGAAAATACTTATCAGAAAAATTTTGTACTTTTTAAAGTTTTAATGAGACTCGAATTTATATTAATCGATTCAATTGACATAATACTAGATACTATAAACCTAAACCAAAAAACAGTGTGGAATCTACATAGTATTTTAAAGTGAAATGTGACCGATAAAATATGTATGCAAGCAACATATGAATAGTTTTTTATGTACCGCCAAGTGTCAGTGATCTATAAGAGAAACAACACCCGTCATTTCAAGCCACTAATTTTCGAGTGCCACCCACCAATCGATGCTAACCTTTTAAGTACGAGGATTGCAATTTCCCCACTTGCTCGTGCAATTCCTCGCAGCCACTCGCCCTGTCCTAGCGACATTTGTTTAACGTCGAGTCACGTAGAATTTTATTTTTAAGATGATAAAAAATTTTCAACAAATATCTAATAATGTTGTATTCTAAAAAACTCAAATTTGAGACTTAATTAAATTAAAATAATTTTTTTGATAATTAATCCAAGTGCTCCATTGATTCTCTCCATTTACTTGTGGATTTGATTCTCTCCAGCGATGATCGATGCACCCTGGTTTGGTTCACAATCATACGTGTCTCTCTTACAAGGCGATTAAGGTAATATTTTATTACCCAAATTGCAAGTGGGGATTAAGAAATTAATTAGGAGCAAACCCTCTTTCCAATACGGGCCTTCCTTATTTCCTTCTCAGAGAAAACCACTTTTCGGTTTCCATATACCGGAAGGGGCGGGGCAGATTTGGTAGGGACTGTGGTAGTCTCCAAACATGGGGACTAACTTAAACCAATATCACTACACATGCAAACCAATATCACTTCACATACAAATCAATATCACTTCATATGTAAACCAGCGTCTTGCAAACCAATATCACTTCACATGCAAACCAATATCACCTGATAGGTTATTGACAATCAGATTTAAAGATAATCAAATCTGACGGCCCAAAATATAGTCCCCACCTTTGGACAAATTTTTTTTAGTTCCCACTCAATCCGGTCTCGGAAGGCGGAGCGTACTCGAAAACATTAAAGTTTCCCATAAGAGAGAGAGCTTCTCTTTACCTCTTTCTCCGATACCCTCTATAGCCGCCGAACCATAGTACATGAACGAGTAAGTTCTTTAGCTTCTTCCCCTTTCTTTTACCTTTTTTGGTTTAGGAAGTAGATGTGTGTACTGCTTTTAATAAAAGTCATATCAGAAATACATCCTAAATTTATTGTTCAGTCGTGCTTGCAGAAAATAAGTTCTTAAATAGTTTCCTCTTTCTACTACCTTTTTGTTGGCTAGTAGATGTGAATATTGTTCCCAATAAAGTCGTACCAAAAAAATATCTTAAAATTATTGTTCAGCTGTGCTTGCAGAGAGTAAGTTGTTTAGTCATTTCTTCTTTCTTCTTCCTTTTTTTCGGAAAGGAGATGTGTATATTGTTTACAATAAAAATCGTACTGGAAATACGTCTTGGAATTATTGCTTAAACTGGAAGCAAGTATTGTTTATAAATATGTATTTTATTTCTCCGACGTTTGAAATCTGATTATTATTATTATTATACATTAGCTCTAAACCTTTATTCCAACTGTTTGTCGTTTGAGATAGATCTCGTGGGTTTTCTTCTTCGTTTAAATGTATGTGTTGCATACCATATGTTCTTTGAGCTATTTTCGACCAATTTCATTCAGGTCGTAATTAGTCCTCATTTGTCTAGTTTCCATTCATAATTAATTTGTCTAAATTAATTTTTGGGTATGTTGACTTGCTTGGACATTGAATTAAGCCGAGATCCAGAAGTGTGAAGGGAGGAAGGACTCAGAGATTTTGGAAGAGGAAAAGACGGGGAGAGGAAAAATTGAGATCCGTAGGATTGATAACACTACAAGCAGGTAAGTAACATTTTCCAAGAGAAGAAATGGATTGCTAAAGAAGGCTAGGGAGCTCTTCATTCTTTGTGATGCACAAGTTGGAGTCATCATCTTCTCCAGCACAAGCAAGGCTAGGTAGTTTTGATATTTCCATTTTGTCGGATCAAAAATGAATTTTTTTTATTATAGTAAGATAAAGATATTGAAAATAAGATGACGTGCCAAAGGAAATTTATATTATTTTCATCGTGCTCCAGAAGCAGTGAGTCATTAATTTTATGCATATTTTTGTTTTATCCTAAAATTTCTTTGGAATGTACCTACCAAAAACAAGTTTGTTTTGATTGATATTTTTTTTAGGAATTAAATTATATTTCCAAGGTTCTAAGTAGACTAGTTCTTTTAATGTTCGGAGCAAATTTTTCATATGGAAAAGAGATATATTTCCATTCAAATATAGGAACTATTATTTTTCTAAACTAGTGTAAAGTTAAGAAAATAAATTGTGAGTGAATGTCTATGATATCCATACTCTACTTATTCTATTATATTTTTTTTAGGGATAAAGATATAGGTGAATTCTAAATTTTTATTTTTTGTTGTAAACATCAAAATTGGAAAACTAATTCTATTTTTTCCTACGATATTTTTCCTTTCTTTTTTTCCTTTAAATGATATTTTGTTCTCTTCCTTTTTCTCCAAAGATATAATTCTAAATTCCATTATTCCTCATATTACTTTTTGTCTAATATTATAGATGAAAGATCAAGCTACATATTACTTCGAATAGTCCAAATGGGTTGGCCGCCAAGATGTACCAACAATGGAGGAATACTTGTCGCTTGCATTGAAAACCATGCCTACCATACGTAGCAACTACTGCCTTTGTGGGAATGGGGAAACATGCAACTGAAGAATCATTCGAATGGCGAAGCACCTACCCTCAAATGATAAAAGCATCTGAAGAAATTTGTAGGATCATGGATGACATAGTGTCCTCCGAGGTAAATCTGTCTATCCTTGTCAATATCAAAAAAAAAAGGTTCGACCGGCATTCTGTGGCCCCGCATTTAGGTCGGGTCATTTTTGTCCAAAAACTCGAAAAAGATTGAGCCAATGATCAACGTTATTTATCAGTGGTCCAATTAGTCAAACCGGCTAGTCACATCAAACTAGTAATAAAAAATGTTGAAATTTTTGTTTTTTAGAAATTTGTAAGTTTAAAATCGATTTGTAAATAATAAATTTTGTAATAAAATAGAGGATATTTAGAAATATTTCATATTTAATGCTAAACATAATAAATGATATAATAATTTAAGAAATTTTTTATCTGACTCGTCTAATCAGGAAACGGAGAAAATTTCTGATTTTTTCCCGGTCCATTTTTAAAACATTATCCTTATCCTTGTTGAACTATATATGTCATGCAAGTTGTCACCAAAAAAATTATATGTCATCCAAGTGGCAAGATTTGAACTAATAAAATATAAGACCGAGAATATGAACCCGTTATAGACTTAAGAAATAATTAAATCTGGGTTGTATTATTTGACAGGATTCATATATTTGGTTGCTGTTCAATTCTAATTATTCAGTTAGAGAAACAAAGAGAACATGTCGCTACAAGTGTCGAGTGTTACATGAAACAATATGGAGCCATTGATGGTTTTGTGGGTTCTTGTCGTGTTAATTACCTGCTTTGGTGATTTGGTTTTTCGCTGCGCGATTTGGGATTTTTTTTGAACTTATTTTCAGGTAATCTTGAATCTAGATATTATTTATCTTGTAGACGTTATTTAGATAGATTTTTATCTAGTTTTATTCGAAGTATATCTATGTGGTTGTAAGTCTCATTGGAGTTATTAAGGAGTAAATACACTTTTACTTACCAAAAGAACAATATGGAGCCAAGATGCCATCCACAAGTTCAACAGACAAGTTGAAGATCCATGGAAAGACATAAACGAGGCTTGCCTCTACCCAATTGCTATTCATATGCCTCTCCTAACGCGGACCCTCAACCTTACTCGCGTCATTGATATTCTGTACAAGAATAAAGATGGATACAGATTCTAAAACCGATACTAAGGATATGGTGTCTTCTTTACTTGTCGAACCGGTAACTATTTAAGATGAAAAGATTTCTAGGTGTATTTAGTGCTTAACGACACTATTCGTGTATCTGTTTTATGAGCGTCTCCTGGAACTATGTCTTGAGCAGTTGTAGTGATCGGTCGTATTCGTCTAGGTTGTTTTCGTGTTGCGCGCCTATTTCCTAGTAGTTATTTGTGTTACTTTGATTTCCGTCTTTCGCAATCACTACCACGAATTTGACGGATTGACTTTGTAATCCAGTGATTTTATCTTTGATATGGAATAAAAAATTTTACTCCTCGAAAAATAACATATGTAACGGAAATTATTTTGGATCTTTACGATTAGTTTCAGGCCGCGACCTTTTTGATCTTGCCTTGCTCTTCTTCGAGTATTTTCCTCTGCTACAACAAGTTACATAAAGGCTACCGTTATCGTTGTTTTGATTTGTTCAGTAATAATTTCCAATAATGTCTTATTGGATTATTCTATTTAATCATTCTTATATACTTAACCGTTGGTGCTGTCCCCATTGGCCCTCCTTTGGACATCTCTACTTGGATCCACATTCCCCACGGCTCTTTTAGCTCAATTTGAACTTCAGCAATTATGCTCATGTAATCTTCTGTTTGTTTTGCTTGCGCTAATGAGGTGCTCAATTGGCTTACTATTAGATCCCGTTTGGGTATATGTGCTTGCCATCGCCCTCCATCAGTTTCGACTTGAACTCTTACAAATTTAACAATACTACGGTGTTAATTATTTATTAGAATCACTTTATTACTTTTTAAAAATTTTATCTAATTCGATTCTAAATTAGCACGTACAGCGGTATGAGATAGGTCTGGAAAACAATTCAAGTAGCTTTCCCAGAAGAGGACAAGTAAGCAGGGAAGAAGACATAGAGACGGAGGGCTGGATAATATTTTTTAGGATAAAATTCGTTGAAGATAAGATTATTTTTGTTGTTGTTTCTTATAATTGGAGTTATAAAGATAAGAAAAGTGGGTGGCTCCAACAAGATAGAAAAAAGAATAAACCTAGGAAAAGTCGCTGGCGACAGTTGTAACCATCTATGATTTTTTTAAGGGAATTATAACCATCTATGATCTAATCTACCTATAAAAAAAGATATCGTCTGCGTTGGCTTTATTGTTTGCGATATTTTAACCTGTTTAGGAAACCTCTCTAAAATCGAAAACCAAAACTGGTATCAATTTCTTTTTTGACCTTTCTTTGACCTACAACTGGAAAGCAGTAAGCGCAATATGTGGCTACAAACTAATGAGAGTCGATTTAAGTGGTAAAGGACATATATATGTTTAAAAATATCTTTCAAAGGTTAAGAATGTAAAAAAAATATCTTATAGGCTTTAAACCTTTTCCACGTAAAGGGAATAACCTAACAAAATAAAATGGGAAAGTAACTATAAGATCCCTAAGTTTGTAATAATGTATAATCAGCTAAACTCATACAGCTTAATCTTGAAATTTTTAAAGTATTCATGCTAGGCCCACTTGATTTGGCAACTCAATATGGCATTCAAAACGATGAAGATTAAATTAAACGACGGTGGAGCTGAGCAGGTTGCTAGTATTTTCCCAATAAAATTAACAAATAAGACCTTAATTACATGCGATTTGACATTTTTTTCGTAGTATTTTGTAGTTTAAAACATACCAAAAAATTTATCCGATAACACATTGACATTTTGGCTTTGGCCAACAAAAATACTCTTCATATGATAGTTGAAATATATAAGTATTTAGATCGACCAATAAGAAATTATTATAGGTTAATTAGGTATGGAAATTATTACTATGTTGAAATTTTTTTGTACTTTTCAAAGGTACTATTCAGTTCAAATTTGTATTAAATGATCTAATTTAGTATGTTAGATGCTATAAACCTAAACCAAAAAAACTGTGTGCTACATGGTATTTTAAAGTGAAATGTGACCAATAAAATATTTATGTAAGCAAAATATGAATAGTTTTTTAAGTACCGCCAAGTGTCAGTGATCTATATGAGAAACAACACCCATCATTTTAAGCCACTAATTATCGAGTGCCACCCACCAATCGATGCCAACCTTTTAGGTACGAGGATCGCAATTTCCCCACTTGCTCGTGCAATTCCTTGCAGCCACTCGCCCTGTCCTAGCGACATTTGTCCACTTAAATGGCTAAATCTCGCTCTCCACTTTATTTTTATATCACATGGAGCCATTAGATTGATAAATTTTACTTGGAATCAATTATGATTTTTTAGAAGTGTTAATATTTTCTTAACAAATATTTAATACTGTTGTATTATTCGAATTAAAGATCTGATTAAATTAGAACAATTCGATCGCTAGCTAATTCAAGTGTAAGTTATTCTCTCCATTTACTTATGGATTTGATTCTCTTCAACGATGATCGATAGACCCTCGTTTGGTTCACAATCACACTTGTCTCTCTTACAAGGCGATTAAGGTTAATATTTTATTACCCAAATTGCAAGTGGAATTAAAAAGTAGGAGCAAACCCTCTTTCCAAAATGGGCCTCCCTTATTTCCGTCTCAGAGAAAACCACTTTTCGGTTTCCATATACCGGAAGGGGCGTAATCAAAAACATTAAAATTTCCTATTAGCGATAGCTTCTCTTTACTTATTTCTCCAATACCGCTCTTTAGCCGCAGAACCATAGTACAAGAACGAGTAAGTTCTTTAGCTTCTTCCTCTTTCTTATACCTTTTTGTTTGGGTAGATGGGAATATTGCTTCGAATAAAAGTCGTACCAAAAATACATTTTAAAATTATTGTTCAGTCATGCTTGCACAAAGTAAGTTCCTTTTTTCTTTCTTCTACCTCTGTTTTTTGGAAAGGAGATGTGTATGGTTCCAATAAAATTCCAACCGGAAATATAACTTGAAATTATCGTCCAGTCATATTTGCTTAAACTGCAAGCACGATAAAGTATTTTATAATAAATATATATTTTATTTCTCCAACGTTTGAAATCTGATTCTTATTGTACATTAGCAAATCTTTATTCCAACTGTTTTTCATTTGAGCTAGCTGTCGTGGGTTTTCTTCTTCGTTTAAATGTATGTGCTACATGCCATATGCTTTTTGAGCTATTTTCGACCAATTTCATTCAGGTCTTAATTAGTCCTCATTTGTCTAGTTTCCTTTCATCCGACCTTGCGTTTTTATTATTGTCTAAATTAAATTAATTTTCGGGTGTGTTGACTTGCTTGGACATTGAATTAAGCCTAGATCCAGCAGTTTAAAGGGAGGAAGGACCCAAAGATTTTGGAAGAGGAAAAGATGGGGAGAGGGAAAATTGAGATCCGTAGGATTGACAATAGAACAAGCAGGCAAGTAACATTTTCCAAGAGAAGAAATGGGTTGCTAAAGAAGGCTAGGGAGCTCTCCATTCTTTGTGATGCACAAGTTGGAGTCATCATCTTCTCCAGCACAAGCAAGCTTTATGATTATGCAAGCACTAGGTTTCTCTCTCTCTCTCTCTCCCTCCCTTTAATTGTGGGATAAATTATAAAGTCATACATTGAAATATAAATGAGTGCACTCCACCAATGTATATACTTTCATCAACTTTTTTCTCGTTTTTTAAGCTGTCAAAGCCTGTTTGAGAGGAATTTCTTCTAAATTTAATGGGTGAATTATTGGTTAAACATATGATAAGTATTTATGTATATGATTTACTGGGTCAAGGTGATTTATTTTTGGTCTATTTTGATTTCCTTCCTTTATTTCTAGCACTATTGGAGCATCATTCTTGTGCAACTAGGTGTAATGCTTGTACTTTTATCATTTCTTGAGTAATAAAATACTTTTACCAATCCAAAAAAGGTATTTAATTTTTGGATAAGCAGGAAATTGGTGCTCCATTGTCCTGAATATGAGAATAGAAACACTACATCCGAGATGGAGTTTATGCTATTTTGCTTGTACTGCATGGATTTAGCTTTCTTCTAAATCGTTAATGATCAATGTCCTTTCTTTTGGATGGTCGGTGAATCTAAAAAAGAAAGTCACTATATAACAGTAATAAACCAAACTGCTTGAATGGTCTAATATTAATCCAGATTGGAGATTGAGATACATAAATTATAACGAAACACGTAGATCAACATGTTCTAACTGAATTGGAGATCTTGAGCTAAAACTAACTCGAGCCTCCAGAATGACTTTATAGTACTGTCATGACAATACCCCCAACTCTTATGACAATACCTGTTTTGCATGTGAGAAACAGCTAACCCATTTTCCATTCCTTACATGATACTGTTATGACAATATCCTTACTCTTTCGCATGGGATTCACTTAAGGAAGTATCGTTCAATCTTTTCGTAAATGTAAAAAAATTTGACAGTATTCGACTCTGAATATCAGAGATTTAACCCCAAAAATATATCCTTACTCTTTTTCTAGTAAACTTTTTTTGGATATTCTCTAATATATCTCTGGCCGGAATCATGCATGAAAAATTCATCTTTGACCTAAAACATGTGTATATAGCTTAAGTATCTCAGCAGTAAAAGGGAGATAAAAATTTGGGATTGCTGTATAAAGGCTATCTTATCAATGTGTGTTTTATTTTTAAAACTCGAATTTGAGATAACTAGTTAATGGAGATCCGAATCAGAACAAAACCACAGCTTGAACGATAATGATGTTCTCCTTTTGCAGCATGAAGTCTATAATAGAGCGGTATCACAGGCTGAAAGAAGAGCACAGCCAACTGCTGAATCCGGCATCAGAGATCAAGGTATAGTCACTAAAATTGGTGCCCTAAATTTTAAGCGCTCTAGTCTACGGTATTGTTCGTTAAGTGGTGCATCGCACAAACTTGACTTTTCTCTCTTGAGAGCTCTATTCTACGGTACTGTTCGTTAATTAGTGCATCTTTTAGGCTTAAAATGTTGCTTGAAACTACACAGGGCACAATTCTAATAAAACTACATAGGGCACTAACTAGCGCAGCAAGGCGTGAAATCTTGTTAGTGCAAAAGAGAATTGTATTTTCAAAATCAACAACAAAATTAGATAGAAAAAATTTCCTTCTCCGGGTGCAAGAATGGTTTCGGTGGTCAAACTCGGCGTCTAATTTGACAGGCCAAGACTTGTTGCTCTTCATTGGTTCACTCTCTGAGTAAGAGGTCTTCGAAGATGGAAGCTGTTTTCTTTTGTGGTGTGCTGGTGCTTTGTTTTTTGCTTATGTTTTATTCGCCTTGGGTCTCCAAGATTTGTTTTGCTTTGTCACTTTGATAAAGCAATTGGAATCTTCTCGGGGCTCCAATGTACATACTTTTCTTCTTGTTATAATAATAAAAATTTAATTATCAAAAGAAGAAAAGATAGAATAAAATTTCAAAATCACTATAGTCCAAACCCAATATGAACTTGTAATATTTAACCAGCAAATTTCATCGATCCGATGACTTTCACTTCTTCAATCTCACAATACGTATATATATTTTAAATTATTATCCAAATATATTTAATGGCTTGTCATGTATGTTTGAACTCAATTAGTTGGTCCATCCTGGAGAAGAACTATAAGAGCATTCAAATATTTAGATATCTAATTCAAAATGATGAAAATGTGCAATTCCTTCACTTTATAAATTAAGTCTAACAACTCTTCATTTTTAATATGAGATTGTCCAAAATGTCATCTGAAACTAAGTTTATTAAAGATTGCACAAACTTGACTTCCTCTCTTGAGGTATAAAATAGGAAGTCGTGCAATAACAATGAGTTACGTTATCAACCTAGATCAAATTCTTTATTAAAATTGTTAGGACAGCGAAACCATAAATACTAATGTTTAGAACACCTATAACAAATAGTAGTAGAGATAATAAGAATAGAGGACACATGATATATGTGGATCGCTCGAAAGACCTATATTCATAGGATCGAGATGATTATCACTATAATATGTAAAGTTACATGGTACATAGGTCATAGGCGAGGCTACGCCTCGAACCTAAATCACTGCCTATACTACCACGTCATTGCCAAACCGACAAACTCATATACCTACTCTCCTATTTATATGGGACAAGCCAAATATGATGTACAACAGGAATAAAGTTCTAATCTAGTTATAATTCGGGACAAATCCTAACAATATCCACCTTGGACCAAATTGCAAAATCAATCGTCTTCTCAACCTTGAACATCTCATCTTCTAGAACATACCAACTTCAGAGTATGCCTCTTAAAGTAAGGTTCATGCTCAATCACGTACATAACATCATCGTCCTCAAACACAAAAACTCCACCTTGAATGGAATCTTCCACAACTATATCAATAACATAAACTTATGTAAGATCTTCAACTCCAAAAAATCAATACAACGGGTAAAACTGAGAGTCCATTGAAGAAAACTACTCCAATGCCCACAACGTTAACTAAATTCCATAGGTCAGATCCAATCCCATAATCCTAGAGTATGGTATACCCTCATAGGTTAACTCCCAAACAATTTCTCCACCGACATAGCAAACTCTACCTCCATAGAAAAACTCTACCTTCTATGTGGATCCCGACTGTTAGTGTTACATCGCCAAGGGACCATCAATCTAAGTCAAAATAGGAGACGAGGGCACAAACTACAGGAATTTACAAAACCTTAAGTAAACACCTTTATGGACACTAATCTTAGAGTAATTCCATCAGCTATAGGACTTTATATCACCTAGCATGAACACAATCTAAACACCAATCTTGAATTTATTGGACCTCACTCCACCATCCTCATGGACAACTAGGAGATACACTACGAAACATGTAACTCAAAATAAAAATAGATACTTGTATCAAATATTTGTCTTCATCAACGAGTAACTGGTCTGAATAACTCATATTGTGTCCAAATATGTTGTACAAGAGGAATAAAGTTCTAATCTAGTTAGAATTTGGGATAAATCCTAACAATATCCACCTTGAACCAAAATTACAAAATCGATCATCTTCTCAACATTCAACATCACATCTTCTACAACAGACTGACTTCAAAGTATGCCTCTTCCAGTATGTTTCATGATCAATCACGTACATAACATCATCAGCCTCAATCATAAAAACTTTACCTTGAATGGAATCTTCCACAAGTATCTCAATAATATATACTCACATCAAGCCTTCAACTCTAAAAATCCAACAGAACGGGTCAAAATCAGTATGCGTATAAACTGCGAGTCCATTGAAGAAAATTACTTCAATGCCTACATCATTGCCTAAATCCCATAGGTCAGCTTCAATCCCCAGCACAAGAGGTATTTCTAACGAGTATGGTATACCTCCACATGTTAACTCTCAAACAATTTCTCAACCAACATAGCAAACTGCACCTCCATGCAAAAATTTTACCTTCAATGCGGATCTCGACTATTGGTGTTACATCGCCAAGCGAACATCAATCTCAGTCAAAAAAAGGAAACGAGAGCACCAACTACAGGAATTTACATCACCTCAGGTAAACACCTTTCTAGCACTAATCTTGGAGTTATTCCACCAGTTACAAGACTTTATATCACCTAGCGTGAACATAATCTCGACGCCGATCTTGGAATTATTACACCTTACTCCACCATCCTCGTGAACAACTATGAGATACACTGCAAAATATGTAACTCAAAATAAAAATAGATACTTGTACCAAATATATGCCTTCGTCAACGAGTAACTTGTCTAAACAACACTCACTGTCTTCACCTAATCCACCTCTTAGTTTAACATGATACGACCACGCTATGACCGAAGAACTTTGATGAACCCAAAATAGAACTGATCAAACCCCATTGAATAAGGGAGTATAAAGAGAAAGAAGTCATCTATAACTTCTCTAACCTTCTCACCACTCTCAACTACAAACATATAATTATTATATACATAGGAGAAACTATAGGCCCCGAGCTCAAAATCCATTAAATTTGGGTAAAAAACACAACAAGGCTCCATCTTGAACTAAATCACATAATCGATCTTCAACCATGAATCTCCAAGACTTGAACCAATTCAATTCAACAAGACTAAAGCTATCCTTCACTTGGTCAACTTCATCAACTCAGACGAACAAAATACTACGCCCATAAAAACAAACTAAACTTCATGATCCAAAACAAGACCCGAGACTTTCTCTTAAAAATTAGTCTAATCTTCAAGTATCATCAATATTCTAGTCTAAACCAGCCCCAAAATTGATAAACCACCTTAAAAATCAACCAAACAGTTGATTTTGACCAAAATAGTCAACTCAAAATTAGAATTATTGAATCCAAAACACCAAGGGTGGCAGTTGAAGGTGGAAACAACATGCGGGTGACTCGCGGTAAGGGTTGGAAATGGTGAGGCTCAGTATTTGTCGGTAACAAGTAGGAACGTGGTGGCAATCAATTGACAACGAGCTCAATGACGACGACGATGACTGGGTGACCACTTCCCTTCCTTTCCTGGTATAACGCGGGTACGTGCTTGAAACCCATAAGAGCCGACAGTCATCGTAAATGATGACTACGAGTGGCGTTAGGGGAGGTCAATACAAGACACAGGCGGTGACACCAAACTCGAATAATGATGTGCATGTATCATCTTCTTTAACTCCAAAATGGGGCTTGGTCACTCCTTCTCTCTTTACCGTAGGGAGGCAATACCAAACTTCTTATAGTTGTCGGCAATAGGCGGCCTCCCTAGGTGAGCAGCAGTGGCGAGTCCCTAAATTCTGGCAGTTGGACCAAAATCAAAAAATCCTAGATCTGAAAATTTTTAGAATTACAAATCTTCTACTCCTTCAAACAAATTTAAATTTCCAAAAGAGCCCTTGTTCTTCTGAGAAGTTCTGAATATGCCCCTCCATACAAAACAGTCCCCGATCTAAATTTTTAATCGGTTTCACTCGGATTAGGGCAACAGAAGTGTAAACACATATATTCAAAATACCCATAACGACAGGAAGAATATAAGACACACGATATACGTGATTCTGTCAAAAGACCTACATTCATAAGACTGAGACGATCATCGCTATAATATATAGAAATACAAAGTACATAAGTCATAGGCGAGGCTACATCTCGAGCCTAATTCTCAGCTTATACTTCTATGTCATTGCTAAACTGAGGAACTCTTATATCTACCCTCCCATTTATAGGAGACAAACCCCATATACTATACGGGTAGAATAGGTTGGCGATTAGGAGGCTTCTTGTTGATTCTGAAATAAATGGTTGCTTCATCTCTGTCTACGGTCCACATACCTTAAGTGATCAAGAGGTGGCTTCGATGGAGATGGGATCTCTTAAAGGCAGATTTCCTGAGGAATTTTTTATTATGGGTGGAGATTTTAACACTATGACTTGCCCAAAAGAAAGAACTATGATCTCATTGACACGGCCAACAGGAGGTTATTCCAAGATTTTATTAATTCAAATACCATGTTGGATCTCCCCCTGCATGGTAAAAAATTCATATGGCAAAGAAATGGCTCTGCCAATCGCATTTATCACTTTCTTATCTCCCCCGACTCGCTAAATAGCTTCCCCAACTTATCACAGTAGAACCTGCCTAAGATAAAATCAGATCACAACCCCACCTTACTAAAGTCTGAATCGTTGAACAGGGGTGCGAGACCATTCAGATTTATGAATTATTGGCTTGATCACCCAGCTTTCTCCAAGAAACTAAATGAATTAGATAGCCAAACTTTTGGCCCCCATTAAATCCTTTATAGCTGAAGTTGCTCAAGAAGTTACTGGTGCAATGGAATAGGGATCACTTTGGTAATTTGAACAAGGCGATAAAGAAAGCTGAGGAGGAGATTGATGCACTAGAACAAAAAAAGGAGAGCACAACTCTAACAGTGGAGGAGTTGACATCCAAGATGAAGTGGTAGGAAGAGCTTCTGATGGCACAAAAAAGGCTGGACTCACCCTGGAAGAATAATCTAGACTCAAATGCGGTAAGGCTGTGACAGGAACACTAAATACTTACGTGCTTCAGCTTTATTGTGGAGGAACCAAACCTAATTGGCTACTTAAAAGCAAATGACATGAAGTTGTATAGACCAGATGAAATAAAATAAGTGATTCATGGACATTTCAAAAGCCAATTTGCTAAATTGGAAGGTTCTAGGCCACAAATTGAGAACCATCTCTTCAAAAAGCTAAGTGATCATTCGGCGGCTTTCCTGGATTCCACTCATTCCAAGGAATAAATTAGGAATTCTGTTTGGTGTTGTATTAAAGACAAAGCCCCTGGCCCGGTTGGATTTAACTTTAGGTTATATAAGGCTATGTGGGAGAAAATCAAGGAGGACATTTTCGTATTTGTCAAGGATTTCTTCAGGTCATCTACATCACATAGTAGGCTCACTTCATGGAAAGGTAGCATGTTCTCCTCTGGTAGTAGGCTCACCCTAGTGAAATCAATCCGTGAAAGCCTTCCAATTTATTTCCTTTTATTTTTTAAAGTTTTGAAAAGTATGGCAAACCTGATCGAAAGGAAGATGAGGTTCTTTCTATGGTCAGGGAACCTGGAAAAAAATAAGAGTCCTCTAGTCAGTTAGAATTCTGTTGCAATGCCAAGACATCTCGGTGATCTGGGTATTGAAAGAATCCATGCCATGAACGAGGCTCTCTTACTCAAGTGGATCCAACTTTTTGTCAACAATAATACCACTCTCGGGGCATCTACAATTAGTGGGATCCATAAATTCAGACCATCACACTCCATTTCTTTCCCTCAAGCAAGCACCAACACCCTTGGGGTGATGTCTGCAAAGTTGGTGCTTCTCCTGCGGCCACCAAATTTCTAGCAGGTTTTAAATTAAGGGTTGGTGATGACAAAAGATTGAGCTTCTGGTCTGACTCTTGTTGTGGAGAGGCTCCCCTAAAGAACTTATTCCCACCATAGTATTTCTGATTGCTACAACATGAATTGTGACTTGAGGGATTGGAATTTGGCATGGTCAAGATCACTGCGAGCATGGGAGAAAACTCAGTTTGCTTCTCTGTTGAACAACTTACAAACGGGCATCATCCTTAAAAGTTCCAAGGATAAAATCACATGGCTACCTGACAATGAAGGCATGTACAAGGTGAAGTCTATGAGGAGAATTGCCAATGTAGAGAGTAACACTGGAAGCCCTATTGAACCCTATTGAAAATTTGTTGACTTATATGAAAGTTTAAAACCCTCTCAAGATTAAATATTTCATGTGGATTGCCCTCCAGGAATGGTTATAAACGAGGGATAACCTCATTCGGAGCCGTGGACTTGACGCATGGGACTACCTATATCCAATATATGGGGATGAGAATGAAACAGTAACACACATCTTGCTCCACTGCTATTTTGTGAGGAAAAGTCTGGAGCTACTTATCCAGATTAGTTGGAATCAGCTAGTACACACCTTTCTTTTTGGCCGCTACTCTCAAAAGCTGGTTTGGCCTTTTTTTGGCACAATGATGAAGGAAATTAGGCAGGCTCCCTTTGGAGCAATCACTTGGGAGATTTGGCTCATCAGGAACAAAGTTATTTTTGAAGAGGAGGTACTGTCTGTGGCACGGCCAAATCATCGAATACTCTTTCACGCACGAGAATGGCTTATTTGGTCAAACTCAATCAAGGTTCTATGTAACCAATACTTACTTTTGTATTTTGAATCGCGGATACCAAATTAGCTTGAATTATGGCTTTTTGCAATTGTTCAGGTTAATTTGCTTGGCGTTAGTATAATTATGTACATATGTTGGTAATTAATACAAAGAATTTATTGATTAAAAACTATACGATTAGAATAGAGTTCTAATCTAGTTAGAATTTGGGAAAAGCCTAACAAGAATCTTTATATTCTATACAAAATCTTAAGACAATAACTATGTAGATTTTTCATATTTAGAAATTACGCGAGTGTATATGATGGTCCAAAAAAAATTATGGTTACGCTTTCCAAAATTATTAACAAAATCAATGAGGCTTAATCCAAGTTGTAAGGAACTTTGATTATCTTAACAAAGTCTTGAGTTCAATTCTTACAAATAGAAAATATACCAAATCTAAAATACACCATTCGAAAAACTACCTCTATATATGCTTTGACAATGTTCAACTCTCAATATCATAGGCAAAAAATTCTACGCATGTTATGAAACATAATGACAACAAAACAAAACAAAAATGAACCCTCTCTTTGTAGAGCCTATCTCTCCTTCTTGAGCATCCCCTAGGGTTTTTTATAACTCCCACCACAACCATCACTCATTCTTATCCTAGCCCCAATCAACCCAGCCCACCCCTCTGGCACTCCCTCCACCACCTCACGACCCTCTCTCCACAGTTCTGCCTCATCCTCCATTGGACCAGGCCAGGTCACCTCAAGTTCTAATAATGTAATGTGGCCTTCTCCTAATCAGACTAGGGAAAGTCTCCCTCTCTCAGTCTCCTCCTCTATCTAACTAGGTTGAGCCATTCTCTCATCAGATTAGGCCAACTCCTCCACTGGACTAGGCCACCATCCAAGACCTCCATCATTTTAAGACCTCCCCTCATATGGTGCAACTTAAGGCCTTGTTGCTCAAGGTAATAGGCACTCATGGTAGCCTTGTAGAATTATAGGAAATATATGCATTAAGATATGGGATGGTGTTATGAGAATGACGCATGGAGTTATAATTATATGGAATATATGAATCAAGAGGTAGAAAGGAACTTAATTTCATTAGAAACCTTAGATTATAACGAATATAGTTATGAGATTGAGGGTAGACTAATGAAGATTAAGAATGGTGTAGTGGTGGTGATGAAGGTGAAAGGGATGTGAATAACACTTACAAGTTGGTGGAAAGTTGTAGGTTGAGTTACAATAATCGGGTTTAAAAGTGTTAGCAAAAGCTCATGGCATATGTAGTTGAATCATATAAGGGAGCGAGATTTGCTAGGTTCTGAAATGAATGGGTTGGGTGTAGCCAAGAGGGTTCTTGGAATGATGGTTCACAAAGACAAGGTTAACAAAGAGCTGTGATTATCTCAGGGTAACTGCAAAACAAAGGTGCTTAAGAGGTTTAGCATTATGAATATAGAATATTTGATCACACAATAGGTGACATGATTAGGTTGGGTGCAACCAATGACTTTCTTGGAATGAGAGTTCGGAGATAAGGTTAGAAGAGAGCAGTTATAAGGGAGTGGGGTTTGCTAGGTTCTAACATGAATGAGGATTCTTGGAATATGGTTCGCAGAGACAAAGGTAGCAGAGATCTATGGTTGTTTGAGGGTAGCAGCAAAATCAAGGTGTTGGGGAGGTTTGATATTGAGAATGTTGAACCATTGATTACACCACTGACGAATCAAGTTCAATTTCATTCAAGGGCGAATGCTGAAGTTCGTAACATGTCAAGTGGTCTACATGCTAGGATTTTTTGGTGTCAAATTTATGTTATGACTTATATCATTAGTTTCAGAAAAAGGCAAGAAAATCCAATAAGAAAAAGGTTTGAGGCTACGAAGTATGGGGGTGACCAAAAAAATAGAGAAGCGTATATTGGTCACAAGTTTACTTTCGCATGAGAACTCGTGTGTTGGGGGTCCATGTGGAATGGAGAAGCTGTGAATGTGACTTTTTGGCTTCAAGGTTTGATCAGAAGAATAATTATTCAGAAAGATTGAGATTTGTTGACTTGTGATAAATTAACAAAGAAAGATTCATCAGAAAAACTCGAGAGATGCTCGAGTTTGTGAAATATCTCGAAGTGATCAGACAAGTAGATGGCGGGAGAATAATGAATTCTGAAAAGGTTGGAAGTTTGTATGGTTCAAGATGGATTTGTTACGATGTTGAGTGAGCTTCATGGTTCTTCCAAGGGACGGTTTCTAGACAAGGTGGAGATTGTTGAAGAGTGGCTCAAATTGAGAGACCTGGCACTCACCGGTGTCCTCAAGCTTGAAAAAATTCGTATTCTACAATGATTTTGTTACATATTCATAGTTGACTTTTGAACCTCTAACCCTAGTGTAAGATCCACACAGCACAACTAATCAATAATATTTTTCTCTTTCAGGAGACGTAGGTAATTTATCAAACAACGTAAATCTCTTGCATTCTTATTTTTTTGATTATACCATAGTTAATTCTGTTGTGCATCTATATCTCAAATGTGGTTGTTTCCTAACATCTTCCATTCTGCTACTATTACATGGACAGCTAATTCACTGATGTATTTCTGATTTGTGTCCATTAGTTTTGGGAAAGGGAGGCTGCAAGCTTGAGGAAGGAATTACAATATTTGCAACAACGTCACAGGTAATATCTGTGCCTATTATTTTTCTTTTACACACTGAAATCCAATGGCCTTCATAGATTGCACAACGGTGGTAATTTTTGCTATATCTCTCGACTGATTCTTACAAGAGAACCTAAACCTCGGACAGCATGCAACATTAAAGATAGAATATCCCTCATTGATCGTTGTGTATTTGTTGTATCTAATTTATAAGTCAAGTTTCACACACGTGATAAAATCAAATCTGTGCAAAATTCAGTTTACAAAACTTTAATGAAATGAGTATCTTGAGCATCTCACATTTGATTGTGGTATATGTTTTGGGTCCAAATTTTTAGTAGAAGAACTCTAACAAGATTGTGACAAATTCAGATCACCAGGTTCAAATTCTAAAATGGACATAAAAATTGTAATAGTTTTGGGATTGTTGTATGTTATCTTAAAACGAGATTGTAATTCTAACTTTACACTACACCACAAATAAACTAAAATTTCCTTCTAAAAAAACTAAAATTTTACACTAGAAAATGTCGACAGGCAACTAATGGGTGAAGAACTCGACCGTTTGAGTGCTCAAGACCTTCAGAGTCTTGAAAACCAAGTAGAAACAAGTCTGAAGATTATCCGGACAAGAAAGGTACTTAATCGGTCACCTCTAACTGATAATTTTTTCTCTTATTCCCTTCGCTCGGAAACGTTAAATTTTTGCTCCAACAATTCCTTTTCTACTTTATAGGACAATTTTTTTGCCGAAGAAATCAAAGAACTAAACCAAAAGGTTTGTCTACGATCCAAAAGGCTAATAATTTGTTATTGTTCTGTTTTCTTTGTTGAGACTTCCTACTAATGAGATTGATATCGTAAATTGCATTATAGGGAAACATTTTTTACCAAGAGAATATAGAACTGCGCAAGACGGCAGACCTCATTGATCAAGACAATGCAAAACTACGCCAGCAGGTAAGTTTCTTTTGAAATGTGAAATTCTGTTATTGGTCCAAAAAGTACTTCAATAGGGAGAAGTATACATCAAGATTGCTCTAAACGGGGACAATCACAGGTAACCTTCTAGCTGAAATATTTCATGAATATATGGCAGTTCATCCACCTCATCCTATGAATTCTAGCCGGATATTTCCCGTTTCGCTTTATGTTGTTTCCGTTTGGTTTCATATGGTTCTGTGTGCATGCATCCGTAGATCTATTTTCCCGTTTTTACTTGAGAAGTATTGTGAATATTTGAGATTTGTTCTCGATTTCAATTAGGTTCATGAAAGGGATGGAAATGCAAAAGGAAGTTGCCATCTGCGACGCGGTGAATATGACATGAACATTGTTCCAGTTAATCTCCAACTGAGCCAGTCACAGACCCACAACATTAAGGAAGCACCCACAAGATCAACGGCATTAGGGTACGTTTCTTTTTTTTTTTCCTTAAGAACTGAGAAGCAAAGTCCAGTTAAATAGAAAATAAATTTTCATATGATGGATAATGAAGAAAGAAATGGCCAAGCAAAGTCTTAGTTTTGAATATGTGCATATTGGAGTTTATAGCTTAGTGATAATACTATTTAAGTACGCCATTGTTTATCTAGTTTGGTGGAAGCAACTAATTGGTAAATTTGCCTACAAAGGACTGACATGTTAAATTACAAGATAATTATTCTAGATACTTTTTATCCACTAACCATTCCGAAAAAAAGTTTGAAAGCACATGGTACTAATTAAGGTGAAAGTTTTTCAAAATATATGTATCTTTTGTTGCACATGACAAATAAACGAGCCAATAGATTGCATAATAAGGGATATAATCTAGCTTTGTCAGTAATAGCTTGAAGATACATAATTTGGCATGCAAATCTGATAAGAGCATAATCTGATTTTTTTAAAGCAGGCTGAAGCTGCTGTAGGGAGAAATTGATCATCTCTTGGAGAGATTTCTATTAGGGCAATTTGCCAAACCTTTTACAAGCATAATGTTTAGTATTTGGTCCTATTGGCCTCAGGCACCAGCTAGCCACCAGAGGGCCCCCATCTTTTATATAAAATATGCAGAATTTTAGATGTTTGTATAAAAATTAATGATTGATGTAATTAATGTTGAAACGTAGAATTTGCCTACGTATAAGAACAGATGATTCAGCCGATCTTTTTCTTTTTCATTTTTCCTGCTAAGTTCTTGAAGAAGATCTTTGCATCTATGTTTGTGTTTAAAGGATCATTTACCTCTGGACTCCAAAATTCAAATTACAGAGTTCATTTGGTATGTAGTAATCCATCAGATTCACTGTATTCTCTAGGGATAGGGATGGCAAAAAAATTCAAATTTGTAGATATATTTAGATCAAGAACTTGTGGATGTTGATTGGATCTCAAACTGGATATAGATCTTGAAATTGATTTTAAGAGTGGTTTTTCAGTATTGATGTTTGATTCCAGATTTGATTCCAAGTTTGAATTTGGATACATATCCATATTATTATGTTATATTATATTATATATATATATATGTGTGTATGTACTCAATCCAAATACACTTAGACTACCTCTAGCAGCAACCTTGCGCCTCGGGGTCGAGGATAGGACAAAAAGCAAAAATAAAAAAATGCTAAAAGAAAATTGAGAGCCCCTCCGGGCGCGTGCAATGGCCTGTTGGCCGTCCCTCACACGCGGCTTGGGCGATTAGTATTTTAATAAATAAAAAAATTCAATTTATGTAGTGATATTTGGCACAATATTATTCGATAAAAATATAATATTTTTTATTTTTTATTCTCTATAAATTAAGCCTAATATTTTTAATTTGTATAGATTCCAATTTTTTAATTCTCTATAAAAATTCGTATAAATAATACATGTATGTGGATGATAGAGAAATTAATTATTTATTTAGTAACTTGGATTGGACAAGGTCACCACTGGAGTAGGAAAATATTTTAGTTGGATCGACTTATATGTGGATGATAGAGAAATTAATTATTTATCCGTGATCCGAGTTGGACCGAGTCACCACTAGAGATAGTCTTAAGAGCGCAGTGCAAACTTGATAGCAGCTATGAAAATATTCTTTCATTTATTTTTAAATTGATGTTGTTCATTTTTTATGTAATGTTACTAATTAATTTTTTTTGGCGAAGATTACTAATTGATTTATGTGGATGTAAGGTTAATAATAGACTTTTTTTGAAAAGTATATGTTATTAATCGCTATGGTATATATATCTTATTTAGTGTGATATTCCTTCAAGCCATGTCTAGAATGGGGTTGCAACTGCCGGCCTCGTCAAAACCCTACCACACCAAAATTCAAAGAAAAAAAAGATGTGGTAGGAAAATAGTATCCCGATACGAATACCTATCTTGACGTTAACATTGAAAAATAGCATCACACCGTCATCTAGAGAGAAAGAACAAAAACCCAAGATAAACAAACAAAGATCAAACAATAGACTCAAACAATATAACTTTTGTTGAGAACTTAATTCCCACCATGCTTCATCTGATGCAAGGAATTAGGTTCGTTTCCAAAGTCGATATTTTGTAGCGGACGCGCCTCTCTCTAAATCAATTTGCCTCTTTTTTCTTTGGTGAGAAATCAATTTTGTTATCTGATTTGAGTCTCTGGTGAATTTCGGAACCCTTCTATTGGGCGGGTGATGTAATTTTACGTTGATTCTTATATAACTGTCGTAATTTTTTCAATAAACTTTGCAGAGAGAAACCACCATATATATATATATATATATATATATATACCAAATTAGGTTTTGTTTACCCGCCATATTTAGATTAACTAATAAATGAGTTATTCTAGCTTAACTAGGTCTCGGTTCAAATTTTTTTTACGCAACAGTGTTAAATAATTATTGAAAGAATTTTGCCATCTTTTAGAAGTACTATCTGGTTCAAAATTGGATTAATCGATCCAATGAACCACGTAACAATTAGTTAAACCAAAAAATTATGTATTGTTTACGTAGATAACCTTTTTTTAGGGGAATTTACGTAGATAACCGACTCAACTAAAAAGTCAAGAAATAGGGTGGAGTACAGCCACCATTTTCAACAAAAAAAAACTAAAAAGTCAAGAAAACTACTGGAGCGTAGAAAACAACATGACAGAAAAGTGGTTGTGTTTCGTACAACAATTGTTGTGGGGATAAGAAATTAAATAAGTAGGTCAAGAAAATAAATGAAGATGGGTCAAGCTTCACTTAATGAGGTAGGTTGGAAATTTACAAATTGGTGTCGGTAGGAAAATAATGTATGATTGTTTTGGTTTATTATTTGATTAGCTTCTATTAATAATGTATTATTATTTTATTATTTTTCTTAGATGAATAAAGTTTAGTAATTATTAAAAAATATTATTTGATTAGATTTTGTTAGATTCTCTATTTAACATTTTGTAATTTAGTTTATATATGTTTTGCTATAAAAGAGGAGCATGGCTCCATATAATTGTATCCCCAAGAAAAAATCCCGGGTCCAGATTCCGTTCGGGAGACCCTTTCCTGTGCCAAACGGAATGAGGGCAAAAGAGTAATTGTCTCTGACGTGTCTGACGCGCATGGGGGACAACAATCTGACGCGTCTGACGCGCATGGAATGGCAATAAAGGCTGACGCATGTATCATAGTAATTAACTAATTATTGAATTTTATTCACTTTAGTGTACTTTTTTAAATGCACGTATGTGATAAACAAAAGAGGCTTCTAATTTATTTTTTATTGAATTTTTTATTATGAATATTTAATTTTTATGTCCTTATAATTAAATATTAACTTGTCATTCTAATTGATCGTAATCAAATATATTTTTTTATCGTACCCAAACATGCCAATTGGTCGTAACCAAGTATGATTTTTTATCGTACCGAGACATGTCAATTAATCGTAACAAAGCATGACTTTCTATCGTATCTCGGCATGCCATTAGTCATAGTAGGTCATGTCATTTTAACATAACCGCATATGCCATTTAATTTATAATTTATTTCATTTATTTATTATTAATTTTATTAAATATTAATCTGGCATGTCATTTAGACATATCCGGACATGCCATTAGGCATAGTCGGGCATGCCATTTTAACATAACCAATTGATCGTAACCAAGTATGACTTTTTATCGTACCGAGACATGTCAATTGATCGTAACAAAGTATGACTTTCTATCGTATCTCGGCATGCCATTAGTCATAGTAGGTCATGTCATTTTAACATAACCGCATATGCCATTTAATTTATAATTTATTTCATTTATTTATTATTAGTTTTATTAAATATTAATCTGGCATGTCATTTAGACATATCCGGACATGCCATTAGACATAGTCGGGCATGCCATTTTAACATAACCAATTGATCGTAACCAAGTATGATTTTTTATCATACCGAGACATGCCAATTGATCGTAACAAAGCATGACTTTCTATCGTATCTCGGCATGCCATTAGTCATAGTAGGTCATGTCATTTTAACATAACCGCATATGCCATTTAATTTATAATTTATTTCATTTATTTATTATTAGTTTTATTAAATATTAATCTGGCATGTCATTTAGACATATCCGGACATGCCATTAGACATAGTCGGGCATGCCATTTTAACATAACCAAGTATGTCATTTAATTAATTAATTTATGTATTTATTTATTAAATCTTAATCGGGCATGCCATTTTATCGTCACGAGTGTGCCATTTTATCGTAACTAAGCATGTTTTTTTATCGTACTCGGGCATGTCATTTTATCCTAGCCGGGCATGCCATTTTATCGTAAGCAAGCATATTTTTTTATCGTAGTCGGGCATACCAATTGATTGTAACCAAGCATACATTTTTATCATACCCGGGCATGTCAATTACTCATAACCAAACATGTCTTTTTATCGTACCAGGCATGCTAACTGTAACCAAGAATATCTTTTTAACTAAACATTAACAACATCTAATTAAACACGAAACAACATTAAGAGCACCAGATTAAACAACCAAGAACGTCAAATTAAGCAACTAAGAACATAACAATCCTAATTCCATAATTGTTTCAATCTTTCCCAGAAAGTTCACGTACATGGGTCCCCTTTAAGACCTTTACCTTCAAAGGGTTATTTTCAAAAGGGGGTTAATTTCCCCGATAATTCTCTGAATGGGGTTGTCAGGGAATGTATTCCTTGTCTGGGGTTGAGCCGGAAACCGCTCCGGGCGGAGCATTTTTTGGTTACCCAAAACCGCTCCCCCTGGGGCGTTATTTCTTATACCAGAAACCGCTCCCGGAGGAGCGTTTTGTTTTATACCACAAAATGCTCCCAAGGGAGCGTTTTGTTTTATTTGTTTTTATACCACAACCTTAGCATTTTTTAATACCACAACGGTCCTCCTGGAGAAATTTTTTCTACCAAAAATCTCACCAATTTAATTCCAATTGTCCCATTTAAACCAGACCCTGAATTATACACGTATGCTTGCAATAAATCTCTTAAATTTTTGTCGTAATAAATCTCAGATTTCATTATTTTTTAACTTTTACCTGTATAATATATATAGTAGTATAAGTTATTGGGCAATTAACATCTGTAATAACGAGTCCACCTTGGCAAAACATCCACAATATACGATAGAAACTTTTAATTTATTTTGTTAATTATCTGAAAACTAGAAAATTAAAATTGAAGTAAACCGATGGCTTAAAAAATAATAAAGCAACGAAAAGTCATTAAAAAAATGCTACCACAGTTTTGTTTTTAACCAAAAATCGCTCCCGGGGGAGCGTTTTCCTTTCAACCAAAACCGACCAAAACCGTTCCCGGGGGAGCGTTTTCTTTTTTTCCAACCAAAAACCGCTCCCCCGGAGCATTTTTTTAACCAAAAAAATTTACCACAAACCGCTCCCCAGGGAGCGGTTTTTGGTTAACCAAAATTTTTTTTACCGAACATTCCATCAAACCGGCCAAAAATCGGTCTATAGCTTTTTTAATATACCAAAAACCCACGGACCATTTTTTTATCCCGCAATTCAATTCCAATTGTCTCATTTAAACGGTCTTAACCATGGTTTTAAAAAATGACCCGGAGGCCGACCCGGGATTTCTCCCGTCCTCTGGGTCGGCCGGTCGGACCGGTCGAACCACCGGTCAGACCAAAATTTTTTATTTTTAAATATTTTAAATAATATATATATGTAGGTTAAAATATACTTATTTTCTATTAAAAAAAAGTAGACTTAATTTTTTATCTCTCCACTCTATAAATCTACTTTATTTATTACTTTATAAATTTGTCAAATCAATTTTTTTTCCTCGAAAACTAAAAAAAAAGTCAAAAAAAAGTGCTTATGGGTTTTTTTGGCAAACCAAAAACCGCTCCAGGTGGAGAGGTTTTTGGCAAACCAAAACCGCTCCCCCTGGAGCGGTTTTTGGCAAAACAAAAAACACGCTGCCCGAGCAGCGGTTTCGTGCGAAGGAAAAACGCTCCCCGCTGAGCGGTTTCTGGCTCGACCCCAGACAAGAAAAATATCCCCTGACAACACCATTCAGGGAATTGTCGGGAAAATTAACCCCCTTTTGGAAAATTCCCCACCTTCAAACACCAGAATTCTTACTTCTTGCTACTTGTAATTATTATGTCTGCTTCAAAGAGCACAAAAGAAGGAACTAGGGAACGAGAAGGCTTCTAGAAAATTTCACAATCAAGAATGGTTGATACGGAGCGTCGTTTCCCACCAACACGAGCCAAAAAAAATGGTGGAATTAAACCTCCAATTACAGAACTCACCGATTAAAGCCTAAAAGTTGCAGAAAAAGGGGAAAAGAGAAGAGACCATAAAGGCGATATCCATTAATTATTCCTCTCTCCTCTCGGTAGGAGCCTTTCCCTCTCCCAAATAGTGAAGCTTTCCTAGGGCTTTTGTCCCTTTCTCTCCTCCCGCCGCCGGTAGCCTCTCCTTGGCTGTCGCCGTCGATCCACTTCAACCCATCACCGCCGTCTCCGTCGTCGTAGATCCATTTCCACCGTCGATCCCAGCTCGTCGTCACCGCTGCCTTCGGACCTGCCCGCCTCCGATTGCCCTCGCGTCGTCGCTCATCGATCCACTTCCTCCTCGTCTCAGTCGCCTTCGTTCCACCATCGATCCACTTCCACTATCGTCACCGAGACCTGCCTCACTGGGATCGTCGCTTGCTTCAGCGCAACCTGTGTCACCAAGACCGTCGCCACCGTCGATTGTAGATTGTCGCTTGGTCGATCCTTCTTGGTGCTGCTCGTCGTTTGCCTCACCGAGAACTACGCCATCGTCGCTTGCCTTTCTGTTGGGGGTTGATCTCCTAGCCTCCCGTTAACGGGGATCCTGTTCGGCCCTTTTAGGGCCACCGGCGGTCCGGGGGTGGTCACCGCCCATCTCCCCCGGCAGTTGTTAGTTGTAATTTTTACTGTGTGCTTCCGCATGCTTTGGATTTCGTATGTGCTTTCAATTTTTTGCTATGATGTTGCTTCTCTGTGACTTTTTTTGTCATTTTATTTGCTGAGTCACCTCAGTTTAGTGCATCGTTGGCTTTTGGCTTTGCTTTATCGAAAGTGGATTGAGCGCGGACTAAAGAAATATTGTCCATAGGTGGGAACTAGATTTTGGGCCATCAGATTCATTTGTAAAAAAAATTCTTCAAATCTGATGGTCAATAATCAATCAGGGACATTTTTGACTTTTTTACACAAGAAAGATACCCAATTAATATTCCCAGGAAAAAAATACCAATTAAACACAACCCACCATCTCCCACGTCTCTTCCCCTTCTTCTTCTTCTTCTCTCTCCCTCTCTATTTTCCAAATACCAATTCATATCATCAAAAATCTATTTTCCTTTCCTACCCACTTAATTATAAACCCAGATCATCCAAAATATATTTTCCCGTTGGAGTCGCGGCCCGTACAAGGAGGATCTGCATCGGCTTCTTGAGGTTTGTTGGCGATGACGATGGCAGGAGGTTTGTTGGCCATGGCGACGGTGGGGGTTTTGTTGGCAATGGCGATGACGACGGCGACGGCGGTAAGGTCTATGCCTCCTCCAACTCGATTCCTCCTCGACTTGCACAAGCTTCGTGAAGAACCTCAGGTTTGCTCCTAGGCTCCTCCAACTCAGATTTGCCTTCACCGCCTTCGTTTTCGAGTTGAGTAGTTCGTTGCGCCCTCCCGCTCTCGTCCAAATCTCCACGCCTGCCGCTGGGCTTTGGCTCCTTCACGCTCGCCCAGGGGCTTTGGTTTGTGTCTGTGTTGATATTGGTTTTAATGTGTATGGATATTGGTTAAAAGTTGTATGGATATTGGTTTAAAGGTGTAGTGAAATTAGTTTTGAGATGTAAAAGATATTAGTTTTAAGGTGTAGTGATATTGGTTTTTAGCTGTGTTGATATTGGTTTTTAGTTGTATAGATATTGATTTTTAGCTTAATGGTATTGGTTTTTTGTTGTAGTGATATTGATTTTCGAATGTAGTGACATTGGTTTTCGAATGTAGTGATATTGGTTTGAGTATGTATTGTTATTGGTTTTAGTCTGTAATGATATTGGTTTTCGAACGTATTGATATTGATTTTTGAATGTGGTGATATATTGGTTTTCAAATGTGGTGATATTGGTTTTCGAACATCGTGATATTGGTTTCCGAACATAGTGATATCGGTTTTCCGAAGGTAGTGATATTGGTTTCCGAAGGTAGTGATATTGGTTTCTGAAAGTACTGATATTGGTTTTCGAAATTACTGATATTGGTTTTCGAACGTAGTGATATTGGTTTCCGAACGCAGTGATATTGGTTTCCGAAAGTACTGATATTGGTTTTCGAAAGTACTGATATTGGTTTTCGAATACAGTGATATTGGTTTCCGAACGTAGTGATATTGGTTTCCGAACGCAGTGATATTGGTTTTCGAAAGTACTGATATTAGTTTTCGAAAGTACTGATACTGGTTTTCGAATACAGTGATATTGATTTGCGAACGCAGTGATATTGGTTTTCTATTGAATTTTCATTCTTTGGTTCTTTGAGTTTATTATAAAAAAAGGTAACTGGTAGGGTTTTTGAAGTTCACAATAATTTAAAGAGAGAGAAAGAGTCCCTTCCTCTTTTCACGTGAGATTGGTTTAAATTTTTTTTTACCTTTTTAGTCTTTCCATAAAAAGTGTGCCAGCTAATTTTTCATCTCCCATTTTGTTTCTATTAGTTTTCTAATTTTACCCTTAATTATTTTATTAATATCTAGATTGCCATAATATTCCCTTTAATCCCCAAATTTGGGGACTACCCTCGTCCCCATGGAATCTCCCCCCTGCTTTATCTGCGTATAATTTTGCTTAGGTCGACTTTCGTTCGATGTGAGACCTGTTCGATTCTCGAAACTTTGCATGTTGGTGCAGATGGATAGCCTCGACTTGAATGAATTCATTCAATCCTATTTTTTATTTGCGTGTATCTTGTATGCATTCAAATGTCTACGAGTTTGTATTTATGACACGACCTTGTGGTTATTTTTCGTAGCTTGTCTCGGCAGCTTTCGCCTTGGATGATTAGCTCTTGTAGCCTTTCGTCCTTCCTTCGCCTTCACCCATGCCTCTCTGTCTCCGATAGGCTTGGTTTTGTGTTCTGTTTCAGCTTCTTCGTTCTATGCTTATGTTTTTCTCTTTCTGTTTGTAATCCGTGTTTTAATATAGGCTTCGCACCACCCTTATTAAAAAAATAAATGCGATATCCAGTTCTTAGTACAAAGCAAATGGTGGAGTTCTGTTGTCAACTGTGGGCTCTCGATTTCATCTCTGATATTAGCTCCAAGATCTCGGACCCGGCAAGATCAAGAAGCTTACCGGCGTCAACCTCTGTTGGGGAGTCGGCGCCAGGGACGACGTTGTCGGGGTGGAGGAGGAGGAGGAGTCCAGGGGCCCTGAACTCTGGCGTCGCCTCCCAGCCCTCCGAAAGCGGCTGTGGCTGGGGGACCTTTGACACCACCGAGTAGGCCGCCTCCGTCTATGAAAGAACCGTCGTCAAGATCAAGGGCGATGTTAGAATCCCCATATCCACCTCGGGTAGTAGCTTTGACTTGTCAAAGTGCGAGAAATAGGGGGTCGTGTGAGTTCAACAATGAGCACGGGATCAACCCATTCTGATACCATATTAGGATCTCCATATCTAACCCAAAACCTTAAGGCAATGGGTTGGTAGATTTTTCACACTTGTAAACTTGCCCCCTACTCGTGTTTTAACCAATGTGAGGTTCTCAATAGGCCCCAACTCTGTTACCAATTTCCCTTGCTCCGACGTCGCCGAGGAGCTGTCCGTACAGGAAACTGATGACCGGTCGTCCTCCTCCACCATGGACATGCAGCTCTCCCCGACGTCTATGCCCCACCTTGCGTCGATTCGTTGCCGATGCCGGTTGCCGTGGCCGGGGAAGGAAGAGATGAAGAGAGAGAAAGAGGATGCTCTCTATTTTTTTGCGAGAATGAGGGAAGAGAGAAGGAAGAAAAGAAAAGGAAGGATGGTAAAAGACGAAAATACTCCTACGAATTACAACCGTCAGATCTCTGACGTGCGCCTAGTCATCAAAATCAAAGAACCATATTAAATTCTGTTTGGTACGGGAAACCTCTCTCTCTCCGTACCAAATCCAAAGGCAAAAATCCCATTGAGAAAAAAATGATTCCATATAAGAAAAGAAAAAAAGGAGGTCGGGGGAATTGAAAAGCCCAAAAGAAGGCAATTGAGAAAAGCGAGAATATTATTGGGACTGATAATAAAATTTTGAGATATTTATTTTTTTGGGATAAAATGACGCTAAGCTTATATTATAAACGAGTTACAGTTAAAAAATACAGACAAAAAACAAGAAATCCAAACAGAAAACGAAAGTCAGTCCGAAAGCAGCAGGGTGGTACAGATGGGAGAGCGATGGACGGTCGAAAAAATACAAAAGCTATCGACTGGGGAGGACTTCTGAGATATTTGTTGCTCTCCATTTTTTGGGGTTCTTTTTAGCTCTAGTATTTTATTATTATGGTAACTTTGTTTTACAGTTTATTCTGACGAATGAAAATTTTCAACAAGCGATATCAACTAAAAAATCATAAGTAGAGATGGTGTCAAACGGTGTACCACTTTCCACACCACCGACTTTTAGCGGAGAGAGTAATGAAATATGGGCCACCAAGTTGTTCCTATTTGTCATCATGTGACACGTGGGAAGTGGTAGACCAAGACAAGACTACTCTCTAATGAAGGGAACTGAGAAAATGAGGTGAGGCAAGCGCAACACAAATAAATAAAAAATTTATTTTGAAAAAAATTAGATTACTCAAAATGACAATATCAGTTGTCTCTAGGGCTGAGTATCCTTCGGTGTCACGGGTTTTGGCCCAAAATTGGGCCCGACACCGAAGGGAGAAATTTGGCCTATTGGAGGCCGACGGTGTAACGGTGTACACCGGTACCGACGGTGTATCGGTGTCTCGGCGTGCAAGAAATTAATTCGGGTTGGCGGTGCAACGGGTTGAATTCGAGGCCCATCTGACGTTGGCCCATTAACAGTTTTAACACAAATTGATCCAAACTAAAGAAAGATATTATCTAAACATAAATAACAGAATTAATTAAACATAAACATCTAAATACCCATATCTGAACACAAACAATAGAATTAATTAAACGTAAACATCCAAATACTCTAAAAAACACCCAAATCGATTTCTTGGTCGAGATCCAAAAGAATCAAAAGGGAAAAAACCTAACTTGTTCTCCTCCACGTCGGAAGCCACATCTAGGTTTAATTGATCCCAGATTTAATTGAAACCAACAGATTGAAACCTTATCGAAAGTTTGAAACCAACAGATTTAATTGATCCAAACGATTTTAAGGTTTTAACTTTTAACTGGGGCGAAAGTGGGAGACAGAGGACGGAAGGGAGAGTGGGAGACGAACGACGAGAGGACGGAGATGGAGGACGAGAGGGAGAACTGGAGACGGAGGACAAGAGGATGGAGATGGAGGACGAGAAGGAGAGTGGGAGACGGAGTGGACGATGTGTTCTCAGGGGAGGAGAGAGAGAGAGGAGGAGAAGAGAATGAGGAGAGGGAGAGTGGGACTAGGAAGTGGGTACTTATATATATATATATATATATATATATATATATATATATATATATATATATATATATATATATATAATCATCGGTGATTCGGTGTTGCGGGTTGGTTAAAAACCAACACCGCAGTTAGACCGAAGATTTCGGTTTCATTTAAATATCAACCCACGATACCGTTCGGTGTTTCGGTGTTCGGTGCTACGGTGCTACGGTGTGGTCGGGTTATCGGGTTGTCGGGTTTTGTCGGGTTCACGCTCAGCCCTAGTTGTCTCTGACCAAATCTTATCAGGATCATGACAGTAAACGAAGCAAATATGACATGGGATTTATTCGAGGAGGAGTCGCAGGGTATTGAGAAGGAGAATGCTCTCAAATTTCAAATTCTCAGACCAAATTTTGAAAATTTGAGAAGGAAGAAGTTAAGAGGCGGTAAACTAATTTTCTAACAAGTTGGTAAAATTAGTAAACTAAATGAGAATCAAACAACTAAAAAATCGTTGCGAAAGCGTGGTTGAGTCTTCCTTATAGATTTGATTCATTAGTGTCGATTATTGAATAAATCAAAGATTTGTCATGTTTGATTTTAACTGAATTGACGAGACATTTACCAGAAAACAAGGGATTGCTCGAAAGAATGAGAGCAGCAAAGTTGTAGTGAATTGAAATCTTAAAATCGAAATATTATCTATGGATGGTAGACTAAACAAGGATTCTTATAAAGCGCACCACAGTTATTACTCTTTCCATAAAAAATTGCATTCATGAAAAATATAAGTTCATGCAAAAATAAAAAAACACGCATGTCAAATAATATAGTGCCTTCCAAAATAATTTAGAAAATGCTCTAAAGAAAAATCTCCTTATAGAGTATGGAAGAAGATATGTCACAAGAAGAAGACTATTGAAAAAAATCGCAGTGTTACAATTGCAAGATCTGCCATATAAAAAATATTGCCGAATTGAGGAAAAAAAAACAAGAACGAAATAAATTCTCTAGTAAAAGATATTACAAATAAGGGTCCGATAGAAACCAAAAAAAAATCCCAAAATAAACAATAGAAAAAATCGTGCGACAATAATAATAAAATTGTATACCTTATTAGCGTAGTGGACTTTCTTAGAGTTTCCGTTCCAGAGCTACAAAAATTTCCAAGAAAAATATTCATATAATATTCCTGAAGAATCAAAGACGACGTGATCTCCTTTTTTTTCTTTCAAAAAGTCAAAATCAAATATATTCGATTAACTGTTAACACATCAAGAGACTACATTAAAAATATATATTATTAAACGTTATGGTATAAACATCCTACTAAGTAGGATGTTCTTCCTATCATATCTAATAGAATTATAATTGTTGATCTCATCAAAAACCTATCACAATTTTAGGAGACTATGTTTTAAGAAATATTCCATTCAAACGATGAGACGGTCACTTATCTTAGATAATCTTTTTTTATTTTTTATTTCACTAATCTATATTAAATTATTAATCTATATTAATTTACCTTTTTAATTATTTTTTTTTCGGGGAAAAAGATCATTTCATTATAAGGCATAAAAGCAAGAGCTACAGACACAACTAAACCGACCACCTCCGCCAATCGTTGGCACGGAGAAGAAATCCCTATCTACCCAAACTACTCTACCCACCCAACAAACCAACCAGGGAAGACCGTAAAGAGCATGGCAAAAACGTAGCTAAAAACACACCCCAACTCGTAGAATTCCCCTAGTACTAGGTACCAGGTTGTAGTCATCGGCCTTATTAAAACCTATTCTGGTAAACCCGCCTCCATGAGAGAAACTCGGATGTAGGAAAAGAGCTCACTGCGGAAGATCCCGCTCTAGCGATAACACTGTTGAAGAAACAAACTCTACAAGTAGCCCCATGATACAACCACATCCCGAAAGAAACAAAGATGAAACAAAAAGACACCCAACCCAACCCATACCCCTGGGAATAAAAGCGTCACCAGCTCACCCTCCAGCCATCGAAAGGGCATCACGCGCCAAAGCCTCCTGCAACCCATCTGGTAGCCAAGTGAAGACCAGCAACTCCCTTTCTGGCGGGACAGGTTGCTTGGCCAAAGCATGTGCAACACTATTCACCTCCCTGCTTGCGAAGTCAAACCTCAACCGATCAAAGCCGACAGATAAGGCCCTACAGTCATCCAATAGGACGGCAAGATCACTCCTAGCTGAGACACCACCACCTGACAATCCGACTCCACGACCACCCAAGACAGCCCCAACGAAGCAGCAAACTCAAGCCTTGTCAACACTGCTTGACCTTCCAGCAAAGTAAGGTGGTGCAGGTGCGGATAACGCCTAGCCACCGCCGCCACAAACTCCCCCCGATCATCTCTTACCACCACCCCAACTTGACCCCCTCCATCGCCACAAATACCAGCATCAACATTCACCTTAAACCACCCCGAATCTGGGGGACGCCAGCTGGCACTCCTCTCCGGACGCACCTTGTTCTGCTGCCCCTCCACCTCTAGGAAGTCCCTCAAGAACTTGAAACCCTTCACCAACACCGATGAAATCACAGTCTCCTCCGTCGGGCTAAAAATACGTGAGTTCCGTACCTTCCATAAGGACCACATCACTGCAACCCGTCGACCCCACTCCACTGAATCATGATCCGTGAATAGAGAAGAGAAAGCTCTGAAAGCTTGCCCAGAAGCCATCGGCGGGAGCATGACGGCCATGTTCTGCCAAATGCACTGTGCAACCTGACAAGCAAAAAAGAGGTGCAAAACAGTCTCCGACTTCAGACCGCATAAAGGGTAGACATCCTCTACCTCCATGCCCCTCCTTACTAAATTAGCCCTCACACGCAAGTTATTATCCATCGCTCGCCAGAGAAGAGTCTTCATTCGCGGTGGACAGTTTATGCGCCAACACCTTTGCAGTAACACCGAACCAATACTAGGAATAGACGCCAGGGATGATTCAGCCCACCAAGCATTAAAGTCTACATGATAACCACTCCTGACAGTGTATTCGCCATCCTTCTTATGACGCCATCAAATTATGTCATCCGGACGTCTCGCACTCAAGCGCATGTTCAAAATATGGGCCACATCATCCTCAAGAAAACACTGCCTAAGGAGCACCACGTTCCAGGCCCGCTGTTCTTCCATGATAAAATGTGATACCCATCAAAAAGAGTCCATGCCCGAAAATAGATAAGTAGGTCGGCCCTCCACTATTTCGGGCAGCCAACAGTCATCCCATACCCGCACCTGTGCTCTAGAACCAATCCTCCACTCCAAACCCCATCTCAGCAGATGAATCCCCCAGAGAATACTACGCCAAGTGTAGCTGGCTCGCGGCTCCGCCTCGACCTCCAAGAGCGGAAGACGCAGAAAATAGATAGACCGCAACATCGAAGCCGCAAAGGAGTCCGGTGCTGTTAGAAGTCTCCAACCTTGCTTCTCCAACATGGCCCTATTAAAATTCTCCAACCTGCAAAAACCGAGTCCACCCTCCCTCTTGGACCTACAAAGGCGATCCCAACTATGCAAGTGTACTTTCCGCTCCCCACCAGCTCCACCCCAATAAAAAACACACAACAAGGACTCAATGCGCTCACATGTACCAACAGGCAACTCGAAACAGCTCATTACATATGTCGGAATAGATTGGGGGACTGACTTAATCATCACTTCCCTTCCTGATCGGGAAAGGGTTCGCACCTTCCAGGTTCCTATCTTATCCTGAATTCGACTCTCTAGGTAAGAGAAGATCTGCTTCTTTGACCGGCCAATAATACTTGGGAGCCTCAGATAGGTTTTCTCCCCGCCACCCAATCTAACCCCAAGAACCTCCCTCAGCCTCTCCACCTCAACTCCATCCATATTCCGACTAAAAGTCACTGCACTTTTACTCAAATTTACTTGTTGTCCTGATGCCTGTGCATATAAGTCCAATAACTGTAAGATATTCCTGAATTCGGTTTCATTAGCTCTAGAAAAAAGAAGGGCATCATTCGCAAAGAACAGATGCGTAAGAGGTGGGGCAGCCCTTACCAATCGGATCCCATGCAACAGACCCTACATATGTGCATGCTTCAAAATTGCACCAAAACCCTCGGCCACCAGGAGGAAGAGATATGGTGATAAAGGATCTCCTTACCGGAGAACCCTAGAAGGTAGAAAAGCCTCCCACACCAACCCATTTACCTGTATAGAATAGGTGACCGTCCTCTCACACCTCATAATTAGCTCCACTACACCATCCACAAACCCTAAAGCTCACATCATATGCTCCAGAAAGGCCCACTCAACTCGATCATAGGCCTTCATCATGTCTAAATTTAGAGCACAAAAACCTTTCTTTCCCCTAGTCTTCCGCTTGAGATAATAAAAAGCTTCGAAACCAATCAATGCAACATCAGTAATGAGACGACCAGGTATAAAGGCTCCCTGGTTCTCATGCACAATATCATCCATATATCCCTTCAGTCTGTTCGCGATGGACTTAGTAACAAGTTTCATCACCACATTACATAAACTGATCGGCCGAAACTCAGAACATCGAGTCAGACTCTTGACCTTCAGAATGAGAGCAATAGTAGTAGAATTAATATTTGTCGGATCCTGACCTCCATTCAATATCCCTAGTGTAGCTCGGATCACCTCAGGCCCTACCACATTCCAGTACTTTTGAAAGAACACTGGGGGCATACCATCAGACCCCAGGGCTTTGGTCGGGTGCATCTAGAATACGCCATCTTCACCTCCTCCGCCGTGTACTCCCTCAAAAATGATCTATTCATCTCCTCTGTCACCCTTGGCACCACACTTCTTATGATATCCTCAATCCGCGCACATTGGGATGATGTAAATAGGGACATATAATAGCTTCGGAAGGTATCCGAAATGGCCTGAGGATCCTGAATCAAAACGCCTGACTCATTACAAATCTCCGAAATCCAGTTTTGCTCATGGCGACACTTAGCCCTCAAGTGAAAAAATCGCGTGTTCTTGTCCCCCTCCCGTAGCCAATCTATTCTCAAGCGTTGGGCCCACATCTGCTCTTCTCTTAATAAAAGCTCCTCCCTCTCCCCCAAGCAGGCTGTTAACCGGATCTTAGACTGTCCAGTTAAAGGAGCCGATTGAAGTACTTTAATTTTATCCTCCAAAAGTTGAGATCTTTTTAATTATTTTAAGTAATTTCACAATTGTAAAATTCTTAAAATATCTTTTTTTGCACTATTTCATTTCTCTCTTCTCTCTCATATCCCTTTCACCATTATTTATATCTCCGTAGGCCCTATTAATGTTATGTTGTCGTAGCCACGCTACCTACCACACCAGACATTCGAATCCGTATAAAAAATTCTAATGTCGAATTCAAGATTTGAGTTTTAAATCGTATATTTTGTTCACACTTATTTTTCACATCATCATTCAGGTCTTCCACTAATACATTTTTCAGGTTGAGAAGATTGGGTACGTTAAAAAAATTAGGTCATGCATCAAAATCTTCCATTTGCGTGTTATAACATAATAAGATGAAAGATGCATCAGCACAAGACTGATGAGCAATGGTGCGAAGTCAAAAGTTGAAAACGCGTTAAAATGTGAACTTTTCCGAAAATTAAAGTACGTCGAGACCCGTCAAACACGCCGGCCCATGAAATTAAGAACGAAAGAAAATCTTGAAAGTGAAAGTTGGATGCCCAACTACAATAATCCATATATACTATTTCCATTGTCTTCCCTCCATTTATAAAATATTCGCCACCACAAAAAAGAAATAATATTACTCTTGTCCTTCTCCGTTCCAATACCAACAATTGTTAACCAAAAAAGAGTATTTAACAACTAAAATGAAGCTCCCATTCCTAATTATCCTCTATTTCTTAATCCACGCAGCTAATTCCCTATCGTTCAACTTCACCAACTTCGCTACAAGCGACGGCCAGCTCAACTATACCGGCGACGCTTCTGCCCGGAACGGAACGGTCCACCTCACGGCTAGCCACACCCATAGCGCCGGAAGGGCTACCTACTTCCAGCCCTTGCTTCTATGGGAAAACCCCTCGGAGAATACTAATTACTTGAGCAGCTTCTCCACCAGCTTTTCCTTCACCATCCAATGCCACAACGACACGGCCTGTTCCGACGGCATGACGTTCTTCCTCGCGCCCACCGATATCCCCATCGAAACCCTCGGGTACGGTGGCCTCGGCCTACCGGAGGATGTCCCGACGTCCACGAACTACCCGTTTGTGGCTGTAGAGATCGACACATACGCAAACAGTTACGACCCCCAGCATATTCCCAATAGATCTTATGCGCATATTGGTATCGATGTGGACTCGTTCATATCCAACGTGACGAAGCCGTGGTCGGATTACCGGGTAAAAGAAGGAATATTGACGTTTGCCAACGTCACTTACGAGTCTAGCACCCGGAACTTGAGCGTCAGTGTGAGCGGTGATGATGGTGATGTGAGAATATCTCTTGTTATCGATCTTAGAGAGTACTTGCCCAAGAATGTTGCTGTAGGCATCTCGGCCGCGACGGGGGACTACTTGGAGACGCATACCGTCAGTTCTTGGGAGTTCAACTCGAGCTTGGAACCCCTGTCAGGAGGAAGGAAAAGGTCGAGGGAAAAGATTGTAGGGATCTCGGTTGGGGCGGCAACAGGAGCATGCGCTCTACTTGCTGTGATCGGAGTTTGTAGTTTCATCATATGGAGGAAACGTAACGAGGCGGACAAAGAAGATGAGGCGTTCGAGAAGGGGACGGCCGGGCCTCGTCGGTTTCCGTACAGAGAGTTGGCATCGGCAGCCGGGAATTTCGCAGACGAAGCCAAGTTAGGACAGGGCGGCTTCGGGGCAGTGTACAAAGGGTATCTTAAAGCATCGGACATGTTCGTTGCAATAAAGAAGATTTCGAGAGAATCCCATCAAGGGATTAAGGAGTACGCATCGGAGATCAGCATCATTAGCAAGCTAAGGCACAGAAACTTGGTGCAGCTGATGGGTTGGTGCCATAAGCAAGAGGACTTCTTGCTCGTTTACGAGTACATGCCCAATGGGAGCTTGGACCAGCACCTGCACAAGGAGAAGAGCTTGCTTCCATGGGATGTGAGGTTCAAAATCGCTCGAGGGTTGGCCTCGTCGATACTGTACCTTCATGAAGAGTACGAGCAGTGCGTGGTTCACAGGGATATAAAGTCCAGCAATGTGATGCTGGACTCGAATTTCAACGCGAAGCTCGGCGATTTCGGGCTTGCGAGGCTTGTCGATCACGACAAAGGGTGGCAGACTACAAACATAGCCGGTACTTTAGGCTACCTGGCTCCAGATTATGCCCGAACAGGCCAGGCAAGTAGGGATTCTGATGTATACGCTTTCGGGATCGTTGCCTTGGAAATAGCAAGTGGTCAGAAACCCGTCACTAGCCGCGACGCCAGTAACGAACCTCCCTTGCACATTGTAACGTGGGTTTCGGATTTGTATGGCAGCGGGAGGCTACTCGAAGCAGTTGATCCGAGGCTAAATGGCGAGTTCGATTCGCAACGAGCTGAGTGCTTGATGGTTGTCGGTCTCTGGTGCGCCCAACTTCCTGCTCTCCGTCTTGAATTGCCGGAGCTTGGTTTCTATGCACCGCCTGCTGGAGGAAGTGACTTTAATTCTGGAGCTTCATTGATAGGTTCGTCACTTTACGAACCGCGTTAATCTGATAAACAAGCTTTGCTTTCTATAATTTGCAGCCTTTTTGAGGTGCAAAATTTGCAGCTATGGTTTTTATTGGATTGGGTAACAAGTTTGTATTTGATACTCTATTTCCTTATTTTTATACCTCAACAATATGAAATAAAAGATCGAGAAGATGATATGAATATTGTCTATGTGGAATTTTGCTGCGAAATGTCAAATATTTGGAGCCAGTTCTTGAGTACATTCGTATGTCGTTTATACTAATTTTCGGACGAGATTTTCATTATTGTAATATTCGATGAAAACTACATCATGGCTTTTATAACACATTTATTTTTCCATAGGTAAAAAAATTATATTAACTCGTAAATAATGTTATATCTAAATGTGTTTTATACTGCATTTATTTTCTTAAAAATACTCTACGCCAAAATCGCACTTCCAAAATTTGATTCCTAAAGTTTTTATTCAGTTAAAACAACTTTCACCAATTGATTGGGAGAAAATAAACCAGTCAATCTGATATGATCCAAACATGAAGACGAGTTCTTTGACAAGTTGGAACTGTTTATTACATTTTTATCCCAAAGGTATTTTGCCCTAAATATGATTCCAGACATGTAGAATAGTTGTTCTTCAACAAGTACACGCTAGGTTATTCCTTTCTCGTTTCACACATCTACAAACTCTAATTTTCTCCGATTGTAATGTAGCGTAGATTATATCACTAGTGACTCCGCAATAAATACGATTGGGAGGAAGAGAATGAAGCTATGCAAAATTAGATATACTCTATAATCAGCAAATAAAGTAGCCAATAGGGATGAAATCTAATTTAAGACGATATACACTCAATTGGGCAAGTCGTGCACGTGCTTAATTTTCCATAACGTGGAAAAGCATGACAAAACAAGCTCATCTCCAAGGTCAAGGTCTTTTTTTCATAAAAAAAAATTAAAAGCTTAGATACTTTATTAATCTTGAGAGTCAAACAAAAATAGAGCATTAATCTCCAAGGTGAAGCAGCCGAAACACGTCAGGAAATTCCGAAATTTGATGTCATGGTGTTGTCGTTCTCCTTTCTTTTGGAATAGGTAGATATTAAAAAAAAACACATTACACGTTGCCTAGAGTTGTAACTACTAGTTCACGATTTTAAAATATCAAATTGCATGGTGTCGGTTCTTTTTTTTTTACGAGTAAAATGTGTATATATCTCCAAAATTGTTATAAAACGTAACCAAGTTACTTTCTGATCCTTATGGTTTTATCTACAACTTAATCTCCTTATTATCAAAATGCAATATAAAATTCTCCGTATTTGATTTTATTATACTCTCGGATCTTTCGCTAATGTTATCTGCTCTTTTCTTCTTTTTTACCATTAAAATGACAAAAATACTCTTAAAAAAAATCCTCTTCCTCCTTATCGTCTCCGGCTGATTATCCTTCCCCACCTAGTTCGTCGGCGATGATCCTCTTCCCAACCTCACTTCCCCCTCTCTTCACCGTTCACACTTACTTTGGTTCTGATTTTCTATAAGGGAGAGTTGCCCTCACTCTCCATTGTGGACGATTGCAGCTTAGAGGTTGAGGAATTTAATAAGGGCAAATTGCCCTCTCGCCGGAGAGCACCCACTTCCAGATGAGAAGTTTCAAGATCGAGAACACGACGAATCGACTCCCAAGTAGTCCATTCAGAGGTCCTGGGCTGCTACAACCAGAGCCACGTCCTTACATGGCCAAGGACGACGATGCCACCCATCGAGTCACCCTCGTCATCCCCTGGCTATCCCCCAGCGACCAGCCCTCGTCTACCCCCGCCGCGTCGTACAGGTTCTTTAGAGATCTAATTAATTGGTCACTTTCAGATTCAGCCCTAACCAGGCCGGAAAATAAGTGCTAATTGATTGATTGGTATCTTCGTAGTCGGTGTAGAGGTTAGGCAGCGAGGCTTTGGAAGAGTTTGGTGTCGGTGGTGCATTTTTCGTTGGAATTCTTATGGGTTTCTTTTTTCGTTGGAGAAGATGACCGGAAGCTGTTATTTGTCGGAAAAGATGATTGGAGAAACTGACCGCTGACTTGGATCGGCCTAACAAGGAGATATAGAGGTCATATCGAGAAAAAAAATTTTAAAAAAAAGACACGTCAGGAAAGAACTACAGAATATAATAAAACTTAACAGAGGGAACTTCATAATACATTTTGATAATTAGGAAACTAAATCGTAGATAAAATCATACACAAAAGACCTCAGAATAATTTGTTTTTTAATTTTCCGGTGAAGCTCCGAGATTCACTCCAGGCCCGTTAGTAATAGCCCCGTCCTTGATAACCTTGTTATGTTTAATGCCACTGTCTGATTTGGCCTTAGCAGGCCCAATGCTTCTTTCTCGGCCCACAACTGGAGTGCCGCAGCACTCTCGCAATTTCCCAGGTGATGTGTCCCCTTTGGAAGACAACGTTGATTGTAGTCCTACCTTATTTTGGATTGGAGGTTCTTGAATTTACATCTTACAATAAAAAAAAAATATATATATATATATATTATTTAAAAAATTGTCTCTAGGACATGATACAAGGTTAAACCAAAACTGGTATCAATTTTTATTTCTTTTTTGACCATTGGTTATCAGATCATATATGTCAACCGACTCGTATAAATATGAAGGGAAAAGTCTATCTTAGATCGTCCTATGATATAAAACTGATCAATTGAGTCAAATTTATTCCAATTAAAATCAATTATGTTCACGGACAGGTACTCGGATCCTCCCCGTCTTGCCTGAACCCTCCCGATCATATAAACAAACCATATTAGCAAAATTTGATGATGTGGCGCCACTTGAACAACCACTCTCTCCTCTTCCCCCTCTTTCTCTCATCCCCTCTCTCTCTCATCCCCACTCTTCGTTAGTTCTCTCTTCCCTCTCTCCTCCTTTCACTTCCTCTCCGTTTCAATACTGTTCTGGTTTCAGTCTCCCTCAAGTTTGTCTGCGGTTCTGATTTGCTCCAATCGTTCAACATTCCTGGGTGTTGATCCGTGAGCAGGTATCTAGTAGATTCTAGTGATGATTTTTTTAGTGTTAGTGAAGGATGGTGGGACTCTTGTCCCATGTGAAAATAAGCTACACTTTTGTAAAGGATTATTTTGTCTAAGAAATTCATGTGTCTTTTTACATGTTCACGTTTAAGGTTAGCTTCAAAGGTTATGTTCTGTTCCAATACGTTTTTCTTGACCACATCTACTTATCGTTAATTTGTACGCTTTAGTAAAAGTTTACTGCATCAAAAAGAGGGGAGTAACGGGGTGGTTAGCAAGGTGAGAGAGAGGAGGAGGAGGAGGAGGAGGAGAGAGAGAGAGTGGATGTTCAGATGAATGGGTAAGTTTCGGGCAAGACGAGGAGGATCCGGTCAACTGCTCGTGGACCTAAATAATTTTAATTGGAATAAGTTTAACTCAATTGATCGATTTTATACCACATAATATTAAAATAATTTTTCGCGATATCACATAGTACTAAAGTAGATTTTTCCCAAATATGAATGGTATATTCGATGATTATAATTTCAACAACTTTTACATTTGTGAGAACACGAAAAACTAACTAGATGATGTTAACTACTAGGCCCAATTTTATTTTAGCATCTTGTAATTTAATACATTTTTTAACAAGTACAATGAGAAATATCTAGATGTTAAATAACTATTAGGCCAAAATTTATTTTAGCATCTCGTAGTTTAACACTTTTTTTAACAAGTGCAACGTGGTCCAAAACAGATAAGACCATTGGTCGTTGTAATAATGTATAAGCACCTCAACTCATACAACTTATTTACTTAACCTTGACATTTGTAAAAATTAGTGCTAGTTAATCCATTGCTTAAGAAAGTTACTATGATTTTGAAAACTTTCAAGGCTTAATTAAATGAGTGGGCTCACTGCACATTGCTAGTATCTTCTCTATAAAATTGTTACAGTCAACTTTGAGTACATATAGTTTGACGCATTTTTTTACAAATATTATGTAGTTTAAAATGTATTAATTGGGTGATAAAGATTTTTTGGTTGACAACATTGTGACATTTTGGCATTGCAATAATTTTTGAACAAAAATAATCTTAACTTTTACAAAATTTAATATAATTTTAAAATTATGGTACTAAAGTGAAAATCTAATTCATATAATTGATGAATTATATATATATATATATATATATATATATATATATATATATATATATATATATATATATATATATATATATAGTGCTTGAGTGTAAACCGTGTTGAATCGAGTACTAAAGTGAAATGTGACCAACAAATATAGGCTAAAATCCACTAATATGTGATTTAATATATTTGTACATATGTACCTTGTGGTTCAAAAATTGTTCATGCCATTAACATAGGTTTATCATATTCAACTATCATGTGACATCTTGAATTTGGCCATTTTTTACGACAAAAATATCTCATAACTCTTGTGTTGGAACTAATCTCGTCAATTATTAAATTTTGGTATTATTATTATCATGCAAGATTTGGACAAATTATACATATATACACAATTAAGCATATAGGAAAGATAATTAAACAATATTGAAATAGTTGAGAATACTCGCAATAACTGTTTGAGCAAATCGTAGAAATAATAATTCCTTGTAGCTTGTGTTCTTCGGTATTAGCCCTCCTCTTGATGATCACTTTTTCAGATTTATTCCTAGACGATGTCACAGCAACCCATGTGCCCTTAAACTCATATTACCTACCTATATCGCTTCAGGCCTCAATAGTAAGCAAGCTTCCAATGTACAATGCCCAATCACTCGGTCAGACGGAAGCAACATCTGACCGACCTGTGAACCCTCAACGGTTGCAGAATTCTGACTCTATTCAAGAATGTATATGCTTATACTAAGGGGGAGAGTAGAAATATTCTATGTGAGTTTTCATGGTACCTTTGAAATAAGAGGAGGAGGTCCTTTTATAGGTGATTTTGAGACTCTATTTAATTCCAGAATAATGGTGGTCATCAATTCCCATATTATTGTATTAACCATGGTCAGTAAATGAGCAGTTACAACCATTAACGTCGCCTATTAACCACGGTCAATAAATGAGCGGTTACAAGAGTCATAAATCTCGAATTCATGACGACCAATAAAACTATATCATTTCGAGCCAATTTTCATTCACACCGAAAATTTATTTTTCGCAAGTGTCATTTATCGTTACAAAATTTTCTAAACGTGTTTTGCATATACCATATTGACACCCAAAACCAATTGGCGTGATCTACATTAGCTCAAAACTACTAAAAGATTATATTTAATTAAAATTTTCTTTCTAATTAAACTCTTAGGTCCAAGCCCAACATACGCCTATATATTGGGCCAACCTCTTCGAAGAATTAAATATCCAATTCTCCAACATCTTTTAAAATCAGAAGTCCAAAACATCATAAAATAAAAATATTGTTTTCTTCTCCTTGAAGTTTCTCTCTTCCTCCTCCTCCCCTCATGGTGCGGCCTCTCTTTTTTTTAAATGTATATTTCTATATTATAATTACACCTATCAACCTTGAACCTCTGAGAAATCGTAAACATCTAACTGCTAAATTTCGTTTAACACTAACCATCTCTCTTTTTTTGGATATACGATTTTCATATCGTTACTCCATCTCGTTACAGAGCTATTGATAACTCCAGCTTTTTGAATTTATTTTCAGCACATCAAGAGCTTCACCGTTTCAATATGGAAGAGAGAGATGACAGATTTTTTTCCTGCAATTATAAACTTTTAAAATTTTGATTTTACAAAAGTTAAGGGTAAATTTTCTCCTCAAAATTGGTAGATATCAAGATACAACCTGGTTGTTAACTAAGGTAAGCCATTTTTGAAGTACAATGTTCTAGTGTGAAAATATCACTAGGGTAAATCTATATTATTCGTCAATCATTTTTTAACTACAAAATGTTGGTGGCAAATATTTTGAGGAGTAATATAATTTTACTTAGAGAAAATTATCTTCAGGTCCCTGGTATTTGCTTAAATCACTATTTTTGTCCTCGTTATTTTGAAATCGAAATTTTGATCTCCCTAGTTTACTTTTATTGTACTCTCAGGTCCCTACCGGGTCAAATGCTGATGTCATCGGTCAATATAATTTTTTCAAGACATTTATACCCTTCAGAAAAATAAAAGATCATCTTCTCCCTCGGAATCAACATCTTTCAAATAAAAACTAAAATCAACTTCTGCAATTAAATGCCAGATCAGAAAAGCAACCCACAAAAATAGAGACAAGAGGAAAGAACAAAATGCCAGAAAATTAATAAGGAACTAACACCCAAGGCCAATATCCAATATCTTCTTCCCTATGAAAAATCGTAGGACAAGAACAAATCCAGAACATCTTCTTCTTTCACGAAGACAAAATAACTAAATCAATAGCCACCGGAGAATAGAACATCGGGTTCGTATTTTTTTCTGGGATTTAGAGGTGTTGAATGGTGGAGGAGAGTTGGCCATGAGGGAAGAATACGGGGGTTGCGTTTGAACTGAGATTAGATTTAAATATCAAACCCATCCCCTAATTAACTGGAATTGGTTATCTCTAATAGAACCGAAACTGAACTTAAGCAATATTAGAATTGATTAACTCGACTCTAATCTGTACGGCGGTGGACGACGATAGGTTTTTTAGTTTGGGATATACGACGAGTTGGCCGTGGATTACCTCTCCTCCAATCTGTACGACATCATTCATAAGGAGCTCAAGGCCGTCGTATGCGAGCTCAGTGCCCCCGAGAGCCCGTCCGGGCTCACTGCGGCACTGCCTTAGATCGGCACTGCGGGACTTGACAGTGGAGAACGAAAAGGGCTACCGAAGCCGTGTGTTTTCCGGTCGGCTACCGAAACAGACGGGAGAGGATGCTAGGAAAAGAAATGTGTTTTTTTTGTTTTTTATTGAAGGCTATAAGTGTCATTTTGAACACCAGAGTACCATAATAGACTATTTTTTATAGGTAAACCTCGTTCCTCATATATTACAATGGATAATCATGGTACAAAAAGAGACTTGTCTCCTCTGGATGATGAGTAAGCCAATTATATGCACGTTGTCACACCATAGTCGTAATCTAATTAGTTACCTCATTCATACGTCTACGAATGATCTTAGAGTACATTTAGGAAACTAGGCTAGAGAGAGTTTAGCTCTAATGGTATCATTCTCAATCTTCCATTCACAATATGAAGATATAATATTCACATAATCAACTACTAATTTACTATCAGATTGGATTTGGATTGTATCAATGTAGAAGTTGCCTAGGTCAATGGTCATTAGGGGATCTTGGAGCTCAGCTTCTAGTGGTGACATTGTCCTTGAGGTTACATTTTGACCATCTATAATGTGGCCTTGATAGTTTCTAGCAACAACAGTTACCCTTGCACTATGATCATATGAGTACCACGAGGCATCGCAAATGACTACCACCTCATCCGATTGAGGTGGTTTCCTACCCAAGTTAGCAGGATCATCATGCGTCCCTCCTGAGTCAGCATAGTCATTCTGCATCCCTCCCAGGAAAGCAAGTGCATCCTACATCCTTCCTAGGTTTGTCATGTTTTCTCTGGTCCATTCTTGCCAGCCATAAATAGTAATGGGATAGAGTTTGTTGGATCTGGACCTTTTTCCTCGAACATCGCTTTGTTCCTTGTTTTCCGTACAAAAAAGTGAGATCAAATCTTTGCTCTTAGATTGATTCAGGTACCTCATGATCTCACTAAAAAAATTGGAGAAGTCCTGATTGTTTACAGACTGAGGTCTATAGTTCAAGGGGCTTTGAATCCAAGAAGAGGCATATTCATCAGGTTTTCAACTTTCTCCAACTGTATATGTGATTGCTTCTCTGGTCTTATTCTTCCGTCTGCTGTATTTTGAAGTCATGGATAAGACCATATTTATATAGTCTTTCCATTCTCTAGCCTTCATTGTACTTCTTTCTTGATGTATTTCTTCACTGCCCATATACTTCTCCAGATCCAAAAGCTTCTTTGCCATATTTTAGCCTGCAAAAAGGAATTGTCAGGAAAGTGGATTCCTCTCTAAATTTTAGCACTATGATGTTTGGATTTTGAAAAATTCTCCATGCTTGTTTTCCCAACAACACATTGTTGAAACTAGCCATTTCTTTGAATCCCAACCCTCCAAAACTTTTGAATTTTGTGACTTTCTTCCGGGTCATCCAATGAATTTTTTAATTTCTCCACATCACATGTCCACCAAAACGAAGAGATCAGTATATTCAATTTGGCGCAAAATCTCTTAGGAAATTTAATACAATGCATTGTATAGTTTGGAATAAATGTAAGAACTTATTTAACCATCATTTGACTTCCTCCTATTGATAGAAGTTTTAGCTCCTAGCATTGATCTCTTTGTGTAACTGTGTCATGGATGAAGTTCACTGCATTCTTCTTTGAATTGCACTAGAAAGAAGACAATCCAAGGTATCTTTCTTCTTGATTCATTTCAGGCATCTCCATTATGTCTAAAATCTGGGGTCTTTGTTCATTGGCCCCTATATGCTAAAGTGGATACTTGACTTAGCCATATTAAATTGTTGTTCTGAAGCACTAGAGAAGCTGGTTAGAGGTTGTTCAATAGCTTGAGCTTCTTGTGAACTGGCTTTTCCAAAGACTAATGTATCATATGCAAATAATATATAAATGAGTATAGGGCAACGAACATTTAATTGGTAGCTTTTGATTACTTGCTTCTGTTGTGCCAAATTGTTATATTTAGTAAAAGATTCAGCCACCAACAAGAACAAATAAGGTGAGATAGGGTCACCTTGTTCTAGGCCATTGCTTGGTTGTATCCATTCAATGGATTACCATTCAACAAAATCGAATATAAAACAGATGAGATACAAAACATGATGCATTTGTTTCATTTTTTGAGGAAAACTCATTTTTATCATCACTTTTTTCCAAAAAAGACCAGTTAATCAAATCAGTTGACTAGACCACTTAACTAGTACTATAGTAGACTATAGCCTAAAATATTTATGCAAGAAACATATGAATAGTGCCCTCTGTTTGAAAAATAATTCTCTTATCTCCATGTTTAATTTTTTATACTTTTGGGTCCCTCGTTGACATTATCAAGTCTTTTTTATTTTTTTTATTGAATTGACAAAAAAAACTCTTAGAATAAAAAAAAGATCGTTGACATCATCTCTTCTTCTACTTCGTACTCAGTGATGTCATCTCGACTCCTACTTACAGCGACGGTGATGGACACCGTCAGCTCCTTCTGGTACTCTGGCAACCCAGGTCCTAGCTTATCGATTATCTCCATTAAATTTGTCACGAGCTCCTCAAGCATACTCAACAAATTCTCTTTTGGGTTCACTTTGATTTTGCATGGGCCTTTGATAAAAGGCAAGAACTTTGACACGAAAGCTCTAGCTCCTACTCGAGCTGGGTTGGGTGGTCTCTGAGCTAGAGCTAACTAAAAGCAAAGAGACGAAAAACAGAAACTTGCCTTTGTGGGTGCTAGCAATTAGCAACTAGTAATCGAAGCAACAAGCAATATAACTTTTTGAATGCTTTTGTTTGAATTTGGAGTAACAGAAAATGGATTTTGGATCGGAGAAATGGATTTACCTGTTTTGTCAAAGTTTGTATTGACTTGGGTCTTTAAATGGTATGGTGCGGTACTTGATTTAGAGCAAAGTTATCGGATTTTCCGGGAAGGTTTTTGAAAAGCAAAACCTGATCCGGCGAGAGTAACGAGATGACATTACCGGCTACGAGGTAGAAGCAGAGATGATGTCAGCGATCTTTTTTTTTGTTCTAAGGATATTTTTATCATTTCAATAAAAAAAGACTGGATAATATTAGCGAGAGACCCAAAAGTATAATAAAACTAAACTCGGAGATAGGAGAATTATTTTTCAAACAGAGAAGACTAAATCATTGATTTAATCATACACATAGGACTTGAGAGAAATTTACCAGTAGTTTTTTATGCGACGCCAAGTGTCAGTGATCTATATGAGAAACAACACCCATTATTTCTTTTCTTTTCTTTTCTTTTTTGAGAAACAACAAAACCCATCATTTCAAGCTACTAATTTCGAGTGCCACCCACCAATCGATGCCAACCTTTTAAGTACGAGGTTCGCAATTTCCCCACTTGCTGGTGCAATTCCATAAAGCCACTCGCCCTGTCCTAGCGACATTTGTCCACCTCTCTCTCGCCCTCTCTCTCTCCACTTTATTAGTGGATTTGATTCTCTCTGAACATTGATCGATGCACCCTCGTTTGGTTTACAATCGTACTTGTCTCTCTTGCAAGGCGATTAAGGTTAATATTTTATTACCCAAATTGCAAGTGGGATCAAAAAATAAAGGGAAAAGTCTACTTTAGTACCTTGTGGTATCGACCAAAATTACTTTAGTACCCTGTGGTAAAAAATTGATCAATCGAGTCATACTTATTCCAATTAACATCAAAAAGGGCCTCGGGCAGCTGCCCGGAGCTGCCCGAACCCTGCCTGGGCTAAGTGGCCAACCACGTCACCAATTTTTGATGACGTGGCGCCACGTGGACATCCATCTCCTTCCCCCCTCCTCCTCCTCCTCCGCCTCCTCTTCCTCCGCGTCCTCCTCCTCCTCCTCCTCCCCTCCTCCTCCTCCTCCGCGTCCTCCTCCTCCGCGTCCTCCGCGTCCTCCTCCTCCTCCCCTCCTCCTCCTCCTCCGCGTCCTCCTCCTCCTCCTCCTCCTCCTCCGCGTCCTCCTCCGCATCCTCCTCCTCCTCCTCCGCGTCCTCCTCCTCCTCCTCCCCGCGTCCTCCTCCTCCTCCTCTCCACATGGCGCCACGTAGCCCGGGCAGGATTCGGGTAGGTTCGGGCAGCTGCCCGAGGCCCTTTTTGATGTTAATTGGAATAAGTATGACTCGATTGATCGATTTTTTACCATAGGGTACTAAAGTGATTTTGGTCGATACTACAGGGTACTAAAGTGGACTTTTTCCAAAAATAAACTAGGAGCATAGCCCTTTCCAATATGGGGCCTCCCCTTATTTCCTTCTCGCAGAAAACGACTTTAAGGTTTCCATATACCGGAAGGGGCGTACTCGAAATCATTAAAATTTCCCATAAGAGATATCTTCTCTTTACCTCTTTCTCCAATACCGCTCTTTAGCGGCCGAACCATACGAGAACGAGTAAGTTCTTTAGCTTCTTCCCTTTTCTTCTACCTATTTTTTTGTTTGCGATGTAGATGTTTGTATTGCTTTCAATAAAAATCGTACCAGAAGTACATCGTAAAATTATAGTTCAATCGTGTTTGCAAAAAATAAGTTCTTTTAGTTGTTTCCTTCTATCTTTTTTGTTTGGCTAGTAGATGTGTGTACTGGTTTCAAAAAAATTCGTACCAGAAATATATCTTAAAATTATCGTTCAGTAGTGCTTGCAAAGAATAAGTTCTTTAGTTGTTTCCTCCTCTTCTATCTTTTTTGTTTGGCTGGTAGATGTGTATATTGCTTTCAATAAAAATCAAACCAGAAATACATCTTAAAATTATCGTCCACTCGTGTTTGCAGATAGTAAGTTCTTTAAGAGTTTCCTCTTTCTTCTATTTTTTGTTTGGCAAGGAGACGTGTATATTGCTTCCAATAAAAGCTGTACCAAAAATAAATCTTAAACTTATCGTCTTCTCGTGTTTACTTAAACTACAAGCACGAAAAAATATTGAGTTAAGCCTAGATCCAGCAGTGTGAAGGGAGGAAGGACCCAAAGATTTTGGAAAAGGAAAAGATGGGGAGAGGAAAAATTGAGATCCGTAGGATTGACAATACAACAAGCAGGCAAGTAACATTTTCCAAGAGAAGAAATGGGTTGCTAAAGAAGGCTAGGGAGCTCTCCATTCTTTGTGATGCACAAGTTGGAGTCATCATCTTCTCCAGCACCAGCAAGCGCTATGATTATGCAAGCACTAGGTCTCTCTCTCTCTCTCTCAAATTATGGGATACATTATAAAGTCATACATTGAAATATAAATGAGTGTACTCCACAAATGTATGTACCTTCATCAACATTTTTCTTGCTTTTTTGTTTATATTTTATAACTTGGTATCCGGCCCACTCAGCCGACTAATACATGTTCATGATAGGTAGGACTTAGCAAAAATCTCCCAACAAGTATTTAACACTACTATATGACTCAAACTCAAGACCTGGTTAAGTTAGAATAACGTCCTCATCAGTTGATCTAAGTGATTGTTGATATTTTTTCTCTTTTTTTTAAGCCGTCAGATCCTGTTTTAGAGAAATTTCTTCTAAATTTAATGGGTGGATTATTGGTTATACATATGATAAGTATTTATGTAAAAAATGTACTGGATCAAGGTAATTATTTTGGTCTATTTTGATATCAGTACATGCATCATGATCCTTTCTTTAGTTGTAGCACTCTTGAAGCGTCTTTCTTGTTCTGTTTAATGGCCTCTCTTGTGCAACTAGGTGTAATGCTTGTACTTTTATCATTTCTCGAGTAATAAAGTACTTTCGCAGATCTAAAAAAAAGTACCAGTTAGATAAACAGGAAATTAATTCTTCATCGTATTAATATGGCGTAGAAACGCTGCATCGGTGATGGAGTTTACGCTATTTTGCTTGTACTGCATGGATTTAGATTTCTTCTGAACCGTTAGTGATCATGCTTTCTTTTGGATGGTTGATGAATCTCAAAAAGAAAATTTCTATATGATAGCAATAAACCACAGTGTTTAAATGGTCTAATATATTCCAGAGGGACGGTTGAGATAAAGTAAGTTTTGAATACAGTATGATAAGAATATCTTTTTAAGTTGTCTCAAAAGGGAAACATAAACTAAATCCACTCACATGTTCTAACTTAACCGGAAATTTCGAGCTAAAACTAACTCGAGCCTCTAGCATGACTTTATGATACTGTCATGACAGTTACTCTTATCAGGTGAGAAATACATTTTCCATTCCTTACATGGTACTGTCATGACAATTGCTTGAAAACCAACTTCAACCTAAAACTTGTGATTTATCCCAAAAAAAATTATAACATGTGTATATAGCTTGAAGTTTTAGCCAAGTGGCGAAGGGTGAGATAAATATTCGGGATTGGTGTCCAGGTCTAGGGTTGGGATTGGTGTCCAGGGTAGAGGAGAAAATCATGTCATATATGAAGGCTATCTTATCAATGCGTTTTTCATTTTCAGAACTCGAATTTGAGATAATTAGTTAATGGAGATCCGAGTCGTTATAAAACATTGATGTTCTCCTTTTGCAGCATGAATTCTATAATAGAGCGGTATCACAGACTGAAAGAAGAGCACAGCCAACTGCTGAATCCGGCATCAGAGATCAAGGTATAGTCACTGAAATTCGTACTCTAACTTTTAAGTGGTGCATTGTTTAAAGTCTTTAAGGCCAAAAGGAACGTCCACTTATAGTTCCCCAAACAAGGCTAAAAATGTTGGTTGAAACTACATAGGCCTCAATTCTAAAAAACAACATAGGGCACGAACTTGCAAAGCAAGGCATGATATCGTGTTAGTGCAAAAGCAAATTATATTTCAAGATCAACAACAAAGTTAGATAGAAAAATGTCAAATTTCACTATGGGCCAAACCCAATATGAACTTGTAATATTTAACCAACAAAGTTCATCGATTAGATGACTTTCACTTCTTCAATCTCACAATATATATATTTTTAAAATGTTATACAAATATACATAATGGCTTGCCGTTTATGTTTGAACTCAATTAGTGGTAACATCCTCGACAAAAACTATAGGAGTATCGAATCTTTAGATATCTAACTTAAAATAATGACAACGTGCAATTCCTTATTAAGTCTAACAAAGTATCGAATCTTTAGATATCTAACTTAAAATAATGACAACGTGCAATCCCTTCACTTTATAAATTAACTCTAACAACTCTACGTTTCTAATATGAGATTGTCCATAATTTCAACTGAAACGAAGTTCATTAGGTTGAACATTGCACAAACTTGACTTTCTCTCTTATGTTATAAAATGGGAAGTCGTGTAATAACAATGACTTACGTTGTCAACCTAAATCAAATATTTTATTAAAATTATTAGGACAACAGAAGCGTAAACACAAATGTTTAGAATATTCATAGAAAATAAGTCAGATATACTATATAGTAGGAATAGAATTCTAATCAAGTTAGAATTTGGAACAAATTCTAACAATCTCTACCTTGGACGAAATTCTAAAATCAATAGTCTTTTCAAACTTCAACATCTCATCTTCCACATTAGACAATCTTTATAGTGTACATCTTCCAGTAAACTTCATGCTCAATCATGAATATAATACCATCCTCCTCAAACACAAAAACTCTATCTTCAATATAATCTTCCACAAGTATTTCAACAACATATAATCACATCAGATCTTCAACTCCGAAGAACCAACACAGTTGGAGAAAATTAGTATATGCATAAAGTGAGAGTCCATTGAAGAAAGTTGCTCCAATGTCCACAATATTGCCTAATTCTAACAGACGAGCTTCAATTCAAGAAGCTTTAGCACAACCAGTATAGGAACTCGCGTGAACACTTTTCTATACACCAATCTAAGAGTTATTCCACCATCTACAAGACTTTACTTAACCTCAAGTGAACAACTTTTTGACACCAACCTTGGAATTACTGCACCCCATCTACTATCCTCATGGATAACCAAGAGATACACTACAAAATATGTGAGTCAAAACAAAAATAGATACTTGTACCAAATATGTGCCTTTGTCAATGAGTAACTTGTCTAAATAACACTTAAGGTCTTCACACGATCCAACTCTTGGTCTAACATGATACGACCATTCTATGACCGATCAACTTCTTTGAACCCAAAATAGAACTGATCAAATTCCCTGAAACAAGGGACTCGTTAGAGAAAGAAGTCATGTATAGCTCCTCTAACCTTCTCACCACTCTCAACTACATACATATATTCATTATATACATAAGAGAAACTATTGGACCCGAGCTCAAAATTCAATAAATTTAGGTCAAACACCCAACAAACCTCCATCTTAAACTAAATCACATGATCGATCTTTAATCGTGAATCTCCCAGACCTCAACCAATCTAATTTAATAGGACCAAAACTAATCCTCACTTGGTCAACTTCATCAACTCAGACGAACAAAGCACCACGTCCATAAAACCAGCCAAAACTTTATGATCCAAAATAATACCCCAAGATTTTCTTCCCAAAATCGATAGAATATTCAAGGATCATCGATATTCCAACCCAAATTAGCCCCCAAAAAAAAGCTAACCACCTGATCAGTCAACCAAGCAGTTGATTTTTGACCAAAAGGTCAACAGAAAACTAAGACCAATCACAATTATTGACTTAGTCAAATCAAAATTAGGATTTTTAATCCTAAACACCAAGAGTGGCTACTAAAGGTGAAAACACCACGCGTGCGGCTCGCGATACGGGCTGGCAGCAATGAGGCTCGACCTCGATTGGCAATAAGCGGGGGCGCAGCTACAATAAGACGATAGGGAACTCAATAATGATGGACAAGCGCACAGCGCGGGACGTGGGTTCTTTAAACCCCAACAGAGCCAGCAGTCACGGTGATGACTATGAGCAGCGTAAGACAGAGTATACATGAGACACTGGCAATGGCTACAAACTGTGAATGAGAACATATGGGCTTCGTCTTCTTCAACTCGTTTCAGAAATGGGGCGTGGTCGCTCTTTCTCTCTTCACCGCAAAGAGGCTATAATGAACTCCTTGTGTTTGATGATGGTAGGCTGGCTCTGTCGATGAGTGGGGTAGATGATGCTTGAAAATGCACTTATTTTGAGTTTGGCTCAGGCGGCTAACCCAAAACCAACAAATCCTAGATCCAAAATTTCCAAAATAGCCTATGATCTGAATCTGCCTCTTCAGATAAAATAACCTTCAATCTAATTTTCATCTGATTTCACCTGGATTAGCATAAAAAACTCCAATACCAATTTGTTAGGGGAGAGGAAGCACAAACACAGATATTTTGAACATCTATTACAAATAGTACTAGAGATAGGAAGAATAGAGGACACGATATACGTGGTTCGGCCAAAAAATCTATATCCACTGGGTCAAGACGATCGTCATTATAATATATGGATAAACATGGTACATAAGCTGTAGGTAAGGCTACGCTTAATCTTTGCCTATGCTTCTTTGCCATTGATAAACTAACAAATTCCTAAACTTTCCCTCATACTTATAGGAGACAAGCTCAATATTTATACAGTTATAATAGAGTTCTACTCTAGTTAAAATTTGGGAAAAATATTAAATATAATATTTTTATTCAATCCAAAATTTTAAGACAATAAGTATGTAGGTATTTCATACTTCAAAATTAAGCACAGCACCCTTTTATATAGGATGGTCTGGAAAAGATTGTGGTTGCACTTTCCTAAATAATAGACAGAATCAATGATACTTGGTCCAAGTTGTAAGGAACTTTAATTATCTTAACAAATTCTCGAATTCAATTCTTACAAATCGAAATATACCAAATAAAAAATACACCATGGAAAAATTATCCCTAATTATAGTCTGGCAATGTTCAACTCTTAAGATCATAGGCTAAAAAGTCTATGTAGGTTATCAAACACAATGACCACTCAACTAAATACTAACCATCTCTCTGTAGAGCCTCTCTCTTCTTCTTGGAGCATCACCTAGGATTTTTCACAACTCGTACCACAACTGCCACTTATCCCCATCTTAGCCCCCACCATCTCAGCGCACACCTCTGCCACTCCCTCCACCACCTTAGGACCTTCCATTCACACTTTCGCCTCCTCCTCCATCGGACTAGGCAAAGCTGCCTCAAGTTCCAGGAGCGTAGCACCACCTTCTCCTCTATTGGACTAGGCAAAGTCTCCTCTGCTTCTACCAAAATATGCTGGGCCGCCCTCTCTCGGTCTCCTCCTCCATCGGACTAGGCCTGGGTGCCCTCTCACCGGATTAGCCTCCTCCTCCATTGGACTAGATTAGTCTGCAAGCTAAGACCTCCACTATTTTAAGACTTCCACTCACAAGGAGGTAATAAAGCCCCGTTGCTCAAGGTTGTTGTCACTCAAGGCAGCCACAAAGTCGAAAGGTTGACCTAAATTTTCTAGGTTATATTTACGACTCCACCAGACAGGAAGCAAACTAAGTCTGGTGATCAGAGGGGTGGTCGATGGAGATCACTCTTCCGGGCTCACCTTCGATCTAGGCTACTATACTATGTTTTTAACTACATGTTGTATTTAGGAATGACAATGAGAAAGATTCTGATAAGATCTATAGGACTTAGATCCTTACCCTCTTGTTTGAGGTTCGACCAAAATCACACTCTTGTTTGAGGTTAGACCAAAATTTTTACCCTTTTCTTCTTTAAAAATAAAAATTCAGGTAGGATCTGCGTCCTAAAATTCTAGGCATGATCAGGACGATTCGTGAGTCCATATTATCAAAAAATCATTTAATTTTTTTAAAAAATTTAAATTCTACATGCTTGTTTGCCATAGTAAAAAAAGTGAATGCAATTTATTCGTTCATTGAAATAAGTCAATATAAAGAAGTGAAACAAGCAAATCAAAAGAAATTTAAAGTTGGTTAGGTTGATATTAAAAATCTGGTATTAGTTTTAGTAATTAATATATATTTATATTATATTATTTTAGTATTATGTTAACAAATTAGAGTAGCGTCTGGGCAGAATTTTATAGATTTATATACATGTCCTTATTCTTTTAAAAAATAAGGATGTAGGCAGGATCCAGGTTTAGACCTAGTTAAAGTCAAGATCTTGGACCCTTCATGTTTGGATGTATGTAGACCCTCAAGATTAAGATCTAATTGTCATTTCTTGTTGTATTATCTTGGTCTGTTCTAATTGGTCTACGTACTTTCTGTATTTTTTGAGGCTATGTCATGTTTGGCTTGTTTTTTCGATTAGCTTTGGTCTGATCTATGTATTGTATTTTGATTTATCGTGGTTACAATCTGCTACGTCTTCGGAGGATTCGTTCAACCATGGTTCACTCTTTTATGACCTTTATTGAGCTGAACCTCACATGTGTTCGATCTGTCAGCTAACATATTTATTAACAATGTATCAGTCACATCTTTCATCTCACTTAGGGATGGAATTTAAGCTCTAGAAATTGATATTATGACTAAAACGACCAATCCTACCAACGATATAGCTTTTAACATTAGATATAGCTTTTAGCTTTAATTTTCTCTTGGTTTACCTATGTGTTTCATTTCAGTGTCTATGTACTGGAACTTCCTAGTTTAATGAAATACCTCTACGTATCTAAAAAATAACCACAAAAACATGGACAAACTTTGACCCTTTTCATTTGAGGGAGTGTGTCAAGAAATTGTCTGTAGTTAGTGGCGTATTTTTTTTTGAAAGGTAAATTACACTAAGAATATTCTTACGTTAGGATTTGAACCTATGACCTCCGTTAAATCTTATTACGCCTATGCCGTTAGACCAAATGGTCTTTGGCAGTGGCGTAATTGGACCTGATAAGTAGGTAAAAAATTCCATTAAATTAATTTTTTATTGGACATAAAGATTCTAGCATAGTATTAACATCCTTGCACGACCTGATATTCATGACATGTGAAAGAAAGTCAAATTTGTGCGGACTTCATCCTAGTTAGCTTCGTCTTGGGAGAGTGTGCTAATTAACTGATATATTTCTGGTTTGTGCCATAAGTTTTGGCAAAGGGAGGCTGCAAGCTTGAGGAAGGAATTACAATATTTGCAACAACGTCACAGGTAATATTTGTGCTTATTATTTTCTTTTACACACTGAAATCCAATGGCCTTCATAGATTGCACAATAGTTGTAATTTTTGATATCCTCCATCTCGATTGAATCTTACAAGAGAACCTAAAACTCGGATAGCATGCAACTCTAAAGATAGAATATCCCACATTGATCGTTGTGTATTTGTTGTACCCAATTTATAAATCAAGTTTCTGTCAACTCAGTGCAAAATTCGGTCTAAAGAACTTTGCTGAAATGGGTATCTTGAGCGATTGTGGTAACTATTTTGGGTCCAAATTTTTAGTAGAAGAACTCTAACAAGATTGTGACAAATTCAGATCACCAGGTTCAAATTCTAAAATGGGCATAATTATTGTTATAGTTTGGGATTATAGTATATTGTCTTAAAACGAGATTATAATTCTAACTTTACACTATCCACAAATAAACTAAAATTTTACACTAGAAAATGTCGACAGGCAACTAATGGGTGAAGAACTTGACCGTTTGAGTGCTAAAGATCTTCAGAGTCTTGAAAACCAAATAGAAACAAGTCTGAAGATTATCCGGACAAGAAAGGTACTTAATCAGTCACCTCTAACTGATATTTTTTTCTCTTATTCCCTTCGCCGAAAAACGTTAATTTTTCGCTCCAACAATTCCTTTTCTACCTTAGGACAATTTTTTTTCCGAAGAAATCAAAGAACTAAACCAAAAGGTTTGTCTATGATCCAAAAGGCTAATAATTTGTTATTGTTCTGTTTCCATTGTTGATACTTCCTACTAAGGAGATTGATACATAAATTGCATTATAGGGAAATATTTTTTACCAAGAGAATATAGAACTACGCAAGACGGCGGACCTCATTAATCAAGAAAATGCAAAACTACGCCAGAAGGTAAGTTTCTTTTGAAAGGTGAAGTTCTGTTAATGGTCCAAAAGGTACTTCAATAGGGAGAAGTATACACCAAGATTGCTCTAAACGGGAGCAATTAGAGGTAAGCTTCTAGCTGAATATTTCATGAATATATGGCAATCCATCCACCTCATCTTATGACTTCTAGCCGGATATTTCCCGTTTCGCTTTATGCTGTTTCCGTTTAGTTTCCATAGATCTATTTTTCCCCTTTTTACTTGAGAATTATTGAAGGGGTATATACTTGCTAACAATTTGAGATTTGTTCTTGATTTCAATTAGGTTCATGAAAGGGATAGAAATGCAAACGGAAGTTGCCATCCGCAACGCGGTGATTATGACATGAACATTGTTCCAGTCCATCTCCAACTGAGCCAGCCACAGACACACAACGTCAAGGAAGCACCCACAAAATCAATGGCATTAGGGTAAGTTTCTTTTTTTTCCTTAAGAAATGAGAAGCAAAGTTCAGTTAAATAAATTATAAATTTTCATATAATTGATAATTAAGAAAAAAAGGGCCGAACAATTATCTAATCTAGAACATGTTGGGGCAAATTAATATGTGTTGGAACTTTGTTTGTATTAGGCACACATAGATGCTCATTTATTGTGATTGTACTTAGAATTCTTCATTTTCATTCTATTGGCGATAATTAATAAAATATCTATTTATTAAAAAAGGATAAAAAAATTACTTTAGTATTTTATGGTTATGCCCATTCCTACTTAGGTCCATGGATAATGTTGCCTAACCTAGTATCTCGTGGTTATTTTCGTCAGTTCAGAGACAAAACTCATAATCTTGTCAGTTTAGATTGCACAATAAGGGATATCATCCAGTTTTTTTGTCCCTTCAGTAATTGCTTTGTCAGTAGTAGATACATAATTTGGCATGCAAATCTGACTAGAGCTCAATCTGAATTTTGAAGCAGGTTGCAGCTGCTGTAGGGAGAAATTGAACATCTTTCTGGCAGGGAAAACTTGCCAACCCTTTTACAAGCATTGTGTTGAGTCTTGGTCCTATTGTCCTTAAGAACCAGGTAGCCACTAGAAGTTTGTTTAAAGCCAGAGGGCCCCCATCTTTTGCATGATATATGCAGAAAACAAATTCTAGATGTTTGTATAAAAGTTTGCAAATTGGTGCAATATAAGGAGACAGATGATTCATCAGTTTTTTTTTCGTTTAAGTTCTTGAAGAAGATTGTTGCATCTATGTTTGTGTTTAAAGCACTAGAATCCATAATTCAAATTACATAGTTCATTTAGTTTCTATGAAATTCAACATAGATCTCAGATTCTCGGTATTCTCTAGTAATGGAAAAAAACCGAGATTTGTAGATATATACAGATCAAGAATTGTGGATGTTGATTGGATCTCTAAATGGATATAGATCTTTAAATTATTAGCAATGGAGATGTAATCTTTTTTTGGAAAAGGTCCCGATGGCTCTCCTACGGGCTTTGTTAGGGTTTTCAAGGGCCGCTTGCCAAGGGCCATGTCCCAGCCACTGGTGTCACGCCTAAACTTGTTTCTCGCTTAGATGTCTAAACTCTAAACTCTAAATCCTAAACCCTACCTCGCATCTCCTCACATTTCTAGCAGACTTTGGATGGCGAGGTGTGACACTGGGGTCTGGAAGTTTCATCATTGATCGGTCTGGAACATTCTCATCATCTAGGGAACGAACTCCACCTCTCATATCTCAAGTCCATAGACCTTTGGAGGACGATGCCCGGCCTTTGCAAGACAACAACATCACCGGGGGCTCCCACATGAACTCCACATCTCGGCCGTAGGTGTGGCAGAAAGGTTGTCATTTTGAGGGGAGAGTGAGAGTGGTGATTAGGCTGGAAGGTGGAGTGGAGGCCAGGTGGTGACCTTCGCGGCTGTGGTGCATATATCTCACAATCTGTTTGAGAAGCATGGAGCTTCTCTAGAACCTGTGTTGAATGGTGATCATGGTTCAGTGAAATTCGATGAGCAGTATCATTCAAAATGGACTATAGAGAGTGAACGACTCTCTTTTATTGGGAGGTTGGTGATGCCAAAAGGGACTGCGCCATTTCCACTAGGTGAATTATGAGGCCGTTTAATGAAGCTGTGGCAAACTGCAGCGCCACGGCGTATGCTGTCATTCAGACATAGGTTCTTTTCCTTTCATTTTCTGTCCAAGGTGGATCGCACTCACATCTGGCCAAACTTAGCTTGGAGACTAAGTCCAGGTATGCTTTTCTTACAGCCTTAGGTCAAAGATTTTTTGTATTTCAAGAAGTCTTCGTCAGTGGCCAATGTTTTGGTGACATTAACAGGGTGAAGTCCAGAGCATGTTCACTAACCGATCATTCTGGGCTTGGCCAAAGCCGTTGGAAATCCAATCCGGATTTACTATGATACATTGAATAGAAGTTATTGTCATGATGTGCGGGTCTTGGAGACAAAGGGTCTTCAGGAGAGGGTTATATGCTTGAGAGACCCGTAAAAAGCTCTTGGGTCGACGTGGCATATGAGCAGTTTTCAGATTCGTGTTCATTGTGCAAGATTATCGGACGTACATTAGCCAGTTGCAAGAAGGCACAAGCGAGTAAGGCTGTTGGAAATCCAATCAGCGAATTGACTATGATGTGTTGAATATAAGTTATGGTCGTGTTGTGCAGATGTGTGGTAGAGGTGGACTTAGCAAAAGGACTTCAAGAGAGGGTTATGCTTAAGAGACCTAAGAAAAAATCCTAGGTCATAGTGTCATATGAGCAGTTATCGAATTTATGTTCACTATGCAAGATTATCAGGCATGCATTACCCAATTGCAGGAAGGCACAATAGGGTAAGATAGTTGCATCTACAACTAGGAGCACGAAAGAAGCAACGGTGGTTAAGACTTAGGTTCAACATCGTGAGCTAAGCTGTGGGACTCACATAAGGGGTCAAGGGACAAGGCCGACAAATTTGGAAGAGGTATTTGGATTGCAAGATAATTGCAAGGAGGTTGTTGCAGAGGGTGGGACTTATGGGGTGCCACGTAGAAAATGGGAGATGATAAAGTGGGAGGTGGTTCATAGAAGATGACAGCGATTGGTATGTCGAATATATTCAATTTACTATGTGAGACAGATGATGATTCAATTGGGGTTGCCCTCTTTCAAGGTTTTGAGCGACATCTAGTTTTGTCGAGCGATGTAGAGCATGACCATGACCGGGATGAGGAATTACAGGTGAAGACTCTAGAGCCCGAAGAAAATGAGGTGTAAGGTTCAAGGGACAGGAAGGAGCATGGTACCGCGGAACTGTCAGTTGCAGAAGATTAGAGGAACATGGGTCAGCTTGCATAACCTTTGGTGTCACAGGAGCATATGGTGACAGTCATCAGTGAGGATGAGGAGCTTGTGCAGGATTTGGCTTTGGTGCCATATCGGGAGGTGACAGTGTTGAGAATCCCACATCGCTTAATGCAAGAGAGGGGGTAATTTTATAAGTGTGGAAAATTCACTAACACATTGCCTTAAAGTTTTGGGTTTGATATGGAGATTCTAACATGGTATCAGAGAGGGTTGATTTCATGCCATTGTTGTGCTCGTACGACCCCCATTTCTCACACGTTGGTGAAGTCAAAGATAGTGCAACTTTCGACCCGATGGGTTTCGTTTGACGGAGCGTGTTGAGAATCCCACATCGCTTAATGCAAAAGTGGGGGACAAGTTTATAAGTGTGAAAAATCTACCAACTCATTACCTTAAGGTTTTGGGTTGAATATGGAGATTCTGACAGACAAAAAGTGCTTTCACGGGATTGTTGGACCGTAAGGGTACTAGTCTTGACGGTGTCAATTTCTTGCGGAGTTTGAATGACAATAAGTTTGATGTTACGAAAATCGTCGACGAGGAGGTATTTCGAGTAATGTCACTCATTCCCGATTAGAAGTGGGGGACCTTGCGGAGGAACAGCTTACACGAAACAGCCAAACAAGCAGCTTGCTACACGGATATCACAACTAATTTTATCTAGGGGTTGCAAGAAATGAAATTATCTACCGGGTCCAAAATGGGAGCGGCCTTATACCTTTTGGGATTCATAACTTTCCCGCATGTGAGTTAGTGAGTTTTATGTAACGCTTCTCTTCTTCTTCTTCTTTTCCATTTTTTTACTTTGATATTAATAAAGGAGCTACTTATTATAAAAGAGTCGTAACTACTAGCTCACGAGTTTAAAATATCTCAAATTGATGTTACAATGATTTTTTTATAAGTAAAATTTATATTTAGTTCCAAAATTATTATAAAGCATAACCTTTGGATCCATATAAATTTTCTAGACACCGGTTGTCGAGCCGGTGCACGCCCGAGCCGATTAACGGCAGGCCGAATGCTTCCTTCTAGGCCCACAGCTGGAGTGCCGCAGCTCTGTCGCAATTTCCCGGTTGACGTGTCCCCTTTTGTAGATGGTAGCACGACCAACATTGTAGGCTTCTAGCTCCCAATTCGAGGTCTTGAATTTACTGTTTACAAGTAAAAGATATATATCATTTAAAGATTTGTCCCTATATAGAATCCAAGCTTTAACACTAAATATCTATCAGATCATTGCCCAGAAGAGGACAAGAGAGGACGAGCATAGAAGAGAGAGGGTGGATAATATTGGAAAAATTATCTTCTTCATCTATTCAAAAAAACCTGCTGACATCCTCTCTTCTTTTACACATCTCAATCATCTTCTTCATCTATTCAAAATCAATTAAAATCAATTGCAACTTCACTTCCCTCCCTCTCCACCGTTCACACTTCTGGTTTTAATTAGGCCGAAGCCATCAATTAAAATCAATTGCAGAAGTAGAGAAATTTTAATTAGGGCGGTTCCAGTCACGAGTCACCGGAACGCCGACCACATCCACCGCCGCCCAAGCAACGCCATGACCCGCGCCCATCCTCCTCTGTAATGCCATGACCCGCGCCCCCGTCGTCAGCCTTAAGCTCTACCTGGAGGACCCCCCCTTATGGGACGCCGTCTCCCTCGCCTCCAGCGGGTCCGCTGCGCCATCGCCGGGAAGAACCAATGTCGTCGGACCGACGATGGTCATGGGGATGAATCGAGCCCGCCGTCTCTCCGCTCGAGCCCGCCGTCTACCTCCATCTCAGGCGTCCGAAAATTAGAACCCGGAGCTTACAAGAAGAGGGACGAACTGTCTTCAAAAAATCATCTTCACAAATCTGGGGACCATGTCTGGGTTTTAGATTTTAGATTTAAAAAGTTGTTCTTGTCGGATTTGAATTGATTTTGGGGACCATCGATTTTTTTGAATTGATTTGAACCAACGTCTCCGCCGTTTTAGTTTTAGATTCTAGATTTCAACGAGATGATGTCACTTGCTAGGAGGAAGAAGAAGAGATGACATCATCAGTTTTTTTGTTTTTTGTCCTAAGGATATTTTCGTTATTTTATTGACAAAAATGAAATAAAAAGAGTTTGGAGTATATTTAAGCAAATTTGAAGAATAATAAAATCAAACAAGAGGGACGTTGTATTTTGCAAACAGAAGACTTTGGAGTATATTTAAGCAAATTTGAAGAATTTGAGAATAATTTTTCGTAATATTTTTTAGGATAAAATTCGTTGAAGATAAGATTTTTTTTTCCTATAACTATAAAGATATCAAGAGTGGGCGGAGCCCACGGGATAGAAACAAGAATATACCTAAACCGAAGTTGCTGGCGACAGTTGTAACCATATTTCTATTATCTTGGTTTGGTTTTCCTATAAAAAAAATTTGTATTATCTAATCTACCTATAAACAAAGATATCGCATGCGTTGGCCTTATCGTTTGCATTATTTTATCCTGTTTAGGAAACCTTTGTCAGATCAAAACCAAAAACAGATATCAATTTTTATTTCTTTTTTGACCGTTGGTTGGCGCAATCAGACCATATATGTCAACTGGTTTTATTATAATTTTCGAATCCCTCAATTTTCGAAAATAATTTTCTCATCCTTGTTATTGGTTTTATTATATTCTCGGGTTCTTGACTAACGTCATTGATCAATTTATGATTATTTTAATAGTAAAATGACTATTATGCCCTTGTCTAGTATACCCAAACCTTTGGTCATCTTTTCCGACGAAATCTGGTCACCTTCTTCGACGAAACAAACTCTAACGAACACCAAAGGACATAAAAAACCAGAAACAATCATGGCCGAGGTCCAGATTCATCTTCTCTGGCGTCGACACAGTCAAGAAAGCCTGTGAATTCACTGTCGTCTTCTCTGGGACGGCCAAGGTCCCTTGCCGGCTTCGATGTCCCTTGCTCTTCAAGTCCTCCTTCGATGTTCCTTGTCGTCACCTTTATTTTCGATCTGGTCTTGTCCCTTGCCGCCATTATCTCAATAAGCCAGCGCCTGGTTTATTGATCTCAGCGGTTCCTGTTCAACTCGTTCGAAGCCTTCTTCTTGATGAGCTTAATTTTATTTCTGCCAGGTTGTTGGTGAGCTTGGTACGTGTTCACAAACAATATCTATAATCTTTGCATAAATTAAGGTTTCTAGGCATCTACTATGTTCGGTTGGTTGCTTGACGTCAAAATTTCATTTCTGGCGTGGTCTGCTCCTTTTCCGGCTCGGGGTTCAGATATTCTTTCATCCTCCGACGAGATTTTGGTTGAGGGAAAGCCGGAGAAGATGAGAGTCAGCGGGAGAGATGAAATCATTATTTTTTTTAATTTTTTGGTAAGGGTACAAAAGTAATTTTACACAGAAATTTGACTGATGGTGTCAACGAAGGATCCGAAGGAATAATAAAACCAAATACGGATGACGAAAAAACTATTTTCGGAAACTGAGGATTGCGAGAGATCATATGACCAAATTCCAGAGATCTGAGAGTAATTTATCCTAAAATATTTATGCAAGCAAACATATGAATAGTTTTTTTTTCCTGGAACGCCAAGTGTCAGTGATCTATATGAGAAACAACACCCATCATTTCAAGCCACTAATTTCCGAGTGCCACCCACCAATCGATGCCAACCTTTTAAGTACGAGGATTGGAATTCCCCAACTTGGTCGGGCAATTTCTCGCAGCCATCCGCCCTGTCCTAGCGACATTTGTCTACCTAAAACGCTCTCTCCACTTTATTTTTTAGATTATATATTAGACCAATCGAGCTAACTAATTTAACTTTGAGATAGTTAAAATTTTTTAAAGGTAAAATTTTCTCAATAAATATTTATTCTCAAGAACTCAATTTTGAGATCTAATTAATTAGAACAATTTACTCAATAATCAATTCAAGTGTTCGCTGATTCTCTCCATTCACTCGTGGATTTGATTCTCTCCAACGATGATCGATGCACCCTCGTTTGGTTCACAATCATACTTGTCTCTCTTGCAAGGCGATTAAGGTTAATATTTTATGTCCCAAATTGCAAGTGGGAATTAAAAAAGTTAATTAGGAGAAAACCCTCTTTCCAATATGGGGCCTCCCCTTATTTCCTTCTCACGGAAAACCACTTTAAGGTTTCCATATACCGGAAGGGGCGTTCTTGAAAACATTAAAGATTCCCATAAGAGATAGCTTCTATTTACCTCTTTCTCCAATACCGCTCTATAGCCGCCGAACCATAGTACAAGAAAGAGTAAGTTCTTTAGCTGCTTCCTCTTTCTTCTACCTTTTTTGTTTGGGAATTAGATGTGTATACACTACTTCAAATGAAAATAGTACCAGAAATATATCTTAAAATTATCATTCAGTCGTACTTGCAGAGAATAAGTCTTTTAGTTGTTTCCTCTTTCTTCTACCTTTTTTTGTTTGCCGAGTAGATGTGTATATTGCTTCCAATAAAAGTCGTACCAGAAAATACATCAAGTGAAAGCACGTCTACATACTTTTTTACAAATATATACTTTTTATTTCTCCAACGTTTGAAATCTGATTCTTATTATACATTAACTTCAAATCTGTAATCAAGTGTTTGTCATTTGAGCTAGATCTCGTAAGTTTTCTTCTTTGTTTAAATGTATGTGTTGCATACAATATATTCTTTGAGCTATTTTCGACCAATTTCATTCAAGCCTTAATTAGTCCTCATTTCTCTGTTATTTTAATTAGTTTCCATTCATCTGACCTTGTGTTTTTATTATTGTCTAATTTAAATTTGGGGGGTGTTGACTTGCTTGGACATTAAATTAAAGCCTAAATCCTAAGATTTTGGAAGAGGAAAAATGGGGAGAGGAAAAATTGAGATCCGTAGGATTGACAACACAACAAGCAGGCAAGTAACATTTTCCAAGAGAAGAAATGGGTTGCTAAAGAAGGCTAGGGAGCTCTCCGTTCTTTGTGATGCACAAGTTGGAGTCATCATCTTCTCCAGCACCAGCAAGCTCTATGATTATGCCAGCACTAGGTGTCTCTCTCTCTCTCTCTCTCTCTCTCTCTCTTAATTGTGGGATAAATTATAAAGTCATACATCGAAATATATATGAGTGCACTCCATAAATGTATGTACCTTCATCAACTTTTTTCTCTTTTTTTAAGCATCGGATCCTGTTTCAGAGAGATTTCTTCTTAATCCAATGGGTGGATTATTAGTTATGCATATGGTAAGTATTTATGTATATAATTTATTATGTCAAGGTAATTATTTTTGGTCTATTTTGATTTCAGTTATGCATCCTGATCCTTCCTTTAGTTATAGCACTCTTGGAGCATCTTTCTTGTGCTTTTAATTGCCTCTCTTGTCCTTACTCAAAAAAAAATTGCCTCTCTTGTGCAACTAGGTGTAATGCTTGTACTTTTATCATGTACTTTTCTCATTTCTTGAGTAATAAAGTACTTTTACTAATACAAAAAAAGGTACTTATTTTTTGGAAATGAATGCTTTATTGTATTAATATGAGCGTAGAAATGCTGCATCCGAGGTGGATTTGAAGCTGTTTGGCTTCTACTTCATGGAATTAGCTTTCTTCTGAACCGTTAATGATCAATTTGCTTTCTTTTGAATGGTCAATGACTAATGATCATATTATAAGCTATGACTGTCTTTTTAGGTTGTCTCAAAACGGGAACATAAACTAAATCAACTCATATGTTCTAATTTAATCAGAGATTTCGAGCTAAAACTTATTCGAGCCTCTAGCATGACTTTGTAATACTGTCATGACAATACTCCTTACTCTTTCTCCGGTAGTCTTTTTTGTATGGTTATTTTCTCTAATAGACTTGGGGCTGGAATCATGCATGAGATCGCTGCCATTAATTGTTTAAGCATGTGAAAAATAACTTTGACTTAAAACATGTACATATAGCTTCAAGTTTTAGCTAAGTGGTGAAGGGAGAGATGAAAACTTGGGATCTGTATCCGGGTCCAGAGTTCAAAACATAGAAGAGCCAAACCATACCTTATATGAAGGATCTCTTATCGATGTATGTTTCATTTACAAAATTCAAACTTGAACGATATTGTTGTTCTCCTTTCGCAGCATGAAGTCTATAATAGAACGGTATCACAGGCTGAAAGAAGAGCTCAGCCAACTGCTGAATCCGACATCGGAGATCAAGGTATAGTCACTAGAATTCGTGCCCTAACGTTTAAAATCCCTATTCCACGGTACTGTTCGTTAATACCTCAACTCTTAGCTAAGGTCAATGTTGAGGTATTGGCTCGAAATCAGGATGCTCAAAGAATTTCGGTTCTACAATAATTTTGTTATTAGACTTCTAGTTGACTTAGAAAAATACCATGGATGTATTAGGGTTAGTCTATAAATAGATATGGCTACTCTAACCTTGTGTGTGCTTGAGAAATGGACAACTCATCAATAAGACCTCTCTCTCGTGGACGTAGGCAATTTTCTGAAACACGTCAATATCTTGTGTCCATTGCATTTTTGTTTTCTTGCGTTAGAACAAAAGTAATTCTACTGTGTATCCATGCCTTAAAGTAGGTTGATTTTCTAAACAAATTGGTATCATAGTTTTTAGGGTAAAATGGTTGTTTTGGCACGAAATTTGACAGGGTGAAGTTTGACGTAACAAAGAATTTTGGTTTATGGTAAAGACGTGTCAATGATCTTTTGGTTCAGCAAGGGATGATCAATGCACTCTTGAAAAAGAAGTCCGAGTAGATGTAGGATCAATAGTGGCACGAGTTGGAGGTCAAGGTGGTGTCGACGGTTCGTTTGTGCTTGGCAAATGACATGATGTATCATGTCATCGATAAGGAGTCACGTTTGCAGTTTGGAAGAAACTGGAGAGTCAGTATATGTTAAAGTCGTTATCAAACAAACTGTATCTTAAGATGCTAGTGGACTCAGATCGGGGCCAACACATTAATAGGTTCAATCAGATTATGAGTAGTCTAGATATGTTTAATGTTAAGTTCGAAGACAAGGATATGACATTGATATTGTTGAATTCTTTGCCAAGTTCTTACAAAAATTTGGTTACAATTTTAATATGGAGCAAAGACTCCTTGGTGTTGGAGGATATTATGAAAGCTCTACTGGCATTTTATCAAAGAAAATAAGTCAGCGATGAACAAGGAGAAGGACTAGTTTTAAAGGATAACAGTGGAGTTCGTGACATGTCAAAGGTTCTACTTGGTGGAATAAAAGGTTGCCCATTGTATACTATAGTTTGTAGCATTGGTTCAGGACAAAAAGGTCCAACGTAGAAGCAGTTCGAGGTTGCGGAGCATGAGAGTGACCGAAAAATAGAGGGTGTATCTATTGGTCACAAGGTTGCTTCAGCAGGTGAACTTGTAAGTCAGGATTCAATTAAAGTTAGAGGGAATATGCGAAGCAAGCTTTGGAGTTGATCGAGTTTGGAGGCAGTCTCTAAGTGATAGAACAAAGGGTGGAGAGAAAGTATAGATGGTCTTATTGATGGAGGTATATATATAGTTTGAGGTGGAGTAGATGGAGTCGGTTTGGTCTCGCAGGTCTCATGTTTCTCCAAAAGGCGGTGTTTCATCAAAGTGAAGTTTTTTGAAGTTCGGGTAGAGCTTCATGGTTCTTCCACGGGATGATTTCTCACCAAGGTGGAGATTGTTAGGAATGGCGAGCAAATAGCAAAAGAGGAAATTTTGGTGGGCTAGGTGGCGCTAGCCACCTACCCGGCGTTGGCCGGGTTCAAGAGGGTTTCGGGCGATTTGGCGCCTGTCAAAAGGCCAACGCCCGCCGGGTTGCACTATGACTTGTTTCCTGTTTTGTTCGTACTCCTGTTTTGGACTCGTAGGTTGACCTAAATAGATTTCTTGGTGTGCAAGAGTTTGTCTATTATATAAAGGCATGTTACCCAAGTTCATGCAAAGCTTTGTGGCTACTCATCAAAAAAAGTTCTCATTTCTCCCCGTGGACGTAGGCATTAGGCCGAACCACATAACTCTTGTGTCCGTGTTTGTTGTGCGCTATTATTCTCTTGTGTGGTTATTTCTTAACAATACCTTTGCTTGCCATATTTGTTGCTTTTAAACCAAAATTGTAGTTGCCAGGACTTCTCTAGAAGACTTCCAATCCAACTACGATTACATAAATGTACTAATCAACTGATGTATTTCTGGTTTATGCCCATTAGTTTTGGCAAAGGGAGGCTGCAAGCTTGAGGAAGGAATTACAATATTTGCAACAACGTCACGGGTAATGTACTTGGTGAATCTTATAAGAGAACCCAAATCTCGAATAGCATCCAACACTTGAGAAGTCTTACCTCTCACATCCTGCTGGATAGCATTAGGTGTATATGAATTGACAAAAATTGATAGTTTAATTCATGGTAGGTGTAATATTAGTGTTTTACTTAAAAAAATTATACTTTCAAAAAAATGTCGACAGGCAACTAATGGGTGAAGAACTTGACCGTTTGAGTGCTAAAGATCTTCAGAGTCTTGAAAACCAAGTCGAAACAAGTCTGAAGATTATTCGGACAAGAAAGGTAATCAAGCAGTCACCTCTAATTGATGATTTTTCGTTAATTTTTCATTTCAACAATTTCGTTTCTACTTCATAGGACGAGCTTTTGGCCGGGGAGATCAACGAACTAAACCAAAAGGTTTGTCTATGATCCAAGAGGCTAATAATTATTGTTGTTCCGTTTCATTGTTGATGCTTCCTACTAAGGAGATTGATACACATAAATTGTGCATTATAGGGAAACATTTTTTACCAAGAGAATATAGAACTACGAAAGACGGCGGACCTCGTAAATCAAGAAAATGAACAACTACGCCAGAAGGTAAGGTTTTTTAACGTGTGTTGGAGCACGAAATTAATGTCTCGGAGTGATGACGGTCTATCTCCGGATATGCGGGAATCGGTTCGAGCTCGTCGGAACGAGAAGCCCGGGCGAGAGGGCGAGACGGAGCGCTCACGGGGAGCCCGGGCGAGAGGCCCCTCTCGCCCGCATAGACGAGGCCGAGCGCTCACAGGGAGCCCGGGCGAGAGGCCCCTCTCGCCCGCATAGACGAGGCCGAGAGCTCACGGGGAGCCCGGGCGAGAGGCCCCTCTCGCTCGCGTAGACGAGGCCGAGCGCTCACGGGGAGCTCGGGCGAGAGGCCCCTCTCGCTCGCGTAGACGAGGACGAGCGCTCACGGAGAGCCCGGGCGAGAGGCCCCTCTCGCCCGCGTAGAATAGAGCAAGCAAGGACTCTTCTCGCCCACATGGCCGAGTCCTATCGAGAAACTCGTCTGACTCAAAATAGGCGAGAGGCCGGTAGGAGGCACGAGCGAGAAGCCGAGTGAGAGGCCTACGGCAAGAGGTCGAGTGGCAAGAAGCCGAGTGAGAGGCCTACGGCAAGAGGTCGAGTGGCGAAAAGCCGAGCGAGAGGCCGAGTGAGAGGCCTACGGCGAGAGGCCGAGTGAGAGGCCTACGGCAAGAGGTCGAGTGGCGAAAGGCCGAGCGAGAGGCCGAGTGGCGAGAGGCCGAGTGAGAGGCCGAGGGAGAGGCCGAGTGGCAAAAGGCCGAGCGAGAGGCCGAGTGAGAGGCCTACGGCGAGAGGCCGGGCGAGAAGCCTAAGGCGGAAAGCCGGGCGAGAAACTTAAGGTCGGAAGCCTAAGGCAAGAAGACGAGCGAGGAGCCTAAGGCGAGAAGCCGAAGGTGAGAAGCCAACTTGGACCCGAGCGGGAAAGTCATTTGACCTTCGTAGGCGGAAAGGCAATTCCGAGAATAGGTCCACTTTGATTGTGGAGGCCGTTAGCTTGAGCCCATTTTGAGATTCACTTTGGGCCTGACGAGATGTCCGTCTTGGGCTATGACGGACTTGAGTCAAGATTTTGCGTGGGATATTGAGAAGGTCAAAACGATCTATAGTTTCCGAACTTGAGCCGAGATTCTCAATATTTGGCAAAACTTGATAAGTTCCTCTTTAGGCCGCGATCGCTTGGTCATCACGTTTTGAAAGCTTCATATCTGAGGATGGGATTTGCTCATTTAAGGAAAATGGCTTGTATTGAGCCGAGAAGATCCCGTCATGTTAGGAACAAATAATTTTAAGCGGATCTCTCGGGATTGAGACTTGGAGCCGAAGGTCTTGGAGGCGGTTTAGGATTTCCTATTGTGAAGGCGTGGAGGTTAGGTCAAGACACTCTATATAAGGAGGGCTCGGGCGAGAGATCGATCAACCAACAACACAACACACAACTACTTTACTTTTACTTATCATTGTTGCTTTTCCTTTCCTTAGCCCGTAGTCCGTAGTTCATAGCTTAGCCTAGCCTAGTTTAGTTAGACCGACCTTGGGACGACCACTCCGGATTCATCTCGGGTTACTTGTTCACTTATCCCGCAATATATTTTTGGCACGCTCGGTGGGACTAAGGAGGGCGTCTGAGAAGGCGGTCTAATTTTTACCAGCCAAGATGACCAATTACTTTGTTGATCCGGTTCCTTACAAGGAGTCGATACCTTCCATTTTCGAGTCATATGCATGGAGGCGAGATTTATCTACCTCGGCTCTCTCAAAAGAGCCGGCTGAGACAAACGTTGCCCCGAAGGAGTTCTATACACCCGTCATCCCGATGGAGACATATGCTGCTTTTCGTGCTCGAAAGCTCTACGAGGAGTCTTGTAGTCACTACGAGGCATCCTCACGTATGGTCATCAATCAACACCAAGGGATGAACATATCCACTGGACCAGCTATACCCATCCAACCGGCCTTTGGACAACCATGGACCGGTCATATGCCTTGCACCATGACGCCGCCAACGCCAAGCGTGTTTGGTTATTGTCCACAACCAGGAACCCCTACGAGTCCCCCACACCAAACAACTTCTTATTTGGAGATTGGGACACAAGGAGTGAACTACTCGGGACACTACGAGACTACAAGGACGAGGGCTAGCAATCTCCAAGAGGAATCGAGCTGGTACCAACCGGCCCTGACCCAAGATTGGTCATACCCATTTAGGGTCTCGGCCGATCAAAGCTCTTTCAAAAGGGGGGATGTCTGCACGAATCCTTTGTTCGACTCAAGGATTTCTAATCCTATCCCGACCCTCCAAGTCTTCCATCAAGTGCGGATGGACCTAGACGAGGAGAACAACCGCCATCCCATCAATCGACAAGAAGAGCTTGATGAGGATGACGAGCTCGATGACGATGATGTCAACCAACAAGAAGAGCTCGATAAGGATGACGAGCTCGATGAGGACGACGTCAACCGACAAGAAGAGCTCGATGAGGATGATGAGCTCGATGACGTCAACCGAAAAGAAGAGCTTGATGAGGATGACAAGATCGATGAGGACGACGTCAGCCAACAAGAAGAGCTCGATGAGGATGATGAGCTCGATGAGGATGACGTCAACCGACAAGGAGATCTCGATGAGGACGATGTCAATCGACAAGGAGAGCTCGATGAGGACGAAGTCAATCGACAAGAAGAGCTCGATGAGGATGATATTAATCGGGAAGAAGAGCTCGATGAGAACGATGTCAACTGTCAGCTGACATTGGGATCTACCCGACCACAAGGGATAGAAGGGCAATGAAAGGAAGGATTTTCACCCCCCCCCCCCCCCCTTTGCAATAAAGAGTAAGTAAGGGAATGTCGTCCCACAAGGACTAAGTTCTAGGCCGCAAACTCGACTTCACCACTAGTCTAGGACTAAATGAGAAGGTTTGTCAAGTCTAAACACACAAACTATTAGTAGAAATAACACTACTACTAAATAAGATGATTTTACAAATAAAATAAAAGTGAGCAAGGTACCAATGACAAACTAAATAACCAAATGGCATATGGGGTTTATTAAGTTCATGATATGGTCCGGATGTTTCGAAGGCAACTAATCAACGCTCTCGCGACAAACTAGTCTAAATCGATTCTTAACTAGACTTAGATGAACTAACCATGCTCTCGCAACAAATTAGCCATCTAATCTAACTAAACACCAACTATAATCACCATCCTTTGGACAACTAGTCACCTAAGGTGATCTCTCATCAATAGGTGTCTACTCAACTAGTTAAATGGTCCGTTAATCCTAACCCCTCTCGGCGATTAACATTAACCATGTTCATAATCAAGGTGATCAATCAAGATTAAGCATTAAACACATTAACTAGTTCACAAACCTTAGCATTTTAACCCCACTAAACCATTGGCTAAATAGATGCCATCGAGGCACCAAACCCACTAAACAACTACTCACACATATCAACTACACAACTAAACACATCCATTAAATGAAGCAAGTAAAGCATAAACATAAAAGAGAGGGTTAGAGAAAGCTCAAGATGATCTTCAAGCTTCCAAAAATTCTCCTTCAAGTTCTCTACAAACTCCAACAATGGTGAGCCAAGTTCTCCTCCAAAACTAAGAGTTAGTGGAGAGTTGTTACCAAAAATATCTAATTATCCTTCCAAAATATCTTATCTCTTTAAAATATCTAAGCAAAGGCTTATATACAAGATTTATCCCCCCAAAATGTCTCAGCCACGAAATTAGAATTAAAGCCCAAAATGGGCCCAAAACAAGTCTTCAAATTCGGCCCACTTGTGATGAAATCTTGACAGAATTGGACTACGACATTGAATCCAGCGTTCTCCCCTCTTCGACTTCGAATTTGAAAAGGACCATTAGAGACAAAGTTGTAGCCCCGGATGTCTTCTTTCCAGAGCCATCTCACTCGTCTCCATCGGACTTCGGATGAGAAAGTTATCAGCATTGGAGTCGCAAGAGGTCCACCTCGCCCACGTCTTCGAGGTCTCGATTAAGCGTCCTTCCTCCCGGCAAATCAAATCGCATACAATGACCCAAGGTGACTTCACTTCCTCCACTACACCTCACCAAATCTCTTAGCATGAAGAAAACACAACAAAAACATAAGACTACACTAAAAACAAACAATGCACGATAAATGACATTACGACAACGAAGAACAAACAAAAGCAATAGAAACAACAGTAAATCTACTCTAAAATAAACACAAAAGATGAGTGTTTCCACACTCATCACACCCCCACACTTGAATCATTGCTTGTCCTCAAGCAATACTCATACAATCACAATCACAATCACATCACAATCACATAAGAAAGAAAACATGAAAAGGACAAGGCTAGGCATGATAAATTCACAAATTGACTCCCCTCAAAATCTCAAACTCACATCAAAAGTCCACTCCACTACCTCGCTAGTTCATCAACCCAAACACAAAGAGTAAGACATGGTAGACACCTCACCACTCGGTGGTTTAATCAAGTGTTATCACTATGTAAAAGACACTACAAGGTTAACCACTCAGAGGTTCAGAAATTTTTAGCTCACGATTTGTAAGTAGCCAACTTCCTATCTCTCGCGTACATGACCGATGTCTTTCAAAATATCCTACGTCCTACTCAACAGTGTCTCAAAGTTGTGTGGTTGCTCGTGAACATGGGGCTTTCAATCGGGTTGTACTGTGGCTAAGGTATTTGTGAGATAATATATATGGATAGTAGTTAAACCACCCAATCCGAGGACTTGTTGCCAAAGCATTCTAGTCTCTCGTCTATTCTAAACATCCTCACCATAAATAATTAAAGCACACACTCAAAATTCACCCATTTCCTAAGACCGCGTAGCACGAGTTATGCCAATAATTAATGCCTTATTCAACCTTCACTTCCCTTTCTTTCTTCTCCCTTTTTTTTTCTTTTCCTTTTTTTTCCTTTTTTTTCTTTTTTTTTTCTTTCTTTCTTTTTCTTTTTTTTTCTTTCTTTCAACAAACACAAACTTGGCATTTTCTAGGCAAAGACTCGGCTTCTTTGTATGGCCTCTCAACTACCCAAATTCCCAATAAATTAACCCACATGAACACTAAGCTACCAACAAAACCCAATACATAACATCCCCAAAAGGTGTAAACCTATGTGTCCTCGGATCGGATGACCAAAGGTCGGGAGGATGGTGGATATAAGGCTTAAAGTTGGTACATATAATATGATCAATGAATGACTAGGCTCAATGGGTTAAAGCAATGGATATAAAGGTTCTTGGCTCTAAAGCTCTAGGCTCAATTTCAAAGGATTAGCCCCCGTCATTCACTAACGCCACACAACCAAGACCATGTCAAGTACTAGTAGGATACCTCGATCAACCGAACTCATGTAGGCACCTCATGAATAAATGAAGACGGTTGTCTCCTCCTTCGGCTTAAAGTTCCTCACAAGGTCACTCATCAACCCTCTAGTCTAATCTACATAATGAGACCACTAGTCTAAACAACCGAGGGTGAGATTTCTACAAGTTCTTAGGCCGTGTGCTCGAGTTTATTTCCTAACTAGGTGTGTGGTAAGCTTCTAACACAAGTTAAAGAATTTTGAAGGGGGTCAAATTTTTGAAAGAATCATGCCAAATCATTGCCTAAACAAGACATATCTGACCTAACACACAAAGGATTCCTAAGTGGAATCACACCCCCACACTTGAATAACACCTTGCCCTCAAGGTGTATGGAGCACATAGACATCTAAACAATTAAGCTATACTAACAAACGCAATAAGAACTAAGCATGGACATCAAACAAACAAGAAGAACAAGACATCACAAAAACATGTAGCAAACTCAAGACATCACAAAGACATGAAAATAACTAAAGAAAAACAAAGTGCTAGGAGACTTCCCTTAGCCTTGAGGTGGAGAGGGTTGTGGTGGCCTTGATGTCGAAGTTCCCGCTCCATTCGTTTGGTTCGGGCATTTGTGGTGTGCATTACCTCAAGGATCTCGCTCCATCAGTCAGGTGTGGAATCGTGAGGATTTAGGAGGTAGGGTTCTAATAGGTTTAGTTGGAAAGGATTTGAGACCCCTTCCACCCTGAACTAGAAGAAGTAATCAACTACAAAGTTGTCGGCCTATCTCTTAGCTTTCCATGGCAACAAGAATCACCTCAATCCGAGTCTCGAGCACCAAGATATGGCCTATTTACGGAAGGAGGTTTTACGGCACCCGGCGGCCGCTGGGTCGGCTGGCGCCCGCCGACAACGGGGGCTCCTCTTCCGCCCGGCGGCCGCCGGGTGGGCTGGCGGCCGCTAGCAATTTTTTTTTTTTAGTCCACGTTCTCTGATGAGCTTCCCATCGTCCATGATGTATCCACGAATCCTTGAGACGACCTTCAAAATTTAAAAGATATTCCATAAGCATGAACTAACACATCAAAACAAAACATACCGGAATAAGAACAACACATAAATAAAAAGAACACACATAAAAGACTATAACAAATATAAAGACAATACAAAACACATGCTAAGTTATAGTCGTTAGCTTGACTTTACTCCCCTTTTTCATGCATCGGAGGGTGAGGTGACGGAGTGCACTTCCGCTTGTCGTTCCATATTGCCATCAAGGCAAATCTTGCACCTTTGGCCATTCACCTTGAACACTCCTCCATTACTTCTTTCCAATTTGAGGGTTCCAAATGGAAAAACCTTTACCACATTGAAAGGTCCACTCCACTTGGACTTGTGTTTTCCCGGAAAAAGTTTTAACCGAGAGTTGTAAAGTAACACTTGATGACCCTCCTTGAATTCTTTCTTCACGATGTGGGCATCATGTTTCTTTTTCGTATTCTCCTTATGAAGCCTTTCCACCCCTGGCTTGGCTTCCTCCTCCAAGTGGACGTAATGCATAATCATGTCTGGATTTGTCCCCTTCATATCAGATTTTTGGCATGCCATGGCCTTAATCCGTTTGTTAACAACTTCAAGCACCTTCTCCTCTTGCTCCTTAGAGAGCTTGTTGGAGACGATAATGGGGATTCTTCCTTCATCCTTTAAGAATGCATATCGTAAACGAGAGGGTAGCTCTTTCAACTCCAAGCTTGGAGCCTTAATGATGGAAGGTGGAGTAGGATACTTCAAATCAAGCTCCAAATCCTCATGGAGACCTTTTTTATTAGCTTCTCCCATGAACTCTTCCAAGTCATCCTCTTCTTGTTCTCCCTTAATCTTTTCCTCCATTCTACCTTCAATCCTCGATATGCTCTCCTTGCCCAACTTGAGGACACAATCTTCAACCATATCAATCTTCATGCATACGCCTTCATCAAGAGGGTGGCGCATTCTATTGGACATCTTAAACTCTACTTTCTCCTCCCCTATTCGGAGGACCAATCTTCCTTCATGTACGTCCACCAAGGCATGTGCCGTGTTGAGAAATGGTCGGCCAAGAATTAATGGACAACTCTCGTCCTCTTCGAAATCCAACACCACAAAGTCCACGGGGAAGATAAACTTATCAATCTTCAACAAGACATCCTCCACCACCCCAAATGGCTTCTTCATGGTTTGGTCCGCCAATTGGAGATGCATAGAAGTGGGTTTCACCTCACACAAGCCAAGTCTCCTCATAATAGACAAAGGCATCAAGTTAATGCTAGCGCCTAAATCACATAAGCACTTGGGAAACTCAACATCACCAACAAAACTAGGAATAGTAAAACTCCCTGGATCTTTTAACTTTGTCGGGAGATCTTTGGAGATGAGAGAACTACATTTCTCTGTGAGGGCTACCGTCTCTCCATCTTTCCACTTCCTCTTCTTTGTGATGAGTTCCTTGAGAAACTTCGAGTATTGCGGCAATTGATCCAACATCTCAAGAAAAGAAACACTGATCTGGATGTTCTTCATCTTTTCCATGAAGCCAATAAACTTGTCATCCATCACATTCTTCTTCTTCACTCTTTGAGGGAATGGTAGTCGAGGAGCTTTAGGTGGTGGTGGCACGTAGACTTCTTCTTCAGCACTCTCAACCAGTGGACTTCTCTCTCTCTCTGCCTCTACTTCTTTCTCCTCCTCATTGGCTTCCATAGGATCGTCATTGTTCTTCTGGGTTTCCTCTTGAGAGGCTATTTCCTTACCACTCCTCAAAGAAATTGCACACACATTTCCTCGAGGATTCACTTCCGTAGAGCTAGGAAGAGAACCGGACGCTCTGTGGGCACTTGCATTTGTTATTTGCCCAAGTTGCCTCTCTATATTATGCAATGCGGTTGCTTGACCCTTGAGGATTTGTTCAAAGTTATCTTGCCTTGAGCTTTGTTGTTGTATAGCGGCCAAAATTTGGCCTTGTTGGCTAACCACCCCTCCAACTTCTTGCATAAATTTATCCATCTTCTCAAACTTCTCCTCCATAGCGCCCATTCTATCTGTCAAGAACTCACGTGGTTGGAAACCCGGAGGGGGCCCTTGAGGTTGATACCGAAGAGGAGGTCCTTTATCAGGGACCATCGCCATATTTTCGCCACTATTTCCTCCCTTCCAAGAGAAGTTTGGGTGATTTCTCCACCCCGGATTGTAGGTGGAGGAATAGGGGTTATTTCCCATCCTATTTGCCCCTTGACCTTGGCCTTGGCCTTGGCCACCAACAAAGTGTGCTTGCTCCACTTCCGTGTTCATCATAGCACATTCTTGCATCTCGTGGCCAACATTTCCACACGCTTCACAAGTCATCCTTACGGCTGCCGCATTGGTTTTGTTCAAGCTAAGATCGTTCACTTTTCTTGCCAACAATGCCAATTGGGCTTGAATACAGGAGGCAACATCAACATCAATCACTCCCTTTTCCTGGCTAATAGGTTGTCTTCCTCTCTCATTTGCCATAAGGATATTTGTAGCCGCCAACTCCTCCAAGATGTGGTGGGCATCATCCCTATCTTTTCTTAAGAAAGATCCGTTGGAGGCGGCATCAACCGTGCCCCTTGTTGAGGATCCAAGAGCAAAGTAAAATGTTTGGAGTAAAGACTCCTCCGTCAAGTTATGGTGTGGACAACTCCTTTGCAATCCTTTGAATCTCTCCCAAGCTTCACTCAAAGACTCATTCTCAAATTGTTGAAAGTTGTTGATCTCCTTCACGAGCCTATTCGTCTTTGAGAAGGGAAAGTACTTTTCAAGGAAGGCACTTGCTAGCTCCTCCCACGTGGCTATCGATGTCCCGACCAATTGCTTGTACCAAATCTTGGCCTTGTCTTGCAAAGTGAATGGGAACAACCTAAGTTTCACGGCATCATCGGAAGCTCCATTGTACTTGCATGTGTCGGCTATCTCCAAAAAGTTAGCAATATGGTCGTTGGGGTCTTCATTCGGCAACCCATAAAATTGGACCGAAGATTTGAGCATGTGTATCACGGCCGGCTTGATCTCGAAGTTGTTAGCTTGGATATTTGGCCTAAGGACTCCGGACATTGCCCCTCTCAAGGTGGGCCTAGCATAGTCCATGAGAGACCTTCGAGGAACTCCAACTCCTTGCGCATCGCCTTGCGGAGCTCCTTGTGGAGCTTCTTGCTCATGAGGTTGTTGATTCATCCTTGCTTGTGTCCTTCTCTCTTGTCGCAATACCCTTTCCAAGTATCCAATGTCAACGTCTACTCCGATCGGAATGTGGTGCGTTGAGCGAGTTGAGCGCATGCGACAAATAAGTACCTTGTAAGACAAACAACAAAGGCACTAAGTAAGAGTAACCAAGTAAACAAAAAAAAAATCCCAATCCAAGTTCGTAAGCCAAATTAAGCGTCTAGTACTTAATCCCCGGCAACGGCGCCAATTGAAAGGAAGGATTTTCACCCCCCCCCCCCCCTTTGCAATAAAGAGTAAGTAAGGGAATGTCGTCCCACAAGGACTAAGTTCTAGGCCGCAAACTCGACTTCACCACTAGTCTAGGACTAAATGAGAAGGTTTGTCAAGTCTAAACACACAAACTATTAGTAGAAATAACACTACTACTAAATAAGATGATTTTACAAATAAAATAAAAGTGAGCAAGGTACCAATGACAAACTAAATAACCAAATGGCATATGGGGTTTATTAAGTTCATGATATGGTCCGGATGTTTCGAAGGCAACTAATCAACGCTCTCGCGACAAACTAGTCTAAATCGATTCTTAACTAGACTTAGATGAACTAACCATGCTCTCGCAACAAATTAGCCATCTAATCTAACTAAACACCAACTATAATCACCATCCTTTGGACAACTAGTCACCTAAGGTGATCTCTCATCAATAGGTGTCTACTCAACTAGTTAAATGGTCCGTTAATCCTAACCCCTCTCGGCGATTAACATTAACCATGTTCATAATCAAGGTGATCAATCAAGATTAAGCATTAAACACATTAACTAGTTCACAAACCTTAGCATTTTAACCCCACTAAACCATTGGCTAAATAGATGCCATCGAGGCACCAAACCCACTAAACAACTACTCACACATATCAATTACACAACTAAACACATCCATTAAATGAAGCAAGTAAAGCATAAACATAAAAGAGAGGGTTAGAGAAAGCTCAAGATGATCTTCAAGCTTCCAAAAATTCTCCTTCAAGTTCTCTACAAACTCCAACAATGGTGAGCCAAGTTCTCCTCCAAAACTAAGAGTTAGTGGAGAGTTGTTACCAAAAATATCTAATTATCCTTCCAAAATATCTTATCTCTTTAAAATATCTAAGCAAAGGCTTATATACAAGATTTATCCCCCCAAAATGTCTCAGCCACGAAATTAGAATTAAAGCCCAAAATGGGCCCAAAACAAGTCTTCAAATTCGGCCCACTTGTGATGAAATCTTGACAGAATTGGACTACGACATTGAATCCAGCGTTCTCCCCTCTTCGACTCCGAATTTGAAAAGGACCATTAGAGACAAAGTTGTAGCCCCGGATGTCTTCTTTCCAGAGCCATCTCACTCGTCTCCATCGGACTTCGGATGAGAAAGTTATCAGCATTGGAGTCGCAAGAGGTCCACCTCGCCCACGTCTTCGAGGTCTCGATTAAGCGTCCTTCCTCCCGGCAAATCAAATCGCATACAATGACCCAATGTGACTTCACTTCCTCCACTACACCTCACCAAATCTCTTAGCATGAAGAAAACACAACAAAAATATAAGACTACACTAAAAACAAACAATGCACGATAAATGACATTACGACAACGAAGAACAAACAAAAGCAATAGAAACAACAGTAAATCTACTCTAAAATAAACACAAAAGATGAGTGTTTCCACACTCATCAGGCAACCCTTATCTTCCCAATCCGAGAATTTTGTCCCGCATCAATTCTTGGAGGACCAGTCATCGATGGGTCCTCACCTTATTGCTTATGTCGCCACGGTTGGCTTCGACCGAAGTCAAAAGAGAAGCCCCAAGCAAGAGAAGGCCAATCCTAATACCCGAAGGGCAAGACTCGGGGGGCAAGGACGACCGCCCGATAATGGTTTCCCAAAAGCTCGAAAGTCCTTTCGTTCGAGGAGAGCGGATGACCCAAAGAAAATAAAGACCGACCCCAAGACTTGGTGGACAAGACTCGGGGGGCAAGAAAGGCCACCCGATAACGGCATCCCAAAAGCTTGGAAGTCATTTCGTCCAAGGGGAACTGATGGTCCTAAGCGAGGAAAGGCCGACCTTAAGACCCGGGAGGCAAAACTCGGGAGGCAGGGACGATCGGACCCTAAGAAAGCAAAATTTGATCCTAAGTCCCGAGAGGCAAGACTCGGGGGACACGGAAGGCCGCCTGATAATGAAATACCAAACGCTCACAAGTCATTTCGTTCAAAGGGAGCCGATCATCAAAAGCGAGGGAAGGCCGACCTTAAGACCCGAGGGGCAAGACTCGGGGGGCAAGGAAGATTGCCCAACAACAGCGTTCCAACGGCTTGGAACTCCTTTTGTTTGAGGGGAGCCGATAGTCCTAAGTAAGGAAAGGCCGACTTTAAGACCTAAAAGGCAAGACTCGGGGGGCAGGAATGGCCACTCGATATTGGCATCCCAAGAAATCAGAAGTTCTACTATCCGAGGGAAGCGGACAAGATGTGGAGGCTTCACCATCCTCGTACCAAGGTGGACCTTCAAGATGGGTCCAACCCATACCGGTACGCCTTCAACCGGCTTAGAGATAAGAGGGTCATCCCTGATCCACCAACACGAGATGTCCTAACCAAGACCCAGAGACGTTGCCTTGAAAGGAAGATCCAGAAAAGAAGGCAAGCCATCAAGGACCTCAAGAGGCAAATCGCGGAGCAAAGGGTTGAGCTGGAGAAACAAAAGGTGCTTCTAACTCGTCCGTGGGTGAAGTGTCATTCGACCTCGACTCAGAGTTGGGCGAAAGAGTTGGAAGCCTCTAAGGCAACAATGAGAATGTACCCCAAGCACGTCAAGAAAGTTCGACCAAAGGCACCCACTGACCTACGCGGTAAGTTAATTTGTAAGTGGGTACCCAAGGTCCATCCCAAGAAGGATGCACATCGAGAGGCCGCACCCAACCAAAAAGAGAAGGAAGTCTCAGTTGACCTTGAGATGAGGTACATCGAGTTTGGGGACTTCCCAAGCAAGCTGGAAATCAACGTGACGCCAGCTATCCTCGGATTGAAACCTGGCCAACCAAGCTACTTCAAGGGTGACGTGACTGAAGGAGACCTTATTTACCCTCGAGTAGGAGAGACGCACTCAACTATACTTATGGTGGGGGACTTCAATGGCAGCATCACGATCGCAAAGGCCACCCGAGGAAGATGCAAGCGTTTAAAGCTCCTTTACATCATGGCTCACATCAGCAGGGAGTCGGTCAAGAGAGTTCTCGTGGACAACAGGGTGGTGAACGTCCCTCCTCACTCACTTCCCAAAAGGTCGAGTGAGGAGAGGGAGATACTAACCTCGATCAGCACGGTCATGACCAACTTTAGCGAAAAAGGACAAAACTCAATCTGCTCTGGTCAGGTAGTCCCATCTTTCAACCACCAATGTCTAATTCAATAGAAATTAGATGGAAAGATGGAGATCGTGTTGGCCGATGCATGTCCATTCATGTCGGCCGCATGCTACATTGAGGTGGTCTTCTATGACGGGTTCATAGTGTCGACAAGGGTGGTATTGAGCAACATGGATGATCAATTTTCCTGGTGTATGAGTTCGGTCAAATGGGAGGTCCTTATAGCCCGATGGCCGGTCAGTGCCATACCCAGGGGGCAAGCCGTCCGTCTTACTTACAAGGAGTAAGGCGATATGAAAGGTGACAAGGTAATTTGAGGTCTACACTTTGTCACCATACAAGTCGATCGGGTACGTCTGTGAGGACGACGACCTAGACCTCCTAGATAAGAGTAATGACCATCACCTTTCTCCAAGCAACTTACTACCATCAAGGCGGAGGTGAGCAACCCTTTGGCACCACAAGTTTGTTAAAACAAGGACATTTAGAAAGGTCCACGTCAACGCTTCTCGCCTGGCCGTGCCGAAGCATTGATGTGCGGGGGGGCATTGTTGGAGCACGAAATTAATATCTCGGAGTGATGACGGTCTATCTCCGGATATGCGGCCGAGAAGCGAGAGGCCTCTCTCACGGGGAGCCCGGGCGAGAGGCCCCTCTCGCTCGCGTAGACGAGGCCGAGCGCTCACGGAGAGCCCGGGCGAGAGGCCCCTCTCACCCGCGTAGATGAGACCAAGCGAGGACTCTTCTCGCCCACATGGCCGAGTCCTATCGAGAAACTAGTCTGACTCAAAATAGGCGAGAGGCCGGTAGGAGGCACGAGCGAGAAGCCGAGTGAGAGGCCTACGGCAAGAGGTCGAGTGGCAAGAAGCCGAGTGAGAGGCCTACGGCAAGAGGTCGAGTGGCAAAAAGCCGAGCGAGAGGCCGAGTGAGAGGCCTACGACGAGAGGCCGAGTGAGAGGCCTATGGCAAGAGGTCGAGTGGCGAAAGGCCGAGCGAGAGGCCGAGTGAGAGGCCTACGGCGAGAGGCCGAGGGAGAGGCCGAGCGAGAGGCCGAGTGGCGAGTGGCCGAGTGAGAGGCCTACGGCAAGAGGCCGGGCGAGAAGCCTAAGGCGGAAAGCTGGGCGAGAAACTTAAGGTCGGAAGCCTAAGGCGAGAAGACGAGCGAGGAGCCTAAGGCGAGAAGCCGAAGGTCAGAAGCCAACTTGGACCCGAGCGGGAAGCTCATTTGACCTTCGTAGGCGGGAAGGCAATTCCGAGAATAGGTCCACTTTGATTGTGGAGGCCGTTAGCTTGAGCCCATTTTGAGATTCACTTTGGGCCTGACGAGATGTCCATCTTGGGCGATGACGGACTTGAGTCAAGATTTTGCGTGGGAGATTGAGATGGTCAAAATGATCTATAGTTTCCGAACTTGAGCCGAGATTCTCAATATTTGGCAAAACTTGGTAAGTTCCTCTTTAGGCCGCGATCGCTTGGTCGTCACGTTTTGAAAGCTTCCTATCTGAGGATGGGATTTGCTCATTTAAGGAAAATGGCTTGTATTGAGCCGAGAGGATCCCGTCATGTTAGGAACAAATAATTTTAAGCGGATCTCTCGGGATTGAGACTTGGAGCCGAAGGTCTTGGAGGCGGTTTAGGATTTCCTATTGTGAAGGCGTGGAGGTTAGGTCAAGACACTCTATATAAGGAGGGCTCGGGCGAGAGATCGATCAACCAACAACACAACACACAACTACTTTACTTTTACTTATCATTGTTGCTTTTCCTTTCCTTAGCCCGTAGTCTGTAGTTCATAGCTTAGCCTAGCCTAGTTTAGTTAGACCGACCTTGGGACGACCACTCCGGATTCGTCGGTACGTTTTACCAAGATTGTTCTGAAGGTATGTTATTTGCCTTCGTTTCCGTTTTGTTTCGTTTGTTTCCGTTTTGTTTCATATGGTTCTTTGTGGATGCATCCGTAGCACTCATCGTCAAGATTTTCAAATAAAGAACGATTGCTAAGATATATTGGCAATGATATATTTCCCGTTTTTTACTTAAGAATTGTTAAGGACCATTTACTCGCTAACAATTTGAGATTTGTATTAATAAAGAGTTCCTTAATTTAATTAGGTTAATGAAAGGGATACAAATGGTAAAAGAAGTTGCCTTCCCGGACGCGGTGAATATGACATGAACATTGTTCCAGTCCATCTCCAATTGAGCCAGCCACAGACCCACAACGTTGATGAAGCAACCACAAAATCAACGGCATTAGGGTAAGTTTCTTTTTCCTTGAGAAATGAGAAGCAACATCTTCGTTTTTATGAGGCTCGTGGCTGCAACCACATACTCAATTTAGAGACAAAACTCATAATCTTTTTGTCAGTTAGTTGCTTGTATGACATGCCAACGTGTACAAAATTTGCTGGTGTGTTCTTTTATCGAGTCTTCTGGGCCATTTGCACAAAACAACGTCGTTTTAAATCCGGGTGGCTCAGTAAATGAACACGTCGTTATGTACGAGCTGGTCATTAATTAGCTTGACGATACATAATTGGGCATGCAAATCTGACAAGAACACAATGTGATTTTTTGACGCAGGTTGCAGCTGCTGTAGGGAGAGATTGATCATCTCGTGGAGAGATTTCCAGTAGGGCAACTTGCGGCCAGAAGTTTGTATTGGGCCAGAAGGCCCCCATACTTTTGTATGATATATGCAGAAAACAAATTTTAGATGTTTGCATAAAAATTTGCAAATTGGTGCGGTTAATGTTTGTACGTACAATTTGTCTATTTATAAGGGGACAGATGATTCAGCAATTCTTTTTTTCTGTTAAATTCTTGAAGAAGATCATTTTGTGTTTAGAGCATGGTTTTAAAAAATGCGGTCCGACCGGTGGTCCGACCGGTTGGACCGCGAATCGGGCACTAGGCCGGGTCATTTTTAGGCATTTGACCGGGGTCCATACTAACCGGACCAAATCCGGTCGGACCGGCCGATTTTGAGGTCCATTCTGACCGGTCGAACCCGGTTAGTACAAAAATGGGCAAAATTGACTTTTTTTGTAGTTTTCGAAGAAAAAAAAATTGATTTGACAAATTTATAAAGTAATAAATAAATAAATAAAGTAGATTTATAGAGTGGAGAGATAAAAAATTAAGTCTACTTTTTTTTGGTATGAAAAATAAGTATATTTTAACCTACATATATATATTATTTAAAATATTTTAAAATAAAAAATTTTGGTCCGACCGGTGGTTCGCCCGGTCCGACCGGCCGACCCGGAGGACGGGAAAAATCCCGGGTCGGCCTCCGGGTCGTTTTTTAAAACCATGGTTTAGAGCATAGTTTGCCGCTAGATTCATAATTGAAATGACAGAATTCATTTGGTTTGTATGTAATCCAAAATAGACTTACCCAAAAAAACGTAATCCAAAATAGATCTGAGGTTCTCTATACTCTCTGAGGGTCGGACCCTACCTTTACCCTACGGGTCTAGGGTATGTTGACTTTGACTGGGTCTAGGGTAGGGTATGGGTCCATATTTAGAGGTAGGGTCTAGGGTAGGGTATGAATCCATAGCTAGACCCTGTAGGTCGGACCCTACCCTTACATTTTTACCATATTTTAGACTCTACCCTAATTAGACTGTAGTTAGACCCTTATTAGACCGTATTGATAATATATATAATATACTTTACGGTTAACTTTAACATATTTATTATGTTATTCTTAGAAGATGTCATGAATGATGGATCACTAGAAACTCACATGCTATATTTTTCTTTTGTTGAATTATTTATGTACTTCAAACTCTAAAAAAAATCTTGGACTATTGAAATTAAATTGTAAAATTTGATATTTCATCAATTTTCTATTGAATGTTGATGTGTAACATAGTAGATTCTTGAATTTATTTAAATTTTATATAAAAATTAAGTTTTTATTAAAAATTATCAAAATGCAGAACGTTAAAGGATCGGACCCTGCAGACCCTGGGTCTCCAGGAGGGTAGGGTATGAATCTAACAATAAAAAATTTGTAGGGTCGAGGGTAGGGATGGGTCTATAAAAAAACTAGGGTATGAGTAGGGTCCTATCAATACCCTACACTACCCTACCCATTGCCATCCCTATTCTGGGGATATGTGTGGGAAAAAAATTCAGATTCATGGATATCTATAGTACATGTGATCACGGATCGAGATAAACGAATTCAAATTATGATAATTTTTTTAAGGGTATATTTTATTAAGATGCCATGGAATATACAACCCTGCTATGGTGCCGGTTTTATTAAAACTCTATTACACCAAAACTCAAGGGAAAAAAGGTGTGGTAGAGAAAGAGTACCCAATAAAAAACATATATTGACGTTAGAATCGCAAAAGTAATACTACCCTATCATCTAGAAAAAATTATGATAACTATGATTCGTATTAGCCGTTTCAAATTTGAATCAAATTTTTGACATATCAAATCCAAGTTAGATTGAATTCATGGTCACCCCTACTTAATCAGATATGTTTGTGTTTTCACTGGTAGAGGTACGTATGATCACGGTTCAAATTCAGATAAATTCAAATTATAATTTGCTAAATCCAAAATATGAAAACTGTAATTCGTATTCAATTCGTTAAGGAAGAATTCGAATGAACCGATTTGAAATCAAATTTAAATTTTGATGAATCGAATTCAAATTGGATTCGATTCATCTTCACCCCTAATCTAGAGTCAATAACTTGTGGGTCTGAATATTTTGATAGCGGATCTAGAACTGGATATGAATATTGAAACTTAATTAAAATAAATCTGGATCTGAAACTTTAGTATTCATGTTTGGATCCACGTCCATAAAATTATTAGAAAAGTTCAGTTTAGTACTATGTGATATCAGAGATTCGCACTTGACTATCATATAGTTTAAAATGCATAGTACATGTCCAACTTATTTCAATTTTTAACGACAAGAAATCCTTGGCAGCCCGCACAGCTGCCCGTAATTTTTTTTGGAAACGATGTAGCTTCGTATCCTACTTGGATTTCCTCTCAACGTTTTAGTACATACATAACAGATGAAATGGCAAATGAAAGATATCCAGAACGGTCCTCTCTGGTCAAGCAAAAAAAAAGACCTTCTGTCTCGAAGATGGGTTGAACAACAACACAAAACGGCAGGGGAGGTGGAGGAGTGCTGCATCTCAATCCCTCTCTTGCCCAACGACTGAACAACAACACAGACTTCTTCTTTCGTTAGGAATTTAAACAAATAATAATATATTTTTTTCATAGCTACTTTGTATTTGTTGAGACTCGAAAAAAGCCTCAGCTTTGGATTAAGCCGAATTTTTGATTTCGTTCGGTCATTCTCAACTTGCGTGCACTTTGCTCGCCTCGCTCGGTCGATGTGCTCGCTCGCTCGTTCATTCGGTCGCTCGGTGCGTGTTCGCTCGCTCATTGCATGCTTGCTCGCTCGCTCGCTCGGTGCTACTCGGTCGATGTGCTCGCTCTCTTGCTCATTCACTCGGTGCGTGCTCGTTCACTCGGTGCGTGCTCGCTCGCTCATTATGTGCTGGCTCGCTTGCTCGGTACTACCCGATCGCTCGCTCAATGCCGCTACGTCGATGTGCTCGCTCGCTTGCTCATTCACTCGGTGTGTGCTCGCTCGCTCATTGCGTGCTTGCTCGCTCGCTCACTTGCATGCTCACTCGGTGTCGCTCGCTTGCTCGCTCGCTCGATGTTCACTCGGTACCGCTCACACGCTCGGTGTTCACTAGGTGATGATCGCCCGATGCTTGCTTGGTACCGCTCGCTCGCTCAGTGCGTGCTTGCTCAGTACTGCTTGCTCGCTCACTCAGTGTTCACTCGGTACTGCTATGCCGCTCGCTCGGTGTTCACTCGGCACCGCTCGATGCTCGCTCGGTGTTCACTCGGCACCGCTCGATGCTCGCTCGTTCGATGCTCGCTCATTGGGTTTTGAGAGATAACATTATTTTGGCAGAAATGTTCGAGATGAGCCGAAACCAAGTCGGTGCCTCAATTGTGACTAAGGCGGTTTAGACGCCGATATGACTAAGGCGATTTACGTTTCTCATTATGAGACAGAGCCAAGTTGGCTTCGTCTGAGGCGGTTTCTCATCATGAGTCAGAAGCCAAGTTGGCATGGTCAAAGGAAGTTTGAGTTTTCCATCATGAGTCGGTAGCTAAGTCGGCATTATCTAAGGCAGTTTCGGTCTCCATCATGAGTCGGTAGCCAAGTCGGCATTGTCTAAGGCAGTTTCAGTTTTCATCGTGAGCTGGAGCCAAGTTGGCATCGTCTAAAGGCAGTTTCGATTTTCATCATGAGCTGGAGCCAAGTTGGCATCATTTGAGGCGGTCGACATCGTCTATATAAGGAGGGCACGGGCACGAGACCAAGGGATCATCAATCAACCACACAACTAACTAGTTTATTTTTACTTGTACCATTTTCCTTTCCGTAGCATAGCTCTTTTTTCTCCTCACCCTTAGACTAAACGTCTAAGGTTCGTAGAACTTTTTTTCACCCATTCTGTTAGATCGACCTTGGGACGATTACTCCAGACTGTCTCGGGAAGTCTTGCGTTCTTGTACCTTTTTTTCCACCAACAGTATTCAAATATACTCGTATTCAAATATATTGAAATATATACGATTACAAAACTCTTTTTACCTGTGTCACGGATTGTTTTTGAAGTTGTAAAATTGGAAAGTTGTCTTTAAAGCATTATTTTTAAAGATGCGGTCCGACCGACCGGACTACAAATCATAAAGTTTAACATCTCACAAAAATAGGTCAGGACGCCAACCTAGCAAACCGAACTTTTTCTAGTCAGATTGAATGGTTGGATCGAAAAAATGACCCAAAAAATTTTGGTTCGTTAGGTTTGCACAAAAAAAGTGAATAATCAAGCCTTAACTTACCGTATTTTGCTATTTTCGTTCCAACTTCCAACCCTAGAATTTAAAATCCTTCCTCGGCGCATGTATTTGATTCTATTTGTGTATGTATTTGATGTTTTTTGAGGTGTGAGTGTGATCACATATACGATATATATATATATATATAATTTAAAAATTTTTGGTCCGACCGACAATTTAATCTCTCAGACCAGTTGACCCAAAGATCGAACCAAAATTCGAGTCAGCCTCCGGGTCTTCTTTTTAAACGATGCTTTAAAGTGTCACCGAGCAAATAATAAATATATCTCTTTCTATCAAGCTAAACTCATACTATAACAAAATCGGTCAGACTACGAATCATAAAGTTTAACATCTCACAAAAATAGGTCAGGACGCCAACCTAGCAAACCGAACTTTTTCTAGTCAGACTGGATGGTTGGATCGAAAAAATGACCCAAAAAATTTTGGTTCGTTAGGTTTGCACAAAAAAAGTGAATAATCAAGCCTTAACTTACCGTATTTTGCTATTTTCGTTCCAACTTCTAACCCTAGAATTTAAAATCCTTCCTCGGCGCATCTATTTGATTCTATTTGTGTATGTATTTGATAATTTTTTGAGGTGTGAGTGTGATCACATATACGAGATATATATATATAATTTAAAAAAATCTGGTCCAACCGACAATTTAACCTATCGGACCAGTTAACCCAGAGATCGAACCAAAATTTGGGTCAACCTCCGGATTTTTTTTAAACGATGCTTTAAAGTGTCACCGAGCAAATAATAAATATATCTCTTTCTATCGAGCTAAACTCAGACTATAACAAAATCGGTGAAACCGCACTTATCAAAAACAATTCCCTAAACTAAAAAAAATGTTAAATCTATATCTATTTATTTGACATCAAACAAACTACAAGGACCATTATACACTTTTCCAATCCTTCCTTCCATTTCTCCTACTGCCAATCCAACTCTTGCCAACTCCAATGACTCTCCCACCTCGCCTCGCCGCCGTTCTCCCGGCGGCGTCCACCGCGACCCGGGGTTTCCGATCGGACGCCGCCTTGGAGGCAATAGCGAAGGCATCGGAGACCGAGAACAGCCGCCTCGTCCTCTACAACTACCCGTCGCTCTCCGGAGCCTTCTCCGCCTTGTTCGCGAAGCTCTTCCACTCCCGCCTCCGCCTCCCCTGCCTCGTCCTCCCTTTCTCCGCCGTCGCTCCCTTCAGGTCTCTCTCTCGCTCTAAATCCCGTTGTTATATCTTTTTGTTAATTCTCTTTGTCGCGTCGTTGTTCACGTTGCTGCGGTTACTTTAGGGTTGAGGATTTGAAGATTGAAGGCCTGGCTGAATGTTACCTTCTCGATTTCCTCGGTCCGCCGGGCTTCGCAGCTCAGCTGTCGCGGCAGTCTATGTGCCGGTGAGTTTAGACAACCTATTGTCTGTTAGATGTTTCATTTAGGTGATGATCTTTCGGTTTTGTTGGCTGCGCACGCGAGGTTATGGTTTCTATCTGTGTAGCGTATTCACGCGTGTATCTGTGTGGAATACGCCAGAGTAATAGGTTTTGATCACCGGAAGTTGGCGCACGCAAGAATGTTGTCAAGGGCAGATTATCCTGACAAAGTTACTTTTCGTGTTGATCTTCAAAAGAGTAGCTCGGGTGATGTGTATAGTTATTTCTCTGACAAGCTTGCAAGTGTGACAACTGCCAATGTGAGTGAACTGTGAGATTGCAAGAAGGTTAGTTTAGTGTGGTATCGGGAGATTCGGGTAGCTGATGCTAAATTAAAGACTATGTTGGTTTAAATAGGAGGAAGCTGCTGCATTGTTGAATGCAGAAGATCAGGGTCATGTTGAGACTATTCTGAAGTACATTGAAGATATAGACCTTAGACGATGGAGTTTACCGGATGTCAGAGCTTTCAGTATTGGTCTCAGTGAATGGCGCTCAAAGATCAACTGTCTAACAAATCCTTGTATGTTTGAAGAGGTACAGTTATTTTATTTTCATTTTGTTCTCTCTAACTTTATTGGCCGAACTTTCAGCTTCACCTTGTTGAAGTTATTTTAGGCTGTTAGACGGTTGGTTTCCCATTATCTTTCGGACCTTTTATCCACTTCAAATGCTGTCATGTGAGGCCTCGTAGTGCAGGAAACTCATAGTCGTGTGAAAATCATTAACAGTTGCAGTTCTTCTAAAATGATCAAAAGTTTTTTTAAGAGAAGTATCAGAATCTTGCTTTTATCATTAAGCAAACCATGAAGGCTTATGTCTATCATCTTGAAAGATAAATCTTTAAGAAACTCAAATATACTTACCACTACTGAAATCTCCTTGTCTTCCCTTGCAGTTGCTGACAATCAGGTCCCGTGATCTAATTACTGCTGGAAACTTGTTCATAGCCTCTCGTGAGAGTGCCGCAAGTAAGTTGCTTGAAAAGGTTTTCAAAGTCCGACTAGGCGGAGGATTGTACGGTAATTGCCTGGTATGATTCTTTTACCTTTGTTTGATGGAATTCTTTGATGCTTTATCTGCATGGTAGAGCCATCGCGAATTCTCCTATGCTTTCACTTCGCTTCTTTTGTAACATAAACTGCTTCTTTTTCCGTTGCTTGTGCTCATTGATTGCAGGGAGTAAGAGCAGATGCTCATCCAAATTTAACTGATGAGATAGGAAAACAACTTAGCATCAGAAGTGCTGCAGCTGGTTTCAGGTACTTCTGTGTATATCTTTAACATTGATACAAGAAATTATTAAATAATGGGCTGAGTTGGCTCTATCCATTGAGATTCTCTTGTCCGAGTAACAAGTTGGTGCATTACCTAATTCCTATGAAATATTGATTATTTGCTTCACACTCGAAATGAAACATGCTCATGCTTAGCAGTTTTCTGAGTAGACGTTTGCCTTGTACTGAGGGGGTAAGTGGAGTATCATGCCTTGGTATAATTGAATGTTCTGAATCTCTTGCCCATGACTGAAGCACGAAAGGTGCTATTCTATGCATCTTTTGATTCTTACTGCTCCTACAGTAAATTTACTTTTTATGAGTCCTGCTTATCGAGTGTTTCCTTTTATTGTGAAGTATCATGAGCTATCTGGTGGTGTAATGTATATGAGGCATTGTCTTAGAGAATATTGGTGATTGATGTCAGGCCCATTGGAGCTGTGGTTTACTTGCAACGGAATAATCTTAAGATGTGTTTGAGGAGCATGGATAAAGCAACTGATACAACTGAAGTTGCAAAGGTATCTTCAAAAAATTTAATCTCTTGCACTTGAATTCCTTGTGTATTCTTCACGGCATATGTGGCCTTATATTTTGAATTATGAAGGCATATGGTGGAGGTGGCACTCCGAGTTCCAGCTCATTTATAATAAGGATGGATGAATATAATCGGTGGATTTCTGGTGAAGCACATTATTATTAACCTTCAACAAGAGGGCAGATAACTTTAGGTAACTAACGACTTCACTTGGCATTTCCTTTTGGCCTGCCTGCATCATTTTCATCATTGATAAATTCCCTGTGCTGCGGATCTTCTTTTACATAAAGATTATAACACTATTGTTTTCTGCTTCTCTTTGATGTTGTCGAGATTTGTTTCAATCAAGCTAGACAAACATCAGCAGATTAATCAGCAAGGGATGATGAGATGAAGTTATGAAAGAATTTTGTGTACTGTAATAGATCTTTTTTAATTCCAATTAATGAATTACAATTCACCACCGGTTGAATTATTTTGCATTGAATCTAATAAAGCCGTGCTCCAAGTCATAGCAGGTGTGATAAGTTATAAATGGATTCTGGTTTGTGGTTGTGCTATTTTTTTTTAGCTATGAATAGGAACTGTTGGATCAAGTGAACACTCCTAAATGCGATGGCATTCTTTTAACGGAAATCTGATACAATACAAAGTACTGACAGCCACTTTGGCTCCTACTGGTATGGATCTTTACTTTACTTTTGTGCTAAATTTATGATAATGCAACATCATACTGGATGATATGTAACAGGAACTGCATCAGTGTACTGGACAATTGTCGACGACTATGCCCTTTGCCGTTGGGCACGTAGCCAGATCACAGTGTTCACCGTTGTTGCCCCACCAAGTTATGCTTTTGTCCTCCATCCCCACAGAAAAGTATAGTAGCACTGCCATGAAAGCCACCCCAGCGTCGAGTGCCGCTGAAAGAATGTAGTTGTACCGTTGCCACCATTTCTTTCGATAACGGAAGATGAAGAAATTGAAGATTGTTCCGACTGTGATCCAGGCGTTGTAGTTTACCGCTGTTGCTGGTGGCATCATTCCAGTTGATCCCAGGAGGACTGGTAGGTTAATTAGTGGAATCCAAGACTGCCTGGGGAATGCTTTATGCAATAGCCACACTACAACTGGACCCAGTAAACCTCCTAGGAAAAACCAATTCATTGTCTGGTAGTTTCCAAGAGTCCCGAAGATCCGTTTGGGCCCAACCAAACCCCAGATGACAGAAGCATCAAAGAAGACACGATCTCCTGGACACGTCCAAGGACTGTTTGGAGGAAGTAGCTCATCTTGGCATATGTTTTCGATGGAGTTCAGCAACCACCATGCAACTGCAAGGTTGATGGTTCCAGCAAGTATTGTTCCTATGAACTGAACATTAACAGGAACATATAGAAATATTTTATCAGTGCCATTTACAAAACTCTCTTCATGCAAAACATTATGGGTCTCATTTCAGCGTTTCTCTGATTGTTGTCTCCTAGTTGACTCAAGTTCCATACAACTCAAGAATTGTTCGTGTTCATGTGTCTCTAACCCTTCACAGTTTCCTAATGGGTTGACAGAAGGAGAGAAGTAAAGAATGTGGTTCACAGTTAGTATGGGGAGCTAATGGTTGCCTGCTTTACTATGGTTGGTCAACTGTTTAATAGACTACATGTCCCCGCAGCCTGTATGATCTTTAACATTATAGTACTTGCTAAGGGCACTTGCTTCTGTTAGGAGTGCCTATTGCACTACTTGACTAGTTTTTTTTATGTTTGATCATGCCTATTGCTCCTGTTGTACGCTTCTTCCACTCAGTTAACTGTTGAAAGGATGTTATTGAGAAACCTTCAAAGGTAGGAGGAAAATTTACCTGTACCAAGAACATGGATCTTGGAGGAATCTTCATGTAGTGTCCTAACTTGAAGTCGTTGAGAAAGGAAACAGCCTGTGACATGCTCATATAACCATAGGTTTTGAAGCACACATTTGCTATTGGTCTTCCTGGTAATATGACACCCATGATGTACTCTGTTATTATGTTCAACCCTGGAGTCTGCCAATGGAAGAATAGAAAGGGATTTTGTGTCAGTTTGTGTTATTTGATAAAGCTTTTATTGTAGCTTTTTCTTGATGTGTGAAACCGGATAAGATTTGCATATTTCCATTGTTGAAATCATGATGTTTTGCTATCGTTTGTTTCATACTTTAAATCGAGGTCCTTTAGACAGTACGTTTGAGCCAGTACCTGGTTTGTAGTGGCTGTGATGATGCTAATTGGAAGGGTGAAGAGAAAGGCCATAGCACTGGCAAAGAGGAGACCCCACCATGGCATCTGAACTTGATCGTTCAAGAAGATGCACAACAATAGACCAACCACTATCGTCACGGCAAGCAACAAGTAGAACCACCAGGAAGGTATGTCCTTGTATCTCTTCATCAGCCTTGTGTGGATGTCTTCCTTTTCCTTGTATGAAGCACGAAATCTCTGATAAATTTCCCTGCGGATGCCGAAGGTAAATTGTAACAACTGTTGTATGTCGAATTAGATTGAAATGAGCAGACTGTACTACTTCGTCTACTGTGGCTACCATAGAATTAGATTTTACATTGGACAATCAGATCAAATGAAATGAGCAGGAAGTATTTGAACCTTGTACCAACTTTCTAAAACGAGTCTCAGTATAAGCTTACCTTCCGTAGAAGAGGGCCACATGTGAGACAGTGGAAGCAATGGTAGCAAAGCCAAATCCATAAGTGAGGGCAAAGAATGTGCTCATGTGGATCCGCCCTTGCTCTTTATATTTTGCTTCGTCGAGATGAAACTTGTCATTGACGATTGCAGTTATATTATATACTTGACCTGCTGCTGTAAACAAGTGTGATGAGAATATAGGGAATTTGCTTGCATCGTACAGGTCTACTCCCCAGTAAGCGATCGGAATGGCGACATAGATGATCAACACGTAGCCGACGAAGACATTCACTATGGCGAAGAAAGGGCTGATGAGCGGGCTGAAGAGGAACGATGCCACCGCGGACCAGTCAAGGGTGAACGCTCCGAGTCCAAGGCCGTGCATCCCCGACCCGATTTGGTGCGCTGTCACCGACTTTGAGAACGCCCAGCAGACCCATGAAATGCTGGTAATTGTTGGGAATAGGTAGCCTGGAACTAGGTACCAGGAAAAGCTGCAAACCAGTGCAATTACAAAGAACTTGGCCCTTGTCATCCTCCGATTGTCTTTCTCGTGCAATGCCCTAAAATGGATCATAATACAGATGAAGCAACAGTGGAGCAACACTTGCAATGAACAATACTTTATGTAATTACCAAAATTTGGAGATTAGTTGGCACTCGGAACACACTCGGAACCAGGTGATTTCTTCAATAGTGTATTACTATTCGTAAGTCTTAAACCTAAATATTTTTTTAAGAAAATTCAAGTCTTTTACTACTTTGATTAATTCTTATAACTGTTGTTTTACAATTTTTTAAATCTGATAATGGAAACATTGTTAGTATTTAGTATCTAATAGGTACGCTAGCATTATATATTATTCTTGTCAGTTGCAATAGTAGCAATAGTGGTGGAATTGTATATAAAAGTTAAAAACGAACATATTTATAGTCTTCAGTTTTTAGGTAAAATACAGAGATTCTAACATTTCCGATAACTAAATTCATGCATTTGGGTGAAAATATTGTTTTCACAGCCTTTTTGGTTGACAGCTTTCCATGGCCAAGTCCTAATCATTCTTCATTATTTTTCCGTCTAGACATATAACCAAAAGAAAGTGACATGGGTCATTATTTGTCTCAATCAAAGACAATTGAGTCACTTTTCTCAACAACAAAAAAAGACAATTGGGTCACCCATGACTCAAAAAAAAATTAAGATTCGAATGTCAGCCCAATTTTCCACAAGTCACGAGATGAATAGGAGGAATAATGAGCGAGAAAGAAAGGTTACCCATTTGTAATTGGAGGAGGAAGTCAAGAAAGTCTACCAATGGTATGGGAATTCACATTTAAATGTCAAAATCAAGAGGCGTTACTCTCATCCTTTTTTAAATTTCCAATTGATACAAAATCCAGCATTTTTTAGTCAGTCAATGGACTTGGAATCTTGTGGAGAATTTATGAATCCAACAGTTGCATTCAACCTCGCGAATTTTTTTTTTTTGGATAAAATACATTTTAGGTTAAACAAACTGATTAATGTTGTGAGTTTATAAACGGGTCTCTGTAGTTTGCATAAGTATACTGATTAGTCAAGTGAGTGACCAAGATTTCCAATGTAGGGGTATTTTAGTCTCTCAGGGGCCAATCAATCTATTTATACGTATAACATAGACATATAATATGTACAAAGACAAAAATGTATTATCCTTCTCTTTTGTGCGCAATAGAATATGTACATATTTTTGTGAGAGAAACCACTCTAGCTTAACACTCATTAAGTTAATCAATCTGCGATTCAAGTCGGATCTGGTAATAAAAGATAACTACTTACCGAATTTGAACACACTCACATTCTTATAACCGGGCTTTTTACGAGTTCATCTATACATTTAAAAAAATATGTTCATTTTTTTACCATATAAAATATTCAGTCAACTTGATCACAACCCATGGATCTACTCCTCTTTCTCTGTATGTAAACCTACGGCTAATCTTGGAGTGTGGTTGACCCGTGGAGATTTCTCTCAAATGTAGGAAACTAAGTAGAGGAATTGTATAATTGCCTCCATCAAGTTTATCTAGTTGACAATGACGGGTATAGAGAAGATGGTCCCACTAAATTATTTGATTTTGATTAGAGATGAAGAGAGATTTAGCTGGCGGTGGGCCTAGGAATTAATCAAGTTGACTTGGACTAGTTGATTAATTTTATGTAGATGCGTATAAAAAAAACCTAGTACAATTAGTTAAGAAAAACATAAAATTAAAAGTTCGAAGAGAAAAAGATTGTGATTTATTATACCAAATTGACATATATGCCGATTAATTCAGGTTGTTGTTTGCGTTTTTCAATAATTCGAATTCAAAACTTCTTATTAAGCAATACAACTTTCTTGATCGGTTTGTATTTTTATCTAAGATATCCTAACACTAATTTATATTTTTTTTATTGTTGAAAATTGAGTACTACCAAAATCTACAAAACTGGTCTTTTTTTTGTTGGGTGCTTCTTCACGAGGAGAAGATTAAGCCAAGTCATTATGGATTAGAGTAACAAGGACACCCCGAAATTAGGGGATACCTGTCCCAGTTGATCACGGAATTAATAAAGAAGTCTAAAAACTTAAATTGGGTTTGCCCATGTGACCCGCCAAAGGTCAACATTGTACACAAGGCTAACAAATTTCCATAGAATATGAATATCTTGGTGGTGGGTATTCATTGAATTGAGCTCACCAAATATTTAAAAGATCCAACCGTAGAAAAAACGACGTCAGCTAGGAAAAGAAAACAGCATGTTCCAATTATTATCATCAGATGGTTCAACTTGTGGTTCTTGAATTTTCGGAAACTTAGATTAGTCAATAAAAAAATTATTTATGTTTAATTAAAAGATCTTGAATTCGATAGTACTCACCGGAAAAGAGAGACCTGAACGAGAGTGCTGGGCCACCACATGTGAGCTGGTTCGACCACGTACTTCCTCAACAGTCCGGCCCACCCGTATCCGAGCACCTATCATCCACATCCACACCAACCACATAATTAGAAAAATTCTATAATGTAATATAAGATAGGAAAATGTTTTCTTTTATTTACACGTAGATTCTTTACATGTTCAGGATATTCTTAGAATTCGTTCTCAATTTTTTACACCCTTTTTTAAGGAAATATATATATTCATCAAGTGGTTTGTTGAAAATATGTCATTGATAGCCAGACTGACAATAGGTTATTTTATAATTTCAAAAATCTCATGGAAAATATAGTAATTAATCGATCTCAAAGTTCATTCATTTTTTACGGTGGGTAAAAGCAGAAGAATTAAAACGGAACTGATCATGCAGATAGTAAAATTAAAAGAGGGGGAGAAAAAAGGTACAAAGTTTACATTTAAAATATATTTGTATCTCGTATTTCAAACAAACATCTAAAAAAAGTGATTTTTTTTTCCAAAAGACAAACCGAGGCCCGAGCTATAAAAAAAGTTGTAAAAGAAACTTTCTAAGGGAAGGAAAAAGGGGAAAAGAAAGGGAGAAAATAAAATACAGAAGAAATCTTTCAATGAATAAATCAAAAAATGTCGCATTTGTTTGAGTAAAAGATATTAATAAGAGAAGTGATCTCAACTCGACTATCCAAATAAAATTATACGGGGTCGAATTTGAATTAACCGACTTTATCGAAAAAAAAGGTAAGGTTACCTGGGTGGTAATAATGAGAAGCCAGCTAGCGAAGAAGGAGATCTTCCTCTTATAAAAAGCCTTAATAATATCCAATATCATCACGGCGTAGGCGTTCCCGTTCCCGAAGGCGCTCCCGGCGTTGGCGAAGATGGATATAAGCACGTGCTCCTTCATGTTGAACGGCCCCGGGTTCAGCGAGAAGCTCCCGAATGGGCCCACCTTGACCCTCCTCTTCGGGAGGACCGCCGCGAGGAAGTGGCCGATGGGGAGGGTGGCGACCTGGACGGTGATCTGGGTGATGACGAGGGGCTCCGTCCGGTACGAGAAGAACTGGTTCAGGAAGGAGAGGAGTCCGCAGGCGAGGAGGCCCAGGAACCACATACGGAACGTCCATACCGGGAGGGTTGGATCGTCCGTGTTGGTCACCGTTAGCCGGACCTGCTCCACCGGCGACTCGTCTTCCTCGGCCGCCGGCGGCGGCCGGGGTTTGTCTTCGGGGTGTGGTTGTTGAACAGCAAGGGAACCCATTTTTTTTGGGGGGTTTTTTTTTTTGAGGTGGAGGAAGGGGAGGAGATGGGTTTATTTATTGGGGGGATTTTGTTTAAAGGAGAAAGGAACGTTGGACCAGTTTTCTTGTAATGGACGCTGTAGGTAGGGAGTGAGACACTGTCAGTTCACCATGGGACCGCAGGTTGAAGTTGCTGTATTTTTTATTCTGACATTTATTCGACTAATTCAGCTTCTATTCTGATTAAATTACCATCTGATCCATGTATTTAACGATATCGCAAATTTGAGAATTGCATTTTTTGCAAATCGGAGGACGGAAATATGTTATTGGGATAGTAAGGATCAAATTCGAGATATCGTTAAATACCAGAGACTGGAGAATAATTTTTCATAATTTAATACAATCTCTACATTTGATCTAATACTGTTTTGATCAAGTAACATAATTACATTTGGGTATATGGAGGAAATGTAATTATTTTTCTTGGTCTCTGTATCAGAGTCGAGTAATGTCAGACCTTATTTAAAAAATAGCATTTTAAGAATGTATTTTACCTTGGCTTGAACCCAGGACCTGAGTCGAGTAATGTCAGACCTTATTTAAAAAATAGCCTTTTAAGAATGTATTTTACCTTGGTTTGAACCCAGGACCTTCTTAATTAAATTTAAGTATTTTATCATTTGGACTATTATTACTAATGTAATGTAATTTCTTTTAGATTGTCTAAATAAGCTTCCAGACATAAGGGGTGGAGTATTTGCAACTTTACGACGCAAGTCTAATTATAGTAGTATTAGATCACTCATCTCGTCATAGTTGTGTCAAGGTCAACAATATTTACCGTCGAAGTCAATGTCTAAGCGGATAATAAGGCATATCATGATATAGTAATTGAAGTAATATATATTTACAATGCCATGTTTTCTACTAAAGAAGAAAAGAGACTAGTTTTAAAACTGAATTTTTTTTAAAGGTAAAATTTTTTACACTATGATAATGTCAGGATTTGAACCCTGGACTTCTAATATATTTACAACGACTTGTGCTAGTAGACTACAAACACTTTGGCTTAAAACTGAAATATTATAGTTTAGAATTATATTTTTGATAACTTGAGAGGTTCTACTGTAAAAATAGAACTCTTGGAATCTTTTATATGTAAAAACGAGTTAATATGTCAAAGAGTGCACAGGCGAAAAATAACTATCTATTTACATCGGTTATTAGTTATTGATATGTTGTATTCTTGCATATTTAATAATATTTTTTTATGGATAATAAATTTTTAAAAAGCTTAGGGAAGAAGATTGAATTTAAAATTTGGTTCAAGTTGAAGATTTATTAGATTTGTCTCAAAGTCTAAATAGTTTAAAACTTTATTTGTACTTGTATCTTATAAATACGATGGTTACTTTTTTGAAAACTTTGAATTTAAGTGTGTCTTTTGTCATTAGGTTACTTATCTTTTAGCAATCCAATGGTTATTTAAAATTCTTGATCACTTACACTACCAGCTAGGATTAATTGGGAGCTACCGCAAGTGGGGAACCAAATAATAATCATGAAGTGTGGTGGGAGAGATTATTATAACAAAGATCATCATGAAATGTGGACCGACTTATCTTTATTTAATGCGATTTGAAATCCCTCGAGTCAATTTTGTGGTTTCTGTCATTTAGCGGATGGGGCGCGAGGACGACATTTACTTCTTTGTTTGAAACCGCGGTTATCATTGACTAAATTAATCTAGGTTTAACATAATTTTAAAGGGTAGAAAAAATTCTTCGATAAGTCTTTAACGTTCTTATATTTTCAAATGCTTAATTTGAATTTTTTTTTACTAACTAATATAATATTTTGTTGGTGAAGACTGCATTTACTTTTGTTTATTCAAGGAGGCATTAGGAGTTGAAGTAACAATGATGCATTTACCATGGAAATTAACACCTACAGGTTTTCAGTATTAATGGAATTTGCTTCGGAATGCAAGAATTCATTTGATGGCGACCATTTTTTTGCAATTGATCACTCAGCATTCTGAAAATCTAATTTAAGATCCTGGATCAAATGCTGAGTGGATCTTTTTTACCGCAAAAACAGTGCTCATCTTGGAATTTCTGGATCAACATTTTCTGACATAATTAAAAGATGTTTTTGGTCAAGTTGATTTATTTCATGCTATTGTTCAGTTCTATTCTGCATAGGTAGAGCCAAAAGGAGTTAGTAATGTTGAGAGATTTGGATTCATTTAAAAAAATTTTGTATTCAAATCTTACGAGCATAAAAGTATTATTAGTTGAGCACCTCTAAAATATGTCGGACGGTACTCTGAAAATTATAAATTACAAAAAATAATTCTTTAAAGGGTACATCTTGTTGCATCGCTCGTAAACCCTATCTACACTTAACACTCAAAACGAAATATTACTAGAAAATACGCAAAGCTATTATTCTACGTACAGTAGGCCATAGTAAGAAATCCAAGTAGAAACAAAATGGATCAAAATTGTAGAACACAAATATGGAAATATCAACGAAAGTGGACGGAAAATAATCCTTCTCTGTAATAGATGCACACTCGTGACAACTTGGTATATAACTAATAGCTCCACTTGCCGGCTGCGCTTGCTAAAAGCTACTATATGTACACACCTTCGTTGTTTTTAAAATAATAAGGGAATCAAGGTAGGCATTTGAATTTTCTCTCCTAAATAGATTTTGATCAACCCAACTCAATCCAACCGTGTGCATGAAATTTAAAGTTCAATTGCAATGCATATGGATGAAGAATCACTTAATTCCGAAATAATTACAATTGTTAGAAATAGCGAAGGCCTCATCATATGAGACTAGTCTCGTCTGATCTCTTTGAGATCACCTTTAGAAGCAAACCTCAAAGATAATCAGTTAGCTTTAGACCGGATATCTATCTACTACATTGAACTGAAGACAATCGTCGAGACGGATTGTTGCCTAGCATACATTTTCTTGTGTGATCCGCACCCATACATCGACTGTCAAGTTGATCTACCCGTTATGGAGCTAGACAATATAATTCTTGTGCGATTCCAAATCAATATAATACCCTACTCCGTTTACCATATTTGTCTGACTTAAATGAAATATACTTAGTCGTATTGACGTATTTGATTAGTTTTAAAATAACATTGCTATGTAAATAGAGTTCTAAATATAGTTGGAAGAAAAGATTTGTTATATTAGACTACCTTGGAAGGTTCCGAACATACTGTGATAAGTTAATCATAAGTTCTTCATCAGGAGTTCAAATGAAATGACTCAAAATGGAGTAGAAAAGTAAGAAATAGTTCTATAAGATATGAAAAGACATGGATTTATCATGCTAGCAATTTGGACCAAGGCTAGCATGTGAATAAACAACATTTGAAACTTTACCTATATATTCTATTAGTACATGTATATAACTCATAATTTAATTGCGGATTAAATTAGTAGACAATACATAGACTAAATCCACCAGAACTTGATGTACTGATATTCTCAGAATTCCCAACTTTTTTTTAATACTAAATTACAAACCTTTATTACTAAGAAAAGAAAAATTACAGAATGGGGATGAGAAAGGTGGAAAAAGGAAAAGAAAAGACTAAAAGCAAAACCAAGGCCTAAACGGGTAACCATAAAAGCAAACTCGCTGCCATATCTAGTGACTCACCCAAGCAAACCCACAAACCGGGTAGTCAAGGTTGATACAAATAAGCCATGGCGCATCAAAAGTCTACCTCATACTCCGACCAACGTAGATCCTCACCGATGTAGCTAGTCCCAGCCCTCTTCCTCGCTTGAAAGCGAGTGTTCTTGGCAGGCGATAAGTTAAAATCCTCCAAGTCCAATTGCGAATCGACCTCGTCCGCCCAATTATTCTTCATCCTCTTCGTTCTCGAACCTATGAACTTCAACAAGTTCGAAAGATCATCGTTGTCAGAAAAATAACGACCTCATTGCCCCCTTGACCCAGGATAGGCATGGGATTCATAGCAGGTAAAGCCGAGGCGCGTCCCAAAATAGATGGGCCCTGGCCCTGTAGAATCGGAGTTCCCTTGCCAAGAAATCCAGGCTTGAGACCCTTGTGCTTTGAGCCCTTAGAATTTGAAGATCGTCTAGGTAAAATCCCTCCCGCAGCGACATAGGCAGACTTCCTAGCTTCAATTTTTGTCAAATCCGAATCTGACAAATGCAATGACAAAATCGAACCCGATTTAGAACTCTTCTTGCGTTCATTTTTCTTGCTCGAAACTGAACTAGCACCTTGCGAACTTTGAGAGTCTGAAAGAGACGAGTTAGCACTCAGAACCGGAGACACAGACTCTGTAACGATTGACGGAGTAGTTTGCCGGCCCGTATTAGGCGAGTCTATTGAAACATCCTCAATCCGCACTCCACTAGACGTTTGTCCGCCCCTGCTCAGGTAAATCATCTTCGTTGCTCCAAGAATTCCCAACTTAATATCAACACCTTGAGCTTTGTCCCTCAAACCACTCAACTCGAAGAAGTACACCTTCATTGAATTGTGTTTCTTCAATTTTGCACGCAACCCACTTGCATTACGTTTTGGTTCGCTTTAAGATGGTATCAGAGTTCCTTTGCAATTGACCTACGCCCACAAGTTTTGGCCACGAATAGCACTTATGTATTGGCCAGGGGCGGAGGGACGTGTATTATTATTATTTTTTTGATAGCTAGATATATTTTTTAATGTATGTCCCTACTAAAATTAGAAATTGACCTCACTAAAAAATTAATCAACTTAAAAATTGAAACCAAATCTAAAAAAAATTTAGGCATTCTTTAATCTTTTGATACATATTATAAGATCTTAATTAGTCTAACTATACTACCATAAATAATAAAGCAATCAACTAAAAAAATTAAAAAGATAGTACCTACCTACCTAGCCCAGCCCAGTGGCCCACGCAGGCAAACACATAATGAAAAAACAAAAAGCAAATGCACGCACCCCTACGCAAGCAACCCCCACGCAAGCAAATAGAAAAGAAAAAAACCAAACTCACGCTAAAAAGAAAGAGAAAATCAAAGGGTTTCACTAAAAAGAAAAAAGAAAATAAGGGTTAGGGAACGCCGAAGAAGAACTAGAAAAGGAAAAAAGGCTTACAGTACTCAGTAGTCTCGATCCCAGAAAAAAAAGAGTCATGCAGAATGGTAATACTTTAAATTTTTTTATTAAATTTTAATTTCTTCATTTAATTGTACCAAACTTACTCTTGCAATAGCCTATTGAACAAGTTGATATCTTTTTGAATAAGTGACTTTATCTTCCTTATTGCGGTATTGATTTATATTAATCTGTTTGATTTTGTATTTCTGATCAGTTATGGATAAGTACATGACAAAAGGTAAGAGGCATATTGATGAATCTATTCAACGAGTTAAAGCTAATTCTCTATTGGAGTCACTTCAATCATTTGACTTTATATTCAGTTTTTATCTTATGAAGAGCATATTAGGAATCACCAATGAATTATCACAGATTTTACAACGAAAGGATCAAAACATTGTTGGAGCCATGACACTAGTAAAAGTGTCAAAACAAAGGTTGCAAGATTTAAGAGATACATGGTAGACTTCTTTGCTATTAGAAGCTTCAGCATTTTGCACAGAACGTGAGATTAGTGTTCCACATATGGAACATATGTTTTAGCCAAGTGGAAGATCTTGGCGCAAAAATTTTCAGGTTACTAATCTGTACCATTATCAAGTTGATATTTTCTATGCAATTATAGATACGCAACTTCAGGAATTAAATAGTTGATTTACTGAGATCAACACTGAATTGCTTCTTGGTGTGGCATGTTTGAGTCCGCATGAATCATTTGCTGCTTTTGATAAGAAAAAATTGCTTGGTCTGACTAAGTTGTATCCACATGACTTTTTGTCATTGGATATCTTGACACTGGATAGTCAGTTGAATAATTATATTGTTGACATGAGATCTAATGATGAATTTTACGATATAAAGAGGTTCGATATTTTAGCTCAGAAGTTGGTGCAAACACAGAGATATCTCATTTATCTAATGGTATTTCGGTTCCTGAAATTAGCTTTGATATTATCGGTTGTAATTGTAAGTGTTGAGAGAGTCTTTTCTGCCATGAATATTTTGAAGAATCGTCTTCGCAACAAGATGGGAGATCAATTGCTAGCTGATTGTTTAATTACATATATCGAGAAAGATGTATTTGATTGTATTAAAAATGTAGCTATTATGGAGCGATTTCAACGCATGAGTAATCGTAGATGGCAATTATAAATATTATAATTACATACGTTGAATTTTTTGAAAAAAATTATATTGTCCCCTACTCGAAAAAATGTTTGGCTCCGCCCCTAGTATTGGCTATTTAAATTGTATTTATGGCCAACTAGCTAAGAGTTGGTTTTGACCGTCCGAGTTGTTTGACGCCATTGCCAGCTTCATCGTTGTCTTGGAACTAGATGATCTACCAGCTTCGGAGGCGAGGAAGATTCTGATTCCATCTGTGAATTTGCAGTATCAGTTCTACAAATCAGAGTTTTCCGTTGGTGAATAGGGTTAGACGAGAGGGAGTTGGTTAAAGTATTGAGGAACTTAGATTCAATAAAGAAAATTTTGGTGTTCAAGACTCACGAATGTAAAAAATATTATTAGGAGAACTGTTTCTAAATAGGGTTCGATTCTGAAATCCAGAAATTAAAAAAAATAAGGTTAGATCAATTATGTCTACACTAGATGGTCCGAGCAGATTTAGTCAATGCTTTAGTATCACTTTGAAACTTTAAAAAAAAGTGGCGAAACAGTTGAGTTTTATAGTATAAAGGGTAGTCGAAAAAATAATTATTAATTGACAGTCTCGAAAAAAATTGCATTTTGAAGACACCCTTCTTCTTTTTTGGGTAAGTTGAAGACACCCTTCTTAATCTGGGATTTTTCATTTCGAATCTACACAAAATAAGACTCGCTTTCGCTAATCTATGTAATGTTTGAATATTCATATACAACTCAACTCAAAATATCAGCAATCATTAAGTATATTTTTCGTACTTATAATCAAACACATCGTACTAATAAATGTCAGGTAGCAATTTCAACACGTTTCCTCAAACGATATCTATCGGGTCAAAGTTTGTACGGGTTTTAACTTCGTCAACGTGTCATGATACGGAGTCGTGTGAGCAACAACCATTGGTCACGACTCCCGTATGAGCAGTTGATTATCATGCCATATTAGAATCTCCATATACAATTCAAAATCTTAAGACAAATGAGTAGGCAAGTTTTCACACTCATAACAAATTCACCACACCTTGAACTAGCAATGCAATAATTCCAACTTAAACTTACCTCAAAGTCGAAGCAAGAGATCCATTAATCAACCAATCAATGTTAAATGAAAGGGTGGAATATAATTGTAACGCTGGACTCCCGCAGTCATGGTGGTCGAGATTTCCCGCAGTTAGTCCAGTGATTTTTTCTTTGTTGAAGGATTTTAACGAGACCGGATGGTTGTTCTCTCTGTACCATATATATTTTAACTATTTTTAAGGAGATCAATATACGTATACTTTTCAAAAAAATGTAACGCTGGACTCCTTGAAAGCATGATTATAGTCAATGGCCGATAGGAATATATAATTCACTGGTAAACTTGAGTTGAAATTTCAATTTTGAGTGAAGAAGAGATAAGCAAATACAGCGACAAGTGAGGTTGACAGGCCAATTCTCTTGACAAATAATGGTATGCAGATTCACATGGGCTGAATTTAGAATTTCGATTATTAGGTGTTGATGCTTCCTCTTGAAAACAATAGAATTGAATATTCTGATTTATAGTTTCTAGATTCGAGATTTGACGTAATCTACTATTTTATTGTGAATTTGGTTTCATAATACAACACTGTCGAAAAATATTTATTATTAGATATTGAACGTCTAGCTCTTTTGTAGAATGAGATCACTATAACTATTATTAGACATGAAAAATGATGCAATATAAGAGAAGCTCGTCGGAGTAAATAACCTCGCAGATTCAATGTGGATTAACTACTAATAAAATGATTGGCTCAATTAAATATAAATATGGACAAAATAGCTTTAGCTCCTGATTTTTTAACAAATTGATTAATCAGGACAAGGTAAAATTATTTAGTCCCTCGTATTTCACAAATATCACTTTCTAAACTCTAAACCTTAAATTTCTCTCTCTTCTCTGCCTTCTCTCTCTCCCCCCTCCCCTTCTCTTTTTCAAATTCAAACCCATTCTTCTTCCCCAAATTAATCCTAAATCTCCAGTTTAATTTTCAATTCAGGCCCTCAAAGCTCTTTGAGGATCCTCCACCGTGGCCACCTCCCTCCTTCCATCGGCGTGAAGGTCGGGTGGTGACGGTGGACCTTCAAGGTCGATCTCTCCATGGCTGTTTCGACTTTTTTGTTCGTCGACAATCTCCCCCCGTCGTGGAGTCTCGCCAAGTTTTGTGAGTTCTTCAAGGTTTCTACCCCTGTGGTGGATGCCTTCATTGCTCCGAGACCCTCCAAGAGGAACTCCAGATTCGGTTTTATCCGAATCCCCGAGCTTGCCGAAGCTAGTCCAGTTGTCCTCAAGTTTAATGGGCTTCGGGTGGACGGGAAGCGGCTCTTCATCTCCGTGGCGAAGTTCGCTAGAGGCCCCTCCTCAGGTTTTCCTCGCTCTGGCCGGGGACCATCGCCTTGCCCGGCGGTAGCCCCTTCTCCTCCTCTGGCGGGTGGCCCTCTAGCCGAGGCCACCATCTCAGTGGCCTACCCTGTGGCCCTCAAGTCCAAGACTCCTGAAGAGCCCTTTGAAGATTGGTTCTTCTGCAGCGCTCGGGCATCCCTCCTCACAAACAGTCGCTCATTCTCGGTCGAGGACTTGAGGGTCTGGGTTTCCTTTTTGAAGCCCTTGTTCACAGACTTGTGGTCGAATTTTATGTGTGCCACTGTCGGGTGCCCCGCTCTTATGTGTTCTTTTGTTTTTGATCATCCTGGTGTTGCAGGGGAGGTTATCATGGTTGTAGGGGATCGTCCTAGTGTTGCAGATGAAACCAGTGTTGAGGCTGAGGAGTTGCAGCTTCTTGTTGCACCTTCTCCTGCCTTAGCTCGGCCTATTTCACCTCCCACGGATGGCTTGGCCGAGGCTTCTGCTGCCTTGCCTTTAGCCGCTGCTTCTGCCCATTTGCCATTGGCTGATGATTTTGTGCAGCCTTCTAGTGCTGGTCACCAGTTGTTGGAAGCTGCTACTGAGATTGTGCAGCTATGTTGCGCTACTTTCGGACCGTTTGTTGGGCAGCTACATACTGCTATCAGTGATTTGGGTTTTGCTGCAGGTTCGTGTGAGGCTGGCCTCCTATAGGATGTTGTGGCGATGTCCGCTGAGTCTCTTGCTCGGGTGCAGGCTCCTGGTTTGGCGGTGGTGGCTGACCTGGTGGCTGGCTCTTCTTCTCGAGTGCAGGCTGATTTAGAGTATTTTGCTTCCAATGGTATGATCAACCTACCAGTTTCTGACTCGACGAACGTTATTTCATCATCGTCCTTTGAAGCTTGGCATTCGTCTGATACAGTTAGGCCTTCACCTGTTTCAAAGAGGCCTTCCAAGCGGATGTCTATACTTTTGACCCCGATTAGATCCAGCTGTAAGGTTAGAAGACCTTCGGCCAAAGCGGCGGCGGCCCTAGAGTTGTGTCAATTGAGGTCTTGTTCAGCTCCCCCGATGGAGCCTCTTCCTGTGCTAAGCCTTGCCTCGTTGATTGCCTGCTTGGAGATGCAAGATGATGATCTTCTGAAGGAGCTCTTGACTGAAGTTTGTCACCTCGCGGTCGCTACTCGGCTATCACGGGAGGAGGATACTTCTCATATTCTCAATACGACCAAGGATGCTACATGTGGTATGGATTATTTTCGGAGCTTTGATCCTGTCTAGTCTCGGGTTTTTTGGTTTTGATGCCCTTTTGGAGATACTTGGCATTGTCTTCAGATAGCGCTAATCACTAGCTTCGGTTCTTGATTCTCGTTATCTGGCGACTAGGGTGCAGTTACTTCGGTATCAGTGATGTATTATTGGCTAGGGTGCAGTTACTTCGGTACCAGTGATGTATTCTTTCTTGGTGATTTTCTTGTGGAATATAATTCTTTACTTATCAAAAAAAATTTACAAATCAAATTATTTAGTCACTAGAGCCTAGTTTCGACCACTTTTCTGGCGAGAATTCACTAAAAAATACTAAATTACCCCTACTTATGAAATTATTCAATTGTCACTCATCCCTAACCTCTATCACGAGCCCCCAATTCACCATGCTATCTATCTGTGAGATAAAAAAAAGGGAATTCGCATCTCCATCCGTACTAACATGTATGATCCTTATAAAAAAACATGTATGATCGTTGATAAATTAACAATAAAATACTACATTTTATCCCTTAAAAAAGGTTGAGGGTTTTCCAATTTAAAAGCAGACAATACGACAAAGAGTTCAAAACTCATCACTGACTTTTGATATCATGCGCTTACAAGCTGGAAGTCCAGCCCTCGTGAGCTCTTGAATGGCCGTGGACTTCTCTCCCCGCTTCTTTGGCCGGAAAGAGAAGGTCGTTTCTGATGTTGGGCCCACCGGTACCGGGAAGCCGAGGCTGGCAATTGACCTGGCCACCCGGTTCCCGACGGGAAAATGGATAAGCTCCAACTTGATGGATATGCATATTCTATTGTTTGTTATCACGGAAAGAGGTTGCTGGATTGGGGGCATTGAGGTTAGGGATGAGTGACGATTTAGTAATTTCTTAAGTTAGGAGTATTTTTATATTTTTTTTAGATTCTCATCAGAAAAGTGGTCAAAATGTAGGTATAAATACTAAATAATTTGGTTTATAAAATATGAAGGACCAAACAATACGTTAGATATCTATCACTATTTTGCCTTATAAATAATGTTCCTCGCCTCTGAAACTATCCAAAAAAATTGTCGATATCTATGTCAGTAATCGAAATGTTGGGGGTTTAGAAATGCAATATTTTCGTGTTGTTGTTCCCTCCTTCAGAAATTATTGTGCTTTGTTTATGGATTGAAATTAATATAAATAAGTTGGATTTTGTGTTTTATTTGTTTAATAATTGAATTGATAAGAATCTTAATTTAAAAAGTGCAATAAAAACCATAATAAAATTACCACTTTCTTCTAATATTATTCTTTTTTTTTTGGGTGCAGGAACAAACATGACAGTTGGCCCTATCCATTGGTGCACGAAGTAATTGATGCGGGCTTTCCGAGGCCCGAGGACTTCACGAACGAAGCCCACTATGGTAGGTATTATATTCTTTTTCTTTGTAACTGTGGCCAACTCTAATCAGAGATCCTATCCTTTACAATTCGTGGTTTGACCAACGGTTCAACGGTTCGGTCGGGTTGACTACAACACGGAAATAATAGTTTTGGAGAATAATTGGACAGGTTGATATAGAGATACTATTGTTAAAATTATGGTTTTAATACTTGTAGAGGATAAATTTGTAATAAAATTAGAAAAAATGTAGAATTATTTGATACAATATAATTATTTAATACAATATTTTTTTTTAAATACCAGTGGCCGGAGGCGCTTGGCAATTAAAAGTACGGTCTTTCTAATAACCAACGCGTACTTCAGTTCAGTTTTCTCCCATTATATTTTTTTCTAATTTAAAGTGACCGATGTAAAAAATACAAAACCTTGTAGTAGTTAATCTTTGAGGTTTGCAAAGCATACACTATACACCAATCAATAAGGTTTACTATAGGTGTATCTCAATCTATACGTAGAGCTGACCATTGTTAGAATTCGATTCATGATTCGACTCGATTCGTCAAAAATTTGATTCGAATTTATCCTAAGACAAATTGAATGCAGTTCAAGATTTCTATAATTCGTCGAACCGACGAATTCAATTCAATTCGAGTCTAATTCGTCTCGAATTCGTCCATATTATGAAAAAAAAGTTTAAAAAAATAGTAGTGACGTGAAGGGTGGAGAACAGGGGAAATTTGAAATTTTAATCCCCTGTTTTCCGTGCCCCGACTAGGCGCCAGGCAATTGATGGTGAATCTCAATTAATGTGGGATATGACTTGGATTGTGAATCTCAATTAACATGGAGTGCATAATAACATACGATAAAGTGCTAGCCATCAATGTTTTTTTTCAAAATTATCTAATCGTAGTCACTTCAGTATGAGTGGAGGAGCATTAGCCTTTACTTAAATTTCAAATACAAGTTTAATTTGATTTCGAGTTCGAATTGATTAAAATATATTAGTGTTAAATATTTGTTAGAATAATTTTGTCACCTTTAAAAGATATTATTCAACTCGAACTTCTATTAGTTGGCCATGTAGACCGTATACCAAGTGATATAAAAAACTTAAAATTTATAATTTAGAACAACATAGAATGACATAATTTCGATTTAAAAAATATCTAAATTCTCATAGTTTTGACCAAATGTCTGTAAACTTTATAATGGTTTTGTATAATTTGTACCGATATTCAAAAAATTGTATCGGTTTTTTCGAGCATTTGCACTAATATTTGTCAATGGCACCGTTTGGCACTTTCCACCGGTAATAGATCTAAACCTGCATTCTTTTTCTTAAACTTTCATGAATTTTTTGTTATTTTCCAAACTAATCATAATCCTAACCCTAAACCCTAATCCTAATCCTAACCATTAAATCCTAACACTAAATTTAACCCTAACCATAATCTTAACCCTAACCTTGACACTAAATCCAAATCCTAACACTAGTCCTGAACTTTAACACTAACACGTGGTATTCGAATATTTAGTGGATCGACTTATAATAGATAGTTATAGATTCAAATAGGATAATTTTTTTCAAAATATGAGAAAACTCTCCAAATAAATGTTTAACACGAGTATATTCTCAATAACTCTAATTTGAAACTTTTTTATTTTAGTTGATCTAAATGCTAGTAGATAGTTAATCGAGCTCTTATTATTGCCTAGGTAAATGTTCTCAGAATTCGTGTTCAACTAAATAAGGAAACAATGTATTAAATATAAAAAATTAAAGAATTAATTCTTGATTCGAATTCGAATGTTCATAATACGTATCAAATTCGTCATTGAACAAATTGAATACGGTTTAAGGTTTTGATGAATTCGAATTCAAACTAATTTGATTCGAATTCGAACCGTGGTCAAGTCTATCCATACGTAAGAATTGTGTATTAATTTTTATTACTATTATTTTATATTAGAAATAAGAGTTATATCATACTCTTTAAAATAAATCGCAGTTTTATTATGTGAAAAAAGAAAATTCAAAGAGAAAATAACTTTTAGCTAACCCACATAGTCTGGCAGTTTAGAGGAGTCTTCCGTATTCTAATAGGCCAACGAAATATCCAAACTACCTACCATCTAGTCCCTAGCAGGCTCACAATCCAATATCCATCCAATTAAGCGGGACGATCACTAGTCTGCAAGCTCGTGAAAATAAGTGTTCTATCAAATATAAAGTTATTAATTTGATTTCAACTATCAAATATAAAGTTATTAATTTGATTTCAACTATGTATTGTGTTTGATTAATGATAGATATATAATCTGGTACTCTTTCAACCTATATATAAATGTTAATGCTTAATATCTTGGTGAATCCGCGTACCGTTTATTGCCTATGTAATTAATTTACTTTACATTTAACTCATTTGCTAATTTTCCAGTCTCTCAGCAAAAAACAAAAAATTCAAACACTCGCGCTCGGGAAAATCCAATTCACGCATCTCCCGCCTGTAACGAAAAATCAAACCCCCCAAAAAGAAACTTCCGCGCACCACGTCACCGATCCAAACACCTCACCACGTCACCGATCCGCGCACCAAAAGACACACCCCCACCCCAACCCCCGAAGCCTGCTCCTTATAAATACACCCAAAATCCCCAAATCAAAAAATAACTCACAATCCCTCCCTAAAACCCCAACCAGAAATCAAAATCCAGCACGTGAAAAATGTCGGGCCGCGGCAAGGGAGGCAAGGGACTGGGAAAAGGCGGAGCGAAACGGCACCGTAAGGTCCTAAGGGACAACATCCAGGGGATCACGAAGCCGGCAATAAGGAGGCTGGCCCGTAGGGGAGGGGTCAAGCGCATTAGCGGGCTCATCTACGAGGAGACACGTGGCGTCCTCAAGATCTTCCTCGAGAACGTCATCCGCGACGCCGTCACCTACACCGAGCACGCCCGCCGGAAGACCGTCACCGCCATGGACGTCGTTTACGCCCTCAAGCGCCAGGGTCGCACCCTCTACGGCTTCGGCGGCTGATTTAATCTCTGTTTTTTAATAATTAGGGTTTCTTGTGTATGTCTCGTGCCTCTTTCTTGTAATTTGTATCGACTGTGTCGTGTTTTGGAATTAAAGACACATGAATCTGATTCGCTGCTTCATTTTCTGTTTATCGAAATTAATTGAAAGAAATTAAGATTCGCTTCGGTAATTAACTGACAACAAATCTGACCAAATTATAAGAAGATTTGTGTTCGGTAAAAAGAAAACTGGTGTAAATGAGAATTAATTTGTAAAATAGTTGTTATAGTTGTTTTCCTAAGCTATTTAAGTTTTATAAAGGCGTTTGATGATTTCACAGAACTTCGAGTTTATGTTATTATAGAATATTTTTGCCTTTTTGAAAATGTTATGTAATTATGCAAGCCCATAACCTTATGAGGCCAACAGCTACCCTAAGTAAAGATCCATCACCGACATCGTGCGTAATAAGTACTACCCGCGAGAAAGCCCAATAGAGTACTCTTAAATAATATAAGCCTAATCAATAATGGAATAAACATCATTCAAAGTTTCAAATCCTTGTTATTTACAAAAATGACAACTAATTTTTGTGAATAGTTTACTTGAAATTAATCCATTTAGCATAATGTACCCTTTGAAATGGAATAATTAAAATTACCACGACATACATACACTATGCCTTTTATTTTTATTTCTGTAATTTACTATTTTTTGTAATCACACAACGTAAATACTTGAAATTAATTTCTGTATTTTTATTTTGTAAACTATTTTTATTTTCGTAATTAGAAGAAAATGGATAAAGTGAAAATTAAGCAATAACTGTTTATTTTATTTGGCGATCATTAAAAATACTATTTAAATTTTTATTAATTTCCTATATCTGATATTTAAATTTTCATAACTTAGTGTACCTTCTTACGTAATAAAAGTGAGTCACTATAGTATAGAACAGTTCTCAACTCATTATAGGTTGATATTTTTTTATAAGTAATAGTTTAATCAAAATATCTCGAGTTTGAATATAAAAAATGCAACAGTAGGGTATAAACTATAAACCAAAAATCACAAGAGAATTTGCCCAATAAATGGGTTTTCAACTTAGGTAACACGTCTCCATCAACCAAAGAAAAAGAAAAGTTCAGGTACTAAATGGGTTTTCTTCTGTACCTATAGAATGACTTCAAATGGTGTAGTAGGTGATAAAATGATTCTAATTTTATTTAAATTTAAAACAAGAGCAATCTTAAATTGATACACTTTGAATAGAACTTGCACTCATTTCTTAAATAGGTCCAATTTAAATAAAACTTACTGCTATTGTTGCTTATATAAAAAATGATCTACAAAAACCCAATTTGTTTCCCAATGAGAGAAAACATGATGACCATTAGTGATTTGATGATATTCAACATCTTAATTATGGTTGCTTCCAAGACAAACTTAGAAAAAATATTTTTTTACGTGGCAGACACAGTAATGCACACAAGTCCTCGTGTTTTTCTGTCTTATCCCGGGGCGGAACCAGAAAATTTAGGGAGTGAGAGCAATATAATTTTTTGGGTCTGACTAACATATGATAAATCGATAATGTGATATTTTGATTTTAATTTATAGGTTGATTAATTTTTTAGTGGAGTCAATTTCTAATTTTAGTAGAAACATATGTTAAAAAATATACCTAAGACTCCTATCTACATTTATATTATTCAGTCTTGTGAGCCGTTGTCTTTTTTTGGAAATTCAAATATAAATGAACAAACATGTGATGATATTTAAACAGATGCCAGCGAAACATAAGGAAGATAAATATATATAAAAGCTTTGTTAATTTCCCATCATGTGTATCACTTATCATAGATCCCATCTCATTGACCAAAATTAGTACTTCTCAGTCCTTTTAGAAACCCTAAAAAAAATTCGATTTACCCTTCTCAAAAAAAAAAGTCCATTTAGAATATTGTTGGAGTACAACATCTCTAGTCGACTTTTCAGCAGGATTCAAACCCAAATAGGCTGGATAGTATAAAATCGAAATAATCTCTAAATTAATCAGAAGACCTCTTCAATTAGTTAGAATCTCTTACTTGAACGAAACTAATTCCTATAAGAAAACATTGAATAAAGCTCATTCACCTATAAAAAAACACATTGAATAGTTAATAATATAATCCGTGCTTGCTAAAAACCCCATCTTTATTTACCAATCGCACATTACATATTTCCTAAAAAAAGCGCACATTACATCCTAGTCAACTCTATGATCTATTTGTCATGATATTTGTTACGGTTTTATCTCTTATGTTATGATTTATTTTTAAGATATTTATCTTAATTAATTACGATTATCTTTTCTAGTTATATTGTTTACTTTAGCTTATATAGAAACCCAATACATTGTAATTTAGATTTCTCCATCAAATCTTTTCTATTTATATCGGGTCTATTACATCTCTCTATTTATCTTAATTTTGTTCAAAGAAGCTTCAAAGAGGAGGGAGGGAGTCCACCCAAATTAAAACATCTCTCTCTAGCCATCTCCTGTTTGATTTGTTCTATTAATTTAATATATCCGTTTTCAGTTCTTCGTCATCTCCGAAGACACCATCTTCTCTTTACTAGATATTTTTCTTCACAGGAGACCAATTAAGAATTCATCCTCCTGTTCTTTTTCCCGTTCAAAATCTCTTTTTTTTGTTTGTTTGTTTGGATATTTGATTAATACGCAATTTATGGTTGGTAAACCACTTCAAGGAACAATCTTTGGGTTGAAATCATTTCTGGGTATTCCTTATTTGGACCATTAACTCATTCTCTGGTGTCCTTTTTCCATATCCCTCCTCATAAGGTAATTATTTTCTTTGGTTTTATATTGTTTGAAGTTTTGTTCTTTCCTCTCCTTGGTTGGATGGCAATGTGAGTAATTAAGGGGTTGGAATGGGAATTTGTGATGCTGCAACACCAAGTTTTGTATATGTTTTGCTTTCAAGGTTGTAAAAATGGAATCTTTGTGACTTGCAGATGTTGGATTTGTTAGAATTTGGTCAAACTTGATGAGCCAGGCTTGCTTGGTCTGATGTGATTTGGATTTGATTCCATCAATTTGGATATTGGATTCTCAAGGAGAGAACTTTGGAGGACCTGGAATTCCAATTCATTGCAGTTAGTTGGATTAGGTAGATGTAAATTGCTGTAAGATGGAGCTAGCAAGGGAAGTGTCATTGGACAATGGAGAGGTTGAGGACCTCGAAAGAGAATCCTTGGTCGATACACCTCTCAGGGAGGCTCCTCACTTGCGATCTCGTTTTCCCGGTATGGTGAGGCAAAAGGCTTACATCTTTGATGGTTGTGGGAACTTCTACACCAAAGAATGGGATCTTGCAGAAGGCCGCGGACAAGAGTTTTGTTGGTACCATGTAGAACTTCCAAAAAGTAACCAGAAGCTCTCACTATCCGCGCAATACCTCATCGATGTCCTTTGCCCTCCTTTGAAACTTCAAGACATTCTTTCGCTGGTTAGTAATGGACCCTTCTGTGCTCATGTTGATGGCGCTCTTGTGTTCAGAGTTAATTCTTCCGGTCCTACCTCCAGTGATTTTACTTTCAGATTAGCTGCTAGAGTTACTGAAAATTCAGTAATCACTGTATCGTTAGGTCGTGTTCCAAGATTGGGTTTCTCGCCAATGGGCCAATCTCTTTTGTCGGAGATTCCAACTGTGGAGAGTCCGTCTCCTCATCGAGGTGAGGATAAGGAAGGAGGTGGAATTGTGATCAGGGAACATGTTCTTGAGTTCTTACTGACAATGAATCACTCTGAGGAGGCTGATAATCCCGTTCCAGAATCTGTTTCAAATCTTGTCGTCCACATTATCGACACACATGTAGATCACTTGCAAGATGTTGTGGCTAAGCTTGAGATGGAGCTTGATACAGTGGAGCCTGAATTGGATAAAGGTTTGTTAAACATCTAAGACAATCAATCTTTGTTGAATTCCTTATGTTTTATTGGTGTGAGCAAAATTTTGGTATGCTCTGAAGAAACATATGCATATGATGTTGAACCTCTTTGGTGTACACCAGACTGTGACAGAAATAAACGAAGTCGAGTCATGGATGAATGGAAGATAAAGCTCAATGATAGGCATGGATGGCAAATTAGTTAGATTTCCATTTAGTGCTTTACTTAATGGGGTTGCACACTTAAGCACTTCGTATTTTTTGTATCAAGTTTGCAGTATTTGAATTCACAACTCGTATACCAGATTTACACGTATTTTTTGAATTCACAACACGTATACCAGATTCAAGTTTAATTCACAGCTCCGCTCAATCATTATACCAGATTTACACGTAAAAAAAGCAACCACTATTAACTCTTTTTTTCCTAATTGGATCTTGGTACTTTTGATGTTGGAGCCCTTTAGAATTTGCATGTTTGAACAATTCTTTATGCTGCAGGAGGTTCTACTTTAAAGAAACAAATGCTAGACGAGAGAAGATTCCCCAAAATGCATCTTAATCTGCAGCGTCTCCTTCAGGTTCTTTCTTTGAGCATGTAAATTTTCTCTTTGTACTGGCTGACTTGTTTGTTCAATTGGTTGAAGAATCTCGGATATAATCTGTTCCCGGGAAAGACAAACGAAATTGAAGTCTGATAATCTTATTTGTTTCTGGGCATTAACATGGATTCCCATGAGAACTAGTGTCCAACTTGTAAACTTGGTTGACAAGAAATGGAAAAGAATAGTACCATTTATCAACTGATCTGACTAGTTCCAGTGTTCCGGATAACTAAATTATGTTATATATATCAAAGAAACATAGCGGTTTTGTACTGTTCTTATTGTGGAGTTAAGCGTCTGCAATGTTTTTTTCCCGGGTAGTGAAAGTTTATGCCCCTCTGTTTATTTCAAATATTTTTTTACTTCCCATGGCTGTTTCATGTCATCTGTTGTCATTATCTGTTGCGTCTTATGATTTCCTTGAATAATGGACGCTTACTGAACTTCATAGCAAACTGGCATAGGTGATTGCACATGGGGAGCAAGTCTTCCCTCGAGTTAAAGAAAAATGTTCGACAAAGCCTTGGTTTGCAAGTGAGGACATTACGTCTTTGGAAGAGTTAATTGGAAGGCTTAGGAGACTAAAAGAGAATGTGGGGTTCATAGCAAATCGCGTTACAGCAATCCAAGCAGGTCTAGATAGCTGGCAGGCTGAGCAAATAAACAGGAAGCTCTATTACCTTTCATTCCTTTCCATCATATTCCTTCCGTTGTCCATCATTACCGGAGGTATGCGTCTCTCTCTCTATAGTATCACTTTGCAGTGTTTACAAATGATCACGAGAACCATCTAAAGGCGACCGACCACCTTTCTGCTGATTTGTGACAGTGTTTGGCATGAACGTCGGTGGAGTTCCTTGGACAGATCAGAAGAACCCGGCTCTTAAAGATGGTTTTCGGAATGTAATGTTTCTCTGTCTCGCGATGCTGGTCCTTGTTCTGCTGTGCTTCCTCTTCCCATTTCTTTACAGCTACATAGCTGCTTGGAGAAGGAAGATGGCGATCAAGGGGAGCTGGTCCTTGAACAGAAAATCATTCCTGAGGAGAACCCTTCGAGATCCAGACCGAGGAGGTTATCTCCGAATCTAAACATCATTTTGCTCGAATCAGAAACTTCTATTTCTCCGACTACCTGAATCCATTCGGAGATCCTTTCTGGTCATCATTTTGTTCTTCCAGATGGGTTGACACTATATGGCTCGTCCTGCGCCGTGCCTGACCTCTTCGTCGATTCTACTTTGCTTCGAAACCATGGCCGCGGATGGCAAACGTTGCTTCACCCACATTTGTTCATGTCCATGTCGTAATTGTAAGTTTTTTTTGTAAGAGTTGAAACTGTAAGTTGAAGTACCATTCTTTTCAGGGTCTTGTAACTTGGTGTACATGTTGTAACATTGCATCTTTTGAACTCTGTAGGTTACTATAAATTGATTAAAAAAAGGATGAAATTCTAACCATTTATACCAAAAGACACTGGTGAAAGAACTATCGTAACATTTTCCAATATTGTTGTCCATAATCGAGAATTCTTTTTCTGAGTTTGTTATTTTATATTTTGTTGATAGAATTAGAGAGGAGACCTGAATCCAAGTATCAGAATCGAAGACGGTGAGAGGAGACGGAAATTAGAATAAAAGATGATGGATGAAGGTGTTCGTTCTAGGTTAATTAAAACATTTACGCCTGTTTGAAAAGGCTTAAAAATAGGAAATGAAATTACTTTTCGGAGTTTTAAAAAACTTAGTTTGTTTGGAACCAAATATTTTCGAAAAGAAATTTTTATTTTGTTTAAAAATTCGGATTTAGAATTTTTTTGAAATTAGGTCGGATTTGTAGGGGACTAAACCAGATTTGATAATAAAATGTCTATTATACCCTTTGAATGAAATTTTTCTATCTCACCTGGAATTGTTAGGAGGGTGTTTATGTAATATTTCAAATCAATTCCCAAAATTTAACTTATGGTTCCAAACAAGAAAATAGGAAAGTGATTTCTTTCCATTACCATTAGGAATTGGAAATGAAATTTCTTTCCTATCGAAATTGGTTCCAAACAGGTTGTTAGAGTTCGAGTTCTTAAATTGGTCGGAGCAGTTGAATATTCATAAATCAAAAAATAATAATATCTAGTTTAAAAATAATTAAATGCGTAAACTTTTCTATCCACCTAGGGTGCCATGAATTAAATTCGATTCGTCAAATTAGATTCAAATTCGAATTCGAATACGAATTCAAATTTGTATTCTAATTCGTCTTTGAACGAATCAAATCTGAATACACACATCACAACTTCATCAATTCGTCCAATTATTCGGCAAATTAAATTTTCGATGCGCCGAATATTTGTCAAATTATGTATAAAAAAATAAAGAAAAAGGTACCGTTTTGTACCCTGTGGTTTCACCTTTCGCTATAGGACCGTTTCGTTCAAAAATAATAAATCAGATCGAAGTTATTTCAAAAATTATCAACCTACAGTCCCGACCTGGTCCGGGTGACTTTCGAACCTACTTGACCGCCACATCATCAAAACGACGCCACTTCAGTCCAACATGACATGATGAACGGGCGACTTAATGGAAGGCCACATCATTCCCAAAAATTACCTAAATAGTCAAAACTCTTTACAATATTTTTCAAAACCCCCAATATAATATGATCCAAAAAAACCCTAGAATTTCCCTTCTTCCTCCCTGCAGTGCAGCAAGACCTGGAGACATAAATACCATCCCTGAATTTTCCTCTCCAACTAGAACTCAAAATTTTCCTCTTCGGTAGCAACGCTCTCTCCTTCATTAAACAACTCGGTCTAAGGTTGTAGCTCACTTTTCAAGCTCGGTAGTAAGTAGCAACGTCCAACCTCAACGTGGAAGAAAATTTGGGTCGCTTGCAATCTTCATGACACCAAAATGAGTAGAAGTTCTTCTCTATCAATTGGGTCTCAAAAATCGAAGGTGAAGATGTGCAACTGTGGAGTTTGTTCGTCTATTCGAATGGCACAGACAGATTCAAATATGGGAAGATATTTTTATAAGTGTGGTAGATATAATGAGAATGGGAAAAAGAAGTGTAATTTTTTCCAATGGCGTGATCCGCCGACGTGCAAATGGGGGTTAGAGATGTTGCCAACTCTACTCGAATCCATAAAGCTCAACATATTGAAGATCTCTCTATCCTTGTTGAGGAACTACAAGCTAATATTCAAAAGCTAATGAAGATGCTTGTGAAATGGAGTTGGCATTGAATAACATTGAGAAAAAGAGCCAAATATATCGTCGTTGTCTTGTAATTGTCATTTTAGTTGGCATGACTTGAAAATAGTTTGCTTAGTTACTTGTTGTAATGTTTGCTTAGTAACCTGATGTAAGATTGTTATCTAATTTACTTGTTGTAATGTTTGCTTCGTTTAGTTACTTGCTACCTTCTTATATACAAGTAACTATGAAACATATCACAAATAATTACAATAAAACATGTCCAAAAAAGGTTCTTACTTGTCCATAACAATTGCTACGAAACATGTCCAAAATATTTTTGGCATGCTCGGTAGAACCAAGGAGGGCGTCTGAGAAGGCGATCTAACCTTTGCTCAGTCAAGGTGTCCAAGAACGCTGCTGCTCAAGCCACCTCCAAGGAGGCGGCATCACCCTCTTCTCAGCAACTCGTTGGGAAGAATCAGTCCAATGCGGCTTTTACCAAGGAAGTGGTGCCACCATCCTCTCAAATACCCGTTGGGGGGAATTTATCCAACATGGCTTCTCACAAGGAGCAGGCCCTTCATAATACCCAACTGAGTATGGGGAAGAACTCCAACAACACGGCTTCCTTTAGGGAGCTGGCAGACTAAGACTTCATCACGGAGGAGAGGTTCAGCTCTTTCGTTACCCGACTAGAGCAGATGGCAAAAGACCAAAAGCTTGTTAAGGAAGAGGCTATCAGGAAGCACACTGAAGGGGCCATCACAAGAGGACTCGCCAACCAGGCGGACAACGTCTTTCAACATATGGCTGAGATGGAAATTCGATGCCTCGATGAGTATGTCAATCAGACTATACTCCCGACCATAACCTTCAAGATAGCGAAGGTGCAACACCTAGGGATTGGCGTATCCACCGGACTAGCTGTACCCGCCCAATCGATCTTCGGGCAACCATGGACAGGTCCTATGCCTTTCATCATGGCTCTGCCAATGCCGGGGTGTTCGATTATTGTCCACCACCTGGAACTCCTATGTATCCCCCGTTCCAAGTAACTTCTAGTATGGGGATGGAAACACAAGGAATGAACTACTTAGGATACTATGAGACCGCAAAGACGGGGGCTAGAAATATCCAGGCAGAATCGAGCCGGTACCAACCGGCTCCAACTCAAGAATGATTATACCCATTTGGGGTTGTGGCCGACGAAAATTTCTTTGTCAAATTATGTATTAATAAATATATATATATATATATATATATATAAGTTTAATACAAAAAATGGGGTAAGGCCATTCAGGAAATTCAAATTCTTGTGAAAATTGCATGTGGTTGTGTCAATTGTTGAACATTGGATCTTTGTCACAAGAATTTTTGACCCCTCCCTCAAATTTCAATTTATTCTTTTCTTTATTTGTATTTGGTATTTTGGAGATTTATGTTAAGTAACTCCATAAAAGTAAGAGAGTTATGTGAACTTTGATTCTTTTGGACCTAAGGGTACGTAATTAACTTAATTTATTACATATAGTGCAACTTCATTTTTATTTTCCTAAAATGTTTAAAAATTATAATAAAATTTTTAAAATCAAAAAATAAATTTGATTTCAATTGTTTATATTTCATATTCATATTCATCTTTGGATGAATTAAATACGAATCATAATTTTGTTAGTTTGAATTTGACGAATTATAATTCGATCACCAATAAATTAATCAAATAGAATACCACTCTGCTGCGCAGCGTATCCTCATAAAAAACACAGCATCCTCACCAAAACGTTGTCGTTTTGGATCTAAAGTGAAATGGGGAAAAGGATAATTTCACCCCCTCAAAAATGGAAAAAAAAAGAGAGGATAATTTTAAAAGATAATTACTGAGAGGACCCCTGGGTATAGTCAAATAGATTCTGAGGATCCTATAGTTTGGCTACTATTATACATTCTGGTTCCTGTGGCCAGAATCGATAATTTTTTCGGCGAACTCCCCACCTGAAATGTCTCAAATGTCCTTACACAAAAAGATAAAAAATTTATCTCTCCTCTCTTCTCTTCTCCTCTCCCTTCTCCCACGCTTCCCCATCTCCATGTCGGCGCCGAGCCGCCACCCTTTCCCGATGCCCCAGTCCCTCTTCGACTGGCTCGGCTCGCTCGCGTCGTGGGGGGCCCAACCGGGCACCAAGAACGTCCACAACCTCTAGCTCGAGCTCATCGAGGGCGACATCTCGCTCGTCGATTTGACGCTGCCGTTTAGGACCCTCCACGTTGCCACGGTCTGGGTCATCCGGAATGGCCGGGTGCTCATCGAGGCCCACCAGGAGCTCTCGAAGGTAGTCTCAGGGACCAGTTTAGGCCCCTTTTGGAGAAGATCAAGCCCGGTGAGACGCCGGAGGCGGCTGCACTCCAGGCGGTCAGTGAGGAGCTTAGGTCGGTCCTAGATGGCCGCAGAGAAGTTCGGATCGTCCCGGGGACATATATGGAGACTATGGAGGAGAGGCATTCGGCCTCCTACCCAGGGATGCCCGCGAGGTACGTGCTGTATTCGATGGAAGCGGTGGTCGACGGGCTGCCGGAAAAGGAGGAGTTTGTTGAGCCGGGTCCGATCACCTTAGGTTATTGGGTTTTTTTTTTGCTTTTCCGGTCCCTGTAGGCCTAGGGGTATTTTAGACATTTCAGGTGGAGAGTTCGCCGAAAAAATTGCTGATTCTGGCTACAGGGACCGGAATGTATAAAAGTAGTCAAACTACAGAGTCTATTTGACTATACCCTGGGTCCTCAGTAATTATCTCTAATTTTAAACCCTCCCTCCTCCCGAGTCCAAAAGAAAAAGCCCCGACACTCGCCCCCAAAACCCTAACCGGCGATTCGGATCAGGGAGGAGGAGGAAGGCGAGCCTGTTGGACGAGACCTCTGTCTCCAGATCGAATGGCAGCGTCTCAATGAACCGGGCGGTGAACCGGTGGAATGGGAGGCTGTTCTCCGAGCGGTACTAGGAGATTCTGGAGAAGCGGAAGATGCTATCCGTTTGGCACAAGAAGGAGGAGTTCTTATCCTCTCTTAGGAACAACCAGATCCTCATCCTCGTCGGTGAGACCGGTAGCGGTAAGTCCACCCAGATACCTCAATTTGTTCTTGATAATGTGAACGTGGACAAGCGGGGGAAGTGGATGGTCGGGTGCACCCAGCCCATGAGGGTGGCAGTGATGTCGGTGTCTCATCGTGTTGCTGAGGGGATGGATGTAAGTATTGGCGAGGAGGTCGGTTACAACATCCGTTTTGAGGATTGCAGCGGCCCTAGAACTGTGTTGAAGTACCTGACTGATGGTATGCTGCTGAGAGAGGCAATGACGGATCCGCTTCTTGAGCCTTACAATGTGATTATTCTCGATGAGGCTCACGAGAGGACTCTGGCCACTGATGTGTTATTTGCGCTGCTCAAGCAAGTGCTGAGGAATCGGCCTGAACTCAAACTGGTTGTTATGAGCGCCTCCATGATGGAGGCTGAGAAGTTTCATGTTTATTTTTGCAGAGCCCCCATTATGAGGATTCCTAGTGTTTTCCATCCAGTAGAGATTATCTACACCCAAGAGCATGTGGACGATTACGTTGAAGTAGTAATCCAAAGGGTGCTGCAAATACACCAAAATGAGTCTCCTGGAGACATACTTGTATTCCTTATCGGTGAAGAAGAGATTGAAGATGCGTGCCATAAGATAAAAGAGGCGCTTGGAATCGTGGTCTTGCGGGACCAGACTGGTCCTGTGAATGTTGTTCCTTTGTATTCTACTCTACCTCCTGCAATGCAGCAGAAGATATTCGACCCTGCTCCCCCTTCATCAGCTGATGCTGGATGGAAGATTAATGTATCAACAAGCGTTGCAGAAACTTCTTTGACCATTGATGTAATTGTAATTGTGTATGTTATTGACCAACGTTTTGTTGTTCATAAAGTTTACAGACCACGTATTTGTGTGGAGTCATTGTTGCTGTCCGTAATATCCAAGGCTAGTGCAAATCAGAGAGCAGGTCGTGCCAGAAGCCTGGAAAATGTTTCAGGCTTTACACGCAGCAGAGCTTCAACAACGATCTCCAATCTCTGACCTATCCTGGGATTTTACGGTCAGACCTTGCTAACACAGTGTTAACGTTGAAGAAGCTTGGGATTGATGATCTAGCGAACTTCAATTTCATGGACCCCCCAGCACCTGAGACATTGGCGCGAGCTTTTGATATGTTGATTTATTTGGGTGCTCTAGATGACGACGGTAATTTGACCAAGCTTGGAGAGATTATGAGTGAGTTCCCCTTGGACCCTCAGATGGCAAAGATGCTTGTGGTTAGTCCGGAGTTCAACTGCTCAAATGAGATTCTGACTGTTTCAGCCATGCTTTCTGTACCCAATTGCTTTGATTGCCCCTGGGACCTCAAAAAGGCCACGGATGAAGCAAAAGCTAGGTTTAGAGACCTTCACGGGGATCACCTCGCACTGCTGAACGTCTACAATGCATACAAACAGAACAACGAGGATCCTATTTGGTGCTATGAAAATTTTATCAATGCCAGGGCACTGAAGTGTGCTGATAATGTCAGACAACAGCTTGTTTGCATTATGGACAGACATAATCTTAAACTATATAGCACTGACTTCAGCAGTTGTTATTATTACATCAATATAAAGAAGGCTATGCTAGCTGGGTATTTTATGTAGGCTGCCCATTTGGAACGCCCCGGACATTACTTGACAGTGAAAGGTCATCAAGTGGTGCACTTGCATCGGTCAAATTGTTTAGATCACGAGCCAGAATGGGTAATATATAACGAGTATGTGGAAACGACCAGCGGGCTCTCTGTATGGACAGTGACAGAATTCCCTGGTGAATTGTTGGTAGATGTCACACCGGACTACTACGATATGTACAAGAAGCGAGAGAGGGAAAATGATGTGAATAAGAGCAGAAGATGAGGTTTGTACTCTCTCTTGTTGCTACTTCTCCACGAAGGACATGAAGTGGTGCAGACGTGCAGTCGAGATGTCAGTTTTAGTCCATGCATGCGGGTATTGTACAACTTGTTCTCTTGATGTATGGATTCTCATATTTTCTGCAGCTTTATACAAGCGCATTGATACTTCACGAAACCAATTAGCCTTAAGTGACAAAAACAATCAATCTTTGTTGAGTTTCTTTTGTTTCATTGGCGTGAGTAACAGAGGTCGTATTGCTTTTGCTCTACTTTGAAGAAACATGTGTATATGATGTTGAAGCTCTTTGGTGTACACCGACAGAAATAAACGAAGCTAAAGCTCAACGATAAGCATGAATAGAAAATTTTATAGATTTCCACTTTAGTGCTTTACTTAAATAGGAAAAAATTACAATCTAAGCACTTCATATTATTTACATATAAATATGTATATGTACATATATAAGCACTTCAGGTTCTTTCTTTGAGCTTGTAAAGTGTTCTTTACTTTGTACTGGCTGACCTGTTTACCTCAATGGATTAAAGAAAAATGTTTGACAAAGCCTTGGTTTGCAAGCGAGGACATTACATCTTTGGAAGAGTAAATCGAAAGGCTTATGAGACTAAAAGAGAATGTAGGATCGTGTTACAGCATTGTTTACAAGATTATGAGAACCATCTAAAGGCGACCATCTTTCTGCTAATTTTTTTTGTAGTGTTTGGCATGAACGTCGGTGGAGTTCCGTGGACAGATCATAAGAACCCAGCTCTTGAAGATGGATTTCAGAACGTAATGTTTCTCTGTCTCGAGATGCTGGTCCTTGTTCTGCTGTGCTTCCTCTCCCCATTTCTTTATAGCTACATAGCTGCTTGGAGAAGGAAGATGGCCATCAAGAGGAGCTGGTCCTTAAACAGAAATCATTCCTGAGGAGAACCCTTCGAGCTCTAGACCGAGGAGGTTATCTCTGAATCTAAACGTAACAAACACGTCATATGTTTTTCCCGGACCATATTGCTCGAATCAGAACCTTCTCTTTCTCCGACACCCGAATCCATTCGGAGATCCTTTCTAGTTGTCATTTTGTTATTCCCAGATCGATTGACACTGTACGCCTTGGCCTGCGCTGTGCCTGACCTCTTTGTCGATTCTACTTTGCTTCGAAACCATGGCCGCGGATGGCAAACGTTGCTTCACCCACATTTGTTTATGTCCATGTTGTAATTGTAAGTTTCTTTGTAGGAGTTGACACTGTAAGTTGAAGTACCATTCTTTTCAGGATCTTGTAACTTGGTGTACATGTTTGTAACATTTTTTTGGATAAATTACTCTAAGGCCCCTGGTATTTGGTATATTTCACGCTCGCCCCCATGTATTCCGGTAATCGATTAAAATCTCTCAGATGTTTGGTTTTATTATACTCTCAGGGCCCTCGCTGATGTCAGCGATCAATTTTCTCATAGAAATGACTTATATGCCCTTACAGTAAATAAAAAAATTAGATGAAGCTGCAGAATGACAAGTCGAGACCCATTCTCGACGAGCATCTCAAGTCGAGGTCGCCGACGAGCAGCTCAAGCCAAGTCGAGACCCATTCTCGACCACGACGATGACCCTCGGGGGAGATTCTGTTTTGTTTACGCCGAGGTCGATTGAGAGGCAGCCAAATCGAGGTCGCCGGAGCAGCTCAAGCCAAGTCGAGACCCATTCTCGACCATGACGACGATGACCCTCGGGGGAGATTCCGTTCTGTCTACGCCGAGGTCGATGGAGAGGCGGCCAAGTCGAGGTCGTCGACTAGCAGCTCAAGCCAAGTCGAGACCCGTTCTGGACCACCACCACGACGACCCTCAGGAGAGATTCTATTCTGTCTACGCTGCGAACATGTCGTCGCCGCTGTGTGGTGGGTCTTTCAATCGTGGAGGCGTGGTGGGCCCTTCAATCGTGGCCCCTGGACGCCAGGAGGTCACCGTAAAGATGGTGTTCGAAATCGAAGGCAAGTTTTTTCGGTCTGATTTTGATTTTGAGGTCTGAATTTTGTATTTTGATTTTGATTTTTGGTCGCCGAAAATTTTTTGTTAGCCGGAAAGATGACCGGATATTTTAGTTGACCGGACCAAGGGTATAATGATCATTTTAGTAATAAAATAATAATATTTTGACAGCTGACATCAACGAGGGACGTGAGAGTATAATAAAACCAAACCTCGGGGAGTTTTTAATCGATTACCAGAATATAGGAGGGCGAGCGTGAAATATACCAAACACTAGGGGCCTGAGCGTGAAATAATGTATCTATATTTATATTCGATCTTACATGAATTGTCCCATCTATCTTTCTGATGAGCGATTGCCCATTTTATTTCAGGGCGAGAGAGAGATTGTATCGATAAAAGTATAATCAATAAGATTTTCTTAATCATTCAGGTTCAAAAAATATTTCGCCTAATAACATAACGCGTAAGACGATTTGACGAGATCTAAGATTTAAAGGTACATTCTTGTGTAAAAATTTTATCTTAAAAAAAAACAAGGTTCCTGAGATGACCAGTAATTTTCCCATTAACTCGTTTTTTAGCCTTTAAGAGAATTTCCGGTGAACATTGAACAATCAATTTGAAGCAAATACCTCTCTGCACGCTGTCGCTTGAACACACACGCTCCGTCTCTTTTCGTCTCGGTTGGAGTAGGAGATCTAAAAACTAAAAAGGATAAAACTTCGAAAAAGAAAACACAAATCCAAAACCGTAAATGGCTTCGTCGGCCCTCCTCCGTTCTCTCCGCCGCCGCGACGTCTCCTCCGCCGCCGCCTACCGTCTCGTAAGCCCTTCGCCTCTCTCTCTCTCTCTAAACTGATAGTAGTAGAATCAATCGCTTCGAAGCGTTTTTCCTTTTCTCTGTTTATTAGTTACTTTGCTTTTTTCATTTTAATTTCTTTGTCACTTAGGGTTAGGTTTCCGTTGATCAGATTTGGAATAGCGATCGGTTCGTTGCTTTAGCTGTTCACTTGATTCGTACTGAGATCCGGTGGGGCCCGGCTTGTGTAGAAATGGGACCCGCTTTTTAGGGTTTTCGATCGCGTTTGCTCTGATTGCTTGTGGGTGTAATGCAATGGCTTCTTATGTAGCTCACTGGAAATGTAAATCCCGCGCGGAGCTGGGGCAATCTCTCGAGGCCCTTCAGGTGATTCCGCTTTTTCGATGATTCCCTGCCCACTGTTTGCCATATCTCCGGTGTGCTTACGTGTTTTTGTTTGTATCGCGATTGCAGCTCGGTTGGTGGTGAATTGGGTGCTGCAAGTTCTCGCGTGATTGATGTGGAGGTGGGGGGGTGCTTTGTCGGGTTAGTGTGGCGATTGTTTGCTCTTTGTTTGGTTCTAACGGGTTGGCAACTTAACTGCAGAACTCCAAGGCTGTACCTACTGCTGAGGAGGTGAGGACATCGCCCTCCATGTTTGTGTTCAGTCCGCTAGGAGCGCAGCTCGCGGGTACTCCTATCAAAAGACAGGCTCTGTCTAACCCAGCTGATGCGCTGTTGGGAAATCATCGTGTAATGAGTACAACATCAGGGGAGGCTCATCAGGGCTCTCGTCAGGTGCTTCGCCCATTGTCCCCTCACCTTCCTGTTTACAGGCCACAGGTTTCTTCAACATCTTCAATTTTCAATAGGATCACTGCGGCTTTCCTCACCGGTGTTGTCCTCGCATTCTATCTTCTTTTCATGAAAATCGGTCCAATTTGCTACACCTTCGAGAGTTTCTACCAGTTGTTGTTCTACTCATCAAAGCTCACCCTACTCTCCGTCGAGCTCTCCGCCTTAGCCCTTGCCTACCATGTGTATCACAGCCTTCCTCATATATTCCGTTAGCTCAGCAGGTAATCTGTATAATGGCACATGTCGGGTTTCCGTGATTTTCCCCGGACGTCGCTCAACTCGAAACTGGAAGATATTGAATAAGCCAAGTGGTTGTTCTTGCGGCTGTCTTTTGTTTTGCAAGTACTTGTCTGATTGTTCTCTTCAATTGTGATCAGCATGAGTGCTATTCTCTTCTTAATTCAGATTGTTTTGTTGGATAATCCGGATTCAATGCTTTTATGAAAGAAAACCATCACCCTGTCCCCAGGCCCTTACTACTGTTTTCACTAGTTCTAACTCGAGACTTTTTGGCCCTTGCTACTGTTTTCACTAGTTCTAACTCGAGACTTTTTGGCCCTTACTACTGTTTTCACTAGTTCTAACTCGAGACTTCTTATTCTAACTAGATTGTATGTTGGTAGATGGTAGAATGATATCGTGGAGCTAAGCATTATTTCATACACTGGCAAAACATTTCGATGGGAAGTTTATTTGATTCAAAACAATAGAAAATCTACATTGCAAAGAGAATTTTATCTTAGATTTCCATATGGTCTACAAATGGGATACCACGACAACGAAAATTAAATGAATTAAATCCTAGCCTCCAAGCAATAATTTTAGGTTTTTAAATTTTTTTTGATAATTAACGGATGAAATTAAAATATTAAACGTAACTCATGAAGTGTATGTATACTCTATTCAAGATATTCATAACTATGATTTTCATTATTTTTGAAAGAGTAAAAATATACACATAAAAAACTTTAGTTTGTACAATCTTGCGGCGACCCCAATCTTGTAGGACCCTCATAAAAAAATCTAACACAGACACTGGAAATAAAACAAAGGAATAAGATTTTTAAAAATTCGAAACTATTTTCATACATTCCTAACCACTTGATTAAAATATTTTAGTATATGCTAAAATATATTATTATTTTTGAATAAAAGTGATCTCGCCGTTGACGTAGCTATACGATAAAAAATGAATGATGATATAAATATATTCTTTTGGTAAACATTAGTCAACTTGAGTATTATCAAATCTTAATAATTTTTCAATAATATCTTTTCATGAATCCAAATCTCATTAAATAAATTAACTTAATTACCAACTAAATCCCTTTTAGTGATGAATTTTTTAATAGTATTTTTTTCAAATCCAAACTTTACAAATTAAATTATTTACCAGCAATTAACAATTAAACATATTTGAACCGAGGAGGAAAATGAATTCTCCCGGAATTAACAATTAAGCAACGGGACGGGACCCTTATAAAGACGAAATCGAGATAGTAAAAAAGTTAATTAAATTTACCTTTGGCCGAAAAAATCTGACAGAAATTAACCCCATGGGAAACGGTAAAAAAGTTGATTAAATTGGAAGCGGAAGAAAGCTGCTCTAAAACCCTAATTCCTCCCACACAAGGGAACCAGTCACCCAGCTTCCAAGAGAGAGGAGGGTTTATCATCCCCAAAACCCTAATTCTTCCTCCGCGCCGCGCCCTTGTTCCTAAATTAATAGTTTTTTTTGAGGAAAAAATTAATAGTTAAAGATTGGATTTTTATTAGAAAGATCGGGACTTTTTCTGTTTTTCGTGTAATTTATGGGAATGGGGAGTAAGAAAAGGAGCTTAGGATCGGTAGAGGAAGAAGCCCAGAAGGTGGGAGGGGAAAACCCTAATGAGGAGGGCAACAAGAAGATGAAGAAGGAGAAGAAGAAGAAGCAAAAGGACGGTGAGCTTGACGCAGTTAAGCCGATGGAGACGGAGAAGAAGAGGAGGGCATTCGACAAGGAGCGCCGCGGGGCTGCTGCCGTTCCGGGGAAGGACGAGGCGGCGAGGAGGCCGGCCGGGAAGGGTGGTGTTGGCCAGAGTTCGGAATGGTTGGACAACGGGTTGCCCAAGTTCCATATTGATGTTTTTAGGGACTTGGCTGTGGCTGATGTTTCGGTGAGGTCAGCGGCCTTGGAGAGGCTTGTTTCGGAGCTGTGTGCTGTCCAGGAGGCGTATGAGAGGGTGGAGGATAAAGGGTTGGTCGAGGGTGGGTTGAAGTTGGAGGCTGAGAAGGACGATGGGTTGAATGATTGCGCCCCTTCGGTGAGGTATGCGGTTAGGAGGCTTATCCGGGGTGCTTCCTCTTCCAGGGAGGTAATGGGAAACAAATTAGCTTTTTGTGATTGTTTTGTTGCTCCAAATGTTTTGAAATTGAGTTGTCTTTCGATTTGGCTTTCGCTTTCAGTGTGCAAGACAAGGGTTTGCTTTAGGTCTTTCTTTACTGGTTAGTAAAATTCCCAGCATCAAGTTAGACTCCTTGCTGAAGTTGATAGTGGAGCTGCTTGAAGTTTCTTCGTCGATGAAGGGCCAGGTGTGTGGAAGTTTGTTTTGTCTTTGCAATCAAGTGTTGTTTTTTTTTGGTAGCTACATGTTGTGCTCCGGTACTATGGATGTTTAAACTGCAATTTTTTTTTAATTTCAGGAAGCCAAGGATTGTCTCTTAGGTCGCCTGTTTGCTTATGGTGCCATCGCCCGGTCTAGAAGACTGGTTAGAGAGTGGAGTTCTGATCACTCTACGCCATATATTAAGGAATTGACTGGTCATCTTATCTCACTTGCTTCAAAGAAGCGTTATTTGCAAGAGCCTGCTGTTGCCATTATTGTAGACTTGGTTGAACAGGTACGGCTGGTGCCACAGTGTTCTTGCATTTTTAATGTTCCTTGAAGAAATTATCATGGGAAAATTTGATCTGTATCATCTCCTCCATGTGTTGAACACGGATTGAAATTTATGGGTGAACTACCTGTTGTAGCCGAAACTGCCAAAGTTCATGCTCTTACTACTTGTTGCATAGAATTCACAGTTTTTTACTAGTTAAAACAGATAGAACCAGATTTACTAGTTTGCTTTGTCATCCACTGAGAGGTGTTTTAAGTTTATTCATTTGTTATCTGAAGCAATGCGGCATCTTTTTGCCTCTGCTCCAATTATGTAGGCTGTGCATTTTCCAGAATTTTCTTGGTGTATTTTCCATGTTATTTATTTACGCAAGTGGCGGCAATGTTTGAAAAGGCTGCAAGAATCCCATCAAATGTGATTTCTTTTTATGAGTTCTAAATTCGTTAATGTACTTGTATATGACTTGACCACACAAAAATTTATAAAGCAGGTGCATGGTTAACTGTGTTTCTGTAACATACTACCAATTGGTAACTGCTTCCAGGAGCTGGTTTTGCTGCTAATTTCTTATCCTAGTTTGTTCTCTCTTTGGTGTTGTTTTAGCTCGGTAATAGAATTCCTTCTATGAGATTAGCAACTTCTTCTGTTTAGCCTGCTTTATCTTTTATTAAGAAACTGTATTATGACTGCTATTTTGTGGTTTGATGGGTTTTGTTTCAGATACCCAGTGAGGCAGTGGCAAATAATATACTCGAAGCTCCTGGAGTATGCGAGTGGTTTGAAAGTGCCACTGAGATTGGGAATCCAGATGCTTTGTTATTGGCTTTGAAAATTCAGGAGAAAGTTCCTGCTCTCAAGGCAACCTTTGGGAGAATTTTGCCTAATCCCTTCAGCCCAAGCAAACTATTTTCTTCCGATCACTTGTCCTTGATTTCTAATTGTTTGAAGGTGATTCCTGTAATGTTTTCTCGCCAATTTTTAAAAGATGGCTTTAATTAAGATTAACAGGATTCCCTTTTTTTGGATGTCAGGAAGCAACATTTTGTCAACCTCGAGTACACAGTGTGTGGCCTATTCTGGTAAACATCTTATTGCCTGAGACAATAGTGCAACCTGAAGATGTTGTTTCAGCATCGAATTCTTTAAAGAAGCACAAAAAGGGTCGCAGAGTTGGTTCTTCAGAGGAAGAAATTGCCAATGGTGTTAAGAATTTATCTGAAGTTATTATTGAAGGATCTCTTCTTTTGTCTTCGCATGACCGTAAGCACTTGGCGCTTGATATTGTGCTTCTTCTCCTCCCAAGGCTACCTGCATCTTTTGTTCCAATTGTTCTCTCTGACAAACTCGTGCAGTGCCTTGTGGATATTCTTGCCACCAGAGAATCTTGGCTCTACAAGGTTGGGCAGCATTTTTTGAAAGAGTTATCAAAATGGGTAGAAAATGATGATGTTCGAAGGGTTGCCGTTATTGTGGCTTTACAGAAACACAGTAATGGAAGGTTTGATTCCATCACAAGGATGAAAACAATAAAAATGTTGGTAGAGGGGTTCAAAACAGAATCTGGTTGCATGCTCTTTATTCAGAATCTAACTAATATCTTTGTGGATGACGGTCATGCTTCTGATGAGCCTTCAGACCAGAGCCAGACAACTGATGATAATTCAGAGATAGGATCAATCGAGGACAAGGATTCAGCTAATCAATTGGGAAATCCTGAATCTTTGAGAATTTGGATTGTCGAAGCACTTCCTAATATTCAGAAACATTTAAAGCTGGATCCTGATGCAACTTTTCGGGTGCATAAGGAGATTTTGAAGTTTTTGGCTGTTCAATGTCTGTTCTCTGCTTCCCTTGGCTCAGAGGTGACATCTTTTGAATTGCAGGAAAAGTTCACATGGCCAAAAGCTGCTGTCTCCAGCACTATTTGTAATCTGGGTATCGAACAGATACAATTGTTGCTGGCAAGTGCGCAAAAGATGGAGGGTTCACATACCTTTTCTAATAGCCCAGAGTCATATGATCTTGGTTCTTTTTTTATGCGTTTCCTAAGCACATTACGAAGCATCCCATCAGTTTCGCTGTTTCGCTCTCTGAGTGTTGAGGATGAAGAAGCTTTTACAAAATTGCAAGAAATGGATGCTGAGCTTTCTAGAGAGGTGAATCTTCTTCGATCCTTATTTCTTTTTTTAAGAGCAACAGTTGATATCTATTATTGTTACGTGTGCATGGCATTTATGTCTTTTCTTCCAGTTCAGTTCTTAACTGATTAGTTGCTTGAACATGGTTGTGGTGGTTTCTAGAGAGGTGAATCTTCTTCGATCCTTATTTCTTTTTTTAAGAGCAACAGTTGATATCTATTATTGTTACGTGTGCATGGCATTTATGTCTTTTCTTCCAGTTCAGTTCTTAACTGATTAGTTGCTTGAACATGGTTGTGGTGGTTTCTAGTTCTTGATTTGTTAGTCTTTAAAAATGAGATGAGGCATAGTCCCTAATCATTCAGATACTTGATCAAATTAATTGTTGTTTTCTTGGTGTGGTTATTCTTATTTTTTTTAAATCAATATTCTGAGAGTTCAATTGGTTAATCCTTATGCTTGCAGGGAAGAAATCATGAGATTGGTGCTGATACCAATAAGTTGCATTCACTGAGGTATTTGCTGATTCAATTGCTACTCCAAGTTCTTCTTCGCCCAGGAGAATTTGCAGAGGCTGCAACTGATCTTATAATGTGCTGTAAGAAAGCCTTTCCAGCATCTGAGTTTCCTGGATCTTCTGGAGAAGACGAGTCAGATGATAATGCAGCCCCCGAGTTAATTGACGTTCTTGTGGATACATTGCTGTCATTGCTGCCACAGTCATCTGCTGCCATGCGCTCAGCTATTGAGCAGGTATTTGTTAAATGAAAACTTATCTTCCTGTGCAACTTTTATACTTCTTCCTCGTCAATTGCAGCATTTGATTACGTCCGCTGCAGTTAGATGTTCAAGTTTTGCTAGTGAAAAGTATTTGGGTGATCGGGTGAAACCTGACCATCTCTCTTTTGCAGGTTTTCAAGTACTTCTGCAGCGACGTGACCCATGATGGGCTACTCCGGATGCTGCAGATCATCAAGAAGGATTTGAAACCTGCTAGACATCGGACAGCAGATAGCGATGCTGATGATTCTGAGGATGAGGATATGCTTGCTATAGAGGAAGAAGAACTTGATGAGGAAGAAGAACTTGATGAAGCCGGGACTGGTGAAACAGGTGAAAGCGAAGAACAAACTGATGATTCCGAGGCTCTAAATGAAGGGGACGTAGCTTGGACAGAGAAAAACGAGGATTCCGATGATTCTGACAGTGATATGGATGACGAGGCAATGTTTAGAATGGATACATACCTTGCCCGGATATTTAAAGAGAAAAAGAACCAGGCTGGGGGAGAAGGTGCTCAATCGCAGCTTGTTCTATTCAAACTTCGCGTGCTGTCATTGCTAGAGATTTACCTGCATGAAAATCCAGGTTTGTCCTCTTGGTTACTTTGATTTAGTTTGATCTCGTGTTGGATCACAACTCGGTTTAGACCTGTATTGCTAGGTGAACATATTATACATCTCTATCCCAGCCAATTTGATTAGTGTTCCTTGTTCAATTTGACAGGTAAAACCCAAGTTCTCACGGTTTACTCGAACCTGGCTCAGGCACTAGTTAACCCGCATACTGCAGAAATCAGCGACCAGCTCGCACAGCGTATATGGGGAATTCTTCAGAAGAAGGTATTCAAAGCAAAGGACTTCCCCAAGTGCGAGTCGGTGCAACTCCCTACCCTTGAATCTTTGCTGGAAAAGAACCTCAAGTTGGCATCAAAACCATTCAAGAGAAAAAAGTCAGCCAATACTCTGTCTCAGAAAAAGCTGTCAGCCTTAAAAATGTGGAGGAAAATGATTGCTTCTCTTGCCCAGAATTCCACTTTCTGGCTTCTGAAGATAGTTGATGCCAGCAATTTCTCGGAATCTGAATCGCAGCGGGTCTTGGATATTTTCAAGGGCGCGTTGCTGGAGTATTTTGATAGTAAAAAGTCCCAAATGAAATCCGAGTTTCTTAAAGAAGTATTCCATAGACGGCCATGGATTGGACAACATCTGCTTGGCTTCCTTTTAGAAAAGATTGCGAGTGCCAAGTTGGACTTCCGTCGAGTCGAAGCGCTTGATCTGGTGATGGAAGTTGTCAAATCGCTTATTCCTTCTGGTACTGATGAAAGCAACCGCGGTTCTTCAAAGAAGATTCTAAAAGTTCATCTGCAGAAACTTGCATGTTTGGTCAAGGAGTTGGTGACAAACATGCCGGAGAAGCAATCAAGACGCGCTGAAGTCCGGAAGTTCTGTGGAAAAGTGTTCCAGATAGTCTCGACACACGATCTGACAAAATCTTTTCTCAAAGAGCTGGTGCCAGAGGCTCAAGCTGCTTGCGAATCTCAGCTCGGTCAGCTGTTTCTTAATTTGAAGAATGGCGAGAAGAACGATAAGAACAGGTCGGAATCTTCAAAGGTCGCACATCACCGGAACACTGCATCATCCGACTGAACTTTCTAACGAGGTCGGGAGCCTCCGATTGTCACTGGACTCGTCATCTCCGGACTCGTCATCGCGGACACGATGGTTGGTTACTGTGGTATTCCGCGAATGGTGGGATACACCCCAAGGTTTCTTTCTGGGTTTTTTTGATTGATGGAATAGCAAATATAACTTAATTTCCCTTCCCAGTTAAACCATAGGGATCATAGAGGGACTATTCAGTTTTGTTGACTTTGATGTTGTAGTGAAGAGTGCTTTGGCATTTCTTCAGGAACTACAATCCTCCAAATATTTGCTATAACCTTTTTTCCCTTTAAATTCTCTTGGTGGGTTTTATATTTATTATTTTTCGACTTGGACTCTACCTGCGGCTACCTGGAACAGGGTCACAAAGTAAGATTTGTGGACAAACAATGCTTGATTCTCTCTAATTAGTGTCTAATAGTTGGGTGAACTTGAGTTCAATGATCTATTGGTTCTGATTTCTGTGTTTTATTAAAAATACCGAGTTGGCATTGCTGACCGTATTTTTAGAAAAAATGCATTCAGATCAGTGGTCTGAGTCAAAAAAATCAGGACGAAATGCCCGATCCAACTGGATTTGGGTTGGCATTGCAAGGTGGGTATACTTAGACCTGACCATGAATTGAATTATATTCGTGATTCGATTCGATTCGTAAAAAATTCGATTCGATTCGATTCGTCCAAAATTCGATTCGTTTAAAATTTGATTCGAATTTGTCATGATACGAATTGAATATGGTTCAAGATTTTTATAATTCGTCAAACCGGCGAATTTAATTCGAATTCGAGTCAAATTCGATTCGAGTTGAATTCGTGTATATATAATATAATAATATATGTTAAAAAATAAATTAAAAAAAAGTGGGGGAGGCGGGAATGGGAGGGAAGAGGGAAGGAATTTAAAAAAATTTGGGGGGGGGGGGGGTTGGTGGGGCCCACAAAAAAATTAAAAAGGGAGGCGGGAGTTTTATTTTTTGTTAACAGATGATGACGTCATCGCCTGCGTCTCTGATGACGTCACTGTCTGCGTCAGCGAAGGAAAAATTACCGTTGGAATCTGCCCATTTTTTTGTTACCGTTTTTTCACTGTTTTTCCTTTTTAAATTGTTTTTTTATTTTTTTTAAAATTCAATATTTTTTCCAAACTCTATAAATACCACCTTTTATTCTTCAAATTTTACACATTCCAATCTCAACTCTCTACTTCTCTTATTAAAAATTTAAGCTATATACATTCTCCCTCAAGTTTACTAATTAGTCATTAGATATATTAGTCATATTTTTCATTTATTTACTCATATTATTGTATAATTATGTCATCAAGTAGAGCAAATAGGGGTAAGGAAAAATGTGTGGAACATCACGATTCTATTGAATTAGATTTTTCACCGATTTCTACTTATCCTATTCCGGAAAAAATGATGAACGTCCATGATGAAGCTCAACGGGAAAGTGTTGATTCAATATTCAACAATCCACAAAAGGTAAAAAAACCACCTTCATTACTTTTTACTAAGCATTTCACAAAAATTTCTACCGGAGAAAAAAGTATTTTCATCATTACATGTAATTATTGTGGTAAACAATATGAATTCAAAGCCGGGAATGAATTCAACTCCCTCTCCCTCACAAGGTAAAAAATTAAGTTTTACGGAAAGATTGTTAATGAAAAACCAAAAAAGACCCCGAGGAATAAGTTTAACCAATTCGGAATTTGATTTATATCTTAACACACAATTTGATATTCCATTTGTCAAACATTCTAGTTTTGCTTTATTAGAATGGTGGAACAACCATGTAGAACAATTCCAGTTATGTCAATTGTTGCAAAAGAATTGCTTGCTTGTCCGGTTTCGACGGTTGCCGTGGAACAGGTATTTAGTGCAGGAGGTAATATTTTGGATGAACACCGGTACTCAATGACACCGCAATCTTTGGAGGCACAAGCATTGGTCGTCGATTGGACCAAGGCGGAAAGACGACAACAAGAATTGGTCCGAAAAAATCCCGACCAACTATATGACCTCGATTAGAGGTTTTAGAATTTTTTAATTAAGTATTAAAATTATAGAATTAATTCAAATTCGAATTCGATTATAATTCGATTCTAATTCAAAAATTTATAATTCGTATTTGATTCGTCTTGTGAAGAATTGAATACGGTTTAATGTTTTGATGAATTCGAATTCGAATAAATTCGATTCGAATTCGTCCAAATTCGAACCGTGGTCAGGTCTAGGTATACCGATACCCAACCTTGGTATATCCAATTGGTTGATTCGTGATTTTGACCGATTTGTCAGACCAAATTTTTTACAACTTGGGATTGGCAGTATGGGTCTTTTCTTACTAGCATCGAATAGAAAATGATGAGTCAAATCTTCTTTATATGTATATTCTTTCATTTATGACAGAAAAATTTTACGTTTTTATGGAAATATAACTCGTGGCTCGAACTTGATCATATTTCCGACCCTCTTCTCCTAATATTTTCTATGCTAGCGATGAATATCTCTTGCAATTCACAAATTTGGATCGGATTGGCCAATTTTTCTCTTCCGAAATGTATTGGTAAAAAATAGTGGAATAATATAGTTCGAAGAGCGGATCTCATATTTGAACGAACCTCGAATATCCAACATCTTACGTTTCATTTATTATGCATCTTCAAAAGGGTGCCTCCTGCCGATGTGGTGTATATAGACCTGACCACGGTTTGAATTTGGACGAATTCGAATCAAATTTATTCGAATTCATCAAAACATTAAACCATATTCAATTATTCACAAAACGAATCGAATACGAATTATAAATTTTTGAATTCAAATCGAATTCGAATCGAATTATAACCGAATTATAACCGAATTTTTCCCGCTCAAATTCTCCCATTTTATTTGAATTTTTTTAACATATATTATTATTATATGTACATGAATTTGAATCAAATTTAACACGAATTTAACTCGAATCAAATTTTTGAATCAAATTCGAATTACATTCACCGGTTTTGTGAATTATAAATATCTTGAACCGTATTCAATTCGTTTTATGACGAATTCGAATCGAATTTTTTACGAATCGAATTATTGACAAATTGAATCGAATTTTTAACGAATCGAATCTAATCACGAATCAGATTCAATTCATGGCCAGGTCTAGGTGTATATGGCTGCTGCTGTTGAAGTTCCAACTGTGAATGTTCCTGCTAGTTTAAAGTCAGCCTTTGATTCAGAAGAGAATGAGGTTAAACTTCGGAGTAGTCTAGAGGTTCACCGGACTGCGACAAGATTAAGTTCTCGGTCTAGGAAATTGACGAGTAAAGCAGCTGTTCTCAGATCGGTCCCGGTTCGCAACTTGGTTATTAAAGCTCCAACCAAACCATTAGCAATCACCCCCCTTCAGTCGCTTGGTTCAGTTGAGCTTGTTGTGGCTCGGGTGGCGGAACGTGAAATCAAGACGACGATTATGGCCGATTCTTTGGGTTGCACTTGGGAGGGTGAAGTGCCTCAGGTTCTTAAGGATATCCGTATTGCAGCCAGGGGCAAGGACCAATAAAAAGTTTTCAATCCTCTATGATTAGTTATCTGCGCGTACTATGTACTTAGATAGCTCTAATCATAATTTTTTATTATGATTTGTGTTTATCTAGTAATCAGTTATCTAGATGATATACTTTAGGTACTAACGATATAATTACTTTAGCGGTTAGGGAGATTTCATACAAATTTAACTTATATATAAAAAAAGGGTGCTTCCACGTAGAAAAAACCCAATATTTAATGGGCTTTAAAGTAAAAATACGATAGAATATATAGATACAAATTGTTCTAATTTAACAAGTCTAAATATTAAAAATACAACTGTATTAAAACTAGGTAGAGATTATATTGTTATCTTATTATAATCACACATGACTTAAACATAGATTAATTGTTCAAATAAATATCCGTAGTGCTTCAAGTCTAGGCCCCGGCCGTTGTTGTATCCTATCTGTTGCATTTTTCCTTGTTTTGTATATCTTTTTGCGAAAGGAAGGCTAATTGTACTATTCTATAGGCTTTCTTTTGTTGGGCAATTGGTTCATTTCATGTGCGACACTAATGGTTTAATTATGTATGTTTTAGTCTATTGAGGGGTCGTTTTCAGGTGGTGAGGGGCTTTGTATAAAGGAAATGGTCTCGACAAAAAGAGTTGGATGGTTGCATCCATTGAAAGCAACCCAACCTACCGGCATCTTTCTGGTGGAAACTTCGTGGAAAAGTTAATGAAGTGGTGTTGGTATGTGCCTTCGTCCTTCATTTTACCTGCTTAGAACAGCCGCTAAAAAAATTAGGGTTAAGTTGGGTCGAACCAAAAAAACGACAAAATTGAGGAAACAAAGTTCCACGTCAAACACCTTAATTCCTAAGGAATGAGCAATTATAACTCTATAAAATAACACAATTATTTCCGTGATAGTATGTTTTATTCACTAGATTAAAAGAATCTGATCCACATTAGAATCTGATGGTGGATTCTTGTACGGTCCATTTTTTTGCAATAGTTATTTGGTAAGAATACTTTTTGGGCAAATTACTCTCAGGCCCCTGGTGTTTGGTATATTTAAGGCTCGCCCCCTGTATTCTGGTAATCGATTAAAAACTCTCCGATGTTTGGTTTTATTATACTCTCAGGCCCCTCGCTGACATCATCATTCGATTTTTAGTGTACAATGACTAATATACCCTTATAAAAATCAATTAAAAATTAAAAAATCAAAGAAATAATAAAGTTAGCAAGGAAAGCTCCACTGACCGGAAAACGACGCGACGACACCGAGAAGCTCAGTCCCTAATCCTAGCCAGAGCTGACGTCACGGACTTCGGCGCCGACAGCCTCATCCCGCTCATGCACGCCGAGAAGCACGGCCATGCCCCCGCTGTGAAATCCCTCCTCGAAGGCGGCGCCACCTGGAATGCGCTCTCCCCATCCGGCGTCTCCGCCGGCGACCTCACGATGGACGATTACCACCAGGAGGCCGTCGAGTCCCTCTTTGACGCGCAGATCTAGTCGGACCTGATCCTTGGGACGGTTGCGAGGCGAGGGAACATGGACCGTCAAAGCCCCACGGCAGAGAAACCGAGGGATTGTCAACCGGAGGGACCGTCGTCGCTGAGGGACCATCGTCGGGATGCGACCGAGCAAGTCTTCGGGTTTGGGAATCTCGTGACTGGAAGTGGACCGGGCTGGGCTTGGGGTTTTTGATTTTAGACCCTGATCTTGAGGAAGAAGACGACCTCGAGAAGCAACCGGAGAAGATGACCGGAGGTTTTAGTGACTGGAACAAGGGTATAATGGTCATTTTAGTAATAAAATAATAATATTTTGATCGCTGACATCAGCAAGGGGCCTGAGAGTATAATAAAACCAAACATGGGGAGTTTTTAATCGATTACCGGAATACAGGGGCGCGAGCCTTAAATATACCAAACACCAGGAGCCTGGAAGTAATTTACCCATACTTTTTCCCTTTACTTCCTCTTCCCAACTTTTTTCCCCCTTTAGAAAGGAACCTTCTCATTAATCTCGCAGGCAGAGCTATTCCAATTTAGAAGGGACCAATCAGAGAACATTCGTAATCCCACAAGACTCGCTCGGTTGACTTCCAGGTTTACGTATGGCCAGGGAAGATACTGAGAGATTACACGTCTCCAAAATACAGTTGCAGGAGCCCACATCGTTTGCAAAGTGCAATGCCCCCCCTTCGTATATTTCGCGTCCGCTGCGGGTAGCGTAACGAGTCCTAGGTGCTCCGGTGTTCCGAAATCCGAAGAACGATGAGCGAAACCAAAGTCCGGTTTATAACCCAAAGCCGAGATTATTTTCGGGTCCCAACAGATACCAATACCAATTACATGGAAGATTCAGACAGTGATGGTTGTTTAATCCATCGTCAAAAGCTTTTGGCTTCTAGAGATATGGTCCCCCTCAAGCTAATTTGCTGTGTTCTGCAATTTCTCTTCTTAAAAAGTCCAACAAGTTGCAGCAAGTTCCCAGTTCTCCGTTTTGAGATTCTGACAAGGTGGTTTCCATGCAAAGTGAAAAAAATCACATGGTTCCAAAATGAAGTGGAGAAGCACATGGGCGCCACAACTAAACAATTAGTATTCCTTGACCAATCCACCCAGATCAAGCCTGGCGATCCCCAACAATCACATGCCTCTCTTTTTGCATGTATTTATTAAAGTGCAATACTTGCTGCAGATGAAAGTTCACTACAAAAATGGTCACCATACTGCAGTCAACTTGTGTCCGTTCTACAGTCACTTGTGTCCAAGTCCGTTCTGTACCGGATTCTAGCTGCTGCCCGGAATCCGGCAGATGCGTGTCTTGGTCAAATATTCAATCTTTTTACCTATACAAGAAAGAGAGTCGGGGGAGCTAAAACTCGTCATGCATTAAGTGTTTGTAATGTGTACAAAGTAAATCAGCAACCTCTAACTCAACTCTACTCTGACAATCTAACCTACCAATTCACCTTGTCACTACAACTCCTACCTCCATCTGACCTACAACTTCTTGCTCTAACGCCCCCCTTTTTTTTCTCTCCAGAAATCTCATCCTCCCTTTTGTACAAGACATTTTCAGCCTCCAACATTGTACGCCAATAAGAGATCGGCGAGTTCTCTCCCATCGCCAACCAATACAACAAACACACCCTCGCAGACCTCGCCCTGTACAACAGACACTGGTAATATCAATATCAATGAGCAAGAGAACAACCTGCAAGGAGGAGTAGGGAGTTTCAATCAAAAGCAACCAAACATGTGCGTATGATTCCATACCTTATCCTTGACCACATCGAAAACAATCTCAAAGAGCATCCTCCAATACAACCATTAAAGCCATCACCCTCCTCTTTAACATTCTCAATCTTCCAAGCCCTATGAATGAGCATCCTCAGAATCGCTCCCAGAAGAGCTTCCTGAATCAGAACCTGCAGTATAACAGGACATATTAGCATTGGCTGCGACAAAACTCATAGAAGTCGCGGTGCTTTCCAGCGAACCAGCAGTCATACCACTAGATGATGAAGAATCATCACTCGAACTACCGGAGCTACTGGAACTACTGCTAGCATGGCCATTGTCCTTCTCAATCTCAACAGGAGGGAAGCTGCTCATAGGCATCTCATCGCCAATGTCTACATCCTCATCACCCGCATCCCCTTTCTTAGCCTTCTTCACGTCTGTGACAACCTCTGATCTCTCACTTGCAGGCATATCCTGTAATTCAAAAAAAAGGATCCAAGTGAGAAAATTCCGAGTTCGAAACGCAATAGATCAACAGCATTGTAAGAAGAACAACAGCAAATCAAACAACCACAGGCTAGTACCTTATTAGCCTCACTTGTTGCTGCATCAGCGGGAACGTTGTTGTTTATACCCATCAAAACCTGCCGCTTCAGCTTACTAGCCGCCTTTTTGTAGTTAGTAACAAATCGATCAAGCTCCCACAAAGTCTCGGTATCCACAACCTCGATATCAAGCTCAATCTCATCTCCATCCTGCGTCAAGTGACCATTCCTCTTCTTGATGATCCCCACCACTTGCTCCATCTTCTCTGGAGGCAGACTCTGCAACCCCAACCCCAGCTTATGCTTCTCCTCCAAGCTCATCTCTCTCTTATTAGGATCTCTCGCCTTGGGCTTCGGCTGCTTGAGCGACTTCACTGGAGTCGCTCTAACCGGTGGGGATGGTGTCCTTACAGGCAATTGGACAGCACTGGCAGGCACTCTAATCGGCGGGGACGGTGTCCTCACAGGTAATAATTGGACAGCACCTGCATCAACAATGCTGTCCAAACTCTGGTTCGGATTCCGAATTGGGTTCAACCCAACCGGATCCAGTTCCACCACAACCATATCCTTCCTACCGAAATCCCCATCGTCTCCTCCCGGCCCGTGGTCCCATGAGCTGGCTTCCACCTCCTCTTCCTCCACTTCCGCCCCGTCGAGTTCAGGCTCCACCCTCTCCTCCTGCCTGATTGGCTTATACAAATCCTCAAACCTTGCGCGCAATTGCTCAGCCAACGCATAAACCTCGTGGCCTATCGGGTTGTACCTCATGGCATTATCAAAAGTCAACCTCACATCCGCCGCAAACTCCTTGGGCGAACCGTAGGCATTCTTGGCCAATTTCGACTTAACCGCGCCCAAATCCATCGGGCACTTGATGATATCGTGGTAATCGTGAAGCTGCATCCCCACAACGTCCACGGGCGTGTTAAATACGTATCCGAACTTGTGCTTCATCAGCTTCGACAAAATCTGCCCACATTTCTTCATCGCACCAGCCGTCTCGGCCGGGTTAATACTCGGTCGCTGCTTTCCCGAGGGGTGGAAATGCCGCTTATTCCCGGATAGGTTGCTGGCCCCCTTCTTCCCAGGAGCCGACAGGGGGCCCAGCTTCTTCGAGGGGCGGGGATCCGAGGCCTCGATCCGGTTCTTGAGCTGGCGAATCCGCTCCAATTCCGAGACAAGCCGGGCCTTGAGCTCCACCAGCTCTTTATTTGTGTAGGACTTGACGTTAAACGTCACATACCCGCCCGAATTGAAGTCGTTGGGCCTCCGGCTAATGGAGGACGCGTCGTCGGACGCGGCTGACTGTGTGAGCCCTCCGCCGCCGCCCCCGTCGTCGATTTCGAGGACAGGGAGGGGCGGGAGGAGCTGCCGCTTCTTGGAGGAGAATTTAGGGTTAGGGTTAGACAAGGACGGGAGCTTCCCCATGTACTTGGCTCGATTCGGCTGCGGCTGCGACGACGATGCCCAATTCGGCTCCGTTGTCTGGTTGGCTAGCACCGCCGAAGCCATCTCCGGCTAGGAATCATCAATCGGGAGCCGAACGTCTACTTCACGCGCCTCCACCTTGGGATCAAGGGAATTCGCTTCTTTGGGTTTCGTTTTCCCCTTGGGATGAGGAAAGGCGGGATTTTTATCTCCCTCCTTATTTTCTCGGGGGAGATTTTCAATTGGGGGAAAAATTGGGTCAATTAGGGTTTCGGTTGGGGGGGGGGGGAAGATTTGAGCGAAGGGAGCGAAGAAGATAGGGGGCCGAGGGCCGCTTCTTAAAGGCTACGAGATCTGACCGTGTCGGTCACGGGCAGGATCTGGACCGTTGGTTCGGGCGATCTAATTGCCCGTGTAGCTGACCCCGTGACCTGGCATGGGCGGTGGGATTTCCATTGATTCGACACGTGGGTGTACTCTGAGCCGTCCGATCCGGGGAGGGGTTGAGAGTTGTGATTTTCTTTCGGGGCGGGGGTTATTTTTGAAAAGTGAATTTGTCGTGCATTTAGGGTTTCTCTGCTCGGGTGGGGCCCAGGTCGTGTTGGTGAATTTACATGATTTGCTTTTCTTAAATTTATTTGAAATTTAAATAATATAAATGTTATCATTTTATATGGAACGAATCACCTTAATATTATTACTCGGGAGAGCTGTGGGGCCCACTGGGGGTGGTCCAGCGTAAGAGAGAAGGTACGTGCATGTGATTGGTGAAAAGCGAAATTTACCCCGGGAAAAGAAAAATCAAAACCGTGTTTGAGTGTGAGTGTGAGTGTGAGTGTGAGGGGTAGGACGGTAAATTCTCCGGGGCGTTTATTTGGGAGGTATCTGGGGCAGTTTGGTGGTTTGAGCAGAGCTTTTCAGGTTCCTTATCGTTGTTTCCCCCTCGGGCAGGGAGTTACATAAATACCCTTGAGTTTGAAAGTGACACACCCCACACCTTCGGTTGTAGGTTTGAATTGGATTGGATAGGACAGTAAATCGCTGTAATTTAATTCCAGTCCCACATTGTCCTAATCTGAAAATAATTCCCTGTTTTGTGGTTTAATTTGATATTTGTCCATGATTTTCTGTCATCGATTCATTGGCTGAAAGCATGGCCAAGATTTTTTTAATATAAAAATTAAATAATAGGCCTGGTTACATGATGGGCTTTCCTGGCCCAGGCCCCATATCCAATCTCGTCTTAAATTGGAAAATATGTTCAATTTAAGGTGAATATGCTGTTTAGACGCAATATTTATTATTTATTGATAACAAATTCTTAATAATTGATTAGGAAGCTTTTGGAATGAAATTAATCACTAATTGTTGGAGGTTACGTGAGACAAGAAAAAGAATGATATTTTTTACCCACTAACCAGTCTCTCATATACAATAATTTCTATAAAATGATATATTTTTCTCCTCTCAATGATATTACTTTAGAGAAATTTTAATGTATCAATGTGAAATTCTCCACGACGTCCCCTCAAACAAAGTTAGGGCTGAAGTTTGTACGAATTTGACAATATCTCTTGTGATTTCAAGGGGTCGTGCGAGCACAAACGAACCACGGGTTCATATGAGCATTTTATCCAATCTCCAACTCAAAACCTTAAATTTATGAATATGTAAATTTTTTACACATAACCGAACTAAAGTTTGTACGAGTTTAATACTACCTTTCGTACTTTCTAAGGTATTCGTACAAGCAGAACTTGAAGTAAGCCGTCAAATCTCATTTTATGGGGGTTGAGCTGGTTATAAAATATATTATTGTCCTATTAATTGAACCATTAATTTGGAAATAAAAATAATCTTACAGTAGCCAAGCTAACTGGGAATAAATTATAAAGTATAAGCTTAGCGAAAGACAAACAAACAAATCCGTTGGCGACGCGGACGATCCGCGGAAGAGATGACTCGGCATGCATTGAACTGTTCTTCGACGATATTTCAAGCACCATTCAACTTTCTTAAATTTTATAATATATATTTTTAATCGATCCATTATCAAGTCAGATTTACCTGGGGTGAAATTTATATGAAATAGCTTGTAATAGCTTTCGGAGCAATCCAAAATAATAGATTGAAGTGGCTGGGATCGTTGAAGTTTTGTACAGCGACGATGAGCTCGTTCTCTTTTTCTCCGTGGATTTTCTTTCGGGTTTTATTACGGAGAGTTTTCACAGGGCTTGTGAATCACAATCTCGTACTAATCGACGATAATACGGAAAAGTTCTGACACCCACTAATTATTTACAGATCAGATGAATAAAACAAATTTACTGATAAAAAAATCAGATTTGAAAACAATAAATATTTTTCGGGTATGGATTGAGTAAGGAATGTTCAGATTTCGAACGGTTCGGAATGAAGATACGCTGGATTTTTTTTTGCAAAAATGCTAAAATACGGGGACCAAAATAAAAAAAACTACGCTCAAACACAGGCTTGAAACAAATGCCATTATGACATAACAGCGCATGTCAGTATCACATAACAGCGCATGCCAGTATCACATAACAGCACATGCCAGTATCACATAACTGCGCATGCTAGTAGAATTTTTTTGCAAAAAACTAAAACACAGGGACCAAAATAAAAAAAATTACGCGTGCCAGTATCATAAACGGGACATGCCGCTATCACAAAACACATGACATTATCATATAACTGCGCATGCCAATATCACATAACTGTGCTTGTCAACGCAGTCCCCCCCTTCACTCCAAATCGTTCGAAATAATTTCTTCACTCCGTACCCAATCTAAACCCATATTTTTCACCAAATTTTATTATAACTACAATATCATAACTCGAAAAATTCCCACCTATCAATCTACTTAATTGGTAATGGATTATTAGATGTCCATACCGAGCCGACAATGGGTTGGTCGAACCGGTAGAAATTATGGTTGGAAAAAAGGTCAAATGTGCTCTAATTTTAATGTGGAATTATCTAATTTACAGACGAACGTTTATTTTAATGATATCTCAGATACTGGTTTCATGGTAACGAAGTAAGTTGAGTATTATCAATTGACATGGAGTCAACTTTTTTTTTTTGGTTGAACCCCACCATTTCCCACCAAAATAAAATTAACCCTAGATTAAAGCAATGAGAGTAAAATTAGTTTGCAATTTTTTTAATGTATTTTTATTGGGTTTTAATAGTTACTTGTATTCATAATTTCAGACATGCTTACCTATTAAAAAACAGATAACATAAAGAATGGTTCTGATTAATGAAATTATAGCGAATAAAAACAAGACATTTAATTTTAGTTAACTCTAATTGTAATTTGATGTAATAGTTCGAATTACTGAGAATACATATATGTTAAATATTTTTTAGAAAATTTTTGACATCATTAAAAAAATTTAAGTGACTCGAAACTTGATTAATCGAGAAAATTTCGAGCTCAAAGTATCCGAATCTAGGGATGGCAATGGGTAGGGTCTGTTGTTTGTCGGAGTTGGTGTACTTGATTAGGATCACTTCAGTCGAGGCAAGTGTTGGACACTTTCTCCGTAAGACGAGATTGCCCTGTATATTTCAGTGCGGTACGGGCTAAGGCAATCGTCCCCAAGATACAACGACTGTTTAGGGCGTTTCCAAGAACGTTGCACACGTATTTCGAAACTTTCGGGCGAACCCTTATATACCCAGAACTTTCAGGACTCTTTTCTAGATGAAGAACGGGGGGAGAGGAGAAGACAACAATGCTAGGAAGTGCATGTGCTGCTGGGATGAGGAAATGGCAAGGGAGGCACGCCTATTTATAGGCTGGAGGAGGCAGGGAGCCAGCCACCCCGAAGGGACGTGTCTGCTCGGCCAACAGGCTGACTGGCTGCGCTCGTGGCCCTTCAGTGGCTTCTGGATCCTTCCAGGTGCGCCAGGCTACGCTCGCGCCCTTTCGCGGGAGATCTCGCACTCCTTCGGCCTTCTGGAAGCCTCCTGGACGTTCCAGTCCGTCGTGCCTCTTCGGTGGCCAACCTGAAGGCGCTCGCAGCTCCTCGTCGCTTCGGTAGATGCGCAGCTGCCTCCGGGCCCGGGCAAAATACTTAAGGCTCCTCCAAACGATGCGCACGTGCGAAGTGCCAAGTGCGCCACAAAGCGCCCATTGCGACCTGCGTCCAATGCGCCATGCACACACGCACGTGCGCGTGCGCGAGCGCGTGCTCGTGCTCGTGCTCGTGCTCGGACGGTGCTTTGCACCGTTCTCGCAGGCAGCTAGCGGTGGGTCAGCCTTTTGGGTAGCCAATCAAGTTGAGAGGCAAGGAGGGAAATTCCTTATAAATAAGGAAATCCTCCTTGCTCTAATCAATGTGGGATTGCAACCTTCCATCTCCCTTTGGGCCTTTCTTTTGGGCCTTTCCATTATTTGGGCTTGCATTGAATAAATTCATTCAAAACCCAACAATCCCCCACATGAATGATGATTAATGCATGCAGACTCTAATCGAAAGTTCTGACGTGTTATTATTGCATCGAGATAGGTAGCTTGCGGCTTTGAACCTTCTCTAGTAATATGTTATCGGATTTACTCGCTGCTTGGTGAACGCGATGTTTTGAACCGTCAGCTTTTGGTATAAACCAAGACAATAACATTTACACAATAATAACCCTAGTATATTTAGGTTCTCACGTTGTGTCTGTTTCGGCCATGGACCGTATCTTGGATTCATAAGTATTTTTCCCATTTGAAGCGGCCTCACTTCACACTTACATAGGTGATCTCCTATCAGGAGTATCCTGCCATACTCCACCTTAATCAAGGTATAGGAATTATTAAAAGCGTAATGCTTAACCTTACCACACCGCCGCAGGCTAATGCCTGGGTAGCTTCTGAGAATGAGATAGGTTCCAAGTGATTAACTGAACCCTCCATAACTTAGTTGTCTCATTGAACCAAGTTTGTAGGATCTCCACTCATCATGGTTGAGTTACCGCTATGGACGTTCTTTATTGTGTGGATTTTAATCCCATTCCCCTTACTGCGTTGTACATTTGATCTCTATTGATTCCTTTCGTAAAAGAATCAGCTAAGTTGTCCTTGAACTTTACATAATTAATGGTGATCACCCCACTAGAGATCAACTGTCTAACGGTATTGTGTCTCCGACGGATATGTCAAGACTTTCCGTTGTACAATGTACTTTGTGCTCTCCCAATTGCAGACATGCTATAACAATGTATCAATACGGGAGGCACCGGTTTACTCCAGCACGGAATATCCTCTAGGAAGTTTCTGAGCCATTCAGCTTCTTCCCCAGCTTTGTCTAGTGCTATAAACTCCGACTCCATGGTGGATCGAGCTATGCACGTTTGTTTAGAGGACTTCCAAGACACAGCTCCTCCTCCTAACGTGAATACGTATCCACTCGTAGATTTGGAGTCCTTAGTGTCTGATATCCAGTTTGCGTCACTGTATCCTTATAATACAGCTGGATATTTAGCATAATGTATGCCATGGTTTATGGTATGTTTTAAATACCGTAAAACCCTTTCTAGAGCTAGCCAGTGATCCTTTCCTGGATTACTTGTGAATCTACTAAGTTTACTAACTGAGTACGCAATATCGGGACGAGTGCAGTTTGTTAAATACATCAAGCTCCCGATAATTTGTGCATACTTCAGTTGAGATACTGGGTCCCCTCGATTCTTGGCTAAGTGTAGATTCAAATCTACTAGAGTATTAACCGGAGGTTTGTCAAAAGCTTCAAATTTCTTGAGCACGCTTTCCACGTAGTGGGATTGCGTCAAGATAATTTCGTTAGCTTTCCTAGAAATTTTTATTCCTAGTGTGACGTCTGCCAAACCCATATCTTTCATGTCAAAGTGGTTCTTTAACATGTTCTTAGTTTTCACAATAACCTCTTTATTGCTTCTCATAATTAGTAAGTCATCTACATAGAGACATACAATTGCGTAAGCTTCAGGTGTGCCCTTAATGTAAACACATTTATCGCACTCATTGATCTTAAATCCATTTGACAGCATTGTTCCGTCAAATTTCTCGTGCCACTGTTTCGGCGCCTTGTTTTAGCCCGTATAGTGACTTGACTAGTCGACACACTTTATGCTCTTGACCGGGAGCCACAAACCCTTCAGGTTGCTCCATGTATATCTCCTCTTCCAGTTCTCCATTTAGGAAAGCTGTTTTTACATCCATTTGGTGGATCTCGAGGTTATAGAGTGCTGCAATAGCTATGAGTACTCTAATCGATGTGATTCTTGTGACAGGCGAATACGTGTCAAAGAAATCATATCCCTCCTTCTGCTTGAACCCCTTAGCTACCAATCGAGCTTTGTACTTGTCGATTGATCCATCAGCTTTGTATTTCCTTTTTAGGATCCACCTGCATCCCAAATGTTTACAGCCCGGTGGGAGATCCACGATTTCCCACGTGTGGTTTTGCATAATGGATTCTATCTCACTATTGATAGCTTCCTTCCAGAGAGGAGCATCTGGACTGGACAATGCCTCTTGGATTGTCCTGGGTTCATCTTCTAACGCATAGGTTAGATAGTCCGGACCGAAAGATTTGGTTATCTTCGTCCGTTTACTGCGTCTAGGTTCATCATCTTTCTGATTTGACCCTTGCGTAGTCTCGTGAGCCCTTTTCTTCGGACTTGCTTCCTTTCTTTCCTTATTAGGAAAGCTTTCTTCAAAAAACGTTGCGTTCTTTGATTATATGACCATTCCCGTGTTTATCTCAGGGTTTTCAGATTTATGCACCAAGAATCGATAAGCACTGCTATTTTGCGCATATCCGATAAAGATGCAATCAATGGTCTTGGGTCCTATTCGCACCTATTTAGGCTTAGGTACTTCGACCTTTGCTAGGCACCCCCACACTTTAAGGTAACCGTAGGAAGGCTTCCTTCCTTTCCATAGTTCATATGGGGGTTTGTCCCTTTTCTTGTGTGGCAATTTGTTTAGAATGTGGTTAGCTGAGAGCACAGCTTCCCCCCACATGTTCTGGGGTAAGCCCGAGCTAATCAACATAGCGTTCATCATCTCCTTAAGAGTTCAATTTTTGCGTTCAGCTACGCCATTCGATTGAGGTGAGTATGGAGCAGTCGTCTGATGAATAATGCCATGTTCTTGACAGAGTTCCTCAAACGGAGCTACATATTCTCCTCCTCGATCACTTCAGATCATTTTGATTTTCACGCTGAGTTGATTTTCAACCTCATTCTTATATCTCTTAAAAGCATCAAGAGCTTCGTCTTTGCCCTTTAAGAGATACACGTAACAGTATCTCGTGCAATCATCGATAAACGTGTAAAGTATTTCTTTCCGCCTTTAGTTTGCACGTGTTTCATATCGCAAGTGTCCGTATGAATTAATTCTAAAGGCGTAGTACTTCTTTCCACTGAATGGAAAGGTGCTTTGGTCATTTTAGCCTCCACACATACTTCACATTTATCGGACGGGTTGAATTCTAGATTCGGTAATAAATTTAAACTTACTAACTTTCTTAGCGAGTTTAGATTTACGTGTCCTAATCTACCATGCCATAAATTAGAACACTCGGCCAAGTAAGAAGAAGCATTAACTTTATTTTCACCGTTAAAGGTGCGATGTACAGTTATTACATTCATCTTAAATAGCCCCCTTTCTAGATAACCCTTTACTATGAATTGACCCGCTTTGGTCAGTACAAACTTATCAGCCTCAAATACAAGCTTAAGACCGGCTTTGCTTAACAGTGAGCCAGAGACTAAGTTCTTGCGGATGTCCGGGACATGCAGCACATCCTTGAGGGTCAGCTCCTTTCCTGAGGTCAGCTTCAGGACAACCTTTCCCAGACCGACGATCTTGGACGTTGCGGAGTTTCCCATGAACAGCTTTCGGCCGGTGATCGGGATATAGTTCGAGAACATCTCCTTGTCCGAGCAGACGTGGCGGGTAGCTCCAATGTCCACGAACCACTCTCTCGGATTGTCCACCAGGTTGGCTTCAAACACTACGGCTGACAGATCCATCTGGGACAAATCTTCAGCTAGGTTAGCCTTTCCTTGGTTTTCCTTCTTCGGCTGGCGACAGTCCTTAGCCATGTGTCCGGGTTTCCCGCAGTTGTAGCAATCGCCCTTGATCTTTTTCTTCTTGGGCTTTTGCTCCTTCTGCTTATCCTCGGACTTCTTCCTCTTCTTGCCACTTTTTCCCTCATCGAGGTGCACGGTGGTCTCAGAGTTGGCCTTGCCTTGCTTGACTTCGGATTTTCGGTTGTCTTCCTCGATCCTTAGTCTCACTATCAGGTCTTCTAGGCCCATGTCCTTCCTCTTATGCTTGAGGTAGCTCTTGAGGTAGCTCTTGAAATCCTTCCACAGCGGGGGGAGCTTCTCGATCATTGCAGCTACTTGGAAGGACTCGCTTCCATGCATCGAGGGCGTTGATCTTCTGTTGATCTGCCTCATTTTCTGCTACCTTCGGAGCCTCTTCCTTCAGGAATCGGACCAGGTTGAGCGTCGTCAGGTAGAACAACATCTTCTGTTGCCACCTCTTGAATTCGGTACCATTGAACTTGGCCGGCCTTTTGGCGTGGGCAGTTCCCGGGACCGCTGGCACTGGTGCTGAGCTTGTCGATGCCATCTTCAAGTACACAATCTCGTCTTACGATTATTGTTTGTCGGAGTTGGTGTACTTGATTAGGATCACTTCAGTCGAGGCAAGTGTTGGACACTTTCTCCGTAAGACGAGATTGCCCCGTATATTTCAGTGCGGTACGGGCTAAGGCAATCGTCCCCAAGATACAATGACTGTTTAGGGCGTTTCCAAGAACGTTGCACACGTATCTCGAAACTTTCGGGCGAACCCTTATATACCCAGAACTTTCGGGACTCTTTTCTAGATGAAGAACGGGGGGAGAGGAGAAGACAACAATGCTAGGAAGTGCATGTGCTGCTGGGATGAGGAAATGGCAAGGGAGGCACGCTTATTTATAGGCTGGAGGAGGCAGGGAGCCAGCCACCCCGAAGGGACGTGTCCGCTCGGCCAACAGGCTGACTGCCTGCGCTCGTGGCCCTTCGGTGGCTTCTGGATACTTTCAGGCGCGCCAGGCTACGCTCGCACCCTTTCGCGGGAGATCTCGCACTTCTTCGGTCTTCTGGAAGCCTCCTGGACGTTCCAGTCCATCGTGCCTCTTCGGTGGCCAACCTGAAGGCGCTCGCAGCTCCTCGTCGCTTCGGTAGCTGCGCAGCTGCCTCCGGGCCCGGGCAAAATACTTAAGGCTCCTCTAGCTCCTCGCTACGATGCGCACGTGCCAAGTGCGCCACAAAGCGCCCATTGCGATCTGCGTCCAATGCGCCATGCGCACACGCGCGTGCGCGTGCGCGTGCTCGTGCTCGGACGGTGCGAGGCAGCTAGCGGTGGGTCAGCCTTTTGGGTAGCCAATCAAGTTGAGAGGCAAGGAGGGAAATTCCTTATAAACAAGGAAATCCTCCTTGCTCTAATCAATGTGGGATTGCAACCTTCCATCTCCCTTTGGGCCTTTCCATTATTTGGGCTTGCATTGAATAAATTCATTCAAAACCCAACAGGGTCGGGTAGGATATTGGTAGGACCTAACCCATACCCTAGTTTTTAGAGTTAGACCATACCCTACCCTCGAAATTTTTTATAGGGTCTGCAGGGTCTGACCCTTTAACATTCTATATTTTTTATAATTACTTTACAAGATACTTTTATTATTTCAATATAATCCAAATAAAGAAAAAATCAAAGTCTATGTAATAAAATAATAATCTCAAATTAAAGTTGAGAGTAAACTATAAACCAACTGGTTCAACATAAAATAAAACACATACGAATACCTCGTCAATAAGAAACTAAAACTTATAAGTGTTCTTGTATAATATAAAGTTTTAACTTCAAAATAATTTCTTTCTAAATTTTCAAGCGACTTTTGAATACGTTTTCTCGATCATCTTCTTGTTCTTGTAATCTAACTCTTCTCGGTAGCTTCTGTGTCTAACCAAAAAGTTTAATTACTTAATTAGTCATATAATATTTGAAATTTTAAATTAAAAAAATAGTATTATATTAGGTTTTTTTGTGTGCGCTTATTCTTTTTGCGGTTGTATTATAATTATCTTAGCAATATAATAAATATGGATCTAAGTAAGATCTAATTAGAGTCTAACTAGGGTAGGGTCTAATTAGTGGGTCTATGGGTATGGTCTGAGTCTGGGTTTATATAGACCATATCCAAACCCGGACCCTATATAAATCTATAGACCCAAACCCAAACCCTACCCAAGACCTAGGTCTATAGATCCATAGGGTAGGGTAAGAGTCTGTCTGATCCACAGGGTCTGGGTTTTTTTGTCATCTATATCCGAATCTATGGGCAGGCTGTTGTGAGTGGGCCAGTTCCTTTAATTTACTTGCATCAGAAATAATGGTTTCCCAATCGGCCTCTGGGCCCCAAAAGCAATCAAATTAGGTTGGCATCTCGATCTAATTTAGCCTTTGATTAGAACGTTCAGAACATAAAGTGGGCCAAACATTTCTTACTCTAAACTAGCATGGCAATTCAACTTATGACGAGTGATGGGTTCCCCACACAACTCACAAAAAATTCATCGGTGACGAGGATGTTCTAGTTTAATTGGATGTCCTAATAACGTAATTGTGTTAAAATTTAACAGAGAATTTTGCTTTTTTTAAATAGTAATTCAACAATTTGAATTTGGATTAGTTAATTCCTTAGATGTTGTGAATTTAGTTAATTTGAAAAAAAGCCGATATAAGTTGCCAAAAATGGTCTAATGACTGAAGCTCCATAAGAAAAACCCAATCCTCTCTAAAAGCTTTTTAAACAGATTTCTAAAATATGAAATCAGAAAAGTGATTAGAAAATCTCCATTTATAATGGTTGTCGGATGGTTAGGGTTGAGGATTAAGTGTTTATTTTCTGAAAAATCATAATACGCAAATGGTTAGGGTTATGAAATTCCCACTGCCAATAGTTTTCTAAGAAATTATTTTCTCATAAAACTACTTAACACTAAGCCTGACCCAAATATTAAATATTTGAATACTATATAATGTTTTAAAAATATACCCGGCAAGTAAATAATATATATTAATTTCACTTTTTCTCAAGTTCTTTTGGCTATTTCTTTACAATTAACCCATCCATATCCTCAATTTTTCTGCAGCTTTATATACAATCCCATTGATACTTCACGGAACCAATAGCCTTCAAGTGACAAAAATGACAGAGGGATCGCAGCAACACTCATCCAGGAGGCAACAACAACAAAGAGCTGATAAGCTGCAACAATTGTTACAAAGGAATATTCGTGATTGCACAAGTTTTCCATTTGCATATATAGATCTAATCATCTAATTGACGAAATTCGTTTTTCTAATTTAACCAAAAATATCGGGTTCAGACCGTATTAAATATTTGACTTAAAAGCGTACATACCATCCTTCAAGGAAGCCCGTCTGTCTCTGAGGCGCAGGGGCTCCGTAGTACTGAGGTGGAGCCATCACTGGTGGAGGCCCTTGGTACGTGCCTAACACCATTGAGATGGTGACATGGTTATTTCCAAAATAAAAAAAGATAAAATGCACTTAACTCTCCGAGGTTGAAAGAATAATTAAGACCTGCATCTGCAATTTTCGAAAATAGGTAATTATGTCTCGGATTTTTTTTAAAGTAAGTAATTACACCAGTTATAATTGAACCCTGTAACTCTGTCGTTTCGTGAAATTGTGCCATCAGCCCTGTAACTTCTCTTAGAATTTAAGATCACAATTAAGTCTTTGTGGCCGGTCAAACGTTAAATTTTGCATCAAGTGACTACATTAGCCATTGTTAAAACAATGAGAGACCCTCGTGAAGTTGCCACGATCCTAGGAAAATTAAATTCTTAAATAATGTTTATCTAATTCACTTTGGCTTCATAAATATATAAATATCTTTGATCTTTAGGGAAGGGGATTTGTGTTTTTTTACAATTGATGAAGGAGATTAGTGCTTTCATGCATACTTAGTGTAACCATTTTTTGTAAATAATAAAATTCTACTTATAAAAAAAATTGCAATAAGAAAAATAGTATTGGGATGAAGTACCTACCTGGAGGAGGATATTGGTAGCCGTACTTGGGATCGTACATGTTCTTACAAGCCAATAGTTGACACAAGGCAAGAGAAGAAATAAGGCTAAAATTAGGATTAATGTGGGCTTAATGTCTATATATACTACTAGCCAGGTAAAATAATTATGGGAATATTGTACCGACGTGTTAGTGTTGGAAGAATTTGCATCCGGTAGACAACTTTAGTTTGTTCTGAGTCTAGAGTTGTGCAATGGAAGAAAGAAAAAGATCGAAACAGCGTATCAGGTTGAACAAGAATATATGTCAATGTTCTTACAACATCAGATTACGTTCACACGTCATGTAATATAACCCGTGAATATTTCACATTTATAAACAATGAGGTAATCTCAATTGTTTCAATCAACGTGTCATGACATGAGAGTCGTGTGAGAAACAACGGGCTACAGGTCCAACCTGATATCATGTTAAAATCTTCCCATCTAATCAAAAATCTCAAGCCAATATGTAAGTGCTTTACAATTAGCCTATCGGCATATAACGCGTACAAATTCATGAAGATAGAAGTACATGGTTCAAACCTTGACATGTGTAATCATGATGTAAAAATTTATCATTAAAAAAAATGCTTTACAATTAATTATACTTAAACTCACCACAGTTGCATGGTAGGGTCGAAGTAACTTTAGGGGACTGTTTTTTATTCCTTTCAAAACAACATTACGCATATTGGAATGACCAATCTATTCGAGCAGGTCAAGACGACAATATCACAACGATTTGAATTCGATATTTTTTGTTTAAAGTAAAACAACATTTTTTGGTTGATCTACAGGATTGGTGTTATTGGACTCTGTTCTCTATGTGAAGTGTAATGGAAGGTGAGAATTATGTGCAGTCATGGAATGGATTGTGCCTTAAAAATAGATTGCCTCTTTATCAGGGATGGAACCAGAAAATTTGGGAAGTGGGGCCAGTATAATTTTTTACCTGTGTGGGCCACTGACTTTTTAATTTTTTATAGTTGATTGCTTTATTATTTATGGTAGTATAGTTAGACTAATTAAGATCTTATAGAATGCCTAAATTTTTTTAAGATTTGATTTTAATTTTTAAGATTATTAATTTTTTAGTGGAGTCAATTTCTAATTTTAGTGGGAACATATATTAAAAAATATACCTAGTTATCAAATTAAAAAAAAAAGTAAATGAGGGCAATTGCCCTACAAAAGGTGGCTCCGCCCCTGTCTTTATTCTCTGTTCCTGAATTGAGCGGTAAGGTATTCCTTACACACTCTTAAAGCCAAAGGCGTTTCAACAAGTTGTACATATAATTCAAGGCTTATATAAGTTGGCGTAGGGAAAGAATATAGGGATAATTACCGTAAGATCCCTGGTATTTGAGCAAATCTCCTTTTAGTCCTTACTATTTTCAATAACCTTTCTCGGTCCATCTAGTTTGAAATAATAGCCCTTTTTAATCCCTCGCTGACGTCAGCGATCAACACAATTTTTTATGACCTTTATACCCTTCCAATTAGAAACAAAAAAAATATCTATCTTCCCCAATCAAACACAACCCGTCGCCGGCTCCACCAACCCAGCATCATAAGCTTCATAATTGAACCCACCGGAAGAAAATCCATCTTCACGTGCGTAGAACTTCGGCAATCTCTCGAAGGTTGAAGACGAACTCAAACTGACCCAATCTCTCTCTCTCTCTCTCTCAATCTCTCTCTCAATATATATATATATATATATATATATATATATATATCTCTCTCTCCTTAGAGGAAAATGGGCCTCCTCGACGCCGCTCGACGCCGTTTAGTTCATCTCCACCGTGGTAAGGTTGAGCAGCATCGTTTAGTGATAAAATTGGCCATCGGCGTTGTTAATTGAGCTCGGATTGTGATTTTGAAGGATCGGGACTGGAGGTGTTTAGACCTCAGGTGGGCCTCCGAATCGAACAGATTGGTTCAGCGCTGGGGTTGGGAGATGGAAGGAAGGGGAGATGAACGTTCCACGAAGAAGTTCTTGTAGATTTTAAAGGGTTGATGTTCTTGCAAATTTTTTTAAATCAATTTCATTCAAGTTCTTCCAAAGTTCCACGAAGAAGTTCAATAATGGGGATGAACATTCTGGAATATTTTGATTTTGATTGAATTTGGTTGAATTAATTTGATTTCCTGGAAGATTTTGATTTGGTGTTTGAGAATTTGTTGAATTGGTTACAAGAAGAACATGAGGTAGGGGATGACCATTTTTTTAAAAGAAGGGTATAAATGTCATAAAAAAATTGTGTTGACCATTGATGTCATCGGTTGACCGAACAGGGACATGAGAGGTGTATTATCTCAAACTAGAAGGATCGAGAAAGGTTATTGAAAACAGTAAGGACTAAAATATAGTTTTGCTCAAACACCAGGGACCTTAGGGTAATTATCCTAAGAATATATTGTGTGCTAAAGCAATATTCCTTGGTGATGAACATATTACAAATAAAATATAAGATGAAGTCATTCCATGAAGTTTTTCTGAATTTTATTTTTATTTTCACGGTCATTTCACATGAATTAAAATATAGAAAAACAGATTCAATAATAAGAGATCCCACAGTTACATTTTCTCAGACTAGAATAATTTCACAAATATGCTTTAAAGAGCATACGTCACAAAGGGTATCGGTCAAACCTAAGGATTTTTTTTAATCTGTAAAGCCTTTATTGGTGTCTTTTTGGTAGGCAATCATATATGCATGAGTAAAAGAACCAAGAACCACAGAATTAGACCAAACCAAATTTAAAAAATTTGGTCCAGAACCAGAACCAAAAAGAATTGGTATGGATCGGTTCTTTATTTGCTTAAAAAATGATTCTCGGATCTGGTTTGGATCTTTTTGAAAAGAACCATGGAGAACTGGACCAAACCAAATTTTTTTGAGACAAGGATAAAAAGGTCCACGTGTGGCAAGGTCACACAACCAATATATATTTTTTCTCACACAGTACAATGACAAACAATTTGTGAGTGCTCGACATCCTCAAACAACAAATCTAAATGTCAAATTCTAATTGACATCTCTCCTCTTGGCCTCTTTACCGTCTCTCGTTACCTTTCTCAAGTTCATAAGCGCCCATTATTTATTTATTTTTTAAACTTTTGGGTATTTTGGTCCGAACCCGGACCAAACTAAAAAAATTAGTTTGGTTCTGGTCCAGAATCAATCAGTAAATGGTATGGTCCGGATCTCATATTTTTTCTTAAATAGTTCTCGGTTATTATGGTTCAGTTTAGATCGGTCCGATTCGGTCCATTTGCTCACCCCTATATGCAAAGACAAATTTAATGGCATCTTTTAAGCCATCTAAAGAATCTGGACAGGGATCTTTAAGAGCACTTTAAGGATATCCCCTGCGATGTTGATCGGGATCTTTTTGGGGATCTTCAAAGTCATCGGGATTTTAAATTTCCTTCTTGCATACGTGCTCCTCCAGAAGCACACACTATAATAAGAAGTAAAAATTCTTTGGTAGCATGCTCAATCAAACGAGTGATTTTCTCGCCTACTACCGATCTCATACTACCCCCCACAAAATGAAAAATACATGACACCCATTGCTATTTTAATGCCGTTTAGGAACTAGTATATAAATATGAAGATCTAAAAAAATCTAAATCAATCATATTAAATAGGAATATGTTAAGATATTAATAACTTAATTAAAAAGTTAACAGTATTTAAGACTCTTTTCAGAGGATAATGAGAATTACAATTGAGAATATTTGCGATCTGAAATGCATCCTAATTTTAGGATGACGGAACAACATAATTTTTCAAAGAGAATCTTTTGCCATCTAGAGGGAATACTCATTTATTTAGTCTCGGACCGGCCATAGCAGTCATATCAACTCTATTAAGCTATTCAGTAATTCACTTTAGCTATCCACTTATTTTAGTTGATCTCAATATTAGTATTTTTATATGGATTTCCATTTCAAGTATTGCTCCCATTGGGCTTCTTATGTCCAGATATGAATCAAACAATAAATATTCCTTTTTAGGTGGTTTACGAGTTGTTGTTCAATCAATTAGTTATGAAATACTATTAACTTTAAGTGTATTATCCACATCTCTACGTGCGCTTCGTTGAAATAGAAACTTGTCTCTATTCCATTCTTTTTCTTCGTTCAAATTTTTTCTTTATTTGTTATTTATTTTATTTGTTATTTCTATTTCGTCTATTTGTATTTCGAAAGCCTTTTTATTTAGCAAGAAGGTGAAATGATAGGAAGAAAGTGAATTGAATGGATATATTTAGTTTTTTATTCATCATTCACATTGATGAAGTCAATTGGATAGTTATATGAGTGAAAGAAAACAGCTTCCAAATTTGCAGTAATAAAAATGAGACTTATTTCTTATGTACAGTAAAACCTCTCTAAAGTGATTCACTCTAAAGTGATAACCTCTCTAAATTGATAAAAAGTCTCGGTCCCGAGTCGGGACCAGTGTTAAAATGTGATAACCTCTCTATCGTAATACCTGATACTTTTTCAAAAAAATTTAGTGTAAAATTTCGGTCCAAATTTTCGCATAAAGTGATATTTTTGAATAAATACATATTTTTTTACGTACTTTGTAAATTATTTTAAGATGTTAATTTATGCTAGATTTTCTTGTTTGATAACTTTTACGTCATCATTCATCTTTTGAATTATTTTCAAATGGTTCTTTTGATCGCCGTCTTGTTTATAAAAAAAATTTTAATCGAGTGTAGCATTTGAATAACGCTATAAGCCGAGATTTAAGGTATCTCGTGATTTTTATTTGCACTTTTATTGATTGATTCAAAATTGCATCAACAATATCTTGTTCGCTCGGAGTGTAACAGATAGACATATCTTGGTCAAGTGAGAATTACACAATAATTTTTTTGTAGTAAAAAAATGTAAACCCCTCTTATATGATAACATCTCTAAAGTGATAATTTTCTCCGGTCCCAACAATATCACTTTAGAAAAATTTTACTGTACAAGTATGCTTTAAAATGAGACTTATTTCCAAATTTACAATAATAAAAATGAGACTTATTTTCTATGTATAAGTAGACTTACACAAATATGCTTTAAAGAGCATACGTCACAAAGGGTATCTGTCAAATCTAAGTACTTTTTTTCCAAAAACTATTTCCTGGAGCATTGACAAGGGCAGAAAAGAAGAAGAAACCAACCACGTTTCCAAATTAATTTGCGCCACGCCTCATCTCAAAATTCAGCAAATGTCACAAACATGGCGATGGATTGTTTTTAACGATATTTGGAATCGATTACTATCAATTTTTTAAATAGTAATTCTTCTATTTATATCTTTTATATTCATATCAAACTCAATAGCTCCACAAGTAGAATAAAAATATATTACGACTGATTTTAGTCCAAAATAGTGTGCTGATTGAGATGATGAAAAATATATATACGCATGGGAAGGAAAACGACCCTATTGAATCAACATGATGAAGCTTGGAATATAAGGGATGGATTGATGAGTGATTTTTTTTTTTGAGGAATCACTCATTAACATGATTGGTGAGTGATTCAGGGATCGATATAAATACATATGTGTAAGATCTTGGTTTAAAAGAATTCATTCACTATATTTACTGAGCCGACTAATTTACGTTTAACTGGGTAAAATTTTTGAAAAATGACAAAAAATTTTTTAACAAATTTATTAATTAAGATAGAACAATTCTGTTATTCCTGATTTAAGTGATTGTTGGTATACATATAAGTATATATGGTGGGGTCATAGTTGTTGATTGATTTAGTGCCTGAGAAGCTTAACGACGAATGTATCCACCACCTGTGCTTGAAAATTGGAAATTAGTGTATTATTTTGAATATTAAAATTACTAGTCGCTTTCTTCTGCGTGTATGGTCTTTCTGTTCTGGACATTTTACCTCTTAAAAAGTAGTTGAACAAAAATCTTCAACCACTTACAGCCGTCAACTTAAGAGTAATTACTTTTCCAAAAAAAAAAAACTTAAGAACAATTGAGTGGACGTAATGATTATGTATAAGATAAAGATGCGCAATGGTAATTAACGTTGTCAACCTTTTGTTGTTTGAAACATAGTCTTCTATGAACTATGAAAGACATTATTCTAGTTTAGACGGTTCATAAAATTGAATAATTAAAAATACAACTGTATTAAATATTTGTTAATAAAATTTTGCTATCTTTCAAAGGTCATACATGATTCGAATTTTGATTAGTTGATCTAATGTACTAGATATCAGATATTATAAACCCAAAAAAACATAATCTTGTATCTTTTTGTCCAAATCATATCATATCGAGTCATATTCTAAGTTGATTAATTCATATTTGATTTAATAAGATTAAACAATGATAAATTTTTACGTACCAAAATTTTAGTGCATCTATATTTTATGACGTCAATATTGAGATGTCTACTTATTTTAGAACGATTTCTCATTTTTAGTCAGATTTATGTAATATCTGGATACTTATTTATTTGATTAATATAAATTAGAAGTCATAAAAACTTTAATTAGTGTCAAAATTCTATTAACAAATACTCGACACTAGTGCAGTCTATGATGAGTCGAACTCACGACCTCTTATGAAGTAATCTATTTATAGGACCCGATGATTCTCATGAGTCGGACTGTCGGTGCCAGTAAAATGAAGGGTCATGAAACAAAATAGTAACTGTTATGAGTGAATTTGTTCCCAGCAAATGAAAGCTAGAGTAGGACCTACCATATACACAATAGCAGCTAAAGGCTTGGACACTCTTTATCTAATTGCGAACATTTAGCATGGAATTATCAAACGGACAAGACATGGGTGCGGAAAAATCACCCAAGATAATGCTATCTTTATCGGCCAAGTGATCCGGATACGAAATAGAGAATAGTGAAGGGAGTCACATGAATCAACCTCAATTGAATTAATCAAAAAGCATATCTAGTGGCCCTCACACGGAGCAATCAATTGCTACCCACCAACAAGGTGCTCCACAAATTCCCTCCATTTCCAGGAAACTCATCTCGCCTTGCCCACAGGGATCACTCCAACTGAGACCTTATTATTGAGCAGTACCCTCCCATAGATACCAAATTTGTACGATTCAGCTTCGAAGAAATATGCTTATAAACAAATTTTCCGACTCTGCATTTGTTAAATCTCAATTTTTCGATCTATGTAGGTGTCGGAAAATTAAGATTTGCGGAGTTCAAACTTTTAACAAAGCATCTATTCGTTAAAGAGTTTTGTCACGATATAAGAAAAAAAAGCCAATAAAATGAAGAAAAATAGAACAACAGAGACTATATGATATTTATATTCGACGCCCAACAACCATATTAAAAGCTACAGAAACTTGCATTATATATAACCAAATATATATTATTATATTATAGCGTATTTCTACAAAAATAAAGATCAGAGGGAGCCCTGAGAGTGGGACGCCTTGGGCACCGGCCCCTTCCCATCCGGAGCCGCCGCGTAACCGAGGGCCCCACCACCGGGGACCACGACGCCCGGTGGGGCAGGCGCAGTGTAGTAGACCTGCCTCCCCGTCGCGCTATCGTACGCCACCTGGGCCGCGTACCCCCCACCTCCCGCTGGCCCAGCCCCCGGGTGAGAAGGAGGCGGCAACTGCTGCTGTACCCCGTAGACCGCCTGCTCCCGGTAAACGTCGTGGGGCCCACCCGAGACGGGGACGCCGCTGGTCACCCTCTGCATGTAGTAACCCCCCTGGCCACCGGCCTGGCCGGTCACCGGTCGCATCATCGGGGGGGCGTGGTACACGCCGCCTCCTGGGCCCGGGATCATGTACACTTGCTGCTGCTGCTGCTGCTCCTGCGTGACCTGGTGGTACCCGCCGGCGGCGACCTGCTTCTCAGGCCAGTAACCCGGCGCCGACATAGGGATGCTTCCCGCGGGGGGAGCTCTCGGGAGGTAGTACTCCCCGTCCTCGCCGGGCTTCCCGCCGGCGGGATACCCCGGCGTTACCCTAGCCTGCTGCTGCTGCTCGTACTGCTCCCGGAGATGCATCCTCTGGAGCTGCGCGTGGACCGCGGCCAGATCCGACCGGTCGTCGTGGAACTCCGGCATCCGAACAACCTGCGGCGGCGGAGGCGGGGGAGCGGCGGCGACGTCGGGGATCCCCTTCTCCATCCCGAAGAGGAAGTCGACGTTGTTCACCGGAGAAGCAACTGCAACCGGTGCCGGAGCAGGCGCCGGCAGCGTGGGGCTCTTCACGTCGGGAACAGCCCCCGAAGGAACGGAGTTCAGCGCCTCGACGAACCGGTCCCGATCGGACCTCCCGCTATCGGAGCCGTAGCTGGAGTGAGTCTTAGAATCGCCGCCGCCGCCGCTGGGGTTCGGGAAGAGGAACAATCGCATGCGGGCGGGCTTAGGGGAAGACCGGAACAACCGGTCGTACTCGTGCATCATGTGATCCAGGTCGTCGTCGTTCGTAACAGAGATGAGCGCGTCGAGGTCCTCTCCGGGGAGCTGATACTTGAACGACAGGTCGTTTGGATCGCCGCCGCAGAGGGCGGAGAGCCTGGAGAGGAGAGAGGGGAAGCGGACGGATCGATCCACGGCGAGGATCTTGGTGTCGCCGCCGACGTAGGAGAGCTGGTTGTCGTGGGGGCGGGGCTGGATTTTGCCGCCGTAGGAGCAGAGGAACTTGGCCTTGTAGGGGACAGCGGACGACCGGTCGTCCCACGGGCCCGCCCCCGGGATCTGGGGCTGGCCGTCGAAGTCGATCTCGCGGGAGCGGGGGGAGGTGTCGTCGGAGTCCGGGTAGGAGTTGTAGGAGTAGTTTTCCATTTTGGAGGGAGAAAGTGGGTTGGGAGAAAAGGAGGTGGAGACTTTATTATACGGGTAAGGTTTTTGATGTTTTTTTTTTATCTTTTGTTATATCATATGGTTCAATTATTGTTTCGGAATTCGAACACTGTTGTACCGTATTGAAGAATAATTCTCGTAACTATTGATATAATTTGCTTTCCAAGTTTTCTGCTATGCTAATAGTTTAAATGGTTCAGTAATTTTGACGAAAACCTTGCGATTTGTGAAAAAAAAGTTTGGAAATTTTAAGATTTATTTCTTCTTTGCATAAAAATATTACTAAAATCTTTGACACAATTTTAAGTTTTGCTTATTTTTTTATCAAAAAAATGTTATTTGGGTTGGATGTGGGCCATTCAATAAAGATATGGAAAATTTGGGAATTGGGTGGGAACGGGAGACTTGTGACGGAGGGAAAGGAGAAGGTGAAGTTTGGATTGGATGGAACCTCGGTGCCACCTGGTGGGCTCAGGACAGGTGGTGTTGGAGAGGATTTTAGGATATAATATTTATAATTTAATAGAAATTTAAGTATTCAAACGTCAATGATTTAAATATCATCATTTAGTATGATGGATGACATAAAATTACTCGGAGAAATTAAGTGCATAAAATCTGCAAATAGGACATTTACAAAAAGATAAAGCTGGACATGGGAAGCCGGAAGGGAGTGGGTTTCTTGGGTTGGGGCCCAGGTGTGCATTGATTGCAAGGCGAAGGAGAGAAAGGGATAAGAAGGCGACATTTGCAAGGCGAAGGTGACTTTTTTTAACTAAAATATAAAATTTTTGAATTCTATACGACTCAAATTTAGATTGATTCCTTGGTCCGACATAAGTGCGTAAAAGAAATATTGAGAATCTTGCCAATTTCTTTTGGGGTTGGAATTGACAATTGGGAAAGGCGATTATGTTAGAAATTGGGGGTGGTGGACTAATGCAAGACTGCCAACTGGTACAGTGGCAGGTACGCGTGGCAAACTACAGCGTGCCGCGTGTAATTTTACAAGACAGTCGTTTCCGTACCTTCCGTTGTTATGACTAGTACATCTGACAAAATGAAATAACCAAATACACAACTCTATATAATAAATAATGACTCCTAGTAGATTAAGAGTAGATAGTAGTTGTTTGGCAGATTAAAAGTAGATTCAGAGTCTATCTATTTGGTAAAATTAGTAGATTGTAATCTACTAATAGTTTAGGTGTAGTTTCAATGGTTATGCTTATTTTGTAATTATCTGAAAAGCATTAAAAATTCTATTCTATTAAATAAATATTAGGAGATCTTTTAACTACTGTTTAAAATATTAAGAGATTTTTTTGCCTAGAAATTATTTTAAAAATTGAAGATTCTATTTAACTAAATATATATTAAGAAATTTTCTTTTAACTACTAATTTAAATTAGATTAAGATGAGATTAAAATTTACAATCAGTTTTTATCCTTAAGATTTTTCCTCATTCACTATATAAATACTAATAGTTAAGTGTCGTGACCTCACTCACTCTCCACAGGCGAGAGAAGATGGAACCATAGCTATTTTTCCTTTTTGCTTTATTAATTTTTACGCTTTTTATAATTTTTTATTTGCTAATTAATATAATAGCTTGGTGGTTCACGAATTTGAAGTTTTGTTGCGAAGGACAACATCTAACGTTGAAGCATCCAACTTCCAAGGTAAGATTATAATTTACTTTTTTTAATGTTAAATTGATATTGATTTTCTCTTCACAGTGAATATATAATTGTACGACATTGATTAAGATTAAAATTATTTCGCTTATCAGTTTAAAAAATTATTGAGCTCATTATTGATTCTATTTAATTATTTCTGATTTTTATTAGGGTAACGACATTGATTAAAATTTTTCCTTTAGCCGAGCAATAATATTAATTAGGATCAATTCTATGTCATTACAGAGATTAAAAAGAAATATTTGATAATGCAATATTTTTGTAAGATGATGTAATAAATATTAATTTATCTACTATAATAAATGACATGGTCTTCTTATTTTTATTATTGTTCCTATCTCCTAGAAATTAATATATTCAATAAGTTAACCATTTCTCCTTTATCAAAATATTTATTTGGAAAAATATATAAGTAATATATTAAATTATTATTATTTTAATTTTAAAAAATAAAATAAATTATTTATTTATGCTTAATTTATAAATTAATAGTTAATTTAACCAAAAATATATAATCTACTAAATCGAATCTGCTATCTGCTAGTTAGTTTTATCAAACACATTCTTCAATCTGCTATCTACTATCTGCTATAAATCTACTATCTGTTATCTACTTCCAATCTATTTCGCCAAACATGGCCATTATCTCCTATACAAATTGATCTTAAGCTCAATTTCTCATTTTATTTTTTTCACCTGAGCTATGTCTCGATCAATTAGCTACTTCTAGCGTCACCAAGCTCAAATGGTTGTTAAAATTTAATCATGTATGTAGAGTCAGAATTCTAGAAACGCAAAATCTTAATACTCGTATACATTTTTTTATCAGTATTTAATGGTCCAATTCGATCAGAACCTGAATTAAAAGGCCGTGTTCTCCAATTGCTGGAATTATTTAATAAACTGTTAACTTGAAAGTAACTTGGAATTAAGTTTCTAGGGAAGTGCAAAGAATGAGTAAAGACCAGCCAAAAGAGTTGTGTCATTACTGGAATTAAGGGGAAGACAACTAGATAGATGCTAATCTTGTAAGAATCACATGTTTGTGTTTTTTTAGAAAAAGTAATCCAAGCAGTAGAAAGCTGGCCATTCATGATTTTTAATAATATTTGACCACAATAGATTTTGTTTGCTTTCTAAAAAAAATTTAGCCTAGCAAACAATACGTAAGAGTAATTGACGGGGTCTAGTGTTCAATCTTTAATAAAATATTTTAATTTATTATAATTATATTCAAATTTAGTTCAATTCAAAGCTAGACTAGTCACTTAGATCGACATGATGTATCCGATTCAAGACTAGAAGTTGTTTCAACAGGGAGCTATGACCAAGAGTATGACTTCAAGTGAGGAGTTGGTTAAGTGTGACTTCAGATGGTTGTGACAAAGATGGCGAAACAGAAGCTAGAAGACACCGACTCGGGATAATTCAGTGGGCAGTTGTTTCGGTACTTTCATCTTTTGCTACCCTTCTAGTTCCTTGAGGACAAAGAATTTAAGCGGAATGGATTGTTATATGATGAATTCGGACGACGAAGCTAGGTTCGTGGCAACAAATTGGGAATTTCATCGAATTGAGATTTTGGCGCAGTAGACGTGAATGGTGACCAAGGGAAGAGTTTTTTTTTTAAAATAAAGTCTAGATGCATTATATTAAATAGGAAAGTCCGAATACAAAAGATTGTCTAACTCCACGGGGTGACAAGTTGCCCAATCCCCATGGAGACGATCAAGTCGAATCTGCTTACAACCCAGTCAGTTATAAGATTTAGAGACCTGGGAATGCGAGACAAAGAGCAAAATGGTAATGAGTCTAAAGAGGACCTAACATCGAAAACCAAATTCTGCAATTGCCAATCAATGTGTGGATCCGGGTCTGTCAAGAAAGTGTAGGCATTCCAACAATCAGTTTCAATGTTGATCTTCAAGTGCAAATAATCCTCTTTCACCATCTGCAGAGCCAAAAGTATTGCTTTGTTCTCAACTTCAAGTGCAGAAGATGCAAAATAGCGAAAGCTCGGCCATTAATGACGTGGCCTTCATGGTTTCGTGCAATTGCAGCTAGCCCTGCCCCAGCATCAGCCTCAAGCCAGGAGCCATCGCACTTGATCTTCAAGTCCCCTCTTTCGGGGGGCTACCAAGAAGAGTGATTAACACTCGCTGCAACAGTTCCAGTAGTAGGAGTAGTGGTGATATGCAAAATTTCCAAACATAACTGAGAAGCTCTATTTGCAGTGATCACAGGGTTAGGAAGCTCACCCTCAAAAATAAATTTATTCCTAGCTAACCAAATACTCCAACAAATATACATAGCAAGGAAAGCAATGTTTTGATTTTCTACCATCCTTTGTTTCTAGAGATCAAACACAACAGTTAACCAAATTCCGATATTTAAAGACACATTAGAATCACATCTAAGACCCAGGGGACAAGCCAGCCAAGAAGCACGCGCATGTGGACATTCAAAAAATATGTGCGTAATAGTTTCAGGATTTGAATGACACACACAACAAATAGAAGAAGAGTTTAGATGTCTCCTGTTTAGATTTGATGCAGTAGGTAGAGCACCCCTTGATGGTTTTCCATATGAAGTGCCTGATCTTCGGTGGTGTTTTGGTCTTCCATACTTGTTTCCAGATCCCTGGATCAAAGGGAGGGGGGCTTGTACCTGCAATGTTAGCACTAGCAATCTGGGTGCGTTTAGCTTTGAAGGCCCTATAACCCGCCTTGACAGTGTAGGAACCATCCTTGGTGTGTTTCCAGACCAACTTATTAGAGCAGTTCAGTTGGCCAAGATGGATTTTAGCAATCGCAATCTGCTCATCAGTGGAAAACAAGGTTTGTAAAAGATCAACCTTCTAGCTTCTAGTGGAAAAGTAAATTAGGTTTGCCACAGTTTCAAAGCCATTAGCATTACACAATCTATTTCTGGGCTTAGCAATAAGCAAATCAGGGATCCAAGAGTCCCTCCAAATATTTGTAGACTGACCATTGCCAATTTTAGTAATTAAGCCATCAGTCAAAGGATCCTTTCCCTTGCAAATGCTGGACCAAATCCAAGAGGGCTTGGAGCCCTTAACTGTACTAAAAAAGTCAGAATTATGAAAATAAAGTCCCTTAAAGGACTCTGAAACAAATAGAATTCTGATTTGAGTTAAGTCTCCAAGCCTGTTTTGTTAAAAGTGCAAGGTTAAAGAGATTAAAATCTTTGAAGCCTAATCCACCAGAATGTTTGGAAAGAGTCAACTTCTCCCAACTCACCTAATGGATTTTTCTATTCTCAACCTCTCCTCCCCACCAAAATTTAGCGAAGAGGCTGTTCAATTTTGCACAAAAAATGGAAGGAAACTAGAGATATTGCATAATATTGCAGGGCAGGGAAGAGAGAACAGATTTGATCAAAACCTCTCTTCCTGCCATGGAAAATAGTCTCTGTTTCCAACCTTGTGCTTTGTTCCACATTCTCTCATAGATAAAAGTAAAAGCCTCTCTTCGATCTACCCCAAAAGGAGGGTAATCCCCAAATACTTGACATTCTCATTCATGATTTGCATGCCCAATATATTAGAAATCAAACATTTCATGTCATCAGATTCACACCTAGAGAAAGAAATGAGAGAAAGAAATGCAAGATTTTTGAAAATTGATTTCCTGGCCAGAGGTAGTAGCGAAAGTAACAAGGATATCTTTAAGCACATTAGCCTCATCAATGCTGGCTTTACCAAAAAGTAAGGTATCATCGGCAAAGAGAATATGAGTCAAGGTAGGGCAATATCTATTCAGAGCATAGCCATGTAAAAGACAACAAGCTTTTGCATGGTTAATAAAATGTGTCAGCTTGTCAGATATGAACAAAAAAAGAAAGGAGGAAAGTGGATCCCCCTGTCTGATACCTCGGGAAGGATCAAACCAAGCCAAAGGCTGCCCGTTGAACAAAATGATGTAAGATGTAGATTTAACACAGCTCATGATGCACGCATTCTATTTATTTGAAAAACTAATTCTGATCAGGACTTGTTCCAAAAACTGCCAATTAACCATATCATAAGCTTTTTCCAAATCTAATTTGATAGCCATAGAAAAATTTTTCTTTTTGCTTGATGACTTTAAACAATTAAAAGCTTCATGCACCACAATGATGTTATCTTGGATGCTCCTATCCTTAACAAAAGCTCATTGACATTTAGTAATTAAGTTATTCATCCAAGACTTAAGTCTATTAGTGAACACCCTAGAATAGACTTTATATGCATAATTGCATAGACTTTGGGCCAAGGGAAGAGTTGAACTTTGACTTTGGGCCTTATGCCTAAGCCCAATGTACAACTCCCGCCCCAATGTATAGAAACGCCAACTAAAGACTCTAAACCAGATATAAAATTCTTAAAATGAAAATATGAAACTCGAAATAAATCTTTAAAAAGATTGAAAATAATCCTGGGAAAAAACATAACAAGAAATCCCAAAAAAGAAAAATAACAACAAAACTTAAAAAAATCATACTACTCCCGCAAATACTTAGTCACTAGATAAGAGATTATAAAAATATGCCAAATAAAGATGATCGTCCAAAGGCCTTGTAGTACATGTAAAATACAGTTTGTGAGGATTAAGCTTGGAAGTCTTTACATAAAGTTTATTTGCCGGTGGGACTTGATTTCAGGACTCAGATTCCCTTACAAAAATTTAGATTTTAACCTTACGAATATAAAAAAAAATTATTGAGAGAATTGTCTTTAAATTAGACTCCAGAATTTATGAAATGTATCTTTTTCAACTCATCTTACCAATTGCATTATGAACAGATCTACCATGTGATGATATCTAACGGCCGAAAGCTATAACTATAAGCTTATTTGGTAACAATTTCCAACAGCCAAAAGCTGTGTATTGGTGACTCTAACTAACATGGAAACTACAAATCCAAGAAAGCTAAATCTTCTTCTTCTTCACCGCCTTTCACTAACTTGTATATAAACGAACTACGACCCAAAGAAAACCCAGAAACGCTTCACCGAGAAACATTACACCCAGAAACTATACTCCCAAGTCCAAACCACAAGAGGGAGAAGAGATGGAGAGAGAGTTCGGCTTCAACGAGGACACATTCTTCCCGGTCAACACACAACTGCCCAAGAGGGTTGCGTTCGTGAGCTTCGTCCGCTGGTTCATTTCATTCTACACGGAAACAACCCGAGTGCGGAGGTTCAGCCTCTCAATGGCAAGGCCACGGGAATACGAAAATGACGTCACCGACTTCATCCACTTCGCGGTTTCGCGGGGAGTGAAGCATTTCGAGCTCGAATTCTATGATACTAGAAATGAACGTAGCCACGCAGTCGACCCGGCTCAGGGCTTCCCCCTTCCCCAAGAAGTGTATGATCATCATCAAAACCTTCAGTCCCTTATGCTCGTCTGGTGCAACATTGAACTCTTCAGGTTTGCTTCTTCTCCAGAACCGAGCCAAGACTCAAGTAGAATTTTGTATTCTCGTATTAGTGATTCGGGTTTTCTTGAACTTGTCTGTCTAGGTTAAGAGACTTCAAGAACCTGGAGATCCTGACCCTTGGTTGTATCAACATAACCACGTCCCAACTCTTTGACCTGGTGGTTTCTTGCCCTATCTTGAACACCTTGAAGCTTCGATTCTGTAGGGGATTGGATGAGTTGCATATCATCTTACCGAATAACCCGAGACTGGAGAGCTTGGTGGTGGAGAAGTGCAACCTCGATAGGGATCTTTTCCTGCTTGATGGTCCCAAGTTGAAGAGGTTCATTTACTCCGGGAAGGTGGCCCGGTTCCACATGGGGAACACGAGCCAACTCGTCGAGGCTCGCCTTGATTTCGGGTTTCAGTTGGAGTTCATGACGGGACCTCTTCTCTACGAGCTTCTGGATCAGCTGCTCAATGTTAAGTTCATGACAGTCTGCAGCGTTTTTCTCCAGGTAAATCATCAACGAGACGCTAATATAATTGTTATTTTGAGGTTGATAATATGTGTCAAGACAATGTCACGTTGTATATGAAATTTCATGACGTGTGCTAATTAATATGATTTCCCTATCAATGTTGATTAATCCTAAACAGATTATCACCAGCGGAGACCGACATTACCACACAGAAGAAGAGTTCATGTTGAACGTCCAGCATCTGACATTGAACACTGATCTGCACGTTAACGAATTCATCGGTATAAAGTTCATGCTCGCGAGTTGCCCGCGGATGAACACTCTCACCTTATGCCTCCGCCCCGGAAGGATCTTCTCCGTAAGTACTCCTCCTACAACTTCAGTAATCCTTCCACATAAACCCTTTTTTTTTTCTTCTTCTTCTTCTTCTTAACTAGTTCTTCTATTTGGTGCAGAACTACGTGGCTCCATACCAAATGACCAGCCCCAGAGATTTCTGGCTTGAGCCCCTGTTAGTGGCACCTTGTGTAAGGCAAACTCTCCAAGTGCTCAATGTTCATGGATTTCAAGGGATGCCCCACGAGATGACGTTCATCGAGTATATCATCCGCTTCGGCCGTTTCTTGACGAGTGTGAATCTGTATCTTCCAGAGGAGCAACATGATGCACACATATCATGAGGTTTATAAGACTGAAAGCCAGCCAGCTGAATCAAATGGCTAACCCGTATTTGAAGGTATCGTTGTTTAACGCCATCACTTACGATTGATTAGGCTTTCCAATTTTGATGTAAGCATTTCATTTGGTCTGTAATGGAACCAACATTTGGAATAAGAAGAATATGTGCACTGGTCTGCTTAATTGCTGCGTTTCTGTGGCATTGTAGAGTCCCTGCGTGTGTTTGAATGAATAATGTTTGAAATGACGAAGTTTCTAACCATTGAGCTTCTCCAAAGTTTCTAACGATAAGGCCTATTGAGTCTCTTGCAATTGTGGTGATACAAGCTATGAAAGAGTCTTCGAATTATGAAGCATCGCAATTGATCTTCACTTTCTCGTCATTCGGGGATGATCATGAAGTTTATTGAGGTTCCCTGCTAGATGCAATCAAACCTGATGTTTGGTTATTCTGCATGAATTCGGAGCATAATTTAGAAGCTGAGCATTGAAGTATCTAGGGGGTTGGGCTTGGTTTCTTCAAGGATGAAGTAATTCATACTTAGCCAAATTTTCCAACAAATGAACATTTTAGGAACCATAACAACGAAAAGAATCAGATTGCAATTAAGCTATTTTATATCTATTTGAGTATGATAGAGTAGAATCTTATTTTTAGCTTGGCCAGAGGAACTGGTCAGTGCGGGTGAAAATAACTCCGAGTCCATCATTAACTGTGTTTTTTGGTTTAATTTTCTTATTTCCAGTGTGTTATTTTCTATTAGGCTCTGTTTGGTTGGAACGTTAGTTGCTTATAGTATGTTTAGGCATGTTAATGTATTGTTAATGGAGTCGATGGTGAACTTCCATTAACAATACGAGTTGGTTTTATGTTTTTGACGAATCTATCCTTAAAAGACTAATTATCTCTGGACTATAATGTCCAATGAAGATTCTCCCCTAGTTGTACCATGTGTGTAACACTATGGAGATTGTTAAGTGACATTGTAATTGACAGTATTTCGGTTATACGCATCTTCACATGCACTACATCTTACATGGAGATCAATTCAGCTCTAAAAATGACTGACGGCCAACCTCTCAACTTGGGATCTTGCAAAAATATTGTACCCACTAATATCTACTATGGTAGTTGTTGTTGTTCCGTCGAATTTGTTAGAATTTCCATATCCAACCCAAAACTTTAAGGCAATGGGTTGGTAGATTTTCATCACTTATAAACTTGTCCCCACTCGTGTTTTAACCGATGTGAGATTCTCAACACGTCCTCTCAAACGAAACCCACCGGGTCGAAGATTGCACTAGCTTTGACTTCACCAAAGTGCGTGAAATGGGGTCGTGCGAGCTCAACAATGGACACGGGATCAACTTGCTCTGATGCTATGTTAGAATTTCCATATCCAACCCAAAACCTTAAGGCAATAAGTAGGTGGATTTTCATCACTTATAAACTTATCCTCCACTCGTGTTTTAACCGATGTGAGATTCTCAACGGAATCTACAGTGTAAGTTTCCTATTTTAAAAGGCTTTTGCCTACTTCAAAAAACGGAAGTGGTCTAGTCATTTGAGTGTCATAAGAACTAGGAAAATATTAGTATACCGCGTCTCTTGTAATGTGCTCCACAAGCTGACTAATTCCGTTGTAGGCAATATTTTACAAATGGACCAGAGTTTAAACCGTATTTTTTTTTCGAACGGTTGGATTATTAGTAAGGCCGGAGGTTTTCTTTTATAAAATAGTTATATTGTTAATTATATATATAATTAAAATATTAAATAGTTATTTGCAACAGCACACATCTTAAATTAGCCAATATTAATTTAACAAAACTTAAAGCTATTTTCCAAAGTCTTTTGATAAAAAAATGTGAACTGGTTGGTCCAATCAGATGAATTTACAGATTCAACAAGTTAAACCTTTTATTATATTCTAGATTTGTGACGAGTCATCTATATTTCATTTTACTTGTAAAAAAAATGTGTATTTCATTTTATCTCTTACGTATTACTGAATTGTATTGGTCTTAATATGCCTAACCTTAAATCTACAAATTTAGCTTCTATGCTTGCTCGTTTGTTACTCCTTCCAAACAGCCATAACCAAGAAAGAAAGCTTCATTGCGTTCTTCAACTCATTTCACTTGTATAAAACGAACCACCCAGAAATCCACATTACACGAGGAGGGATAAGAACGAGGAGACGCGATTTCTGAAGAAAGAGGATGGAGTTACGCTTCAACGAGGAATTGTTCGTGCCGCGGAACGAGATAGCGTATACGCAAAAGACCAAGAGGCGTGAGTTCTTGGGCTATGTCCACCATATCATCGCATTCTACCAGGCGGGAAACACTAGTACTAGTTCATACAGCGTGCGGAGCTTCAGCCTGGCAATGTCGAGGTCACATTCCTACGCCTCTGACGTCAACGACTTCATCCGGTTCGCCGTTTCTGGGGGAGTGAAGCACTTGGAGCTCGAATTCTACGATCCTGTACGGGAACATGGCCGCGCCATTGACCCGGCTCAGGGCTTCCGCCTTCCCCAAGTAGTGTATAAGCATCATCAAAACCTGCAGACCCTTAAGCTCGTCTGGTGCTACTTTCGCGCCTCCGAGTTTGTCTTCTTCTTCTTCTTCTGATAAGTTCTTCTTCTATTTTTTATAACAAGAAAAGGCAGAGTTATAGTTAAAGAACCGAGTCAAGATCCGGTATAAACTTCTCCTTCTACATTCTATTTTACCATAAACACAATGACCCTCCAAGATTTTTGTTTTTTGGTTCTTTACTTGTACAACTAAGTTATCTCGTATTTCTTGAAAAAGTGATTCGGTTTTCTCCGACTTGTCTAGGTTGAAATCGTTCAACTCCCTGGAGACCCTGACACTTGCTTGGATCACAATAACCACAAACGAACTCAGGGACCTGGTGGCTTCTTGCCCCATCTTGAACACCCTGAGGCTTCAATTCTGTACGGTAATCAACGAGTTGGAAATCTCCGTACCCGGTAACTGTACCCTCAAGAACTTGGTTGTGGAAAGGTGCAACGTCGGTATGGATCTTTTCGCACTCGTCGGGCCCGAGTTGAGGAAGTTTATTTACACGGGGAAGGTGACCGAATTCCGAATGGGGAACCAGAGCGAACTCATCGAGGCTCGCCTTGATTTCGGGGAGCAGTTGGAGTTGAAGACAGGACCTTCTCTCTGCCAGCTTCTGGAGCAGCTGGTCAATGTTAGGATCATGACCGTTTGCAGCGTTTTTCTGCAGGTAAAAGTTAATGTGAGACTATTCCAAATTCGCTCATTGAAACTTCAATGATGCTAATTAATATGACTGTTGATCGATCCTTAACAGATTATCCCCAGCGGAGAGCGACCTCACCGCACAGTTTTGAACCTAAACGTCCAGCATCTGACCATGAACACCGAATTGCACGCCAACGAATTCATCGGTATAAAGTTCATGCTCGCAAGTTGCCCGCGGATGAACACTCTCACCTTATACCTCCGCCCCGGAAAGATCTTCGTTGTCAGTACACCCTTCTTCAGTAGACAATCCACACGACCCTTTTCTGTTTCTTCTTAACCAGTTCTTCCGTTTGGTGCAGAACTACGAGGGTCCGTACGATACGACCAGCCCCTCGAATTTCTGGCGCGAGCCCGACCGAGTGGAGACTTGTTTAAGGGAAAGTCTGCTAGAGCTCAATGTTCATGGATTCCAAGGGACATACAACGAGATGACGGTCATCGACTATATCATTCGCTACGGCCATTGCTTGAGGAGTGTGAATCTGTATGTTCCACAGGCATTTGATCAGAATTTCGTGGCGTTTCTACTAAGAAAAGCCAGCGAGCTGGGTGGGGCTAACCCGAGGGGTTTGAAGATATCGGTGTTAACCCCATCACTATTGCTTAATCAGATTGATTAGGCTTGCAATTTGGTGTAGGTTTTGACGTTTTTTTAGTTTTGAGACGAATATGATGTAAGACTTCATTTGGTCTATCATGAAAAATATATGCACTACTCTGCTTATGATTTGTTGTTAGTCCATTTCCTTTTTGTGTTAAATTAACGTGGATATAAGTGACCCGCTAGAATCAATAAGTACGCTCATCAACTACTAGTAAAAAGATTATTTATTATTAACTAGAGATCTCGTATAGCTATATAAAATTACAACAATATGTCAATATTAGAATACAAGGTGATTTTGACTAAAAAAATTAAAGGACTCACTGATAGCTTAAAGAAATATTTGTTGCAATTGTTTGTTAAATTTAATACTAGAATACGAAATGTTAAATTGAGCCAATGATCAAAATATTTATTTTTGCTGGCGAATTGAAATTAACTGCGACCCATTTTGTAAATGAGAACAAGATCTTTTCGGGTATAGCTGCAACTGCAAGGAATGAAGCCATTTGGTCAAGAAGTTGTATATTTTTATTATTAATTATAGTTGCATTAGAAATTAAATAATGTTAAATATTCAATTTTTTTGCAAAGTTATTAATTAAGAGAACACAAATCTTAAATTATCGATGTTAATTTAACAAAACTCAAAACATATCTTTAAAAAAAAAATTTTGGTTAGTTGGATCAAGACTAGCTACTCTCATCAGAAAAATCAGCTAGATGAACCAGCTAATCCAATTAGAAAATTAGCCATCCCTACAAGATGAACGAGTTGATTCTACCAATTGGATCGTGGATCAACGACTGTCAATCCAACCATCATCAATAATGAGTTGCGATCTGACTAATCCGACTATCATAGTTTCTAAAAATAATTGATGCGGGAACCCATATAACATTTTCTTTTTCTGCATAGAAATGCCGACTACTCACTTATTCAAGCATCTACAACTCCCGCCCCAATGTATCCCCTTTTTCCGTTGCATTGGGAAAAAAAATTAAAAACTAAGCAAGAAATAAAATTCTTAAAATGAACCTCGAAATAAATCTTTAAAAAAAGTTCGAAATCAATCCTGAAAGAAAATATTACAAGAAATCCCCAAAAAGAAAAATAATAACAAAATTAAAAAAAATCAAACTGCAAATACTTAGTCACTGGATCAGAGATTAAAAAAATATGTCAAATAAAGATGATCGTCCAAAGGCCTTGTAGTACATTTAAAATACAGTTTGTGAGGATTAATAAGCTTGGAAGTCTTTACAGAAAAGTTTATTTAACAATCAGCTTGATTTCAGGATTTGGATTCACTTAAATAATTTTTGGACTATAATTTTACAAACATAAAAAGTACCGTCGAGAAAATCGTCTCTAAAATAGACTCGACTTTAAATATCAGAATTATAAAATGTTGTTCTCTGTTGGAAAACTTATTCATTTTGTGCTGCGAAATTGATGGAACATGAAAAATCACTATTAATACCCTTTGTTGGTGAATATTTCTTGGCACTCCAAATTAGAAAAACATGCCATGAAAAACTAGATTAACGACGAGTTATACGTATTTCATTTTATTGATCCATGATATGTCACATCATAAACGTGCATCACAAAATGTACCTTAATCATATCATCTTACCATTTGCATTATGAATAGATCTAGTCTCTACCATGTGATAATATCTGACGGCCGAAAGCTATGAGCTTATTTCTGAAAACGGTAACTTCTTCCAACAGCCAAAAGCCAAACAGCCAAAAACTATATATCCAAGAAAGCTGACCTTTAACTTCTATATAAACGAACCACCACCCAAAACCAAACCCAGAAACGCTTCACCGAGAAGAAACATTACACCCAGAAATTATACTCCCAAAGAAGAGAGAGAATTTGTGAAGAGAGAGAGAGAGGATGGAGTTGAGGTTCAACGAGGACGAGTTTGTCCCGCGCAACGTGCCAGAGTGGATGAAAATGGCCAAGAGGGGCGAGTTCGTGGGCTACGTCCACCAATACATCGAGCCCTACCTGGCCGGAAACAACCAAGTCCAGAGGTTCAGCCTCTCGTTATCGAGGCCACATGAGCACGGCCCTTACGTCGACCAGTTCATCCACTTCGCGGTTTCTCGGGGAGCGAAGCACTTGGAGCTCGAATTCTATCATCATATACGAGACCAAGACCAAGTCATTGACCCAGCTCAGGGCTACCCCCTTCCCGACGTAGTGTACGATCATCATCAGACCCTGCAGACCCTGAAGCTCGTCTGGTGCAACATTAAGTTCTACAGGTTTGACTTCTGAAGATCAAGAGTCTTGAAATTAGCTTTCAAGATTTGTTTTTTGGTTATTTCTTGAAAATGTGAATCGGTTTTGTCCAGGTTCCCATACCTCCGGTCCTTGGACACCCTGACCCTTGCTTGGATAGCCATAACCACGTCCCAACTGAGGGGCCTGGTGGCTTTTTGCCCTGTCTTGAACACCCTGACGCGTCGATGCTGCGTCGGATTGGAAGCGTTGCGTATCAACGTACTCGATCACTATCCCCTGAAGAACTTGGTTGTGGAAATGTGCAACCTCGATGAGAATCGTGTCAGGCTTGATGGGGTCAAGTTGAGGAAGTTCATTTACACCGGGAAGGTGGCCAGGTTCCGAATGAGGAACCAGAGCGAACTCATCGAGGCTCGCCTTGATTTCACTTGGCAGCTGGAGTTCATGACAGGACCTTCTCTCTGCAGGCTTCTGGACCATGAACTGACTCGGACCTGAACGTTCAGCATCTGACCATGAACACCGGATTGCAAGTCAACGAATTCATCGGTATAAAGTTCATGCTTGCGAGTTGCCCGCGGATGAACACTCTCACCTTATGCCTCAGCCCCGGGAAGATCTTCGCTCTAAGCACACAATGATCTTGTAGTTGACAATCCACATAAACCCTTCTTCTGTTTCTTCTTAACCAATCCTTCCGTTTGGTGCAGAACTACATGGCTCCGTACCAAATGACCACGCCCACAAACTTCTGGTGTGAGCCCGTCGAGGTCCCAACTTGTCTAAGGGAAAGTCTTCTAGTACTCAATGTGCATGGATTTCAAGGGACATACGACCAGATGATGGTCGTTGACTATATCATTAACTAAGGAGATTGCTTGAGGAGTGTGAATTTGTATCTTCCACAGGCATTTGACAACAATTTGATGGCGTTTGTACTAGGAAAAGCCAGTCAACTGCGTGGGGCTAACCGAGGGGGCTTGGAGATTTTGGTGTTAACCCCATTACAATTGGTTAGTCGCATTGATTAGGACCTTGAAATGTTATGAATGTTTTGACGTTTTTTTAGTTTCGAGACGAATTTGATGTAAGATTTCATTTGGTCCGTCGTGGAACCAACCTTGGAATAAGAAGAATATATACACTAGTCTGCTTCATTGTTGTGTTTCTGTGGCTTTGTTTTCAGTCCATTTTCTTCTTCTTTTTGTGTGTTGGAGAGGTCTCAAGAATGACTTCCATATATCTAATGACGAAATTTGCCCTAGATACAAGTTACTCACTTAAACATACATCATGACTATTTAATTAGAGGTCTCGAGTTCGACTAGTAAAATCAGTAGATTAAAGAGATATTTGTTGCACCAGTAGGCTTTCATCTAATGCCGAGTACTAGTAATATAATTGACGTGGATATAAGTGATTCACTTTAACCAATAAGAATATGTGTCTTTACCCTTTAAAAAAAATAATTATAAATTAATTAGAGATCTCGAACACCAATCTATAGACACAATAGTAGGTCAATATTAGGATCCAAATACTTTGGGCTTTCTTTTTCCAAGGAGATGTTTCCTAATATAATTACAATTTACACACTTACCAGCAATGTCATGCTGCCAAATAGACATTAATACCAACAAGGTCGGAACCAGTAGATTCTTTAACCTGCAACCTATATGCTGAACGATTTTTTTCTGCACAAATAATTTAACTTGCCTCTCAACTAAATTTAGTTTGTGGAACAATCAATAATAATGGTGGAAATTTTACAAAAGAATAGAAATAAATATCATGTACGGAACAATTTTAAAAATTATTAAATTTAATACTAGAATACAAAATGCTAAATTGACCCAATTACCAAAATATTTATTTTTGGTGGCGAATTGGAATTAACCGCGACCCATTTTTTAAGGGAGAACAAGACTTTTTTTAGTATAGCTGCAACTGCAAGAAATGAAGCCAGATAGAACGTTCCAGGTCAAAAAGTTAAATAGTTAGGTTATTAATTATATTCAGCATTAAAAAGTTAAAATAATTTTAAATATTTTCTGAACCAGCTGGTTCAACTAATTGGATCACTGATCAACGACAGTCGATCAAATCATCTTCAGTGTTAAATCGCGATCTGATTAGTTCCACCGTCAATGAAAATCCTTATTTTTAGGACCAGAATTTTTATTTTTAAAAAAGATATGGGTAACAATCTGATGACTAAAGTTGTTGTACTCGCAGTACGTGGGTATAAGTGACTTACTTGAACCAACAACAGTGTTGGAGATTTTGAGTTCAAATAGTAAAGTTTGAAGAAATCTTTGTTGCATTACGTTGTATCAGAAAATTAATTCTCGGATTTGTTTGACCATATTTCAGTAAAATAGTCGTATCTTCTTACTCGTATATCTAATTAATGCGATTCTAAAAGGTACAAAAAGATAAATCACAGATCTAGAACTTTTTAGTTTGTGACTTCTCCAAATTCGGCACAGAAAGAGGTCAGACTTGGGTCGGAAAATTCGGGAGTAAGTTTTTTCCATATTAGGCCGCGAATCTGCTGAACCTATTTTGGTAAAAATACCGTAACTTTCTCCTCAAGTATTGGATTGACACGATTCTAAAAGTCACAGAAGGAGAGGACAGAGATCTATAACGTTGTTGTTTATGACTTTTTCAAATTCAGTACAGAAAAGGGTCAAATATGGGTTGGAAGTTTTGGGTAGTTTAAGTTTTTCTTATTAGGCCGAGACTATGTTAAGTTTTCCTGTTTGAAAACGGCCTAGGATTTTTCTATGGGGCTGGGGCGAGCTTATTCTATATAAGGAGAGCTAGGTACAGGCATGAAAGACACCCACAAAATAACATATCAAACTTTTAGCTTCATAGCTTTTATCATAACTTTTATCTTATGTAGCTTCATAGCTTTTATCTTTCATATTTTTCATATTTTTCTCCTATCCCTATCAATAAAATCTTTCCTCCCCACTCTTTTTCTTCTCTCCTCTCATCCCTTATTTCATCTTTTCTTTCTTTCATTTGAATCGCTCTTGGGACGACCACTCCGGACCCGTTCTAAAGATTATTTCTGACGTTCTACCACAATTTATCGTAACATTATTTTTGGCATGTTCGGTGGGACTAAGGAGGGCGTCTGAGAAGAGTAATTATTGTATCCAAACACACGAGTTTCCACATATGGTTTCGAGCCCTTCCTCAAAAGGGACGAAACCGGTCAAAGGTTGTGTTGAAAGAAGACATACAGCAAGGTCAGCCGGCTTTGTAGAGTATTCCAGCCCTTTTTGGAGCCGAATCTGTAGAAGCTTTATTCACCAAAATTGAAGATCATTATTTCCTCTTTCGAAGTTCGTACCAGGAAGATACGACTAAAATACTAAAGATCGATCGATCTGTATGATTGAGAAGTCCAGTCGATTTTAGAAGGCATTTTGGTCTTTTTTCCGGCCGAATTAGGAGATGGCCATTTCAGGAAAAATTGAAGATCTATCTGTCATCTTTCCTAGAACATAAAGATCGCTTAAATCGGGATTCGTACGAGGGTATTACGGTCAAAATACTAAAGACCGGTCAGCCTATCAGTTCGAAAAGTCCAGTCGGTTTTAAAGGGCAGTTTGGTCTTTTTCACAGCCGAATTAGGCAATAGCTATTTCAGTCAAAATTGAAGATTTGTCTCTCGGCTTTCTAAGGACATCAAGATCGCCTCAATCGGAGTTTGGACGAAGAAACTACGATAAAAATACAGAAGGTTAGTCATTCTAAAAATTGGTTACGAAATTGTGAATTAATGATAGCCTATGCTCCAGAATGGTTGTTACATGCTTTAGATGAGGAACTTAACGTTCGAGAAACTATGAAGGAGGTTGTCTCAATAGTTTCAGGATGGCTTCGTAGACTATGGGCTAACTATACTGTTAGCTCAACAATGACTGCGCGACATGATGTAATTGGATATCTTAGGTACTTGATGTCGTTTCCTCTTAGTCAAGAAATTATACAAGATTGTGAAAGAGATCTTCAGAATGCCGGATATACGGCAGCACCTGTGGTATATTATACATCAAATTACCAAGTCGAAGTAACATCAGGTGTCGTACATGAAGTTGAAAATCAAGTAGATTACGAGCACCATAATTTTGAGATGGATACCATAGCCGCCGTACATGAATCGGCTGGATCTACACAATCTCTTTTTTCTGAGGTTGAAGAGGTTGTACAAACAATAAGTGAACAGTTGGCCGACACCACGACCATCAAACTTGCAACGCCCCAATTCGAGGAAGAGGAGACAGACGTACAATCAAGTGACATATGTGAAGATGAAAATCAAATAGTTTTTGAATCCCATAATTCTGAGACTAGAGTTGAGACCGACGTACATGAACTGGCCGAATCAACACAATATTCTTTTCCCGTTGTTAAAGAGGAAGTACAAACGATAAGTCAACGGTTGGCCGACATCGCGGCCATCGAGCTTGCAATACCCACATTCGAGAAAAAGGAAGAGTTATTCCCGATACAAGTTACATCGGTAACCAAGACAACTCTAAGTGATGTATCAAATATGAAAGGCATCCTGGGGCCTCCGCCGACTGAGAGAATCTTTGGGCCTTCACCAACAAAGAGAATTTTAGGACCTCCGCCGAATCACCTATTGCGGAGATCCTGGTCACACTTTGGTCCACGAGTAGTGAGCCACCTTTTCTTGCCCAGTTTTGTCCCAACTCAACGAAAAGACATAGGGGGCCAAGTCTACAGTCAGAATTTAATCTCACCCGGGGGGCATGAAGAGTGCTGCAATATTGTAGTCGAAGCTCCTACATCGGCCGAAATTATCCCGGCCAAAAGACAAGACGTGCTCATGCCAAAGAAGGTGAAGGATGATAAAGTCAAGTGTTCAACTCCTCCTCAACCAAGCAAGAGTACGGTGAAGCAACAACCTAATGGGCCGGCTCAACCTCAGCCATCAAAGGTTTCAAATTACAGGGAATGTCCTCAAGTCACATGGTCAAAATCGGCTAGCAACAGAAAAAGGGCGCCTGAGTACGCGTGGGTTAAGAGAGACGTGGTCACTCAATTGGCGACCGAGCAAAGAGTTCTCCAGAGAAAGAAACTCTTCAAGATTTGGGTGCCTAAGGAAGAACTTTTGCAGTATAAGAAACAACCATGTGAGATACAACCCATAAAGAGTGATCCACCTTCAAGGTCTCTAAGTTATCACACGAAGCCTATGCGAAAGGAGATGCTCGGGAGGCAAGTGTTTGGAGTCTCATTGACCGATTCTCACGAAGACTCAACGAAAAAGGTTGGAGCAAAAAATTCAAAATCAAAGAAAAAAGCTCAGGAAAAAGCTCAGAGACCTTCAACAACAATCGTATGGTCGTTATAATGAAGGACATAGAGCTCCCACTCAACCATGTAGGACTAAACCAAGTTTTTGCGAGAAAGCCGTGAGCACATGGATATCTCGAGATGAGTGATCAACTGCACGCCTACAATGGCTAGGGCTCGACCAGTTTGATGGTACATTCTTCACATATTTACGATCTTGCCTTAGCCAGTTATTTTTTTAGTGGAGTTAATTTTCTGCGTGTTCAAGGACGGATACATGTCAACGCTTTTCCTAGCGTCAAAACATTGACGTGTGGGGGGCATTGTTGGAGCGGAAAATTAATTTTCGGATTTGTTTGACCATGTCTTAGTAAAATAGTCGTATCTTCCTACTCGTATATCCAATTAATACGATTCTAAAAGTTACAAAAAGATAAATCATAGATCTAGAACTTTCTAGTTTATAACTTCTCCAAATTCGGCACAGAAGGAGGTCAGACTTGGGTCGGCATTTTCGAGAGTAGGTTTTTTCCTTATTAGGCCACGGATCTTCTGAACCTATTTTGGTAAAAATACCATAACTTTCTCCTCAAGTATTGGATTGACACGATTATAAAAGTCACAGAAGGAGAGGACAGAGATCTATAATTTTATTGTTTATGACTTTTCCAAATTCAGCATAAAAAAGGGTCAAATATGGATTGGAAATTTTGGGCAGTTTAAGTTTTCCTTATTAGGCCGAGGCTATGTTAAGTTTTCCTGTTTGAAAACGGCCTAAGGTTTTTCTATGGGGTTGGGGCGAGCTTATTCTATATAAGGAGAGCTAGGTACAGACATGAAAGACACCTACAAAACAACACATCAAACTTTTAGCTTCATAGCTTTTATCATAGCTTTTATCTTATGTAGCTTCGTAGCTTTTATCTTTCATATTTTTCATGTTTTTCTCCTATCCATATCAATAAAATCTTTCCTCCCCACTCTCTTTCTTCTCTCCTCTCATCCCTTATTTTATCTTTTTTTTTGTTTGAATTGCTCTTGGGATGACCACTCCGGACCTGTTCTAAAGATCGTTTCTGACGTTCTACCACAATTTATTGCAACACATTAGTTTAGATAAGTTCTCTAGTGTCCAATGCGTTCGTATTCCATCTAATCTATTTAGGATACTGTTGAGGTACAAAAATAATCTCAAATTATCAAGGATATCTTGAGCTCTCTGGTGCGGTCTCAAAGTGACCGGGTGACCGATGACCGGCATGGTCTCAAAGTGGGTGGTGTCATCTCAGAGAGATCAACGTCGGGTGATCGATGTTTGGTATCATCCCGAAGAGACCGGTGTCGGATGACTGGTAATTGGTGTCATCTCAAAGAGGTTGCTTCCGGTCTTGTGTTGGGTAGAAATCGATAATGTTCTTCTCTTAGTCAAGACCGATGACGGTCTCCTAATGATGGTCTCTCCTTGGTTGAGACCGGTGACAGTAGACCACCTCAGTTTATTGTCCTTCGATGCCAAACATTCATCTTTCGTAAACTGGCGATAACTTATGACTCGGGCATTGGATTAAGTTAGTTCTTTCGGTCATGGAAAGATAGGAGAAGGACCTAGAACTTCTCAGTTAACTACTTCTTTATATTCGAGGCATAGAAATATAAAAAGTCTACATCAAGGCGGGATACCGCTTCCCGCCCACCTGGGTAATACTCCTCAGTAAAATGATCAAACTTTTGATCAGAAGCTTGGATTAACGTGATTCAAATTGCTATAGAAATATAAGACATACATCTATGACTTTGTAGTTGGTGATTTCTTTAGATTCGGAGTGAAAGAAGTTCAAAAATGCATATCAAAGCGGAAGGACGCCTCAAACCTTGAAGCAGGAGCCCGGATGGTCACTTTGACCTACAAAGCAAGAGCCCGGATGGTCATTTTGACCTACAAGGCGGGAGTCCAGATGGTCACTTTAACCTTCGAGGTAGGAGCTCAGAGGTCGTTTTGACCTTTGAAGTATCCGGGTAGACGTCTCGGCTCGTGAAGTGGGATGTCCGATTGGATGCCTCGGTACGTGAAGTGATATGTCCAAGTGTTAAATTGAAAATTCATACTCCGGATGTGTAGCAAAGGTGTTCGTATCTAGGTTCATGTGCCGGAATCTATGTTCGGGTTGGTGTGTCTATCCGGATTGGACCGCTCGATGGTCGCCCGAGTCCGCGTTGGACTTCAAGGCGATCAGCGGTAGGCCCTTACCGCCTTAGCTTGTGGGCGATAGGCCTTTGCCGCCTTGGCTTGTGGGCGGTAAGCACGAGCTGCCTAGGACTGATGGACAGTAGGTACATGCCGCCTTGAGTCTGTAAGGCGGTAGACACGGATCGCCTAGGACCTACGGGTGGAAGAAGGAAGCCCGTTTAAGGGCTCGGGCGGTAAGGTGAAGCCCGCTTAGAGGGCTCATGCGGTCGGTGTCCGGAAGATTATTTGGTCTATATAGGCAGAAGGTTTGGGCTTTTTTGAGTTCACTTCGGGCTTAAGGATGGTAAGTTATTTCAGCGTTGACGGGCCTAAGACGAGCTTTTGCATGGAAGGTTCGAGAGGATCGGGTCGGCTTATATTTTTCTAAGTAGAGCCGGGATTTCCGAGATTCTAATAAGATTTTGGGACACAGTTGCTTGGTCGACACGACCGGTATATTCCTAATCGGAGTCGAGATTTGTTCATTTGAGGAAGATGGTTTAGATTTTCCTATTCTAAGCCGGGTTGATTTGGAAACAAAATATTCACTCGGGACGGGATTTCTTGCACGGGAAGGATAGAGCTAGGTCAAGACGTGCTATATAAAGGAAGCTCGGGCAACGGAGACGGACATCAACAAACACAACAACAAACTACTCTTCTATTTTTATCGTTTTTTCTTAGTACGTAGCCTAGCATAGCTTTAGACCGACATTGGGACGACCACTCCGGATCCGTCTCGGGTTACTTGTTCTCTTTTCTCCGCAACAGATACAATTCAAAATCTCCTTTTGTAAAACAGATGACAAACTTCGATTAATCGGTAATTACGGAAATAACTGATAATCACAGATGAACTTTCACTGGTGCATTCCCGTTGGTCGAATTCAAATATATAGTACATGAGGTGTATGTGATTGAGGCTTGATGTAAACAATAGTAACAACAAGCAAAACAATACTTTAAAAGAAAAAAAAACGGAAATAAAGATAATACACAAAAAATGTTGCAGACCAATTTACAAAGATCCCGGTTCAATCTCTCGTAAGTGTAATAATAGTATAAAGTTTACTTTTAAAAAAATAAAAAACATATTTTATTTATTTATGAACCAGTCCTTCGATCAAGGTTATTATAGGTCGAGAGTTCAACCAAAAGTTTTGAATTCAGATTTAGTTTTAATTATATATTTCGAGTACGAACCTCAAGAACGAAGTAGCAATTAAAATTTATTGAAAAATATTCAAACATGCATTGCCGACCCGGATATTAAGCATGTATTTAATGTGTTACATAAAACCCGGAAGAAATCAACCAGAAAAACAGTATCAAGTGAAACGGTCACACGCAACCAAACAAGTGATTCCAAGCACTTAGTTTAAAAGATTAATAAGAGAGTCGTCACATAATGGAGAGGGGAATTAACATTAGGAAAACTGAATATGTGTACCATTAGCTATACTCGGGTGAATGAAGTCGTCAATTGAGTACAACATCCATTTTCTGAGCTAGCAACTCTATTATGTAACGACTCTCCTATTAATCTATCACACTAAATATTTAAATTTAAAAAAATGGGGAAGAAATCGACCAAAAAAGAGTATAAAGTGAAACGGTCAAACACAACCAAACAAATGACTTCCAACTAAACTTCGGCTTCGTATACTTCAACGCCTGCCTGTCCCCTACTCCCTATCATAAATCCCCGACAATTTACAAAGTACAGACATCTCCCATACGTCATCTTCTTGGGTTTTGTCCAAAACCCCATTTGACTTTTTTCTCAATCACCGAACAGAGTGTTAATTTATAAATTCCAAGTATTCATCTTCTTTCCTTCACTTCACATTAATCTTTGCATTGCTTTCTTTCCTGTGTTTTACTTGTGTCTATCAGGTAGGTTGGTTGTTTCTGTGAATGGCTAGGACCCTTTTGTCTCGTCGTATTTGTACTGACTAATCTGGGTTCGGTTTGGTTTAGGATGGGGAAGAAGCGTGTGTTGGTGCCGGCTGAGAAGGTTGACTTGGCCAGTGTCAAGTATGAGCCTCAAGTTATTGACGGTATGTTCTTTCTTTAGGGCTCTTGAATTTTGATGTTCTTGTGTCTTTGTCGGATCGGATTATGCGGATGAATGAGGAATGCGAAACGGGTTGATGTCTGATTTGCAGCTCCACATTTGACCGGGTTGACGTTCTGGTTGTTTGTGAGGCTGCTTGAAGCTCCTCTCATCGGCCCTTTGATTATTTCCCAGTTGAAAAAGCAGAACAAGATGACTCAGGTCTGTTGCTATGCTGAATTTCGACACTCGTATCGCGATTTTCGCTGATAATAATTCGATCTTTGTGACTTTCAATTGTGGTTGCTTTGGTTTTGTTCAAGAAATGGCTGATTGGAACCGTTTCCTGTGGCTGAAATTATGTTCAGTTGTTGCAAAATACAGTAATTCCGGAACAACCCATGTTCAAGCCCGAGTACCCTCCGCAAGGTTGGTTCTTGCTGCTATGATTGTGTCTTCAAAATGAAAAATGTTATTTGTTGGAGCTGACACAAGTGTACATTGTGAGAACAGAGCGCGAAAATGTAGTTGCTGTCTTAGACGAGGATGGGAAACCAGAAGACCGCGTTGATTCAGCCCTGAGGTGTCTTCCTCGTTTGGATCCATCCCCCAACATAAATGAGGAATCGGCATCATCATTTCGGTATTGGAAGATTCGGGATTATGCACGTGCATATCATTCTAAGCTTGTGACTCCATCAATGGTTAGTTGCTATATTGCTGAACTGCTCGGTTTCTTAATTTTCAGTTATTACATAATGAAGAACTTTATGTTGTCATAGGTTGCAGAGAATCTCATATCGGTGCTAGACGAGTTCCATAAGAAGAATCCCTCGACACCTTTACTTATTACTTATGATTTTGAAGAAATCAGAAAGCAAGCTGCAGCTTCCACCAAGAGATTTGAGGAAGGTACTAGTAAACTATAAGTTCGTGGTCCTAAGATCTCTAGCGAGCTTATTCCGGAGGTTGATTACAGTCGTTAATGACGACTTACGATGTGCTTGTGCAGGAAATCCAATGTCCATACTCGACGGGATTTTTGTTGCCATCAAAGATGATATTGATTGCTACCCCTACCCATCCAAGGGTATGTTGTGATTGATTATATGCTTTAAAGACTCTTTCTCTAGAATTCTCTCTAAAGCTATGATGATATTGCCATTCGGGAGACCAGGTGCGACCACGTGGATGCATGAGGTCCGTTCTGTGAATAAAGATGCAGTCTGTGTTTCTAGACTGCGAAGCTGTGGGGTGATATTCGTTGGAAAGGCTAATATGCATGAGCTAGGCATGGGAACAACTGGAAACAATGCAAATTACGGGTTAGTTTATGCGTGATTTGAGTTGTAGTTTGACCATCTTTGAAATTCAATCTTCTTGACAATTGTCTGCTGCAGAACAACAAGAAACCCTCATGACATGAACAGATATACTGGAGGATCTTCCTCTGGCCCAGCGGCAATTGTGGCATCCGGAATTTGTTCTGCTGCTTTGGGAACAGATGGGGGAGGTTGTGCGATATATTTTACGTCTGAATAAACTGCAACCAAATGCTTACTATATACTGATTAACTGATTATATCCCTTCGTTTACACAAATTTGGAAAAGGCAGGTTCTGTTCGCATACCATCTGCCCTTTGTGGTGTCGTGGGTTTGAAAACAACATACGGGCGGACAGACATCAGAGGGTAAGCGTTGCTTTGTTGGTATTGGACATGATATCCAGGAAAGAAAACAACAGCCTTGCATATCCAGATTCGGTTTTTGCAAGATCGGTGTTACGTCTGCCACCTACTCATTCATCGTGTTGTATTCCGTTGCAGGGCATTGTGCGATGGGACAGTTGAAATCATTGGTCCTCTTGCAAGTTCAGTGGAGGATGTCATGCTGGTGTAAGTATTTGCATTTGGATTTTACTCGCAGAAAGTTTATCAATGAGTGACTTCAACTTTCAATGTTAAAGCATAAATTGTTTCTCAAGCACTTCATCTTTGCAGTAGTTGGTTGCATCATCTTTTCTTATAGGACGGATATTGAGCTTCTTGTTGAGATTACCGCATAACTTGTTGCAAGTGTGATGACCTTGTTTATAAGTGTGAAAAATCTACCTACTAATTGCTTTAAGATTTTGGGTTGGATATGGAGATTCTAACATGGTATCAGAGTCAATTACTCCTACGAGACCCGTGGCCCATTGTTGTTGATCGCATGAACCACGTGTCGTGGCACTACTGATTGGTCATCTACTCCATTTTTCTAAATGAGTCTGCTTGGTTTCAAGTTGTTGCGAAAATATCTGTATGCTATATTGAGTAGTTTTTCTTTAACCAGCTATGCAGCAATTCTGGGATCCTCCCCTGATGATAAAATCAGCCTAAACCCGGTAATTTTTCATCCTTATGACCATTTCAAGGAAGATCACAAGTTTATTGGTTACAGGAGATTACCCATTACAATAGAAAGGACGACCGGTTTCAAGTTTTTGTGCGATTTTGTTCTGCCCACATGCCTTCATCCTTCCTGAACTAAAGAAAAAATTTCTTGCTTCAATTCACTTCATCATTGCAAAAAAGTTACTAATGTTGTGTTAGTGATTGGTTTTAGCTTTCCAAGTTTCTTGAGGTTATCTATAGCTTTATAGTGACGAAAGTGAGAACAAAACTTCTCATCTTAACGGAATGGGGACATGGCAGTAACTATACTACAAAGTACTTGTGTCTTGCAATCAAATTTTCCATGATCATGTATCGTTTTACGTCTAATTTGTGCAGGCCCCACCTTGTTTTCCGTATTTGTCGTCATACGAAAATACAAATGCGTTGGCATCATTGCGCCTAGGGAAGTATACACCGGTAATACTCCCATCATTTTTGGACGTGAAGAAATGAAGATTTTCCTTCTCTCGGAATGTCTTCATCCTTTTTATTAACTTCTGGTTGTGCTGCAGTGGTTTAACGATGTGCATTCAACTGAAGTCGCTGATAAGTGCGAAGATATGCTCAGCCTTCTGTCAAGAACACATGGTTGTCAAGTAAGTTCCATTGCTAGGATGATGTTTTAAAGTGTGCATATCATTGCTAATAGTGATCTTCGTCTTATTTGCATTGTTTTCAAATTCGCTGCGACTGAAGATGGTAGAAGTTGTTATACCCGAGTTGGAAGAGATGACGAACGCCCATGTTGTCTCAATTGGATCTGAAATGTTAAGCGGGACGAGCCCTTACATTCTGGAGGGGTATGATTCGTGACAATAAGCTCAGGATGGCTTTACCCTTGGGAATTTCCACATCAACATAAGCAGAATGGTTGTCTCAACTTTCTCATTTTGCAGGAAAGGTTCGAAGATGACTCTTGATACACGAACAAGTACTGCATTGTTCCGATCATTTAATGCATCGGATTATGTTTCAGCCCAGAGAATCAGGTGTGATTATATACTAGGAACGCTACCATTTATTGATTCTTTTCAACGTATTCCACTTGCATGTGAGGATAGCATGTACGGGCTACTGTAATGTCGCTGAAGTAGTTTTCCATAGCCAAACTGTTTTTCGAGGTCGAACAGTCCAGTCTTGCATGCTTTTCTAACCATGAAAATGGTAGATTCTGCAAGTTCTGACATCTTAATTTGACCCACTTTGCTTCAGGAGAAGACTAATGCACTATCACTTGGAGATTTTCAAAAAGGCCGACGTCATAGTCACCCCGACTACTGGGTATGCAATCACATTCTCTGTAAATATTGAGCTCAGAAACGAACTGAAGTTGGTAACATAGTTCTGGATCACCAAAATCGGGAATTTCATTCAGAAAGCTAGGAGGAAAATGATGTTTCTTCACTTGTTGTGTATTATGCTCTTCTCTTCGTGTTGTAAATTTGACGAACTCTTTCATCTCTTCTGTGTTAATAACAGAATGACAGCCCCTCTTATCCCTCCTAGTGCTCTAAAATATGGTGAAACCGATATGCGCGTTACAGGTCTGCGCATTTTTCCCTCTAATACTTCCCTTAGGTCATCTTGTGCTGTGAAAAGTTTGCCATAGTTGAAACTGAGTGCAACTTTACCAATTACTTTTCGTTTGACTTTATCCTGATTACCATAGTAGCTAACAGCATAGATAAATAGCTGTTTAGTTTCTTCAAGTAGTTACCATGACACAAATGACGAGTTACGGAGTAAAAGCGAGCTCCTCTCTGCTGCTGAATCGATTTCCAAGCAGATGATAAGCTGCATTTTCTGCTGCATTCTTTTTATGAATCCAAATTACTTCAGAATGCCTATCCTTTTTTTCCAATTTACGCAGCCTTAATGCTTGTCTTCTTTTGGTTCCAGGTTATCTGATGCGGTTTGTCGTTGCAGCTAATCTTCTCGGTTTCCCTGCTATTTCCGTCCCTGTTAGTAATTTGCTCTTCTACCAATATATATTTGATTTCAGGACATTAAGTTAGCAGGAGGTTTCTTTCTCTTGGTTATAAACCATCTTAGAGAAGTAACTAAACTTTTCTTCCTCGATCCGGTCTTGGCCTAACCAAATCGACCGCTGTGCTTATATAAGAACTTCTGCAAAAGATTTGGAGTGCAAATTTTTTGCTTAGTTATAAGGACTTCCATGAACAAAGAATCATTGTTGTTCTTAAATTCTCTATTTGATGGTATTATATTGGAAATGTTCAATGATCAGGTTGGTTATGATAAGCAAGGGCTTCCCATAGGCCTGCAATTTATCGGTCGCCCGTGGGGCGAAGCAACAATTCTGCGGTTAGCTTCTGCAGTCGAGGTACATTCGCAGACTCCAACTAGAGCGAATTTGTAAACTTGTGCACTGCTTTTACTGATGCAAGACCCTCTTGCTATGCTTTGCAGGAACTTTTCCAGACAAAGAAGCAACCAGCAATGTACTATGACGTCTTGAGGGCGAAATGAAACATCGTCATGTTCACCTGCACTGAAGCTATAACAAGCAACTTCTTATGGATTCATCTCATCCTCAATCTCCAGGGTGTACTCTTGGAGTAGGGACGTCTTTCAATTCCAGTTACCTTTCCGAGTAAATGTGTTTATAACCGAGCTTGGTCATGTATAATGTACTCTGCATATGACGTGGATTGATCGGATAATTTGTGCTATCCTGAACCTCAAACTTGATAAATGATCACCATTACAACTACGAATCACACAACTTGCCTCATTTTTTTATGCGTCGCCGTGTGAATAGAACACAGTGCAAGTAACTTTAGGACAGCACTGCAAAATGGCAATACAGCTGCAGAGGGAGCTGCACCGCCCCGAAAAAAGTATTTTTCACATCAGTGTTACTTTCAACTAGTGCAGAAGAAAGATTGGCAAGTTTATGGACAGAAGACAAAAGGCAAATCATGTAATACATTAGGGTATCCAGGAAAAATTCGGTTGATTTAGCTTGAAGAGACATTCAGTACTTCATAAGAGAGAATGACAGTTAATCTGTGAATGTTATCAATAACAACTCCATTTACCTCATCCCATAAATGTAATTGGGAGCACAATCACCCTGATCATGGTTGGACACTCATAGGCAAATCTCATCTTTGCAGTAATGCATCTCAGTTATCAGGTCGAACGGATAATTCTTTGCTGACATCCGAACGGAAAATTCAATAATTTCAGAAGAACAGATTTGATGTTCTACTCAGTTTTCCTTGCTGATTGAATTTGCCTTGTTTCCGTCCTCTGCAACATCACTTGGGGTATCTGCTCCAGAAGGAATCTTTCCGGGGTAATTAGTCCTCGAGGGATCTGATCCTATCATACTGGAAGAAATTACAAGGTCTAAGAATTCTGTCCGAGACAGAAATTACAACTTGTTACTAGTGTGACAAACAAGAAACTTACCATTTGTCAGCAATAACCATTGACCTGAGCTCACAATTGGCAAAGCTGCAAGCACGCAAACGAAGTCGTTCCGGTCGGTTAATGAAGATGCATCTAATACCAAATGGCACTAGTCCAAAAGCATGACAACTTGTCGATGTATCTTGAAAGTATTGCGTGTTAAGTGTAAGTGTGCTCAACTAATTGTGGCATTAAACAATGCAAAAAAGGGTCATCAGTAAAAGTTCTTTCTTCGTCATATTTAAACCAAGCTCGACACTAACAACAAACTATATGGTCACAACATCCCGAATGCAGATACATACCGTGTGCAAATTTCCTTTTTCACCGAGGGGTGACAATCATTTCCAAATGCCCTTAAAGTATGGCACAAGAACCCACTATGGGTGACCACAGCTATCTCCTTTTCTGGCCTTGTCAACAACCTGCAAATCATTATCGAGTCGAGTTTCGTAAGATCAAAGCTTTGATTAAATGGTACCGTTCGACTTCGAGTGGAAGTGTTGGCTTTTCCTAATGTAGTCTTTGGTTCTTCTAATGCTTATACTATCAGGTTCTATTTTTTAGATTTTCAAGCATTAATATGATCTGGTTTTGGTGCATGTAAAATACTTGAACGCAAAATTTTGTCTCTGCACCTCATAAGACAAGGAAGATAAGTAAAAGAGGTTGGCTTACCAATTCAGAAACTCCAGCCCCCTCGCCGCAAGTTCGTCTATTGTCTCCCTCACATCAGTTTTCCACAGTGAATCCTCGTCAGTTTCAATCTGCAAGGAGAACTCAGAAGGTTAAATAAATCTGAAGACGTGAAGACTAATAACCTAAGGAGGTAATGCTACTTTATACCAGTGAAAAATCAATTGCTGGAAAAAGATATTGATACTCGCTGACGTCCCGCCTCTTATCACATGGATGTACACCCTGGAAAGATAAGAATAGGTTAGAGAACTGAATAGGGCCTTAGATGTATACCTACTAGTTACACACGAGGCACGTCATGCTTTTTGTTTCTATTATGAGATGAAGGGAAAAGGTGCAAGAATAGATGAAGTGAGTTAGAAAACAAAGGTAACCAATATAGTAGATAAAAGTGGCTCTATTATGCATTTTTTCCATCTTTAAAGCACATCTCTCAATGAGAGAACTAATGCAGATCTTTGTGCTACAGGGTTACAATATTGTAAAAGGAAACTCAAAATCTAGAGGAAAGAACATTGGATATTGATTGTTTCAGTATCAATTCAATGTCCGAACGAAAAGACTACCTTGATGGGTCGGCAGATTCTATGAATTATATGCAACTCCACCTAACTGCATGGGACATAACTCGGCACATGCAAATTCAAACAAATCCCATTGGCTAAAGTTCACTCAGTTCTCAACTTTACTGGCGTCATCAAACGGAAGGTTGTGCGAGAATAACAGGCCACGAGTCAATCCTGCTTTCATGCATCACAGAAATTGCACATGCAACTTGGAGGAACTATGAGACTTGGGGACCGAGCCCAACTAACTTCATTTTTCAATAGACCTAACAGTTTCAAGAAACCGTTAGGCGAGAGAAGCAAAAGGACGGGAAGAAACGTACAAAATGTTCCCGACAGAGTTCCATGGCAATAAATGGCGGTGAATCAAGACTGGAAATTGCTGCACGGCAACTGTTTCCCGTATTTGGCACCATTAGTGGCACTATATCCATCTTATCTGTGTAGCCCTCGCCACCAAAAACTCCTACAGCCGTTTGCATTGTCCTGCAAGCCATATCTTAATAACTATGTTGGAAACAACAAAGAATAGCTTCTTCTAGACCTTGGTGATAGACTGGTGATCGAACCGACTGCAACAACAAAAGGTCCCCGGAAAATACATCCAATCTGTATCAAACAGAATCCATAAAATAAATGCAACTAGGCTTCTCATAAACTTTTAACTTCGAGAAACCAATTTCCATGGTAATCAACGATGAAGCAATAACTAAGTTGACTGAGTACAAGACATGCATACTGCTGGTTTATGAAACCAAATAACTTACAGAAACATAAAGCTCTCAGATTTCTACTTCGCATCTCATTCTGAGTAAACTTTCAAAAGTAAGAAATTATCGGCTTCTGGTGAATATGGCTATATCAATAGCTGTGAACATTGAATAGACAGAGTAAAAATAACAACTGGAGGAAGCCTGACAATCCAGATCCTTCAAATTCATTCCCTTCCAACGTTTTCAGAACTATCAATGCCCTTGTTGAGCATTACATGACAGCCTACTAAAGAAACGTATTATTCCAGAGGAGACAGCTGTTTTGACTAGTTCAGTTATCCATGAAGAGTGTCTTATTAGTCTACAGCTCTCACCAGATTTCCTTTCTTGCAACAATTGCTAAATTGAGATAATCACAGAAACCATCTGGCTCAAGTAGCAGAACACAGAACCAAACACGAGTGAAATTGGATCAAGCATCGACAATTAGACCTCCAACAAAGGAGCAGGATGCACAGAACAGCAGAACCTTAGCATAGGTGACACAACGACCAAGTCAATCCTCTTTGAAAGACCACATTCTTGGACATGCTTGCGCAAATTATCCACCTACAAGGTAATGAGAGTTGTCATAACCACTCATAAGAACCCTTCATTCTGTATAAGGACTACAGATGCGCACGGAGAATGTTTTCCAAAAGAATAAAAAAGATAAACAGTGTACTGGATGCACCTGCTGCCAGCCTAGTGTTGTAAGATGGGCATCAAAATATTCGGGTTTCATGTATGCCTTGTAGTTCTTCTCTCCCTCGATATTATGAATTCCTTGTGCATGCCTCACCTGAATCAAAAGGTCCAAAGGACCAGTGCCAAGATGGTTAAGGAAAAATCAAGAAAGAAGGAAATTTGTTTGTCCGTGGGACCAAATATGTACCAGCTTCATATCCTCAATGGACACAGTACGTATTGAGGAAAACAAATTGTGGTACCAACCAAGTGAATAGTCTTGCAGCGGTGCAATGGGAACAAACCGGGACCTCCACTGCTCTCCATTTCTGCAACCAACCACATCGAGTTTTAGCTATCAAACAAAGTCATGGAATGCAGTTGCAATAAGGTCATAATGCTGATATTTGTCCAAACAAATTAAAAGCCCAATACAGAAACTAAGAAGTTTCAACCTGCAACCTACCTTCAGAAAAACTGGAGAATTTCTACCAATAGTAATACAAATAGACCATATCATTGACTACAAGTGGAAAGTGAATATGCAGAAAGAGAAAAGGGCTAATGTTATTTGTTCCAACCATACAACACGAAAGACAACCGTCACGAACCAGAGCATTAAAAGCAGCGTGAAGACACGAAATGTTCCTCTCAACCAACGATAACCAACATCAGACAAGGCAAAACTCAAAACCCAAAGAAGATTCCATACACCTCTTGCGCACCGGGACAATCCAAGGCCTGATTAATTCATTGGGACTTTCATCCGTTTCGTTGGTCGTCTTTTCTACCTCAAGCAAAGAGGCACACCATTTTGCTAAACAGAAAGTTTATGCACATGACAGCCAGTAGCAGCCAACAAAAATAAGAAAAGGTATCCATTTTGTGCAAGTGCTCACAGGTTAAATTCCCGGATAAGGAGAGGGGAGGGCGAATTTGCATACAGCCAGCCAACAAACAACTGTCTAAAACAAAAACAGTTGCTTGATGCCAAATTTCCAAACAATTAAACCCTTTTCCCATTTACAAAAGAGTAAGCTCCACGTCCTAAAGTAACAGATGTTTGCACCCTTTCCCCCAAGAGGGGAAAACAAATAAAAGAAACAATCTTTATGAATTCGGCAGTATACCCACAAACAAAACTCAAACAAGATTCAATCTTTAGCCCAGGATCAGACCATACTCTTGCAAAACTCCAAGAAACTTCATCTGGGTAGTAATAATTTACCAGGGAAACCAGCCAGTGAGGAGAAGCAGCAGAGAGTGGAAGGAAATGCCTCAGATTTGTGGTGAGAGTAGGCAACCAGTGGGGGAGATGGAGAGAGGGTGGAGGAGCTTTCCCTCCTCCAAAGAGATTTGCACCCTCAAATGATTATAGCCAGTGGTTGTCTGGTTACGAGGGCTAATTTCATATTTAGAGTTGAGTATTCATGAATAACTCTATGCTGTTATTTTTTATATAAAGCTCGAATCCAAAACAAACTTGAGAAAATTCGAAATCCTTTGTCTATCTTTAGAGTCGAACAAGGTCGGTCCTATCGAATGTTGTGACATGCAGCAAGTCAGTTAGAAGTAGCAGCAACAGCTCTCATCTCATTGGATCATGTATCTGGTCTGATTGCTTCTTTTCTGATATGTTGGTTTTGTCTTGTTGCTGGTTAACTTTTTTTTTAGGGGAAATAGGTTTGGTTTGGTGGTCCTTGACCTTGGGTCAAAATTTTGAGGATTTGAAGAACTTTTCTAAGTGGAGGGAGGGAGATCAAAGAAGTTGCGGGAAATTACTCCGTTTGATAAAATAGACTGCTGTGGTGTGCGCAGCAAAAGTTGTCTTTTTTTTTGGCTTTTGAATTCACAAGTGCCAGTCCGAATCCAAACATTTTTCGGATCCTTGGAAAAGTTTCACATAAAAATAGAGAATTTGTACAAAATCGATTTGGAGTTTGAGAGTAAGCATTACACAATCTATTTCGTTCGATCGGATAAAAAATACTGAAATTATGTAGTTTGTCTTCTGATTTTGTAGTCCTTTTAGTTTGATTTTATTATACTGGGATTTTTGATGTCATCAATTAATTTTTTAAGGAAATTACTAATATACCCTTAAAAAAATTAATATCATTCTCAATCATCTTCTGTTTACTACGACTTTTTCCTTTTAGGGGCAAAATTCTTTTTTACGATAGTTGTTGAAAGTTTTTTCCACTGTTTCAGTCTCTTCCGGGAAAACCAATACGAATCGATTAACGGTTTTCGCTTTAAATCTTATAAATAAATAAAATTTACTAAAATGTTTATTTATAGGATCCGATAATATAATGTTGGACTCCAAAAAAATTTAGATCTTGGGAAAAAACAAACTTAGTCTCCTAAAATCTCTTTTGTGGACAATTTATAGGTACAAGGCACACATGCAAAAAAAATCATTATAGTTAAGCTCTACTTTTACACCGACTGCTCTAAGTTGGTATGGAATAAAATTGTGAATGGAAATACTCATTCTATTTATTCGGTTAAGCTAGAATAAATCATACGATTTAATCTAAATAATTGATGATACAATAAAAATAGTTATAACTCATCTCTCATCAACACCTTAAAAGAAATTGCTGATCATGGAAAGTTGCAAACCTTAATTACCCAAGCTTACACCCTATCTCACTCAAACAATTAGAAGCCACTCCTTAAAATCCATGACAAAAATTAATAACCAAGATATCTCGAGTTCAAATTATTAAAAATATAATAATAATAAGTTTTTATTAGGACAACTTTGTCACTTTTCAGAGTGAACTTGGGCCTAAATTAGTCAGCATACTTATATCTAAATATCATGTGGTTTAAAAAAATCGATGACAAAACTTCTATCGCAGCAAGAAAGTTGTAAATAAATCGATAAGCTTTGGATAGGGTTCCAAGGTGACATCTTTGTCGGAACCTCTCAAACTAGTGCTGATTGCGATGCTATCCTGTCCATTTCTAATGTCATTTGATCCATACGGTGTGGCTGTTTCGTGGATGTTCTTTAGATGGGAAAGTTTATACGCTTTGTGTTTCTTTTCCTTGTTATTGTATACAGAGTTCCGGAATTTGGTATAAAACGACGCATTGAATCGTCGATCGGATGGTGTTTTTTTAAACAATATGAAGCTAAATAAATCTTGCCATGCCCACTTGAAGAAGAATACATTGTACCGCATGATATGCCCTCGCTGTCACGAGCTAACTTCAAGCCAATTGTAATAAGATAATATTAGATTTGGATTGACTAAGTTAAGGACGCATAGATTGTCATTATATTGTTGGTAAATGTCGAGTTGTTGACAACGTTTTGGGTTAATTTATAAGTGAACAACCGTGCCCATCATAATTTTAATTTTCATGATTAAAAAAATGATGTTAAAATAAATTTCATAGTTGTCATTATAACATGATTATCAATTTTTTTGATAAATAAAGTATTTATCGCCTCAAAAGAACCAAGCAAGGTTGATTACACCATTGGTATCAAAGGTACCACACCTTAGGTACTAGATAATACATATCAAAAGTACTATAATGATATGCGATATCTGACCAAAAGCATACCCAAATATACACCTAATATAAGGTAAAACCTATCCTAACTACCTTGAATTTGGGATTTTTTCCAAAATAGGTAAAAAATATAGATATATTCTTTAAATAGGCAAAAACTTAATATATTCTCAAAATATGTTAAAACTTAATTAAAAATTTTAAAAAAAAAGAGACGACCCGAACTTGGGTCGCCACTCCCTCTCTACCTCTCAAATAAAAAATATAATAATGGAGGCGACCCTAAACTAGGTCGCCTCCCTGACATCAGTATACTAAATTAATAAAATATAGAGACGACCTAGTTGTAGGTTGACTCTTGCTGTCTTCGATTTCGGGCAACCTGCCCGGTATCTTGTCTGTCTGGTATTTATTTATTTGTATAAGTTGTTCCAATATTATTTAAATTAATTTTAAATTGCATAATTAGAAATCTTACTAAAAAATTAAAATTTTAAAAAATGGAGTTGACATTGTTAGACTTTTATGTTGTAATGCCCACTTACATGTATGCGTTTTGTGGCCCAAGTGTAGTTACCAATTAAATGAAGGTAACTCATAATAACTCATAGTTACTTAAATAAATTAAATAAAAGTAACTAGTAACTCATGATATACCTTGATGGTGGGTTTATATAAAGAACTTAAGGGATTGGTCCTCTCTCAACCCAATTACGTAAGTTTTCTCTCCATCAAGAAAGCTTGTTAATCTAAAGGGGTCAAGAGGGAGAAACACAATTCCGACGATCAGCTGCTTCCGTTGTCGCTCTCGTCATGGATCAAGGTATGTTTTCTTGATCTATTATTATCTGTGAAAATCATCTTGTTCTAAGATCTTGGCTATTATGTCATATGCAATATTAAGAATCATGAATTGCATAATTATGACCTCTTAAATTATGCTTACATGTGGTATCAGAGCCTTGATTGTGAACTTATGATTTTTCATTACCGATAATATAATATCTTGCAGTGATTGGCAATTTTATTGATTTGTTCCATCTTGGGTTCTGTATATTTGATTTAATAGAATATCGTAATCCCATTCGGATGCCTACAATTGGTTTATTATCATCGCTTAAATTTTTGTAATCGATGAATGTAAAATTGCTTAAATCTTATATGATGGCTGGGATTATTTTATTAATTTTTTATTCTGATGGTTAAGGTATGTTTTTTTATGTTTACCTCTTATTTCTTTTATTAATGGTGATGGCCGTTTAAAAAAAATTGCAATTTACTATGCATATTTATTTTTCTCAATAATATTGAAAGAGTTCCACGAAAGTAAAGTTGGATGATTATCTTTACTTTTAATCATTATGATTATTAATAATTACTTAATGAGTTATAAAGTTTCACCTTTGAATGTGCATACATAACTGTAACTATAATACATATTAGCATAGTTATTTATTTAAATTTGACAGCACTGTTATTATTATTTTTTTTTTTCATCTGTCAACTAAATAAAATTATGTTATAGTAAGTGTAGTTATTTTAACTTGATATCTATTATCAATTAATTTATTAGTCACCAAAGTGGCCAAATTAGAAAGGTACTATAGATATCAAATTAAAATAAACTCAATTACTCATGTTAATGTAATGCTTATAAATTAAATGACATTATGATATTTTAAGTTTGACTTGAGTATATTGAAGTTCATGGTTATAAAATATTTCTGGATCGCCCAAAGGTTGATTATCCATTTTATAATTTATGAACATTATCGTGGTAAATTAATGTATTTGGTTAGGTATATTTAGTATATCCAAAGATTGCAAATATATCTAATTGAAGTACGTTAGTTACCAATAATGTGAAATTATTTTGAGCATCAATTACGTTTACTTTATCATATATTGTTGTTTTGCCCAAAGGTAACTTCAATATATATCTTATGTTTATTTTATGTGTCTGAATCAATATGATAGATTAAGTTTATTACTCAAAGCATTAATATATGAGCAAATATTATGTATTTTGCAGCATTTGTTCCTGTTTCTCTTCATTCGCAAGCCGCGTCTGTTGTTAAGTTTAATGGACTGAATTACTCTGAATGGTGTGAGCAAGTTCAGTTTCACCTCGGTATCCTAGATCTTGATTTGGCACTCTTAAGTGAGAAACCTGCTGATCTTACTGATGCTAGCAGTGCAAAGGAGAGATCTTTCCATAAAGCTTGGAAAAGATGTAATAGACTGGGCCTAATGTTTATGCGAATGACTGTAGCAAACAACATTAAGTCCACATTTAAGAAAATTGAAAGTACTAAGGAATTTATGAAGTATGTGAAAGATAGCTCCCAGTCTGACTCGGCTGATAAATCGCTGGCTGGGACACTAATGAGTAAGTTAACCACTATGAAGTTCGATGGTTCTCGTACCATGCATGAGCATGTTGTCGAAATGACGAATATTGCGGCAAGATTGAAGACCATGGGAATGGAAGTCAATGAAAATTTTCTTATAACGTTCATCCTTAATTCCTTACCTCCTGAGTATGGTACATTTCACGTGCACTATAATACTCTGAAGGATAAATGGAATGTGCATAAATTATAAAGCATGCTTATTCAAGAGGAAGCAAGACTTAAGAAACTGGGAAATTATTCGGCTAATCTCATTGGTCATAAAGGAGCTGGAAAAAAACCATGGAAGAAAAATAGAAAGGGCAAGAAAGGACAATCAAAGCTTGATCAGTCATCTGTCCAAATCCATAAGAAGGAACCAAGCAAAGATATGTGTCATTTCTGTAAAAAGACCGGATACTATCAGAAAGATTGCCTGAAACGTAAGACATGGTTCGAAAGAAAGGGTAAGCCTAGTGTTTTAGTATGTTTCGAATCAAATTTGGCTGAAGTTCCTTATAATACTTGGTGGATTGATTCTGGCTGTACCACTCATATTTCAAATACGATGCAAGGATTCCTTTCGACCCAAACCATAAGCCAAAATGAGAAATTTATCTTTATGGGAAATCGAGTCAAAGTTCCAGTAGAAGCCATTGGGACTTATCGCTTAATTTTAGACACTGGGCATCATTTAGATCTTTTTCAAACCTTTTATGTTCCTTCTGTTTCTCGTAATTTAATTTCCTTGTCAAAACTTGATACAGCTGGGTACTCTTTTAAATTTGGGAATGGATGTTTGAGTTTGTTCACACAAAATCTTTTGATGGGCTCTGGTACTCTTTGTGATGGTTTGTACAAACTAAAACTTGATACCCTTTTTGCTAAGACCCTGTTAACCTTGCATCATAATGTTACTACTAAGCGTAGTTTGTCTAATGAATCATCTGCTTACTTGTGGCATAAAAGTCTGGGTCATATATCCAAAGAAAGAATCGAAAGATTAGTAAAGAATGAAATCTTACCTGATTTAGATTTTACTGATCTTGGAATTTGTGTTGAGTGCATTAAAGGAAAGCACACAAGACACACACTGAAGAAAGCAGCCACAAGAAGCTCACAGCTCCTTGAAATTATACACACTGATATTTGTGGGCCTTTTGATATTCCATCACTTGGTGGAGAAAGATATTTCATCACCTTTATTGATGATTTTTCACGTTATGGATATGTCTATTTGTTGCATGAAAAATCTCAATCGGTAGATACCCTAGAGGTGTTTATCAATGAAGTTGAAAGGCAATTGGACAGAAAGGTGAAAATTGTCAGATCTGACAGAGGTGGTGAATTTTATGGAAGATATGATGAAAGTGGACAGTGCCCTGGTCCATTTGCTAAGTTCCTAGAAAGTCATGGTATTTGTGCTCAATACACTATGCCAGGAACACCGCAACAAAATGGTGTTGCAGAAAGGCGTAATCGTACTTTAATGGATATGGTTAGGAGTATGTTAAGCAATTCATCTTTACCCAAATCATTGTGGATGCATACTTTAAAGACCGCTGTATATTTGTTAAACAGGGTTCCTAGTAAGGCAGTTCCTAAGACACCTTTTGAACTGTGGACGAGAAGAAAACCTAGTTTAAGGCACCTACATGTTTGGGGTTGCCCAGCGGAAGTAAGAATTTATAATCCACATGAAAAGAAATTGGATTCAAGAACAATCAGTAGTTTTTTCATTGGTTATCCAGAAAAATCTAAAGGGTATCGATTTTATTGTCCTAACCACAGTACGAGAATTATTGAAACTAAAAATGCTAGGTTCATTGAAAATGGTGAAGTCAGTGGGAGTTTGGAACCAAGAAAAGTAGAAATTCAAGAAGTTAGAGTGCAAGTTCCTTTGCCTTTATCTTCTTCTCAAGTTGTTGTTCCTGTACAAGTTGACCATACTAATGACTTGCAAGAACAACAAATTAACGACCAAGCACCACATGACGATATTGTAGTAAATGAGCCTACTATAGATGAACCACAAGAAATCGCATTAAGAAGATCTGTAAGAGAACGAAGATCTGCTATTTCTGATGATTATGTGGTTTATCTACAAGAGTCAGAATTTGATTTAGGAATTGATGATGATCCAGTCTCGTTTTCACAAGCCATAAAAGGTGATAATTCTAATAAGTGGTTAGACGCCATGAAAGAAGAGCTAAAATCAATGGATCACAATGAAGTTTGGGACCTTGTTGAATTGCCTGAAGGTTATAAAAGAGTTGGGTGTAAATGGGTCTTCAAGAACAAACGCGACTCAAATGGCAATATCGAAAGACAGAAGGCTAGACTCGTTGCCAAAAATTTTACTCAGAAAGATGGTGTTGACTACAAAGAGACATTTTCACCTGTCTCTAAAAAGGACTCTTTAAGAATTATTATGGCAATGGTAGCTCATTATGATTTAGAGCTCCATCAAATGGATGTGAAAACCGCCTTTCAGAATGGGAATTTAGATGAAAAAATCTTTATGGATCAACCTGAAGGTTTTATGGTTGACGAAAAGGAGCATATGGTGTATAAACTCAAGAAGTCAATATACGGACTTAAACAAGCTTCCCGACAATGGTATCTTAAGTTCAATGATACCATCACATCTTTTGGATTTAACGAAAATATCGTTGATCGATGTATATATCTAAAGATCAGTGGGAGTAAGTTTATAATTTTAGTTTTGTATGTTGACGACATCTTGCTTGCTACTAATGATCTTGGTTTATTACGTCAAACCAAGGAGTTTCTCTCTAAGAATTTTGAAATGAAAGATATGGGTGAGGCATCCTATGTGATCGGAATAGAAATATTTCGTGATAGATCACAAGGATGGTTGGGATTGTCTCAAAAAACATACATTAATAAAGTTTTAGAGAGGTTCAAGATGGATAAATGCTCTGCAGGTGTTGTTCCAATTCAGAAGGGAGATAAATTCAGTCTCGATCAATGTCCAAAGAATGAATTGGAACGCAAACAAGTGGAACAAATTCCTTATGGTTCTGTTGTTGGAAGTTTAATGTATGCACAGACTTGTACCAGACCAGACATCAGTTTTGCTGTCGGAATGCTGGGCAGATATCAAAGTAATCCAGGAATAGGTCATTGAAAAGCTGCAAAGAAGGTGTTAAGGTATCTGCAAGGAACGAAAGATTATATGCTCACTTACATGAGATCAAATCACCTTGAGGTGATTGGATATTCAGATTCAGATTATGCCGGATGTGTGGACACTGAAAAGTCCACGTTCGGCTACTTGTTCCTTTTAGCCGGAGGAGCAATTTCGTGGAAAAGTGCAAAGCAGACAGTCATTGCTGTATCCACTATGGAAGCTGAGTTCGTAGCATGCTTTGAGGCTACGGTTCATGGTTTATGGCTGCGAAACTTTATTTCAGGACTTGGAATTGTCGACACTATTGCCAAACCGCTGAAAATTTACTGTGATAACTCCGCAGCAGTCTTCTTTTCTAAAAACGACAAGTATTCGAAGGCTGCTAAACATATGAGAATTAAATACTTTGCCGTTAAAGAAAAAGTTCAGAAACAAACAGTGTCAATCGAGCACATTAGCACAAAGCTTATGGTTGCAGATCCGTTGACAAAAGGTTTAACCCATAAGGCATTCACTGAACATGTCGAAAGAATGGGGATAATTGGATGTCAGCATTGATGTTATTTTATGTTTTATGTTTTATGTGATTGACACTTGGAGCTCGTTTATTTTGTTTCTGATATAAATTTATAAATCTTGTTTCTTATGATTGGTATATATATATATATATATATATATATACATGAATGCATTATGTGAACAAAACAAGATTTTGTCTTTGACAAGACATTATTGTTGGACCATTATCAAAGACCTTATTATGTGTCATGTTGAGTGTGAAGCTGGTAATGGGATACATAGAAGGGACTATGTCGATAAATTGACATACAACCGCTATGATCCTTATTGGTTTTCATGCTTGATTATGACTTTATGATGTAACCAATATCATGATGATTTTATCATACATTATGCGCAATTATGTTTATTAAGACCACATGATATATAATGACACATGGGCCAAGTGGGAGAATGTTAGACTTTTATGTTGTAATGCCCACTTACATGTATGCGTTTTGTGGCCCAAGTGTAGTTACCAATTAAATGAAGATAACTCATAATAACTCATAGTTACTTAAATGAATTAAATGAAAGTAACTAGTAACTCATGATATACCTTGATGGTGGATTTATATAAAGAACTTAAGGGATTGGTCCTCTCTCAACCCAATTACGTAAGTTTTCTCTCCATCAAGAAAGCTTGTCAATCTAAAGGGGTCAAGAAGGAGAAACACAATTCCGACGATCAGCTGCTTCCGTTGTCGCTCTCGTCATGGATCAAGGTATGTTTTCTTGATCTTTTATTATCTGTGAAAATCATCTTGTTCTAAGATCTTGGCTATTATGTCATATGCAATATTAAGAATCATGAATTGCATAATTATGACCTCTTAAATTTTATGCCTACAGACATGTATATAGATTGACTTTTTAATAATTTTTTTACTTATTTGTTAAGATTTTTATTATAAATGTTACCATCTCTAGTATAAAATAATATTAATAATACTATAATTTCTTACGAGATTGGAATTTTTTGTCAGATGGATTTATTATAAAATAATTTCTTAGCCAGATGGATTTATTATGAATGTAGGGTTCAAGATAAATTTTTTAAGGATTCAGTTTCTAATAAATGTCGACTATATAGCATCACACAGACAAAAAATTTCAATCTCGTAAAAAATCATAGTATTATCGATATTATTTTATACTATAGATGATAATATTTATAATAAAAATCTTAACAAATAAGCAAAAAAATTATTAAAAAGTCGACCTATAAACATGTCAACTCCATTTTTAAAATTTTAATTTTTTAGTAAGATTTCTAATTATGTAATTTAAAATAAAATTAATTCAAATAATATCGGAACAACTTATACCAAATAAACAAGATATCGGGCACGTTGCCCGAAATCGAAGACAGCAAGAGTCGACTTACAACTAGGTTGTCTCCTATATTTTATTAATTTAGTACACTGATGTCAAGGAGACGACCTAGTTTAGGGTCGCCTCCATTATTATTTTTTTTATTTGAGAGGTTGAGAGGGAGTGGCGACCCAAGTTTGGATCGTCTCCTTATTTTTTTAATTTTTAATTAAATTTTAATCTATTTTGGGAATATATTAAGTTTTTGCCTATTTAAAAATATATCTATATTTTCTAACTATTTTAGAAAAAATTCCCTTGAATTTTCGTGGTTATGAATGATCGAAAGATCAATTTTAATCTTGTCACCAACCGCAACATGATTATCGATCTTATACCATGAAAGATAATGTAGTTCACTAAATTTCGTAGTTGTCATTATTACACGATGCTCAACCAAATGGTTCTACGAAACGAATTTAATCTCCCAAAATCCAAAACTGAGAAGTTACGGAATGAACTTTCAAGCACATTATATTAGACTATGTAATTATTTTTGAGTATTTTTCATAAAAACAAAATAAAACTCTACTTTAATACCTTTTGGATTCATCTATTTGCACACCACTAATATATAGTTTTAAAATGTTTGACTAAATTACGGAACTTAGAATATCTACAACTTTCTCAAGTTGACTCATATCTTCTATTCTAAGATGAATTTGAATATTGACATTCCACTTTTTTATTTTTTTAGACAAAAATACTGCTAAATATCATTAAATTAAAAAATAAATACAAAAAATATTATAAGAGCTAGAAATCAGTTTTTCACATTTTTTTTTGATTTTTTTGACAGATAATATAAAACCAAAATTTTTTCTTAATTATACTTGAGGTCAATTATGTCCAAAAACATTACTATTCGAATTGTCAATTTGAAAAATTTATGTTACTTGGTTCAACATTTTAAAACTACAAAATAGTTTTGCGCAAATAACTAAAACCACACTGTACTAAGTGGACTTTTGGCAAAGGAAAACATAGCACAAACAAAACGTGAAGGATTAAATTGATACTTCACAAAGAGTAAAGGACCAAATCGAAACATAAACACAACAGCAACAACAAAAACACTCCCCCTCCAGCTCTCTCTCTCCCCGTCTCCGGCAACCTCCGGTGGAAGAAAGATCCTTGTCTGATCCAACCGGCGACAGGAAATACAAACCCAGAGAGAGAGAGAGAGAGAGAGAGAGAGAGAGAGAGTGCCAAATCAATAGATCAAAACAATGTCTAGAAAGCTCCCACCGACCTTCTTCCCCTACCTGATTGCCATATCCCTCCTCTTCATCTACCTCTATTCCCAATCTCTCTCCTCCTCACCCACCCACCGACCCCCCATTCCCTCACCTTGCAACCTCTTCAGGGGCAAATGGGTCCTTTCCACCGACCCTCCTTCTCCCCTGTACAACGAGTCCTGCCCCTTTCACAGGAACGCCTGGAACTGCCTCAGGAACCGGAGGGAAAACATGGGCACCATCAATTCTTACCGATGGGTGCCTAAAGATTGCGTCTTGGAGCGGGTTGACCCCTTCGGGTTTCTGGGTTCGATGAGGAACAGGAATATCGGGTTCGTGGGGGACTCTTTGAACGAGAATTTCCTGGTGGCTTTCTTGTGTGTGCTTAGAGTGGCTGATGGTGGTGCCAGGAGTTGGAGGAAGAAGAAGGGGGCTTGGAGGGGCGGTTACTTCCCCAAGTACAATGTCACTGTGGCTTATCACCGCGCGGTTTTGCTCGCTAAATACGAGTGAGTTTCGCTGGCTCTGTGGCTGTCTATTTTTGGTGCTTGGAACTTGGAATTGTTGTTGTTGCTAGCTCGAGTGTCTCGTGTGTTGGTCTAGCATTTGGTGGATGTGAAGCAAATGGATGGACTTGTCGCAATGTCGATCATCGACATTGTACTAGGAGGTTGCTTTGTTATGAAAGTAACGGTTGCTTTAGAGCGAATCTGCGTGGGGCTTTGATGAGCAACATGAATATTGGGTTTGTGGCTTATCACCGTGCGGTTTGTAGCTTCACTGGTTCTGTGGTTGTCTATTTTGGTCATGGAACTTGGAAGGCTTCTTGTTAGCTATGGTGTCATGTGTTAGTTTAGCATTTGGTGTTGATGATCGGTGGATGTTTGATGTCTGTTTTAAGCCGAGTGAAGCCAATGAATGGACATATTGCACTGTTTATCATCTACATGGTATTAGGAGGTGTGCCTCTAATAAGGGAAATAATGATTCCTTCAGCGGGAATGTATATGGGACTCTTGACTTGAAACCATTTATGATTTAACATCAAAATGCATTGTTAGGAGTACCTGTTTATCTAGAGTGTAGCGTTGAGAAGTCCTACAGGGAGGGCGTGGATGCAGGAACTGAATTAGGTCAATCTGTGTAAAGCTGCAGCAAAAGGATGGACTTGTTGCAATGTAGATCATCTACATAGGATTAGGAGGTTGGGTGGCTGTTATAAGGAAAGTAATTATTACTTTAGAGTGAATCTAGATGGGACTTTGAATTGAATCCCTTTAACATCAAAATGTTGTTTATAGGAGCACCTGCTTATCCAGGATGTACAGAATTCAGTCAATCCATGTGAAGCTGCCGGTTGGATTATTTTGTTCAAGAAGTTGCAGTTGATGATTGTATAAAAATTTAAGGTGGACCGAATGACCGTCTTTTGCCACTAGCTTTTTTTTGCCTTTTACAATTCGACGAATCACTTGGGTCCTTGATGTTCGACAGTTAAGATGATTGTTTTACTTGGCTCTTTCCTGCTAAGATGAAACCTTTCTGTGCCATTTAGCATGTTGTAATACTTGAAATTTCGGTGCATTTCAAGAGCTCTACATGCAAGGATCTCAACTTGTGATGCGTTCCTGACCATGGAGTTTCAGAAATTTGTCTTTGGCCCGAAAATTTTGGCAATGCTTTGTGTGCCTCAAAGGTCACTGAGAGCAATTCATCACTGAGAGCTGTATAACATTCTCTTTGATATAGAAGAGATCCTTTGAGAATTATGCAGGTTATTATGGAAGCATTGGTGGATCAGATTCGGGACATCTATTTAATATATTGTTCCCCTTTGGGTTCCAAAAGTCCTCTTGTATCTATTCCAACTTTTCTTTTTTGATGGGAGTGAAAACTGCCTCTGATTGAGAAATACATCATTTGTGCTTTACTTGAGGGTTATGTTTGTTGCTTTGAAAATTATGTCCTCACTGCCTCGCAACTGATTAACCAAAGGTGGCAGCCAGAGGAATCGTTACTGACTGATGACACGAAGAAGGGAACATACCGCGTAGATGTTGATATCCCGGCTAAAGAATGGGCGAGTATCAGCAACTTCTATGACGCTCTCATCTTTAATACCGGGCATTGGTAATTTTCCTATTCCTTTCCTAATATTTTGCAATAATGCATCGTCCTTCTTTTTCAAATCGCATTATATTGATTCTGACAAGAGAAAAAATCTCACCATCTATCTAAACATGTGTCGGAAACTGGCTGTTAAGGCGTCAAAAGTAAACTATAAATATGTCTGATGGGTATATTATTTAGTATGATGTATTAACTATTAAGCATGTTTTGGTGAGGCATCGTTTGGACTTCGATTTGTATTTGCAAAACAAATGAAAGGTTCTGGCTTAACGGCACTCATTTATTCCTTTTCAAATTGTGTATTCATGTCTTAACCAGGTGGAATCATGACAAGTTCCCAAAAGAAACACCTCTTGTCTTCTACCGTGCTGGGAAACCAATGCTTCCTCCTCCCGGGTTGTTTAATGGTCTGGAAATTGTTCTTGACAATATGGTAGCCTATATAGAGAGAGAATTTCCTAGGAAGACGCTCAAATTTTGGAGACTGCAGTCACCACGACATTTTTACGGTGGTGACTGGAATCAGAACGGTAGTTGCTTGTTCGAATCTCCCCTCAAGGAACATGAGGTATTATTCATCTATCTGAATCCACCCCTCTGATCGCTTGACCACTTAAGAGAATCTAAGTTTTAATTACTCGAGTTATTCTGCTTGAAATTGTTTGGGACTCATGAATGCTGATGCTTTGACAGCTTGATTTGTGGTTTGATCCCAACAACGACGGAGTAAATAAAGAGGCTAGACTAATAAATCGGGTTATAGAAGAGAAACTGCAAGGCAGTGACATCAGAGTGCTTGATCTGACTCATTTGAGTGAGTTCAGAGCTGATGCTCACCCAGCAATTTGGTTAGGAAAGAAGGATGCTGTCGCGATCTGGGGTCAGGACTGCATGCACTGGTGCTTACCTGGTCTTCCTGATACCTGGGTTGATATCTTGTCGGAGCTAGTTCGTATTGGTTTGGACACCAGATAACCGAAGCAAGTGAGACCAGCAACGGAACAGCCATTTCACAATGTTTCATACACATGACCGGTTATTCCGCTATCAGATAGGTCCAGTTTGTGAGCACCCGATACTCAACAGTACTGAGAGCATTGGAGCTCTGTAGATCACCTCATGAAAATCGGACCACTCGAAAGCTTGCTGCATATCCTTTTGCCGGAAATGTGCCCGAGTGAATGGTCTGCAGAAGAGGTGCTATCAGACAAGTTGCACACCATCTGAATCAACAGAAGATAGACAAATTGGACAGGGAGGTACCGAAAAACTGTTTTCTGTGTGGTGCTTTGTTAGTTTCACCTCTTCAAGTTCAACTTCCACTAGAGTAGAATACAATATATTTTCTTCTAGGTTCTTTATTCAAATCATATGGGACGTAGAAATCATATATTTTCGTTGTAACCGTCGTCATTGCAGCCTTCAATGACGACGGTTAGCGGGTCCGTAAAAGGTTGTCATCTGAGATTGCAGACATCTCGAGTTAGCTCCTCTGCCAATTTGTGTCTGAACACTATTAGACTCCCTCCATCTTGGTCCTGATTTTTTGATTCAGTAGCCTGATTGAAAGCAGACACACAAGTCAGTGCGGAGGAAGAGGAAACAGAGATCACAATTTTAATTGCAGATGCCATAACCCTCAAGTAAACTGATGGGCGCCCCTCTCATTATCCGGCTTGTGGGTTAGCTTGAGGTTAGAAGTAGGCTGTTTGTGGTCCCGCTGGACTATCGGACATGATACTCCCTCTTGACTATCCGACCTGTGAAATAACTTGAGCCGGTGGTGGAGCCTGGGTGGTGATCTGTAAGTATTTCAGTTTTTCTTTTCTTTAGTTATAATATTTCATAATTATTCCAAAAAAAAAACTTAGCCAAAAGCAATGAAATCAACGACAGGTTACCTTTCGGATTTTTTCGAAGACAGGGGCTTCAAAGGCTTTAAGAGGTTTGACATTCAGGAGGCTCCCACTGTTTCTGGTTCCATTAACCTAGTTTAACAAACAGAACACCATTAGTAAACTCATCAATTACACAAATTAATAGAAAATACATAGAAGAAATTGGCATTCCACTGCTTCTTTGGTGGCCATCAAAACAAGGGCAGAGCCTTTCTTCTTGGAACTCTTCATGACGACTTCCTCGAACCTCCCCGAACTTCGAAAAGAACTCCTTCAGCTTGCTCGAACTGTAATCCTCCCCGCCCCCCAACTTTTCCCGTTTGACTCGAAGAACCAGCTCCTGATCGATACTCTCGGCCTGACCACCTGCAGTGGAGGCATCTTCTGCTCTCTCCCTCCTCTGAGCCTCAGCGAGGTCAGCCTTAATCCGCTCAATCTCCTCCTTGAGCAACCTGGCAATGCGCTCCTCCTGGCGATGAGCCACCGCCTCGGGATCGGTCACGAAGGCGGATTTCTCCCAGCTTTTGCGGCGGCGCTTGGAATCCTGGTCGGAGCTGTGGGCAGAATGTTCCCTCCTGACACGAAGGAGGTCGTCGAAGAGCTTGCGAGACTTCTGATCGACGAGAAGCTCGTAGGACGCAACGAGGTTCTGAAAGTCGGAATGAGCATTGGGGTCATTCGGTCTCTTATCTGGATGGAGCTCCTTGGCTTTAACTCGATACGCCTTGGATATATCCTTCTGTGTCAGCTTAGCCCCTTCCTCGCCTGAGGGCAGCCCTAGTACCAGATAGTGATCAACCTCACCTGAAAGAAGCACCATAATAAGTACATTGATCCAATAAAGGGTAAACAATATACGAATTATTGGTCTCGGGAATAGTGCTGAATCCCGAATCTAATTTTTACATAGTTTGTAATATTTTCTCCGGCCTTGAAGATAACTGTACTAAACAGAAAACAAAAACAAAAAAATTTCCTCGGTAAAACCTTCACCAGCAGATTAATACAGAAATTATCAATTGACCGGCTAGGAAAAACTTGTTATGAGAAGAGGACTTATCTGCAATAATGTCAAATGTATAAGACTATATTGTACTATGTCTTACACCAGTATAAATAGGAAAATTACTGAAACTTTACCAAAATTACTCAATAGAACACTTTACGTTCTTCTTCTCCCCTAACTCCTCCTTCTCTATATCTTCTTCTCTAATCTTTTCCTCCTTTTCTTGATTCTAATTCGAGAAAATCCTAGCGGGTTGTTACAAAATCCTATCAATATGATTTTATATTCTTCTAAATAATCGTTTAAGCAAATCAAATAAAGAAACACAGAGAAAAAACAATAGGGGTAGAACAAAAACCCTAAAGAACGGCGAGTTCGCTAAACGGAGAGAAGGTCATGGACCAACATGTTTTCTTTGCCCGTTAGATTAGAAGACCGATCCGAAACTGAAAAATTGTTGTATGTCGGAGGTGGTATACTTGATTAGGATCTGGTATAGTCGAGGCAAGAGTTGGACTCTTTCTCCGTAAGACGAGATTGTCCCGTATTCAGTGCTTACGGGCTGCGGCAATCGTCCCCAAGATACAACGACTTTCGGACTTCGAGTTCGTATCACAACGACCCTCGAAGCTTCAGGCGAACCGTCCGATATTCGGAACTTTCTTGAGAGAGGGAAAGAAGAACAACTATTGCTAATGCTTATGCAATGAGTTGTGGGGTTATTCAAATGGTTGGGGGAGGCCTATTTATAGGCAATGGAGGGGCCTGATCCGAAGGGATGCTAGGCACTTGGAATGGAGCACGAATGCATTTTGTCCTCCAGGTACTTCTTCGGCCAGCAAACACTTGTTCGTGATTTTTCGTGGGCATTATGGACCTGCCTCAGGCGCCCTTTCAGTGGGCATTAACTCTATTCAATTCTAACAAAAACTTCCGCGCACTTGTTCTAATGATACAAGAAAAAAGTGACAACAATCTACCGGAGGGGCGAAAAAATCCCGCTAAAGAAACGAAAGGCAGAAAGAGACGCTTTGGTTCAAAGGTGACAGGTATATATAGGGCGAGTGGATGGATCTATTTAGAGGGGCCCATTGTACGTTTGTGATTTAGAAATAGATGGGTTCTTTAGCCCACTTGTGTGTGGGCCTATTGGGCTCTTTTGTGCTTCATCTTATCGAACATTTTTTTACTGAAGAACTCGAACTGGCCTTCACAGTTATAGGTGGTTATTTTATTGTTCAGGTATTCAATGTTGTGTTGGACAGTCATGGGCTTTATATCCCTTTTTTTGCGGGGTAAACATGTTATTATTTCATTATATGAACGATCAATTCAATACAGACAAGTGAAGCTCAATAGAACCCAATTTCGTTGCAAGTCCAGAATTCTACCCGCACAATAGTACGAGCACTATCCACCTAAGCCGACCACCCTCTATCTAGACCTAGCTATCAACTACTCTACCTACCTATCCTAGGTCCACCGCACAACAGCACGGGAACACTCCCACCTAAGAGCTACCCCTCCAATATGTACCATTTCTCTCAGGAAACGATGTTTTAACCGTCGGCCTTGTTAAAAACTTGTTCCAAAAAATCTGCCCTACTAGGAAAAATGAAAATCAGGAAAAGAGTACACCACAGTAACAATCTGCTCTAGCGATAGTACCGCATAGAATGAATATTGCATATCGCCCTTGTTGCAACCATACCCAACAAAACAAAACCCAAAAAATCCCTCCCCGACCCAAACCCAGTCCTACCCAAACCCACAAACTCACGAATCATGCCACGCCATCTTGTTCCGTAGCTAGATCGCCACTAGATCCGAGGGAGGAGACGAAAAAACTTGGCATAGCTGATCGCCCTGTAACTGAAACTTGGCCAACGCATGGGCTTTACATCCGTTGACCCAACTGTGTTTGGGCGACTCCGAACACAAAGATTTGTCATTATCGGACAAATTGTGAAATTCGATTATATAATGATGCAATAATTGCGTTATTTAGAAAATTATTGCAAAATTCTCAAAATAAAGTTCAACCATGTCACGTAAATGGGAGATGAAATGATTTTAGTTTAAATAAAATTTCGTGTTCACCAAAAAAAATATTTCGAATGTCAGCTACATTAAAATTCATAAAAATAATTCACGTTTTACAATCTTATTTAATTAGTTTTATGGATTTGCGGACCCTTGAGACTAGTTCGACAAACCTTTTTTAAATAAGAAATATGTATTATTTATATAGTTTTAAAATACGGATTTTGGTATGAACCGGATTTGGTCCTTTTTTGGATCGTCCGGTCCGACCAGTCAGACTACCGGTCAGTTTAGATTTTTTGTAACTTTTTACTATTATTCAATAATATATAGACAAAAATAGTCAAAATATAGGTTTCTAAATTCACATTTAAAAAATATCAACTAATTTATAACTTATAAAGTCCACTTTTCGTTGTTGATTTGGAGAAATCGAACATATGATATGACTTTTTTTTTTACTGATTTGGTTAAAATTTGGTCAGACTTGATAGTTCGAGTAAAAATAGAACGAACCACCTAGTCGGACCAAATTTTGGGCGATTTGACCAGACGAACCTCTTTCAATAGCGATTCGAGGTCCGACTTCGGACCGCATTTTTTTTTAAACTATGATTATTTGGATGAAACATAAAATAGCTAGTTGACAAACCAACAACTACTTATATTAGTTATTCTAATTTAATTAATAAATTTCAACTTTGAATTCTAAAAATATTGTATATTTGTTAAAAAAAACTATATTACTCTTCAAAAATCTCGCATGAGTTAAACGTGAATTAGTCGAAACACGAAATCCGTACACGCCGTCGGTTTGATACACCTGGAGGAGAAACCCAAAAGCACCTCTCTCCAAACACATCTGCCAACTCCATACCTCAAGCTCTCCGAGGGTGTTCCCCAGACAAAAACCCCCCCAAGACATGGCATTAACCGCCCATATCTTATGTCCCCCAAGAACCCTCCTTTTTCCCATAAAAATCCAATCTTTATCCACCCCATCACCAACCCTTTTCTCCCACAAACAGAATCCCCAGATCCCACATTGCACCAGGCGAAACCCCGCCACCACCGCCGCCTCCAGCGGCGGCCTGGCGGCTGAGCTGGCCTCAGAGGTAGCCAAGATGAGCACCCAGTTGGCCCAAAAGGAAGAAGCCATGAAAGAAAGCAAGCAACTTTTGTTCTCTGAGCTGTGCGACCACCTGGGTCAAGAGGCCGAGCAAGTGAAGGCCAATTGGTGGGTAATGGGGGAGGAGGAGAAGTGGGTTTTGGTCAGAGGGTTTGTTGGTGATCTGGGTTTCAATTTCCAGCCTTTATCTGTGAGGTCAGCCAAGGAGTTGATTGAAGAGTACTTAACTGATGCAAAGAAGCCACCTCCCTTAGATGATGATGAAGAAGATGATGATGTTTCTTCTGTTTCTGATATGTTCCCTGGCTTGAAGAGACTGATTAGGGGGTTCACTGATTTAATTAAATGAAGTGATTATTTCTTGTTTTGTGGGGTTGAAATGATGGATGTTTGTATTGGAAGGAAAGAAAGAAAGACCAATTCTTTGTTGTAGTGTTACCTATCGTATTAGGAGTCTTATTATTATTATTAGTATTTCCTATTTTGATTAGTATATTTACATTACATAATTTGTATTATTATTTTCCAATTCAGTAGTAGAATCTGATTAGGCGGCTATATAATGTCTACGATACCTAGGGTTTATGCAGCCAAAAAAATAAGAACACGTTTATTTACTTTAGTAGTTTTATCGTAACTTTATCAAGACGGCGCGAGGATGAAAAGGCAAAAAGCCTTTGAATCCCACCGCGCACTGCTACAATCTTCGTAGCAACCCGGTTCATACCAATTTGGTATCAGAGCCATCGCTGTCCGCTGCCATGTCGAGCTCTGGCGACAACTCTGGCGAGACTGCCACACTCGCCCAAATCCGGACAGCCCTGGAGAAGATCACCGTGGAGATCGGAGACTTGGGGAAGCGTCTGACGGCCGTCGAAGAAAGTTGAGGGCAACCTAGGTCAGCCTTCCCTACCACCGGCGGGACCACTCTCGGAACAAGCCCATGTGCAGCCAACTCCGCCACCTCGGGTGGCATCACCCGCCTTCCCGCTGTCGGGAACCAACCCTGACGTCGCAGACAGGACCTTTTTTGATCGGGACTGACGCGTCGATGTGGGTCCAGCAGCCCATGCTGCCACCAGCTGCTGTCCGGAGTACTGAAGGCCCATGGCCTGACGATGGAGCCGGCCGTGGGAACCGTCAGCCGCACATCTCTGCCGGTAACTCATGAGCGTACCCGACTCAGAATTGGGCCACAGCTGTTGATAGGCGTACAGGAGCACCGTGGTCGGCGTCACTCCAGGCGCCAACCAACGCAACTCACGGGGAGGAGCAGTTTCCCCAGGCGCGTCGTTCACTCTCGCAGTACTCCTCAGGTACCACTTCACGTGCCTGCACGTGGATTCCGCAAGCGACCAACCGTCCACCTACGACGGAGCAATTTCCTTCAGGAGGAGGCGGGTCGGGAGTCCCGAGGTATTACAAGCTCGAATTTCTGACCTTTGACGGAAAGGATGACCCACTGAATTGGCTGAATCGATGCGAACAATTTTTCCAGGGACAGCGAATTCTCGAAGGGAACAAAGTTTGGCTGGCATCATTTCATCTCATCAGGGTCGCGCAACACTGGTACTTTCAACTCGAACGAGATTATAGTGAGCTGCCGTGGGCTGACTTTGTTGATCTCTGCCATCAGCATTTCTGGCTTCCATCCCGAAGCAATCTCTTTGGTGAGCTGGCCCGACTTCTTTTTCCCAGTACCGTGGAACAGTACCAGGAGCAGTTTCTCGCCTTGCTATGTTGGGTCGGGTCCCAGCGCCGCAACATCAGGTAGAGCTATTCACCGCAGGCTTACCTGAACCGCTCCGCACTGATGTGGAGCTCCGAACATGTACTGAAAATCCATCGGTTGCGCTTGCCAAGACTACCGCACATCCGCCTGAAAACATTGCTATCGCAAACGCGTCATTGGAGCCAACTGTCCGCCGTCTGACTGGAGTGCAGTTGGATGATCGAAAAGCTAAAGGGTTATGCTTTAACTGTGATGAGAAATACGTGCGGGGGCATCGATGCCAGCGTCTATTCCGCATCATTCTTCTCAACGATTATGAGGGCGGGAATGGGGCATTTGATGACACCGCCGAGCCGGGTTAGCACGTCAGGATTTTCAGCTCGAGGACGAGCTGTCTTGCGAGGGCGGGAGTAATATTACGTATCGTATTAGGAGTCTTACTATTATTATTAGTATTTCCTATTTTGATTAGTATATTTACATTCCATAATTTGTATTATTATTTTTCAATTCAGTAGTAGAGTTTGATTAGGCATTTTCTATTTCGTTGTAATCGTTTGGCTATATAATGTCTACGATACTTAGGGTTTATGCAGCCAAAAAAATAAGAACAAGTTTATTTACTTTAGTAGTTTTATCGTAACTTTATCAAGACGGCGCGAGGACGAAAAGGCAAGAAGCCTTCGAATCCCACCGCGCACCGCTACAATCTTCGTAGCAACCCGGTTCATACCATGTAGCTTGTTATGTTGATGGGTTAGATGGTTAGTGAGCTTCTGAGCTGATGTTTTTTGTACATTGGATTGGAGTATTCCTACCAAGCAGCTTTCTTTTGATTCGTGTTGGTTCTCTTAGTAGAACTTCATTAATCATGAGAATGATACTAAGGAGTTCATGGAGCTCATATTTTATGAACACTATTTCGCCAACTAATCAGTAATATGATTAGCATTTTTTAAATATATGTACAAATTTACATATAAGTAGTCTCGAAAGATTGGCTTGGACCTAGCACTTATAATTCCATGTTCCGCTCGAACATATAATTCTATGTTCCACCCGATCAAAGAGGATGCATTGTTCAGAAAATCAACCAGAAAGACCTCAGAATTGTATTACTATTACATTAGTTGCCCGCTTTATATACACAGAAGCTTAACAAATAAACCATAGATCAACTCTGCAGTATGTTGGAACACAAACTCCAAATTCTCCTGATATTGTTCATAGTTATCTCCCATTTTGTTGGGGCCATGTAGTTTCACGACCTTGGAATTGTCTTGTTTGAAGGCAACTAAATACATTGTTCACTTTATAAATCTAGAAAGAAGCTTCACAAACAAACCATTAATCATGCCTGCAGTTTTTAAAACCGAAATGCTTTTCAAACAATGTGATCTCATGTGTCAGAACTCGGAACTAGATAGAGAATGGTGTTTGGCTTCACATGTGCAACTTCTATAGCTTCCAGATCAAAACATTAAAAAAGATCCAAAACAATGCTTATGTATGTACAGTGGTTGCACGAGCAGAACTCTTCAGAAATATAACTGCCTGCACAGCTGAACCGAAGCCTCGGCTGGACAGTAAGGACACTTGAATGGTCGCGAGTTGCTGCCTTTCGACAGCTTCATTATCGACTGCTTGCAGAGAACATGCAGGCATGGCATTAGCATCGGTGGGTTTTCGTTGCTGCTTTGGTCTCTGCTGACCGGACAAACAAAGATGGAATGAAACTGAAATTCATTGCCCAATTCAACAGGCACTGGCAACTGCTTCATGGTCTGCCATTCCTGCCTCTTTGCTGCCATCACATTTGCCAGCTTCAAAAGAGTTGGCAACCCTTCGATTCCTGCTGCAATTAAGACTGTCAGTGGGTCCGTAAAAGGTTGTCCCATGAGATTGCAGAAATCTCGAGTTAGTTCCTCTGCCAATTTGTCCCAATGAGTCGGACAGAGCAGTTCGGAGTAAGGATTTCTTTCAGGGCACTTCGTCCACAAAATGCAAACTATTATCTTTTGTAGCTCCTTCATGTGAACTGGAGCAAGAGGTGCAAGGTGAATCTTGGCATAGTTGAGGGCTAAGAGGGTATCAGATCGACTTCCCTTCTTCAAAATCTCCACAAACTGCATCCGATGAAGTTTCAGCTCAATCTTTGAACCAATTTGCTTGAGTTTTTCACGGTTGTTGTACACCCAATTCAGAGCAGGCCCAAGATTCTTCAATTTAATTGCTTCAAGTATCTGATGCAATTCCAAAAATTGCGATCTAAGAGCAGTTGCCTCTGGTTCTCCAGCCTCAGCTATCAAGCAATCCCCTAGATCAAACAAGCCTTGCCGGTAGAAATGGCTTGCTACTACTTTATTCACTACATGAACATCATAATCCACATTTCTGCATGCTTTAGATATGTCGGGGTTAAAGGATTTCTCCAGGAGCTTTGGGTACTTGCCAATGTTGACGTTTAGTTCCTTCTGGGACGCTTCCATCTGGTTGAGTGCACCAATTGCATCAAGCTTTTGTTTGAGCTCATTGAGGATGGATTTCTGATCGTTAGGAGATGCAAGGGGATCAACAGACTGGATTTTTGCCAAAGCGTGCTCAATTTCATGGCTTACTTGATCAATCACTTCTTGCGACTTCGATGACGACAGTTTTTGCCTTTTAGCTACACGGTCGAATGCATCTCGAGCAATTGTCAGCTCCATTCCTGCAGAAGAGACGGACCATACCCTCATCAGTCCTTCAACGACAGCAGTTCCCAAAGTACTATATTTATTGTCAGACTCACTGCCGAAAGTTGCTCCTAAAATTTAGTAGTCACGAATTACTCTACCAGATGTAGAGCATACAAATTAGGTACTATTGATGAAAGCTTCTAACAGAAAGCACAAGGGTCCTTCCTGTTTAGTTCTTGACATTATTAGATAGCAGGGAAAGATTCACTCTTGGTAAGAATTCTAGAAAACAAACCAATTTGACGGTCAGCGAAAAAAATGGAAAGATAGTCAAAAGGAAAAGGCAACAACTTCAAAGGATTAAATCACCAGCCCATATAAATGGATTTTTTAAAAGGAGACATAGATGGATTTAGCTAGGGCTTTGTCCATCCCACACAAACTATAGCTGTCAAAGGGGAGACCCAAAAGTCTTTTGGTATGCCATAAACGACTACGTTGGAGCAACCAGGAACAACAATGACAAATACTAACATGACAAAACACGGTAGCTTTAACAAGAAAGCATTCTCCAAAAGCAAAAAAGAACAAAGCATAGTGAAGACCTGCGCACCTTGATTAACAGAAAACGAAAATGAAAGGCGAGAGAGCGAAAAGTAAAAGTGAGAGAAATACATCCCATTACATTTGACATGTCATGTACCTAGACATAATCTCATCAATGCTCATAATTTTGCAGTCAATTTCGAAATGAATGATACCCATGCATCTCAATGTTTCAGTTGTCTAAAAGAAACTACATCACAATTACTGGGACGAGAGAATCAAATTTTGATAGCTGGACCAAATTAGAAGAGCGATCTGGATATACAAATTGATGCCATCAAAAGTGCAAGGCAAAACCACTTCATGAAATGGTATTTCACACTCATAATATCCGCATAAACATCTTCCGGGAGGAAGAGTCACAGTAAACATGAAACATACTTATAATATCAGAAATCATGCCAGAAGGTGACGAGACCTAATCCTACCAGGAAACAAATGTTACGGAACAACAACAACAACAAACAACCAGCCTTCAATCCAGGACCACTATTCCGAACAGCTACCCCCTTCAATGAAACCTCCGCTTGTAGACGGAAATTTTCGGATCAAGTAATATATTGTGAACCAATCAATACCACACAACACAAGCCAGGCCATTCAAAGCCTTTGTACCAAAATAAAGTTTCATCAAACCAAAGGGAAAAATGAATCCACGGCCCTAATCATGCAAGTTGATCAAGTCCATCATAGTACAGGTCACAAATCCATACCAATACGCGAAAATTAAACTATACTGAACCAAGAACAAGATCGGGCTAATGAATTTGTACTCCAATTTAAAAACAAAAACTAAACATATGCAAAGCCAATTCCGAATTAAAGGGAAAGAAAAGGGCAATCTGAATTGATCGGAGAGGAAAATGGAAGTACCCATTTGGAAACAGAGAGAATTAAGGAGAAGGGTAGCAAAAAGACGCCATCTTTGGGTTAAAGTAGCCAACTTGTGAGGGTTTAAGGGATCAATGATCAAGACCCATATTGCAAAAAGATGGCTTCATTTAAAAAAATTAAAAATAAAAAAAAGAGGTCGATTCGATTGGAGAGAGGGAAAGAGAAGAAGAAGCAAGCGTACCTGGAGACCGAACAAGGCGCAGACAGAGGCCAAAGAAGAGGAGGAACTAACCGATGAGAAAGAGATTCTGGTTTAGCCTCTTCCTGGGTGCCAACCAATATACGAGGTAGTATTACACGTGTGGGGGTTTTGGGAAATAGAAACCGATTTTGTTTTTTTAATTTTTTTAATTATTGGATCGCACCTATAAGACTGAGAAATTTTATAGTGAACCTTCTATACCAAGTCAATTAGTGATTTGGTATTGATCGACCAATTTACAATTGACATGTGGTTGTCAATTCTTAATTAACTAAATGACTTGAATATATAAATATGAAAACTAAATCATTATATAATTATGATGTATTTTTAAATAAATTATTTCCTAATAGAATTTCTTTACTTAGGAAAAAGTCCTACGACTAATAGGAAATACAAAGAATGTTATATTTACACACGAATAGATAACACATGACTAATATAATTCAAATAAAATTGTTTAATATTTTGATAGGTGATTCCACAACCAAATTCAAAATTTACTTTTACACATTTGTTGGGACACATATTTTATTGTTATTAATTAAATTTATTATTATACTTAGAGTCGATGAGATTGTTATTGAATTTTATGGGTACAAACTTAACTATATCACGCTCAAATGAGGCGTTAAAACATTCTGGAGGAATGAAAAATTATCATCCATAATCCAACAATACAAGAATTTTCTAGTTACATAAAGTTGTCTACTAATAAAGGAGCAAAATAATAGACTTTGATACGAATTCTTCTTTGTGAGTTTCTTAATATTAGTTATTAAAATAAGTGAAGTTAATATTAATTTCTTTGTGAGTTTCTTATTATTAGTTATTAAAATAATTATTTCGTGTAATATTGTGAGAAATAGTTCACGAAAAAGTTTATGATCGTTGTGAGAAATTATTTAGTTATTAAAAAATTATTTCGTGAATTTCTTTGTGAGAAATTCTTTGTGAGTTTCCTATCATCCTAGAGAATTCAGTAGACTATTTTCTAATTAAAGATATTCTTTTAGGAAATAATTTATTTAAATATATACTGTAATCATGTCATGATTTAGTTTCCATATTTATATATCCAAGTTATTTAGTTAATTAAAAATTTATCAACCCACATGTCAATTGTGGATTGGTGGGTCTGGTATAGAGGGTCCACCATAAAATTTCTCCTATAAGACCATCCACATCCCGCGCTCACCGGAAGACGACAAGGCCAAAACTAAAAAAAATAGAAAAGGATGGGATTTTGGCCGAGCTGCTCGGCCAACCAAGCGAAGCTTGCGAGCGAATTTTTTTTTCTTAATTCAATCTCAATGACACGTGGTACAATATTATTCGTTGAAATAGATACTAGTAGGTATTATTTATTTAGTTATCATAATTAATTTTATCTGTTGAACAAAATAAAAATTAAAAATATGAAAATTAATATTTTTTTAATTATCTTTAAATAGAGCTCAATATTGACATATTTTGATATACAATCTTATATTCTAAGTTTGGACGCTTGTAACTTGGTCGAATATTAAATTCAAACATATTTTTGACAGTCTTACACTCCGAATTTGGAGAAGTCATTAAAAAGTTATAGATATACGTCTCACCTTCGTAAAACAACTTGAATCAATTCAATCAGACTCCGGAATAAGAAGTTGTGGCTCTCCAACCAAAACTCGTACTCGTAACTCGCTTGACTATTGACTTCAAACATATTTTTGATATTCTTATACTCTAAATTTGAAGAAGTTATAAACTAAAAAGTTGTTGATATACATCTCACCTTCACAGACCAACTTGAATCGACTCAATCGGACTCCGGAATAAGAAGTTGTGGCTCCCCAACCGAAACTAGAACTCATAACTCGCTCGACTATTAATTTCAAATATATTTTTGATATTCTTATACTCTAAATTTGGAGAAGTCATAAACTAAAAAGTTGTTGATATATATCTCACCTTCATAGACCAACTTGAATCAACTCAATCGAGCTCCGAAATAAGAAGTTGTGGCTCTCCAACCGAAACTCATACTCATAACTTGCTCGACTATTGACTTCAAACTTATTTTTGATATTCTTACACTTTAAATTTGGAGAAGTCATAAACTAAAAAGTTGTAGAAATACGTCTCACCTTCATAGAACAATTTGAATCAACTCAATCGAACTTCGGAATAAAAAGTTGTGACTCCCCAACCAAAACTTATACTCGTAACTCGCTCGACTATTGACTTCAAACGTATTTTCGACATCTATTTGTAGCTCGATTTATTTCATTCTAATTTTGTATTCCAACTTTTGTAATCTTAATTTTATTATTTTATTTTAATTTTTCCTTGTTATAATTATGGATGCATAATTTTATATATTTGTTGCAATTTATATGTAAACATAAATTAAATTATAGATAATACGTGGATGAGAGAAAATTAATTTTTTATTTGGTGAGTGGATTGGATGAGATCACCAATAAGACTACCCACAACAGCAATCCGCTCAATTCAGTTCACGAAATAAATAATTAATTTTCCTCTCATCTATACTCAATCCAACCAAATCCAATCCAATTACATATTTTCCTACCCACAACAGTAATCTAGTTCACAAAATAAATAATTAATTTCTCTCTAATCCACATATTATATACTATCATTTTTTAATATATAAATTATAATAAATATACGATAATAATTATTCCGTAATTACAATAAGGAAAAAATTATAATAAAGGAATAAAATTAAGATTACGAAATGAGATTATGAAAAGACTACAAAATTAGATAGAAATTAAGATCCTTCCACTTCATTCATATATTATCTACTATTATTTTTTATTTATATATAAATTACGAGTATGAGTTTTGGTTTGGGAACCACAACTTCTTATTCAAGAGTTCGATTGAGTTGATTCACGTTGTTTTGTGAAGATGGGATATATATCTACAACTTTTTAGTTCATGACATCTCCAAATTCGGAGTGTAATAATGTCAAAAATAGGTTTGAAGTTAATAGTCGAGCGAGTTACGAATACGAGTTTTGATTTGGGAGCCACAACTTCTTATTCCGGAGTCTGATTAAGTTGATTCAAGTTATTTTATGAAGGTGGGATATATATCTACAACTTTTTAGTTGATGGCTTCTTCAAATTCAGAGTGTAAGAATGTTAAAAATAGGTTTAAAGTTAATAGTCGAGCGAGTTACTAGTACGAGTTTCGATTTGGGAGCCACAACTTCTTATTTCAGAGTCCGATTGAGTTGATTCAAGTTGTTTTGTGAAGGTGGGATATATATCTACAACTTTTTAATTTATGACTTCTCCAAATTCGAAGTATAATAATGTCAAAAATATATTTAAAATTAATAGTCGAGCGAGTTACGAGTACGAGTTTTATTATTACTTTTTAGTGTAATGACTTTTTAGTTTTGATTTTCAATTTTTTTTTTAGTTTTGCTAAAGATAAGGTCTGTTTAGAAAATATATATTTTTAACGAATAATATTATGTGAAGTGAAACTAAATAGATAAATAAGTAAAGAGAAAAAAAAGCCCACGTGGCCGTTTGGCCGCTCGCGAGCGACGAGCATCGTTCGGCCGCTCGTCCCTTTTTCTTTTTCATTTGTTTTTTTTAAATAATAAATAAACCACCCACGCGAGCGTTTGCTCGCTGCTGCGGGTGGTCTAAAGATGGTAAAAGATTGGGTTTGATTGAATAGTAATTTGATGAAAGAGAAATTAATTATTTATTGCGTGAGTGGATTGGATCCGCTCACCAATGTGGGTAGTGTAATAAGACAAACTGGAAGGGTTCCATTTGTACAGTAAATCATCAATTAACCACGATATACTAAAATTAATTTTGGTTGAAAGCATTGGTCAAAGTTTATCTTAGTACTACCTGATTTTACGTTATGACATATTGTTACTTTGATTCTAAATTTTATCATCGAGTAATATAAGTTTATATGAATGACAACAAGGTGACATCGGTCAATCTCAGTTGTTTGAATTATCTTGCACATTTGGTTAATTTTATGCATGTGTCTTCTCATCTAATAATTTTACTTGCGTACATGTTATATCACTAATTACCCAAACTCCACTGTCAATTATTCTAAATCCCACCGACTCTTTTCGCCATACAAGGCAACAAGAGAGGACGGCTGAAATTTTTTAAATTGACGGATGTGATATCTCGTAAATGATATGTTTAAAAAAAATTTAGCTTTTCAATGATTTTAAAAAATAATAATAAAGAAACGAGGTTAAAAAAACATTCACGAGCATGCATCCTTATCGGGGTAATTGCATTGAAGTTATTGTACATGTTCATGTTATAATAGTTGGTTATGTGCATGAGTATGAAAATGTATTATTTGAATGATTTGTGAATTGATATGAATTAGTTGTGTAATGACTTGATGTGTTAAAATATGTAATCGTATGGGTAAATTGTCCTCCAGTCCCTAGTCTATAGTGAAATTATCTCTAAGGTTCCTGCTTTTTAAAAAATTATTTAGCCGTCCCTGCTTTATCTAAAAATGTTGGTCTCATGTCTCTGGCTGATTTTATCAATCTTTTTTTAATTTTTGTCAAGAAAATGACCAAAATACTCTTAAACAAAAAAAACAAAATAAAAAGGGCAAAGCAGAACCCAGAAATTATCACTTTCACTATCTGATTAAATAAACTGTCAAAGAACAACGCATCAAAAAATGAAATGGACAACAACGGAGCCTAAAAAGAACAACCCAGAAATCATCCCTTTCACGTAATTACAATCCTCTTCGCGTAATTAGAATCCTAAACTAGAACCCAGAAATTATCCCCTTCACGTAATTGCAATCCCCTTCGCGTAATTGGAATCCTAAACTAGGACCCATAAATCATCCCCTTCACGTAATTGCAATCCCCTTCCCGTAATTGGAATCCTAAACTAGGACCCAGAAATCATCCCCTTCACGTAATTGCAATCCCCTTCGCGTAATTGGAATCCTAAACTAGGACCCAGAAATCATTCCCTTCACGTAATTGCAATCATCTTCGCGTAATTGGAATCCTAAACTAGGACCCATAAATCATCCCCTTCACGTAATTGCAATCCTTTTCGCGTAATTGGAATCCTAAACTAGGACCCAGAAATCATCCCCTTCACGTAATTGCAATCCTCTTCACGTAATTGGAATCCTACACTAGGACCCAGAAAATGCTGGTCAAGATGGTATCGCCCCGAGCAAATGACTCAACTCCTCAACCTTCACGCTTCTGATCTGGAACACTCGTACCAGATCCGACCAAGGATGACCTCGGTTCTCCTTCTCTTCGTCCTCAGCCCGCCCCCCGCCTCAGTCTGACACTCACGAAGGTGACTGTAACAGATCTACCCAGCCCAGCCAGGGATCCTTGTTTTAGGTCAGCAGGACTGCTTATTCCATGGACGACGTGGGAGACCTTGGCGCTCTTCCCGTTGATGAGAACACCGTCGGGGTGGCCGAGGGGATGGGGATGAGGAGGCGCCTGTTGATGTGTAGCCCTCCGAGGGGATGGGGATGTGGTCGATTAAATGTTCTCAGTGTTAAATTTGTGTGTTTGATTAATTAGTGATTCTTGGTATTCTTGTTCCCGGGTTAATAGTCATCCTGTTCTCGTTGTTAATGGTGTTATAAAGGTTGAAGAAGAAGATTTTTGTTTTATTTTTTGTTTAAGAGTATTTTTGTCATTTTTTTGACAAAAAAAGATTGATGACGTCAACCAGGGACCTGAGACCAATATTTTTAGATAAAGTAGGGACGGCTAAATAATTTTTAAAAAAGTAGGGACCTTAGATGTGATTTCATTATAGACCAGAGACTAGAGACCAATTTATCCTAGTCGTATTGCATGTTACGAATATGTGCAAATGTCGAGCAATAGTCCGATCACATTTAGGATAATATTGTAGAGTACAAAATATTTTAGAACCAAACTTATAGTAATGTGTTAAATGGCGAAATTACAAAATAGTTATAAAAAAAAGTTAACCAAAATAATTTTATAAAAAATATGTATTTAAAAGTCAACATTACTATTTTAAGATAACAAAAAATAAAGGGAAAAGGATGTATAAGTACCATGTAGTTTCACGTTTTTACAACGCGATATCCTGTAGTTCCAAATTTGTAATTTAGTCCCTGTAATTTTTGAAAATTTTCCCGGGCAGGTCCAGGTCAATTGCCCGTCCATATGGTCTTCAAACGACAATCTCTTTATGGAGCAAGTTGTTTCTTGTTGCAGTCATGAACTTCGATCTAGCCTCGTTTGATTTGGGATTAAGTGATGAAGATGGAGGTTGAGATAGAGAGGAGAAAAATATAAATAAATTGCGGACTAAACAGATAATTAACTACGTTACAAGTCAGCCGTAACTCATCCAACTCGGTATCCACGTGTCTGCCAAGTAGGACAAAAATGACGTCGTTTGAAGACCATATGGACGGGCAATTGCCCTGGACCTGCCTCGGAAAATTTTAGAAACTACCGGGACTAAATTACTAATTTGAAACCACATAATCCCCCGTTGTCACAACGTTAAACCCCAGGATCTTCCTTTGTGAAAACATGAAATTACAATTTACTTATGTGTCATTTTCCCAAAAATAAAGGATAAACATCAACAACCATTGGGAAGCAGAGGCAAATGGGTCTTAACAATATCCTCCCAAAGGTCTCCCCTTTCCCTTCTTCTTCCCCCAAAACAATCCTTCTTACCGCCACCGCCGCAACCAGACCCACCTCCCCAAACCCAATTTCCCACAGAACCCACTTCCGAATTCCCTTCTCCGGGCCCATTTCCGCTACCGGGCCGGCTTCTTCCATTGCTTCCGCTGGTGGGTCGTTCCGGAACTTCCAGAGCAAGCGCAGCTTCCGGGGAGGCCAATTCGTGGCGATGGCAGGGCCCGGGTCGACCCAGAAGTCAGAGGAGGAGTGGAGCGCCGTCCTGTCGCCCGAGCAGTTCCGGATTCTCAGGCAGAAAGGGACCGAGTAAGCAATTAGCCCTTTTCCTCCAATTTACTGTTTTGTGGTTCTTAAAGTTCATTACTTTTGTCCTCTGTCTGTGTGCTTTTTGGTTCTGTGTTTTGATTTTCTTTTGATGTATTTTCAAACCAGCCGTAGCTTTTCCACTGATATTAGATTGGAAAAAAAAATTGCTAAATTTGAAGCGCTAAACGGTAAATTCCCACCATCCAAAGCAAGCTCTTTAGTTACCCTTTTTTGGCCGGTTCCCTCTTATCCAAAAGGGTTCAGATGGATGGCTCAGCTGCTGCATTTAACTCTGATGACATTTTCTGTGAGATTTTGATGCGATTGCCTCCCGAGTCGGTTTTCAAGTTGGTTATTTGTTTCGATGAGATGGCTTCAGTTCGTCTTGAATCCCTTCTTTTGCCGGATTTACAGCCTGCTGTAGGGGCATGAACTTCCGCCTCATAGGGTTCTTTCCGTCGAGCACCTTCTAACTTGACGGGCCCGATGCAATGAGGGTCATGATCTTGGGATCTCAAAGATCCTGAGGGTGCTTTGTTATTTCATCGACTGTTCCAATGGTCTCCTTCTTTGCGGCAGCCATCCATTGACCTACTATGTCTGGAATCCCATCACCAGAGATCGACATTTTGCCGGCGCAGTTTAAAACTACCTGCTTTGTTCGATCAGCAGTTGGATTTTGCGTTGGAAGCACAGGGTTCTAGAATTTGCTTGGGAATTGTCGTTTTGTTTTTGGTTAGATTGGTGGTGGTGTTGGATTCTAAAAATAGCGCTTTTGTGCATGGGTTTTAACGTTCCTAGAGGTTTGCAGTTGTGGTGTTTGATATGGTTTTAGCTTGAACCTCGTTGCTTAGGTTGGCGGTTATCTTAGGATTCTAGGCATGCTCTCTTGTTATTGAGTGTGTTAAATTTGAAGGAAATTATATCATGCTTTTGTGGATAAAATGGACCCACAAGGTGTTTTTGAGGAAGAAGTGACTGTGGTTGAATTGAATCTATTTGCTGGTGGTAAGAATGAGATGTAGGGGTTTGGTTCCAAGATAGTTTCGAGCATAATGACATGTAGTATAGGATCGGTAAGAGGTTTCTATTTTCTGCATATTCAAAGTGTCTTTCTGATTGGACTTTTTTAGTGTTTTTTTATAGTTAGCTGATTGAACTTTTGAATGACGTGTTTGTTCATGTGCTCCATCCTCCAATTTGCAAGCGAAAATGTTGTTCAGTAGAAAGAATTTCCCAGTAAAAAGTGCTAACTGATCAACAGTGAGTGGAAATAATATTCTGTTGCTTAGGAGTGGTTCTCTGGTCACACATGCTTTTCAATTTTTTTGACAAAATCTTGTTACAGTAGAAAAGTACATTTTATTTGATAACCTGATTGTGTTGAATATTTCGGGTCGGGGTCTAGAAATTAAAACTATGGACGAGGAATCATTGCAAAGTGAGTGCAGGGTACACAGAAAAAGCTGCAATGTGATGCTTGTCAACTCTGTGATGATAAAAATAGTGAAGATATTAGTCTCTTGATAATGATCTTCAGCCTTTTCAGTTTGTTCGGCTTCCAGGTATCCGGGCACAGGGGAATATGACAAGTTCTTTGAAGAGGGCGTCTACAACTGTGCTGGCTGTGGGACTCCTCTCTACAGGTCTACCACCAAGTTCAATTCTGGTTGTGGCTGGCCAGCTTTCTACGAAAGTCTTCCCGGGGCCATAAATCGCAACGTGAGGTTTCTTTACTCATATCCTTGGCCATTCGCCGCCTGTATCTTATCTTGACATTCTGTTGTGGGATATTCTAACAAACAATTGCATCACCAGGCGGACCCAGATGGTAGGAGAATCGAGATCACTTGTGCAGCTTGCGGTGGACATTTGGGCCATGTGTTTAAGGGAGAGAGATTTCCAACACCAACCGACGAACGCCATTGCGTCAATAGCGTATCGCTCAAGTTCACCCCTGCTAGTTCCTAGACATGGATACTCATCACCGTTGTCTTGTCACGTTGTTCACTGCCGCCGCTCATGTGTAGAAAAAGGTCAAATAAGTCGGATTCACCTTGACAGAACCAACATTGTTGTTTCGGGTGATGTTGTGTGAATCAAATTGACTGGACATGATTGAGATTCAATTGTGAAGTTTGTTGAATAATTGGCTTACATATTTTGATGATGTACGTATCGATGCAGTATTTCCTCTGTTGATGCAGTTTTCAGCTTCTGTTAAGAACTCTTGGAAACCCGAGTTACAAAGTTGTGCGAGTGTAGCACTTTCACTGACCTAGACCTGGCCACGGTTGGAATCGAGTTGCTATATTGTCTTATGGAAACTTTGTTTGGTTCTTCAGGCTTGAGTTGCTCTATACATGAAGTTAATGGCAACCAAAGTGCTTAAGAAAGTGTTGAAAACCCTCGATCCCTGTGATTTTATAGTACCAAAGCACATTGCATCTTTGCCCTTAAAAAAGTAACCAGATTCGAACGGGTTAGATTTGAATAGGCTGAAACGTATCTTTGATAAGTGGTTAGATTCGAGTCAGCTGAAGCGTATCTTTGATAAGTGACTATTTAATATCGATGTGTTACCGAAAATTCAAACTCGAGATTTAGTTAAACTAGATCAACACTCTTATCATCGGCTGATCTAAATGATCATTGGCTGTGCAAATTTATTTTTGAACAATAACATGTTGCGTACCTTGTCCAGATAGACAATTGCAAGTCAATTAATCCAATCTGCCACGTGTAAGAAACCAACAAGTCAGCAAGTCTAGAAAATCTCCATTCTTATTCCATGCCTCCCAATATTCTCATATTCTCATCCACAAAATAGAAATATACGCAAACGTTTCACTTTCTCAGGTCAGTACTTAGCGACCAATCCATAAGTCTGTGTTTGGGTGTTATGGAAACCACAAAATCACGGGAACTTGAACGTGTGGCCACCTCTGGTCCTCTACTCCCAACTGGGTCCCCTTAAAAATCACAGCAAGACTCCAAAAATCTAATCTTTATCCATCTTAACGAGCAGAAGCCAGTTGTTGGGTTGCCAACTGAGTTAAAAATGCCACATTTTTAGCCTTTTTCTTAAAAACTCAATCATTAATAAGGAACTGGTTTTAGTAGGTGCTGTTTTGAAGTGGATAGGCATGTTGGAGGCAGTCTATAGCTGTTGCCACCCTCCTAAGGTGTACTATCTTCTAGCTTCAACCTTTGTGAAGTTGTTGACTTTAGTTGTTGTTGTTGCTTACTGTTTCTTGTGAAGTTGGTGGTTTTCTTTGTGTAAATGGTTGCCATGTTTTGTTATATATGGTGTCATCTTTGATTAATGTCTTCTGTTGCATGCTTATTCAATAAAGTTTTGGTTTTATAATTAGTGGGAGCGTGTGTTATGGAATGTAATTGACCTTTCCAGTGTTGGCTAGATAATACAAACTTGGTTTCTTCCAGTCCGTAATTGTATTTAGTTAATAATTGCAAAGTTTGTCAAAAAGTCCCGAGTAGGAAGAGACGAAGGAAAAACATGCGAGAGCGATGCAAAACGAAGAAGACCATTTGAGTTTGAGTGTTTTGTTGAAAGAGATTTTGCTGTTTTGTGGATGTCTAGGTACTTTGTTCTGCAACTTAATGAGGGTAGAAACAAGTGTGATGTGATTACTGTTGAGTTGTTCAGTCTGGATTGTATTTCTTATGAAAACAGCGGAATTAATTGATATCCATTGGTTTTTTAAGTTAATTGTATACTTATGTGGCGTAGCTGATGCAGTTTTTTTTACTTTGCAGACGTATGGCACTTTCAGGCAAAGAAGCCCGAGCAGGGTGTACAGCCAAGATGTATCACATCCTTGTACACATTCTGTGTCTGCTTCCTGTTCATCAAAGAAGCTGGTTGACATGCCATTGTCTTCCCTTAGTTACCGGAACCAATGCTCATTTCTTCCTAGAAGCATCTTTACACAAAGGCATCTATTAACTTCCCCGACGTCTGGTGGAGGAGTATTCCATCTTACAAGGAGTAGATTCGAAATCCATTGGAAACAATTCCAAGTACATGCAATAGCAGAAGTTTCTGCAGGGGTAGATGTAATCAATGATATTGGGTTGGATGCATTGACATTCTTAGCCGTTACTGTTGTGGTGGTTCCTCTGTTCAAGCTTGTTAAAGCCAGCCCTGTAAGAACTTTTTTCATATCTTCAGTTTTATTTTATTTTTTTGTTGCATTTTCTTGGAATGTGTATATGATTTTATGAATCCAAGTGCGCCAAAATTGTCAATATTTTTTGACAGAGAAATGTTTCGGCTGATCTTGCTTTGATATTTGAAGGATCAAACCTATGCGCACACTTTAGTGACTAAGAAGAAAATGAGGATATCATAGCTATAAACAAGAAGAAGTATTGAGATTGACTATACAGTAAGTTACACCCAGATGAAGAAAGAAAAGGAGTTCGGGACATAATAATAAATCAAGAAAACTGCTGCAAAAGATGCAACAATTAATTCTTCCTATTCAGTTTTTAGCTGCATATTTCGGCTTTGTTCCCCATATGCTATGTGTGCCTAAATGAGCACAGCAGTGGTTGAGACACGCTGGTGGTCTTATTGGTCCTTAGTGATGCTTCTGAAAGAATGTCGGAGTCAACTCGCAATGTTCCTAACCTATGACATGTGTAGTTTTTTGTGTGTTCGTCGTAATGTTGTTTATCTTCTTCCGTGGATGTTCCGCAGATTCTTGGTTTCTTCTTTGCTGGCATTGTACTCAACCAATTTGGTTTGATTAGAGACCTTAGAGATGTCAAAGATCTCTCTGAATGGGGAATTCTGTTTTTGGTAAGTGCTGTTGTTGCAACCGCCGAAATTTCGAACTTCACTAGAGATATACGCGCCATACTAATTTACTTTTTTTGAATTCTTTCTTCCAGCTGTTCGAGATGGGTTTGGAACTGTCATTTGCACGTCTAAAGTCCCTTGCAAAATATGCCTTTGGCTTGGGTTTGACGCAGGTAAAAGGTTGCGAACTATGAATGCTGTTGGTGCCACAGCTTTGTGTCTATATATAGCAAGGAACTATATTTGTGTGCCTACGATGCTTAGTATGAGATTCGGATACTGTTAATGAGGAAATAGAAAAATTGAATCGCAGATGGATGTGTGCTTGATATTTGTGCTTCTATCTGCTCAGTTTTAGCCATGATTCGTCCCGACTATTCGACCATACAAGTCAGACACGAAAGCAAAGCTTTCCATTGTTCATCTCTAGCACAACCTTTTATCGATCGTCTTCTTGTTTTTGCATGAATTAATGGTGCACCAATTTCATAATGCACTAGTATTGTCTAAACAGAAAAAATAACCTGTTCATCTGTCTGACTTGTTTTCACATGTCTGCCTTCCTTTGAAGGTCATATTGTGCACACTTGCTTTCGCTGCATTTGAACTTCCACCCAACGCGGCCATTGGAACAAAAATCTTAATGTTCCTTTTCCACTCCAGGCCTGATTTGGTGAGTATTGAAATTTAGATTATTTAAATCGCTTTTGATTGAATCCACCTCCATAATTTAGCTAAAAACTATCTCCAACTAGATATGAGTACTTAATTTTCTGGTTAGAGGTTCTTTCCATTTTATGAATTCTTGTGCTGCTTTGAAGAGCTTTTTTATTAGAACTATAACACAAGTGTTAATTTTGGATGGTGATAAACAAATTTTCAGGTGAATATCAGAAGTGTAGACGAGGCTATTGTCATTGGCGCTGCCCTGTCTCTTTCTTCTTCTGCTTTTGTTCTTCAGGTACTTTGGTGGCATCCAAACTCATAACATGCACTAATCTAAGATCACACTTATTCATAACCCCGTACGAATAAGTTTGAGCTTTCTTCTTTTCATCAGATTGATTTGACCACTGCTATTAGATGAAAAATGAGGTTGAAGTCTCAAAACATGTAGTTGGTATTGGAGCATTAGCTCCTCACTGGTTTTTTTATTCCGAGACCAACAAAACAAGATATGGTCTTCGCTTGATTCGATTTGACATTTTTGAGCTATACGGACCTTATGAAAGTATATATAGCTTCTTGCAGAGCGGGGCGAGCTCCCCACAAGGTTTGGCTCTGCGACTTTGGGGATTCTACTTTTACAGGTACTTTATTGCTCGTCCATGTCCATGTATGCATGTGATTTGGCTAAGAGGATTTATCCTTCTTACGGTTCCACAAAGTCTGGCGGGTCCAACATAGCAAAATGTTATTCAGCACTAACTGCTGGTACTTGCAGGACATAGCAGTCGTTCCTCTCTTGGTCGTGCTTCCTATACTAGAAAGTCAGGTGCGTAAACGAACTTTTTTCTCATTCCTTTGATCTAACGAACTTGCTAAAGTCCACTATTGTTAAAAAAAAAAGGTCGGGTTCAATGAAACCTGGTCCTTGTGTCTTCTTCTGGGAGTATTTGATCAAAGTTGGATGTTGCTGCTTCAGACTGTCAGTTGCATCATGTTATGCTTTGGCAGGCTATTTCATTAGTGTCCTGTTTGTTTACAGACTCCAGTTCAAGAAAGCATATGGCCGATGCTTGTTCAAGAAAGTTTAAAGGCTTTACTTGGACTCGGGCTGCTTTCTCTCGGGGGAAAGTTTCTTCTTAGGAGAGTGTTTGAGGTATGCCTCATTCTAACAAAAGTTGGACTTTTTTGGCTGGAAATGTCTAGAGATTAAGGCGTTTGCGAACCTAATTGATTGATTGATTCAGGTTGTTGCGGAGTCAAGAAGTTCAGAAGCATTTGTAGCTCTCTGTCTATTGACAGTTGCTGGAACCTCTCTAATTACCCAACATTTGGGTTTTAGTGACACGGTAACGCTTTTTTAAAGTTGAAATTTTTTAGTGTCTTGATTAAATCTGTGGTGTTGTGAATCTTGTTCTTTATGCAGCTTGGAGCATTTCTGGCTGGGGCTATATTGGCAGAAACAAACTTCCGGACACAAATTGAAGCTGATATAAGACCATTTAGAGGCTTACTTCTCGGTTTATTTTTTGTCGCTACAGGGACTTCCATTGACATGCCGGTAAGAATGATCCGTTACCTTTCCGAACTCATCAAGTGCTCAATTATCTTGAAAATGCTGTGGTTCTCCTACATCTGTGAAAATTAACTTTTCTGTTTCTTCCAGTGATTACAAGGAAAACACAATGTATCTCTCATTAACCCAATATGCATTCGCTTATGAACTGTTGTTTAAGATGTATCTTTCATATATCAATATGCATTTTCTTATGTGTCCTGCATTTCCCGTTGCAGCTCTTTCTTCGAGAGTGGCCGAATGTGCTTTCACTGTTGGCAGGCTTAATCACCATCAAGACACTGATTATAACAGCACTTGGCCCTCGTGTTGGACTCACTCTCCGCGAGAGCGTAAGGATCGGACTGCTTCTATCACAAGGAGGTGAATTTGCATTCGTGGTCTTTTCTCTGGCAAACAGGTTAAGTATTTGCAATCGTACATACAATTTGTTAGTATTCTATAGAAGTTTCTGTATGTAATCCATTGTTCACTGCTTCGAAACAGGTTGGGAGTGCTACCGCTTGAGCTTAACAAGCTGCTGATAATTGTCGTTGTCATGTCCATGGCCTTGACCCCTTTTCTTAATGAACTTGGGAGAAGGGCGGCCGACTTAATCGATGACAAATTTGAGAAAGCGGATGTAAGTTCCACTCATCTCAGAACAGAATTGTGTTCTACAATTGTTCCCGGTTTTCTTTAGTTGATGGAAAGTTTTCTTTAGCTATAATGTAATAATTTAACTAATTCAAGGCATGGAGGTTAGCTTCGTAAGAAGCAAGAGGTCCTGATAAAAAAGGTGACAATTGATGCATCAGATAACTAGTATCTGGAGAGCCACAACTCCAAAAGAACTGGCTGCTTGTTATGAAAATTGATCAAGTGTTTCCTCGCGTCTTGAATCTCTTGGAACAAAGCTGCATTTTCAGAAGCAAGTAGTACAACACGGAAAACAGCAGTTTGCATGAAATGATGCTGCAGCTTAGATGCTGTGCCAGTTACATGGGAATGGAAAGAAAAGTTGCATTCTAACGTGATGACCAAGTGTGTCGTTTTAGATGCAGATATGTGGTCTCTTTTTTGTGCTACCTCAACCTTTTCATTTTTATTATTGGTTCTGGAGTTATCCTGCTAAGCTTAGTAGTTTTGGACCATTTATTTCCATGTCTGGTATTTCGATCTAATCTGTTTAACGGTGAACCAAGATCAGAAGGATGCTGGAACAGTCAACTTCGATGTCAGTGAACCTGTTGTAGTTCTTGGATTTGGCCAAATGGGTCAGGTGCGCCATTTTATACGCACAAAGAGAAGTATCGATTGACCTCAGTAAATCCTGATGGCCTATACTGTCCTCGATGCAGGTCTTGGCCAACTTCTTGTCCACACCATTGTCTCCTGGAGTTGAGAGTGAACTGGTGGGATGGCCTTACATAGCTTTTGATCTGAATCCGTCCGTTGTTAAGGTTAGCATGTTATGTGATTCAGTTAAAGTTCTAGCAGACCAGATTCAACTTCTGAGCTGTACAAGATTGAATATTCCTCTTTCATAAGTCTTCTTTAGTCACCGAAGATTACGAGAACCTTACTTTTTGGGCATGACTTTATCTAGATCACAGTGAACGATAAACTTGGCCTTCATGCCTTCCTCTAGCATGTGGGCATGAGAATACAAATGTATAATCTGAATTTCAAAAAGTGATTTAACTTTTCTTATTCTCAGCACGAAGAGAATCTTCGAGTCATTTGCACATATTAAGTTCAGGTTTTGATGATGTAGGGCACTTCAGTTCAATTGCTTGTGCATATCTTTTTAGCTTATTTGTCTTTGATGTACGAGCGGAATGATGCCGTCTTAAAAAGATAACCAGGTGTACTTGTTACGCACAGGAATCTAGAAAACTTGGTTTCCCAGTTGTTTATGGTGATGGATCTTCCCCAGAAGTGTTGCACTCTGCTGGTATCTCAACGCCAAAGGCTGTCATGGTAACATATACAGCGAAGAAGAAGTCAATCGAGGCGGTTCAAAGACTCCGACTCGCCTTCCCTGGGGTAATGTAATCTTGCACCTTTCTATGAAATGCACTTTGTGAAAACAACAATTCGAAAATAAGCATGTTGTCAAATATAGCTATATGTCACTACTGCATATAGTCTGGTCTTGAAACTCATTTGGAGGAACTTTGTCGGAGATGCACCATCAACTAGATCATAATCTCGGCATTTGAACTCTAATCAATTTAGCTCCTACACACTTTATTCTTCTTCTTCTTCTTCATGATTGAAGGCTTACATTCTTGAATTTGGATTTAGATCCCAATCTATGCCAGAGCTAAGGATCCTGTGCATCTTTTAGATCTGAAAAGAGCAGGCGCGACAGACGCTATCTTGGAGAACACAGAGGTAATGACACGTTGTTTCGGTTTTTCGCTTTCACTATGCACATTTGGAACTTGTCCAGCCACCATGTGTGCTCGATTCTGAAATTAACCCTCTTCATTGACTCTTGCAGACAAGTTTGCAGCTCGGCTCCAAGCTTTTGAAAGGTCTCGGTGTCATGTCGGATGATGTAAACTTTCTCAGGCAGATTGTTCGTGACTCTATCGAATCACGAGCTCAAGAAGAACTTGATAGGACGGATGATGAAGAACTCAGTGTTATGAAACCAATGCAGGTGAGTGCTTTTACGATATGACAGAATATTCTCATCGGTTGGCTCCCTCGGAACAATCCCTATAACCTGCAATTTCATGTTATTGGTTGGTGGCAGACTCTTTTCAGTGGCTTAGCTAAGAAAATATAAACCAGAAACCATGTACCAAGCCTTTTTCATGTTGATCTATCAATCCTTTGCCTAGTAGGATTCGGATAGGAAGCTCAATTACCAACTGTTCTCGAGTCAGGTAAGAGTTGCGGATTCTATCGAGGTCAAGGCGTCGAGCTCACAGAACGGCGCATTGGTGAACAGCGGTGCTTCGAAGGACGTAAAGAGAGAAGCAGACGCCCCTGCTTCGAACACCACGGTATCAGAGGAGCCATGAAGATGTTACAACCCGGAAAGCTCGTCGCAGGGCTTGTTTAAGCTGTAAGGAGAAGCTTCTGCAGGTAGTTTCAGGTGCTCACCATTTTTCATGTTGAGAGCTAACTCATAGAGAGACAGAAAAGGTCAGATATAGGTCCAAGGAGTGGTACACGACGCCCTCAATTCTTTGAAGTGTCAGTGACATGGTCATTGTTATTGCCAAACAATAATACTTGGCCTAATTATTTTGTGCTGTTAATTTCTGGTACTGTTCTTAGAACGTAAGATCAAGCGTTAGATACACATATACATATGTACCATCATACATTTAGATCAATTGCAAGAGTTGTTCTAACTTAATAAATGTTTGTTCGAGCCGTGGGGTCTATGGAGTCCTAGACTAGTCTACATAGTGTGTGTCCGGATATCAGATAGTTTTAACCAAACTATATAAAAAGTCTTTGTAACCAACCCAAAATCTTAAGGCATACCCCTCAAACGGAGTCAATCAGAAAAAATTTGCACGGACTTGAAACTGTCTCTCGTGCTTTTAAAGAGGTCGTGTGAGCACAGAGATCACATGATCAACCTACTTTGATACCACAAAGAATTTCCGTGTCCAACAAAATACCGCAATAGGTAAATAAAAATTTCAAATTTATAAACAAGTCTACTACACTCGAACGATAATCTCAAGACTGTGTACATACAACGTTTCAAAGATGATTTCCAGTGATTATATTTTGTTTTTGGACGGAACTGTGCTTTGCCTTTCCTCACTTGTTTTGTGGGTTTTGCTTATTATCAAAATCATCGATTAGATCTTTTTGGTAAATTGGCATCTGTTAGCATTTTATAAATTATTGAAATATCTAGACTTGTTAACAATTTAATTATGTTGAATTAATGTAACCACTTGAGCTACGGAAAAGTATTACTATAAAGAACTCTTGGCTCGTGACGAGAACAAAAAAATAACGACGTTGCAATGGTAAAATAATAACGCGGTTTTGATCCTTTCTTGACTTGAAAGTCGGAAAATATCATGAGACACGACACAAAAACTTTCAGTTGCATATGGTAGTACCCGAAATGTAATCCTAAACATTGAACCAATACAACTGAAAATAATCCGAACTCACTTAATAAAATCTTGTGTTCAAGTCTTATGGTACTAGACTCTAAAAATAGAGATTTTATCGGAAAAATAACACGAGAAAACTACACTAAAAATAAACACTTCAAAGAGGGAAATGGAAAAAAAATCTGTGACAAATCCAATCAGTTACTTTTCAATCGCTAAATTTGACCGATACTTGATGAACATGTCTGATACTTTTCTCACAGGTATATTCGAAGATACAACAGCTAGCTTGTTGGCTTTGATTTTTCTTGGTGTCTTCTCCATTTTGGAAGGTGGGCAGTGGAATCTCCTCGACAGTGGCCTCGAATTGAAATCCTCTAAAACATACATCACATGTTCAGACTAAACAAATTCCACCAACCAACTGAGATTAGGTAGTAAACACATCAATGTTAAAAAATGAATTGACATATTGAGTTACTAATGTTATTCTTAAAAAAATAAAATTGATACATTCTTCAGACAAGAATCACGAACACATTACCTCTCTAGAAAATTGAGTTACTAAGATGAGAAGCTATTATTTACCAAAAAAAAAAAAAAGATGAGAAGCTATTGATCTCGGGTGCGGATTCAGTGGGGACAACTGAAATGGATCAAGTTATTATATTTATAGATACAATTTTTAATAACTGTTAAATCTGTAGACACAGTTTTTAATGAAATCTAATGGTCTAAACTAAATCTCCTCCGTGGAAACGACTTTTATGTTGTACCCGTTCAATCCAAAACTATTGATCTCAAGCAAAACGTTTTGCAAGTATTGTCGTCATACCTTTAACAATGCTCGATGTAGATGATCCAATTTATACGGTCCGCCTTGGTAAATGTACTATCGAACTTGTTTGGACAGTGAGAGGATGATAACTAGTTTCATGGTCAGCAAACACCTGTAACAATAAATCAAATTAGAAGTCACAAACAATAAATCTTCTAATTGTTAATCATTTAACACTTAGTGTGATACCCCGATAATGATTTGTTCGGTCTGAAATGCTTAAATGATTTGATTGGTACTATTCATACTAATAAGGTGCACTTTCTTTTCCGGCACACATCATGAGAGAACTTTAAAGTTAAACGCGCTTGTTTTGGAGTAAGATTAGGATGTGTGACCTATTGGGAAGTTTCCGTGATGCGTGCGAGTGAGGACAAATCACGTTAGAAAAGATTCGTGTTGGTCTGTGAAAATAGTCGGTCAGATCACGGAGCGATAGATTATTCAAATTAAAATATTATGTTTTGATTGTTTATAGAATGAGCTGACCATCATTCTTCAAGATCGTACCACGAACTGTGCAATCTCTTTCTTCTCGTATACGTTCACAAGAACATCAGGTTGGATCATCGAATTAAGTATCCCCTTGCAAACTGCATCTTCTTTCTGGAGGTAGACACGTATTGGGGTTTCACCTGGTGATTCTTAATTTTGGTTAACTATATATCTCATATAACAATATCAACATTTCTAAAAAAAAAAGGTATATGTGAAAGAAAACCTTCTCCGGTGATTATTAAAAACGTCGCAATAATCAATTATATATATTATAATGTTAATAAGAGATTGCTTATCCCAACTACAATTTCATTGTCATGAGGAAGTTCTAACCTGAAAGACAATAAAAAATTTATGAAGTAACAAAATATTTCATAAAAGGCACAAAGTGAGTGCACTAAAATAATATTCAATTAACTTATACTTACACTTGATGTTCTGATCTCAAGCGACTGGAGTTTTTTTTTTTTGTGTGGCAGAAATTGATGCTTCCTCCGCGGACGGTAGTGGCAGTGTTAAAGCTCTACATGATTTTACCATCCTGATATTCGCGGTTGTACTTGTCCAAACAATATTGTACATTTGTCACAAACTCTTCGTTAAATTTGATGCGTGAGATGTCATCATTACCGGGTATATGCTTGACACCATCGCATATATCTTCAATATCTAACATCTTCAATAAAATACACAAGCTGACAAGATTTTTTTAATTACAATGTATGACGATCAAGTACGCAAAGTCTACGCCAAAAATACTTTTGTATGTAATCCATAGCCCATACCTAAAAAAATGTTAAAATTAATTATACCCAATAATTTTTTTTAGAACAATAGTACCTTAGGATAATTAACACAACAGTTCAACACAACACAGAATCCGAAATTAACACAACACATCCAGAATCAGTAGTTCAACATACCAAACATAGAGATAATTAACACCTAGATAACGACATCTTACGTCATTCGCAATAGCATACGCTCGGAGACTTTCGATCAAGCGATTGCTGAGGTTGTCCGAGAAAAGAAGGACAATGTCCCAGCCATCGTTCAAGATCAGGTAGAGAACCACATTGAATCTGTCAAAAACACCCACTTCACTTTGATCAACGTCTCGGTGGAGCTCACAATCTGGCGTTGGAGTTGAATGATCACGTGCGGTTGAACTCCATGGTTTAGCTGGTTTGCAAATACACCAAGCAAATTATTAGTTTCTTCTAAGGCAAGGTGCAAAATTTGTTTCGGGGATTATGTTTTGTGGGTTTCGACTTTTATGGCTTTTGACTTCTCAAATATATCTTTTAATTAATTTCATAAGTTTATTGATTTTTAATACTATATTTCATGAAACAAAACACATGTTGATGAAATAAGAGGCACCCATCCCAATCGTATTACTATTCTTCCAACTCATTATTCATTTTTGTTCTTTTGTTAACTCATATTCATATTCAACTTCACAAAAAATATACATTGGAGACTTACATTTCCATATTGAGATATTAACAAAATAGCGCCAAAATATTTTAGGTTTTAGTGTTTATTTGCAGACATTAATCCAAACATTTTGAGTTTTATAGGTCGTAATTCAGACTTTGCAGAATTGCATTTGCTTTTTTTCGTACTTTTTATACGACAAACAACATTCATATTTCAATCTTGAAAGATATCACTTCCTCGAAAAAATGTTGAAGTTTTAATGCTCGTATGCAATCAACGCTTTTCAAACATATTCCCTTGATCTTCAATAAATACTTCATGTATCCCAAAAAGCAAGCAAAATAATTATAATTAAATTATATAATGCATGATTTGTAGACCAAAAAATTAACTGACTGACTTTACCATATCCGACGGAGCATATTGCAACCATTCCAAGCTTTGATGATTTTATTTTTGTATTTTGTTCGCGATAATATCATTTTTGTATTTTGTTCGCAATTGCATTTTGTTGACCGCGACCTTTGATTATTTTAGCAAGTTCATTTTGTGATGTTTGTCGTACTGTTTTCCAATTTACAACATCCATTTGGCTTACAGTTCTCTCTCTCAAATATTTTATTCTCAAAGTATTCTAATTTATCTTTTTGATATCATTTTCCTCACCATCTTTTTTTTGCTCATCCTCTCTCTCCTCTTCTTCTCCCTCATCTTTTTGCTCATTTTTCAAAATCCGGTAGTACCGTGTTTACCTTTTGACAATCTTCCATTACAAAATATTTTTTCTCATTGGTAATTATTAGCAGCTTTGGACAATTATTTCCGAATCTCTCAAAAATTAATATAACGGTTTGACTATTCAACAAAATTGATAGGTTAGATGATCTAAATGAATAACAAAACTTATTTCAAATTTATATTATATATCATCATTTACCTTGTTAGATAATCTGCTACATTTTGAGTTAGAAACACTCCCACTATAGGGTCTAGCACGAAACAGTTCCATAATTTGAATATTTTATCTCCTCAATAATTATTTACATCCATTATTTTTCAAAATCAATGGTTTGGAGGAAGATCGTCGACTGCAAGGGGTTCACCTTATGAACATTTTTCACCTTTTCAGCCACTTCCTTCATGCGGCTGGCCGACATGGTCATCATCCACGGGTCATTCGTCAATGCCTTTGCCATCTCGAAGTCCCCAACACCAACGAACTTGAGAACTGTAACATTCTCCATGAACATGTCCATGACTTTCAATCATTCTGCACGATTTCTGACTAGCACCTTCACCCTCTCATTCGAGCCATAAATCTCTAGCAGTGTCTTGTGAGCAGGGATCATTGTATCATGCAAAGATGTTAGCATCACATCGCCACACCGAAAATAACTTTCCTGATGTCTTCCTGAGAAAAAGACTTCTACTTGAGATAGTACACTGTTTCCTTCACATCATTCAGACACATTAAAAAATCTTTATTTTTTAGCTTGCAATGAACTCCTTCATCTTGTAATATTTTCCGAACTCTGTCGACTATAGTTGCGGGCATTTTCAATGTTGAAAACCCGGGGAACATGGCATCAACTCAAACTGTACGACAATAAAGTTTATGGATAACACAGATTGGGGGTTAGTCATCATTCCATGTTGAAGTTCTAATAAAAGAGTGCCAAAACATTTTAGGGATCAGTGTTTGTTTGCAGATATTAGTCCAAATATTTTGAGTTTTATAGGTCTTAATTCAAACTTTGCAAATTACATTTGCTTTCTTTTTGTGTTTTTTATAGCACACGCAACATTCATATTTCAATTTTGAAAGATATCATGTTGTGTGCCTAATGGAAGTGTATTTGAGGCGGACAAAGTTGACATGCAATGAGGAGCTAACGGCATTGGAAGAGAGAAGGAAGACAAAGAGCTTGAAGGTGATAGAGTTGTCGTTTGAGTGTTCTGGTGAATGGTCGTTTGTTGGGCTCCTAATAATATCGTTAGTTGAAGTGGGCCTGAGGCCAGTAGTCTTAAGTTGGGTAGGATGGGCCTTTGTCCAGCTTTAGTGAGCCCAGTAGGGGAAGTTTTTTACTCAGCTCTATTAGGGTGCCATTCCCGGAGCAGAGTTGATATATATACTAGAATGACAACTAGGTGCGGATATCGATGAATTAGAAAAGAATATTTTCTCCATTTGTCTTTGTCTCTATTCTCCTGACCTATTCTCTCTCTCTCTCTCTCTCTCTCTTCTAACGGACTTGTCTGTTTGTTTTTCTGTCACTTTTGCTGGGTCCACACCATATCACTTACTGGAAAAAAATGTTGAAATTTGAATACTTGTATGCATTCAACACTTTTCAAACATATTCCCCTTATCTTCAATAAATACTTCCTCTATTAAAAAAAGAAAAATAACTATAATTAAATTATATAATGCATGATTTATAGACCAAAAAATTTATTGACTTACTTTACCATATCCGACGGAGCATATCGCAACCATTCCAAGCTTTGATGATTTCATTTTTTGTATTTTGTTTGCAATAATATCTTTTTTGTATTTTGTTCGCAATTGCATTTTGTTGATCGCGAGCTTTGATGATTTCAGCAAGCTCACTTTCTGATATTTGTCGTACGATTTTCTAATTTACAACATCCATTTGGCTTACAGTTCTCTCTCTCAAATATTGTATTCTCAAAGTATTCCAATTTATCTTTTCGATATTATTTTCTTCACCATCTTCTTTTTGCTCATCCTCCGTCTCATCTTCTTCCTCCTCTTCTTCTCCCTCCTCTTTTTGCTAATTTTTTAAACTCTTGTAATACCGTGTGTGTCTACCTTTTGACAATCTTCCATGACAAAATATTATTTTTCATCGGTAATTAGCAGCTTTGGACAATTATTCCCGAATCTCTCAAAAATTGATATAATGGTTTGACTATTCAACAAAATCAATATGTTAGATGATCTAAATAAACAACAAAACTTATTTCAAATTTATATTATATATCATCATTTACCTTGTTATATAATCTGCTACATTTTGAGTTAGAAACACTCCCACTACAGGGTTTACCACGGAACAGTTCCATAATTTGAATGTTTTATCCCCTTAATGATTTACATCCATTATTTTTTAAAATTAATAGCTTGGAGGAAGATCGTCAGCTGCAATGGATTCACCTTGTTCACATTTTTCACCTTTTTTGTCCACTTTCTTTATGCGGATGGTCGGCATAGTCATCATCCATGGGTCATTTGTCAATGCCTTTACCATCTCAAAGTCCCCAACACCAATGGACTTGAGAACTGCAATATTCTCCATGAACATGTCCATGGCTTTCACGATCAGGCATTCTGCACGATTTCTGAGTTGCACCTTCACCCTCTCATTCGAGCCACAAATATCTAGCAGTGTCTTGTAAGCAGGGATCATTGTATCATGCAAAGATATTAGCATCATATTGCCACACTAAGAAAAGGACTTTGACTTGAGATAGTCCACTGTTTCCTTAACATCTTTGGGACACATTGAAAAAACTTTATTGTTCAGCTAGCAATGCACTCCTTCATGTTGTAAATTTTCCAAACTTTGTCGACTATAGTTACGGGCATTTTCAATCTTGAAAATCTAGGGAACATGATACCAACTCAAACTGTACAACAATAACGTTTCTGAATAATACAGATTGGGGGTTAGTCGCCATTTCATGGAAGAAATCAAATCAGCACCGGATGAAACCTACAGGTAACTTACCACTATATACACCTCTAGCGTTTACCTTTGGCTATAGAGAGATTTTAAGATTTGGCCATGAGTTTCTTACATTTTGTTTGATTTTTGAACCACTTGAAATGTTGAATGCTTTTGACCATCAACTTGGTCTATATCGATTTGCTTAACCTCCTCTTTAACATTGTGAATTTGAAGCTTTCTGACTTCAACACGAAATCCATCTATTATGCATCCCTGACGGATATATGATAAGTAATTAATGCTACTATCATCAATCACATAAATCTTTATCTCTTTATCTTTCTGATCCAGGTAATTTTAACTTCATTTACTCGCTTTTTTTTTTCCTTTTGTTGATGAGGTTTTTGGTGAAGCAAAAGATGTACTTGCTGTCGGTGGAGCGTCACATGGCTCTGAGTTTGCTGCATTAGCCCTTCATAATACATAATATTATTAGTAGAATGCACCTAGAGAATTGTTGAAAAATAATTAAAAACATCAATTATGATAAATTGAATTAAATAAATCAATTGTTAATTATGGATTCTTAATAGTCAGGTTAACCTTGTTCAAACCAGTGAATAATATTAATTTAAATTCGAATCGATTCGATTCACAAAATACAAACATCAAGCTTACAATTGCGTACGGGTGTAATGTCGAACTACAAGGAGCAGGTTCAAGACATCCCAAGCAAAATGTAATTAAGATTAGGTTGAAAAATATTTTATGAATTGGTTGAGTGAAGCAAGCGATGATAAAGATTAATTAGAAAAGGGTGTAAAGATAGTTTAAAAGAATTTGGGCTAGGTGCCCTTCACACATCCTTACATGTTTGGTCTCTCTTGTGCTTTTGTGTCCGTAGTGGGCCTAGGTGTATTAAGGCATGACCCTTCATGGCTAAATACTTCACGCCACAAAGAAGGTACTAGGGGGTCCCAGCGAGAAAGTCACTCACACCTAATGTTGGTAAGTTGTCAACCTCACCTAGGTGTCGAGACTACCACAACTTATCCCTCATAGACCTCAATCATTAAAGCACCACCCTTTGGCCAACTACACACTACCATTTTTGGTAAAGTTCATTTTTACGGCTAAGTCCGTCAGGTAAATGTATAGTATAACAGTTAGGCTTTTTCACGCTCTCCTCCACGGCTAAGTACTTTAGGTCACGCTACAATCGATTGAAAAAGACTCTAGGTCGTTACTAATGCTACTCGCCACTAGGTTCCAACGGAGGTCCATTACCCAACGCATTACGCCCACTAACTGCTATACACTCTAAAGGTTAAGTCCATTCGAAACCAAGCATTTCATGGGTGCTAAGGCACCTGACCCAAAAGGAACTACTCACACATCATCATTTTAAGAAAACAACAATGCATGAAAGGGAACAATGTCAGAAGAATAAAATTAAAGAGAAGAGATAGAGAGTGCTCAATCGTTGTGACGAGCTGCTCGATCCTCTTCCAGCATCCACTCCTTCCTCTTTGAGCTCCTCTTTAAGTACTTAAAAACTCTAACTTTAAGTCTTTGGTGTCCAAGCTTACAACTTGAGGGGTTGAGGGGGGTATTTATAGAGAAGTATTTCCCTCAATCCTAAAATGTAGTACAAATGTCTGAAAAACTCGTAAAATATTTAATCCTCCCAGATAAAAATTGATGAAAATGCCATCCAGTACAAGGAGCACCGTCTGGCGAGCTGAGCTGGCGGGCGATTCTAGTTTTTGGGCACCGACCGGCGGGTGCGAACTTCAGGCTGCGACTTGGGTGCCAACCGGTGGGCGACTCCACCGTTTGGCAGTTTCTTCTTCAAAAAATTGCCTCATTCTCCTTGGGCGCCACTCGGTGGGCTAAGGGCATCGTTCGGTGGGACACAAGAGGTTGAGACAAATTTGGATGAACTCCTTCCGCTGCCCGTCAGATGGGTCACCCTTCGGCGTGTTTCTGCAGGAAGATCGTCGGCCGGTGCAATTTTTGTTGTTCGGCGGGTGCAGCTTAGTTTCGACTTGCTATCTCTCGGCTCAATTCTTCCAATGCTCGCCTCTTCTCACTTAATCCTTGCGTCCCTGCAAAATCCTCCTCCAAAAGATACGAAGATAACGGGAGAAATCATCCTAGGCAACGGACCTAAGAATGGCATAAAATGACTAAAACAGACTCAGAAATGGGTCTAATTGACCCTAAAATGAGGGAATAAAATGAGTGTTTCCTGTGCTCATCACACCCCCACACTTGAATCTTTGTTTGTCCTCAAGCAAAAGACACAAGTATAGGCACAAAACACAGACTAGTAAGGTCAAGAGTTGGCACTCTCTTATCAAAAATAAACTCCCTCGCAATATTGATCTTTCGTCATAGGAAGAACCCAAGACCTAGTAGTTCACTACCCTGGATGTAACGAAATAAGAATGCGTAGAGACCATAACATCAAAAGTTTAACCAAGCGTTAACCCAAGGAGGGTAGGACTCAAGAGTTGACCACTCAGAGGGAAGGAGATTTGATTATCCTTGCTATGGTGTGGTCTACTCCATATCCCTCAGCATAGTCATCATACTCGCAATCGTGTTCGTCTCTCACTAAATGAGGGTCGCGATCAAGGGGACTTGGCTCAGGTCAAAATTGGGTCAAAGTGATGGTGAGGATAAATAAATGGGTAGTGGTTATCCACCCAAATCTGAGGTGCTATTACACGTAAACTTGCACTCGACTATTCTACTTGCTCACCGTACTTGAACGCTCAACCCAATACACCCGAGACCTATAGCCATAAGGCCAAAACCTTGCCTTTTATTTGGTTGCCTTACTGATGTCACCCTTGCTCTCTTTTTATTCTTTTCTATTCTTTTTGTTATTTTTCCTTTCATTTTTATCTTCTTGATTCTCCTTTATTCACTTTTGGCAAAATTTTAGTTTAGGCAAGGTTTGGCGATTGAATTTGTCCCTTTTCTACATATTTTTTCAAAGTAAAATCCTTTCGTGAGCCTATCCTATCATAAAACCCTTACACAAATCTCTGTTAGATAGATCCTAAACGCATCCTCAGACTAGATGTCAAAGGTGGGAAAATTGGATTGGGGGTAGCATGATCAATGTGTGTATCAATGGAATGGCTTGACTCAAAGGCTATACAAGGGAAAAAATTTAGGGTTAGGCTTTTAAGGCTCTAGGCAAAATTTAATCCAACATTGCCCCTGTCCTCCCTCAATTCACTCAAAAAGGGGAGACAACCGAGTACTCATAGGATACGCCAATTACCTGGAGCGTATAAGCACCTCATGAACAAAAATTTAGAGACGGTGGTCTCCACCTTTGGCTCAAAATTATCTCACACAAGGTCGCTCATCAATCCTCGAGTTTACCCAACTAGGGAGATCACAAGTTTAAACAAGCGAGAGTATGGAAGCTCTGCATTCCTATATTTTACAACCGGGATAAGATTTCTACTAAGTGCGAGATTAGTCTTAAGACGAAGAAATAAAAAATTTGGGGGGGGGTCAAAATTGTGAAAAGTATGCCAGAACTTGACCTAAATACCTTAATCTAGACCTAAGCATGCAAGTTCCTACATGGAACTCCCCCCATACTTGAACGACTCATTGTCCTTGATGTGGGAAGAGCTAGGAAAAGAAAATAACAATGAAAAAGGGTGACTTTGATGACCTCCGTGGTCAACAAAGTCTCAAAGACAGTTCAATCAAAAGCACACATAACGACCTCCATGGTCACAATGAATACGATGATTGAAGATAAATGCAAAATGACAACATGATCATGACTCAGGAGGAGAGATAGGGGACGTCCCTAATTTTTTGGGTCTTTATTGGGGAGCACTGTTGAAGTAAGCAAAATTGCTCCCCTGCATCTACAAATTTACCGCCTTTGCTCAAACTCGTCTTCCAGCTGTTTACGACATCAGATAGTCACCAACATAAAATTACTTGGTAACCAGAGGGGTGGTAACCACCAGGGAGAGAGGGAAGGGCCTTCTTCTACCTACACAAATAAAAAAAAACACAACGTGCTAATGTCCGTCTTTAGCTTGACCTTGTCTTTTTCAGAAGTTTCGAAGGGGAAATATCAAATCCTCCTCTGCTCTCACACTCGACCATGAGTGCATGCTTCCCTCACTTGGGTCAGTCTCTCCCTGGCTGTGATCGGTCTCTCTAATGCTTTCTCGCTGTACTTCGAGTTTCCCTTGGGCCAATGCTGCACTGAGGCGAACAACTTTAAGATCAAACACCTCTAGGTCACATGCGGAGGAGAAAATGTGCATTCTCTCCTGGGGGCTTCTCATCGGTGGGCCAAATAGGTTTTGTGGTCCCTCCATCGTTTCTCTATCATATCCCACTGTCACAACATTGAGTGTCATCTTTGCACCATCAATTGTGAGGGAAATGAGCTTTTCTTGACCATCTACAATTGCTTGCATTTTGGAGAGGAATGGACTTCCGAATATGGGCATGAGTTGAATCGAGCTTAGATGTTCCACCACTACGAAGTCTTCTGCCACTTCTTCACCTTGTATATAGATTCGGACATTTCTTACATGTCTAAAGGGAGCGATGAGCTACCTGTGTGTGAGATGAATATCAGAGTGGAATGGGTACAACCAGATAGTGTCAAGTTTCTTCCACAAGCGCATCAGCATTAGGTTGACAGGAGCCCTTCCCTCACAGATCACATACAGGACACTGACATGTTCGATGATGGCTGGAATTCCTAGTCCTTGTGCTTCCTCCTTCCAGCTCCTCACCATCTCTTGACTTTCTCGATCTTCGTTCGGTGGCATGTCTCCCTGTCGATATCATTTTCCTTGAACTCTCCCTTCCTTCTTCTTGCTTATCTCTTACTCCTCCTCCTTCTTGCACTCCGAGGGACCCCTTTTCACTTGTCACAAATGGAAGATTAAAAGTGTAAAAGACTTGTTATAAAGCAATCAACCTAACTAGAGTGCAAATATCAAGGGTGCCTTGGGAGACGCCGCTCCCCAACAACGGCGCCAATTGAATAGTGGATTTTTGAGGTCAACTTACAATAAAGGGAGTACGGGTGTAATGTCGAACCACAAGGAGCGGGTTCAAGACATCCTGAGTGAAATGCAATTAAGATTAGGTTGAAAAGTATTTTATGAATTGGTTGAGTGAAGCAAGCGATGACAAAGAATAATTAGAAAAGGGTGTAAAGATAATTTAAAGGAAATTGGGCTAGGAGTCTTTCACACATCCCTATGTGTTTGGTCTCTCTTGGGCTTTGTGTCCGTGGTGGGCCTAGGTGTACTAAGGCATGACGCTTCATGGCTAAGTACTTCACGCCATAAAGAAGGTACAAGGGGGTCTCGGTGAGAACGTCACTCACACCTAATGTTGGTAAGTTGTCAACCTTACCTAGGCGTCGAGACTACCACAACTTGCCCCTCCTAGACCTCACTCATTAAAGCACCACCCTTTGACCAACTACACACTATCATTCTTGACAAAGTCCATTTTTATGGCTAAGTCCGTCGGGTAAATGTAGAGTCTAACGGTTAGGCTTTTCCACGCTCCCCTTCACGGCTAAGTACTCCAGGTCACGCTACAATCGATTGGGAAAGACTCTTGGTCGTTACTAACGCTACTCGCTACTAGGTTCTAATGGAGGTCCATTACCCAATGCATTACACCCACTAACTACTGTACGCTCTAAAAGTTAAGCTTATTCGAAACCAAGCATTTCGGGGGTGCTAAGGCACCCAACCCAAAAGGAACTACTCACACATCATCATTTAAAGGAAACAACAATGCATAAAAGAGAGCAATGTCACAAGAGCAGAATTAAAGAGAAGAGATAGAGAGTGATCAATCGTGGTGACGAGCCGCTCGATCCTTTCTCGGCATCCACTCCTTACTCCTTGAGCTCCTCCTCCAATTACTTAAAAATCTTAATTTTATGTCTGGTGTCCAAGCTTACAACTTGAGGGGTTGAGGGGGCATTTATAGAGAAGTCTCCCCCTCAACCCTAAAATGTAGTGCAAATGTCCGAAAAATCCTTAAAATATATAATTCTCCCGGGAAAAAATTGACAAAAATGTCGTTCGGTGCAAGAGGCACTGTCCGATGAGCTGAGCTGGTGGGCATTTCTGGCTTTTGAGCACCGACCGGCAAGTGCGGACTTCAGGCGGTGACTTGGGCACCGACCGGTGGGCAACTCTACCGTTCGGCAGTTTCTTCGTTAAAAGCTTGCCTTATTCTCCTCGGGCCCCGCTCGGCGGGCTTAGGGCGTCGTCCAGTGGGACACAGGAGCTTGAGGAAAATCAAGATGAACTCCTCCCGCCGTCGGTCAGATGGGTCGCCGTTCGGAGTGTTTCTGCAGGAAGATCGCCGGCTGGTGCAATTTTTACTTTTCAACGGGTGCAGCTTAGTTCCGGCTGGCTATCTCTTCCAACGCTCGCTTATTCTCACTTAATCATTGCCTCCCTACAAAATCCTCTTCCAAAAGATACGAAGACAATGGGTGAAACCATCCTAGGCAACAGATCTAAGAATGGCGTAAAATGACTAAAACAGACTCGAAAATGGGTCTAATTAACCCTAAAATGAGGGGATAAAATGAGCATTTCCCATGCTCATCAGTAACCGAGCATGCTATTGTATCGTAACCGGACATGCCATTTGGTCGTAACTAGCCATGCCATTTTGATATAACCGGGCATGCTATTTTATCGTAACCGGGCATGCCACTTTATCGTAATCGGACATGCCAATTTAAATATAACTGGGTATATCATTTTATCGTAACCGATCATATTATTTGACATACCAACTTGACCATTGAATTCCGTATTAGAAATTACGTATCCAATAATTACATTATGTGATTAATTGGACCTAGATTTTCTTATTAAAAATTCAGGTGACTAATCAAGATATCGTATTATAAATAGATCGGAAAATATTACAATTTTGAAATAATTTAATGCCATGAGTAATTTTTAGCCCATTTTTCTACGCATCCTAAATTTTTTGAAAATTTTATATTGTGGATTTTCATGAACAGTTAGTACCTTTGGAACTTTTTTTAGCGGAAGTAGTTTGTATTAAATAAATTATTCTAATTAAAATGCTAGTTCGAGATGCTAAAAGAAAAGGCTAGTTCGAGCATAAATTTTATTTGACTCAAATTAATATAAGTAATTAATTGCCAAAGGGTTTCTAGACCAATGGTACAAGGCGTTGTAAATAACTAGGAAGTCCAGGGTTCAAACCCTGACAATGTCATGATGTAAAAATTTACCTTTCAAAAAAAATATAAGTAATTAATTTATGGACAAGTGGGGGTAGTCGTGCGCGACCAGGGTCTGGTGTGCGGGTTGGTTCAGAAGGTGCCACATGTGATACACCCGACAGTGCTTGAGGCGATTGGGGTTTTGACTGGAGTAGAGTTGGCGGTGTCGAAAGGTTTCTCGAGGGTGATTTTTGAGTAGGATTGTTCGCCTGTAGTACATGCTCTTAACAGATCGCTAATTCATAGAAGTGACTTAGCAGTTGTGGTAGCGGATTGCAAGGGGGTGGTTAGTGAGCTTCTTGCACACCGGTTCCAGTTCACTTTTCGAGAGGCGAATGCGGTGGCACATGCATTGACAAAGATACGGTTGGAGGAGGGAGTGAGCGGCTGGGCTTTCGACTTGATACCTGCCTCCCTTTCAGGTTTGTTTGATCGTGATGCTTCTCGAGTCGGGGTGGGTTAAGAAGATGGGGTATGGGGTCCTACGTAATGGGGGTTGGCTGTAAAAGGGGGTCAATGCGTAATGGTCATCTTCTAGTAGTGTCATCGATGTGTACTCTTTCTTCGCTCCGGTTTTTTCCTGTCGGGGACGGGTTTTCTGAAAGAGGTTTTAATGAGACTAGCGACGGCTACTTTGTACTTTGTACAAGGGGATCACTACGGGTTGAGGAATTGATTTTGGTGGGTAGCTTATTACGTAAGGCGGGCTGTGCCTTTGGTTGGGTTCTATTGTTTCTTTGGCCAGATTGTGAAATTGGTTGTACTGAATGTTTGGGGTATGGATTGGGCACGGAATGCTCAGATTCTGAACCGTTCGGAATGAAGACACGCGGGGACTTTTTTACAAACGTGCTAAAATACGGGGACCAAAATGAAAAAAGCCATGCACAAACGCAGGCCGGATACAAATGCCAGTATCACATAACTGTGCATGCCAGTATCACATAACTGCGCATGCCAGTGTGACCTTTTTGCAAAAATGCTAAAATATGGGGGACCAAAATGAAAAAAACTACGCGCGCCATTATCATCAACGGGGACTTGTCACTGTCACAAATACACATGCCATTATCACATAACTGCACTTGCCATTATCACATAACTGCGCTTGCCATTATCACATAATTACGCTTGCCACTGCGGTCCCCCTTCACTCCAAACCGTCCAGAATCGATTCCTTCACTCCGTACTCAATCCACTCCCGAATGTTTGTGGCTTTCGATATTGATGAATGCACTGAAGTTTTTCCCCTAAAAAAATGCGAGAACAGAAAACAACAAAAAAGAGAGACGTGCGTGTAATGGGGGCTAAAAACATGGAGGTTGGCAGCAAATACCCAAACTACCCCTCTGTTTAAGCAAGTATACCACCGTTGGATCTATTAGCGCTCCTTCTTAGATCATCGAATGGCCTAGATGAAATCGTGTACCATCTGGGAACCCCTTGTTTCACTTCGCACGCAATCAAGACCTAATGCCGATATCGTCCTTATTATTCTTCATTTTTTTTCTTCAAGGGTCACTGCTCTTTAATGGAATTACATCAGGTGCAACACTCCATCCTTATTGTTCTTTTAATTTTATAACTTCTTTACAAATAATAAAAACATAATTAGAAGATCAACCATAAAGTAGGACTCCAACAACGACTCTAAATATTGATGTTTAACAAAAATCATATCAACCACACGGATAGTCAGACATACCTTCCGGATGGTCTCTTTCGGCTCTGACACTACCTCTTCTCGCCGGGAGTCTTTGGTATCTTGCCACCACTATCCCTATTCGCCAGTTGCTCTTTCTTCTCCGCGACTTCTTTCCTCCGCCTCTGATAAGTCTTCGTGACCGGTCGAAAGAAGAGTATTACCGGCCGGTTAGTTCTATCTTACAAGACTTGAAGGACTAAACAACCTAGGTTGGTTGTCTATTTATGTTTTATGTGTTGTTGTCTATTTATGAGGTCGTTTTGTTTGTATAGTTGTTAATTTATGTAAACTATTCATTGTTTACCGTAAATGTAGTTGGTCAAACAAATGTTATGCTCTAAGTTCTAACATCATCAAGTCATTAAGACGCATCGTATTATACTTTTGCAAAATTTTTTTGAAAGGTATACTTTTGCAAATTACTGGACCAATTCGAACACTTTCCGAAGCAATTAGTCTATTTATGCAAAAAGTACAAATTAGAAGGACTTTTTATAATTTTGTCTTTATTGTTTTTGAAATACCCTATTCTAAAATTAATTATAAAATATGACGCTGGATAAAGTTGAGATAATCAAATGAGAATTGATAAAAGACTTAAGATCTCTTTTAAAAAAATTCCGAATTCAAATTTTATAAATACATAAAATATTAATTAAGAAAATCACTTATAAATAGAATATAACAGTATCCGAATTTCAATAGAGGTTCACAAAAACTACTAAAAGCTGAGATTTTTTCATTGCTTGTTGAAGAGTACGGCTCTTATTATTGTACTAATCGCGCAAACTAAAAGTTGTAGTAAGCACGTGACAACTACATTAAAGTGAACATGTTGGTTTACATCATCGGGTATCCAAAAAAATTTTAAAGTAAATTTTTACACCAATATTACATCTGTTAAGATTTAAAATCTGAATTTCCATTAAATCATCTTACTTTCTCCGAACATCAAATGAGTAACTAATGATAAACCCGATGAAGTTATAATTGGAATACTGAGCTGTTTCGGACAAAAGTATTACCAACCCTCCATTATTCTCGCCTAAACCACCTAAAAAGTCCTTAAAATAATAATAAAAAAGATACCCTTTTGCCTTTGGTTTCATCCACACAAAAATTACAAGCCAATTAGAAGTCTCAAAAGTTCACTACAAGTAGCAAATCATCCAGCTAAAAAAGACTAGGAAGCTTAGAGATCCTATTCCTAACTTGAATAATTTAAAAAAGGAACCCTTGTTTTTATTTTTCCTTTGTGGACCTTGCTTGTGGAGAGAGGGAAGGTGGGAGGGGGAGAGAGAATATTGGATTTTTTTTTTCTCCAACCACCATTGAAAGACTTGGTCTTTTTCTTTTTTTATTTTGTTTTGTTTACTGTTTTATTTAATTTAGTCGGGTAATAATATGAGTCAAGGAGAAGAGTCCACGTCCAACGAAGTAAAGACCTTGTCTTTGGAGCCAGACACGAGGAGGAAGGAGACCAACATGGGGAGAGGTGCTTCCACCTCGTTGTCTGGCCCTAACCCTTCATGGTTCACTCCAAAAAGGTACCATCTTTGTTGTTTCTTCTCATGTTCATGGCTAAAGTTTGATGCTTTGTGTATTGGGTCATTAGTACTTTTGGTGTTTGTGGGTTGGTGAGGTTGGAAATCTAAAAGGGCATGCTTTGTTTCTTGGGTGGATCCTTGTTTTGGGTGGGAATTGTATTGGGATGAAGCTTTGGGGTGGTTGGAGTTTTCGTGTTGGAGTTGCTTTGGAATATCCCATTTGGTGGTGTCTTTTGTTATGGTCAAGGTGGGGGATAGATGACTCGGGAATGTTCGCGTGATTCTGACACGGAGATGGCGGCAATCGTGCCAGTTTCGAACTTGCCATTTTGCTTTTGTTCAATGCTGGATCGTTGTTGTCTTTCCCGGACGAAATTGCAGTCTCACCTGATGTTGGTGATTATTAGGGTGTTTGAGTTGGGAGAAATTGGGATAGGAATGCTCGGGGTGTCAAGAAATTTCGGTGTTATGTCGTTTTGAGCTGCTTTGTAATCTGGAATGGATAAGCTGGGCATGGTTCTTTGAATCTTGTATAGACAAGTGATAGTCCGATCGATCATGTCTTTGCAGGCTGCTGGTTCTATTCTGTGTGATCAATTTGATAAACTATGTCGATAGAGGAGCAATTGCAAGCAATGGTGTGAATGGGACTGCTAGAACGTGCAATGTTACCTGTGCAGATGGTCGGACAATGCAGTAAGACTTCCTTGGTGGCCTCAATTTCGATGCCTGGAAAGCTTCTTTCTTTTTGGCGACATTTAGCCTGATAAATTTGATGAAAACAGAGTTGCGGTTGGAAGACATAGTACTAATGGAACAAACACGATTTGTGCTCCGAGCAGTACAGCCTCAAATGAAACATGCACAACTGGTACCGGAATACAGTAAGATTTGCTCCTTGGATCTTTTCATTTGATCACAATCTTGGCCAGGGTTTTCATTTGTAAGTATACTTTCTGCAACTTAATGCAGCAGATAGCGAAGATGGCTTCCATCTTTCTAATTTTTCATGGCGTGCATACCATGAACTTCAAAGTATGCTTTGTGAGCATACAATAGGGGCAAATATTTATTTTTGAACTGACTTTCCTTTCATTTCGTTTCTGAATGAATATGGTTATTCTGTTCAACATAGCCATTTTTTTTCTCTCTATAACTCAAGCAATAAGCAATCAATTCTTCCCGCGTTTAAGAGCTTGGTAATATGGTTCAGATCAATATGGTGTTCATTCTTTTATTGACTTCTCCTTTTCTTCTCTCTTGTATATAGGGGAGCTTTCAACTTAAATAACTTTGAAGATGGAGTTTTATCATCTGCTTTCATGGTCGGACTTCTTGTGGCATCTCCAACATTTGCACATTTGGCAAAGAGGTAACCGACTTCTGCAATTTTGCGTAGTTTTTCATTGTAGTTTCTGAGATAAGAATTTAGGCACTTGATTAAGAGTAAAGTTACAAGACTTTCTCTAGACAAAGATTCTAGATTAGAATGATCTAAAAGTTGTCTGATATTACTGTAATCAGAGAAACTTGAAGATAGGTACCATCTTTATACCCTGTCTTGTGCGAAGCTGTAGATATAATATATCTCCAATTTGTGAATCATGCGAGTCATGCGCATTCGTTTTTTTTTCCAGTGTCAATCCATTTAGGCTTATCGGTGTTGGACTGTCGGTGTGGACGTTTGCAGTGATTGGCTGCGGCCTGTCATTTAATTTTTGGTCCATTACAATCTTTCGCATGTGAGTACAATTCATTCTCTTCCTTACAATGTTTGAAAATCTGAATCAAAGGTTTCCTGGTTAGCAATGCCCTGATGATGACTTTTGCTTCACTTTTAGGCTAGTTGGTGTTGGTGAGGCTTCATTTATTAGTCTAGCAGCTCCATTTATTGATGATAATGCACCTGCGAATAAGGTTTCTTCTCTTCTCTTTCCTATTAGCATGAGAATAGGAGCTTGATTTATTGTAAGAATGAGACTACCTCTTCATTGCGTCACATATTCTTCTAACCTTTATCTTCTCCATTTACATATTCTTCCATTATTTCCTTAGTAGTACATTTTTGCGAATGTCAGGGACTTTTGTGTATTACCCCTTTTAAATTTAATCTTTTTTGGTTCAAAAGTCACTTGAGGGGGGACATGGTACTCTTTGAATTGAATCAACAATTTTCTGTTGCTACCAGTGCCTTTGCTTCTTGTGTAATTAACTTTCATCCTGTTTAACTTGCGGCTGACGATCTTCTTCTCTGTTAGAAAACAGCATGGCTTGGCATCTTTTACATGTGCATATCAGTGGGGTATGCTATTGGATATATATATGGTGGCCTTGTAAGTTTCTTGTCTAATCAAATGATTTCGTTATGGTACTCTTTTTCATCGTGAGTTGATGAGACAATCCTTTGTGATTCAGGATAGTATTGTACATTGGTTCACCAAACTTTGTTCTTTGTATGCTAGGTTGGCGGCCATTTTTCCTGGCGCTACGCATTCTTTGGAGAGGCTATTTTGATGTTTCCGTTTGCTGTTTTAGGCTTTTTCATTAAGCCTCTGCAGCTCAAAGGCAAGCAACTGAATTGATGCTGGTTAAAAAACAAATACTTGATCACCTATCTCTAAATCATCGATGTGACAGGCTTTGCTCATGCTGAATCTAAAAAGGCTCTGACATCCATAGAGATCGCTGCAGTAGTTGAAGGTTTGTGGAATGAACTCGGGTGCTCGTTGTTGACTTATTTGAACCATTTATTAAGAATAGGAAGGTCATGCCTGGGTGAGATGAGGCTGTGTTGTTGCTTGTAGGAGATCACCGTCTTCGAGCAATTGTCCCTTTGTACCAGTTTCAAATTGGTTGAAAAAGGAATTTGAAATGTGGCCTGTTACGTAGAAATCCAAAAAACGAGCACCTTTATATTATCTTTGCAGTTAGCGGTTGAAATCCTTACAGGTGAAATGTTATTTATGGAATTTGATATTTTGGATGCAGAGGGTGAGGCTTTGTCTCTTAAAGCAGAAACAGGAGCAGTGAAGGAAGAAATTGATAGTAAAGGCTCTTCCATGTAATTTCTCTCTTCCTGATTCTGTGATCACCAGTTGCTGCAGTTGACTGGTCGATTGCTTAGACATCTTATATGGATCCCGAAACTTCTATCTAGGCTACAGATATCTGCTTATTAACTTCCATATGATGAAGTTGATTTGTTGCTTCCTTGGTTAATGACTGTACCCAGGTCAAAATGTGCAACCAGCGGCTTAAATCAATTCTCATCTTTTCTGAAGGACATAAAAGTGCTTTTGCTCGAGAAGGTTTATGTTGTAAACGTCCTAGGTACTTTCGCGTGTCTGCTTCTAGCTAATTTTTCGTTTCATGTTGTCTGTCATTGTAATCCAGTTCTCTCTTGTTAGGGTATATCGCATACAATTTCGTTATTGGTGCATACTCGTACTGGGGACCAAAGGCGGGTAAAAGTATTTACAATATGGTAAGTCTTTGCTTTCCTTATAGTCTCTGTGATAGAAATGACATTCAGTCACCTCTTTTTAACAGTGGTATAATCAATTGACACCAATTCCCAAGATTGATGTTTGGATTTTGAATTCCAATGCACATATACTTTCCCGAGAGAAAGCATGGCTAACTTCCCTTCACCCCCGTCTACTACTCTTGTGATTTTGTTCGGTATCTGAAAGGCTTTATGCTCTACCAGAGTAATGCAGATTATATATTCGGTGGGGTAACTATAGTTTCTGGAGTACTGGGTACATTAGCAGGAGGATACGCTCTTGATCGCTTGACTTCCACGATTCCCAATGCTTTCAAGGTATTTCTCTTGCATCCAATTCGGTAAACTATCCCCTATAGACACTGAACAGGATGAGACAAACAATTACGTCGAGTTGGCCAATTACATCAGGAGAAGCTCTAAAGTGTCGGGGCTTTCTCCTGACCGATGGATAGTCTGTTTCTCGACCACCGTTGATGGCATATCAGCTCCTTTTTTTATGCTAGTCTTTCACCAGTATGATGTGTTGAAGTGGGCTGTAGCTTGTAGCCTCTTGCATGACTAAGATAATGGTGAGGCTGATAGATTTAGCTACCATGGTCATTTATGTTGTTAGTCAGAGTAGTACAGCATTGTTGCCACTCGAGTTCTTCTTTCGCCAACATCCACGTTAGTTTGGACCCCTTCATTTCTGATGTTTCTTGCCTATGGGAAACCACGGCTGATGTCTCTGTCTTCTGAGTTAGTCGCAAACACTACGATGTTCATTAGTATGCCAAGTTATTTGGATGTACATGGCTTGACATCTGGTCCCTTCAATTGGGTGCAGCATATCACATGCATGAATTGAACATTAATTTTTGTATTATGGTAATGCACTAGAATGCATCTATTTTACTTCAAGTTCGTTCACTTTGTGCAGCTTCTGTGCACTAGCACGTTCTTTGGTGCAGTATTTTGCTTCAGTGCCTTCTGTTTTAAGAGCATGTATGTGTTCCTTGCTCTGTTTGCAATCGGAGAAGTTCTCGTCTTTGCCACTCAGGTATTTTGTTCTTGTAAGTGGACATGGACTAGCTTCAACTTTGTTGTTGTGCATGTTTCGCTGCTTTTAAGAGCTCACAAAACCTCTGTAATCCTACTTCTGACTCTTGCGGTATATTTTCGGTTGACATGCAGGGACCTGTTAATTTTACCTCTCTCCATTGTGTCAAGCCAAGTCTGAGACCTCTATCAATGGCCATGTCTACCGTTGCAATTCACATATTCGGAGATGTGCCTTCCTCCCCGCTTGTTGGTGTCCTCCAGGTTTGCTTACTCACTCAAACAGCTTTGTCTTGGTTACCAATGTAAATTTCAAGTCCTTGTTCAAAAAAGATTTGAAGGATCTTGTTCAAGAGAGATTATCTGTTGTTGTTTGGCATCCAAAATGTGATGCATTGCATGTTACTTGGCTTTCGGCTGTTAATTTCGTCGATGTCCTCATTCTCGGGTCCCATTGGTTGCCTACTAGATTCAATCTAACTTTGCAGGACTACGTAAACAACTGGAGGGAGACGGCTCTCATTTTGACATCCATCTTTTTTCTGGCTGCTGGCATATGGTTTATAGGTAAAATGTTCGAATCCGAAGAACTGTGAAACCTTTTAAGCTACTAAACAACACAGAATCAGCTAACTTCCATATAATAATCCATATGCAACCATGAACTCTCCTACCCTTTCCCATTTTCCTTCTTTTCATAATCATTTCTTGTACTAGAAGTAACGTTGTTGCAGATGTACCATCATCACATGAAAGACGAGTTGAACAACACACTACGTTGATCCAATCCTTGCCAATGCAGGAATATTTATGCGCGGCGTGGATAGGTTCGACGAAGAGAGCGAGCATCCCGCGGCTCCCGCAGAGAGATCCAACACGACGCCGCTGCTCGAAGAGAAGGCAACAGAAAGAGCAGAAGCTCCTGCGCTACCATGAGCCCTCAGAATAACTGTATAGCACAGATCCAATTTTGGTTTATTTTTCCTGGTGTTTATTCTTTATCTGGTTAATTTCATCTGGCTCCTTCATCTGTCTCCAACAAGTGCCACTTTTCCGTAGTTTCGGCCTTTTTTTTTTCCTTCACAAATTATGTAAATAGTCCTCCCTTTTCTATATAGATTGTTCTTTTTATATAGTTTAACAATTGAATAATATAGATCGGTGCCTATCTATCACGCGATAGTTTAGACCAAAGTTCCTATGAAAATTTAATAAAATTTAGAAGTTTTTTTAGTCGTCAAAATTATTTACACTTGAAAGAAAAAAGAACAGCAATTATAACTTTACCAAATAGTTTACTGATGAAGGTTGTTTTACGATGGTCAACCACAAATATTAGTTTTAGTAAGTGATATTTTTATGATAGACTCAACAGAATTATTTTCTTTCTAAAAAAAACAGAATTATTTTCTCTCGTCTACATTTTATAAAAATATCATACATTATTATTCGTTATAAAATGATGGAATAAAGATCAAATAAAACTTTTTACATACACAAAAAGTTTAATTAACACCTTCTACTCAAAATAGGTCCATTTAGCATCTCGTACTTACCAAAACGGATCAATGAAAATCCCGAGACCAATTTTCCGGTGACCGGTGACTGGAGAAAATCTCTGGTCCGGTGAATAGGGACCTCAGACCAATATTTTATTAAAAAGCAAAGACCTCTTACACTATTTCCGAAAACTAGGGACCTGCAAATAATAAAATTATAAACCAGGGACCTGAGAATAATTTACCCTATTATTAATCAACCCAACATCCAAATTACATCCCTTAGGTCCCCCCCCCCTTCCTGAACATCCCACGTTGACCGCCCAATTGACATCGCAACGGTGATCACCCAACTTCCGTGGTATGATCACTTTTGTCACCCAATTTTATGGACTTTTCACTTTGATCACCCAACTTCCTGTACTCTCCACTTTCATCATCCAACTTCCTGAACTTTCATTTCGATCACCCAACTTCTTGGACTTCCCACATCGACCACCCAACTTCTTGTACTTCCAACTTGGATCATCAAACTTCGTGAACTACCCACTCTGATCACCAACCTTCCTAGATTTCCCACTTTGATCACCCAACTTCCTGGACTTCCCACTTTGATTACCCGACTTTATGGACTATCATCCACTTTGATCACCCAATTTTATGAAAAATCCACTTTGATCACCACACTTCCTGGACTTTTCATTTTGATCAACCAACTTCCTTGACTTTCCACTTTAATCACCCAACTTCCTGGACTCCCCACTTTGATCACCCAACTTCCTGGACTTCCCACTTTTATCATCCAGTTAAGCCCCCATAAAAAAATAAAAAAGAAATCCAACTAATAAAGTAAGAAAAAGAATCCAAATGGAAAACCAAGGGACTGGTAATAAAACTTGGGCCCGCCCACAATATCCAATAGTTTTCCTGTTTTGTCCAAACCATCTCCACTTCCCATGATAGCGAGACATGACATCTCTCTCATAAATACGCGTTTTTTGAAACCAACGGTATTCAGAGTAAACAACTGTCCTAACTTAAAGCTAAATCCAATTCTCCTTCGTCATAAATTTGCGTTTTTGCGCCTGTCTTTGGAACAATTTAACCAGAAAAAAATGGCTCCCACAGCTGCAATGCTCATCCTCTCCAACCACACCACCATCAACAGCCACAATCTCAAGGACCACCACCCTCCAAAGTCGTCGTCATCACCTTCCTCCTCCTCCTCCTCTTGTGGGCTCTTCTTCGGGTTGAGGTGGGTCCCCCAGCGGGTGGCGCCTCGGGGGCAAGAGGGTCTTGGTGAAAATTCTTCTGCAATGGAGGAAAGGTTCCAAGAAGCAGTCAAACGTAGCTGCTGGTCTTGATTAGACTGTGTATTGTATGTTCATCACTTTACTTGGTCCACCGCAATTCACCTTCGCATGTATATTAATAGGAATACTTCGTTTACTGTTGTTTAGCTTAGTTTAGTTTTCTTCGAAGGTCTTCTGTCCATGGTTTTTGTTTGAAATTTCCTGGTATCGGAACATCCAACAGACCGGATAAGATTCTCACGTGCCAGTTGATATGTATTTGATGGCCGTGGAGAGGCACAATTCGTGTAAATAGTTTTGTGGGGCCAACCAAGTTAATTGAAGTGAATTGACATTTTAGCTTTCTTGTCCAATGTTTCGATTTTGTTCCTCGTGTAAATTCCACGTTCAAATTATCAGGAATCACGCATATACCTTGATTTACGAAACGTTTTTACCGATTAATTTTTAGGGGAGTTTTCCTTTAGATGACAGGTGATCGACCCTCGTATTACTGAGGAAAAAATGTAATACTATTAAATTAATGTTGTTTTCTTATTTTTCAAGAGTCGTATCCAGCTCGAACTTGGATTAGTTAACTCAGTAAGTGTCTCTGAATACAAAGTGATATTAAAAAAATCTTATAATGCAGTACAATCAAATCTCACAACACAAGTAATTTGTGAAGCTAAAATGTAAATAATTCAGCCAAAGAATGGTTTGGACATGTGAATAATATAGAGTTACAAGTACTTCTCTTGCCAGAAAGGAAAACTCCAGCAAGTAATAATTTAGCCGAGAAGTGCTCTTTCTACTTGCCGAGTATATGGGGACTTATACAAGAGAAAGCTCGCCTGCGGGAACAGATCTCTTGACCAGCTTGGCCCAGGATTCATTTGTCTCAGTGATGACCTTCAGGGCATAATCCTGATCGAAACACCAACCAACGAACGAACGACACACGAGCAATGTGAGATCATATGTTGCAGACCGGATACGTAGTCAATGGTTAAAATAATAGTACGTTCATCCACCCATCCACAACATCTTGCCAAGTTACAAGGGCACAAACAAAGGTTTTGCAGGATACCATTTAAGGTAAGCAACTCGCTATCACCGCGTCAAAAGTTGGTGGTCGTCACTAGTCTTGTAAACATGAGAAACTTGGTTTTGATAATCTATTAGATTACCAGGATTAACTCTTGAAATATGTTAAGTAACAAGGTTTTGACAGAATAAAGTACCAACTACCTAAAATTAAAAAAATTGGCAGTTGTCTGAATGACAACATTCTAATCTATTATAATAATGTAATAATAGAATGAAAAAAAGTCACAAGTACGATAGAAGAACGTTAGAGCCAGATGAAGAAACAAAGAAAAGATTCACCTTATTGGCTGCCTTGTTGCCTAGGCCAAACTTGTTGGCAGGTTTACCATCAGGAATCTTGTAGTCTCTGAACCAGTCCCGTATTGCAGTTAGAGTACCCTAAAAAGATCAGCCACGTAAGCGCTAGACAATCAGTACATGAGCATTAGCCTCTGCTGTATTTTATCTAGCACATTCACTTTAATTTGAAGAAAAGAAGAACCTAAGTCCGTAATTAGCTTATAAGGAGTTTCGTTTAAGTAAGAGCTTACTGGGAAATGTTTCTCTACGTCATCTACATCATTCACAAGAGAAGCCCGAGGATCGTCCAGTGAGATTGCAACAATTTTCCAATCAAGTTCACCCTCATCAATCATAGCCAATGCACCCAAAGGCTTGATTTTCAAAACTTCACCAATATCTGCCTGCCTTTCTCCAATTTCAACAACATCAACTGCAATTGCAGGATCAATCACATAAGACAAAACCAAATACTGCACATTTGGTATAAGAATATCCAATGTAATTTTGTTGATGAGAGTACATGTTACTAAAGGCATTTAAATGAGCAAAGGACAGAATACCTGGATCATTATCTCCAAATGCTCCTTCAACCTCAGGATTTGCAAGAGATGGGTCTTCCCATGTTTGTGGAAGCAATCCATAGTTCCAGTTGATGTTGTAGCTGAGGAATACAACAGCGTCAACCAGGGAATGAGACAAAGTATCACAAAAACCAGTTACCCCTCACCAAGCAATGAAAAAATATGATTCATCAGATTCCGCAGTATGATTTCAAGCAACTTAGAAAAAACCAAATGATTCATCTCTTTTCACACAATTGAAAGTTTTGGAGAGGTAAGCAGACTCTCACGGGTAGTATCTAAGCTTTCCTTTCTTTGTATCCTGCTTGATAGGGGTGAACTGCTCATCAGTGGCAACCTCCATCTTGGCACTTGATTCTTTTGGGATCTCCACGATAAAGTTAAAAACACCATTCCCCAATTGCAAGGGTATGTCATGCCAAGGAGAAACCTGCGCCGCAACAAGCCTCGCGTTATAAGAGGGAAATCCAAACATCTCGAATCCGTCAACATTAGTCAATTCCGTCAGTCTCTCAGTTGACCAAGGAAAAATACATGTTTCGAACAATTCTGCTCATTTCTTTCCACATCCTAACCAGACTTGGTGAACAGACAAAAGAATCTAAAGACAAGCAAGTTCCATAACACTGAACAATAAAGAACTGGTCTTTTATTCCAACCCATCCAAAAGAACAACCAAGAGGCCCCCCATTAGCAACAAGGGAAAACGGAACAATCTTTAGGGATCTGGACGCAGCCAAAGCAATAATGGAGAAGATGGTATGGACAAAAACAAGAATCCTTTTGGGAATTATCAAATTTAAAGAACAAACAATTATCAACAACAGAGAGCAGTAAAGCACTGATCTTGATTCCAACCCAGAGGCCCCCACTAGACCAGCCAAGCAAAAGGAACAAACTTTGAACATTTGAAAACAGCCCCAAAGCAATAATGAAGAAGATGGCATGGATAAGAACAAGGAATCTCTTCGGGAATTAATCCATTAAAACACAAAAGTAGGTGAAGACAACCAACTATCAATAACACAGAGCAGCAAAGTATTGATCTTTATTCCAACCCAGCATCCAAAATGACAGCCAAGCAACAGGACCAAACTCGAAGCGCCTTTGTCGGGTATTAATCCTGTTTGATGAACAAACAAAAGAAAGCCAAGACAAGCAACAACCCATCACACAGAGCAGCAAAGCACTGATCTTGATTCCAACCCAGCATCCAAAAGAACAATCCAGAGGCCCCCACTAAAGCAACCAAGCTAAAGGAACAAACTTTGAACATCTCAACAACGGAGGAAGAAGAAGAGACTTTTTCGGGTATTAATCCTATTTGATGAACAAACAAAAGAAAGCAAAGACGAGCAACAAAGCACTAATCTTGATTCCAACCCAGCATCCAAAAGAACAATCCAGAGGCCCACATTAAAGCAGCCAAGCTAAAGGAACAAACTTTAGGCGAAGTCAACAATGTAGGAAGAAGAAGAAGAGGGCATGAAGGGAAAAAAGAAGAAAAGAATGGACCTTTTTTCCAGAATTGTCAAGGAAGAAGACGCGGTAATCGAGGGTCTCGGACTGGCCTTCCTCCTTGGTCTGAACTTGCGGGTTGTATATAGCCTTGCAAGTGAACCACCTCCTCGTAGAAGAAGGGAGCGATTGTCTTGCGTTGACCAAGGAAAGGCTGCTGCTGCTGCTGCTTGTTAGGTGTGGCCTGTGGAGGACCAAGGTGACCGGTCGTTTGAGGAGGAAGCAGGTCGTGGTGGGCGTGGTGGTCGAGGTGGCCGCCGCCATCACTCTAGCCGTCGCCGTGGCCATCCTGTGTGAGTTTTTTCTCCTTTGCAAGTCAGATTAGAAGGGTTGGTGGTTGAGAGTGAGTGTGAGAGTGGGAGGGAGTGCATGCGTTTTATTTGGGGATTTGGGAGTGTGTAATGTGAGCCACACAGGAAGGAATAGTCAGAGCCCAAGCGGAAGTGGTTAACTTTTTTTTTGGCAAATTATTCTTAGGTCCCTGGTATTTGCTTAAATCATTATTTTAGTCCCTGCTGTTTTAAAATCGAAACTTTGGTCCCCCTAGTTTGCTTTTATTGAACTCTAAGGTCCCTCGCTGATGTCATCATTCGATTTATTATATTTTATTCATTGAAATGACTTTGCTACCCTTAAAAATCAAACAAATTACTTAGTCTTCTTCTCCGGCCATCCATCCTTCTTCTCCAACAACCATTTTTTCTTCTCCGGTAAATAAAACCGCAAGGAGAGGACGAGCCCCTCGAGGTTCTTGGCTAAGCCGGACTCGATCTCGGCCAGCGGTCCTCGACGCGGTCGGTAAGCTTATCGAGGGCTTTGCTCTGCTGCTGCAAGTCCTTCAATCGGTCCTCGACGCGGTCGGTGAGCTTATCGAGGGCTTTTTTCTGGGTTTTATTCTTCCTTAGTTTTTGGAGGTAGCCGGAGCCTAGCCAGAGAAGATGACAAGATTGTTTGGTGGTCGTCGCCGGAGCCTAGCCGGAGAAGATAACTTTTTGTTTTTTATTATAAGGGTAAAACTGTCATTTTTAAATTATTTTGATCGATGACATCAGCAGTTGACTCTTAGGGACCTTAGAGTATAATAAAAGAAAATTAGGGGGACCGAAGTTTTAATTTTGAAATAATAGAGACTAAAATAATAATTTAAGTAAATACCAGGGACCTGAGAGTAATTTACTCTTTTTTTTTAAGTATGTGAAGTGGTTAACTGTGGGTTAGGCCAGGTCATGATTCGGATCGAACTATCCAACAGACAATTTCGATAACTTGAACTGTGGACAAGATTTCTTGAAACATTCCAGAAAGTTTTTAGAAAGTTTCACTTACAGCTTGTTTGGAACTAAATCTCATAAGAAAAAAATTCCATTTCTGATTCCTAATGGAAATAGAAAAAGAATCAATTTCTTATTTTCTGTTTAGAACCAAAATCTATCACTTAAGAAATGACTTGCTTTATTTACATTAAGACCCTTACAATTTACCATAACAATAACAATCAATCCACCTTTTTAATTACATTAAGATCCTGGTCTTGGTTGCTGCAGAAGTGTATTAATATTTCTGCAACTCTGCTGCACAATTTTGCAGCAGATTCATCATCTAGGCTGCTGCAAAATGGTTGCTCCTTGGACTATGCTTTCCAACATATAAAATCTATAGAAGTAGGAGATTTATAGTTTATGAGCAAAGTGACATTTATCACCAAATGGGCACTGACCATCTCCCACTTGAGACACAACTTGGTCTTCCAGTACATGTTTGCTCTAGCATCAAGACCAAGGTTGTTCATAGAACTGTAAACATCGCTAGCAACTACAAAAGAACCATTTTTTCCATGTCCTATGGGTAGCTCATATTTCAGCCCTTCTAACTAAAATTATAAACCCCAAAGCACAAACAAGTTCTTCAATAAATGTCAGTCATTCTTGAAACAGAAGAAATATTTGAAATTTGACCAAAAAAAGATGCCATCTCGCCAATATGAACTTATGTGGAATCAATAATCAAAACAAAAATCATGAAACTGGAATGGACTCCACCAAAGTATTGGCTCCTACAGTGTCAACCACATCGGCCCCAAAACAAACTCCAACAAAACCGCATCGAAACCAAACAAAGAATCACTTTTGAACCAGACCCAAACCACACAAAGGAGACAAAAGAGAGCAGATTTTAACACTAACCATCATCAAGATTCAAGATCATGAGTCCAATCTTAGTCAAATGTCGTAAAAATCCAATCTTCGACAAGACAGCGAAAGGAACAATGAGAACAGAGAGGGGGAGAGCCGAGGGACAGAGATTGGAGACGAGGAAGTAATCGAAGAATAGAGAAACTGAGGGTATATATGTTATTTTGTGGTTAATTCCGGTTTGGTCACCAGAATTCCGATCTTTTTTTAAGGGATTTCAAATCCAGAGTTTGGGGTGGAGATGGAATCACTTTCCTGAGTGAAATTGGTTCCAAACACACTCAATTTTTTAAAACTCGGGATTTGGATTCCAATTCCTGTCACTTTTGGAATTCCAAACAGGCTGTTACGGTTTTGATATTTAGGGAATTATCAAACCGTGGACATTGGCATTCTGAAACCGTGAAACTTTGAAACTTTTGTGAGATTTTGATCCATTTGGAGGTAAAAAAATTTCTTTTCTTTTTTAATTGAAATATCAGTTCAATCGTAATCAGTAGTTTCGTGAACCGTCTCAAAATTTTATAGGAAAGTTTCAACTCAAGTTCCATATTTCCGAAACCGTGAAACTGAGATCCTGAACCGTGGCCAGGTCTAATGTGGGTAGTTTGGTTGGTGATATAATGTATTAAAAGAAGTTGGTGGAATTGAATCTTAGAACTATTAAGGATGAAGAAAAAAACAGACCTTATCGGTTGGGCTCTTACTTGACCTTAGTTAGGGTCGAGCCGTCGAGAGCACGTAAGGATATCAGTTCATATTTAAAGTTAGAGCCTGGTCTTGGATATAATCCGAATAGATCCGGACCTAAACTTTACTGATAGATCCATAAATGATCCTACCTTAATGAGATTATAATATTATTTTCTTTGTAAGCTCAAACTTTTGCATAATACTTGATATGAAAATGGGTAAAATATAACATGAAGGTTTGAGTTGAAAAAATTGCATGGTCTATAATAGGATCCGGATCCTACCCGTAAATTGAAGGTCTAAGATTGAATTATATGAATCCCATACCCTACACACGGCCATGTACCATCTAAATTAGAAAAGGTATTTTTTTAAAAAATAAATTTTACACCGTGATAATATCAGAATTTGAACTGTAGACTTCCTAAATATTTAAGTACTTTGTATCGTTGGGTCACAAGCATTTGGCAAAAATTGGACAAGGTATTGAATTTTGGTAGATGTTGATTTTACCATGCACCTTTCTTCTTCTTTTTTGTCTCCGAACCTACTCGAGTTATGCCTAGTACTAGCTACCAAAAAAATGTCATGACTTATCTTCAAAAAAATCATGACTTGTGCTAAATAAGATATATTATATATGAATTATATAAAAAATATCCGACCAAAGAAATTAAAACAATTTCTTTTGTAATCAGAATTCAAACAAGATTCGAATATGGATTCAATCAAACTCAACAAGTTGTGGACTTTTTAGATCTAAATTCGAGTAGAACTTTAACATGTTGTCATCTACTCATCCTTACATTTGAAACACTCAAGTGAGATTGGGTGTTGAACAAAAGGGACAAGAATACACGTACAACGCAATACCAAGTCTTGTAAGTATTAAGGATTCAAACTTAATTTTTTATTACACTAGAATAACACAGTTATCAATTTATTAACCTTTTTAAGGGTATTAATTTATTAGTTCATGTATTTTTCCAAATTGTTAGACCTATCCATGCGCATTTGGTATTTACCGATCCCGAATACCGAAATCTTAAAAAATATTTTGCCCATCCCGATCCTAAATAGTATTCGGTATTTACCGAATTTACTGAAATTTTTGAAAAATAATTCATGATTACATTTAATCCATAAATACAAATATAATTTTAATAACACAAATTCAAGTCTAACAAGTATAAGTTCATGAAGTCTAATTAGCATAGCCTATATGGGGAACCGACTTTTTAACGAAGCCAAATTTTTTTCCGATAAATTATCTATATTTGGCTTATATATTTATTAATATATTTGATAAATTATTATTTCCATAAAATACTACCAAATACTAATATTTAGTGAATTTTTTAAAAAACTCTACCGAATATCAATTTACCGATCTCAAATTATCGATAGCCAAAATTTTACCGAATTCGCTAAATGCCAATTACAATTCGCTCACTCCACGAGCAACAATAAAACCAAAATTTGTTTGGAATTGTTAATATTTTAGTCAGGAAATTCCTTTTTTTAATATAAAGAATCAATGCAACGACAGAAAAAGCAGAGAATAAATGAGAGGAAAGAGAGGCTACAAGACGAAGAAACTTCCACCCGCTACAGTCGCCGGCGCCATCTTCCCACGAGATCCAATGATAAACCCTAAACCCCCAATTCCACGAAACTAAAAATCCAAACTTTGAAAAGCCCCAAAACTTTTTCTACCTCAATCTCCAAATTTCCCCCTCTCCCTCCCAAATGGCGACATCGGAGATCGAGGTGGTGGTGTCCCCGCAGCCCCAAGCCCAGCCCCCGAACGGCGCCGTCGCGGAGTCCGTGTTCGACGTCCACTCGGCCTCGGCATATGGGGACTTCGAGAAGCTGAGGAAGTACGTGGAATTGGACGGGGCCTCCGTGTCCGTCCCCGATGGGAACGGGTACTACCCGCTCCAGTGGGCCGCTCTCAACAACTTCCCCGACATCGCCCAGTATATACTCGAGGTAGAATCCGTTTTTCATTCCGGGTTTCACGGGTTTTCGAAGCGAGAGAGAGGGAGAGAGATAGGGAGTTGGTGATGCGTTTGAGGGGTTAAAGTTTGGATTTTTATTTGCTTTTCTCATTGATTTGAGGAAATCATTCATATGCGCAAAGTACGGGTTTTTATGTGTTGTGGTTGGTGTGTGAAGCATGGGGGTGAGGTCAATGCCGTGGATCATTTGGGTCAGACAGCGTTGCATTGGGCGGCAGTTAAGGGTGCGGTGCCTGTGGCTGATGTCCTATTGCAAAATGGAGCTCGTGTTGAGGCAACCGATGTCAATGGCTATCGGGTACGCTGCTGTTACTTTTTGGTTGGGGATTTTATTGCTCTCTAGGTAGTTGAATTGCCACATATGGAGGGCAAGGTTGCTGGATTTTCCTATTGTTAGATCAGAAATCTAATTCTAGGTTGGTTGAAACAATTTAAAGTGAATTGTGGGTGGTTTTCGTGTCAATGCTTTCTTGGGTTTGGTAACTGAATGCATCTATTGCCATCTTTCTGACTTTTTCGTGGCTCGTCCAAAGTAAAAATCTTTGAGCTGACAGCTTGGACTGGTGTGGAAGAAATGGACCATTGTGGTATGGTTTTGCTTATAATCTTATTCAATCCCATTTCTGACATCCTAGTAGAAAGATGTGTAAAGCATTATTGATTTGTTTGGCTCAATGCTGAGAATTGCTTTGCGTCTAGTGATTAGAAAAACATTTCAGCTACCCTTAAATCTAAGGGTATTGAAATTCTTCATCTTATTCAGAATTTTCCAACATAGTTTCCTGCCTTTTCGTATTAGCATTCTGAGTTATAGTATAAGGCAGTCAGTGTCAATGTTGTAAGCATTGCCATATATTTAACTTTTCTGTTACAGGCTGTTCACGTGGCTTCTCAATATGGGCAAACGAGTTTCTTGAATCACATTATTGCGAAGTACCATGCTGATTTTGATGCACCAGATAACGAAGGGAGGAGTCCTCTTCATTGGTATGTCAAAGGCTCTCATCAGTGTTTGGCTACCATTAGCTATCCTTTACCTTGGCGGTACCTGAAATATTTTGTTAATGGATCATGGTTTCTTGGATTCTTTGATCAAGTTCCTTTTTTTATCCACTTTTGCCACTGTGACTTGGTTGCGACGTCCATACCATTTTTTCCATTTCTATCTTGAACTTCTTCATCACTTGGAATCACATTTGTTTAGTCATTCTTCAAGCAAAGAAATTACGAGTTATCAAGCCTGTGCACAAGTTATTATCTTAATTGAATATTTTTGGCTCCCAAGTGAAACTGCTAAATGTTATGTTGATATCCACCAGGGCTGCCTACAAGGGTTTTGCTGACACAATTAGACTACTTCTATTTCGTGATGCAAGCCAAGGGAGGCAAGATGCAGAAGGTACAGCACCTGTATAGTAGTAGTTATTTTAGTTTTGGTTTGCCTTTTAAACATCAGAATCACTTATTCCATGAGATCGTTAATGACCAACCTGTTGCTGCATCTATACTATGGTTGAATATTCCATGCTGTTAGGCTGTACTCCTCTACACTGGGCTGCACTAAGAGGAAATGTGGAAGCATGCACAGTACTTGGACATGCTGGCACAAAGCAAGAATTGATGGTGAAAGATAAAGCTGGATTAACTCCTGCTCAGCTTGCCTCTGATAAAGGTCATCGGCAAATCGCCCTTTTCCTTGTACGTAACCTTGAAATGTTGTTGCCCTTGCATACCAAAGCAAATATTTTCAAATTGGTCTTTTCAAGTGGCGAAAAGCTGCTTCTTACATGTCTTCCACTGTTGAATGTGAAACTCATAGCGATCATCAGAAGATTTTGTGGTTATAAGAACATTCCATGTCTGCATCGTCCCATAGAACTGGCAGATCTTGTTGAAGTGTAATTGGGAACACTCTTCCTGTTTGATATTTCATGTAACAACTTTGTTTTTTGTTTGTTTGTGGATCTAGGCATCTAGCGAAGGGTCATCAATCTTTGTTAATCTGCATGTCCTGTTTCTTGGATGCTAGTCTTATATCCAGAATTCACAAGTGCTGATGTTCTGATTTTTTTGTCCCCAGACTAACATGCAACGAGCACAAAGCAAAAAGTGGATAGACAAAATATGGAACAGGAAGATTGGGGACAGTGGCTATGCGCCTATATTATTTTCACTGATTGTAATATGCTTGATTCTGTTCATTAATTCTGTTATTGCTGGTAAGATTGGCATGGATCTTAAGTTTACTTACATGCCATGGAGAAATTTTCATTCCTTTCTAATCATAGCTCTATCTGCTGCTAGCCCCAAACCTTCCAAAGGTAACTGCTGCTGTTGGACTCTGGGCATGGATTACTATTTCCATCACGGTTATTGCACTAGTTGTATTCTATAGGTGTAGTAGGTAATTGTTTCTCCTCTATAGCTGCCAATTTTCCTGCTGTGTGGGTTTACTTGCATGTAATATTGCAATGCATAAGGTGTTTCTTGCACCATTCGTTCTATATGTGAGGGTAGGATGGGACACCTCTGATGACAATGAATTAGACATTCAATATCTATGCTACACATTTCTTTCATAGGGAAAACAGCGTGTTATTGAATCCGATTTATTTTGGTAAGTATGTTGTTGAATGCCCTATAATGCATATTCCACTTATATATTTTTTCATCAAAATTTTCTGTCTAAGTTTATCTTAAAAGTTCTGTAGTAATTTGCACACACCAATGTCCAATTCGTCATCATTGCTTCTTTTCTAATTCTCTCTTGCAGTAAAGACCCGGGTTACATCAAGTGTTCTGGATTGTCTAAAAGTACAGATACAGAGGTAACCTGTAATTTATATAGATCTATCTAGTCAACTTCTATTGCATGACTACTCGAAGCCCTGAGTCTTCACTCATTCTCTCACCATGTGCAATTTTCTGATTGTGGCTGAATATCATGCAGGATCCATTATTGAATATTGATTTGAACAGTTCTTCTGAGTGGACAGGAAATTGGTCTCAACTTTGCCCAACCTGCAAGGTGTTTCTCTACTGAGAATTTCAGTTTTAAGAAATGACTCTTAAGAATTGTGTCATTGATATGGCTTGCAATCGATTTATGCAAATGGTTTTACTTTTTTGCAAAAGAAAAAGAAATTAAAAGAATTGCTAATTGTGCTTGAGTGCTCTTTTGACAAAAGTTTGTCTTTATCTAATATTTTGCAGATAATTAGACCTGTTCGCTCTAAGCATTGTCCTGTTTGTAACCGCTGTGTGGAACAGTTTGATCATCACTGTCCTTGGATATCGAATTGTGTGGGAAAGGTAAGATATATGTTGTCTGCATCTTTCAATATTTGGAGACAGTGCTCAGATTGTTTCTGCTTGCAATTTTCATTTATTTTCATTGGATTTTTGTTGAATAATTGTTATTTGCATGAGGATGCAGTGAAATGAAATGCAGTGTCTATCTGTTTGTCCTTAGAGATCTCTTATGTTGTGGCCTTTACTGCTACTAAATTGAAGACCTATAATTATGACACTCCTTCTCTCTCAGACAATAGTCCTCTTTTGTTGTCCTATTTCTTGCAGAGGAACAAACGCGACTTTTTTGTCTTCGTTTGCTTGGGAACTTCATCATCATTCCTTTCTGCTGTCATCACCTTTCAGAGTGCGTGAACTTGTGATCAGTTGCCTGCTTAACCAGCAAAGTTCACTAATATCTGCTTGTCGATTCGTTTGGAGATGTTGATTCATTTGTGGATGTAACATTTTGTTGCATTGTAGGGATATGGACAGCTGGATTACCATTGGATGCAGAGGAAAGTTGGATTCGTTTTTTGGTTATTCAGCATCCTGGAATTGTTGTGTTCTTGTTTTTCGATCTTTTAATCTTTATAGCTGCAATTACGCTGACTACAGCACAAGCATCTCAGGTAATTACTCTGGATGCTATTGCCATGACCCTCCCAGAAAATAGTGTTGCTATTTTGAATTTGCCAATTTGGTTGCAAATCTCAGAAAACTTGTTCTTGTGCATATCTAGTTATATCTTCAGATATTAAAACTATTTTGACATGAATGATTAGGTTCTAAAGGAAGTCTTTTATTGCTCCTCAGATAGCTCGGAACATCACCACTAATGAGCTCGCCAATCATTCTCGTTATGGATATCTTCGTGGTCCGGATGGACATTTCCGCAACCCATATAATCATGGATGCCAAAAGAACTGTGCTGATTTTATGATCCAGGGGTACACAGACGATGTGATTGCATGGTGGCCGCTGCAGCGTGTCGCCAATTGACATCAGAAAATGCGAGATGCATTCCGAGTTAGCCGATCTCCGACTCTGAAACTACGATTCACGTCCCTTTGTTGCTGTGAAGATGTTGGTCATGATAGTGAATGCGCAATCATGCTATTGAAGTTGTGTATTGTCTTAATCCCAACAAGTAAATTTGATACTTCACATCATCTGCACTATAGAATTTAGTAACACTAATCGTTTGTACATACAGTGCAATTATATAGTTATTTATTGATTATTTGATTTCTCGGAGACAATCCCTGGCATTATTTCCACACGTTGAAAATTGTATTCTTGCTATGTATTTTGTACTAGCTGAGTAAGAGGGAAAATAAGCTCCTCAGGCCAAACTAATTTAAGGATCTTCTGTTTCTTTATAAATGGATATTATGTAAGTTGTTAAATACTTGTTGGTTGTTTGAAGAGTTTGCTGTCATTGAAAGGTTCTACTGGGTTTGAACCTAGACAAGTCATCTAAGTAGGTACCCGAAAACCAGATATCAACAAAAAAAAAACTGTTGTAAATAAAGAATTCAGAGGAATCCTCATTTTTTCTCTCATAAATCGGATTCTTGTTCATGCAATATAATGAGAACCATTTTACCCCCTAGTTTTTAGTTCAGGGGATTCCATGAAACCTTGAGTTTTGTATAGAAGCGTGCCTTGAAAAAAAGCCTAAAAGCATCAACTCTATTGAATTCCAGTGGACCAAGTCTGATTCTTGACAGGACTCAGGATTGCTTCAACTGCTGTCAAGGCTTCCTGGTCCTTCCCGAACATAGCAAGTTCTGTCGCAGCGGCAACGTTCTCTTGAACCTGATTGCAGAACGGTTGGAGATTAATAGTGCTCAGAATCTCTCTAGTAATTACTGTGAATAAGATACATTTGCTAGTAACAATGAAGAGAGACCATCGTGCATTGAGCATGATCTGTTGCAGATAATAAATAGGGATAAAACGAGCAGCTTTTCTGCCCAACTTTCTGGCCGTGGTTTAGTCGCTAACATACAAACTCCAGCATGTTTCGATAGCTAAGATGGCGATGCAATTAGTTCAACTCAAGAAATAAAGTGCGGTGGTTGTCCAAGGTACAAATTCCACAAGGAGATATGTCATGGAACAGTTAACTAGGCCTTGTCACAAGAAAAAAAAAACAAGTGATGCTGCAATTTTCGGAAAGCAAAATTTTCGGATAATATCTGAATGCGTTTTAGACAGTGCTTTTGATCTATACATGTTTTAGGTCTTTCAACTTTTCAATACGGGAACCAATGACACACAAGCCGCTATTTTATAACCATGGATGATGGAACATGTGTGAACTAGCACTTGCATGAACCATCTAAAAAACATGTCTGCATGTATTAACCAAAAGAGAACTCGAAACGTATGGCAACCATAGTGAGATGTCAAAGAAACACATGAGAAGAACCTGTCTGACAGAATTCATCCCCACTAGCACTGTGGATATCTCCTTGTTTGACAAACTGTATTGCATGGCAAGCTTGGAAATGTTCTTCCCTTTCTCTTTGCAAAATGCAGCAGCAGCTTGACACGCAGCCTGAACAAAAAGGCAAGATGATGAAAATGCAAAACTATCCAATCCAGGAAAGAGTAGATCAAATGCAAGCTGTCGGAATAAAAAATATGAGCTCTGCGATAGTAAAAGCCCATCTTTTCGATAGGGATATGCAAAACAGAAAAAGCTTTCTTTAGGTACCCAATCTTTTTCACGATAGGGACAGTCAATCATCTTCATTGAATGAGTATCCTAGTTTAGATAATAGCAGCCCAAAGAAAAATGTAACAATGAAGCAATTGAAACTAAAAAGCATAAAATTCGGTCAGTAAGCAATAGAACAGTATGCCAGAAACCAATGCATGTATAAGCAAGGAACAAGTATGACAAAGCACAACGATTGTCGACTACCATTTTGTTATTAAGTTCAGTGTTACATGACCTGAACTTGTCTTACTGCATATGTTAGTGGGACAGCCCTATGAAACACATTCATTAGTTGATAACCGATAAGGTGAATGCAGAGATGCACTGATTAAGGACTATCAATCATCAAACCTTTAATTTAGGCGAAGCTGGATGCCACTCTGGAGGTCCATTCTCTGTAAGAAGTCCCATCGCAAGTGGAGAAGCACTAATAACGCCTACACCTTTGCTCTTCAGATAAGGCAGCAAGTCTACTAATGTTGAATCATTGATACTGTGGTGACAATATGATAGAATCACATCAACCGTGCCAGGAGGAACCCGATCAAGCACATACTCAAAGATATCCAACGGAAGTCCGGTTATACCAATGAAACGGACTTTTCCAGCTTGCTTTAGTTTCACCAAGGCAGGAAGCGTTTCCTTCACAATCTGCCATAACATTTATATCAAAAAGCACGACCTTTGAGCTTCATACTCCATGAAGAACAACATATCCAGTGGGAATTGCAAAAACAAGGGAAATGTAAGGAAACCAAACCAGATACGGACCTGATCAAGAGATCCAAACTCGATGTCATGACATTGAAGTATATCAACGTAGTCCAGCTGCAACCTCTCCAAGCTCTCATCAATGCTTCTCGTTACTCTCTCGGCACTGAAATCAAAGCCCTCGGCATAACGCCCACACTTCGTGGCGACAACATACTGATTTCTGGGAACTCCAAGCGCTTTAAGCCCCTTCCCGAGCATCTTTTCAGACAATGTTCCACCATAATACCTTTAACACCGAATAAACATCATCTTTCATATCTAACCATCCCCAATGGCAATAACAAATTGCTCCCTTGCCCACATACAATTGAACTAAAAAAACCAGTCCAAGGTAATCCAAATTCACAAGTACTCCGAATTTTCCTTAAGACCCTATTAAGTTCTATCCGCAATGTTACAAAATTCATCCAACCTAGTACTAATCCACACAGAATTACATAAAAAAGACTCATATCTAAACATGGCAACTCAAAAATTGCTCCCTCACCCACATAGAAATAATGATCATAAAAATCCATACTTTAGGCTCCAAAGTAATCCAAATTCGCAATTACTTCAAATTTTCTTCAAGACCCTATTAAGTTCTATCCGCGGTGCTCCAAAATTCAGCTAACCCACAAAAAATTACACAGAAAAGACCCAAACTTTAGGTAAAGAACGAGGCTTTACGTACGGGGAGGTGTCGAAGAAGTTGATCCCAAGGCGAAACGCCTCACGGACCGAGGCGACGGCATCGTTCTCAGAAACGGGTCCGAAGACGCTACCCAAAGGGGAAGCGCCGAACCCAACGCAGCTCAGCTTGAGACCCGTCTTGCCAAGTGGCCGGAGCTCCAAGTTGGGCCTCACTGGTGCACTTTCCATGGCTTCTCTTCTTTCTTTCGTTCTTTCTCCACTAAGGTTCTGGTCTCTCTCTCTCTCTCTCTCTCTCTCTCTCTCCTAAGGTTTAGAGGAAGGCGGAGGAAGGAGTCAATTGCAACGGTTGGTGAAGGTGTGGTTGGGAGGGTACGCTCTTTTGTACTCTCGGTTCTATTTTAGGAAATAATTTTTGCAAAAATATTTTTTTTACATAGCGAGATTTGAAGTCAAACTTTTTTTAAGTGAGTCCGAGTCCCTTACAAATTTATTTAAAAAAAAATTTCTTAGAATTTTAACCAACTCAAATTAATATATGATTATTTTGGATGAATATCCAAATATCAGCACTGGGTTTCGATTAAAGTAGAATGATATATGTTAATGAGGTACTTGACGCACAGTCGTCAATAGAAAGCTAATATGTGCATTGATTTTTTATAAGTTGATTTTAATTTAATAAAAATATACATATTTATATCCCATTAGTGTTAAATTTGATGTAATCGTAGCCTCATTAAAACTCTACTGAAATAAATCCTCGGTGAGAAAAAAAACACCTTGTGTTATTGTAGTTAAAGATTATTTAATACCGTAATTCATCCGCGAATACAAAACCACAATAATGCATGGTATGCTTCACAAAGTTTTATTATTCAATTTTGGAATAAGGATCACATGAACCTCTCTATTTATACAAAAATTTCAATTCACAACCTGTACTTAAAATTGGGCTAATTAACCCTCTATGCTACTCCAAATGAGTCATTTTACATCTCATAACCATTTTTCCGATCAACGGCGATATCTCATCATCATACGTGGCATTTTTGTTATTTTAATTATGCCACGTCAGCGTCAAGTATTATACGTCATCGTTATCTTCCTCTATCGACCCAACCCCTGACCTCCTTCAACGTCGAAAGTCTTTCCATCCATGGACGACAATTGATACCTTAAAAAAAATGTAAACACGATCCTTTTTAGTTTTTATTAATGAAAGTAGCGGATCTTTTTAAGAAGGATTATTTTTATTAAAAATATTTTTTCTACAAAAAGAAACAAAACAGGAAGCTCAATAGTCTTACCTAGAGATTTGTATCATACCAATGGCTACAATGTCACTTTTCTCAACTCTCCAAAAATTCCCAAGTCCCTGCAAGCCAGAGATGTAGAACGATCCTCATTATAAACCAAAACCAGCTCCACTCTCATGTGCACTTTCTAGGGCATTCAACAGGAAAATGATGGCAGGTAAATGTAGAATGCATGCCAGGATGAAAAATGAAAACTTATTTAGGTCTTGGTTATCTGCAAGGAAATCTTTCATCTACTTGCTGTTTGATGTGTTGATAATTGAATCGTTATTTTTTCCTATTCAAGCTTGCCAGTTACGATCAGCCTAAATGTGATTTGGCTAGTGACAATTTTTTCTCAAAGTTGGTGCTGCCCCATTCAATTAGCTCTAGCACTACGAAGCTGACATTGACAAGGAAGACGAGGAAGTCCAATACATTAAAAAGAAAGATGCGAGTATAAAATAACTTCGAGTCCAGTCTAGTTTCAAATGGCAAGGATAAAGAACGATTGGCATCTTTATTGTTGGCCTCAAGGAGATGGCAAATCAAGAAGATGAGAAATAACTTATTGACGGGCAGGTCAGCTCTTGTGTCTCTTTATTAAATGATGTGTTGCTTACTTTAGGCTAGCTACTGCTTTGGATACTCTTGGCATCTTCATTATTTTCATTCCATAGCATTTCTCAATTATGGACATGCTGAAGTTGATCCACGAGATGTAAAATATGCACCATCTTGCACTTCCATGTTTTTCTTCATTCTTTTGGTTTGCTTGTCAACAAGTTCTTGCTGCAAAATCAATGTTGACATGAGTTTTTTTTTTGTGAATTATTGATGAGCAAAATTGCTTAAAAATTTGAACTAAATAAGCATGTGGTAATTACCTTTAGTTTCTTAGCTGTGGTAGCTGGATTACCTCTGAACTACATACCGCTTTGTAGGAAGGAGAATGTGGATTCTGGATTCGTCGGTAATCTACTGCTCTCTGAATTAGATTTTAAAATCCTCTTGCTAGAACCACACTATCACATAGAACAAGCAATTTTCAACTTTATTGTGTGAAATTTGATAAACAAGTGGCTATAGCCACTTAAATAAGTAGACAATTATTATGAACGCACCATGATGATAGATTGGCCAGAATCAGCCACTAGACAACCAAACCCTTGTCCGACCTTTTGCTTCATCCTTGTTTGATTGTCATACTGTATCAATTACTTTAAGAGATCATGATTTGTTTTTTGATATCAAGCACAATAATTATTTTTACAAGTTACAACAGAATATCAATAAAGTAGAAGATGAATTGCACTAACTATTATTTATTCAGTTATACATTGATCAAAGGCTCCACGCATGATGATTATAGAGGTCAGGGAACTTTGAAGTACATACCCGTGCAGTAGACATTGAACCTTGGGTAGGACAAGACTTCCTGTTGTGACCTGTTTTATCACATGCACTACATGTCATCTTCCTCCCTTTTCTTGGTAATATCTGAATTTTGGACTTCTTTTTTGGCTCGTCCTTGTCTTTCTTCCTCCTCTTATTTGGCCTTCCTAGTAAAGACCTGTAAGGAGGTGGCATCACTTTAACATTGCTGGTTTTCCTCCATAGTTTGGAATCTTTCATAGGCTGGAGCATAGTAAGATAGCTTTCATGTACGCGTTCTTATGGTACCATGAAGAAACATACTCGTATGGATCCTTGTTTACATTCTATATTGCACTAATGCCATGTGAATAAGGTATTCTTGTCAATTCCTAACTTCTACATGTGCATGAATTTTTACTTAATACTACCACGTGTCTAACAGAACCATCCACCACCTCAAATCCGTCATCTCCATTCCATTCTACACAACACTCTATTGCTTTCTCTTTATTAGCCTCCACTTTAGCAACAACTTTTGGTGCAAAGTCTTGCTTCCACTTACGGTCCCATTCCCTCTTCACCCTTAGCCTATTCATAACCATAATTCTTATCTCCTCGAGCATTGTTATGATAGGCTTACATCTAGCTTCCAAAATCCAGCCGTTGAATGTTTCTGACAAATTGTTATCAACAATATCTGATTGAAAACCTATTTGAAAGTACGATTTACACCAGGTTTGCAATGAGTAAGAAGTGCATAATGCTTCTGCAGACCCTTTTGCAATTTTCTCCATTTCAGCTAATGTATCATCAAGCATTTGTGTATATGTAGACTTTGCAGCAAGCCAAAATAATTTTTTCAGCTCTTCCCCTCTCCATTTCTTTTGCCAGGCATGATACACATGCCTTGCACACAACCTATGCTCAGCTCTTGGGAAAACATCTTGCACGGCATTAATTAAACCCTATAAATGTTAAAAAAAATCAAGAATCATAACATATTCTGGATATTAGAATCAATATAAATGGGATAAGCATATCTTTTGCATATCAGAGATAATAGTTAGAGTAGCATATTCTGTATAACCGATTTCCGTAGATAAAAGGTTGCAAAACCACGTCCAATTTTCTGTATTCTCCACCTTCACTACCGCCCATGCAATAGGAAACATTTGATTATTCGCATCTCTTCCCACTGCACACAAGAGTTGTCCTTTGCATTTTCCCTTTAAGAAGCAACCATCAAGTCCTATAATAGGCCTACATCCCGCAGTCCAGTTGTCTATACAACTCTTAAAGCACACATAAAATCTCTCAAAGTACTCAACTTGTGGAGACCTTTTATCAGTCTCCAATACAATAGTACTACCCGGATTACTTTCTTTCAATGCTTCAGCATAGTCATATAGCTTACTGTAAATGTCCAAGTAATCTCCTTCTATTTCTTTTATCACAATACTTTTTGCTCTTTTGCACTTAGTAAGACTTACATGAATCTTAAGCTCATATTTGCACAAACGCTTACGCTCACTGATCTTAATATCTGGTTGTGACTTAATCCTCTCCTTGAAATGATCATCAATAAAATGTTGGTTCACAATGGTCAACTTGTTGCTTCTAGAACAACTGTGTTGTGGGTAATATGTCTTTAGTCTAAATGAATTAGTTGTACTGCACCAACTACAAAGTAAGATAAATTTGCATCCATCCACACATTCCACTCGAACCCTTTTTGGTTCATTCTTTTTCCATTTCAAGTTTCTACTTGTAGCTACTGCATACTTCAACACTGCACTCTTAAATTGCTCCATGCTAAGGAATATCATTCCAACTATCCATGTAGGGACAATAACATTGATGTCATACCTTGGGATATCACTTTTTCTCCTTAAAGCATCATCACGCTCTTCATCATCAAGGTCATCACTTATGTAGTAGCTATCTTCATCATCCGTGTCAAAGTACTCACTCTCGCAACTTGAAACTTTGTCAGCCTCATCTGTTGACTCCTCGTCCCCCTCGATAAGTGCATCACAAACTATCATTAGCTTTCTACTTGCATCAATATTCACATTAACTTCATTATTGACATCCGCTCTTCCTCTACTTCTATCAAAATTTCCAACTTTATCCCTCACAGCTTGTAATTCATCATCGGCATCATCTGTTAAGTACTCATAAACATTGTCCTCTTCGATTTCTATACCATCATGTACGTTTAGTTGTACATCATCTTCTTCTCGCACATTAACTTGATCAGATCCTTCTACTGCTAATGGGAATGGACATTTCACACTATGGTCCACATAAACATCTATCATTGTACCGCCTTCAGCAATATATCTAAATATGTTGCCAATATCTTCTTCAGTAGAAACTTTTTCGAGCATTTCGTCAAGATTGCACTTATGCTTCTTCCAATATATCTGGCCTACATTTACATAGCCAAGAGACAACACTGTTCCGTAGAAGCTAGGCACAGTAAGTGTGTTTATGTCTATTGTAAGCTCTTTTATATTCCCATCAACATAAGCTGTTGATGATTCAGTTTTTAAGATACCGCCATGGTTGAATACAAGACAAATATGTGTCATTCCTGGAAATAAATTTAAATTAGCACAAACAATAATGTAGTTCTTAGCTAGCAAAAATTATTACGATAACATTGTAGAAGGAGATTACCTGCGAGAGAGAGAGACTTTTCCACAGGTTGACTAATGCAATTGGAATTCTCAAGAAATCTTGATAACTTCTCTTTTCTATAGCCCCTGCTGATTCTATTACTTGGAATTGTAGAAACCCAGCCATTTTATTTTGTTTATACCAATCCTTGAATTCACAGAACCACTTAGCAAAGACATAAAAATCCTTTACCTCTTCTCTTTTTCTCTGTGATTATCTTTGTTGATTTCTTGGATGTATGATTTGTTTTAGGTATATGATACAGGTTGTTGGAGGTTAGATGCAGATCTCTATAAAAGTTCTGGTTAGATAGGTTTCGAGAATCATTTCAAATGATAAGGATATCAAGAAGTTAAAAGAGATCAAAACAAGATTTGACTTGATCTTTTACGTGATTCAGAGAATGATTATTAGTGTGAAAATTATCAAGTGTTGGTTGTTTTTACTACGTCATCTAGTAGTATCTTTCTAAGTCAACATGGTGACTAGGATGCTATGTTGGAAGATGACGTGTCTCCAGTGACAATGAGATGTCGCCGGTCACAATGAGATGTCGCCGGTGACCGGAAAAGTGATTACGAGGTATAAAATGACTCATTTGGAGTAGTATAGGGGGTTAATTGGCCCAATTTCAAGTACAGGGTGTGAATTAAACTTTTTGTGTGAGTAGAGGGGGTTATGTGATCCTTATTCCTTCAATTTTTTATACCGCATATTTTCCGGATACAATTGTACCGGTTGAGGGACTTTTTAATTATACATCAAAACATGATGGGGCATAGGCCTCTTTTTCTGGAATGCTCGTCGGATAGAAATATTTTTTGGAATATTCTGACAATTTTTTATCAAATGGCTGAAATGCGAGCGAGAGAATTCCTATTGAAAATTTTAATTTATTTATTTTTCAATAATGATTCATCAGCGGAAAAAAATGGTGGACCAACTTTATGTTTTTTATAAAAATAATAGGTTACTAGCGGAAAATAATGGTATATTTACTCGAAATAATCATATATTAGCAAACATAATGGTGCACCAACTTAAGTAATAGTGCATAATGCACATTAAATTGTTTATTTCTAGGCACCCTAAGAAGGTGGCCAGATATGGCTGCTATCCAATTTCGACTCGAGGATATTGCCTATCCGAGGGCCCTAATACGTTAGGAGCTAGATTGCAATTATGGAGAAATAAAGAACGAAAATTATTTTGTGTTGTTACTCAAGTTTGTCAAACCGATTATGTCTCGAGATACAGCTACAATGATATCTGTGTGTTATTTATAATGCATCCCTAGTCTCATTGAAATCAAACTCCATAACCCACCATAATGAAGGTGGAGGATGATCTTAAACTGCTCTTTTTGAAGGGATTGTATTTTTCTAGTACTGACTTTTTAAAGCACATATAGAAAGAAGAAGTTCTAGGATATGGCAGAGCTTACACCATGGCAAAGAACTAATAAAAATGATATCATGTGAAAAATTGGTGATGGTATGAAGATTAACATTTGGCAGGATAAATCGGTGCCAAGGCTAGAGCAAGAAAGAATCATATCTAAAAAGCACTCTGTCAAGCATAACATTGTCAACCAGCTTTCAGATGAGGCAACAGACTGTCTTCCTACTGCATTTAACATGTGTTGTCGATAAATTGTGGTAGAACGTCAGAAATGATCTTTAGAATGGGTCCAGAGTGGTCGTCCTAAGAGCAATTCGAACGAATAGGTAAAGATGAAAGAAATATGAGGAGCAAGAAGAGAAGAATTAGATTAGAGTAGGTAGGAGAGAAAAGAATTGATAGAAGAGAAAGAACTTTATTGAAAATATGGGAGAGAGGGGAAAGGGAAAAACATAAACATAAAACCTGAGGCTACATAAGATAAATGATATGAATGTTTGATGTTTGGTTTGTGGGTCTCTTCTCCTATGCTCAAGCTCTCATTACATTGAAAAAACTAACCCAACCCCATACAAGAAAACCTTAGGCCATATTCAACATAGCCCCGACCTAATAAGGAAAAACCTAATGCCAAAACTTCTAACCCAAAACCGAATTTGGAGAAGTCATAAACTAGAAAGTTCTAGATCTTCGTCTTATCTTTTTGTAATTTTTTGAATTATATCAATCAGATACACGAGTAAGAAGATATAGCTATTTTACTGAGATAGGATCAAATAATTCTGCGAATTAATTTTTTGCTCCAACAATGTCCCCCACACGTCAATGTTTTGACACTAGGAAAAGCGTTGACGTGTATCCGCCCTTAAACGTACAGAAAATTAATTCCACTCAAAAAATAACTGGCTAAGACAAGACCGTAAATATGTACAAAATGTACCATCAAACCGATCGAGACCTAGCCGTTGTAGGCGTATAGTTGATCACTCATCTCGAGATATTCGTGTGCTCCCAACTTTCTCGTAAAAACTTGATTTAAGCCTACGCGGTTGAGCGGGAGCTCTATGACCTTCGTCAAAATGACCATACAATTGTTGTTGAAGGTCTCTAAATTTTTTTCTTTGCTTTTGAATTTTTCGCTCCAACCTTCTTCAATGAGTCTTCGTGAGAGTCGGTCAATGAAACTCCGAAAACTTGCCCCCCGAGTGTGGATTTGACTTTCTTGGCATCTCCTCATCCACAGGCTTCGTATGATAACTTAGAGACCTTGTAGGCCGATCACTCCTTGTGGGTCGTGTCTCACATGGTTCTTTCTTGTACCGAAAAAGTTCTCCCTTGGGCACCCAAACCTTGAAGGGATTCTTTTCCTGGAGAACCCCTCGCTCGGTTGCTAATCGAGTGACCACGTCCTTCTTAACCCATGCGTACTCAGGCTACCTTTTTTCGTTGCCAGTCGATTTCGACCGTGTGACTTGAGGACACTCCCTGCAATTTGAAACCTTTAACAATCGAGGTTGAACCAATACGTTAGGTTGTTGCTTCCTCGTACGCTTTCTTGGTTGAGGAGGAATTGAATACTTGACTTCATTATTATCCATCTTCTTCACTGTGTGCATGTCTTGCCCCCCGACCGGGATAATTTTGACCGATGTAGGAGCTTCGACTGCAATGCTATAACATTTCTCATGCCCCCCGGGTGAGATTGAATTTTGACTGATACTCTGACTGTAGATTTACCCCCATGTGTCTTTTCGTTGAGTTGAGACAGAATTGGGCAAGCGAAGGGGGCTCACTATAGGTGGAACAAAGGGTGACTCGGATGTCTGCAATAAATGATTTGGTGGAGGCCCTAAAATTTTCTTTGCTAGTGAAGGCCCAAATATTCTCTTTACTAGCAGAGGTCCTAGGATGCCTTTCGTATTTGATACAACACTTAGGATTGTCTCGGCCGTCGATGTAACTTGTGTTGGGAACAACTCTTTCTCTTCCTCGAATATGAACCTTGCAAGCTCGATAGCCGTGGTGTCGGCCAACTGTGGACTAGTTGTCTGTTCGACCTCTTGGATAGTTGGGATAAAGTGTTGCATAGATCCAGCCGATTCATGTACGGCTATTTCAATTTTAGTCTCAGAATCGTATGAGTCGAAACCTCTTCGGTCTTCAATTTGATATATGTCACTTGATGGTACCTCCATTGGGTGATCTGATACAGAGTTGGCTAAATATCTTGCCGTAAATCCGGCATTCTCAATTCTTCTTTCCAACTCTTGAATTGCCTCACTAATGGAACTGACAATAGGTACTTGAAGTATTTCATTGCTTTGTGCCACACATCCATGCTTAAGGTTTCATTATAGTTAAACCAAAGTACTTCAATTTGTCGACATCTCCTGTATTCAATTGTCTTGACGTAGGTTTCAATATCATCAACTAGATAATCTGATAATTCACAACCATGATAGGTATAATAAAACCACCTTGAAACTACTAAAGTGGCCTCCTCCTTAGTCTCTTTATTAGCAACTATGAGGCCATGGACATGCGTCAACCTTTCCCTCATGGTCTTTAAAGATATCATCCTTTATAGATTGACTAACCTTCGGTATTTTGGCCGTAAGTTGCACATGTGAAATTCGATTGAAGCAATCTTAGTGTTCCTGGAAAGCTAAGAAATAGATCTTCACTTTTATTTGAAATAGTTGTCTCCTAATTCGGAAGAAAAAAAGACCAAAACGTCCTCCAATATCGACTGGACTTCTCAATCATACAGATCGATTAATCTTTAGTTTTTTGGTTGTATTTTTCTGGTATGAACTCTGATTTCAGCGTTCTTAGTATCCACAGAAAGAAGAAAAATGATCTTCAATTTTGATAAAGAAAGTTTCTTCAGATTCGGTCATAAAAAAGACCGAACTTCCCTTCAAAGCCGACTAGACTTTTCAAACTGACAGGCTGACCGGTCTTTAGTATTTTGACCATAATACCCTTGTACGAATCCCGATTAAAGTGATCTCAGTGTCTCTAGAAAGATGACAGATAGATCTTCAATTTTTCCTGGAATGACCATCTCCTAATTCGGTCGAAAAAAAGACTAAAATATCTTTCAAAGCTGACTGGACTTCTCAATCATACAAATCAATCGATCTTTAGTATTTTGGCGTTCTTAGTATTCACAGAAAGAGAAAACAATGATCTTTAATTTTGGTGAAGAAAGTTTCTTCAGCTGGATGTCTGATGAGTGTGGAAACACTCATCTTTTGTGTTTATTTTAGAGTAGATTTACCGTTGTTTCTATTACTTTTGTTTGTTCTTCGTTGTCGTAATGTCATTTATCGTGCATTGTTTGTTTTTAGTGTAGTCTTTTGTTTTTATTGTATTTTCTTCATGCTAGGAGATTTGGTGAGGTGAAGTGGAGGAAGTGAAGTCACCTTGGGTCATCGTATGCGATTTGATTTGCCGGGAGGAAAGACGCTTAATCGAGACCTCGAAGACGTGGGCGAGGTGGACCTCTTGCGACTCCAATGCTGATAACTTTCTCATCCGAAGTCTGATGGAGACGAGTGAGATGGCTCTGGAAAGAAGACATCCGGGGCTACAACTTTATCTTTAATGGTCTTCTTCAAATTCGGAGTCTAAGAGGGGAGAACGCTGGATTTAATATCGTAGTCCAATTCTGTCAAGATTTCATCACAAGTGGGCCGAATTTGAAGACTTGTTTTGGGCCCATTTTGGGCTTTAATTGTAATTTCGTGGCTGAGACATTTTGGGGGGATAAATCTTGTATATAAGCCTTTGCTTAGATATTTTAGGAAGATTAGATATTTTAGAAGGATTATTAGATATTTTTGGTAACAACTATCCACTAACTCTTAGTTTTGGAAGAGAACTTGGCTCACCATTGTTGGAGTTTGTAGAGAACTTGAAGGAGAACTTTTGGAAGCTTGAAGATCATCTTGAGCTTTCTCTAACCCTCTCTTTTATGTTTATGCTTTACTTGCTTCATTTAATGGATGTGTTTAGTTGTGTAGTTGATATGTGTGAGTAGTTGTTTAGTGGGTTTGGTGCCTTGATGGCATCTATTTAGCCAATGGTTTAGTGGGGTTAAAATGCTAAGGTTTGTGAACTAGTTAATGAGTTTAATGCTTAATCTTGATTGATTACCTTGATTATGAACATGATTAATATTAATCGCCGAGAGGGGTTAGGATTAAAGGACCATTTAACTAGTTGAGTAGACACCTATTGATGAGAGATCACCTTAGGTGACTAGTTGTCCAAAGGATGGTGATTATAGTTGGTGTTTAGTTAGATTAGATGGCTAATTTGTCGCGAGAGCATGGTTAGTTCATCTAAGTCTAGTTAAGAATCGATTTAGACTAGTTTGTCGCGAGAGCGTTGATTAGTTGCCTTCGAAACATCCGGACCATGTCATGAACTTAATAAACCCCATAAGCCATTTGGTTATTTAGTTTGTCATTGGTACCTTGCTCACTCTTATTTTATTTGTAAAATCATCTTATTTAGTAGTAGTGTTATTTCTACTAATAGTTTGTGTGTTTAGACTTGACAAACCTTCTCATTTAGTCCTAGACTAGTGGTGAAGTCGAGTTTGCGACCTAGAACTTAGTCCTTGTGGGACGACATTCCCTTACTTACTCTTTATTGCAAAGGGGGGGGGGGGTGAAAATCCTTCCTTTTAATTGGCACCATTGCCGGGGATTAAGTACTAGACGCTTAATTTGACTTACGAACTTGGATTGGGATATTTATTTTTTGTTTACCTGGTTACTGTTACTTAGTGCCTTTGTTGTTTGTCTTACAAGGTACTTATTTGTCGCATGCGCTCAACTCGCTCAACGAACAACATTCCGATCGGAGTAGACGTTGACATTGGATACTTAGAAAGGGTATTGTGACAAGAGAGAAGGACACAAGCAAGTATGAATCAACAACCTCATGTGCAAGAAGCTCAACAAGGAGCTCCGCAAGGCGATGCGCAAGGAGTTGGAGTTCCTCGAAGGTCTCTCATGGACTATGCTAGGCCCACCTTGAGAGGGGCAATGTCTGGAGTTCCTAGGCCTGCTATTCAAGCTAACACCTTCGAGATCAAGCCAGCAGTGATTCACATGCTCCAAGCTTCAGTCTAATTCTATGGATTACCGAATGAAGATCCCAACGACCATATTGCTAATTTTCTGGAGATAGCCGACACCTTCAAGCACAATGGAGTTACCGACGATGCTGTGAAGCTGAGGTTGTTCCCATTTACCTTGAAGGACCAAGCAAAGATATGGTATAAGAATCTGGTTGGGACAATAATTACGACATGGGAAGAGCTAGCTAATGCCTTCTTTGACAAGTATTTTCCCTTCTCCAAGACAAATAGACTCACGAAGGAGATTAACATCTTCCAACAATTCGAGAATGAGTCGTTGAGTGAAGCTTGGGGGAGATTCAAGGGATTACAAAGGAGTTGTCCACACCATAATATATCAGAGGAGTCTTTACTCCAAACTTTTTACTTTGGTCTTGGACCCTCTACAAGGGGTACGGTTGATGCCGCCTCCAACAGATCCTTCTTAAGAAAATATAGGGATGATGCCCACCACATCTTGGAGGAGTTGGCGGCTACAAACATTCTAATGGCCAATGAGAGAGCTAGGCAACCGAGTAAGGAGCAAGTAGAAGTGATTGATGTTGATATTGCCTCCTCTATTCAAGCTCAATTGGCTTTGTTGGCAAAGAAGGTTAATGATCTAAGCTTGAAGAAAAGCAATGGGGCGGCTGTGCAAACAAATTGTGAAGTTTGTGGCAATGTTGGCCATGAGATGAATGAGTGTGCCATGTTGGGCTCTTCTATGGAGCAAGTGAATTTCGTGGGTGGCCAAGGGCAAGGAGCAAATAGGATGGGAAACAGCCCATATTCCTCTACTTATAATCCCGGTTGGAGAAATCATTCGAACTTCTCTTGGAGGGGTACCGGAGGAAGTAGTGGAAATAACATGGCAATTGTTCCGGATAAAGGACTTCCTCTTCGTAATGCACCTCAAGGGCCTCCTCCGGGTTTCCAACCACGTTTCTCTCTGATGGATCGGATGGGAGCTATTGAGGAGAGGATCGACAAGATGGACAAGTTCATACAAGAAGTCGGAGGGGTGGTTAGTCAACAAGGGCAAATTTTGGCCATCATACAACAACAAGGATCAAGGCAAGATAACCTTGAACAAATCCTCAAGGGTCAAGCAACCGCCATGCATAATATGGAGAGGCAACTTGGACAAATAGCAAATGCAAGTGCCCACAGAGCGTCCGGTTCTCTTCCAAGCTCCACGGAGGCTAATCCTCGAGGAAATGTGAGTGCAATTACCTTGAGGAGTGGCAAGGAAACCATTTGTCAAGAGACGAGCCCGAAATTAAGAGAAAAGTATGTGGAGGCCAATGAAAAAGAGAAGAATGCCAAGGAAAATAAAGAGGTGGAGAAAGAGAAAAGTCATTTTGCTGAGATTGAGGAAGAAGAGGAGTACGTGCCACCACCACCTAAAGCTCCTCGACTACCATTCCCTCAAAGAGTGAAGAAGAAGAATGTGATGGATGACAAGTTTATTGGCTTCATGGAGAAGATGAAGAACATCCAGATCAGTGTTTCTTTTCTTGAGATGTTGGATCAATTGCCGCAATACTCAAAGTTTCTCAAGGAACTCATCACAAAGAATAGGAAGTGGAAAGATGGAGAGATGGTAGCCCTCACGGAGAAATGTAGCTCTCTCATCACCAAAGATCTCCCGACAAAGCTAAAAGATCCAGGGAGTTTTACTATTTCTGATTTTATTGGTGATGTTGAGTTTCCCAAGTGCTTATGTGATTTAGGCGCTAGCATTAATTTGATGCCTTTGTCTATCATGAGAAGACTTGGCTTGAGTGAGGTGAAACCCACTTCTATGCGTCTCCAATTGGCGGACCAAACCATAAAGAGGCCATTCGAGGTTGTGGAGGATGTCTTGTTGAAGATTGATAAGTTTATCTTCCCCGTGGACTTTGTGGTGTTGGATTTCGAAGAGGACAAGAGCTGTCCACTAATTCTTGGCCAACCGTTTCTCAACGCGGCACGTGCCTTGGTGGACGTACATGAAGGAAGATTGGTCCTCCGAATAGGGGAGGAGAAAGTTGAGTTCAAGATGTCCAATACAATGCACCACCCTCTTAATGAAGGCGTGTGCATGAAGCTTGATATGGTTGATGATGGTGTCCTCAAGTTGGGCAAGGAGAGCTCAGTGAAGATTGAAGATGGAATACACGACAAGAATGATGGAGCACAAGATGAGGATGACTTGGAAGAGTTCGTGGGAGAAGCTTATAAAAAAGGTCACCATAAGGATTTGAAGCTTGATTTGAAGTATCCTACTCCACCTTCCATCATTAAGGCTCCAAGCTTGGAGTTGAAAGAGCTACCCTCCCATTTACGATATGCATTCTTAAAGGATGAAGGAAGAATCCCCATTATCATTTCCAACAAGCTCTCTAAGGAGCAAGAGGAGATGGTGCTTGAAGTTGTTAACAAACGGATTAAGGGCATGGCGTGCCAAAAATCTGTTATGAAGGGGATAAATCCTGACATAATGATGCATTACATCCACTTGGAGGAGGAAGCCAAGCCCGGAGTGGAAAGGCTTAACAAGGAGGATAAGAAAAAGAAACATGACGCCCACATCGGGAAGAAGGAGTTCAAGGAAGGTGATCAAGTGCTACTCTACAACTCCCGTTTGAAACTTTTTTCGGGAAAACACAAGTCCAAGTGGAGTGGACCTTTCAAGGTGGTAAAATTTTTTCCATTTGGAACCCTCAAATTGGAAAGAAGCAATGGAGGAGTGTTCAAGGTGAATGGCCAAAGGTGCAAGATTTTCCATGGTGGTAATATGGAATCGACAAGCGGAAGTGCACTCCGTCACCTCACCCTCCAATGCATGAACAAGGGAAGTGAAGTCAAGCTAACGACTATAACTTAGCATATTTTTGTATTGTCTTTATATTTGTCATTGTCTATATGTGTTTTGCTTATTACGTTTGTTCTTATAATTTTGAAGTGTTAGTTTCATGCTTATGGTCTCTCTCACATTTTGAAGGTGATTTGGACGGTTGGATGATCGACAAGACACATGGGGGCGTAGCCCCCGCCGTCCCAAAATGGTATGACCTATGGCTCAACGAAGAGGAAAAATTTCTGGCTTGGCGGACGCCATCTTCCCGGCGTACGCCAGCTAAGTTACAGGGGGGCTCGAGCATTCAAGAGTTGGCGTCCTGCCGTAGAAAGGCCATATCTTGGTGCTCGAGCATCCGCTGGAGCTGATTCTTGTTTCTATGGAAAGCTAAGAGGTAGGCCTAAAACTTTGTAGTTGATGATTTCTTCTAATTCGGGATGAAAAGAGTCTCAAATCGAAGGAATATAAAGGCCACTGTCTTAAAAAATCTCTGTAAGTCCACTACTTGAAAAAATCTGAAGGCCACGGTCGTGCCCATCAAGGTCACATCAAGGCCACGGTCGTGGCAAACTCTCTGTAAGTCAGCATAGAGGAAAAATGCAGAGGCCACGGTCGTGGCTCAGCCAAGCCGAAACATGCCACGATCGTGGCTCATCATCAAAGGCCACGGTCATGACCTAGCCTGGCGCTATCATTAGTAAATCGGCCATATCTTGGTGCTCGAGACTCGGATTGAGGTGATTCTTATTGCTACGGAAAGCTAAGAGATAGGCCGAAAACTTTGTACTTTATGAATTCTTCAAGTTCAGGGTGGAAGGGGTCTCAAATCTTTGCCAACTAAACCTATTAGAATCCTACCTCCTAAATCCTCCCAATCCACGCAAATGACCGATGGAACGATCCGGATACAACATCCCGCCACCACCACCTTCTCCACCTCAAGACTAAGGGGAGTTTCTTAGCACTTTATTTTTCTTTAATTAAATTTTTTTTTAATTTTTGTTAATTATTTTTTATTTTTGTCTTCGTGATGTCTTGAGTTTGTTTTATGTCTTTGTGATGTCTTGTTCTTCATGTTTGTTTGATGTTCTTGCTTGGTTCGTATTGCATATGTTAGTATAGTTCAATTGTTTAGATGTATATGTGCTCCCTACACCTTGAGGACAAGGTGTTCTTCAAGTGTGGGGGTGTGGTTCCACTTAGGAATCCTTTATGTGTTTAGATCTAGGTTGTTTTGATTAGGTTATGATTTGGCATGAATTTTTCAAAATTTGACCCCCTTCAAAATTCTTTAACTTGTGTTAGAAGCATACCACACATCTAGTTAGGAAATGAACTCGAGCACAAGGCCTAAGAACTTATAGAAACCTCACCCTTGGTTGCTTAGACTAGTGGTCTCACTATGTAGATTAGACTAGAGGGTTGATGAGTGACCTTGTGAGAAACTTTGAGCCGAAGGAGGAGACAACCGTCTTCATTTATTCATGAGGTGCCTACATGAGTTCGGTTGATCGAGGTATCCTACTAGTACTTAACATGGTCTTGGTTGTGTGGCGTTAGTGAATGACGGGGGCTTATCCTTTGAAATTGAGCCTAGAGCTTTACAGCCAAGAACCTTTATATCCATTGTTTTAACCCATTGAGCCTAGCCATTCTTTGATCATATTATATGTAAAACCAACTTTAAGCTTTATATCCACCATCCTCCCGACCTTTGTTCATCCGATCCGAGGACACATAGGTTTACACCTTTTGGGGATGTTATTTATTGAGTTTAGTTGGTAGCTTAGTGTTCATGTGGGTTAATTTATTGGGAATTTAGGTAGTTGAGAGACCATACAAAGAAGCCGAGTTTTTGCCTAGAAAATGCCAAGTTTGTGTTTGTAGAAAGAAAGAAATAAAAAAAAGAAAAAAAAGGAAAAAAAAAGAAAAGAAAAAAAAGGAGAAGAAAGAAAGGGAAGTGAAGGTTGAATAAGGCATTAATTATTGGCATAACTCATGCTACGCGGTCTTAGGAAATGGGTAAATTTTGAGAGTGTGCTTTAATTATTTATGGTGAGGATGTTTAGAATAGACGAGAGACTAGAATGCTTTGGCAACAAGTCCTCGGATTGGGTGGTTTAACTACTATCCATATATATTATCTCACCAATACCTTAGCCCCATTACAACCCAATTGAAAGTCCCCTGTTCACGAGCAACCACACGACTTTGAGACACTGTTGAGTAGGACGTAGGATATTTTGAAAGACATCGGTCATGTACGCGAGAGATAGGAAGTTGGCTACTTACAAATCGTGAGCTTAAAATTTCCGAACCTCTGAGTGGTTAACCTTCTAGTGTCTTTTACATAGTGATAACACTTGATTAAACCACCGAGTGGTGAGGTATCTACCGGGTCTTACTCTTTGTGTTTGGGTTGATGAACTAGCAAGGTTGTGGGGTGGTCTTTTTGATGTGAGTTTGAGATTTTGAGGGGAGTCAATTTGTGAACTTGTCATGCCAAGTCTATTCCTTGCTGTATTTTTCCTTGTTGTGTGATGTTGTTTTCGTTTTTCATGTGTTGAGCTTTGCTTGGGGACAAGCAATGATTCAAGTGTGGGGGTGTGATGAGTGTGGAAACACTCATCTTTTGTGTTTATTTTAGAGTAGATTTACCGTTGTTTCTATTGCTTTTGTTTGTTCTTCGTTGTCGTAATGTCATTTATCGTGCATTATTTGTTTTTAGCGTAGTCTTTTGTTTTTATTGTGTTTTCTTCATGCTAGGAGATTTGGTGAGGTGAAGTGGAGGAAGTGAAGTCACCTTGGGTCATCGTATGCGATTTGATTTGCCGGGAGGAAGGACGCTTAATCGAGACCTCGAAGACGTGGGCGAGGTGGACCTCTTGCGACTCCAATGCTGATAACTTTATCATCCGAAGTCTGATGGAGACGAGTGAGATGGCTCTGGAAAGAAGACATCCGGGGCTACAACTTTGTCTCTAATGGTCTTCTTCAAATTCGGAGTCTAAGAGGGGAGAACGCTGGATTTAATGTCGTAGTCTAATTCTGTCAAGATTTCATCACAAGTGGGCCGAATTTGAAACTTGTTTTGGGCCCATTTTGGGCTTTAATTGTAATTTCGTGGCTGAGACATTTTGGGGGGATAAATCTTGTATATAAGCCTTTGCTTAGATATTTTAGGAAGATTAGATATTTTAGAAGGATTATTAGATATTTTTGGTAACAACTATCCACTAACTCTTAGTTTTGGAAGAGAACTTGGCTCACCATTGTTGGAGTTTGTAGAGAACTTGAAGGAGAACTTTTGGAAGCTTGAAGATCATCTTGAGCTTTCTCTAACCCTCTCTTTTATGTTTATGCTTTACTTGCTCCATTTAATGGATGTGTTTAGTTGTGTAGTTGATATGTGTGAGTAGTTGTTTAGTGGGTTTGGTGCCTTGATGGCCTCTATTTAGCCAATGGTTTAGTGGGGTTAAAATGCTAAGGTTTGTGAACTAGTTAATGAGTTTAATGCTTAATCTTGATTGATCACCTTGATTATGAACATGGTTAATGTTAATCGCCGAGAGGGATTAGGATTAACGGACCATTTAACTAGTTGAGTAGACACCTATTGATGAGAGATCACCTTAGGTGACTAGTTGTCCAAAGGATGGTGATTATAGTTGGTGTTTAGTTAGATTAGATGGCTAATTTGTCGCGAGAGCATGGTTAGTTCATCTAAGTCTAGTTAAGAATCGATTTAGACTAGTTTGTCGTGAGAGCATTGATTAGTTGCCTTCGAAACATCCGGACCATGTCATGAACTTAATAAACCTCATAAGCCATTTGGTTATTTAGTTTGTCATTGGTACCTTGCTCACTCTTATTTTATTTGTAAAATCATCTTATTTAGTAGTAGTGTTATTTCTACTAATAGTTTGTGTATTTAGACTTGACAAACCTTCTCATTTAGTCCTAGACTAGTGGTGAAGTCGAGTTTGCGGCCTAGAACTTAGTCCTTGTGGGACGACATTCCCTTACTTACTCTTTATTGCAAAGGGGGGGGGGGGGGGTGAAAATCCTTCCTTTCAATGTCTTCTTTCAGCACAACCTTTGACCAGTTTTGTCCCTTTTGAGGAAGGGTTTGAAATCGTATGTGGAAATTCGTGTGTTTGGATGCAACAATTACCTTTCTCAGATGCCCTTCTTAGTCCCACCGAGCGTGCCAAAAAACTGTTGCCGATAAATTATTGTAGAACGTCGGAAATGATCTTTAGAACGGGTCTGGAGTGGTCGTCCCAAAAGTGATTCGAACGAATAGGGAAAGATGAAAGAAATATGGAGAGCAAGAAGAAAAGAATTAGATTAGAGTAGGTAGGAGAGAAAAGAATTGATAGAGGAGAAAGAACTTTATTGAAAATATGGGGGAGAGGGGGAAGGGAAAAACATAAAGATAAAACCTATAGGCTACATAAGATAAATGATATGAATATTTGATGTTTGGTTTATGGGTCTCTTCTCTTATGCTCAAGCTCCCATTATATAGAAAAAACTAACCCAATCCCATACAAGAAAATCCTAGGCCGTATTCAATATAGGAAAAACCTAACATAGCCCCGACCTAATAAAGAAAAACCTACTGCCAAAACTTCCAACCCATGTTCAACCTTCTTCTGTACCAAATTTGGAGAAGTTATAAACTAGAAAGTTCTAGATCTTCGTCTTATCTTTCTGTAGCTTTTTGAATTATATCAATCAGATATACAAGTAGAAAGATACAACTATTTTACTGAGATAGAGTCAAATAATTCCGTAAATTAATTTTTCGTTCCAACAACATGAAAAGAAGGAATCTTGGTTTTGATGATGCCTGTAGTTTATGCAACTTAGGACCAGAAACTATTTTTCATATCTTGACTGAATGTACTCATGCTAGAACTACTTGGTTGATTAATCAATTAGGTTTTAGATCTGTCTTTCATCTAAATTTAGACTTCAAGGAATGGTTGTCTAGGTTAAGATCAAAACTGATGCAGTTTCACGCTAGTAATCTATGCTCATTACTTTGTTTTGTTTGCTTGCAGATTTGGAAAACCAGAAATGAAACCATTTTTTATGGTGTACTGCCCCAACCAGCAACAACAATGACCAAGGCAACCAGGTATTGGCAAGAATGAATTACTATGAGGAATATTCAGACCAAACGAGCCTTACCAGCTCATCCTATCCAAGGTTGGCAACTACCTCAGGAACACGAGGTGATAGTTAACATGATACTTCCTGGCACATGAATGATGAAAGTGCAGGTTTTGCAGCAGTTGCTAGAAATTACAGAGGCCATATAAATGGTCTAAATGAAGTCACTCAAGCAGCATCAGCTCTGGAGGCTGAGATCAAAGCTATCAAGCTGGACATACAGCTTATCTCGGATAGTTTTGACAACGTGAGCGTGACCCTAATGTCTAATTGTAAGACTGCCATGGAGATTATCAGTGGCAAGACGCACTCGATTAATTGGAGAGTTAAAAATGATACTATTGAGGCTAGATTAGCCCTTGCCTAATTACCTGAGTATAATTTTCGATTTATTCCTAGATTGGCGAATGTAGTTGCCAATTGAGTTACTGCCAGTTCTAGAACTAGACGATGTGCAACCAATTAGAGCCTTCATCCACTTTCAGAGCTTCAAGCTTTGTTTTGTCAAGACTTCCCCTCGTGAGGATTTAATATAAATACGATGGTCTATTTGTTTCTGAAAAAAAGGTATCAAAGCATAGAAAGGCCAATTTTAAGGAATGAAGATGGGCAGCCTGACCCATTGCCAAATCATCAAGGGAATGAAGGCCAACGAAGAAAGGAATTCGTGCATCAGGAACCTTTCAATGTATTAGCACAATTTTTGAGGCGACATATACTTTCTACTACTAATGGATGTAAAATAATAAGTGCAACTATTCGCCAATTTGAAGAGTATTTTTCTTAAATACAATCTACTTATAGAAGAGAATCAAGACGTCGATAAATTCAGAAAAGTCTAGAGTTGAAGTCTTGAAAAATTGAGACATCATATAAAATTTATCATTAAAAAAATCGATAGAATTGATTTTAAAAAAGTCAACCGGTCGGTGTGAAAAATAAGTATATCGTAGAGAAATGAAAGACATTGATTTCTAGGCCCAATTCGTCCAGAAAAAAATGAACTCTTGCAAAGAACTTATTCCATTTGTACCCAATTGTCATTGCATTGACCAAAAGAGCATCATTACAAGGAAAAGAGGCTCAATTAAGGCCTCTAAAACACACAAACAACAACAAGAAGAAAAAAATTACATCAGACAAAAAGCCCGCAAAAGTCAACGCACCTAAAAATAACCAATTTCCCTATACCAACCACTCCAGACAAGACAAAAGTGGAATACAACATGTTCAGTTGACTTTCAACCTCCCACATCAAAAAAGGGACAGCACATTGCAAGCTGTAAGTTTATAAATAAATATTCTAATAACAGGAGGGTAATTAAATTAACATGGTCAATTTTTAAATTAACCATGCAAAAAAATATATAACCCATCCTGCAAAATCAATTTACCTTACAGCAAACAAGCTTAAATGAAAAGGGTTTAAAGGTGGTGGACCATGCAGGCAATTGTCATCAAAAGAAAGGGAAATTTAAAGAGAAATGGGTAATTTTGGACTTGATTGTATTTTAATTAAATTTGAGGATGGTTTATGGTAAATGTCGGATTATATTGGGGAGGCTTGTTCAGATGAACAGTTCCAGAGCTGACTTTAGAGTCTCCGCTAGTTCCTTCACTGACATGCTGAATTCGAGGTCCATCTGCAATTGGAAATTGGAGAATTAGACACTTCACAAAATATGTTACACAATTCAAACGATGTCTGTTTCCATATTTACGGACAATAACTAATACACAGTTGAGTGCTATCGGATTTCGAACGGTAGACAATTCGAGAGATGTGCTAATATTAACATGATCTTGAGAATTACCTGAGCAATAATGGTCACATCAAGAACACAGCTCCCAAATGTGAGAACACTGCTGTTGATGACACTTAAGTGGAGGTTCTCAATCTCAGACACCACCTTCTCCAACACCCCTCTCCTCTTCTCACAGTGGATCCTTACTAGGACATGCCTGTCACAGAACCTTGCCTCGATCTCGGGCAGTGGCTCGTCGAACGGGCCTCCGGAGAGGCTCACGTCCGACGAGGACTTTCCGCTGTCAAGAAAGAGCTTAGACTTCTTAACAACCACAGCAGCTTCCATGGTCTTCCTCTTTGTTTGCTCCTCAAGGGTATTGACCCTCTCTTGCAGGTGTTTCAAGTACTTGATTGCATCTCCAAGCACCGAAGCCTTGTCCATCTAAAAATAACATAACCAACAACAAAAGTTAATTAGTTTACACTAAGCAACGACTAATCCAGGTTCGACCTGAAAGAGTTGATCAGTTTACTTCATTTGAAGCTAAATGTGACATTATAGTAATCAATAGAAGAAATCTCTACCTTTTTGAGGCCTGGAACTATAGCAGACAGGGCAATGAACCTCTGGCTGAGCTTTTCCCTTCTCTTCCTCTCAGCTAGAATGTGACACTGGCTATGCGAAATCCTCTCGCTCGAGCTGATCCCCTTAGCGCCTTGGCCCGCCTTGAACACAAGATTCTGGTCCCCGGTCGAGCCCGGAGAGACCAACATATCAGCGAAGATATTGGTGTTGGAGATTTCCTGCTTAGGCTTCAGGACTAGCAAGTGATTCGAGTTCGGAAAGGCGAGCACGGGAGGCGAAGCAGCATGTTGAGTGCTTGGTAGGTGATGATGATGATCAGGTTTGACAGTGTAGCCATTTGGTTTGAAATGCTTTGCAGGTCTTGGAAGGTCTGGAAAGGAGAAAGGATGGGTGATGGTGTCTCCAAATGCAGCTGTTAACTGTGGTAAGCCTAGATCATGCTCAAGGCAGGCCATATGCCACTGGTTGAAGCTGGGATCTTCCATTACCTGTAATTCAGAGTCGAGCACGGTTAGACTCATAAATACATGCATGTCTGCTCCATTCACGAGGTTTCAACTCGAGACTTTGTTTTAGAAATGTTGCAATGGAAAGAAATTTTTTTTTGTCTTACCAGCTCCGGATACCCTCTAATGGAAGAAATCTCCATTTGCTAGAAAGCTTCTCTCTGATATGGAAAGATCCAGCAGAGGAGATTAACCTGGTGCAAAGATCATCACCATAACATTGTCAAAATCCAACCAGACACAATGATGCAAATCCATATTCCAGATAAGAAAGAGGACCAAATAACATGATATAGCCTTTGGAGTTAAAATTAAAAACCCGACACTAGTCGACTCTGAATTAGTTATCGTCATTACAAAGAACTCTCACCCTTCAAATTGTGCACCAAGAGTGAATGAAGGCTTCTCCTTGGGTCACAAAACCTCCACAAAAGCTGGAGCTGTCTCCTGCTGGTCCAAGTCTTATAGCAACTATTAATTCCTAGTCACCAATCTATCACTTTCAAGAACCACCGAGTAATTAAATTGTTATTCTAATTTAATCAAAATGTTTTAAATATTTGAGAATGCATCACTTTTAAGTATTTGTTGAAATAGTTTTGCTAACTTTCAAAATTACCACGGTTCAAATTTGAATTAGTAAACAAGCACTTAGAATACTATTCTAATTTAATAAAAAAGTTTCGAATATTTGAGAATGCGTCACTTTTAAGTATTTGTTGAAATAATTTTGCCAATTTTCAAAGTTACTACACAGCTCGAACTTGAATTAGTCAATGAACACTTAGATTGTTATTCGATTTAGTCAAAAAGTTTCGAAGAGAATGCATCACTTTCAAGTATTTGTTCAAATAGTTTTGCAAACTTTCAAAATTACTACACAGCTCGAATTTAAATTAGTCAATCTAAGTTATAAAAAAAACTCTCTATTTCACGGGTCACCAATGTGAAAACGCCAAAGAATTTTTCTCCATTATGGTAGGTATAGTTTAATTGCATTATGGGGCTACACCTTAAATTATTTTTTAGTTCAACATTTCTTAATTGTTAGGTCGATTTTTGCTGACTTAATCATGTTTTACTCTAAAAGTTATTACAAAAAAGGTTGTTTTTTTGTCATTTTGTGGACTTTTGATGACATTGGCATATACCAACTTGCCGTTGAAATTTTATAAAGTATCCACCAAAATAACAAATTGGTACTATATTAATAGTTTATACTCATGATGAAGCTGTTGGTTCACATCGGTGACCTATTTTAATGTATAAAAAAAATTCAGCAATCTCAGCGTATCTTTCTTTAATAAATGTTTATTGATATTTGATTACATTTTCCTCTACGGAGAGAACTTGTGTGATAGGATGGATTTGATTTATAAAATTCAAAGATATAATTCGGCAAGCAACAGGTTTCACCAATTGTTGGAAGCTGGTGCCGCGATGTCCTTTGGATTTATTAGTGTATTGTGACTATGACATTGCTGGTTAGTTGTGTTTTTTTAGGGTAAAATTTTATACTATGATATATGTTAGAGTTTTAATTCTATATTTTCTAAATATTTATAATATTTTGTGTCGTTAAATTGACAAGTACTTTTTAAATATTTAGAACGCGTTGTAACTCCTAATTCTTCAATTAAATTATAAAATTCGGAAGATGGTTTTATCGAGAGCCAACCTGGTGGTCATAATAAACAATTAATTGAAACGATTGAGTTTACATTTTGATGGTTTTGGGCATGAAAATCATCGGTAGATGCTGGTCGGCATTGAATTAGAGCTTTCTTTTTGACTTATTGGGACTTCTAGAACCGACAAGGGCTGTCTGGTTGACATGCAAATTGTCTTTTTCGAAATCTCTTCGGCCATTGAAGCCGAGCTCCATGCAATCAAAGATGATGCCCGATATGTGAAGCTGCTACATCCCTACACAAGGGTCATCTTAGAATCTGATTGTAAAGTTTTTTTCTTAATTGTCTCAACTTTTTATTCTTCGCCTTTGATTGATTGGAACATGGAGCTAGTTGTATTGGAAGTCCAATTTTTTACTTTAGAGTTTATTATGTGTAAATTTGTGCATGTTCTTAGAAATGCTAACAGTATTATAAATTGGCTAGTTATGAAAGCTAGACTACGATCTCACTCGGAGGATATTAAAACATATCCTTAATATCCTCCTCTAATATCCTCCCAATGAGCTCAAATGAACTACTTTTGTATGATTGCCGTACATTAATTTCTAAGCTTTTTCAGGACTTCTAGAACCGGTGACGTGGCGGCCGGTCAATGAGAACACTTGGAATTAATTTTTTTTGAGAGAAACACGAACCAATATATAAAAGCTCTTAAGTGGGAAAGTCAGCAAATAGTAATACATCAAGTTCAACGGGATGGACAACAAACCAGTCCTCTGGGAGCACACCCAATCTAACCTGCTTGCAAAACCAATCAGCTAATTGGTTCAAAAGTCTTGGAATGAAGATAAGCGAACACAAAGGTGAATTCTCCAACAATCCACGGATACGGATGACAAGGTCTTTGACTTGCCAGTGGATATGAGTTGTTGGATTATTTACAAAGGAGTACGCCAGATAACAATCAGTTTCAACCTCCGAGGAAACGGCATAAAACTTCCGCCCTATGGAAAAAAGTACAAGTTCAATAGCCATAAGTTCAGCCTCAAGTGGAGAGGATGCAAGTCTTGCATCGATTTGACCTTCAATGATAAAGCCTAAGTGGTTACTTACAATCGCCGGTTCAACACTTGGAATTAATTGGCCACAGCATCTCGACGCATCTTGTTGGGCCGGTGCGGCCCGTCAAAGCCGACCCATTATGGGGCTTAGATAATCAGATATAATGTGTTCTAGCACTCAATTGATGACTTTAGTGTATTTACTGTAGTTGGTCCGATAAATGAGATATTAGGAGAATTATTCAGATCTATAATGATATGTTCTTAATTAATGAGTAAGTACATATATAGTTATCAATATAAATTATGGAATTGGTGTTTTAGAGTAAGCAAATACTTCCTGACCGAAAAAAAAGAAAGCAAGCAAATACTTTAAATTGGATTGGCGCAACTTTTGACATGAATATTTATAATTCACCCATGTTTTTTTTTGAATGGATAATTCACCCATGTTCGGCTACTGGAGTTGGACTTCCATGAGAAAAAATTACTATTAATAATCCTTATAAAAACACTATTAATGGTAGCCGCTAAGGAATGGCTCAGGGATCAAAGGAGAAACAGGGCATTGGAAGATCCAGCACCCAGAATCTAAAATTAGGGTTGTATTTTAAAATAGGGAAAAGTTTATTTATACTCTTTGATATTCAAAATTTTGACATTTTAATAATACGGTAATATTTTTTTCTTGTTATTCGGCCACCTAATATGTCTATGAGGTAGACTGTCACCTCTATTATTTTTCATTAAAAAATGATTTAAAAGAGTAAAATCCTTTGTGTATCTCTTTCCTTTCTCTCCTCTCGCACTTTCGTTTCCCGTATGCAGATCCATCTCTCCATCTTTTCGTTCCTATTTTAAAAATTGTAAAACTAAAGATCGCCTGCTTTAAAGAAAGCATTTGGACGGTTGGAATTTATTATATAAATAAAACGTTACCCTGCAACCGCCAAGGGTTTCGTGGTGTAGTTGGTTATCACGTCAGTCTAACACACTGAAGGTCTCCGGTTCGAACCCGGGCGAAGCCATTCTATTATTATTATATTTATGATGATGTTCTTTTACCATCAATTGGCACACAGGGATTCGTTTTTCCTACTGGTTTTTGTCCAGGCTAGATAAACGTTCGCCAAAGGCAAAAAAGAAATTCTGCCTTTGAAATCTATAATAGAAAGGAGATGACAATCTTATGATATCCTGGTTCATACCTACTTTCGGATAAAGGAAACACCCTTCTGAATGCTACCCTCCAGCTCTTTCTTGGCCTTCTCTAACCCAATCCTGTCGAAAAATCCGGATCATAAGAGCATCAGTTTCCTAATGGGTGTTCGTTATCGGATAGTGCAGCAAATTTTTACTTGGTTTTGTAACATCATACCTCTCGTACTCGTTAAGGGGACCGAGCTGATAGACTTCCTCAGCTCCACTGCGACCGAGTCTAACCTTCGATGCGAAGAACGGGACTCTTCGACTAATCGGACTAGTAGATATCCGAGTATCTAGTGTATCGACGAGAATGTCATAAACCAATGCATTTGTTACTATAGTCCGGAGGACCAACTTTGGATGTCCCGAAAGGAAGAAAAGACGGTAGAATCTCAAAGGCAAACGACACAGCTCAGCTACCGGCTCCCAGCTCCAACAAAGCTTCTCCCAGAGTGGACTTTCTCTGGTAAATATTTAATAAACCAAAACCCTTAACTCTCTCACCACCTTGATAGTTATCGTTAATCCGTGCCAGAATTAATAGAAGTACTAATACGTGAATGCTAAAAATTACCGTGATGGTTTACCACTGGAATTCGGATGAAGCTAGGGTTGGGGGATAAATTCTTCTTCTGGCATGATGAATGGCTGCTAGACAAGCCATTAAAAGAAAATTTTCCAAGGCTATTCTCGATTACTGTCAAAAATTGAATGTCCCATTGCTCCTAGGATCTGGACAGGGAAATTACCTCTTAAAATTGAATGTTTTTTTTGTTTGACTTTGAAGAGGAAGCTCCTTACAAGAGATGTTCTTATCCGAAGAGGATCGCTCCTCCTTTGGGATGCTCTTTGTCCAATTTGAGGAGAGAAAGATGAAACTATCGAGCATCTTCTTCTTCACTGTGTTTTCTGAAGCTCAATCTGGAATTACTTTGCTAATTGTCTTGGAATCGGTTGGTGCTTGGGTGTTAGCCTAGGTTCGCATCTTGACCAATGGATGGGGCTCGTCCATGATGGTATGATTAAGAAGGTGTGGTTTACACTCTTCGGCGCTATTCTTTGGGGGATTTGGCTCTCGACAAATCGAGCGATTTTTCAAGGAGAGCGATGCAATCGAGAGCACATCCACGAGTGGCTCAGTTAGTCTAATTCTTTAGCGAACTCGTATATGTACTCGCTCCGTACGGAGGACTAATCTTGTATCCAGTATTGTTACTAGCATGTAGATTAGACCTTGTAAATTTTGGTGTTAATAATTTTAATCCATTTACTAAAAAAAAAAAGAATACCGTAATGGAAAACCCCCACAGGCGGGCATACTCTCGGGTTCTTGCACTGTTCTTCCTTCCAGAACAGAATCTACAACTCCAACGCGGCGTAGTGAAGTTCACAAAGATCAAATATATTATATATGAGAAGCAACTAGTAGCTCTTCTTTTTTCGCACCCTTGAGGTTGTCTGCTCCCAGTTTGACCAGGAAAGATCTCCACTGAAACCGTTCCTCAGCTAAATCTATAGAGATAGATCTTGAGTCACAATCGAACGCATGCCAATATAAACAAAGGAATAAAATAGGTACTTTTACAACGTCTTGTACTGTTGGTTACAAGTTTTTTGATAGCGTATCTTATTTTTCGAGAAAAAAACTCTCTTTCAGGGGTCTCCAAAGTGAAAACGCCATAGAATTTTTCTCCATACGGGATGTATAGTTTAAATTGCATTATGGCTGCACATGAAATTAAAAAAAAATTATTCAACATTTCTTAATTGTTAGGTCGATTTTTGCTGACTTAATCATGTTTTATTCTAAAAGTATTTATTAAAAAATGTTACTTCTCTTGACATTTTGTGGACTTTTGAAGACATTGGCATATACCAACTTGCCGTTGAAACTTTATAAAGTATCTAATGCTCAAAAAAAACTTTATAAAGTATCTCCCAAACTAACAAATTGATCCTTTACTTATAGGGAAAATAACAAATTGGGACTATATTAGCAGTGTATACTCTTGCTGAAGCTGTCGGTTGACATCGGTGACATATTTAAATTTATAAAAAGGATTCAGCAATCTCAGCGTATCTTTTGATAAATGTTAATTGATATTTGATTAAATTTTCCTGTACAATAGAACTTGTGTGATATGATGGATTTGATTTATAAAATTCAAAGATATAATTCGGAAAGCAACAAATTCCACCGATTGTTAGAAGCTGGTACCGCGATGTCCTTTGAAATTTATTAGTATATTAACGATTATTACATTGTTAGTTAGTACTTTTCTAAAAGATAGGCTAGTTTAATTCCAAAATTTGGAGGATAGTTTGGTCGACGGTGAACTTACATGGGAGAACCGGTGGCCATAATCATGCAATTAGTTGAAACAATTGATTTTACATTGTGGTGTGTTTGAGCATGAAAATCATCGGTAGATGCTGGTCGGCATTGAATTAGAGCTTTCTTTTTGACTTATTGGGACTTCTAGAACCAGCAAAGGCTGTCTCTTTCGAGACCTCTTCGGCCATTGAAGCCGAGCTTCTTGCAATCAAAGATGATGCTCGATATGTGCAGCTGCTACATCCCTACACAAGGATCATGTTAGAATCTCATCGTAAAGTTTTTGTTGATTGCCTCAACTTTTTTATATTTCGCCATCGGAACATCGAGCTAGATGCGTTGGAAGTAATCTTTACTTTTGAATTAATGATTGTAGAAACTTGTGCACGTTCCTAAAAATGACAACCGTGTCGCGGGTTAGCTAGCAAAACTAAACTAAAATCTATCTCGAAGGATATTAAATCACATTCATCCGAAGAGGTTAATGAGCTACTTTTGTATATAATGAAATTCTAAGCTTTCCCTTTTGGAAAAAGGAATTCTAGAACCGATGAGGTGGCGACCGGCCAATGAGAACACTGGAATTAATAGGCCACAACATCTCGAGGCGTCTTGTTGGGCCGGTGCGGCCCGTCAAAGCAACTCCGATTATTTACAGTATTAGTATGTACATATACAGTAATCAGATATACTGTGTTGTAACACTCAACTAATGTGGTGGGAGTAATTAAAGTGATATTGAATTTAATTTTTACGAATAAACGAATATTATTAAGTAAATTATTCAGATTTATTATGATTTCTTCTTAATTAATGGGATCCAAGTTATTTATACTTGCAGCAACTCCGATTATTTACAGTATTAGCAAGTACATATATAGTTATCGATATAAATTATGGAATTGGTGTTTTAGAGTAGGCAAATACTTTAAATTGGATTGGCGCAACTTTTAACATGAATTTCTATACTTCACCCATGTTCGGCAATTGGAGTTGGACTTTCGTGTGAAGAAATTACTATAAACAATCCTTAAAAAACACTATTAAGGGTAGCCACGAAGGAATGTGTTGGACCTTGGGCCCATCAGGCAATTATTATTGTGCCTGATTAGATGGGCGGGTTGACCGGCCCCATGCCACGTAGGCGCCACGTCAGCGCGACGTGGCGCTGACGCAGTTGCCACCAAAGGTAGCGGCCCACGTGGCACCACGTGGCGGACATGCGGCCCGAAGTGCCACGTGACACGCCACGCGGCGGACATGCGTCCTAGTAGTGCCACGTGGCGCGTTTTGGTGTGCCGGATTTCCCTATAAAAGGGAAAATCTGGCTGGACCAATTGGTAAGTTTGCCCACAACCACTCAATAAGAAAGAAAAAATTATGGATTAGTTTCTGAATTTTGATCAGATTTTCTATAGAGAAAATCTCGTGAAAATCAATTACGAATCTGTTAAAACGTGATTGTAATTCGACTAGCACGAAGACTTTGTGGACCCGAACCTGTGGATCACTTGCTTCAACAAGTAAGTGATTTATTATTAACGAATTAGTTTGTTAATTAAACAGATTTAACACATAATTATTCGTTAATTACGTGTCGAATCTGTCAATTGGTATCAGAGCATGGTTGAAACCATGTTTTGATGATGATATGATGTTTTAATTCAAGTAATTATGTGATTTATTGAGTTAAAAATCGTATTAATTGTGATTTTATGGAAAATCATAATATGTTGGACTTTAATGTAATTAATTTAGAACCAGTGGGACTAAATTGAAATTTTTCCTAAACCACGCGGGCAAATTCGCGCACGCACGAAACCTTAAGGTACCAATATGAAATTGGACCGCTTACGTGGCACCTGCGTGTCATGGACTTTGGTGTAATTTTTGGAAAACTTAAGGATTAATTGGAAATTTGTCCAAAAATCCCCAAATCGACAAAAATCCTAATCGGGCGATTTCGCTCCGAATCGAATTCCGTCGATTTCGTCGAAAATCCGACGATATCGACGCCGTAGATCGACGATAGTCGATTCTCCGTTTTCCCCTCGACGTTTCGATACCACTTTTGTGGATCGACGTCACCGGAATCGCGTGATCGAAGACGACGACGGCGGAGACGCGCGGAACGGAGAAGACGACCGCAACGGAGAACGGCTGCACGACGGCCCGCGAGGCTGCTATGGACGTGCTCGCGAGGCCGAGACGAGTCGATTGCAACCGGCCTTAACCATTGGTTCGCCGCCGTTGCGCGGCGGTCGTAGGCGGAGCGGCGAACGATTTTTCGCCCTTCGCAGTCGGGGAGAGAGAAAGAGAATGGGAAAATATGCGAGAGGCAAAATCATAATTTTACAATTTTCCCGAAAATATTTATACCTGGGTCAAGAAAATCAAAAAATTGGACGGATTGGCCTGGTTTCTTGGTTCGATCTAACCCGATTTACGATCAATTTTGATTTGGACTTAAATTATTGGGTTTTTCCTCTTTTAATTGGATAAAATCAATTTTTATTCAATTAAAATCCAATAAATTGATAAAATTTTTGAGAAATTTTTGTCAATTAGGTTTATTAAAATTATAACAATATTTTAATAAACTTAAAAAGAAAATATTTTGGAACGAGTTCCGAGATATGTTAAATACAACTAAAATCATATAAATTGATCCATCATCAAAAGATTGAAAAATGAGTTTTTCAATCATATTTTGGTCTCATATGAGAATTAACCCATAATTGAATTGCAATTGTTGCAAGATTTGATGACCACTGGAGGAAGGCATCTGAACTTCTGTGCAACAGAACTTCGACAAAAGGTTCTGAAGCACCATTTACCGCTACGTGTGCCTAATGATGACATGTATGTTATCGTTGAGCACATCGAGGCTGTTCACCGGGAGATGCAAGACTGCATCTGGGCCGGAGGGTATGATCATGGAGAGGACTGGCCCTCCATGTTTCAAGACCTCTTGGTTACGCTGAAAATCCGTGAAGATATGTGTGTCTTCTCGAAGCCTGAGTTCAATACCCATAGAGATGCTCTCTATGGGCTGATCCACTATCTCGAGAAAATGGGTCTTCGCAGAGAAATGATACCTTCTCCTGTTCTGGAGCTGCAAAGCGGTTTGATCTTGAACCGCTACCTCGCTAAGGAATACTATTATAGTTTTCCTCCACTCCCGATCATCTGGATTATGGAATCGATCCCGGTTCCAGCGGTGAACTTGGAACTTTCTACCAGATCGTCCTCGCACCCTGTCCCCACAGGATCGTCCTCGGACCAGGATCCATATATGTATCTGGATTCTCCTATCGGATAGCCTGGACATCCGATTCCTGTGTGATTACATGTTATGTTTAACTGTTCTCATGTACATATGTTATTTTTTGGGATTTTTTGTACAATAGGTTGAGACCTTGTCTGAGTTTTTGTGCATGTGCTAGCACACTCAGAATGTATAAATACATGTGCCAAACATGTAATTAAATAAAGATGTTTGTTTAATTGCTTCCACTTGAGTTTACTATTAATGAACTTTAAACGATTGAAGTTTAAGATTAATACTTGAATGGTGAGGGGAAGCATGCCTGCGACCCACTTCGATTTTGAGATTAATCAAGAACTTCATATCGTTAAAAGTTATGAATGTATAGTAAATTGTATCATATTGCCAAATCAAATTTCTAATATGTTCTCATATTAAAAATCCCTATAGAGATGCCAGTTGCTTCTAGATCCATCATAGCTGAGCTAAACCGTGAGTTAAAACTCAACGGTGAAAATTATGAAAATTGGAGCATGAAAATCCAATATGTGCTTGAGGAACAAGAGATTCTTGAGCACATACATGTGATAATGATTGAGCCTGAAGAAGGCACAACTGCTCAACATAAGCGAGATAAGGAAGCTTATGTTATTTGGAAGAGAAAAAACACTACTGCTCGATTGATCTTGTTGAGTTCAATGATGGATGATATCACCAGAAAATTTCGCGTGCATGACAACGCGAAAGAGTTATGGGATGCTCTCAAATAAAAATTCGGAAAGCTTTCAGTGTCGAAGCTGCGTGCTTTGACCATAAGGTTTGACACCTTTAAAAAGCGTCCGGAGGTTCCCATGAGGAAACATTTGAGAGTGATGTCCAATATGATCAGTGAACTAGCAGAGGCTGATCACATACTTACCAACGAGCAGCAGATTCAAGCTGTCATCCGTTCTCTACCACCAAGTTGGGAACAGATGAAGATGAATCTTACCCATTCCGATCATTTGGTAATATTTGATGATGTTGCCAGACACCTTGAGCTAGAGGAAGATCGCCTCCTAGCTATGAAATCCCACCCTGAAGCCCATTCGATTTGTTCGACTGGGAGTGGTGGGAAAAAGAAGAAAGGTAAAGGGAAGGGTAAGTGTAAACAAACTCCAAAGGCTGAAAACCATGGAACCAAGTTGGATGGCTCCAAGGCTAAAAAGAACAAGAGGTTTAACATTTCAAAAGTAAAATATTTTAACTGTCAACAGAAGGGACATTTTGCAAAAGATTACAAGATGCCCAAGCAGGTACATCTAAACTCAAGTGTGAGTAAAGTGTATGTATCCTCTTGTACCCTTCTAACTGAGTCACATTCTATGTGGGTGATTGATTCAGGAGCGACAGACCATATAGCTAGAGACCGTTGTTCGTTCGTTGAGTACAGGCGGTTGCCGGCTGGAGCAAAAACTATTTTTGTTGGTAACAACTCGTACGTGGATGTGAAAGGCCTGGGCACTTGTAGATTACACCTTCGTGGGGGTCGTGCCCTTCTTTTACATGACGTGTTGTATGCTCCAGACATTCGAAGGAACCTGATCTCTGTTTCGGCCTTAATGTCTTTAGGTTTTCGGTTGTCATTTGAGGACGACACCGTTAGATTATTTTTGGATGATGCCTATTATGGCCTTGGATATATATCGAAAGGTTTTTTGATTCTGGATATTGATCCTTGTGAAAGTTTTTCCTTTGTCACTAGTTCAAACTCATCAGAGGATGATATTAAACTATGGCATTCTAGACTAGACCATATCGGTCAGGATCGTTTAAACCGTCTAGCTAAGGCAGGACTGTTGGGCAATATAGAGAAATCTATATTACCTAGTCGCGTATCCTGTCTAGAAGGGAAAAGCACTAGCAAACCTTTCGGTACTGGGGCTAGAGCCAAATTTCCACTACAATTAGTCCATTCTGACATATGTGGTCCAATGAACGTGAGGGCAAGGTATGGAGCATATTACTTCATCACCTTTATTGACGACTATACTAGATATGGTCTGATATACCTAATTTTTCATAAGTCTGAAGCCTTAAACTGCTTCATGACATACATGCATTTTGTTGAGAATCAGAAGGACGGAAAAATAAAGGCCTTACGAACTGATCGTGGCCGTGAATATCTTTCAGATGAGTTCAAAGCTCTATGTATTTAAAAAGGGATTGAACATCAGTTGTCCATTCCCTATACACCCCAGCAAAACAGAGTTGCTGAAAGAAGGAATATAACCCTTCTTGATATGGTTAGATCGATGATGGCAGAGGCAAGTTTGCCTATATCATTCTATGAAGATGCACTCCTGACTGCCGCATACGTTCTAAACCGTGTTTCCTCTAAATCTGTTACAGCCACTCCTTATGAAATGTAGACAGATCGGAAGCCCGATTTATCCTATTTTAAGCCATGGGGGTGTGTGTCATATGTCCATTCTACCTCCAGTACTTTCGATAAATTAGGACCGAGAGGTAGAAAAAGTATCTTTATAAGATACCCAGAGGTATCTAAAGGGTACGTGTTCGTGGGTGAACTGGACAATGGACATGTAACAGAATTTGAATCACGCGATGTCACATTTTTGGAGAATGAATTTCCAAAGTTGGGAGAGGTTAGAAGTGACCTTGCTCTTTATGAGACAAATGAACCAGAATCATCTGGATCACTTCTTCCGAGTGGGAGAATTGAGGAGGAAGATAGAGATTTTTCAACTCAAAATGATCCGGAAGGTCGTGATCTGAGTCCTGAAAGGGAGGTAATTCCTTATTCCAGTGGGAGTACAGTATTTTCACCCATTGGGAGTGCGATTCCTGGATATGATGAATATATGAGAGATATTTTTCAAAACTGGGAATACCGTAGGTCTAGCAGAACTAGCATACCACGCCAACGATTTGATATCGAAGGCGAGGCTAATACGTTCTTGGTATCACTAAAGAAATTTGGTGGTCCAAGTAAAATTCTTCTGGCCATCCTGCAGGATGAAGATGAACCAAAGAATGTATCTGGAGCTTTGTCATCTCCAAAACAAAATAAATGGATGAATGCAATGCAATGCAATGGAAGAAGAAATGTCTTCTATGACCAAAAACCAGGTTTGGGATCTGGTTGACCTACCTAAGGGGCGTAGGGCAATTGGGAATAAGTGGATTCTCAAAATCAAGCGAAATGCAGATGGCAGTATCGAAAGATACAAAGCGCGTTTGGTTACCCAAGGGTTTAAACAACAGGCTGGGATAGACTATGAGGAGACTTTTGCACCTGTTGTTAGATTTACGTCAATTAGGGTCATTTTAGCTATGGTTGCTAACATGAATCTAGAATTACATCAAATGGATATAAAGACTGCTTTTCTCCATAGAGAATTGAATGAAGAAATCTACATGGTTCAGCCTGAGGGCTACATTCAAAAAGGCTGCGAACATAAAGTTTTTAAATTAAATAGATCAATTTATGGCCTTAAGCAGTCGTCTAGACAGTGGTATATTCGCTTTCATAATACGATCATGCAGCATGATTTTATAATGATCACTTCGTGTATGTTAAGCGATCAGGGAAGAAGTTTGTTATCATCACTTTATATGTTGATGACATACTTTTAGCTGGAAATGACATGGGATTTCTTGTCGAAATCAAAGATTGGTTATCTTCCAACTTTAAAATAAAAGACATGGGTGAAGCGGATTACATACTCGGAGTTAAGATTTCGAGAAATCGTTCGAAAAGAATAGTGTCTCTCTCACAAGAGACATATATTTGCAAAGTAGTAAAACGTTTCAATTGTGATCACAGTAACCCAAAGTATGTCCCATTAGTTAAAGGTCATAATTTGTGTAAGGACATGTGCCCAAAAATAGCTAAACAACGTAGAGACATGGAGAAGATTCCTTATGCCAATGCAGTTGGATGCCTGATGTACGCAATATTGTGTACTAGACCTGATATTTGCTATGCTGTTGGAATAGCAAGCAGATATCAGTCTGATCTAGGCAGTGCTCACTGGAAGGCTGTCAAAGGGATTTTGAAATATTTGAATACTACTGCAGAATACTCCTTGTGCTATCAAGGCCGTGACTTGATATTGAGTGACTATACTGATGCTGATTGGGGAGGTGATGTGGATAAGAAAAAGTCTACATCTGGATTCATTTTCTTGTTAAACGGGGATGCTATCTCATGGAGCAGTAAGAAGCAAACATGTGTATCCCTGTCAATAATGGAAGCAGAATATGTAGCTTCAGCTCATGCTGCACAAGAAGCGGTATGATTGAAAAGATTCGTAAGCCATCTCTTCCTGATCAACTCGACGGAGCCCGTGAGTCTATTCTGCGACAACCAGGCGGCTATAGCTTATGCTAAGGATCCTAGATTCCATAGCAGGGCTAATCATATAGATATTAAATTTTACTTTGTTAGAAATTTAATAAAATATAAAGAACTGTGTATGAAATACATATCTACACGAGATATGGCCGCAGATCCAATGACTAAAGCATTACCTCGAGAAGTGTTCGAGAAACATGTTAAGTCACTGGGTTTACGACAGTTTCATTTGTAATCCAATTAGTTAGAATAAAGGATTTTTATTTGGCAATATGAGTTAAATGTGAAACATGTCGGACAGAGAAGTAGCCCACTCACACGGGTGTTTACCTCAGTGGGAGTCAAGAAGTTGATTTCTAGATGAGATGAGGCAGTTATTGGACATACGTAAGTGCATGTCCTATGACGGAATGCCGTCTTGCTCAAGAGCAAGTTTCCTTATGGGATGCAGGAATAAGTTGCTGCATTTGAATTTTTTACAATCCATATGATAAGATATAAGTAGAACTTATCATACTGTCTGTCCTATTAGCCTAGAGTTAAGCTAAGGCTGATACTCTAGTATGGTGTTAAATGACATGTGTTCCTTTAAAAAGAAAAGTACACCGTAACACGTGATTAGTATCATGTGTGCTACTCGACTACTGGATGGGATGAAAATGTTGAGTGATTTCACAATCCCTGGTGTGAGACCAATTTTCGAGAACTGTGATTCCCGAAACCTACCCTTAAGATCCTAAACGTATTCTGGAAGTATAGTCCAGTGCTGCTAGCTTGGAAAGTTCATGAAAAGGTTATGGCATAGCGATTCGACCTGGAAGGGCTGACCAGAAAAACAGGCTGTATCATTATGAAAAGAATATACTTAAGGGAGAAGGAACTCCGTTCATCACATTCTGAGTTTCGTGGTTCAGGTGCACCAATTGTATTGAAAAGTACAATAGTGAACCCGAATATAATTGTTTGAAATCACTGATGTGAACAATGGAATGTGACATGATTGGGCCCAGGCCCATCAGGCCCATTAGTTGGGTTGGATGGGCCGGTCAACCCGCGTTGATCGGCCCGATGCCACGTAGGTGCCACGTCAGCGCGATGTGGCACTGACGCAGTTGCTGCCAAAGGTGGCGGCTCACGTGGCGCCACGTGGCGGACATGCGGTCTGAAGTGCCACGTGGCACACCACGTGGCGAACATGCGGTCCGAAGTACCACGTGTTGCCATGTGGCGTGCCACGTGGCGCGTTTTGGTGTGCCGGATTTCCCTATAAAAGGGGAAATTCGGCTGGACCAATTGGTAAGTTTGTCCACAACTACTCAATAAGAAAGGAAAAATTCTGGATTAGTTCCTAAATTTTGATCAGATTTTCTATAGGAAATCTCGTGAAAATCAATTACGAATCCGTTAAAACGTGATCGTAATTCGACTAGCACGAAGACTTTGTGGACCCGAACCTGTGGACCTCTTGCTTCAACAAGTAAGTGATTCATTATTAACGAATTAGTTTAAAATACAATCATAAGATAAACTGTCATCTCTATTACTTTCATAAAAAAATCATCAAAAAAAGTAAAATCTCTGTGCATCTCTTCACTTTCTCTCCTCGTGCACTTTCGTCTCTAGGGAAAAGGAGGGTTGTATCATCTGATAAACCTTGGGCCTTAGCCAGACCATCTAGTAAAGCTAATTCTAAACAAGATATGAGGAGACATGTCAATCCAAAGTATAAGGAGCATATGGTACACATAGTCGAAGCCTCCGTATTTTTCAAAGAAAGGGTACTATTTTCATAACACAAATACATAAAGTATCTATTTCATTTTAACTATTAGATAGAGACTTATCTTTATACCAATTTAATATCTAAGTTTCTTGAAAAAGTCAACTGAAAAGCATAACGTGAACAAGTGTTCAATTTAGCTCAAGTTGCGCAAGCTTCTAGGTCCATTAATGAAATATCCAATTGTAAATAATGCATACAAAATCCTGGCACTAACATATAATTCAACTTAGTCATAAAGCGTCACCAGGCAAGAGGGCTAGCTGGGGGACGGTAATTTCATAAAGTATCACTGGGAAATTGATATGTTTCATAAAGCGTCAAATTGATTCTCAAACACGAGAAAAATGTGAGGCGCCTAGGCGTGTTTACTAACAAACAACGCGTTGTCAACATCTACTTAGTCACACTACTACTACTACTGCATGGAAGCCTTGGGTAGTAAATTATATTCATGTTATTTTAATTTTAGTATCTCTGAATTTTTATTAAAAAATCAAAATATTAAAATTAAAATACAAATTTAAAAAGACTAAAACAAGAGTGCCACGCGGGGGAAGTGGGAATTTTTCTTAGTTTTAATTTAAAATTCATCATGTTTGGACAATTTTGCTGTTATTTTTTAATTCTGGGATTTTTAATATTTGTGTTTTTTCAAATTTTAATTCATGTTTGAACTTGTACATACCTGGGCCGTTGGGCATAGGATCGCAACTTGATGGGAATTTGGTCTTCTGTGTTCGTTCTGTCAATGGGTGTTCTTGGATCTTTATGCTTAGTAATTGATTTGGAGCTTTTGAGATGTGAAAGAGCTGGGATTTGGACATTTGGGGTTGATTTTGGTGTTCTTAGGTTTTGTTGCTTGCTGGCATTAAGTTATGTTTGTTTTAATAATTTTCCATGGTGATCCTTCTCTCGATATGTGAATGTTGGTGATGAACTTTAGTTTGCACTAGAATCCAGGAGAAAGAGAGAGTTTTTTGAAAAATGATAAACAAATGTATTGTAATGGTAATTTAACACAAACCATGTCATTAAAAACTTATCCCATGGAGTGATGATGTGGCAGTCCACGTAAGACAATGGACTACGTCATTTTGGAAAAAAAAATTGCGGGCACCCGGACTGCTCGGGACCATTTTTTGAAAAAAAAGAGAATAAGTTGGACTTGTTCAATGCATTTTAAACCATATGATACTTAAGTAAAAATTTGTGATACTACAAAGTACTAAAGTGAACTTTTCCTAAAAACAACAAGTATAAATAGTTCAAACTTCAAAATAACAAACAACAAGGTAGAGGAAAAAATAGTCATGGTCACTAATCTTTAATAATTTTGTGCATGGTCACTAACCTAATTTTTTGCCCTTTATAGTCATTCATCTATAGTAAATTATTCTGATATTATTTTTGCTATAATTCTTTTCCTTTTATATTTGTTTAATTACAATTTTTAGGGGGATTAATTACGGTTAACTCATTTTTTATTAGTCATCATGTGTCAAAAAGTTTCTGAGTTTGAGAAGGGGGTCTAAAGAAGGAAGGAGATGAAAGAGAGCCACGTGGAGAGAGAGAGAGGGGGAGAAGAAGAATGATTTTGCATAAATATAAACAAATACGTGATCGTTTTGGAAATTTTTTATTGTGCCAAACTCAGCACCACCAAGGAAAAGTGTTCTGTTGTAGATGAATGACTATAAGGGCAAAAAATTAGGTTAGTGATCATGGACAAATAATTGTTAAAGATTAGTGACCATGATTTTTTTTACTCCAACAAGGTAAGTGAATGACATTAACGTAATGGGTAAAATGCGATAATAGAACCGTTCCTAGATAGAATTCGACAATAATTAATTTTGAATACCCAAATTTTTTAATTAAAAAAATAGGGCTAGATGAATTATGTCTACACTAGATGGTCTGAGCAGATTTAGTCAACGCTTTAGTAAGTTGAAATAAGTTTCTTGACAAATAATCGTATAAAGATTCACATGAACTGAATTTAGAATTCGGATTATTCGGTGTTGACACTTTTTCTTGAAAATAATATAATTGAATATTATCATGTACAGTTTCGAGATTTGATGTTAGAAACTCAACTTACTCTAGGTATGGATCCGCAGCAAAATTATCTTTGTTATGGCGCAAGAAAATAAGAATACGAAACAAAAACAAGAGATTACGTGATTAGGACTTACCATAATATTTTTTTATGAATCCAAATCTTATTAAGTAAATTAAGTCATTTACCAACTGAAAATCCATTTTACTGATGGATTTTTAAATAGTATTGTTTTTCCAATTCAATATCTCCTTTACAAATTAAATCATTTACCAACCGAAGCAACAAGGTAAATGATATTTGACCCCGAGGAGAAAAATGAATGATCCCGGAATTAAGCAACGGGGCCTTATAAAGACGATATCGATCGAGATGGTTGGCGAAAAGAATGGACAGAAATTAACCTCACTGGAAACGGAAAAAATGTTAATTAAATTGGAAACGGAAGAAAGCTGGTCTAAAGCCCTAATTCCTCCCGCACAAGGGAACCAGTCACCCAGCTTCCAAGAGAGAAGAGGGTTTATGATCCCAAAAAACCCTAATTCCTCCTCGCCCTTGTTCCTAAATTAATTGTTGGAGATTGGATTTTTATTAGCCGCGTCAAAGAAAGATAGGAACTTTTTTCTGTTTTTTTTGGGGGGTGTAATTTCAAGGAATGGGGAGTAAGAAAAGGAGCTTAGGATCAGTAGAGGAAGAAGCCCAGAAACCGGGAGGGGCAAAACCCTAATGAGAAGAAGATGAAGAAGCAAAAGGACGGTGGGCTTGACGCTGTTGAGCCGATGGAGACGGAGAAGAAGAGGATGGCATTTGACAAGGAGCGCCGCGGGGCTGCTGCCGTTTCGGGTAAGGACGGGCGGGAGGGTGGTGTTGGCCAGGGTTGCCCAAGTTCCACATTGAGGTTTTTAGGGACTTGGCTGTGGCTGATGTTTCGGTAAGGTCAGCGGCCCTGGCGAGGCTGGTTTCGGAGCTGTGTGCGGTCCATGAGGCGGACGAGAGGGTGGAGGATAAAGGGTTAGTTGAGGGTGGGTTGAAGTTGGAGGCTGAGAAGGAGGATGGGTTGAATGATTGCGCCCCTTCGGTGAATTATGCGGTTAGGAGGCTTATCCCAGGTGCTTCCTCTTCCAGGGAGGTTTGTGGAAATAAATTTAGCTATTTTGTGATTGTTTTGTTTCATCAAATGTGCTGTTTTGACTTCTGATGAAATTGCGTTTTCTTTGGTTTCGTCTTTGGCTTTTGCTTTCAGTGTGCAAGACAAGGGTTTGCTTTAGGTCTTTCCCTACTGGTTAATAGAATTCCCATCATCAAGTTGTACTCCTTTGTCGATGAAGTTGATAGTGGAGCTGGTTGAAGTTTCTTTGTCGATGAAGGGCCAGGTGCGTGGAAATTTACTTCGTCTTTGCAGTCAAGTTTTGTTGGTAGCTTCATGTTGTGCTCCGGTAATTTGGATGCTTCTGCAATTTTTTCGACTTCAGGAAGCAAAGGATTGTCTCTTAGGTCGCTTGTTTGCTTATGGTGCCATTGCCCCGTCTAGAAGACTGGCTAGAGAGTGGAACTCTGATCACTCTACGCCATATGTTAAAGAATTGACCGGTCATCTTATCTCTCTTGCCTCAAAGTAGCGCTATTTGCAAGAGCCTGCTGTTGCCATTATTGTAGACTTGGTTGAACAGGTACGGCTGGTGCCACAGTGTTCTTGCACTGTTCCTTGAAGAAATTATCATGGGAGAATTTGATCTGTATCATCTCCCCCATGCGTTGCACACGGTTTGAAATTAAGGGGTGAACTACCTGTTGTAGCCGAAACTGCCAAAGTTCATGTTGCATATAATTCACAGTTTTTTAATAGTCGAAACAGATAGAACCAGATTTACTGGTTTGCTCTGCCATCCACTGAGAGGCGTTTAAAGTTGAATCATTCGTTATCTGAAGCACATGCGGCATCTTTTGCCTCTGCTCCAAGTATGAAGGCTGTGCATTTTTTTAGAATTTTCTTGGTGTATTTTCCATGTTATTTATTTACGCAAGTGGTGGCAATGTTTGAAAAGGCTGCAAGAATCCCATCAAATGTGGTTTCTTTTTATAAGTTCTAAATTCATTAATGTACTTGTATATAACTTGCCCACACAAAAACTTATATTTTCCATGTTATTTATCTGTATCTAGCACTATTTTTAAGTTGGGTATGGAAAAGATACAATTGTTGCTGGCATGTGCAAGAAATGTGTCGGTTGTACCTTTAATCACATTCCTGTGCGTGCTTCTGATCAGATACTTGATCAAATTAATTGTTGTTTTCTTGGTGAGGTTATTCTTATTTCTTCAAAATCAATATTCCGAGAGTTCAATTGTTGAATCCATGTCTGCAGGGAAGAAATCACGAGATTGGTGCTGATGCCAATAAGTTGCATTCATTGAGGTATTTGCTGATTCAATTGCTACTCCAAGTTCTTCTTTGCCCAGGTGAATTTGAGTTTCCTGGATCTTCTGGAGAAAATGAGTCAGATGATAATGCAGCCCCCGAGTTAATTGACGTTCTTGTGGATTCATTGCTGTCATTGCTGCCACAGTCATCTGCTGCCATGCGCTCAGCTATTGAGCAGGTACTTGTTAAGTGAAAACTTTATCTTCCTGTGCAACTTTTATACATCTTCCTCATCAATTGCTGCATTTGATTACGTCTGCTGCAGCTAGATGTTCAAGTTTTGCTAGTTAATAAAAGTATTTGGAAAATTGGGTGAAACCTGGCCATGTTTCTTTTGCAGGTTTTCAAGTACTTCTGCAGCGACGTGACCCATTATGGGCTACTTCGGATGCTGCAGATCATTAAGAAGGATTTGAAACCTGCTAGACATAATATTTAACCCATCTAACACAATTAAATTGGGGATGTCAACATTAACTACGACCAATAATTCCAATTGTGAGCAATATAGTCGACATAATATTTGACTATTCTACCCTTACTATAAAAGCACTCGGCCATTTGTCCCTACAACACAAGATTGTCTCCCCTCCTCTCAAAATCTCTCCTAGTCCTCTCTCTCTCTCTCACATAGGGGTTTCCTTCTTTGAAAAATAAAAACCCTGCCTCCATCATTCATCCTTTCTCCTTCCCAATCTAAATGTAATGACACTAAAAAAAAATCTAAATGCAATCACCCTGTGATTTGCTTTTTTTTAAACTGGGTCCCTACTGCTAAAGAGCTCAGTACATGCCAGTGAACTGGGCCTTAAGGCCCAGTCCAAAGAAAATATCCCTGATGAAATTTGAAACACAATCGAAAATGCGCGCTGATCTCCTCTCTCTTTTATTATTATTATTTTTTTTTTCATTTAACGCGCGCTCACTTATAAAAGGAGGAGCACAGCTCCGAAGAAGAAACAGAGATCGCCCCCTCCCGCCCACCCCCCAAAGAAAAAAATAAAAAAAAGTAACTGCCATCGAACTCAAGTGATCTCCGAATCTAAGCTTCAAGGTATCATTTTCTTAATCTTGTTTTATTCTTTATCTTCGGACTTAGTTTCTGATTCTCTTGGACTTAGTTTCAGATTCTCTTGAACTTAGTTTCAGATTTTCTTGGATTTAGTTTCCGATGCTTTTGGACTTGGTTTCGGAGGTCTTTGGATTTAGTTTCACATTCTCTTGGATTTAGTTTCCAATGCTTTTGGACTTGGTTTCGGAGGTCTTCGGATTTAGTTTCGGATGCTTTTGGATTTAGTTTCCGATGCTTTTCTAAATCCAAAAGCATCGGAAACTAAATCCAAAAATATCGGAATTTAAATCCAAAAGTAACCGAAACTAAATCCAAGAGCATCCGAAACTAAATCCGAAGACCTCCGAAACCAAGTCCAAAAGCATCGGAAACTAAATCCAAGAAAATCCGAAACTAAGTCCAAGAGAATCCGAAACTAAGTCCAAGAGAATAAGAAACTAAGTCCGAAGATAAAGAATAAAACAAGATTAAGGATACCTTGAAGCTTAGATTCGGAGATCACCTGAGTTCAATGGCAGTTACTTTTTTTTATTTTTTTCTTTGGGGGGTGGGCGGGAGGGGGCGTTCTCTGTTTCTTCTTCGGAGCTGTGCTCCTCCTTTTATAAGTGAGCGCGCGTTAAATAAAAAAAATTAATAATAATAAAAGAGAGGAGATTAGCGCGCATTTTCGGTTGTGTTTCAAATTTCATCAGGGATGTTTTCTTTACAAAGTTGAACGTTCTGAAGGTTTATGTATGATAGGACATAAAAGAAGTAATGTCTGTGTAGTTAACCTAAGGAGTCTTGATGCAAATAACACATGTTTAATAGTCAAAGAAGAGGAGAGTTGGATGTGGCACAGGAAGTTGGGGCATGAGAACATTGTCCAAACTTGCCAACAAAAAATTGGTTGCAGGCTTGCCAAGCTTATCATTTGATGAGAATAAACTCTGTGAGGAATGCGCCAAAGGGAAACATGTTAAATAATCATTTAAGCCAAAACATTGTCTGTTTACTTAATGATCGTTGGAGTTGATTCATATAGATAAATTTGGACCAACTCGTATACAAAGTCTTGGAGGAAAACACTATAGTTTTATGTTCGTTGATGATTACTAAAGGTTTTCTTGGGTGTTCTTTGTAAGATTAAAAACTGAAGCGACTAATGTATTTGTCAAGTTTTGCGAAAAGTGCAAAATGAGAAAAGTACCATAATCATAAATGTAAGGAGTAGTCATGGAACGAAGAGTTCAAGAATTTCTTTGATCAAAATAAAATTAGCCATAATTTTTCTGCTCATAGAACTCCTCAACAAAATGGGGTTATTGAAAAGAAGAACATAATGTTAGAAGAAATGGCTAGGACTATGATCTATGAGTATAATATGCCAATGCATTTTTTGGTGGAGACTGTCAATACTGCTTGTCATATTATAAACAGAACCTCCATTAGATCGTTCTTAAAAAAGACTCTATATGAGCTATATAAAGGAAGAAAGCCAAACATTGGTTACTTCCACGTATTTGGATCTAAATGCTTTGTGCACAACAATAGCAAGGAGCATCTTGGAAAATTTGACGCTAAAAGTGATGAGGCCATATTCTTGGGTTATGCAAATAATTCAAAGGCCTATCGAGTATTCAATTAGAAAAATAGCAAGGTAGAGAAATCTATACATGTGTTGTTTGATGAACAAGCCTTGATACCTGGAAAGGAAGTTGCAGACCTTTCTGATGAGGAGAAGGATGAGGAGCATATCAGCACAAACGACAATGAGCAGGTGGAAAAATGTAGGAAGGCATTCTCCAGCCACAAAAGAGTGAAAAATTATCAAAGATCATCCCCTCATACAGGTAATAGGTGATCCACACGAAGGTATACTTACTCGAAGAGCAATCCATAATACTTGCACGCATCTTGCATTTTTATCTCAAGCTGAATCTAGAGATATAAGTGATGCTATAGATAATGAGTTTTGGATGATTACTTTGCATGAAGAGCTAAATCAATTTCAAAAGAAGTAATGTGTGGATGCTCATTCCAAGACCAGCTAATCATTCTGTGATTGGCACTAAGTGGGTCTTTAAGAATAAGATGGATGAAAATGCTATAGTAACTTAAAATAACGCTAGGCTTGTAGCACAAGGTTATTCCCAAGAAGAGGGAATACATTAGAATGAAACATTCGCACATGTTGCTAGATTAGAAGCTATTCAGTTATTTTTAGCATTTGCATGCCACATGGACTTCAAACTTTATCAAATGGACGTTAAGAGTGCATTTTTAAATAGTATAGTTAATGAAGAAGTCTTTGTAGAATAGCCACCTGGTTTTGAAATTGAATAAGATAAGATGAGTTGTTGGAATGAGACATTTACTTTTATTCCACAATTAGCAAAGACGCACGCACGATGCGACTGTCGTTCTAATTTGAATAGACAAAAAGGAAAAAAAAGTGATGACCGAAGCTCACTTCCTTTCTCCTTTTCCATCTCCCTTGTGGGCCCCATCACTGTCTCCAACCGCAGGACCCACACGACCATGCCGACTAGATCTTCGTCATCTGCCAGTCAGTGTGCTCTGCTGTCTAGCAACACTGGCGTCTCAGGCGTGGACTTCATCCCGCCACTCATCACCATGGTTGTCGCTGCGGTGATGACCACCCTACTGATCAACTACTTTTGCCTCCTCTCCTGCCACCTCATCCTCCTTATTTGTCGGTTCTGCAGGTTCCAGCTGTCGTCCTACTCTACCACGTTCTCCAACCTGGACTCGCCTCCCCTTCCATTCAACTATTCCTCCCCCGATGGGGTAGCTGGCTTTCACGTGTACTCCTCATAGGGGTTCGATGACACCGTCATCAAGACGATCCCTCTCTTACTCTTCAAGCCGCCATCAAACGACGATGTTCTGTGAGATTGCTGTGCTTGATGGAGTTCGAAGAGAACAACTATGTGAGGACTCTCCCAGCCTGCTCCTACCCTTTCCACATGGACTGTATCGACATATGACTCTGATTCCACGCCAACTATCCCCTCTGCCATGCAAAAATATTTCTCCCCCTTTGTCCCTGTCATGTCTGCCAAGATCAGCCCATCCTTCGACGACGTCGTTCTGGTTTCCCTCCTCGACCAGGCAACAACATCACGAATTAACGGAAAAGATAGTTTCGACATTTCTATGGAGTTACACCAAACCACCTAAAGAAGAAGTTTCAGACATGTAGTTCGTCATGCATCGGCATCCTTTCCCCTCAAGGATGTGCTGCATGTCCCGGACATCCGCAAGAACTTAGTTTCTGGCTCACTGTTAAGCAAAGCCGGTCTTAAGCTTGTATTTGAGGCTGATAAGTTTGTACTAACCAAAGCGGGTTAATTCATAGGAAAAGGTTATCTAGAAAAGGGGCTATTTAAGATGAATGTAATAACTGTACATCGCACCTTTAGCGGTAAAAATAAAGTTAACGCTTCTTCTTACTTGGCCGAGTGTTCTAATTTATGGCATGGTAGATTAGGACACGTAAATTTAAACTCGCTAAGAAAGTTAGTAAGTTGAAATTTATTACCGAATCTAGAGTTCAACCCATCTGATAAATGTGAAGTATGTGTGGAGGCTAAAATGACCAAAGCACCTTTCCATTCGGTGGAAAGAAGTACTACGCCTTTAGAGTTAATTCATACGGACACTTGCGATATGAAACACGTGCAAACTAAAGGCGAAAAGAAATACTTCATCACGTTTATCGATGACTGCACGAGATATTGTTACGTATATCTCCTAAAGGGCAAAGACGAAGCTCTTGATGCTTTTAAGAGATATAAGAATGAGGTTGAAAATCAACTCAGCATGAAAATCAAAATGATCCGAAGTGATCGAGGGGGAGAATATGTAGCTCTGTTTGATGAACTCTGTCAAGAACATGGTATTATTCATCAGACGACTGCTCCATACTCACTTCAATCGAATGGCGTAGCTGAACGCAAAAATCAAACTCTTAAGGAGATGATGAACGCTATGTTGATTAGCTCGGGCTTACCCCAAAACATGTGGGGGGAAGCTGTGCTCTCAGCTAACCACATTCTAAACAAGTTGCCACACAAGAAAAGGGATAAAACCCCATATGAACTATGGAAAGGAAGGAAGTCTTCCTACGGTTACCTTAAAGTGTGGAGGTGCCTAGCAAAGGTCGAAGTACCTAAGCCTAAGCAGGTGAGAATAGGACCCAAGACCATTGATTGCATCTTTATCGGATATGCGCAAAATAGTAGTGCTTATCGATTTTTGGTGCATAAATCTGAAAACCCTGAGATAAACGCGGGAATGGTCATAGAATCAAGGAACGCAACGTTCTTTGAGAATAGCTTTCCTAATAAGGAAAGAAAGGAAGGAAGTCTAAAGAAAAGGGCTCACGAGACTACGCGAGGGTCAAATCAGGAAGATGATGAACCTAGACGTAGTAAACGGACGAAGGTAACCAAATCCTTTGGTCTGGATTATCTAACCTATGCGTTAGAAGATGAACCCAGGACAATCCAAGAGGCATTGTCCAGTCCAGATGCTCCTCTCTGGAAGGAAGCTATCAATAGTGAGATAGAATCCATTATGCAAAACCACACGTGGGAAATCGTGGATCTCCCACCGGGCTGCAAACCTTTGGGATGCAGGTGGATCCTAAAAAGGAAGTACAAAGCTGATGGATCAATCAACAAGTACAAAGCTCGATTGGTAGCTAAGGGGTTCAAACAGAAGGAGGAATATGATTTCTTTGACACGTATTCACCGGTCACAAGAATCACATCAATTAGAGTACTCATAGCCGTTGCGGCACTCTATAACCTCGAGATCCACCAAATGGACGTAAAAGTAGCTTTCCTAAATGAAGAACTGGAAGAGGAGATATATATGGAGCAACCTGAAGGGTTTTTGGCTCCCGGTCAAGAGCATAAAGTGTGTCAGCTAGTCAAGTCACTATACGGGCTAAAACAAGCGCTGAAACAGTGGCACGAGAAATTTGACAGGACAATGCTGTCGAATGGATTTAAGATCAATGAGTGCGATAAATGTGTTTACATTAAGGGCACACCTGAAGCTTACGTAATTGTATGTCTCTACGTAGATGACTTACTAATTATGGGAAGTAATAAAGAGGTTATTGTGAAAACTAAGAACATGTTAAAGGACCACTTTGACATGAAAGATATGAGTCTGGCAGACGTCATACTAGGAATAAAAATCTCTAGGAAAGCTAACGAAATTATCTTGACGCAATCCCACTACGTGGAAAGCGTGCTCAAGAAATTTAAAGCTTTTGACAAACCTCCAGTTAAGACTCCAGTAGATTTGAATCTACACTTAGCCAAGAATCGAGGGGACCCAGTATCTCAACTGAGGTATGAGCAAATTATCGGGAGCTTGATGTATTTAACAAACTGCACACGTCCCGATATTGCATACTCAGTTAGTAAGCTTAGTAGATTCACAAGTGATCCAGGAAAGGATCACTGGCTAGCTCTGGAAAGGGTTTTACGGTATTTAAAACATACCATATACCATGGCATACATTATGCTAAATATCCAGCTGTATTAGAAGGATACAGTGACGCAAACTGGATATCGGACACTAAGGACTCCAAATCCACGAGTGGATACGTATTCACCATAGGAGGAGGAGCTGTGTCTTGGAAGTCCTCTAAACAAACGTGCATAGCTCGATCCACCATGGAGTCGGAGTTTATAGCACTAGACAAAGCTGGGGAAGAAGCTGAATGACTCAGAAACTTCCTAGAGGATATTCCGTGCTGGAGCAAACCGGTGCCTCCCGTATTGATACATTGTGATAGCATGTCTGCAATCGGGAGAGCACAAAGTACAATGTACAACGGAAAGTCTCGACATATCCGTCGGAGACACAATATCGTTAGACAGTTGATCTCTAATGGGGTGATCACCATTAATTACGTAAAGTCCAAGGACAACTTAGCTGATCCTTTTACGAAAAGAATCAATAGAGATCAAATGTACAACGTAGTAAGGGGAATGGGATTAAAATCCACACACTAAAGAACATCCATAGCGGTGAGTGGAGATCCCACAAACTTGGTTCAATGAGACAACTAAGTTATGGAGGGTTCAGTTAATCACCTGGAATCTATCTCATTCTCAGAAGCTGCCCAGGTGTTAGCCTGCAGCGTTGTGGTAAGGTCAAGCGTTGTGGTAAGGTCAAGCATTACGCTTTTAATGATTCCTATACCTTGATAAAGGTGGAGTATGGCAGGATACTCCTGATAGGAGATCACCTATTTAAGTGTGAAGTGAGGTCGCTTCAAATGGGAAAAATATTTATGAATCCAAGATACGGTCTATGGCCGAAACAGACACAACGTGAGAACCCAAATATACTAGGGTTATTATTGTGTAAATGTTATTGTCTTGGTTTACGTCAAAAGTTGACGGTTCAAGACATCACGTTCACCGAGCAGCGAGTAAATCCGATAACATTACTAGAGAAGGTTCAAAGCCACAAGCTACCTGTCTCGATGCAATAATAACACGTCAGAACTTTCGATTAGAGTCTGCATGCATTAATCATCATTCATGTGGGGGATTGTTGGGAAAGTTTTGAATGAAAATTCAAGCAAAGCCCAAAGTGGAAAGGCCCAAAGTGGAAAGGCCCAAAGTGGGAGGCCCAAAAGGGAAATGGAAAGTGCAATCCCACATTGGAAAGTGGCACCAACATTTCCTAGTTTATAAGGAGAAACTCCTTGTTGACTAGGAAATAAGTTGACCAGCTGGAGGGAAAGCCAACTCGGACCGCGACGAGGATGGTGCGTAGCACCATCCGAGCACGTACACGAGCTCGAGCACGCGCACGCGCGTGAGCATGTGCGCATGGCGCATTGGACGCAGGTTGCAATGGGCGCTTTGTGGCGCACTTGGCACTTGGCACTTCGCACGTGTGCATCGTCGCGAGGAGCTGGAGGAGCCTTAAGTATTTTGCCCGGGTCCGGAGAGAGCTGCGCAGCTACCGAAGTGACGAGGAGCTGCGAGCACCTTCCAGGATGGCCACCGAAGAGGCACGAAGGGCTGGAATGTCCAGGAGACTTCCAGAAGGCTGAAGGGCTGCGAGATCCCTCGCGAAAGGGCGCCAACACAGTCTGGGCGCGCCTGGAAGGATCCAGAAGCCATTGAAGGGCCACGAGCGCAGCCAGCCTACCTGCTGGCCGAACGGACGTGTCCCTTCGGGGTGGCTGCTTCCCTGCCTCCTCCAGCCTATAAATAGGCCTGCCCCCTTGCCATTTATCTCATCCCAGCAGCAAGTGCATCCATAGGCATTGTTGTCTTCTCCTCTCCCCTGTTCTTCACTTACAAGTCCGTTCCGTCCGAAAGTTCTGGGTATATAAGGGTTCGCCCGAAAGTTTCGAGATACGTGTGCAACGTTCTTGGAAACGTCCTAACACTCATTGTATCTTGGGGATGATTGCCATAGCCTGTACCGCACTGAAATATACGGGGCAATCTCGTCTTACGGAGAAAGTGTCCAACACTTGCCTCGACTGCCGTAGATCCTAATCAAGTACACCAACCCTCCGCCAACAACAAGGGACATCCACAGACTATGAAGCCTTGGTACGGAGGTGATGTATATCAGCATAGGGATCAACCTTAATCGGAAAACCTGGTGGAGGAGAAGCAAACACAGCTGGGGTGCTCTGTTTTAGAAAAGTTCAAATCAAAACAAAATCAAGATATAATAACTGCTATAGAAAAGTTGTGACAAATAACCTGAGTCTCTTTAGCTGGGATGATGAAAGGGACAGAAGCCGTGGTAGAGAAGTAATGTAAATCAGGACTGAGATCAATCTTTACCCTCCCACCCGGAGGAGGAGAAGCAAACACAGCTGGGATGCTCTGTTTTAGAAAAGTTCAAATCACAACAATAATTAAGATATAATAACACTATTTTAGAAAAGTTCAAATCAAAAGTTGTGACAAATTACCTCAGAGTCTTTAGCTGGGATGATGAAAGGGACACCCATGGACTGCGGAATCGGCACACGCGGAGGAGGAGGAGCAACCATGGACTGGACATTCGAAGCCGTGGTAGGGAAGTAATGTAAATCAGGACTGAGATCAATCTTTACCTTCCTACCCAGAGGAGGAGAAGCAAACACAGTTGGGATGCTCTGTTTTAGAAAAGTTCAAATCAAAACAATAATTAAGATATAATAACACTGTTTTAGAAAAGTTCAAATCAAAAGTTGTGACAAATTACCGCAGAGTCTTTAGCTGGGATGACGAAAGGGACACACATGGACTGCGGAATCGGCACACGCGGAGGAGGAGGAGCAACCATGGACTGGACGTGCGAAGCCGTGGTAGGGAAGTAATGTAAATCAGGACTGAGATCAATCTTTACCTTCCTACTCGGAGGAGGAGAAGCAAACACAGCTGGGATGCTCTGTTTTAGAAAAGTTCAAATCAAAACAATAATTAAGATATAATAACATTGTTTCAGAAAAGTTCAAATCAAAAGTTGTGACAAATTACCGTAGAGTCTTTAGCTGGGATGACGAAAGGGACACCCATGGACTGTGGAACTGGCACACGCGGAGGAGGAGATGGAGGAGCAACCATGGACTGGACATCCATGGGAGGATCAATCGGAGGGTCGACCGCGGCACTGCAGACCTTCTTGTGGTCGTGATAATCACAGCCGTGAAGCTCAAAAAACTTCTCGCCACAAACACACTCAAAGATTTCAGCTGAACTTTTCATCTGCAAACAAAGCAAGATAATAAAACACCCTCCGTCAACCACAGAAACACTTGCCCTAGGCAACATAATAGTTAAAGCAAGAAAATCCAAAGCCTCGACATGCAAATCCATAGAATCCGAAAATAAACCCCTAGAATCCGAAAGTAAAACCCTAGGCATGCAAATCCGAAGCCCTCAGAAACTAAATCCAAAACGAAAGCATCAGAAACTAAATCCAGAGCATCGGAAATTAAATCCAAAAGCATCCGAAATTAAAACCAGAGCAACCGAAACTAAATCCGAAGACCTCCGAAACTAAGTCCAAAAGCATCGGAAACTAAATCGAAAAGCATCCGAACCTAAATCCAAGAAAATCCGGAACTGAGTCTAAGAGAATCCGAAACTAAGTCCAGAAGCATCAGAAACTAAATCCAAAAGCATCGGAAACTAAATCCAAGAAAATCCGAAATTAAGTCCAAAAGCATACGAAACTAAATCCAAAAGCATCAGAAATTAAGTCCGAAGATAAAGAATAAAAGAAGATTAAGGAAAGGATACCTTGAAGCTTAGATTCGGAGATCACCTAAGTTCTTTGGCAGTTACTTTTTTTTGGTTGGGGTGGGGGGAGGGGGCGATCTCTGTTTCTTCTTTGAGCTGTGCTCCTCCTTTTATAAGTGAGCTCGCGTTAAATGAAAAAAATAATAATAACAATAAAAGGGAGAGGAGATCAGCGCGCGTTTTCGGTTGTGTTTCAAATTTCATCGGGGATGTGCTCTTTGGACTGGGCCTTAAGGCCCAGTACACTGGCCTGTACTGGGCCTTAAGGCAGTAGGGACCCAGTTAAAAAAAAGCAAATTACAGTGTGATTACATTTAGATTGGGAAGGAGAAAGGATGAATGAGGGAGGCAGAGACATAGGGTTTTTATTTTTTAAAGAAGGAAACCCCTATGTGAGAGAGAGAGAGAGAGAGAAAGTGGACCAGGAGAGATTTTGAGAGAAAGGGAGACAATCTTGTTTTTTTCTTTGTCGAGCAAGAATTTAGGCGGGTTAGCCTAAATCCCGGGGCTCTAGACGGCATTGAGTTTTGTTTTTCTCCAGTAAAATTTTGGCATTTTCACAAGGAGTGAGAATTGACCCACCAACCCCTGAGAAACGAAGTAGGACTAATTACCATTCTACCCACATTGCATTGGTGACAATTTTGTGTTTTAGGGACGAATGGCTGAGTGCTTTTATAGGCGAAATAAAGGGTAGAATGGTCAAAGAATATGTCTACTGTGTTGCTCACAATTGGAATTGTTGGTCGTAATTAATGTTGACACCCCCAATGTCCATATTCAATTGTGTTAGATGGGTTAAATATTAATTCAAAAAACAGCCCAGAAAAAACATAATAATTTGGGTTATAAGTGTTTATGGACATTTCAGTACATTATATCAAATTTCTGCGACTTATAAATTTTTATCCCTAATTAATTTGAGTTATACGTGATCCAACATAAATCTCAGTACTATCCGTGTAATTGGGATGACAATAATTCCATACTCGTGAACATATTCGTGAAAATACTTTTTCCGGGGAGGTGCAGCTCCTCCCTCTGCAGCTGTATTGCCATTCTGCAGTGCTGTCCTAAAGTTACTTGCACTTTGTTCTATTCACACGGCGTTCGCATCAAAAAAAGGGGCAAGTTGTGTGATTGGTAGTTGTAATGGTGATCGTTTATCAAGTTCGAGGTTCAGGATAGCAAAATCCACGTCATATGCAGAGTACATTAAACATGACCAAGCTGAGTTATTAACACATTTACTCGGTAAGGTAACTGGAATCGAAAGACGTCCCTACTCCAACAGTGCACCCTGGACATTGAGGATGAGATGAAGCAACAAGAAGTTGCTTGTTATTGCTTCAGTTGAGGTGAACATGATGATGTTTCAGTTCGCCCTCAAGACGTCATAGTACATTGCTGGTTGCTTCTTTGTCTGGAAAAGTTCCTGCAAGAGGGTCTTGCATCAGTAAAAGCAATGCACAAGTTTAGAAATTCGCTCTCGTCGGAGTCTGAATGTACCTCAACTGCAGAAGCCAACCGCAGAATCGTTGCTTCGCCCCACGGGCGACCGATAAATTGCAGGCCTATGGGAAGCCCTTGCTTATCATAACCAACCTGATTATTGAACATTTCCAATATAATTCCATCAGATAGAGAATTTAAGAACAACAAAGATTCTTTGTTCATGGAAGTCCTTATAACTAAGTAAAAACTTTGCACTCCAAATCTTAGCACAGCAGTCGATTTGATTAGGCAAAGACCGGAACATAGAGGAAAGTTTAGTTACTTCTGTAAGATGATTTTTAAACAAGAGAATGAAACCTCCAGTTAACTTAATGTCATGAAATCAAATATATGCTGGTAGAAGAGCAAATTACTAACAGGGACGGAAATAGCAGGGAAACCGAGAAGATTAGCTGCAACGACGAACCGCATCAGATAACCTGGAATCAAAAGAACACAAGGATTAAGGCTGCATAAATTGTAAAAAAGGATATCCATTCTGAAGAATTTGGATTCATAAGAAGAAGAAGGGAAAAGTCCACTTTAGTACCCTGTGGTATAGTCCAAAATCACTTTAATACCTTGTGGTAAAAAAATCATCAATCGAATCAAACCGCAACCAATTTAGATCAGTTAGGCAGTTGCCAATTTACATCACTTTAGTACCCTCTTCCATTTTCATGGTTAGAATTTGGTTATGGAAATTATTTCAAGTGGAGTAGGTCAAAAAGAAACAATAAATGGCAGCGTTCCTAGGATATAACCACACCTGAAACATAATCCGATGCATTAAATGATCGAAACAATGCAGTGTTTGTTCATGTATCAAGAGTCATCTTCGAACCTTTCCTGCAAAATGAGAAAGTTCAGACAACCATTCTGAGCTTATGTTGATGTGGAAATCACCAAGGGAACATCCATCCTGAGCTTATTGGCACGAATCATACCCCTCCAGAATGTAAGGGCTCGTCCAGCTTAACATTTCAGATCCAACTGAGACAACATGGGCGAACAACTTCCACCGTCTTCAGTCGCAGCGAATTTGAAAACAATGCAAATAAGACGAAGATCGCTATTATCAAAGTTCAATGATATGCACACTTTAAAACATCATCCTAGCAATGAAACTTACTTGACAGCCATGTGTTCTTGGCAGAAGGTTGAGCATATCCTCGCACTTATCAGCGACTTCGGTTGAATGCACATCGTGCAGCACAACCAGAAATGATGGAGTATTACCGGTGTATACTTCCCTAGGCGCAATGATGCCAACGCATTTGTATTTCCGTATGACGACAAATACGGAAAACAAGGTGGGGCCTGCACAAATTAGACGTAAAACGACACATGATCACGGAAAATTTGATTGCAAGACACAAGTACTTTGTAGTGTAGTAACTGCCATGTCCCCATTCCGTCAAGAGGAGAAGGCTAGTTCTCACTTTTGTTGCTATAAACAAGTGACAAAGGCAAGTAGGCAGAACAAAATCGCACAAAAACTTGAAACCAGTCGTCCTTCATATGGTAATGGGTAATCTCCTGCAACCAATAAACGTGTGATCTTCCTTGAAATGGTCATAAGGATGAAAAATTACCGGGTTTAGGCTGATTTTATCATCAGGGGAGGATCCCGGAATTGCTACTCAGTATAGGATACAGGTTTACGAGGAGATATTTTTCACAACAAATAGAAACCAAGCAGTCTCATTGAGAAAAGGTGGAGTAGATGATCAATCGGTAACCCCATGTACTTAAGAAAGACTACGCATTCTAAAGTTTGCTATTTCTCTCCATATGAGAGTGTGAATTTTCCACAGTTATAAATAATCCCACCACACTCGCAACTAACGACGTGGTAATCTCAATAAGAAGCTCAACGCCCCTCGTATCAGGAAACATCATCAACCAACGAATGCAAAGATGAAGTGCTTGATAGAAAATTTATGCTTGAACTTGTGAATTTTTTTTTTTTTGAATAAGTAAAATTCAGTTGAAGTCACTCATTGATATTTAATTGTTAATGTATGATGTATGTTGTGAGTAAAATCCAAATTCAAATACTTACACCAGCTTGACATCCTCTACTGAACTTGCAAGAGGACCGATGATTTCAACTGTCCCATTGCACAATGCCCTGAAATAGAATACACCATAATGAATGAGTAGGTGGCAGACGTAACACCGATCTTGCAAAAACCGAATCTGGATATGCAAGGCTGTTGTTTTCTTTTCTGGATATCATGTCGAATACCAACAAAGCAACGCTTACCCTCTGATGTCTGTCCGCCCGTATGTTGTTTTCAAACTCACAACACCACAAAGGGCAGATGGTATGCGAATAGAACCTACCTTTTCCAAATTCATGTAAACAAAAGGATATAATCAGTGCATTTGGTTGCAGAATAATCAGACGTAAAAAATATATATTGCACAACCTCCTCCATCTGTTCCCAAGGCAGCAGAACAAATTCCAGATGCCACGATCGCCGCTGGGCCAGAGGAAGATCCTCCAGTATATCTGTTCATGTCATGAGGGTTTCCTGTTGTTCTGCAGCAGACAACTGTCAAGAAGATTGAAGTCCAAAGATTGTCAAACAACAACTCAAATCATGCATAAAATAACCCGTAATTTGCATTGTTTCCAGTTGTTCCCATGCCTAGCTCATGCATATTAGCCTTTCCAACGAATATCACCCCACAGCTTCGCAGTCCAGAAATGCAGACTGCATCTTTATTCACAGAACGGATCTTGTGCATCCACGTGGTCGCACCTGATCTCCTGCATCTTTGTTTCCGATCAGGAAACAAAATCAAATCACTAAACCGAAATTCTAGAATTAGTTGTTGCTCGTAAATATAACAAAACAAAGGGTCCTAATCAATCACAGAAACAACCAACCTACCTGATAGTCACAAGTAAAACACCGGAAGGAAAACAATGCCAAGCTTACGATATGCATTATCTGTAACGTTTGATATTCCTTGGAGAATTTTTGGTGAATACAACTTTTACTTATCAAAAAAAAAATTGGCTTTTTCTCAACATCAGCTTTAGGAATTATACCAAAAATTAACACAAGGTATTTCATAACACATGATTTTAAGTTTTAACCTTATCTATTCAATAAGAAGGGTTTTTGGTTTATTGTTACGTTTGAAAGTTGTTGACAAAAAAGTTGCATAGAAAGAGAACAAATCTCCAAAAGCTGTCGAGCACAGTGTAGCACCAAATAGTTAGTGTATTTGATATCACTGAAGTGGAAACGAATATAAATATGAGTATATTATTTTAATGGTTTATACTAAAATATTAAAATTATTTTCCAAGCCAATAGTTAGTTTTGAGTAGCATATGCGTATGTTTATATTATATAGGGAAAAATACTGTTTAGTACCCTGTAGTTTTACCTTTTTCGCGATAGGACCGTGTAGTTTAAAAACTATCAATCAAGTCCAAGTTATTTCAAAAATTTTCAACTTACGGTCCCGAATTGGTCCGGATTTTTCCAAACCTACTTGGACTGCCACGTCACCAAAACGACGCCGGTTCAGTCCGACGTGTCCGATAAATGGGCAACCTAATGGAAAATTATTAAAATGATCCTAGTTTTGTTTTTATTATTTCAAAAGCCCCCCATTTAAATAATCACTATTTCCTCATTCAACCTGAGTTTCCATCTACAATCACTCTCTCTCTCAAAAAAATCTATAATCACTCTCTCTCTCTCTCGTCTTTTCGCCTCCCTCTCCTGTCCATCGCCTCCTCCCATCTCCTCGCCCACACGACCCTTCCCTCTCCTTTCCTTCTCGCCTCCCTCGTCGTGACCCTAAATGCAAACCCTGAAACTTGACTTTGTCAGTGATTGACCTACACGTTTTGTAATTTTCCACACGTCAAGGTATATATTGAAAACCTAAAAAATTGCCTATAGGTTTGGTTAAGGGTTTGGTCTTTTTTTTTTGCGTATTTTCTTTTAGGGTTCGGGTGTTCATTTTTTAGTTATTCTCTTTTTTTTTCCATTATCGATCAATTAGGGTTTTGTTCTGGGTTTTTTCGATTGCAATTTTTGGTCTGAGTTTTTGTTGTGGGTTTTGTTCGATTATGGTTTTGGTCTGGGTTTTGTTTGATTATAGTTTTTCGTCTGAGTTTTTGTTCTGGGTTTTACGGTGGGTTTTGTTCTTGTTGATATGGCTTTAGTTCTGGGTGTCTGCTAACTCTTGACAATGATGTTGATGACCTAATCATTTTTGGTGACACTGAATTGATGGACATTCAACGTGACTCAGATGATGATGATCTTCCTTAATACCCATGGTTCAATGAGGATGTGAAAAAAAAGGTAAATTGGTTTTGAGTCTTGGAATGAAGTTTAAGTCTGTTCAAATTTTTAGGAATATATTGAAAGAATGGAGTGTAAGCAATAAATCTGAATTTGTTTACAAGAAGAACAATATAGAAAGGGTCACGGTGGAACGCAAACATGATTATGGATTCCGAGTCCATGCTTCCTTGATCAATGAAGAAGGTGTATTTTAGATCAAGTCATGGATGCCGAAGCACAATTGTACAGGAAAATGGAAGAACCATCTAGTGATAGCTAGGTGTGTTATTCTACTTTGTCTTTTTCTATTGTTTTGGCTGTGATTACATATGGAATGATACATAAATGTGTTGCGTTATAGGTACATAGCTGAGAAATACCTTGAAGAATTTAGAGACAATCTAGATTGGAAAGTTGTTCCCATGCAGAAGACATTCAAAAAGCAATTACAAGCAAAAATGTCTATTCAACAGTGCTATCGAGCTAGGAAGATGGCTATGAGGATGATCCATGGTGATGTTGCAAGCCGGTACTTCAGGTTACATGATTACACAAGCGTGATCATAAACCATAGTGAAGGAAGTCGAGTGAAGATAAGCACTGAACTATCAAGCCCAGGCTAGAGGAAGGAGCGACATTCAAAAGCATTGTGACTTGCATTGATGCCACTCCCACCAGTGCCTATGTTTAAATTCATGTATATCAGGTTTACTGCGCAAAAGCATGCCTTCTTTTCAGGGATCAGAACCTTTGTTGGTTTGGATGGGTGCTTTCTCAAAGGGGTAATGGGAGGTCAACTATTATCTACTATAGCCAAAGATGGGAACGAACAAATGTATCCCTTGGCTTTTACTGTTATTGATGCAGAAGACAAAGCATCATGGACCTGGTTTTTACAGAATATTATTGATGACTTTGGGCATCCAAATGAGACGGGGATGGTGTTTATATCTGATAAGCAGAAAGGTCTTCAAGAAGTAATGAATCAGCTAATGCCCGGGACTGAGCATCGTATATGTGTTAAGCACTTGTACGAGAATTTTAAAGGCACTTTCAAGGGTCGTGAGTATAAGGTAGACTTTTGCAACTCAGGAACGGGAACCTTTTATGTATGTTGGTTAACTTTTATATTATTGACAGGAACTACTATGGCTAGCCGCTGGAACTGGAAGAAAAAAAAAGTGGAAGTTTTACTTAGAAAAGATGAAAAAATTATCCAATGGTGAGGAGGCAGTCAAATTTCTGATGAAAAATGACCCACGGTGCTGGACCATAAGCCATTTTAGTACACATTGCAAGACGAACCTTATCGTGAACAACATAAGTGAGTTGTTCAACGCAGCAATAGTCAATGGGAGAGATATGCCTATTTTGACTATGTTATAGTAGATTAGGAGGAAATTAATGAATGGGATACATGTCAAATACTCAAGTATGGAAAAGCACAATGGAAGCATCTGTCCTAACATTTTGAACGTCTTGGACCAAAACAAGATGGCATCAGGTAATTGTTTTCCTACTGCTGCTGGTAGTTTGAAGTACGAAGTTGAATGTGGTGGAACATCGACCGTTGTTGATATTAATGCCAAGACATGTACTTGTCGAATGTGGGAAATTAAAGGGATTCCATGTAGGCATGCTATTGCTGCCCTTCATGGGAGTCGTTTGGATCTAGCTGCATTTGTTGATAGCTATTATTCCAAAGAGACATACATGCAAGTTTACAAATACTACATTGTGCCACTTCCTAGTCAAGATGAGTGGCCAGTGACTGAAGGAGATGATGTTCATCCGCCTTTGATAAGAAAGCCCACTGGTCATCCGAAAAAGAAGAGAAGAAGGGGTGTTGATGAACCTAAAAATCATGACCGAAAATTACTCAGCTTGGGGGGAATGTGCGGTGTGGTAACTGCAAACAGGTTGGCCACAACATCCGAGGTTGTAAGGCTGCGGTAATATGTGAGTCACCGTGGCAAATGTGACATAGACTCGACATACAGAAGAAGGTGCAACACTCTGAAGCTTTGGCCAGCACCAGCAAAGCTACAGCCAGCACCAGCAAGACCTCTACAAAGGTACCTTAATTTTGTTCAATTTACACAAACTGGTTCATTTACTAATATGTGCCCTTATTGTAGAGACAAACAAGGCAGATGAAGAGGACATTAGGAAGTCAACAATCAGAAGATGTTGAATGCAGGTTATTTTGGGGACATGAAGATGCTCTGGATCGGCTACTAGTTTAGTTTAGTTTGACAGTGCATAGTTTGTAGGCTGTCATATTTTGTCCATATTTTGGATCGGCTGCTATAGTTTGGCCAAGTATGAACCTATTTTGGACATGTTTCGTAGCACTTGCCTTGGACAAGTATGTACCTATTTTGGACATGTTTCGTAGCACTTGCTTTGGACAAGTATGAACCTATTTTGGAAATATTTCGTTGCAATTGTGTTGGACATGTTTCACAGCTTACAAACTTAAAACATTAGAACTTACATTACAACACGTAAATTAGGGAACAAGCTTGCATCAAGTTAATATGCAAACATTACAACAAGTAAATAAGCAAACCATATTAAAGCCATGCCAACTAAAATGACAATTACAAGGAAACGGCAATATCTACGACACTTCTCCTCAATCTTGTTCAATGCCAATTCCATTTCACATTTATCTCCATTAGCTTTCCGAATATTAGCTTGTAGTTCCTCGACAAGGATGGAGAGATCTTCAATATGTTGCTTGTTGAGCTTAATAGATTCGAGTAGAGTTGGCAACACCTCTAACCCCCATTTACAAGTCGGCGGATCACACCATTGGAAAAAAGTGTACTTTTTTTGCCCATTCTCATTGTATCTACCATACCCATAAAAATGCCTTCCCACATTTGAATCTGTCCTTGCCATTCATATAAGGGAGCGAACTCCACAGTTGCACATCTTCACCTTCGATTTCTGAGAACTAGAAGATAGAGAAGAGCTGCTACTCACCATTCTCGCTTCCTCTCTTTCTTCGAAATCTGATACCCACTGCTGGGCTTGGAGAGGGCGCTACAACCTTCTACCGAGCTTGGAGAGGGAGCTACAACCTTCTACCCAGCTACTAAATGAAGGAATAGGCGCTTGGAGAGGGAAATTTTGAATATATTTGGAGAGAAAAATTTCGCTGCAAGGAGGGAGTAGGGAAATTTTAGGCTTTCTTGGACAGGATAGTTCTTATATAGTATTATATTGGGGTATTTTTAAAAATATAATAAAAAGTTGGGATTGTTTAGGTATTTTTTTTGGGATGATGATTCATCGGCCACGTCGGACTGAAGCGGCGTCGTTTTGGTGACGTAGCGGTCCAAGTAGGTTCGGAAATAACCCGGACCAAGTCGGGACCGTAGGTTGAAATTTTTTGAAATAACTTAGACCTGATTGATGGTTTTTAAACCACACGGTCCTATCGCAAAAAAGATAAAATTACATGGTACTAAATAGTACTTTTCCCTATTATATATGGTAATTACTTTACTTTTAATAGCCGTAAGTTAAAAAAGAAAGTGTATCTTAATTTTTCGGGAGTAACATCTATTTTTCCATACGTTTCAGAAAAGAAAAATGGCGTGTTTAAGTTTCAGTTTTTAACCTCTCAAAAAGGGAAAGAAATACAGGGAAAAAGGCATTTGTTACGCTCTGTGTCAAGTTTATTTATAGCAACAATAGTAATTTACATATATTTTATTGAAAAAAAGTTAACTTTAGTATCCTGCAATATGACAAATTCGCACTTGACTACCATGTGGTTTACATGTCCAATTTATTTCAATTTTTATTAAAAATAGGTCTCGGGCAGCTTGGGCCCGCAATTTTTTTTGTCGAAACGACGTAATTTTGACGCCTATGTGGATTGCCTAGTCAATAGTGACTAGGATGATTCGATTCTAATGTGGCAATAGGTAAACATCAAAATAGTACATAATTTGTTCATAAGTTATAAAAAAAACCCTTTTCAGCCCTTCTCTCTCTTCCTTACAACTTCCCCCTTTTCTATTACCAAAATCTCTCTTTCTATAGCTAAAACAAAATTCTTTTACCAATAGCAACAACCTAAATGCATATACATATCCAAAATCCTAAACAGCTTCTCAGAAGATATTTTACCAATAACAACAGCCTCCCTAAATTCAGCAATGGCATCAAGCACCATTTCCCAGTCTCGTTGAAGCAAAATACTTGGGTGGCATATATAACTTTTACTCATAATTATTGAGAACCTAGTGCTCCCTCCCGTTGAGAAGCAAAATACTTGGGAGAGAGAATTTTTTTGTCGAAACGACGTAGTTTTGACGTCTACATGGACAGTCAATAGTGATTAGAATGATTCGATGGTCGTTCAAACAAAATATTCGCAGGCAGCACCCGGGCTGGGCGGGACCTATTTTTGATGAAAATTGAAATTAGTTAGATCTGTTCTATGCATTTTAAACCGTAGAAAAGTTAAATGTATAATACTACAAGGTACTAAAGTGAACTTTTTCGTATTATATTTTTAGAGAGATCCCCAAATATTTGGGTCTTATTTTTGGGCTTTTCGGGCCCGATGACAAGTTATAAATATTTCCTCCTTCCATTAGGAAAGCTCGTGTAAATTTTTGTTTTTGGGTAAGCTCGTGTAATTTTTTTATGTCGGGAAAGGAGGGCTTTCCGCTAAGTGAAAACCCTATTTATGTCAGTAATTCACATAGGTACAGACCCTGTTCTGTATTCTGTGGAAAAACCATCTCACCCTCCCTCTGTATCCCAGTAAAACAGAGGATTAAAGGGGATCTCAAGAGCTGCTGGATTTGGATTTTCAAGGCTGAAGGTAAACTGTTTCGCCCCTTCCCTTTTCTGGTGATTTTTTCCCCTAAGTTTTGGATTGGCAATTGCATCATTATTTTATGCAGTCAATGAATCTAAACCCTATATTGATAGCCTCCTTTTTCTTATTGATTTGATTTCAACATCCTAGATTTTTCGTGAATTAATTCGGTATTTAATTGTCGTTCTTTCTGTCAAATCCGTGTACAATTTTTTGGCCATCTATATGTAGTTTGCTGCGTAAATTGAGACAGTAGGAGATTTATTCAAGCAACGAAGTTCTGTTTCAATTACAACTTCAAACTTGTTTGCATAGGTATTCATAATATTTGAGACGCACACTATCATAGGGGTCGTGGGAATTCTCGTATAATCAGGAAACCCCAAGTACATAGGGCCCTGTTCTCTATTCGGTGAAGCAAAAATAAGCAGGAACCCCTCTCTTAGGATTAAAGAATCATTTTCAAGGTTAGTCTTGGTGATTCTTTTCTTTTATACTCTCCTTTTTCTTATTGAATTGGTCTCAAACCATCCTAGATTTTGCGCAAATTAATTCTATATGTATTTGATGTTGTTTCAGCTCTTGCTGTCCAATGTCTATCGTTTTAAGCTATTTTTTGTAAATTGGGACAGTAGGAGATCACTGAATGTATAGCGTTTTCTTCAAGAGACTAAGTTCTATCTTTGGGCAGGTTTCTTCTATATGAATACTTTTGGAAAGAGAGGCACAACTGTTAGTAGATACGCGCTCCACCGATTCCCATCTCCCAAATCGGATCCATGGATCTTTTATTCGCATGGAAAACGTAACCGTTCGCATACTTTATACTCATTGTCGGAACGGAGAGTGCACAACAAATGTTTAAAGGAGATGCTATATACTGATATACTGTGCTCTATGCACGGTTGGTTGGTCTTGTCTAATCAAAATGATCGTCGAAGTTTACGGCTGTTCAATCCTGTTTCCATGGCAACAATTCAGCTACCTGTCTTTTCAAGACCTTGTGGTTATGATCGCGGTGCTCTCTCCTGTGATCCAAATAATGCAAATTGCATTGTCATGCTGATTAAATACTCTCCAAAGAGGTCAACATTTTACTTCTGCAGGCCTGGTGATAATGTTTGGAACGAACATGATTTGGAACTGGAAATTGAGGAATATCGTTGTCGCGATAACATACGTGCAGTTGGTTGTTATAAGGGTCAGATATGTATCTTTACCCTCTTCGACAGGATTTTCTTACTAGATGCAAATCCTCCGTATCTGACCCTAACAAACATGGGAGTCGACAAATATTATCCTCCGTATCCAGGACACTATGGGCAGCTTAAAGACTATTTGGTGGAATCTGATGGCGAATTATTTGTAATTCGTAAATATGGTCTTCGTGAAGATGCCTATGATTTTGTGGTTTGCAAGTTGGATATCAGTGGCAAGAACAAGAGATTTGTGGCTGTTGATGATCTAGGAGGCCGAGCATTCTTTTTATCATCTTTCAGTTCGGGAATCTCATGCTATGTTGAAAACAATGGCATCAAAGCAAACACAATTTATTTTACTCAACCCTCTAACCCATGTATCTATTCATTTGACATGCAGAACAAAGTCATAACTTTCTCATTGCCATGCCCAAATGTGAAGACGAACTTAGTTCAGGCTGAATGGATTTTGCCTCTGTCTCTAAGTGAACCGTGCAAACTTGATTGCAAAGTAGACATTATTGCTCCCTTGCAGGTAATCATCGTCTTATTCATCTAATTGTTTGGTTATGATATGTTATCTGTTAGTATAACAGCATTGTATATATAAATGACTATCTATATTCAGTTTTTATGTCTTTGATATTAGCCAATTCTATTGCTATCGTTAAAATTTCTCTCCCAACGATATGTTATTTGTCTGTGTAAACAGTAGAGCTAACCCTTTCCAAAAGAGACTCTCTTGCTATTAACCAGCGAGGTTGCTTATGGATACATTATACTTGTATTCTTGTTTATATCACAAGTTGAATCTAGTTTATAACATGTGACGAGAAGCACTTTATGTTTCTATGAAAATTTTCCTTATCAGTTAAAATGTCATGTTATGTTCAGATAAAAAAGTTCACGACAGAGCAACCCTCAATTAGCAAATCTGTTGGAAAAGATTTGTTCCGACTTCCTGATGCTACTACTAATTCAGTTGCAAAGAAGTTGAAGTTTTCCAGCAGATTCATCGGTAGAGATTGGTCCGAGCTACCACACGATGTGCTAATTTCAATTGCGAAAAAGTTATCCTGTGTAAGTTGTGCTCGTGCAGCTACAGTGTGCAAGAGTTGGAAATCAGTTATCACATGGGCTCCAAAGAAATTATTGGGTTGTCCAATATTCTTGCACATGCCATACTCGTCCAATGAAGTATTCCATTTCATTTCTAATGGTAGGTACAATGTGCCTATGCTAGAAAATTCCAAAGTTTTGAGTATCCAACACGCTAAATATGGTTGGTTACTCATGACTAGTTGTAGTGGGAAGAACATATTCTTCTTCAATCCTCTCACAACAGAAAAAATTGAGATTCCTCGTTTGCCTCATTTCAAAGTCCGTGGCTTGTGCTTCACATCATTGCCAACTTCATCCAACTGTAGTATTCTTGGAATATATGATTGCCTGTCATGCTATTTAGTCTACCATATACGCCGAGGAGAGAAGGAATGGACAAAAGTTGAGATTCCGGAAGCTAATGTTGGTGACTATGAGCTTATCCCGTACAGCAATCCTGTCTTCCATAACGGGGTATTCTATTGGATCTGGAGTTGCGGCAACCTTTGCGCTTATGATCCGAGGAAAGGGGAGGTGGAATTTCTTGTTGAGCCACGGAGTACTTGCAAGTATGTGCACATGAGCTATTTGTTTGAAAGTGAAGAAAAGCTGATGTCAGTGTGGGTTGGAAGACGTGGAAAATGGGTTAAAGTTTATGAATTGGATGAGGCATCTATGGCTTGGAAAGAAGTCAACACTCTTGATAATAAAGTAGTTTTCTTGAGTCGCAACTCAAGCCTAGTCATAGATTGTCTTGAAATGCCAGGTTTTGAAGACATGATATGCTTTAACAGATTTATCGGCGACAATAAACCACTTTTGTATTCTCTAAAGACCCGTGAACTCGGAGTGTATGGTGGTGGTGGTCACCATGTAATTCGGGATTTTTGCGACATTCCAGAGTATCAGTTTAAAAGTGCATGGATTAAACCCAACATCAAACAACACCATATTCGAGAATTGAATTGGTATGATGTGTAATTTAACATTAGTCAACTATCTGTAACACATTGATGTTGTGGTCTTTTTGTATGATGCTCCATTGTTGTCTCACGTTGCAAGGAATCTGAATACTTTTCCTTTCTTGAAACCTTCTTCAAAATCCGCACTTGCATCTTTTTTCGGAGTGGGCTGTTTGGTCGGGATTGTCCAAGGCTGCTTGTTTCGAGAACGTCCTCCTAGTTTGTTACTGCTGTGCGGGGTTCTAGTTTGCTGTTAGTGTGTGCGGCGTTCTGGTTTACTGTTAGTTGCTTGCTTTGCAACTACAACCTTATGTTATGGTTTGAATCATTGAACTCCTAGATAATTATTTTTTTGATAAATTTAATACAATTCTACTTATAAAAAATCCAAATTTATTTGTTCCTCTTATCAAAATTTTGACAACTTGTAAGTTTTTAGTAGAGTTTTTTTAGTGGTTATCAAACATGATAAGTTAGATGCTTTACAACTTGTAAAAATTGAATGATATTTCACATTACGGACTCGTGTTGATCAACTGGAAAAAGAGTCATTGATGGAATATACGCAAATATATGAACATCAATTGGCACATTACAGGGATTCGTTTTCATACATCTATAACAGAAGGTAGATGACCATTGTATGACATCCTCGTTCGGAATCTACTTTCGGATAAAGGAGACGCCCTTCTGAATGCTACCCTCCAGCTCTTTCTTGGCCTTCTCTAACCCGACCCTGTCGAAAAATCCGGATCATAAGAGCATCAGTTCCCTAATGAGTGTTCGTTATCGGAAAGTGCAGCAAATTTTTACTTGGTTTTGCAACATCATACCTCTCGTACTCGTTGAGGGGACCGAGTTGATAGACTTCCTCAGCTCCGCTGCGACCAAGCCTTACCTTGGATGCGAAGAACGGGAGTTCTGTGACCTGTGGACCGAAGTTCATGTCAGTATGGAATTGTTGGATGATCCGACAAACAAACAGCGGACGAAGCGGTAGAGAGAATTTACTTGAGAAGCTACGAATGCGCACTCTACTATGCCAGCGTCGCCTCTCAATCCTCGAAGGCAGCGATCAGCGAATTTCGCAGCCGCATACGCCTGGACACGAAGTTATCGTTGTCCCAAAGCGTTATTGACATGAATGGTGTGGAATAGATAGAATTTAATAGCCAAAAATTGCTGTAATTAGGTACCAACCATGGACAGAGTTGCAGAGCCAGTCCCAGCTTTTGCCTGAACAACCTCCGTGCCACCATCTTGAATCCGCTTGGTTAGGTACTCGGTTTCCTCCGGTGTGAACGAAGACGGAGGCTTAACCTGCAAAGTAAGTAAGGAAACGAACCCTTTTCTTTTGAGGAATCAAAATAAGCATGTATTATGCCAGACCATCAAAGGAAACGGTTTAAGATTGTGATTAGCGCATTGTACTAATAGAAGAAAAGAGCAGGACCTGAGACAAAAGGGGCAAAATTGTAACCCCTGCATGGCCTCCAACAACAGGAACATCAACTTCTTTAGGGTCAACTCCAAGAACTTCAGCCTGCAAGAGATTCGTGCCACGTAGCAGATTTTCGATGCGTTAAATGTGAGCGGTTGGATTTTTGCAGAAGCAGTAGAAGGGAGTGCTTAAAATGCATACCACAAAAGTATTCGCTCTGGCGACATCGAGCGTGGTCACTCCGAGGAGCCGCTTTGGATCATACGTCCCCGCCTTTTTGAAGACCTCAGCAGCAATTGGGACAGTAGAGTTAACCGGATTACTGATCAAGTTAATGACTGCAGATGGACAGCACTTGGCAATCCCTTCGCAGATTGTTCGTACGATCCCGGCATTGATGTTGAAAAGATCATCCCTGGTCATTCCAGGCTTCCTTGGCACACCAGCAGGTATAATCACCAGGTCCATCCCAGTAAGAGCAGCCTCAAGCTGCGGCTGCCCGAGGAAGCCACGGACCTGCAAGCACAATCAACTAAAGATTGAAACTTTGCAGCAAGAACTAGACCAGCATTGTACTTCAACTAATTGCATAGAAAACCATCAAAAAAACCCGAAAAGAGGATTCGAAATTTACCACAGCAGTGGTGTCCATGTGGCTAACATCAGCTGTAACACCAGGGGTATTGACAACATCATAGAGGTGAAGCACTGAGACCAAAGGGTTCATCTTCATGAGAAGTGAAAGGGATTGTCCAATCCCTCCAGCTGCACCCACAATTGCCACCTTGAAACCTGGTGCCCCTCCTTTGGCCCTGCAATCTGCTCTGTCCAATCCGGACCTTCCCTCCATCTGCACCAACCAACCGGATTAGCACGCGAAAGTGATGTATACCAAAGCATACACAAGGGAAGGTTGCAAACTTCTTCTTTTTGTCTATGACGTTACGGTACTTCAGAGTCGAATACTATGAGCCTAAAAGAGGCAGTTCTCGCAATAATAATTGACTTAGCATCAACCATCAAAATGCTCATGAGGCCTTACTCGAGTAGTAAGTAGTAAAAGGGAGGGGGAAGGATATGGAATTGTAGAACATGTACACCAACACCTTGTAAGCTAGCTAATTGAATGTGATATGTGAATTGAATGTAAAAAACACTATTAGAAGAACCGTCCCTAAATGAGGCCAATAGCACTTGACTCTGAATATCGGAGTTCCAAAAAAAAGCTAGCTTGTTGCTTACTACACAAGAAACATAAAAGAGGAAGGAAACCTTACCTGAGGAGGGTTGAGGTGGGCCGCTATCCTTGAAATGCGCTGGTTTGTTGCCTCCATCTGCTGCTATCTCTGCTTTGTGCGATGCTCTTGGTTGGTGGCTTTTTGTATTGGGAAAGTGCAATTCAACTACGAGTGGGCTTAATAAAAACTAAATATGAGAAATAAAGAGGATAACAAGGAAAATGACATATGGGGATTGAGAACTTAGATGTTGACATATTTTTTGGTTGATTCTATTTGAGGTTATTATATGTTTCTTAGCCACTTATCCCATCTGGGCTACGTCAAAAATCCTTTGTGGCTCTCCTTTTTTGCATCAACAATGCATAATGGATATTGGCTTTCAGGGAGGTGGTAGAAAGGTGAAGCATTATTGATGGTATTTAAGTCAGCATAGAGTTGGTTTAAGTAGGAAACAATATGATAAAAGTCTTGTATTCAAATATCACGAATATGAAAAATAGTATAGAGAGAATCGTCGTCTCTAAACATAACCGATAATATATGACTCTAAATATCACAAGTTCACAACAATCTTTAAAATATAATATAACTGAACATTTTGTATGAGCAAATTATTGGTTCTTGGATTCTACCAATATATATATATATATATATTCGTTCTTGGTTTTTTCGGAAATATGCACAACTTGGTCAGAATCTCTGTACAAGAAGTTTATGAGCCCTGAAGCAAGCAAGCCCTAATATTATTAGGCCCAAGTCTACGTGGCCTCTTCTTGGATTTGGATCATGGAATAACATTGGACTTGGATTTTCTCATTTGAGCCGAATCATTTAACCTTCATACTATTTGGCATATGTTATTCTAGAAAAAGGGCAAATTACTTTTAGGTCCCTCGTGTATGGTCTTTTCTTATTTGACCACGAACACCAACGACCACCGTAGGTCGTCCGTTCCTCGACTCACCAAGAGGTCTCCTTCGTAGGTTTCCAGATCTCGAAGTTGTTAAGGTTGATTGTCGTCTTCAGCCAGGGATAAGATTGAAGGTTGAGGCTTGGGTTTGACCAAGGAACGATGTTGGGTTCAAAGCTTGTTTGTTGGTGTGTGTCGGAGTGGAGGAGCTATGTGTGTGGTGGTTGAGTTCGACGCCGGCGACGGTGCGGATAGAGTGGTTTTCCGGAGCCGGTGCACAGAACAAACCGGCGTCACGTTTTTTAAAAATTTATATTTCCATATAATTGGGTAATGTATGTGCAACCATCCACAGCTAAGCCATTCACTCCATCTCGTCTTGCACGCTGACATAAGTATAGTGACAAACAAAACTAGATTGATCATCGTTGAGAATAATAATTCTCATTCATAAAATTTAGCTCGAAAAGAAAAGGAGTGAATTTGGTGCGATTTTGCAGTGTGAAAAATCACACCACAGTACTTTTGGTTTACAAAAAATAAATGAAACCGCAGCTTTGCAATTTGGTACCGTGCAGTTTAGGTAATTTCGGTATTACAATTTGGAACCTCAGATAAATACAAATATAATTTAAAGCCCATTTTAGGTCCAAGCTTAAAGCCCATTCAAAATGGATATTCCCAAACTTAAATGCACATGGTAGGCTCCAAACTTGAAGCCCTTTTATATAATCGGTGCAGTTTATGTGTCGCGGTGCGGTACGAAAAAAATACCGACACTGCCCCAAATTGTACGGCTTTGGTGTCAAACCACACCATGATACCGAATCAATTTTGCGGTGTCGATTTTTTCAGTTTTCGGTGTCCGATTTGGTATGATTTTCGGTTTTCTTTGATTTACAGCTCACCCCTGAGTTTAACGATCACAAGAAAAATGCGGTTCTCGTAACAGTGACATTGGCCGCATTGATTTACCTGTCCTCATTGGGGTCAATCATAGCTTTTAGACACGACGAAAATATGGTTGTATATCTTTTTTCTGTCGAATTAGGGATCGTCTTGCTTTCCTTGTCGGGGAAATTTATTCAATGATTCATGAACCATCCAAGAAATTTGATTTCCTCTAATTTCTCAATTTTGTTGCTATACTTTATTTGGCTCGCATGCATGTACATCACAAACATATATATTCTTTTTAGTTTATATATATATATATAAATATATAATTTTTTTAATGTTTATTTTGTTTAAGCTAAGAAAATGAGTTTACACATACTCTTTTTCTTAACTTAAACAAAAAAGAAAAGGAGTACGATAAACAAATCGAGACCCCACCGAAGAAAAAGTCTTCATAATATTTTTTCACAAATGAAATATAGGAACAAATACAAAATCTCATTCATCTTCATTTTAAAATACACAGTCTCGGTTAGATTGTGACTGACACTAATAACAGATCAATTTTATGTAAAAAATAGTGGTCAATATCGTAACTACCAGTTCAATCAGTCGGACCGATCAGTTAAGATCTAAATGTCTAGAAACTTATTTTTCGATTTTTGCGATTCGTTAGGTAAAAAATGATTTAAATTAGGATTTTGATAAATTTGCATAAAATTAGAGGATATTTAAAACTGTTTGACATTTTAATATTAAATTTAATTGATAACTGAATATTTTTTTATAAAAAAAACTCAGGTCTAATCGACACACCGACTAGAAATAGAAAAAGCTGGTAAAATTTTCTCAACAGATATTTAATACTGCCGCGTTATTAAATATTCAAACTCTAGACCTAGTTAAGCTAAAACTCATTGCCAGTTAATCTAAGTGTATATTGGCTAGAAAAAATAACGTTTGAAAATCAATTCTAGTTGAATATGTAGTTTGAATCAAAATAAGCGATATTAAAAAACTATTTTTTTCATCCACAAAATCTTAATCTGTTAATTTGTAAAGTTAGATGGTACAAACCCGAATTTGAACTAGTAAAAATGTAAAATTTTTATAGCACTGAAAAGTAGGTGCCATACCCGGCAATTACTTATTTTGGGAAAAAAATTACCGTTTGTAAATATATTATTTCGAATCTAAAATTAATCGAATTAAATATGAGATGATATAACAAAACTCAGATGGGCCCAATGACATATACCGAACTTGACACATGTGAGTACCAGAATTTGATGTCCACCTGACAGCATCCTAATAGGGCCAGCCGGTCAACGACGGCGGCCACCGCTCTTCCCCCTTCGCTACCCGACACTCCTCCGCCCATCACGACCAGAAAATAAATTAATTGTCCAAAAGAAAATCCATTCACAGATTTGGGAAAACGAAATTAAAAATATCAGGAAAATGGAAAAAAAGAGGTGTACGTCCCTTTCCGTGCACCGAGACTGTTGACCGGAGACTCCCTCATCTTCATCGTTCATCACCAACCACAAGATTCTTCCTAATCAGAATATCTTGTTTGTCATCGTCTGGTGAGAGATTAAAAAGAGAGACTTCTCCACTAAATAAAAAAGGTTAAAATAACCTATTTTGTCACTATAGTGCTATTTCCTCATTTGGGTCCCATGTCAATTATCTTAGTCTGATTTGGACTCTCGATTTTTAATTAATTTAAATTTAAGCACGATCATTATAGTGAATTATGCAAATACTCTCATTTGAACTCAAAAAGTTCAAATTCGATAAATTGCTTACAATAATTCACTATTTATTATTGTTTCATTTTAGTGCTCTTTGGGTCTCATCTTCAATTATCTTAGTTTTGTTCAAACTCGCTACTTTTAATTAATTTAGAGTTGTATATACCAAATGTTATTGATCTAGTGGCACAAAATGTAAAATGTATGATGAAAGTTCATGTTCAAACTTTTACAGGTAAAATTTTACCTTTACAAAATTGAAAAAACAGTGAATACTATCTCCGTGCTCAAAAGTTCAAATTGGATAAACTGCTTAAAATAATTCACTCTTTATTACTTTCATTTTAGGGATTTTTTTTCTCATTTGGGTCCCACCTCAATTATCTTAGTTTCATACAGACTCACCACTTTCGATTAATTTAGAATTAAGCACCATCATGTAAGTTCAAATTCGATAAGTTGCTTAAAATAATCCAACCTCTTTATTACTTGTATTAAAGCTCCCGGTGCGAGAAAAGATCCCGATGCAAAATCTGAAAATTAAAGCTCAAAATAGGCCAACTGTGAATACACCCTTCGCAATGAAAATGGCTGAAATTGAGGGCAAGATGGGGCTCGAGAAGTAGAGCTCGCAAACGAGACATGAAATTTAGTTGTTAGGATGGGCTTGACTTGGAAAGAGCACACCCCTAATATTCTAGATGCTATTAGAGCTGCGAGAATGGACAACAACCAAACCAAAACCCACGAGCCCCTGTGATTTTTGTGTTGCCTTTTGTCGGGGTCAGAACTTCTGCTTCTGGTGTAATTAGGGGATACTTTTGTAAATGATCTTCTGGTGCAAGGTTGTAAATGTTTAAAATGTCACGATTGGTAATTGTTGAGCCCGAAAATTAATGATCAAATTTATATTAATTAATATCTCTAAAATTAATAATTTTAGAGTTATTTAAATCTATATTTTCATCCTGCCAATTTTTTGCCACTTATTTTTTTTAATCAATTTTGATATTTATTTTATTTTCTTTATTGCTCGTCAAACCACATTATGTAACATATAGATATGTAGTGGATTACCATATTGAACTGAGATTTTTGTGTGTAAATTTATGAAAGAAAACTGGTCATTAGTGAAAAAAATTTATGGAAAGGTTATTAATCTTAGTTATTTCTATAATTTTGTCTATTTGGTGGATCTTACGATCCGTGTTATGATCCTATAATTTACGCTTTCTCTATGCCCAAACGATCTTTAGTGGGATCCCGATTTTGACAACCTTGCTCTGGTGTTTAGTCGGGGGCGTTTCTCAGAAAATATAATTATATAATACTTATCATACTTTGTTATGACGTGTATTTTATCTAGTACCTTAGGTGCTCTGCTCGACTAATACAATTATCTTGGATAATTTTTTTAGGAGTAATTAAATTTTACTTATAAAAAATTCTTTATTACTTGGATAAGTACATCCACTTTTACTATCTTAATTAAGAGGAATGGAACCCAATTGAGTGCTGACAACAAGAGCCCTGCAGCACCATGTTCCAGGTCTCACGCGTGTCATATTTTTTTAATTAAAAAAATTAAAACTTTAATGGACTATAACTTTTAATTCGTTTAGAATTTTTGCTATTATAATATATTTTTTGATAATAGAATTTAACGATCTACATTAATTATGGCTTTATTTTTTGAAAATCGAAGTGTCGTTGATTTTTGTATAGTAAGAATGATGTACTGTTGGAATTTTTGTACCGTCAGAATGATTTTACCGTAAGAAATGATGTGCCATTAAAAAGATAGTTGTCACCACTGAATCCGGTCTCAATAGGAATCTGTATGAGTGGTTAGTAGCCACTGAACTTTCCGAGAAGATTGCCAATTTTGGCGTCGGAAATTTGTGAAACCCTTTAAATTGGTGCTTCGTTTTCTTTTTCGGAGATAGGGACACGAGACATCTTGTCGAGGAATAACGATAAATTACGTTTCTTCTTGTACCGGATGTACAATCCGAAATTATGTTCAGCAATAAATCCAACATTAATCCTTCCTCTACTACACTACAGCGAAACCATCTGTTATTCGAGCAATATTAATCAACTAATACATACTAAAATTCTAGTATGGTAACAAAATTCTCCAAACTAAATTCACATGTGTGCAAATCATATTCACTACTGTGCCGGAAAAGAGTTTTAACCAATCTTATGTATATGCAATTCGTTTCGTATTTAACCCATAAAAGTTTGTACAGATAATAATAGACTTGAATTCACATAGATAATAAATTCAGCTCTAAACGAACGGTCCTTAAAAATATGATCCGGCATTGTTAGATTTTGGATAAAAAAATACAAAAAATATATATTGTTTTGGAATTCGGTCAAACATATTATTTCATTTCACATGAATAGATATGCCAATACACGGGTAGCCTTGGTCTCAAAATTCAAGCCAACCTCGTGCTCAAAATATGAGCTAGCCTACCGACGTACATTTAGATGGATGATCGATGAGAGAAGATTATAATCAACACATCTCGAGTTTGATATATTGGAAAAGTAATTAGTATTAAATTTTTGTTAAATTTTTTTTTACACTTTAAAATTTTTTTATTGAATTCGAACCTCAATTAATCGGGAGTTGGTGTAGTAGCCTAGCCGTTCCACCATTCAATTTCAACACTTTCCTCACTAGCTACCACCAAACCAAATAATCCAAAGACCGACCGATCCTTCTCTTGCACTCCTGGTCGAGTTTGAGCGCAACTCCCTTGAATGATCATGATCATGTCCACCCAAGAACAAGCCCGGCCATGGCTTCTTCTTCTTCTTCTTCTTCCACAACTCGTGATCATCTTCTCGTCTTTCCTCCTCGTACAGGCCTCTCCATCCCAACTGGACGAGCTCGAGACCCTCCTGAAGATAAAGGAATCACTTGCAAGTCCAAACACAGACGTGTTCAGCTCATGGACAAAAGAGAGCTCTTCTTCTCCTTGCAACTTTAATGGAATTTCCTGTGATGACCCTGATGGCCACGTCACGGGAATCAACCTTCCAGGGTTGCAGCTGGAGGGAATTCTCCCGTTTGCTTTAATCTGTGGTGGCTTGAGCTTCCTGGAGGTGATCTCCGTGGGGAACAACTCGTTGCGCGGGGCGATATCGGATGATCTGAAGAACTGTACAGGTTTACGGGTTCTAGACATGGGTTTGAACTCTTTCAGTGGGGAGGTTCCGGATTTGTCGAGCTTGAAGGGGTTGAAGATCCTGAGCTTGAACAAGAGTGGAGTTTCAGGTTCTTTTCCTTGGCATTCATTGGAAAACCTGACAGGTTTGGAGTTCCTGAGCCTCGGTGACAATCCATTCGATGTGTCGGGTTCGTTTCCTGATGAGGTCGTGAGGCTTCGAAACCTGTCTTGGGCTTACCTCACCAATTGTAGCATCAGAGGGCGGATTCCTGAGGGGATAAGTGATCTGACCCAGTTGGAGAATCTTGAGCTGGCTGATAATCTGTTGTTTGGAGGGATACCAGCTGGGATTGCCAAGCTTTCCAAGCTCTGGCAGCTTGAGCTTTACAACAACTCGCTCACCGGATCGCTCCCTGTGGGATTCGGGAACCTGACAAGCCTTGTCAACTTTGATGCTTCGAGGAATAAGCTCGAAGGTGATCTTGTCGAGTTGAAGCCCTTGAGCCGGCTAGCTTCGTTGCAGCTCTATGAGAACCAGTTGACAGGAGATATTCCTGAGGAGTTTGGTGAGTTCAGGTACCTTGAAGAGCTCTCTCTTTACAGGAACAAGCTCACAGGTAATCTGCCTCCAAAAATAGGATCATGGGCTAATTTTAAGGTCATTGATGTTTCGGAGAACTTCCTGTCGGGTTCTATCCCACCTGACATGTGCAAGAATGGGAATATGAGTGATCTTCTGTTGCTTCAGAACGCGTTCACCGGGCAAGTACCTGAGAGCTATGCAAATTGCAAGTCTCTGGTTCGACTGCGCATAAACAACAACTCGCTTTCGGGTGTGATCCCACCCGGATTATGGGGTCTGCCAAATGTTTTGATCATAGATCTCAGCATGAACCAATTCGAAGGTCCAGTGACGCCTGATATTGGCAATGCAGAGTTTCTTGCTTTGCTAATTCTAGCTCATAACAAGTTCTCAGGTAACATGCCGGCTGAAATTTCGCAAGCATCTTCCGTGGTTTCAGTCCAGTTGAGTTCAAACAATCTCTCTGGTGAGATTCCGAAAACGATCGGTGATTTGAAGAAACTGAGCAGCCTTTATTTGGATGGAAACAGGTTTTCTGGTACAATACCGGAATCTATAGGGTCGTGTGCTTCTCTCAGCGACATAAACCTCTCCGGTAATACCATATCTGGGAAGATTCCCGACAGCCTTGGATCACTGCAATCTTTGAACTCCTTGAACTTGTCCAACAATGAGCTTTCTGGTGAAATTCCTGTCACTTTGTCAACACTAAAACTCAGCAACCTTGACCTGTCAAATAACCAATTGAGTGGCTCTATACCTACATCGGTCGAGGCATTTCGCGAAGGGCTAAATGGGAATCCTGGATTGTGCAGCAGAAATCTAAGGGAATTCCAACCTTGTCCGTCCAAGTCCAGAAGGTCGAGTCATAGGCGTGTGTTTCTGAGTTGTTTCGCCGCTGGGATGTTTGTTTTGGTCATCATCGGTGCCTGTTTAATGATCTTGAAATTCGGAAAGACATTTCATGATCATAACTTCAAGCATCATCGGTCGTGGAGTATGAAGTCTTATACAATGACATGTTTCTGCGAAAAGGACATCATTGATGCAATAAATTCTGAGAATCTGATAGGCAAAGGAGGATCAGGGCAGGTGTACAAAGTTGTGCTCGGAAACGGTCACGTACTTGCTGTCAAGCACATATGGACAGCAAATTCGTATGACCAGAGAAGCAACAGGAGCAGCACCGCGATTCTGTCGAGGAGGAGTTCCAGGTCTGCAGAATATGACGCGGAGGTAGCCACATTGAGCGAGATCAGACACGTGAACGTGGTGAAACTGTACTGCAGCATTACGAGTGAGGATAGCCATCTGCTGGTTTACGAGTACTTGCCAAATGGAAGCTTGTGGGATCGGTTGCATTTAGGCCACAAGGTAGAGATTGGCTGGGAGTGTCGGTATGCAATTGCGATAGGCGCGGCGAGGGGATTGGAGTACTTGCATCACGGGTTAGATAGGCCGGTGATTCACCGAGACGTCAAGTCAAGTAACATCTTGTTGGATGAAGAATGGAAGCCTAGAATTGCTGATTTTGGACTTGCCAAAATTGTTCAGGCTGGTAGTGGAGGGGATTGGACCCATGTCATAGCTGGTACTCTCGGATATATGGCTCCAGGCAAGTGTCTCCTCCTTAGTTTCATCATTCATCACATGATTTGCTTGTTATTCCACAACCTGTTGCATAACTGGACTGTGCGCTGTGTTTACCTTGTCCTGCAGAGTACGCATATACGTGCAAGATAACCGAGAAGAGTGACGTGTACAGTTTTGGCGTAGTCCTGATGGAGCTGGTCGCCGGGAAGAGGCCGATCGAACCGGAGTTCGGAGACAACAACGACATAGTGAATTGGGTTCGCAGCAAGATCGGCAACAAGGACAACATTCGCAAATTGGTGGACTCAAGCATCTCAGAGGAGCTGAAGGAGGATGCCCTTAAGGTGCTGAAAATTGCTCTTCTTTGCACAAGCAAGATCCCGACATCACGACCCTCGATGCGAATGGTGGTCCAGATGCTGGAGGAAGCTAAGCCTTGCAGATTTTCTGGCATCACAGTGGTTGACAAAGAAACAGATGGTGGAAGCATCAGCAACTATATTGACTCTGGCAGCAGCTTAGCTTCTCCTTAGATCATAGCTTGTTTGATCCTTTTGAGTCAGTGAAAGTGAAACAATGCACGGGAGAGAGTTTCAACTGCACATTACATGTAATGTTTACATCCAACTTTTTGGCAATACATTGTATATCGAATTCGCAGGTAGCAGCTCTTCACATTATTTTCTCTGGTTTGGCTCATGATCACATCTATATAATTACCAAATTATAAGGGATGAGGAAGTCCTAAAAAACCTTATATAGTCTGACTAGTGGTAATCTTTGACTTGTATGGTTATTGGACTTAATTGGCTAGACATATGGACTCATGAAACTGAAAAGAAGGCACACCAAAGATCATATGCCAGAGGACAAAGTAAATAGTGTATTCGAGACTACATACGAACACACAATCCGCAAGGTTCTGACAAATTCCGGCCTCAGTATATTTTTACAGATTAAGTTCAAATGTGCAACAGCAAATATGTTGAAATTCAAATCCAAGTCCAAAAGCATGTCACATGGCACACTGGTTCATTACATTTAATCCACAGCTCACTTTATTTAGAAGAGGAAAGTATGGAAGCTGTTCTTGATACCATCCACCAAGCTCCTTCTGGCTCTCGATTTTAAGCCTGACATCGTGCAAAGGTAGAAACCGAGTCCATCATTTCACTATATTTTCTTACAAATACGAATAAACGGCTCATGTGAAACATATGCACATAGTCAGACTTCAGAGCACAACTCCATGAGCAAGATTTCAGGAGACTAAACAGACAAGTCTGGCAAAATTGGCACACAGAAAACTAAGTCGGTGAGGATCCTACCCATCGCATTAAAGTAGTCAGACCAGCTTTCTATTGTAGTGGACTGCAAATTCATAAAATGACCGTCTATCAATAACTTTGATTCCCCCACTATTCAACTTTCTTCCCTTGCACATATGTGAGGTAGATGCACACCACTCCCACAAATGGGCGGAAGTTATGGAAAACCATTTAGCCCTCTGTATGTTCCAGCCTCGGATTCCATTCCATCACGTGCGTCTCCGGGAGTTAAGAAGCTAACACATTCTTCCCAAGAAGTGGACATGGCAATGACAATTCCCCTAATGACCATGGAAGGAAGTGTAAAAATCACGATTCATCTTCCCTCAACTGACCATGCCCTTCAAGGATCATGTCTTAATGTGTAACAAATCTTTTCGTTGGCCATGCGTTGAAATCTCAAAAGGCATAAAAAGCGATGCATCATGTAGTACTCGCTCGCTAATAACTAACTGTCTGATCTACATCGTTAACATGAATCCTCGGTTCTCACTCGCTTCCTAGGCACCATTACGATTCCATTTCACCAATGAACTAGCATTTGAAAACATCTAGCACGACAGCCACGAAGTAAGGCAAAATACCTAGTGCCCGACCCCATCGCTATGGTCGCCGTGCCCGTGCCCCTCCCAGGGATGCCGCCACCCCAACACGACGGGAGCATCTTGCTTAGCCCGGTAAAACACCCAAAACCTGCAATAAAGCTCAAAACTTGGAACCGATCACAAAGACAAACGATCCCGACTCGATCCCCCCAAAATTCCCAACTTTAAACTACCCAACAACCGAAACCCCAACAAAAAGAAACAAAAAACCCTAAAAACAAAGGGTAAATTGGGGATCGGAGAGCTGACCACATGACGGCGCAGAGGCCCTTGCCGGTGACGGTGTGCCACCGCTTAGGCTGATGAATAGTGACCCCCTTATACGTCATTCCGTGTCCTCCTCCTCCTCCCATCTCTCGCCTGAGCTTCGCTTGGGTGCGATTGGAGTTTTTTTCTTTCTTTTCTGTTTCAATGGCCGGCGGACTTGTATTAGCCAGCCTTACATTGGGCTTTATGATCTGGACCCCTGTATTGGGCTTTCTGGTCTGGTCCGGTAATGCCGTATCGAGAATCACTAGTCTATGTTCAGGTTAGATAAAAAATTCAAAATTATAATATGTAAACTAAATTTTCAATTGTTTATAGGAGGAAATTAATGTTTCTTGAAATACAAAAAAAAAATCTAAGAATTAATTTATTAAATTTTGAAACCTTCGAGAATTAAATAGTATAAAACTAATTACAAAAAGATTTATAGCCAGTTTGGAACCAATTCCGACAATAAAGGAATTCTATTTCCAATTCCTAATGGAAAAGAATCACTTTCCTATTTTCTTGTTTGGAACCATAAGTTAAATTTTGGGAATTGATTTGAAATATTAAATAAACACCCTCCTAACAATCTCAGGTGAGATAGAAAAGATTCTTTCAATAGGTATAATAGATATTTTACTACCAAATTCTACAAATCTGACCTAATTTCAAAAAAATTCTAAATCTGGATTTTTAAACAAAATAAGAATTCTTTTTAAACAAACGGACTAAGTTTTTTAAAATTTCGAAAAAAAAAATCATTTCTCATTTTTAAACCTTTCCAAACATACCGTTTTTAGTAAAAGAAAACCTGTAGGTGCACTAGATGCTCGTATTTGTCGGGTTTGCAGTTTGGTCCCAAGCATCTGTTATTATTATTTCGTGTAACTTCAACTCCATTAATAACCATTTTTTTAATCTTCTTTCGGATTACTCTCATCATCACATCTTTTTAATCCAACGAATCCATGACACAAATTTTTCATGATAAAAAAATTGAGTCAAATCAGAGGTTTGGCAATGTTGTAATTAGAACAACAGTTTTGCGATTTTGAAATAACCTCAACAATAACACTAAAAAAATCAAAGTGGGATTTAATTCAAGTACGAGAAGTTCTATACTCTATACTAATAGGCACCTAAACAACCATCAACAGACTGACGATAAAAGCACAGCAAAGCCAGAATTTAACAAAGACACGTAAACACAACAATTAAGCAGAGAGTAGTGCATATATTCTTCTTATTCCAAGGTTGGTTCCATGACGGACCAAATGAAAAATTTTACATCAAATTCGTCTCGAAACTAAAAAAAACGTCAATATTTTGATCAAATCGCGAGGTCTAATCAATCGGATTCACGAACTAATGATGGGGTAAAACAATCCGATTAACCAAGAGTGATGGGGTTAACACCGATATCTCCAAACCCACCGGGTGAGCCCCACCACCCAGCTCACTGGCTTTTCCTTGTAAAAACAAGATGAAATTTGGATCACATGTCTGTGGAAGGTACAGATTCACACTCCTCAAGCAATGGCCGTATCGAATGATATAACCGATGAACATCATCTGGTTGTACGTCCCTCGAAATCCATGAACGTTCAGCACCAGCAGACTTTCCCTTAAACAAGTCTCCGGTCTGGCGGGCTCGCGCCAAAAATCCGCGGAGCTGGTGATTTTGTATGGACCCTTGTAGTTCTGCACGAAACGGAAGAAGAATTGGTTAGGAAGAAACAGGAAAAGGGTTGTGTGGATTGGCTACTACAGAGTTGTACTTAACAGTTAAGATCTTTCCGGGGCTGAGGCACATGTCGAGAGTGTTCATCCGCGGGCAACTTGCGAGCATGAACTTTATACCGATGAATTCGTTGGCGTGCAATCCGGTGTTCATGGTCAGATGCTGGACGTTCAGGTCCGAGATTGTGCGGTAACTCGGGTTTAGGTCCAAGACCCGGTTATTCCTGTTTCGACCTGCGATCATCTGTTGTTTCGGATCAATCAACACTCGTATTAATTAATTAGCATCACGAAATCTCAATTACATTGTGTTTAACCAGTTGGATTAATCTCACATTACTACATTTACCTGCAGAAAAACACTGCAAACGCTCATGGTCCTAACGCTGACCAGCTGCTCCAGAAGCTCGCTCAGAGGAATCCCCGTCCTGAACTCCAACTGCTCCCCGAAATCAAGGCGAGCCTCGATGAGTTCGCTCTGGTTCCCCATTAGGAACCTTGCCACCTTCCCGGTGTAAACAAACTTCCTCAACCCGGGCCCGACGAATACGAACAGATCCACACCGATGTTGCACCTTTCCACAACCAAGTTCTTGAGGGCACAGTTACCGGGTACGGTGATTTCCAACTCGTTCAGTACCGTGCAGAATTGAAGCCTCAGGGTTTTCAAGATCGGACAAGAACCCACCAAGTCCCTGAGTTCGTTTGTTGTTACGGCGACCCAAGCAAGGGTCAGGGTTACCAGGGAGTTGAACGATTTCAACCTAGACAAGTCGAAAAAAAACTAAATCACTTCTTCAAGAAATACGAGATAACTTGTCGTACAAGTAAAGAGATTTCTCGTTACAGACCTGGCGACGTCGAAGTTGCACCAGACGAGCTTCAGGGAATGCAGGTTAGGATGATGATGGTACACTGCTTCGGGAAGGCGGAAGCCGTGAGCCGGGTCGATGAAGCGATATTGATCTCGTCGAGGATAGAAATCGAGCTCCAAGTGCCTCACTCCCCGAGAAACCGCGAAGTGGACGGAGTTGTTGACGTCAAAATCGTGCTCCTCGGGCCTCGCCATGGACAGGAAGAGCCTCTTCACCATGAAATGAGTAGTAGTGTTTCCAACCTGGTAGAATCCGATGGTACTCCGCATGTAGCCCAAGAACTCGTCGCGCCCGGCGAACAGTTCCTCTTGGAAGTTTAAGTCCATCCTCCCTTTTCTACACGAATGTCCTCTCCCCTTATCCTTCTGTGGTTTGGACTTGGGAAGTATGATTTCTGTGCGTGATGTTTCTGGGTTTAGCGTTTCTGGGGTTTGGTTTTTGGTTGTGGCTCGTTTATATAGAAGTGAAAGGCGGTGAAGAAGGCGACGAAGCTTTCTTGAATATGTAGTTACCGTGTTAAGTAGAGTCGCGGTTGAAAGACGTACTTTTTGTAGTGTAGATTTATGGTGGGGCATATTAAGACCGATAAATTTGTTACATCGATCGATTCACCAAATTGGACTAACCAGATCAAAACAATTTTGAAAATAGCTTTAAGTTTCGTTAGGATAATATTGATAAATTTAAGATTTGTGCTCTCGTAAATAATAAAATTTGAAATAAATTAGGAGATATTTAAAATTATTTATAAGTAACACAAGAACTATATTCATAAAAGAAAATCTCTAACCTGACTAGCGATCTAACCCGCCTATCAATCGAACCAAAAAAAGAAATACGGTTTGAACTCTCGTCCATTTTTTTAAATATAACCTAGAAATTAGTCAGCTTGTGGAGCACATACATGAGACATAGTATACTCTTATTTTCCTAGTTCTTGTGTCACTCGAATGAGACTAGGCCACTTCCATTTTTTGAATTAGGTAGAAGCCTTTCATTAAATAGAAAATTTAGAGTACAAATTAGACAAAACGACAATAATCACAAAGGTAAATATTAATGTGTACTTCATTATTATAAGACGAAGTTGTTAAGTTGAGAGGTTGAATTAATTTCCATTCTCGAAGTAGTGTATGCTAAGAAACATACAACCAAGAGTCTATTGATCAAAATATCGCCTAACGATCTCTGTAATGCTACACACACAGTGAAACTAGGAGAGAATCTATATTGGACATGTTCGTCGAAGGCATAAAACACAACTCATAATGTTGATGGAAGTACTTTGGGTACGGTCTCTTAATGCCATTGGTGTAACAGTTTTTGGGGAATATATCACTTCACTTATTAAAAAAAATGTTGATGGAAGTACACTATTAACTCCAAAAGCTATGACTGAGAAATCAGGCCAAGGTTGATCATTACATGCACTAACATGCCTAAACAAGCTATAAGCAACTAACATTCCAACCAACCAGAGCCCAATAGAAACTAAAAATGTGGTCCAACCATGAAAATTGACTATTTCGATCGGTTGAACCGATAGTCAATGTCATTACTCACCGGTCAAATATCATTAGGGTATAGGCTAAAAATTGACACAGGTTAACCTCGAGTCATGGTCTAACCAGTCTAGCCATTGATCCGATCATATTTTTTAACTCTATGGTTTTATTTAAGTCCGAACCAGAGTCTCTGTCAAAATCAAGGTACACATATTTATGTCAAAACTACATCAAATTTAGATTTGAATTAGACTAAATTTTATTAAATTATAACATAACTACACTTAATTAAAATAGTTTTTTCTGACTTATTTACACTAAATAATTTAATATCGGATTTGAGCAAAAATACAAGATATTCAAAATGTGTTCCAGGTTGCAGAAGGCACTTATTGACTCCTGGGCTGAAGAATACCAATGCAATCGTGACTTGGGCCGACCTTGCGAAGCTGCTACCTTGAAAGACAACATTTTCGCAATGTTCTTTTGTAACATTTTTTTAAATAAAATTTGATTACTCTTAAAAAAATCAGAAGAATAATTACACCAGGATAATTATATCAGAGTAAGTGTAAGATAAAACCTATCAAAATAACTAACTACAAGATAAATTCTATCTAACACAAAAATCTATTAAAAAAATGGTAGGTTAAAGCCCCCATATCCACGGCCTTCCTCATATAAAGCACCAGGGAAGCAACCATTAAGGGTTCCCAAATACATTCACACCAAAGCCTAAACCGGTGGGAGGCTTTGGTTACTGTCGCTCCTTGGAGGGCAGTTGTTGTCCTTTCCATATATAGTATAGTTTTATACAATTTTGATTGGTGAATACAAATTTTACTTATATAAAAAAAACACCATAGCCTAAACCGTAGAAATCAAGGTGGACGGAAAACTTTGTTTCGGACTTGACCAGCAGTCTTTACGTGGAGGTTCTTGAGAATGTTCGTTGTGTCCCCAAATAAATTCTTCAATTTAGCTTTCAAATTTTCCAAACTCCGTCAAAAATCTTAAAAAGCGACATAAAATTTAGGGGACGAAAAAAAAGTACGGACTTGATCGCCGTAACCCTGCCGCCCAAAGAAAATAATCAACTCCTTGAAGTAGCTAATCTCCTATCAATGGCCTCAATAACCCTTAATTTTGATAAGTTCTAAACTATTTGTATTTTAATCCATCTCTTACGTTTTATTGAATGTTATTGGATTCTAATTTTTCGCATCTAAAATCTGTGTTACAATATGTTTTGTCGGGAATGGACAGTGTGATATTTCTAAATTTCTAAGAGAGTTAAAAGCGATACTCGGACAAAAAAATATAGTAGCATTAAATGATAAATGGTATCACTAAATAGATCATAGTGTATCACTAAACATAATATAGTGTACTTTTACTTGTAATATAAATTTGTATTTTTCAAAATGGACTTATGTAATCTCTAAAACTATTATGACTGTAATATGATATACCGTATACCAAAAAATATGATGTACCGTTACTTGTAATATAATTTTGCATTTTCCACCTGATGTAATTCATGATCCGTTACGCTTGGATTTGACTGCTGTATGAAGTTTTCCTATCTTTTTTTTTTGGTGAATATGGTGGGTGTTGCCACCCTTGCATTAACGAAACACAGAAATTACAAAAATGTCAACCGAGTAGTCCCGACTTCTAAGCTATCATGCAATAGGAACAAAAAAAACTATATCTCGATCCACAAAAATACGGAGAATAAGCAGCTCAAATTCAATTCCTGAATATAATCGTGACCAATGTAAAACACACGTTTAAACCCAATTTTATTACATTATAACAACACATATTTAAATGTCAATTAGGACTAATTAGGACCATAACCCAGCAACGTAGGAGCAAATCTCCGCAAATTCCCCAATGTATTTGTTGCAAACTTTCTTGCAAAGAGGAAGCACATCGACGTGTTGCGTCCATTGTAGACACACTCCGATCCATGTCGGATTCCATTCAAGAACTCCATCGTGACATTTTCTGGCCCAAATTTCGCCGGATGGGGAGCCCGTCTGGACCAATCAACGTACGTCACGCTCCTGTTCGAAATCAATTCAGGAAACATAATGTTGCAAAATGTTGGGATGTAATGCTCGTCGACGTAACACCGGGGGTGACAATACAGTTGGAACACTCTGAAGTACTTCTGGTCCGCAACGATGTGGATGGCGAGGTCGCGGCGGGCCTCGAACCACTGCGACCCTTTTCGCCATTCGGGAAGGTTTATTAGCGGCGACATGCTCCGATTGTACCTGTTCCGCGAATCCTTTCCCGGCATGTCGTAGGACTGGACCATGCTCAACTCTGAATTAATCAGATAGTCGTAGACCGTCTCGAAATCGAACAAGGGCACGCAGGATTCGAAGAGGAGTACAAATCTTTGATTAGAAGGGTCAAGGAGGGCACGTGCTAGGAGGCGCCTTTCTGCATCGGCCATTGTAGAAGTTCCCCAAAAGACGCGCTGTGAATTCATTATATTTATAATCAAAAGATTAGAAATGGGTAGTCGAAATTATATGGAACCCCTACTTAAAAAAATAAACGAAGACGTGAAAAGGAGCATTATATTTCGTCGATTAGAAGTTTAGAACTGCCTTAATTGTTGGTTACAATTGCGTATTGGGTGGATCACGCGTTACTAGCGAATTTTTATTTCATCGCTTTTTTTTTCCTCCGTTTGGTTGCTTTTCCATAGTAGATTCAAATGATTTTACGGTAATGTTATCACCATAATCTCGTACACTGATTATATAAGTAGATCTGTATGAAGTCCTAATAAAAGAGGTACTTCAATTAACAAAACAAAGGAACAAAACACCAATTTTTTTTTTGAATTCGACTAAATGAGGATTCCGGCTAGAAGGGACAGTTAAGTCTTTTCAAGGTAATTCGCCGGGAAAAGATGACCGATTCTAACAAGCGGGATCCTAGAGCAATATTTAACAAAACTAGTGAGATGACAAAATAGTAAGGACCCTAAAAGTAATAAACGAATACATCATAGCACAATATGTTATAAAAAGAATTATACCAACAAAACAAAACCATTACTAGCTAGATGAGGATATTAAAGCAAAATTTATGAAATTTTTGTGATAGGTAGTGATATTTGCAAGCAATTAAAGAGGAATGATGCCAAGTAATTACCCGGCTGAAAATTCTTCTTCCATAGAAAACAGAATGCTGTGGCCAGGAATCCTTGTGAAATGGATTTGGATGCACATAAATGCTATAAAACCCTTCGTGGCCTTTGAAGAACCACTCCCACAATTGAGCAAACGGAAGCCGCCCATTAACCAGGAACATGAAAGCCACTTTAGGAGCACTCTCTTTGGACACTTGCGCCGAAACCATTGAAGCTTTGTACAACAACTCCTCGTCGCTTATGTTTTGCATGAGAGGAATCTCATCCCAAACCCAAACAGACTTATCGTTTCCGCCGCTAGATGATTCTAGCGGTGGGGCGGGCGGTTTTCGCGAAATCGGAGATTGTATGGATATCATGGGAGTGGACATAGACATCAAGGAGGCTTGTACATAGTACGAAATGGCCTTGAAGTAGAGACAAGCTGTGAATCCAATTGATAATCCAATGATAAAGAAGACTATTCGCATTGCGGGGTGCATTTGCGAATTGCTTCTCCAAGATCGGAATTGCTTTGCCTCCATTGAGACTGTCATTGTCAATATTAGGGGTGGAAGCCATGTATATACAAATTTCTTGATGCATATTTTCATTTTCTGTGTTACTTTTCGTAAGAGAAGGTCAAAGACATTACTTGAGTTGTAAGATAATTCTATTATCAAGATCCGGACCATGCATGTGGGGTAAAATTTTTAATTGAAATGCGTATCATAGCGTGGAAAAGGCTTACTTGGTACTTTCGCAAGTGAACATTTAGTTAGTATTTAATAAGGTTAAAAAAAAGACCAGAAGGTCGATCCGAGATTTCTATCGTTCTTGCGCACACGACTCATTTTGTGTTTTATGTTTGGTGGTGTTGGTCTTTTTCAAGACCCGACCTTCATTTCCTTATCTTATTATTTGGATTATGTTTGCACACGCGATTCATTTTGTGTTTTTCGTTTGGTGTTGTTGGCCTTTTCCAAGACCTGATCCAGACCCTCTATTTCCTTATCTTATTATTTGGATTATGAATGGGCCCAAACCTAGTTCATTAAAATCTATCTAAAGTAGTCTTGTAAAAAATGATACCTCTACAAAAAAATCATAGTTCTGAGTAGAGACTAATTTTAAAAATTAATTACTGACCTGTTACATTATAATAACTAATATTTTCTGGAAAAAAATATTAGTATTATATCACAGTTTCAACTTTCGCATAAAATAATATTTTTAAATAAATACATATATTTTTACACAATTTACATTTTTTCTAGGAGTCATATTGATAGACACTATTGATAAATTTAGAGAATGATAATCTAATTTATAAGTATTTTTTGGAGTGAAAATTTCACCAATATATAAAATAAATTATTTAAAAAATCAAGAAATTATCGTATTTTTCACGAATGTGATTGATTTTTAACAGAATTAAATTTTAATAATTTTAAATTTTAAAAACGTAATCTCTCTAAACTGATTTTTTTCTTGTCCCCGACTATATCAAGAGGTTTTACTGTAAATAAATTTGGGTTCCAGTCTCTCATCAGTTACTCATTTCATACGATAATATGCAACAGCTGAAAGCTATAAGCCCATAGGTAGAAAGTGGCTTATTGTTACCCAAACAGCCAAAAGCCATTTCTAGAGACTCTACTTAACATGGAATCTCCATATCCAAGAAAGCTTCGTTGCGTTCTTCACCGACTTTCACTTCTATATAAACGAACCCCCACCCAAAACGAAACCCAGAAACGAACATTACGCACAGAAATTATACTCCCCAAGTCCAAACCACACGAGGGGGAAGAGGAGAGGCAAATTTGTGAGGAGATGGAGGAAGAGTTGAGCTTCAACGAGGAAACATTCGGCCGGCGCAACGAGCCAGGTGGGACGCAACTGGCCAAGAGGCTTGCGTTCGTAGGCTACGTCCACCGGTCCATTTCAACCTACACGGAAGCAACCCAAGTGCGGAGGTTCAGCCTGTCGATGTCAAGGCCACGGGAGTACGAAGATGACGTCAATGACTTCATTCACTTCGCGGTTTCTCGGGGAGTGAAGCACTTGGAGCTTGAATTCTATGATACTAGACGGGGACGTGGCTACGCGGTCGACTTCCCGGCTCAGGGCTTCCCCCTTCCCGAACAAGTGTATGATCATCATCAAACCCTTCGGTCCCTGATGCTCATCTGGTGCAACTTTAAAGTCTTCAGGTTTGCTTCTTCTTCTTCTCCTCTTTAGGTTGAAGAACTGAATCAAGACTCGGTAGAATTTGTTGTCTCGTATTAGTGATTCGGTTTTCTTGAAACTTGTCCAGGTTCGAATCCTTCAAGAACCTGGAGATCCTGATCCTTTGTTGTATCAACATAACCACGTCCCAACTCGTCGAATACCCTGAGGGTTGGATTCTTTAGGGGATTGGACGTGTTGCATATCTTCTTACCCAATAACACCAGCCTGAAGAGCTTGGGGGTGGTGATGTGTAACCTCGATAGGGACCTTTTCCTGCTTGATGGGCCCAAGTTGAGGAGGTTTATTTACACAGGGGTGATATAGATTGTATTGGGCTTGTGATTGGTAAGGCCCATTAGGTGATATAATGACTAGGTATAAATAGAGGCATAGTGAGAATTACAGGGACCATTATTGACATTGTATCTAAATTGATAAGAAACATAACGTTTCTATCTTCCTATCCCTCTTCTATCTTCTTCTTTCCCTCTTTTCCCTCTTTTCTTGATTCTATTACTTGAAAACCCTACCAAGATCATTACAAGTGGTATCAGAGCTAATAATCCTCGGATTCTTAGTTGTTGTTGTGCGAAAAATATTATGGCTTACCAATTTCAGTTCCGTGGGCCTCGCCAGAGTCCGTTCTCGAAGGAGTCGTCGTGCCCGGAGCATGATTCTGTCACGAAGGAGAGGCCCCAAGCGTTCTTGGATCAAGACCATGGAATGGAACCTTGGCGAAGTCAGTTCTTGGGGGTACCGACGCGAACAGAGCACGGGGTTTGCACGCTAGAAAGAAACCCGGATATCGTGGTCCGAATGTATGAAGTCGAGCCTCGTCGGAGCCGGTACTTGGATGAGTTCTTGGACGAGTGGGCCTCTGAAATTCATGATAATAAGGTAAACGCTGCCTTGTCTCGACTGGGTTTTCCTAGTCTCCCCTCTTTTTCGGGTTTTAATCCATATGATTGGGTTGAGCTTTGTGAGGAATTCTTTGAGATTAACCCATCCTTGGAAGTCTACAAATATAGCTTACTAGTTGACTTGTTGACGGGTAAGGCGAGAGAGTGATTCTTGTCGTGGAGATTTAGCGTCGACAATGATGATTGGGATGAGTTTGTCGAAGCATTGTGTATACGCTTTGAGAACGAAGAGCAAGTTGATGAGTCAGTTGTGGAGTATGTTCAGGAGAAGCCAGAGTTTGACGATATTTCTGATGATGAGTTGCGAGAAGCATGTGAAGAGTCTCAGTCCGATGAATCTTCTGGTGGAAATACAGGAAGTAATCTTGATCTTGACTTGAAGGACATGGAAGTGAGAGATGGAAGTGGTATCCAGGATGGACAATGGAGTGGAAGTAATTCTCTTGTTGATAGTACATTAAGATCGAGGAATATGAATCTTTGGTAAACGAGTTTAACCGACTGAAACAGGTTGGTAGTGTGGATGAGTATGTGGCAAAGTTCGAAGAGTTAAAAGATTTGATGTTGAAGCATAGGTTCCTATCAGAGAGCTATCTGGTTTCTAGCTTCTTGGATAGGCTCGATGACGAAATCAAAGCAATTGTCTTGTTTGCTAGTCCTACAACTTTGGAGGATGCCATTCGATTAGCCAAACTTTGGGAGGCTCCTATTAATGCGGTGTATAAAAGGGGATAGTTTGCTGAGATTGAGAAACCTGAAAATGGTTCAGTTGGTGGAGCGAGTACTGGTGATTTTGGAAGAGGAAGTGTATGATCTTTCAATAGTAGGAGTGGTGTTGGAAGTGGTAGTAGTGTGTGGAGTATTAATAATAACAAGTTTGAGAGGTCCGAGGACTGCAAAGTTGGTCACTTTAAGGAAAAAGAGCAATTGGGTATTGAAATGGCTTCGGAAAGTAAGGGTAAGAATGATAAAGATGTGAACTTTGAGAAAATTTTGATTTTAGGATGTGGCGTTGGCGAGAAAGTTGATAAGGAAGAAGTTGTTCAGGACATTCAACCAAGTTTGAAGGATGATCCACCAATGAAACAATCAGAGGCTATCATGTATGATTTTATGCATCTTTGTCATCAGTCATGTGCTTTTGAAGATGAAATTAGCTGTACTCGTGAAGAGATGAAGATGGCTATTTCCAAGGTGATGTCCGAGTGTTTCCAACAGCAAATTCAGCAACACTTTTGAAAAATTTGGCCTAGATGGCGAGAGAAGGAAGATTTTGGCCACTCATCTATTACTTGTGGAGAGGATAAGTTGATGACAGTTCCATCAGATTTCTTAAGTGGCTCTTTTGGATCCTGCTTCAACAAAGTTGGTTTGCGGATATTCCTATCGTCTGTCATTTCGAATGTTGTCGTGCACATTGCATGCTGTTCAGTTGGGATTGTTCTTTTGGTCTATTCGACAATAAAAGCCATTAAGAGGAGAACTGAAGTTGATCAACAGAAGTGGCTAATCTACTGGGAAGTATATGAGTCCTTTACTCTTATGGAGCCATTTACCAACAAGTTGCTCTATTGGTTTCCGATGTATTACCAAATGAGGTTTGCATTACTTGTCTGGCTACAGCTCTCTACTGGAGAAGGTACAAAGCCATTGTACAACAACTATCTGCAACCATTCTTCATCATGAAAAATCAAGCCAGAGCCGATCTTTTTCAAGCTGGTACAGTACTATCAAGAGATGTAAGTAATGATCTGTTGATTGAAGTCGGACAAAAGGTTGCAATGTTGGTTGCCGAAAGTATCATAAACAATCTAACCTTGTTTTCGTTTGATAGTTTTGACTGATTATGAACCTTGAGGACAAGGTTCTCGTTGAAGGGAGGGCGTGTAACGTGATGGGCTAGTGATATAGATTGTATTGGGCTTGTGATTGGTAAGGCCCATTAGGTGATATAATGACTAGGTATAAATAGAGGCATAGTGAGAATTACAGGGACCATTATTGATATTGTATCCAAATTCCTAAGAAACATGACGTTTCTATCTTCCTATCCCTCTTCTATCTTCTTCCAGAATCTCTCTCTCTCTTCTTTGATTCTTGATTCTTAGAAACCCTAGCGGGTTGTTACAGGAAGGTGGCCCGGTTCCACATGGGAGACACGAGTCAACTCGTCGAGGCTCGCCTAGATTTCGGGGCGCAGTTGGAGTTCTTGAAAGAACCTCATCTCTACGAGCTTCTTGATCAGCTGGACAATGTCAGGTTCATGACCATTTGAGAGTCTTTCTTCAGGTAATCGTTATTTAGTCTATAGATAATCATCATTGAAATTTCCGATTAACTTTGATTAATCTTAAACAGATGATCCCTAGCGGAGAGCATCATTACCGCGCGGAGAAGTACCTGAAGGTCGAGCATCTGACCATGAACACCGGATTGCACTTGTACGAATTCGTCGGTATAAAGTTCATGCTCGCGAGTTGCCCATGGATGACCACTCTCACCTTATGCCTCCGCAACGGAAGGATCTTTCATGTAAGTACTTCACATAAACCCTTTTCTTTTCTGTTTCTTCTTAATCAATTTTTCTAATTGGTGCAGAACTACGTGGCTCCATACGAAATAACCAGCCCCGTAGATTTCTGGCGCGAACCCGTATTAGTGGCGCCTTTCGTGTTGCAAAGTCTGCAAGTGCTCAATGTTCATGGATTTCTAGGGACACCCCACCAGATGATGTTCATCGAGTATATCATCGGCTACGGTAGTTTCTTGACGAGTGTGAATCTGTATCTTCCAGAAGAGCAACATGATGCAAATTTTATGAGGTCTATAAGAGGAAAAGCCAGCCAGCTGAAGCGAATGCACGGGGCTAACCCGTATTCCAAGGTATCGGTGTTCATCCCCCTCACTGTTTCGGTTGATTAGGTTTTGCAATTTGATGTAAGTTTTGACGTCTTTTAGTTTCGAGGACGAATTTGATGTGAGATTTCATTTGGTCTGTCATGGAACCAACATTGGAATAAGAATAATACATACACTAGTCTGCTTAATTCTTGTGTTAATGTAGCTTTTGTTGTTAGTCCATTTTCTTTTTTTATGTTTTGGAGAGGTCTCAAGAATGGCTTCCATATATCTAATGACCAAAGTTACTATATTCCCGTAGTATAATTGACGTGGATATAAGTAACGCACTTGGACCAAGACAAAGATTTTCTAAATTTATTAGAGTTTTCGAGTTCGACTAGTGAAGTCGACGGACAGGGAGAAGTGTGGAATCGGATGGTTGAATGAATGATAAACTGCTGTGTTCCTTCAGCTGTTTGGTCGAATGCAAAGGTTATAGAGTCCGAGTGTGTGAAGACTGAATAATGTTTAAAATGATGAAGTTTTCTAACCATTGAGCTTTCCCAAAGTTCTTCAGCCTGATTTTTATAGGGGAAAAGGAACTTTTTATATTAAATTGAAAAATCCAAATAATATAATAATACATCAAGCTTCTTGGGAAGGAGATGCAATCCAATCGTTAGGAAGATAACCTAGTAAACAATATAATTCGCAACTAAATTGTTTGTGGAGTCTAGGAATGTACTTAATCGAGCAAAGTAGTAGATAAAAAAAGGTCGCACTTAAGCTCTAATAAAAAAATGTCCATGTGCCAGTTAGGAAGATGGATGCAAGTAGTGAATGTGTCCCAATTGTGGTTTTCACCTGGCATATTCAGTTCAAATCATCAATAAGGCTAATTGGATAGCCTTGAGCTTTGTCGATAAGGCATCTTGAGGTTCCCTGCGAGATGCAATCAAACATGTTGTTTTGGAATAATGGAAGAATTCAAAGCAAAATTTAGAAACAAGCATTGAAGTATCCAAGGGGTTAGGCTTAGTTTCTTCAAATACGAAGTCGTTCCTAATTAGCCAAATCCCTCAACAAATTAACATTTTCAGGGAGCATAATTAACAGAATCAAATTACAATTAAATTATTTTATATCCGTGCGAGTATGATAAGACCTCTGATTATATCTTTCTTCATTGTAAGTCGTTTATCACTTTTTTTAATTTTTTTGAAAGATTTTTTTTTAGACCAAGTAAATTACACCTTGTGAAGACTTGAACCATGTAACTCTGTCAAATCATCCTACGTCTTGTACTGCTAGCGAATGGATGTGATTGATAAATGGTGTGTTTCTTCGGAAATTTTGGTAATCTCTTTGTTGCCACCTGTTGGAATATTTGGTTGTAGCGAAATCGGGTAATCTTTGATCATCAAGTCCCTTCTTGATTTTCTTCTTCTCTCCATTCTAAGGTACTTCTCGGAATTGACTTTTTGGTCAAGCTTGACCTCCGCAGTTCATTTCCAATACATGTTCATTGTGCTTGCATCAATTCGTAGTCGAAGCTAATCGTTTGGAGTAACTTTTTCTTGGGACTTTTTCTAAAATAGGTAAAAATGTTGCATATATGAAGTTTTCTAAAAATGACCCTGATTTTGGTCAGAATTCTTGGTCAATCAATCTGACTGTTGAACTACCAATTTGACCGAACCTTTTAAAATTTTATGTATAGGTAATTAATATGGGTAAATAGCTAAATATTTGTCTGAAAATGGCATCCTGCACTTTAGATTCCAGAATCCAACAATATCCAAAATTAAAAAAAATTGGAGAAAAGCGGAGAGTTTGTAAGGGTTTTGCAAAAAAAAATTTCATTTCTGGGTGAACCATTCGGTCTATTAGGAAAAATTTGGGCAAATTGCCCGGTCTGATTAAAATTTGTCCAGTTCGTTAAGTTAGCGTTCTTACCACCAATTTTGAGATAGTAACACAGGTAATTCGTTGTCCGACCGGTTAGACCACATTTTTTTATTCCACATAATTTTTTGGACTTTATGCGTACGTCTTAAAAAATTGAGCACACTTAAAACAAAATTAACTTATTCTTACAACCTAACACCAATTTATAACCTCTTTAAAAAAAATTTATATATGTATGTTTGTGCTCATTTCAAACTGGGTCGACTCCATAATTTTTAGGAAAAATTACCTCAGGTCCCTGGTTTATGTCGTAATTAAGGCTAGAGTCTCTGCTATTCATAATATTATTTACCATCCCTACTTTTTATAAAAATGTTAGTCTCAGGTTCCTGGCTGACGTCAGCAATTTTTTTTTGTCATTTAAAATAATTTTTATGCCCTTCCACACAAAAAAAATTCATCTCTTTCAACCTCCCTCCTCCCTTCTCTCTTCCCTTAATCTTTTTCAACCAAATTCCAGAAAATTAAAATTTCCATCCTAAAATCCAAAAAACTCAAATTTTAATTTAAGATTCATTCTTAAACCCGAATCAATATTTTTTCGTAGAAGTTTGCCATGGAGTATTTGCCCCGGTACTGTGCACGGGAGCCGTCGACTAGGAGCTGGAGGACAACGACCTCATGGAAACGAGGACGGAGGTGCCGACGTGGACACCGCCTCGTCCTGTGCAGCGGCTGCTGGCAATCACCGGTGGAGCCTCCTCTCTTGCTGCCGCCCCTAGGAGGACCAAGGGATGCAGGTTCCGCCACGACCCCGACTCCGAGTTCCCTTCTCGCCTCATAGGCCGCGACTTCGATTCCCTGGGCTCCGTGCGTGAGCACCGCCGGGAATTAATTCCATGGGGGATGCTCTTGAGTTTTTTGGTCGATCTAATAGAACGATTATGATCAATTAATTAATTGGGTATGTTTTTGGGTGTTTTAATGGAATTTTTTGTCAATTATGTGATTAGTTTTGTGGGTTGGTATTAAGAGTGTTTTTTTAGTTGTTTCAGAGGTCAAAGGAGATATTTTTTTGTAAGGATATTAAGGTCATTTTACATGACAAAATTTTGAAAAAATGGGTGCTGACATTATCGAGGATCCGAGACCAACATTTTTACAAAAAAGTAGAGACGGTAAAATAATATTTTGAATAGCAGAGATCCTTATTTTAATTACGACATAAGTCAGGGACTTGACGACAATTTTCTCTAATTTTTATTATTTTTTCTATTTTGAGAATATTATATATGTATGTTTATGCCCATTTCAAACATATTTGTCACTTTTTAATCAATTTTTTAAATAAAAAAACCCTTCTTCCGTTTCGATTGCTTCCTGTCATGCAATCGTCCTTTCCCGGACGTATATGCTGTAGTAATCCATTTTATCTCTTAAATTGGGGTCCTCAATAAATTATACTTTTACAACAACAAAAATTCAGAGCTATTGAATTTATCAATTAATATCTATTTTGTATACATAATAAATATTTCTAACTTTGGGGTGCCAAGAAATCTTCTAGAAAGAATATAAACTGTGTTTTCTTATTAGAGACTTTCCTTTTAAAAGCCGTTGGATGATAATCTTTATTTGGTGTATTCTATAATCCCTAAACCAGTGTCTAAGTATTTGTCGGAATAGTTTAATATTTTTGAAAGTTTCGTTATTATTTACTTTCGGATTTCTTGTCATGTTTTCTTTCAGATTTATTTTCGATATTTTTCCTGATTTATTTCAGGCTTTTAAAAAAATTTATTTAACGTTTACTTTTAAATTTTTTATTGATAGTAATGCTCGTCTGTAGAAACATAGAGTAAAGTGGATACTATTTTTTTGCCGAATACAACGGAAATAGGGGATATACTCTTTTTTTTTTACGGAAATAGGGGATATACTGGGGCAGGAGTTGTAGATGCTTGAATAAGTAGACCTGGTCATGAATTGAATCTGATTCGTGATTTGATTCAATTCGATTCGTTAAAAATTCGATTCGATTCATCAATAATTTGATTCGTAAAAAATTCGATTCGAATTCGTCATAAAACAAATTGAATACGGTTCAAGATATTTATAATTCGCAAAACCGGCGAATTTAATTCGAATTCGATTCAAAAATTTGATTCGAGTTAAATTCGTGTTAAATTCGATTCAAATTCATGTACATATAATAATAATATATGTTAAAAAAATTTAAATAAAATTGGGAGATTTGAGAGGGAAAATTCGGTTATAATTCAATTATAATTCGGTTATAATTCGATTCGAATTCGAAAATTCATAATTCGTATTCGATTCGTCTTGTGAAGAATTGAATATGGTTTAATGTTTTGATGAATTCAAATTCGAATAAATTCTATTCGAATTCGTCCAAATTCGAACCGTGGTCAGGTCTATGAATAAGTAGTCGGCGGTTCTCTGGCAAAAAAAAATGTTATATGCATAATTTTAAAATACGAATTATGGTACGATTCAGATTTGGTCCGTTTTCTAGGTTGTCTGCAATTTTTTTAATTAATCCCCGGAATTTTTTAATAAAAAACATGCTGGACCCCAACACCCATTCCAATGGGATTAAAGATGACGTGTAAACTCAGTACCAATCTATTCCTTCCCATATTAATTACATGCTCTCATTCTCTCTCCTCTCTAACATTAACAAGTTCTCTCCCCTCCTTTTGAAAAAAAAAAAGATGCGTTCCCTCCTCTTTCTTCCCTTCTTCTTCTCTTTAAAACCCATTTCTTCCCTTCTTCTTCTCAGTAACCTATTCTAGGGTTTTGTTAATTTCATCATCAAGAGTTTCTGTTTTTGGGTTAATTTCGCCCAATTGGGAAGGAAAAAGGTAAGTTTTTGGTCCGACTCGGGTGCCCTTCTTCTTTCTACTCGTCCACACCAACCCAGTTATAATTGAGGCAAGATTCTTCTTGTTTTGAAATTGCCTTTTTTCTCTCTATTTAGGTTGGGGAAAATCGTTGAGGTGTTGTATTGGGTTTTTTTTTCTTTTTTGCCCTTAGAAATTGCAATTTTAGGAGTGCTGGATCGTACAAAATTTTAACCTTTTACCAAGTTCCAGTTGAACCGGTGTACACCGGTCGGACCGAAAGATGAACGGTTCGACCACATCCCATTGTACCCCTAAAAACGACCCGCTTCATTGAACAATTCACGATCCGATTAGTCGGACCACATTTTTTAAAACTATGGTTATATGGTCATAACGGTTTCTAAACTACAAACGCATCAGCCTGATATGTCGTTAAGATCTAATTTTTGCCAAAGAATTTGTAATATAATAGCACAACGTATTGTAAATATCTAGAAAATACATAGTTGAAAAATTAGTATGTATCATGTTGTAAAATTTTATCTTTAAAAATGTTAAGATCTAATTTTGTTGCGTGTGAATTTCATTTTTTCGTGAACACATATTTTAAAAAATGTGTAATTATTTATAAGTAAGAGTCTTCTATGACCATGAAGGTGAAAATGAATAAACGAGGTCATACAGTCTTAATTATAATTAGGTGAACGGATCTACTCCTAAACTTTTAAAGATTGCAATTAAACTCTTATCTTGAGGACATATCGAATCAAAAGTTGAAGAGTCCAACACTTGCTAATTTTGACTAGATATAGATTCAGCTACTACCTATATTCTTATTTTATAAAAGAAATAAGAGTATGGATATGGATCCATAAGATTCTGCACCCCTGATTTTTAAAATAATATTTGAATAATATACATATATGTTTATTATTAAACCCAATAATAACTTTTGTCTCAACCCGACCAACTTTGAATTTCTTGTGATTTATTTATTTAATTTTTTTATATTGACATATTTTAATGAACAAATCAATTGTATTGACTTTGATATACTGTGTTTACTGCAAGTAACGATGCACCATATTGTGTATATTAGTACACTATGATATGTTTAGTAGTACCATTTAGTATTTATTGTTACCATATTTTTTTCCCCGATATCACTGCTAACTCTATTAGAAGTATCACACAGTCCATTCCCGAAAAACATATTGTAACGTAAGAGAGATTAAAATACAAATAGTTTAGAACTTGTCAAAATTAAGGGTTATTGAGGCCATCGATAGTAGATTGGCTACCTGGAGGAGTTGATCATTTTGTTTGGGCGGCAGGGTCACGGTGATCAACTCCGCACTTTCCTCGACTAATGGATGTGATTGATAAATGGTGTGTTTCTTCAGACAATTCGGTACCACTCTTTTTTTAGAACTGAGAAATCGGGTAATTTTTGATCATCAAATCTCTCTTCTTGATTATTTTCTTCTCTCCATTCTAAGGTACTTATCGGAATAGATTTTTTTGTCGGGCTTCGACTCCGAGGTTCATTTCCAATATATGTTCATTGTGCTTGCATCAATTCGTAGTGGCAGCTAATCTTTTGGAGTAACTTTCTCTTCTGTTTTCGATTGCTTCCTGCAATCATCATTTTCAGAATGTATCTGCTCTAATCCATTGTATCTTAACTTGGGGTCCTCAATGAATTATACTGTTACAAAAGAAATCAGAGCTATTGAATTTACCAATTAATATCTATTTTGTATACATAATAAATATTTCTAACTTGGGGTGCCAAGAAATCTTCTACAAAGAATATAAACTGTATTTTTCTATTAGAGACTTTCCTTTTAAAAATCTTTGGATCATCATCTTTATTTGGTATATTCTATAATCCTTGAGGGACCGGATTTGGTCCTGGAGGCCCACTGGAGCGCGGTGCTGGAGAATTTTTATTAAAGAATACGCGAGAATTTTTTTTTCAAAAATGCAGAAATACGGAGAAAAAATGAAAAAAACCCACAACTATTTAATTGTAACTGGGTAAACTATTGAATCGTAACTGAGTAAACTATTGAATCGTAACTGGGACAGTTCCGATTTATCCGAGACGGGATAAAATCGACCATTGAATCATAACTAGGTAGACCATTAAATCATAACTGGATAGGCCATTGAATCATAACTAAGTAAACCATTGGATCGTTCAGGACGGTCCTGGTTAGATTTGGCCTTCTAGGACCAAATCCGCTCCCAATCCGTGAACCAGTAGCTAACTATTTGCCGGAATAGTTTGATATTTCTAAAAGTTTTGTTATTATTTTACTCTCGGATTACTTGTTATGTTTTCTTTCAGATTTATTTTCAATATTTTTCCCTGATTTATTTCAGGTTTTTTTTTAAAAATTATTTAAGGTTTAGTTTTAAAAAAAAGAAGTAAGGATAGTAATGGTCTTTATCTGTAGAAACACAGAAAGTAAAGTGGATACTATATTTTTTTTCCGAGTACAGCAGTCAGCAGAAATAGTAAAGTGGATACTATATTTTCTCTGGCGCAAAAAAAATGTTAGGGGAGTTCAATTTTCAATTCCCCCTCCCATTTCCCCCCACTTTAAAATAATTACTATTTTCTATTTTACATAATTCATTGGTTTATCCGGAAAACCAAATTTGAATCAAATTCAAAATCAAAATTTTTACTAATTAAATTAATTTTTTTATGAATCAAATCAAATCACAAATCAGATTCTAACAGTGATTGGGCTAAATATATTTCTAAGGCTTTGTTTCTTTTGCCAAAAAAATTTTTACACATAAAATAACTTCTTCCGAAAGCTGATCGAAGCAAATTTGTGCTTTGTTTCTTTTATTTGAACCGATAATTTTATGGAAAAAACTGAACCTAATAGCCTCTATGGGATTGTAAATTCCCCAAGAAAGCAGGAATCGACCTCCTAAAATTCAGTGCTTAAGAGGCAAAAGGGTAGAGAACCAATCCCAAGGCGACCGCCGGTAATTGGAATCTATTGCTCATCTCTTCTCAGGCAACGGATCGGAACGGGGATCGGATGCTATTTGGATTACGTTTTTTTTGTGTTTTGTTTCTTTCTTAGGCCTTAAGTTTGGCCTTTCGACTTACCCCATAATTTTGTAGGTCATCATCCCTTTCAACGAGAAGTCCACCAAACTCACTAGCGAGTCCTACGCCTTTGTAGGTTTTTATTCAATTCAGATGAAAAAGGAAATTGAAAATTGAATGCCAATTTCCAGCAAGAAGCTAAAAGTCCCCTCCTCTGTAGAATTGAATTGGAAACAAGGCAATCATCTTTTCATTCATTGCCCAGCCACAAACACGATATTACATTCCCAAGCCAGCCCGCCCGATTGTGATTGTTCCTTTTCCCAAGGGCAAACCCCATCGGTGGTTAACAATACTTGGTGGATAGGATGACAAACTATTTTCTAAGATCTATGGATCGACTTTCATCTATAAACAGAGAAGAAAAATTTTATTTACGAGAGAAATAAAATCTAATGCCATCTAAAGTCTTAGGAATTACGAATTTGCAATAATCCACCTAAATTTTCTCGAGGAAAAAACCCCCAACGGCGGCGCTGGTTCTAAGACTCGATCTACGGCTCTTGATTTCTTCCGGGTTGTATGTAACACATTAAATGCATGCTTAAATTTTCAACAAAATTTTAATTATAACCGCTACTTCATATTTTATATTTCAATTCAAAATTTTTGGTTAAACTACATTTGAATTCTGAATTTTTGGTTAAGTGTGGTTAATGTTCTGTTTTCCTTATTGTTACTCGATCACATACACACCATGCACAATATTTGAATTCAATCAGTGGGAATGCACCAATGAATATTCATCTGCGATTATCAATTCTTTCCGTAATTACAGATTAATCGAAGTTTTTCATCTGTTTATTAAAGGAGACTTTGTATTGTACTCTAAATACAATAGATGAAATGAAGAAAGCCAAAGCATTGGACCCTATAGATAGTTATCTAAACTAATGCAACAAAGATCTTTTAAGTCTAACGGATGATGCGGCCGCACGTGGTCTTCTCTTTTTTTAATTAAAAAATTAAAATTCTCACGGACTATAACTTTTGACTCGTTTGAAATTTTTATTATTATAATATATTTTCGGACCAAAATTATAAATAAAAATTAATAATCTACATGAATTAGAGTTATATCTGTGCGGCGAGATTCGAACTCGCGTGCACTTGCATAAAGGGCGAGTATCATACCACTAGACTAAACAATCTTGTTCGGTAGAAGGGAGCGCAAAATTTCAGATTCGTGCTCCATTCGCAACTCGTAAAAAACCAACAGACCCTGACGATAAAGCACAGCAAAGCCAGAATGCAGAGGCACACCACAATAGACTAACAACAAAACCGCAGAAACACAACAATTAAGCAGACTAGTGCATATATTCATCTTATTACAAGGTTTGTTAGTTCCATGACAGACCAAATGAAACTTTACATCAAATTCATCTCGAAACTAAAAAAACGTTAAAACTGAAAATCAAACTGCAAGGCCTAATCGACGAAGTAATGATGGGGTCAGACAATCCGATTAACCAAGAGTGATGGGGTTAACACCGATATCTCCAAACCCACTGGGCTAGCCTCACCAAGCTGGCTGGCTTTTTCTTGTACAGACTCCATGAGATTTTGATCAAATGGGTGTGGAAGATACAGATTCACACTCCTCAAACAATGTCCGTATCGAATGACATATTCGATGAACATCATCTGGTTGTATGTCCCTCGAAATCCATGAACATTCAGCACCAGCAGACTTTCCCTTAAACAAGTCTCCACTGTCACGGGCTCATTCCAGAAGTTTTCGGGGCTGGTGATTTTGTATGGACCCTTGTAGTTCTGCACCAAATGGAAGAATTGGTTCAGAAGAAACAGGAAAAGGGTTGTGTGGATTGTCAACTGAAGATTATTGTGTACTTACATGGAAGCTCTTTCCGTGGCGGAGATATAAGTTGAGAGTGTTCATCCGTGGGCAACTTGCGAGCATGAACTTGATACCGATAAATTCGTTAACGTGCAATTCGGTGTTCATGGTCAGATGCTGCACGTTTAGGTACGAGACTGTCCGGTACTGCCGGATTAGGTCCAGGACCCGGTTATTCCTGTTCCGGCAAGCGATCATCTGTTTCGGATCAATCGACACTCATATTAATTGGCATCATGAAATATTAATGACAATTCTCATATTAACTTTTACCTGAAGAAAAACACTGCAAATGCTCATGATCCTAACATTAACCAGCTGCTCCAGAAGCTCGCAGAGCAGAATTCCTGTCTTGAACTCCAACTGCTCCCCGAAATCAAGGCGAGCCTCGATGAGTTCGCGCTGGTTCCCCATTCGGAAACGGGCCACCTGCCCGGTGTAAATAAACTTTGTCAACTCGGGCCCGACGAGTACGGAGAGATCCATACCGATGTTGCACCTTTCCACAACCAAGTTCTTGAGGGTACAGTTACCGGGTACGGAGATTTCCAACGCGTTCAGTACCGTGCAGAATTGAAGCCTCAGGGTGTTCAAGATCGGGCAAGAAGCCACCAGGTCCCTGAGTTCGTTTGTGGTTATGGCGATCCAAGCAAGGGTCAGGGTCCCCAGGGAGTTGAAGGATTTCAACCTAGACAAGTTGAAGGAAAAACCGAATCACTTTTTCAAGAAATACGAGATCACTTGTCGTACAAGTAAAGAGATTTCTTGTTACAAACCTGGAGACGTCAAAGTTGCACCAGACGAGCTTCAGGGAATGCAGGTTAGGATGATGATGATACACTACTTCGGGAAGGCGGAAGCCCTGAGCCGGGTCGACGTGGCCAAGTTCCCGTCTAGGATCATAGAAAACAAGCTCCAAGTGCCTCACTCCCCGAGAAACCGCGAAGCGGACGGAGTTGTTGACGTCAAAGTCGTGCTCCTGTGGCCTCGCCATGGACAGGATGAACCTCTTCACCATGAAATGAGTAGTAGTGTTTCCCGCCTGGTAGAATCCGATGGTATTCCGCATGTAGCCCAAGAACTCGTCGCGGTGGGCGAACAGTTCCTCTTGGAAGTTCAAGTCCATACTCTCTTTTCTTCACGAATGTCCTCTCCTCTTATCCTTCGGTGTGTTTTGGACTTGGGAAGTATAATCTCTGTGCGTAATTTGGGTTTCTGGGTTTGGTTTGTGTCGTGGTTCGTTTATGTAGAAGTGAAAGGCGGTGAAGAAGGCAACGAAGCTTTCTTGAATATGTAGTTTCCGTGTTAATTAGAGTCGCGGTTTTGGCTTATGACTTTTAGCTGTTAGATATATTATATTATGAAAAGAGTAACTTTAACTCACGCTTTTTTTTTTTGGCGAAAAGAAACTTCATTACTCAAAGAAACGAAAAAGTTACAAGAAGGGGAAAAAGGAAATGGAAGAGAAGCCAAACACACAGGCCGAATAGGAAACCGCAAAACAGCAAGCCTATCGCCATAAAGAAGAACTCGACCCTACAAACTTGAGGGATAGCAAGGCCGATGAAGGAACCAATGATCTAAAGCGATCATTTCTTCTATTTCTTCGTGTTCCTCTTCCTAGCCCGCGGGGACAAGTTGGAGGAAGACGGGTAGGGGTACCCACAACAGGGATAGTCTAGGGAGATTAATCAGCCGAGAGCATCAAAAGTCCACCTCATACTCCAACCAACGTAGATCCTTACTAGCATAGGTAGTCCCAGACATCTTCCTCGCTTGAAAGCGAGTGTTCTTGGCAGGTGGTAGATGAAAGTCCTCCAAGTCCGACTATGAATCTGCCTCGTCCGCCCAAATGTTCTTCATCTTCTTCGTAATCGAACCCATGAACTTCAACGAGTCCGGAAGATCATCGTTGTCAGAAAAAACAACGACCTTATTGCCCTCTTGACTTGGGATAGGCATGGGGTCTATAGCAGGTAAAGCAGAGGCGCTGCCCAGAAGAGATGGGGACGGTCCCTGTGTTATTGGGGTTCCCTTGCCAAGGAAACCCGGCTTCAAACCCTTATGCTTGGAGCCCTTAGAACCGAATGAGCGAGTAGGTAAAACCCCGCCCGCGGCAACATATGCCGCCTTCCTAGCCTCAGCCTTTGCCAAATCCTCAGGAGACAGTGATGCCAATAACTCAGCCGAGGAAGGGCCATTCTTGAGCCCCTTTTTCTTGCCCGAAGCTGACCTAGACTTAGAACCCGATGAGTCAGTCAGCTGTGAAGCCGGCGTCAACGGCTCTGTTATAATCGGGTTTAAAAACACCTGACATGTATCTTGAGAGGGCAAAACCTCCTCAATCATTACACCACTATCCCCCTCAATGTTATTTGTACTTGGCACTGGAGACTGCTCAGGAACTTCATCAAGTACCAGCAACTGGACCAAATCAATCGAATCCACAGTCTGACCTGTACTTAAAGGAGAACATTTGTCACCGGGCAAAATTTCACCCTCTTCCCTCGCTTCTTCACAAGGAACATTGACAGCGTTAGCCGTGGTAGCAATATCTACCTTGGACAGGGGCAAAATCACAGCTCCCTCAAGCTGAGCGTCATGCGATACAGCCACCTCCAAGCCCTTCTCCAAAATTGCAATAGCAGGATTGCATCCCAAAATCTCGACATTCCTAACTTGCGAGTCAATAATCAAGTCCTGTTTCACAAAGTTTTCCAATACAGTAATAAGGACAAGAGATGAGCATTCTTCAACTTCAATGCTGGTTGGAGAACTAGGGGAGCACTCATTCTTTTGTTGCCACATCTGCTTCCCGACATCCAAGCCCTTCTCCAAAATTGCAATAGCAGGATTGCATCCCAAAATCTCGACATTCCTAACTTGCGAGTCAATAATCAAGTCCTGTTTCACAAAGTTTTCCAATACAGTAATAAGGACAAGAGATGAGCATTCTTCAACTTCAATGCTGGTTGGAGAACTAGGGGAGCACTCATTCTTTTGTTGCCACATCTGCTTCCCGACATACCTCTTGGGACCCTGATCCTGCATCACCTGATTCTCCCTAGCAAATTCGTGTCTATTGCTTTCAGCTTCAACCCGTGGGTGCAGTTTACGGCAAGAGTCTAGATCATGACCAATGATTTTGCAACGCTCGCAAAAAGGAGGTAAATTCTCGTACACCACATCAACTAAGACCGTGCCCTCCTCAAGCTTCAATACAACTTCTTTCCGACGAGGCTTGGACATGTCTAGTTCCACCAAAACCCGTACCAAGGCACCATTAAACCTATTTAAAGCAGTGAAGTCTGATCGAATGGGGTTACCAATGGCCGCAGCTAGTCCAAATATGATATCATTGGCGACATGTTCCATGCTCAACCCCTCTAATGTAATCCATACCTTCGTGAATGAAGAGGAAACCTTCTTGGGCTTAAAATAGGGTACCCATGGCTGCAAGTAGAGACATCCCTGAGGAAGTTTCCATTCTGAAGAGCTCCAAATTACGTCCTTATCGTGCTCATTCACAAACTGAAAACCAAAGTACCCCAGGCCAAGCGGAAGCAACTTCCACGATTGCACAGACCAAACTTTAGAGATAGCAGCTTTCAAGTCAAATGTCGAGCAAGGTTTGGAGCCTCTCGGCATCACTAACCTTCCAATCAAAGCACGCTTCCCAAAGTTTGCACAAACTGATGATCTCTCTGCATCCAATTCAACGACCATACGCTCACCATCGAGGACTGGCTTAATATACGTACCTTCTTGGACTCGGTCAGATCGCGGGCGGAGCGAGGCCACGTAGGACATCTTCTTCATGGCGTTCTCTGCTGGAGCCATAGGAGTCGGTGTCGCAGATCTGGAAAAACCATAGATAGTGATCCATTCTTCCTCGTCGAGCCTCCCCGCAGGCAAGGCGGCTGGACTATCCCTTCAACCGGTGACCTCTTCTCATTGTCCACTCCTCCATTGCCGCCCACCGCAGGGGGCAGCCACCGTGAAGATGACACAGGGGAACGGGAGCAGGAGCGGGATCGGGATCGGGAGGGGGAGGGGGAGGGGTGAGCGAGATCGGAAGGGGGAGGGGGAGGGGGAGGGGGAGGAAGGGGGGAGCGGGATCGGGAGGGGGTGAGCGGGATCGGGAGGGGGAGGGGTGGCGCAGGGGGGAGGGGAAGGGGAGGAGGGAGCGGGAGGGGGATCGGGAGCGGGGAGGAGGGAGCGGGAGGGGGATCGGGAGCGGGGAGGGGGGGAGGGGGAGGGGAAGGCGGTGAGCGGGCTCGTTGGCAACCCAATTGTTAAGACGAGGAACGCCAACTGGGTTGAAAGACGCGATTTATGGCACGGCATACTAAGACTGATAAATTTCAATAATACGTATGAGATAAAATGAAATACGCATAACTCCCCATAAATCTGGAATATAATAAAACGTTTCGGTTGGTTCCTCCTGTTGAACCGATCGGATTTCATTCAATTAGACTAACCGGTCTGAATCTTGCTCCCCAATACAATTCTGAAAATAGTTTTACGTTTTGTTGGGATAATATTGGTAAATTTAGGATTTGAGCTCCTGTAAATAATAAAACCGAAAGATATTTAAAATTATTTGATATTTTAATATATATATATATATATTTCTCAATTAATGTTGTATATAATAAAAAATAGAATTATGTTTATAAAAGAAAACCTCTAATGTGACCAGCGATCTAACTGGCCTATCAATTGAACCAAAAAAGATATATGGTTTAAACTTGGGTTTATTTTTTAAAAACTTATGTAGAAATTAGTCAAGCTTGTGGAGCACATTACATTAGACATAGTATACTCATATTTTCCTAGTTCATGTGTCACTCGAATGATAGGAGTTAGACCTTGAATAACAGTCCGACTAATCTGATTGGACTACAATTTTTTAACACCATGGTTTTTTAATTCCAAACCACTTCTCGAAGGCCACTCCGAAGTACTTAGCGAGCCTCAAAACATGTCAAAATCACGGTAATGTCGAAACAATATTAAATTTAGATAATCATAGAAGTGATTTATTAAATTTGAACATAAATACATTAAATAAAAATAGTTTTTTCCTGAATAATTTACACTAAACAATTTAATATCTGCTTATTTCGTTCTTGTGATATAAATAAGCTACACCGAGGCAAATGTAAAACAAAGTGACTAAAAAAAAAGTGGTCTAATGTCTAAACATAAGATTCTACTCTATCATATGAAAGAGAAGTGGAGATCAATTGCGGCGAGTCATTGCTCGAAGACTCTTTCATAGTTCGAACCGCTACGATCGCAAGAGCCTCAAGATGTCTTATCAATAGAGGTGAGGATAAAGTGCTTCAAGCCACTTCGGCCCTTGAAGCTGAGATCAAGGCTGTCCAATTAGCCTTATCGATGATTCGAACTGAATATATCAGGTGAAAACCACAATTGAAACACACTCACTACTTGCATTCATCTTCCTAACTGATCCATCGCCACAGATAAACTGGCACCTGGACAATTTTGTATTAGAGCTCAAGTGCGACTTGTTTTATCTACCTCTTTGCTCGATTAAGTACATTTCTAGACTCCACAATTAGGTGTGAATTATATGTGTAAACAATGTAGACAGGTTATTTTCCTAACCATGTGGGTTGCATTCATCCCACGAAGCTTGATGTACTATTATATTCGCATTGATGTATCATTATATTCGTACTTTCAAATTAAATATAAACAATTAGCTTTTCTCCTTAAAAAATCTCGCTGAACGACTTTCGGAAAGCTCGATGTTTAGAAAGCTTCATCATTTCAAACATTATTCAGTCTACACACGCACTGACTCTACAATGTACAATGCGACTTTCGCATTCGACCAAACATGCCAGTTTTTTAAGAAGTAATTTTTTACGCCAATATTATACCCGTCAGGGAATCAAACCATATAATTCTAACTCAACTCATTAACAGTCTGGAAGAGAGTGAGTTGATGCAAATAGTGTTAAACTCACAGCTGATTCACTCCAACGCAGTGGACGAGATTGATAGCCTGAAGAACTATGCAGACATAGATCTTAAATTAAAGGGTGACATCGAGTGAGTCATTTAATTTTTTTGGTCAAAATTACATGATATTCTACCACTAACATACTAATGTGTTTTTAGATTGGTGTTCAAAACCTCTAGTTAATTTACAATAATCTTCTTACTAGTTGATTAGTGTACTTATTAGTTCAAGTGAGTCACTTATATCCACGTCAATTATACTACTAGTACCGTAACTCGCGTCATAGATTTCTAAACTAAAGCAATACAAATTTATTTAATCCGAGACGTCATTAGTCAGATTCGAGACCTCAAATTAATAAGAACAATTTTTCTGTCAGTTGATTTGTAAGTGCGTCACTTATATCCACGTCACATTAACTTTCATAATTAGATAAATGGAAGCCATTCTTGATACCTCTCCAAAACACAAAACGGAAAATGAACTAACAACAATGCCACTGAAAAACAACAATCAAGCAGGCTAATGTATGTATTCTTCTTATTCCAATGTTGGTTCAATAACAGACCAAATGAAATCTTACATCATATTCGTCTCGAAACTAAAAGACGTCAAAACTTACATCAAACTGCAAAACCTAATCAACCGAAACAGTGAGGGGGATAAACACCGATACCTTCGAATAGGGGTTAGCCCCGTGCATTCGCTTCAGCTGGCTGGCTTTTCCTCGTATAGACCTCATGAAATTCGCATCATGTTGCTCCTCTGGAAGATACAGATTCACACTCGTCAAGAAACTGCCGTAGCGGATGATATACTCGATGAACGCCAGCTGGTGGGGTGTCCCCAGAAATCCATGAACATTGAGCACTTGAAGACTTTCCCTCACACAAGGCGCCACTAATAAGGGTTCGCGCCAGAAATCTACGGGGCTGGTTATTTCGTATGGAGCAATGTAGTTCTGCACCAATTAGAAGACTTGATTAAGAAGAAACAGGAAAGAAAAGGGTCTATGTGGATGGAGGAGTGAGTACTTACATGAAAGATCCTTCCGTTGCGGAGGCATAACGTGAGGGTGGTCATCCGTGGGCAACTTGCGAGCATGAACTTTATACCGATGAATTCGTACAAGTGCAATCCGGTGTTCATGGTCAGATGCTCGACCTTCAGGTACTTCTCCGCGCGGTAATGATGCTCTCCGCTAGGGATCATCTGTTTAAGATTAATCAAAGTTAATCGGACATTTCAATGATGATTATCTATAGGCTAAATAACGATTACCTGCAGAAAAACGCTGCAAATGGTCATGAACCTGACATTGTCCAGCTGATCAAGAAGCTCGTAGAGATGAGGTTCTTTCAAGAACTCCAACTGCGCCCCGAAATCTAGGCGAGCCTCGACGAGTTGACTCGTGTCTCCCATGTGGAACCGGGCCACCTTCCCTGTGTAAATAAACCTCCTCAACTCGGGCCCATCGAGCAGGAAACGATCGCTAGCGAGGTTGCACGTCACCATCTCCAAGCTCTTCAGTCTCGTGTTATTTATATGCAACATATCCAATCCCCTGCAGAATCCAAGCCTCAGGGTATTCAAGATGGGACAAGAAACCACCAGGTCCCTGAGCTGGGACGTGGTTATGTTGATACAAGCAAGTATCAGGATCTCTAGGTTCTTGAAGTTTCTTAACCTAGACAGACAAGTTCAAGAAAACCCGAATCACTAATACGAAGCAACAAATTCTACCGAGTCTTGGGAGAAGAAGAAGAAGAAGCAAACCTCAAGACGTCAAATTTGCACCAGATGAGCTTGAGGGACTGAAGGTTTTGATGATGATCATACACTTGTTCGGGAAGGGGGAAGCCCTGAGCTGGGTCGACGGCGTGGCCACGTTCCTGTCTAGTATCATAGAATTCGAGAACCAAGTGCTTCACGCCCCGAGAAACCGCGAAGTGGATGAAGTCGTTGACGTCATCTTCGTATTCCCGTGGCCTTGACATTGACAGGCTGAACCTCCGCACTTGGGTTGTTTCCGTGTAGGTTGAAATGAACTGGTGGACGTAGCTGAGGAACGCAAGCCTCTTGGCCAGTTGCGTCCCACCTGGCTCGTTGCGCCGGCCGAATGTTTCCTCGTCGAAGCTCAACTCCTCCTCCATCTCCTCACAAATTTGCCTCTTCTCGTTCTTCTCCCTCGTGTGGCTTGGACTTGGGATATAATTTCCTTGTGTAATGTGGATTTCTGGGTTTAGCGTTTCTGGGTTTGGTTTTGGGTGGTGGTTGTTTTATATAGAAGTGAAAGACGGTGAAGAATGCATCGAAGCTTTCTTGGATATGGAGTTTCCATGTTAAGTAGAGTCTCCAGAAGCGGCTTTTGGCTGTTTGGGTAACGATAAGCCACTTTCTAGCTATGGGTTTATAGCTTTCAGCTGTTACATATTATCGTATGAAATGAGTAGCTAATGAGAGAATGGAACCCAAATTCGTTTACAGTAAAACCTCTTAATACCGTCCGGACGATAAAATAGCAGTTTATAACGTTTATAAAATATTCACATTTTTAATTTCAAAATTATTAAAATTAAAATTTGATAAATAGATATGTAAATATCAAAAAATTAATTAGTCTATATTCAAATGATCATATCAATAAATTATAGTTATTTATTTGTTCCTATTCAAGTCACAAAAAATTAAAAATACCAATCACACTTATGAAAATTCTGACAATTTCTTGACTTTCTAAATAATTTATTTTTATTTATGATGAAAATTTCATTCAAAAAATATATATAACTTAGATTAGCATTTTCTAAATTTATCAATAGTGTTCATAGTCATAGATATGGCTCCTAAAAAGTTCGTAACATGTGTATGTGTATGAAAATTGTGATGAAGATATAACACTAATATTTTTTGAATAAATATTATTTATTATGATATAACAGTTATTAAATTTTAATACTTTTATTAATTTAGAGATTATCATTTTTTGCAAGATCACTTTAGAGAGATTTTAACTTAGTAGATCCGGGCCATTCACAATCTAAATAATAAGATAAGGAAATAGAGGGCCTCAATCAGGCGTTGACAAGGGTGAGCAGCACCAAACAGAAAAATACAAAATGAGTCAGCGCCCACAAATTTATAATTTTAGAAATTACATAGGGCCATTTTAGGAAATACGAAATTTTATTGCGAGTAACAATACACCATAATGTATAATATCGCTTCCAACTCTGTTAGAAATATCACCTTAGTCCACTCCCGGAAAAAAACATATTGTAACCCAGATTTATGATGCTACAAATTATAATCAAATAACGTTCAATAAAACGTAAGAGAAAGATTAAAATACAAATAGTTTAGAACTAATCCAAAGGCCTTCGATAATAGATTCGCTACTTGGAGGGGTTGATCATTTTCCTTGGGCCGCAAGATCAAGTCCGTACTATCCTCGACGAGTGGATGTGATTGATAAATGGTGTGATTTAAACTCAAAGTTTTTGGTTAAATTAGAATTAGGTGGTTAATGTATTGTTTTCTTTGTTGTTACTGGATCACATACACATCATTTATTAGATTTGAATTCAATCAATGGGAATGTACTAATGAATGTTCATCTGCGATCATCAATTCTTTTCGTAATTACAGATTAATCAAAGTTTTTCATCTGTTTATTAAATGAGACATTTTATTGTACTCTAGATACAATAGATGAAATATGAAGAAAGCCAAAGTATTGGACCCTATAAATAGTTATCTAAACTAATACAACAAAGACTTTTTAAAATCTATAACATGATGACTTGAAGTCGAAACATCGAACTCAAAATTTCTAACGTTAGTTAGTTATTAATATCCATAATCAACTGTACTACGAGTACAGCAAGTTCAGTCAGTAGATAAATGGACTAACAACAATTAAGCAGAATAGTACACATATTCTTTTTACACCAAGGTTGGTTCAATGACAGACCAAATGAAATCTGACATCAAATTCGTCTCGAAATTAAAAAAAGGTCAAAACTTACATCAAATCGCAATGCCTAATCAATCGGATTCGCGAAATATGGCGGGTTTTGAATCGTTATCTTCAATCTTTTGTTAGCAGCAGGCGTTTGCTTCAGATCCCTGGCTCTTCCTAGCACAAACGTCATTGAATTATCATTATATGCTTTGTTTTCCATCTGTGGAATATACAGATTCACACTCTTCAAGCAACGGCCGTACACCATGATATTCTCGATGAACTTCATCTGGCGTTGTGTCCCCTCGAATCCACGAACATTGAGCTCTTGGAGACTTTCCCTTACGCAAGTCTCCGATGTGACGGACTCGAGCCAGGAACTACTCGGGATGGTTATTTCGAATGGAGGCTCGTAGTTCTGCATAAAAAATGGAAGAATTGATTGATTAAGAAGAAACATGTGTGAGGATTGGATTGTCGACTGATGATTATCGTGTACTTACATGGAAGATCTTTCCGGGTTGGATGCATAAGGTGAGAGTGGTCATCCGTGGACAACTTGCGAGCATGAACTTGATACCGATGAATTCGTAGACGTGCAGTCCGGTGTTCAAGGTCAGATGCTGGACGTTTAGGTCCGAGTTTGCGCAGTAATGCGCGTCTCCGCTGGGGACAATCTGTTTCGGATCAATCAACGACATCGTGTTGGCGAATATTATCAACTTCAAAATAAACAATTACCTGAAGAAAAACGCTGCAGACGGTCAAGAACATAACATCAACCAGTTGCTCCAGAAGCTCGCAGAGAAGAGGCCCTGTCACGAACTCCGACTGCTCCCCGAAATCAAGGCCAACCTCGACGAGTTCGCACGTGTTCCCCATGTGGAACCGAGCCACCTTCCCGGAGTAGACAAACTTCCTCAACTTGGGCCCATCAAGCAGGAAAAGATCGGTACCGAGCTTGCACTTGTCCACCTCCAAGCTCTTCGGTCTCGAGTTGTTATCGGGTACGGAGATATGCAACGCCTCGAATCCCGAACAGAATGCGAGCCTCAGGAGGTTCAAGATCGGACAAGAACCCACCAGGTCCCTGAGTTGGGACGTGGTTATAGTCATCCAAGCAAGGTCCAGGGTCTCCAGGTTCTTGAACGATGTTAACCTTGACAAGCTGAAGAAAACTCGGGTTCTTTAACTAAAACTCGGGTTTTTCTTGATATAAAATATAGAATCAGAAGAAGAAGAAGAAGAAGAAGCGAACCTGGAGGGATCAAAGTTGCACCAGATGAGCTTAAGGGAGTGCAGGTTTTGATGATGATCGTACACTTGTTCGGGAAGGGGGTAGCCATCGTCCGGGTCAATGACGCGGCCTTGTTCGCGTCTAGGATCATAGAATTCGAGCTCCAAGTGCTTCACTCCATGATAAACCGCGAAGCGGATGAACTCGTCGACGTCCAAGTCGTAGCCGTGTGGCTTCGACAATGACAGGCTGAACCTCCGCACTTGGGTGGTTCCCGCCAGGTTGAATGTGATGAGGTGGCGGACGTAGCCCACGAATGTTCCCCTCCTGGCCTTCTGCGTCTTCTTTGGCTCGTTGCCCCGGACGAACTTGTCCTCGTTGAAGCTCAAATCCTCCATCCTCCTCTCCTCTTTCTTATGTTCCTCAACTTGGACTTAGGTTTTTAAATCTTGGGTGTATTTGTTTGTTGTATTGGAACAGTCCGTCATTAATTTTATATATATATATATATATATATATATATATATATATATGATTGTTATGTCTTTTTGTTGTTGGGAATATATTTTCACTCGACCATTGACAAGTATATTTTGGTCACAGGGTCAATACAATTTTGTATCGTAGTATTAAATTTGGGAGATACATACATTAAAAAATTTATGTAATCAATTATTGGTAAGAGCGATCAAGGTGTTCAGTTAGACCGATCGGCTGTTAGTCATGTCTGAGGTTTAATAATAGTTTATATATAGCATTAAAAAATCAAACATTTTTAAATGTTCTCTTATATCATTGCAAATTTTATCATTTACAAGCTAAATTTTAATTTAATCCCATTCAATATAATAATACACTGAAAATTTATTTATTTCAAAAAATTAATTTTGGTCGACCGGTCAGATCAACTAAGTAAACTTATCAGTCCGATCTGTTAGAGTGGTAGTCAATGGCGTGCCTAACTACTCTCCAAATTTTTATATAAAATGATTCGACATAAGTGTGAAGTCACGGTTTAACTGATTGAACTACCGGTGGAAAATAATTTTTTCCAACGTCCAAGACAAACGTCTAATGCACGATACATATTGAAACCAACGAATTCGACAATCTTCATTAACTGTTAATGGGCCATGATTCCTCAATAGCCACATGACCTTTGCGGGACAAACCAGTGGTTGATTAATGTTCATAGTCTATGCCGTATTTGCTCCGGTGTAATTAATGTCCCATCAAAACACTTGGAAAAAGCATCATTTCCTAGAAATTTAATTCAATGCTTATATTAAGTAGATAGCGCACAATGACTTCCGTGCATCTCAAGTGGTCGATTTTTTCACCTCCAAGAAAAAAACGCTCTGATCACCTATTAGAAAAATTCTCAATTCGCCTTTTGGCATCGCTGCCGCCATGTCTCCCTCTCGTCGCTGGGTGTACATGTTCATCTTAATTTCCATTGTGGTCCTCTATACCACTCCTCACGGCCAGCTTGCCGCCAGGCTACTTGAACATGCTCCCCCAATTGGTACGCTTGCTTATCTTTCCATTTTTCTGTACTTCGTCCCCAATTACCCATACGAAAATATTTTTTTGTGTGGAATATAATTGTAACATGTACCGTACCTAGGTAATGGTACTGCGGACAACAAATCATATTTCATGAGACCGAGGAGACCTACCCGGCCGCACAGAAGCACGCCGCGTCCGAGCGGGCCCCCGTGATAGGTGGTAGTCCAAATGGCAAACGACATGGAGTGTTACTTCACGATACGTTTGAAAATTTGATCATGTATATTTGTGCTATATAGTTTGATGTGAAATGTGTTCTTCAATAATAAAAATGGAAGAATTTAAGTTGTGCACATACAATTTAAAATTTATAGCTAGGCGATTATTGGTCTAATTATCACCCATCCCTAACATGTGAGACCGCGGTTATTGCACCGGCAACTAAAAGTTTTTTTTTAACTATTCAAAATTCTCCGATTAGCAAACTCTCTCTAGCTTCAAATTCTCTCCACCAAATTTCTCTTCCATTCCTCAAACCATGAGTGGACTTTTATCTTAAAAGTAATTAAATTATAATTTTAATAGTTGTAAATTATATCTTTTGCAATAAAATTAGATAATGTTTATAACTATTTTACATTTTACTCTAAATATAAGTTATGACTTTTGAGAAAAGTACACTCTAGTACTCTACAGTTTGACACCTATAGACCTGTGATTTAAAATGCATCAAAAAAATCATCGTGATTTTACGGGCATGACACTTCACGACTCGGGCAGTTACACGAGATCAGTCATCAAAACGACGTCATTTTTATGTCTACATGGTGCTGGTAGACTTGGCATGGTCAAAAAAATTTAAACAATCTCAGGTTCATTAATATTTTCAATCCCCCTTCGTAACCCATGATATAAAGTTTACCCCTCAAATAAACCAAAGGACTCTAATAGGTAAGGATATCTGAGGATCATAGTAGGAGAAACTCCCCCAAATTAAACCACTAATCTTCCTCTGAGACTAATCAAGTTGGCACCACAATCCATGATAATGAACATCCTGCTGTCCGAGATGACCTGAACCTCAAACTGGTCGTCAACAACAAAGACTTTGCCAGAAATGACATAGCGAAGTAGGAGCGCGGGGAGAGCATGGAGGCCGCGCGGGACCACTTCACTAGGATGGGGTCAGCGCGGAAGACATGGATGGTGTCGTCAGCAAAGTTCAAGGGGAGGCCGGGAAGTAGGTTAAGCCTATGAGGAGGAGGCGATCGGCGGCACAGACGAAGAAGAAGCTCTCATGGCGGCAGATGGAGGGGGTGCCAGGTGTCGGAGAGGGGATCTTAGGTGATCCAATTAGGGGTAGATTCGGTGAGGAGCGAAATCCAGTCTCTAGAGCAGTTGAGGCTCTCCTTTATGGAGGCACTCCTTGAGGAAGATCTAGTATCTAAAAGCTTCGTCCATCTTTTCTAGGCTCTTCTTCCACCAAATTTTTAAATATATACACCCTCCATTAAAAGAGGGGAAAATGTGTGGGTATCAGAACTCTAGCTTAGCTTATGCTTATTCTTAACAACACACTAAATGCGTTTGCTTAAGTTAGGCAACTGCTAACCTCCGTTAGAGAGAGGAAAGAGGGAGATGTCGGTGGAGAGAAGACAATGCAGGAGGAATGGAGGAAATTTTGGAAAAATATAAATAAATTTAGAATTGTTCTGAAAAAATTTCAGCCTATGGGGTAAGTTATTTGCCACGTAGACACAAAAACTATGTCATTTGATACATTTTAAATTACTTGTTTATATGTGTCAAATCGTTAAACCATATGTTACTAAAGTGTACTTTTTTATTTTTATTTTTAAAAATTTTCGGTCTAACTAATAGTATGACCAATTGAACTGGTTGACCCGAAAAAACAAAAAAAAATTAGGAATCGATCTTCGGATCGTTTTTAAAACCTTATTTTTTTTAACTTTGGGTAAGAGAATCCTCTATGACCACTTATGGACAACTAAAGTCATACACACTTACCTACAACTAGTGCACATTTCGACACTTAAAGATTTGTCTACATGTAAGCCTAGAGAAATATTCATGATACCGCAATTCTAGTTCGGATAAAAGTAAGACTGAACAGTTTAAAATTCAACTTCCGAGAAGATCCTTGTCTAAACAAAATTGTCCAAATAATTAAGGCATGAAAGTAAGACATAGCTCTGTATTTGGAGCGTCACGACGGGCTTCCACGGAGCCGGTAAGACAAAAAGATAATGGACTAACACCAATTAAGCAGGGAGTAGTGCACATATTCTTCTTATTCCAAGGTTGGTTCCATGACAGTTACATCAAATTGCAAGTTCTAATCGATCGGATTCACGAACTATGACGGGGATCGAATTGTTATCTCCAAACCCGGGTTAGCCCGAGGAGCTAGCTTCAGCTTGCTAGCTCCTCCAACTACAAACTTCATGAACTGATCATTATATCCATTGTGCTCCATTTGTGGAAGATACAGATTCACACTCCTCAAGCAACGGCCGAAGCGAATGATATACTCGATGAACGGAATCTGGTAGTGTATCCCTGCAAATCCATGAACATTGAGCACTTGGAGACTTTCCCTTAAACAAGTCTCCTCCGCTGTGACGACGAGCTCATCCCAGAAATTTAAGGGTTGTTCCATTTGGTATGGAGCCTTGTAGTTCTGCACCAAATGGAAGTACTAGTTAAGAAGAAACAGAACAAGGGTTATTGAAGTTACACTGAGTTTGCTACTGGTGGTGTGCTTACAGCGAAGATCTTTCCGGGGCGGATGTGTAGGGTGAGAGTGTTCATCCGCGGGCAACTCGCGAGCATGAACTTGATACCGATGAATTCGTTGACGTGCAACTCGGTGTACAAGGTCAGATGCTGGACGTTCAGGTCCGAGTCCGTGCTATAATGCCCGTCTCCGCTAGGAACAATCTGTTATTCGAATCGCGGTAAACATGATTAAACTTTTCTCATTGTGTTGGCATATTAATAGTTAGTTACCTGCAGAAAAACGCTGCTGACGGTCATGGACATGACATCAACAAGCTGATCCAGAAGCTCGCAGAGAAGAGGTCCTGTCACGAACTCCGAATGCTCCGCGAAATGAAGGCCAGCCTCGACTAGTTCGCACGTGTTCCCCATGCGGAACCGAGCCACCTTCCCCGAGTAAATGAACCTCCTCAACTTGGGTCCATCAAGCAGGAAGAGATCCCTACCGAGGTTGCACTTCTCCACCTCCAAGTTCTTCAGTCTCGTGTTATTCGGTGAGAAGATATGCAACACATCCAATACGACACAGCATTCGAGCCTCAGGGTGTTCAAGATCGGACAAGAACCCACCAGGTCCCTGAGTTGGGACGTGGTTATGGCGATCCAACCAAGGGTCAGGGTTTCCAGGTTCTTGAAGGATGTTAATCTTGACAATTCGAAGAAAACCGAATCACTTTTTCGAGAAATACGAAACAATTTAGTCGGGTTTATGGTAAAAGAAAAGAGTCTTGACTCCGTTCTTTAACTGCAAAACTGGAGAAGTTAAAGTTGCACCAGATGAGCTTCAGGGTCTGCAGGTTTTCGAGATGTTCGTACACTTCATCGGGAAGGGGGAAGCCCTGATCCGGGTCAAAGACGCGGTCTTGTTCCCGTCTAGGATCGTAGAATTCGAGCTCCAAGTGCTTCACTCCCAGAGCAACCGCGAAGTGGATGAACCGGTTGACGTCTTCGGGGTAGTCCTCTGGCCTCGACAACGACAGGCTGAACCTCCGCACTTGGTGTGGAATGTTTTCCACGTACGTAAACCATAACGGGCTGTATCTCGGCAAGTAGAAGTCGACGATTTTTCGGACGTAGCGCACAAATGTTCTCCTCTTGGCCATCCGCTCTGGCTCGTTGCGCCGGATGAACGTGTCCTCGTCGAAGCTGAACTCCATCAGAACTGCCTCTCCTCTGATCCCTGTGTGGTTTGGACTTGCGAGTATAATTTTCGTGTGTAATGTGGCTGTCGTGGTTCGTTTTTATAGTAGTGAAAGGTGGATATATAGTTGCCAAGAAGCAACAAGAAATAGTTATAAGTACAACGAATGAATTGAACAACAACATAAATTGTGAAACTTTGTGTAAGAAAACCAGCCACCTAAGCCTATTTCCTTGTGCAGCTCTTTGGTGTGTGCAATGGATGGAACTTTGGCTCCCTTGAATTATTGATTCTGTGGCTTTTGGACTTCAACAATGGCTTGGAACCAATGCAAGGAGAAGCAACCTGGACCAACTTCTGACCTTCTTCTTCCTTAGGCTTGGAGATGGTTGATGAGTTCTTCGGTTCTTCGGTTTCCACTTTAGCCCTGCAAGCAGCAAAAAGAAGCCAAGGTTGTTGAGCATGGATTACTGATAGTTCTTACAAGAAGACTATGGTACCAGAGAGATGGCAAGATGGCTCACATCCGAGGCTTTGCGAACCTTTTGACTGCTTGTGATCTTCCATTCTGTGATCCGAGGCTTCCCAGTTTCGGAGCTCGATGGTTAGGCTTAGCAGCAATAGCTACAAGCTTCTGCTGTGAAGAAACTGTGTGCCGCTGTGGAGTTGCGGATAGCGTACTGCCCACCTTCTCTCTTAAAACCTGCAAGTGGGAAGCTCCATCTTGCTGCAAATTGCAGAAGTCCTTGTTAATGAACCCTTCAGTCGAATGATGTAATCGAACATTCTTCAATAGTTAGTTATGTAAATCGCTAGCAGACTGATGAACGTTAACTTTGACAGAAGCAATGACTTACTAGCAATTTAGTCTGATGTTTTTCTGCTCCATGTGCATGTCTGTCTGGTGTAGCATATGTGATTTTCTTTTCCAAGATTGCTTCCTTCAGGATCCTCCTTTCCTATAGAGAGTAGATGAGATCATCCTCAGACTTCTATTTAACAGAGAGAAATCTTGATGTACAAATTGCGCGGCCAAGGATAAGTATATGATCTGCTTACATCGGTTCTTAGCCGAAATGGCTTTGGATTTGTTGGCTTCGGCTTTCTTTGCTTCAGCTCGTCCGGGATGGTTGCAGTAGTTGCAGAGGTTTTTATAGGCAAGGTACCTCTTAGCTTTGCACTTTGCACCTGTTGAAAAAACCAACCCAATTAAGCACTAAAAGGAGCTTGGAAGTTTCACCATATCTCATCAAGTATAAATTCACACAAGCTAAAGACCTTCGGATTCTCCTTCCGGCCCTGGTGCTTGCCAAGAGTTTTGTTTTCAATGTTGCTGCTGCTATGATCTTCAAATCCTCTGCAAGAAACAAGAGAAGTTCATAAGCCAGCAATGTTACAGAAACTAGTAAGAATATCTGCTCTTAGAACCGGCTTTCTACCTATTCTTATCGCCTGACGTGGACTCGTTTTCCTTGTCATCGCTCTCATCCTTATCCTCTATTGACAAATCCTTCTCAGTGCCATCATTGGATTCCTTCTCTAAACTTGAAGCTTCAATGTCTTCTGCACCTTCTCTCACTGTGGTGTTATCATCTCCCTTACCGTCCTGCGAAGTGTTCGAATTGTTCGAGTCACTTCTGCTACAATCCAGCAGAGAAGCTTCATCAACGGCATCCTCGGCCTTCTTCGCAATCTCATTCACATAAGAATTATTTTTAACTCTGTGATGCAAGCTCTTCCCCTCATTCTTCCTTAGATATTTCAAAGTGCTGACTTCGTCCTCCACACCACCTTCTCGATTCTTAGAGCACAGACCATCATACACCCTGCTCTTAACCTCCCGCCCCCGCAACAGCTTCCTTTTAGCATCCGAAGGCGGTGGCCTATTGTAACCCAACACAGTCTTCTTCCCACTGCCAATCTCAAGCTTCTTCATTGCACTACACAAATCCTTAACCGGAGGAGTCTTCATGGGGGAACCGAATACCAACGCCTTCGCTACCACTTTGTTACTTGTCACTGCAATGGACATCCCCTTCGGATTCCTCACGCTGCGAAATGCGTCCAAGTTTGACAACTGCTTCTTGTTCCTTGGCGTGGTCAAAGCCTTGGACACCATAGAGGATTGCTTCAACTTTGGATTAGGAGTCCCAACATTCCTACTAGGATGTTTGGCTCTAATTTTGGGTTCAACTAGCCTTTTCGATATCGAAGAGATGAGGGCTAATCTCGACACCCTCGGCTTCGGAGGCACTGTCTTTGGACACTTCAAATTTGAACTGCTACAACAAAAATTAGCAAACTTCCGTAAGAAAACAAAAACCAACACCAATCAACTGAAGTTACTAGAGACGATCGAAACGCCTGCCTCGAATCCTTCCTATACAACGCCTTCCTGAGCCGAACATTGGGGCTCCTCGCAGCCATGACCTGCAGGATTCAGTAGCTACAAGCTAACTTAAAACCATCCAATTGGATAAACCCATTAGAACCAAGGAATGACAGGATCTACTCGATGAACAACTAACCCGAAGAACGAAACGCTTGTAGATCTCTTCGGAGTCCATTTCTTCTTCATGCTTCTGATCGCATCCTAAACAAATCCAAGCAATTAAAAGGGAACCCAGAAAAGAAAATTCAGAAATAAACGAAGCCCATTAGCTAACTAACTCCACAGATCTTCAAAATCAAGGAAAGGTAGAATCTTTTTTATATCCATGGCCAAGAAACTCTCAAAGCAACAAACTTTATCCTGCAATTTGAAACAAAGAAAGAGCAGAGGAACAACTGACCAACTCGAGAGCAGAACCAGTAGCGGTCATTGACGGGAAGGTAGCGGTCGGGAGCGGCGAGGTCCACGAACTTGGGGGCCTCGATGTTCTCGTAGAACAACTCGTCCTCGTAGACCTCATCATCTCCTCCATTACCCTCATCAACCAGGAACTTGGGCTCCTCTTCCATGCCAATACTGCAGCAACCCGGAGAGACAAAAGGCGAACGCGACGAAGGGAAGGGTGGAGAGAGCAGGAGAGGGTGGAGCGTGGTGGCGGATGGATCCAAGAGGGTTGGTTTGTTTAAACTTTAAAGTGAGGAATATGTTTTTTTTTAAAGCAAAGTAGCCGTTAGAGAGAGGGGGAAAAGGGAAAAAAATTGAAAATGGTCTTTTTGGGTGAGATGGGCCTGGTTAAAGTTTAAGGCCCAATAATCTGAATTGGGCTGGCCCAGCAATGGTGGGAGGGTAAAAATCACTTATGATTACTTAAGTATTAGTGATTACTATGAATGTCAATCAATTACTATCGATTTAAGCTTGCTTGTTTAATAAATCAATCAATCAATTACTATGAATGTCATCTTTCATATTTTAAATTATCTTTCATATGGTTTTTACGTCGACTATTGCATTGTTGCAACAAAATTATTTAAATCAGATTTAACATTTAAATAACATTAGATGAGGAGATTTTATGTGACTTCAGTATAGAAAATATAATATATTTTTTTGGCGTATATGTATTTTGTGGCAATTTCCGCAATTTGGAACCGTTGCCGACATTGTTTCAAATTAAATGGTGCGGGCCAAAGAAGCATGCATGGAAAGAAGGAAGGACAGCGTTAACTCAAATTAAATGGGAAGGGTCACTAAAAAAGGTGGGGACCAAAGAGCACCTGGTTGCTTTTTAGTTTCATTACATATCTTAAATATGAGTAATTTTAAAATATAAAATGTTAAAATTATTGTAGAGAATTTCTGCTCGCCATTATACGATTCAAAGATAAATTATTTGATTTCTATAAAAATTTTGAATACTTCTTTAGGAAATACCTATGGTTTTTGGGCTTGCTACATTGCGAATTTAGATTAAAATAAAAAACGTAACGTGACTTTATGTACTTTTAAATTAGTTGTCTATCTCACGCAAGCCGTGTATTTTATTTTTAGTTGCCATTTCGTAAAATTATCATTAATGGGGTATATATCAAATTTTACAGGAAAATTTTTCGTACTTTATCGATCTAACAGTCTTTAACATGCAATGGCATCTTTGGGATTTTTTCTGTAAAATATGAGCTATTACAGTTGTTGAGGTATAAAAATAATTTCGGCATTGTCAACATATTTTGAGGTACTCGGTGTGGTCGCAAGGTGACCGGGTGACCGGTGATCGATGCGGTCGGAAAGTGACCGGTGGGCGGTATTGTCTCAAGGCGATCACTTCTGATTTTGAGTTGGAAAGAGGTTGTTGATGGTATCCCCTCCATCGAGTCCGAAGATGGTTTTACTCGTCGAAACCGGTGATGATAGACGGCTTCCAAGACCAAAGCTCCCGATTCGGTCCGCTTCTCGCTAGCATGGGTGATGCTCTTCGGTAAAATACTCATAACTTTCTATCCAGAGCTCGGATTGAGACGATTTAAGTTGCTGTGCGAAGATAAGACATAAATCTACGACTTTTCAGTAAGTGAGTTCTTCAGATTCGGAGTAAAAGTAGGTCACAAATGCAGGTCAAAGCAGAAGGACGCCTCCGATCTTGAAGCAGGAGCCCGGATGGTCGCTTTGACCTACAAAGCAAGAGCCCGGATGGTTACTTTGACCTACAAGGCAGGAGCCCGGATGATCGCTTTAACTTTCGAGGCGGGAGCTCGGAGGGCATTTTGACCTTCGAAGTGTCCGGGTGGATGTCTTGGCTCGTGAAGTGGGATGTCCGGTTGGACGCCTCGGTACGTGAAGTGATATGTCCGGGTGTTAAAGTACAAAATTCATACTCCAGGTGTGTAGCAAAGGTGTTCATCTCCAGGTTCGTTCGCAAAAATTTGTGCCTTGGCTTATGGGCGGTAGGCCTTTACCGCCTTGACTTGTGGGCGATAGGCCCTTACTGCCTTGGCTTGTGGGCGGAAGGCTTGGCCCGCCTTAGGGCTTATGGGCGGTAGTCTCAGCTCGCTTCAAGGGCCCGGGCGGAAGAACGAAGCCCGTTTCAGGGGCTCGGACGAAAGAATGAAGTCCGCGTAGGAGGACCGGATGGGCTTGACAATCCCACTTTGAGAGCCCGGACGGGAAGACTATTTGGTCTATATAGGCGGAAGGTTTGGGCTTTTTTGAGTTCACTTCGGGCTTAAAGATGATAAGTTGTTTCAGCATTGACGGGCCTAAGATGAGCTTTTGCGTGGAAGGTTCGAGAGGATCGGGTCGGTTTATATTTTTCTAAGTAGAGCCAGGATTTCTGAGATTTTAATAAGATTTTGGGACACAATTGCTTGGTCGGCACGACCGGCATATTCCTAATCGAAGACGAGATCTGATCATATGAGGAAGACGGTTTATATTTTTCCTATTCTAAACCAGGTTGATTTGGAAACGAAATATTCACTCGGGACGGGATTTCTTGCATGGGAAGGATGAAGCTAGGTCAAGACGTGCTATATAAAGGGAGCTCGGGCAACGGAGACGGACATCATCCACAACACAACACACAACTACTTTACTTATCTTGTATCGCTTTTACTTTCCGGAGCCTAGCGTAGCCCGTAGCCTATCTCTAGCTTTAGCATAGTATAGACCGACCTTGGGACGACCACTCCGGATCCGTCTCGGGTTACTTGTTCTCTTTTCCCCGTAACAACACCATTATTTAAAAAAAAAAGTGGTACACCACTAATTTGGAAAATATTTTGTGACAAAATGTATTTTTGATGAGTATTTTGCGACAAAAGAAAAGATCACATATTGGAACAAAGAAAAGATCTCGGAAAGGAAGGATAGCAACCATACAATAAAATTGGAGCAAGTACACGTATTTTCTAGTCACGGTTGGACGTCGTTGTTATGTCATTTGGTCCCAAAAAAATTAGGACAATTTTTCAAAAACAAAATTCTCAAAGGAACAAGGACGAAATTGCCAGTCTTGGATGAAATAGACAAAGCAATTTCTCATTAATTGTTAGGTCACATTCCCTAAATCAGGCAGAGGCAGGCAGGCCCCTTCAATTTCCTGCCAACCCCTTCATTTGAGACAGCTCTTTGGTTTAATTTTTAATGGTTAGAGTGTTGTTGGCCATTTTAAGGATAGTTACCTTGATATATTTTTCATTGTTGATAATCGAACATAACTATCCAAAATTAACAGAATTCAAGTTTCTTAGATTAATTCTCGTTGTTAGGAATTGTTTGCTCAAGCTTCTGGATATCAAGTGGTGTGTCGGAGGTGATTCCATGACTTTCTTGGAGGATTGGATGCAACTTGTCAAGGGCAAGGTTCTGAAGAAGATGTGGTTTATTGCCTTTGCTGCTTCGTGTTGGAATCTATGGCTGGCCCGAAACAGTAAGATTTTTGATAGTAAAGAAGTGAGCCTGGATTCTATCTTTCATTCTGTCTGCAGGAGTCTCATGGAGTGGAGCTTGTGGTCTGGCATTTCAAAAGAAATTAACTGGCAGAATATCCTCTTGTACTTCAATTCAAGCAGGGGTAATTGATTAGTGGCCAGGTTCTAGATGATTGTAAGGAGTTTGTGGATTGTAAGGAGCTCTCGCTTTGTGTTTCACTTGGTGCTCTGGGTTAGTTGCCTTCCTAGCAACTATCTGATTGGCCTTGTTGTTTCTCAGGAACTTATTTTATAGAATAAAATTATACCTTTTCAAAAAAAAATTCTCGTTGCTAGGAGTTCTAATTCCCTAAAGCACCCGCAGTAAAGTGTACCTCAAACCGCAAATGACGTGACACAATTAACACACAAAAGTTAAATGGAATTCCATAAGTTGGTTGTTGTATGTGCCAACACATTTGGATCAACCGTTGAAAAAATTATTTTAGTTAAATGGAATTCAGTAACTTAAATGGAATTCCATAAGTTGCTTGTTGTATGTAGGGGTGAGCATTCGGGATATCCCGATCCCGAATACCGATCCCGAAAAATACCGAATACCGAATTACAAAAAAAGTCTATACCGATCCCGAACCGAAATTATTTCGGTATCTACCGAATACCGAATTAAAATTTCGGTATAATACCGAAAATCCCGAAAATACCGAATTTGAAACCCCAAATCCAAAATCCTTATTCAAAAATCCCAAATTAAAAACCCTAAATCGAAAACCCATCTCTCGCAAATGCAGGAAACCAACATGCAGCAAGTCAAAATTAGACACAAATTGACAATTTAATTGCAAAACCCCCAAATACAAAACCCTAAATCGAAGGGGAAAGAAGAGAAACTGTGAGAGAGAGAGCCGAGAGGGAGATGGTTGTGGTGGGTGAGGACAACTACGGTGGTCGCCGGTTGGTGGCTCATGGCGGTGGCTCGTGGAGGTGGCTCGCCGGATTTGGTTGGTGTGTGGATTAAAGAAGAAAGAAAATGGAAGGAGAAAGAGGGGAAACTGAGAGAGAGCCGAGAGGGAGAGGGAGAGGGATGTGGGTGGGGAGTGGGTTTTTCATTTTATATATAGGTTGGTAAACTTACATTTTAGTACTTCGGGATTTTCGGTATTACCGAAATAATACCGGTATATACCGAATTTCTACCGAATACCGAATTTACCGAAATTTTCACAAAAACCCTACCGAATTAAATCCCGAATACCGAAATCCCGATCCCGAACTCCCGAATACCGAAAAAAATACGGTAATACCGAATACCGAATACCGAATACCGTTTGCACACCCCTAGTTGTATGGACCCGGCCATCACAGGATGGAAGCTCATCCACGTAGCCAATTTCACACAAAAATGTAGAGGAACCATCATAACTCAGTGGGTCCACTTTGTAATAGTATATGAATCGTTAACCAAGCAATATTAACTTGTTCCGATTATTGTATCGAGTTCGAATTATTGAGTACTCAACAATATTAAATATTTGTTAGAGAATTTTATCACCTTTCAAAATTTCATATTCATTTAGGACTTACAGAATCTGCAAAATCCGACTCTTAGACATTTCATTTTCTTTAATTTTTTCACATAATCAAATAAATTTCACACATATCATACATTATACATAACATTCAATTGAAAATACAAATAATATCAAAATTTGTAATTTAAAGTTAAACGACACACTTTTTTCTTTCAAGTTCTAAGTAGATAAACAATTCAACAAAATAAAAAACAAAGAAAAATAGTCGAGTGTGTCATCCTTCAAAAAGTCTTTTGAGTTACTTCGAACAACATAATAAATATGTAGGTTATTCGTGAAATTTGTAGTATATCAATAAAAAAAATTGACATTATATATGTATATAAATCATGTAGAGTCCAAAATATGATAAAATGGTAAAGATATGATATACTCTACCACTAAAAGTAGACCTGTGTAACACTTTACATAGATCTGGTCAAAGTCAACATATTTTAAAACACATGAACTTTGAATAGGGTCTAAGCTATAGCTAACTCGAATGAGAATTAGTTAGCTTAGTGAATATTCAGATATAGCTAATAAGTGATATCAAACCGAAAAATAATATTGAACCGCTAACCAACTCAATAATAAAAGCTTGAGTTGCCAAGCAACAAAATCCGTGGCGTCAAGAAGCTGTCACCACAGCAACAACACGTGAAGCTTAAAACAAGGCACAGAAAATAGAGGTGACATTGTTAATTACTACACATAATCTCGAATTCTATACCCGCAGATTATAAATATACTTACTACATATAAAGAGAATTTACCTACCAAAAAGATCTCGAATTCTGATAGGTGGTTATTAATACTTAATTATTATTTTTTTAGTGGAAACTTAATATTATTATTACCAGTCTTAGAAGGATGGACTTTGGTGGGTTTATCCTGGTCGGAGGATTGGTGGCTTCCTTCTTGTTGGGATTTCTCGTGTTGTCTTCTTCTTCTTCTTCTTCTAGCTCGAAAAGGGCGAACAAGGACAACAGTTCTACTGGTTCATCAATGGCGGTTCGTGGGTGCAATGAGGAAGATGGGAGTAATGGTACGGATGTGATCATTGTGGGCGCCGGGGTTGCTGGTTCTGCTCTTGCTTGCACTCTTGGCAAGGTGAATTATGAAGAATTATGATGTTTATTCGGGTTTTTTTATAAGTAGATTTTTTTTCCATCCCTCGTAAGGTTTAGGATGAACTTGACTTTGAATTATTCGTTAATAGTAGATTTTGCAGCATAGCAAATGGGTTTTGTAAGAACTTTTAAAGGTAGTAAAGTTCTCATAACAAATATTTAATACTATTGCGTTCACAAAGACTCGAATTCAATACCTGTTTTAGTTAGAACAACTCTTTCGACAATTGATCTAGCTACTCGTTGGTATAAAAAGCTTTATTAGTATTGATTAATATTTTTTTATGTAAGGTTAATAAGGACAAGGAAAATGACCGAACTGCTTTGTATGCTTCTTCCTAGGTGTTTTCAAATTGCACAGACATTGAAGGTTTAGTGTCTTAAAGTGACAGTTTGACTATTTGTACAACTTTTCAGCATCTGCAAATTTAATATTAACAAGTCAACAAGCCAATGATTATTGTCACTTCTTTGTGCTAACTGTTGAGTTATATCACTTTTTGCCTATAAATCTATGATTTTCTAATGTATGATTCGCCCGAGGTAAAGTTAGAGCCTGTGCAAATTTTAGGATGGACGACGTGTCCATCTAGTCGAAAGGGACCTGAGGGAGCCTGATCGGATTGTTGGCGAACTCCTACAGCCAGGCGGATACCTGAAACTGATGGAGTTGGGGATTGAAGGTGAGAAGCTGACTAAATTTGATATGAAGTCTCTACTGGCATTTGAGGAAAATTTTGCAGAGGAGTCGGTTGATCTGTCGTTAATTCGTTTCGAATACCCGAAGGCGATATGTTTACTTGGCTGCAGATTGCGTAGATGGAATTGATGCTCAGAGGGTGCTTGGCTATGCTCTTTACAAGGATGGCAAGTACACTCAGCTTCCATATCCATTGGAAAACTTCCATTTGGATGTGGCTGGCAGAAGTTTCCACAACGGACGTTTTGTTCAGAGGATGCGCGAAAAGGCCGGTTCGCTTCCAAAGTACATATGCTTCTCCTCCTTGTAGTCTATACCAGTACGCTTCATGTGGAATGTATTACTGAACTTTAGCTACTCTTCAGCGTGAGACTAGAGCAAGGGACAGTAAATTCTCTGTTGGAGGAGAAGGGAACCGTCAAAGGGGTCCGGTACAAGAATAAGAATGGCGAGGAGGTGGAGGCATATGCGCCACTCACAATTGTCTGTGATGGTTGCTTCTCAAACTTGCGACGTTCTCTCTGTGAACCGAAGGTGAGAGTTCATGCTTCATTTTGGTGCATTTAGATCAATGGATGTCTTTCGGAGTGCAGTTTGGCATACACATGATTTGCCATTGTTGTTGTTCCTCTGTAGGTCGAGGTGCCTTCCTGCTTTGTTGGTTTAGTCTTGAAGGACTGCAGCCTTCCATATTCGAATCACGGTCATGTCATACTTGCAAATCCGTCACCTATCTTGTTTTACCCTATCGGCACCAACGAGATTCGCTGTCTAGTTGATGTTCCAGGCCAGAAAGTACCCTCAGTTTCCAATGGTGAAATGGCAGATTACTTGAAGATAGTTGTGGCTCCTCAGGTACCCTATGTTCTCTTTAACTCATTGTGCTTATGAACCATCATTTTCGACTAGCTCGAGTGGATTAGATAGAGGAACTCCATTCAGCATGCATTGGCTGAACAAGTGTAGACCATATTTGTTATTCTATCTAGTGTTGACCTTCATTTTTCTCGCATTTAGTTCAACTAGTTCCTTGGACTAATCTGGAGAGTGGGGTATGCATAGCAGGTTCCGAAGGAGCTATTCGAGGCTTTCATCTCTGCAGTTGATAATGGTAACATAAGAACAATGCCAAATCGAAGTATGCCCGCTTTACCTCATCCAACCCCCGGTGCGCTGTTGATGGGTGATGCATTCAACATGAGGCATCCTCTGACAGGAGGAGGAATGACGGTGGCACTGTCGGATATCGTGTTGCTATGCGATCTGCTTAGACCACTACAGGATTTCAATAACTCCGAAGCGCTTTGCAAGTATCTAGAATCCTTCTACACCTTACGAAAGGTATCCGCCAATCTATGTTCATCAGGTTTATGTACATTATCAAAAGTTACTGATGCTGACTTGTTGGTTATTCTTTTGCTTTCCTTGCAGCCGGTGGCGTCGACAATAAACACGTTGGCAGATGCCCTGTACAAAGTGTTCAGTTCATCGCCTGATCCGGCACAGATCGAAATGCGCCAAGCATGCTTCGACTACTTGAGCCTAGGAGGCATTTGTTCGTCGGGACCAGTGTCTCTACTCTCAGGACTGAACCCTCGTCCATTAGTTCTAGTACTGCACTTCTTTGCCGTCGCCATCTACGGCGTCGGGCGCCTACTACTTCCATTTCCATCCCCCAGACGCATGTGGATTGGTGCCAGACTGATCTCTGTAAGTAAAAATCTCAGCTAGACTCCATTCATCACCCGAATTTTCTCGCTACGCCATTGGCGCGATACGTAGTTTTTCACGAACCATCATTGATAATTACATGTGTATTATGTAACAAATTTTGCAGGCTGCATCAGGAATAATCTTTCCGATACTGAAGGCGGAAGGGGTGAGACAGATGTTCTTCCCTCAAACTGTACCAGCATACTACAGAGCTCCTAGTAAAGTATTTTCTGCAGCTTGATGAGGATGAATCAATTTGAAAAACAGAGACCTAAATTATGTCTTATACTAAATAGAGATGTATTTTTGTATCAAAATCTGATAAATTTCTTCACAATTCTACGTCTATCTCTTTTAGAAACTTCAAGTGGATGTGGCTTTCCTCTGGTTTCTATTGGATCTTTATTGTGTTCATAAGATTCATTGTGGGAGATTGGGGATATAATAAAACCACTTCAAACATTTAAACGAGATTTTTTAATTTTAAGATTGTGCTTTTTACCAAGTTGGTCGAATTGGTAAACTTATATGATGATAAAAAATTAAAAATCAAATTCAAGTGTTACGAATAGAAGAAAGACATTAGTTTTTTTAAGTCACTTTTGACAAAGTAAAAATCTTCGTAAAGCCAGTAGAGAATTCAAAAACCGCTCCTTACAAGTCAAAATCTCGTAAAGCGAGAATCTATGGCAAGCAATTATCACAAATTTTGGACACCAGAATAAGAATTTTTTTTGGAACCGACCCCAAAGTGACTTGGTATTTTCATTCTGGACACCAAACAGGAAAAATCCCTGAAAAGAAAAAGTAGTTTTTAAAATTACAACCAGTTTTTTATTGATAACAACTAATACTAGAATATTTACTCGGTCACTGATCTATATTCGAGTCAGACTATTACTGAAAATATTGTGACTAACTCAGTAATTTGCAAGGTTTTTAAATACGCCGGTCCGACCGGCGGTTTTTAAATTACTAATTTGCGACGGGGAAAAACGCGTACGACCAAGAAAAGAGCAAAAAAAGAGAAGGTACTGGGCTTGTTCTTGGAGACCTCCGATTGAAAACCCTAGTTTCCTTGTTCCAGAACCTTCGTCCTCGTGAATTCCATCGCACCACCCAATTAATCTTTATCCGGGCTCTGTTCGATTTCCTCCTCCGGCTCGAATCAATTGGGTAATTTCCGCTTTCCCTGTGGAATCCAATTCTGGGGTTTTGCTTGTTATTTGTTGAATCGGTTCGTGAAAGCTCTAATCTTTGGGGGAGGGAAAGGGGGAGTAGGTGTTTCTAGGTATTGGGTATTCGAAACTTAGCCAAAGTTGTGAACTTGGCAACCGATCAAGCTTCTGTAGGCCTATTCTGGACGTGCATTTGTGGTCCGGCTAGGGATTTTGTACCAATTTGGATAGGCGGGTTTTGGAGATTCCGAAAACTATGGTCTTTGAGTCATTTAAAAGTTACCGGCTTTTGAGTGTCCTGGTGATGATGATGCTGTTTTGGTTTATGTGATTTCCGAAAACTGATGTTTGATCGAGGCTCGGTGTCTCATTTGTATGTCAATCCTTTCAGTTAAGTTATAGACTAATGGTCATTAATATCTGCTTGGATTGTTTTGTTCTTTTGTGTTTGATCTTATGTTGTGTTATGGGTTGGTTGATGTGGGGTTGGAACGGTTGGTAGATTATTGTCTGGTTGATGATCGTATTGGTTGACGCCTATGTATGCGCCATGCTGTTTTCAGTGTCAGATGGATTTACAGACTGAGAACAGAATCGCTACAATGCTGCTCAGAGAAGCAGCAGAATTGCGTCGACAAGCAGAGAAGGAAGGCGTGCAGGCATATCTTCGGCAGCCCAGCGTAAGAGGGCGCCCAAATTCACGGTTCCTTACTGCTACTGTCCTTAGTGTGCAGCAAGGTCAGCATATGTCAGTGTCACTTAATCTTAAGATTACAGATGCAATTATATGAAAGATTTATGGGTTCCTTTATCATTTTATTCTCCCCTTTAGCAGTTCTTGTTATTCATCTGGATTCCTTGAGAGTCAACCCTTTAGAAGCGATGTATTAGTTGTGTTCTGTTTTGACTATGGGTGAAGACAGGGTGAGATTATGATTAAAAGACAGACTTTCGCCATGGGATTTACTGTGCAGTGATAGGGAGGCCTTTTATCATCAGGAGCCCTTCTTTTTGGTGCATGTTCGGATGATTTATCTCAATTGTTGGATCTCTTTGAAAGAGACAGGATATGTGGCTTTCAATTAATTGGAGATTATTGTACAGATATGTTGGCAACTTGGCATGCATCTTGTTTGATTTGTAGGTTGCACATTGCCTGTTCTTGTCTGTCTAGTGCGTTGCCTTAAAGGATTTGTGTCTGTGTCGGAGTACATGTAAATGTTTGAATTGTTTGTTTGTAGGAGAGGAGAATGTGGGTTTAGATGCTTCCGCTTGTAGAAATAGCACATGCATTTAGGCTTAATTCCTAAAAAGCTAGATCAGATGAACTCAAGAGAGAGTTTGGAAACAATTTTCTGTTCCACCACAAACCAAAGCATGTGTATTTTACTCAGTTGGCTTTTCCGCCTATCAGCTTAGAGTTGCGACAGTACAACTTATAACTTGTTTTATCACCAATCAGTTCTCTCCTATTAGCATTACTAATGTTCTTGATAGAAGATCTCGTCATTGCCAAGGCAAAGATGAGATGACTTTTAAAGAGATGGCTATGTTTTCCACTTTAAAATTTCATACTTTAATTGTGCAATGAAATGACAATCCGGTCTTTGATTTATTTCATTTTTTAGGTGTTCCTTTTTCTTCATCGTTGTTCAAAACGTTGACAGTGTCAGAACAACTTTTTTTATTACTTGACCTGACATGCCATTCTTCAATAGTTTGATTATTTTGGACATAGATTCTTACACGTCAAATGATTTTGGACTGTTTCCAGCTAATCGAGCTGTGGAAGTAAATGAGATGTGGCGGGCTCGTCAAAAAGAGCTTCAGATTGATGGTAGGCTTAAAAGCCATTCAGTTTGTCGAGAAGACGACAATAGGTTAAAGGGCTCCAGTGAATCCCAACAGAGTTATAGTAAAAAACGCCGTGCAGATGATAGCCGTGCTAGTACTTCGTGTTCATCCAGTCAAACAACGGTTAGCCGCTTGCATTCTGAGAGTGATGAAGGTTTAAGAGATGAGGAGGTTGAAGAATTTTTGCACTCAAGGTACAGACACTTTTTCTCTAGTTCTCTGTTGTCGTATCTCCACTACAACCTCATCACCGTCAAAGAAACTACCTATCTGGTTTGTATATTTTGCATTCCTCGGCTTGTCTTTGGAGTGTGAGACAATTCTTTTTTTCTACTTGCAGAGTGAAACGGGGCCGAGGTGCTGTTGGCTCAAGGATGGATGAACCGGGTCCCTATCTTTCTTCCCATTCAGACGACAACGATGCATCTGCAGGTATTCATGCGAGGGGGATTGTCTTGGGTCCAGAGAAGCCTTCATTTGTGAAGTCTTACGAGTCATCGGAGGACGAACTCGACCGAAAGAAGGCTGGGAGTTGCGGTAAGAAGCATTCCAAGAGGCACAACTCTAAAGAGAAGTCGAAGAAGGATAAGAAAAAGAGGAGAAAAGACAGAAAGAGCAAGCACTAGTCCAGTGGGGAATCTTTCTTTATATCCTGCTGTTTCTAGGATCAGCAGTTTGACTGTATGATCATTATCCTTTGTACATATTGACCGAGTTTGGACAAATTCAAATTCGGGAGACTTCTTTTTTTTTTAAGTCTCTGACGGTCTAGTATCAGATGTCATATTACGCGCATCAATTAATTCAAAATCAAGTACGGTTTTCTCAATAGCGAATCCAAAGTCGAGCACGGTTGCGAATCCAAAATCGAGCACGGTTGCGAAGGGTAGCATCTAGGCAGAATAACTTCTGTGTGCTCGGTTCAGGAGATTGTTTAGTCATCTGTGGATATGACATCGAATTTAATATAGGGTTTAGTACAGTTGAGTACTGCATGTCATAGATATTCTCAAAAAAGGACAGTAAGTTCCAATCTGTCGGTAGCTATTGCAGTCCTGAATTTCTTTGCGCTTTGAGATTAACATGAAAAAACTCGAGGAAAACTTGAATTTTTTTTTATAGTGCATTTCTATTAGAATTGAGCTCTCTGATACGGAAAAGAAAATTTCATTTTGTAACCGAATTGGTTAGAAAAAGGAAGAGAAGCCTTCTCTTGATATTGCATCATAAGCGAAACTATACCAAATTCTGGAGTAGTGCGACATTATTTACAGCAGTTGAGTTCTACTACTTGACCTTATTTTTTTTTGATAAAATACTACTTGACCTTATAGTAAAGAATATTTTTCCCTTTAACGATACAGAATGATGACCATTGACAGCTTTCCGATACGGCTACTTCGCCGAACGCATGAAGAAAGCTCAAACCAACTCGTGCTCTCGGCTAGTAGACTCTCAAAAACGAATGTTAAGCGTGATCATCCCTTGCTACAGTATGATAGTCTCTCCTTCCCCGCAAAGGTCGGTGTCATGAATCCTCGAAGTGGTGATCCGTCTCATCAAAGATCTCCTCCTGCATTGCACGACGCAGTTAGGACCTCATGAGGAATTATCAGAAAGGATATATACAATGTGGAAGTTCAGAGAAAGGAAAACAATGATTACTTGTAAGAGCTCCTCGATCACGTCTTCCATTGTGATTATTCCCACTGCTTCTTCTTCTTCAGGCAGAGTCGGCAGATTGTCACTTATGTGCAGGATGTCTGAGTTGATGTCCTTTGTCCATTTCTTGCTCCTTGATCCCCTATATGAACTATTGGTGCTGTTAGGAAAGCTCTTCCACTTCTGAAACGATCTCTTGCTCTTGATTATCTTCTCTTGCGAAGAAGATTTTTGACCATCCACGTTGATTCTAACTTCGTTCACAGGGCCTAGTTTGAGGGAAAGAGAGACAGACCTTAGATATTTCTTGCGCGACAAAATGAAAATAAATTTGCTAATGAAAGAACAAGTATTGTGACAGTGATGAGAGTCCTTACCATCAGCAGAACTGCCATTCATTTCTGCCTCCAGCTTGTCGCATTTCCTAATCACAACAGCCATGTGACTATGACCTTTCTGAAACTCATTCAAAATGTCATACAAGGGCAATGTCTCGGGTACCCTACACAAACCAAACACTTGTGCTTCAAAACAAACGGGAAACGAATCGCACTGCATGCGAAAATTGGCCAGTGTTAGAATGATTAAGAAACACAAAGTACCTGGGAATCCTGCGGATGGTAACACTCTTCACGGGCACTTCATCTTCTGGATGTATTGTCAATAAGTTCTTGGCCTAGAAGCATAGGATGTATGCATACATTACATTATAATCTAGTGCAACGATTATCAACAACTGCACAACATAACTTACCAGAATGAGTCCAATAATATTAGTTGGTTGTTCATAGTAAACAGGTATTCTGCTATGCCCTTTCTCCAGTATCAAGTTCATTACTTCCCTGTAAACGATGAAGACAAAATGCACCTTATCATGACCAAATCTTATGCCAAAAGGGAAGAAGTAGCATTCCTCTCTAAATTTCCAGAAGATTCAACCTGTCAAGCTTGGCATTGATGTCAATTGCAAAAGTTTCAGCAATAGGTGTCATAGCATCGGCAGCTGTCTTCCCACTCAGCTCGAGAGCTCCAGCGATGATGGTGGTCTCGTCATGAGTCAATTCACCACCTTTTCCAGCCTAACCATATATAAAATAACAATACAATGAAGGTGATGATTAATACTGTAACAAGTCAAGTACTGACATGACATGTAGATAAAAGTGCAGCAAGCATAACGAAAGTAAGAACCATGTCTTTTGCCAAATAGGTAAACATATAAAATCACGTAACAAAGCCCAATTCCGTTTCACAATGTAGACAGCTAAGAAACAAAAGATAAGATGCACATGACATAAACCAAGACAGCACTTAAAAAGTAAAAGAAAACAGCCTCTCATCAGAAACAATAACAGGGAGGGAACTAGAATCAACATTAAAATAATATGGAAATGAACAAACCTCATTTCCATGAAAATCGACTAGTGTTTTCAACTCAGCTCTACGGAAGAGAGCTTTATGTCCATGACCAAGTAGATAGTCGAGAAGCTGCATTTACAGTCAGTGCAAGATGAAGGATGATTCAGCTGTCTTTGTTTATTCCATTTACTCGATAAGGAAAAGAAAAACAATGAAAAAACATAGGATTACCTTGCTTATAGGGTAGGCAATGGGGAAGCAAATCCAAACAAGGACTCGGACGGCAGGGGCAACTGTTGCACCGATTGCCAATCCATATCTAGAACAAACAGATTGAGGGATAATCTACAATAAATAAAGCAATAATTAGATCAAGGATTGAGAAAAGACACATTTCGATCAAAGTCATTTAAAAGATAAACTAAGACCTTGAAGTATATGACTATAGAACTAATCAAGAAAGAGAAGTCAAAAGTAAAGTGAATGAACTTAGCACGGTCTATTATTAATACAAAAGTAAACTAACAGCTAAAAAAATCTGTTCATTCAGATAGAGAAGTTCCATCCATGCATGGCATCCGGTGCAGTATCTGGTGTGTGTGAATATAGACAATGAAAGAATATAGAGCTCAAGCAAATCCCTCACCTCTCCAAACAGAAGAATCAGAGTGACGGAGATCAAAATAGCACCATAAGCTGTGACCAAGCTGTCCAAAAAGATCGGAAGAGCCTGACAAACAATAAAAGTCGGTTGACAATTACTTGCACTTTTCCTTGTACAGCTTATTGACCACATAGTGTTATAGTAATACAAACCTCCATAGCAGCAGCATTGCATATGAGTAGAGTGCAGAGCAGTAAATGTTGATTTCTGACAACTGGCAGTATCTTTGCTGTTACGACAAGAAAAGAACAGCTGTTAGTGCAGCTTAATCAAATGTCCAAGCAAGCATACTACCTAATCAGAGATGAATTTTTTCCGAATATGGAGCATGGAAAAAAATGGCATCATTAGACACAGAATAACATCCCCTTGCAGTATATACTATATACTCACACCTAAAAGTTCAGTTTAGCCGGATTAACTTCCTATTTTTGTTACCTCATCGAGAACGTCTATGTGGTGGATGCATAGTCAGATAATCAAAAGAAACGGTAAACATACACAACTAACAGCTACGGTGGCAGAATTGACTTCCCATCTGCATCTTATTCCACAACCCTCCGATCCATTTATAATTACGGCAAACGCAAAACCACCGAACCTCCCACCGCTTCCAATTCTATACTCAACTCATCAGTCACATTGTAACAGGAATCGAACACTCATTCTGTCAATTCATTCGCTTCAACATCTCCTTTCTCCTTCCAGTACATACAAATGATCAATTCTACCCAATACAATCTAATTTTCGGGTATCAAGAGACATCCACATCCACGTTCCACTAAGCCAGAAAAACCCCTTTTGAATAAGCAAAAGAACAACATTCATTCATCAACCCTAAAACCCAAACGGGTCCCCGTAGTTAAAAGTTTCCAACTCGAGTTATTCTAGCTTAATCTCGAGTTCGAGGGCGGTAATGCAGAGGCCTTAAAACTCGATGGAAACAACCACCCGAGCTCGAACCGGATTAGCTGCGAATGAAAAGGGACAAAGAGGAAAAGGAAGGGTACCGACCGGCGTGCTTGCGATCGGAGGGGGTACCGGACTTGGCGAGGACCTCGAGATCGACGATGCTGAGTGACATCAGCCCTAGGGTTAGACCCGACATCATCCCCGCGAACACCACAAGAAGCACTATGATCAACACGTGTATGAAGAACTCGGTCTCGCAGCATTTGTACTCCACCGCCATTGCCCCCCCTCTCTCTCTCTCTCTCTATCTCTAACAAACCCAGAAAGAAGAGAGAGAAAAATGTGGGAGCTTTAGGAGGGGATTAGGGAGATGGGAAATGGGTAAGTGTCGCTTTCCGTTGTAACCGCCTCTGGGTTTGGTTTTTGGGTGGGAAATTAGACGAAGAAGGCGGGAGGAAGAGAGAGAAGGAAGTGACGGGGTTTAGATATTTTCCAACTATTTTTTTTGGTTTTATACATATGTTATTTTACTCTTCGACTAATATAAATTCGAGTTTGATGAATCTTTGAATTGTAATATTGCATTCTAGTAAAAACTCAAACGTGAGATTGATTAAGTTAGAATAACGATCTCATTTGTTAATATAAGTATTTGTTGGTATACCAACTAGATCAACATGCAATAAACCTTCTAATTTAATAAAAATATATTAAATTTAAAATTTTAAGAATATTTTAATAAAATTTTTACCTTTTTTCGAAATTACACCCAACTTTGGAAACTAATCCCCTCATTGACTTTAAAATTATGTTATGTACCAACTATGTGACGCCAAAGAACATGTAGTTTAGCGATACCAGGCGTTGTAAATTTCAAAGAGATCCAAGATTTAAGTTTTGTGTGGTGTAAAATTTTACTTTAAAAAAAATACAATGACGTGGCAATTAATTGTTCGATAAAATAACCTGGAAAAAAAGTTACTAATGATTATTTACGTCGTTATATAACATACACTACACAACAGCATCGACGATCCTACTTTATCATTAAATTTAATAACAAAATCCAATTTGTCGAAATTTTAACTCCCTATCCGTCTTCTCTCTTATTTTTTCCTTAACTAAAGTATTTACATCTTACCAACTAAAACAACATTCTATTACGAAATAAATATTTTTACGATGTTTTATGTGTTTTGTAATTTGTTGGCGTTATGGGAGAGTGACGAGTGGTGCTTTGGAACTAGCTGGCGCAATTTGAAAAATTGAGAATGAATGAGTCGGAATATGCTTACGATTTGTTCTCTTCTCCTTTCAGTTTTTTTGTTCTTTACTAATTTAATTTTCCTCAATTGATCATCATACAAAGTTCTGGACCGTCTTAAATTTTATCTTAGTAAAAGGTTTAATTTAGAATTTGACATTTTTTACAAAAAAATTTTTCTTTTTTGGTAAGACGTATTTTTTAAGTTTATGTTTTTAAAGATGAAAATATATTTAAAGGGTGATTTTTTTGTAAAGGTAAAATAAAAGACTAAATTCGTGCACGCTAAAACTTACCTGCCAATTTTTTTTTGTTACCTTACAAACGCTATAATTAGGGTTTTGGCAAACGACGTCACCATACATGATCTTATGACAATCTTTGTTTTTGTAAATAGTAGCCCGAACTCGATCACTACAAGCCCTTTGTTAGGACACCCACCAAAAATTACGGGGCTATTTAACGTCAAATTGTATGATTCTGACTGTTTCCTTTAATCTATATAAACCTCCACAATGTTCTCGATGGAAATCTTTGACGATGGGCTTGCCAACTTCATATTTAATTAATTTCCTTTATGAATCCTCTAAAATCTCTAGTTCTGGATGATTCTACAGTCTACTGTCCAACTTGAATTAGAGTAGTGAATTTTAATTTTTTTTTTTCAGGAGACAATCGTCAATTAACCAATGTTTATATCCTACGGTGGTCAAATATTAATTTTAGTACTGAGGGTGTTTTTTTTCGAGAAGTCGAGCTATATTATGATCATTGAATAGACATTTTTTAATTCACCAATCAAAATAAAAGAATAAGGATTAATTAGCAAAGGCATACGTCTATTGTATTGTAGAATGGTCCATTTGACAAACTATAGTTTTGGGGCTGTAGAATGTCGAATTGCAAAGGCATATCTCATACGTCTATTGTGTTGAACTTTGGGCACCATTTCTAGTACTTGAGCTGGTATGGAAGTTAAATTTTGGATGACTCATTCCTAGTTACACTTTGTATTCGTCGAGATGTTACATAAGATTATCTACTTTTTAACCTTGTCAAGGAGTTCATCGATCGAGATTGGAAAACACATATCTAACATACATATTAAGAGGGCAATTGTGTTGCTTGTGCCCAATCAAAACATGTCATGTTCATCTATTTTGACTATATTTTGTCGAGCATTTCATCGTTATCTTTCCTAGATGTATATTTTGATCATTTAAAGACGGTTAATTCAACTTCTTGTACATAATTTGGTGTGCTATCATGTGATTTATAAAAATAAGAGAACAATTTGCACGTCCATAATTACCAATATCTACCTTCTTTTTTGGGATTTTGTCCAATATGGTGTTGCAATTGAAAAGTTTTATCAAAATAGAGTTCTAAATTAAAATTTTCCGTATCTGGTGTCCACGTGTGTCAGGAGTGACCACAAATATGATTTTTTTCTGTCGTAATAACTATAGTACGACTTTTTTTGTCATAGTAACCACAATACGATTTTTTTTCGTCGTACTAAAAAAATAAAAAATTGTATTTTGGAAAAATACGACATAAGATGTCATATTTGAACCCTCTATGGGATAAGAGGTAGCATCTTTGACTAGCTAGGCTGAACGTGTTTATTGTCTTCTTAACTACAATACGACATCTTGGAATTTTTGGGTACGACGAAAAAAGTCGTATTGTAGTTACTAGGATAAAAAAGTTGTATTGTGATTATTACGACAAAAAAAGTCGTATTGTGGTCATCTCTAGCAGACGTGGATATCAGATTCAAAAAATTTTAATTTGGAACCTCATATTGGTAAAACTTTCCAACTGCAACAATATATTGGGCAAAAACCTTCGTATTTTGACTAATACATATAATTTCATGGAGCATGATATTAGGAGCTAGATTCTCGAGGGTAACCTCCTAAAAATTATAAAATAAAAAATTATTTTCAGACCAATGCTATCGAATTGGACTTTGGCTTATCTTTTTTATCGGGCTACTCTTTCCCTACTATATATTTTTTCTCCGGGTTTTGGTGTGATATGGTTTTGACGAGGCCAGCAGTCGTAATCCCATTTTGACATGGCAGAAAAAATATCATACTAAATAGGATGTATATACAATAACGATTAATAATATTTAACTTTCAAAAAAACTATAATGCATGATTAGTTGCATCAACTTTTAAATTCAAAATCTTATGAAAAGGAAAATACACTATTGAAAAGTTACCTTTAAAAAATACTAGCTAATGATCGACCATAAAAAATATATGTTAGAATCTCTGTATCCAACTTAAAACCTTAAGACAATGGGTTGGTAGATTTTTTGTTAAGAATTTACCACAAGAGAACAACAACGCAGAAAGAACACAAACAGAAGAGTTTATGTGGTTTGACCTAATGCCTACATTCATGGAGAAGAGAAATTTTATTGATGAAATTCGAGCAACAAAGTCATACATAAACTAGGGTAACATGTCTTTATATAATAGACAAACCCTTGCAAGCCACAGAACTTATCTAGGTCAATCTAGAAGTCCAAAATAGGAGTTCAAACTAAACGGGAAATGCTGCCAGCCACACTTGCTGGGTCCGCGAAACCACCCTTGGGCCTGGATGGCGCCAGGTCCCTGGCGGCTGCCAGCTTGCCCACACTTTTTTCCTTTTTGCTTTTTCTTCTTTCTTGCCACTTTCCTAATAATCTCTAGCTTGGCGAGAAATTATCTTGTAGACAAACCATGAAGTTCCACCCAAACTTCAACAAACTCCACATTGATGAAACACCGTCCCTTAGAAAAATATAAGATCTTGCAAAACCAAACAAACTTTACTGACTCCACCTTGAACCATAAACCCTCCGTACTCAACCATATCAATAAGACATCCACACTTCTCTCCACATTTGTTCAATCACTTGGAGACATCCCCCAAGCTCGAGCAACTCCTAAGTTTGCCTGATACATTTTCTCCAACGTCCATTGAACTCCAACACGCAAGTTCACCTGTTGAAGTAATCTTGTGACCAATAGATGCTCCTCTATTTTCCCGATCATCCCCATGCTCTACAACCTCGAGCCGCTTCTCTGTTGGTCCTTTTTTGCCTCGAACCAGTGTTACAATCCATAGCATACAGTGGGCAGACTTTTGTTTCACCAAGTGGAACCCTTAACATGTCACGAACTCTACCATTCGACCTTGAGTGAGATACCCGATTCGCCTATGGTGTTACCAATGACTTCACATTTCCAATGCCAAACCTACCCAACACCTTTGACGTAAATATTTCTTTCGACAACCATAGTGGGGCCTTGCTAACCTTGTCTCCATGAATCTCCACTGCACTCAAATCATTCATATCAAGCCCTCGCTCCTTCATACGATATAACCTCATATGCCCATAGATTTTTCCCTCTCAGTCGGAACCCATTGACGTGACTCCACCTACAACAGTGCTCTCTACTAACCTGTAGGTATTTCTAACATCCTTTAGACAACTATAGTGGGGCCTTGCTAACCTTGTCTCTATGAATTCCCACTGCACTCAAACCATTTATGTCAAGCCCTCGCTCCTTCATACGATCTAACCTCATATGTCAAGAGATTTTTCTCTCTCCATCAAAACTCATTGACGTGACTCCACCTACAACAGTGCCCTCCACTAACCTGCAGGTGTTTCTAACATCCCTTTCACCCTTCATCGCCACCATAGCATCCTTCTCTACCTCAATCAGTCCACCTATAACTTTATAATTGTACCCAGTATAATCCAAAGCTCCTAATGGGATTAAATTCCTCCCCAACTTTGGAACATGCCTAACCCCACACAACTTTCTCTCAACACCAACCCACATCTTGATTCAGATATCACCTAAGCCAGTAATTCTACAAGTAGAACCATCACCAATAATTATCATATCTGAATCAACAAACTTGTAGGTGTCAAACCACCCTCTCTTGCGCATCATGTGAGCGCTATCCAAAATCCAAAAATTAACAGGATACTAAGGACCTGATAAGACAGAAAGACAGTCATCATCTAACACGTCCAAGTACGGGGCCATATTTATGGATGTCGATCATTTTTTTCCTCGTGGTCCTGAGTTCATCTTGGACAATCCTTCTTCATCTGCCCATTTTCTCTGCAGCACTCAAAGCGATTTTCTTTGAACCTCCATGACCCCGACTTGGATCCTCTTCCATCTTTTTCCTTTTCTACGATTATGGCTACGTCTCATAACCAGCCATTCTATTCGTTCATCGTCAATTTTTCTTATTTGATGAAACTCTAGCAGAGCACTCGTGATATCTTCCAATATTAGGGATTCTTTCCCCTAAGTTAGAGTTGCAACCAAATTTTTATAAGAACTTGGTAAGGAATTCAGCAGCAACAATGTCTTACCTTCATCCTCGAACTTTACATCGACCCTTATCAAATTACTCACTAGTTGATTGAAACTATTGATGTGTTGGCTCAAATCCAAGTCCTCCATCATCTTAAGCTTGTACAACCTTTACTTAAGATAAATCTTGTTCGACAGAGACTTTGATATATACCTATGCTCCAATTTTTTTCAAACCCCAACTGGTGACTCCTCATCCATAACATGATACAACACGTCAACTGTCAAGCACAAGCGAATTGTCACCACCTTGTTGGCCTCCAACTCTTCTCACTTTTGCTCCTCCAACTTCTCAGGCTTCTTTCTTGGGAGCGTGTTGACCATTCCTTGTTGCACTAACAGATCTTTGCCACGCCTTTGCCATAACCCAAAATTTGATGAACTATCGAACTTCACCAGGCCAAACTCTGCGCTTTGATCTGCCATCCTTCGACCTTAGCTCTGATACCAGTTGTTAGGAATTCACCACAAGAGAACGACAACGCACAAAGAAAACGGACATAAGATTTTACGTAGTTCGGCCTAATGCCTACATCCATGGAGAGAAGGATAACTTTTATTAATGAGATCCGAGCCACAATTTCATACATAAACTAGGGTAAAATATCTTTATATAATAGATAAATCATTGCAAGCCACGAAACCTATCTAGATCAATCTAGGAGTCCAAAATAGGAGTTCAAACTAAACAGAAAATAACTGCCAGGCACACCTGACGGGAGCCAGGTCTGCAAAACCACCCTCGAACCTGGCTGATGTCAGGTCCTTGGTGGCCGCCGGCTTGCCCACACTTTTTTCTTTTCGCTTTTCCTTCTTTCTGGCCACTTTCCTAACATTTTTAACACTTATAAAGTTGTCCACCACTCATCCCCTTAAAAAAATTTGTCCATCACTCTTGCACTAAGCAATGTGACATTCTCAACATGCTTCCTCAAACGAGACTGATTGGGGCAAAGATTGCACATGCTTTGAGTTCACCAACGAGCGATAAAATTAGGGGTCGTGTGAGCTCGACAATGAGCACAAGATCAACCTACTCTGATAATATATTAGAATATTCATATTTGACCAAAAATCTTAAGGGAATAGATTGTTAGATTTTTTTTTGAAGTTATAAAGTTGCCCACAACTCTTACACTAAGCAACTTAGCATTCTGAACACTATAAATTTTGGTTTAACTAATTGGTATCCGACCCATTGGGCCAACTAATCCAATTTTGAGTCGGGTATGATCTTTAAAAGGTGGCTAAACTCTCCCAACACGTATTTAATACTGCTGCGTACCCAAAGACTCAAACCCCGGACCTAGTTAAGCTAGAACAACTCTTTTATCAGTTGATCTAAATGCATGCTAGTTGAACACTATAAATTAAGAAAGACTTTTGCATCTCAACTAGCATACTCATATTTGTAACAACTGGTATTCGCTACAACCATTTAATAAGGGGCAAATTACCATCAGATTCCTAGTTTATAGCATAATTACTAGTAAGGTCCTTGTCTTTTGAAAACTAATTTTGTTGTCCCTGCTCTTTAGAGAAATGTTGGTCTCGGTCCGTAACTAACGTCAGTAGTTATTTTTATATTTTTTTTCATAGAAATGACTTTAATACCCTTAAAAAAATCACACCTTCTTCAATCACTAGAAATATCAAGAATAACAAGAATATCAACCCAAGAACATCAAATTAAACAACAACAAAAAAACCCAAAAAATCAAATAAACAAAAGGCAATTTTGAACACAAAGAATTAACATTTTCATTACCAGATTAACGAAAGATTAAAAATAAAATAGATGTTTCCTTCTCCCAAAAATTCCCTAATCATACAAACCATTGGCCTTAGGCCTATACTGCAATCTTCAACTCTTCTAGATATCGAACCCAGATCTTCTTTAACGTCTTCTCTCTTTGGTCATGTTGTAGTCTTCTTGATGAAGGAGGTATCTACCCCCCACAAACATAGATTTTTTTTTGGTTGATTACCGATGAATTTCTGGGTTGTGTGTTCTTGACTTGAGATTGAAGGAGATCAATTTTTTAATTTTTTAATTCAAGGACATAAATGTCATTTACATTAAAAAAAATTAAAAATGGTTGTTGACGTCAGATAGGGACTCGAGACCAATATTTCTCTAAAGGACAGGACAAAAAAATAGTTGTGAAAAGACAGGGATTTTATCAGTAATTATGTTATAGACCAGGGGTCAGAAGATAATTTGCTCTTTAATAAATATCAAGTTTCTTCATGTAAAAAACCAAATAATGAAAAGACACCTTGTACCTTGGGACCATGAATAACCAAAACAGCTGGGATCTACCCTTTCATTTTTTTGAGGGATCTACCCTTTCAGACTGCCGCAACCATCCAATAAATGTCAAGTTTATCTCTTGTATTTGTGAATTACAGTAGATTTTATTTGTGAATATTTTTTTGATAATATTTTTATATTCGTCAAATTTAAATAGATATTTTTCATGGTTTTAAAATCCGGTCTGGAGCTACGACCCAGAATTTTTACCATTTTCTGGGTCGGCCGGTCGGACCAAAAATATTTTTATTTTTAAATATTTTAAATAATATATATGTAGGTTAAAATATACTTATTTTCCATACAAAAAAAGTAGACTTAATTTTTTATCTCTTCACTCTATAAATCTACTTTATTTATTTATTTATTACTTTATAAATTTGTCAAATCAATTTTTTTCCTCGAAAACCACAAAAAAAGTCAATTTTGCCCATTTTTGTACTAACCGGGTTCGACCGGTCAGGATGGACCTCAAAATCGGCCGGTCTTGTGCCCGTTTCGCGGTCCAACCGGTCGGACCACCAGTCGGATCGCGTTTTTTAAAACCATGATATTTTTTAAGATAAAAATTAATTTTTTTTGCTAACGATGTTAAATTTTGTTTAGGAGAGGTCTAATTGGATGTATTTTAGACCCACGTCCCAAAAGTATTTGACACAAATCGAATAAAACATATTTAATTATCGTGTTTTATTATTACAAACAAATGAAAGTCTTCTTAAGCAAGAAATGTTCTAAGAAAAAGAAAAGCTCGAACAACAAAAACAACAACAGAAAAAGACTTCTCTCTGTGTATCTGTTTTTCTCTCTCTTAGACAGTTGGAGCTCCCAACAGATCTGCGATCGTTCCGAAGTGAGGAGTTTTACCTTTTCTGAACAAAATCCAAAGGGGAAAACCCACAAGGAAATAGGAGGAGGTGAAGCTCTCTCTCTGATAATTTTCACCTTTGTTTGGGCTCCAGAGAAGTGGGTCTTGGCTAGTTTATAGCTTTGTTTGATGGGTTTCTCTTGCTGGTCATAAATGTGGATGCTTTATATAGTCTTTTTTCTTCTGTTTATGGCTATGTTGGTGTTGATTAACTTAACTGGGCTCTTTGGTTTTTTATAACTGAATCTGTAGATTCCTTAACGATTTGGGCAGGTAGGATAGTTGGAAAGTTCAATTTTTTGGCCAAGTTACCGAGTAAAGCTTGGTGCTTTACTATTGTTTCTGATGATTTTCACATTTATTTGGGCTTCAGAAAAGTGGGTCTTTGCTACTTTTAGTTTTGTTAGGTGGGTTTCCTTTGCAGGTCATAAATATGGCTGCTTTATGTTGTTTTTGCTGATTATGATTATGTTGGTGTTTTTTTGGAGGAATGGTAATGTTGGTGGTGATCAGCTTAACTGGGTTCTTTGATTGCATTTTTACTGAGTGTAGATTCTGTAATGACTTTGGCATGTAGGAGAGTTGGAAAGTTCAAATTTTTTGGCCAAGTTACCGAGGAGAGCTTGGTGATTTACTATTGTTTCCACATTTTGTGCAGGTTGCCTGAGATTAGATAAACATGTCAAGGAGGCCTGGGAATCTCGCTAGACGTTTAGCTGATGGTGGGAGCATCCCTTTTGTTGGATCTGTGCATTCCAAATCCCGGCCCTCACCTATACTGTCTATCGCCCTTGTAATTGTGGTACGTTCGCGCAACATTTAATATGCCATTTGAATTGTTCGCTGATTCCTGTGAAGTTAGGAGGATATTCTTCTTTTTGGAAGATCAGAAAAAGAGTCGGTGTATCATGTTGCCGTGTCAGTCAGTGTACCTGTTGATTGCTTATATTGCATTGAGATGGGTCTCATGGCATGTATCAAGCAAGGGCTGCCCAAGTGATTAATTCTTGATATTAGTGTAGGACTGATTTGGCTCCTTTACTGGTGATTTCAGGGTGCAGTTCTCATCATCGGCTATTGCTACAGTGGATCAGGTTTGTGTTGATGCCACGGTTCTCTCACGATCTTATGTGGATGAAGTACAATTTTCTTTTTTCCTCCTCAAGTCTCACAACTAGATTGACTTTGCTGCAGACTTTTGATTAAGAAGCTTCTATTTTTTGTTCTTTCCTTGACCGTAAAGGAAAATGTTAATCAAATGAAACTTTCATATTGTTGTAGTTGCTTATTTAACTGTATAACTTCTGTTTCTGTTGTCCGATATATGCTTTGGTCGCTATTAGGTTTTCCTTTTGAATTTAGCGTGGTTTCTGTGACAGGTGGACATATCAGTGAAAGAGAAGCTTTAAGTAAATCTGGAGGTAATTTACATACTACTTGCTTAGAACATACTTTTTGGAAGGTGCTATTTACAACTTCTACAACTCAAAACTAACATCAAAAGAAGAAGGTGCGAAAATCTTGTAATACACTCTGTTTTCTTCTGTAGTAATCGATGAAAAGATTTAGTTGTCAAGTCACCATATTTGCTCCTGAAGTGGAAGACCATCTATATCTCAGTTTCTCTTTTCATTTTTCTATTACCAGAGCACTATAACATCATATTCCTCATTTTTCTCATTGCTTTCTGTTGCCGTTGTAAATAATCATTTTCTTCATTGAATAGAAAAAAAAGGTTCTTTGAAAAAGAATCCCAAAAATGTGATACAGTAACCTTCTTCTGCGAATCATGAACTTGTGCTCGTCAGTCTTCCACGGAATGGCTTGGATGCTTTAGTCTTTCTCTTCCCATATATATTTCAGTTTCTCAACAACAACTCTTTTGACGCATGCAAAGACATTATATCATAAAGCTTTGGATATGTGCAGGTGGTGTATCATGCACTTTAGAAGTCTTACAAGCATTGCCAATCTTAAAGAAGGCTTACGGTGAGAGCATGCGTAAGGTATTGCATGTTGGTCCTGAAACTTGTTCTGTAGTATCACAATTGCTAAAAGAAGAGGATACCGAAGCTTGGGGTGTAGAACCATATGAACTGGAGGACGTGGACGTGAACTGCAAAAGTCTCGTGCGCAAAGGATTAGTGCGTGTGGCAGACATCAAGTTTTCTTTACCATACCGAGCTAGATCCTTTTCTCATGTTATAGTGTCGGATGCATTAGACTACTTGTCTCCTAGATATCTCAACAAAAGTCTTCCAGAGTTTGGCAGAGTTTCCTCTGATGGTATTATAGTATTTTCAGGTAATTTACTTGCTTATGAATCATGTTTTTTTATGTGTTAATTACTCGGAAGCGTATATTATCTCTAGTTCTCGAAGGAATTCAATTTCATTAGACTGACTTGAGGTGATATTTCCTTCAATTGGCAAGTCACATAGCACGCAAACTGTTGCAATTATAAAAACAATTGATGTTATTTGACCAAGACATCTTGTTGACTGTTCATTCAGGGTCTCAAGGTCGGCGTAAATCAAAAGTTACAGAATTATCAAAGTTTGGTCGTCCTGTAAGTCCTCATGCTTTGTGTGGCACCCTAGCTTATGGCCTGGGAAGTTGAGTTCATTCTTATTTTGCTTTAAGATTCGTGACCACGATGCATCGGTGATTTGAAAATGGATCTTTTCATAGGTTGAGCACTTTTAGTAAGCATTGGACGGAGAACATCACACTTGAAATGATCTTACTTTAGGATTCGTGACCATGATGCATCAATGATTTGAAAATGGATTATTTTGATAGTTTAGCACTTGTAGTAAGCACTGGAAGGGGAACTTCACACTTAACGAACTTGCGTACAGGTTTAAGAGAACAAAAGCTAAATGGGTTGACATGATTATAAAGTTTTAACATATTACATATGCGCATTTATTTCCTTAAGCTTATCTCCTTAACCAAATATATAAACTGCATTTCCGATCTAAACTTTCTTTTTCTCGTCCTTCTGCAGGCTAAATTTAGAAGTTCAACTTGGTGGATAAAGTACTTTTATCAGCTTGGCTTGGAGGACAACGAGTCGGCCGCGAAAAAATTTGAGCAGGCTTCAACGAAGAAGTCATACAAGCCGGCCTGCCAGATTTTCCACCTCAAATCATCCCAATAACTTTCTGGTTTGTCATATGCCCTTCTCTTGGTCTTCGGTTGCGAAAATTAGAGCCAACGAACAGCTGCAACTCTGATAGGATAAATTTTGTTCTGGGGAGCAACATACTTCTGTGATTTATCAAGATACGGAAAGTTTTATTTTCTAAATTCCTTATTCAATTGTTTCAAGATTAGCTATTTTCTTCCACTAGATGTTCATGTTCCTGCTTCCAGCAGTAAAGATATATTGCAGTTCTGTTTGTATGTTCAGAATATTAACACTTCTGTGAATGGTAGATGCAAAGTTCATTTTCGTTTAATATACCTAATGCGATGATCAATATTCTTTATTCAAAGTTGAGCACGGCTAGGCCTAATTTAGGAGGTGCCGGGTGGACTTTCCCAATTGTGTTTTTTACATTGTTAAGGCTTGAACTCGAGACTTCTTTAAGTGAATCCAACTCCATCAGTAAAAATCATATTTCAATAGATTGAGATTTTACAATATTTTTTCCACTAAGGTGATTGAAACTCCAATCCATTTTGCCACTTGAGTGACGGGGAAGTTGTTGGTTAAAAACATGATCTTTACACCTGTTTGAACCCTAAAGTCCTGTCAATTCTTGTTATGCTTTGTCGAAATAAACTTTGGCAAAACATGACCAAAGATGGAAGCACTTTCTTGGTCTAAGTAGGGTTAAAGCTGATCCAGCTGAATTTTACACGTCTGCCTTTGGAATAACAAATAGTAATTATCCGTGATACCAAGTGATAAAAAGAAGCAGGTTATCAAGACCCTTAGCTGGTACTCGAACTTGCTCTTTCCACATTGAATAATTTAGGTTCGAGCGAGCTCGTAACATGTCACCGATTGTTCTATGAGCTTGGTGGTACAGAGTCGACAATTCATACATTTGTATTTGTATTTATAAGTTCGAACTCGATATCTGTAATTAAATTACGTCACTTACAATTTGTTACTTGATAGTTATCATTTTGGTAAGTGCACCAATGGAGCTATTCCAAACCGGCAGCGCAGTATTGAATTGTCATGATAAATATATTAGAAATTTGGAGCCGATCATCAATACGTTTATACGTCGTTTACATCAAGTTTTTGATCCAAATTTTATTTATGCGATGCTATATCACTATTCTGCACGTGGTAGAACTTTATTAACTAAACTAATGATTTAAAAAAAATGAAAACTCGGTCACAAATCAACTATGTGCTCCCGAAATGAATATTCATCAACCTCAAAAATACTAAAAATAAAGTTTGGCCAAATTATCCCTTGGTTCAATATCAAGATTTTCAAGTTTAACTAAAATTTTAGAGTTTGAATTTGAAAACTCGTTGATATTAAAATTCAACAAATGTAACTTTTTTATTATCTTTTTTTTTTTGGTTTATAATACATGTCTAAATACTTACTAAATCAACTAACATATATGAACTAATTATCAACGTCAAAGCGGATTTCTACATTGTTGAGATGCTCTTATCTTTCGCTGGTTTTTACTACTGAATTTTACTGAAAGAGGGTTTAATATCGACGATGACAACTTCGTAAAACAAAATTCTGCGTCAAATAATATCAGTAATAATCACAATGGTCGCCTAGATGAACCTTTATTTAGAATATAATTGTTTATTTTATTTTTATATACAAGATTTGCTGCTCCATTTTTATAAAAAAAACTGAACTAATTAACGTTCCAATCAAAACCGGAGCTGAGGCATCTCTTGACAGAAAAACCCATCAAAAAGACACGCTCTCGCTCCAGAGCTTCTCTCCACCCTCGACACTTCTCCAATGGCCACACCCAGAGGAGACCAAACAAAGAGAAGAATCCCACTATTCCCGCTGGTCTCCCTCCTCTGCTTCATCTCCCTCTTCCTCGCCCTCTCCCTCTCCCGCCGGGCCTCCTTCCCTCTCCTCCGCCCCGCCGCCGCCCGCTTCCCCCGCCCCGCCACCTGCGACCACGCCCGCGGGTCCTGGATCCACGACCCGGAAAATTCCCGCCCCCGATACGACGAGACCTGCAAGGAGATCTTCAAAGGATGGAACTGCGTCTCCGGGAACAAGCCCAATGCGAGGGAGATCCCCACGTGGAGGTGGCAGCCCAGTGGCGGCGGCTGCCACCTCCCCCGGTTCGATCCGGTGTCGTTTCTTGAGACCTACAGGGACACCAGCATTGGTACGCTTCTGGGTTCCATTTATTTTCGTTAAAGTTTGAATCTTTAGTGGGAAAATGGAGCAAAGGTTGGTCCTTTCTTGATTTGGTTAGGGTGGGTAGATTTGTATAACAATTGTCACATGATTAATAGGAGGTACTCGCAGTTATGTCGGGTGCTCTTTTTCCTGTTTCAGTTTTTTCCCACAGGTTTTTACCGTGACGGGTTTTTTAGTGGGACATGTGGCTGCAACCGTGTAACTAGTATAGTACACGGGAACCCCTTAAGTATATATGTACCAAGTACATACCACATAATACCATATTAATAAAATTTAACCGTTTAAAAAAAAAGGGTTGTGACTGTTAGTTTTAAAGGTTGTTGTCTGATGGGACCAGGGTGGAATTAAGTGGACAATTTTATGATTTGATGTTCTGTGTAGTTACTGCAAAAAAGTAAGCATTGCGCTAAGTTGGTCAATCAGTTTTCATAGTTAAGATTAGAGTTTTGGTTGGATGTACCCCTAAAAAGTAGCCAAGATAATTGTTTTCGTATCCGATGTCAGATATGGTTGTACCATTAGCTTGGACTGGAGTCCAGAAAGTAAATGCCGAGGTATTGAACATGATAAGATGAATATGAATAATTAGCTGGGACAAGATTGCATCTCTGAACTGAAGCCTTTCAAATACTTATTTTCCCGCATGGTCTAGCTTAAAGGGCCTAAAATTGGAAAATGTGATTTTTGGCTAACAATTGTACATGATGCATATATTTAGCAAAAAAAAAAAGGATGTATATACCCTTATGAATGTCATATTGTGCAGGGTTTGTCGGTGACTCCTTGAACAGAAACATGTTTGTGTCTCTGTTTTGTTCTCTGAAGCATGTGTCGGGAGAAGTTAAGAAGTGGCGTCCTGCTAGAGCAGATCGAGGGTTTACGTTTCTTAATTATAATCTCACTATTGCATACCACAGAACCAATCTCTTGGCTCGTTATGGTAGGTAAGCTACACCTTGGCGATGATATAGTTGCTGACATTTTCTTGTCATTTTATCTGTGGCCTATCTTTAGTGTTGAACTATAATAACGAGAACCCTTCAGGCTGCTCTGGAGCAGAAATTTTCTTTTTTCGAGTTTACGGACTAAAGTTTTCACCATCTTTAAGTGCCCAAAAGTCAATTTCCGATGTTCTGTAACTTCTGATATGATGCCTGTTGATTGCAACTCAACTTTCTCATAGTAGGTGCTAGAAGCCTCGTGTTGCATTTCGCTGAAGGCTCATGTATCAGACCTTTCATTTGTGTAGGAAATGAGTAAGGTAGTGCTGGACCAGCCATAACAGCTAGGGACAGGAAAGGAAATAACTAAATATGGCAATATTGCTTTCCCTTCCATGAGTTTCCATTTCCTTTGCCTTGCATTTCTTATGCCAAGTCAGAATAAGATGACAAATATTAGGAGAACGCAAGAGTTAGTTGGTGCTGGTTCACAAGCTATAACGGTGTTGTTTTAGGAAATTAAAATTTTCTTCTTTGAAATTGTTGAGGGCCTTTTTCCTTCTACATAATGAGGTAGAACCATTTTCTCTAAGTCATTTTGTAGTTTGTACTTGTCAGCATTTATCAGGTCTTGGTTGTTGGGTTTTCCCACTGCAGAGTGTATGATCAATTCGTCCAAATGTGCCAAATGATCAATTGTTTGGTTATCAGACTAAACATCTAAATTGTTGATTATTTACTTAGACGTTTAAACGTGTTCATTAGTTCTTTCTCCCATTGGATGCAGGTGGACAGCAGATGCTAAGGGTGGCGAATTGGAATCTCTAGGATATAACGAAGGCTACAGAGTGGATGTCGATGTTCCAGAAGCCACATGGATGGATGCTCCATCTTTCCATGATATTCTAATTTTCAACACTGGGCACTGGTAAGGCTGTCTGTTTCTGTTGCCATTTCGGCTGAACGCTTTTCTCACATTATATATTATCAGAAGATTCTTATTTTGTAACAATATGCATATTCATTGAGATGCGCAAAAATAGTACTCTGGATTCTTTAACTCCAGATGATGTAGACAACAATTTGAAGCATTATTTCTAAATTTTATTTATTTATGATATGTTTGCAACATCTACGTGAATTAACTACATGGCTGTTTGTTCTAGTTCAATCATCTTGTTGAAGTCTTCGCTATAGTATGCCAAGTTGGCTGACAAGCAAGATTCTCTCTTTCTTAGGATATTCTCTTTTTGGGTATGCAGAGGAAGGCATGAATGTGAATTTGCATGAATTTGTGCTTCTTATGGATAGGTGGTGGGCCCCGGCTAAGTTTGATCCCATCAAGTCACCCATGCTTTTCTTTGAAAATGGTCAGCCGGTGTTCCCTCCCGTGTCTCCTGATCTTGGTCTGGACAAAGTTTTGAGCAACATGGTAAACCATTGTCTACATAATCAGAAGCATCCATGTTTAGGGGAAAAGTATTTTGAACCACTTTTTTCCGTGTTAATTTGTCGCTTATTTGCTTATTCAGTTGTGCTTTTGTGAATGATTTTCGGGGTAATAATCTTGTTGTCAGATATCTTTCACCGAAGGAAAAATGCGATCTCGTGGGATCAAATTTTTCCGGACACAATCCCCGAGACATTTTGAAGGAGGTGATTGGGACCAAGGCGGTTCTTGTACACACGAAAAGCCTTTGACCCCCCAAGAAGTGAGTTTGATTAAGAATTCGGAGTCTGGAACTCTGAATCATGCCAACGTCATTGTGTTCCCAATGGCAATAATATATGTAAAAAGCTGAAAGTTGCTTTCTTTCAACTTACAGGTCGAAGAACTCTTTTCTGTTGAGCGCAATGGTACAAACGTGGAATCACGTCTAGTGAATCAGCATCTGTTCGAGGCCCTGAAAGGGTCTAGCTTCCACATTTTGGACATAACTTTCATGAGTGAGTTCAGGGCAGACGCCCATCCATCCACATCAGGTGGAAAGAAGCACCAGGATTGCATGCACTGGTGCTTACCAGGTCTTACAGATACTTGGAATGATTTGTTTGTAATGCAGCTGAACAGAATCAAGGCGCATAATTGATGTCTCGTGTATATGAGGTTCCATTTCAATTGTAGCTTGGCATTTAGATGCTTCTCATTAACTGAAGAACTCTCATATGGAAACCTTCAGGTTAGCTTGTTGGTCCTTGGCAAAGGCAATGCCAGTTGGAGAAGTTGGCCGTAGAAATATAACTTCTATTCATTTAGGAATAAAGACCACTTTGACACACCTCGTACTTGTTCGAAAAGTCCATTTTAGATAGTACCACCAATCCATGCTGATGGTCCAAGTACATTGTGGCAATTTTAATTTTTCTAAGAAGTAGACTTTCGTTCCTTCCCTTTATCACATATGCCTTATACGGATAGTTGCAACATATGCTTGTTACAGTGCTAGTACTTGCAATAGAATGTAGTTTCATGTTCATTTCCTTACTGGTAGACAGCCACATGACTACGGAGATGAAGCTCAACTGATATCCACAGTCCACCCCATCGTGTCTTCGACCTCGCCGGTCTGCATTCCAGTCAGTGTCTTGTGCAGTCTCTGAGAAATTGTCTCACCTTCTGTATTGAACTCCCTCCTGTATCGACCAAGGTGAGCACCAAATTTACAATTTTGCACAAGTCTAGTACTTCCATTTACTTGTCTAAACCACTGTTTGTTTCACGGGAAAGCACTTATAATGTGAAACAGACCGAGCATATTGTGAATATGATGTTTCCTCAGGTACCTTTGCTCCTTGAGAGTGATGCTGTTGACTGGCTTGACGACCATTGCAGTTCCGGTGCAGAAAACTTCATCAGCATCAAACAACTCTTCCCATTGAATAGGCCGTTCTTCCACCTACGCAACAAGGTAAGAACAAATAACCCGTGTCCGCATAAACGATACGAATAAACGAGTTAGAACAAAGGGACCTTTGCTGCTAGGCATAGTTGAATTGGCTTTTGATGATTACCTGGAATCCGAAATGGGTAGCGATTTCGATAATACTTCTCCTTGTGATCCCCGGCAAGATGGTTGAACTTGCTGGTGGAGTTGAGATGTTGCTCCCCTGCAGGACACAACTGTAATGAGTTGAATGTCAATGTTCACACAACTCGACGTTACTAAACGTCGAAATGGCCCCGCCAAGATAAGAGTTCTGGCGACGGGAATAGCAGATCGTTGCAACCTCGACGTCGAATGTTTTCTCCTACTCCCCGGGCGGTGTTTTGCAACGTATTTCAGTGAGCATGACGTTGTGTTGTTGCATATAGGATCAACGTCCGATAGTGCTTAACTTTGAATATCGGAGGTTTACGAAAAAACGCAATTTTACCTTGACTAGGAAAATATTAGCTGCTGAAGCCTCCTCAACATATTTCCCCGTCTTTGAATCCAAAAATAATATATCGGAGAAGCCTTTGGCCTTAGCTTGTATGGATGCTTTATAGACCTGTAGGTGAAGGGAAGCAACCTTATTTTTTTATATAAGTAAATTTTCATTTCACCACACACATATTTACATATTTAAAACTTTGCGTGTTGAATGCATTCATACGAACACGAGGTTTTAGTCGAGGCAAAATTATATTTAAGTTAGACTCGACAACATATGCCATATAGTTTTTTTTCACCAGTTGGGTGTTTATTCTATTTAGTTACCACAAAGGATGAATAATATGAAAAACTGTTTCCCATCTTAATAAAACAATTCTTTTATACTAGTCTCCATTTTTCAACGTTTGTTTCAACGCATAAATATTTTTTGTCCAAATAAATATTAATATTAATTCCTGTATCAAGTAAAACACTTTCAAACAATAAATTATATTCTATATCCAACGAAATTAAGAAAGGTTATAATTTTATTTCAACATATATGGTTCAAACATTACAAGAATCCTAAGTTTATAACTAACTTGAAAAAGACAAATTCATAATTATTATATTGTTTATAATTAAATTTGAAAAAAGTTCCAACACTTTTAATTTTATTTTATTTCAGTTTTTTCTAATTTTTATGCTTAAAAAATTGTTGATCTGGTTCAGTCAAACCAATCAAATCAGCAAACCGGCTAGTCAGACCTAGTTCAAATATCTTGATTTTTTAGTCGACCTAACTTATTTTAGTTTTGGGTCGCAGTTCAACATGTCAGGCTAGTAGTTTAATCACGAGTTTTAAAACAATGATTAAACTTTACATAAATTGAAATTGCTTGCATTTGTGTAGGGTTGGCGAAATGATGGTTACCGGTGCGTAATTAGTTATGGCTTTGACGCATCCGGTGCCGCCAATAAATGCCCTCGACATGTTTTCTTCAATTAAGAGATGATAGGTACCCTGTTGGAAATGGAAGGAAACAGATTTAGTGAAAATATATCTATATTCTTCTAGAAGACAATGCATGATTCGATATGAATCGGAGTTGTTCGTGTGGTAAGAAAATCTATAATATATAAATTTTTTAGTTAAGCTATATACAAAATAAACTTTTTTAGTTAATTCAAAAGATCAATTACCAGATCTTTTGATACGACGAAAAATCTAATATATTTAGCTAATCATTCCGCTACTCGGTTGGGACTGACCTTATAGTAGGGGCCAACAGGAGAAGCATAGGCCAAAAATGTGTATTCCGGAGCCGGCCCTAATCCAAGAACTGGCCCGCTGCCCATCAGCAATGGCCTAATGTAAAGCGACCCTTTCCCCGGTGGAGGCACCTGCTCCCATTTTCAGAAAACTTGTTATTTTCAACGGCCAAACAACCTCTCTACTATTTCAAAAGTCTCACATAAATTTCTGTATTTAAAAGTGGTTTACACGATCTTCATTATTTCTTTAAATAACATCCTGGAAGTATTTTTTGGTCACCGACGACACAACATCAACTTACATGACATCTTTGTTATTTTAAAAATGTCACATCATCAGGTATTTATTCCTATTGAGACCCATTAGGGTTCTATTCTAACTGCCCGTGAGTACACTTGAAACCCCATCAGAGACGAGCCAAAGAAACGACCTCCTTCCCGAAATTGCCGATTTCCCAAAATTGTCTGAATCTACCACGAAATTGCCGATTTCAAAAATTTTCAGATCAAGTACAATAACATTAACACGTCTCATGACGATCGTTGTTATTTGTTCTAATCGACGTACGGCATTTGCATCTTGTCACTCCCCAGCATCAGTAAATCAGTTCAAATTAGGAAAAAACTAACCAGAATCTCCTTAAACGAAATGCTAAATCATTCTACGCATACTTTTATCTCCAAAAGATGCTTAGTTTTAGATCGTTGGCACGTACACTTCGAATCATGTGTCATGTTTATAAATTGTAAACCAAGGTCAGAATCTTGCCTGTGAATTGCACACCAGCAGAGAAATACAATACATAGACCCATGGTGTGGCAATACATGTATCATAAAAATGCCAGATTGGACCATCGTGCTTCATAGTCGCACGAAGATGATGTGGCGATATATTTTAAGGTATTTTTTATTTTTAAAATAACTTAAAGATGATGTAGCATTTTTAAGATGACAAAGATATCATGTAAGTTGATGATGTGTCACCATTTATCGAAAAAATATTTTCAATGTGTTATTTAACCCATTTAGAAAAGTACAAGAGATTATGTGAACCACTTTCAAGTATAGAAATTTATGTGAACCTTTTGAAATAGCATAGTACTATTTGGTCTTTATTTATTTTCGCCCCTCAAAAACACATATTTACCTACGATTACTTTCTTTTCACATGCAAGTTCAAAAATTAATTTTTTCAATCAAATTATTTTTTCTCCTTTTCTCGTTCTAACTCCCCATGATTTTTGTTACACATCAATTTCGAACGTTTGTATATACTCGTAAAATATTTTTCGGAAAAACAATTGGAGCCAAAATCTAGATAAAATGAGGAAAATTTGAAATTTATTTATAACACAAACAAAATCAGAGAAAACCCTACACTGCATTTTTTAAATGTGAATTGTGCCATTGAAACATAAAAGGTTTAAGTTCACTATATGCAGTTTCGTTTTTTCACACATCACTGTCTTGTGATTTTAAAGTGATCAGGTGACAACAAATTTACCTGAAAACCAAGTAACATCCGCTAACTTGAGATAGTTGAACTATCTCACGTGTCATGTCATTAATTTTATCCTCATGTCATCCTCATCACAACTTTTATCTTTGTGGCAATGTTGTTGGCCACTTATTTGGACATTGTCAATCTTCTCCAGGTCCAGATTTAAATATGATTATCGAGTTTGTCTATTTTTTTCTCTATTTAGTGAAATGCCATGCCATTATGTAAAATTAGACGTGATATGATAAATTTAGTTACGTAGCATGACACGCGAAATATCTCAAATAATTAGGATTAACATATGTCACTTGATTATAAATAAGTAAAAGTTATAAAATTGAAAATCACAAGTTAGTGGTATGCAAAATCGTGAAATCAAAATATACTTTAACCAATATAAAATAAAGCAATTAATAATACCCATCGCTTGTTGGCTAGGACGGTTTCCTTAATGGCATCAACAAATTGTTGGGTGGTCGGGGAAGGCATGCACATCCTCTCCGCCCCAGTTTGCATCCTCAGAGCGTTCAGTTCTGGCCGAAACAGCAGAATTCGTTTGTCATTTGTTCGGTAGGCTTTTAATCCTTCAATTAATCCCTGGCAGCATGTCACAAAATCTCTGTTAATAATCAATAATCTCGAAACTTATGAATGGATCAAATATTAGTATATTACTACGGGAGAATGTCTCCGACCCGACAATTATCGACTCCAGATTTAGTCGTTGTTTTGGATACATTACAACAGATACAAAACAGCTTTACACAATGAAAAGTACCATCATCGAAATTACCTGTCCATAATTAAGGATTCCAGAGGAAGGGTTGAGCTCGAGGTTGCCGAAGTTGGTGAGTTTCCCAGGGGAAAATGTCTTCTGATTTTCTTTAATATTGCACTTCATTATGTACATGTAATCCGTCGGAACCAGACCGAACCCGAGAGTGTTCCAGTCAAATAAATTGTCGCCATCATCCCTAATTTTTACACAAAAGTTTAGGATTTGGCATATTCGATATTTAAAATTTTGCTAGTTTTAAAATTTGGTTCAAACTCCACATACATTATCAATTTTTTAATTTTTCATTAGTAACTATGTGATGTTAGGAATTAGACTACAATTATAAAGAAAAACGAGAAAACGAAATAACACACAAAATTTATTGACTCATTTTGTCTAAGTGACCACGTCTAAGGGCACAAAATTTAGATAGAATTATAGTCCCAAGTACTTTAAAATACCTAATAAACGACCCAAAAATAATAAAATCGTAAATAAAGACCTCATAGTACCAAAATCATAAAAATTCATACATTGTACCAACAATCCTAAAATAGTCGTCCTACCTGATACAGTTATATTACCGGCCCAGAACAACGTGGTACTTGTTGCTTTTCTTGTCCTTTTTCATGTATTTTGAGTTTATTTTTTTAATAACACGTGCTATCTAATTCACTGAGCCGACTAATTTAGGTTCGAGCTGTGTAGAATCTTCGAAAGGCGAAAAAGATCTTCCAAAAAATATTTAAAATTGTTGCATTTCTAAAGACTCAAATTCAATACCGATTAAACTAGAACAACTCGTCGATATTAAAACAAATTTTAAATACTTGTTGGTTGTATTTAAAATTTATTGGCGCCGACGCCAAATAAAATTTAGCGACAGCTATGTTTGAGTGTATGGTGTAGCAACATGCAATAGGGTGATCCCGAGCACTTGCCCGAACATGAAGCTACCAATTTAGTATACTTTATTTTAATTTTTTCTTCATTTTACTCCTTGATATTTTGTCACCGCTTCCAGCAAAACAACTTCTTTATTGTAATATAACATAAATTAGAAATATTAACTTACATTTTCTATTATTTAATGTATTTAGTAGACGAATAAGTTCATACTCATTTTAATTGAGCTTATACATAACTTTTACAGCATATGTTTTTTCCAGATTAGAAAGTCGAGTTAATTACACCTAGTTTGCTCGGATACCTTGGATAAAAGAAATCTAAATCTTGGAAATTACAGAGTACTATCGGGTCTGGATTGAGCACGGAGTGAAGGAATCAATTCCGTACGGTTTGGAGTGAAAGGGGACCGCAGTGGCAAGCGTAGTTATGTGATAATGGCAAGTGCAGTTATGTGATAATGGCAAGCGCAGTTATGTGATAATGGCATGTGTATTTTGTGACAGTGGCAAGTCCCGTTGATGATAATGGCGCGCGTGGTTTTTTTCATTTTGGTCCCCCATATTTTAGCATTTTTGCAAAAAGGTCACACTGGCATGCGTAGTTATGTGATAGTGGCATGCACAGTTATGTGATACTGGCATGCGCAGTCACGTGATAATGGCATTTGTATCCGGCCTGCGTTTGTGCGTGGCTTTTTTCATTTTGGTCCCGAAATTTTAGCGTGTTTGCAAAAAAGTCCCCGCGTGTCTTCATTCCGAACGGTTCGGAATCTGAGCATTCCGTGCCCAATCCAGACCCGAGTACTATCTCATATTTTTTGAATAATTAAAATTTTTCTACGCTCCAAATTTTGAACCAAGGATATTTGGAAGAGGATGTCCGAAACCAATATATATATAATATTTTTTGTTTTTAATAAGACTAAAATATTCCAGAACCTAAATACCCACTTAGCAAGCACTTAAATTAAGTACTTAAATCAACAACTAATAGAGTTGTTATAGCTTATGTTGTTTGTCAGATGTGGTGTACTTGATTAGGATCTGGTATAGTCGAGGCAAGAGTTGGACTCTTTTCCGTAAGACGAGATTGCCCCGTATTTAGTGCTTATGGGCTGCGGCAATCGTCCCCAAGATACAACGACTTTCGGACTTCGAGTTCGTAGCACAACGACCCTCGAAGCTTCAGGCGAACCGTCCGATATTCGAAACTTTCTTGAGAGAGGGAGAGAAGAACAACTATTGCTAATGAGTTGTGGGGTGAGTTGCAAATGAGGGAGAGAAGCCTATTTATAGGCTGTGGAGGGCTGGAATCCGATGGGCTGCCTGGCATCTCCGAAGGGACTCCATCCCTTCTGAAGAGGCATCTCAGGCCTGCCTGTAGGCCGAAGGGGTGCCTGTTGCTGCTTCGCATCCCTCTGGAATTTGCCAAAATTAAAAGTGCCAAGTGCGCCACAAAGCGCCTATTGCAACCTGCGTCCAATGCGCCATGCGCACGTGCGCGTGCTCGGATGGTGCTCCGCAGCGGTCCGAATTGGCTATCCAAGTGGTCAACTTATTTCCTAGTTAATAAAGAGCATCTCCTTATAAACTAGAGAAAACTTGTTGCACTTTCCAATATGGGATTGCCATTTTCCATTTTCACTTTGGGCTTTCCACTTGGGCCTTCCACTATGGACTTTGCATTGAACTTTCATTCAATTTTTCCAAACAGCTTATTTATTTCGAATTGGAACATGACTCAACATATCAAATATTATCTATGAAAATTTTGCTACTATTCAAAAGTCACACCCGATTCAAATCTAAATTAGTTCTTATGTAGATACATCTACCACCCCTACTCCTAAGTGTTTTCCTTCATGCAATAAAAACTAGCTTGATAGCTATTCCTCGAAGTACTTGCTTGAATTAATTACAGCTAACTATTCAATAAAAACTAAAACTAACCAATATCATTACACATACAAACCAATATCACAACTATTCAATAAAAACTAAAACTAACCAATATCATTACACATACAAACCAATATCACTTCACGTGCAAACTAATATTACTTCATATGCAAACCAGTCTCATGCAAACCAATATCACTTCATATGCAAATCAATATCATTTCACATGCAAATCAATATCACCTAATAGGTTATTGACAATCAGATTTAAAGACAATCAAATCTGACGACCCAAATTTAATCATCTCCGTATAAACATCTTTTATGTAGTCTCTATTAAATCCAAGACATTTTATTTTTTTTCCTCGCTGAAGCGTTAATACTCGTTTATAGTAATTTAACTACGAGCGTACGTTACGCGGTCCACACGGAAGAGCGTCAGTTGACAACAATTAATGTGGTTGATATATAAAATATTAATTACCGAGTAGCATGTTATTTAGGTAATTATAATCAACCAATTAAATTTTTTCAAATCACGTACCTTATTAGTTCAATCTTTTTACGGGTAACTAATAAAAGTTGGTGTTATGGGCGGTAATTTTATGATGGTCAATTTATACAGAGTTTTAATATTTAGACCGTTAATTTTTTAATAAAATCGACGAGGGAGAAAATAACTCTGTAATGATTTCTTAAAATTCTAAATCTCTGTCCATAAAAAAGGTTAGTACTGATTTTTTTAGTGCTAATATTTTCTAAACGGCAATCAATTTTCATTTTATACCTGTTAAGCGTAGTTGCTTCGGCAGTCGCTGCACTTGTCTCGTATTGCCTTAGCTGAGGAAAAAGGAGAAGAAAAATAACAAATGGCTTTAATTAATTAAATAGAGAATAAGGATGGTGCAAAAAAAAAAGGACAAATTACCTCTTGTTTGACTTAATCGACGATTTAGTCTCTCTAGTTTTGAAAAATATTCAGACATCCCTCGTCTTTGATTTTATTATACGTTTGGGTCCCTTGGCCACGTTAGCAACTCTTTTTTTTCATTTTTGTTATTGCAATGACTAAAATACCCTTAAAAAATAAAAATAAAACCATCCCCAAATGGACCGGCGTCGTCTGCCAGGTCTTATTTTTTTAAAATTTTTGTGGATCCACGAGGCTAGAAGTCAATGGAGATGGCATCAACGTGGGTCTCCATTTTCTCCTCTGCCAGCTCGCTTCTTCAATTCTCCTCTACCCTCCGCGTCGTCCTCTTCAATTCTCCTCTGCCAATCGGCGTGTCCATTTGTGTTGTCCTCTTCAATTCTCCTCTGCCAGCTCGCTTCTTCTCTCCATGGCCCGCGTCTCCATTTGTGTTGTCGCACGGGACAGAGATGTCAATGGAGGTGGCATCAGCAGTGGGTCGTCCCCGGTGACATCGATCGACGGCGATGATGTCGTTCAACGAAGGGGTGTTTTTGTCCGTCACGGCCGCTTGTCGGTGGGTACTTCCTGTTTCGAGAGCGACCGAGGTAGAGGCGGTGGAGATCAAGAGAGGGCCAAGGACAGAAAAAGTACCTGAGGTAGAGGCGATGGAGGTTGTACGACGTCGATTTGCTCCAACCCGGTGTCGATCTTGTTGGATTTTTGTTTCTTTGATTCTGGCGAGAAGATGTTGATTGAGGGACGAAGATTTTCGATTCCGGCGAGGATTCGTCATCGTCGGTGAGTACCCCTTCTCTCACTGTCGTTGTCCGGGATCGCTGCCTCGACCTTACTTCCTCTACCCTCCGTTCTTTCAAGGCTGGTGAAAGTTTTCTGGGTTTTTTTGTTGTCGAGTTCCCGCCGGCGAGGACGGAGAGAAAGGGAATGAACATTTTTGTGTTTCGAGGGTATTTTTGTCATTTCAATGACGAAAATGAAAAAAAGAGAGTTGGTGATAGGGACCCCAAAGTATAATAAAATCAAAAACTAGGAATGTCAGAATATTTTTCGAAACTAGAGAGACTAAATCGTCGATTAAGTCAAATAAGAAGGGTGTTACAGTAATTTGCCAAAAAAAAGAATAAGGAGGTTTTCTGGAGAATTAATTTTTTTAGAAATTATTTTATATCATAGTCGTAAACATTTTTCCATATTGTTCATAAACATAATTTCTTGCCTCCAATTATGATGATTTGATTTCAATGTTTCATATTCTCTATGTGTATTCTCACATAATAATTAGCTTTTTTTGTAAGTAATTATTTTATTTATTTATTTACTCACCAAAGTTAAAAATTACAAGCATCTGATTATAGAAGTCTGAATGCCAAAACCTCCGAATTGTACCTAAAAGATAAAATTACAAGCATCCGACTATTAAAAAGTCGTAACGCAAAACTCCCCGAAATGTAGTATTCTCTCTTTAAAGGTTGCAACTGTAACCTCTGTAAAATCGTATCTCCATAAAACCTAGTGAAAAAAAAATTGAGATCGGGAAAAAACACCTCACGTTAATATTGCTTAATATTGACCCTACATTCCAATCCCATTCCCAACTATTCTACTGTGAAAACCAAATAAAAATTCAAAATGCGCTAGTTTAGAGAACCACTGCATTGCAAATCACATAATAATTAACTTAATCAAAAAGTTTCGAGGGAACGGAGGACTACTATATGTCAGCAATTATCGGTTACCCTTTCTTGTTTTCGATTTACCAACTAGATTGAACTAAAATTAGTAAGATATCACGATGATGCGGAAATATCAATTTGCATGAAGATGCACGAACCCATACCTTGCGAGGCAAGACATCAGTGACTTTACTCGATGCCCTTGTCCACCAGGTGGCATGAACTGATCTTCCACCATGTCCAAGCATCATCATCTTTTAGGAGCTTGGAGATGGTTGCCTGATGGATATATTTTCTGCTTAGTTTTTGCTCACAATGGCATTGGTTGTTGTTGGCTACGAGATTCATGCCTATTTCACGTTGTGAGTATGTTTATATAGAGAGAAGGTGAGAGATTGGGCAATATAGATGCTGCTTTTGGAGCTAACCTCGTTGACCACGCCCCTGTCACGGTGATCCAATAATTGTGTGAATTTCCATCAATGTGATATCTTTTTGGCCATGTTTTAAAAAGCATGGTCCAATTAGTCGAACTACAACTCGAGATTAATTTTGGATCATTTTTATACTCGAATAGTGGTTTAATCGATAGTCAATAACGTTGACCACTGGTTCAATCGGTCAGACTAACGAGTTCACCTTGTTAGACCGAAACTCTTTTTACTTGTAAGATTACATGAAAGATCTACCGATTATGTTATGACGATGACTTGGTCTAATTGGGAGAGTAGATATTATTTCGGGCCAATCTATTGGAGAGTCGAACATTCAACTAACAGACAGAATGTTTCATACCAGTGGAGTGTTCACAAGAGGTGCTACATAAAATGTACGAGCCCCTGTAATGGAAAAAGAAAATTTTACGAAGACTTGGTTCATCTCACACGTACACGTCACGTGGATCATGTTTTTCTATGTCATATAGACTTGTATGTCACTATTGAGAGTATGGTCCACAAAAATAGCCGAAATTCAATGTTGCAAGCTTTTAAATTTTATTAGATTGAAATTGATTAATTATGATTTAATACTTATAAATAATAAATGTTACTACAAAATTAGATTTTATATATATATATATATATATATATATGATAAATATTTTTAATTAAAAAATCTTCAATAGCCGAACTGACCGGTTAGATCAAGTGAACCAAGTATCATATTTATAAACAATGAATAAATTCATACTTTAATATTATCAGGACATATACATAGGTCGCATCCCTAGTTTATTTCTCTTGTGTTTCATACCTACTTGTTTGACTTTTTTCCCCTAGTACTGTACTAGTTATCATATTAGACCAAAGAAATTTGGTTTTCCATTCCTTGATTTTAATCTAACTGACGGTATGGGAAGTCGGATGCCACGTTTCTTTACTTTGAAATTTCCCCATCATAGTCTGGAAATTATATGCAGCAGGCCAAAAGGATATCTAAGCGAGTATCGTTTCGTAAGAAATACTTTGCATAGGTCTATTGTTTAAGCGATTAATCTTTTGGGTTTCACAACTATCCATGTGAGTTAGCTAGGAGTTTGACACTTTCTTTTCTTTTTATTTATTTTGTTATTAATAAATCTGGCTTATGCAAAAAAAAAAACCCGTACAGTACTAGTCCTACAGTACTAGTAAATGCTAAATTAATAGTTCTGTCTATTATAGGACACTATCCACCGGACGCAATTAATGCTGATTGGCGATTGCAGAGGAACTGACTGCCGATATAAGAAACTATAAAAAATCAATTTAATTGTGCTGCGAGTAGGGGGTCATTTTCTTATGTGGAGTGGAATTTTTCGATAAATCTTAGAATGGGGTTGTCAGAAATTTTTTTTCCTGTCTGGGATTGTGCTAGAAACCGCACAAAATTGTGCGTTTTTATTTGCAAGAAATCGCACAATTTTGTGCGGTTTTGTACAACACAGCAATTGATTTATTCCACTTGTAACTCATCGAATCTTGACTTTTAAATAATTTTTTGACATTCTTAGACACCAATTTGGGAGAAGTAATAAACATCAAAGTTGTAGATATATATCTGAACTTCACACAGCAACTTGAATCACCTCAAATGGACTGCGGAGTAAGAAGTTACGGTCCTCCAATCAAAATTGAAAGTGATTTCGGTTGGGGAGCCACAACTTCTTACTTCGGAGTCCGATTGAAGTGATTCAATTTGCTATATGAAGCTGAGATATATATCTATAACTTTTTATTTTATAACTTCTCCAAATAAGAAGTGTAAAGGTGTCAAAAATTTATTTGAAGTCAAGAGTCGACCGAGTAATAGTCGGGTAATTTTGGTTGGGGAGCCACAACTTATTACTCCGGAGTCTAATTGAAGTGATTCAAGTTGTTATATAAAGTAAGACGCAAATCTACAATTTTGAAGTTTATAACTTCTCCAAATTCAAAGTGTAAATATGACAAAAATTTATTTGAAATCAAAGAGTTGACCGAATTGTATCGACTGATTTTGGTTGAGAGACCGTAACTTCTTACTTCGCAGTCCGTTTGAGGTGATTCAAGTTGCTATGTGAAGCTGAGACATATATCTACAACTTTGATGTTTATTACTTCTCCTAATTTGGAGTCTAAGAATGTCAAAAAATTATTTAAAAGTCAAGAGTCGATGAGTTACAAGTGGAATAGATCAAATAATGTATCAAGTTGCTGTGTTGCACAAAACCGCACAAAATCGTGCGGTTTTGTGCAAAAACTGCACAAAATCGTGCGATTTCTAGCACAACTCCAGATAGGGAAAAAAATTTCTGACAACCCCATTATGGGATTTGTCGGAAAATTTCACTCCAAATAAGAAAATGACCCGCGAGTAGGACCAAAACCAATTTAATTTTCCTGTATTTGCAAAAGGAAAATATAAAAAACCATCAATAAGTGGTTGGGACGATGTCTATATCGAGACCATGTGTACCAAATTGCCAAAACATCCTCCCCGGAGCTAAGCGCTATTGTATAACGATTTATCAATATGATATAATAAGATATAATGTTTTAAGCCTCAAAAGATATTAAAGATCATCAGTTCATATATAAAATCGATTTTACTCTGCATAAATTAATATCTGAATAATATTGCATCGTAGCAAAATTTCATAAACTTAACTCCAAAACATATTTTGATTAATATAAATCCATATTTTTATGAATTTCCTTAACTTCAAACATTTATTAAGAAATTACATATAATGGAAGGTATCAAAATGTATTTAACGTTTTTAATTAATCCCTGCATACTATCAAAAGGCAACAAATTCAATAATATTGTCGACCAAATTGGCTCCGCTCCTTTCCGGTGCGTATATGGAAGAGAGGTGTACCTACTTATAAAAAAAATGGAAGAGAGGTGTACTGTCAAAAAGGCCGTAGACACCATCGTATATATTTAGGGTTAACTTAGCCCTAGGTCAAGTCTAATGGTAATTTATAAATTACTAGTGCACGGTAGAACCAAAATGTGTGACTGGAGTAGATTTTGAAACCATGAAGAACAGATATACAATATTATTTGATCGTTGAACTCAGGCATAATAGAAGCCAAGTAACGGTTAATATAATAATAATCTCGCAATCCATAAAACCCGAACGGAAGCTTAACTTGCAACAATTAGTTTGTACAAAACAATGTCAACTAGTACATACTAACCGTCGTCAGCGGATAACTATCACACAATCTACCATTACATATTTAGAGTATATTAGGAAGTTATCTCTAGAGTGGACATACTAATTCTTTTCCTCCTTACGTCATATGATATATTTTTACTATTGTTAGTTGCTTAGTTGTCTTTGTTAGTTTAGTCACTCAAGTTTATCTTGGAAGGATCTATTTTATTTTGGAGAAGCAGCATCCTTCGTGAATTGGTTTCTTAAGGACTGTGTCTTCGACGTGACTCGAAATATTTTTCCGCACATTTCCTACATATTTCCTAATCGAAATGTGGGAGATGATTGTTGGGAAATATGTAGGAAATGTGCGGAAAAATAATCCATCAATCGATTTTGAACTTACTATTCATCCTTGCACTTTCTGATGTAGTACAAGAACAAGTCAATTCTTCTTTGACCCCTTTAGAAGAGTTGATGGTTTGAGCGTTGCCTCTCTTGACTTATCGGGTGTGGTTAAGCTGGAGAGGAGTTCATTTTCTATACCCGTTGCCTCCTTTACAACGGGTGTTGGCTGATGTATATGTACATGGTGTTTCGGAGTTGAATATATATGCCGTTTAAAAAAAACCATATAGTATGAAGCTTGTCACATCTAATCTTGTGATTTAAAATTCATGCAAACGAGATGCTCCGAAAAAAAAATCTCTTATACAATACAAATTGTGCCTATGAGAAACTCTCCATATGATGCATTGAACAAGTTTCCTTTTTCTTTTAAATAATTATCGAAACTTTATTATCAAGAAAAAAAATTCAAAATTTATATATCTCCAGTGCCGAACGGCGAAATACGCACCGGTCGACGTCTCTACTGCAGGAATACGCCGGACAGCGCCCCCACCGACGGTCGGCATGAGGACTTCATCGGGATTTTTCTCAACCTCCTGTGTCCCACCGGGCGGCACCCCCATTCCGCTGAGCGGCACTGGAAGAGAGTGAGGCAAGTTTTTTACGAAGAAACTGCCGAACGGCAGAATCGCCCTCCGGTCGGCCCCCAAGTCACCGCTTGAAGTTCGCACCCACTGGTAGGTGCCAAAAATCCAGAATCGCCCGCCAACTCAACTCGCTGGACGGCACCTCTTGCACCAGACGACATTTTTGTTAAATTTTGCCTGGGAGAATTAGATATTTTGAGGGCTTTTCAGACATTTGCACCACATTTTAGGGTTGAGGGGGAGACTTCTCTATTCGGGGTTTCTCGTAATAATGATGTGATGCATTATATTTCACAGGTGAACTGTTTGTTTTTTCTCTAGTAGTTGTTATATATTCGAATTCTCTGTTATAACGAGGCTGACTAGTGCTATTCAATGATATAGCTTAATAAAAATTTTGAAATTAGATTACAAATTTACTCTATTCACGCAAACTTGTAACTTGATGAGTGCATGAAACACTCACTTTATCACCTCATTCTATGGTCATTTAGACCCGGTTTCAAGTATTTTTGAGTTATTTTACGCCATGCTTAGGTCCGTTGCCTAGAAAGGTTTCACTCTTTTGCCTTCGTGTCTTTTGGAGGAGGATTTTGCAGGGACGCAGGGATCTAATGAGAAGAGGGAAGCGTTGGAAGAGTCAAGCCGAGAGATAGCCAGCTGGAGCCAAACTGCACCTGCCGAACTGTAAAATACGCACCGGCCGACGTCTCTACTGCAGGAACATGCCAGATGGTGCCCCCACTGATGGTCGGCGTGAGGACTTCATTGGGATTTTTCTCAACCTCCTGTGTTCCACCGGGTGGCGCCCTCATTCTGCCGAGCGGCGCTGGAAGAGAGTGAGGCGAGCTTTTTCACGAAGAAACTGTCGAACAGTAGAATCGCCCACCGGTCAGATCCCAAGCTGCCGCCTGAAGTCCGCACCCACCGGTCGGTGCCCAAAACCCAGACGACGCCTCTTACACCAGACGGCATTTTCATCAAATTTTGCCTGAGAGAATTAAATATTTTGAGGACTTTTCGGACATTACACCCAAACTCCCTATTATTGCAAGGTGGACCAAAAATCCACTCTTCATTACTGAAGGCAACTCTCTTTAGGAGTTTAACTAATAAAAAAAACATTGCTTGTTTTCTCTGATAACCTTATGAAATTAGAATGTTGTTTTGTGTCTGGGGAGAAAATTTGTAATGAGCAGGTTTAATATTAATAATATTTATATATTAAAAATCAATTCTACCAAATATCAAAATTAATGAGCTAGCTTGAGCTACTTGCTATGTAAAGATCACCGAAGGAGAAGGTATAAAACGAGAAACGTGCATATTGATTCCCTTTCTCAAATGGAGGGACATGCTAAAACGGTGTTGTAGATGAGCAATGTTGGTATGATATTTTTTTTGGTTTATTATACTACGTGATATTCGGCGCAAATTGTAACTGGATAAAAATCTATGAAAGGTGGTAAAGTTTGCATGATAAATATTTAACACTTTGTATTTCTAAGAATTCGAAATCAAAATCTCTTGATTAAACTAAAACAATATCCTAATTTCTCGACATATGTGCACTGTTTAGAACTGCATTCACTTTACTAATTCAAAAAGATGCTCTCCTTCATATATGAAAGAATTTTTGGAAAATGCACAAAGTTGGAAGCAGAAATTTTTGTCCAATGAGATTCTAATAAAATCAATTCTTACTGTTATTTCATGCAATGTCTACTTTTTGCTACCACATTTTGTTCCAAACTAGATAGCCTCCTAGTTAAATTTAGTGGTCCGGAGACATTTCCACAAGGAAAATTTACTAGATAAGTTAGGAAGAAACTCACATTCTCCAAAAAAATCTAGGGTTGAAAGACCTAAATGAGGTTCAAAATGACATTCACCATAGACGATTTTAATGAGGCATTCGACTGCAACCTCATTTATCGAGGGATTTCTACACCTTTTACATGAATCATGTAAATATACTAAGGATTCTAATAATATCTTAACGTTTCAATTTTTTTTCCATTGAAGTAGTATCAATAAAATTTAGCAGAGAAAATTTCATTTATCATGTAGTCCTGTAGGACATAGATTCTCATATTGCTTTTTTTAGATGATTACACAAATTTTTTTTATCCTAGACTTTGTTTGGTGCTAAAAAAGTGTTGGCACAAAATGAAGACTTTTACCCATTATTTGATACCAACAAGCACTCAAGTTGAGTTCGAGCCTTCCGTCCGAGTGAGTGTCCGGATACTTCGTGTATGGGCCGAGCTCTAAAATCTCAGACACCTAACACACAGGCCCATTGGGCTAAGCCCAAAACTCAAAACTGCTCCCTCTTCCAAAAGCCCATCAAAATCCCTTTTCTATTTCTTCTTCCATTGGATTTTCCAATTTCCTAAACCCTAACTACTAAACCCTCCCGCCCTACCTACACCTCGGTCTCGGGCTCAACTCGCGGCCCTCTCCCCCGTCGGCCGCTCTTCGTTGGGCGGTGGACTCGTCGCCGAGGCCGGTCTCCAATGGGAACTAGTAAGCTCGTAATTACTTTTTCTTTTTTCCATGTAAAATTTATTTGTTCACTTCATTTTGTTTGTGCTTATTAGAGAAAAGCTTGGAGAAAATGAAGGGGAAGAACCAGAAGAAGAGAGGCCCAGGTGGTGGAAAGAAGGGAGGGTCCTCTCGTATAAAGGACGACCCTTTTTTCAGCTCTGAGACGAGGAAGAAGCGGAAGTATGATGAAGATATCGAGTCTGAAGAAGAAGAAGATGAGCTCTTTAGTAGCGGAGGAGAGGAAGGGGGAGACGGGGAAGGAGGGGAGGAGAAGGAAGAAGATATGGAGACCGTGGATGAGAAGAGGAAGAGGGTGGCAGAGGCGCACTTGGATAAGCTGAGGAAGATTGCGCAGAGGGAGGAGGAGGAGGAGGAAGGGAGCGAGGAGGAGGGAGATAGATACGAGAAAGAAGGCGAGAGGGATTCACTTGTGGCGTCCAAATTGATGAAGGAGCAGATGGAGGACAGTGGAAGGTTGAGGAGGGAAATTGCTTCCAGGTAAAATGGTAATTTCTTTGGAGGATGTGAAGTTTCAAATCGTACTATTGTGTTTTATGTTAGCTTTTGGGTTGGGTTGGGTTGGTTTGCATTGCTGCAATTGGGAGCTAGCCACTTGATAAATGTCTGACTTGGCTACTTAAAAGGTATCAGGTGTCACTTGTGGTGAATTTTGAATCTAGCTTAGGCATGTTTGAGTTGTTTAGTTGTAGTTGAAAGTAGGACAGGTCAACTTTACTTGTTGTTTATTTGCACAAATCGGATACATTTTTTTTTATTGAGAGGCCTTATGTTTCTTAATATGTTAGGATTCAGAAGCCGGAGACAGGTGGAGGGTTTCAGCTACACGTGAAGCACAGGAATCCTGTAAGTGCTGTATGTTTATCTGATGATGACTCGAAGGGGTTTTCGGCTGCCAAGGATGGAATAATTCTGCAGTGGGATGTTGATAGCGGGAAAACGGAGAAGTATAGGTGGCCTAGTGATGGAATTTTGAAATCCCACGGAGCAAAGGAGCCACAAGGTCGAGCTAAGAAGCATAGCAGAAATGTTTCAGCTTTAGCGGCTAGCCCTGATGGCAGGTATTTGGCAGCTGGTGGATCAGACCGGCATATTCATTTGTGGGACACTCGTACAAGAGAACACATTCAGGTTGCTCACTTCTACTGCCTTGTCCTTTTGATGTTTCTGTTACATGTATTTATTAGGAAACTACAGCTTAGTGTTGCATATGAAATGATCAAGACACATCTAGCTTTGAGAAACCATTATTGTTTATCCTAATTTGATCTAAAAAAATAACAATTTTTGGTCGGTTTCTCTTTTATCAATATACACTATCTCATTTTGTTTGAACTAATTAAAAAAAAAATCCTAATTTAACTCTCCCTTGGCCTCTTTTTTTCGCCTATTATTGCAACAGTCCTTTTCAGGTCACAGAGGAACTGTTTCGAGTTTAACGTTTAGGCAAGGAACCTCGGAACTATTTTCTGGTTCGTTTGATCGCTCAGTTAAGATATGGAATGTTGAAGATAGAGCTTACATTCAAACATTGTTTGGTCATCAAAGTGAAGTTCTTATGGTTGATTGCTTGAGGAAAGAAAGGGTGTTAGCAGTTGGTAGAGATCGTACAATGCAGTTGTTTAAGGTACTCAAACTCTTATGCCTTAACTCATAAAGCTCACGCAATAGTCTGTGTTTGCTTTAGCATGTCATTGTGTGATTGCTCATATGTTCCGTTTATAGGCAATGTTCTAGATGAGGGCAAGTTGAGAATTGCTAAACCTTTTATCACAGCCTTCCCCACAAAAAAAGGATGAAAAAGAGCACAAGAAGTATCATGGAAAAATTCACATTTTCAGATAAAATTCACAGTTGGGCTGCTCCTGATAAATACAAAAATAAATTAGGACAAGTTGTAATCTCTCTCTTAGCATTGTGTAGTTTTTTAAGTTATCCTTGCAAAAGGCATGCCACGTATTTAACTGCTTTAACTGGTGATGTTATGGTCCAAACCCTTATGAATTTGTATGTTGTGGTGTTAGGTGCCCGAGGAATCAAGGTTGATATTTCGTGCTTCTCAATCATCCTTGGAATGCTGCTGTTTTATTGATAACGACGATTTCTTATCTGGCTCGGATGATGGGAGCATAGAGCTTTGGAGCATGCAAAAGAAAAAGCCTGTATCCATAATCAAGAATGCGCATGCTATCTTGGCTGACCAACACGACTCCGAGAAAAGGGATAATGCAATGTCTAATGGACATTTAGGTATACAGAATTAGTGCTTATTCCAATCTGCCCTTGGTGATAACCAAGACAATAATGCTATTATAAGTCTCGTGATATAATATCTTCTTATAGTTTCTTACTTTCGTGTTTTCTTAGTTGTTTTTTCTCCTATTTTCAGAACACTATAAGTCTGCTTCAGCATATTCTTGGGTCAGCTCTGTCGCTGTGTGTAGAGGGAGCGACCTAGCTGCATCCGGAGCTGGTAATGGATGTGTCCGTTTGTGGGCTGTTGAAAACAATTTCAACAATCTGAAAGGCCTTAGACCGTTGTTTGATCTGCCACTGGTAAGTGAAAATTATAGATGTGGCAAGCTCTTCTTTGTTGGCACCAATGGAGTAGGTGACTTCACCTTGGTTTTGTTTGATACTTTGTTGCTATGTCTCGTTCACCAAGATCTTCTGTGGACCCAGGTTGGATTCGTAAACTCTTTGGCGTTTGCAAGATCAGGAGCATTCCTTGTGGGAGGAGTTGGAAAGGTAAAGTCACATGTTCTTGTGGTATTATCTTTCTGACTTCGGATAATTGCGAAGTTCAAAATTTTTATTGCTGAAAAAATTGTTCTCGAAAAGCAACTATAAATGCTCTCCAAACGGGAAGTATTGGGGCATGCAAATGGGAGATATTTCTCTTGTTAGCACAAGAAGATAACTTAATTGTCTGCCCATTATACTTGTGTTAGTTTATCTTCTGAAATCATCTACAACTGAGATCATATCATCGACATAGTAAGATTCACTTTGTATGCATTGTTTGGTCGGTTGTGAGTGTGATGAACTTGCCAACACGTAGTAGTGAAGGTTATATAGTTAGGAATTACTTGCACCAATAAAGTATTTGGTAAAGGGCATATAGACACCATCCATGTTGAAAAGCTTCTATCCTTGGTAGTTAAATGTGTCTGGTCATGGCTCTGATGGAACCAATTTAAGTTTCGGATATTGTCTTGCACCTTTCTTTTGCCATGACATGTTCACCTCGTGATGTTTCTGAAACCTCAAGTCACTTGTGCAACAGGAGCCACGACTAGGGCGATGGGGGAAGATTTCGTCGGCGCAAAATGGAGTGTTCATTCAGCAGCTGATGCTTTCCTAGAATGTATCAGCCTTTTCTGAAGAACTCATCAACCTGAGCATCTTCCCGACAGGCAAGCTTATCGATTCGATCTACGACATAGCTTGGACCCAAATTTTGTCCCAAACACCTTAGCTTCTGCGTACATTAATACTTGAGCTTGTCATTGCTCTCAAATTTTGTTGTTCTTTGAAGGCTATGTTACAAGTTAAGATCCAATTGCTGGATTGTTTAAAACTAAATGTTAATCTAACACCCAACCTGACTGGTAATGCATAGACAAATGTAACAATTTTCGGCTATAATACTTGAATTTCTGAGTGCTCTCAAATTTTGTTTCACTTTTAAGACGATGTTATTGAGTGAAGATCTATTTGCTGGATTGCTTAAACCCATATATTAAATCCCATATAATAAATTGTTGGCCGAACGGGAGAAATTGTTGTCTGAGTTGTGCTAAGGAGAATAATTTCGAACTAACAAGTACTTTGATCAACTGGTGAGGGAGTTGTTCTAGTTTAACCAAGGTTTCGGGTTCGAGTCCTTGGGACTGCAGCAGTGTTAAATATTTGTTGGGAGAGTTTTGCCACCTTTCAAAGATCCTACCCGGCTCGAACTTGCATTAGTCAGTCCACTAGGCCGGATACCAAGTAGTTCTAAACGAAAAAAAAGGAGAATAATCCCGAGAAACTATAAACTAACAAGAACAAAGCATCAGCTCGGAAACTAGGAAGAGAGGAGGAAAAAGTTGTGTGTTGGTGTGTCTTGAAGGATCACAGATAACTTCCTTATATAATATTTGGATCTCATTCTTTTTTCTACACGCGCGCCAAACCCATTTTTCCCTCTTGCTCTTTATAAACTCCATAATATGTACCTTCTTTTAAACTTATGTCTCATCACAGATCAATAATTTGTCAAAAAGTAAATCAAAACTCCTGAAAAGACTTTTTCTTCTCATTTTCCAACAATAATTATCTAATTAATTATTACTCTCAAAATTAATGATGTATTTTTTATTTGTAAAGTTGGAATGATATACACGTTTCTAACTACATGCACAAAATCCCGTTAATAAGATTGATCACGAATTCTATGTGGTTCAACTGGAAAACTTTTTCTATATTTCAGACGCGAAATAGTGAACACAACCAAATTTGAGAAATTATTCCTTTTCCAACGGAGAGGAGAGGAAATAAAAAAATTAATATTATCGTTTAATTCCGATTAGAAGTAGAAAAGAGGAACAAGGAACACATAAGTTAACTATGTTTTGTTTATGTGCTTAAGGATATACTAATTCCAATTAGTGATTGATTATTGGTGACATACACCGTATACAAAAAGGTATAAATATATAAATCGATAAATCTGAAGGGTCCGAGAAAAATATAAGAAACTTCTACAAGATTGTAAAGCTAAAAGAGTGAATCCACGTAGTAAAAAATTCAAATTAGTTTAAATTTTTTTTATGTTTAAACCTTATAAATAAAAATGATACTATTAATATTATCACTGCTAAATAAAACTCGACTTTTCTCGATTCTAAAATGAACCGGTAGAGGTACCAATCACTTTCAACGAAGAATGAAACTGTCCCACAATTGGACCTGGTTAAAGGTAGGACTTGACTTGGTAAGATTAGAACTAATTTGCACTGATTAATTATGTAGATTGATTCCCGACCAAAATAAATTACGTAGATTGATTTTGTGTGACAATTATTACGTAGTTTGATTGCGATTGAATATGTTTACCTACAAATCATTCATCAAGCACTGCTATCTACGTAGAGATCGTTTGTAGCTCAAAATTTACGTCCTACTTACTATAATTACATTGTCAATTCGTAAACGCGCATTATACCATGAGACAAAATGTCGTTTGGTTAATTTTTATCTGATCACTACTTACCAAGTCCTTGCTTGGCCAACAATATTTCCTGCGATCGTGCAGAACTCACGGCCGTTTCTTGAAACATAGCGATCTTTGTTAAAAACAGGGGTTAGATTTTGTCATAAAGACAAACGACAAGTCGTTTAGAGTAGAATCGGGGAAGAAGCATGTACAAAGTTGCAGATTTTCAATTAGGGATGTCAGAAATACCCATACCTTGAGGGTCGGACCCTACCCTTACTCTACGGATCTAGGGTATGCTGACTTTGACTGGGTCTAGGGTAGGGTATGGGTATGGGTCCATGTTTAGAGGTAGGGTCTAGGGTAGGGTATGAATCCATAGCTAGACCCTGTGGGTCGAACCATACCATTACATTTTTACCCTATTTTAGACTCTACACTAATTAGACTTTAGTTAGACCCTTATTAGACCGTATTGATAATATATATAATATACTTTACGGTTAACTTTAACATATTTATTATGTTATTCCGCAACTAGCTTAGAAGATGTCGTGAATGATAGATCGCTAGAAGCTGACATGCTATATTTTTCTTTTGTTGAATTGTTTATGTACTTCAAACTCTAAAAGAAAAACCTTGGACTATTGAAATTAAATTACAAAATTTGATGTTTCATCAATTTTCTATTGAATGTTGATGTCTAACGTATTAGATGTCTTGAATTTATTTAAATTTTATATAAAAATTAAGTTTTGATTAAAAATTATTAAAATGCAGAACGTTAAAGGGTCGGACCCTACAGACCCTGCAGACCCTGTAGACCTTGGATCTGCAGAAGAATAAGGTATGAATCTAACAATAAAAAATTTGTAGGATCAAGAGTAGGGTATAAATCCATCCAAAAAAACTAGGGTATAGGTAGGGTCTTATCAATACCCTACCCATTGCCATCCATATTTTCAATGAGCTCCATCTTTAAATTGCAATTTGATAGTCTTTCAAATTCCGCATTTTGAAAAATTCAAAAAAGGAAAGTCGGAATAAGTTGATAAGATTGTCGTTTTCTTCCCATGTCGCCACGCCTGTTAATTTTTGTCTCATATTTTCATCTTGAATTATCTTAATCGAATTTTGCGTTAAACATTATGATCAATTAACTAAAACGTGCTCGTGTAAGAAGACCTGAATTTCTTAGCCTGGCGTTTTGTGTACTTGGCAGCCAATGTTGAGTCAGTCGAGGCCAATGAATTGAGGTCAGTTCTAGTTATATAAAATACGACGCATATTAATTTAATTAAATAAGGTTGCACCTATCAATTTCCATCAATTACTTTATTCAATTTAATTTACTCTATTGTTTCCTAAGTTAATTTACTATGTTTTATCAATTAACGGAACCACATATTGAAAGTTTCCATGCACTGATTTGAATGGTTGTACTATAATATTATCCAGTCTATTTAACAAAATATTTTTTTGAAACAGTAAATTTTTAATTCCAAGATAGAATGGCTGCATATTTAATAAAATGTTGAATTCTTAAAATAAATTCAGCTAACTATATTGAAAAGTTCCACCATCCTTACGCCTATATATATCATCTAAAACTTACTCTCAATTGTGTCCACCAATAATCAGTAGAACAATTTAATTTTAAAACCATGTCCTCCAGAATTATAACCTTCCTACTTCTAGTTGCCCTAGCCCTAACACTTTCTGTCCAAGCATCACCCCAAGACTATGTCAATGCCCACAACGCCGCCCGCAGCACGGTCGGCGTTGACAGGATCGAATGGGACGACAAGGTCGCAGCCTACGCGCGCAAGTACGCCAACAAGCGCGGGGGACTGCAAACACGTGCATTCCGGCGGCCCGTACGGCGAGAATATCGCATGGAGCAGCGCAGACATGTCGGGGACCGCGGCGGTGAATATGTGGGTCAATGAGAAGGCCAACTACCATTACAGCTCCAATTCCTGCGACGCCGGCAAGGTGTGTGGGCATTATACTCAGGTGGTGTGGCGGAAGTCGGTCCGGCTAGGGTGCGCCAAGGTGAGATGTGGCACCGGAGGAACTTTCATCACTTGCAACTATGATCCTCCGGGCAACTATATTGGGCAGAAACCTTATTAATTAAATAAATCATGTTGGTGTATGGAAAATAATAACCGCGGATCTAGCTAATTATTATGAAAAATAATCAGCGTTTCGCATATGTATTGATAAAAATAACAAATGCATGAATTTTACAAGAACCATTTGATTTTATTGAGTGGTGAGCTTATTTACGTAAAAATCTACCAATTTCACATTATTTTAGATTGAATATTAAAATTTTAACATTATTTTGGTTATTCGAAATTTTGCGAAACCATTGGTCCGGTTTTAGCCGTTTGAGTTTTCATACTTAAAAGGCCCGTTCTCAAGACTTGGCTCATACTGCGCCCAACATAATAACAGGCCCAATATGGAAACTGGAAAATGGCCTATAACTAAGAACACAATGGAACGGGCTTTAAAAAGATTGAACAACATTTAACCAAACAGCAAAACGCTTTTTAACTGGGTAAACTTTCACCATCCTTAGATCAACTAATACACAAAATTTCGTAATAGTGAGAGAATCGAATCGAATCAATTTCTATTGATATTCGATGATATATTTCGTTTCATTAGCATGCAGCCAGAAGCTTGTTGTGGACATATTAGGCATTAAAGAATAGTGTTACAATTTACAGTACAACATACTAAACTCAAGATGTCACATAATTAACTAGATGGACTATTCCCCCCCAAAAAAAACTAGATGGACTTTAACTTAATTCAACATTTTCAGCCAATACGGTTTTATTGCATCAAAGTTTTGAAGAGACCAACGGGCGCGAAATCGAGTTCTTATTTTGACATTCATTATTAATAAAATATTGTATGGACTAAACTGTCGTTACGTCTAATTACATAGAGCTAGTTGTATTTAACCCTTTATATAAAATTATTCAATATTTTTGTGCCATTCCCAAATTAACTCATTCAACCTTCCATTAACCAAGATGTGATAGTAAATTACGACGTATAATAGAAAATGAAATATCAAAGTGCGGGCATGAAGATAATTGCTAGAAATCATTGAATTTATATTGTCGGTGATTAAAACTTTTCGATGCAAGCAAAGTCAGGATTGGAAGCGGAAATCATAGCAATTTAAATAACTTTGGAGCTGGTTACAAGCAAATACAACAACATGGAGGTACAAATTCTGTTGGATTGTAAGACTCCGCCTGATTTCATCATTGGCGACAAGAATTCGATTGAATGACGAGTTGAAAATGAAGCCAATTTATCTAAATTATCACTTTTTTCGAAAGGTAGAATTTTATTGACAATAATATCATGTACAATATCTGCATCGAGACTAATATGCGCCCGATCGGTTACTACATTCACCGCTCATCTAATTTTTCCATTTCCAATTAATTCATTCAACGTCCGATGGAAGAGGAAAAAAACAGCACCAAAAGTTCTAACGAGATATTCTTCCATTTCCGAGACGATTTTCCTCCCTGCATTGCGATTCATAATACCAACAACGACTTGGAGAAAGTTCAACCCATTAAAAGCACACAAGATTCCTCGAGTTAGAGACTGATTCGTGACATTCATCGTATACAAAACGCTATCCAGATGAATGTATGCAAAATTCTCAAAAAAAGAGATGAATTTATGCAAAGAGATAACAAACAAATCCAAAAAAGTCTATGATGAAAAAAGAAGAAACTTCCACAAAATTGTGAAGCTAGAAATTTTATCCCCACAGTTGAACAGGTCGGCTCCAGTATTTTTCGACACAAAAGATGAAACTGTAACACCAATAACATTCATTAACTTATAAAAGAGATTTTAATTGGGTCAAAGGTTTTTAGTTTGAGTACTGTGAATAACTATGTGAATAATTTGGACGAGGGACTTTGTTATCCTTTATTGACAACATTGTCTTTTTTTTCTTTCAAAATTAGTCTAATAAGTGATTATTCGAATGGTGTTTCGGAAGATGAAATTGTGCCACGTCAGAAAAAAATTGAACTCTTCCGGGCTGTCGTGTAGTTAACAAGCTGAGCTTGCTTGAGTGTGACGTCTGTGGTTTATATTCTAAGATGGTCTTTTCGATTACGATGGTCTTTTTGGGTGTGGAAAAAAACATTCATTGACTGACTTGGATGATTAAGATGGTAGGTCATATGTAAAAGTGACAAAATATTGGTTAAATTCATTTTAGTACCTAGTTATTTTGTGATTTAACAAACTACTATTGTACAGTTTTAAATTATTTGACAAGGCGATTAGAAGTTTTATCTAACTGATTTAATTTTACACTATATGAAAATTTAATTTATTGCTCGTTGTGTTCTCAAGTAATGAACAAGATCTGTCCAAGATTTATAAGAGCCATCCATACCTTTTTTTCTGACGGTGGATCTACATCATTGCGTTTATCTAGTGGGTCTTAATTTAAGGCACATCCTTGCGATAACAAAATGAGATAAATTTATTTTAGTATCACGTGATTTTACGCATTTTTATTAAATGTGTTTTGGTTTAGTTTTTTATATTCTAGTGATAGATATTTCCAAATTTATTACCTTCCTAACTAGGATTAATTTTTTATTGCTAACCTTTTTATTGCTATTCATTTCAGTGCCACATTATATTTCTAAAAAAATATGTAGTACATTTTTTTCTTCGATTTGCTAGAGCATTCTTCGATTGCATGACTTGTAGGTTGTTGCATCTTAATGCTAGGCCACTCTTTTCTGCTTCGATTTTTTTACACTAAATTTTATCAAGGCATAATTTAAACGAGGCTTACGATTGCAAATTCGTTTGGTGAATTCTACAATCATCAATGTTTTGTTATTAAACAATTGTACCGTTTAGAAAAATATTCTCGCTCTCCCTCTCGGAGGAGCTCAACCTAGTCCCTGCGGGGGTTGAAGAGGAGAGAAGGGAATGAAGAGGGGGAGGGAGAAGAAGAGTATTTTGTAATTTTGAATTCGATGAATATTTTATTGTTCTATCTATTGTATTTGTTATAACAAAGTGAGGAAACTGGAGGGCCCAACCGAATTCGGACTAACGACCTCTTGATCCGCAGTCAAATGATCTATTGATTATTTATTTAATTCTTTTTGATAAGTAGATTATATTTATAAAAAATAGTTAAAATAGTAAGTTGTTACAGTTACTATCTGTTACATCCGAGAGTGCTCTTAAAGCACATGTCGCCAAAAAAAAACCATGCAAGTACATCAAATTTAATTAAGTGCGTCACGGTAGGTTATAATGAGTTAAAAAAAATTTAAAAAACATAACCATGCAAGCACATGTCACCCTTGATTATTTATTATAATAAGTTAATAGATTTTAAATTATAAGTGAATTAACTAGACTAATTCATTTCTCCAAATTTTGGATAGAATATGTTGCTTGGAAAGTTGGTTTTCTTACAATGGGGGTAGAGTATTGAATCGATAGGACACACTGTTTCTTACCGTTGTTTCTTGTGGCGGTAGGATTTTTAATAAAACTGTCGTACCCTCGTATTATTGTGCAAGAGGATTATACACATATGATTTGTAAATATTACTTGCTATTCATAAACAAAATTCACCTTCCAAAAAAATTAATTTGGCCAAAATTTTGGATGATTTTAACATTTTTGTGTAACTTGGGAAATATCATATGAAACACAGAACGTCTAAAATGGTCACAAATTCAGTTTTGGAAGCTGAAATTTTGACGATTCAACTAGCTGTAAAGATGGTCACAAATCGCTTTACAAATCTACATGTTCTAATGGATATTGTAATTTTTTTCTAATAAATTGCAAAATTTTTATTGCCAATTTATGCCATCCGGAAAAAAAAAATTCTTCTATGAGATCATCAGTAGACTTGTACAAAGTCAGAAAGATCTAGGGTTCAAACCATAGCATGTATAATTAGGGTGTAAAAATTTAAAACCAGTGAATTTCTGAAAGTCCCTGGAAGTCATCTTACGGAACCACATATTGAAAGTTTCCAGTTCCTATTGAGCACTTATTTGGATGGCTGGTCCATGAAATTATTTAGGTGATTTATTAAAAAAAATCAATTTATAGTTTTTTACGTGACCATATTGAAAGCTTCCAGCTCCCTTCGCAGCGAAAGAAAATTCCACAACATAACACCTATATATACCATCTAAATCTTACTCAATTGCAACCATCAACAAAAAGTAGATCAATTTTAATTAAAAAAACCATGTCATCCGACTTAGCTATAACCTTCTTACTTGCCTTAGCCCTAGCACTTTCTGTCCAAAACCAAGACTCGCCCCAGGACTATGTCAACGCCCATAACGCTGCTCGTAGCGCTGTTGGCGTTGGACAACTGACCTGGGACGACAACGTCGCAGCCTACGCGAGAAACTACGCGAACAAGCGAGCGGGTGACTGCAACCTAGTCCACTCGGATGGACACTATGGCGAGAACATTGCAAAGAGCGGCGGCGACTTGTCCGGGGCCGCGGCGGTGCAATTGTGGGTCAACGAGAAGGCCAACTACGACTACAACTCAAATTCTTGCACCGGGGGCGAGGAGTGCAGGCACTACACTCAGGTGGTGTGGCGGAACTCGGTCCGGCTAGGATGCGCCAAGGTAAGATGTAGCAATGGAGGAACCTTCATCGGATGCAATTATGATCCTCCGGGCAACTATGATGGGCAGAGACCTTATTGATTAAATAACATTCTGGTGCGTAGCAAATAAGAAGTTTGAAAAGCACCAAGTAATCTATAGATCTATATAATAGCATCTAGTCATAAGTTGAAAATTCCGTGCACTTCTGTACTACGTTCACTCTTAGAATAAGAAGCGATGCGTTACGTAAAACGCATCGATTTATGTAATATAATAAGCTATGATGCATATATATTGCATGAATCGTGAGAGGATTTGTCTTTTATTGAAAAATAAATATATACATGAATTTTAGAAGAACTTTTTGATTCGTATTCAGAATTCGGAAAAGTCCAGGCTATCATGAAATTTGGACACTACACCGGAAACAAAGTCGACGATAGAGAAAGCGAACGCCTCTGTAGCTTCTTTTATCTCTCCTGTAAACTTGCGTCGAAATAGAGCATAAACTAACGACGTAAATTTTTTTTAGGGATAAAAGTGGCGCAAAGGCTATATTAAAATACAGGTTACAACACGATAAGATAAAAATATAGATATAAGACGATAAAATCTAGACAGAAGATAATAACCAATCAGATGGCGGACGCCAGAGAACTGGTGGGTGCCAGTGGGTACTTGCGAGCGCAAGTACACTGGTGATCGCCAGTACCCCATTCCAGGGTTCAAGATGCAAAGTCAAGTGAAGAAGATGCAGAGCGGGGCAAGTGATGGCTTGGAGCGCCTGGAGGGTGCCAGTGGGTACTTGCGGGCGAGAGTACACTGGCGATCGCCAGTTGATTGACGGTCGCCAGTCGGGTCTTAAAAACTGTCAAACTTGGACCAAAATACCCCTCCCGACCCCCAAATAGTTGCTTAGGTTGTGGGCACTATAAATACCCATTGTTAGCCTCCAATAAGGGTTGGCAAAGAGTTATCCACTTCTCCAAAGAAAAAGAGAGAAGAGGGAGGAAGGAGAAAGGCTCTCCAAGTGAAGGAGAGACCAAGTACCCACTCCTCCAAGTGAAGGAGGAGAAGGAGAAAAAGAAGTGTGCCCCAAAGGCACCTAACCTAAGTGAAGGGTTATCTTTGAGTGAAGGAGAAGATGGAAGACCCAAGAAAAAGGGTTGCCTCCAAGTGAAGGAGGAGAAGGAAGAAGACCCAAGAAAAAGGATTGCCTCCAATTGAAGAAGAAGGAGAAGAAGAACTCCAAGTGAAGGACAAATCCTAGAAGAAGGGTTAGCCACTCCGAGAGAAGGAGGTGGTGCTCTCCGAGTGATGGAGAGTTGTCCGAAGTGTGGGTAGAGCCCGAGTGAAGGGCTTTGCCAAGAGAAGAGTTAGTCACTTCGAGTGAAGGAGGTGGTGCTCTCTGAGTGAAGGAGAGTTTACCCGAAGAGTGGGTAGAGCCCAAGCCTAGGGTTTTGCCAAGAGTGAGAGTTCTCAAGTGTGTGGGTAGCCTATAGTGAGAAGAGGAGGAGAGAGTGAGCCGAGTGAAGGCATCCATTATTGTGAGAGCAAGTGAAGCTCGAGCGTGATAAAGTAGAATCTCTCCTGGCTTGGAAGCCCCTGGATGTAAATCATTATGGATCGAACCGGATAACTAAATTTTTGTGTCCCTCCTTGTGCTTTATTTATGCTTTGTACGTTGTGCTTCTCGTGGTTATCGTGGTTTGCTCGTATGTATTTTTTATTTTGTTACTTGGGTTTACGAGAAGTGGGTAATTTTCCCAACAACTGGTATCAGAGCTTCGTTAGGGCGTGGTGAGAGCAACCACAATGGGTGAAGTAAAATTGCCGTGGAGAAATTTGATGATATGAACAAAGAGGAGTGGAAGCTCCTAGATCGAAAAGTGATGAGTGTGGTGTGCTTGTCCTTGTCTAGGAGTGTGATGATCAAGGAGGAAACTTTGTATGCAATGAGGAACGCCCATGAGAGCATTGGCCTTGTGAGTGCAATGGAAGATGTAGAGTAGCATTGTCGACTTGGCCGTGTGTGTGAGAAGGGGATGAGGGTGCTTTATTCAAGAGGGAAGCTACCAAGCTTGAGGACCATGGAGGTGGGTCTTCATGTGCATCATGGTCTTGGAGAGCGGAGAGTGAGCTCTTTGAGAGGTAGCATTTTTCGAAAAGATGAGAAGCTTGAATTGGTCCAAGTGAAGGGACCGGCACCGGTGGCATCCTTGGGTGGTTCATGCTACAAGACCTCCATTGGAAAGAAAGATCTTGAGGTGTGCTTGAGATCCGAAATGCAGAGAGTACAAGCTCCAAGAGCTCAAGAAGTACTATGAAGCAATGGAGAGTCGCAAGAAGAAGATAGTAGTTGAAAACCCTGAAGAAGATGGCATCGTGGAGAAGATCAACACGACAACCAAGTGAGAGCCATGTGAGTGAAGTGTAGGCTATCGAAGATGTTGAGGGCGAATAAAGTAAACACCATCGCTTACTTGATCAAAGGAGTACCATTAAGGCCTTTGGAGAGTGTCATACCAGAGGTGGCTTGGAGTGAGAAGGAGATTGATCTAACTCATCTTCGTGTGTTTTGATTGTGGGCCATTTGTTCATGTTGATACAGATGAGAAGAGAAAGTAAGATGCCGAGCCTATGGAGAAGGACGAGGAGAGCTTTGCTGACAATATGGGTTCTAGCAGTGAGATGGTCGAGAGAGATATCTCGAACTCGGGTCGGAGTAAGAATGTACTGAATGGCCAGGAGGCCAGTGAGGAGAAGATGAAACCAAGTTTCCCACCGCCAGTGGTTTCACAACGGAGTTCTATGAGTGAAGGTAGTTCATCGCAGTACTTCTCGCCTGCCAACTACTATATCTTATCGATAGGTGGTGAGCCAGGAGATTATACAAAGGCACAGCGGAGTGAGCCTTTGCGTGAGAAGATGCTTGCAAAGAGTGAGAGATGGAGTCCTTGAGTGCCAATGAGACTTGAGAACTAGTCAAACTCCATAGTGGCAAGGCATGGCATAATCGGGAGGCTAGAAAAGTTAGCATGGCAAAGGAGAACGAGTGTTGCAAGGAGAGAGCTCGGAAGTGGAAGACTTCAGGTGCTTTCACAGGTGGTCTTGTAAGATATGCAAAGAAGCGTACAAGACCAGTGATAGCGGATCTAATGGAAGTTTCGAGAAGGCTTATGAGAAATCCTGAAAAGTAACGTGAGAAGACAAAGAAGTGGGTGCCCGTCCACTTGACAAGCCTTATAAAGGAAGGCCTAAGTGCCGATTGGGACGAAGGTCACCTAGTGACTGGTGGATCGTGTGGAGGTTAGTCTCCAGGTGGGAGATTATTTGGTATGGAGCTTGAGTACGAGTGAAGTATTCGGGTGGCTTGAATGAAGAGTCGTGAGTATGGTCTGAGAGTTGATCGATTAGGTTCAGAGTCTGGGGATACTCAGAGAATCAATCGAGTCAAGAGTCGAGTGAAGACGTTGAGGACATTCGAGGGTTATGTGGCTCGAGTAAAGAGCCTTGAGGTTGATCGGGGTGGTGATCAGGTTCAAGAGGCAAAGTCGAGTGAAGACAAAGCGGAGCGGGGAAAGTGATGGTTTGGAGTGCCTGGCAGGCGCCAGTGGGTACTTGCGGGCGCAAGTACACTGGCGATCACCAGTACCCCAATCCAGGGAATTCTGCGTGAGGCCACTGGCGATCGCCAGTCGGGTTCAAAAAATTGCCAAACTTGGAATAAAATATCCCTCCCGATCTCCAAATAGTTACCTAGATTGTGGGCACTATAAATACCCATTGTTAGCCTCCAAGAAGGGTTAGTAAAGAGTTGTTTACTTCTCCAAAGAGAAAGAAAGAAGAAGGAAGAAGGAGAAAGACTCTCAAAGTGAAGGAGAGGCCAAATGCCTTCTCCTCCAAGTGAAGGAGGAGAAGGAGAAGAAGAAGTGTGCCCCAAAGGCACCTAACCCAAGTGAAGGATTGCCTCCGAGTGAAGGAAAAGATGGAAGACCCAAGAAGAAGGGTTGCCTCCAAGTGAAGGAGGAGAAGGAAGAAGATCCAAGAAGAAGGATTGCCTCTAAGTGAAGGAGGAGGAGAAGAAGAGCTCCAAGTGAAGGGCAAACCCAAGAAGAAGGGTTAGCCACTCTGAGTGAAGGAGGTGGTGCTCTCCGAGTGAAGGAGAGTTGTCCGAAGTGTGGATAGAGCCCGAGTGAAGGACCTTGCCAAGAGAAGGGTTAGCCACTCCGAGTGAAAGAGATGGTGCTCTCTGAGTGAAGGAGAGTTTTTTCAAAAAGTGGGTAGAGCCCAAGCCTAGAGTTTTGCCAAGAGTGAGAGCTCCCAAGAGTGTGGGTAGCCTATAGTGAGAAGAGGAGGAGAGAGTGAGCCGAGTGAAGGCATCCATTGTTGTGAGAACGAGTGAAGCTTGAGCGTGATATAGTAGAATCTCTCCTGGCTTGGAAGCCCCTGGATGTAGATCGTTGTGGATCAAACTGGGTAATCAAATTTTTGTGTCCCTCCTTGTGCTTTGTGCGTTGTGCTTCTCGTGGTTATCGTGGTTTGCTCATTTGTATTTTCCTTTGCGTTGTTTAGGTCCACGGGAAGTGGGTAATTTTTTCAACACTAGCTGTAGTCTGACCTTCATCCATAGTCCACCTCAAGTACCCTCTACCCCTCTGAACTCAGGGCGGTGGTAGGCGGCTGGGTACGGTGTCGGCGTGGATGGTCCGGCTATCGCAGCGCGAGCGTGGAGATGACCGGTCAATGTTTGGGAAAGGCGCTGGCGGTACTTCGGCTCCGGCAAGCGGATGGGTTACAGTGGCGGGGAAGACATGCTTGGAGGCATGAAAGAAATTCCGAAGAGATCAACCGACAATTCCGAGAAGAGAGAAAAAAAAAAGAAACTTCTACGAAATTGTAAAACTAAATTTAAATTTTTTATGGGAGTTGGTCTAAAACAATTGAATTCTTTTAAAAAGTTATTCTGTTATTGAGTTGAAACTTATAAATGAAATAGTATTTTTGACAAAATCACATTTAAATAGAATTTGACATTATGAGAACTAAATTCAACATAAAAAACCTCTTCTTTCGCATTTGAACTGGTAGGTCCCAATCACTTTCACCTAAGAATGAATTGGACCTGGCGAATGGTCGGACTTGACTACGTAAAATTAGCACTAATATGCAATGATTAATTATGTAGATTGATTCCCGACACAAAAACAATTATGTAGACTGATTACGATTGCAGATGGTTTACCTCGGAATCTTTCATGTAGAACTACTCTCTACATAGGCATAGAATGGTCGATCTCTCTCAGAAATGTGGAGCTTTTCCTCTCCCAAATTAGGAGCTCCCCTAAGATTTTTTTGCCCTCCCATTTCTCTGCCGCCATAAGGCAAAAATCTCCTCCAACCTCCACCCTCCTCTTCCACCATCCTCCTGTACTCCCCACCCTCCTCGACATTCCATCCCACTGCTCCTCCTCTATCCTCCATCTGCTGCCTTGGTTCGATTAAATCTATTGAGCGAAGCAGATTTCACCTCCTCCCAGCAGATCCGTCGCTGTCTCGTCTCCAACGTCTTCAGCGGCCATCTTAAGGTCTTCCTTGGCCTTCCGACGTCCTCCTCTGGTGTCCTCCTCGCCTGTCCAGTCTATCCCTTGGTCCCGCTCTGCCGCTCCGAGGACTGCCATCCCTTCGGCACGCCTGTGGTGGTTTTTCGTGGTAGCCGGGGGGTTGGTCACCATTGACCACCCCCCAGATGCCTCTGTATTTTATTTCTTTGCCTTAAGCTTTCTTACTTTCTGTGGTGTCTTTGTTTTGTGGTCATCGAGTCTCTTGCTTAATGTGCTTAACTGCTGTACTTTGCTTGTACTCGATGACTGCACTATGTCGTTCTATCTTATGTTGTTCAAACTGGTCCAACCACACCTGTTTAGTAGGTTTTTTTAATCATATTTTATTATCTTTTGATGTCGGTCTTTTGCTTGGATCGGCCTATGCATGGTCTGTTATTCATGTGGACTTCGATGTCTTTCCTGTGGTTGCAGGTGGAGAATCTTGTCTTGGTTGACTTTGGTCGATCTTGGCTCTCATTTGCATGCATCTTGTATGCATTCAAATGTCCAGGAGCTTGTCTCGTGGTTAATGGCCGTAGCTTTGTCTCGGCAGATTTTTGCCCGATCGTTTGGCTTCCTTGACTTCTCAATTGTCCATCGCTCCCCCCTGTGCCATTCTGCAACCATTGGATTAGTTATCGTCTTCTGTTTGATCTTTATCGTCTTATGTCTATGTATTTTTCTTTACTACAGTATAATCCTTTTCTAATATAGGCCTCGCACCACCTTTATCCCTAAAAAAATATAGGCATAGAATGACTGTTGTTCTTATCGGAGCTCAAAATTTACATGTCTGCCGAACTTTATGTTAGTTTTATCATATTGACCATTATTGACTCTTAAGAATCTCCGTATCCAAACCAAAACTTTAAAATAATGAGTTGGTAAATTTTCTACACTTATAAACTAACTCATCACACTTACACTAAACAATATTGTATTTTCAACAAACCCCTAGGGTTACTTAGTCCTTGCTTGGCCAACAATATTGCCTGCGATCGTCCATAACTGACGTCCTTTTCTTGAAACATATCAATCTTTGTTAAAAGCACAGTTTTGTGGTAAAAGAATGTCAACAACTAGTCGTTTAGAGTCGAATCGGGGAAGAAGCATGTACAAAGCTGCATATTCTCAATGAGCTCCATCTTTTAAGATACAATTTAACAGTCTTAAGTTCAAAACATGAAATTTATTGATTTTTATCTCATATTTCTATCTTAAATTATTGGGATAATTATATTTTATCTACATGTGGTTTCACCGTTTTCGCTTTCAGGCCGTGTGGTTTTAATTTGGTAATTCAGTCCCCGTGCTTTAAAATCTTTTACAGTGGTGGTGAAGAAGGCCAGACAATGCCATTCGTTTCAGCCGATCCCGACGAGCTCGAGTTGCTGGGTCAGGAAGCTGAAGAATCTATCGCAGAACCTGAAGAATCTATTCCCGGAGAAAAGCCGATGCTCTTCTGCATTCTCCGTCGCAGAACTCGAAGAATATGTTCCCGGAGAAGCGCAAGTTGCCGGCTTTGGGCCTTTGCTCGATGCTTGCAACTTGGGAGGAGCACGATGATGCTCTTCAAGAGGAGCTCTCGGCAGAGACATGGCAGCTTGCAATTGTTTCTGGCTTCTCTTGGGAGGAGGATGCCTCTTTTATCCTCCAAGTGATTAAAGACATGACGTTTTGGTCCTTTGATCCTCCTTGATCTTAGACTCTTTCTTGGGTGTATGCGGGGGTGGTTCTGGTCCTTTTTGGCTGTGTGGCATTAGGAACTTGTGCTAGATAGTACTTTTTTTTTCTTAGATAGGTGTCTATCTACAACTTAAGGTACCGGGTGATTATTCCGATGTAATTACTCTGTAATTACCTTTTGGTGGGTTTAATACAATTTTATTTATAAAAAAAAATCTTTTACATTACACGGTCTATGCCGGATGACGGGGATAAAAACATCCACCTGTCTTGCCGCGTAGGGAAAAACAACACTGTTTTATTGTCCACGTGGCAAGGTGACTGGGTAAGTTGTTTGACATGGTTTTTAGTGAATAATTACCCAATTGGTCCCAACTATTTTTTAATATTATTTCGAAAACCCTATATTAAGAAATCTCATTCAAGTCTCTCCTCTCTCCCAAACCCTTCACCTCCCCACGGTGATCCTCCCCTTCCCGCCACCCGAAAAGCATGACCGAGCCCGACAAGGTCCTCTCTGACTCGTCTAATTCCGCAATTCCACTAGCCACTGTGTTCGATCCGATGCCAAAGACGGGTCGGTGGAGCTCCGCAAGGTGGGGCGGACGGGTAGAGGTTGACCCTATCCCTTCCTGCCGCCGGCCGATGGAAAACGACAACCCTGAGAGCTGACTCGGCGACGCCCCGGACAGACCCGACCTCTCCCTTCCCGCCGCTCGACCTCCGGTTCACCCCTCCCCTTCCCTCGGCGACGCCCCAGCAAGGCCCAACTTCTCCGCTCTAATCCCCAGGGAGAGTTCGCCGAGAGCTCCTCCAGGGAGTCACCGAGAATCCCCCGGTCATCTTCTCCCACGCCGCCACCGAGTTGATCCACCGGGCCGGCCACTTCTACTCCAACTCGTTGGAGGAGTCACTGATTGACCTTTTTGGTTCTGGTCCTTTTTGGTGTTGAGGAGAGGGCGGCGTCGGGGAGAAGTTGAATGGGAAGAGAGAGAAAAGAAAGAGAGAGAGAGAGATAGGAGGAGAAGGAGGAGGAATTTTTGAAATTTTATAAAAATAATTTGGGATTGATTTGTTAATTAATCACTCTGCCATGTCATACACAACTTATTTAATCAGCACGCCACGTATCTTCTATGTGGTCTCAAAACGACGTCGTTTCGGGCAGGTTTAGACGGGCAGCTGCCTTGGAACTGCCCGAAAAATTGATGGTCAACCACAGGGTACTAAAATACCAATTTGAAACTACATGGTACTCCAGGCGAAATAGGTAAAACTACAAAGTACTAAAATAAACTTATCCCTTAATTAGTTAAGAGTTGCTTGAAGATCCGAGAAGAGTTGCTTGGAGATTCGTAGGAAAAAATAGTTGGGATCGATTTGATAATTATCCACTCTAAAATATGTCACAAAACTTATCCAGTCACTACGCCACGTGGACAACAAAACAACATCGTTTTTGCCTACGTGACAAGCCATGTGAGTGTTTTATCCCCGTCATCTGGAGTGGGTCATATACTATAAAAGATTTGAAAGCATAGAGATTGGATTACTAAATTGAAACCACACGGTCTAAAAACAAAATCAGTAAAACTATAAGTAAATAAAATGTACTTATCCCTAAATTATTAGAGTAAAAAATTAGAGTTAAATGTTATGGCCAATTTATCGAAACGTAGTTGTACAGAATACCAGACTTTCTTGGCCGGGCGTTTTGGCTACTTGGCAGCCAACGTTGAGTCAGTCCAGGAATTGAACTAAGCTTTGGTTTCTCAAATTATGCATATATACTACGGCGCTAATTAATTAAATAGGGAAAATTACTCTGTAGTCCTTCGGGCTTGCTTTATATACTAAAAAGTCCTCCGTGTTTGAAAATTACACGCCGACGTCCCTATAGTTTGCTTTTATTATACTTTCGGGTCCCTAAATTGATTTTTTTTGTCATAAAAATGACAAAAATACCCTTAGAACAAAAACAAAAAATTGCCTACGTAATATTTTCTTCTACCCCGTGAAAAACAACTTTTTTTGTCCATAGATAAAAAAACCCATCCTTTATCTAAAACCTTACCTGTAAATATACCCACTTTCAATCCTTCTTCTCTTCTTCGTTTCCATTAAAAATTGCGGTCGTTCTCTTTCCAAAGAAGGCGTACCTACAATCAATCGCAGCCAATCCGGGCCATGGACATTCTTGAGGGCGTGCGTTGGGTCCACGATGGCATCGTCCAGGAGTGAGCTCGACGGAGGGAAGGTGTTCGGGAGGGAGGTCGACAAAGGGGAGGTGTTTGGGAGGGAGCTCGACGGTCGGAAGAGGAAGGGAGCTCAACGGTGAGGGAGGGAGCTCGATGATGGAGGGGAGGTGTTCTGGCCATTGTTGTTGTTGTTGTGGCTCCTAGCGGCAGCGCGAGACAGAGAGGAGGTGTTCGAGCTCCGTTTACAGCGGGGGTTTCAAGGTGGAGACCTCCGGGATCCCTTTCACTCTCATTTTGAACAAGTCCGAGCTCGTCGATGATCATGTTTTTTTTGGTGTTTGGCTCATTGGATATGTGTTGAGAGGAAGAAGAATAGATGATGTCAGCGGTTTTTTTTATTTTTTGATCTAGGGGTATTTTGGTCATTTTATTGACAAAATAAAAAAAATGAGCTGCTAACGTGCGACAGGGACCCGGAAGTATAATAAAATCAAACAAGAGAGACGTCGGAGTGTATTTTGCAAACAGGGGGGATTTTTGAGTATATCTAAGCAAACTCGAGGAGCTACAGAGTAATTTTTCCAATTAAATAAGGTTGCACCTATTCATTTCGAACAAGTATTTTATTCATGTTATTTCACTATATTTTTTCGTAAATTAATTGCCTATGTTTTATCAAATAACGGAACCACACATTCAAATATGAATGGCTGTATTATAAAATATTTAGTCTATTTAATAAAATAGTTTTTGAAATGGTAAACTTTTTCATTACAAAAAAAAAAATGACACCTGAAGATTACACCATATTTAATAAAAAAGTTGAGCTCGTAAATTAGTTCAGCAAATTATATTGAAAGTTCCCAATCCTGACGCCTATTTATACCATCTAAATCTTAATCTCAATTACATCCATCAATAATCAGTAGAACTATCTAATTCTAGAACCATGTTCTCTAAGGTTATAACCTTCCTACTCGTAGTTGCCCTAGCCCTAACACTTTCTGTCCAAGCATCGCCCCAAGACTATGCCAATGCCCACAACGCCGCCGGCAGCGCAGTCGGCGTTGGGTAGGATCAAATGGAACGACAAGGTCGCAGCCTACGCGCGCAAGTACGCCAACAAGCACGTGGGAGACTGCAAGCTCGTCCATTCCAGCGCCCGTACGGAGAGAACCTCGGATGGAGCAGTGTCGACATGTCAGCGGCCTCGGCGGTGAAGATGTGGGTGAATGAGAAGGCCAACTACCAACTACCATTACAGCTCCAATTCCTGTGACGGCTTCGGTCCGGCTAGGGTGTGGCGGAAGTCGGTCCGGCTAGGGTGCGCCGAGGTGAGATGTGGCGCCGGAGGAACTTTCATCACTGGTAACTATGATCCTCCGGGGCAACTATATTGGGCAGAAACCTTATTAATTAAATAAATCATGCTGGTGGTGCATGGAAAATAATAAGCGCGAGATCGAACTTATTATTATGAAAATAATAATAGGTAACGCGCATGTATTGAGTAAATAATATATGCATGAATTTTACAGAAACCATTTGATGTTATAGTGTGGTAAGCTTATTTACGTAAAAATTCTATTAATATCACGCAATTTTGAATTATTGAAATTCTAACATGGTATCAAGTTAATTTTATACTACCATTATCTTCACTCGAATGATATAAGATACCCTTTATTGATGAATACTATAAAAAATCTCACTTGTATCATACCGATTTTTAAAACTATTTAGGTTTTTCTTTTAGTAGGTAAATTATGCATGTCACTCGACGAGGTAGATTAAAATGGTATCGAAAAAGAAGGTTAAGGGTAAAAGTAATAATAAAAGAAAGTTAGATAGGCACATAAACGTCGAAAGAGTCTAATCAAATTAAAGTAATAAAATAAAGAAAGTCAGATATTAAGCCATGTAGTGATATGATTTTCTTTTATCACATGAAAAAAATTTCAACAAGATATTTATGAAACAATAAACTACTCCTTTTTTTAAATTAACACGAGTTTACTGGAAATGAATTGGAGTCGGTTTAGTGATTTCAAAATTTCGCTGGACAGTTTAAAAAAGCCCAAAACATAAATATTGTTCCCCGGTTAGCTAATAGCCTTACTCGGCCCATAAGTAAAAACACAATAAGTCCAAGCCCAAAACATAACAGGCTTTATAAAGTTCGAACAACAAACACCAAACGCTTCTTTTCATTCATCATTTCTATTTTTTTGTGTGCAGGAGATTCATTCATAATTCGTAGTTAGATCAACTCCTACGCAAAACAACAGTTTTTTATAGAATCCAAATCTGTCATCATTTGATTTCGATCAATTCCTATCGATATTCGAAGACATATTTCAAGATTGCAGTGGACAGATCAGGCATTAAAGAATATCATTACAATTTATAGTACAACATAGTACATACTAAACTCCAGATTTCACATGATTAACCAGTTATTACTTGTTGTATTTACACCATTATATAAAATTATTTAATATTGTTGCGCCATTCCCATCTAATTCATTCAGCATCCGACTAATTGATAGTCAATTGTGATGCATTATGAAAAATGGAAGATCAAAGTGCAGGCGTAATTGCAATTGCTAGAAATTATTTAGGTCATATTGTTAGTATTCAAAACCTTTTGATTCAAAAAAAGTCGCCATCGGAAGCGAAAATCAAAGCAATACATGTGCTTTGGAGCAATGTTTTCAAAACTGAGGTCCGACCGGTGGTCTGACCGGTCAGACTGCTATCCAGGACAAAATCCGGGTCAAGTTTTGCATAAAACCCAGCCATCGGTTCGACCAGTAAAAATCCGGTCGGAAAGCCCGGTCAAGTACTTTTGGGTGAACCGGTTCGCCCGGATTAGAAAAATTAGTATTTATTTTTTACATTTTATCGAATTTAATTTAGAAATAAAATATCAAATTCTAAGCTCGGAGCGTGTACATCACTTTTGGATAATAACAAACTTATTTATTTAATAATTCTCGATAATATGTTAAATAAGTCAAATAAATTGGACTAATATGTCAAACTAAAAAACTTGTATAATCATCTTCTTTTATTTCTATACTTGTTAAATTGATATTTGAAGATTTTATTTGGATAAATTGTATAACAAAGTTGCTAAATATTTAAATTTATTTGGTATTTTATTTTTTAATGCTAAATTAAATTTAGTAAACCCTATTTTATAATATTAATATTAAAATATAAGTACTGGTCAGACCAACAGTCCAACCAGTCAGATCGGGTGAACCAAAAATTTTGAAGATTCCGGTTCCCCTTTCGGGTCGATTTTAAAAACAGCTTTGGAGCAGGTTACAACCTACAAGCAACTACAACAACATGGAGGTTCGAATTCTCTCGGATTGCAATACCGCAGTACATCAACGGAAGCAACAATTCAATTGAACGGCAAGTTAAAAATGAAGCTAATTTAGATAAATTTGAAGTAAACTTAGATATTCTTTGAGATCGACGAATGAAGTAAATAATTAGATAGCGACAATGATTATACCCATACTAATGTATGTCCAATTGGTTACGGCATTCTTCACCAAAAAAAAAAATTGGTTACGGCATTGACCCTCCAATTAGATTGACAATAGTCTAGGTGTTTGTTTTTCATGTAGACTAGTCGTATTGTGCCATTTCCAATTAACTCATTCAGCCTCCGACTTTAAGAGAGAAAAAAAAACAGGACCGAAAGTTCAATCCACCGATGGCTTAGGTGATTGGGAAAATAAACTATTCAACAAGATATCATTCCATTTCCGGGAGTATTTTCCTCCCTTGATTGCGGCGCATAATACAAACAATGACTTGGTGAAAGTTCAAACCATTAAATTCTCACAGAATTTCTCGAGTTTGAGATTGATTGGTGACATTCACCGGATACAAAATGCTATTCAGATGAATATATGCAAAGAGACAACAGACAAATTCAAAGAAGATCGTGAAGGTAGAAAATTCATTATTAACTTTTTTTAGAAGGTTGGCGCAAAACTTATGTTAAGATAAATGGTTTACAATACATAAAGAAATACAACTAAGGGAGAGGAAAATATCTCTTGAGTTCATTATTAACTGATCAGAGCATTTTTCTAATTGAATCAAAGATTTTCGGTTCGAATTATGTGAAGATATATGAATATTGGTACGAGAGTTTTGTTATCTTTGTAGAACATACTGTCTTTTTTTCAAAATCCATGGGTTAGTGATTATCGAATATTGGATATTTCTGAAGATGAAATTGTGCTACCGTTGGACCCGCTGAATGTTAAACTTGACTTGCTAAAAAAGCATTGTCATTCAACTTTTAATTATACGGATTTTGCGCATGCCGCAATGTTACCTACGAGTCATGGCACACAACTTCTATACAGGCACCGGATGACCGTAATTTACTCCTCTACAGATGGCAGGACACATGAAAAAGTAACAAAAGGTTAAAAATAAAGGTTAAAGTATAATTTAGTTGTGGTTTTGGACACACTATTATCTTATGATTTTAAATTTTCTAACTAGTTGGTAAAGATTTTATCTTTTTAAGAGCAAAGTGACGTAGAGTTGAGATCACCTACCAAAAAGAAGTGAAGGACTAGAACCAGATATTGCTAATAAAGATGTCAGTCGAGAGATATTGAACCACACACGAAGTGCGACTCTACAAAGACTTTCTTAACAGAGTCAACTGTAAATGTACGAATCTTCCCCACGCAGAATCAGTAGCATGTAACCAATACATAACACATACATCAAATAGATCAAAACAAGAGCAAACTAAACTAGGCAAATTAAATAGAACATAAACTAGATAGACAAAGGCTAACATCAAGCAACAGAGAGGTGTGCCACCTCTGTTTGCGCAGCAAGAAATGTAATGCAACAACACAGAGGTTAAAACAAAGGCATAAACTAAGACAAGTGAATATAAAGACAGAAGTCAACATGCACTGTAGGAGGGTGAGGTCTACGGTGACCAACCCCTCCTGCCTTCAGGTGTGGGCGACTCTGACTTTTTGGGGAAGAGAGCCAGGACCCGGGGTCTGTAGACGAGAACGAGACGGAAGCCCTCAGAGTCGGCGTGGCTGTGGTCTAGAGCAAAAAAAAGAAGAAGGGTAAAACAAAACCTATGCGACGAGTCCTGGTTGAGTTGCGGTCGGGACGAGGCCTAGATAGGAGGGGTACGAGGTGGCAGTCAACTACTGAGAGAGGGGCGACAAATGAGCGACAAGCCTCAGAATCTGAGTTAGAGGGGCGACAAATGAGCGACAAGCCTCAGAATCTGAGTTAGAGGGCCGACAAATGAGCGGTGAGGCTGAGAATCCGATTTAGAGGACCTACCAGGCAGGTCTAATGCAACACACTGAGGTACCAGACTAAATGGGAGAAAGAGTTGACCGATAGAGGGAAAGTCGTGGGTCTGGGAAGAGTGGGCGTTGGAGGATATGACTGAGAGGTAGTGGATGGAATGGGTGAGCTGAGATGGCCTACAATAAAGGTAGAGGCGGCGATTTTTAGGTTTGTTGATAATACCTAGGAATTGCTCCAACTAAGGGAGAGAGAGGGCTCTTTTTTTTATATAGAAAAAGAGGGTTTTTTTTAATTGATCACTTAGTCTAATAAAATTTTTATCCGATTGACAACTAATTGACACCCGCGAATCTTAACTATCCTATGTATATGCCAAGGATCTTTTGATCTTATATCTTCCCAGGCTTCTTGCTTGAGAATGTGTTAACTATCGCTTCCTAAACCAAAAGATTCTTGGCACGCCTGTTCCATAATTTAAAATTTGACATTTTGTTGAACTTCGTACAAAAATCAACCATTTTTTCCAAAAGCTCAGATACCAATTTCTTAAGAAACAACCACCTTTCAGGTATATATGCGGAATGGAATTAGTTATGGTATACGCAAGAAAATAAGAACATAAGAGAGTTTTGTGGTTTGACAAATTGCTTACATCTACAAGAAGAGAAAGAAGTATTAGTTTTGTTGTGTGAGTCTTACACTAGAGTTAGAAAAACCTCATGAATTTAACTAATCCAAATACAACCTCAAAATTTCTTAAAAGTCATCTAGGAGTCTAAAATAAAATCGTTCATAATACAGATTTCTTCAAACCATGCGGACATTGGCGAGCATCAGATCTCTTGATTTTTAAGTTTTCAACATGCCCATTGTCAAAGCCAAGACAAAAACTAAGTAACTCCTAACCCCCATCTTCTATTTATAAAAGGTATTCACAATTAGGTATACAATAGAAAACCTAATTAACACGGTGTTCTAATTCTGTTAGAATTTGGGACCGATTCTAACAAATCTTCATCTTGAATTAAATTACAAAATCAGTCGTCTTCACATGCTTGCACATCTCATCTTCTACTCGAATCATCTTCGCATGTGCCTCTTCATAAATAACATACTAAATCATGAATACAGCACCATCCATTTCAAATAGGAAACTCCACCTCAAATTATAATCTTCTGCAACAAACATCATCTAAAAGTATACTCACTTAGGTCTTCAAATACGAAGAACCATTATGATCTGAGAAAATATGTATGGCACAAAAATTAAAGTCCATTGAAAGTCCATGTGTTCACATCTAAAGGCAGCTTCATTCCCGGGAGTTACAATACAACCAGTACTTCTCACGAGTACAGTTTACTCATTGGGTAACTCTCAATCAAAGCAACCTTGCTTAATAATGCCAAACACTCATATTTTCTCAAGCTACTTAGTAGACCTCCACCTCCTCCACGAGAAACCTCCACTTTTATTTTGACACCGACCTATTTTAGTCAAGGCCAGTAGACGAGGAATTAGCTATCAGACTTTAGATCACCTCACATGAACACCTTTTCAAGCTGGACACCAATCTTGGAGTTTACGTCACCGCCATGTGAACATCAAAAACCAAGTGCAATTATTGAACCTCACTACATCATTATTATGGACAACAATGAGATACATTGTAAAAATGCGAGTTAAACAAAAAACACACATTTGTACCAAATATGCACCATTGTCGTCACGTAACGTGTCCAAACAATGCTCAAGATCTTCACAGATTGCACATCTTAGTCTAACATGATACAACAACTCTATGACTGATCAACTTATATGAAAGTTATCACAACTCTCAACTACAAAAACTAACGACATAGGTCTATATATATAAGAGAAACTATCGAACCCGAGCCCGAGTCAGAGACCCAATGATTTTATCATTATTTTACATTAATTTATCACTTAAACAACAATTTGATATTAATTGAAAATTTTATCAAATTTTATCACTTCGAAGACCCATATCACTTCAAATAATTTTATCATTATTTTACATTAATTTATCATAATAATGTTATTGCGGTTCCAATAATTAACGTAGTTCGTCATTATTTTGTTGTAATTCCATCATTTAGTGTATGTAGTTCGTGAATAAAGAAAATGGACTCCTCATAGTCAATTTGAAGCTCCGAAAATATGATGCACTCAAGTTTGTTATAATTTTTGTATTCAATTTTAATGTAGTGGGTAGGACAAAATGGACTCTTGTAATGTCATGTTAGAATCTTAATATCAAAATCATATATAAAGCTAGGCGAAACCTAATTATTAAATATTAGACCAATTACTTTATTGTAAGAAAATTAAATTCATACTCCAATACAAAAAATGGATATTTTCAAACTTGTATGACGTGGTATTTTGAACAATGATGAAACTAGTAATCATTCTAACTACTACTTAAAAAAGGTAATGATCAACTTAGGAAATCTACGATGTCAAATCACAAATCATCACCAATCGTGTATTACTAGAAACCAATAGGAAATACTAAACAACTTGAACCTAAATAATGGATATGTCCGAAGACCAGATTGATTCGACAAAAAAATTAGCCAAATTAACCCTCACATTTCACAACCAATGGTGAGGAAGGAAAATACTTCATTTAGGTCTCTACATTCTATAAAAGTTGTAGACACCAACTGCACAAGAAGTATCATGGACAAAATCCACATTTTAGATAAAAATCACAAATCTAACTTCCTTTAGTTTTTTTTTCATCCAAGTGATCCTTGCAAAAGGGTTGGATTCAGTGTTGCTAGGTCCACAGTAGTAAGATTCATACAACGTGGACCAGCCCACACACGCGATGATAATTTTGTAAATATCAAAAATTACACATGGACAATTTGGAAACATTCATGCTACTAACAATGGTACACCATGCGAATAACAATGGTACAACATGCGGTTAAAAATGGTACATCATAGAGAAACAAGGTACGTCATGGGATGAAAATGGTACACCTTGCTGATAACAATGATACACATTGCTATTTAACTAAATTTTGTTAAGGTTTGAATTTTTTATCATCTGTTCGATCAATTGCCTAGTAAAACCATTAAAAAAATCCAAGCAATTAACCGTGTATTTTTTATACTATTGATCATGGTTCAATTTATGTTATCATTGAGAAAAAAAAGAAATTTAAGTAGCCCTGATCTAGTACACCATGCAGCTAATAATGATACAACATAAGGGTAACAATGGTACAACATACAGCTAATATTGAAACAACATTCAACTAAAAATGCTACACTATACGGCACATAATGGTACACCATTTTATGCGACAACAATATTGCACGTGCATCAAGAGAGGAAGAGGAGGAAGGAGGTGGACACAGGAGGGAGGGAGGAAAGGAAGGTTAGTGGAGGAGGGAGAAGTTGAGAAGAGGAGGGAGGAGGAGGAGAAAGGAGGAGGAGGGAGAGAGGAGGAAGGAGGAGGGAGGGAGGCTGGAGGAAGGAGGAGGAGGGAGACTGGAGGAAGGAGGAAGAGTATAAGGAAGGAGGAATTAGGAGGAAGGATAGGGGAGGAGGAGGAGGGAGGGAGAAGGAAGAAGGAGGGGTGAAAATCCAAAAATATTCTTCATTCAAACTCTAGTTGATCTCCACCATCATATTTGCCACACGCGCAACACATACCCAATCAGCAAGTCCATAATTATACCCGAATGGTGCTACCCACTTTATACTAGCATCACCAAATCTAACCTCGTATAAAAGGCATGCCACAAATTAAACTTATGTAAAATTTTAAACATGTCTTGCATTTTATACATCTTGATTATCTGGGTGTATGTTATTTTAAAAGACAAATTACTCTCGGATCCCTGGTCTATGTCATAATCAATAGTTTGGTTCCTGCTATTCCAAAAAATATTTTTTCCCTCACTCTTTGTTTAAATGTAGGTATTTGGTCCTTGGCTAATGTCGAAGCAATTAGTTAATTAATTCATGAAAGAGACACAAAGCCAGATGCACGCAAGAACACCCGATAAAGCCAATAATTAGACCAAGGAAAGAAAAATAGAAAACAAACCCAACCACTATGGTACATGGTGTTTGCTGCTACTTGTTGGAGTGTTTGGAAGGTTCAGAACTACAACGTCTTCGATGGGGAATGCTTTGATCACGGAAAGCTGCTGTTTCTCATTTTTAGGCATCTCTCTGAATGGGTTTATTGGTGTGGTCTTTCAAACAAAATGAAATCGCAGGATGTCTTGTTGTTCTTAACTTCCAGGGCGTTGTTGTAGTCTTATTTCTGCACTTTTTTTTGAAGAATAAAAGCTAGAACTTCTCATTAGTCAAAAGTGTCAAACAAGAGTAGCTCCTCCAATGCCACAGGAGGGTCAGAGGTTACATCGACAAGATTTAGGCCAACTCTAGCAAATTTTGCAATCTACTGATTTAATCATGATTTTCCTACGCGCGGCAGAAAGTAACTTATTTTTCCAAGATTGAGACCTAGACCACATGGCATTGTAGATATAACTAATGGCATTACTTTTTGACCTACCCTAAAAAGAGGGGAGGCCCAAATATCTATCAGAATCAGCCATAGGATGCATACCAAGGATGTCAAGAATCAAAATCTGAGCATTAAGGTTTAAACCACTATTAAACTTAACACTAGACTTATCAAAATTAATCGCTTGCCCAGAATGGGCAACAAAGGAATCAAGCAGATTCTTAAAGGCCATGGATTTTTTGACGTTAGCTTCACCAACCAACAAAGTATCATATGCAAACATAATGTTAGTAAGGATAGGGCTGGTACTAATTTGTAAGCCGCGAATCTGCCCCATGTTCTCCCAACCATTAATGTAGTGACCAAGAGAATCAGCTATAAATAAGAACAAGGAGGGAGAGAGTGGATCACCTTGACGGATTCTCCTGGAGGGGGAAAACCAATCCAGGGGAGACCCATTTATTAGTATTGAATAGGACACACTCGTAATGTAGCTAATAGTACATCTAATCCACTTGAGTGAAAAGCCGAGTGCTGTCATGACCTTCTCCAACTCTAGCAGATTTTGCAATCCACTAATTTAATCATCGATTTAATCATGATTTCCCTACGCGCGGTAGAAAGTAACTTATTTTTCCAAGATTGAGACCTAGACCACATGGCATTGTAGATATAACTAATGGCATTACTTTTTGACTACCCCAAAAAGAGGGGAGGCCCAAATATCTATCAGAATCAGCCATAGGATACATACCAAGGATGTCAAGAATCAAAATCTGAGCATTAAGGTTTAAATCAATATTAAACTTAACACTAGACTTATCAAAATTAATCGCTTGCCTCGAATGGGCAACAAAGGAATCAAGCAGATTCTTAAAGGCCATGGCTTCTCTGACGTTAGCTTTACCAACCAACAAAGTATCATCTGCAAACATAATATTAGTAAGGATAGGGCTGGTACTTCTGATTTGTAAGCTGCGAATCTGCCCTATGTTCTTCCAACCATTAATGTAGTGACCAAGAGAATCACCTATAAATAAGAACAAGAAGGGAGAGAGTGGATCGCCTTGACGGATTCTCCTGAGAGGGGGAAAACCAATCAAGGGGAGACCCATTTACCAGTATTGAATAGGACACACTCGTAATGTAGCTCATAGTGCATCTAATCCATTGAGTGAAAAGCCGAGTGCTGTCTTGACCTTCTCCAAGAAGCTCTAGTTAACCATATCGAAAGCCTTCCTCAAATCTAACTTAATTGCCATTAATCCCTTGACCTTCTGCTTACCTGATCTAAGATGATGAAAAACCTCATTAGCAATCAAAATGTTATCTTGAGTGCACCGTTCCTTGACGAAGGTGTTCTATGCATTCAAGATAACAGAGGGTATCCAAGGTTTAATCCTATTTGCAAGGACCTTAGAGTATACCTTATACGCATAATTGCATAGACTAAAAGGTCTAAAATGAGAAACGGATTCAGGCTTATCATTCTTTGAGACCAGGACAATATAAGTCTTATTCATTGCGTTAGGAACAACCTCATCAGAGTACCAAGTTTTTATCATATGAGTTAAATTAGGGCCAATAGTACTCCAATATCTATGATAGAAAAGACCTGGAAGGCCATCTGGACCCGGGTATTTGGAGCCACCATCTGAAAAACTGCTTCTTTAATTTCATCAGAGGGGATAGGCTGGGTGATAGCATCTCTCATCTGCTAGGATACAAGGGCTTGAATGAATCCCAGCGGCTCGCTAGGCTCTTCAGTGCTCCCAGCAGAGTAGATCTCTTTGAAGAACGACTAAATTTCTTCATTTATTTGGCTCTGTTCTTCGATCCACTCACCCCTCGAGTTCTTGATCTTCAGGATTTCGTTCTTTTGCCTACGCTGGGTAGTGGAAGCGTAAAAAAACTTAGCATTCAAGTCCCCATAGTTCAACCAACCCACCCTGGATCTTTGATGCCACGCTATCTCTTTCTGCTTGTAGAGAAGGCTAAGCTCTTGCTTGACACGCTTTTCTTCTGCCAACAAAGTGGGGCTTGGCGGGGCCCTTTGCATGGCAACCAGCCTATCAGTCTTTTGACTGATCAAAACTTTACAGGCCTGTAGCTTAGAAGCACAGATCGCGGAGTGCTGCCCAAATTGGTAAGAGGGGCTGCCATGAACATTAACTTTCCAACTAGCAGAGATTATTGACTCACATGACTCCTCATTTGACCACCAATCTTCAAAACGAAAGAGGACCTTCCTCTTTCCCCTCTGGACACAAGTATCCAGTAAAATATAGGCATGATCCAAAGCAAAGATCTCACCATTTATTACCTGAGCATGAGGAAAATACTCGCTCCAACTGAGATTAGCCAGAGCTCGGTCCAGCCTCTCCCACGTCCTCATCTCAGCTTATTGGTTATTACACCAAGTGAACCTATTCCCTTTGAAGCCGAGATCCAAAAGATTGCAGACATCCAAGAACTCTTGCAGAGGCCCCATCTGGGCCCAAGTTGCACCCTAAAGCCCCAACTTATCTTCAGGGCAACTCAAAACATTCAAATCCCCAATGTATAAGTGAGGGTACTGGGAAGCACCGTGAAGGCATTCCATCCCTTCCCAGAACCAATTTCTCCTGGCTGAAGTAGGTTCTCCATAGGTAAAGGTAGCACCCTACTCAACACCAGAGCTTCTCTCACCAATAATTGCATCAATGAAATTAGGACAAGAGGCGTTAACATAAACATTTACCCTGTTATTCCACCACAGGGCAAGACCGCCACCAATCCCAACTCTCTCTTCATACCAACATTCAGTAAACTGACAGTAACTTCTCAAATTTTCCAACTTTGAACTCTCTTGACATGTCTCCATAAGAAATATAATACACGGTCTATGTTTCGCGATGAGTCCCTTAAGGACTCCAACTGCCAAGGCCTAACCAAGGCCCTGGAAGTTCCAGGAGAGGATGATCATGGACTCTGGGGTGGCTTCTGGGCAGCCACCCTTGAAAAAACATGGATACTCTGGGGTTCTACAATAGCAATGCTTCCACCTTCCACCACTTTGGCCTCCATCGCAGCATCAGTAAAGAGTGAGACCTTTTTTTTATTCCCTTTCCCCTTCTAGACCCAGGACCAACTGCAGGACCTTTTCCCTTTTCCGGATCCCTCACTGAATTTTAACGAGTACCTTTCTTGCAGACCCCGACGAGTTGGGACGGACCAGAGCAGCTTTGTTCCTCTTCACGATTCTTCCATTCGACAAAGGGAGCCATCCTTCCACCATCGAGGGCTCATCACAACCCTTCCTTTTCTTGTTTCTAGTACCTACAGCTAAAGGGGTCGATGGCTTAGAGTTTGGGGATTTTGTAGACCTTCTGGTAATTTTCCTGCTTACCGAAATAGGGCTTCCATCGATAAATTGATTTCTTTCTTGTTGGGCTTTTTCCAGGCCCGCATTTTTTTCTTTCTTTGTGAACCCAGGTCGAAGTCCAGAGATGACCAGCTGGGGCCCCCGTACAGCTTCAGGCTTATCCATTACAGCTGGCTTGAGAGGAGCCTTCTTTGGCGCCACGCCCATTGAGGGAGCCTGGGACCCACCCATTAGTTCAAATTTAGCCGTTGTATTTAATTTTGATGTGACCCTCCCTGCCAGAGAAGCCAGAGGACGTCCTAACTCCTCAAAGACTTTCCTAATTTCCATCGTAACCAAATTTGAATCTTGTGCCCCGGCCACGGTTGTCATCGACGCCGACGGCTTCATAGCAGCGATCGGCGGGATAGATCCACCAACTACAATCTTAACATTCCCCTCTGGTTTGCAAATCTCCATGAGCTTGACTCCTGAGTGGGCTTTCTTTTCCATTGCCACAATAAGATCCACCATGGCTCTGTGCTTTTCCTGCAGTTCTATAAAATTAGAGGAGCTTTTTACCATAAGAACATCACCCTCAGTTGGTGAAACTGACGATGGACTTTGCATCACCGGTCTGGCATCCTTTTTGCCTTGGGCCGAGCGTTCCTCATGTGCAGATTTAGGGGGATTAGATGGGAAAGTTGGCCTCCCCATGTTAGCCTTTCTTGCCATTGGCATCTCTGCTCTAAGCCAGTTCCCGTAAGGAAACCTGTTTATGGGGAAATTCCTTAGCAACTCAACATTAATACCTTCAGCAAAGCAATTTTTGCTTGTATGACCAATACAGTCGTAATAGTAGCAAAAATTAGGGATTCTATCATAGCAGAATTCCACCTCCCTAGAAGGGAGGAAACCCCTCTTCAAGATAAACCCACTTAGGAGTGGGGTCTCCAGATCAATCTCAACCTTAAGCCTGAGGGACCCTTCCATCGATGAGCCTGCTAGATTTGATCTATTTACCGAAATCAGCTTAAGGAACTTTTCCCCCACCAACTTTGCAGTATGCCTAGACATGCAGTTAGGTGGAAGACCATTGATCTGGGGGTATTTTGTCTGTTTGGTATTACTATTCATCACGTTTTGTGAAAAAAGCATCCAATTTTAAAGTTTTGCGGGGACGGTGTCCACGTGGCACGAACACCAAAAAAAGTCAGATATTGGACCAAGATCTGACTTTTTTAGTCGGTTCTTGGTCGATAAGCCACATCCGAAATCTGTAAAGTAGATTTCGAATATGACTTATATAATGGATACCTCGTAGAGGCTTTTTTCATTCGTTTGTCCTGCCATAGAAGATTCTGCCCAAAACCAGGTAAATTAATTTACTTAAATATTTTGATATATATGTAGAGTTTGTTCATTAATTAAAAATAATTAGTATATTTTAGCTTTGAAATTATTAATTCCTCATATTTTTCAGCATGGCCATTAATAGTCGTTCTACTAAGAAAATGTTATTTGTTAAAATATAGATATGCCTACATATCTTACCTGCAAGCAATTCAATTTTTTCATTATTAATAATTTAACTGTATCTACAAAAAAATGTGTAGAGTTCATTAATTAAGAATAATTAGTATATTTTAGCTCATACGATGTACATAATTTAAGAGAATATTGAAAATAAATTGTCTATTTTTAGTGGATGTTTTAGATATACTAAATTTAGGCAAAAATTATCGTTGTTTATCAACTTTTCTCAAAACATTTTTTTTAATATTGAGAAAGAACATTGGTGGTTGACCTTGGCATATTTTTTGAGTGTGTTATCTGATTGTATAAAATTTTGTGGGTGTGCGGGTTTTATAAACTGACCAACCCCAGTGGTCCGACCGGTTCAATTAGTCAGACTAGTTAGACCAGTCAACTGGTCAGACCAATCAGACTGGTCAACTAGTTGGACTGGTCAACCTGGTCGGACCGATCAGCCCCGTCAGACCGGCCAGAGTGTGTTTTCTTGGTAAATTTTAATTGGTCCGACCGGTCTGATTAGTCTAACCAATCTGACCGAAACGACCAGTCAGATTGTGATTTTTTTCTTGGTAAATTTTGGATGGTCAAGTACAAAAAGTGACCACCCTTCTAGTCCGACTAAATTTCATCTGGTTCTTAAGGTGGTCTCGAACCAAAAAATTGATGGAGAAGAATGTATGTTTATATGATATTTTTTTAAATATAAATTATGTTTTGTTCGGGTAATATAGAATTGCATACTGTTTTCTTTTGTTGTAGTCTTCATAATAGCTAACCGGGTTATAAGAATAAAGTTGAAATACGATGGAGTAATTTTCAACAACAATGAAACCGGTTTTGATTACCAAGGTGGTGGAAAAGAGAAGTTGAAGTTTCATGCATCATTTGTTAGATACAATATCTTGCGGAAAAAGTAAACGAAAAGATCCCAATAGGTCCAAATGAAGAATTTAGGCCATTGATATTTAGATGTCCATTTGGAAGAGGACAATTTGGTCCAATGTTTATTAACGATGATGAAGATGTTAGGATAATGCTGCAGACCATGATTAACTTCTTTGGACCAATGGTGAAGGAGATTAAGCTTACAATCATTATGAAAAAGAGGGTTAATGATTACAACCCGTTTGTCGTTGAAGAGAGTCGGTTCTTGAGTGGTGGTGATAATTACTATGAAGCAGGTACGTCCACGGGGATGGCTATTGCTCATAAACCAATATTTGATTGGTTTGAAAATGATCCTAGAGAGACGGGTCCATATGCCACATACAATTTTGATCGTGAAGACGAAGCAGAAGATGAAGCAGAAGAAGTAGAAGACGAAGACGAAGCTGAAGAAGACAAAGATGATGAAGAAGAAGAGGAACAACAATACCGAGAACAACAATACGGTGAACTCGCTCTAACTGATCCCGGTGAACAATCATTGATGACTGTGGTCGCCTACAGAAGGCGCAGGATCATAAACAACTCAAATTCTGCTTTCATTGCACAAATTATTAAGAAACGAGTAGAGGAATAACCAAAAATTTGTGTGGCCACTTTAAGGTCAGAGATCCACGACCATATGAAGTTTAGACCATCGTATACGAAGACTTGGTGGGCAAAAGAGAAGGCGTTTCAAGATTTATGGGGGGATTGGTAAGAATCTTACAATTGCCTTCCGCAATAGTTTGCAGCATGCAAGGCAAATAATCCTGGAACTGTTGTTGAATGGGAATATTATCACACCCTCCCTGGTTGCGACCATTACATGGAAGTGCTGATGCTTGGAATAAAGATCTTTAAGCGAGTTTTCTGGAGCTTCAAGCCTTGCATTGAAGCTTTCAAACATTGCATGCCTGTCTTGGAGATTGATGGAACGTTCTTGTATGGAAAATACAAGCATGTCCTCCTGATCGCCACTGCGATTGATGGTAATAATGCTATAATTCCAATAGCATTTGCTCTGGTAGAGGGTGAGAACACGGATAGTTGGCCGTGGTTCATGAAACAAGCCTGGAAGCACGTCACGCCTGGCCGACATGGAATATGTGTTATTTCTAATCGACATGCTAGCATATTAAAGGCAATGGATACGGAGTATGGTTGGGGAGAAGACAGTGATACCGCCCATCGATATTGTCTTCGACACGTAGCAAGCAATCTTAACAAACACTTCAAAAATGACGCCATGAGGATGTCATAAAGATTGCAGGTGATATGCACAAATGTTTTGTAGTCTAAAACTATTTTACAAGTTGTTACTCCACATTTAATATTTTTACTATGTTGGTTGTAGGAATGCAAGCTCAACTATGGAAGTTGGAAGCTAACATGCGAGAAATATGGAATGTCGACCAGGAGGTGTTCAACTGGATGTATGAACAGGAATTGCCCAAGTGGAGCTTAGCGTGGGATGGCGGACGCCGATATGGTAATATGACGACGAATATTGCTGAGTGCGTAAATATGATCTTCAAAAAAGTTCGTCGTTTACCGGTGACGGCCTTGGTGGCAGAGATATTTAACAAGCTAACCGAATATTTTGAAGAGAGATCAACTAAGTGTATGAAAGAGAGCTGTACTGGCAAAATACTGATGTCGCAGAAGCTCCTAAACAGGTTGGAGCGGTGGGAGGGAAAGGCCAATGGACGCAGAGTGTGGATTTCTGACAGTACAGTTGGATCGTACGAAGTTCGCACTGGGTACGATATGAGAAGACAAAAGGGGGACAGAAAGCATGCAGTTAATCTTTCCACAGGATTTTGTGGCTGTGGCAAATTTCAGGCTTAGCACTATCCGTGCTCACATGTGATGGCATGTTGTACTCAACTTGGCATCGATTACAAGATATTTATGGATAAGTATTATCGCCTGGAAACCACACAAGCTTGCTACCAACTGAAGTTTGTTCCTCTGGACAATCCTAAATATTGGCCGTATCCTGAAGATCCAACGGTTGTAAGGCTCATTCCAGATGAAAGATTAGCGAGGGGTAGAGGACAGCCATGGAAGCACATACATCATGAAATGGATACGGTGCCTTTCGTCCGCTGTACACTCTGTAAAGCAAGGGGTCACACAAAAGCCAATTGTACTGATATAAGAGCAGTTGCAATGGCAAGAGCGGCTAAAGCAGCTAAAGCGACAGCTGTATCCGGAGGGGCTAGTACGAGTAGACGCCATCGTGGACGTTGAATTGTAATAAATTTTGAACTGAAAGGATTGTACTTTATAATATTTTGTGAAACTCTATGTGGGTTGTGTTGAGTATTATGTATTCAACTCTTAAACTTTCTTTGTAACAGTCTGAAGTTTAAGTTACTCTATCTTAGCAAAATAATGACGCATTACACTCCTGGCGACGTATTCTAGCTGATGGGTCAAAACTGTTTTTAGAAGATGAGTTTAATTATCTAATGGATCCATTGATGATGAACACGCGTGATGTTGGTCAAACAATGGTGAATGAATGGACTTATCATATTGGTCAATCAATTACCTTATGCTCAGAGGCGCAGGGAGTTGGTCTTAAGGTTGTTAGAGCAAAAGCCATTAACATGCCACGCTTTGATGCTGAATGTTTACAGAGAGCTCTTTTTCGAATAAGGGAAGAAAATAATCTTATTTAACAGCGTATCAACACATATTGGTGGATACATAGGATTAAAGAGATGATGCAATCAAGTGAACATCAGAAAGCACGACAGTGGATATATATGCTACAACATGGTACATCAGATTACGGAAATGAATTTGTTTCAGATTTGAAATGTCAGATGAAGACAATTAAGACATGCACCTTCTAGTCTTCATTAGATATGTACTCGTCAGACATGTATGCCTCATTATTAATAACTTTCTCTCTATGCATATCTGATAGCTCCTTACCTAAAGTTGCCATTTGCTTCCTCGCCAAATCTAACATATGATATCGATTTCGTCGCAACATCATTCGATTATTCTCTTGACGGATCATTATGACTGCTACTTTAACCGAATCTACATTGCTTCGTTCCACATCCAACGACCTCCTTTTCAAAATAGGCGCGGCCAACATTCGTAGACTTGCTACAAGTACTTCAGACTTGGCTGCTCAAAAAACCCACTCCCGTCGCAAGCCAGCATAATACTCTCTCCTATCTCTAAGACGTTCACGCCTATAATCATCTTTGAAATCTAGTAGTATCCACCTCTCTTCGTCCCTGCGATTCATATCAATATTTTTCTCTTTGGATTGCATATAATAACTGCATATTCAACCTCTTATTTAAAGCTATAACGCGCATCGATGTACTTTTCAGACTACACATTAGTCACGGGTGTACTATTCAGACTACATCCACTTACAGGTGTTGGTCATAGTGCTTTCATGTCAGATGTGGCAGTATTAGTCACGGGTGTACTATTAAGAATTCACCCACTCATAGGTATTTGTCATAGTGCTATCATGTCATATGTTGGTCATAGCGCAACGACATTATTGGGTGTTCTATCTTCTTCTTCTAATAACCTTATATAAAAAGTTAATTTTATGCTATAGTTATCTGAGACGTAAATTTCGGCCATGATTTTCATTTAGTCACGAGTGTTTTGTCTTCTTCTTATTTTGATACCACCCACACAACTATATTTCCTTAACATATTTTATGTATATGTTTGTTTTCATAATTTTTCAGGTGTGCCGATGAGGAGAAGTGGCAAAGAGCCAATCGCACATGATGACGAAGAGTCAATTTTATAACAAGTATTTTGTATTTGCTTGTAGATGGTTGTAGAGGTGAGCCATTTTCAGCGTGTCAGAATTGTCGCTCTTGCGACATTAAAGGTACAATTAAAATAATTTTATTAATTCTTAAATATTTGTGTTATGTAAGAAATTTTTTAAACTTTTAATATATTGCAGGATTCTACCGGCAGTATACCATAAATGACTCTACCAGTGTTGTTGAAGCTGGATGTGTGTTGTATCTTAAAAATGTGAGCATATCCTATTATTTATTTTTTTTACTCAATAGTCCCGGATAGTTGTTTACTAATTTTCTGATTCTTCAACAGGTAAAAGTTGACTCGTCCCCATACCCGAATAATAAATTATTTAGCATTACTGATGACAACGTGGTCAAAGTGTTCAAGAAAAATATGGAATCTGATAAAGATTCCCAAGAACAAACTCGTCCAGCACCATCCTCTGATGCTTGTCCTCCTCCTCCTCCAGCACCATATCCTGAGGGCCGTGGTGCCGATTTGAAGGCACTATATGGCTCAGAGCCTTTGAGTAGCTCCAACAACAAAAGAGGTTAGAGCTGCATAAAAAGGAAGCTGAAGCTAAAGCTAAATCAGCCCTTTGAAGAAAAATTATACGAGCTGAAGCAGACCGCAAAGCCAATGACATTTTCAACAATGAACCATGTACAACAGCTATTGAATTTGTTCTATCTCACGGTATTACAAAAATACTTATACTTGTTACTTACATTGATGGAGTATCTAATTTTTAAATTTTTTAGGTTTGATGTATGGAGCTAACGTTGATGGAGTATCTATTGAGGATGTAAAAAAAATCTCTGAAAGCATCACAATTCCACAGGAAACATTTGTACATATATGAAAATTTTATAATTTGCAAGTAATGTTATTGTTAACTATGAGACTTGCAGATGGTTCTGTACGTGAAAAAGAAGGAACATGTATACGACAATGGTTTTCGAGCATTTTTTCAGGTATTATAATATAATGTATTATTTGTTTCTTAATCATATTTTTTAATTATCAAAGACTTCATATCTATAAATTTATGAAGGATCCTACTGGCGAAATCACGAGGAGTTTACAAGACATTGAGCGTACCTACTGTGATAGATGTGTGTTGCTAGTGAAAATTGCACTTCTTAGTTTTGTCATGTCGTTTGTCCTTATACCGTACTTTGTTTAATGTCTTGACTACATACTTATCTAGAAAGGTATAACGTTTGAAAAGTTTCGAAAACTAAAATACAAATCATCAAAAAAAGTGAAGTTAATACAGTCGTAAAAGCATCCAACGAATGTCTAGTACAGAAGAATAAACTACTTCTTCTTCTTCCGAGGCTTCTCTTTTTGATGCTTCTCTGGGTGAGCTTTCGCCTTCTCCTTTTCCTTTCCAGGCACATTCAGGTGTCCTCCTGTAAAATATCGCACACCAGCCTCTCTAGCTCCCTGATTAGGCTAATGCCGGACCAGAGGTATTTCTTCCTCCTCCAAATCGGTTGGATCGTCAAATGAAGAGTCACCACTACTATGAGTTGAAGTAGCACGTGGCAAAGTCCTATTACAAAATATCATATAAATTTATCAAAATCAACAAATTATGTTTTCAACACAATAAAGCCATACAATCAATTCAAAATTTATAAATAAAATTCATAATTAACACACACCAAATTAAAGAGAACCAACCTCTGTGTAGGTGTCTCAAACAATTGGGATGCCTGTATACCAGACCGGGCCAAACCAAAACTGGACTGCCTGTCGGACGTATGAGCCCCAGTTTATGCTAAAGCAAAACCGGATAGCGTTTCGGACCTATGAGACCCAGTTTGGGCCCAACCAAATATATTTTCCTGGAATAATGGATGAGCAGCGGAGGGGGCGACGCCGAAACCAGATCCGGAAGGGCATAGTCCGTAAGACAAAAGCTAAATAGACCTAGCTGCCGTTGTACCGTCTCCAATGAGAACACCCCTAATAACAATATAAAAAATTTAGATAATAATGAAATCAAATTAATTGAACATATTGTAATGAAATTCATAATTAACACCACAAATTAAGAGAAATAAATACCTCTACCTAGGGGGAGTAAACAACAGGGAATGCTGCACCCCAGTATGGGCCAGACCGTAACTCGAGTGCTGGTGGGACGGCTGGGAAGCGGAGCCAGGGATGCCAAAATTCGTGTGCTGGGAGAACGGATGAGAGGCGGAGGTATCCATGCTAAGAGACGTCACTGTGTTTGCTAGAATCTGCGACCTCGACTGATAATCTTTCCAGACCATTGGCTCCACTTGATAACCATGTACGGGCTCAGGCCAGAGTATTGGTTGCCGCTTGTTGAAAAAGGTAGTTTTGCGTCTGACGACAGATACCCTCTCTGATTGAGGAAGATCGTATGTCATGTGCTCCGCCAGTACCACAGGTGGCTGGCTGTCTTGGAGACCTAGGTACCGTCTCTGCTCGCCGGCAAACCCAAGTGCAACCTGAAACAAATTCTGAATTTCTGAAATGTCTGAAGACCTGTGGCATATATGCTCAACAGCATCCGCCTACAAATAAAATCATATTATCATTAGCATTGTGGAACATCGCTATGAAAATTAAAATAGACAACATCTTTATTTAACATAGCTAAATTGACTTACACTCATGTGTAACATTGCGCTAGCAGGGCTGATGAATCGCCGAGTAATCTTCCTGTACCAATCCATATATCCATCATGATAATGGATATACGGTGATGCAGATTCTCCGTGATACACATATCTTGTCCAAAATTCCACCCAGATCTTCACATGGCCTTCATAAATAGCATTCCAATTTTGGCCAGCCTGACCCCGACCATCCACCGCACTATGTGTCGTCTCATCGATCTCAGGTCTAGCCGGAATACCCTGGAGTAATCCGAACTGTCGTAACACTCGATCAGGATAATGCCACTCCACATGCAAAAAGTATATCAACGGGATTCGTGCCAATCATAAGCCACAATCACGATGGCATATTGTCGGGAGATTGCCAAGGATCTTATCGTTATACGACATCCATACAACCTACAACAAATGCACACACTCGTAGCTCGTCCAAATGGTGATGGTGATATGTATGCAACACAGTATGATTTAAGTCAAAACTATTCATTAAAATTTAATAAATAATTTACTTACATCTGATTCTCTAAGCTCATCCAACCTGCGTCTGTAAACAGATACGGTTGTTATTTTTTCGCTGGCCGCTCTGTTAAATTTTCCACTCCACCTGCACAGTGACATAAAAATACTATGTCGAGTCTATAAGGTTAATCAGCGGCTACAGCGTATTAAGTAATAATTTGTACCTGATGTCCAGTGCTTGCCCTGGTTGTTGCACTGCCAGATTTAACAAAATCGGTCGATTTGGGATGAACTGTTCCCAAGCCCACATACATACTAGCGTCATCGCCCCGGCAATAAGTGAACGTGACGAGTTTGTGGCTCTACATAAATGGCTGTACGTGTGTGACAAACACGCACTACCCAGCTGTAAGAACCAATTGCCTCTACATTCTCTGGAAGTGGCAACCAGTATGTGTTGACCCTCGCATCACTGGACTCGGGAAAAAGAATGCATCCTATAAGTCACAATATGTTCGCTCGAACATATCATTTCACGACCTCATCACCAGCATCAATCGGGATAGTAGCAGGGTCAAAATGGTCCTCGAACTATTTAAGGGCAATTTGGTTTTTCCAAACCCTTCCAGGGGTATCCGCCGGGTTACTGGCAAATCGGCGTACGCACAACTCGTGCCAATCAGGAGGTGTCTGGAACCCTGTTACTGGGTGTCCATCGATAGGAAGCCCGAACAACACAACAACGTCCTGAAGAGTAACTGTCATCTCACCCACAGGCATATGGAACGTATGGGTCTCGGGCCGCCACCGCTCCACCATGGCTGTAACAAATGCCGTTTCGAGAATGACCCAGCCAATACACCACACATCCCAGAAACCTGCCTCCTTCATATAGGCTATAAAGGCCTCATTCTGCACATGAAACACCGCCCATTTCCGTCGGTATATCTTCAACAATGTGTCCTGATTATCGTTAATCCCTTCACGAACCTCACGGTTCCACATGTCCTGAGAACGGTACACATCCTGGTGCACTAATACCGACGTATCTAAAAGTCCTTCATTCCCTAGAAGATGTCCGTACGGCTGTGCATCCATATCTAAACAACACAATAGACATACAATTTTACTTACCAATATATTAACAAAATTAGCAAATTCAACAATGTTAAACATTGAACAATTAGAACATTAATAAAAAAATTAATTAAAATAACGTTATTATAGACCATATTACGGTCACACTATTTAACAGTCAAACCAGTCAGACCTTATTTTGGTCAACTGGTCGGACCATATTTTGGTCAAACTGGTCGGACCATATTTTGGTCAAATCAGTCGGACCATATTTCGGTCAACTTGATCGGACCATATTTCAGCCAAATCGGTTGGACCATAAATTGGTCAATCTGGTCTGATCAATTTTTTGGCCGGACTGGTCAGACTGAAATTTTGGTCGAACCATTCGGACAAAAAAAACTTTAACCAATTAACTACAAATTATAATTAACCAACATCAACAATTAACCAATAAACTATTTAACTAACATCACCAATTGACCAATTAACTAACATTCACAATTAACCAATTAAAAAATTAAAAAATTTACCTAATACGACGTCGGGCCGGAGCGAGACGGCGATGGAGAGGCGAGGCGACGAGCGGGAGCGGCAATGCGGGAGAGGCGAGGCGAGGCGGCGAGCGGGAGCGGCAGGCGAGCCGGCGATCGGAGAGGCGTGGGACGGGCAAGCGGCGAGGTGAGCCGGCGATCGGAGAGGCGAGCGACGGGTGGGCGAGCGGCGAGGCGGTGACGGGATCGAACGAGGAGGGGTGTGAGCACTGGAAAAAGTCAGATTTTGGTCTCTATTTACCGACCGAAATCTGACTTTTTTTGTTGGATCTTGTTATCTGACTTACAAAGTTGGATCTCTGTGTATTTTGGATAGGATTTTGACCAAGATCCGACTTTTTTCGTCGGATGATAGATTCGACAAAAAAAGTCGGATCTTGGTCATCCGACAAAAGAAGTCGGATCTTGGTCCAAGATCCGACTTTTTTTGGCGTCCGTGCCACATGGACACCATCCCCGCAATACTTTAAAATCGGACGCATTTTTCACAAAACGTGGTGAATAGTAACACCATTCAGACAAAAAACTCGGATCTGGAGCCAGAAAGCTAAGGAATTAAAGTTGACTTCGGACCAGTGAAGATCCAGATCCCATTCTTTCAAAATTAGCAGCAGATCAGAGATTGACCAAGGGGTGTCATCCCAGATCTTCTTCCTCGTGCAAACCCTCTGGAAGGTGAAGGATAAGAGATTTGGATCTAGTTCTTCCATCTCCACCTCGCTGTCTTTGAGCCTCCAGGACTTCAGTAGGCTTGCTTTTAACTATATGGAGTTTCAAGGGTCAGTCCACCAACAGGCGGCCAATGAGGACCAGCTCCTTCACGAACGAGTCAACGGTGGTGCTCACTGGGACACTTATATCGAGACCCAATCTTAGAGATTTTGTTTGAAGCATTAACTCCTCCAACGAGGACTGGCTTGAATCTTCAGTGGGATTGTTGCTCATGATCGATACAGAAATATATTTTTTTTGTGATTTTTTGGTGGAAAATAAGACTTCAGCAATGAAGGTTAGTTCAGGGAAGAGAAAAAGTTGCCCTAGAGAGAGAAGACATTTCGGAGAGAGAAAATTTTCTTGTTTCTGCACTTGGTGCTAAGCTACTGTGTACTTTGTGCCTTGATTGCTTTCTTTGCAATCTGACACTCTCTAGTACATATTATTTTTTGCTGAAGTCAATTTTATATACCTTTAAAAAAAAAAACCCAACCACTAATCTGGTCATCAACAACTAAACAAAGCCCATAATCTAGCGTCTCCTCCCTTAATATCTCTCCTCTCTTTTCGTTGTATATGAACCGCCGCCATCCTCTCCTCGACGGCAAAATAATTTTTTTGAATAGCAAAGACTAAACTAGTGAATTATGACATGGGCTAGGGACATGAGGATAATTTGCCTTATTTAATATATATTTATCTGATTAAATCAAATTCGATACAAATAATAAAAATCTCACATTTATTATCTTGTGTTTTTTAATAAGTTCTGAACAGAAATAAAAAATAATGTTAAAATTGGAGGGCCCCCAACCATGTTCGAACCGGTGACCTCTTGAAATGTGGTGAAATGCTCTACCACTAGGCTATGGACCCTTAATTATTTCATATACTGATTTATCAATTCTAATTAGATGTGAATTAAATCTACCATTTTATTACTCCAAAATTTTGGGTAGAATATATTGATTTTAACAATTATGTGTAACTTGAGAAATATCTTTTTTTTTGAAAGGTAGAGTAAATTTTATTCCTCCAACAACCTCAAATGTACATCTTACACCAAACCAAACATCCATAGGAGGCAGAGTTGCAGAGAGTGCATCTCCACATTAACACTTAGATATCCCACCCATCCCGAGTCCCAACAATACATGGTCTCCAGACTCTACCTCAGTCCCACATAAAACACATGAAACTACCTGATTTGCAATCACGCCAATGCTACTGAGAAGTTGCCTCGTCTTCAGCTTACCCTGCAAGGCCAACCAGAGAAAAATACTGACTTTGTAAGGTACAAGAGACCTAGGCTCCTTACTTAGCACCTTTGGAGCCAACATAAAGAACCCGTCAAAAGCAGCAACATACATACTTTTAACAGAGAACCCATCCGACCGATAGAGCCTCCAAATAAACACATCAGGCAGACTCTGCTGTGAGGGACCTCCATGTCCAGCCAACAAATGCATAAGGTCACTAACCATTAGTCTCCTTCTCCAAGGGATCACCCAGCACCACCTGCCATTTTCCTAACTTCGACATTCTGAAAAAAAATAATATTATACGTGGTTGGTTCAACCGGAAAAATTTTTCTGTGAATAGTGAACAAAACCAAATTTGAGAAAGGATTCGTTTTCCAATTCCAATCCCAATCTTTGTTTGAACGAGCAAGACCCAGAGAATTTTGCCAAAACAAAAGAAAGGTGCTTGGAGTACTTGATATTTTGGTTTGACTTATTTTTAATGAACAAAACAGAGGAGAGTGGGAATAAAAATTTAATAATATAGATTAATTCCAATTAGAAGTAGAAAATTGGAACAAGAAACACCAGAAGTTACCATATTTTGTCTATGTGCTTATTGGTGACATACACCGTATACGAAACGGTATAAATAAATAGATCAACCGGCAGTTCCGAGAAGAGAGAAAAAAATTACTTCTACAAAATTGTAAAGCTAAATTTAAATGTTTTTATGGGAGTTGGTCTAAAAAAATTGAATTCTTTTAAAAATTTATTCTGATTATTGAGTTCAAAAGTTATAAATGAAAAAATATTTTTGACAAAATCACATTTAAATAGAATACGATATTATATGAGAACCAAATTCAACATTAAAAATCTCTTCTTTCGCATTTGAACTGGTAGGTCATAATCACTTTCAACTAGAATGAAACTGTCCCACCATTGGACCTGGCGAATGGTAGGACTTGACTAGGTAAAATTAGCACTGATATGCAATGATTAATTATGTAGATTGATTTCCGACACAAAAATAATTATGTAGACTGATTACGATTGCAGATGGTTTATCCCGGAATCATTCACGTAGATAGACATGGCCATTGTTAGAATTCGATTCGTGATTCGATTCTGATTTGGTCATAATTCGATTCGATTCGGTCACAATTCAATTCATCCAAAATTTGATTCGAATTTGTTAAGAGACGAATTGAATACGGTTTAAAATTTCTACAATTCGTCAAACCGGTGAATTAAATTCGAATTCCAATATCGAATTTGATTCAAGTTTAATTATTGTAAATTCGATTAAAATTCATCCTTATTATGTAATTTTTTAAGAAAGTACCAAAAAGTACTTATATTACTATCTAATTATGTCATCAAGTAGAGCAAAAGATACGTAGGTAACTTAATTTAGTACATTAAATGCAAGCCCAATCTTTAATTTATTTCTTTTTCTCAAAAAATGTTCAATATTAAACCTAAATTTTGAAATACATCAAAAAATAAAAAATTTTGAATTTTTTCAAAAACATAACGAAAATTTTGAAAGTTTTCAAAAAATTTGGTAGTTTTTTTATTCAATATTAGAATTAACGAAATAATTTGAATTCAATTCGAATTCGATTCAAATTTGAAGAATCGTAATTCATATTCGATTCGACTTTGGACGAATTGAATACAGTTTAAGGTTTTGATGAATTTAAATTCGAACCAATTCGATTCGAATTTGACCCAATTCGAACCGTGGTAAGGTTTACTTGTAGAACTGCTCTCTACATAGGCATAGAATGAACGTTATTCTCGTCGGAGCTAAAAAATTTACATCCCGGCCGAACTTTATGTTAGTTTTATATATTGATCATTACTGACTGTTAAGAATTTCTATTTCCAAACCAAATATTTAGACAATGAATTGATAGATTTTCAATACTTATAAACTAATTCACTATTGTTACACTAAATAATGCAGTATTCTCAACAAGTCTCCTCAAATGAGACCTTGCATTTACTACGTCCTTCTTTTTAGGGTTACTTAGTCCTTGCTTGGCCAACAATATTGCCTGCGATCGTCCAAAACTGGCGTCCTTTTCTTGAAACATATCAATCTTTGTTAAAAGCACAGTTTTGTGGTAAAAGAATGTCAACAACTAGTCGTTTACAGTCGAATCGGGGAAGAAGCATGTACGAAGCTGCATATTCTGAATGAGCTCCATCTTTTAAGATACAATTTAATAGTCTTAAATTCAAAAACATGAAAATTATTGATTTTTTCTCATATTTCTATCTTAAATTACTCTAGTCGAAACTTCGAGTTAAATGTTATGGCCAATTTATCGAAACGTAGTCGCCCTGGAATACCAGACTTTCTTGGCCTGGCGTTTTGGCTACTTGGCAGCCAACGTTGAGTCAGTCCAGGAATTGAACTAAGTTTTGGTTTCTAAAATGATGCATATATACTACGGCGCTTATTAATTAAATAAGGTTGCACCTATTCATTTCCACAAGTACTTTATTCATGTTATTTTACTATATTTTTTCGTAACTTAATTGACTATGCTTCGGAACCACATATTCAAATATGAATGGCTGTATTATAAAATATCCAGTCTATTTAATAAAATATTTTTTGAAATGGTAAACTTTTTCATTCCAAAATAAAATGACACATGAAGATTACACCATATTTAATAAAATGTTGAACTCGTAAAATTAATTCAGCAAATTATATTGAAAGTTCCCAATCCTGACGCCTATTTATACCATCTAAATCTTAATCTCAATTACATCCATCAATGATCAGTAGAACTATCTAATTCTAGAACCATGTTCTCTAAGGTTATAACCATAGTTTTTAAAAATACGGTCTGACCAGTCGGATCACGAATTATCCATGTTACCGGCCCAGAAATAGTGGTAAGGACGGGAACTTAATGAACTGGACAAATTTTGGTCGGACCGGATGGTCAGATCAGAAATTTGACCCAGAAAATTCCGGTTCGTTAGGTTTGGAACCAAAAAATAAAGGGTTACTGGGTATATTTCGCCCAAATCGGCCCCTAAACTTATTCCTCCTCCTCCAGAATCCAACGCTCGGCCACAGTCGTCCGTTGGAGTCTCCCGCCGGGAGGGAGGAACGCTGCTAGGGAAAAGTAAAAAGTAATTGAAAAAATTAGTTGTTTTTCTTTTCTCCTAGCAGCAACAACAATAAAAATCAAAGTGAAAAGGGAAAATTGAAGCAATAAGTTGAACGAGGAGGGGAGAGAAGGTGGAGATGTTTTTATTTGGAGGAGGGTGGGCTCATCTTGTTGCCTTTGAAGAAGAGGACATTGAGATGGATCTCTTGAAGAGTTAAACAAAAACAAGAAAGAGCAAAGGTAGAGAAGAGAGAGAGAGAGAGAGAGAGAGAGAGGTGATTATGGGGTTTGGGAAATTGGATCTAAAAGTGAAGATGAGAAGACCTGTGTAGCCAGTTGGTTTATTTCAAAGAATTGTTGGTTTTGGTATCAAAGGGAAGTGGGTTTGGTGAAAAAAGTAAAAGAGAGGGGTTTCTTTTTTATTGGGAAGGGAAAACAGATGAAAAGAGCTTTGTGCCCTTAAAATTATACCAAATATTATATATTCTCTATTTAAAAAATTCTGGTCCGATCGGTAATTTGACTAATCCGACCAATCGACCTGGAGGTCGGACCAATTTCTGGGTCGATCTCCGGGTCGTTTTTAAAAACTATGGTTATAACCTTCCGACTCCTAGTTGCCTTAGCGCTAACACTTTCTGTCCAAGCATCGCCCCAAGACTTGTCAATGCCCACAACGCCGCCCGCAGCGCAGTCGGCGTTGGTAGGATCAAATGGGACGACAAGGTGGCCGCCTACGCGCACAAGTACGCCAACAAGCACGCGGGGGATTGCAAGCTCGTTCATTCCAGTGATCCGTACGGCGAGAACCTTGCATGGAGCAGCGTCGACATGTCGGGGACGGCGGCGGTGAAGATGTGGGTCAATGAGAAGGCCAACTCCAATTCTTGCGACGGTGGAAAGGTGTGCGGGCATTATACTCAGGTGGTGTGGCGGAAGTCGGTCCGGCTAGGATGCGCCAAGGTGAGATGTGGTGCCGGATGGAACCTTCATCACTTGCAACTATGATCCTCCGGGCAACTATATTGGGCAGAAACCTTATTAGTTAAATAAATCATGCTGGTGGTGCATGGAAAATAATAAGCGCGAGATCGAACTTAATAGTATGAAAATAATAATAGGTAACGGCATGTATTGAGTAAATAATATATGCATGAATTTTACAGATATCACGCAATTTTGAATTATTAAAATTCTAATATGATATCAATTTGATTTTATAATGCTGTTGTCTTCACTCGAATAATATAAGATACCCTTTATCGATCAATGCTATAAAAAATCTCACTTGCATTACACCGATTTTTTTAACTATTTAGGTTTTTCTTTTAGTAGGTAAATTATGCACGTCACTCGACGAGGTAGATTAAAATGGTATCGAAAAAAGAAGGTTAAGGGTAAAAGTAATAATAAAAGAAAGTCAGATAGACACATAAACGTCGAAAGAGTCAAATCAAATTAAAGTAATAAAAAAAGAAAGTCAGATATTAAGCCATGTAGTGATATAATTTTCTTTTATCACATGAAAAATATTTCAACAAGATATTTATGAAACAATAATCTACTATTTTTTTAAATTAACACATGAGTTTACTGGAAATGAATTGGTGTCGGTTTATGATTTCAAAATTTCGCTGGACAGTTTAAAAAAGCCCAAAACATAACTAGCACATCATATTGTTCCCCGGTTAGTTAATAGCCTTACTCGGCCCATAATTAAAAACACAACCAATTGGGCTTTAAAAAGTTCGAACAACAAACACCAAACGCTTCTTTTTATTCATCATTTCTAATGTTTTTTTTGCAAGAGATTCATTCATAACTCGTAGTTAGATCAACTCCTACGCAAAATAACATTTTTTAGAGAATCCAAATCCGTCATCATTTCATTTCGATCAATTCCTATCGATGTTCGAAGACATATTTCAAGATTGCAGTGGACAGATAAGGCATTAAATAATATCATTACAATTTATAGTACAACATAGTACATACTAAACTCAAGATGTCACATGATTAACTAGTTATTACTTGTTGTATTTAACCCACTATATAAAATTATTTAATATTGTTGTGCCATTCCCAATTAACCCTTTTAGCTTCCGACTAATTGATAGTTGATAGTCAATTGCGATGCATAATGAAAAATGTAAGATTAAAGTGCGGGGGTAACTGTAATTGCAATTGCTAGAAATTATTAAGGTCATATTGTTGTTGGTCAAAACCTTTTGATGCAAGAACAGTCGGCATCGGAAGCGAAAATCAAAGCAATACAAATCTCTTTGAAGCAGTTTACAACCTACAAGCAACTACAACATCGGAAGCGAAAATAAAAGCAATACAAATCTCTTTGAAGCAGTTTACAACCTACAAGCAACTACAACATCGGAAGCGAAAATCAAAGCAAATATCTTTGAAGCAGTTTACAACCTACAAGCAACTACAAAAAGAGGGAGGTACAAATTCTCTCGGATTGCAACACCGTAGTTTATTGCATCAACGGAAACAAGAATTCGATTGAACGGGGAGTTAAAAATGTAGTTAATTTGTCTAAATTATCACTTAAATGTTGTTTAGATGTAGACTTATTGAGATCGACGAATGAAGTTAATAATTGGATAGCGAAGATGACTGTACCCATACTAATGTATTTCCATTTGGTTACGGCATTCACCCTCCAATTAGATCGAGACTATTCTTGTTGTTTGTTTTACATGTACTCTAGTCTTATTGTGCCATTTCCAATTAACTCATTCAGCCTCCGACTTTAAGAGAGAAAAAAAAAACAGCACCGAAAGTTCAAACTTCCGATGGCTTAGGTGATTGGGAAAATAAACTATTCAACAAGGTATTATTCCATTTCCGGGAGTATTTTCCTCCCTTGATTGCGACGCATAATACAAACAATGACTTGGTGAAAGTTCAAACCATTAAATCCTCACAGAATTTCTCGAGTTTGAGATTGATTGGTGACATTCACCGTATACAAAACGCTATTCAGATGAATATATGCAAAGAAACAACAGACAAATCCAAAGAAGATCGTGAAGCTAGAAATTCTTTCCGAAGGGTGAAACCGTTATACGGAGTTCATTATTAACTGATCAAAGCATTTTTTTAATTGAATCAAATATTTTCGGTTCGAGTTATGTGAAGATGATTATATGAATATCGATACGAGAGTTTGTTATCTTTGTAGAACATACTGTCTTTTTTTCAAAATTCATCGGTTAGTGATCATCGAATATTGGATATTTCCGAAGATGAAATTGTGCTACCGTTGGACCCGCTGAATGTTAGACTTGACTTGCTAAAAAGCATTATTATTCAACTTATAATTATACGGATTTTGCGCATGCTGCATGGTTACCTACGAGTCATGGCACACAACAACTATACAGACACCGGATGACCGTAATTTACTCCTCTACAGATGGCAGGACACATGTAAAAGTAACAAAAGGTTAAAGTATAATTTAGTACCTGATAATTCCATTATTGGACACACTATTATTTTATAATTTTAAATTCTTTAACTAGTTGGTAGAGATTTTATCTTTGTAAGAGCAAAGTGATCTAGAATTGAGATCACCTTCCAAAAAAAGGTGAAAGACCAGAACGAGATATTACTAATAAAGATGTTAGTTGAGAGACATTGAACCACACGCAAAGTACAGCTCTACAAAAATCTTTTTACTGGTGTCAACTGTAAATATACGAATCTTCTCCGAACAGAGTCAATAACATGTAACCAATACATAACACATACATCAAATAGATCAAAACAAGAGCTAACTAAACTATGCAAAGTAAATAGAAACTAAATAGACAAAGCCAACATCAAGCAACAGAGAGGTGTGCCACCTCTATTTGCACAACAAGAAATGTAATGCAATAACACACAGGTTAAAACAAAAGCATAAACTAACACCAGTAAATATAAAAACAGAAATCAACATGCACTGCCGGAGGAGAGGTCTATGGAGACCAACCCCTCCGACCTTCAGGTGTAGGCGACTTTGACTTTTCGGGAGCTGAGCCTGTTGGGATTGTGTCAAAAATTTTCTGGATGCCTTGGTTGGCGATCGCTAACTTAGTAGCGGTCGCTAGTAGGCATTCACAGATAAGTGGAAATTGCTTGGACTGGCAGCCGCCAATTAACTGGCGACCGCCAGGTCTCGCAGATAACTTTTTCTATTTTGATCGAACTCTTATTTCGGATTCCTAATTCGACATAGATAGGTTTTTTGTACACCAAAGATTCGTCTATTATATAAAGACGTGTTACCCTATGGTTAGATATAGCTTTGTGACTCGGATCCATCAATGAAAGTTCTCCTTTCTCACCGTGGACTTATGCACTAGACTGAAGCACGTAATCTCTTGTGTCATGTTCTTTGCACGTTTTGTTCTCTTACTTGATGAATTCCTAACAATTGGTATCAGAGCTTGGGTTGGAGGATGATGGACGGCGCGAAGTTTGCTCTTATGAAGTTTGATGGTTCTTCAAATTTTGGGTTATGGCAAAGGCGTGTAAAAGATCTCCTCGTGCAACAAGGGATGGTCATCGCGCCCTCGGAGAAGAAGCCCGAGAAGATGGAGGACCAAGAGTAAAAGCAGATGGGGGCCAAGGCGGTGGCAATAATTCGCTTGTGCTTGGTGGACGATGTGATGTACCACATCATGGATGAGGAGTCACCAGCTGAGGTATGGAAGAAATTGGAGGCAAGGTATATGTCTAAGTCTTTGTCGAACAAACTTTATCTTAAGCAAAGATTGTACGGGCTCAAGATGAAGGAGGGCTCGGATTTGAGCCAACACATTAATAGTTTCAGTCAACTCGTGAGCGACTTGAGAAACGTTGATATGAAGTTCGAGGAAGAAGACAAGGCATTGTTACTACTGAATTCCTTACCGGGTTCCTACAAAAATTTGGTTACAAGTCTAACTTGGGGGAATGAGTCTCTGGTGTTGGAAGATATCACAAGTGCTCTGCTAGGGTTTCATCAAAGGAGAAAAATTGGAGATGAACAAGCAGAAGTGCTGGTTGTGAGGGATAGCCATGGTGGTCGTAGCGAAGATAGAAGAGGATCCAGGTTGAGGTCAATGAGGCTCAAAGGAAATTATTTCGAGTGCGGAGAAAAAGGGCACGTGAAGAAGGATTGTCCGAAAAGAACTCAGGATTGCGAGGAAAAATGATCGGGTTCTGTGAATATGGCCTCATATTCGGACGAGTCGGATGGTGATTTTCTTTCTGTTATCAGGTCAAAGCTTTCTGATTCCTGGATTTTTGATAGCACTTGTTCCTTTCACATAACGCCCAAGAAAAGGTGGTTCGACACCTACAAGTTCGTTGATTCAGGTATGGTGACTATGGATGATGGTTCTACTTATAAAATTACTGGCATAGGTGATATTCGGATCAAGATGTGGGACGTTGTTGAGAGAAAATTGTATGGGGTTAGGCATTTTCCGAAGTTAGAGAGGAATTTGTTCTCATTAGGAGCCTTGGATTATAGTGGGTACAACTATAATATTGTAGGGGGGATAATGGAGGTGGAGAAGGATGCTGCGGTGGTGATGAAGGGTGAAAAAAATGCTAGGAACACCTACAGGTTAGTGGAGAACACAGTTGTAGTTGAAGTCACCTCGTTGGATTTCGATACAGGGTAGAAAAGCTTTGTGTGATGGAGCAAAGGCTTGACATAGATGGTTTGAGTGCTGTTGAGATTCGCGGAGAAAAAGTTAGCAAGTTTCTGCTATGGTTGTCTAAAGGCACATGCACGTCAAAGGTGTTTGGTAGGTTTTGCATGGGGATTGCGAAGTCGTTGGTAGCACCACGGGCGAATCGGGTATCTCACTCAAGGCCGAACGGTAGAGTTCGTGGCATGTCGAGAGTTTTACTTGGTGGAACAAAAGTTTGCCCTTTGTATGCCATGGCACGTAGCATTGGTTTGAGGCAAGAAGGTCCAGTGAAAAAGTAGTTCGAGGTTGCGGAGCATGGAGTTGACCAGAAAATAGAGGGCGCGTCTATTGGTCGCAATGTTGCTTCGGCAGGTGGACTTGCTAGTTGGGGTTCGATGGAGTTTGGAGAAAATAGGCCAAGCGAGCTCAGAAGCTCGAGCTTTGGGGCTGGCTCCAATTGATTGAACGGAAAAAGTGGTGAGAAAGTGGAGATGGTCTTATTGATGGTGGGTATCTATGGCGCGAGGTGGAGCAGGTAGAGTCAGTTTACAAGATCTCAACTCTTCATGAGGCGGTGTCTCATCAATGTGGAGATTGTTGAAGTTCGGGTGGAGCTTTACGGTTCTTCGTAAGGGACGAATTCTCGCCAAGATAGAGATTGTTGGGATTGTGTCAAGAATTTCCTGGATGCCTTGGTTGGCGATCGCCAACTTAGTAGCGGTCACTAGTAGGCATTCACAGATAAGTGGAAATTGCTTGGACTGGCGGCCGCCAATTAACTGGCGACCGCCAGGTCCCGTAGACAGTTTTTCCTATTTTGATCGGATTATTGTTTCAGACTCCTAATTCGACCTAGATAGGTTTCTTGTATACCAAGGATTCGTCTATTATATAAAAACGTGTTACCCTATGGTTAGATATAGCTTTGTGACTCGGATCCATCAATAAAAGTTCTCCTTTCTCACCGTGGACGTAGACACTAGGTCGAACCACGTAATCTCTTGTATCGTGTTCTTTGGGCATTTTGTTCTGTTGCTTGCTGAATTCCTAACGACCCAGGGTGTGCAGACGAGAACGAGATGGAAGCCCTCTGAGTCGGTGCGGCTGCGTTCTAGAGCGAAAAAAAGAAGAAGGCTAAAACAAAACCTTTTGGACGAGTCCTAGTTGAGGTGCGGTCGGGACGAGACCTGGAGAGGAGGGGTACGCGGTGGCGGTCAACTACTGAGTGAGGGGCGACAGATGAGCGGTGAGGCTCAAAATCTGAGTTAGAGGGCTGACCAGGCAGGTCTAATGCAACACACCGAAGCGTCGGACTAAGTGGGAGAAAGAGTTGACCGATGGAGGGAAGGCTGTGGGGTCTGGGAAGGGTGGAAGGTGGAGGAGATGATTGAGAGGTAGTGGATGGAATGGGTGAGCTGAGATGGCCTACAATGGAGGTAGATGCGGTAATTTTTAGATTTTTTGACAATACCTAGGAATTGCTCCAACTAGGGGAGAGAGAGGGGTCTTTTTTTTTTTGGAAAAAAGAGGGATTTTTAATTGATCTCTTACAAAAGGCATGCCACAAATTAAATTTCTATAAAATTTTAAACATGTCTTGCATTTTATAAATCTTGATTATCTGTAAGTTGGGGTGTATATTATATTAAAGAAAAAATTACTCTCAGATTTCTAATCTATATCAGCTCCTAATCTATGTCATGATCACTAATTTAGTTTATGCTGTTCAAAAAATTATTTTATCGTCCACCCTCTTTGTTAAAATACTATGTATCTATCTGACATGATTATGTCAAAGTCGATAGATTTACTCTAAAAATCTCACACTTATTATCTTGTGTTTTTTAACAAATTCTGAACAGAAATAAAAAAAATTGTTAAAATTGTAGGGCCCAACCGGTGACCTCTTGATCTGCAGTCAAATGCTCCACCACTGAGCTATGGATCTTTTATTATTTTTTATATTGATTTATCACTTCTAATTTACATGTCAACTAAATATACCATTTCATTAATCCAAAATTTTTGGTAGAATATGTTGATTTTAACAGAAAAAATATCATATGACAAACGGTAATCATCACACTATCTAATTAGTTCAACTCATCCATACCAACATGGGCTGCAAGATTAGAATCTGTTTGTTATCCGTCAATTAATCTCCAACTTGTGCCATTCGAGCAATTGTTGTTTGACTAATTTGTTAACCGTCTATTTCTGATAACTTCCTTACGGAACCAGTAAATCTCGAAAGTCTCCGGATGTCATCTTACGGAACCAGATATTGAAAGTTTCCAGTTCCTCTTGAGCATTGATTTAGATGGCTGCACCACGAAAGCATCTACCTCCCTTCGCAGCCAAAGAAATTTCCACTTTTTTTTTTCAATCAGAGTTGAATAATGTCAAAAACTATTTAAACGTGACTTGCCAATAGTATTTTTAACATTCGTAAATTATCAACATAAATCCAAGTCCAGTACCAGTTGGATAAACTGACATTAGTTTATTTTCCACATCCTTAGGCCTATATATACCACCTAAATCTTAATCTCAATTGCATCCATCAACAAGAAGTTAATTCTAAAACCATGTCAGCCAACTTAGCCATAACCTTCCTATCTCTTCTTGCCCTAGCCCTAACACTTTCTGTCCAAGCCCAAGACTCGCCCCAGGACTATGTCAACGCCCACAACGCTGCTCGCAGCGCTGTTAACGTTGGACCACTGACCTGGGACGACAACGTCGCAGCCTACGCGAGCAACTATGCGAACCAGCATGCAGGTGACTGCAAACTCGTCCACTCGGGCGGCCCTTATGGTGAGAACCTTGCATGGAGCAGCGGCGACATGTCTGGGACTGCAGCGGTGCAAATGTGGGTCAACGAGAAGGCCGATTACGACTACAACTCCAATTCTTGCGCAGCGGGAAAGCAGTGCGGGCATTACACTCAGGTGGTGTGGCGGAACTCTGTCCGGTTAGGGTGCGCCAAGGTGAGATGCAGCACCGGAGGAACCTGGATTGGATGCAACTATGATCCTCCGGGCAATTATGTTGGGCAGAAACCTTATTAATTAAATAACGTTGTGGGGCATAAGAAATAAGAAGCGATGTGTTACATAAAACGCATCGATTGAAGGGATGGAGCTAATAATTATGGATTAGAATAAGCCTTGATGCATATCTATTGCATGAACCATGAGCGGATGTATGTGTTTTTTTAAAGTAAACTTTTACTACAATATTATAACTACGAGAAATTGAAGCCTAAACTTTCGTCACTTCATGTGTAAGTCCCTTGGCGTGTGTGTGTTTTATTTGACAAATAAATATATACATGAATTCGTAAAAAGACCAGGCTATCATGAAATTTGACAACTCCACCGGAAATAAAGTCGACGTTTGAGAAAGGGAATGAGCTGTAACTTCTTTTATTGGAGAAATGTCGATGGAAGAACAGTAATTACATAAATACAACCAAGGGAAAATAGTGGCGAAAGATGCGAGATATACATAATTCAATCTAAAGGCCTCCATCCACGACATTATTATAATATATAGAGTACAAGTATAAATATGTCAAAATGTCTTCCTTTCTCTAAAAATACTAGATAGGTTCTCTCTCAATTTTGAGAGTCTATCTAGATCCACGATACATGACACACAATATGATTTGGTCAAAATACTTACATTCACGACATTACAATAATATGTGGAGTATAACTATGCATAGGCCAAAAAGTCTTCCTCTCTCTAAAAAATATCTAGATACGCTCTCTCCCAATTTTGAGAACCCTTGACATTTCAGGGTTTTTAACCTTTACACTTTCTTCCTTCTCTCTTTGGCCACGGTCGCCGTCTCCTCCTCCTCCTTTACCCTCTCCCACTGTGGAGATACCTCGGAGCTAACAGCACTACAACAAACAGCTTCCAGCCACAACCCAATCTCAAGAAGCCTCCGCCTTTTCAGCCTCCGCCTCGAGTCCGGCCTCAAACTAGGTAACTTGTAAGGAAACGAATTGGACAAGATTTCCTCATTATTTAATAGCGGTTCTATTATTTTGTATACGAATTCCCATCGTCAGAGAAAAATTGTAAGAACCATATTTGACGTGGTTTTCTTTGCAAAATTGTAAGGAAACATATTTGACACGGTTTTCATATTATTTTATGGTGGTTCTATTATTTAGTTAACTATGTTTTAATCAGTATGTTAAGGTAATTACATCATTAGTTTACTGGATTTATCATTATCTTATTGTTGTTCCTTTATTTAGTTAACGTATTTCCATCATTATATTATGGTAATTCTATCATAATTTTAAATAATGTTATCATTGTAATGCCCCATTTCGGGCGTATTTTATCCTCAGTCACACACACCCTGAGAAACTTCCCAGAAGATCATCCATCATTAAACAGTTCCATGTTAAGCTCACTTAACTTTGAAGTTCTCTCATGATACGTGCCAAAAAAAATCTGCACCTTGTTAAAATAAATAGTCTCAATCAAATCACTTGAGCTGTTTTCTTAACATATCCAGAATGAGATATCACAATCATTATGTTATTGTAGTTCCCTTATTTAGTTAACATGTTTTCATCGTTATATTTTGGTAATTTCATCATTAGTTTACATGGTTTTATCATTATGTTATTGTTGTTGCATTAGTTAATATAGTTTTACAAAAGGACATTTGGCCTAATTACGTAAGGTGTAAAAGAATTGATGAGAGGTCTAAGATTTAATCTTTTATAAGTGTAATTATTACAGTAAAATTTAACCTATACAAAAATGATAACATTTCATAAATTATTTATAGTGCTTCAATCTAGGGGTGAGAACTAAACTGATCAACACTGCAAAACCACAAAAAATAAACCGCTAAGAATCAAACCGATGACACCGACGGGGTTGCGATTTTAGATCAAAACGGCATGATTGGTTTCATTATCGGTTTCAATTTGTTTCAAATTGTCACATCACAAAATTGATACATACATTAGTTAAAAAGAACATTATTTTATTTATATATATATATATTTATTTATCTTTGAGTCAAAATGATACATTAGTTTGAAATAGTTGGTTGAAACTTGACGAGATTGTTGAAATTGTTGGCTCAAACTTCCTTCTAAATGATCTATCTCTCTCACACATGCACATGTGTGTTATTGGCAATTCTCGACTGTACGGACCAAAAAGACGAGGAGTAGCATTTCTTTAATATATTAAAAAAGCATGACAACTCCCGATAGCTAAAAAAACAAAAAGCGTGTGGGAAAGGGCCAAAGGAGAACACGCACGCTTTGGTTGGAGGGGGTATAATTGCACCTTTTTTTTTAGCTTGCACTTTATTGGTAGCCACATTACCATATCCGAGGTGGCAATCATGATATTCTCCCCGAACAGAGTCGTGCTCATGCCAGTCGTCGTTGGTAGAACTCCTCGACATCGGATGAACCATCGTGAATTTGGAGGAGAGAGATCGAGACATTTCGAGAGCGAGGGAGGAGAGAGGAGGAGAGAGGAGTAGAGAGGAAGGTGGAAGACTAAAATATCCCTTAAAAAATTACTACTGTAAAATCTGTGACGCGCGTCTAATCATAAAGATCAGTAGTCTAGATTCAAATTTAGACTATCCATGCTTGCTTTATTCAGTCTACACCAAATCCAAACCCGAAATGTACAATATCAAATCACTAATCATCACCAACCCTGAATTAGCTAGGTAGCATTATGAAATACTAACTAGTTCGAGCCTAAATAATTGATGCGTCCTAATACCAGTTTCGACTAAAGAAATTATCACCAAATTAACCCTCCTTAACAACTCACAACCAATGGTGAAAAGGAAAATACTTTATTTAGTTCTCTACTTTCTATAAAAGTTAGAAGTATCTTCTTGGGCTTCTATATTAGTACTCTCAGGTGGATTTGGCCCTATATATTGTAAATTTTTTTGGGGATGCAATTTATTTGCGAAGCCAAAAAAAGTTGATCACCATTGGCTTATATATGTCACCTACCCTATTGACCTCTTTTCCCTCCATCAATTGGTATTGCTCCAGAGCTCCTTAATTCTGGAAATTAAGGATGTTCTCCAAGTTGGCTTTGATGCCATTTATCTTGGCTTTAGCCCTAGCAATTTGTGTTAATGGAAAAAATATAACTAGAAAAGTTCCACCAAGAACCTCATCATCCCGAAATGTTTCCCAACATCCTCACCACCCTCATGGACCTCAACATCTCCACCATCCTCGTCGTGGCCCCAAACCCGCTTCGCCTCCCTCATTCTCGCCCCATACTCCTCCCCCTTCTCCGGATTTGAAACCTCCTCCTCCTCCCCCTTCGCCTGCTTTGGAAGCCCCTCCTCTAGATAGCAACGATATTAGCCTAGGAGTCAATGGTAACGTTTCTGTTGGTGCACAGGATCCAGAAATACAAGATTTACTTGATGCCCACAACGCGGCTCGCAGGCCGCTGGGTGTAGGGATCTTGAAATGGGACGAGAGGCTCGCAGCCTATGCTCAACAATACGCGCAAAGGCGCTCAGCGGACTGCAGCATCATCCACTCGGGCGGCCCCTATGGCGAGAACCTCGCATGGAGCAGCGGTGACGACTTGTCAGCCATTTCGGCGGTGCAAATGTGGGTCGACGAGGCGGTCTTCTACGACTACGTTACGAACACGTGCCAGGCCGGCGAGGAATGCGGGCATTATACGCAGGTGGTGTGGTGGGACACGGCCCGCCTAGGGTGCGGCAAGGTGGCTTGTAGCAATGGAGGTGGAACTTTTCTCGGTTGCAACTACGACCCTCCTGGAAACTACGTCGGAGAACGTCCTTACTAAATCATCTTGGTATATATATATATATATATATATATATATATATATATATATATATATATATATATATATATTCTTGATGATTTATACACTCAATTGATGGAGCTAGATATTTTTGCAATATCTAATTTAACTCGTGCAATTTTATTTTTGTAAGATCACTTGATTCGTATTTGACGATAGTGGTTAAAGATCAAATTCTGGTAGAATTTTGAGGAGTTTATTAGTGACATTTTCCGGTTTTCTTGTTATCTTGTTATTTCAGATTGTTTCTTTTGATCTTCCCTACATCGACGTTTTGTGCCGTTTCAGATCGATTATTTGTAAGATTATAACTCCATATATTGAAAGGTAAAACTTATTCCATGATTTCAACATTTCCGGGCCCCAGTCCCGATTTCAATATTTTCGGGTGACAATTTCTGTACATGTAAGGGAATTCTGAAATTATTTTAAAATAAAAAATAATATGGATTTTCCAAGATATTTTTTATTCAAAATTTGCTTTCCGGGTGGTAAAAATAAGGCGAAGAATTTGTAACTCGTAGGTACGAAAATTTTACCTGGATCCAGATCAAATTCCTCTATTTTTGAACTAATTTAGATCAGACCTTGTCTAGATATTTATTTTAAAAAAATGATAAGGAAACAAATATTGATTCATGGGACCTATTATCAGAAATTGAAAATGCAAATGAACTAAGCTCGAACGAGCTAAAACCGTTCAGAATTGAGATTTATTTATTCATCTTCAGCTAAAATAGAACTAAAGGCAAAAGATAACTGCCAAATCTTTTTTGGGAAAAGTAATTCAATTATTGATGATTAGTATTTATACCCAATACAAACAATCCAAGTGTCCACCTGTAAGGGGACGCTTGTGGCAAAATAACAAAGTGATCACCGCGTGTCCCGCACATTTCTATGTCGATCCTCGCGTGTCCCAGAAAACTGACAGACTAGTCACTAAATTTCCTATGGTTCATCATATTCATCCCCAGGTTGGTGGTTGTTCAAGCATCAACATCAGGGTCTCATCCGTTGATACCTATTGGTAGCTACCCCAATCGGCTTTGGATTGGGTACGGAGTGAAGGAATTGATTCCGAACAGTTTGTAGTGAAGGAGGACCGCAGCGGTAAGCGCAGTTATATGATAATGGCAAGTGCAGTTATGTGATAATGGCATTTGTTTTTGTGAAAACGGCATGTCCCCGTTGATGATAATGGCACGCGTAATTTTTTCATTTTGGTCTCCCATATTTTAGCATTTTTGCAAAAAGGTCACACTGGCATGTGTAGTTATGTGATACTGGCATGCGCAGTTATGTGATACTCGCATTTGTATCCGGCCTGTGTTTGTGCGTGGCTTTTTTATTTTGGTTCCTATATTTTAGCGCATTTGCAAAAAAGTTCCCGCGTGTCTTCATTCCAAACGATTCGGAATAGTGGCATTCCGTACCCAATCCAACTCCACCCCAATCCTAACTATATCAAAAACAGTATATCTCTAACTATTGATTAAAAAAAAAGGTTAAAAATACTTTATTACCTTGTGTTATTTGAAATAGACACTTTAAGTCTTGTGTTTTAAAAACTCCCAACAAGCTACCTTGTGTTTGTTACCGGCTGCCATATAATTGCCGGACTAGAAAACTCCGTAAGCCGATGATGATGTGGACAAATTGATATTGACGTGGCAAGAATGACTAGACAAAGGTTGACGTGGATTATTTTTTAATAAAAAAATCAGTTGTCTTCCTCGCCCCTCTCTTCCTCTATATCGCTGTCCCACCCCTCTCCATGGTGGTCCGTCTTGGAGCTTAACCTCCCTCTCGCTACTAATAAAAGGCACCGCCATATCCGCCAGCTAGATCTGGCAGTTGTAGATGACCCAAACTCCACAGCAATGAGGATGGCGAAACCAGTTGAGGCGAGAAGGACGTAGATTTGGGAGATTTGAAAACGACGTCGACGGTGCCTTTGAAAGCGAGATATTTCTTTAGAAATAAGACGAGAAAGAAGATGGGTTTGTACGGGTTAGGATGAAGATGGGTCTATATGGGTTAGGATGAAGATGGGTCTATCTGAATTTGGAGGAAGATGGTTCTGTGAGGAAGAAGACGATTCTATTTGGGTTAAAAAGGAGATGGTTCTCTTTGGGTGACGAGGAAGAAGACATTTTTTTTCCTAAAAAAAATATTTGCCACGTCAACCTTTGTCTAGTCATTCTGGCCACATCACTATCTATTTGTCCACATCATCATCGGCTTACAGAGTTTTCTAGTCCGGCAATTACATGGAAGCCGGTAACAAACACAAGGTAGCTTGTTGGGGGGGTTTTTAAAAATGGAATCTATTTTAAATAACACAAAGTATTAAAGTATTTTTAAACCAAAAAATACATCAACCGTAAAAAAAAATTAGCTTGAATATGTAAGAAATTTGGTATGTTAAATTACTATGTATTTTGTTAATACTTATTGATCCCGAACATGGAAAGAAAACTTAAATTTAAAAAATTAATTTTGACCTTCTAAAACACAAATCAAAACAAAAATTAAAATAAAAGCAGAAAGAAAACTGGTGGTGAATTCTCTAGGTTCGGGTTTCCTCTAATCTCGTTCTTCCCTCAATTTCTCTTGAAGCTAAGAAACTTGTTGGGTTCTGAAATTGAAGAATACTTGTGTTTCTCTCTCTTGAAATGAAAATTTTGAATCTTCGATGTAAAAAAAAAATCTTCAGTAATATACAATACATGTAAAAAGATAATCTTCAAAGTAAATAAAAATTGACTTTAAAATAATTTTCCTGATTTAAATTTGAAACCTCGTCGAGGGGATAAATAGTAATACACCCGTAAAAACCAAGAGAGGAAGAACAAGGGAGGAATGCAAAACGATGTCGGATGCAACGAGACCCCAAATCTTGAAAAGTCAAAATGCCATATTTTTTATAAAAGAAAATTTATCCTAGTCTTGAACCAACACAATCTTTATCCCAACAAAACGAAGATCTCGATCAAGGGAAAAATAAAATAACTGAATATATTTTGATTACGAATACCGAAATTTGATACAATCGCTGAAAAACCTGATTTATTCAAGCCGCTTAATCTTTATTGAATGATACGGATTACATATATAGCCATCAGTACATAACAACCGAGAGGCTAAGGACGGTAATTTGATGGAGATAAGGATGGAGATACATAATTATATTAGTTTAGTTATTATCTATAGTTTTTAGTCATTAACTAGTGTTTGATTTTATGTGATAAGTCTCTTTAATTTTTTTATAAATAGGATATATACGCTATTGTTTTAGGTGGTTGAATATTAATATTAAAAAAATAAAGATTTTCCATATTATTTGTGTCATTTTCCGGTATTCCTAGAATCAACGGATTGAGATTCACGATCTCTCGTTTCTCCTGGTGTTCGATCCTCGTGGTGTTCGATCAAGTTTGATCTTTTCTGGTCAGAGTTCGTTTCATCCCAAAGACAAACAAAAAAAACCAAAAAAGGCAGATTCGCTTTTACGATTTCTGGTGAAATCCCACGACGCCGCTAGAGCCACCGAAATCCAGAAGTTCGATCGGCCTCCACCGCTGTGCAACGCCCAACCACCACTGAAGACCAAGCTGCGCTCCCTCCGCCCCGCAACGCCCACCAGCCGTCGTCAAAGGAGGTGGAAGGAAGCAGCGATGGTCAGAACCCAAACGCACCCGTGCCGCACCTCCTCGCGAAGCTGATCGTCCGCCGATGGCCTGAATCCCGCCGGTCCTGTCCGCTGACAGTCTGAAGCCTGCCTGTCCTGTCCGCTTTCCTTGCGACTGCCGCCCCCTATGGTGGTAAAGGGTTCATTATTTTTTCCCTTTCTCCAATCTAGGGCTTCGCTGATTTGAGAATCTTTTAGACCTGATTGAAAGTTCACAGAAGTATGATGACCTTTTGGTAATATTGTGGAGATATCAGTGATTGTTCCATAATTTTCTAGTTGGTTAATTATGGATTAGTTCCACCAAGAATGAGAAGTTACATATTGGTCCAAGCTAGTTTTCTAAAATTACAGATTGATCCCTTTGGGCTAAATTGACGATGCTTCCTACTTTGCAAGAGTTTTCTTATCTCGATTGGGAAACTTAGAGAAGGGGACTTCACAAAGTGGCTTATCAATGTGGAGATATACTTTGATGTTCACAAGTTTGAAGAGCTGGATAGAGTCAGATTTGTCAAACGATGATTGCAAGATGATCTTTTGCAGTGGTGGTCTGATTTAAATCTTCAACGACAAAGATGTGGTAAGCAGAAAATATCTCGATGGCCTAAGATGAAAGAGAAGCTGATTTATGCTTTGTTTACTCAATATGCTTACCAAGTTTGAAACGTTGTTGGTAACAAGCACCGTCACTTTTGGGAACAATATGATCATTAAATGGTCCATAAGTTGCATGAGCTTCAAGCTAATTTGGATGATTTGAGATAAGAGATGGCAGAGATAAAACAGACTGCACCATCAGAAGAAGTTGAAGATGCTTTGGTTTGGGAAGAGTTTGGTGGATCCTCTAATGAATTATTTGGCAAACCGATTTATGACTCCTACTCTAGTGAGGAAGACTTATTTGGTGATCCAATTTATGACTTCTATTCTAGTGAGGAGGACGCGGTTGAAGAAGTTGTTGCTCTTTTTCCACATAATATTGCCTGTGAGTTGGTGAATATGCCTTTACCCAAGGTTGCCCAGGATTATGAGATTGAATATGTCGAGCACATTGACTTTCTCGGAGTTGACATGTTTGAATATATTGAGGGTTCTCCGTTGTTGAACTTGTGGAATAGGCTGAAGGCAGTTGAACAAGCCGCTCAAAGAAATACTTTTTGGTCTGTCATCTCAAGAATGTTTGGGATTACGTAATTTTCAAATATTTATTTTGTTGGGATGGAAGATATCAAATGTCTCCTCGAGGCTCGAAGGTGTTAAAGAGTTCATGCAAGAATCTCAAACTGGCCAACGATACCAAATTCGAGGGCGAATTTTCTCCAACCAGTGGAGAATGATGAACATACATAATTATATTAGTTTAGTCATTATCTATAATTTTTAGTCATTATCTAGTGTTTGATTTCTAGTTAGATTTTATGTGATAGGTCTTTTTAGTTTCTTTATAAATATGATATATTCGTTATTATTTTAGGTGGTTGAATATTAATATTGAAAAAATAAGATTTTTTTCTATTATTTGTGTCATTTTTTGGTATTCCTAAAATCAACGGATCGATACTCTAGTTTTTCGAATATTCTCAGAATCAACAGACTCGTAACCTCCTATCCACGTTCGTCTGCATCAAAATTGAAATACAAACCAAAAGGATAAGCTAAGATAAGCTAAACTAAATGATAAAATAAGCGTGGCTTGAAAGATAAACATGTAACAACTGGATAGAACGTAACAAATGAATAACGTGATCGCCAACAATCGCGAATCCAGAACGCATGAGATTCTCCACCGAGGAAGGGAATTTGAATAAAGTATATGAAAACTCTCTAAAATATAATCCGTGCTTAAATAATTGAGAGAAATTTTTATATCGGTGTATTAGTGTATTACTCGTCTTGTCCAATCAATATGTGCTAATCTTGATTAATCTTTCAAACTTTACGGTTCAAAAAAAATATCTAATTCACATAACTCGAAATATCAAAATTTACCCAAATCTTATTTCCAAATCTCAATCCTGAATATCAAATTGAAGCCCTAATCCTTGATATACACACCTAAAAGATATTCAAGGGAATGTCAAAAAAGTTCACCAAGAATCTGCTCGCTTCCCCCTCACTAAGATCAGGAACAGGTCCCGGAATCACCATATCCGAAATCGGAATCGACAAGTCATCGTCAAACTTGACCCCGAAAATATATAATGTTTCGAAATTCTCCAATTTTCTTTTTCTTGGTAATCTCTTTTTCCCGTTATTCTTCCACCTCCATTCCCCCGCCAGGCTCTCCATCACCGGAGATCGCTCCGGCAATCCGACATTAGTACGGCCCTCTGTTGCTTGGGTTATCAGTGATGGGTTCTTCTTGCAAGATTTTCGTTTGCGTGCCATTGAAGGAAACTTGTCGGCGGTTAGGGTTGATGTTGTGTTCGATGAGCGTATGATAAACCCTAAAGGTATTGTATAGGAAAGGGATTTTGGCAAGAGAATTAAGTGACCATACGGGAATAGAACTCTGAATTTGTTGGGTAAGTATGCTTTTTTAATTAGGGTAAATATTTTATTTTATTTTAAATTATAACAACAGTCTACTAGTTTATCTAAATAGTTATAAGTATATATTTTTATCTAGTTGTCTATACAATATATATTTTTAACAAACATTATTTTTAGGAGAAATGACTTGTTTAGCTCCTAATCTACCTTTCATGAAATCAACTCCCAAGTCCGAATATTGTGGCAGAAAAAGGTGCAATTTACACACTCCAAAAAGGAAGTAAAAACAGCCACTTGCTTACAATCCGAGTGCCCCCATGCAGTTAAAAATACTAACCCTAAACCCTATCCATAACGACTTTGCTTTAGATGGAGTAGAAGTTTTAGAAAAAAATTAAAAAAATGTTCTACCCCTATATGACTTGAACAAATATGGTTAAGATTTTACCAAGCATTATTTTTATTTTTATGATGACCTTGCATGGTCAGTTTTCTCTCTTGTAGATTTTATTAGAAGTTAATGATCAAAATATTTCTACCTGACATGAAAGTATCACCATAAAATTATTAGAAATTTTCATATGTTTAAGTTTGCATCAAAATTCTAATTTAGACCACCTTTTTTGCCTATAAATACAAAATGATGATCTGCGATCTGAAACTCACCCAACAATTCCACTTCTTACTACTTATACTATCCTATAACTTGCATCTTAAAGTGCTAAATTAATTCCATCCAATAGTGATTTGCCACAATTTCCCAGCTCTCCTGGTCCTTCCACTGATTATGGGCCTGGGCTTACTGGCCCACAAATCCACAACCCAGAATGCGGCCCAAGATTGCCATGCCCTATTGGAGGCCCAAGTATGTGATTAAAAAAAGAATATAGTACTATCATGCCCTGATGTTTGTATCAGCGTGCATCCAACACTACCGAGTATTTTTTAGTCTTTGATATTCGCAAAATTGTAATGCTTAGTCGACACAGTCACTAAGTAGTATAATTTTGCAACTATCACTCTTCAAGATGTACAGGTGGAAATTCACTCATGAAGTTCCAAAATAACCCATGGCCACTAAAGTTGTTGATGAGCCCATTAAGTTGGGCCTGGATACTATTTCGGACCCTAGGCACTCTGGGAGAAAGGACGTTCTAAAGTCTGAACCAACTAAAGATAGTAAAGAGGACACCTCTAATCTCTCACGCGAGGTGGTAATGCGAGACCCGAATTAATGACTGCCACAGTGACGGCCGGATGTCATGCTGTAGTAAGTGACATAGTCTATAAGGGATTACCATACGAGAAAGGAAAAATTATAAATAGATAACGAAAGTACCAAACAGAAAAATGAAACCAAATCGTAGTCCACAGAGTGGCACGGTAATACGGGGAGCGATGAGTAATCGAAAAGATATAAAAGCCAGCAGCCAAAGTAGAGGTATGTCGAGACAAACTACGACTTAAAAACCACAAGGTAAAATTATAGACATCACCAAGTGGGAATTTGAATACATACAAAATGCACTCAAATGAAAACCCCAGTCGAATGAGTTCAACCGAAGTAAGTTTCTCCACCTACGACAACAATAATTATTTTGAGATCCAAAAAAACTCAGATCAAACCAAAATTGATCCAAGCAAAAGAATAAAATGACAACAGAACACAATAAAGAACAAAGAGGCAGCCCAAACAAGAACACCCAACAAATGGGACCTGGGCAAGATAGCCAAAAGCAGCAAAATAAATAACAAAGTAGCATAGCTACAACAGAAATGAAGATTAGCAAAAATAAAATAGAACGCCAGAAAATCAGAGAAAGAGCCAGAGGGTTGGTCAACCAACCCCTCCAGTCCTCAACCAAGCTCTTCTCAAGACCACCGAAAGATGGGTTAACGACGCTGTCGATGAGTCCAACGGGAAATGACATGTGAGGGCTGCTAGCAGTGGCGGGTCAACCAACGATAACGACCGATGAGGTGAGGTCGGCCGGAGGGCGGTGAGGACTGGCAGTCGGACCGGTAAGGCGAGGTTACCACTTGGGAAAAATGGAGCACAGAGACGACGGGGAGGTTACCGAATGGGAAGGTTAAGTTGAGGAAGAACCTTGAGAAATGAGGTTGCCGAGAAAGATGAGCTTCAACCAAGTAGATCTTAAGGAAAGGATATGGCTGAGGGTAAGATGGTGGGTGTGGAGAAGGGTGGGTGTCTGGTGGTGGTGGTGGTGGTGGAGATGAGATGAGGCGGGAGGAAAGGGGAAAATACTAAAGGCTGGAAGACTCCCAAAAAAGGGAAAGAATTCTCTCTCTAAAAAATTAGGAGAGAAAAGGACACACAAGAAGTTTTAATGACCAATCAGGGATTTATAGAATCAAGGTGTCAAATTATTCAAGAAAGAACTTACTCAGGCGTAAGAAAATTAATGAGCAAAGCTACTAGCCTTTCAAAAACAACAAGCATCCTCTGATAAAAATCTGCCTCATCAGTGTGCAAGACCTCTCGACAGCCATTCCATTGTCTGACTCCTTGATGGAGTTTCGAAGGTCCGAGTCGCCAAAAAAGGGGGAGAAAAGAAAACAATGGTAAGGGTGGGGGAGACCGCTTGCAATCACTAAAGAATGAACGGAAAAACCACATCCATTTTCGCTCCGAGAAAAAGGACGAGAAGGATGGGAAGGAGTGGCCTATGTTCGTAGAGGAATTCATTTGTGATGGGCCACACGAGCTTCCGAGTTCCCCAAGAGGTCAAAGTCCTATGCCCTCGTCAGGGAAGAGAAGGAGCACGATGAGGCCATTGCAAGGGTCAAAGCACAACGCCAAGGTGGAAGTGCCAAGCTCGGAGAGGAAATGGAAGATGGAAGAAATTGCGGAATCAGTGCTCGTGAGACAAAGGAACTTCTTGACACTAATGTTGCCGATAACTTCTAAGAAGTCAAAGAAATGACATGGCTAGTAATCGAGTTTTCCAAAGAGCGAGGATCTTTAAAGATGGTGAATTTCTAGGTGGCAAAATACATGAAGGAGCACCTTGGAGATTGGCTCACAGAGTTAGATTTCTCGGTGGTTATGATGGATGAATATTCGGTTATATCCGACATCGAGTTCATGAACAAGGTAAATGCTATCTTGATTCTTTTCACTAATCGTGACCGTTGCTGGGAACGAGACTTGTTTGTTGTTGATTGCAAGAGAGGAGGAGGTTACCTCAAAGTAGCTCGGCAATGTAGGTTTCAGAGAAATCGCAGGATGAGGAGCCACCCATCGAGGCTGAGTTGGGTATGGTAAGTAAGAAAATGACCTCTCTCCTCGACCAAATCAAGGAAGGTATGGCAAATGACCCTATTGTTTCATAACTGGTGGTGCTCATGAGTGAAGGAAAGGCCCATTGATTCTTAGTGAAGAATAGGTAACTCTATATCAATGACAATCAGGTGTTTGTGCCAAGGTGTGGAGGCCATTGGATGAATAGAATCAAGGAGTGTCATGATTCCATGTAAGCCAGACGTTTGGGGAGGGATCACAAGCAAGCCATAATAGAGGAGGGAAACTATTTTCCAAGCATGCGCGATGATATCAAGCTCTATGTCATGTTCCTAGTGTACCAATTAGATGAGGCAGAGCAAGCTCATCTCAAGGGAATACTGGAGCCATTGCAAATTTCTGAGAGACCATTATCGCTCTGAGAAAAAGGACAAGAAGGATGGAAGGAGCAGCCTAAGTTCATAGGTTGCTTCATTTATGACTGGACTCACCAAACTTTTGAGTGCCCCAAGAGGTCGAAGCTCACTGCCCTCGTCAGGGAAGAGGAGGAGTATGATGAGGCTTTTGGGAGAGTCAATGCATTATGGCTATTGAGTAATATTAATGCCAATGTGGTATTGCCGAGCTCATAGTAGAGCAAGGATCTCAAAAGATGGTGAATGCCGAGCCCATTCTGATCCATAGCATGGCAAAAAGTGTGAATGTGTGCCTTGAAGAGGTGGATTTTTTTGTGGTCACGATGGATGACTGCGCAGTTCAAATCACGTAATAATGAGCCACCCATCAAGGCAGAGTTGGATGCAGTAAGTATGGTGAGGACTTCTCCCCTAGACCAAACCAATGAGAGTGTGGCACGCGACCCTCTTACTGTGTAACTGGTAGAACACATAACTAAAGGGAAGATTCCTTAATTCTCAATCGATAATGAGCTACTCAATACCAATAGAAATAGGGTGATTGTGCCAAGGTGGGAGAGCCTTCGGAAGAAAATAATAAAGAGTATCATGACTCCAAGTGGATTGGACATCGAAGAAGTGATCACACGCAAGCCATATTGGAGGAGGCTATACTATTGACCAACATGCGCGCTGATGTCGAGCTCTATATCACTTGTCGAGTGTGCCAACAGGATAAGACGGAGCAAACATATCCAAAGATCTTTTAGATGTAACATTTATTATATAAGATAATATATGGAAACTCCATATGGTAATACAATGAAATCATTAAATACATACCAAATATGTATGAAAATTTTGAGATTGTGGTATCATAAATTTTTAACCTTTCACTTAAGCCACTTCATCCTATATAAGTAGCCTATCCCATCCAACGATCTTCTCAAATTGAAAAAGAGAAAATAAAGAAAATAACTTTGCAACGGTAAGAGGCAACAATAATAGCAATAGAAAAAAAAGGTAAGGAGAAGATGGAGATGAAATTTATCGAGAGTTAGGAGGAGAGACTAGAAACATTTTCAAATTGGAAGGCCGAGATATTCAAGAAAGCGAATGAGCTGGCCCCTATGACTGGATCCCAAGTGGCAGTCATGATAAGCTCCCCAACTGGGAGAGGTATTAAGCCATACTCTTTTTTTATTTATGAGTGAAAAAATACATTTGTTTTTCTTAATAAGTAGAATATATTATTATCCTAAGAGAATTGATGAAAATTATTTATTGATTCTTGATAAAAATTTCTAGAAAATTTACTACATTTTTTCATATTAATTCAATAAATATAAATTTATAAAAATATAATTAAAAATCTCAAAGAACAATGATGAAAAAGTGTACTGAATATTGTGCATAAAGCGCTTCCTCTAAGCACCCCTCCACTGACGCATAAAGCGCTTGCCTTTATGAATACTGTAATGCATAAAGGCAAGCCTTTTTCCTTTAGGCACCCCTCCACTGACGCTTTCATAAAGCGCTTCCTCGAGCAGGAAAAAGCGCAGGACATGGCAGAGATGGTCGTGGAGGCCAAGGGGACGTCGGACATCAATGTCCTAAACAATCAGCTTGATACAATGCTCGTGCAGGCAAAGCAAGACGAGGGGAAATAAAATAAGCTGATGCAGAGTAATGACGATGAGGGGGGCAAGGTGGTGGAGGCATGGTGGACAACCCCTATTGCGCAGCTCGATAACGAGGACCTTGATGAGACCATGAATGTGTACAACGAGTTTCAGAGAGAGGTTTTCTCCAAATTTTTGGAGAAGACTCGTATCAATTCGGGAGCGGCCTCTTCCTCTTCTGGCTCTTTCAATGTTTCCTCTCTCCATATTCCTGCTGAGTTGATCCCTCGTTTCCCGACATCTCCTAAATATAAGTAGTTGGGGTGAAATTATGGGAGGAATAATGAAAGAAGTATATGTCTGATAAACTAATAAAGTACTTCTTTTATTGCATTTGAGTTGTGTCATACTTTATTTTATAATCGTAAGAGGAGATCGATATTGTATACACGAGATGTATACATGCATATCAGTTGGTGATTTTTCTTGGAATAAAGCCTAGTGCATGTGGGATAAACTGAAGCTGGCCAATCCTTAGTGGCTATTATCTAATAAACCATCATAATCTTACTTTCTATTGACGAATTCCCAGCTTTCTTTTTTTATAAGTAAAATTTATATAGCTCCATTTAAATTATAATACCACTATGTTATAAGCACATATTACCAGCCAAAATTTATATAGCTCCACTTTTTTTAGTTTTCTTTCCATCTAATGGTCCTCCTCGAGTGCGCATTGGCGGGCTCCACGAGGGTGCTTGACAGTTCGTCTCCTTGGTTATTTGCCATGTTTCTTCCTCTTCTAGCAGCCTCTTGCAGGACACATCTATTTGTCCTCTTAACTGCGCGAATATCAATTTCGAAAGCAGAGTCAATATCACGGTCTGATCGTGTGCTTCGTGTCTTAGGCATACACGAAAACTACATGGAAAAAAATTGTGAAAAATTAGGAAACTAGGGTTGCAACCTGAAAAGCAGAAAATTCCTATTCCTAAAATCTCAGTCCACGTCGACGGCGCCAGTTTGATAGGGCTAAATTTAGTGATTTATATACCAATCCTATGCAAATAATATAGTAGTAAGTAAATTCAAACTGAGAGATTGGTACGAGAATTGATGCAAAAGAGGTTCGCAAACACTGATTATAAGAGCAATAGGAATAAGTCATCAACAACAGAATTAAGGGAAAGTAATGAGAGCGTGGAAAATATAACAATGTAAAATTAATAATAATAAAGGAGAGCACGATACCCCAACATGATGACAAGTTCAATTATGAATTTCTTATGGATTGGTATTCAGAGATTTCTAAATAGCACATGGGTGCGAGGCAACGACCATGGGCTAATGACAGAATTTAGATACACCTAACATGCGAGACAATGATTTAAACTCATCATTCATTAAGTTCCTCCATACGAATTACCTACAGAGAGTTTCATCCGTCCAAACTAATAGATGTATTATTCAGCTTTTTGGTTTCTCTATGTCCACTAGGATAATAAATTGGCTAGAGATCATACTGCCTTTTATATTATTAATCTTCAACCAATAACCTATTTATCATCTCTATTAGGGTGCTAGGCAACGACCAAAAGTTTATAGGATATGTCTACTTCAATCTTAACAACAATAAAAGAACTAGTAAGCATTATGTATTCCAAACAATCACCATATCCATATTGAATCCACAATCTAACCCATCAAATGTGTCGTACGGGCAGCACACTCAAAGAAAACTACTCCCTACTCACGGCAATCATACTCAATATAATCATATTATAGGACATGTAAAGTATAAGAGATATGGTAGGAAAGAAGTCACCAATAACAGAAGTCTTACGAATACTTGAATAGCGATCAATACCGAATCAAGTATCAAAGGGAAAAGTGTAAAGAAAATGTCTGTAGAAAGATGGATCTCTAAAACCTTGAACTAACAGGGGATATATAAAAAATTAAAATATCAAAAACTCTTGTTCAAGATCCTTCTTAATTTTTTCGACATACATAATCTCTGGCGGCAGAATTACTGACGTGATTGACACTGCACGTACGTGGATTCACCATACACATCTTTTGAAAAGTTGAAGGCTCAGCGTATGCATAGATAGATTCAGCATATGCACCTTTTGAGAATTCGGAGACCCAACGTACGTGGATGCCTATCAGTGTATGTGGTGAAACGCAGAATTATGCATACATGGAGGCATGTGGGCATACGTGAAAAAACTAATAGAGAATTGAGTGTATGTGGAGGGAGACTTAGCATATACCAGGAAAGATATATACATCTTTGTGCGCTTCTGCTCTGCAACTCCTTCGTTCTGCACTCGAATATGATCCTTAGACTTCGACTACCTATAAGACAGCATAGCATGTAAACGTACACTATCACAACTCAACTGGAATTAAATACGATAATACAAAGATAAAATAGACCGAAAACAATAGTAATAATAAATCAATTAAAGATGTGAATTGATACGCATCATTTGCCAAGGAGCGAGGATCTCTAAAGACAATGAATGTTGTGCCTATTTTGATGCATGGCATGGCAAAAGGTGCGAAATAGCAACTTGGAGATTGGCTTGGAGAGTTGGATTGCTCGGTGGTCACAATGGATGACTACGTGGTCATATTCGACATTGAGTTCTTAGACAATGTGTATATTTTTCCACTTTTTTTCACCAACTCAATGACGACCATTTGTGGGGACAAGACTTGTCTTATGCCAGTTTCAAGACTTGGGACCCTCAAAGCTTTCAAAAATGCATATTTCGATGAAATTACGGGATAAGGAGCAACCCATCGAGGCCAAGTTGGCTATGGTAACAAAGGCGACGACCTCTCTCCTCGACCAAATCAAAGAAGGTACGACATATGACCTTCTTTCTTCGAAATGGATGGTGCACGTGAGTGAAGGAAAGACTCACCGATTCTTGGTCAAAAATGGACTACTCTATACTAATGGCAATCGAGTGTTTGTACAAAGGTGGGGAGGCCTTCAAAAGAACATAATAAATGAGTGTCATGATTTTGAGTGGGCCAGACGGTCGGGGAGGGATCACATGTAAGCCAAAGTGGAGGAGGGCTACTATTGACCACACATACGTACCGATATCAAGCTCTATATCACGTGCCTAGTGTGCCAACAAGATAAGACAGAGCAAGCTTATCCCGGGACCTTCTAGATGTAACATTTATTGTAGACGATAATATATGGAAACTATATATGGTAATACAATTAGATCATTAAATACATACCAAATATGTGTTAAACCAAAAATTTAGTATTTGTAGTATCATAAATTGTTTACCTTTCACTTAAGCCACTTCATCATGTATAAATAACCTATCCCATTCATTGTTTTCTCAAATTGAAAAGGTGAAAATAAAGAAAATAACTTTCCAATGGCAAGGGGCAACAACAATAACAATAAGAAAACAAAAGGAAAGGCGAAAATGGAGATTAAGTTTATTGAAAAGGAGGAGGAGAGACTATTGACATACGCAAAACGGAAGGCTGAAATCTTGAGGGAAGCGAATGAACTGGCCACTATGACTGGATCCGAGGTGGCAATCGTGCTTGGCTCTCCGACCGAGGGAGGTAATTAAACCATACTCTTTTTATTTATGAACAAAAAATATACTGATTTTTCTTTATAAACTGAAAATTTTATTGGTTATTGATAAAATATTTCTACAAAAGTGACTATAATTTTCATATTAATTCAATAAATATCAATTATCAAAAATATAAATAAAATATCTCAACAATCAAAGAAGAAAAAGTGTACAAAATCTTGTGCAGGTAAACCCTATTCCTTTGGGCACCCCTCTGCTGACTCTATAATAAAGCGCTTCCTCGAGCAAGAAAAAACGAGGGACATGGCAAGCTTGGTCGTGGTGGCCAAGGGGACGTCAGACATGAACGTTCTAAACAGTCAGATTGATACGAAGCTCGTGAAGGCGGAGAAAGACAAGGAGAAATCCAAGAATCTCATGAACGATGACGGGGGCGAGGCGGTAGAGACATGGTGGACCACCCCTATTGAGCATGCCAATAAGGAGGATCTTGTTGAGACCATGAATGTGTACAACAAGGTGCTAGAAGAGGTTTACTCCAAGTTTTTGGAGAAGACCCGTAACAACTCGGGAGAAGCCTCATCCTCCGGCTCTCGCGTGCCTGCTGAGTTGATCCCTCGCTTCCCGACACCTCCTAAATATGAGTAGTTGGGGTCGGATCTAGGGGAGGAATAATCATAGAAGTACATGATCGATAAAATTAATAAAGTACTTCTCATTATATTTTAAGTTGTCGTAGCTTTAAGCCTATTGCATCGCAGTGGAGTAACAATCAAGGTCAAATTATTTTATGGTTCATTCCTTGCTCGATTTGGAATTGAATCTTAGTTCCTCTATGTCTTTGGTGTATATTACCTATACGTAATTCCATGATTACTAATAGGTGTGAAATTACATGAATTGAACACAAATGTCCTTTGGCGTATATAACCACTAAGAAGTGACAGAGTACCTTCGACTCAGAGGGAAAAAATATACCAATAACAAGATTGGAATTGGGAAATCTTTTACTGTTTCTCTTACGAGTTCCATGATTATAATTTTTATTTTAATATAAAAATTAAAATAAAAGTTATAATTCTTTTGACTGTTTCTCTTGGTATAAAGGAGATCTTCTTGGTATTCCTAAGAGAAAAAAGAGAGGCGATAGCCTAAAATAGAGGAGATCTTCTTATTATCCCTTTTCTCCTTTGACGCCTGATGGGAAAAACTAGATATTACATACATCGCAATATTATCCAATTTCATATTTTTTTTACTGTGGTACCTGAAGCTTTGACAACCTATATACAATGCAAGAAATAAAAAATTATTAACATAAACAAAAAGTACATTTTTATAAGTACATTTTCATTTCGTTATAATATAAATAATTACATATTTACAACATGGGTGTTGAATTCCCTCATACAATACGAAGTTGCAATTACATTTTTTATTAAAACAAAAGATATTTTAGGAATACACTACTCTTAAATATTTGTTGTTATAATTTCTCCTCCATTAAAAAATCCTTCTCAAACAATTTGTTGGCCTGGATGATCTCCGGTTACCATACAAACTCCTAGTTTTCTTTTGATGCAATTAGAGACTGTTTTCGCGGATTATGTGCATCTTATTACAAACTTTTTAAGGCCACATGGAAATTCAAGTCTTCGAAAAAATCAGCTTAGTTTACTATTATTTGTGACGTTTTGGGACTAATTAAGTCAGCTGGCTTCTGAAGCTTACAGTATCTGTCTTGGTGTGCCTTCCATATGTTATTTTTGGAAACAAAATTCAATCAAATAGTTTTTTTTTGTGAATCTGCTTAACAAGTTGTCTTGCTCTATTGAGAGATAGTCTATTAATAGTATTTTTTTTAATTCGTAAAAGTTAAATCCAAATTAAATCTAACGAGAACAATTCATGTATGCCAAAGGGCATTTGTGAAATATACCAAGAAAGAAGAAGATTGGGATTGGGAGCTAAAGCTCTATAAATAGACTGTTGGGTTTTATAAATACGAACTCTAGGTTCGCAGCAACGGAAGTTAAAATTTTTCACCAACACCGAATCTGATCATGGCTGTATAACATAAAATCAAGATAACAGTATAGTTAAAAATTCTTACAGTACGTTGTAGATCGAATCATCAACTATGGTATCCACGTAGTCTTTGTCTACGAACTCCTGGGCAGTTAGAATCTTTGAGAATTCGCTAGGAGAATTCTTTATCAAATAAACTAGAGAACATATGTGTCTTGTATCTAGATTAATAAGTTTATGTGTAAAATCGTTGATACCCACACATGTATATATAGTAAAATAATTAACCAACTCCTACGCTTTTAGGAGTAGGTTTCGCACGAAGCAAAAGGGAGTCCTTAGTGGCTTCCTACTTTGACTTCCTTTTGGGCTTCCAGCCCATTCTATTTTTTTTGACCCAATCAATATGTCTAAAATTCAATAGATTTTACTATACATATTATTATTTAATTAAATCTAACTTAATTAAATAATTATAATCATAATTCTATCTAACAGAATTATAATATTTCTCTATAGATTAAATATTTTTGATCAAATCAATATTTAATCTAACCAACTTCAATTCGTAAACAAAGACTACTTGTTGTGTGACCCATATAGGCCATCACATGCTAAGCGATTAGTCGAACTAATGGTCTTAGTCGAACCCTAGATAATAGAACAGATAATCTCAACATATGAGGTACGTTGCGAGGATACTGCAACTACCTATAATGTGAAGCTCACAGTGATACGGTCCTTTCATTCGCGAATACTCGATTAAGTCTTGAACATGATTAAGTATTTATTCAAATAACTTAATCATATTATCTCATTCTACTAATTGATCATGTTGTCACTTTTAGACACCATTCCAAAAGTGACGTGCATTGGCCAATGACTAATGATCCAATTAGTTATGAGAAAATAAGTATTCTCTCCAAGTCTATTTGAGGAATGAATCATATTCTTGGCTCAACCACCACGCACATGCACTTCGTGATGTACCCAACGCATGCCGTATCTACTTCGTCAGGAGTGCAAGCGTTGGTTATGGTCAAAGTCCATCACTCTGTACATGTCGTGCGTATTGACCTTAAGTCAGAGGAATATTATACTACTCTACAAACCGATATTCCCATAGACACGTAAATAGAATATACCAAACAGTTTCTCGGTCGGGTATGCCAATACTCTCCAAAGTATCTATGCATCCATCATGAAATACCTAGTATCTCGTAGTTGTGAGAACTGCTACATCCTCTAAGGATATGATGCAGATCGCACACCAATGTCAATCGCATCATCGATATCCCATTCTCGACGATCATTAATTATGGCTCTTTAAGAACTACGTGCATAGTCATCTGAGATCTCACATTCTCAATGATAACACTAGTTCATGGGAACATAAATATGAATATATGCAAACAATCAAATATTATATTCATTTATGTAATGCCGAATATTATTAATATAAATTAATAATACAACTGAATATGATCAAGTACAATATCCTTATTACGATTATCTCTAGGACATCTATACTAACACATACATCAACAATAGAATATATAATTATCAAATCATTACACAACCACCATCCCACCTACTATTATCATTTCTTTGAAAATTTTACTCTTCCATTAAGCAAAAAACATGCATCTTTGCTGTAGCCAATGCACTCCAATCACACCATTTCAAGGCATCTCGACTATTTTAGACCGCTTTCTCGAACGTTTGATTCACTCGCCTTCTCTGTTTTGCATGTGCCAGAGATTTCGAGAGTTAAGGAAGCACTTCCTTTACTTCGTTCATCGTCTTTGCCACTTTCAGATTCTTCATTACTCTCATCATCATCACTCGAGTCTCCTGAATCAGATTCACTATCATCCAGATGAGCCAGACGATCGCCACCACCTATTGCAGATTCGGTTGCAGCCACAACTTCAGACATGAGCAGGTCTGCAATACCCAGCTTCAAATCCTGCGGACGATATTTATCAGTAAAAGAAAAAGAAATTGCTATAGTATATCATGATACAACCTCACGGCTGTAGTGGTCACAATAGATGACTACGTGGTCATATTGGACATTTAGTTCTTAGACAATGTGTATGTTATCCCGATTCTCTTCACCGACTCAACGGTGACCATTTGTGGGGATAAGAATTGTCTGATGCTGGTTATGAGAGTTGGGAAGGTTCTATCAAAGCTTTCGACTATGTATGTTTCAATGGAATCGCGAGATAATGAGCCACCCATTGAGGCCGAGTTGGTTATGGTAAGAAAGGTGACGACCTCTCTCCTCGACCAAATCAAAGAAGGTAGGACACATGACCCTCCTCAAGCAAAACTAATGGTGCACGTGAGTGAAGAGAAGACTCACCGATGCTCGGTCAAAAATATACTAATGCCAATCAGGCGTTTGTGCCAGAAGAATAATTAATGAGTGTCATGACTTCAAGTGAGTCGGACAGTCGGGGAGTGATTACATGCAAGCCAAAGTAGAGGAGGGCTACTATTGACCAAATATGCGTACCGATATCAAACTCTATATCACGTGCCTAGTGTACCAACAGGATAAGATGGAGCAAGCTTATCCCGGGATCTTCTAGGCGTAACATTTATTGTAGACGATAATATATGGAAACTATATATGGTAATATAATTAGATCATTAAATACATACCAAATATGTGTGAAACCAAAATTTAGAGATTGTAGCTGTAACACCCCGTGATCTGAATGATTGTCTCCACAGACCAACACGGGTCTTTTCCAGCGTATTTTATCCTCACTCGTACGCATCCCAAAAAATTTCCTAGGAGGTCACCCATTCCAATCCTACTCCCGGCCAAACGTGTTTAACTTTGGAGTTCTCTCAAGATGTGTGCCAAAAAAGAAGGTGCATCTTATTGATATGAATAATACCAATCAAATTAGTTAAGGCTTTTTAGTATAGATCATTAATAGGGTATCACATTTACCCCTCCTTAAATACGCGACTTCCTCGTCGCACTAGATACAGACAGTCCCAGAATCTTTCGGTTACAGATGCGTTCGATCCTTGAACCACACTGTACAAGCCAAGGTCGCTCTGATACCAAATGTAATGCCACGTGATCTGACTGACTGTCTCCACAAACCAACACGGGTATTTTCCAGTGTATTTTTTTCTTACTCGCATGCATCCCAGAAAACTTCCCAGGAGGTCACCCACCCCAATCCTACTCCCGTTCAAACATTTTTAACCTTGAAATTCTCTCAAGATGTGTGCCAAAAAAGAAGGTGCACCTTGTTGATATTGATAGTATCAATCAAATCGCTTAAGGCTTTTAGTACAGATCATTAACAGGGTATCGCAATAGCATCATAACTTTTTTACCTTTCACTTAAGCCACTTCATCATATATAAATAACCTATCCCATTCAATGTTTTTCTCAAATTGAAAGGGGGAAAATAAAGAAAATAATTTTGCAATGGCAAGAGGCAACAACATGAACAATAAAAAACAAAAGTAAGGAGAAAATAGAGATGAATTTTATCGGGAAGAAGGAGGAGAGACTATTGACATTCGCAAAATGGAAGGCCGAAATCTTCAAGAAAACGAATGAGCTGGCCATTGTGACTGGATCCGAGGTCGCTATCGTGCTTGGCTCTCAGAGGGAGGTAATTACGCCATACTCGGAGTAAAAAATATATTGGCTTTTCTTTATAAACTGAAAATATTATTAATTATTGATAAAATATTTCTACAAAAGTTACTATAATTTTTTATATTAATTCAATAGATCAAAAATATAATTAAAAAATTGCAAAAATCAAAGAAGAAAAAGCGTACAAAATATTGTGCAGGTAAACCCAATTCCTTTGGGCACCCTTCCGAAAAAAAGAGGGACATGGCAAGCTTGGTCTTGGAGGCCAAGGGGACGTAAGACATGAACGTCCTAAACAATCAGCTTGACAAGAAGCTCATGAAGGCGAAGCAAGACAAGGAGAAATCCAAGATTCTCACGAACGATGAGTGGGGCGAGGTGGTGGAAACATGGTTTACCACCCCTATTGAGCATGCCAATAAGGAAGACCTTGTTGAGACCAAGAATGTGTACAACAAGGTGTTAGAAGAGGTTTACTCCAAGTTTTTGGAGAAGACCTGTAACAATTCGGGAGAAGCCTCCTCTTCAAATACCCAAGGTGCAGGTCTACAAAACCCAGCTTCAAATCCTGCAAATGATATCTACAGGTTTTTGGAGAAGACCTGTAACAATTCGGGAGAAGCCTCCTCTCATGGTTGCAGTGCGTGCATGGCGAGATCGGAGTTACCAGTTCAATAAGGTGAGGTTCATTTCCTGTGAGTGCCTCCATCTTATATCTGTCTGCATTGTCCTGTTTATTTAACAATGTCAACACCTAGGTAATAACATAATAACGAAAACGTTCAACACAAGAACAGCTTTTAAAAAGAGACATGCTTTGGCATCCTGCTCTAGCTTTTTATTAGATTCAGATAGAAGTCCAAGAAAATCTTTAGCTCTTCTCAGAACTGCAACAACAAGAACAGATTACTTCCTGCACAAACAGCCTTCATCTCCAAGTAAATCAACAACAATATCGCCCATCCTCTTCATACTTTCTATTGACAACGTAAATTCTTGAGTCAAACACAAATAGGACATTTAAAAATCCAAGATAAATCCCACTTCCTATCACAAAACATGAAAAAGGGTAGAAGTTGACTCCATGACTCAAATACATAAAAATGACATAAGACTCAATAGAACAAGATGAAATTGGATGAAAGCATGACTAAACACATACGAAACACACTACAGAATATGAGCGTATACACACTCATCACACCCCCACACTTATTTCCTTGCTTGTCCCCAAGTAAATAAGCATGAGACATGTTAAAAATTGTTGGTCCCCTAGCAACAGTGAACTACCTAAAAAGTAATCTCATATTAGCTCAATTCCACAATTCAAGTCCAGCCCACAAATCAAAGCAGTTCCCCATAATTTGTATCATTCTGAAAGCAGTGAAGATTACTAGGAACGATACCGCAAAAAGTACATTACATGAAGAGATAATTAAGAACACGTTGCTCCATCATTTCACCTAGCCCCAAAACAGTTTCAGATTAACGGTTAGTTTCATTCAGTTGTCGTCTTAGGAGTTTACTCATAGACCAGTAAGCAGAGTCCAACACCAACCCCATGGCTCACTTGATTTCCTACAATAATTTTCGAGTTTATCCCGATTAGGCTGGAGTTCACCCCTACCAAGATCCACCTTTCTATTTTTATGAATTTTTTCGTACCTCATATCAGAATCCACAATCCGCATATAACATTGAACACATTCCGTATATTCCACATCCACTTATATTCAATCTTCCTTTTTTTCTTTTTTTTCATTTATTTCTTTTTTCATATTTTTTCACATTCCACACACCTTTCTTCCTTTCTCCTCTCAGGTAGGAGTTTTGCTCCAATTTATTGACCTAACCGCTGCCCTTCGCCTAAATTTTTTTTTAAAAATGAGTTTTTGGCAACAAGCACATCACTCGATTAGACTCACAAGTTAGCTAAAATCTTTTTAATATACAGGTGGGGTTCGGTTACTAAGAGCGTGTTCCCTCAACTACTTATGTGTACTCTTGGTCCCGTACCTAGCAATCACTTAATCAAATTATGAGATTTTGAAAAACAAAAACTATTTCTCAATATGGGCTTAATCCTATCCTTGTTACTCTTGTCTTGACATGAACCTTCCTAAGGATATTCGGTTGCTAAGAAGCCAACAATTTAAGGGTGAAATTTCCTCATCTGCTTATGACACCACATTGGACTTAAGCACACTCCTACCTCAAACCTAGACTCGATCGCATACGCCAAACCAAAATGAAAACACATGTTTGATACTCCACCACACTTATTGAACACAGTGTCCTCAATGTGGAGACAAGACACAAACAAACAATATAAGATATGAGCATGAACATCACAGGGCACACAAACAGGAACATAAATAGACTTATAACAGAAATGACAAGAGGAGAGGACTGGTACTGCCCTGTCGATTGCGAGAAGGCGGTGGTGGGAAAGGTTGGTGGTGTTATAAACTATCGAGCTCTGTTGAAACCTAGTTTTTCTCTTCTCTAAACTCCCTGTTAAGACCATTAAAATACTAAATCAACATAACGATACTGAAGCAAACACAAAAACAAAAAAAATAAATACTAAACGTGCTAATTTTGAGTCGTTAGCTTGACTTTGTTACTCCCTTTGGCACTACGATGGACGGAGGCGCCAATTGGTTACTTGGAACTCTATTTCATTTGAAACTATGTGGAGAAGTAGCTTGCCATCGTGAACATCTACCATTGTATAACAAATGTTAAGGAATGGACGTCCTAGAATCAGTGGGTAACTTTCATTGGTAGCATAGTCTAGCACTACAAAATCTACGGTATGGGAGACTTGTCGACTTTGATTATCACATCCTCCACGATTCCAATGGATTTCTTCATAGTTTGATCAGCCAGCTGAAGCCTGAAAGGTGTAGGTTTGACATCCCCTAAATTGAGTTTCCTGCAAGTAGCCAAAGGCATAAGATTAATATTGGCACCCAAATCACATGAGCAATGTGAAAACCGAACACCATCAATAGTGCAAGGAATCGTAAAATTTTCTGGATCTTTTAGTTTTGGCGGTATGTCATTTTCTACCAAAGGGATCGTCTTGCCATCATTCCACCTCTTCTTTCTTGCGATGATTTTCTATAGAAACTCAGCATATTGTGGCCTTTTATCTAACATCTCTAAGAAAGAGACATGGTTTTGAATGTCCTCCATTGTCTCTATGAATTCAAGGGCATTTTCATCGATCGCTGCTTCATTCTTGACTTATTGAGGTGATGGTGGAGAAATATAAGAATCATCTTTTTTACTGATATAGGCTGGTGGCTCCTTCTTTTCAGTAACTACCTCCTCCTTTATGGCTGGCTTGATTGGTTCGGAACATTCTTTTGAAGTAAATTTATTCTCAAGTGGTGACTTTCTCCGGAGTCTTTGAGGGAATATAGGTGGAGGGATATAAGGTGGTGGAGGAATATATAGTTCATCATCCTCGTCCACACTCCCTAATGTGATGGCCATCACTTGTCCTCGCGGGTTGGACTCCGTGTTGCTGGGTAGGGAACCTATTTGCCTTTGAGTGTTTGCTGCAGCCAAATTTCCGAGTTTGATCTCCATCTTTTTGAGTTGCATGGTCTGCCCCTTCAGGTATGTCTCAAACTCTTGTTAACGTGCCTCACAACGATCCATCCGTCATACAGTTCTTTGTTGTTGGATGGACTGCTGGAGCACCCCTACCAATTGGTCAATCTTGGAGAAGATGTTGACTTAGTCTTGCACTAATTTATCAATCTTCTCACCCATTTCTTTGACTTGATCTGCCAAATAAGGCTTCCTAGGTTCTTGCTGGGTACCAGTGTTGTATGCCTACTGGCCAAATCGAGAGAAATTTGGCTGAGCATTAGTTTACTTTGAGTAGCCCATACCTGGTAGTGTTCTATCAGCAATGGCCTGAATCTCTTCCAACATTGGACAGTCACTAGCATGATGTGATTCTTTACAAAGCTGACAAGTGTCTTCTATTATAGCAGAACTTTCCTTACCCTTGGTCAAATCTTCAAGTCTTTTGGTAAGTACTTCCACTTTAGCTTCAAGCTTCATATTGGCATCTACTGCAAGTACTCCTCGGGTTGCTTCCTTACGAGATTGCCTGGCACGTTCTTTTGGCCTTATACCATTGACTTCAGCCATCTCCTCTATTAAACGAGCAGCCTTATCATCAGTCTTCCTCAAAAATACTCCTTGAGATCAGGCGTCAATATGCTCACGGGATGGCCCATCCAACCCATTATAAAAGATCTTCATAAGGTTCTCCTGGGTTATACCGTATTAAGGGAATGCACTTTAGAGATCCGTGAACCGTTCCCAAGCTTCATAGATACTCTCCCAATCTCCTTGGATAAATGTGTTGATTTTTTGCAAGAGTTTGTCTGTCTCGGCCATAGAAAAAATCTTCTGAAGAAAAGCATGAGCCAAATCATTCCAACTCTGAATTGTCTCTCCTTTCAACTTATTATACCAAATACGAGCTCAATCTTTCAAAAAAAAGTGGAAGAGACGCAGCTTTAAGACATCATCATCGATATTTTAGAATTTCATGATGTTGCAGATATCCTCAAATCGACAGAGATAGTCTCGAGGGTCTTCGCTTGACAAGCCGGCAAATTAGACCGAGTTTTGCAGTAGTTCGACAATCGCTGCTGGAATCTGGAAAGAGTGGAGACCTACAGTTGGTTGTTGTAGACCATTAGGGTTCTCATTCCATGTAGAAACAGATGATTCCAATAGCGTCCTTCTTCATGGAACATTCCCTACAGCTTAAAGCACTCTGTCTTCCTGATTTTGTGCAATTACTTTGGCTTGGTCTCTCTTCTCACGCCTAATGACCCTTTCGAGTACTCTGATGTCAACCTCAAGCACAATGTTTGTGTCAAGGTCTAGTCCTTCACTCCGGGTTCTTGGCATGCATTAGAGAATCCTGAAAAAGAAAGCACAAAAAATCAGTAAGTTTGCTACACAAAACCAATTGCTTTTGATTTTATGTCCAAAGTTGCCGGGGAAAATTAAAGGATTTATAAGGTGGGTAAATGAATTGCAAGAAAGTAACCAAAATTGAGAATGCAAATAACAGAGTTATAAATTTAATGGAGACAAGCGAGCACGATACCCTATGGATTAACTACCTATGTCGAGATTATGGTTCTTATTAAGTCCCAACTAGTACCCAGAGTATTCTAATGCATCCCCCAAACGCTTTCGCTCATTAGAGAGATACAACTAAGATAGCAAAGGTCTAAGTTATTAATTAATACTTTTGCTCATCAATTAAGCTTAGAACTATGCTAATCCAAATTATGATGATTCTCCTAGCAGGTTATTCTTACGATATCAAGACGTCTCATTAATACCTAAGAATATGTTAATTAGTTTTTCTATTCATTCGAGTGCCTCTCGGTCCACTCTCATCAACTATAATCATAACCTAAGTGATATAGTTAGGCTAAGCATTAAGCACACCAATTAACAACTACTATTCAATATATTTGAACCATAAATCAACATAGGCAATCAATCACATGCCACGGCACCGTACTCTAAGAAAATCTACTCGCTAAGCATATTAACAAAGCACAATAGATTAACGAAGAACATAATAGTAATTAACATAAAGGTAGAGATAGAGAAAGTTTAGTCGTGATGGTCAAGCCTTGTCAATCCTTTCCCCATAGTTAACTGGAATCATGACTTTCTTAAGCTCCAAGTAATGCGATAAATAATATAATGATGGTAGGGAGCCGAAACAGTATGCCAAAAGTCGAATATAATTGAAACGGGTCGAAATTCTGACTAAATAAGAAGTAAATTTTCTTTCGCCTCGTGGGACCTAGCAACCTCTTTGTACTTAGCGACAGCTAGGGGTCAATTTTCAGTGTCTTCTGTAACTCCCCCACCTAGCGATCGCTAGGGGATTGGCGGCTGCTAGGCTCCAAAGCGTTTGGGGCCTGACAGCTGCTAGCCTATTCAGCTTCGTTGCATCTTCGTATTTTACATTTTTGAGCTTCTTCCACTTCGAATTTGGCCTTGACTATAAAACAAGAAATGTAGATCTCTCGTCTAACTTTTCAACGATATCTCATTTGTTATACTCCGATCCTCGAGAAATGATTTATGGCTCTTGTAATATAGTCTATCGAAATCACCCCTCTAACGGTCTTTATTGGGCTCCACTTCCTATCACAAAATACGACAAATGGTATAAGTCCACTCCATGACTCAAATACATAAAAACGAGATAAGACTCAATGAAACAATGTAAAATTAGATGAAAGCATGACTAAACACATACGAAATATACGACAGAACATGAGCGTATACACACTCATCAGAGATCGCTTGACCAAAAAAACCTTAGATTCGACATAGCTCAAGACCCAACAATATAATTTGGGTCAAATACCAACAATCCTTAATCTTGAACCAAATCCACGTTTTATAAAAAAATCGCGAATGAACTTGAATAATTCAACAGGATTACAATATCACTTGATCAAATTCAATTTAACTCGAACAACCAATGTCACGATGTCCTAAAACCAGCATAAACTTTATGATCCAAAAAAATACCCAACTTTTTAAGTCAATACGTGGTCTACTTCTAAGGATCATTCAATATTCACTTCATGATCCAAAAAATACCCGAACTCTTAAGTCAATAACTGCTCCATTTCTAAGGATCATTCAATATTCATCGCCAAAAAATAAGTTTGGTTTACCTTTGATATGAATATGGGAAGCACTCATATGATGATTTCAAGTGCCAATCTGACCAAGTGAGAGAGCACGCACAAAGTACTTCAAGTCACAACTTTGTGGGCTGATTTCCAAGCATACTTTGGAGAGTTGGGCTCAAGCAAATTTATTAAAGTCCATGGACCAAGGGCCACGAAATTCAGCTGAGTTTATGAACTTAATACAAGTTCTAGAAGGTCTATTCAGCAGCCAAGATCCACAAGAGTGATTCTCTCTAATTTGGGAATTCTATTTAGGATGTGCTTTGTGCGTGCTCTCTCACTTGGTCAGATTGGCACTTGAAATCATCATATGAGTGCTTCCCATATTCATATCAACCTTCCAAACCAAGATTAAACAAATCCAGCAAACATGCATATCCCAAAAATAGTCAAAACCATGTAAACCAACCTAAACTAACTAATAACCTTACCAAACATCCTAAAATCAATTTCTGGCCAGACCAAAAAAGTAAACTCTTGTTGACCAGCATCCCCATACCCAAAATTATGGTTATAGACAAAAGGGGTGGCGGTTGGACTTCAACATTGGTAACGGCGAGTATGTAACATACATTCACAACAACAACAACTTCACTAGACGCGAGGTGGTGCCTCTCAACATCGAGGGTAGGGAGGACGGATTGAGTGGGGACTAATAAAAAGTTGTCCATAGGTGGCGATTAGATTTAGAGCCCTTAGATTCGATTTTAAAAAAAAAATTTACATCCAATGGTCAATAACCAATCAGAGACATTTTTGACTTTTTAAACAAAAAACTAGGTTAAACCAACCATCTCTCTTCCTCTCCCACCCTCTCTTTTACTAATTAAAAAATCTCTCTCTCTCTCTCCTCTCTCTCTCTCTCTCTCTCTCTCCCCCCCAACCAAAGAAACCACCCACCTCCAGAGAAATCCAGGAAATGGATCCCATGGTGTTGGTGACAGATCTGCTGGCCGAGTCCCGTCCGCTGCTGCCCGACGTCACCCCGCCGTCAAGGAGAGAGAGAGCTCGGCAGAAGAAGGAGCCATCAAGGAGAGAGAGAGAGCTCGGGGAAAGAGCCCACGAATCCGCGCCGTGCCTAGAGGAGACGTGCTCGCCGTCGCTCGTCCGTCGCCTGGAGTACCGCCGTCACTTGCTATCTGTGAAGAAGAAGAAGAAACGACGGAAGGAGAATACAGTAGTGATATTGGTTTTCTACGGTAGTGATAATGGTTTTCTACAGTAGTGATATTGGTTTTCTACATTAGTGATATTGGTTTTTGTGACCTGTTTTGTTTGGTTTGAGTCTGTAATGATATTAGTTTTAGTTTGTATGATATTGGTTTCAATCACTGATGATATTGGTTTGAGTATGTATTAATATTGGTTTTCAGATGTAATGATATTGGTTTGAGTACGTACTGATATTAGTTTTTGTCTATACTGATATTGGTTTTACTCTGTACTAATATTGGTTTCAATCGCTAATAATATTGGCTTGAGTATGTATTGATATTGGTTTGAGTACATCTTGTTATTGATTTGATTACCTATTGATATTGGTTTTAGTACGTATTGACATTGGTTTTAGTCTGTACTGATATTGGTTTGAGTACGTACTGATATTGGTTTGAGTACGTACTGATATTGGTTTGAGCACGTACTGATATTGGTTTGAGCACGTAATGATATTGGTTTGAGTACGTACTGATATTGGTTTGAGTACGTACTGATATTGATTTCTATTGTATTTTCGTTCTTTGATTTTTTGAGTTTATTTAAAAAATAATAATCTGATAGGTAGTAGAATTTTTGAATTTGACAATAATTTAATGAGAGAGAGAAAGAATCCCTTCCTCTTTTAACGTGAGATTGGTTTATTTATTTTTTAACCTTTTTAGACTTTCCATAAAAAGTGTGCCAGCTAATTTTCCATCTCTCCTTTTGTTTTTATTAGTTTTCTAATTTTACCCTTAATTATTTTGTTAATACCTAGATTGCCACAATCTTCCTTTTAGTCCCCAAATTTGGGGATTAGTCTTGTCCCCATAGAATCTGCCCCCTCAACATCGAGCCACTACAGCGGGTAAGCCAATTGGATTTAATTAAATTTTCTTATACAAAATGGTAGCTTCAAGTGAATTGAATTTGGAGCAAAAAATGATTAATTTCCATTTATCTAAGGCAACAAAAGAACGATATGGAAATCAGTTTTTACTTGGACACTTTATATTTTATATGGTAAGATATTTCCATAATTGGATACATACCAAATATTTGGCCAAACCAAAATCTCATAGATAATGACATCATAACTTTTTCACCTTTCACTTAAGCCACTTCATTCTATTAAATAGCCTATCAAATTCAATGATTTTCTCAAATCAAAAAGGGAAAACAAAGAAAATAGTAACCTGAATTAGATTTTGGAGCAAGAAAAACCCAATTTCACGTTGTCCAAGGCAACAAAAAGGACTATACCATTAGTATGCAAATTGTTTTTAGACGCAACCTTTTATGAAGAATAATATTTGGCCGCTCTATATGGTAAGAGAATTCAAAAATTTGGAGACATATCAAATATTATGCTTTTTAGGGGCTTTAAATTCAATAGGAACTATATGAAAGTCATCCCGAAAATATGGACTAAATTTGGGCCATAGGATTTGATTTATAAAACTCATTTTCAGATCCGATGATCATTATTATTTAAAGACACAACAGTATTTTTATCCAAAAAAACTCAACTAAAGATCCAAAAAAATTTCTCATTTCCACCCCATCCTCTTTTGCAATTGCCAAATAAACGCTTACCAAAAAGCCTACCCTTAGCCTCTCTCTCCTCTCCTCTCCTCTTCTCTCCTCTCCCTAATAGCATCTCCCTCTCTCTCTCCTCTCCCCTAATTAACTTGGTGGTTTCGTTTTCTCTCTTCTTGTTGTTGTTCTTCCTTCCACCTAATTAACCTAGTTGCTCGAAGGATCGTATACAAAGCAGTGAAGTGATTGTTTAGTTTGTGAATCGTTGCTTTTCCCAATCTTCAATCCTCTGAGACATGGGGATTTTGCCCAATAATGATCGACCATCTTTGAAGGACGTCTCAAAGAGGATATTTTTGTTCATGTTGTTTCATATTCCTGTCATACCTTTTATTGTTTTCTACTTCTGATCTACGTGGAAGTCCATTTAGCTAGAGATTGTATAACAGTAACTTCGAGGAATTTGACGTGGGCTATTCCTCTTTGGCTGTGGGCTATTCCTTTTTGGCTATTCTTGTTTGAGATTGGTTTCTGATAATTGTGATATCGATATATTTGTGGAGTGAGAATGGTATAATTCTGTAATGATATTGGTATAATTTTGTATTGATATATCTATGTAATGATATTGTTATTTTTGTATTGATATTGGTATTTTTATATTGGTACAATGGTATTTTTTATTGGTATATTTGTAGAGTGACAATTGTATATTTTTATAGTAATATTGGATAAGAACTATACCAATAATATAGAAACATGATACAAATATCCAAGAAGAACGATATCAATATCAGCGTAGATTGAGATACCAATATTTAGGGATGGCAGAAATACCCATACCCTGAAGGTCGGACCCTACCCTTACCCTACGGGTCTAGGGTATGTTGACTTTGACTGGGTCTAGGGTAGGGTGTGGGTCCATGTTTAGAGGTAGGGTCTAGGATAGGGTATGAATCCAAAGCTAGACCCTGTGGGTCGGACCCTACCCTTACATTTTTATCCTATTTTAGACTCTACCCTAATTAGACTCTAGTTAGACCCTTGTTAGACCGTATTGATAATATATATAATATACTTTACGGTTAACTTTAACATATTTATTATGTTATTCCGCAACTAGCTTAGAAGATGTCGTGAATGATGGATCACTAGAAGCTGACATGCTATATTTTTCTTTTGTTGAATTATTTATGTACTTCAAACTCTAAAAAAAACCTTTGACTATTGAAATTAAATTACAAAATTTCATGTTTTATCAATTTTCTATTGAATGTTGATGTGTAACGTAGTAGATATCGAATTTTTTATTTTCTATTGGCAATATTAGATAAGAACTATACCAATATCAGAGTATAAGGATGCCAATAATATAAAAGTAGGATACCAATATGAGAGAAGAAGGATAGCAATATCGGATTAGATTGAAATCAATACCATTCAAATGGTTTGAATGGTATTCCTGATCAATTATAATGTAAGATGAAATATTCCCAAATATGTGTAGAAGGATACCGATATCATAGATGAAGGATACCAATATTAGCGAAGAACTATAACAATATCAGAGTAGAATGATACGAATATTAGAGTAGAATGATACCAATATTCTAGAACAAAGATACCAAAATCTGGGAAAAATAAAACCAATACCATTCAAATGGTATACATGTTCACTTATAATGTAAGATGAAATATTTTCAAATCTCTGTAGATAGATATCAATATCATAGATGAAAGAAACCAATATTAGATAAGAACTATACCAATATCGGAGTATAAGTATACCTGTTCAGCTTCGTATTCTTTAGCCATGCCAGCATGTAGCTCCAATGTTTAGGGTTTTTGTACTTTTTTTTCAATTTTAATATATTTTATGTGATTTTGGTTTAGGGTAATCGGCTGAAAAAAAATTTCCTTTTAAAATATTTTTATAACTATAATATCCCTAATTTTTAGTTTGGTTTAGTTAATAGTAGTTTACCAATATTGTCCCTCCTTGCCATTCAATCCCCTTTGATCCTAATCAGTGAGGACAAGACTTGTCCTCACTGAATTTGAGCCCGAACTACAATAACATTATGATAAATTCATGTAAACTAATGATAAATGGCCATAACATAACTATGAAAACATCTTAACTAACTTATGGAAACACAATAACATAATGATAAAATTACGTAAACTAATGATGAAAACATTTTAACTAACTTATGGAAATACAATAACATAATGACAAAATTTAATAATGAAATTACCATAGCATAACAATAGAAACATGTTAACTAATTAATGAAATAACATAAAATAGTAAGGAAACTACGTTAAATATATTTTCGTAAAATTTAGTAAAGCAAACCACGTCAAATATGTGTCCTCAATATTCTGCCAAACATGTGCATATTATCGTGGGCCGTCAGATTCGTCCAACGGCTAAAACATCCATAATACCGTCATTCTGAAACCCATAAAGACCGGATCGCGACCATATGCATAAATCATAATAGTAAATTGTACATTATTGAAATCAGAAACATAATAATGAATACAACATAATAAAAAATACAACTACGATACAGATAATACAAGTTAAAAAATTTCATTAAATCGACTGGGAGGCAGGTTATTTTACTAAAAAGTATGGGGTCTAAACTTTCTTTATTTGGTTTTAATTATGATTATCATCTTGAGCATTTTTTTCATAATATGTTTTTGTTAATCTTTAATCTCAGTAATCGTAAAATAAACGTTAATCAATATTATAAATAGTTGCAAGTGCAATGCATGAGGATTTATTCAAAGAGAAATCATCAACGTACATGCATGTATACAATTTAAATTAATGAAATGACACAACTCAGATCTAATGGAAGAAGTACTTTAATAATTTTTCCGATCATGTACTTCTTTGGTTATTCCTCCTCCTAGGTCCAGCTCAACTTTTCGTATTTAGGAGGTATCGAAAAATGAAGAATTGACTAAGCAGGCAGAAGAAGGGGGGAAACATTGAAAGACCCGGAAGAGGAGGAGGCTCCCGAATTGATGCGGGTCTTCTCCTGAAACTTGGAAAAAATTATCTCCTAGCACCTAATTGTACATATCCATGGTCCCAATAAGGCCCTCTTTATTGAGCTGCTCAATAGGGGTGGTCCACCAAGCCGCCACTACCTTGCTCCCTCAACATGATTCTGCTTGTTTTGCTCCTTAGTTTTCTCATTCTTTTCTTCCACCTTCGCGAGTACAATGTCGAGCTACTTGTTTAGGGCATTGATGTCCAATGCCCGCTTGGCCTCCACGACCTAGTCCACCATGTCTCTTGCTTTTTCTTGCCCAAAGAAACGATTTATGATAGCATCAGCAGATGGGTGCCCAAAAGAGTAACGCTTACCTACACGATATTTATTACACTTTTTAATTATATTTTTATCAAGATAATGTTGATTAATCTACTTTTGAGTAATAATATTATATGTTATAAAAAATAATATATTTTTCGCTCATAAAAGAAAAAGAATGGCTTAATTACCTCCTCCAGTTGGGAAGAATATCATGATTGCCACTTGGGAGCTAGTCATAGTGGCCAGCTCACTTGCTTTCTTGAAGATCTCGGCCTTCCGCTTTGAGAATATCACTAGTCTCTCCTCCTCCTGTATAAACTCAATCTTTTGTTTACCCTTTGTTTTCTTGTTGTTATTGCCTCTTGACATTGTAAAATTATTTTCTTCGCTTTTTCTTTTTCAATTTGAGAAAATCATTGAATGGGATCGGTTATTTATAAAGCAAAACTGGATTAAGTGAAAGGTGAAAAATTTTATGATGTCCTTACCTAAAAGGGCTCAAATTCAGTGAGGATATGGGTAATCTTCATTAGAGGGGATCAAAGAGGATTTAATGATAAGGAAGAGTAATATTAGTAAATTACTTTTAACTAAACCAAACTACAAATTATGGATAATATGGTTATGAAAATATTTCAAAAGGAAAGAAAATTCAAGACAATTATCCCAAACCAAAATCACGTTAAATATATTAAAATTGACAACAAAAATGCAAAAATCCGGAGGTAAAAAATTGTGTACTTACTCGAATTTAAACATTTGTATTATTTATTTCGTTCTACTGTGATATTGGTATCCATCTAGTCAGATATTTGTATACTTATTATATGAAATTGGTATACTTATTCTCTGATATTGGTATACTTTTACTCTAATATTGGTATCCATCTACTCTGATATTGGTATACGTCTTCTCTGATATATGTATACGTTTTCTCAGATATAGGTATACTTATTATATGATATCGATATACTTATTCTTTGATATTGGTATACTTATTCTTTGATATTGGTATACTTATTCGTTGATATTGGTATCCTTGTACTCGAATATCGGTTTCTTTTTTCTCGGACTTTTTTTTCTTTCTTCTATAATATTAATTTTCTTCTACTTCGATATTGGTGTCCTTCTACTCTGATATTTGCTTCTTTCTTCTATGATATTGGTGTCCTTTTACTCTGATATTGGTTTTCCTCTTCTCTGATATTTGTATCATTTTTTTCGGATGTTGGTTTCCTTATTATATGATATTGGTTCCCTTTTACTATAATATTTGTATCATTCTATTCTGATATTGGTTTCTTCTTCTCTGATATTGGTATCATTCTACTATGAACGAACACACAAAATATATCAATATTATTGCATATATATACCAATATAATGTACGAAAGAGATTTAATCATCAAGTCCACCTCAAAGCTTCATACCTTGAATGCACCTAATCTACCATCCTTACTTCGTTTTCTTTCTAGAAAGAAAAACACAGAGGACCGTTCCTTGACAATATGCATCTGGGAAATTTCCAATGGCAATATGCAACTTTACTTGTTTTAGAGAAATGATTGATTGTTTTCGGTTTGGGCAGAGAAGAGAAGCGTGGATAGTGCGAATTTGGTGAGAGGAAGATTTTTTTTTTGAAGTGGAGAGGGAGATAAAGTTTCGAGGGTTTTTTTTAGAGGGGGGAATGGCTTGGTCTCATTGGCGGCTAAAAGAGAGTGAGGGAATTTTTTTTTAGGATTTGGGGTCTTGTGTCAAATATCGAGTTTGCTCCTTGAGCAAGTTCATTAAATCTTGATTGTTGGATCAATAGGATATTTTTTTAAATAACATCTAACGGCCCAAATTTAGTTCATACTATGAGGATATTTTTTATGTAATCCCTGCTGAATTCAAAATCGGGTGGAGTAGCAATGGAGGTGGGACTTTTCTCGGTTGCAACTACGACCCTCCTGGAAACTACGTCAGAGAACGTCCTTACTAAATCATCTTGAAAATATACACTCAATTGATGGAGCTAGATATTTTTGCAATATCTAATTTAACTCGTGCAATTTTATTTTTGTAAGAACACTGGATTCTTATGTCACGATAGTGGTTAAAGATCAAATTCTGGTAGAATTTTGAGGAGTTAATTAGTGACATTTTCTGGTTTTCTTGTTATCTTATTATTTCAGATTGTTTCTTTTGATCTTCCCTACATCGATGTCTTGTGACGTTTCAGATCGATTATTTGTAAGATTATTACTCCATATATTGAAAGGTAAAATTTATTCCATGATTTCGACATTTCGAGGCCCCAGTCCCGATTCCAATATTTTCGGGGGACAATTTCGGTACATGTAAGGGAATTCTGAAATTATTTTATATATGGATTTTCCAAGATATATGATATCCGAAATTTGCTCTTGATACCTAACTCAGGTGATAAAAAATAAGGCAAAGAATTTGTAGCCAGTTGGTACGACAATTTTACCTTGATCCACATCTGATTCCTTTTTTTGTACTAATTTAGACCGGACGTTGTCTAGATATTTATTTTTAAAAATTGATAAGGAAACAAATATTGATTCATGGGACCTATAATCAGAAATTGAAAATGCAAATGAACGAAGCTCGAACGAGCTAAAACGGTTCAGAGTTGAGATTTATTCATCCTCAGCTAAAATAGAGCTAAAGGCAAAAGATAACTGCCAAATCTTTTTTGGGAAAAGTAATTCAATTATTGGTGATTAGTATTTTTACCGAATACAAACAATCCAAGTGTCCAGCTGTAAGGGGACGCTTGTGGCAAAATAACAAATGGATCACCGCGTGTCCTGCACGTTTCTATGTTGATCCTCTCTTGTTCCGAAAAAATGACAAACCAGTCACTGAAGTTCCTATGGTTTATCAGACTCATCCATGATGTCTAGCAACACTTCTGGTGATTCTTCGTGCATCAACCTGAGGGTCTCATCCGTTGATACGTATTGGTAGCTACCCCAATCTTAACTATATCAAAAACACGATATCCTTAACTATTAATTTAAAAAAAAATACCCCAACCGTAAAAAAAAATATAGCTTGAATATGTAAGAAATTTGGTATGATAAATTACTAGTATTTTTTAAATAATTATTGATCCGGAACATGGAAAGAAAACTTAAATTTTAAAAAAATTAATTTTGACCTTCTGAAACACAAATCAAAACAAAAGTTATAAAAAAAAACTGGTGGTGAATTCTCTAGGTTCGTGTTTCCCCTATTCTTGTTCTTCCCTCAATTTCTCTTGAATCTAAGAAACTTGTTGGGTTCTCAAATTAAAGAACACTTGTGTTTCTCTCTCTTGAAATAAAAATTTGAATCTCACAAGTGATAATATACAATACATGTAAAAAATAAATTTCTGATGTAATTGAAAATTGACTTAAAAATAATTTTCCTGATTTAAATTTGAAACCTCGTCGAGGAGGTAAATGGTAATACACCCGTAAAAACAAAGAGAGGAAGAACAAGGGAGGAATGCAAAACGATGTCGGATGCGAATGAGACCCCAAATCTTGAAAACTAAAAATCCCATATTTTTTATAAAAGAAAATTTATCCTAATCTCTAACCAACACAATCTTTATCCCAACAAAACGAAGAACTCGATTCAGGGATAAATAAAATAACTGCATAAATTTTATTATGAATACCGAAATTTGATACAATCGCGAATCCAGAACGCATGAGATTCTCCAGCGAGGAAGGAAATTTGAATAAAGTATATGACAAATCTCTTAAATATAATCCGTGCTTAAATAATTGAGAGAAATTTTTATATCGGTGTATTACTCGTCTTGTCCAATCAATATATGCTAATCTTGATTCATCTTTTTAACTTAACGGTTCAAAAAATAAATATCTAATTCATATAACTCGAAATATACAAATTTTCTCAAATCTTATTTCCAAATCCCAATCCTGAATTTCAAATCGAAACCCTAATCCCTGATATACACACCTAAAAGATATTCAAGGGAACGTCAAAAAAGTTCACCAAGAATCTGCTCGCTTCCCCCTCACTAAGATCAGGAACAGGTCCCGGAATAACCATATCCGAAATCGGAATCGACAAGTCATCGTCAAACTTGACCCCGAAAATATATAATGTTTCGAAATTATCCAATTTTCTTTTTCTTGGTAATCTCTTTTTCCCGTTATTCTCCCACCTCCATTCCACCGCCAGGCTCTCCATCACCGGAGATCCCTCCGGTGATCCGACATTAGTACGGCCCTTTGTTGCTTGTGTTATCAGTGATCGGTTCTTCTTGCAAGATTTTCCTTTGCGTGCCATTGAAGGAAACTTGTCGGTGGTTAGGGTTGGTGTTGTGTTCGATGAGCGTATGATAAACCCTCATAGGTATTATATAGGAAAGGGATTTTGGCAAGAGAATTAAGTGACCATATGTGAATAGAACTCTGAATTTGTTGGGTAAGTATGATTTTTTAATTAGGGAAAATATTTTATTTTATTCTATTTTATTTTAAATTATAACAACTATCTACTAGTTGATCTAAATAGTTATAAGTATATATATTTATCTAGTTGTCTATACAATCTATACTCTTCCAAAAAGAAAATCATCTTAGCTGCAACATTATTTTTAGGAGAAAGGACGTGTTGAGCTCCTAATCTACCTTTCATGCAATCATCTCCCAAGTCCGATTATTGAGGCAGAAAGAAGGTGCACTTTACATACTCTAAAAAATCAGATTTGGTGTGGAAGTCCGTTTTCAGGAAAATTCTTGATAGCTCATTTGGTATACCATTTTATCATAAATGGGTAGACCATTTTATTATGGGCAAATTACCCTCACATCCCTGAAGTTTGGTCACCCTCCTGCTAGGGTCCCTGACTTTTGGAAAAAGATTGTCCCGTCCCTAAGTTTTGATGATAATAGACTCTCGGGTCCCCGGCTGACGTCATCGGCTCTTTTTTTCATTTTTGATCATGGAAATGACCAAAATACCTTTAAACAAAAAATAAATTTGTTTACCTTCTTCAACCTTTTACCCCCCTCCCGCTCCCGCTCCCCCTCCCCCTCCTCTCCCGCTCCCCCCCCCCTCCCGCTCCCGCCCGCTCCCCCTCTCCCCCTCCCGCTCCCTCCCCCTCCCGCCCGCTCCCCCCGCTCCTCCCCCCCGCTCCCGCCGGCTCCCTCCCGCTCCCCCTCTCCCCCTCCCTCCCGCTCCCACCGGCTCCCTCCCGCTCCCCCCCCTCCCGTTCCCGCCCGCTCCCCCTCCCGCTCCCTCCCGCTCCCCCCCCTCCTCTCGCCCGCTCCCGCCCGCTCCCGCCCGCTCCCGCTCGCTCCCGCTCGCTCCCGTCCGCTCCCGCCCGCTCCCTCCCGCTCCCCCTCTCCCCCTCCCTCCCGCTCCCGCCGGCTCCCTCCCGCTCCCCCTCTCCCCCTCCCTCCCCCTCCCGCCGGCTCCCTCCCTCTCCCGCTCCCCCTCCCCCTCCCCCTCCCGCTCCCGCTCCGGGCCGTACGGCCTCCCATCTTTTAATATTTTTTAAATGGTATTTTGGTCATTTCTATGACCAAAAATGAAAAAATGAGTCGATGAAGTCAGCCAGGGACCCGAGAGTCTATTATCGTCAAAACTTCCAGAATTTGAAACAGTATGAAGCTACTTCGTTGCATTCCTTATAAGTGAGTAAACTCGACCACGGGACCCCCGTCACGTAAATGGAAAACCTAAAGCTAATTCCGAGTTCTCGCGGGAAGAAGTATAGGGACGGGACAATCTTTTTCCAAAAGTCAGGGACCCTAGGGGGAGGGTGACCAAACTTCAGGGATGTGAGGGTAATTTGCCCTTTTATTATTATTGGGTAAACTATTTTATCTAACCCCTTTTATCCGGGATCCGGGACTGTCCCCGTGAAATCATTTTATCATAACTGGGTAGATCATTTTATCATAAACAGATAGACCATTTCATCATAACTGGGTGACCATTTTATCCAACCCCTTTATCTAGGACGGTCCCGATTTATTCGAAACGGTCCTCGTGAAACTATTTTATCATAACTGGTTAGATCATTTTATCATAACTCTGTAGACCATTTTATCCTTCAAGACGATCCCGATGCGTTTTACAAGTCCAACACCAAATCCAATCCCCAAAAAGGAAGTCAAAACAACCACTTCCTTACGATACGAGTGCCCCCATGCAATTAAAAATACTAACCATAAGGACTTTGCTTTAGATGGAGTGGAAGTTTTATTCAAAAAATTAAAAAATGTTCTACCCCGATATGATTTGTAACAAATATAGTTAAGATTTTACCAAGTGGTATTTTTATGATTATCTTGCATGGTCATTTTTTTCTCTGGTAGATTTTATTAAAAGTTAATGATCAAAATATTTCCACCTGATGGAAAAATTGCCATCAATTTATTGGAAATTTTAACCACCTTTTTTTGCCTATAAATACAAAATGATGATCTGCGATCTGAAACTCACCCAACAACTCCACTTCTTACTACTTATACTATCCTATAACTTGCATCTTAAAGTGCTAAATTAATTCCATCCAACAATGATTTGCCTCGTTCCACTGATTATGGGCCTGGGCTTACTGGCCCACCAATCAAAAACCCAGAATGTCTTGCCTATTGGCCCAAGTATGTGATTTAAAAAATATAAGAAAATAGTACTACCATGCCCTGATGTTTGTATCAACTAGAGTGCACCCAACATTACCGCGTATTTTTTAGTCCTTGATATCTGCAAAAATGTAATGCTTAGTCATGACACATAAACTAAGTTGTATAATTATGCAACTATCACTCTCCAAGATGTACAGGTGAAAATTCACCCATGAAGTTCCAAAATAACCCTTGGCGACTAAAGTTGTTGATGAGCCCATTAAGTTGGGCATGGTTACTATTTCAGACCCTAGGAACTCTAGGAGAGAGGACGTTCTAGAGTCCGAACCAACTTTTCTGAAATGCGGTGAAGATAATAAAGAGGACACCTCTAGTCTCTCACGCGAGGTGGTAATGCAGGATCCGGAATTAATGGCTGCACAGTGACCCGCGTAAGAAAATTAACGAGCAAAGCTACTAACCTTTCAAAAACAACAAACATCATCTGATAAAAATCCGCCTCATCGGTGAGACCTCTCGACAGCCATCCTCTGAGTTTTGAATGTCCGAGTCACCAAAAAAGGGGGAGAAATGAAGATAATGGTAAAGGTGTGGCACACGACCCTATTGTTGCATAACTGGTGATGCATGTGAATGAAGGGAAGACCCCTTGATTCTCAGTCAAGAATGGGAAACTCTATATCAATGACAATCGGGTGTTTGTGCCAAGGTGTGGAGGCCTTTGGATGAACATAATCAAGGAGTGTCATGATTCTAGGTGAGCCAGACGTTCGAGGAGGGATCACAAGCAAGCCATAATGGAGGAGGGAAACTATTTTCCAAGCATGTGCGACGATGTCAAGCTTTATGTCACGTTCCTAGTGTACCAATAAGATGAGGCAGAGCAAGCTCATCTCGACGGTCTATTGGAGCCATTGCAAATTTCTGAGAGACCATTATCGCTCCGAGAAAAAGGGCAAGAAGGATGGAAGGAGCGGCCTAAGTTCACGGGTTGCTTCGACTAAATCAAGGAAGGTTTGGCACACAACCCTCTTACTGCGCAACTGGTAGTGCACATAAGTAAAGGCTTCTTGATTCTCGATCGATAATGAGCTACTCGATACCAATAAAAACTGGGTGATTGTGCCAAGGTGGGGGAGCTTTCAGAAGAAAATAATAATAAGTGTCATGACTCCAAGTTGGTCAGATATCCAGGGAATGCTTTAAATAAAATTGAGAACCGTTATTAAAAAGAAATGAAAAGTTACAGAATTGGGGATGAGAGATGGGAGAAAAGAAAAAGAAATAGGCTAAAAATAAATTAAAGTCTAAACGGGTAACTCTAGTGACCAACCCGTTATATCACGTGTTATAAATTTTGAGGTCTCCTGATTGCTTTTTATAAATTCCATATTGGAGGAGGCTATAATATTAACATGCGTGCCGATGTCGATCTCTATATCACAAGTCGAGTGTGCCAAAAGGATAAGACAGAGCAAGCTTATCGTGGGATCTTTTAGATGTAACATTTATTATATATGATAATATATGGAAACTCCATATGGTAATACAATGAAATCATTAAATACATACCAAATATGTATGAAACCAAAATTTTGAGACTGTGGTATCATAAATTTTTTACCTTTCACTTAAGCCAATTCATCCTATATAAATAGCCTATCCCATCCAACGATCTTCTCAAATTGATAAAGAGAAAATAAAGAAAATAACTTTGCAACGGTAAGAGGCAACAACAATAGCAATAGGAAAACAAAAGGTAAGGAGAAGATGGAGATGAAGTTTATCGAGAGTGAGGAGGAGAGACTAGAAACATTTTTTAAGGGAAAGGCCGAGATCTTCAAGAAAGTGAATGAGCTGGCCACTATGACTGGATCCCAAGTGGCAGTCGTGATAAGCTCCTCGACTGGGAGAGGTATTAAGCCATACTCTTTTTTTATTTATGAGTGAAAAATACATTTGTTTTTCTTTATAAGTAGAATATATTATTATCCTAAGATAATTGATGAAAATTACTTATTAATTCTGATTCTAGAAAAGATACTATATTTTTTCATATTAATTCAATAAATATAAATTTGTAAAAAATATAATTAAAAATCTCAAAGTACAATGATGAAAAAAAAAGTGTACTAAATATTGTGCGGGCAAGCATTTTTCCTTTGCGCACCCCTCCATTGACATCAATATCCTAAACAATCAGCTTGATAGGATGCTCGCGCAGGCAGAGCAAGTCGCGGACTAAGAATAATGACGATGATGGGGGCGAGGCGGTGGAGGCATGGTGGACAATCCCTATTGAGTAGCTCGATAAGGAGGACCATGAATGTGTACAACAAATCACTGAAAGAGATTTTCTCCAAATTTTCGGAGAAGACCCGTATCAATTTGGGAGCCGCCTCTTCCTCTTCTGGCTCTTTCAATGTTTCCTCTCTCCATATTCCTGTCGAGGTCATCCCTCGCTTCCCAACACCTCCTAAACATAAGTAGTTGGGGTTGGAATTATGGGAGGAATAATGAAAGAAGTATATGTCAGATAAATTAATAAAGTACTTCTTTTATTGCATTTGAGTTGTGTCATATCTATAATTTATAATCGTAAGAGGAGTTCGATATTGTATAAAGGAGATGCATACATGCATATCAGTTGGTGATTTCTCTTGGAATAAAGCCTAGTGCATTTCAGATAAACTGAAGCTGGCCAATCCTCATGGGCTATTATCTAATAAACCATCATAATCTTACTTTCTATTGACAAAATCCAAGCTTTCCTTTTTTATAAGTAAAATTTATACTGTTCCATTTAAATTATAATACCACTATGTTATAAGCACATATCACCAGCCAAATTTATATAGCTCCACTTTTCCCAGTTTTCTTTCCATCTAATGGTCCTCCTCGGAGTGTACATTGGCGGGCTCCACGAGGGTGTTTGTTAGTCCGTCTCCTTGTTGGTTCGTCACGTTTCTTTCTCTTCTAGCAGCTTCTTGCCGGGTATGCTTATTTGTCCTCCCAACTACGTGAATGTCAACTTCAAAAGCAGAGTCAATATCAGGGTCCGATCTTGTGCTTCGTGTCTTAGGCATACACCAAAATTACCTAAAAAATAAATGGGTGAAAAATCAGGAAACTAGGGTTGCAAATCGAAAAGTAAAAAATTCTTATGCCTAAAATCTCTGTCGACGTCGACAGCGCCAATTTGATAGGGGTAAATTTAGTGATTTATCTATCAATCTTATGCAAATAATATAGTAGTAAATAAGTTTGAACTGAGGAATTGGCACAAAAATTGATGCAAAAGAGGTTCGTAAATAGTGATTATAAGAGCAATGGCAACAAGTGAACAACAATGGAATTCAGGGAAAGTAATGAGAGCGTGGAAAATATAATGATGTAAAAGCAATAATATTAAAGGAGAGTACGACACTCTAACACGATGACAGGTCAATTATGGATTTCCTATGGATTGGTATTCGAAGATTTCTAATTAGCAATGGGTGCGAGGCAACGACCATAGGCTAATGACAGAATTAAGATAAACCTAAAGTACGAGACAATAATTTAAACTCATCATTCATTAAATTGAATAGAAATCAATCCCGGACCAAGTATCAAAGAAAAAATTATTGAGAACATGTATGTAAAAAGATGGATCTCTAAAACCTAGACCTAGCGGGGTATATATAGAAACCTGAAATGTCAAAAACCTTAGTTCTAGATCCTTCTTCATTTCTTTGGCAGAATTGCTGACGTGGCTAACACTGCACGTACATGTAAGCTGACTCAGCGTATGCATCCTTTGAAAAGATGAAGGTTTAGCGTACACATAGATGGATTCAGCGTACGCACCCTTTGAGAATACAGAGACCCAGCGTATGTGGAGGCCTATCAGCGTATGTGGCAAAAATGTAATGCAAAATTACGCATACGTGGAAGCATGTGGGCGTACGTGGAAAAATCAAATCAGAGAAAATAATAAACCGAACGCCAGGAAAGATATATGTGGCTTTGTCCACTTCTGCTCCGCAACTCCTTCGTTCCGCACTCGAACATGATCCTTGGACTTTGACTACCTACAAGATAGTACAGCGTGTAAACGTCTACTCTCACGACTCAAATAAAATAAAATATGATAATACGAAGATAAAATAAACTAAAAATAATAATAATAATAATATACCAAATAAAGATGCGAATTGACACAGATCATTTGCCAAGGATTTAGAATCTCTAAAGACAATGAATGATGTGCCTATTCTGATGCATGGCATGGTGAAAGGCTTGAAGGAGCAACTTGGAGATTGGCTCGGAGAGATGGATTGATCGGTGGTCGCAATGGATGACTACGTGCTCATACTCGACATTGAGTCTTAGACAACGTGTATGTTTTTCCCTTTTTTTCACTGACTCAATTGTGACCATTTGTGGGGGAAAGACTTGCCTGATGCCGGCGGCTGCGAAAGCTGGGAAGGCTCCCTCGAAGCTTTCGATAATGCATGTTTCGATAGAATGGCAGGATACTGAGCCTCCCATCGAGGCCGAGTTGGTATGGTAACAAAGGCAACGGCCTCTCTCCTCGACCAAATGAAAGAAGGTACGACACATGACCCTCTTGCTACAAACTGATGATGCACGTGAGTGAAGGAAAGACTCACCAATTCTCAGTCAAGAATGGACTACTCTATACCAATGGCAATCGGGTGTTTGTGCAAATGTGGGAAGGACTTCAGAAGAACATAATAAATGAGTGTTATGACTTCAGGGGCCGGATGGTCGGGGAGGGATCGCATGCAAGCCAAAGTGTAGGAGGGCTACTATTGACCAAACATGTGCACCGATATCAAGCTCTATATCACGTGCCTAGTGTGCCAACTGGATAAGACGGAGCAAGCTTATCCCGGGATCTTCTAGATTTATTGTAGACGATAATATATGGAAACTATATATGGTAATACAATTAGATAATTAAATACATACCAAATATGTGTTAAACCAAAATTTAGAGATTGTAGTATCATAAATTTTTTTTTACTTTTCACTTAAGCCACATCATCATGTATAAATAACCTATCCCATTCATTGTTTTTCTCAAATTGAAAAAGAGAAAATAAAGAAAATAACTTTTCAATGGCAAGAAGCAACAACAATAACAATAAGAAAACAAAAGGTAAGGAGAAAATAGAGATCAAGTTCATCGACAAGGAGGAGGAGAGACTATTGACATTCGCAAAACGGAAGGCTGAAATCTTCAAGAAAGCGAACGAACTGGCCACTATGACTGGATCCGAGGTGGCAATCGTGCTTGGCTCTCCGACCGAGGGAGGTAATTAAACCGTACTCTTTTTATTTATGAGCGAAAAATATACTGGTTTTTCTTTATAAACTGAAAATATTATTAGTTATTGATAAAATATTTCTACGAAAGTTTCTATAATTTTTTATATTAATTCAATAAACATCAATTATCAAAAATATAATTAAAAAATCTCAAAAATCAAAGAAGAAAAAGTGTACAAAATCTTGTGCAGGTAAACCCTATTCCTTTGGGCACCCCTCTGCTGACTCTATAATAAAGCGCTTCCTCAAGCAAGAAAAAACGAGGGACATGGCAAGCTTGGTCGTGGAGGCCAAGGGGACGTCAGACATGAACGTCCAGAACAATCAGCTTGATACGAAGCTCGTGAAGGCGGAGAAAGACAAGGAGAAATCCAAGAATCTCACGAACGATGAGGGGGCCGAGGCGGTGGAGACATGGTGGACCACCCCGATTGAGCATGCCAATAAGGAGGACCTTGTTGAGACCATGAATGTGTACAACAAGGTGCTAGAAGAGGTTTACTCCAAGTTTTTGGAGAAGACCCGTAACAATTCGGGAGAAGCCTCATCCTCCGGCTCTCGCGTGCCTGCTGAGTTGATCCCTCGCTTTCCGACACCTCCTAAATATGAGTAGTTGGGGTCGGATCTAGGGGAGGAATAATCATAGAAGTACATGATCGATAAAATTAATAAAGTACTTCTCATTATATTTTAAGTTGTCGTAGCTTTAAGCCTATTGCATCGCAGTGGAGTAACAATCAAGGTCAAATTATTTTATGGTTCATTCCTTGCTCGATTTGGAATTGAATCTTAGTTCCTCTATGTCTTTGTTGTATATTACCTATACGTAATTCCATGATTACTAATAGGTGTGAAATTACATGAATTGAACACAAATGTCCTTTGGCGTATATAACCACTAAGAAGTGACAGAGTACCTTCGACTCAGAGGGAAAAAATATACCAATAACAAGATTGGAATTGGGAAATCTTTTACTGTTTCTCTTACGAGTTCCATGATTATAATTTTTATTTTAATATAACAATTAAAATAAAAGTTATAATTCTTTTGACTGTTTCTCTTGGTATAAAGGAGATCTTCTTGGTATTCCTAAGAGAAAAAAGAGAGGCGAAAGCCTAAAATAGAGGAGATCTTCTTATTATCCCTTTTCTCCTTTGACGCCTGATGGGAATAACTAGATATTGCATACATCGCAATATTATCCAATTTCATATTTTTTTACTGTGGTCCCTGAAGCTTTGACAACCTATATACAATGCAAGAAATAAAAAATTATTAACATAAACAAAAAGTACATTTTTATAATTACATTTTCATTTCGTTATAATATAAATAATTACATATTTACAACATGGGTGTTGAATTCCCTCATACAGTATGAAGTTGCAATTACATTTTTTATTAAAACAAAAGATATTTTAGGAATACACTACTCTTAAATATTTGTTGTTATAATTTCTCCTCCATTAAAAAATCCTTCTCAAACAATTTGTTGGCCTGGATGATCTCCGGTTACCATACAAACTCCTAGTTTTCTTTTGATGCAATTAGAGACTGTTTTCGCGGATTATGTGCATCTTATTACAAACTTTTTAAGGCCACATGGAAATTCAAGTCTTCGAAAAAATCAGCTTAGTTTACTATTATTTGTGACGTTTTGGGACTAATTAAGTCAGCTGGCTTCTGAAGCTTACAGTATCTGTCTTGGTGTGCCTTCCATATGTTATTTTTGGAAACAAAATTCAATCAAATAGTTTTTTTTTGTGAATCTGCTTAACAAGTTGTCTTGCTCTATTGAGAGATAGTCTATTAATAGTATTTTTTTTAATTCGTAAAAGTTGAATCCAAATTAAATCTACCGAGAACAATTCATGTACGCCAAAGGGCATTTGTGAAATATACCAAGAAAGAAGAAGATTGGGATTGGGAGCTAAAGCTCTATAAATAGACTGTTGGGTTTTATAAATACGAACTCTAGGTTCGCAGCAACGGAAGTTAAAATTTTTTACCAACACCGAATCTGATCATGGCTGTATAACATAAAATCAAGATAACAGTATAGTTAAAAAATTCTTACAGTACGTTGTAGATCGAATCATCAACTATGGTATCCACGTAGTCTTTGTCTACGAACTCTTGGGCAGTTAGAATCTTTGAGAATTCGCTAGGAGAATTCTTTATCAAATAAACTAGAGAACATATGTGTCTTGTATCTAGGTTAATAAGTTTATGTGTAAGATCGTTGATACCCACACATGTATATATAGTAAAATAATTAACCAACTCCTACGCTTTTAGGAGTAGTTTCGCAGGAGGCAAAAGGGAGTCCTTAGTGGCTTCCTACTTTGACTTCCTTTTGGGCTTCCAGCCCATTCTATTTTTTTTGACTCAGTCAATATGTCTAACATTAAATAGATTTTACTATACATATTATTATTTAATTAAATCTAACTTAATTAAATAATTATAATCATAATTCTATCTAACAGAATTATAATATTTCTCTATAGATTAAATATTTTTGATCAAATCAATATTTAATCTAACCAACTTCAATTCGTAAACAAAGACTACTTGTTGTGTGACCCATATAGGCCATCACATGCTAAGCGATTAGTCGAACTAATGGTCTTAGTCGAACCCTAGATAATAGAACAGACAATCTCAACATATGAGGTACGTTGCGAGGATACTGCAACTACCTATAATGTGAAGCTCACAGTGATACGGTCGTTTCATTCACGAATACTCGATTAAGTCTTGAACATGATTAAGTATTTATTTAAATAACTTAATCATATTATCTCATTCTACTAATTGATCATGTTGTCACTTTTAGACACCATTCCAAAAGTGACGTGCATTGGCCAATGACTAATGATCCAATTAGTTATGAGAAAATAAGTATTCTCTCCAAGTCTATTTGAGGAATGAATCATATTCTTGGCTCAACCACCACACACATGCACTTCGTGATGTACCCAACGCATGCCATATCTACTTCGTCAGGAGTGCAAGCGTTGGTTATGGTCAAAGTCCATCACTCTGTACATGTCATGCGTATTGACCTTAAGTCAGAGGACTATTATACTACTCTACAAACCGATATTCCCGTAGACACGTAAATAGAATATACCAAACAGTTTCTCGGTCGGGTATGCCAATACTCTCCAAAGTATCTATGCATCCATCATGAAATACCTAGTATCTCGTAGTTGTGAGAACTGCTACATCCTCTAAGGATATGATGCAGATCGCACACCAATCTCAATCGCATCATCGATATCCCATTCTCGACGATCATTAATTATGGCTTTTTAAGAACTACGTGCATAGTCATCTGAGATCTCACATTCTCAATGACAACACTAGTTCATGGGAACATAAATATGAATATATGCAAACAATCAAATATTATATTTATTTATGTAATGCCGAATATTATTAATATAAATTAATAATACAACTGAATATGATCAAGTACAATATCCTTATTACGATTGTCTCTATGACATCTATACTAACACATACATCAACAATAGAATATATAATTATCAAATCATTACACAACCACCATCCCACCTACTATTATCATTTCTTTGAAAATTTTACTCTTCCATTAAGCAAAAAAATGCATCTTTGATGTAGCCAATGCACTCCAATCACACCATTTCAAGGCATCTCGACTATTTTAGACCGCTTTCTTGAACGTTTGATTCACTCACCTTCTCTGTTTTGCATGTGCCGGAGATTTTGAGATTTAAGGAAGCACTTCCTTTACTTCGTTCGTCGTCTTTGCCACTTTTAGATTCTTCATTACTCTCATCATCATCACTCAAGTCTCCTGAATCAGATTCACTATCATCCAGATGAGCCAGACGGTCGCCACCAGCTATTGCAGATTCGGTTGCAGCCACAACTTCATACGTGAGCAGGTCTGCAATACCCAGCTTCAAATCCTGCGGACGATATTTATCAGTAAAAGAAAAAGAAATTGCTATAGTATATCATGATACAACCTCACGGCTACAGTGGTCACAATAGATGACTACGTGGTCATATTGGACATTTAGTTCTTAGACAATGTGTATGTTATCCCGATTCTCTTCACCGACTCAACGGTGACCATTTGTGGGGATAAGAATTGTCTGATGCTGGTTATGAGAGTTGGGAAGGTTCTATCAAAGCTTTCGACTATGTATGTTTCAATGGAATCGCGAGATAATGAGCCACCCATTGAGGCCGAGTTGGTTATGGTAAGAAAGGTGACGACCTCTCTCCTCGACCAAATCAAAGAAGGTAGGACACATGACCCTCCTCAAGCAAAACTAATGGTGCACGTGAGTGAAGAGAAGACTCACCGATGCTCGGTCAAAAATATACTAATGCCAATCAGGCGTTTGTGCCAGAAGAGTAATTAATGAGTGTCATGACTTCAAGTGAGTCGGACAGTCGGGGAGTGATTACATGCAAGCCAAAGTAGAGGAGGGCTACTATTGACCAAATATGCGTACCGATATCAAACTCTATATCACGTGCCTAGTGTACCAATAGGATAAGATGGAGCAAGCTTATCCCGGGATCATCTAGGTGTAACATTTATTGTAGACGATAATATATGGAAACTATATATGGTAATATAATTAGATCATTAAATACATACCAAATATGTGTGAAACCAAAATTTAGAGATTGTAGCTATAACACCCCGTGATCTGAACGATTGTCTCCACAGACCAACACGGGTCTTTTTCAGCGTATTTTATCCTCACTCGTACGCATCCCAAAAAATTTTCTAGGAGGTCACCCATTCCAATCCTACTCCCGGCCAAACGTGTTTAACTTTGGAGTTCTCTCAAGATGTGTGCCAAAAAAGAAGGTGCACCTTATTGATATGAATAATACCAATCAAATTAGTTAAGGCTTTTTAGTATAGATCATTAATAGGGTATCACATTTACCCCTCCTTAAATACGCGACTTTCTCGTCGCACTAGATACAGACAGTCCCAGAATCCTTCGGTTACAGATGCGTTCGATCCCTGAACCACACTGTACAAGCCAAGGTCGCTCTGATACTAAATGTAATGCCACGTGATCTGATCGACTGTCTCCACAAACCAACACGGGTATTTTCCAGCGTATTTTTTTCTTACTCGCATGCATCCCAAAAAACTTCCCAGGAGGTCACCCACCCCAATCCTACTCCCGTTCAAACATTTTTAACCTTGAAATTCTCTCAAGATGTGTGCCAAAAAAGAAGGTGCACCTTGTTGATATTGATAGTATCAATCAAATCGCTTAAGGCTTTTAGTACAGATCATTAACAGGGTATCGCAATAGCATCATAACTTTTTTACCTTTCACTTAAGCCACTTCATCATATATAAATAACCTATCCCATTCAATGTTTTTCTCAAATTGAAAGGGGGAAAATAAAGAAAATAATTTTGCAATGGCAAGAGGCAACAACATGAACAATAAAAAACAAAAGTAAGGAGAAAATAGAGATGAATTTTATCGGGAAGAAGGAGGAGAGACTATTGACATTCGCAAAATGGAAGGCCAAAATCTTCAAGAAAACGAATGAGCTGGCCATTGTGACTGGATCCGAGGTCGCAATCGTGCTTGGCTCTCGGAGGGAGGTAATTACGCCATACTCGGAGTGAAAAATATATTGGCTTTTCTTTATAAACTGAAAATATTATTAATTATTGATAAAATATTTCTACAAAAGTTACTATAATTTTTTATATTAATTCAATAGATCAAAAATATAATTAAAAAATCTCAAAAATCAAAGAAGAAAAAGCGTACAAAATATTGTGCAGGTAAACCCAATTCCTTTGGGCACCCTTCCGAAAAAAAGAGGGACGTGGCAAGCTTGGTCTTGGAGGCCAAGCGGACGTAAGACATGAACGTCCTAAACAATCAGCTTGACAAGAAGCTCATGAAGGCAGAGCAAGACAAGGAGAAATCCAAGATTCTCACGAACGATGAGTGGGGCGAGGCGGTGGAAACATGGTTTACCACCCCTATTGAGCATGCCAATAAGGAAGACCTTGTTGAGACCAAGAATGTGTACAACAAGGTGCTAGAAGAGGTTTACTCCAAGTTTTTGGAGAAGACCTGTAACAATTCGGGAGAAGCCTCCTCTTCAAATACCCAAGGTGCAGGTCTACAAAACCCAGCTTCAAATCCTGCAAATGATATCTACAGGTTTTTGGAGAAGACCTGTAACAATTCAGGAGAAGCCTCCTCTCATGGTTGCAGTGCGTGCATGGCGAGATCGGAGTTACCAGTTCAATATGGTGAGGTTCATTTCCTGTGAGTGCCTCCATGTTATATCTGTCTGCATTGTCCTGTTTATTTAACAATTTCAACACCTAGGTAATAACATAATAACGAAAACGTTCAACACAAGAACAGCTTTTAAAAAGAGACATGCTTTGGCATCCTGCTCTAGCTTTTTATTAGATTCAGATAGAAGTCCAAGAAAATCTTTAGCTCTTCTCAGAACTGCAACAACAAGAACAGATTACTTTCTGCGCAAACAGCCTTCAACTCCAAGTAAATCAACAACAATACCGCCCATCCTCTTCGTACTTTCTATTGACAACGTAAATTCTTGAGTCAAACACAAACAGGACATTTAAAAATCCAAGATAAATCCCACTTCCTATCACAAAACACGAAAAAGGGTAGAAGTTCACTCCATGACTCAAATACATAAAAACGACATAAGACTCAATAGAACAAGATGAAATTGGATGAAAGCATGACTAAACACATATGAAACACACTACAGAATATGAGCATATACACACTCATCACACCCCCACACTTATTTCCTTGCTTGTCCCCAAGTAAGTAAGCATGAGACATGTTAAAAATTGTTGGTCCCCTAGCAACAGTGAACTACCTAAAAAGTAATCTCATATTAGCTCAATTCCACAATTCAAGTCCAGCCCACAAATCAAAGCAGTTTCCCATAATTTGTATCATTCCGAAAGCAGTGAAGATTACTAGGAACGATACCACAAAAAGTACATTACATGAAGAGATAATTAAGAACACATTGCTCCATCATTTTACCTAGCCCCAAAATAGTTTCAGATTAACGGTTAGTTTCATTCAGTTGTCGTCTTAGGAGTTTACTCATAGACCAGTAAGCAGAGTCCAACACCAACCCCATGGTTCACTTGATTTCCTACAATAATTTTCGAGTTTATCCCGATTAGGCTGGAGTTCACCCCTACCAAGATCCACCTTTCTGTTTTTATGAATTTTTTCATACCTCAAATCACAATCCACAATCCGCATATAACATTGAACACATTCCGTATATTCCACATCCACTTATATTCAATCTTCCTTTTTTTCTTTTTTTTCATTTATTTCTTTTTTTCATATTTTTTCACATTCCACACACCTTTCTTCCGTTCTCCTCTGTGCTAGGAGCTTTGCTCCAATTTATTGACCTAACCGCTGCCCTTCGCCTAAATTTTTTTTAAAAAATGAGTTTTTGGCAACAAGCACATCACTCGGTTAGACTCACAAGTTAGCTAAAATCTTTTTAATATACAGGTGGGGTTCGGTTACTAAGAGCGTGTTCCCTCAACTACTTATGTGTACTCTTGGTCCCGTACCTAGCAATCACTTAATCAAATTATGAGATTTTGAAAAATAAGAACTATTTCTCAATATGGGCTTAATCCTATCCTTGCTACTCTTGTCTTGACATGAACCTTCCTAAGGATATTCGGTTGCTAAGAAGCCAACAATTTAAGGGTGAAATTTCCTCATCTACTTATGACTCCACATTGGACTTAAGCACACTCCTACCTCAAACTAGACTCGATCGCATACGCCAAACCAAAATGAAAACACATGTTTGACACTCCCCCACACTTATTGAACACAGTGTCCTCAATGTGGAGACAAGACACAAACAAACATTATAAGATATGAGCATGAACATCACAGGGCACACAAACAGGAACATAAATAGACTTATAACAGAAATGACAAGAGGAGAGGACTGGTACTGCCCTGTCGATTGCGAGAAGGCGGTGGTGGGAAAGGTTGGTGGTGTTATAAACTATCGAGCTCTGTTGAAACCTAGTTTTTCTCTTCTCTAAACTCCCTGTTAAGACCATTAAAATACTAAATCAACATAACGATACTGAAGCAAACACAAAAACAAAAAAAATTAAATACTAAACGTGCTAATTTTGAGTCGTTAGCTTGACTTTGTTACTCCCTTTGGCACTACAATAGACGGAGTCGCCAATTGGTTACTTGGAACTCTATTTCATTTGAAACTATGTGGAGAAGTAGCTTGCCATCGTGAACATCTACCATTGTATAACAAATGTTAAGGAATGGACGTCCTAGAATCAGCGGGTAACTTTCATTGGTAGCATAGTCTAGCACTACAAAATCTACGGTATGGGAGACTTGTCGACTTTGATTATCACATCCTCCACGATTCCAATGGATTTCTTCATAGTTTGATTAGCCAGCTGAAGCCTGAAAGGTGTAGGTTTGACATTCCCTAAATTGAGTTTCCTGCAAGTAGCCAAAGGCATAAGATTAATATTGGCACCCAAATCACATGAGCAATGTGAAAACTGAACACCATCAATAGTGCAAGGAATCGTAAAATTTCCTGGATCTTTTAGTTTTGGCGGTATGTCATTTTCTACCAAAGGGATCGTCTTGCCATCATTCCACCTCTTCTTCCTTGCGATGATTTTTTATAGAAACTCAGCATATTGTTGTCTTTTATCTAACATCTCTAAGAAAGAGACATGATTTTGAATGTCCTCCATTGTCTCTATGAATTCAAGGGCATTTTCATCGATCGCTGCTTCATTCTTGACTTGTTGAGGTGATGGTGCTTCATTCTTGACTTGTTGAGGTGATGGTGGAGAAATATAAGAATCATCTTTTTTACTGATATAGGCTGGTGGCTCCTTCTTTTCAGTAACTACCTCCTCCTTTATGGCTGGCTTGATTGGTTCGGAACATTCTTTTGAAGTAAATTTATTCTCAAGTGGTGGCTTTCTCCGGAGTCTTTGAGGGAATATAGGTGGAGGGATATAAGGTGGTGGAGGAATATATAGTTCATCATCCTCGTCCACGCTCCCTAATGTGATGGCCATCACTTGTCCTCGCGGGTTGGACTCCGTATTGCTGGGTAGGGAACCTATTTGCCTTTGAGTGTTTGCTGCAGCCAAATTTCCGAGTTTGATCTCCATCTTTTTGAGTTGCATGGTCTGCCCCTTCAGGTATGTCTCAAACTCTTGTTAACGTGCCTCACAACGATCCATCCGTCGTACAGTTCTTTGTTGTTGGATGGACTGCTGGACCACCCCTACCAATTGGTCAATCTTGGAGAAGATGTTGACTTGGTCTCGCACTAATTGATCAATCTTCTCACCCATTTCTTTGACTTGATCTGCCAAATAAGGCTTCCTAGGTTCTTGCTGGGTACCAGTGTTGAAGGCCTACTGGCCAAATCGAGAAAAATTTGGCTGAGCATTAGTTTACTTTGAGTAGCCTGCTCACGGGATGCGCCATCCAACCCATTATAAAAGATCTTCATAAGGTTCTCCTGGGTTATGCCGTGTTAAGGGAATGCACTTTAGAGATCCGTAAACCGTTCCCAAGCTTCATAGATACTCTCCCAATCTCCTTGGATAAATGTGTTGATTTTTTGCAAGAGTTTGTCTGTCTCGGCCATAGAAAAAATCTTCCGAAGAAAAGCATGAGCCAAATCATTCCAACTCTGAATTGTCTCTCCTTTCAACTTATTATACCAAATACGAGCTCAATCTTTCAAAAAAAAGTGGAAGAGACGCAGCTTTAAGACATCATCATCGATATTTTAGAATTTCATGATGTTGCAGATATCCTCAAATCGACAGAGATAGTCTCGAGGGTCTTCGCTTGACAAGCCGGTAAATTAGACCGAGTTTTGCAGTAGTTCGACAATCGCTGCTGGAATCTGGAAAGAGTGGAGACCTACAGTTGGTTGTTGTAGACTATTAGGGTTCTCATTCCATGCAGAAACAGATGATTCCAACAGCGTCCTTCTTCATGGAACATTCCCTACAGCTTAAAGCACTCTGTCTTCCTGATTTTGTGCAATTACTTTGGCTTGGTCTCTCTTCTCACGCCTAATGACCCTTTCGAGTACTCTGATGTCAACCTCAAGCACAGTGTTTGTGTCAAGGTCTAGTCCTTCACTCTGGGTTCTTGGCATGCATTAGAGAATCCTGAAAAAGAAAGCATAAAAAATCAGTAAGTTTGCTACACAAAACCAATTGCTTTTGATTTTATGTCCAAAGTTGCCGACAAAAATTAAAGGATTTATAAGGTGGGTAAATGAATTGCAAGAAAGTAACCAAAATTGAGAATGCAAATAACAGAGTTATAAATTTAATGGAGATAAGCGAGCACGATACCCTATGGATTAACTACCTATGTCGAGATTATGGTTCTTATTAAGTCCCAACTAGTACCCAGAGTATTCTAATGCATCTCCCAAACGCTTTCGCTCATTAGAGAGATACAACTAAGATAGCAAAGGTCTAAGTTATTAATTAATACTTTTTCTCATCAATTAAGCTTAGAACTATGCTAATCCAAATTATGATGATTCTCCTAGCAGGTTATTCTTACGATATCAAGACGTCTCATTAATACCTAAGAACATGTTAATTAGTTTTTCTATTCATTCGAGTGCCTCTCGGTCCACTCTCATCAACTATAATCATAACCTAAGTGATATAGTTAGGCTAAGCATTAAGCACACCGATTAACAACTACTATTCAATATATTTGAACCATAAATCAACATAGGCAATCAATCACATGCCACGGCACCGTACTCTAAGAAAATCTACTCGCTAAGCATATTAACAAAGCACAATAGATTAACGAAGAACTTGATAGTAATTAACATAAAGGTAGAGATAGAGAAAGTTTAGTCGTGATGGTCAAGCCTTGTCAATCCTTTCCCCATAGTTAACTGGAATCATGACTTTCTTAAGCTCCAAGGGTTGTCTCAACGTTGCAGTAAAAAATATTCCTAAAACCTAAGTACTACTGGCATATATATAGCCAAAGACCTAGCTAGAAAATAGGAAAATTCTAGAAGATTTGCTAGCCAAGTAATGCGATAAATAATATAATGATGGTAGGGAGCCGAAACAGTATGCCAAAAGTTGAATATAATTGAAACGGGTCGAAATTTTGACTAAATAAGAAGTAAATTTTCTTTCACCTCGTGGGACATAGCAACCTCTGTGTACCTAGCGACAGCTAGGGGTCAATTTTCAGTGTCTTCTGTAACTCCCCCACCTAGCGATCGCTAGGGGATTGGCGGCTGCTAGGCTCCAAAGCGTTTGGGGCCTGACAGCTGCTAGCCTATTCAGCTTCGTTGCATCTTCGTATTTTACATTTTTGAGCTTCTTCCACTTCGAATTTGGCCTTGACTATAAAACAAGAAATGTAGATCTCTCTTCTAACTTTTCAACGATATCTCATTTGTTATACTCCGATCCTCGAGAAATGATTTATGGCTCTTGCAATATAGTCTATCGAAATCACCCCTCTAACGGTCTTCATTGGGCTCTACTTCCTATCACAAAATACGACAAATGGTAGAAGTCCACTCCATGACTCAAATACATAAAAATGAGATAAGACTCAATGAAACAAGGTGAAATTAGATAAAAGCATGACTAAACACATACGAAATACACGACAGAACATGAGCGTATACACACTCATCAGAGATCGCTTGACCAAAAAAACCTTAGATTCGACATAGCTCAAGACCCAACAATATAATTTGGGTCAAATACCAACAATCCTTAATCTTGAACCAAATCCATGTTTTATAAAAAAAATAGCGAATGAACTTGAATAATTCAACAGGATTACAATGTCACTTGATCAAATTCAATTTAACTCGAACAACCAATGTCACGATGTCCTAAAACCAGCATAAACTTTATGATCCAAAAAAATACCCAACTTTTTAAGTCAATACGTGGTCTACTTCTAAGGATCATTCAATATTCACTTCATGATCCAAAAAATACCCGAACTCTTAAGTCAATAACTGCTCCATTTCTAAGGATCATTCAATATTCATCGCCAAAAAATAAGTTTGGTTTACCTTCCAAACCAAGATTAAACAAATCCAGCAAACATGCATATCCCAAAAATAGTCAAAACCATGTAAACCAACCTAAACTAACTAATAACCTTACCAAACATCCTAAAATCAATTTCTGGCCAGACCAAAAAAGTAAACTCTTGTTGACCAGCATCCCCATACCCAAAATTATGGTTATAGACAAAAGGGGTGGCGGTTGGACTTCAACATTGGTAACGGCGAGTATGTAACATACATTCACAACAACAACAACTTCACTAGACGCGAGGTGGTGCCTCTCAACATCGAGCCACTGCAGCGGGTAAGCCAATTGGATTTAATTAAATTTTCTTATACAAAATGGTAGCTTCAAGTGAATTGAATTTGGAGCAAAAAATGATTAATTTCCATTTATCTAAGGCAACAAAAGAACGATATGGAAATCAGTTTTTACTTGGACACTTTATATTTTATATGGTAAGATATTTCCATAATTGGATACATACCAAATATTTGGCCAAACCAAAATCTCATAGATAAAGACATCATAACTTTTTCACCTTTCACTTAAGCCACTTCATTCTATTAAATAGCCTATCAAATTCAATGATTTTCTCAAATCAAAAAGGGAAAACAAAGAAAATAGTAACCTGAATTAGATTTTGGAGCAAGAAAAACCCAATTTCACGTTGTCCAAGGCAACAAAAAGGACTATACCATTAGTATGCAAATTGTTTTTAGACGCAACCTTTTATGAAGAATAATATTTGGCCGCTCTATATGGTAAGAGAATTCAAAAATTTGGAGACATATCAAATATTATGCTTTTTAGGGGCTTTAGATTCACTAGGAACTATATGAAAGTCATCCCGAAAATATGGACTAAATTTGGGCCATAGGATTTGATTTATAAAACTCATTTTCAGATCCGATGGTCATTATCATTTAAAGACACAACAGTATTTTTATCCAAAAAAACTCAACTAAAGATCCAAAAAAATTTCTCATTTCCACCCCATCCTCTTTTGCAATTGCCAAATAAACACTTACCAAAAAGCCTACCCTTAGCCTCTCTCTCCTCTCCTCTCCTCTCCTCTCCTCTTCTCTCCTCTCCCTAATAGCATCTCCCTCTCTCTCTCCTCTCCCCTAATTAACTTGGTGGTTTCGTTTTCTCTCTTCTTGTTGTTGTTCTTCCTTCCACCTAATTAACCTAGTTGCTCGAAGGATCGTATACAAAGCAGTGAAGTGATTGTTTAGTTTGTGCATCGTTGCTTTTCCCAATCTTCAATCCTCTGAGACATGGGGATTTTGCCCAATAATGATCGACCATCTTTGAAGGACGTCTCAAAGAGGATATTTTTGTTCATATTGTTTCATATTCCTGTCATACCTTTTATTGTTTTCTACTTCTGATCTACGTGGAAGTCCATTTAGCTAGAGATTGTATAACAGTAACTTCGAGGAATTTGACGTGGGCTATTCCTCTTTGGCCGTGGGCTATTCCTTTTTGGCTATTCTTGTTTGAGATTGGTTTCTGATAATTGTGATATCGATATATTTGTGGAGTGAGAATGGTATAATTCTGTAATGATATTGGTATAATTTTGTATTGATATATCTATGTAATGATATTGTTATTTTTGTATTGATATATTTCTGTAGTGATATTGGTATTTTTATATTGGTACAATGGTATTTTTTATTGGTATATTTGTAGAGTGACAATTGTATATTTTTATAGTAATATTGGATAAGAACTATACCAATAATATAGAAACATGATACAAATATCCAAGAAGAAGGATATCAATATCGGCGTAGATTGAGATACCAATATTTAGGGATGGCAGAAATACCCATACCCTAAGGGTCGGACCCTACCCTTACCCTACGGGTCTAGGGTATGTTGACTTTGACTGGGTTTAGGGTAGGGTATGGATATGGGTCCATGTTTAGAGGTAGGGTCTAGGATAGGGTATAAATTCATAGCTAGACCCTGTGGGTCGGACCCTACCCTTACATTTTTATCCTATTTTAGACTCTACCCTAATTAGACTCTAGTTAGACCCTTGTTAGACCGTATTGATAATATATATAATATACTTTACGGTTAACTTTAACATATTTATTATGTTATTCCGCAACTAGCTTAGAAGATGTCGTGAATGATGGATCACTAGAAGCTGACATGCTATATTTTTCTTTTGTTGAATTGTTTATGTACTTCAAACTCTAAAAAAAACCTTTGACTATTGAAATTAAATTACAAAATTTCATGTTTTATCAATTTTCTATTGAATGTTGATGTGTAACGTAGTAGATATCAGATTTTTTATTTTCTATTGGCAATATTAGATAAGAACTATACCAATATCAGAGTATAAGGATGCCAATAATATAAAAGTAGGATACCAATATGAGAGAAGAAGGATAGCAATATCGGATTAGATTGAAATCAATACCATTCAAATGGTATTCCTGATCAATTATAATGTAAGATGAAATATTCCCAAATATGTGTAGAAGGATACCGATATCATAGATGAAGGATACCAATATTAGAGAAGAACTATAACAATATCAGAGTAGAATGATACGAATATTAGAGTAGAATGATACCAATATTCTAGAACAAAGATACCAAAATCTGGGAAGAATAAAATCAATACCATTCAAATGGTATACATGTTCACTTATAATGTAAGATGAAATATTTTCAAATCTCTGTAGATAGATATCAATATCATAGATGAAAGATACCAATATTAGATAAGAACTATACCAATATCGGAGTATAAGTATACCTGTTCAGCTTCGTATTCTTTAGCCATGCCAGCATGTAGCTCCAATGTTTAGGGTTTTTGTACTTTTTTTTTAATTTTAATATATTTTATGTGATTTTGGTTTAGGGTAATCGGCTGAAAAAAAATTTCCTTTTAAAATATTTTTATAACTATAATATCCCTAATTTGTAGTTTGGTTTAGTTAATAGTAGTTTACCAATATTGTCCCTCCTTGCCATTCAATCCCCTTTGATCCTAATCAGTGAGGACAAGACTTGTCCTCACTGAATTTGAGCCCGAACTACAATAACATTATGATAAATTCATGTAAACTAATGATAAATGGCCATAACATAACTATGAAAACATCTTAACTAACTTATGGAAACACAATAACATAATGATAAAATTACGTAAACTAATGATGAAAACATTTTAACTAACTTATGGAAATACGATAACATAATGACAAAATTTAATAATGAAATTACCATAGCATAACAATGGAAACATGTTAACTAATTAATGAAATAACATAAAATAGTAAGGAAACTACGTTAAATGTATTTTCGTAAAATTTAGTAAAGCAAACCACGTCAAATATGTGTCCTCAATATTCTGCCAAACATGTGCATATTATCGTGGGCCGTCAGATTCGTCCAACGGCTAAAACATCCATAATACCGTCATTCTGAAACCCATAAAGACCGGATCGCGACCATATGCATAAATCATAATAGTAAATTGTACATTATTGAAATCAGAAACATAATAATGAATACAACATAATAAAAAATACAACTACGATACAGATAATACAAGTTAAAAAATTTCATTAAATCGACTAGGAGGCAGGTTATTTTACTAAAAAGTATGGGGTCTAAACTTTCTTTATTTGGTTTTAATTATGATTATCATCTTGAGCATTTTTTTCATAATATGTTTTTGTTAATCTTTAATCTCAGTAATCGTAAAATAAATGTTAATCAATATTATAAATAGTTGCAAGTGCAATGCATGAGGATTTATTCAAAGAGAAATCATCAACGTACATGCATGTATACAATTTAAATTAATGAAATGACACAACTCAGATCTAATGGAAGAAGTACTTTAATAATTTTTCCGATCATGTACTTCTTTGGTTATTCCTCCTCCTAGGTCCAGCTCAACTTTTCGTATTTAGGAGGTGTCGAAAAATGAAGAATTGACTAAGCAGGCAGAAGAAGGGGGGAAACATTGAAAGACCCGGAAGAGGAGGAGGCTCCCGAATTGATGCGGGTCTTCTCCTGAAACTTGGAAAAAATTATCTCCTAGCACCTAATTGTACATATCCATGGTCCCAATAAGGCCCTCTTTATTGAGCTGCTCAATAGGGGTGGTCCACCAAGCCGCCACTACCTTGCTCCCTCAACATGATTCTGCTTGTTTTGCTCCTTAGTTTTGTCATTCTTTTCTTCCACCTTTGCGAGTACAATGTCGAGCTGCTTGTTTAGGGCATTGATGTCCAATGCCCGCTTGGCCTCCACGACCTGGTCCACCATGTCTCTTGCTTTTTCTTGCCCAAAGAAACGATTTATGATAGCATCAGCAGATGGGTGCCCAAAAGAGTAACGCTTACCTACACGATATTTATTACACTTTTTAATTATATTTTTATCAAGATAATGTTGATTAATCTACTTTTGAGTAATAATATTATATGTTATAAAAAATAATATATTTTTTGCTCATAAAAGAAAAAGAATGGCTTAATTACCTCCTCCAGTTGGGAAGAATATCATGATTGCCACTTGGGAGCTAGTCATAGTGGCCAGCTCACTTGCTTTCTTGAAGATCTCGGCCTTCTGCTTTGAGAATATCACTAGTCTCTCCTCCTCCTGTATAAACTCAATCTTTTGTTTCCCCTTTGTTTTCTTGTTGTTATTGCCTCTTGACATTGTAAAATTATTTTCTTCGCTTTTTCTTTTTCGATTTGAGAAAATCATTGAATGGGATCGGTTATTTATAAAGCAAAACTGGATTAAGTGAAAGGTGAAAAATTTTATGATGTCCTTACCTAAAAAGGCTCAAATTCAGTGAGGATATGGGTAATCTTCATTAGAGGGGATCAAAGAGGATTTAATGATAAGGAAGGGTAATATTAGTAAATTACTTTTAACTAAACCAAACTACAAATTAGGGATAATATAGTTATGAAAATATTTCAAAAGGAAAGAAAATTCAAGCCAATTATCCCAAACCAAAATCACGTTAAATATATTAAAATTGACAACAAAAATGCAAAAATCTGGAGGTAAAAAATTGTGTACTTACTCGAATTTAAATATTTGTATTATTTATTTCGTTCTAATGTGATATTGGTATCCATCTAGTCAGATATTTGTATACTTATTATATGAAATTGGTATACTTATTCTCTGATATTGGTATACTTTTACTCTAATATTGGTATCCCTCTACTCTGATATTGGTATACGTCTTCTCTGATATATGTATACGTTTTCTCAGATATAGGTATACTTATTATATGATATCGATATACTTATTCTTTGATATTGGTATACTTATTCTTTGATATTGGTATCCTTGTACTCGAATATCGGTTTCTTTTTTCTCTGACTTTTTTTTCTTTCTTCTATAATATTAATTTTCTTCTACTTCGATATTGGTGTCCTTCTACTCTGATATTTGCTTCTTTCTTCTATGATATTGGTGTCCTTTTACTCTGATATTGGTTTTCCTCTTCTCTGATATTTGTATCATTTTTTTCGGATGTTGGTTTCCTTATTATATGATATTGGTTTCCTTTTACTATAATATTTGTATCATTCTATTCTGATATTGGTTTCTTCTTCTCTGATATTGGTATCATTCTACTATGAACGAACACACAAAATATATCAATATTATTGCATATATATACCAATATAATGTACGAAAGAGATTTAATCATCAAGTCCACCTCAAAGCTTCATACCTTGAATGCACCTAATCTACCATCCTTACTTCGTTTTCTTTCTAGAAAGAAAAACACAGAGGACCGTTCCTTGACAATATGCATCTGGGAAATTTCCAATGGCAATATGCAACTTTACTTGTTTTAGAGAAATGATTGATTGTTTTCGGTTTGGGCAGAGAAGAGAAGCGTGGATAGTGCGAATTTGGTGAGAGGAAGATTTTTTTTTTGAAGTGGAGAGGGAGATAAAGTTTCGAGGGTTTTTTTTAGAGGGGGGAATGGCTTGGTCTCATTGGCGGCTAAAAGAGAGTGAGGGAATTTTTTTTTAGGATTTGGGGTCTGGTGTCACATATCGAATTTTCCCCTTGAGCAAGTTCATTAAATCTTGATTGTTGGATCAATAGGATATTTTTTTAAATAACATCTAACGGCCCAAATTTAGTTCATACTATGAGGATATTTTTTATGTAGTCCCTGCTGAATCTAAAATCGGGTGGAGTAACAATGGAGGTGGGACTTTTTTCGGTTGCAACTACGACCCTCCTGGAAACTACGTCAGAGAACGTCCTTACTAAATCATCTTGAAAATATACACTCAATTGATGGAGCTAGATATTTTTGCAATATCTAATTTAACTCGTGCAATTTTATTTTTGTAAGAACACTGGATTCTTATGTCACGATAGTGGTTAAAGATCAAATTCTGGTAGAATTTTGAGGAGTTAATTAGTGACATTTTCTGGTTTTCTTGTTATCTTATTATTTCAGATTGTTTCTTTTGATCTTCCCTACATCGATGTCTTGTGACGTTTCAGATCGATTATTTGTAAGATTATTACTCCATATATTGAAAGGTAAAATTTATTCCATGATTTCGACATTTCGAGGCCCCAGTCCCGATTCCAATATTTTCGGGGGACAATTTCGGTACATGTAAGGGAATTCTGAAATTATTTTATATATGGATTTTCCAAGATATATGATATCCGAAATTTGCTCTTGATACCTAACTCAGGTGATAAAAAAATAAGGCAAAGAATTTGTAGCCAGTAGGTACGACAATTTTACCTGGGTCCACATCTGATTCCTTTTTTTGTACTAATTTAGACCGGACGTTGTCTAGATATTTATTTTTAAAAATTGATAAGGAAACAAATATTGATTCATGGGACCTATAATCAGAAATTGAATATGCAAATGAACGAAGCTCGAACGAGCTAAAACGGTTCAGAGTTGAGATTTATTCATCCTCAGCTAAAATAGAGCTAAAGGCAAAAGATAACTGCCAAATCTTTTTTGGGAAAAGTAATTCAATTATTGGGGTTTTTTGTCTGAATGGTGTTACTATTCATGATATTTTGTAAAAAAAGTGTCCGAATTTAAAGTATTACGAAGGTGGTGTCCACGTGGCACGGACGCCGAAAAAAGTCGGATCTTGGACCAAGATCCGACTTTTTTTGGCGAATCTATCATCCAACTTAAAAAGTCGGTTCTTGGCAAAATCCGACTTAAAAAGTCGGATCTTGGTAAAAAAATCATAGTGCGCTTCTGGCTTGGTGGTGAAGACGCCCACATCTCACTCTTTGGTCATTGGTTCGATTCCTTCTACCAACATTTTTACAATCTTGTTTTTACTATCAACATAAATATAATATAAAATATATTAAATTGTAATAAATAAACAACGAATTCTTCATAGCCAATTTGGTCTAAGTTGTGGTCCTAAGGTTATAGGTTCAATACTTGAGTTGGACTTTTTTTGATAAAAAACTTATTTTTTAATAAAATTGTTTGTTTATCCATTATAATTGGTAATTGGTCAAATAAATTTTTTATCCATTATAATCAGTAATTGGTCAAATAAGTTTTTAATTAAAAAATTATTTTTTATCCATTATAATTGGTCAAATAATTTTTTTATAAAATTTTTTTAATCTATTATAATCGGGTTTTTTAATACTTGACTTTGACAATTCTTTTATTATCCCTTCGTTTTACTAAATCATTCACCATAATTTTGTTTTAATATTAATCATTCACTAATATTTCAATACCCATCATTCACAAAGTGATTTAATATTCACCATAATTTTTAATATTTACCAATTTTATTTTAATATAGTGAATGATTTAATATTCACCATAATTTTTTTATCACTTCGTTTTAAAAATTGGTGAATATTAAACTGATTATCTTTGCTCGGTGGCTGCTCATGAGACGTGGATGATGAATACGAAAAGCTGTTCAAGAGACTAAACCCACCCAGGTATTATTATTGCAAGTTTTCTTCATTTTGTCTTAAACCCCATGTCCAAATACAATGCCAACTTAATCTAATTACTTATTTTCCCCTTTTTTTTAATCTAATTTTTTAGGGTGGTTATTGATAATGAGAGTTGCAAAAATTTTGACCAATTTTATTCTAATATTAGTGAATGATTAATATTAAAACGAAATTAGGGTGAATGATTTAGTAAAACTAAGGGATAAAAAAATTATCAATGTCAAGTATTGAACGTATGACCTTAGGTCCAAAGATCACAACTTAGACCAATTTGGCTATCAAGAATTACTTGTCTAATTATTACAATTTAATTTATTTAATATAATATTTATGTTGGATAGTAAAAATTAAAAACAAGATTGTAAGATGTTGGAATCGAACCTATGACCATTGATTAAAAAGTATCACCTTCTACCACCAAACTCAAACGCGTGTAATGTCTAATTTACCAAGATCCGACTTTTTAAGTCGGATGTTCAATCCGACTAAAAAAGTCGGATCTTGGTCCAAGATCCGACAAAAAAAATCACCCGTCCCACGTGGACACCAAATCTGCAATACATGAAAACCGAACACCATTTTTACAATATGCCATGAACAGTAACACCTTACAGACATTTTACCCATTATTGGTGATTAGTATTTTTACCCAATACAAACAATCCAAGTGTCCAGCTGTAAGGGGACGCTTGTGGCAAAATAACAAATGGATCACCGCGTGTCCTGCACGTTTCTATGTTGATCCTCTCTTGTTCCGCAAAAATGACAAACCAGTCACTGAAGTTCCTATGGTTTATCAGACTCATCCATGATGTCTAGCAACACTTCTGGTGATTCTTCGTGCATCAACCTGAGGGTCTCATCCGTTGATACGTATTGGTAGCTACCCCAATCTTAACTATATCAAAAACACGATATCCTTAACTATTAATTTAAAAAAAAATACCCCAACCGTAAAAAAAAATATAGCTTGAATATGTAAGAAATTTGGTATGATAAATTACTAGTATTTTTTAAATAATTATTGATCCGGAACATGGAAAGAAAACTTAAATTTTAAAAAAATTAATTTTGACCTTCTGAAACACAAATCAAAACAAAAGTTATAAAAAAAAACTGGTGGTGAATTCTCTAGGTTCGTGTTTCCCCTATTCTTGTTCTTCCCTCAATTTCTCTTGAATCTAAGAAACTTGTTGGGTTCTCAAATTGAAGAACACTTGTGTTTCTCTCTCTTGAAATAAAAATTTGAATCTCACAAGTGATAATATACAATACATGTAAAAAATAAATTTCTGATGTAATTGAAAATTGACTTAAAAATAATTTTCCTGATTTAAATTTGAAACCTCGTCGAGGAGGTAAATGGTAATACACCCGTAAAAACAGAGAGAGGAAGAACAAGGGAGGAATGCAAAACGATGTCGGATGCGAATGAGACCCCAAATCTTGAAAACTAAAAATCCCATATTTTTTATAAAAGAAAATTTATCCTAATCTCTAACCAGCACAATCTTTATCCCAACAAAACGAAGAACTCGATTCAGGGATAAATAAAATAACTGCATAAATTTTATTATGAATACCGAAATTTGATACAATCGCGAATCCAGAACGCATGAGATTCTCCAGCGAGGAAGGAAATTTGAATAAAGTATATGACAAATCTCTTAAATATAATCCGTGCTTAAATAATTGAGAGAAATTTTTATATCGGTATATTACTCGTCTTGTCCAATCAATATATGCTAATCTTGATTCATCTTTTTAACTTAACGGTTCAAAAAACAAATATCTAATTCATATAACTCGAAATATACAAATTTTCTCAAATCTTATTTCCAAATCCCAATCCTGAATTTCAAATCGAAACCCTAATCCCTGATATACACACCTAAAAGATATTCAAGGGAACGTCAAAAAAGTTCACCAAGAATCTGCTCGCTTCCCCCTCACTAAGATCAGGAACAGGTCCCGGAATAACCATATCCGAAATCGGAATCGACAAGTCATCGTCAAACTTGACCCCGAAAATATATAATGTTTCGAAATTATCCAATTTTCTTTTTCTTGGTAATCTCTTTTTCCCGTTATTCTCCCACCTCCATTCCACCGCCAGGCTCTCCATCACCGGAGATCCCTCCGGTGATCCGACATTAGTACGGCCCTTTGTTGCTTGTGTTATCAGTGATCGGTTCTTCTTGCAAGATTTTCCTTTGCGTGCCATTGAAGGAAACTTGTCGGTGGTTAGGGTTGGTGTTGTGTTCGATGAGCGTATGATAAACCCTCATAGGTATTATATAGGAAAGGGATTTTGGCAAGAGAATTAAGTGACCATATGTGAATAGAACTCTGAATTTGTTGGGTAAGTATGATTTTTTAATTAGGGAAAATATTTTATTTTATTCTATTTTATTTTAAATTATAACAACTATCTACTAGTTGATCTAAATAGTTATAAGTATATATATTTATCTAGTTGTCTATACAATCTATACTCTTCCAAAAAGAAAATCATCTTAGCTGCAACATTATTTTTAGGAGAAAGGACGTGTTGAGCTCCTAATCTACCTTTCATGCAATCATCTCCCAAGTCCGATTATTGAGGCAGAAAGAAGGTGCACTTTACATACTCTAAAAAATCAGATTTGGTGTGGAAGTCCGTTTTCAGGAAAATTCTTGATAGCTCATTTGGTATACCATTTTATCATAAATGGGTAGACCATTTTATTATGGGCAAATTACCCTCACATCCCTGAAGTTTGGTCACCCTCCTGCTAGGGTCCCTGACTTTTGGAAAAAGATTGTCCCGTCCCTAAGTTTTGATGATAATAGACTCTCGGGTCCCCGGCTGACGTCATCGGCTCTTTTTTTCATTTTTGATCATGGAAATGACCAAAATACCTTTAAACAAAAAATAAATTTGTTTACCTTCTTCAACCTTTTACCCCCCTCCCGCTCCCGCTCCCCCTCCCCCTCCTCTCCCGCTCCCCCCCCCCCTCCCGCTCCCGCCCGCTCCCCCTCTCCCCCTCCCGCTCCCTCCCCCTCCCGCCCGCTCCCCCCGCTCCTCCCCCCCGCTCCCGCCGGCTCCCTCCCGCTCCCCCTCTCCCCCTCCCTCCCGCTCCCACCGGCTCCCTCCCGCTCCCCCCCCTCCCGTTCCCGCCCGCTCCCCCTCCCGCTCCCTCCCGCTCCCCCCCCTCCTCTCGCCCGCTCCCGCCCGCTCCCGCCCGCTCCCGCTCGCTCCCGCTCGCTCCCGCCCGCTCCCTCCCGCTCCCCCTCTCCCCCTCCCTCCCGCTCCCGCCGGCTCCCTCCCGCTCCCCCTCTCCCCCTCCCTCCCCCTCCCGCCGGCTCCCTCCCTCTCCCGCTCCCCCTCCCCCTCCCCCTCCCGCTCCCGCTCCGGGCCGTACGGCCTCCCATCTTTTAATATTTTTTAAATGGTATTTTGGTCATTTCTATGACCAAAAATGAAAAAATGAGTCGATGAAGTCAGCCAGGGACCCGAGAGTCTATTATCGTCAAAACTTCCAGAATTTGAAACAGTATGAAGCTACTTCGTTGCATTCCTTATAAGTGAGTAAACTCGACCACGGGACCCCCGTCACGTAAATGGAAAACCTAAAGCTAATTCCGAGTTCTCGCGGGAAGAAGTATAGGGACGGGACAATCTTTTTCCAAAAGTCAGGGACCCTAGGGGGAGGGTGACCAAACTTCAGGGATGTGAGGGTAATTTGCCCTTTTATTATTATTGGGTAAACTATTTTATCTAACCCCTTTTATCCGGGATCCGGGACTGTCCCCGTGAAACCATTTTATCATAACTGGGTAGATCATTTTATCATAAACAGATAGACCATTTCATCATAACTGGGTGACCATTTTATCCAACCCCTTTATCTAGGACGGTCCCGATTTATTCGAAACGGTCCTCGTGAAACTATTTTATCATAACTGGTTAGATCATTTTATCATAACTCTGTAGACCATTTTATCCTTCAAGACGATCCCGATGCGTTTTACAAGTCCAACACCAAATCCAATCCCCAAAAAGGAAGTCAAAACAACCACTTCCTTACGATACGAGTGCCCCCATGCAATTAAAAATACTAACCATAAGGACTTTGCTTTAGATGGAGTGGAAGTTTTATTCAAAAAATTAAAAAATGTTCTACCCCGATATGATTTGTAACAAATATAGTTAAGATTTTACCAAGTGGTATTTTTATGATTATCTTGCATGGTCATTTTTTTCTCTGGTAGATTTTATTAAAAGTTAATGATCAAAATATTTCCACCTGATGGAAAAATTGCCATCAATTTATTGGAAATTTTAACCACCTTTTTTTGCCTATAAATACAAAATGATGATCTGCGATCTGAAACTCACCCAACAACTCCACTTCTTACTACTTATACTATCCTATAACTTGCATCTTAAAGTGCTAAATTAATTCCATCCAACAATGATTTGCCTCGTTCCACTGATTATGGGCCTGGGCTTACTGGCCCACCAATCAAAAACCCAGAATGTCTTGCCTATTGGCCCAAGTATGTGATTTAAAAAATATAAGAAAATAGTACTACCATGCCCTGATGTTTGTATCAACTAGAGTGCACCCAACATTACCGCGTATTTTTTAGTCCTTGATATCTGCAAAAATGTAATGCTTAGTCATGACACATAAACTAAGTTGTATAATTATGCAACTATCACTCTCCAAGATGTACAGGTGAAAATTCACCCATGAAGTTCCAAAATAACCCTTGGCGACTAAAGTTGTTGATGAGCCCATTAAGTTGGGCATGGTTACTATTTCAGACCCTAGGAACTCTAGGAGAGAGGACGTTCTAGAGTCCGAACCAACTTTTCTGAAATGCGGTGAAGATAATAAAGAGGACACCTCTAGTCTCTCACGCGAGGTGGTAATGCAGGATCCGGAATTAATGGCTGCACAGTGACCCGCGTAAGAAAATTAACGAGCAAAGCTACTAACCTTTCAAAAACAACAAACATCATCTGATAAAAATCCGCCTCATCGGTGAGACCTCTCGACAGCCATCCTCTGAGTTTTGAATGTCCGAGTCACCAAAAAAGGGGGAGAAATGAAGATAATGGTAAAGGTGTGGCACACGACCCTATTGTTGCATAACTGGTGATGCATGTGAATGAAGGGAAGACCCCTTGATTCTCAGTCAAGAATGGGAAACTCTATATCAATGACAATCGGGTGTTTGTGCCAAGGTGTGGAGGCCTTTGGATGAACATAATCAAGGAGTGTCATGATTCTAGGTGAGCCAGACGTTCGAGGAGGGATCACAAGCAAGCCATAATGGAGGAGGGAAACTATTTTCCAAGCATGTGCGACGATGTCAAGCTTTATGTCACGTTCCTAGTGTACCAATAAGATGAGGCAGAGCAAGCTCATCTCGACGGTCTATTGGAGCCATTGCAAATTTCTGAGAGACCATTATCGCTCCGAGAAAAAGGGCAAGAAGGATGGAAGGAGCGGCCTAAGTTCACGGGTTGCTTCGACTAAATCAAGGAAGGTTTGGCACACAACCCTCTTACTGCGCAACTGGTAGTGCACATAAGTAAAGGCTTCTTGATTCTCGATCGATAATGAGCTACTCGATACCAATAAAAACTGGGTGATTGTGCCAAGGTGGGGGAGCTTTCAGAAGAAAATAATAATAAGTGTCATGACTCCAAGTTGGTCAGATATCCAGGGAATGCTTTAAATAAAATTGAGAACCGTTATTAAAAAGAAATGAAAAGTTACAGAATTGGGGATGAGAGATGGGAGAAAAGAAAAAGAAATAGGCTAAAAATAAATTAAAGTCTAAACGGGTAACTCTAGTGACCAACCCGTTATATCACGTGTTATAAATTTTGAGGTCTCCTGATTGCTTTTTATAAATTCCATATTGGAGGAGGCTATAATATTAACATGCGTGCCGATGTCGATCTCTATATCACAAGTCGAGTGTGCCAAAAGGATAAGACAGAGCAAGCTTATCGTGGGATCTTTTAGATGTAACATTTATTATATATGATAATATATGGAAACTCCATATGGTAATACAATGAAATCATTAAATACATACCAAATATGTATGAAACCAAAATTTTGAGACTGTGGTATCATAAATTTTTTACCTTTCACTTAAGCCAATTCATCCTATATAAATAGCCTATCCCATCCAACGATCTTCTCAAATTGATAAAGAGAAAATAAAGAAAATAACTTTGCAACGGTAAGAGGCAACAACAATAGCAATAGGAAAACAAAAGGTAAGGAGAAGATGGAGATGAAGTTTATCGAGAGTGAGGAGGAGAGACTAGAAACATTTTTTAAGGGAAAGGCCGAGATCTTCAAGAAAGTGAATGAGCTGGCCACTATGACTGGATCCCAAGTGGCAGTCGTGATAAGCTCCTCGACTGGGAGAGGTATTAAGCCATACTCTTTTTTTATTTATGAGTGAAAAATACATTTGTTTTTCTTTCTAAGTAGAATATATTATTATCCTAAGATAATTGATGAAAATTACTTATTAATTCTGATTCTAGAAAAGATACTATATTTTTTCATATTAATTCAATAAATATAAATTTGTAAAAAATATAATTAAAAATCTCAAAGTACAATGATGAAAAAAAAAGTGTACTAAATATTGTGCGGGCAAGCATTTTTCCTTTGCGCACCCCTCCATTGACATCAATATCCTAAACAATCAGCTTGATAGGATGCTCGCGCAGGCAGAGCAAGTCGCGGACTAAGAATAATGACGATGATGGGGGCGAGGCGGTGGAGGCATGGTGGACAATCCCTATTGAGTAGCTCGATAAGGAGGACCATGAATGTGTACAACAAATCACTGAGAGAGATTTTCTCCAAATTTTCGGAGAAGACCCGTATCAATTTGGGAGCCGCCTCTTCCTCTTCTGGCTCTTTCAATGTTTCCTCTCTCCATATTCCTGTCGAGGTCATCCCTCGCTTCCCAACACCTCCTAAACATAAGTAGTTGGGGTTGGAATTATGGGAGGAATAATGAAAGAAGTATATGTCAGATAAATTAATAAAGTACTTCTTTTATTGCATTTGAGTTGTGTCATATCTATAATTTATAATCGTAAGAGGAGTTCGATATTGTATAAAGGAGATGCATACATGCATATCAGTTGGTGATTTCTCTTGGAATAAAGCCTAGTGCATTTCAGATAAACTGAAGCTGGCCAATCCTCATGGGCTATTATCTAATAAACCATCATAATCTTACTTTCTATTGACAAAATCCAAGCTTTCCTTTTTTATAAGTAAAATTTATACTGTTCCATTTAAATTATAATACCACTATGTTATAAGCACATATCACCAGCCAAATTTATATAGCTCCACTTTTCCCAGTTTTCTTTCCATCTAATGGTCCTCCTCGGAGTGTACATTGGCGGGCTCCACGAGGGTGTTTGTTAGTCCGTCTCCTTGTTGGTTCGTCACGTTTCTTTCTCTTCTAGCAGCTTCTTGCCGGGTATGCTTATTTGTCCTCCCAACTACGTGAATGTCAACTTCAAAAGCAGAGTCAATATCAGGGTCCGATCTTGTGCTTCGTGTCTTAGGCATACACCAAAATTACCTAAAAAATAAATGGGTGAAAAATCAGGAAACTAGGGTTGCAAATCGAAAAGTAAAAAATTCTTATGCCTAAAATCTCTGTCGACGTCGACAGCGCCAATTTGATAGGGGTAAATTTAGTGATTTATCTATCAATCTTATGCAAATAATATAGTAGTAAATAAGTTTGAACTGAGGAATTGGCACAAAAATTGATGCAAAAGAGGTTCGTAAATAGTGATTATAAGAGCAATGGCAACAAGTGAACAACAATGGAATTCAGGGAAAGTAATGAGAGCGTGGAAAATATAATGATGTAAAAGCAATAATATTAAAGGAGAGTACGACACTCTAACACGATGACAGGTCAATTATGGATTTCCTATGGATTGGTATTCGAAGATTTCTAATTAGCAATGGGTGCGAGGCAACGACCATAGGCTAATGACAGAATTAAGATAAACCTAAAGTACGAGACAATAATTTAAACTCATCATTCATTAAATTGAATAGAAATCAATCCCGGACCAAGTATCAAAGAAAAAATTATTGAGAACATGTATGTAAAAAGATGGATCTCTAAAACCTAGACCTAGCGGGGTATATATAGAAACCTGAAATGTCAAAAACTCTAGTTCTAGATCCTTCTTCATTTCTTTGGCAGAATTGCTGACGTGGCTAACACTGCACGTACATGTAAGCTGACTCAGCGTATGCATCCTTTGAAAAGATGAAGGTTTAGCGTACATATAGATGGATTCAGCGTACGCACCCTTTGAGAATCCAGAGACCCAGCGTATGTGGAGGCCTATCAGCGTATGTGGCAAAAATGTAATGCAAAATTACGCATACGTGGAAGCATGTGGGCGTACGTGGAAAAATCAAATCAGAGAAAATAATAAACCGAACGCCAGGAAAGATATATGTGGCTTTGTCCACTTCTGCTCCGCAACTCCTTCGTTCCGTACTCGAACATGATCCTTGGACTTTGACTACCAACAAGACAGTACAGCGTGTAAACGTCCACTCTCACGACTCAAATAAAATAAAATATGATAATACGAAGATAAAATAAACCAAAAACAATAATAATAATAATATACCAAATAAAGATGCGAATTGACACAGATCATTTGCCAAGGATTTAGAATCTCTAAAGACAATGAATGATGTGCCTATTCTGATGTATGGCATGGTGAAAGGCTTGAAGGAGCAACTTGGAGATTGGCTCGGAGAGATGGATTGATCGGTGGTCGCAATGGATGACTATGTGCTCATACTGGACATTGAGTCTTAGACAACGTGTATGTTTTTCCCTTTTTTTCACTGACTCAATTGTGACCATTTGTGGGGGAAAGACTTGCCTGATGCCGGCGGCTGCGAAAGCTGGGAAGGCTCCCTCGAAGCTTTCGATAATGCATGTTTCGATAGAATCGCAGGATACTGAGCCTCCCATCGAGGCCGAGTTGGTATGGTAACAAAGGCAACGGCCTCTCTCCTCGACCAAATGAAAGAAGGTACGACACATGACCCTCTTGCTACAAACTGATGATGCACGTGAGTGAAGGAAAGACTCACCAATTCTCAGTCAAGAATGGACTACTCTATACCAATGGCAATCGGGTGTTTGTGCAAATGTGGGAAGGCCTTCAGAAGAACATAATAAATGAGTGTTATGACTTCAGGGGCCGGATGGTCGGGGAGGGATCGCATGCAAGCCAAAGTGTAGGAGGGCTACTATTGACCAAACATGTGCACCGATATCAAGCTCTATATCACGTGCCTAGTGTGCCAACTGGATAAGACGGAGCAAGCTTATCCCGGGATCTTCTAGATTTATTGTAGACGATAATATATGGAAACTATATATGGTAATACAATTAGATAATTAAATACATACCAAATATGTGTTAAACCAAAATTTAGAGATTGTAGTATCATAAATTTTTTTTTACTTTTCACTTAAGCCACATCATTGTTTTTCTCAAATTGAAAAAGAGAAAATAAAGAAAATAGCTTTTCAATGGCAAGAAGCAACAACAATAACAATAAGAAAACAAAAGGTAAGGAGAAAATAGAGATCAAGTTCATCGACAAGGAGGAGGAGAGACTATTGACATTCGCAAAACGGAAGGCTGAAATCTTCAAGAAAGTGAACGAACTGGCCACTATGACTGGATCCGAGGTGGCAATCGTGCTTGGCTCTCCGACCGAGGGAGGTAATTAAACCGTACTCTTTTTATTTATGAGCAAAAAATATACTGGTTTTTCTTTATAAATTGAAAATATTATTAGTTATTGATAAAATATTTCTACGAAAGTTTCTATAATTTTTTATATTAATTCAATAAACATCAATTATCAAAAATATAATTAAAAAATCTCAAAAATCAAAGAAGAAAAAGTGTACAAAATCTTGTGCAGGTAAACCCTATTCCTTTGGGCACCCCTCTGCTGACTCTATAATAAAGCGCTTCCTCGAGCAAGAAAAAATGAGGGACATGGCAAGCTTGGTCGTGGAGGCCAAGGGGACGTCAGACATGAACGTCCAGAACAGTCAGCTTGATACGAAGCTCGTGAAGGCGGAGAAAGACAAGGAGAAATCCAAGAATCTCACGAACGATGAGGGGGCCGAGGCGGTGGAGACATGGTGGACCACCCCGATTGAGCATGCCAATAAGGAGGACCTTGTTGAGACCATGAATGTGTACAACAAGGTGCTAGAAGAGGTTTACTCCAAGTTTTTGGAGAAGACACGTAACAATTCGGGAGAAGCCTCTTCCTCTGGCTCTTTCAATGTTTCCCCTCTCCGCGTGCCTGCTGAGTTGATCCCTCGCTTCCCGACACCTCCTAAATATGAGTAGTTGGGGTTGGACCTAGGGGAAGAATAATCAAAGAAGTACGTGATTGAAAAAATTAATAAAGTACTTCTCATTTATATTTTATTATGAGTTGTGTCATATCTTTAAGCCTATTACATCGCAGTGGAGTAACAATCAAGGTCTAGTTATTTTATGGTTCATTCCTTGCTCGATTTGGAGTAACGTACATTATCTATACTTTTTTGGTAAATTTTAATATCTATAACTATAACTGTTTGGAATTGAATTTTGAACCTCTATTAATTCCTCTACGCCTTTGGTGTTTATTATCTATACGTAATTCCATGATTATTAATAGGTGTGAAATTACATGAATTGTTCACAAATGTCCTTTGGCGTATATAACCACTAAGAAGTGACAGAGTACCTACGACTCAGATTAAAAAAATATACCAATAACAAGATTGGAATTGCGAGATCTTTGACTGTTTCTTTTACGAGTTCCATGATTATAATTTTTATTTTAATATAACAATTAAAATAAAAGTTATAATTCTTTTGACAGTTTCTCTTGGTATAAAGGAGATCTTCTTGATATTCCTAGGAAAAAAAATGAGGCGAAAGCCTAAAATAGTGGAGATCTTCTTATTATCCCTTTTCTCCTTTCGCGCCTAATGAAAATAACTAATGTTTTTAAAACCGACCTAGAAGACAACCCGAAATTCTTAAAATTTTTTGTTCGTCCGGTCCGACCGGTTGGGCCATCGGTCAGACTGGAACTTTTATTTTATATTAATATTAATAAATAAGATTTAATAAATTTAATTTAGTATTAAAAAAATAATAAAATACCAAATAAGTTCAAATATTTAGCAACTTTTCTATATAATTTATCCAAACAGAATTTTCAAACATGAATTGAACAAGTCTAGAAGTACAAGAAGATGATTATACAAGTTTTCTTGTTCGACATATTAGTCAAATTAGTTTGACTTAGTTGACATATTATCGAGAATTACTAAAAAGATAAAGTTGTTGTGATCCAAAAGTGATGTACACGCTTCGAACGTTGAAGTTGAGATTTTGTTTCTAAATTAAATCTGATAAAATTATAAAAATAAATATAATATTTTCTGATCCGAGCGAACCGGGTCAACCGGAAGTACCTGACCAGGTAGTTCAACCAAATTTTGACCGGTCAAACTATCTAAAATTCAACCCGGGTTTTTTCCTGAGTAGCAGTCCGACCGGTTGGACTGTGATTTTTAAAACATTGGGAATAACTAGATATTACATACATCCAATATTATCCAATTTAACATTTTTTTTACCGTGGGATAACCTGAAGCTTTGACAACCTATATACAATGCAAGAAATAAAAAATTATTAACATCAACAAAAAGTACATTTTTATAACTAAATTTTCATTTCGATACAATATAAATAATTACATATTTACGACATGGGTGTTGAATTTCTTCGTACAATACGAAGTTGTAATTACTTTCCTTATTAAAACAAAACATATTTTGAGAATATACTACTCTTAAATACTTGTTGTGGTAATTTCTCTACCATTCAAAAATCCTTCTTAACACAAACAATTTGTTGGCCTGGATGATATCCGGTTACCATACAAACTCCTAGCTTTCTTTTGATGCAATTAGAGACTGTTTTCGCCGATTATGTGCATCTAATTACAAACTTTTTAAGGCCACGTGGAAATTCAAGTCCTCCAAAAAATCAGCTTAGTTTACTATTGTTTGTGACGTTTTGGGCCTAATTAAGTTAGCTGGCTTTTGAAGCCTACAGTATTTGTCATGGTGTGCCTTCCATCTGTTATTTTGGAAAACAAAATTCAATCAAATAGTATTTTTTTGGATAAAGACACTTAGATACCCTGCGTTATTAGAAATAGACACTTAACCTTTTGAATTTTCAAAACACTCACAAAGGACCTAAGTTATTGAAAACACAAAAAATAACAAACTAAAAAGTCAATTATACCCTTCTTCTCCACCCCCACTCTCTCCTTCCCCCTCATTTTCCCAATGCTGGTCTCTCTTTTTTCTTGAAATCAATTCGACATCATCCAAAGAATAAGATGATTCATGATCAGGTATGTGCTACTCTACTCCTGTAGCACAACATATTGTTGTCCAGGGGTGCGTATGAGTTGTAGGCTTTGGCCTCTAGGAAACCTCTAGTTATTTGGTATGTAATAATACCAACAATCTGTTGTTTTTTGGCCTTTTTAGTTTTTAGAATTGATTACAAGAAAAAAACGAGACCAGTATTGTGGAAAATGGCGGGGAAGGAGAAAGCATCGAAGAAGGAGAGAGAGGGTGGAGAAGAAGGGTATAATTGACTTTTTAGTATGTTGTTTTTTGTGTTTTCAATAACTCAGGGTCTTTTATGGGTGTTTTAAAAACTCAAGGGATTAAGTGTCTATTTCCAATAACACAGGGTATCTAAATTTCTTTATCCCTATTTTTTTTTGTGAATATGCTTAACAAGCTGTATGGCTCTATTGAGAGCAAGTCTCTTAATAATATTATTATCAAATAAATCTCTCTACATATACAAAAGGTCCAATTAACCCCCTCTATTTAAAATATGTCAATTTAGCACCTCGTATTTATTAAAACGGATCAATTAAAATTCCGAGACCAATTTTCCGTTGACCTGTGACATGTCAGCATATTACGTGGCTTCCAACTCAAAAATTAATACCACATAAGCATGTTAAGTGGGGTCTATTTATTCCAAACTCTCCTTCTCCTCCTCTCCATCTCTCTCTAGACCTTCTCCACCCAAAATTATCTCAGACGCGTAAGCGCCCCCTAGACGTTCCTCCTCTATTAAGGATTGTTCAGAAAAAAAAAATCAAAGTTTTCACTTGTTCCAAACCGTAATAAGTTGAAATAAAGATGCCATGAGAATCAAGTGTCTTCCTTCTCAATGCCGATGAAGCAGACTGCCCATTAGAGAACCAATTGGCTGGAAAAGTTTCCTTGTACAATTCGATTAGATTGGCGGGTATAAATTGTTGAGTTGGACGCCACGTAGTATGTTGATATGTCACCGATCACCGAAAAATTGATCTCGTGGTTTTAATTAACCTGTTTTAATAAGTACGGGATGATAAATTGACAGAATAGAGTGTTAATTAGACTTTTGTGTATTTAGAAGGATTTATTTGATCTTTATTCCTATTTTTTAATTCGTAAAACTTGAATCCAAATTAAAATATACCAAGAACAATTCATGTACGCCAAAGGGCATTTGTGAAATATACCAAGAAAGAACAAGATTGAGATTGGGAACTAAAGCTCCATAAACAGACATCAACAATAGAATATATAATTATCAAATCATTACACAAATCCCACATATTATCATTTCTCTGAAAATTTTACTCTTCCATTAAGCAAAAAACATGCATCTTTGCTCAAGCCAATGCATTCCAATCACACCATTTCAAGGCATCTCGACTATTTTAGACTGCTTTCTCGAACGTTTGCGACCAGATTCACTCGCATTCTCTGTTTTGGATGTGCCGGAGATTTCGAGATTTAAGGAAGCACTTCCTTTACTTCGTTCATCGCCTTTGCCACTTTCAGATTCTTCATTACTCTCATCATCATCACTCGAGTCTCCTGAATCAGATTCACTATCATCCAGATGAACAAGACGGTCGCCACCAGCTATTGCAGATTCTGCTGCAGCCACAGCTTCGGGGGTGTGCAGGTCTACAATACCCAGCTTCAAATCCTGCAAATGATATCTATCAGCAAAAGAGAAAAAAAATGCTATAGCATAATCATTATGCATTCTCATGGTTGCAGTGCGCGCATGGCGGGATCGGAGTTACCAGTTCAATAACGTGAGGTTCATTTCCTGTGAGTGCCTCCATGTTATATCTGTCTGCATTGTCCTGTTTATTTAACAATGTCAACACCTAGGTAACATAATAACGAAAACGTTCAGCACAAGAACAGCTTTTAAAAAGAGACATACTTTGGCATCCTGCTCTAGCTTTTTATTAGATTCAGATAGAAGTCCAAGAAAATCTTTAGCTCTTCCCAGAACTGCAGCAACAAGAACACATTACTTCCTGCACAAACAGCCTTCAACTCCAACTAAATCAGCCACAACACCACAAATCATCATCTTACTTTCTAATGGCAACTACAATTCGGCAAGAAACGGGCCGATCCCTAAGCGCTACTATATAATCAAGCATTCAATAGATTTTCCTATTTGGCAAGAAACGTAGCATAGCAGAACCAACGCGAATGATAGCCAAAACAATTAAATGACAAGATAGATATCCAAATATACATGGTCAATCCGCCATCGTACCAAAGGTTTGTCGGGTCCACAAGGGATGGCCAGTTAAGAGGCAAGGAAACAATACAGTCAAAGACCGAGTCTACAGGGTTAAGCCTCTTTTCGTAAAAGAAGACTCTTCTAAGTACTCTCTCAACACTTCAACTCTGTGGGTTATCATAAAACATCTTTCCGATGGCAGCAAGACATCCAGCAAGCATCGAGCTTGACGAAAAAATGACCACACGTGAATGCTTGTTCTTTCACGACCTATCGAGACCTAAACAATCACCGGAGAGGACTGCAACTTGATCAGTTTAACCAAACTAATCGAAAGACCCCATTCGAATCTCCAAGCCTGACTTCCAGCAAGCATTTTCGCACACACAAATGCCTGTACTTAACCCTATGGCGAGCCAAACAACCGCCAAAACAGACTGCAAAACGGCGAAGGCCCAATTCTAACCTCCAACCAACGCACCAAAACCCGAAAACTAACACAACTTGAGGCAAGTCGGGGGAGGGAGTGACCTTCGCTTTTTGGGAGGGGGCCCGCGAAGGGCTTCCCTTGCTGCGGCTGCTCCTTCTTCTTCTTCCCACACACCAAGAGCGCCGCCTCTGTGCAAAGTACAGACAACGAAAAAGGAGGGTTTCTTAAACAAAAAACCCAACAAGAAGAAAGCCGAAAAGAGAAGCACAAGACAAATCGGAGAAGGGAAAGAGAAGAGGGACCCACCTAGGGTTGATAGCTTGGAGGGGGAGCTGTGCTCCAAGTGCAAGAGCTCTCTGCTTGAACCTGAACCGCTTACCATCTCTTTCTTTCCACTGTCTAGACTTGTCGGGTGTTACCGATATTTATACTGTAGGGTTGGGCCGTGACTTGGTTACGGGCCGGGTTATAAACTGACCCGCCTATTATTTCGTATTTTGACACACCACGTTTTAGCTAGTGACACGTGCTAATTCTAGTCACTAAATTTATTTCGTGTGTAATGTTCACATCAGTAATTTTATTCATGCCAAATATCACATTACTATTTTTAATCGAAAGCTCCTGCCGAGTTAATTAAGCTATCTCCGACGCCCGAGTGTATCATGTCAAATCATTATTTTATCCGAGTCACACATGGGTGTATTCGGAATTTACAGTGTAGGGTTGGGCCGGGACTTGATTACGGGCCGGATTATAAGCTGACCCACCCGCCCGGGTTTAAGGTTTTTCTATAATTCTTTGTCCAAACTTCATTGTGGTCCGTTCTAGTTTGACGAATTTTCATTTTAGTTTAATTCGAGTATACTTAAATATATATATATCTTAGGCGAAAATCTGCCTAACAAATTTTAACGTTCGAAATCGATGTTTTACAACGTTGGATACATTGGGTTCTCTTATTTGTTACATAATTTGATAATCACCAATTTAACCAAGAACAACATTCCTACATCACAAAGGAATTAAATTCTGACATGCCTAGAAGCACGCTGCATAAAAAGCACCAAACACCTTCCGTCGGGCCAAAAAGGTTGCCTTACTTCTAAGCACCAAGATACCTTCAGCCAATCACTAATTACCAAGTTGATAATAACTCAATTACTTCCATTATTAACAACGGGAGTCGATACAAATGATAAGACATTTGGATTCGTTTAAAGAGATTTTTGAGTTCAGTTTTAGGAATGTAAAAAATATCATTGCAAGAATCATCATCTAAATAGTGACCGACAATGTTCGACTCTAATCTCAGAAATTATAAAATTCAACCAAAAGAATTACTTCCGTTATTGACCAATTGTCCTATTACCTTTTCAAATCCACATAATTAGCCATCAAGTAACTAATACTTTGGGAGTGAACACTCCTTTGGAAGCTGGTCATGGAACCTCTTATTATCCCTACAATAATCATAAATCATGTGGTGCAACCTCACCCACTTGAACCACTTCCTCTGGGTCGACGTCAAGGTGCTAAAATCGTCACCATTCCACCAATTTGCGTCGCTATTGGCCCTGCAGAACCTTGGGTTGCCATTCCAAACACAGGCATCAATGGTGTAGTTGCTAAAGGATACCACAAATGGACCCTTCGACCAATCGATTTTGTCCTTCCCGCCACGTGTCGCCCAGCTGTCGCCGTTCCATATGGTGGCCTCCAGGGTCATTGGCTGCCACCTTGGATAAGCCACTCCTTTGTCAGCATGGTTTCTGTACACCCTAATAGGGATCCAATCCACCATGAACCTACAAGAATGATAAAGTTTGTGATTTTGAAATTTAGGTGTGAACAAATAATTCGGCATCCGAAATTAGAATTTATTTGACTACGAACTCGAAAATATTTTATTGATTAAAGTTGGATTATCAGAATTACATATTTTATATATGGATACGGAAATAATATTTCAACTATCTGAAATATTCGAACTTATAAAATGTTCTCTCGATGATTTTTTCAACAAAAAAAGGAATCAGAAGTTAATGTCCTGATGATACATTATAATTACTATATTTAACAAAAAAAATTTAAGTAGATTGATTTGTTTTTTTAAGTGGTAAAATTTTATTAATCAACAGAAGCACACCGCATGTGTAGAGTCTCCTGAGGTTACAGTTATAGCCTCATTGATTGATTTTCTATGCTTATAAAATGAGTACAATTCACATTCATTACTCCAAATTTGTCATAATCAGTACTTGATGAGAATAATTAGTTTGAAAAGTGTGTAAAATAAGGTTTAAGATGTTACTATATTTAAATACGTACACAATTTGGTGGATATTCCATAAGATGGTGTAGTTGTGGAAGTCCTTGGTTGGATCAAACCACAGATAAATCCTCTCTTCCCTATTGTCAAATCCATCAGCGTACACATTTGTTTGGAGAATGTAAGGCTGGCCACTGACGTTGCCAAGGAACTCAAAGTCCAACTCGTCCCTGTTATCCTGATGCGACGTGAGCTGCATAAAAATTGTGACCAAACTATATTATATACAAATTATTTCATTATTTGTAAGCATATTGTAGAGAAATTAATTAATGTCGTTGGTTAATTGCTCACGTAGAAAGCGACGACCGTTCCGGCTGAATAACCGGGCACCAGTTTGATTTTCATGTCAATTTTCCCAAATAAGAACATCTGCTTGGAAGCGAAACCCGATCCTGCGTGAACGCCAAATACGTAAATCAACCGATGATCACCTGTCTTAGTTTAATCACATATCTTGAGATCTAAGTCCAAACTGTTTTAAAACTCGGAAGAGAGAGCGTTGTGACCCTTTCTTGTTCGTTCTAGTATGGGTACTATGTTATTCCTCAAAAAAAAGTATGGGTACTACGTGCATGGTTTCTTCCAAAAAAATATATGGGTAGTACTCTAGTAAATTCAAGCTAGGCGTACCAGATTCTTGATCGAGCTTCAAGCTCGCTGTCCTGCCATCAGCAGATGTGTAGAAATGGCTTGGAGACCATATAACTTCAAAATCTTGATTGAAATCTCCGGTGGAAACAACAGAAGCAGACGAAAATTGAAATAATAAAAAACTTGAAAATAGAAGACCTATGATGAAGAAGCTCATTATGTTCTTGGACATTGTTAAAGCTATATAGAAAGAGATATAAAGAATATTGAATGGTTGATTTGCTTATATATATAGGTAAGCATGCGGAGAAGTTTTTGACAGAAAAAACAATGTGAAAAGAAACGAGGAGGAGCCCTTGTTTAGAGAAAGAATAGCTTTGCATTCAAGCAAAAGGAATTATATTAAGATGCATATATATAGGCTGTTAGCATCTCATATGAAAGGACTCCAGCTTTTTTTTTGGTAGAATGAAAGGACTCCAGCTCTATGCCCTTGGTTCAATTTTTAATTTACAAGTAATGTATTATTTATAAATATGATGTGTACATATATAGGATCATTGTTTTTAAAATATAGTCTGACCGGTTTGACCGCGATCTAACATTAAGACCGGAGCATTTTTATACCCAAATCTAGGTGATAGTTGGATTAGTGTCCAAAGTTATTGACTCTCGGTTCAATCGATCTAACTGGCCAATTACTTAGTTGGACCAGTTGGTACAAATTAAACTAACCAAATAATTCTTATAAAAATATTTTTTAGAATTTTGTCAGATTAAAATTAACTAAACCAAAATATGATACCCGTAAATAATGAAATTTACAATAAAATTAAAATAGTTTATAACAATTTTATTTTTAACACTAAATATAATTTATAATGTATTTTGAAAATTTCTGACCCAACTGGCGGCTTAACCGGTTAGAAAAAAGGTAAGCAATCGGGTGGCATTCCATTTTTAAGAACTTGTTGAGAGTTTCGTAAGGGTAGATATTACTTTTTCCCACATAATTTAATGCGTGTATCTTTTTACTGATTCCCAACACATATCATATCATTAAGAAAAGATTTATCAAAAATTAAATATCCTTAAAAAGATAGTGGTTCTTTAAATGGTATTAACACTACTATAAATTTCAGATTCGATATTCAATAAAAGTAAAATCTTTCGTCGTTTGGAATTTTGGACCATTCACTCCTATAATTTACCATCCTTGATACTTTTCGTTATTTATTTTCACCATTTTTGGTTCATCATAACAGATACAATTACACAACTTATTTACAATTTAGTCCCCAATTCAAATTCTTTGGAGGGTGTCAACAGCCACATATTTGGCTCCAACTTGTGACAGTCTCATGAATTCATTAAATTGCTCATGATATAATGCAGGACAATATAATAGCTCCACCATAAGTAAGCTCTTTTTTACGCTCCCTTATCTTACAGGGAAGTGACTTGATCGAGATTAATTCGAATCTCGAAGAATTTGTCAATACTTGAAAATCTCTAACAAAAATTTAAATTAGTCGGATAAGTGGATATGCGAATAACAAAATTACCACACAAAAAATGGCCGACAATTGCTAGAAAACTTGCATCCAACTCTTAGGATTCATCTTAAATTTGGGTGCTTACTTTTACTTTTTAATTCCCTTTCCCGTAAATCCCTTTTAACCTTTTTCCATATAATAAGCAACAAACTGCTCACAAGCTGATCTCTTATCTGGAGTTATTTTATTTTCCTTTCTATTTTCTATGTTTAGGAAAGCTTGGACTTTAAAGTTTCCCTTTTGATCTGTACACCTTCAAGGATAGCAATTATACCTTCCTCTGTACCTAAACATTGGTCCTGGCTTGCTACTGAAGCTAATTTTCTTTTCCTGTAGGCTAATTAATTCGACATCATTTTTGTTCTTGAAGCAACCTTCATGCGATTTTCGCACGACCATTCCTTCACTTTATTTTCTACTTTTCTATGGATCAGAAACCAAAACAGGAAGGAGAAAAGGAATTGGGATGCACTCAAACACTTAGAATCACGATATTTAACTCAAAGTCGGTAAAACGAGGTCGTGTGAAGAGAATAGAAAATATATGATGAAATTATTCTAATATCATGTTACAATCTTCATATTTAATTCAAAATCATAATACAAGTTAATCAATTTAACACTTATTAACAAGCTTATTATACTTGTAAATAGTAATGTCAGCGGATACTATATCAAAGGAACTAACTTCCCAAATCGAAAAAACACAACACGCCTTTCACCAAAAAAAAACATAAGATATCTGATCATTTCTCTGTCTACATATATGTTAATATTTTTTATTTGCGGACATCACAAACATAAAAAAGAGAGAAATTATAACTAAGCGAACTATTTCTTCGCCAACATAGCTGGATATGCTTCGGTTTACATTAAAATAAGGACAAAATAGATATAGATCTCTAATATTTGAAAAAATTTAATGAATAAAGATGCTCTAGTATTGTTTAGTTTCTAATATTTCATAAATCAACTCATCAATCCGTAAACATATTTTAAGTGCCAAAAATATCACTAGTTCACCTAAAATTACAATATTATCTAAGAACAAAAAAAAAATCCGTCTTCCAACTCATCCATCTCCCGCTTCCCAAACAATCACTATTCAAATTCATAACTCAACATAGACATGGCTCAATCAATTCTCACACTTTGAAGGATGACGTGTGTCCTCCCCACAGTGGATAGTTTAAAATCTTCAACATCTTCACCTTCGATAGGAACCCTGACATGTGCAACCCAACTGTCGAAAATCTCACGTGTCCTTCTATTAGCGGCTCCCATGATGGGAAGAAGGCGACACTATTTGGGGCATCGAGAGTGATTATCATCATAATTGTGGGTGTAACAGTCACGATGTTTGCAATCGTGATAATTTTTAGGGTGAGGAAGAGGATGATTGGCGAATCTCTCGGGTGGAAGCTAATATGTTCTATCAGTTAAGCTTTAAGGCAAACGATGTCATCGAGTGCTTTAAGGAGGTGAACATCATCGGGAAAGGCAGAAACGAGACCGTGCACGCCAAGACCAATGGCAGTCGTGACCTCTACTGGTTTCTATTCTTGTTATCAATCTCACTTTTTCAACAACATGGATCTTCACACGACACTTGGTCGATGTATCCCAGCAATCGGTCGACAATCCATTTTCGGGTATCGTCGATTTGTGTGAAGCGAAGGTATACCATCCTTCAAATTGCGAGAATTGACTAAGTCATGTCTCTATTGAATTATAAATTTTAATAATATTTGTTTAGGAGCGGGAAATGGATGGGTTAGAAGATAGAATTAATTTTTTTCCTTACATATTTTTTAAAATTTTTAGATAAACTAGGGGTATTTTTGGTACTTAAAATGAGTTTAGGGACTCGTGAGTTGATTTGCAAAATTTTAGGGTTTAAACATTACTAGAATATCCTTATACATAATAATTTACATTAAAGACCTATAACTATTTTGCCGAAAAAAGAATTTATATGCTGATTCTCCAACCATGTGAGGGAGATGAGTACTACTCAAGAAACCAGACAGCACAGGCCTTTTAAAATACCAGAAAGAAAGTCAGACAGCACAGGCCTTTTAAAATACCAGAAGGAAAGTCCAGCCAATCAGAAGCCCGTTGAGCAATCCCTGGCAGCCACACCTTCAGCACCATTGGAGGTTGAGTCCATTGCTACTCAACACTTTTTATGCACATATAAATGAGTTTTTTTCCTGAGGGGTGTCGAATTTTTCGACAAATCCCAAAAGGGGGTTGTCAGAAAAAGTTTTCCCTGTCTAGGGTTCTGTCTGAAACCGCACAAATTCGTGCAGTTTCATTTGCACAAAACTGACCAAAATCATGCAGTTTTTGTCAAAAAATGCACAAAATCTTGCAGTTTTGTGCAAAATCTTTTTTTGCTTCTAGTTGGAGCCGAGCCGTCAAAGTTGAGCCAGGGAAAAAATCCAAGAAAAAAAAGTGTTTTGGGTGAGATTCAAACTCCACATCTCCACTTAGTAAAGTGGTGCTCTAACCAACTAAGCTACGAGAACTTGTTGACTACCCCTTTAAAATAAATTATATAACATATCAATACGGACTACTGCCTTTATACTTTTACAAAATGACATCAACAAAACTAATCAACTATTAAAAAAAACTAATTAACCAAATATAAATTTATGTAATTCTCTACTCAGCTATGGAATCCGAACATCATTATTATTACAATGAGTGGTATATTCTATATCAAGTTAATATAATTTAATAGATGAGAATAATGCTCTATTAAATTTATTCTACATTGTAATATACCACTCATTATATAAAATTAGATTAACTTATGTATTAAATTTAAGAGCATAAATAATATACCAAAAATTTGAGAGCATTATTCTCATCTATTAAATTATATATTATATTAATATAAAATTTACTCATTGTAATAAGTATAAATGCATTAGTCCGTATTTATATATCATATAAGTACGTGCTTGCTTTTTCAATAATTAAATTGTCCATGGTTTGATGAAAAATCATTACCTTTTAATCCGGGATGGAACGTCAATTATTTGCTCCCATATTTTTTTTAAATCTCCGGTATTCGTGCTCCTTCTCGACAAAAAAAAGCATTAGTTCGTATTTATATATCATATAATTTATTTTAAAGGTGTAATCAATGAGGTCTCGTAATTTAGTTGGTTAGAGCATCATTTTACTAAGTGGAGGTGTGGAGTTCGAATCTCACCAAAAGTACTATATTTTTCTTGGATTTTTTTCCTGATTCCATTTTCACGGCTAGGCTCCAACTAAAAGAAGAAAAAAAATTTGCACAAAACCGCAAGATTTTGTGCATTTTTTGACAAAAATCACATTATTTTGTGCAGTTTTGTGCAAATGAAACCGCACGAATTTGTGCAGTTTCAGACAGAACCTCAGACAGGGAAATTTTTTTCTGACAACCCCCTTTCGGGATTTGTCAGAAAATTAAACCCCCCAGGAAAAAAACCCCGCCATATAAATAGGGTGTGTAAAAAATATTATTCTAATTTAATTAAGAGGTCTCGAGTTCAAGTCATTGAAAATATAGTAGTGTAAAATATTTGTTGCAAGAGATTTATCACTTTTCAAATATTCTACCCAGCTCGAACCTAGATTAATCGGCTCAACCGATATCCGGATATCAAATAGTATAGAAAAAAATATAGGGTGTGTTTGCATTAGTTATCCATTGATTGAAGAACTTGATGTTTTTCATCTTAAACATAACATACGCATATGATAGTTTCTTTTATAAGTGAAAAAAGATTATTCCTATGATAATTTTTTTATAAGCTAGATTACTGTATTGTTTTGTGCGAGTTTTTGATTTTTTTTTTGGAAATTACTCTAAAAAATATTATATTAGAATAAGTTGATTTTCGTGATCCATCGTCCTCACATACAAGGACTAATAAAAATTTCGTGCATATTTTGACCGATAGATTTTGCTTTCGTGCGAGTTTAGATCCCCACTCAATTTTTAAACAACTTTAATGTTGTTGATTATTAACTGAACTTCTTCGATCAACACTAACATAATTTACACCCGGTATACAGTGGAAAAAAAACATAATATACACCCGATTCCTCCGTCGAACTGTACTGTGACTAGATTTTAGCGTGACTTGATCGTATCCACAAATCCCTACAACTCATATGTTTACGTTATGGGTGCCAAATTGTTGTTTCTGTATCTATTTGCATATATTTTTTCAAAATGATATCTATATGCACTTGGTCGCTTATTTTTTTATTTAGAAAATTTGATATTCAGTCTATTGGGTTGACTAATTAAATTTCGAGTCGAATAAGATGTTTAAAAAGTAACAAAATTCTTACAACTTCTTTACCAATTGATCTACGTGGTTTGTTGGTAATTGTAAAGGTTAAAAATAAACCCTCAATTATTTGGCCAACGAAACCACCGTTGTCGTTACATTAGTTTCTATCATTATGTTACAATAGTTCTATCATTTTGTATTTGTGGTTCCATTCTTATGTCTAAAGTTTTTTGAACACATTAAAATAATTTAATGGAAGTTACTTGAACCATTATTATGGTGGTTCCTAAAGTTTTTCAACCAGTATTTCATAATACTTAACCTTGTTTTCCTTAAAGTTATTTTTTCGGATTGCTATGTTTGAAGTTCTGATCGATAGGGATTGCAAAAATATTCAAATTCTGCGGGTCATACTCTTATCTTACTCTACAAATTTATGGTCTGTTGGGTCTAGGATAAAATATGGGTATGAACCAACCTTTAAAGTTAGGGTCTGGATCTGGATAGTGTCCATATAGATCCAGACTCTGACACTACTCATAGATCCATTAATGAGATCATATCCTAATACACCATACTCATATCCATCTAGATTACATATAAATATTATTTTTTAATAAAGCCTAAAATTTATATGACACTAGTTATGAAAAAAATAAGATTATTCTTTACTGAACTTAAAAATTAAGCATTAATATTTGATAGTGTTAAGTGTCGAAATAGAAATAAATTTGAATGTATTTTTAATATGGTTTATATTGAAATGTCAAAATTATTTTGTAAGCAATGAACGGATTAGACACGGCTCTTGATTTAGACCGTAAAGATCCTGCGAGTCTGGATCTAAATCCTTATCACTGGATTCGAGTAGAATCTAAATTCTACCTCGAAAGGTCTTGGTTTGGATCTTATGTACCCTTACCGTTACCGTGCCCTACTCGTTAACATATGCACTTATTCCATATATTTTTGGCAAAATACACTGTCGACCAATGATATACTTATTTTCCATAAAAAAAAGTAGACTTAATTTTTTATCTCTCTATTCTATAAATCTACTTTATTTATTTATTACTTTATAAATTTGTCAAATCAATTTTTTTCCTCGAAAATCACCAAAAAAGTCAATTTTGCCCATTTTGTACTAACCGGGTTCGACCGGTCAGGGTAGACCTCAAAATCAGCCAGTCCGACCGGATTTGGTCCGGTTAGTACAGATCCCGGTCAAAAGCCTAAAAATGACCCGGTCTTGTGCCCGTTTCGCAGTCCAACCGGTCGGACCACATTTTTTAAAACCATGCTTATTCCTGATCCAGTCCTCGAATTTTTTTCCGGCAGCAAATAGTATTATAAATAATAAACACTCCTCTCTCTCTCTCCGTCCACACAGCAACAAGAATTGTGAGCTTAGTACAAAGCTGGAAAGGGTAGAGGGGCGGAGATTTCCTTTTCACGGACCCAACTACTACCTTCTTCTTCCCTTCTATTCCCTTGGCCCATTTTCTTGAACCAAAGACTTGAACTTTAGAGAGAGAAAAGAGCCTAGAGACTCAACAAGCTCTCCTCTCTACTTGGTAAGTGCTCTTCTACTTCACTAACTCTGTCCTTGTTTCTCTTTGTATGTGTTTCTTTGTGTAACTTGCTTCAGTTGTGGCTGTTCTTGTTTCTATGGAGCTTGGTGAATCTGGTGGTGGGTTTTTCTTGGAATTGTTGGAGGGTTAGAAAGATTGGTTCTTTTTTTAGGCTTTGTGGGTTAATTTGTATGTGGGTTTGCTTTTGGGTGTTATGCTGTTGCAGGAAATGGAGGGTTTGATTGATATGCTTCTTGTTGTTGCATGTGTGATGCATTTAGTTGTGCAAATGGGGAATGAAGTTGGTGTGGAGCTTGCTTTTGAGGCTTTAGACCTTTGATTAGCGGGTAGTTACCGCGATAATTCGAATGGGGAATGAAGTTCGGGTGGTCCTTGCTTTTGAGGCTTTAGACCTTTGATTAGCGGGTAGTTACCGCGATGATTTGAATGGGGAATCACGTTGGTGACTTGGTGTGGAAGGTGACTTGGTGTGGATGGTGACTTGGTTGTTTGCCCCTAATAATGAACTTCAGCCTATCCGTTCTATGGAGGGATGCGTAAGGCTGTTCTAGTAATGTATGGCTAGCTGGATTGAACTTTTTCGCTAACAACGATGCTTGATTTTGCATACATTGCCTATTTTTTTAGGAATTTCTGAACAGTTTTGTGTAATCGTGCTCCTTAGTTTTTGGTCTATCACCTAATGATATCTGCCATGATATCTATGGGCAGCGGCTAATCTATTGTTGAGCTCTATTAGGCCACGGCTCTCCCACTTTCCATTTGAAAGGCTCAAACTCGAAACTTTGGTTGAATTCCATTGAGAAAACTTAAAAATGGCGTGAATTAGCCAAGAAAATCAGATTTCTTGGGGACCCTTAAGCAAGGATTAGAGTTATTACAATAACTCGAAACCTTGCTTAAGGGAATCCAAGCAAGATGATTTGCTCAGCTACGTTTTGTCCTTCGAAAGTTAGTTAGTTGCTTATCTGATGTTTTTTTCTAATGGAGACATGGGAAAGAAGAGTTTGGCTGTGTGATGGAGAAACTGCTACTTAGTTAACTGACTAGACCTTGAGAAATATGGAACACTAGCTCGAGGTTGAAAGGGGGGTGCAATATATATGACTTGGTTGTGGTTTATGCTATTGATTCTCGTTCAGTCTTTTCAATTTCTTCTACCGGGATGTATGTGATTTCTGATTTGTGGCTCTTATAGAGTGCAGATAAGAGCCTCAAGTCAGACAGATTCATCATGATCAAGAGAGTACCGACTAGGAACACTAGATCTAAAGGTGTAAAGGTAAAGACTGTTCTGCAGATTTGCTTATTGCTCGGTGTCTGCTTTTGGTTGATATACCAAGTCAAACGCTCACATGATAAGAAGAAGGAAACTGACGAGAATGAAGTAAATGGCATGATAAACGCAGACATCATTCAAAAGTTTGGGAGGAAAGATCTTCATCCTCGTGTGCCGGTGCTAACTAAGAATGATAAGCAAGATGATGATGAGGATGATGAAGTGGGAGCTGTTGAAGATATACGCAAAGAGGATGATAATAAGCTTGACCAAGAACAAGAAGAAGCAGAAATGAAGCATAGAGAAGAGGAAGAGGAAGAAGGTTTAGATGGGGAACCCAAGCTTAGAGCCAAAGAGACAGAAGAAATAGCAGTAAACAAAGAGGAAGAAAGTGGACAGGAAAGTAAAAGTGAAGAAATAGTGGAAGAAGGCTCAGAAGAAGAAGACCCAGAAGAAGATAGCAAGAAGGAACAAATGAAAGAAGATAATGATGATACTGGAGATGGAGACGATGACATAGACGAACATAATCAAGAAAAAATAGAAGGTGAAGGTGAGCATGATGAGGAGCCTAGAGATGAAGACAAAGAAGCACAAGACAGCGAGGAGGAAGAAATCGATGTTGCAGAGGGTGAAGGTCAAGTTAATCCAGACCATGAAACTACAGTGGAAGATCAGGATCTAGATGGAGGTGAACATGATCTAGATGGAGGTGATCAGAATGCTCACGAGGCTCGAGAGGAAATTTACAAGGCAGATGATGCTTCTAGTGCAGTCACTCATGATGCTCGCACTCTAAGCACGGAGTCAGAGAATGTAAACCAAGACCACAGTGAGAAGAACTTAGCATCGACAGATTTGGTAATTATGACCGATATTACTAGTAATGGTACCAAAGTTGTGCATGGGGATCGTGACCAGAAGAACGGTCAACCTTTGAATTTGACACCTGCAGATGATGAGAAGTTGCTTGGCAACAACACAGTAACTAGTAATATTTCTCAGCATGACGGAGCAGAAATTAATTTGGAGTCTCAATCGCACGACGGAGCAGCTAATGGTTCATTTACAGGAGACAGTACACAGCTAAATACCACTGTATTGGGACAAGAGGGTAACAAGACGGAAACAGATGGAGCACAACAGGATCCTGATAAAGGTTCCTCGAGTCCCTCTACCCACTTAGAGTCTGATGCATCAAGAATGAACATCAATCCTGAAGTGACTACTGATGGTGAGGTAGATTCGGGAATGTCTTCTGTAAACAACACTAAGGATGATACTCACAGTGCTGTCCCTGTAATAGCCAGTGACAGCACTAAAGACGCTACTCACGGTGACGAGCCTGGTCACACCGTCAACAACACTGCTGATGCCACTCACAGTGATAAGCCGGATAAAACGAGTGACAACACTGAAGATGATTCTCACAATGAGAACCCTGAAAACATCAGTGAATCTGGTGGTGCAGATGAGAACCATGGTGATTCAAATGCTGATAGCAAGGCAGAGAACGAAGAAAGGCATGATCCTGATAATTCTTCTGACCCTGAGATCGGCCAAGATGAGAAAGAGTCTCGCGTTGATCTCGGTACACTGCCGGAAAGCAGTTCAGACGGAGTCAATGACAGAAACGCTGCAGAAGCAGAATGAGAATGCTATCAACATGCTGTAATGCTTTGCTCGAGTTGCGTGAAAGGTTTAGTTGCACTTTCTTCTCTCTTTATCTCTCTCTTGTGTCCATATACAAACATGGAATCAATGACAAGAAACATGTAGGCAGCTAACACGGTCATATCCTGTATAACATCTGTCAACTTCCCTTGATGACCCTCCCGCATCTTGTTGCTTTCTTCAGCACATCTTCCGTGTATGTTTTACTGACTTATCGCCGTGGCCAACACGCCTCCGGCAGTTCAACGGACAACATGTTAGACACTTCTTCCCGTTGCGGGGCCATTCATTGTCTCCGATACTCTGGTTAAAACTAACATGGCACTGGTGAAGAATCTGAAGGACATGTTGTACCAGCTGAACTATCAAGTTTTCTGTTTGCAATGTTACTTTAGAGTTTGGAGGTTTGTGAAGAAAATGTCAATTCTTGATTTCTTCCAATGGTGGAAGAGTGATGAACCTGTGTAATTCCTAAGGTTTGCTCCTTCTCTCCTTGAATTTAATTCCTAAGGTCACTTTTATTAATATCCAATGTTATAAAGCTCATTGAAGTTATTTTTCCTCTAGCATTTGATTATGATTCGTTACTCGTTGACTCTAGTCTTGTCAATATTGACTATGAGGTAGATAACGATGTGTTGACTCTAGTCAATGCAGAATGTAAAAAAGCAAAGAATTTTTTCGATTGCGCAATCTAACAACCCTTTAAATTTCTCTAAAAAAACAACCCTTTAAATCAAGGTTTTTAAACACGAGATCTGACTGGCGGTCGGACCATGAATCGTCCAAGTTATTGGCTCAGAAATAGTGGTCAGGACGAGAACCTAATGAACCTGTCGAACTCCGGTCGGATTAGATGGTTCGCCTAGATTTTTTCAGTCAAACCGGGTGGTTCACCTAGAAATGAAACCACTTTTACAAAACCCTTACAAACTCCCTGATTTTTGTTGGAGAATTGGTTTATTAACCAAGGAAGAGATGGCCCAATAAAAGTGAGTGTATTGGGCTTTGGCCCAAATATTTAATTAGAGGGAGAATCCTAATTAAATATAATTACTAAGTAATTAGTAGGTAACTTTGAGCTAATTTAATTGAAGGTCACACCAATTGATTTTGGGTGTTTGTGAGATCAATACGAAGCTCGTTGATAGAGCATCGTAACGATATATAACACTTGCGAAAATTCAATTCTCGGGGTGAATGAAAATTGGCTTTAAAGTGGTATGGTTGTTATTAAAATAAGCACAATCCCACATTGGTTAGCGCACCATACTGAGACAAGTTTATAAGGGACTAGAAGTCTAGCATGGGTAAACTGGTGGAGAAGGGAGAAGCTTCTCGCGCCGTCCGTCCGTCCGTCCGTCCGGCTCGGCTCGGCACGCACGCACGCGCGCGCGCCCCGCCCCGCCCCGCCCCGCCCTGGACCGGGCCAGCTCGGGCTCGGGCTCGGGCTCGGGTGCGGGTGCGGGTGCGGGTTGCGGGATTGTGGGTTTGTGGGAATTGTTCCAGGTTCCAGGGCCTTATCTTTTTAGAACTGGGCCGGACTTGTTGTAGCGATCCTAGGCCCAAAAAGTCCTCTGGGCTTCTTGGGCTTCCGTTTGGACAAGCCCACACTCTGGAATCTTCTTCACCTTCCAGGTGGCTTTGAATTTAAATTTCGAATTTAAATTCAAGCCAATAAATGGGATAACAGCCTAATGAATATGGGGGTTTTATGGGTCTTGTAACAGCCCATTTAATGGGTGGGTTAATGGTCCTATTAAATCCGAATTTGGCTGTTGGAGGTCCAAGGCTGCCTATAAAAGGAGCCCACCTCCTTCATTCCAAATTATCCCAGCTCACACTCTTCCTTGAGCTCTCTACTTCTCCCTCCATAGCATAGCATTTCTCACTTTCATCGTGTCGGAGTTCTAAGGCTACGAAAGGTTCGAAAGGTGTACGGAAGTGCTTCTTTCTTGTACACGAGGTTGGGCGTTGTACCTTGGGAACTCTCTTACCCACGGAGGCCTGAAGCACGTAGGCGGGTAATAAGAGTTTAAGGGCACACGGTTAAACTGTGGCCTCGTCCAGGATTGCATCCGAAGTTCGTACTTAGAAGACGACGTCTTACACACTTAGCTCGAAGTGTGATCGTGAGCATATTCCTACTCTATACTTTCATATTGCTTACGATTTATATACTCGTGTTAAACCATTATTTACTAATATTCTAGCTAACAATTTTTTCCCAATTTTTTCGAATTTTGCATTTCTCTAATAGTTGAATTCTTAAATCTAAGGTGAACAAAGTTATTTTCAGATATATATTTAGTTATTTACCCATATTATTTACCTCTATATAAATAAAAAATGTTCTACAATATCTAAAAAATAGTCCAATCGGACCGGTCAATTCAGAGATCAGACCAATATCTGAATCGTTCTTCGGATCGTTTTTGAAAACCTTACTTTAAATATTCTATTTTGCACGTCCAAATAGCTTTTTACGTCCTTAAGGCACCTCCAATCGATCGGAGTTTGGATTGATCTTAAGAAATTTAAATTCGAAGAGTTTAAGTTTTACGAACAGAAAAGAGATTATTAGAAAAATACGATCATATGAGGTCAACGTAGTAGACCTGGCTTCCAACGAGACAGCTGTTGTTGGTTGCAAAACCACAACGCTCTAAAATATGGCGGAGCAAAATTAAGGCGGTGGTGGTCCATGTACAATATTTTTTGTCACTATGTGGCAGATGTAGCGATAATATTTTTTACATTTGTAAAATTTTTATTCAAAAAATTTTAAAAGTAAATTTAGGTATCTAACTCTCGGTCCATTTACATTATATACATTAACATGATTTATTTACCCATAGATTCCATTTATTCACTCAATCTATAAAATATCACTCTCAGTTACCAAACTCCCAATGTGTCGTTTGTCTCTAATTGCCTCTCCACTTTAGAAAAAAAATTCTCTAGATCCCAAAGCCAATCATCTTATATGTAGACATTGAGTTTTCCAAAAACTTGAACCAACCAAGTTCAAATATTAATGAAATAAAAATCAAATAAGCCACTCTAAATATACAAAAATTCCAATTAACATCTTTTACTCGAAATAGGTCCATTTAGCATCTCGTACTTATCAAAACGGATCAATTAAAACCCTGAGATTATTTTTTGATGATTCGGTGACATATCAGCACGTTACGTGGTGTCCAACTCAACAATTTATACCACATATGAGTTGGGCGCCACGTAACATGTTGATGTGTCATCACCGGTCATCGAAAAATTGATATGTAGGTTTTAATTGATTTGTTTTGATAGGTACGGAGTGCTAAATGAACCTATTTCGAGTAAATAGTGTTAATTAAACTTTTTGTGTATATAGAAAGACTTATTTGATCTTTATTCCAATATTAATTGGTCATCTACGAAAAGTTTAGACAAATAGTTACGAAAATCCACAGTTCCAGCTGGATTGGATTATTGCATAAATAAAAAGGGGATCCTAAGGCCATTGGTCCGGGAATGCTAGCACATTCTATATGATGCAATCCAGCAATTCTGTGGCAGTTTAGAAAAGAAAATATTAAATTACGAATTCCCCAACAACATTGGATTCTCTTACAATGGCCTCGTGCCAATCTGTAAAAAGACAGCAATTAAACAACGCACGTAACACTAGAGAACAACCTGAATAAGCAGTAGCAAATTAAATGAATAGTTAAAAGAGTTGGACTACACTTAAATAGCAGTGGCGTGGTCAAAAATATGGTCATGACGTAATATGTAATATTTTATTTAATATTTAATATTTAAATAGATAGAAGTGTAAAATTTTACTTTTAACCGTGCAAAATTCTATAACATTTAATATAAGTAGCAAAATTCTACAATTTTTCGGTATAAATGTTTAATTTTTTGCACAGATATGACAATATATCAATACAGTTATCATAAAACTCAAATAATGTATTCTCATTCCTCACTGTACAAAAAGAATGATCAATTTCATATAAAAAAATTATCAATTCCAACTCAAAAACTCAAAATTAACAAAAATAAAAATAAAATAAAAATCCGTCTAGAAAGAATTTCAATCCAACCTAACTTAACTCAATCCCCCAAAACGACAACCAGTTCCAACTCAGTTCCACGTTAAACGACACTGCCCTGGCTAATCTGCTGTCTGAGTTCTTTCCTCAGCTTATGGGAGAACAACCTACAAGCATCCATACTTAGGTCCAAGGCGGCCGCCAGCGCCACAAAAGCCGCCGCATCCTCCGTGCAGGTCACGTGCTGCCAGCCAATCTCCACCTCGGGCTTGCTGCACTTGCCGCTCCCCTCCACCGTGGACGACATCACGAACCCCCTGGACAAGAATTGCGGCCAGGGGCACTCTGACCCCGACCAGGATCCGGATCCGGACCCAGACCCTAGATCGAAACTCCCTTGCGGGCTAGTTAAGGGGGTCGAATTCGAGGACGCTATCCCAACATTGTTGTTGGTACTGTCAATCATGAACTTCCCGCCATTGGTGGTGCTAATGCACGAGCTTGCCATTGTCGCGGCCGCACCAGCATTGTCATTTAACAATGCGAAGAGGTACCCAAGAGAGCCGCCGGCGTGGCTGGGCTCCCTCCACGCCTCCAAGCGGCCCCAGGGCTTCCAAGCCCCGTAGGAGGGTCGGAGGATCATCCACGCACCCGGGTTAGCACGGGTTACCCGGTTCGAGCCAGGGGATGGCACGAAAGGGGTCACCATCGATGCCATTGCCACGGGTGACCCCGACAGGTCGTGGATTGTCACTGTCCAGCCTTTCCTTTCCTTGCAGGGCTGATCCTTGTCGCCCCCCAACACCGAGGGTAGCCAGCTCTTTGCCGTGCTTTGTTCTGTCATTGATGGCCTGCGGACGAAACACAACCGATACGATCAATTCCTACATTCTTGGAAAACGAATCCAAAGCCAAGTCTATTGAATTTTTGTTGGAACAAGTGAAATACGCAATTTCATGCACTATATTTTTAGATTTCAGGATATCAGCTCTAAAGTCTCTAACTTGGGTCTCCATTCACTTCGTCGTAGACCAATTTTTATTTAGCCTTTTTCGTATCTTCTTTTCTTAAGAAAGACCAATTATTCTGACACAAATCAAGCCAAAATTCATGCCTCCTTTTCTTAAAAAGTCTTTTTTTTCTTGTAAAGGTAGATTATTTACGCCAAGAATTACATTCTGTCAGAATTTGAATCCTCGATTTCCGTTAAATCTTCTCAAGTCTTGTGCCGTTAGGACAAACACTCTTTGACGAGGCTGGTTTCCTTAAAAAAACTCGTTATTCTGATATCAATTAAGCCGAATTTCATATCTCCTTTTTAAGTAAATTGAACAACAAATCAATTTTAACCAATCCTATTAATCTTTTCAAATCAATTGAATCCAAACTTGATGATCCTATAAAAATAATCATACTGATCCGAAACACCAACCTTGATCCGAGAGCACGGTCTCCAGAATTTCTGAGGCTGAACTTGCAAGTGAAAACCGCCTGCTTGTTGCCTCCTTGGACCTGAAACACCTGAGGACTACACTCCGGCTCGCCGCCGAACTGGAACACGTACCGGGGATCAGCCTCAGCCCTAACGCTCAGGCACACCTCGGCCTTCGACCCCGATGACAAAGACGACCCGCCACAGCCGATCCCAACCCACCCTTTGTGTATATAAAATCCTCTCGAGTTCGGCTCCACCACCAACTTCCTCAACTCCCCCACGCCCAAAGGCACCCTCACTTTCCCCAGCAGCTTCCCCTTCCCGCCACCCAACCCGCAACCCAACATCTCGGGCCACACGTAGACCTCCACGGTTATGCTGTTGTTGTTGGCAAGGAGTACTCTCTCCACCTCCGGCCTGCTCAGAGTGAAGCAGGCCGCAGGTGAATCAGTGCTGCTCAACGCAGAAGAATAATTTCTTCTGCGTCGAGTGGTTTCTTCTCTTTGATCTTCTTCATCTTCGTCATCCTCCTCCAATGGTACATTCGACTTCTGTAATGCGAAGGCTCCGAGCCTGATCTTGCAGAAGCATACTGGAGAGGTCGATGGGTGGATGGTGGATGACGAAGAAGTTGGCCTTGGATTTCTTGGAAATCTTATGGCCAACTTTCCCACTAGGATTCTCAAGTAAGGGGAAGGATCCATGGCCGTACTTGATCTTTTCTTTGTATGCTCTTAGGGCTTGGAATAAATGGAAGGAGTGTGGATTATAAGAGAGTGAGGAGATAAATATTAGTTGAAAATAAGAGAGACTAATTAGGAAGGAACAGCTGTAATATTCTTGTGTTAGCTGTCTGTTATAAGACTATTAAATGGGGAAATAAAGTATATCCTAACTAACAAACATCGTTCTTCTAAATTAATTAAGAATTCTAAAATTAAAATACTTAGAAACATAAAAGTATTAAATAATTATTAAAATGTTTTACCATATTTTCAAAGGTCCCGCCCGATTAAAAAAGCTAATAAATGTTAATACTATGTTGTATATAAAAATAAATCTTGGTCTGAAAAATCCTTGTCCGCTTGGATGAAAATGGGAATATTATCTCTTTATAATTTTTGGTAGGTTTTTCAATTCATTTGTCTTGATTTGGAAATAGGGGTTGGATGGGGGAGGACTTTTTGTTTTATCATTTTTTGTGTAGAAAAATGTCAAATAATTTGATTCTAATTTGCATTTATTTTTAGAAGTTAATTGAACTAGTTTTCCATATTAGTGGATGTATTATTGTAATAGCACTATATTTTTACAAGTAGAAATGTTTTAAGTTTATTATGCCCGAGAAAAAAACACTTTACACAAGAATAGTAATTGACATAAAGTGTTGACCCTATATGAGAGACGCTTTCCTAAATTTGACTCTAAAATGAAATGTGCTTCACCTTTTATGACAATCTTGTAAAGATAATATTTTAAATTGACTGGTAATATAAATTCGACTCATCAGTAGAAAGAGATGGTAAAACTTTTTTAGAAAAAGTGCACTTTAGTACCTGTAATTTCACATTTTTTGCATTCCTCAAAAGAACCACAAAAACTACAAGAAAAGAAGGAGAACGAGAACTGAAATGAAGGAAGAAGAGCGGGAGAGGTGAATTAGAATTTTAAAATAATGGATTATGCAAAATGGTAGGGAGGTTTTCTATTTCCTTTCAATAATTGAATCTCTCCTGTTTTATTTTCTCTTTCTGATTTTGCAAATGGAGATAAAAACTCGATAATACCTTTATTGAATCCTGAGCTGTTAGATTGAATCAGCGTATTATTAGATTTGATGGATGGCTGCGATTGTATGTTGTACGGTGCATATTGGGTTTGTGGTTATGCACTAAATCTGCTTTCTTCTCGACTCAAACTCAAAACCTTCAAATTTTTTATGACTTCTAAGTACCTACTACAATACCCATGAATCACGATTAATCCATAGTCAAAATTTATTTAAAATAATAACCCCTTTAATAGTACTATGTCTTGTTGACTGAGGTTTTGAGGATGGCAACACTTATATTCCGTGAGCTTAAAATCTGATTTTACGTGATCTTCATGTCTAATTAATACGAAAAAAAAATACATAGACAAATAACGGTAGCACCAAACAGAAAAATAAAATTAAACCACAGTCGACAGAGCGGCAGAGCGATACAGGTGGGAGCAACGGGTGGTCGAGAAGCTATGAAAGTTAACGACTGAAGTGGAGGTATGCCAAGACAAGCTACGACTTAAAAACTACATGGTAACGTCATAGATTCTACCAAGTGGGTATTTGAATGCATACATGATGCACGCAAATGAGAGTTAATATCAAACGAGTTCAACCGAGACAAATTTTTCTACCTGCAACCAAAGGAATGGTTTTGAGATCCGAATGGATCTCGGATCGAGGCAAGGCTGATCCTAGAAAAAGAATAAAACTACCACAGAACAAAATAAGCAACATAGATACAGCTCAAACAAGAACACCCAACAAATGTGTTCTCGGGAAGAAAGAGACGCTGCAAAATACACAATAGAGTAGCATAGCTGCAACAGAAATGAAAACAAGTAAAATAAAAGAGAAAAAGAGCCGAATGGGTGGTCAGGTGATTGACCAACCCCTCCCCGACCCTCAGCCTAACTCCGCCCTGAAGCACCAAAAGTAAGGCCAGCGACACCGGCTGAAGGCGAATGGTGGTGGAATGACCTGTGATGGCTGCTAGTAGTGGTGGATCGACCGGCAGCGAGGACCGGTGAGGAGAGACCGGCGGGCGAGGCAGGGTTGTATGGCAAAGGTTGGATCGGTGATGTGAGCTTAGACCTAAAGGAGGGGCGACGAGGTCGAACGTGAGGTTTCTGGCTGAGAAAAGAGTTACTGGTACTGTTGGAGGAGATGAGGAGAGGAAGAGGGGAGGGGGCAACGAAGATAGGAAGAGGATGATAAAACCTTAGATTTAGATAGAGAACTCTCACAGAGAGAGTTTAGAGAAAGATGCAAACTCTTAACCTGGGATGTTATTCACTTTGAATAGTTTAGGAAGTAGATTATGAATTTATTATAATAAGTAAATAGAAGCATACTCGGAAAAAAATTTTGAGGAAAAAATAAGTTTGATATATATAATTGTTTAGAAATTTATTTACGATTGTTGAATGTAATGGGTTCAAATTAAATCTTGTATGGAATCAAATTAAAGATTTTGTAGAAATTTAGTGGAATTCTGAAATTTAGTTGGGTGCTGCTCCTGCTAGTACTCGCATAGCTTCGACAAGTTGAGTTTTGAAATAATATTGTCCCACAAAAGAAGTTGTTCTATGTGAATTTTTTTTATAGAAAATAGAAATAAAGTCCAAATAAATTTTTCTAATTGCTCAAAAGGTTCACATAAGTCTTTATACTTGAAAGTAGCTCACATAAGTTTCTGTATTTTTCTAAATGGGTCAAATAACACCCCGAGAGTATTTTTCTTGTCACCGGCGACACGTCATCAACTAATGTGGTATCCTTGTCATCTTAAAAATGACACATCATCATTAGGTTATTTACAAAATTTAAAAAAATTCTCGTTGGAAGTTTCATTGGTTCATGTTCGGCTATCATAAGTAATTTTCTTACAAAGAGGAGAAGTATCCATAGTTGAGTTGGGAACTTAGAGAGTCCAAAGCACCTTCCAGGCAAAAAAAGAGAAAACCACGTTAGGCTTTATACCCTTTTCGTTCTTCTACAAAACCCTTCGTACTTAGTACAACGGTTCGAATTCGAACGAATTTGAATTATCAAAATTATAATTTGTATTTGATTAATTCAATGACAAATTCAATTACAAATTTGGATTTGTATGAACTAGTTCGAATTCGAATCGAATTAAATTCATGGTCACCATTTTACCTTTTCTTACAAGTTTATTTTTTTTAAAAGTGAGCCACGAGACTTTCATTCTCAGAACAAGATGAAAGGAAACCACATAGAAATGAAGTTGGATAAATGCAAATTGCTAACATATTTTAGTATCACAAAACAAAACACAAGACCGTTGGATGTGGTTGTACTTGCAAAGACATCATCTACTAAGTTTATGATTATTTAGCTCGGAAAAAATGACCACTATTATAATTCGTCGCAGCCAAATTATAAAAAGTATGGTTCATATGAAAAAATTTGAATCGAATTCGATACATGATCACCTTACTTCACACTACACGAAAAGTTTAAATGTGGCTATTGCACATATATGATTTTCTATATTCAATTTTATTTTTCCTAAAACACTATCACGTGCTATTATTTTACATTTCAGTAAAGAGGTGATTGTTTTCCTCGGTACATGTCTCTTAAAATTCTTTTTCTCAACATTCTCTTATATGTTGTTCATGAAACTGCAAAACTTCGCACGATTTGTTTGTTGCCTACGATCAATCTTCTCTGTCAGAACTTGAACCTTCCTTGGTTTTACAAGAGTTTGTTAATCATGGTACTGCGATGTAACTTGAACATCATAAAGGAACATCCTCGCGACCCTGTCGCGCCGATTTACCTGCAATTCAAAAGGTCCAATGAGCAACCACATTCGTACCATGATCATTAACATTCTGTAGGTACTCGCCTCCCTCATCGCTAAAGAACGCATCAACAGAACATAAGCTACCTCTAGAGTAAATGGCAGAGCATTAGTGGCGTAAACGATAGCCTGCATTAAATACCATCTCCGGCTAGGCCTTCCTTTTCTAAGGAGACAGAAAAAAATTCAATTTTGACCCCTCTCTTCTACTATTAAGAGCAAAGTACTCATTGGTAAAATATCCTGGAGATCAGTAATTACCTTCAATTTTGACCGGGTTTGGGCCAGAAGATGTAGAGGATCGTATTGTTGCTTATGCACTGATCCAGGACTTGTGCCTGGTAAATCTTGGTCTTCCCTGAAGATATAAGTCTGGCTTCCAAGGTTATGTAGTACATGTAACCTTGAGAGTCTTCAAAAACTCAAGCTGCTTAGGCTAAATAGTACATAAATAAATTAGTCCAACTGCCTATATATATAGAGCAAAAGAAAAAGGGCTTGCAAACGGTAACAAAACCTTTTTTAGGTTGTGACATTTGATTGCGAATTCTGCCAACTTCTAAACTTCATCGAATTCTGCATCTATATCAACCGGACGAACTCCTCCGAACACACGCTTAGGAAATACGTCGACATCAAAACCCTAGCCGAACCAGTTACTACCTGTTGCGGGAATAAGTGAACAAGTAACCCGAGACGGATCCGAAGTGGTCGTCCCAAGGTCGGTCTAAAGCTATGCTAAAGCTAGAGCTAGGCTACAGGCCAAGCTAGGCTACGGAAAGGAAAAGCAACAAGATAAGTAAAGTAGTTGTGTGTTGTGTTGGTGATGTCCGTCTTCCTTGTATGAGCCCTCCTTATATAGAGTGCCTTGACCTAAGCTCCGCGCCTTCAGAATAGGAAATCATAAACTGCCTCCAAGACCTTCGGCTCCAAGTCTCAATCCCGAGAGATCCGCTTCAAGTTATTTGTTCATAATATGATGGGATCCTCCTAGCTCAGTACATGCCGTCTTCCTTAAATGAGCAGATCCCGTCCTCGAATAGGAAGCTTTCAAAATATGACGACCAAGCAATCGCGGCCTAAAGAGGAACTTACCAGGTCTTGCCAAATATTGAGAATCTCGGCTCAAGTTAGGAAAATATAGATCGACTTGGCCTTCTCGAATCTCCCACGCAAAATCTCGACTCAAGTCCGTCATCGCCTAAGATGGACATCCCGTCAGGCCCAAAATGAATCCCAAAATAGGCTCAAACTAACGGCCTCCTCAATCAAAGTAGACCAATTCTCAGAATCGCCTTTCAACGTACAAAGATCAAATGAGCTTCCCGCTCGGGTCCAAGTTGGCTTCTCCCTTCGGCTTCTCGCCTTAGGCTCCTCGCTCAGCTTCTTACCTTAGGCTTCTTGCTCAGCCTCTCGCTGTAGGCCTATCGCTCGGCCTCTCACCGTAGGGCTCTCACTCGGCCTCTCGCCACTCGGCCTCTCGCTACTCAGCCTCTCACAGTAGGCTTCTCGACTTAGGCTCTCGCTCGGCCTCTCACTTTAGGCATCGCGCCTGGCCTCTCGCTCGGCCTCTCATCGTAGGGCTCTCACTCGGCCTCTCGCCACTCGACCTCTCGCTCGGCCTCTCGCTACTCGGCCTCTCGTCGTAGGCTTTTCGCGGTAGGCCTCTCGCTCGGCCTCTCACTTTAGGCATCGCGCTCGGCCTCTCGCTCGGCTCCTCACTCAGCCTCTCGCCTATGCAAGAAAGAGGGGCCTCTCACCCGATCTCTCCTACCCGAGCAAGAGAGGCGTCTCGCCCGTTCTCGCCTACGCGAGCTAGAGGGGCATCTCGCCCGGGGTGAATCGAGTAGCCCAATAGGTTGCCCTCATGCACCAACAAGCTTGAACTGATTCACACAAACTCGAAGATAGGCCGTCATTAATTTACGGTATTGATTTCATCCTCTAACAATCGGTCACCAGTCACCAGTCACCCAGTCACTTTGAGACCACGCCGAGTACCTTAAAATATGTTGACAATGCCGAGATTATTTTTGCACCTCAACAATGCCCCCCGCACGTTAACGCTTCGGTACGATCAGACGAGAAGCGTTGACGTGGTCCTTCATCTTCGGGTTGGCATCCTTCACCTAACTCAGAATGAAGATGAGTAGCTCGAAGAGGTCTAGGCCGTCTACCCGGTCGACTTATAGGGCGACAAGGTGTAAATCTCCAATCACCTTATCACCTTGCCTATTGCTTTATTTCCCATAAGTAAGGTGGAGTACTTGCTCCCCTGGTGTGACACTAATCGATCGTTGGGTTGTAAGGATGTCCCGCTTGATCGAACTCGAACACCAGGCAGACCAGCCATCTACGTTGCTCCAGACTAAGGTTGTTAGGATCTAGAGTTAACTCCTGAAATCTTAGGATTTTACGATTCACCATGAGCAAAACGAGTCAGAGCTTGTGCAAGATCTAGAGTCGAGCGGGATCTATGAGATCTAAGTGATAACTCCTAAGATCCTGAGATCTACGAGTTAACTCCTAAGATCCTGAGATTTACGAGTTGGAGCGATAGATTTTTCTCAACGCTTCCAGGGGAGAGAGAAGGATAATGAGTTATCCTTGTTTAACATTTTAATAATATATGTTATCTGGATAACTATACTTCTTTTACTGTGTAGACCAAAATACAAAAGTTTACTATACTTTGTTTAATATTTTTAAATAATAGTTGTTATTCGGATAACTATTGATAAACTAAAATGCTTAAAATGACACGATTGTTGTTGAGCTTGGAAATTAATAATCAAATTTATATTAATTAATATCTCTGAAATTAATAGTTTTAGAGTTATTTAAATCCATATTTTTATCCTACCAATTTTTTGCCATTTATTTCTTTTACATCAATTTTGATATTTATTTTATTTTATTTATTATCTGTCAATCACATTATGTAATCTATAGATACGTAGTGGATTACCATTAAAAATGTATTGAACAGAGGTTTTTGTGTGTAAATTTATGAAGAAAAATTGGTCATTAGTGAAAAGTTTATGGAAAGATTTTTAATCTTATTTATTTTTATAATTTTGTCTATTTTGCGGATCTTACAATCCGTGTTACGATCCTGCGATCTACGCTTTCTCTATGCCCAAACGGTTTTTAGTGGAATCCCGATTTTGACAACCTTGCTCCAAACCACCCTTATTGGTATTGTGATCCCGTCGTTGAAGGCCGCTTCTATGTAGTATATGGCCGGGATGAATGGACATGTTTCGGCCATTATAATCTCCAACTTCCCATATGACTTTCACCGGATTAGACATTGGTGGATGAAAGATAGAATTACCAGACCGGAGCAGATCAAGTTTCGCCCTTTCCCGTCAAGGTTGGTCATGACCATACCGGTCGGGCTGACATCCTCTTTTTCTTTATTGCGATCCCTGAGGAGCAACTGAAGAAAGGTGTTCGCCACACCCATGCCATCCATGGGTACTCTCTTGATCGACTCCCCAAGCATGTGAACCGTGATGCAAAGAGATTTCTTGTGTTCGCATATTCTTTGGGTTGGCCTTACAATGGTGACGTCGCCATTGAAGGTTTCCACAATGGGAACGATATAGGAAATCTCTCATATCTGTGGCTCAGGTGTATCTTCCTCACTCATGTCCCTCTTCAGATGACTGGGTTGGTTGAGTTTCGGCCTAAAGATGGCCGAGAGGGTGAACAACTTGTGGATCGACACCTTGTCTGGGAAGTCTCCAAACTTAATATAACCAATGTCAAGACCGACCGAGACATCTTTTTCCTTCCAATCGTCCTTGCCCTGACGAAAGTTACTTTCCCTGGAGTGGATCTCGCTTCTCGCTTTAGGTACCCACTCCCGGATCAACTTCTTGTGTCGGTCTTTGGCCGAACCTCCTTGATGTGCTTGAGATCCTTTTCCTTGATTGTCTTAGAGGCTTCAACCTTCTTGGCCTAGCCTCGGGTCTGGGCCGATCGGTGTTCAACTTATGGGCGAGCTAGGAGCACCTTTTATTTTTCCAGCAGGACCCTTTGCTCCGCGAGTTGCCTTTCGAGGTCCTTGATGGCTTGCTTTTGTTTCTGGACCTTCCTCTCAAGGCGACATCTCTGAGTCTTAGTCTGTTGAAAGAGTATCGGTGTGGGTTAGACCCGTCTTGAAGGTCTACCTTGGTACGGGAATAACTGAGCCTCTATATCTTGTTGACTTCCCCCGAAGGGTAAAACTTATGAGTTTTTGGTATACCGCTATTGGGTGGTCATCCTTGTCTCCCAAGTTTTACCTCCCAGGTCTTAAGGTTGGCCTTCCCTCGCTTAGGACCATCGGCTCCCCTTGGACGAAATGACTTCCAAGCTTTTGGGACGCCATTATCGGGTGGCCTTTCTTGCCCCCCGAGTCTTGCCCTTCGGGTCCTAGGATTGGCCTTCTCTTGCTTGGGACTTCTTTTTTGGATTCGGTTGAAGCCAACCATGGCGACATGAGCAATACGGTGAGGATCCATCGATGACTGATCCTCCAAGACTTGATGCGGGACGAAGTCCTCGGATTGGGAAGATAAGAGTTGCCCTTCCATCCCTTGTCATCGGGTAGATCCCAATGTCAGCTGACAGTTGACTTCGTCCTCATCAAGATCTTCTTTTCGGTTGACGTTGTCTTTATTGAGTTCTTCTTGTATGTTAACGTCATCCTCATCGAGCTCATCATTCTTATCAAGCTCTTCTTGTCGGTTGACGTCATCCTCATCGAGCTCGCCTTGTCGATTGACATCATCCTCATCAAGCTCGTCATCCTCATTGAGCTCTTCTTATCGATTGATAGGATGGCAGTTGCCCTCGTCGTCTAGGCCCATCTGCGCTTGATGCATAACTTGGGGGGTTGGGGTAGGATTGGAAATCCTTGAGTCGAATAAAGGATTCGTGCAGACATTTCTCCTTTTGAAAGAGCTTTGGTCTATCGAGACCCTAGATGGGTTTGACCAATCTTGGGTCAGGGCCGGTTGGTTCCAGCTCGATTCCACTTGGAGATTGCTAGCCCCCGTTCTTACAGTCTCGTAGTGTCCCGAGTGGTTCACTCATTGTGTCCCCATCCCCAAGTAAGAAGTTGTTTGGTATGGGGGACTCGTAGGAGTTCCTGGTTGTAGACAATAACCAAACACGCCTAGCGTTGGCCGTGCCAAGGTGCAAGGCATATGACCGGTCCATGGTTGTCTGAAGGCCTATTGGATGGGTACAGCTGGTCCGATAGATATACTCATCCCTTGGTGTTGATTGATGACCATACGTGAGGATGTCTCATAGTGCCTACAAAACTCTTCGTAGAGCTTCCGAGCATGAAAAGCGGCATATGTCTCCATCGAGACGATGGGCGTAAAGAACTTCATCGGGGCGATGTTTGTCTCAGCCGGCTCTTTTGAGAAAGCCGAGGTAGATGAATCCCGCCTCCATACAGACAACTGGGAAACGGAAGGTATTGACTCCTCGTAAGGAAACGGAGCAACAAAGTAATTGGTCATCTTGGCCAGTAAAGGTTAGACTGCCATCTCAGACGCCCTCCTTAGTCCCACCGAGCGTGCCAAAAATATGTTGCGGGAATAAGTGAACAAGTAAACTGAGACGGATCCGGTGTGGTCATCCTAAGGTCGGTCTAAAGCTATGCTAAAGCTAGAGCTAGGCTACGGGCTACGCGAGGCTACGGAAAGGAAAAGCAACAAGATAGGTAAAGTAGTTGTGTTTTGTATTGGTGATGTCTGTCTTCCTTGCCCGAGCCCTCCTTATATAGAGTGCCTTGACCTAACCTCCGCGCCTTCAGAATAGGAAATCCTAAACTGCCTCCAAGACCTTCGGCTCCAAGTCTCAATCTCGAGAGATCCGCTTCAAGTTATTTGTTCCTAATATGACGGGATCCTCCCAGCTCAGTACAAGTCGTCTTCCTTAAATGAGCAGATCCCGTTCTTGAATAGGAAGCTTTCAAAATGTGATGACCAAGCAATCGCGGCTTAAAGAGGAACTTACCAAGTCTTGCCAAATATTGAGAATCTCGGCTCAAGTTAGGAAAATATAGATCGACTTGACCGTCTCGAATCTCCCTCGCAAAATTTCGACTCAAGTCCGTCATCGGCCAAGATGGACATCTCGTCAGGCCCAAAGTGAATCCCAAAATGGGCTCAAGCTAATGGCCTCCTCAACCAAAGTGGACCTATTCTCGAAATGGCCTTCCCGCCTACGAAGGTCAAATGAGCTTCCCGCTCGCGTCAAGTTGGCTTCTCACCTTCGGCTTCTCGCTTTAGGCTCCTCGCTCGGCTTCTCGCCTTAGGCTTCTCGCTTGGCCTCTCACCGTAGGCCTCTCACTCGGCCTCTCACCGTCAGGCTCTCACTCGGCCTCTCGCCACTCGGCCTCTCGTCGTAAGCTTCTCGACTTAGGCCTCTCGCTCGGCCTCTCGCTTTAGGCATCGCGCTTTGCCTCTCACCCGACCTCTCATCGTAGGCCTCTCACTCGGCCTCTCGCCACTTGGCCTCTCGCTCGGCCTCTCGCTACTCGGCCTCTCGTCGTAGGCTTCTCGCCGTAGGCCTCTCGCTCGGCCTCTCGTCGTAGGCCTCTCGCTCGGCCTCTCGTCGTAGGCCTCTCGCTCGGCCTCTCGTCGTAGGCCTCTCGCTCGGCTTCTCGCTTTAGGCGTCGCGCTCGGCCTCTCGCTCGGCTCCTCACTCGGCCTCTCGCCTATGCGAGCGAGAGGGGCCTCTCGCCCGATCTCGCCTACCCGAGCAAGAGAGGCATCTCGCCTACGCGAGCGAGAGGGGCATCTCGCCCGGGGTGAATCGAGTAGCCCAATAGGTTGCCCCCATGCACCAACGAGTTTGAACTGATTCACACAAACTCAGAGATAGGCTGTCATTAATTTGCAGTATTAATTTCGTACTCTAACAATCGGTCACCAGTCACCCAGTCACTTTGAAAACACGCCGAGTACCTACTTCATATAGTTTTGATTTGCTTGAGATAGCGGCGAAACACTTCGTTGTCTTCCTCGCTTATGCTTTCGTCTTCGTAGTCGACGCTGCTGACATCGTCTTCGTCGATGTCGTAGCGGCCGTCGTCGTAGCCGCAGCTGTTGGTGTCACTGTCGCTAAAGTCCTCGTCGCTGGGCGCGTCCTTGTCATCAACAATTTCGGCCATAGGAGCCATGATCGATCGAGATAGTTCTAAACGAAACCCAAAAGTTGGGATAAACGGGAACTATTTTGAGCCGAACAAAGGGTAGTTATAATAATATAGTTATCCGGGTAAACTACTATCCGGTCCCAATCTATGACATAATTAATAGTAGGGTCCCTGCTATTTGAAATATTATTCTTTGTTTAAATGTTGGTCTTGTGTCCCTGGCTGACGTCATCAATCATTTTTAAATGTTGGTCTCAGGTTCCTGACTGACGTCAGTCAGGGACCCGAAACCAACATTAAATCAAAGAGCAGGAATGACAAAATAATTTTTCAAATAGTAGAGACCCTGCTAGTAATTATGCTATAGATTAGTGACCTCAGAGTAATTTGCCCTAGTAATATTTTCCCGTGGATTATAACAGATTCGTGCTTTTACTTTTTATTATGTACAGATTACTCCTTGACCAATTTTTTTTTTCGTAATCCACATTTAGAATTTTAGATTATAATGGGGTACTATAGCGTCCCCGTCGGTTCTGGCAGTGTTGAGGCGGAGAGAGAGTAAGAAGAGAGAATTGTAAAAAAAATTCTAGATTTTCGAATTTATTTTTTCCTCTGATTTTTTTATAATTTTCATCTTTTTAGAAATTGTTTATTTTTTATAATTTATTCTAGAGAATTGTTTATTTTTGCATCTTTTTAGAAATTTACAGAAATAAACATGCCCTACCATTAAATAATTTCTGATTACTAATATTTCTTTACGGTTGTTTTATTTTTACAATAATTTAATGTTCTGGGTATTTAGGTATCTTTCATTTTGTATTTATTTTCTATCTTTTAATTGTTCCATAGTGTTTCTTTCAATCAGTAGGTATTTCAACAATTTCAAATTATTAGAATTAGAATTTTTTGATTTTATATGAAATATTCAAAAATTATAATGTCAAGTTTATTTATCAAATCAAGTTAAACTGATGATTTGTCATATTTTTTATGATATGAAGAACACATAGAGGCTGTTGTATTCAAAAATTGTGTAGAGGTATTAGTTAATCTAATTTGAAAGATATAAGGTGATAAATGACTCATTCTTATGAAGTAATTCTTTTTTAGTAATAAGTATGAGATTTATTTGCCTTTTATGCAATAAAAACTAATACTTTTGTTGGAAAATATACCAATTAAATACAGTGAGCACCAAACCGTTACAAGTCAATACACCGCAAAATCGTGACACCGAAAGAATGAAACTGCAAAGTTGAAACGGTGTCGCAGTGCGATGTCACACCGACACCGCACAAGTTGGGGCGGGTTCAGTATGCGTTCCACACCGCACCGCGACACCGATTATATAATAGGCTTCTCCATTTACTAGAGTGACCCTTTGTTGTTATTGTCAACATCAGCTGATGTAGTGCATTTCTGATTTCTTGGCCTTTCAGCTTGTAAGGTCGACCCGGCCTTTGTTTTTGCTGCTGTTTGTTTTTGATGAATGAACACAGTGACTTTTACTTTCACCTTCAGAAAGAATCAACGGAATCATGGACCATCCTTATTGAATATATGTTTCGGAAATATTCCTCTATCAATTGAACCTAAAAAATTAGGATCTTCATCAATCAGTAGTATGTACGTTTTCCTTCTGGCAAACCTTCACCTGTCACCTCTGTTGCATCTTGGAAGGCGGATAATTTGACAACAAACGCCGGAGCAAATGCGGATTCTAACCGCGATAGCAACTGACGATACCGACACCATCAAACCGCAAAAATTAAGGTTTTTTTTTACACCGTCGCACCGGCGGTATCCATTTCTTCTAAACTAAAAATGTGATGCAGTATCATTTTTCACAAGGACACTGCAACATCGAACCAAACTCACTCCTGCAATTAAGTTCTAAATATATTAGCAAAATACTAAAATTCAAATATCTACGTCTTGATGGTTAACTATTTTTTTTTCTTAATTCACAGTTATAAAAAAAGTAAATTTTAAATTCAACTAGTTATAACCGTGCGAAAAAGGACCATTATTGATCCTACTTTACAAGTGAAAGAACTATGTATATTTATAGTTTTGAAATTGTTAGTTAAATACAAAGATTTAAAGAAGGTGAACTACATACACAGATGTTAACAAAAGACTTATTGGGGGTTCAAATTCCTTCGGCTCTTGCCCAAAACAAGGCAAAAAAGGAAGGCACCCTCAAGAAACATAAAAGGGACGCCTTTCTAGATGCTTTAGTACAAATTAGTCAATTCAGACTGAAACATCTAATGCACTAATGCATCAAAATCGCCACCGGATCAGAGGAAGTGGTCGGAGGAGCTGAAGCAATAATTGAATGCTTGCTAATACGCAACTTCGTAGTGACTTCAGTGTATGTTTCCACTTTCCATGCACCGATGAACCATATTCTCTCATTTGTTGTTATCCAAAAATATTAACATCCCTTGCTTGGAGCTTCCACGTTCTATACAAGGCGCTTGCTTTCATTATGTTTAGACTAGAACCCGAGGAGATAGCCGTAAATTATTCCTTTGAGTCAAAACCATCCAAAACTAGGAGAGTGAAGTCGGACGCCTTAGACTAAAGTATGGCACTACTTGTTGGGTTATGGAGCCTGAAGGATACTCGTGCGATGCGTTGGATGATCGAGTGAATACCATGCAATGGTACTGAAACTCGTTGATTAATCTAGCAAGCGCCATGCAAAAGTTGAGTGAGACCTCGCACCGGCCAAGTGCCTGGCGGCAACCAGGCGAGAAATTGAAGCAATGCAGGTTGGGGGACCTAACGGTCGCCAGTCGGGTGGCGGCAACCAGCCATGTCCAGCCCAGCCTTAAATCATTTTTTGAACGATTTATCTTGCTCATGATGAGCCTTTGAGTATTGCGGGCAATGGATATGTTCGAATCAATACCCCTAATGAATCTATGTTGTGGTTGAAAGGGGTGAGGTATATTCCAAAGTTGAGGAGGAATTTGCTTTTTGTAGGGCAGCTGGATAATGAAGATTATGCGGTAACCTTTGACTGCATATCATGGAAAATCACCAAGGGGGTTATGGTAGTAGCAACCCAGACCCACCTAGTCGAGGGTTTTTGATCCACTGTGAGATCTGAACCGCGAGTGCCCTGATGCCACCCGTGTGCCACCGCCTGCGCAACATCTCTCTAAGACACCACTAATTTTACGTCTCAGACATTGTTGTCCCATCGTTGGCTCAAGGGATGAAGCTAAAAGAGGAGCTCATGAGACATAAATTCCCAAAAGCTGCATCGCCCATGAAATATCAAAGAGCCACTAGCCCGACAACTCTCATACCGACCCGTCCCCAGCTTGCCATTACCGCAACCAAGCCCTACCATAGTGCTGCCACCTCGCGTGTTTGAACTTCCCCTTTTTTATAAAATTAGTTTTTGTGTTGAATTGGAAATTGTTTGGGACTAAATTAGAAGTTTGGACAAAATTTGAGAACTATTTTGAGGATTTGATAGAACTTCAATGACAAGATATGAATTTTGGGAGAGGGTGAACTAATTTGGATATTTTTTTGGCATAAAAAGTTACAAGTTGATCTGATCGTTTTCATGTTCTCCCAGGTCAGTACCTGTTGGGTTGAAATTGAATGTTTAATTGCAACGTGGTTAAACAACATGTTCCTTTAGCAAGTGATATTCCTATTCTAGAAAGCGAAATTCATAAGAAGGATTTTATCAAATGTCTTATGAATATTGATTTATATTTTACAATGAGAAGCTTCCAGAATTTGCTAAATTGCAATTTGCTACACTCATGCTACAATTTGATATCTTTCAATGATGGTGTGGATTGCAACCTTAGAGACAACGATGAGGTAAAAAGATAATTTCTCGTTGGATTACAATAAGAGATTTTTTGATATGTGAGTTATTTTCTAAGCATGTTGACTAGATTCTTGACCTTGCTAGTGAAAAGTGAGATCACTTTTGAGGTTACATGTAATATAATTGTTGATGAGACTTTGACTTGAGAAGAGTTTGGTGATTCGCTGAGAATTTATTTGATAGGAAATGTTTTGATGAGTTGCCAACTTTGGGATAATGCACAACTCCATTTGTTGCTATTAATGAGAAGTGTACCGAAGATCGTCACGTTACTGATGACATTGAACACATTGATTTTCTGGGAGTGGATCATTTTGATTACATTCCTAGTTCCTTCTTAGTTAACATTTTTAATGATCTGCAGTCTATTTAAAAGAGTGCTAAAGATTGATTGTTGGTGGTGATGTGTTCTATTATTTTGAGCTCTAGGTACTTATTCAATTGGAATGGAAGATATGAGGTGCAACCATGATATTTGAGCGCTTATATTGGCTTCATGGTGATTTTCTGTAAAGGACGCATGGGAGTCGTTGGTGTAAGGAAGCCTTATCGTCATCCAATCTAATCGCAAATGACAAGCTCATTCCACGTGGTGGAGCCGGACGTAGGCACGTTATATTAATCTTTATTAAATATTTATCTAGTTTGACCCTGCGAGATCTTAACTATAAGTTTAGTATTAATCAGAAGTTTATTAGGTGATTTAAGCTATTTATGAATCTACAATCAATCCTAACTCTATATAAGAGTTGTTAGCTCTTAGTTTATGGGTTATGATATGTTATAGAATATTGATATTTGAGTGTTTACTCAGTATAAAATTTGTTTTCAATCTTTGAAAGGTGAATTCTTTTCTGAAGAGAGATTTATATCTCTAGTTTACTCTTTACCATTGTTAGCTGTCCTCGCGACAACCTAGATTGATAGGCTTTGCATCGTGCGCCTATTGATCTAGAGAGATTATCCAGACATTTTTTACATTAGATATTTCATATTCGTTTATCATTTTATTTTCGCTTTCGTTGCGCTAAGTAATATGCATAACATTTATAGCTACGATTGTCTGAGTTGGACAATACACGCTATTATTGGTTTTACATTAGTTCTTTATTTACTTTCAAGTTGTCGACGTAGTACTGAAAAGTAGTACTTTTCAGTACTACATCCATTGTTTTGAATTTGATTATTGAAAATTTTGTATAGATTCAATTAATTTTGCACAAATTCTTCTAGAAAGAAATTGTAACTACCTCCTTATTAATTCCCCAAATATAGAGGAAAATATGGTCAACTATACAAACTTGGCAACATGTGTTATATTTGATAATAAGTTAATGTTTGTCAATTATAATAAGAAGTGACATTAATGTCTTGACAAAAGAGAAGAAGTGATATCAATGTTATATAAAGATAAGCACAAAAAATACCACGTAGGCAATCCGAGATTGATAGGCTTTGCATCGTGCGCCTATTGATCTAGAGAGATTATCCAGACATTTTTTACATTAGATATTTCATATTCGTTTATCATTTTATTTTCGCTTTCGTTGCGCTAAGTAATATGCATAACATTTATAGCTACGATTGTCTGAGTTGGACAATACACGCTATTATTGGTTTTACATTAGTTCTTTATTTACTTTCAAGTTGTCGACGTAGTACTGAAAAGTAGTACTTTTCAGTACTACATCCATTGTTTTGAATTTGATTATTGAAAATTTTGTATAGATTCAATTAATTTTGCACAAATTCTTCTAGAAAGAAATTGTAACTACCTCCTTATTAATTCCCCAAATATAGAGGAAAATATGGTCAACTATACAAACTTGGCAACATGTGTTATATTTGATAATAAGTTAATGTTTGTCAATTATAATAAGAAGTGACATTAATGTCTTGACAAAAGAGAAGAAGTGATATCAATGTTATATAAAGATAAGCACAAAAAATACCACGTAGGCAATCCGAGATCATATTTAAGGAAATCAATGAAAATTGGTAAGTAAGTAAATATGTTTCACAAAAAAATTTGTATAAATATAATGCTCATTTCCCCCTCTATTACTACTATCTCGAGCACCATCCCGCTAAAAGTAATGATTTTATTTTAGTCTATAACCCTCTCTAATCTCTTATACCGGTGCATACAAAACCCGACAACTATTTTCGGATGTCCCGCAAGAAATTTGGCCGCCAGAGGATTTTAATGGCCAAGATAAACAAGTAGAGCGATCTTTATTTGACGTTCACCAAGCGTCGGCTAGTCTCTTCAAGAAAGCCAATGAGCTTTGCACCCTTACGGGCGTCAAGGTTGCCATCCTCGTCAATTCCCCTGGGAAGAAGGTGTATTCCTTTGGTCATCCCGGTGTTGCACCAATTATTGATCGTTTTCTCTCTGAGGGCGACACTAAGACTCCTGAGGCTTTAGATCCCATGCAACAGTTTGTTGAGGCTTACCGGAAGCAGAACGTTCGGGATCTGAACATGCAGCTCTCTCAAGTACGACATGCCTAATTACAATTATTAATTTTACGAATAAAATAATATTTTTAAAATAATTTATATAGAACTAATTTTCTAGAAAAGAAATAGCTTTATCTTTTTATTCAAGTGCTGAATCTATTCTCTTTTCATATTTCTTCTGAGACGAGGTAGAGATAGCCGGTCGAGAGATATAGAAACCAAAAAATTGACTTTGATTACTTTAATAAGAGAATTCCATTTCTTATCTATGCAATTAGACCTTTGTGCATTGGTTTCACATAATATGTTATCAAACATAACAAATAATATAAAATAAATAATTTCTAATGAATTAGATAGAACTAGAATTTTATAAATTGATGATTTCTATATAGTAAATTAGCATACTATAATCAAGAAATCATGAAATTAATTAAATGAACGAATTTATTTAAACGTAAATACACTTATCTCTTGAAGCGTGATCTCCCCGAGGATCGTAACAGAGTTCTCGTCACTGGTCGGTTCTCGCTCATGGTATATTGAAGTCGAGAAAAATTTCCACAAATTTATCTACCACGGAGTCGAATTGAGAATTACTAGATAAACTCAATATTTATCTATGTGTGTGGTGAAATTCACCCCTTCATTTTTCCATGCCCTTAATCATCCTCCATCTTCTCTTTTTATAAGGAGAATGTTATCCTCTCATGTCACCGCCCATGTGGTGGTTTTTATCCACTTTGTAAAGCTATTATTAGCTTTGTCATGTCATCAACATGATGTGGCATAGGATGATGTGGCAACAATTACCACTTGAAAGAGGAGGTGGGCTCAAGATGATATGGGCTTGCCACCACATGGTGGATCAGGGGTCTAAAACCCAACATTCTCCCACTCAAACATGATTCAACATAATCAAAATTCTTTCTTATTGTGTTAGGCAAATATTTCGTGCGACCAGCATACATCGAATGCACTTAGCTACACTCAATAGCACATTTTAGCCACTTGAATGATAGCATCTCAATACCTCCATTACGTATAGTATGATGTACCCTAGGTTTCATCTCACATTCATTGTTTTCACATGTGATTTCCGAAAAATCTATTCGTGTTCACTATTGCATTGCTCTGAACACAATAGGTGCGCACCTGTGAACCACGAATCTTCAAGAATGTGATCGATATGAAACCTTCTCCCCTAACGATATTTTTTTCATCATGATTCAGCCTGATTTTTCAGTCAGCTTTGCCAGGTCGAATCTAACCATGACCCTTTAAAGACTTTTCAAGCTAGCAGCATTGAATCATACTTCCAAAATATGTTTGGGATCTTAAAGGTAGAGTCTGAAAATTATAGTTTTCGGAGTTGGTCTCACACTAGGGAAACTGAAATCACTTTATAATAAATTTATTTCTCATCCATTGGTCGAAAAGCACACATGACACAAATCATGTGTTATGGTGTTCTTTCCTCTAAAAGGAGTGCATGTCTCTCACAAATAACACCATACTAGAGCATCAGCCTCGATTTTTACAAACAACAGCTTTAGTCTACACAAAGACTGCTCTAGGCTATCAAGACAGAATTATGGTAAGTTCTACTTACTTCTTACCATTGGATTTCAAATAATTCTATAAGTTTCAAAAACTTATTTAATGCAGCATCTATCACTTGCATCATTATTAATCTTGTGCTTTAACAATACCCATCTTGTAGTTAAGTAAGACGACATACATATTTTAAAACAGGCACTCGATATTTAATGATATTCTAAAACTGTCTCATCCCAGTAAAAAATCAACCCATTGACTCCCACTGAGGTAAACACCCGTGTGAGTGGGCTACTTTTCTGTCCAACATGCCTTAGAGTAAATGTTACTCAAATTAACATTCACACATGTATTCCTGACATAGCATCAAGTTCTATTGAATAACAAATTCAACAGATGCTACACACACAAAAAATAACTCATTCGCAAAACAACTCATTCGCAAATCCTGGGACCTGACATGTTTCCCTAACATATCTATAGGTACATCCTTAGATGTCGGATCTGCTATCATATCTCATATAGATATGTGTTTCATGTTCACTTCTTTACACACAACCATTTTGAAATGAATATGCTCATTCATTCTCTTGAGGTAGTTAGGGATAAATGGTTTAAGACTCTTCTTAATCATATCACTTCTTCTGCAATAGCTTTAGAAAAAAATTAATCTGCCTCTATAGCTCACAAGGAGATAGATACAAGTCTATATAATTATACCACGAGATAGCTTCTCCAATTAATAAGAATTATATATCATAATATAGATTTTCACATATCCATATCTCCAATCAACATAACCTCACGATATGAACTCTTGACCTCAATAACTCAATTATGATTCTATAATTATTTTTTAGTACTTCATAATTTCTTTGACCGCTTGTTAATGTGCTATGCTTGGATTCAAGATAATCTATAGCATTCGCTTAAAGGACATCCATCAAATCCTTTAGCTCCAGAGATATTTTCGGATACAAGACTTTATTCAGAAAATGACCTTTTGACTACTAGGGCATACTGGAGATTGCTGTCAATACATTTGAATCATCAAACTCAAACGATTCCTCAAAATCTTAATTCCGAGTATGTAATCAACCTCTCTCATATCTTTTATCTCAAAGTTGGCTGAAAACTATACTTTGATCTCGTTAAGATATCTTTAGTCAATTCTGACTATTCATATGCCATCTACATACAATGTACAATGACAAATTTTGTCTAGAGCATTTAATATAGATGTCACAGTAATCGTTAATCAATTCAAAATTATATGACACATTTGAATTATGAAATGACGAGCACAACACTATCTTGAAGACTGCATGAGGACATGAGCTTATCTCAACATAAGTAAACTCTATGTTTACTGCCTCATTCTTTTGGATGTAACCCTCTGGTTGAACCATATAAGTTTCTCCATCCAATTCTCTTTTGAGAAGTGTAGTCTTTACATCTATTTGATGTAGATCTAGATCAAGCAAGTCATTATAGCTAGAATAAACTTATAGCTAGTTCTTTTACGTTGTGCAAATTCTTTAACAGCTAAGCGAGTCTTTTACGCTTAATCTCGAGAATCTATTAATTCTCAAATTGTGTCCCTAAGAAGGTCAACATTCAACCAGTTCTTAAACATAGTTTTGTTTTATGAAAGTCATAACTTTCTTCATTGCTTTAACTAATTCATTCTAATTGGGAACCAATAGAGCATCAGAAATATTCTTGTGTACATTCTCATCTTATAGGATTTGCTAAAAAAAATTTCACTTATAACTTTATTCAAGAGACTATTTCCGACACCTTCGACCTTAAGTCGTTAGTGTAAAAAATTTGCTCTTTTAGCTTCACAAAATTCCAGTTTTGATAAACATCTCTTATATTCATCGTAATCTGAAATCGTATTCCTACAGAAGTTACATTCAAAATTTTCACTGAAATTTAGAATTTTACTCCTACTGAGATGAAGATCATTCATACTTCTAATGAGATGAAGATCATTTTGATCATGAACTTTCGGATCAGCCGGAGGTGGTAAATTTTTCTCCTCCATAATTCTTCCACTCGGAAGGAGTGATCCAGATGATTCTAGCTCATCAGTTTTATACAAAGCAAGTCGCTACTCACTTCACCCACGAACACGTATCTCTTTGATACTTATGAGTATTCAACAAAGACATTCTTTCTAAGATACTCACACAGATGGACGTAAAAAAATATACTCTCACAACCTTAAGTAGCTTAGATCGAGCTTTCGACCTATCTACAGCTGGTGAGAAGTAGGAGTGACAGACTTAAAGGCCACACGAATTAGAACATATGTGGTGGTATGGAGTGAATCTCCATCAAAGGATATAGGATAATTTACCTCTGCTATCACATGTCTAATCATGTCAAGAAGAATTCAATTCCTTCTTTCCGCTATCTCATTCTAATGAGATGTGCGAAGAATGAACCACTCATGTTCAATCTATTTTCATCACATGAAATTTTAAATCATAAGATAATCATGCCCACAATCAATTTGTAAGGTTTTGATTTTTAGATCAAATTAATTCTCAGCATTATACACGAATGCCTTGAAGTTACACAAAACTTCAGACTTGTGAGAAATCAAATAGATTTGACCATATCTAAAAATAGTCATCTATTAAATGTGATGAAATAATAATAAGTCCCATGCCTTGTCCTCACATTCACTCGACCACATACGTCAGAATGAATTAATTGCACTGAACAACCATATCTAGTTATTCTGCCAAATGGCTCTCATTTAGGTTTTTCCTTCTAGAAACGTTTGCATGTGGGCAAATTTAGCCTTCTCTAAATACCCTTTAGTCTTGCCTTCACAAGATAATTCATGCGTTCTTGACTAATATGGCACAATCTATAATATCACAACATAACATCATCTCGAGACGTTAGCAAAGTTGTGATCACGAAATTTTTATTTTCAAAAATTAATTATTATCCAGAACAAGAACTAATCAAGCTCTCATACCAATGATGATTTCTATATAGTAAATTAGCATACTATAATCAAGAAATCATGAAATTAATTAAATGAACGAATTCATTTAAACGTAAATACACTTTATCTCTTGAAGCGTGATCTCCCCAAGGATCGTAACAGAGTTCTTGTCACTGGTCGGTTCTCGCTCAAGGTATATTAGAGTCGAGAATAATTTCTACGAATTTATCTACCTCGAAGTCGAATTGAGAATTACTAGATACACCCAATATTTATCTATGTGTGTGGTGAAACTCACCCCTTCATTTTTCCATGCCCTTAATCATCCTCCATCTTCTCTTTTTATAAGGAAAATGTCATCCTCTCACGTCAGCACCCATGTGGTGATTTTTGTCCACTTTGCAAATTGTCATATCATCAACATGATGTGGCAGAGGATGATGTGGCAACAATTACCACTTGAAAGAGGAGGTGGGCTCAAGATGATATGGGCTTGCCACCACACGGTGGATCATGGGTGTAAAACCCAACATAAATAAACTTTAATAGATATTAATACATGCTAGATAGTAGTTGAAGAATAAGTATATTACATGTGTATTCTACCAAAAAAATCTAATATATATTTTTTAATCATTGATTTATAAAATTCAGTTTGAATCCATTGTATAAGATTATGATAAGATAAATTAATAGTGAAATATATATGATTCGATTTGCTCGCAAAGGATCATGTTGTGGGTATTTTAATATGATTTTGTTGTTGAAATTACTTGCTCGAAAAAAAATATCACACTTCATGAGCTTGAAATTGAGAAGAAGAAAGGAAAATAGATGAAGAAATTAGCTAACACCGTTAAGGAGCTCACATGGCCTCAGCTAGAGGCATTTAAGGCCTCCTTGGAAGAATTGAAGAGGAATGCCTTAGTGCAAAAGGAGATTACCAACATTCTCCAAGCATCTTCACTGCCACCTCCACTTCCACCGCCAACTAATTATGCATCGTTACGCGGAATGGCTACTTTTCTCAGCCATTGAATTTCAGTATTCCTTACGCGGAGCACAATTTTGGTGGTGGAATGAGTGTCGCTAGTGTGAATGATACCGGATTCCCAAGAGAGCATTACTTGGGGTAGCTAGAATTTTGTTGCTTATCGTTGTATTGTGTTTGATCTCGTGTTAGCATCGGGTGATGCAACATATTTTGTTCAAATTTCTATATTTAACGACTCTCAACTAATTCTTTCATATTTTAAAGTGGGTTAAATAATTGTTCATAACGGTTCATTTTCGTACGGATATTATTAGTTTTCAAAAAGCGCAGAATTTAAAAAAGCTTTTTATAACTGGCAAACTAATTCAATAACGGTTTATTTTCGCGGGATTATTATCAGCTTTCAAAATGAGCATCATTTAAAAACTAAAGTTCACATTTTTATAACATGCTACGTAGATATTTGAAAATGTTAGTATGTTTTTAATGTATTTATCACCTATTTGGTATATTTTTCAACAGAAGTACTGTTTATTGACATAAAAGGCAAAAAATCTATACTTATCCAGAAACAACATTTACTTCATATAGTCATCAAAACAATAAAGAAATAAAATCCTCTGGATCTCCCTAAAGTGATAACGTTCGAAGACCAAGCTGTACATGATAAAAATAATAAAGGATGAATCAGTTATTGTCCGTAGGAGGACCGAGTATAAAAATACCCTTTGTTGGGCTCAAAATTAGTATTCCCCTTTCTTCTGATATTAGGGTTCTGTTTAGAACTCTCTCTGTCGATCGAAATCGTGGATGACGAGGCCAGAAAACACAAAAGGCCCAAGGTGGAGGAGGATGGATGTCATGACTTTACTTAGTGGGTCACGTGTTGTTTGTTTAATTCCTCCAAGTGCTTACACACATGTTGCTATTTTATTTCCTCCAAAGGTGCCACGTGCGCACGTCAGGATGAGATGGGTTAGTTGAATAGTGGTCAGTTGGTAGGTGGATACGTGGGAAAACCCCCAATTATATATATAGCTGGCATTATTAGATAAACCATCATCAATGAATTATCACCCAATTATTCTCCTTCTCACTCTCTTTCTCTCTCTGTCTCGACCCTCTTATTCTTCTCCTCTTCCCCTGTTTCTCTTCCTCACCCCATATAATTCTCTTCTAATTATATCGAACTTTAACATCTGGTATCAGAGCCATCCCGATGGCTACTCGTTCTAAGTCCGCGGAAGAACGAATTGAGAAGCTCGAGATCAACCGGTCCGAGTTCCACCAAGAGTTCAACGCTCGCCTTTAGGAAACATGGCAGCATATGGACTAGTACTTTCAACATTCCGACCGGAGGTTTGACGAGCTGAAAGAAGCGATAGCCTCTCGACCTACCGTCGAAAAGATTGCTGACGGCAAGGGAATATTACGACCCAGCAAATTATATCCGGTAGCATCGGTGACTACATCAAAAAGTTTGAAGATTTAAAAGGCATGGTGTTACGTGGCAACCCCGTCCTTTCAGATAAGTATTTTATCTCTTGTTTTGTTGGGGGACTAACAGACACACTTAAGTCGTTGGTCAGAGCTAATGCACCGGCGACGATTCGAGAGGCCATCTCGAAGGCACGAGTCCGCGAAACCTTCTTGAAGTCGTTGAACAAGAGCCAAAATTCACGTCACCAGCAACCTGTTCACTCCAATCCGATGGGAGCAAAGCAACCACGAGAATTCTTTCCCGCCAGGAAGGACCCGATATGCTACAAATGTGGCGACAAATGGTTTAAAGGCCACACTTGCAAAAGTTGACAAATTAATGGCATTAGCATCTTGAGCGAGGCGGAAGAGACGACGGAGGAGCCACCTGATCCGGATATAGAAGTCGGAGAGGGGGAAGACACCGTTGAAATCTCCATGCACGGTATGAAAAGAAGCAGCGATAGTGGAACCCTCAAGCTGAAGGGGGTCGCTTGGGGCAGATCAGTACTAATCCTCCTTGATACTGGAAGTACAACGACTTTCATCAACTCCAGCTTGGTCCAAGAATTGAAGTTGGATGAGCTAGAGGCGACCGGAATGATAATCGTACTTGCAAACGGTTATAAAGTTCCATGTTCTAAAATTTGCCCTAATCTAGATTGGGAGATGTGCGGTAGTTATTTTCGTTGTGATTTCCGCATACTGGACCTTGATACTTATGATATTGTGCTTGGGACTAATTGGATGCAGGAGGTGAATCCAATTACTTTTGATTTCGTGAGAGCACAGGCCACCATTAAGAATAAGGAAAGGGAAATTGTCTTGAAAGGACACCGTGGTGGAGATGCCAAGCAACAAGCCGAGCTCAGCTGCTTGCTCGGGACTCAATCTACCAAGCCCGTGGATATGAAAAGCATCATCGGAGCTGTGTGGCTATTTTGGAAGGACTTCACCACTTCCACGGAAATAATTTATGCACTGGAAGCGGGAGACTTGGGCAGCAAGGAATTCTTGGCCGAGTTTCGCCCTTTATTGCAAGCCCTAGTTCAAGACTATGAAGACTTATTCGCGAAACCTCGCACATTACCTCTGTAACGATCACATGATCATGGGATTACACTAATTCCAGGATCAACGGCCGTATCTGTTCGCCCATACCCATATCTGTATTTCCAAAAGGCCAAGATCGAATCCCATATGCAACAACTTCTCGACTCCGGGTTTATACGGCCAAGCCAAAGTCTGTTTGCCTCGCCGGTCCTCCTTGTTAAGAAGAAAGACGGAAGCTGGCGTATGTGCATCGATTACTGTCAACTAAACAGCCGGACGGTAAAAGACAAGTACCTGATACCCATCATTGATGACTTACTCGATGAACTACGTAGAGCCCAGGTGTTCTTGAAGCTTGACCTTCGTGCCAGATATCATCAGATTCGGATGAAGCTCGACGACATCCCTAAGACGGCTTTTCATATACATCAGGGCCACTACGAGTTTTAGGTGCTTCCGTTTGGGCTCACCAACGCCCCGGCCACATTCCAATCGCTAATGAACCAGGTGTTTTTGCCTAATTTGAGATAGTTTGTGCTCGTCTTTTTTGATGATATTCTCATTTACAGTAAAGAAGAGCATTTACACATCAAGCACCTTGCATTAGTTTTGCAATTGTTACAGAAAGAGGAATTCTTCCTCAAATTATCTAAGTGTGAGTTTGGTGTCTCGCACGTGGATTATCTCGATCACATCATTTCAGCGGATGGTGTTAGCACCGACCCCAAGGTGGAGTCCATGGTGAAGTGGCCCATGCAACAAACGGTAAGGGAATTACGCGGGTTCCTAGGCCTCACCGGGTACCATCGCAAGTTCATCCGCGACTACAGTACGGTGGCTCAACCTTTGACAAAATTATTGAGGAAGGACAATTTTTGTTGGTCACAGGAGGCGGACACAGCCTTTTCCAAACTTAAGGCACTCCTCTCTAACTCTCCCACACTTGCTTATCCTAACTTTGCTTGTCAGTTTGTTCTTGAGACAGATGCATCAGATTGAGGGGTTGGGGCTGTCCTCACTCAAGGTGGTCGATCCATTGCTTACATGAGTGAAACTCTCGGACCACGGAATACCGGATTGGCTGTGTACGAGAAGGAGTTGCTAGCGGTTCTCTTTGAGGTAACTCAGTGGCGGCACTACCTCGAAGGAGCTCCTTTTGTCATCAAAACAGATCACCAAAGTCTCCGCTTCCTATTGGATCGAAAGGTCCACACAAACCTCCAGTGGAAGGGAGTTTCAAGACTGATGGCACTCAATTTTACGATTGAGTACCGTCGCAGGTTCGAGAACAAGGCAGCAGATGTCTTATTCCAGCTTCCGGGTGATCATTTGATGATTCCAATACAGGCTGAGTTTGGCGCCATTTCATCCTTGGTGCCAGGATGGAAACTGACGTTGGAGGCCAGCTACGAGGGTGATGTTACGACCCAGCAAATTATATCTAAGCTACTGATAGCACCGGACAGCCATCCCCCGTACACACTTCGCCAAGAGTTGCTCAGATACAAGGGCCGATTGTATGTGGGAGGTATAGGATATTTGCGAAGAGAAATTATCAGCCAATTGCATGATTCTGCCATGGGAGGTCATTCCGGTCACCTGGTCACTTACAAGAAGATTAAAAAATATTTCTTTTAGCCAAGATTGAAGGTTGCAATCACTGCTTTTGTTACTTCCTGTGATACATGTCAGAGGTGTAAGTCTGAACATGTAGCAACATCGGGACTCTTGCAACCTTTGACAATTCCAGCCGGCGTATGACGAGATGTGGCAATGGACTTCATTGAAGGCCTTTCAAAATCAGGCGACAAGGACGTGATATTGGTTGTGGTGGACCGCTTCTCAAAATACGGCCACTTCATACCACTTTCGCACTCTTTTACGGCAATGCAAGTGGCACACCTACTCCTTGACAACGTGTTTAAGCTCCATGGCCTACCAGAATCAATTGTCTCAGACCGGGACAAGATATTCACAAGCAATGTTTGGTTGGTACCAAGCTCAACCTCAGCTCCTCTTACCACCCGCAATCCGATGGCCAATCGGAGAAGTTGAACTAATGCCTTGAGCATTACTTACGTTCGATGTGCTTCCAACGCCCCGGGAGTTGGATGAAGTGGTTATCATTGGTAGAAATTTGGTACAACAGTGCTTACCATTCAGCTATCAAACAATCTCCTTTCAAGGTGGTCTATGGTTACGCGCCTCCGCCAATTCCAGGGCTCCATGGTGAACAACCTTCGGTGGCCATTGTTGCTGACTTCTCAACACATCATGCACAAATGGTTCGCCTCTTGACTGAGTCTTTTCATTAGGCTCAAAATAGAATGCAGGTACAAGCTAACAAAGGACAGAGCGAACGGGAATTCAATGTAGGTGACCAAATCTTCCTAAAGTTATGGCCATACAAGCAATCTTTGTTGGCTATCTGTTCTAATTTGAAGCTTTTCGCTTGTTAGGGATTGTTCCAAATTCCTAATTAGAGTATGGCTCTATTTCCTGATCAGAATAGAGTACTAGTCTCCTATATATATACGGCCTATGCCTAGGTCTTATTTGTACTCGTTGAGAGTTGTGAGGTAGAGAGAACCCTCACGGAGGCCTTGTAACCGATTGGAATCACATAGTGGACGACTCTCCTTTGCCCATGGTTTTCTCCCCGTCTTGGGGTTTCCACGTAATTCTTGTGTCTCGTGTTTTACTCGTTTCGATCCTATTTCTCAACAATTGGTATCAAAGCTAGATCTGAGTTTCGAGTATTAAAAAAAAAGTGAACAGTAACCGATTTGGGGGAAAATCGGGATTTAGGGTTTTGAAACCCCTTGGAGCGCAGCCACCAGCAGCGGCCGCCATTCCGCGTCCTGTCACCATCCCCGACCTCGCCTAGAAGAGGCAACTACCCGCGCTCTGTCATCGCGCCAGGGAGGAGGAGTTTCTGTCCGCCGTTCGAGGAGAAGGAAAACGAATTCGGGAAGAAGAAACCCGAGGAGAGAGGAGCTTTGCGGGGAGAGAGAGAAGACTGACGGGGAGAAAGGAGTTATGGGGAGAGAGAAAGAACCCTGAAGACCGCCACCATCACCGCCGTGCCCACTCGCCGGCGCGAGCTTGCGCTGCCCAGCAGTGGTGGCCCGCCGCCCCTTGGAGTTTTTTGGGTTGAAAACCCTAATTTCTGAGTTGACTTGGTCAACGTTTTGACTGGTTGACTGAAAGTCAATTGATTTCACGAATTTTGGTTTTCTAACCTGTTTTGAGTAGATTTCTTGGTTCGAGTTATTTCAGGATGACTTCGATGAAGTACGAGATTCCTCAATTGATGAGGAAAACTAATTTTTCCCTGTGGCAGGTCAAGATGCGTGCTATTCTGACACATTTAGAGCTGGATGAGACTCTACTTGATGAAAAGTCGATGCCTTCGAGTTGGGATGCTGCGATGAAGGCGTCAAAGAACCGTAAGGCTGTGAGTCAGTCCAGTTGCATCTGTCAGATGATATTTTGCGGGACGTGTTGAAGGAGACAACAACTTCCTCATTATGGGAAAAGCTTGAAAAGTTGTGCATGCCCAAGAGTTTGACCAACAAACTGTGCTTGAAGCAACGACTGTTTTCTATCCGGATGCAAGAAGATAAGTCTGTTCATGACCACCTTAATGAATTTAAAGATATAGTGGCTGATCTTAGAACTCTGGATGTGAAGTATGATGATGAAGATCTTGCTTTATTGTTATTGTGCTCGTTGCCTGCTTCTTATCAGCAATTCAGAGATACTCTGTTGTTCAGCCATGATACTCTGAGTTGGGATAATGTTCATGATTTGCTCTTGGAGAAAGAGAGAATTGATAAGCACACTGTGAGTTCCTCTGAAAATAGCCAAGGGACTGGCTTGGTCGTGAGAGGGAGGTCTGAGGAGAGGAATGTTAAGTCTGGTTCGAGGAAGAAGAGTAGAAGCAAATCAAGATCAAGGCACAAGGATAAGACTTGTTTCAATTGTCATAAGGTTGGGCATATTAAATGGTTATGTCCGGAGTTAAAGAACAAGAAGAAGGGCGAAAAGTCCAGTGCTCCGAAAGGAGAAAGTTCTGATAGCGGCAGTGCTAGTGTTGCCACCACCACTCAGAAAGAAGAATCTGATGGAGACCTTTTGTCTGTGATTGATGGGAAGTCTAAAGTTGATGCTAATTGGGTCCTTGATTCTGCTTGTACGTTTCATATGTGTCCTATCCGGGACTGATTTTCAACATATGAACGTGGGGAGGGTAATGTTCTCATGGGAAATAATTTTGTCTGTAAGGTTGTTGGTATTGGCACAGTGAAGATCAAGATGCATGATGGTGTCATTCGAACCTTGACGAATGTGAGGCATATCCCTAATTTGAAGCAGAATTAGATTTCGATGAGTACACTTGATACATTGGGGTATAAGTATACCGGAGAAGGTGGAGTTCTTCGTGTGAGTAAGAACTCATTAGTGCATATGAAGGCCAAGAAAGAGTTTGGAAATCTATACGTTTTGCAGGGTTCTACAATTACAGGGAATGCTGCTGCTGCATCTGGCTCGTTGACAGATTCTGAGAACACCTCATTGTGGCATATGCGACTTGGTCACATGAGCGAAAAAGGTATGACCGAGCTAAATAGGAGAGGATTATTATGTGGACAGGGTATTGGGAAGCTGGAATTTTGTGAGCACTGTGTGTTTGGCAAGCAGAAGAAAGTCAGTTTTCAGAAAGGCGTGCACACTACAAAGGGAAAACTTGACTATGTTCATTTTGATCTTTGGGGACCGTCTCAAGTTGCAACAAAGAATGGTTCCAAGTATATGCTGACTATTATTGATGATTATTCGAGGAAGGTGTGGGCGTTCTTCTTGAAGAGCAAGGATCATGTCTTTGTCACTTTCAAGCAGTGGAAGACTATGATTGAGAAGCAGACTGGGAGAGATGTCAAGCATCTCCGCACAGACAATGGATTGGAGTTTTGCTCTAGTTGGTTTGATGAGTTCTGCAAGAATGAGGGTATTGTTAGGCATAAGACAATCTCTGGTACACCTCAACAGAATGGAGTCGCTGAAATAATGAACAGAACTTTGTTGGAGAAAGTTCGTTGTATGTTGTCAAATGCTGGTTTGCCTAAGTCATTTTGGGCTGAAGCTACTTCCACTGCCTGTCACCTTGTCAATCGTTCACCTCATGCATCACTTGATGGCAAGGTACCTGAAGAATTATGGTCTGGAAATCCTCCTAATTATGCTGATTTGAAGATATTTGGGTGTCCTGTCTATGCTCATGTGAATAATGGCAAGTTAGAGCGAAGATCTGTGAAATGTATCTTCCTTGGCTATGCTTCTGGAGTGAAAGGATACAAGTTGTGGTATCCCGAGCTGTCTAAGGTCTTGTTGAGTAGGAATGTTATTTTCAAAGAGACAGACATGCTGAGTAAGAGGGAGGATATTTCTTCACCTGGTGTTCCGAGTGCTCCAAGTGTGGACTTACAAAAGTTAAAAGTGCAGGTGGAGTTTGATGCTGATCCAGAAGTGAGTTCCTTCCGTGATGTTGATTGCCATGGTCCTACTCATGGTGGGTTGTCTGATGAAGCTGAGAATGTTGGCACAGTAGAGAGGGAGCCAACATATTCTATTGCTAGAGACAGGCCCAGAAGAACTATCAGGCCTCCACAGAAGTTGGGTGAGGCTGATATTGTTGCTTTTGCCTTGAATGTGGCAGAAGAAGTTGATAGCTGTGAAGAACCGTCTAGTTACTCAGATGCTGTGAAGTCGAAAGACTCTGCTAGATGGTTGGTTGCTATGGAGGAAGAGATGGAATCTCTTCACAAGAACAAGACTTGGGAGATTACTAAGCTGACTAAGGATAAGAAGGTTGTCAGTTGCAAGTGGGTATTCAAGAAGAAGGATGGTATACCTGGAGTTGAAGAGCCTAGATACAAGGCCAGGCTAGTGGCTAGAGGATATAGTCAGATTTCTGGTGTGGACTTTAATGAGGTATTTTCACCAGTTGTGAAGCATACCTCGATTCGTTCTCTTCTTGGTATTGTTGCTATGCAGAATTTGGAGCTTGAATAGCTTGATGTGAAGACAGCTTTCTTGAATGGAGAGCTTGAGGGGCGGATTTATATGGCACAGCCTGATTTCATGTTGAAGGCAAAAAAGACCATGTGTGCTTGTTGAAGAAGTTCCTGTATGGCCTTAAGCAGTCTCCAAGGCAGTGGTATAAAAGGTTTGATTCCTTTATGATTTCTCATGGTTATGAGAGGAGCAAGTATGATAGTTGTGTTTACCTGAGAAGGCTACGCGACGGTTCCCAAGTGTATTTGCTTATGTATGTGGATGACTTGTTAATTACTGCCAGTGACAAAGGAGAGGTGAGGAAGCTCAAAGCTCTGTTGAGTAGCGAGTTTGAGATGAAAGATTTGGGTCCTGCTAAGAAGATTCTTGGCATCGAGATTGCCAGAGATAGAGGAGCAAGGAAATTATTTCTGAGCCAGGAGAGTTACATTGAAAAGGTACTTGACAGGTTTGATGTGACTGGTAATCCTGTGAGTACTCCTCTTGGTACACATTTTCAGCTTTCGTCTACCTTATCTCCACAGTCAGGTGCTGAGGTCGATTACATGTCTGGTGTCCCATACTCCAATGTTGTTGGTTCTCTGATGTATGTTATGGTTTGCACACGCCCGGATTTGGCCTATGCTGTGAGTGTCGTTAGCAAGTTTATGGCAAATCCTGGAGAAAGTCATTGGAGAGCAGTGGAGTAGATTATGAGGTACTTAAAAGGTACCAAGGGCGTGTGTCTACAGTTTGGATGCACCAGTGATGGAGTTATTGGTTTCGTAGATTCAGATTATGCTGGAGATCTTGATAAGTTCAGATCCTTATCTGGATATGTCTTCACTCTTGGTGGTTGTGTTATCAGTTGGAGAGCTTGTCTACAGGCCACAGTGGCGTTGTCTACCACTGAGGCGGAGTACATGGCTATAACTGAAAGTGTGAAGGAGGCTATCTGGCTGAAAGGTTTCTTCAGTGAAATCTGTGAGAAGCTGCAGGTCAGTACAGTGTACTGTGATAGTCAAAGTGCTATCCATCTCACGAGAGATGCTATGTATCATGAGAGGACAAAGCACATTAATGTGAGGTACCACTTCATTCGAGAGCATGTTGCTCAAGGTCACATTGTTGTGAGCAAGGTGGGTACCAAGGACAACCCTGCAGACATGTTGATGAAACCGCTTTCTGGTACTAAGTTCGAGCATTGCTTGGACTTGGTCGGTGTTCATGCTTGATGCTGATTGCCCTTAGGGGCTGATGGTGAAGGTGGGAAACGTTGACGTTGGAGTCATAGAATTTGGTCCAAGGTGGAGATTTGTTAGGGATTGTTCCAAATTCTTAATTAGAGTAGGGCTCTATTTCCTGATCAGAATAGAGTACTAGTCTCCTATATATATACGGCCTATGCCTAGGTCTTATTTGTACTCGTTGAGAGTTGTGAGGTAAAGAGAACCCTCACGGAAGCCTTGTAACCGATTGGACTCACATAGTGGACGACTCTCCTTTGCCCGTGGTTTTCTCCCCGTCTTGGGGTTTCCACGTAATTCTTGTGTCTCGTATTTTACTCGTTTCGATCTTATTTCTCAACATCGCTAAATATTATGGTCCCTTTTGGGTGTTGGCACGAGTTGGCCCCGTGGCTTACAAGCTCGATTTACCATCTACAAGTTTCACTCATCCGGTTTTTCACGTGTCGCTACTCAAGAGAAGGGTGGGATCCGACGTTCTGGTTATTAGCTCTCCTCCACTCACCATCGAAGACGGTCACTAGAAGTCAGAACCGGAAGCTATACTTGACCGTCGTTTTGTGAAGCGAAACAATCAGGCGGGGGTACAAGTTCTAGTCAAATGGGCCAATTTACATGACGAAGATTCAACTTGGGAGGACTTCCATGTGCTGACATCACAATTTCCAAATGCGGTTGCCTTGAATGCTTGAATTCTTGACGTGACAGTCGACCGGTCTTCAAAAAATTCTTGACAAGAATTCTTTGAAGACCGATCAACTGTCACGACTCTACTTAGTGGGTCACGTGTTGTTTGTTTAATTCCTCCAATTGCTTACGCACATGTTGCTATTTTATTTCCTCCAAAGGTGCCACGTGCACACGTTAGGATGAGATGGGTTAGTTGAATAGTGGTCAGCTGGTAAGTGCATTATTAGATAATCATCATCAATGAATTATTCTCCTTCTCACTCTCTTTCTCTCTCTCGACCCTCTTATTCTTCTCCTTTTCCCCTTTTTCTCTTCCTCACTCCATATAATTCTCTTCTAATTATATCGAACCCTAACTACGGAACTCAAGGCCACAGCACCGGCATGGACGACAGCGACAGTTGCGGCTCCGACGACCGAAGTCAAGACCACAGCACCTGCATCGACAAGGACGACGACAGCGACACCAACAGCTGCGGCTACGACGATGGCCGCTACGACATTGACGAGGACGATGTCAGCAGCGTCGACTGCGAAGACGAAAGCATAAGCGAGGAAGATAATCAAGTGTTTCGCCGCTATCTCAAGCAAATCAAAATATCCAGGGTTAGCCTTTTCCCTAATAAGCACCATTTTATGAGAAAATATTAAGAGTTACCTTTCGCCAATGTTTTGATTTGGTAGTTATTGTTTCTCGTAAGCTCGGGATATGGAATTCTATTCCGTGTCCTATGAAAATGGTAGTTAGTGCAATGTTCACACGTAGGCTATCATTTGCATCAGAAATGCTGTTATTTACATCTGAAATGCTGTCATTTACCCTGGAGGTAGCTTAATGGTTGCTCACTGGAATTGCAGGTACATCGGTGTGATAGGGTTGCAAACTTGCAAGGATGCGATCTATGATTATGCTGTATGCTTTATAGTTGATGGGCTTGTAGTGTGGAGACACTTATATTTGGACTAGTGGTTTGTGTATCAAAGCACTTGTAACTTGTAAGGATGGGTGAAGTTTAACTGCCTGGTTAACTACCAAAAAAATAACCCAAAAAATAAAAACCCAGAAAATAACACCAACAAATCTGAGATTTGAACGGGATCGAGTCCAACCTCCTCGACCTGGTCAGCATTCTCCACGACGTCCTAGCCTGTCCAAATTTACCTTCTTTAACCTTGCTTTATAGGAAACGGTACCAATTCGTGTGTCAGGGCATGGGAGGGGTCACCCACCTCGGGTCCAATTTTACCATCCTGTTCACCCTCGTTCCCTTCTCCTTCTTCACTATCAGATGTGTCAGGCGTTGGGCTCAAGGTTAATGCCCATACTTTAATCACCCCACCATTGTGAACAGTAGCTTCTTCAAACTAAAAAAATTCCCAGAAAAATGCCCATCAACGACACAATCTGCCTTCTCTTAATTTTGGGTTTTCACCAACCAAATAGTGTGATTCACCCCTGGACACATACTTTAATCTTCTGATTTATTGTCCCCATCGCCTTTGTGGATATCAAAATCCAGGCACCACTTATTCGCAATCGTCGGGGACGGCGTAGTCCCGGGCGAGCGAAGGTGGGTCCCGCTTGGGGGAAGGGGAAACAGGTGAGAGCTTGAAGAAGGAGCTTATCTTTGGCTGCATTTCTTCTTCCCTTTGCTCGTGCAGATGACGATTGCCGTTGTAATTGGTGTAATCTGAGATTTTTAAGATGGTGTTGTTAGGGTTTAGAGGTTAAAGATTTTTTTTTTTGTAAGGGTATAAATGATATTTCATGTGACAAAAAAATAAAAAAATAGGTGATAACATCAGTCAAGAACCCGAGGTCAATATATTTACAAAAATAGGAATGGCAAAATAATATTTTGAATAACAGAGACCATATTCTTAATTATAACATAAGCCAAGAACCTAAGGGCAATTATCCCTACTTAAAAACAAAAGAATCAAAGGGAACACATCTTTCCATGGCATCTTTCCAATCACGTTGGTCGCTTTTCCCTTTCGTGGACCACGTCGCAATGCACTACGCAACACTGGCATCCCAACCAGTGAATTTTGCGATTACCTCCCAGTAAGAGACGCTGTCCCGATACCATTGGGATTTCCGGCTGTCGTCGCCGACGTTCTCCATCCACGTTCTTGAACTCGCGGCCGTCAAAGTCGGCGCCAGCGTATTCCATTGGGGACAAGCTTCGCAGCGGGTGGCGGTGGGGCCTCGACGGGAAGGGGGAGAGAGGTTTAGGGTTTAATCATAATTTAAGTCCATTAGGAAAGGGGTTTCGGGTCCGTGGATAGGGTCCATTTTAAGCGTTTTGGGAAATTTTAGGATACTTTCTGTTTACCTATCAATATTTAAAAATCCAGAAATCTAAATGGAGGCGAGAGCATAGTTTTAAAAAACGATCCGGAAGCTGACCCCACTCCGGATTTCTCCCGTAGGTCGATCCATCCGATCAGTCAAACTGTCAGTGAGACCAGAGCTTTTTAAATCAAAATATATATTATTTTTAGTATTTTACATTCTAGCCTGTACATATTTCTAGGGCTGTGCTGCACACATTTGAACCTATCATTCACGCAACAGAGGAAAGATGATCAAAGTAATTAAGAAAACCCATTTTAATATACAAAGGGAGGAAAGAGAGAGGGAGCACGATGATGCCATTTCATTTTTGTATAATTTGCCACGTCGTACAAAGACATGGTTGTTTTGACAAGTAGGCTCGAAAGGCTTTAAGTAATTTTAATTGGAAAAAATTTAATTCAACTGATGAGTTAAGTTACATAATATTAATATAATTTTTCGCAATACCAAGGTACTAAAGTTGATTTTTCTATTTTTTAATATCTAATATTAATATTTGAGCAATTTCGGATCATACTTCTTTTAATAATATTTTTTTTACATTCACAAAGTTTGAACAATGAACCCAACATTTTTAAACTGAATTTAGTCCTTACTACCCGTAAAAAATCTTATCTGTATACATAGTACATGGGTTTGGGTTTGGTGTTGTTTGTAATACAGTGAGTAGCATTATCTGGGGTGTGATCTAGACCTACGGATGGGGAAAGACACATGTGATTTTAATCAAATGGTTGAGATTCATTCAGGCAAGACAATAGTACAACAGGCGATAACAATGGCAGAATATGTGACATATAGTAATAATTCGGTGTGAAATAATGGTACAACATGGTACAATAATAGTACAATATATGATAACAATGGTGCAAAAAGTAGCATACGATGGTGCAACCACGTCTTGTTGCAATGTAACAACTGCCTACCACTATCCTTTGATTACTACCACTATCCTTTGATTACGAGGTGTCGTCAACTTTTGCAATAACATTGACTGGTAAAAATAAACAAATGTCGCGAAGGAATTCGGGAATAATAAGTTGACATTAGTTGGATATGAGATTACGAATAGATTACAGCCAGATAATCTATATTTAAATTGGACTAATGATCCCCCATTCCAAAAGAATATAGTAACTTGGAAGAGGAATATTTTTTTCATCCAAGTTGGAAGACATCCAAATAAATTGCAATACAACGACCAAATTAAAAAAACTTTCACTCCGTGCGCAATATATTCATCTACTTATAAAAAAACTGTTACATGAGTAGCAATCTCTTAGAGATTAATGGCTTTTCTCTAAGCGTTGGGGCATTGATACGAAGCTGGGTTTGATTATATTCCAACAAACTAACTTAAATTATTTTCAAACAAAATTTTTTAAATGTCACACAAACAAACGAGATTTTTGGTACAAATATCCTTAAATGAATACATGTGATAGAACGAATGCACACATGCGGTACACATACATTTATTAATTGACACAACAATAAGATTCGAACTCGAACTCGATAACTCTCTCCGTTGACTGATGCGAGTACTTTGTTAGATGAAAGGAAGCAGAATATACTGCACAACGTAGACAAGCCATAGAGAAGTATAGAGCTTACGACTTTCCGCCTGCAAAGTAAAGTTAGTTCGTCAGCAACAATAATAATGTAACCAGGATATTGCCAACGGATATTTACTCTAACACCATAGGCCTAGTATAATTTGACGGAGGTCTAAAGTTCAATCAGTTATAACGAGGTATAAAAATTTACCTTAAAAAAAATCAGGGCGGAGCCAGAAAATTTTGAGAGTGGGGCAATATAACTTGATAATGGTACAGATTAGTATTCTAGTTTCAATTTTTAGATAGATTAATTTTTTTGTGGGATCAATTTTTAATTTTAGTGGGAACATACATTAAAAAAAATATTAGTTATCAAAAAAAATTAAGTGGGGGCAATTGCCCCACTCCCCTAAACGTGGCTCCGTCCCTGGCCGGGATATTATGTTGTAGCTAGAGTCATTTAGATAAAGTTCGCTGAATTTTGTACATACTCGCGTAATTATTTGAAAAACATTTATCTATACCTAGAGTCATTTAGATAATGTTTGTCGAATTTTTACATACTATTTAAGAAACTTTTATCTATAAACATTGTATTTGCGTACCTAACGGAAAGTTATGTTTCGTCAGTCTTCTTTCATAACCAATTATGTTTGTTTTTTGGAAGCCCATTAAGTTGGGCTAACTCTTTCAAAGTTTAATGAAGTTTTTCTCTTGATGGCCTTTTCAGTTGGTTCAGTCTAACCAAAATGAATGTTGTGAGCACAAAATATGCACATACTTTTGGCAGCAATTTTTTTATGCATTAGTTAATAATCTTCAATAAAATTTAACAATTAATCATTTGACATGCATATTTACATGCTTTATTTAATTTTGAAATTATATTATTTTTTAGAAGTATTGAAATTATATTATTGATATTTATAAAATAGAAAATAGTGTTTTCTGTGATTAAATCTCTAGTCTAGAAAATGAGTATCTGCAAATTAACTTATATATAATGTGTTATATATAATATGATGTAAGCATTACCGGTTCATAATTTACGCGGTGGATCTTCCAAACCTGAGAGCATGAGAAAGGAACAATTAATGCGTGCAAAATTTTGAAGATTAACTCTCTCTCTCTCTATATATATGTATGTATGTATATGTCTTCCTATCTTTTTTAGTAACGGAATGTAATATCACCACACTGCCACACTAATCTATCACTTCTTTATTTTGAGTTAATTTTTGACAAATTCTTAATTATTTTTAGAAGTAAATTTTTATAAGTTACATATGTTACCTATCGAACTCTAAACTTTTATCACTTTTTATACGCATTATTTCATCCGATAATGACTGATAAACTCTTAGTTGGATGGCTAAATGACGCAAATCAGTTTGAAAATAATTTTACAAATCCCATGCCATCTAAAAAATTCGGAACAAATAAAAATATCAAGATTCTCACCTGGGAAAGAAGGTACAAGGCGGAGAGAATATGTAAAGGTATCACGACGCTACATTTTAAAGCCTACGCAACATAAAATCAGAATTATAATTGAGCAATAATATATATTCATATTAAAACTGATGTGTATAAAATGAGCTTATTACAAGGAAGGACTGACGTGTGTTACCTCTGGTCGAATGATGGCAGCCAAGACACAACCGAAATGGTTTAGGATATGGATTCCGGTACCTATTATTAAAGTTTTTCTGGCTCCAATAATTGTCGCCAATGTTGGTATATTATTTCTGCAGAAATTACGTACTCATTAGTTTAGTCCCCAAGGAAACAGGTCGTACCATAGAAGTGATTTAAATATTTTTCTACAAATTATGAGGGTTTATGAATTGAAGTTGTTGTTGTGATTATCGCATTGTTAGTTACGAGTATCGATGAGTTTGTTTATAAGTGTAAAAAATTTATATACACATTATCTTAAAATTTTGAATTGTTTATAGATACGTTTACATCAACTCATAGTCAATTACTCCTCAGATTGATCGCTCACTGACATGTAAGAAAATCCTTTGGCTAAACTCGCCTCAATGTTGCAGTTCGATTCTTACCAATTTCACATGTTCTATTTTCATTGTTTTTGTTCAAATTTTTACCTACCTTTAGTGCTTATTATTCATTAACTAGACATGACTTAATTTTATTAGTTAGTAATCTTAGAATTAAAAAAATAAGAGAAGATACATATAATGTCTAATAACTTACTTTCTATCTCCTTCTATGTCTGAAATATCTTTCAGTATGCCATTGCCAAAACAAAAGATTGTTGTGAAAATTGACATGTATACCATTGGGAAGCTGAAAGGATAACACTCAAGTTATGAAGCACAATATACAGAAAAATAGAGAAGACAATTCCTAAAATAAATTTTCTAAGAGTAAAAAATTCACATTTGAAATACTTTAAAATAATATTTTAATGAACTATATAATTAAGAAAATCAAAATTATATAAAAATGAACCTCATTTGATACGGGAGTCCTAGGACAGCTCCTGCTCCAGCATATATGGCGAAGACATCAACAAATCCTTTCGTCTGCTCAATTAATCGATTCAATAGATTGTATTATATTTAATCCCACATTAACATTTGATGTACAAAAATACTGACATGGGTCGAATACCACCATTGAGATATGTAATCAAGATGTTATGTTATACTTAAAGTTGCTTAGGTAAAATTTGGCCAAATTCTTTTACACTATCATGTAACTATTTGGACCTTATTTAATCCAACATATAACATTTGATGCACTTGTAATAGATAACAAATGAACCAATTTGTGATTAATGGACAAAAAAATGAAGGGTTCTATTCATTCCTAGGAGGAATAAAGGCGTACCACAGCAATTGTAATGGGTGCTCCCATGGTGGATGCCTTGGTACGAAACGGGGGAACAGAGTACGCAGCTCCCCCCAGCAATACGCAAAAAATAGACACAAGGAAAGACCTGGAGTTTAATACTCCTGCTGAAAGCAAACCTACAGCCACCGAAATCATTACGAGTGACCAAGCAGATTCAATTGACAATACTCCCGAACTTAACGGTAAATCTGGTTTATTAATCCTGCAAAGTTTAAAAATTCCATCTTTTGATTAAGATAAAAAAAATCGAATATTTAATTTTAGCAATAAGATAAATTGGGTAAAAGATGACGTTAATACCTGTCTGTTTCGATATCAAAAATCTGATTGATGCCACTTGTGAAGAAAAACGTGCATACTAAACTCGTAAGTGCGGCAAGTGCCTTTATACACATGGACCAATGAAATGATTGGAATATATGTGAGTTATCGGCCAATCTTCTTGCCAATACGCAGCTGATAAAAAGGAAAAGAGAAAAGTCAAAGTTTTAACTTTATATAACTTGCAATAATTGATAATTTTAGTACTACTTTTCAACCTTGACCTATGTCTTATAAGTAACCTGGACCTATGTCTTTTTGATGTGTATATGTGTTGAACCAGTACATATACACATCAAAAAATTCTATGGATACAAGTAAGATAATTTTTCATTAAAGGAATAGTAAATTTTTATTTTTATTTGAAACTACTTAGTATCCAGACATTTATTTAGTTGATTAATCCAGGTTCTAACAGAATAGAACTAAGAAGGGTGATGGGAAATAGGACTACAATTATAATTATAGGAGAATTAACTTACAAAAATTGTATCGATGCTGTATACAAGACAAAAGGCCTGAGGAATCGCCATAATACATCATTATTTTTGGCAATTTCTGGCTCGGCTGCTTCATGTTCTACCGGTGTCTGATGGCAGCCAAAACACATTTCCATCGAGTCAAGCAAAAAACCCTCCTTTTTGGAGCCAATTTGAGACAAGTTCATACAAATGCCTTGTGGTTTATTAACAAATTATACAAGAGTCCATAGACCGAAAACATCGACAATCAGAGTCTCATAATTTAGTTCAAATGATGGTTTCATCATTTTTTGATAAGTAAAATTTTATTAACAAAAGTAAGATAGTATATACCTTAATATCTACAACCAACCAAAACAAAAAACCCCACTCGCCATAGAAACAGAATGGTGGTTCCATCATTAAGAGCGTTTCATCATTCATTATGTTATTATACTTCTATCATGTAGGAGAAATTGACGGGGTCCAAGATTCAATCCCGTTGGTGTAAAAAATTAACTTAAAAAAAAATCTATCGCTGTTAGTGCTTGTTGTTTGCCGATCTCTAACATTGTAAGGCATCAGTTTATATTATTGGGGTTGATTGTTTGACGTACTCGTCGCTCTTTAAAGTGACCCAACGGTTAAATAATAGAACTATTTCCCTTATAAAAAGTACAAAAATTTGTTGTCTTATAAATAAATGTCAGGAACTGCACGGAAAAGCAAGATGCTAACTATTGTGGTATTACTAATTACAATTAGTAATATATTTGGTTTGTTGTCTTTTTGATGAACAAGTGATTGTATTAACTCTCGAATAATTGCGTCCTAGGATATGTTCATATGTAGAAAGAGTACATATAGACAAAGAAGTTGTCAATGATTACCTTCATGATTATAGATATATGAGTAAATCGTCAAAAGACATTTTTTCTATTGGCACAAGATATAGAGAATATTTGACGAAAGTTCATCGTAAAATTCAAAAAAAATAGTAAAATCTTGATACGGTAAAATTTTATGGTACATATCCCTCAAAGAGGATATACTAGTTTATACCTGAATCTGGACTGCCTTGAGCAAATGAGTTCCATTTGCCAATGGCTTTAAGCAACTCTTTCGATAGGAAAATGCAATCCGGGAAGGCGGCATCTGAGATGAGCAACGGCCAGGAGAGGCAATTTTCCGGCGACATCTTACGTCTGAAAGTGTAAGAGCAGATGAATAGAGCATCCGAGAGAGCTCCATCGAATCGGTGTGGACAGTGTTTTTGGTTTTTTTTAAGGTACTCGTTAAACTCTCGAATTTTAAAGATGGGATGTGTTATATATTTGTATATATATAGTAGGGAAGAGTGCTTGAGAGGTGGCCGGCTGACACTAGGGTGCTACAACTTAGACAATCATACTATTCTGGAGTACATGAAAAGTTACGTTAGTCCAATTCACATAGGACACCGAATCTTTCTTTTGTAGATAGAATCGTTTGGGTTTGGTCTATATAGTATTTTATCTTTACTTGGTGTATGTAGGAGTATGTAAGTTTTGGGTATATGTAATAAATCAACCCATTTAAAAAAATAGTGTTAAGAGGAAGATTGTGCAAACTGGCCGGCTGGCAGATATTCATTAGAGTGAGTGTGAAATAGAGATGAAAAAATGAATGGTCACCATTTTGGTCAACTTCGGCATAGATTTGGTAGCCAATAAATTAAGGGTTGCCGCTTTATCAATATGGAAAAAGTTCACTTTGGGCACCAGGTGGTTTAATAGACATAAAACTGATCCAAACTTTTTCAATTTTTATCACTTTAAGGACCCGGAAAGCTATCAGAAAAAAATTTACTAAACGGTATCGTTTCAATGCTTACGTGAACTACCCAGTCGGTAGTGGCAGAAATGACTCAAGTATGATGTGGCATGTGGATAAATTACTAAAATAATACTTAATTTGTTTATACTTTTTGAAAAGCCCCTCCTTCTCTCTCCTCAACAAAACAACCTCCCCTCAAGCCAAAACACCTTCTTCCCCCACGAGTTGGTCACCATGCAAGACGAGGCGGTTAATGTGGTTGAAGACTCACTGGAGTAGGGACTGTCTACATACCCATGCTGGGCATTTTCACAATGACAGAACGACCATGCCTGTCGGTTGACTTGCTATGGGACCCAGTCCCCTCCTTCTCAAGGGTGAGAGATAGCAGGAGCAAGGCCAGGGCTTTTCTGGCCTGTTTCATCTGGCCATCACCTACGGGGGCTCGCAAGAGCACATTGACAACCATCTCGGCTAGCTTTTGGCACTACCAGACATTATTGACCTCGCTGGAGACTGCGTTGCAGATGTCAAGGAGTTTCACAGACCGGGCGAGGAGAGGAGTAGAGGGAGGAAGATGAAGGAGAGGAAAGCTTGAACTTCACGAAGAAGAGATGAGCTGAAAAAATTGGGATTTTTTTTGAAATAATTTAACAAACCAGTGACTTTTGAAACTTTTCCATTACTTCATCGTCGGGGTGTTTTTCTATACAACAGGCATAGCTATAGGACCAATTATATGGCATGGCAAGAGAGTTGGCCGGATAGCTGCCCAGGATTGTCCGGGTCGTCTAAGTAATACAAATTGATAAAAGTTTGACCCGTTGTATAAATTTAAATCACAAAGTGCTCAAGTGAGAATAAAAAATATCTCACGAAAGTACACTTTTTCTATAAAATATTCACTTACCAAAATAAAAAGTCACCAATTTTTCTCTGTGACAAATTTTTAGTGTTTAATCTATGTATATTAACTTGTTCAAAGGTATTTTTATAGCTTTTAAATTTATGATTATGCAATTTTAGAATTTTCAAAAATTGTTCACTTGTCAATTTATTTGGTAGAAACTACATGTCAATTTGTACGAAAATTAATAATTAACTAGCATGATGATAATGATGTAAACCAATGACAAGAAAATTGTCTAAAAAGTTTTGATTGTTTATTTTAAGAGATACAAGGTGTCCCAATTTTAAGTAAAAAATTAGTAACTATACTTTTCCAACCATTACAAAGTAAAATATCATACTTACTCCTATAAATTTATATGATGACTTTTGTTTTTTCAGGTCTTTTTTTAACCTAAACCAAAACGCAAGTTTCCTATAAATAAAATTCCTGGTCTATCTCGCTTTCCACACTGATTGTATCAAAATAGTTTCAAAAAATAGACGGCTTAATATTTAAAATTGGATACTAATTAGTATCTCATGGTATTTTGGACAAAAATATCCTTGAACTACAAACCAAATAGTATAAAAGATTTAAAAGAGAATAAAAATCAGTTTAGTGTACATTGCAGAAAAAAACTTGCATATGGTACATGTTATGAAAAATAGGTAAGATCACTTACTTTTAAAAAATTATACACTAATATTTTATACCATTGAGTGCTAAATTGGAGGTAATTGTGAAAACAGTTGTTAATAATTTATGTTAAGATTATTTTTTAAGTCAAGTCCATAAGTAGGACTTGAATCATAAATTCCAGTCTAAAACTCCGTAGGTGTGAATTTGAATCCTTACAAAATCTATGATCAAGATTTGTACACTATCTATGTCGGTACTAATGGATTGCCAACAAGGTGCCAAGTTTCTAAGCGAGGGGTCCCTCCTGCAAATTAAAATATTGTTCGTTTACTTGACTTCAAGATCGGCTGCTCATCAAGGTGAGCCGGAGATAGTTCTTTAGAACCTCGCCAAGAAGTTCGGCGTGGTATGGGAAGACGACGTATCAACTATATCTAAAACACTACGTATGTTGCTACTTTTAGGAACTTAAATTCTAAAGATAATTATCATCTAATTAACATATTGAGTATCTAAACCAATATCTAGAGCTCACTTTCTGTAGATCAAAGACGCTAAAGATAATTACCATCTAATTATCATCATATCTTAAATGTCTGCGTTTATCAACCTAAAAAAGGGTTGAATTGGGTACGGAATGCTCCAATTCCGAACCATTCAGAATGAAGACACGCAGAAGCTTTTTTGCAAAAATATTAAAAAATACGGGGACCAAAATAAAAAAATTAATGCACAAACACAGGCCGGAAACAAATGCACTATCACATAACTGCGCATACCAGTATCGTAACTGGGGCATCCTTGTATCGTAAACATGGCATGCCAGCGGAATTTTTTTGCAAAAATACTAAAATATGGGGACCAAAATGAAAAAAGCTATGTGCACCAATATCATAAACGGGGCATACTGCTGTCAAAAAATAAATGCCAGTATCACACAACTGCGCATACCAGCGCGGTCTCCCCTTAACTCCAAACCGTCCAAAATAATTTCTTCAATATGGAACCAATCCACTGCCTGAAAAGATGCTAAAGTCGCTTTGAAATTTTGAATAGATCCATGTCTATAATAAATTCTCCCAAGGCTCCGATTTCTAGGTGCATGCTACGATTTTGTCATGCATTAATTTCCACATTTCGGGTATCATTTTGCAATTGTACGTGGCCCCAGATTTAGTCCAGAATGATCTTTTCCGAACGGTCTAGATCAAAAAGATAAGAAAAGACAAACTTTTAAATAAGTTAAACATTATGGACAATGAACAAAACTGGAAAAAACCATCACAATTAATGAACCGCGCCACGTGTCAGACATGAAGAAGACGCGTGTTGCTACTTATTTTTTTTTGAAACGCGTGTGCCTATCAAAAAAATGGGGGGCTTTTTGTGAGAGAAAAAATAAAAATTCATGTCATTTTCCATACACTATTTTTTAATTAATTAATTTTCTTTATTATGAAAAATTGGCACGAAAATTGTTATGATAAAATTAATTAAAATTGGCACGAACTAGTTTCTGCCATTTCTTAATGTGCCAATTTGTGACAAAATTAATTAATTAATTTCTATGACAAATTGGAACTCTTATGACAAATTGACACAAGCTGTTAAAGACAAATTGACACGAAGTGTTATGTATCACACATTCCATCTAGAAACTCGCGAGTTAACGAACACCTTCCCAAACAATTTGCTAGATAAAATCCACGCAAACCATGTTGGCAAGTGCGTTTCCTTCGCGGATCGGATTTCCATCCACCAATCAGCCTCAGGTGCGTGGCGGCTGCGTGAGAAGCGAGGAATATTTAATTTGTAGGACCCCTTCGCTTAGAAACTTGGCAGCATGTTAATATGGGATTAAAAAAATTCATCATTTTAACCTATGGTCACTATTATTTTTTGCTCTCTATATTAAATTATCTTTGTCAATAAAGTCACTTTTCTACGGTCACTTATCTATATAAAGTCATTTTTGTATGATCTCTTTGTCAATAAAGTCACTTTTCTACGGTCACTTATCTATATAAAGTCATTTTTGTATGATCACTCTAGGTAATGTTGAAATCGTAAAATCTCCAAAATATACCAAACTTTTCCATTTTCTCTCATACGCTCTTCATTTCTCTCTTCTCCCCCCTCTGTTTGAAATTCACCATATGAGAACAAAAATGCACAAAGAACACAGACGCAAGAGTTTATGTGGTTCGGCCAAATGCCTAAGTCCATAGAGAGAAGAAGAAATTATATTGATGAGATCCGAGCCACAAAGTCATAGATAAACTAGGGTAACATATTTTTATATAATAGAAAAACTCTTGCAAGCCACGAAACCTACCTAGGTCAATCTAGGATTCCAAAACTAGAGTCCGAAAAAATAGAAAATGACTCCGCAATGCAACTCGGTGGGCGCCGGGTCCCCGGATTGGCCCTCAGACCTGGAGGCATTAGCCCACAACTACTTCTTTCATTTTCCTTCACTTTCTCTACATTCCCAACAATATCCACATTGGCAAAAAATGATCTCGTGGAAAAACCATGAAGCTCCACCCGAACTTCAACAAACTCCACTTTGACGAAATATTATCCTTAAGAGAAACATGAGATCCTGCAAAAATAAACCGAATCCACCGACTCCAGCTTGAACCATAGACCCTTCCATGATCAACCACATCAATAAGATAATTTACACTTCTCTCCACCTTTTTTCAATCACTTGGAGTTGCTTAGTGTATTCTCTCCAATCTCTATTGAATCCCAACATGCAAGTTCACATGCTAAAGTAACCTTGTGACCAATAGAAGTTCCTCTATTGTCCAAGTCATCCCCATGCTCCTCAACCCCGAACTTCTTCTTCGTTTGACCTTTTCACCTCTATTTTTACCTGCTGTAGTATACAATAGGAAAACTTTGTTCTACCAAGTAGAACGCTTGACATGTCATGACTCTACCCTTTAGCCTTGAGTGAGATACCTGATTCACCCGTGGTGTTACCAACGGTTTCACATTTTTAATGCCAAACCTATACAACACCTTTGACATGCACATGTCTTTAGACAACCATAGAGGGGTCTTGCTAACCTTGTCTTCGTGAATCCCCACTGCACGCGAACCATTCATGTCAAGCCCTTGCTCCTTCATACGATCTAATCGCATATGCCAAGAGCTTTTTCCCTCTCCATCAGAACCTATTGATGTGACTCTACCTAAAACTGTGCCCCTTACTAACCTGTAGGTATTTCTTGCATCATTTTCACCCTTCGTCACCACCATAGCATCCTTCTCCATCTCAATTAGTCCGCCTACAATCTTATAGATGTACCCACTATAATCCAATGCTTCAAATGAGATCAAATTCCTCTCAACACCATCCCATATCTTGATTCAGATACCACCTATCCCAATAATTCTACAATTAGAACTACCACCCATAGTTACCATACCTAAATTAATAAACTTGTAGGTGTTGAACCGCCCTCTCTTGAACGTCATGTAGAAATAGTTAGTACTATCCAAAATTTAAAAATAACTAGGATGCTTAGGACCTGATAAGATAGAAAGACAGTCACCATCGAACCCGTCCTAATATGAAGTCATATTCATGGATGCCGATCTTTTTCTCTCGTCGTCCCAAGTTCTTCTTGAATAATCTTTCTTCATGTGTCCCTTTTCTGTGCACTCGAAGCAATTTGCTTTAAACCTACTTGACCCCAGTTTGGATCCTCTTCCATTTTTTTCTTCTCTACGACCATGGATACCCTTCGTAACCAGCCTTTCTCCTCATTAATTATTGGCGTTCTTCCTTTAATGAAATCCTAGCAGAGCACTAATAATATCCTCCAACACCAATGATTCTTTGCCCCAAGTTAGAGTTGTAACCAAACTTTCGTAGGAACTTGGTAAGGAATTTAGCAGCAACAATGCCTTGTCTTCATCCTCGAACTTCATATCAACCCTTATCAAATCACTCTCTTCTTGATTGAAACCATTGATATATTGGCTCAAATCTGAGTCGTCCATTATCTTAGGCCCGTACAACCTTTGCTTAAGATAAAACTTGTTCGACAGAGACTTTAACATATATCTATGCTATAATTTCTTCCAAACCCTAGCTGGTGAATCCTCATCCATGACATGATACAACATGTTATCTGCCAAGCACAAGCGAATCATCGCCACCATCTTGGCCTCGATCTCTTTTACTCCTTCGTATTCTCAGGCTTCTTCTTCGAGAGCGAATGGACCATCCCTTGTTGTGCCACCAGATCTTTGACACGCTTTTGCCATAACCCAAATTTTGATGAGCCATCAATTTTTACCAAGCAAAATTTTGCGTCTTGATGCACCATCCTCTCACCAAGATCTGATACTAGTTATTAGAAATTCACCACAAGAGAACAAGGATGTACAAAGAATAAGGATACAAGAGTTTACATGGTTCGGCCTAATGTATGCATCCACTGAGAGAATGAGAATTTTTATTGGTGAGATCCGAGCCACAAAGCCATACATAAACTAGGGTATCATGTCTTTATACAATAGATAAAACTTTGCAAGCCATAAAACCCTTCTAGGTAAATCTAAGAGTCTAAAACAAGAGTCCAAAAAAATAGAAAATGACTCTACAGTGCAATCCAGTGGGCACCGGGTCTCTAGCAGGCGCCGGGTTCTACAGTGCCAGCCCACTGCTGCTTCTTTCCTTTTCCCTCACTTTCTCGACATTCCCAATACCCTCTCCCTCTCTCCTTTCTTTCACTCTCCAGCAAGGAGTCAAAGACCTCATTGATGTCGCGTCATCACTGCCATACTACCTACCACATCAGATATCTAAATTTGTATAACAAATTCTAATTTTAGGTTTCAGATATTGTATATTTTTCTCACAGTTAGATATCAGCATTCAGGTCTCGTCTACCAGTAGAGCAACCCCGAGTTACTTTATTAAAGGAGCTCAGGAGAATGAGCACAACTTCGTAGGGGAATTGGGTCATGTATCATTTGTGTGTTCTGATTTGATCAGGTTGAAGTATGCATCAACACGAGGCATGAATGGTGGCGTAGCAGCGTGACGTCAACATGGTCGATAGCTCCTTACGTAAGGGAGAGAGGAAAATTAGAGAAAAGAGGGGGAAAAAGGCGAGACGAAAGAAAGGAAGGAAAAAAAGTGACAAAAAAGAAAAAAGTTTTGGATGCTTTGAAAATTTTACAATTTCGAAATTAATCGAAGTGATCGTATAAAGATAACTTAATATAGATGGGTGACCATAAAGTGACAAAAATTAAATTAGTAACTAGGGACTAAATTTTATAAAAGATTAGTCAACATAGGTTTTTTTACCCTGTTAATATGATATCTTTTTAAATCCTTTGTATGCAGAGTTGAGCTGACCTTTTTTAGTGTAGCTTTCCTATAATCTCTTTTAAGTCAAGTAAAATATAAATCCTAGATCATTTTAATTGAATTAAATTTTCTTACTACTTAAAATGCGTTGTTGTTAATATGCTATTTGATTTTGTACTGATTAGAAAAGTATAATTATTACATTTTATTTCAAATTGGGATACTTATATTTGTAAAGGAACAATTTTAATTGGACAATTTTCTTGTCATAAGTTTACAGATGGTTATTAATATCGATTCAATCCCTCGAAAAATATCGGTTCAAATGACAAATGGTTTACAGGCATGAAAAATATAAATTTGCAAAATCATTAAATTAAAAGCTACAAAAATCACTATATTAAAATAACTTACGTTTAACTCGCTTGATACCTTGAATACATTTTAAAACATTTTTTAGCAACTGTCATTTGTTGTTCTCCCCGAATAAATGGGAGCCTATACTTGCATAACTTTGCGAGCCTTCCGAGATTATATACAATTTTTTTAGAAATAAATTATTACACCGGCCGAAAAGTGAACTCTTTTGTCAATTTATGTTTAGACTTGTATCGTTGGCCATGTTCCCTTTGGCTTAATAAACATATAACACCAAAAAAAATATATAACACATTCTATCTTGAAACTGGTGAGTTAAACGAACACTTTCAAAAATAAAAAAAAGTATCCACACCAATTCGATGGAGCTCTCCCGGATGCTTAAATTTCCCCTGCTCTTACATTTTCAGACGCAAGATGTCGCCGGATGGTTGCCTCTCCCGGCCGGTGTTTACCTCAGATGAAGCCTTCCCGGATTACATTTTCCGATCGGAAAAGTAGCTTAAGGCCGTTGGCAAATGGAACTCATTTGCTCAAGGCAGTCCAGATTCAGGTATGCACTATCTATAGTCTGCATCTTTTTTTTTTGCAAGGTTCATGTTAACGTTGAGATTACTGCTTCGCTTTTGCAAGCATTGTGATCTTGTGTACAACTACGAAACCCATCTACCAATAGTTTTAAAGTTTTGGGTTTGTAACAAAAATATTAACATGATATTATAAATTTGTAAAATTTAACGAGGTTCTTTTGAACAGACGCGTAGAGATTATTGCATTATTAATTATAAGTATTGTGAATTTTATGTAGATTTTTGTTGTGACCAGTTTTTGAACCATGATCACTCCCACCCCGGCCTTATTTTATATTGTTAGAACAAGTGCACTTTGATATTGTGAATTTATTTTTAAGTGTAAACAAGTTAGCTAACTATACCCTTACAGTTTTGAGTTGAATTGAAATAAAGACAAAGTGCTATTTGACCTTTCTCTCAAAATAAATTCTACCGCTTAAAAAAAGACAAAGTATTATTGACTTTATGTCTAAAATAAATTTATGAGATTTCGATTTTTTTACTTGTATAATTTCTTTGTAAACCGAAAGGCATTTGTATGAAATTATCTCAATTGTGCTCCAAACCAAGGTTTTTACTTTTTTTTAAACAAAGGTTTTTTACTTTTTTTTGTTGAAACAAAAAAAAATTGGTTGAAAACAATGGTTTTTACTTTTTTTTTACTTGACTCGATTGAAATGTGTTCGGGCTAGCATGAGACACAAGTACAACATGAAGCAGCCTGAGGCCTTTTGCCTTGTATACAGCATCGACACAATTTTTGTAAGTTATCTTCCTAAAATTGAAAATGTAGTCCTAATGGACAACTAGTTTGTTCAAGAGTTGTATATCAAAAGGAGCAACGCTAAAACTTTAAGTCACACTGTTTCGGGGAAAAGGCACACACTACATAGATTATTATAAATTATTTGAATAGAGAGTAACTATCATGACAAAACCAATGTTTTAAAAAACGAACAAGTGACCAAGATTTTTTTTATTGCTTGTTCTGATCGGTTGGACAACAGGCCTAATTGAATATTTTTTAATAAAAGTATATATTTTTGATTAAGTAAATTATTTTATCCAAAGAAAAAAATATTATTAATTATATTTAATATTAAAACGTCAAAATTTTAAATATACTCTAAATTTACTGCAAACTTTATCAAATAATAAATTTAATCCTAATTCAATAATAAAATTTTATCAAAATCTTAATTTAATCAATTTTAATATCAAAATATATTTTCACAAAAAAAAATTTTGGACAACATTATTGATCGATCCAACTAAATAAACAGGTTCATCTGACTGGTTAAATTATCGGTCAAAAATATTAACCATCGATCCAACCATCACTTGGGTGTTTGTGAAAGAAAAAATAGCACAATATTAGTCCTGGTGACGATTGGACCATAGTTTTTAAAACATCCGACAAAACTAGCTCACTATCTCTTTTATGAGACTAGCTTATTTGTATCCGTAGTATTTTTTGATTTATATTTAAAGTCAAATTTTGACTCCCTCTCTCTTCTCTATTTTAGCAGCTGCTTATTGGCAAGAAGATTGGTTGAGAACCCACAAACATTCCAACCACTAAATTGGTCTATGTGTATAAAGATACTTGCTACTCTTACGAGTTTAGTGTGTACGTATTTCTTCGCAAGCGGCGTCAGTCAGATTTCAGACATCTAAACAGACAAGTATTAAATCTCAATTTATCTTATTGTAAAAATTAAATATAAATTTTAATATTTTTCAAGAACATTTTTTTTAAACTTTGCAAGATTAATAAACCAGATTTATCCTTAAGTTCGGGAGAATTGTCGGTTGAATCTGCTTGCGCAATTGTTACGAGTTTCGTGGCAGTAAGTTTGATTGCAGCAGGAGCACTAAGTTGAAAGTCTTTCCTTGTGTCTATATTTTTCTTACTGTAGGTGGGAGGAGCGTATTCTATTCCCCCATTTCGTACCAAGGCATCCGCCATGGGAGCACCCATTCCAATTTCTTTGGTACGTAGACTTTCCAATTTAATCCTAGTTAAACCCGATTTGGAACCGAGATTTTTTAGCACTAGTCACTGTATGTTGGATTAATCTAATGCAATTGCAAACTATTGAATTAATTATTGAGCAGATGAAAGGATTTGTTGGTTTCTTCGCTATATTTTCTGGAGCAGTAGCTGTCCTTGGACTCCCGTTTCAAATGAGGTTCCTCCTTTATAAGGTTTTTAATTTTTAATTAGATAATTCATTAATATTGTTATTTTAAATTATTTCATATGAAATTTTATGCTCTAAGCAAATTACGAGCGCCATACATGAGAAATTCCTATTCAAATCAATGACTGAAAACCCTAGAGAATACCTATATTTGAGTCACCATTAGCATTCTAGTAGATAATAAGCTAGATGCATTTTCCATTTTCATTTTTTTTTGAATATTTTGTTTAATAGCACAAGCATTATCCTTGCAGCTTGCCAATGGTATACATGTCAATATTCACAACATTATTTGGTCTCAGCAATGGTATATTGAAAGATATTTCTGACATAGAAGGAGATAGACAGTAAGTCTTAGACATTAGATGTATATTCTCTTATTTTCTATCCCCATTACCTACCAATCTAAAAAGTCATGTGTAGTTCATGAATAATAAACACTAAAGGTAGATAAAAAAGAAAATCGTTGAATCTAGAACATGTGAAATTGGTAAGAAACGAACACCAACATTGAAGACAGTTTGTAGTGAGGTAATCGATTGTAACTCATGTATTATTGTATGGGAGGAGTCACCACTCATTAGGAAGTAGGAAGGGCCAACGCTTATGAACACTGTAATTATTCATTAATATATAAACTTTACTTATAAAAAAATATTGAAGAGAGTTTTAGCCCAGAGATTGAATGTTTCTATAAGTAGAGAACCACACTTATAAGAAAACTTACACACTTGCAATTAGTGATGTGAAAATCTCAATACGTCATCTCGAACAAAATTTATTAGACTTAAATTTATACAAGATTTGACATTGTCAACATGCTATGACATGGTGGTCGTGTGCAATGACAACAATAAGATATGATTCTCGTATGCATATTTGGTTCTCATACCATGTTAAAATCTTCACATCCAACCTATAACTTGGAGTAATGAGTATGATATCTTACTTATAAAAAATGTAGATTTTTCACACTTATAAATAAGTTTATCACATTCGCAATTAATTCACCACACTCCCAACTGTAGTAATCTCAACAAAATTTTCTATTCTTTAACCATCATAATTTTGTTCAAAAATTATTTAATCATTACTGTCGCACGGCCTATTTACTTGGTGATTAAACTAACGACTAAATACTTCATGCAGAAATAATAACCCAACATTGGCTACAATTATTGGGGCCAGAAAAACTCTAATAATAGGTACCGGAATCCATATCATAAATCATTTCGGTTGTGCCTTGGCTGCGATCATTAGACCAGAGGTAACACATATCAACTTCAATTCGCTCCTCCTTATTTATAACAAGCTCGTTTTACATAAGTGTGAATCTATATAGTCTTAAACTCGTAGAGAAGCCCTTGATCATCATACTTGATCTCCCCTGCTCTTCCCCTCTGCGATTGTAATCCTTCTATCCCTTCTCCTTATTTAGTCTTAAAGTTTATTATTATTACACTAAAGTTTGTTTATATTAATAAAGTTTATATTTATATAATCCTGTTCCGCCGCACCCTCTGGTAGAGCTTTTGAGAAGTGCCTCCATTTGGGCTTTCCAGGGTTAAATTTTCTTGGTGCTTCGCAAACAAAAGTATCTATCAAGGTAGAACTCCTGATTGTGCATCTTTATTGACTTCATTGTTCATCGACTTACTATTTATAGGAATAGTGAGTTACTGTAGCAAAGTGCATCCATTGTAGAACCGCCTTCATGGATGGCTAAGGTTGCATCTGCATATTTTGAGAGAGTGGTTAGACCATGCATGGTAGCAGGCAGTAAGTCCCGGAGTGTGGCAGTTAGACCATTGGCTTTGTGCTGGTAATTCTCTCATCACTTGCATCTGCATCTAATGTCAACTATGGACCCGTTTTCTTGCAATAATGCATCATGCACCTCATCTGCTCATGAATTGTCCAAAGATTCTCTTCAAAGTCATAGCAAAAAAGGTTTCAATTTTATTCATATCGGTCTAGTCCAGGTTGGTATTATACCCCTGACTATTGTCGGTCTTGACGCATCTATCCTTGCTATCTTAAGGGATGCAAGACATCTCCGTTTTAAAGACTCACTTATGAGCTCCGTCGAGTCCAGTCTCGCCGGTGGCCCTTTATCTTTTGATTGTCATCCCAATCTCACTTTATCCTTAAAAGATCCTAACATTCTTCATGCTCTAACTCTCCAATTGAAAACTTTTAATTACGCCCTCATGCATGGTAGCGTAAATATTTCCTTGAGTTTTAAAGTCCATTATAAAGCCATGATTTCTGCGTTTGCAACAAAGCATCGTTTTCAATCCACCAAAGGCCAAACCATTTTCACATGCGCCAACACCGTCATGCCTAAAGCCATCCAATGGAAGGATGTTACCCTTCCTGACGAATGGATCTTAGAGGACATGGATCACTCTGAGACCAAACCTATTGAACCTCAACATAGTAATAATGTTTCACGCATTAATCGCTATTCTGGTGGTACTGTTGGTATCACTTTCAATCGTCCCTCTAGCTCGAGATCTGCAGGAAACCCCTCCCTTTCTCGTAGTGAAAGTATGACCTCATCAATCCAAAATCTTGGCAGTGTATCACAGTTAGGAGCTTTCCATCTCCCACCTGTCACACACCTCCCTAATAAGCCCAGATTTTCAACTTCCGATCTTCCTAACCCTACTTAACAACATGTCAACTATCGTTTCCAAATTCCCCACCCCATTTATACCCAAAATAAAGCCTCTGAAACCGAAGAATCCCCTCCTTCTTCCCCAACGCCTTCTCAAATCACTGAGAACCAACAAATTCATAATGAACTCAATGTTCTGGAAATTCCTTTCCACATTGATAAGGATTTCCTCCGATCTGACTTCAATGCTCACCACAACAAAGCCAAAGTTAAATAGTTTTTCAGGAACTTCTGTAAACTTGAACGCGATCAGACTGAAACCTCTTATTATGAGTTTCTTGAGAAATATCGAACCCAGATCTTATTTTTTGGCTGGTTCGAACAATTTCTCATGCCTACTTGTATCCAAGAGATGATTGACTCTTATAATTCCTTTACCAAAATGACCAATCCCATCACTCGTTCTAAAAGCCATCAAAGTCATTGGGAAATCACCAATGGTGATACCATATCCTCCCCCCATCCTCCCTTGAGACAAATCAATCTGAATATCGCCAACAACCCTATTGAAGCTGCACCTTATAAAACTGCTACTCATGACGTCTTACAGAACTCTCGACGTATCATTGCTCAGAATAACTTCTGTAACACCCATCTTAGTACTATTGGAAAACAACTTGAGCGCATTGAAAACCATCTACCTTTACCTTCATCATCTCTGCCCTCCTCATCAATTCCTGTATCCAATATCCAACAACCTATTTTTAAACCATTTAAAGTTTCCCAGTCGAGTATCCGTCAGATCCAAGAAAATCAAGATTTGGCTGATATTCTCCGACGCCAAATCTCCAGCATCATGGTCTCTCCTACCTCCCCTCTTATAGCTGCAAATACACCCTCTCAATCTTCCAATGCTATTCACACTCTTGCCAAAGAATCTGATTCTGAGTCAACCCAATCGCTTTCCTCCCCCCGACCATTTCTAAACCACATTCATGAGCCCCAACGATTCTTTTCTTCAACACCTGTCCCTGGCCCAGATATGGCTCTTGAGCAAAAGCCAAGCATCCTTAACCAGGCCAAATTCAATGCCAATTCCATTTATGAATGGAATATTGACGTTATGACCGAATATAACATTTTGTCTCTATTACAACAAATGACAATGGCTGCCAATGCCTACAAAATCCAAATGTCTATCACTGACAAATCCATTGCTAAAATCCTTATTTCTGGATTTTCAGGCCAACTCAAAGGATGGTGGGATTTCTATCTCACTGACACCCAACGGAATGAAATCCTTAATAGCCTTCAGCATGACGAATCCAATGATTTGGTCCTAACACCCGAAGGCCAACCCATTCCCGATGCCGTCTCTTCCCTAAACTTTGCCATATCACTTCACTTTATTGGTGATCCATCTCACCTCAAAGACAAAAATGCTGAACTCATCTCCAACCTCAAATGTCACAAACTCTGCGACTTCCAACATTACAAAAATACCTTCCTAACGCGAGTTATGCTACGTGAGGATTCCAACCAGCCTTTTTGGAAGAAAAAGCTTATCGATGGTCTACCTTTTATGCTAGGCGAAAAGGTTAGACGATTTCTCAAAACCACCCACGGCTCCCCTATCAACTATGTAGCCCTTACTTATGGAGAACTCATCAGTATTACACAACAACAGGGACTTCAGATCTGCCAAGATCTAAGGCTCCAAAAGAATATTGAAAGGAGGGATTTTCACCCCTCTTGCAATAATGAGTAAGTACGGGATTGTCGTCCCACAAGGACTAAGCTAGGCCGCAAATTCAACTTTACCACTAGTTTAGGACAAAAAAAAATAGAGATGTCAATTCCAAATACGAATTGGTTACTACAACGACTAAATAACGAGAAGATTTACACAATTAAGGGAAGAGTGGGCTTGGTGCCAATGACAACTAAATAACCAAGTGGCATGTGGGGTTTATTAAGTTCGTGTTATGGTCCGGATGTTCCTTAAGCAACTAATCAACGCTCCCGCGACCGATTAGTCTAAATCGATAGTTAATTAGGCTTAGTTGAACCAACCGTACTCCCGCGACTAATTAGCCAACAAATCCAACTAACTACCGATTATGACCATCACCCTTTGGACAACTAACCACCTAAAGAGATCCCTCTTCAATAGGCAACTAGTTAACTAGTTAAATGGTCCGTTAATCCTAACCCCTCCCGGTAATTAGTATTAACTTAGTTCATAATCAAGGCGATCAAGCAAGATTAAGCAATAAACTGATTAACTAGTTCATAAACCTTAACATATTAACCCCACAAAACCATAGGCTAGGTAGATGCCATCAAGGCACCTAACCCACAAATGAACTACTCACTCATATTCAACAAACAACACAAATCATCCATTGAACAAAGTGAATGAAACATGAACAAAAAGATAGAGTTTAGGAAAAGCTCAACGATTCTTCAAGAACTTCCTCCTAGCTCTTTCTTCAAGCTCCTTCTTCAAGCTCTCCCTTCACTTCCTCTCCTAGCTTCTTCTTGGCCACGTTTTTCTCTTCTTCTCCTCTTCAATGGTGAGCCACATTTTTTTGGTCCAAGGGAGAGAGGGAGCCACGGATTTCTGGTTCTTGGGAGGAAGGAGAGAATGATGGTGGTAGATAGTCGAGAATAAGTGTGTGGGAAAGTGGAAGTAGTGGGAGACAAATTGGCTCAAAATATGGGAGTGGAGCACTAATGTCTAAAGTTCTCCACTAAGGGAATCAAAGGAAGGCACTTATACTAGATTTTGGCTAAAGGAGTGCCAGCCGCAAAATTCACTATTCATGCCCAAAAATGGGCCCAAAACAAATCCTAAGATTTGGCCCACTCGTCAGATTTGTTGGCAGATTCAAAGGTTAACTTTAGACGCGATTTTCCTCCTACTTGGACTCCGAATTTGAAGAAGTCCATGAAGACAAAGTTGTAGCTCCCGATGTCTTCTTTCCAACGCCACCTTGCTGGCTTCCATTGTACTTCGGATGAGAAATTTATTGGCATTGAGTTGCAACAGGTCAGTTTTGCTCCACGCTTTCTTGGGTCTCATAAAACGCCAATCGTCCCGGCTGATCCGATCGCCTATGACGCATCCCTCGGCACAAGAACGTCCACCATTACCGTAACAAGACTCCTATCAAGAAAGAATCACAATAAAAATCACAAGACTATACTAAAACGTTCAAAGTACGATATATACAAGTACAATGATAAATAACACACAACAACACTAGAAACAAAGGAAAATCAACACTAAAACATACATAGATGATAGAGTGTTTTCACACTCATCACACCCCCACACTTGAATCATTGCTTGTCCTCAAGCAATACTCATACAATCACAATCACATAAGAAAGAAAACATGATAATGACAAGACTAGGCATGATAAATTCACAATTTAACTCCCCTCAAAATCTCAAACTTGCATCAAAAGACCACCCCACAACCTAGCTAGTACATCAACCCAAACACAAAGAGTAAGAACCGGTAGACACCTCACCACTCGATGGTTTAACCAAGTGTTATCGCTATGTAAACGAAACTAGAAAGTTAACCACTCAGAGATTCAGAAATTTTTAGCTCACGATTTGTAAGTAGCCAACTTCCTATTTCAAAGGATTAGCCCCCGTCATTCACTAACGCCACACAACCAAGACCATATCAAGTAATAGTAGGATACCTCGATCATCCGAACTCATGTAGGCACCTCATGAATAAATGAAGACGGTTGTCTCCTCCTTCGGCTCAAAGTTCCTCACAAGGTCACTCATCAACCCTCTAGTCTAATCTACATAGTGAGACCACTAGTTTAAACAACCGAGGGTGAGGTTTCTACAAGTTCTTAGGCCTTGTGCTCGAGTTCATTTCTTAACTAGGTGTGTGGTATGCCTCTAACACAAGTTAAAGAATTTTGAAAGGGTCAAATTTTGAAAAATTCATGCCAAATCATTGCCTAATCAAAACAAACTAGATCTAACACATAAAGGATTCCTAAGTGGAACCACACCCCCACACTTGAAGAACACCTTATCCTCAAGGTGTAGGGAGCACATATACATCTAAACAATTGAACTATACTAACAAATGCAATAAAAACCAAGCAAGAACATCAAACAAACAAGGAGAACAAGACATCACAAAGACATATAGCAAACTTGAAAACATCACGAAGACAAGAAAATAACTAAGGAAAAACAAGGTGCTAGGAAACTCCCCTTAGTCTTGAAGTGGAGAGGGTGGTGGTGGCGGGATGTTGTATCCGGATCGCTCCACCATTTGCTGAATGTAGTAGCCTTGATGTCGAAGTTCCCGCTCCATTCGTTTGGTTCGGGCATTCATGGTGTGCATTACGTCAAGGACCTCGCTCCATCGGTCAGGTGCAGATCTGAGCACACGAGGCTGCTCTACATCTTCACCTCCTTCATTTTGATCTTCCTCTTGTTCGTTGGTACCTCCCTCCACAGACGTTGGCCTTTCATCTTGGTGTAGCTTCCAACATTTTCTCTCCGCTGGGTGGAGGAAATGAGAGTACTTGTCCAACACCTCTGCTCGCCGCATATTATCCATGGAATAGAATGGTATTGTGGACTGCAATGGCTCCAAGGATTGTTCATAAATCCTGCCAAAGAACAAAGCCAAAGTAGTAATAATGTGCCCAAGAGGCAACTTCTTTGGGTTTTTTCTCGAGTTTTCCCAAAAAATATAAAAAATGTATGAAATTGAGTTGAACTTTAATTGCATCTTCACACAGTATAAGATAAATAATTCACGTTGTTGAATCTTATTATCCTCCAATTTGCCAAAAAGTGAAGTGCAAATAAACTTGTGAAGCAAGAGAAGAGGGCCATCTTCAATCAAACCATTAGGAGAATTTCGGGCATTAAATTTCGGGAATCCGGTAAGAGATTCCCAAAATGTATCCACAATAAACGTCTCGTCTTTAGAAAGACCCCCCTTTTTGATATCACATGCATTTGACATAATATCTTCATCAACCACAAACTCGTAATCACCGAGGCGGCATTTGAATCGTGTTTTGTCCAAAAACTCCAATGTAGTGTAAAATTCAAGCACCAAGTTTGCAATTCCAGGCATAGGAGTAAACATAAATTCCATCCAACCAAGGTGCCTGGCAAACTCTTTCATCTTCTTCATTAGTGACATCTTAATCAAGAAATTAGGGTCAAAATAATGACCGTGTGGGCATGGAAGAGTAGAAAGGGCTTGGAACTTTTCACCTTCTTGTGGTGAAGCGATGAAGAAGGGGGCGTTGTACCGTTTGCGGTTGTCTTTGATACCACGCGCCTTTATGTCCGCCAGAGGTGCATGTTGAGCATCGACCACAAGTGTTGTCACTTGCTTGCCCTTATTCGCCTTGGTTGCCTTGGGTGCCATGGAATTAAGCAAATCTGGGTTTTGGGCGAGTTTTGAAACTTGGGGTTTTGGTAGTGGGTAATGGGATTGATGAAGTATTTGAGGTTTTGTGAGGGAGGAGATGGAAATGGGATGGGTAATTGGTGTAGAGAATGAAGGATATGGTTGAGTAGGAGGATTGGGAGATTTGGGATCGTTGGGTTCTAAAGGGGAGACTTGGGGAAATGAGTTTGGAGGAGAGTATGGAGACTTAGGGGCGTTAGCTCTGGTTTGGTCCTGGTTTTGTGAGCCACGACCATGGTTTGATGGGACACGACCGTGTCGGTGTGCTTTTAAAATAGATGGGACATACAGAGAGTTGGCCACGACCGTGGCATGTTTTGCCTTGGCTGAGCCACGACCGTGGCCTCCGCGTTTTTCCTCTATGCTGACTTACAGAGAATTGGCCACGACCGTGGCATGTTTTGCCTTGGCTGAGCCACGACCGTGGCCTCCGCATTTTTCCTCTCGCCAATGTCCAGGTCGATCACAGTTTGCTATGGCGGGGGCTACGCCCCCATGTGTCTTGTCGATCATCCATCCGTCCAAATCGCCTTCAACAATGCGAGAGATCCCATAAGCATGAACTAACACTATAAAAAGAAAACACACATAAAGACTATGACATATATAAGGACAATACAAAAAAAATATGCTAAGTTATAGTCGTTAGCTTGACTTTACTCCCCTTTTTCATTCATTAGACGGTGGAGTCACGGATTGCACTTCCGCTTGTCGTTCAATGTTGCCACCAAGATAAATCTTGCACCTTTGGCCATTCACCTTGAAGACTCCTCCATCACTTCTTTCTAATTCAAGGGCTCCGAATGGAAAAATCCTCACAACTTTGAACAGGCCACTCCATTTTGACTTGAGCTTTCCCGGAAAAAGTCTCAATCGGGAGTTGTGGAGTAGCACTTCATCACCCTCCTTGAACTCTTTCTTCACGATGTGGGCATCATGTGATCTTTTCGTCTTCTCTTTGTAAAGCCTAGAGCTCTCAAACGCCATGTCGCGGATTTCGTCCAGCTCTTCAAGTTGCAACACCCTTCGCTCACCGGCTTTCTTGTAATCATAATTTAGGGTCTTGATGGCCCAAAATGCTCGGTGCTCTAGCTCTACCAGGAGGTGGCACGCCTTGCCATAAACAAGTTTGTACGGGGACATCCCGATAGGCGTTTTAAATGCCATTCGGTATGCCCATAAGGCATCGTCAAGCTTGTTTGCCTAATCCTTTCTTGCTCCTCCAACTGTCTTTTCAAGGATCTTCTTCAATTCCCGGTTAGAGAGTTCCACTTGCCCACTTGTTTGGGGGTGGTAAGGTGTAGCAACCTTGTGATTGACCCCATACCTCTTCAATAAAATCTCAAATGGTCGGTTGCAAAAGTGTGAACCACCATCGCTTATGATAGCCCTTGGCACTCCTAATCTTGAAAAGAGCTTTTTGATAAAGCGAATGACCACCTTAGCATCATTGGTCGGTGATGCCCAAGCTTCCACCCACTTAGATACGTAGTCCACTCCTACCAAGATATACTTGTTGCCATTAGAGGTTGGGAAAGGTCCCATGAAGTCCAACCCCCAAATATCGAAGAGCTCCACTTCCAAAATTCCAGATAGCGGCATCTCATTCCTCCTTGAGATATTTCCAGTCCTTTGACATCGATCGCACTGAGCAACAAAAGAGCGAGCATCCTTAAAAATATTGGGCCAATAAAACCTGCATTCAAAGACTCGTGATGCGGTCCTTGTTGCTCCATAGTGACCTGAATATGGAGTACTATGACATTGCTCCAGAACATCCTTAACTTCATCATCCGCAATGCACCGTTGAAGCAATCCATCACTACACCTCTTAAAAAGGTAAGGCTCATCCCAAACATAGAGTTGAGAATCCCTTAAGAATTTCTTGCGTTGGGGATAGCTCAAATCCATAGGAATAATGCCCCCATCTAGGAAGTTGGCAAAATCAGCATACCAAGGTGCTTCCACATTATTCAAGCTCATCAACTCCTCATCCGGAAACTCTTCTTTGATCTTTCCATGAGTCTCCATTCCATCACTTCTCTCTAGCCGAGAGAGATGGTCAGCGACAACATTTTTTGACCCCTTCTTATCCTTGATGGACAAGTCAAATTCTTGGAGCAATAAAATCCACCGGATAAGTCGCGGCTTGGCATCTTCTTTGGAGAATAGGTACCTCAAAGCCGCATGATTGTGTAGATTATCACCTTCAACCCAAGTAAATATGGTCGGAACTTGTCACATGCATACACGACCGCAAGCAACTCCTTCAAGGTGGTGGTGTAATTTAGTTGGGCACCCGCCAACACTCTACTTGGATAGTAGATGACATGAAGCTTCCCCTCCTTCTTTTGACCAAGCACACATCCCAATGCAATGTCGCTCGCATCGCACATCATCTCAAATGGTAGTGTCCAATCCGGAGAAGAGATAACCGGAGCTGTGACAAGAGCTTTCTTCAAGGTATCAAATGCCTGAAGGCATGGCTCATCAAAATCGAAGGGCACATCCTTCATAAGCAAATTAGTGAGCGGCTTTGCAATGAGAGAAAAATCCTTGATAAATCTTCGGTAGAAACCGGCATGGCCAAGAAAAGCTCTTACTCCTTTAACTGAAGTCGGTGCTTCCATCTTCTCAATTGCTTCCGTCTTGGCTCTGTCCACCTCAATGCCAGCTCGGGAGATCTTATGCCCAAGAACTATCCTTTCATCTACCATGAAATGACATTTCTCCCAATTGAGAACGAGGTTCTTCTCTTCACATCTTTCCAAGACCTTGTCCAAATTGGCCAAGTAGCTATCAAAGGAGTCTCCAAATACCGAGAAATCATCCATGAAGATCTCCATAATTTTCTCATTCATTCCCCAAAAGATGGCCTCCTTGCATCGTTGGAATGTTGCAGGAGCACAACTCAACCCAAAAGGCATTCGTCGATAGGCAAAAATACCAAAAGGACAAGTGAAAGAGGTCTTCTCTTGATCTCTTGGGTATATTGCAATTTGGTTATAGCCCGAGTACCCATCCAAAAAGCAATAGTGAGAATACCCAGAAATTCTCTCCAACATTTGATCAATGAATGGTAGAGGAAAATGATCCTTACGTGTGGCATCATTCAACTTTCGGTAGTCCACGCATACCCTCCATCCAGTCACAGTTCTTCTGGAAATGAGCTCACCCTCATCATTGATCACAACAGTCATTCCTCCTTTCTTTGGAACACAATGGATCGGGCTTACCCACTCACTATCCGAGATGGGATAAATGATGCCAGCTTCGAGGAGCTTGATCACCTCCTTCTTTACAACTTCTTTCATGTTGGGATTCAATCTTCTTTGCCTGTCCACCCTCGGCTTGGCTCCCTCCTCCATATGGATATGATGCATAACAATGTCGGGACTTATCCCCTTGATATCGGATATTTGCCCAGCCATGGCCTTAATCCGTTTGTTGATGATTTCAAGCACCCTCTTCTCTTGTTCCTTAGAGAGCTTGTTGGAGATGATAATGGGAAGTCTTCCTTCATCCTTTAAGAATGCATATCGCAAATGGGAGGGTAACTCTTTCAACTCCAAGCTTAGAGCCTTGGTGATAGAAGGTGGAGTACGATACTTCAAATCAAGCTCCAAATTCTCATGGAGACTTTTTGTATCAGCTTCTCCCTCGAACTCTTCCAAGTCATCCTCTTCTTGTTCTCCATTAATTTCTTCCTCCATTCCATCTTCAATTATTGATGTGCTCTCCTTGCCAAACTCGAGGACACATTCCTTCATGACATCAACTTTCATGCACACGCCTTCATCAAGAGGGTGGTGCATTGCGTTGGACATCTTGAACTCTACCTTCTCCTCCCCTATTCGGAGGACCAATCTTCCATCATGCACATCCACCAAGGCACGTGCCGTATTGAGAAACGGCCGGCCAAGGATTAATGGACAACTCTTGTCTTCATCAAAATCCAGCACCACAAAGTCCACGGGGAAGATAAACTTATCAACCTTTAACAAGACATCCTCCACGACCCCAAATGGCTTCTTTATGGTTTGGTCCGCCAATTGGAGACGCATAGAAGTGGCTTTCACCTCACACAAGCCAAGTTTCCTAAGAATAGACAAAGGCATCAAGTTAATGCTAGCGCCTAAATCACATAGGCACTTAGGAAACTCAACATCACCAACGAAACAAGGAATAGTGAAACTCCCCGGGTCTTTTAACTTTGTCGGGAGATCCTTTGAGATGAGAGAGCTACACCTCGCCGTGAGGGCCACCATCTCTCCATCTTCCCACTTCCTCTTCTTTGTGATGAGTTCCTTCAAAAATTTGGAGTAGTGCGGAACTTGATCCAACATCTCTAGAAATGAGACGCTAATCTGGACATTTTTCATTTTCTCCATAAAGCCAAGAAATTTGTCATCCATCACGTTTTTCTTTTTGATTCTCTGAGGAAATGGTAGAGGAGGGATCTTTGGTGGTGGTGGCACATACTCCTCTTCTTCCTCAATCTCAGCAAAAGGACTTTTCTCTTTTTCCACCTCTACTTCTTTCTCCTCCTCATTGGCTTCCATAGGATCGTCATTGTTCTTCCGGGTTGCCTCTTGAGAAGCTATTTCCTTACCACTCCTCAAAGAAATTGCATTCACATTTCCTCAAGGATTTGTTTCTGTGGAGCTTGGCAGGGAGCCGGAAGCTCTATGGAAACTCGCCTTTGCAATTTCTCCAAGTTGTGTCTCCATATTATGCATCGCGGTAGCTTGTCCCTTGAGAATTTGCTCCAAGTTGTTCTGTCATGCACCTTGTTGTTGTATGGCTGCCAAAATTTGGCTTTGTTGGCTAACCACACCTCCAACTTGGTGCATAAACTTATCCATCTTCTCAAACTTCTCCTCCATAGCGCCCATTCGATCTGTCAAGAATGCCCGTGGTTGGAAACCCGGAGGGGGCCCTTGAGGTTGATATCGAAGAGGAGGTCCTTTATCAGGGACCATCGCCATATTTTCACCACTATTCCCTCCCTTCCAAGAGAAGTTTGGGTGATTTCTCCACCCCGGATTGTAGGTAGAGGAATATGGGTTGTTTCCCATCCTATTTGCTCCTTGACCTTGGCCTTGTCCTTGGCCACCAACAAAATTTACTTGCTCCATAGAAGAGCCCAACATGGCACACTCATTCATCTCATGGCCAAAATTGCCACAAACTTCACAATTTGTTTGCGCAGCCGCCACATTGCTTTTGTTCAAGCTTAGTTCTTTCACTTGCCTTGCTAATAAAGCCAATGGAGCTTGAATTGAGGAGGCAATGTCAACATCAATCACTTCTACTTGCTCCTTTCTCGGTATGTGGTAGGTATCATCCCTCTCTCTTCTCAAAAAGGATCCATTAGAGACAGCATCAACCGTCCCCCTTGTAGAGGGTCCAAGTCCAAAGTAGAAAGTTTGGAGTAAAGAATCCTCTGGTATATTGTGGTGTGGACAACTCCTTTGTAATCCCTTGAATCTCTCCCAAGCTTCACTCAACGACTCATTCTCGAATTGTTGGAAGTTGTTAATCTCCTTCACGAGTATATTGGTCTTGGAGAAGGGAAAATACTTGTCAAGGAAGGCATTAGCTAGCTCTTCCCATGTCGTAATTGTTGTCCCAACCAGATTCTTATACCATATCTTTGCTTTGTCCTTCAAGGTAAATGGGAACAACCTAAGCTTCACAGCATCGTTGGTAACTCCATTGTGCTTGAAGGTGTCAGCTATCTCCAGAAAATTAGCAATATGGTCGTTGGGATCTTCATTCAGTAATCCATAGAATTGGACCAAAACTTGGAGCATGTGAATCACCCCTGGCTTGATCTCGAAGGTGTTAGCTTGAATAGCAGGCCTAGGAACTCCAGACATTGCCCTTTTCAAGGTGGGCCTAGCATAGTCCATGAGAGACCTTCGAGGAACTCCAACTCCTTCCGCATCGCCTTGTGGAGCTCCTTGTGGAGCTTCTTGCTCATGAGGTTGTTGATTCATCCTTGCTTGTGTTCTTCTCTCTTGTCGCAATACCCTTTCTAAGTATCCAATGTCAACGTCTACTCTGATCGGAATGTTGTTCGTTGAGCGAGTTGAGCGCATGCGACAAATCAGTACCTTGTAAGACAAACAATAAAGGCACTAAGTAACCAAGTAACCAGGTAAACAAAAAATAAATATCCCAATCCAAGTTCGTAAGCCAAATTAAGCGTTTAGTACTTAATCCCCGGCAACGGCGCCAATTGAAAGGAGGGATTTTCACCCCTCTTGCAATAATGAGTAAGTACGGGATTGTCGTCCCACAAGGACTAAGCTAGGCTGCAAATTCGACTTTACTACTAGTTTAGGACTAAAAGAAATGGAGGTGTCAATTCCAAATACGAATTGGTTACTACAACGACTAAATAACGAGAAGATTTACACAATTAAGGGAAGAGTGGGCTTGGTGCCAATGACAACTAAATAACCAAATGGCATGTGGGATTTATTAAGTTCGTGTTATGGTCCGGATATTCCTTAAGCAACTAATCAAAGCTCCCGCGACCGATTAGTCTAAATCGATAGTTAATTAGGCTTAGTTGAACCAACCGTGCTCCCGTGACTAATTAACCAACTAATCTAACTAACTACCGATTATGACCATCACCCTTTGGACAACTAACCACCTAAAGAGATCCCTCTTCAATAGGCAACTAGTTAACTAGTTAAATAGTCCGTTAATCCTAACCCCTCCCAGCGATTAGCATTAATTTAGTTCATAATCAAGGCGATCAAGCAAGATTAAGCAATAAACTCATTAACTAGTTCATAAACCTTAACATATTAACCCCACAAAACCATAGGCTAGGTAGATACCATCAAGGCACCTAACCCACAAATGAACTACTCACTCATATTCAACAAACAACACAAATCATCCATTGAACAAAGTGAATGAAACATGAACAAAAAGATAGAGTTTAGGAAAAGCTCAATGATTCTTCAAGAACTTCCTCCTAGCTCTTTCTTCAAGCTCCTTCTTCAAGCTCTCCCTTCACTTTCTCTCCTAGCTTCTTCTTGGCCACGTTTTTCTCTTCTTCTCCTCTTCAATGGTGAGCCACATTTTTTTGGTCCAAGGGAGAGAGGGAGCCACGGATTTCTGGTTCTTGGGAGGAAGGAGAGAATGATGGTGGTAGATAGTCGAGAATAAGTGTGTGGGAAAGTGGAAGTAGTGGGAGACAAATTGGCTCAAAATATGGGAGTGGAGCACTAATGTCTAAAGTTCTCCACTAAGGGAATCAAAGGAAGGCACTTATACTAGTTTTTGGCTAAAGGAGTGCCAGCCGCGAAATTCACTATTCATGCCCAAAAAGTGGCCCAAAACAAATCCTAAGATTTGGCCCACTCGTCAGATTTGTTGGCAGATTCAAAGGTTAACTTTAGATGCAATTTTCCTCCTATTTGGACTCCAAATTTGAAGAAGTCCATGAAGATAAAGTTGTAGCTCCAGATGTCTTCTTTCCAACGCCACCTTGTTTGCTTCCATTGGACTTCGGATGAGAAAGTTATCGGTATTTGAGTCGCAAGGGGTCAGTTTTGTTCCACGCTTTCTTGGGTCTCATAAAACGCCAATCGTCCCGGCTGATCCGATCGCCTATGACGCATCCCTCAGCACACGAACGTCCACCATTATCAAGAAAGAATCACAATAAAAAGCACAAGACTATACTAAAACATACATAGATGATAGAGTGTTTTCACACTCATCAAATATCAAAAAAGAATTACGATAGACTAAGCAAGAACTTGGTTCTTTCTGCAATCAATTTGATATTTCTAAAACACCTCAAAGCTCCAAAGATTGCCATTGCCCTTCCTCCTCAAAGACTTCTAACCATAAACACAAATCCCAACGTTTCCATCGTTCTTCAAAAGACAAGTCCAACCCTAAACACGATAAACACTCTTCCAAGCGTTATCCTAAACAAACATCCTTCAAACAAGGTGACGAATGCTTCAAAGACACCGTCTGTCACAAATGTGGCAAAAAAGGCCACATTCAACGCTATTGCCGTCTCAACAAAAAACTTCATACCTTGAATCTTGCCCCTGACCTTATTTCTCAAATATCTGCCTTAATGATCAACGACTCCGACTCCGATTCGGACTCTATCACTGAAGAATCCGAACAATTTGACGAACTCATCCATTCCTCCTCTGAATCTGATTCAGAAAAATTGCTCAATGTTTTGACAAACGATCAAGAATTCTTACTTGTTATGGCCAATGATGTTGAAGACCCCGCGAAACGAAAAACCTATCTTTCCAAACTGCTCAAATCCATTGACGACTCACCTTCCTCCTCTATGGCTACTCCCTACAATCTTACCAAAATCCTTCATACAAAGCAGAGTCAAAAGACTTCTCTCCCAACTATCCCTATTTTACAAGCTGAAATCAATCTTATCAAAACTGAGCTTAAAGACTTACGCCGCCAACAACAAGAAACACACACGATCATCCAAAATCTCATATTGACCAAATCTACAGTCGGTGATTCTAATGATTCTGACAATGATCCTACCATTGAGCCAAATAAATTTTTGCATGTTCTTAAACATGTCACTTCACGCAAATACCTTATTACCATTACTATAATTTTTTTTTGATGATTTTCAACTTGAGACCATTGCTCTATTTGATACTGGTGCTGACCTTAATTGCATTAAAGATGGTCTTGTACCCAAACAATTTTTAGACCCTACTAAAGAAAAACTTTCTGCTGCTAACAATTCCAGAATATTTATCACCCAAAAAACTGATGCTTTTATTAGTAATAACAACACACTTATCAAAACTACATTTTTGTTCGTCTCCAATATGAATCATACTGTCATTATTGGAACACCGTTTATCAACCTTATTACTCCTTACAAAGTTAATCACGAAGGCATCTCTTTCAAAATCAAGACTCCAATTTCAAAAAAATTGATTTTTTCATTTTTACAAAAACCCACCACACGCAAACTAAATCTACTTCATTCCTTAATTTCTTCCAAAGAACATGATTTACATGACACCAAAAATATCGTTTATTTTCAACGTATTTCTCAACAATTGCTTATCCTACTATACAGCGCCAAATCGTTATCCTTGGTGCTCAATTAAAATTGCGATCTTAATGTTGTGTAGGCTTTAAATGTAGCATCGCGGTACCTGTACATATTCTCTCAGCCTTGTTCTTGCTTTTCCAGGTGACAATCTTGAACTTCTTACTCGAGTCCCAACTAAGAATTTATAAAAACAATTAACTCAAAACCGAATGAAGATCGATGTTTATGGAATAAGAGATTCGATTTATTTAAAGAAAATGTGGTTTAAATCTAATATACTAAAAGATGGTTGCTCTATAAATTTCGAATTGTAGTTAGATTGGCAAATAATCTAGTCTGCAGAACTTTGTATACACTTTTCTCCTTGTCTACGTACTTCTCTTGGTAAACCATTGTGTATTCAAAATCTCACATGCGTTAACTGTTACTTTCTCTTGCTCTCAGGTTCGAAAGATGCATCAGCTAAATTATGATTCGGTAATACTTATATCATTTGATATATAAGTTAATTTGATGATTCTCATTTCTTTTTCTCTTTCCTTCCTCTTTCTATTCTATCTCTCTCCTTTTTTTCTATAAGAAGCCATAAGCCCAATGATCATATAAATGTAACTTAATATAAAAAAATTTGTAACAATTAGTGACCACGTGCCTCTTTTACTTTTTATCTCCCAACGTTCAATTTAGATAGGTTAAACCGAAACAACCGAGAAAGGGCCAATTTCGAGAAATTAAAAATTAGAAAGAGTTCGCCCAACATGACGGGCTTCGAATAAACAAAAAATAATAAGTGAAAAAATGGAATGATGAGACATAACTTTGCTCCCAGACAAGAGTATCATCTAGGCAGAATCAGAAATTTTAGTGATTGGCACTTTTTTATAATTCTAGCAATTGATTTTGATTTCTCCTAATTTTTATGCAGGCAATTTCAATTTTTTGTGGATGTGTTTATATAAAATATAATCTGACTATTAAAATATCTTTGCTTTGTAGGCTCAAAGTCGTAAGCTCTATTCTTCTCTGTGGCTTGTCTACGTTGTGCAGTGTATTCTGCTTCGTTTCATCTAGAAAATACTCGGCATGGGAGAGAGTTATATTTATACCTCATGTTGGCTTTATTTTCTTAGCATGTATTCATTTATAAATATGTATCGAAAATTTTGTATTTTTGAGTGATATTTCAAAAAATGGTTGCAAATATTTTGCGTTGTTTGTCTGTACGTATAAAAAGCTTGCTACGATAAATAATTTTGAAATCATATTTTAATATGAGTTGTTAACTTTATTTGGTCATAAAACACTTTTTATGGAAAACGCATTTTTAGCTACCACTCTCTGTCCATTTTTTATCAGTCAAAGCCTCTTTTTTCGTCAAGTGCAGTCAAAGCCTTTGACTCTTCCCAAACTGTACAAATTTCAGGGAGGCATACTATTTTTCGAAGATAATGATATCGATTCACATGGAATTTATATATATTCTATAATGAACTATCATATCCTATATTATATAAATAAAGTACCAAATGAGTAGATATATAGAAATTCAGATATGCCGAATTACTTATTTCAGACAAATTTTACAATGGTTTTTCTATGAATATGATTTCGTATATCTAATAAAAAATTTAGAGTCTACAAAATTATTTTCTCTCTTAAAATTTTGTCAATCCTAAATTTTATTGAAAAATTGTTCAAATATCACTGACCATGATAAAGTTACTCTTTACGCTCTTTTACATCCACGTCTATTTTTAAAAAAATACAAAACTGTATCGTATATTGTCAAATACTAGCATGATTAAAAATGTATTTTAAACGAATATTTAAAAAAGTAATCATCTCCTCCTGGTAAACGCCGGATGCATTAGAATCAGTTAATTCGATACAAATATTATAAAATAAATTATTTCGATACAATCGGTGGCGAAACATCATCTACCACAAAAAGTCACAATTACCAAAAGCAAAAAGTTATCACCAAGAAAATAATTTAATACATAAAGCCCATGAAAAATGTGGACGGCTTAGTTTCAGGATTTTTTTTGTCAAATAGGTAAAAAAAAACCTTAGATATTTTTTGAAATAGGTAGAAAAAAATTAAGTACTAAAAAAAATAACAAAGGTGCCCCATTACTCGGGCATCTCCCTCTGATCGCTAGCCACGTAGAAAAAAATCTTTTCCCAAAATTTTGGGTCAGATTTGATAGAACATTTTCATAAAATATTTAATAGTGATGCATTTGAAAGATTCGAATCTAATACTTGTTACTTAAGTTTGGAAAAAGTGAATTTTAGTATTTTGTGTTATTGCAAAAATCGTGTTAGATTCTTGTGATATAAAATTTATCAAACGGGTCTAATGATGTACTACTTTGTATGTAAGTGCATACAATGGTGTACCACTATATGTACATATTTTACATACAATATGCACATATAGTGGTGTACTACTAATTAAAAAAATATACATATTGTACAACAATATGTCTCATGGTGTATAATTGTATAACACAATAATACCATAATTTTATAATTAGAAATATAATCAAAATTAATTATATACTTAATTATAGAGAAGTCTCATAATTTCAGAAGACATTTTCTTATTGAAAAAAGACGCTAATTAATAAAAATAAGATACATCTTCTTGATTATAGAGAATTTTTTATTGAATAAAGACGTCATTAAAAAAAATAATCATGGGCAAATTACCTTCAGGTCCCTAGTATTTTGACACCCTACTTCTCGGTTTCCTAGGTTTCCCGAAATTATCTTGCAGTCCTCCGTGTTTAATTTTGTTATACTATCTGGTCTGTGTTGCCCAAATATGTCATTTTCTCCAACGAATCCCAAAAAAATAAAAATGTCTTCCCACTTTAAAAAAAAAATCTCTCTTTCGTTCGCACTTCATCTTCTTTCTTCCACCTTCAATCAAAACTCAAAATCTAAATCTAATCTTTTTTAATTAGAATCAAAACTAATTACATACATAAATTTGAGCCTCAAAACCCAATCGAAAGAATCGAAACCAAGAACTTGAGGAAACAATCAAAATCCAGGAGCTTGGAGGAAACAATTGAAATCCAAATACTGTAAGCAATCGTGACATTCAAGTTCTCCTTAATAGCAACACCAAGAATTTGGAGTAAACAATCGAAACCCAAATATAAAAACTTGATTAAATATAAATTCAATCGATACAATCGTCAATTCAGATCACATGGCGGGTTAGTGGTGTTAATTTGAGACCCTCTGCCGTCGCTTTCGTCGTCGTGGCTGCCATTCCCGCTTCTTCGCCCTTAAACCCGCCACCGCTGGAGACCTTTACCATCAGAACTTCTCTTGCTTCCTGAGACTCTGACCTCGACCCAGTCGAGTCGATGCCGAGGCACGAAGTGAGTTTTATTAGGGTTATTCAAGTTTTTATTTTTTAATTAGTTTTTATTCTTATTAAGGTTTGAGTTTTATTTCCGTTCAAGGTTGGAGGAAGAAGATGAAGTGGGAAGAAGAAGAAGGTGAAATGAGAAAGAGATAGAAATTTTTTATCTTTTAAATAAGAGTGGCATTTTAGTCTTTTCAAGTGGGGGTTCGCCGGAGAAAATGACATATTCCGGCGATAGAGACCCAAGAGTATAATAAAACCAAACACAAGAAACTACAATATCATTTATGAAAATTTAGTGACCCGAAAAGTGTAGTGTCAAAATATCAAGAACCTAAAAATAATTTACCTAATAATCAATGTCTTGCTTTATTGAGACATTAATGACGTGCACGCTCCCAAAATACTCATGTATACTCCCACGTGTGACCTCATCTATCTGATAAAAAATACGCTTGTCCCTCTTCATATCAACGGCCATAATGTATTCCAAATAGTTATCCTCACTTGGTTAAGCAGCACCCAATCCAATCTCATCCCTACTAATTGACCTGAAATAATTTATTTTTGATATTATTGTATCGAAATAAATGTTTCTGATGCAAGATGCATTAGCCGAGGATTATTGCGTAGTGCTTGCTAAGTATTCGTTAAAAATACATTTTTTGGTGGAAAGTTAAAAATACGTTTCAACCAAGGAGTAATTGTAGTCAATGGTTGTCAAATCAAAGTATTTATTAGCTCTTAAAATAAGAAAAAAGTAAATTAGAGGTGTTTAATTCTAGGTGAATATGACATGGTGGTTACATATATAAGTGGAGAATTGTATTTTTGGTACGCTTGGTGTAATTTTTTTTGGAGTAATATAAATTTTATTTTTTTAAAAAAAGAAAAAAGTGAGGTCCAAAATCTAGAGGTGGTCATAATTTTGACCAACCTAATCCACTAATTTCTTTTAATTAAGCGAACTAACTAAGATCCCATGGCGCGAGGAATATGCAAGATTTTCAAATACGACCTGGAGAGCGACCCGATCTTGCCTCCGGGTCGTGTTTCAATTGGTTTGACCGATTGGACTGCCGGTCAGACCATTTTTTTAATATATATTAAAATATATTTTTATTGATATTTTAATTACCTCTATCCCACGACCCCAACTTTTCTTTTCTTTTTTGTCCTATTATAACTTTGAAATCCTAAAAAAAATCTGACCAAACATTATTTTTCTCTTTTTATTACGGTTTGGACAATTTTTTTGGGTCAAAATATGACCAATCCTCATTTTTTTGGTCAAAATAGCTCATCAACTCTTATTTTTTAGTTCAACCTTACGAACCGGAAAAAATTGAGTAAAAAATTTGGTCAAACTACCCGGTCTGACATTTTTTGGGCGATTGGAAAGTTGGTAATTTTCTGGCCAAACCCGGTACACTCTACACATCGAATCACAGTCTGACTGTCAAGTCACCGGTCGGACCGCGTATTTAATAACCTTGGGAAAATGTGTATCTGACCGTTATGGCATCTACTAGACACGTATAATTACACATTTTGTCCTGTTTTCTTAGAAAAGCGGAAGGTACAAATGTTGGATTTCTCTCTCTTATGTTTCTGTTTCTAATATTATAATTTTTTTAAGAAATAAATAGACCATCATATATATATATATATATATATATATATATATATATATATATATATATTTTGAATCCTCACATGGGGAAGTGTTGATACAACAAGGTTCTATCGAAAACATCCTCTTCTTGTATGAATTTGAGGCATATATTTGGACATATGCGATACTACTTTTATTTTTGAAACGGTAAAATTTTATTTAGAGATAATAGACAACACTACATCTTGGCTTTGAATTTTAGTCGAAAGCACGGACTAGTAATCCCATTCAGCAAAAGTTCTAAAGAAGGTGTGAATTTTTACTCAAAACTCGTCTCCTATTGTTGAAAAATTTCTCGATTTTTGTGAAGGCGAATCCGTCAAAATATTCAAGATAAATCAACTGAACATTATCTACCGTAAAATCTCACTTAACTAATAAACAATAATTTATTAACAATTTCTACCTTGGCGACAAACCATCCCGTAAAAGAACCACGAAGCTCCACCCGAACTTCAACAAATTTCACCTTGATGAGATATCGCTCCTTGAAGAAACACAGAGTCTTGGGAAACAAAACAGACCCCACCGACTCTACTTTGAATCATAGATACTCCATCATCAATAAGACTATCTACACTTTTCTCTACTTTTGTTCAATCATTTGGAGACATTCCCCAAACTCAAGCAACTCGCGAGATTGCTTAGTGTATTCTCTCCAACCTCCATCAAATTCGAACTTATTAGTTCACTTGCTGAAGTAGCTTTGTGACCAATAGACACTCCTCTATTTTTTTGGTCACACTTGTACTCCACAACCTTGAACTGTTTTTCTTTTGGACCTTGTTCCTTTTTCCTTGAACCAATGTTACAAGCCATAACATACATTGGGTAGCCTTTTGTTCTACCTAGTAGAACCCTTGACATGTTACAAACTTCACCGCTCATCCTTGAATGAGATAAAACATGATTCGCCCCATGTGTTACCAACAGTTTCGTATTCCAAATGCCAAACTTACATAACACCTTTGCTTTGAGCGCCTTTAGACAATTACAGCAGGACCTTGCTAACCTTGTCTCTTCGAATTCTATTATAAGAACCCTCTTACCTGTACTCAAACCATTCATGCCAAGATCTTGCTCCCTCATATGTTCTAACCTTATATAACTTGAGTCTTTCTCCACTCCATGAAACCCATTGATGTGACTCCACCTACAACAGTAACCACCACTAACCTGTAAGTGTTCTCTTTCATCCTTCATCCCTACCATCACATCATTCTCTACCTTCATTAGCCTACCTTTATAACTATACCTGTTATAATCTAAGATCTCTAATGAAAAGAGATTATAAGGATGCATTGGACTTGATGAGACAGAAAGTCAGTCCCCATCCAACCCGTCCGAATATGTGGTCATACTTATGGACATCGTTGTCTTAATTTCCAGTTCGTCCTGGATAGTCCCCTTCTTGTGCCTTTATCCGCACTTGAAGCAACTTACATTGAACTTCTTTTGACTCTGACCTGGATCCTCTTCCACAACCCAGCCGGTGGCTCTCTATCCATGATGAGATACATCACATTCTCTTCCAAGCACAAACAAATGGTCGCCACTGTTCTGGCTTCCAACTCTTTTCACTTTTGGTCTTCCATCTTCTCATACTTCTTCCCCGAGAGTACGTAGACCATCCCTTATTGTATCAGCAGATCTTTGACACGACTTTGCAATAACCCAAAATTTGATGATCCATCAAACTTCACCAAGAGGAACTTTGCGCTTTGATCTGCCATCCTCTCACCAAGCTTTGATAACAGTGGTTAGAAATTCACCACAAGAGAATAAGAATGCACAAAGAATATGGCACAAGAGATTACGTAGTTTGGCCTAATGCTTACATCCACGGAGAGAAGAAAAACTTTTATTGATGTGATCCGAGCCACAAAGCCATACATAAACTAGGTTAACATGCCTTATATATTAGACAAATTCTTGCACACCACGAAATCTAACTAGGCCTTCCTAGGAGTCCAAAATAGTATCCGAGTCTAAATAGAAAATCTTGCCGCAGCATCACCTAGCAGTCGCCAATTCCCTAAAGCATGCACATTTTATAGCTGTCCATAGGCGGTCGCCAATTCCCTCATTCTCGCCACAACTCCCAACAGCTACTGTACTTGTTCTTTGGTCATTCAAATGACTATATCTTTCGTGTTTAAAGTAGTTTCCGGCATCTCTCTTCCTTTGTATTCCCCCGTTCGTGCACAGTGATCAAAAGTCACTGTTTAACCATTGTACTTGAAAATGATTCAAATAGAATCATATACATTTGAAAACCGCACAATTAATTATTTAAGTATAATTTATTGAATTGCATTAATCCGCGTGTTCCCACCTTTTTTTTTCTTGTCAATGGTCAACTATCACGAGCTCAACACTCCAATTATCCGGCCAATTAGAACCCACCACATTAACTAATAATGGGAACCCAATCTAACAATAAACTAAAATAAAACTGCAACAAAATCAATATAAAATCTGAAAGGGGCTTAATAATTTTTTTATTTTTTTAGAAGAGTGACGTGAAGCCTGTATTAATTAAGCGGGTTACATTACGAGAAAACAAAATACATAAAGAGACAATAAGGACACGTAATAGAAAACAGAAATCAGTCGAAAGACAACAAAGTGGCATGAGCGGAGGCGAAGGTCGGCCGAAAAGTTACGAGAGCGAACGACCTAAATGGATAACTGTCACAACAAATGCCGACTAACAAACACAAAGTTACATCATAGACGCAACCTCGTGAAATCGAACATTTGAATGCATATGGGATGACGCAAATGAGAGCCAGGGTCAAACGAGTCCAACCGAGATAAATTTATCCACCTGTATCAACACCAAAAGTACCGACATCTATATGAATCTCAGATCAGATCTAATCTGATTTAGACAAAAACAAAAAATATCAAAATAAGACAAAACGGCGAAATGCAACCGGTGAAGCCAGCGACAACATAAGAAAACACATAAAGATAAAGCAACCAGAAACACATAAGACAAACCGGAAAAATAAAACACCTAAGAAAGCAGTTAACCGGCGAAGAGCATAGCCAACACCAACAAGAATTCATCGCCGGAAACAGAGACGTCAATTAATTCCAAGAAACCTCGGATGAGTAATTTTATGGCAATTTGTATCTATCAAGTTGCAATGTTTAGAGAATTGATCTTTTTTAGAAATAAAGTTTATTGATAATATTTACAACCTATGTTCTGTCAAATTATTTTCACCAAAAAAAAGTAGTATAAAATTCTCTCTTTTTAGTTCCGATAGTTGACCTCGTTAAAATTTTATCGCAATAAAACACATCGATAGACAAAATCTCCATCTTGACAGTAAAATCGCTAGAATTAAGGTTTAGACAATTGATCTTTCAATAAACTCGTATAATCCCATTACTTTATAACAGTAGAGCTGGATTATCAACAGGCTGTTAGTACAAATCAAATATTCCACACTTCTCTCGCTATCGTCACCCGAATAGCAAACATGGCCCTAGACTTCACAATAACCCAAAAGAGATTGTTGGGAAATAACCCACTTTCCCGTGGACCCAAACAACGCAACGAACAAGACCGGAGCAAGATCTACGAACACAACGAGGAGATCGACCACAACTACGAATAAAGAAAACCCACAGTCAAACAAGAACAACAGATTTGGTAACCCGGTTCGATCTTGACCGATCTACGTCCGGGGGCGTACCAAGCCAGGAGATTTCACTATATCAAGCTCGATCTACACTTTGGAGCTACGCAGGCTCAACAATGGTAGTTTCTCTCTCCTCTTCTCTCTCTCTCTCTCTCTCTCTCTCTCTAGAAACGTCTCTCTGTCTCTGCCAGGAAGAAAAAGACTATACAGAGACAGAGAAGCGGGTATTTATAGTGCCAACAAACCTAGGAACCAAAACACACACGCAGGGGCATTTTTGTCCATGTTTTGGCAAAATTCAGGAGCTGAAACGGGCTGCCTTCAATCTTCATTTCGTCGTCAGGAGCTGAAACGGGCTGCCATAACGAGTGCACTAGTGTTACGCCTCTCGAGCTCGATCAAACATCGTCGCTCGCCTCAGGCTCCATACCCAACAGAGATCACTATTCACCCTACGATCACGTGCAAATCAAGAAACCGTAAAACCAGGGAACATACTCTAGAGAGAGAGGAAATCCTAAAGATAGAGAACCGTAGGATGGTTTTGTTTGCTTGTTTGTTTGTTTAAAATAAATATTTTTATGAATAAGTATAGGATTATTTTCTTTTTATGTCAATAAAAATTGAATAAAATTAGAGAAATAATCTTTTATAATTGGAGTTCTACGTGTAATCCTTTTAGTGAGATTGATCTTCGATTTATTGATTCAGAATTAGTCCAGATCAAGGCCACCGGGACTCATGTTCTTTTTTTTTTACAATCTTTAGGTTATGGTGCAATTTCTCTGAGATTCAGTCAACATGTTAAGCGTTCTTGGTCCTAAATCTCGGCACCTTTTGTATCATGTCCTATTTTCTACAATCTTGGATTTATAAAAAATTACCTATAAAAGCGAATGCATTCGCAACACGTTATCCTGTCAAAATGAAAGATCCAAGTTTCCCTTAATCCGAAGCTGTTGCTCTTATTCATTTGCCTAATGACTCAAGTTTAGACGACCCTCTAGAAAAAATGTATCGGTGGTCTTGGGCCATCTTTATTAATTAATATATGGATTAATTGCACTAAAATACTGTATGTCATTCAAAAATAATAAATGAAGACTTGCATGAAATAACTCTAAAACTATTCTATTTAGCCAACCCTTAACTACCGAGGACTCACCACTCCAATTATCCGTCAAATTGATACCCCCACACTAACTAATAATGGGAATCCAATCTAACAATAAACTAAAATAAAACTGACAATAAAATCAATACAAAATCTGACAAGGGTCTACTTAATTTGTTTTCTTGGGAGGTTTGGATATTTAAACAATCTACTCCGGACACCTTATACGAGTAATTTTATGATAATTTCTTCCGTACCAACACGTAAGATTTATCATAAAATTGTCGCTCCTAAAATTCGAAGGTAAAATATTCCACACTTCTCTCGCTATCGCCCCCACCTGAGCGTGATTTTGGGGGATATTGAAATCCGATAGAGACGGAAATTGACTAGCCACCATTTTGCGTGGGCTTTAAGGCATTAGCTTATTTTCTTGGTGATGACTTTTTGTGTTAGATGTTTCCCCACTAATCGTATCCAAATAATTCATTTTTTTATAATAATTGTTTCGAAATAATTTAGTCTGATGAAAGCCGCTTGTCCTGCCGCGGATGATTACTGATTGTTAAATATTCGTTCAAAATACATTTTTTGTAAGCTAGTCTGTGATAATGTCTGGTACTTTGTAGTTTCAAAAATTTACTAATTAGTGTCTACTCAACTTGGAAAAAAGCACTCCTGCACTACAACATACTGCAGCAGTTTCTGCAGCAACCATGACTATTGTAGCTGCAGAATCAATATCATCTTCAATCAAATGCAGCAACCTTGACTTCGATGGTTACGAGGTTGTAGGACACGAGCTTCTCGACGAAAACTAATGTATTATGGATGGAGCAAATTATGGCAGGAAATTAATTCATCCATCAGAAGCCACTGCATTACACATGATTGATTAAAGCAGAGGTACAAAGAACAGAAGACCTCAAAAATGTGGACAGAAAGATAACTTTTCCTAGTGATACACTAACCGGCAAATCTTTACCTGACAGATGATGAGCGGACATCACCAACTTTAACCAAAAGTTTAGCGCAAAAGATCTAGAGTTCGGAGCATTCAATTGTAATAAGCTACCGAGTTTAGAATCAATTTTCTAACTCAATGTCTGCCTCAATAGTAGCTGAAAAGTCTTGACGAACCATCTACAATGAAGAAGAGGGTCCATCTCGATGTCTATCAAATTGTCATAGACTCTTCTTGTTACGTATTCGTCTTCCCCAAGAAATAACTTTTGCTTCCAAGGTTTTCTTGCTTATATGTAGCATGCCTTTTTTTCTTTGACATTGTCAGGAATTTTCCGTTTCAGAATTTTTTATAAGTAGATTGTATTTATCAAGAAAAAATCTGTCAAAATCGAAAGTAACTATACTTACTATTTGTTACACTTATTAGTGCTCGTAAGCACATGTCTAAAAAATAAAACTGTGCTAATACATCCAGGTGGTTATTGTTTTGCGTAAGCATTTAAAACCTATTTCTTGGAGGTTTCATTGGTTCATGTTCCGCGATCACAATGAACTTTCTTACAAGGTGGAGCAAGTATCCACAATTAGGAACTTAGAGAATCAAAAGCACCTTCCCAGGCGAAAAAGAGAGGACCACATTTAAGCATTACACACACTTTTCGCTCTTCTCCAAAACCATCACACTTAGGGGACACTTAGGAGACCACGGTTCGAAATTGAACAAATTTGAATTATAAAAATTATGATTCATATTGATTTCATCCAAAGATAAATTCGATTACGAATTCAGATACGTATGAGCTAATTCGAATCTGAATTGAATTGATTCATTCAATTCATGGTCACCTCTTTACCATTCTTTTAGGTTTATAATTTTTTAAAGATTGAGCTAGGAGATTTTTATTATGAGAACAAAATAAAAAGAAACATCATGAGAAATAAAGTTGGAAAATTTATCGAATTTTGATTTGTGACGAATTCAAATTTGATTAGAATCGGATTCGGTTACCCCTACTTCACACTGCAGGAAAAATTTTAATGTGGTCTTGATTGTCTTCCTCGCTTACCCCTACCTGCAGAGTGAACTAGTAATTTGCTTGAGATAGCGGCGAAACACTTGATTGTCTTCCTCGCTTATGCTTTCGTCTTCGTAGTCAACGCTGCTGACATCGTCCTCATCGATATCGTAGCGGCCTAGCCGCAGCTGTTGTGTCGCTGTCGCTGATGTCCTCGTCGCTGGGCGCGTCCTTGTTATCGACAATTTCAGCCACAGGAGCCATGATCGATCGAGAGAGTTCTAAACGAAACCCTAAAGTTGGGACAAAGGGGAAAACTAATTTGAGCCGAACAAACGTAGTTTTACTTGAATAGTTATATTCTTTTTCTACGGATTATTACAGATTCCTGCTTTTACTTTTTATTATTTACAGATTAGTCCTTGAAAACTTTATTTCTTTTTTTTCGTAATCCACATTTAGAATTTTAGATTATAAAAGGGTACTATGGCGTCCCCGTCGGTTCTGGCAGTGTTAAGGCGGAGAGAGAGTAAGAAGAGAGAATTGTAAAAAAATTCTAGATTTTTTGAATTAGTTTTTTCCTCTGAATTTTTAATAATTATTTAATGACATGGGCTATTTATTTATGCATCTTTTTTAGAAATTTACAGAAATAAACAGGCCCTACCATTAAGTAATTTCTGATTACTAATATTTCTTTATGGTTGTTTTATTTTTACAATAATTTAATGTTATGGGAATTTAGGTATCTTTCATTTTGTATTTCATTTTCTATCTTTTAATTGTTCCATAGTGTTTCTTTCAATCTGTAGGTATTTTAACAATTTCAAATTATTAGAATTAGAATTTTTTTTATTTGATATGAAATATTCAAAAATTATAATGTCAAGTCTATTTATCAAATCAAGTTAAACTGATGATTTCTCATATTTCCGATGATATGAAGAACAACACATAGAGGATGTTGTATTCAAAAATTGTGTAGAGGCATTAGTTGATCTAATTTGAAAGACATAAGGTGATAAATGACTCATTCTTATGAAGTACTTCTTTTTTAGTAATAAGTATGAGATTTATTATCCTTTTATGCAATAAAAACTAATTAAATACGGTGAGCACCAAACCGTTACAAGCCACCACACCGCAAAATCGTGACACCGAAAAAATAAAACCACAAAGTTGAAACGGTGTCGCCGTGCGGTGTCACACCGCACCGCACAAGTCAGGACAAGTTCAGTATGCATTCACACCGCACCACGACAGCGCAACACCAATTATATAATAGGCTTTTCCATTTACTATAGTGACCCTTTGTTGTTATTGTCAACATCAGTTGATGTAGTGCATTTCTAATTTCTTGGCCTTTCAGCTTGTAAGGTCGACCCGGCCTTTGTTTTTGCTGCTGTTTGTTTTTTTTGAATGAACACAATGACTTTACTTTCACCTTCAAAAAGAATCAACGGAATCATGGACCATCTTTATTGAATATCTGTTTCGGAAATATTCCTCTATCAATTGAACCTAAAAAATTAGGATCTTCATCAATTAGTAGTATGTACGTTTTCCTTCCGGCAAACCTTCATCAGTCACTTCTATTGCATCTTGGAGGGCGGATAATTTGACAACAAATGTGATGTAATATCATTTTTTGTAACTACACTTTCACACCGCACCAAACTCACTCCTACAATTAAGTTCTAAATAAATTAGCAACATACTAAAATTTCAAATATCTACGTCTTGATGGTTAAATTTTTTTTTCTTAATTCACAAGTTATAAAAAAAGTGAATTCTAAATTCAACTAGTTATAACCGTGCGAAAAAGGACCGTTATTGATCCTACTTTACTAGTGAAAGAACTATGTATATTTATAGTTTCGAAATTGTTAGTTAAATACAAAGATTTAAAGAAGGTGAACTACATCTACAGATGTTAACAAAAGATCAAAAAATTGATGAGTAACAAAATTCTTATCGAGGGTTCAAATTCCTCCGGCTCTTGCCCAAAACAAAACAAAAAAGGAAGGCACCCTCAAGAAACATAAAAGGGACGCCTTCCTAGATGCTTCACTACAAATTAGTCAATTCAGAATGAAGCATCTAATGCACTAATGCATCAAAATCGTCGTCGGGTCAGAGGAAGTGGTCTGAGGAGCTGAAGCAATAATTGAATGCTTGCTTATACGCAACTTCGTAGTGACTTCAGTGTATGCTTCCACTTTCCATGCACAGATGAACCATATTCTCTCGCATGTTGTTATCCAAAAATATTAACTTCCTTTTCTTAGAGCTTTCACATTCTATACAAGGCGCTTGCTTTCATTATGTTTAGACTAGAACCCGAGGAGATAGCCGTGAATGATTCCTCTGAGTCAAAGTCATCCAAAATTAGGGCAGTCAAGTCGAACGCCATTGACTGAAGTATGGCACTACTTGTTGGGTTATGGAGCCTGAAGGATACTTGTTGGATGATCGAATGAAGACCATGCAGTAGTACTGGCACTCGTTGATTGGTCTAGCAAGCGCCAGGAAAAAGTTGAGTGAGACCTGGCACCGGCCAAGTGCCTAGCGGTAGCCAAGCAAGAAATTGAAGCAACGAAGGTTTGGGGACTTGGCAATTGCCAGTCGGGTGGCGGCAGCAAGTCAGGTCCGGCCTAGCCTTAAATCATTTCCTGTTTAGTTTATTTCAGACTCTCCACCCAATTTAGGGTTGCTCCTATTATATATATCCATGTTATACATTTGTAATAGATGTGATATGTTACTTTTTGTTTCCATCTTTCTCAATACTGCAAAACTTTATTTTCCCAGCAACTAGTATCAAACCTTCTAGGTTAGTGGTCGGTGGTAGAGAGCAGTCATGATGGGTAAAGGGAAGATATCTGTTGAAAAGTTTGATGGAGCAGACTTTAGATTTTGGAAGGTACAGATTGAGGAATACATGTATGGTAAGGATTTGTATCAACCGCTTGGGAAAAAGTCTGAAGACGTGAAGGAGGAAGACTAGAAATTGCTGGAAAAAAAGGTGACGAGCGTGGTATGCCCAGGAATGTAGCCTTGCACATGGTGAAATCAAAGACTATCAATGAGATGCTGGAGACTTTGTCTGAGATGTACAAGAAGTCATCAGCCGCAAAAAGAAGGTGAAGCTTAAGTTTGACGAGGTTAGATAATTGATCATGAGTAAAGAGATTCACAAGAGAGAATCAGGAGTAGCCTCGAGTTCAGCTTTAAGTGCAGGAAATAGGGGGAGGTCAGAGTAAAAGTGGAAATCAAACCTGAACAGATCAAATTCAAAATCAAAGAGTGCATCTAAGAAGGACAAGAGCTCAGTCCATTGCTAGAATTGTGATCAATATGGTCACTGTAGAGACTAGTGATCGACACCAAAGAGGGAGAACGAGTCAGCTAACACAACCACAGACGAGATTGAAGATACACTTGTCGTGAGTGTGAGTAGTCTATTGGAGCACCGGGTGTTAGATTCTGAAGCATCATTCAATTCATACAGTGATACAAAGATGATGGAGCAGTATATCTGAGGTCATTTTTGAAAAATTTATCTTGCTGATGATGAGCCTTTGAATATTGTGGGCAAGGGAGATATTCGAATTAATACCCCTAATGAATCTATGTTGTGGTTGAAAGGGTGAGGTATATTATGAAGTTGAGGAGGAATTTGCTTTCTGTAGGGCAGCCGGATGATGAAGGTTATGCGATAACCTTTGGCTACAGATCATGGAAAATCTCTATGCGAGCTATGGTAGTAGTGACCCAGACCCAACTAGTCAAGGGTTTTTGATCCGCTGTCAGATTCGAACCGCGAGTGTCCTGATGCCACCCGTTTGCTGCCGCCTGCACAACATCTCTCTAAGATACCACTGCCTTTACGTCTCCAACATTGTTGTCCCATCGTTGGCTCATGGGATGAAGCTAAAAGAGGAGCTCGTGAGATATAAATTCCTATAAGCTATACCGCCCATCGCCGTAGCCAAGCCTTACCATAGTGCTACTGCCTTACTGTGTTTTGTTTGAACTTTCCCCTTTTCTAAAATTAGTTTTTGTGTTGAATTAGAAATTGTTTGGGACTGAATCAGAAGTTTGGACAAAATTTGAGAACTGTTTTGAGGATTTGACAGAACTTCAATGACTGGATATGAATTTTGGGAGAGGGTGAACTAATTTGGATATTTTTCTGGCATAAACGTTACAAGTTAATCTGATCATTTTCATGTTCTCTCAGATCAATACCTTTGGGGTTGAAATTGAATGTTTAATTGCGACATGGTTAAACAACATGTTCCTATAGCAAGTGATATTCCTATTCTAGAAAGCGGAATTCAGAAGAAGGATTTTATCAAATGGCTTGTGAATGTTGATTTATATTTCACAATGAGAAGCTTCAAAATTTTGCTAAATTGCAATTTGCTACACTAATGCTACAATTTGATATCTTTCAACGATAGCTTGGATTGCAACCTTAGAGACAACGACGAGGTAAAAAGATAATTTTTAGTTGGATTACAATGAGAGATTTTTTGATATGTGAGTTATTTTTTAAGCACGTTGATGAGATTCTTGACCTTGCTGGTGAAAAGTGAGATCACTTTTGAGATTCTTATAATGGTTGTACTAATAAACTTAAGGTTGTTACATCTAATGGAATTGTTGATGAGACTTTGAATTGAGAAGAGTTTGGTGATTCGCGGAGAATTTATTTGATAGGCAATGTTTTGATGAGTTGCCAAATTTGGGATAGTGCACAACTCCATTTGTTGCTATTGATGAGAAGAATACTGAAGATCGTCACATTGCTGATACATTAAACAAATTGATTTTCTGGGAGTAGATCATTTTTATTACATTCCTAGTTCCTTCTTAGTTAACATTTTGAATGATCTAAAGTCTATTTAAAAGAGGGCTAAAGATTCATTGTTGGTGGTGGTGTATTCTATTGTTTTGAGCTCTAGGTACTTATTCAATTAGAATGGAAGATGCGAGGTGTGATCACGATGTTTGAGCACTTGTATTGGCTTCATGGTGATTTTATGCAAGGGACGCATACGAGTCATTGTTGTAAGGAAGCCTTATTGTCATCCAGTCTAGTCGCTAAAGGACAAGCTCATTCCACGTGGTGGAGTCTAACGTAGGCACGTTATATTAATCTTTATTAAGTATTTATCCAGTTTGACCCTACGAGGTCTTAACTACAAGTTTAGTATTAATTAGAAGTTTATTAGATGATTTAAGCTATTTATGAATCTACAATCAATCCTAGCTCTATGTAAGGGTTGTTAGCTCTTAGTTTATGGGTTATGATATGATATAGAATATTGATATTTGAGTGTTTACGCAGTAAAAAATTTGTCTTCAATCTTTGAAAGGTGGATTCTTCTCTGAAGAGAGATTCATATCTCTAGTTTACTCTTTACATTTGTTAGTTATCCTCGTGACAACCTAGATTGATAGGCATTACATCGTGCGCCTTTTGATTTAGAGAGATTATATAGACAGTTTTCACATTGGATATTTCATATCCGTTTACCATTTTATTTTTGCTTTCGGTGCGCTACGCCATATGCATAACATTTATAGCTATGATTTTATGAGTTGGACAATACACGCTATTATTGGCTATACATTAGTTCCTTGTTTACTTTCAAGTTGTCGATTTCAGTACTACATCTATTATTTTGAATTTTATTTTTGAAAACTTTGTAATGATTCAATTAATTTTTCACAAATCCTTCTAGAAAGAAATTGTAACTCTTCCTTGTTAATTCCCCAAATATAGAGAAAAATGTGGTCAACTATACAAACTTGGCAACATATGTTATATTTGGTAATAAGTTAATGTTTGTCAATTATAATAAGAAGTGACATTAATGTCTTGACCAAAAAGAAGAAGTGATATCAATGTTATACAAAGATAAGCACAAAAAATACCAAGCAGGCAATCTGAGATCATATTTTAGGAAATCAATAAAAATTGGTAAGTAATTAATTATGTGTCACACAAAACATTTGTATAAATATAATGCTCATTTCCCCCTCTATTACTACTATCCCGAGCACCATCCTGCCAAAAGTAACGACATTATTTCAGTATATAACCCTCTCAAATCTCTTATACCGTTGCATACAAAACTCGGCAACTATTTTCTGATGTCTCACAAGAGTTTTGGCCGCCATAGGATTGTAATGGCCAAGATAAACAAGCAGAGCGATCTCTATATAACGTTCACCAAGCGTCGGGCTGGTCTCTTTAAGAAAGCCAATGAGCTTTGCACCTTTACGGGCGCCAAGTTTGCCATCCTCGTCAATTCCCCCGGGAAGAAGGTGTATTCCTTTGGTCATCCCGGTGTTGCACCAATTATTGATCGTTTTCTCTCTGAGGACGACACTGAGGCTCCTGAGGCTTTAGATCCTATGCAATAGTTTGTTGAGGCTTACCGGAAGCAAAATGTCTGTGATCTGAACATGCAGCTCTCTCAAGTACGCACATGCCTAATTAAAATTATTAATTTTATGAATAAAATAATATTTTAAGAATAATTTATATAGAACTAATTTTCTAGAAAAGAAATCACTTTATCTTTTTATTCAACTGATGAATCTATTTTCTTTTCATATTTCTTGTGAGACGAGGTAGAGTTAGCTGGTAGAGAGTATAGAAACAGAATTTCGACTTTGATTACTTTAATGAGAGAATTCCATTTCTTTTCTATGCAATTAGACTTTTGTTCATTGGTTTCACATAATTTGTTATCAAATATTATAAATATTATAAAATAAATAATTTCGAATGAATTAGATAAAACTAGAATTGTATAAAGAAACTTTAATAGATATTATTACATGCTAGATAGTAATTGAAGAATAAGTATATTACATGTGTATTCTACCAAAAAAATTAATACATATTTTTTAATCATTGATTTATAAAATTCAGTTTGAATCCATTGTATAAGATTACGATAAGATAAATTAATAATATCTGATTCGATTTGCTCGCAAAGGATCATGTTGTGGGTATTTTAATATGATTTTGCTGTTGACATTACTTGCTCGAAAAAAAATCAGATACTTCATGAGCTTGAAATTGAGAAGAAGAAAGGAAAAGAGATGAAGAAATTAGCTAACACCGTTAAGGAGCTCACATGGCCTCAGCTAGAGGCATTTAAGGCCTCCTTGGAAGAATTGAAGAGGAATGTCTTAGTGCAAAAGGAGATTACCAACATTCTCCAAGCATCTTCTCTGCCACCTCCACTTCCACCACCATTGAACTACCACCACTAACACCAACTTATTATGCGTCCGAGGAATTTGATCTTGTGTTAGCATGGGGCGATGCAACGTAAATTGTTCAAATTTATATATTTAATGAATAATTTTCTCAACTAATTCTTTCATTTGTAACGTTGGTTAAATAACTGTTCATAACGGTTATTTTTACGCGCATATAACTAATTTTCAAAAAATGCAGAATTTAAAAATGCTTTTTATAAATTGCAAACTAATTCAATAGTGGTCCATTTTGGCGCGATTATTATTAGCTTTCAAAATGAGCATCATTTAAAACTAAAGTTCACATTTTTGTAACATGCTACATAGATATTTGAAAATGTTAGTATGTTTTTAATGTATTTATCACCTAATTGGTATATTTTCCAACAGTTTTACTATTTATTAACATAAAAGGAAAAAGATATATATACTTATTTATAAAGAACATTTACTTCATATAATCATCAAAAAAATAAAGGAATAAAGTCCTCTGGACCCCCTAAAGTGATAACGTTCAAGGACTAAGCTGTACATGATAAAAACAATAAAGGATGAATCAGTTATTGTCCGTAGGAGGACAGACCTATATTAACAAAGGCCTATATTAACAAAGAGTTACAATGCAGAAAAAATAAATATATAGACAAAAGATGATAAAAATCAATCAGAAAATGAAATCCAATCCAATAACAGTAGAGTGGCACAGGGGGGAGCGAAGGACGATCGAGAAGGCACAAAAGCCAAACGACCGGGTGAAATTCTGCCGAGACAAAACTACGGCCAAAAACTACAAGACAAGCTTGTGAGCATTTGAATGCATACGAGATGCACCAAAATGAGAGCGAAGGTCGAATAAATTCAACCAAGACTAGGTTCTCTACTTGCAGCCACAAAAAAAATTTCGAGATCCGAAAAGATCTCAGATCAGGCGTAAGCCGATCCAAACAAAAGATCATACAAGTAGGCATAAACCTGACAAGACCACTAAATACGAGCTTCCAGGATCTAAAACACCAAGCAAAACAACAAAACAACACCAGCCCTTCGGCCGACCAAAGGCAACACAAGGCTGCCCAGCAGACTGGAGAGGGGCGAGCCTCCGTGGATGGCGACCGGAGTGACTCATGAGCAAAAATAACACACACAGAAAGAAACAAACATCATAAGCAACCAAGACAAAAAAATAGAATAACAAAAGGAAAAGGGAAATCGGATCGTGCGGGGTAGTCGGTGGCCACCGACCAAGCGCCCCCCCCCCCCCCCCCCCCCCCCCCCCCCCCCCCCCGGAACCACCGTTGACTTCAAACCATTCCTAGCCGCACCCAGAAGCTGACTGAAGAGGGCAGGACCCGAACGAGCGAGCCTCGGGTCGAGACCTTGCTGAGGGCTTCGACAAGACGGACAGTGGGCGTTAGAGAGACGGACGGCGGGCGGATGGTAAACGACTACAAGACGACAGACAGGAGGATGACGACGAGGCCAACAGGCGGTCAGAAAGGTGGGGTGGGATGGAGATCGACAGAGGACGGCAGACAGGACGACGGCGAGACAGACAGAAGGACGACGGCGAGGAGTACGGCGAAGTGGACAGGCGGTCAGGAGGGTGAGGTGGGATGGGGACCTCGGACGATGGCGAGATGAATGGCAGACAGGAGGACGACAGCGAGAAGTGAGGCGAGACAGACCAACAGACTGGAGGGTTGAGGTGGAAGATGGATGGCTCTTGGTGAGGGTGATTTTTGGGTTGAAGATGGTGGATGGCCTATGGTGGATAGAGGCGGAAATTTTAGGTTGAAAAAATCTAAGATAAATGCTCCAACAAAAGGGAGAGAGAGAAGGCTCCTAGATGCTGGAGAGAGAGGGCCAGGTATAAATACCCTTTGTTGGGATCAAATTCGCTCTCCCCTTTGTCCCTATTTTAGGATTTTGTTTAGAATACTCTCTCTATCGATCATGGCTATAACCAAAATCATGGATGACAAGGACAGAAAACACAAAAGGCCAAAGGTGGAGGGCAGAATTCAAGGCCACAGCACCGGCATGGATGACAGCGATAGCGATACCGATAGTTGCGGCTCCGACGACGGAAGCCAAGGCCATAACACCTTCATCGACGACTACGACAGCGACAGCGACACCAACAGCTGCGGCTATGACGACGGCTGCTACGACATGAGTTTATGGGGCTTCATGTTCTGTGTTTGTTACAACAGCAGAAATTCTGCGATTTCTGATTTCTCAGTTCCATGTGCGAAACTCATCGTCGGAGGCCGATGGTCGATGGTTGCCGGAATTATTTGATGATATGAGTTGGTGTTCGCCAAAAAAATGATTGGAAAAGATGATCAAAGTTGGTGTTCGTTGATAAAATGCCTAGTGGCTTGAGTCGACCGGAGCAAGGGTATAACAGTTATTTCAAAGTTAAAATAAGAAAAAATTAATTAATGAAGAAGCCAGGGACCGAGAGTATAATTTAACCAAAGTACGAGGACAATTACATGTATTTTGAAAATATATGGACCAAATCGTCTATTGGACTATATCTTAGGGACCTGAGGGTAATTTTCAAAATAAAAAATAAAACTAAAAAAGAAAGATACCTAAGTTCCCATAACATTAATTATTTTTAAAAATATTCATTAAAATAATAAAATAAACAAAAGAAAAATAGCAATGTTCAAGTGACATTAAATTTTCATAAAATTGAAAATTCTCTAAGAAAATAACAAAATAAACAACCTCTACCATTAATAATTATTAAAATAAAAATTTTAAAAATATAGAAAAATCCAAAAAATCTAGAATTTTTTTACAATTCTCTTCTCACCATCTCTCCGACTCAACACTGCCAGAATCAAAGATGACGCTACACCAATTTATTATCTAAATGTCTATTATCGATATATAAAAAAACCATAATAAAGTTTTCAAGGACTAATTTGTACACTCACTTAAAGAAAATGACTAAGCTGTGTACAATAACAATAAAAAGGATGAAACTGTTATAATCCGTAGGAGGAAAATATAAGTATATCTACGCCCAAACCTGGTCAAACTTGAAGGTAATTCGTGATCTCCAAGATCAGATCCTATGAAATTACCGATGAATATTTTGCTCTAAAGATATAAGGGAGGGTTGGGGATTTACCTATTCCTTAAACTCTACTTATGAACAAAATAAATTTTGAGCCGTATGCTTCCGATAGATGGCTCGTTAATACTTTTCAGTCAACACTTTTAAGGCATATATCCTGCACTCTCTAAGAATGTTGTTGGTAGATGGTTTGTCAATATTGTTAGCTACATGCGAAGGCATATATCATGCAATCTCTAATTACCATTTTAAAAGTTGAAAATTAATGGGCAATTCCGGTTGCTTTTAACGGTTGAGTGATTTTCAAACTCTAGATCTTTTGGACAAAATTTAGGTCAAAGTTGCTTATCAGATCATTGCATCTTTCCGTTTGTGTCATTTGAAAATGGAACGCTTAGTCTGGGATGGTATTTACTGCAAAATTTACAAATAGGCACTGGAAATCTCATGGTAGCTTATGTTTTGTTGATGCATTCTTTAGTGATGTGGGAGGACCAAAAAAGATCATCAGGTGCTTCCGGAGCTTGAAATAGAGAAGAAGAAAAGAGAAAAGCTTACGAGGATGATGAAATTAGCTAACAACTAGGGGGAGTCACCAATTAAAAGAAATGTGGAAATGCCTTTAGATTGAAAGAAACAATTGGGAACAATTTAAAAATGAAAATAAAAAAGATATCTAAATTCCATAAAACTAAATTATTATAAAAAATACAAATTTGTAAAGAATGTTAGTAATCAGAAAGTGGATTACGGAAAAAAAAAACCAAAATAAATTGTTGGGGGACTAGACTAATCTGTACACTCTCTTAAAGAAAAAGGACTGAACTGTTATAATCCAAAGGAGGAGAAACATAAGTATATCTATCTATGTTTTAATGGGCTCAAAATTAGTATTCCCCTTTCTTCCGATATTAAGGTTTTGGTTAGAACTCTCTCTCTCGATCGATCATGGCTCTAATCGAAATTGTGGATGACAAGGACAGAAAACACAAAAGGTCGAAGGTGGAGGACGGAATTCAAGGCCACAGCACCGGCATGGACTACAGCGACAGTTGCGGCTCCGATGACGGAAGCCAAGGCCACAGCATCGACAAGGACGACGACAGCGACACCAACAGCTGCGGCTACGATGACGGCCGCTACGACATCGACGAGGACGATGTCAGCAGCGTCGACTACGAAGACGAAAGCATAAGCGAGGAAGACAATCAAGTGTTTCGCCGCTATCTCAAGCAAATCAAAAAATCCAGGGTTAGCCTTTTCCCTAATAAGCACCATTTTATGATAAAATATTAAGAGTTATGCCAATGTTTTGATTTGGTAGTAATTGTTGGTTCTGCTAGGGTTTCGATGTTGACATATTTCCTAAGCGTGTGATCGGGGGACTTCGTCCGGTGGATGTAACTACTGATTTTGACGAAGTTAAGAAGTGTGCGGAATTCGCAATCAAATGGCACAATCGGAAAAAGGTTTGTTTGCGTTTGTCTGGGAATAGGTCCACTTTGGTTGAGGAGGCCGTTAGTTTGAGCCCATTTTGGGTTTCACTTTGGGCCTGACGAGATGTCCGTCTTGGGTGATGACGGACTTGAGTCAAGATTTTGCGTGGAAGATTCGAGAAGGTCAAGACGATCTATATTTTCCTAACTTGAGTCGAGATTCTCAATATTTGGCAAGACTTGGTAAGTTCCTCTTTAGGCCGCGATTGCTTGGTCGTCACATTTTGAAAGCTTCCTATTCGAGGACGGGATCTGCTCATTTAAGGAAGACGGCTTGTACTGAGCCGAGAGGATCCCGTCATATTAGGAACAAATAACTTGAAGCAGATTTCTCAGGATTGAGACTTGGAGCCGAAAGTTTTGGAGGCGGTTTAGCATTTCCTATTCTGAAGGCACGGAGGTTAGGTCAAGGCACTCTATATAAGGAGGGCTCGCGCGAGAGAACGGACATCAACAACACAACACACAACTACTCTTCTATCTTTATTGCTTTTCCTTTTCTTAGCTGTAGCATAGCGTAGCTCGTAGCGTAGCTCTAGTTTTAACCTTAGCATAGTATAGACCGACCTTGGAACGACTACTCCGAATCCGTCTCAGGTTCTTGTTCTCTTTTTCCCGCAACAATATTACAAAAAGAAAAAGGACGGAACTGTTATAATCAAATCCATAGGAGGGTAGAATATAAGAATATCTATCTACGTTTTGTTGAGGGCTCAAAATTAGTATTCCCCTTTCTTCCGATATTAGGGTTTTGGTTAGAACTCTCTCTCTCGATCGATCATGGCTATAATCGAAATCGTGGATGACAAGGACAGAAAACACAAAAGGCCGAAGGTGGAGGACGGAATTCAAGGCCACAGCACCGGCATGGACGACGACGACAGCGACAGTTGCGGCTCCGACGACGGAAGCCAAGGCCACAGCACCTGCATCGACAAGGACGACGACAGCGACACCAACAGCTGCGGATACGACGACGGCCGCTACGACATTGACGAGGACGATGTCAGCAGCGTCGACTACGAAGACGAAAGCATAAGCGAGGAAGACAATCAAGTGTTTCGCCGCTATCTCAAGCAAATCAAAATATCCAGGGTTAGCCCTTTCCCTAATAAGCACCATTTATGAGAAAATATTAAGAGTTATGCCAATGTTTTGATTTGGTAGTAATTGTTGGTTCTGCTAGGGTTTCGATGTTGACATATTTCCTAAGCGTGTGATCGGGGGACTTCGTCCGGTGGATGTAACTGCTGATTTTGACGAAGTTAAGAAGTGTGCGGAATTCTCAATCAAATGGCACAATCGGAAAAAGGTTTGTTTGCGTTTGCGTTTGCGATTGCCAGCCAGTTGTGAGATAGATCCTTTTTTCTTTTGCTTGACTAATTTCTTTCTGGATTATTAGCCCGAGCAGCAGCTTGAGTTTGTGAAGGCTCTCAAGGCTATTGAAGGCTCCACCACCGGTTACATATACTACATAACCTTGGAAGCTAGACTTATGTCCTCAGGGAAGACCAAGATTTACCAAGCACAAGTCCAGGATAATTTTTTAAGCAAGAAGATGATCCTCTACATCTTCAGGCCCAAACCTGGTCAAACTTGTAGGTAACTCGTCATCCCCAATATCAAGTCCTACGAAATTTTATCGATGAGCACTTTTCTCTAACGGTATGAGAGAGGGGTGAGGATTTGGCCAAACCCTTAAGGTGGAACAAACTCTACTTATCAAGGCATATATCCTGCAATCTCCAAGTATGTTGTTGATAATTTTAGCTACATGCGGAGTCATGTTTCATGCAATCTCTAATTACCATTTAAAGTTAAAGACTAGCAGGCAATTCCAGTTGCTTATAACGGTTGAGGGATTTTCAAACTCTGAGTCTTTTGCACGAAACTTTTGGTCAAAGTTGGTTATGGAGTTGTCCAAACGGGGAGGAGGTGGAGCATTGGGTTCGGTTTAGATCTTGTCATTGTGCACGGGCAAAACATTCATTATTCAGCGGATAAAAAAAGCTTGAATTGGTACTTTGATGGTTCTGTTCTAAAGAGACAGTGCCGGTGCCAACTTCTCTCTGCTGTAAGTTAACCATTTGCCAATCAGTGAACAGCTAGAAAAAGCACTTTTTATGTGCTGTAAATTTCTGCTTCATGAGCTTATGATGGATGGATGCCCTGCCAATATATCCATGCTTGTTTGAATTGTTTTGTAAATTGGTTTTATTGTTTCGTAAGCCCCCGTGATACGGAATTCTGTTGTGTCCTTTGAAAATGGTATTTAGAGCAATGTTCACACATAGGCTATCATTTACATCAGAAATGCTGTCATTTACCATGGAGGTAGCTTAATGGTTGATCACTGGTCTTTTTTGAATTGCAGGTACATCGGTGCGATAGGGTTGCAAGGATGCCGTCTATGATTATGCTATATGATTTATAGTTGATGGGCTTGTGATGTGTATGGAGATGTCTTTCTTAATCATGTGGAGACTTTTATATTTGGATTAGTGGATTGTGTATTAAAGCACTTGTATGAATGGTTAACTACCAAAAAAATTGCTGTTCTTGGTGACGTGGGGGTATGAATGTCATTGCGCTATTTCAGTCTTTTCTTTGTAGCAAGAAGTCTGTGAGTGTAACACTATCCAAAAACTATTTCGAACTATTTCTTTAGGATTGCAGAACATCGACTAGAGAGAAAGCAGAGAAGAACTTCTCAATTCACTGGCCTCGTTGAGCATGCTCTTGTTTCCATCACCATCGAAAGTTGTCCGTCACGGAGCTCAGCTCAGTTTCTTCCTCCAACCGGTAATCAGGAGGGAAGTTAAAAGGAAATGGATACCAAAGATGAAATCCCGGATTGTTGATTTCGCAGTTCCATCGATGACAAGGGTTTTAGCAACTAAGCAACTCATGCAAGAGCCAAAAATTTAAGAAAGTTGATGTGAATTGAACCTCATAGATACTAAAGGTGATTACAGTAACTGAATCCATCACCTTTCAACAGATAAAAACTAGTTCTAGGATTAGTGAAGCCGTTCTAGAGGCAACTTCACGAGGTATGGATGATAGATCTCTTTTCCTTTCAGGTGTTACAGGTTCCACAAAACTTTCAAATGACAAAACTAAAAAGCCTCAATCCAGTAGAAAAGTATCCAAATGAAATTCCCATATCTTATTCAGATACGTAGATCCAACCTAAACTCAATCTTAGCCACAATCATGCATCAACGTAATCTAAGAGAATTCTCGAACAATCAAATATTATAAATCCCTAATTATGTGTCAACATTGGTTACAAGATTTGCACTGCCTTTGCAATTTTCTTAAACAGAATTGTACTGCTCATTTGTTGAAGTGTATAATGCATGTAAAATAACCATATTCATTATCTAACAGTGTCCATAAAGGAGATCAGATTCAGAAAGGGAAGAGCGGTCAACGTGATTGGTTAGTTGCATAAGACAGAATGTGTACGCATTTCCCATCACCCAGTCCAGGAGATGCCACGGAAATTCTAGATTTTTTGGATTTTGGTTTTTTCTATTTTAAAATTTTCAATATTTAATAATTACTGTTTAGAAATTTTTAAATTTTATGAAAATAAGTATCTTTCTTTTTAAATTTTATTTTTCTTTTTTTATTGTTCCCTAGTTTTTCTTTCAAATTGTAGGTATTTTGAAAATTATAAATTCCTATAATTTAATTTTTTTTCTATAGGATTTTCAAAATTAATACGAACATCAAGTCTATTTATCAAATTATGTTAAGCTCATGATATACCATATTCCTGCTGATATGAACACCACATGGACCATGATGTATATTCTAAAAATTGTGTAGAAGGTATTCATTGCTTTAACTTTAAATGATATAAGGTGATAAATGAGTAAATGAGGTAATTGTAATTCTTCATTTGAATAAGTACAGATTATATTTTCCTTTAATACAATAAAAAAATTGAATAAAATGGAGAGGAAGTAGATATGCAGATCTTTTATAACTAAAGATAGTACTTCTGTTCGAAAATAAACCAATCAAGTTGTAAATGTATTAGCAACATACTAACATTTCAAATATCTACCTCTGATGGTTGAAATTTTTTGTCTCAATTTGCAATTTGTAAAAAATGTGAACTCTAGATCTTGTTCTTTTTGAAATACAGTTACAATCGCGCGACGATGGACCGTTATTGAAACAACTTTACAAGTGAAAGAACTACATACTTATAGTCTCAAAATTGTTCATTAAATACATAAACTCAAACAAGGTAAACTACATAGCCCTCAAAACAATGTGGAGAAGCAAAATGCTAGCTACTCCACGTGATACTCTCTTGATAAATTTGGTATCATTCATTGAGGATAGGTAGATAGTAAGGAACATTGAGGATAGGTAATTTAATAGAGAACTACATCTAATTATTTTGCTTCACTCTTGATAAGAATATGCATACATAGTAGACAGACGATTTTTAACGTGCAAGGTTTTTAATCTTAAATTATCGCTACCCCAAATCAAAATAAAAATCCATATAATCTACATAAGAAAATCAAACAAGTATGGAGCAAGTGGCAGGACAGACATCCATCACAAGCTAATAAAGCAGAAATACACAAAACTTAAAGAATGGGGCAGAAAATATATAGCATTTTATAGCTGTACCCTAATTGGCAAATGGTTAACTCACAGTAGATAAGAGTTAGCACTGGAACTTTCCCCTAATGGAGCAAAACCATCAAAGCACAAATTCATGCTTCTAACAAGACATACAACATAAATACTCTTTCCCTTTTCAGTAAATTCCATAAGCAACTTTGGTCAAAAGTTTCGTGCAAAAGATGTAGAGTTTTAAGAGCATTTAACCATAATAAGCAACCGAGTTGCGAATTAATTTTTAATTTTAATTAGTAATAAAAGATTGCATGATCTATGCCTCGTAATGTAGTTGAAAAGTATTTACAAATCATCTACCAAGAGCATACTTAAATAATGCAGGATATGTGCCTCAGCGTGTTAGCTGATAAGTATTGACGAGCTAACTATCAAGAATATACGGCTCAAAATCTCCTAACATTACCTTCAATTTTTCCCTCCCTTATACAGTTAGAGCAAGGGCTCATAGGTAACCTTTCCTAAGACTTGATCTTGGAGATTACAAATTACCATCAATTTTGACCACGTTTGGGCCTGAAGATGTAGAGTGTCATCTTGTTGCTTAAGAAATTATCCCAGACTTTTGCTTGGTAAATCTTGGTATCCCCTGAGGATATAATGTTATGATCTCAGGACTAAATAGCAATAATAGGAGTTCATAGACTACTGAATTATAATAGGGTTTCTGGGGTATAAATAGAGACAAGAGACAACTTTAGAGACCAATCTAATATTTTGTAATCAAATTCAGAAACTTACGTTTCTCTTCTCTCTCTCATCCCTTCCTATCTTCTTCTCTCTCCTTTTCCCCTCTTTCTTGTTCATAAACCCTAATCAGTCATAATCCTTCAATTAGGATCATTACAAGTGGTATCAAAGCTACGCAATCCTCGAAATTGCTAGCTAATGGCACGATGGAGACATACAGAGAATCAATTTCACACCCTGGAGAATACTTGGAGTTGGACAATTTCGGCCTTGGAAGAGGACCTTGGACAGAGTCGCCGGAAGATGGATGAGTTCCAAAAGACCAACGCTGACCCTCCTCGGAGTTCGAAGGTGTCCCGCATAGAAGCCTTGGCCAGAAATGAATCATCCCTTTTTCCTCAAGAACGAATCCAAGAAGCGAAGAACATCCATAGCGTGCCGGAGAAGGATACTAGGATGGTTCAACGTGGTGGGTGGAACGTTAACTGTTCTGTTCTAATTTTAGGAAGTCGTCGGAGTGAAGCAGAGGAGGTGCCGTGACACAGAATTCTTGCAACGGAGAGACATCAAGAGGTAAATAAATTCCTGACTAAACGAGATCTTCCTACTTTTTTGGGGGTTAACCCGAAAGATTGGGTGGATCTTTGTGAAGAATACTTCTAGGTTAACCATTCTTTGGAGATATACAAAGATAGTATAGTGGCAGATTTATTGATCGGTAAATCGAGAGAATGTTATAGGTCATGGAGTTTGGGTAATGAAAAGACTGATCGGGATGAATTTGTAGACGCTTTATGTGAGCGTTTTGAGAATGATGATGAGAAAGTTGAGGAATCAGTAGATTACGAACCAATTGAGGAAAAACACGAGGTTAATGACCAAGGGGTTAAAATTGATGGAGTCTCGTTGGTCAAGCCTAAATCATGTAGTCTTGTTGAGGGTGTAGTTGCAACTGACACTGAAAGTGAAACCAAGATTGTAATTGCTGCTGATCATGAGAATGCTGACGTACAGGATAAAGGAAAACGAGTTGCACAAGAGGGTAGTTCTAGTAAAAGCTTAGCAACCGTAGTGGCGACAGTAATAGTGCATACTCAAATTGGTGGTGATTCCATAAACAAGTCAGAGGGTGGTGATTCTAGTGACAAATTGATTGAAGCAACTTCTAAAGAAATTGTTAACGACCAATTGAAGGGACATGAAGCTGAATTGGAAACAAAAGATCTTTACATTATGACACAGAGGATACTGGTGGTGCTTCCTAGCATAGAAGTCTTCTTTGTTCGTCCAAACATCAAAATAGGGCAGCCTTGTGACACATACACAACTAAAAATGTGGCTTTGATAGAAGCTGGTGCTGTTAGTAATGCTACATTGACTGCTGTGAGGTAGGATAGTAGGTTTGGTGGGGGCAATTGGCATGTTCCTGCTCTTTTGGAAGAGTTTAGTGAGAAGGATTTTAGCATTATGGTCTTTGACATTCACATGATATTTGGACACTACAGTTTGGATGACACGAACCAAAAACTTAATTACGTGAAGGAGTTTGGCCTCACTAATAAGGAGGTTACAAGATCAATTATATTCAAACATCAGTTGATGACAGGTGGCATCAAGGATAAATGGAAGTCAGTTGTGAAGCCCATCTTTGTAATGGAGAAGGTGTTTTTATCGTGGCTCAGTAAAGTTTTTGACGATTAGCAAAATAGAGTGTTAAAGATGGTTACCTCTAAGGTAATTCAGCAAAAGTTTTGGAAATTTTGGCCCCGATGGAGGTCAAACGAAGACCTTAGGTTTTACCAATTTGTGACTTGGTTGAAGAAGTTAAACTATGCTACAGTTTTAATGTTGTTAGTGATGGAAACAGTAGAACAAGTTAGTAGAATCCTGTTTGGTTTACATCATCAGTAGAGGTTAAGATTTGTAGGTGGTGAGATGCTTGACCACTTGGGAAAGGTTGCTGTTGTTTTTGGCAGCGGGCAGCAGCACTGTAATTATGTTCTTGCTAAACCCAGCTATGCGCATGCTGTTAAAATTCACGTTAGAGTTGAAGACTATGGATGCATGGTGAATCTTTTCTGTTGTGTCAGACAAATGGAAGAAGCTTATAAGCTGATGAAGAACATGGAGATTACAACTGATTCTGTTTTGAGAAGTACTGTGTTTGACGCTTGCAAGTTTTGTAGGGACATCAATTTAGGAATGGAGATGCAGTTTGGAGATTCTGTAATTGTTGCGGATACCTATTTTGATCTTGGAGATGAGAGAGAGAAGAGAAACGTAAGTTTCTGAATTTGATTATAAAATATCATATTGGTCTCTAGAGTTGTCTCTTGGCTCTATTTATACCCCAAAAGCCCTATTACAATTCAGTAGCCTATGAACTCCTATTATTGCTATTTAGTCCTGAGATCATAACAACTCCCTCCTTCAATAAGAACCTTGTCCTCAGGGTTCGAGAAACATCGAAGTCAAAATATTGAACTCGCCCGTGCATCCTAGCTTCTTGTTGAACTTCGACAGAACCCCAAGTGCACCGCACAGTCAAGACAAGTGCCATTATCTGCTCGTTCTTTGATCCAAGCCAATATACAACCTCTGGAACTAGATGAATAGCACTTGCAGCCATCAATCTAAATGTAGTGCCAACATCTGCAACTATTGCTTGACATATGCTGCTTTTGCCATGGTCACATATCTCGAATATATGCTGCTTTTGCCATGAATCAAGTTGTGGCCGACACCAAACAACAACGGTTTTCCAAACCTTATGAAATCGGTCTACAACACCATCTACAACACAAAGCAAGGCCGTACCAATTTGGGACCAAGTTCGAAGAGCAATAGGTAGCTCCTACCTTGTGTCCTTGTAATCAGAAACAACACCAGCATGTGACAACTTCCAAGACAACCCATTATACTTTGCAAGATCACCCAAGTTTATCGTAAGCAAGTGAACATCTTCCAATACATTAAATTACAACCAAAACCATCTTCGAGGAAAGCCTCCACCCTTTTCTGAATAAGAAGGGCCATTGTCAAATTCATATTTCTCACCATCCACTTTAATCCAATTCATAGTAACAGCCCCTGGAATAGATTTGCAATAGCTATTCTAGTTCAAATAAGTAACTTGTTCACAAGCAAGCAAAACTCCAATCGAAGTTGTGGGAAGTCTACCGAATTCCACCTCTACAGGAGTATAATTCCATAGAAGTATAGCAACTACTCAATCTCCAAGATCAAAATAGGTATCTGTAACAATTACAGAATCTCCAAACTGCAGCTCCATTCCTAAATTGATGTCCCTACAAAACTTGCAAGCATCAAACACAGTACCCCTCAAAACAGAATCAGTTGCAATCTCCATGTTCTTCATCAGCTTATAAGCTTCTTCCATTTTTCTGACACAACAGAAAAGATTCACCATGCATCCATAGTCTTCAACCCTAACGTGAATTTTAACAGCATGCGCATAGCTGGGTTTAGCAAGAACACAATTATCGTGCTGCTGCCCGCTGCCAAAAACAATAGCAACCTTTCCCAAGTGGTCAAGCATCTCACCACCTACAAATCTTAACCTCCACTGATGATGTAAACCAAACATGATTCTACTAACTTGTTCCACTGTTTCCATCACTAACAACATTAAAACTGCAGCGTAGTTTAACTTCTTCAACCAAGTCACAAATTGGTAAAACCTAAGGCCTTCCTTTGACCTCCATCGGGGCCAAAATTTCTACAACTTTTGCTGAATTACCTTAGAGGTAACCATCTTCTTCTCTCTCTTTTTTCCCTCTTTCTTGTTCATAAACTCTAATCAGTCCTAATCCTTCAATTAGGATCATTACATATAACTTTGGCTTCCAAGGTTATGAAGTACATGAAACCATTGGTGGAACCTTCAATAACCTTGAGAGCCCTCACAAACTCAAACTTCTCAGGCTAATAGTACAGAAAGATATATTAGTACAACACAACGGGCTATTTATAAATCGAGCAAAAAAAACGATCTCTCAACAAACACAAATAAACCTTTTTCTCGTTGTGACATTTGATTGCGTATTCTGCACACTTCTCAATTTCATCAGAATATGCATCTATATCAACCAGATGAAGTCCTTCGATCACACGCTTAGGAAATATGTCGACATCGAAACCCTAGCAGAACACCACCAGTTACTACCAAATCAAAACATTCGCATTGAAAGAAAAAATGAGTTTAACAACAGGAAAACTATATTATTTCACCAACTCCTAATGCACATTGATGATTAATAAATTCCATTCTATCAATATATGAATATATATACACACACACATAGGCACCTCGGTTTTTTTATTTGCTAGAGATATTGGCAAAACACTTTGTGTTCTTCCTCACTCATGGTTTCATCCTCGCTGTAGTCGACGCTGCTGACATCGTCTCGGTCGATATCGTAGCGGCCATCATCTTAACCGCAGCTGTCGATGTCGCTGTCGTCCTTGTTGATGCAGTCGATGCAGTTGTTGTGCCCTTGGATTCTTTCCTCCAGTTTCGGCCTTTCAGGTTCTCTGTCGCTTTCGCTGTCGTCCTTGTCGAATCCTTCCTCCAGCTTCAGCCTTTCGGGTTCTCTATCGCTGCTCACATTCTTGGATTGCAGGTCATCCACAATTTCTGCCACAGAAGCCATGATCCGATCGAGAGAGTCCTAAACAAAACCCTAATATTCGCTCCTCCTTTGGATTATAACAGCTTCATCCTTATTTCTTTTTATCATTTACATATTAGTCCTTTTATTTAGGAGAGTGTACAGGTTAGTCTTCAACATTATCACTTCAGAGGGATTCACTAGTTTGGATAAATGGCGGTGCTCAAGAGGAGCGAATGAGAAGAGAGAATTAGCTAAAAAAATTATGGAATTTTTAGGAATTTTTTTTCTAATTATTAAATTTTTATTATCATTTAATGGTAGAAAGTATATCTGTTTAGTTTTTTCTATGGAAAACTTTTCGAAGTTTTCTGATTATTCATATTTCTTTACAATTTTTATTTTTTGTAATTATTTATAATTTTATACGTAGAGAGTATTAATGGCACTAATTTTTAAGTTTTCAAAGTAAATGTTCTTTATGAATAAGTAGAGGATTTATTTTCCTTTTATGTCAATAAAAATTGAATAAAAACTAGAGAGGCGTAGATGTGTAGGATCTTTTATAAATACAAATAGTACTTTTGACGAGAAATATACCAATTAAGTTATAAATATATTAAAACATACTAACATTTCCAAATATCTACGTAAAAATGTGAAGTTTAGTCTTTATATATTGCTTTTTTTTCAAAGCAAATAATAATCGCACGAAAATGCACTGTTATTAAATTAGTGTGCAAGTTATAAAAAAAACTTTTATTTTACATTATGTTGTTTTTGAAAATTAGTTATATGCGCTCGAAAATGTACTGTTACGAACAATTATTTAGACCATTTTACAAATGAAAGAACTTGATTAATTAATCATTAAATATAGAAATTCGAACAAAGTACCTTACATCGCCCAACGCTAAAACGAGATCAAACACAATAACATGATAGGCAGCAAAAATTCTAGCTACACCATGTAATTCCCACTTGGGAATCCGTTGTCATTCACACTTGCGACACTCATTCCACCACTAAAGTTGTTCTCTACGTAAGGAATATTGACATTCAATGGCTGAGAAAAGTAGCCAATAACATGAGCAGAACTAGATTCATAATAGGTTGGTGGTAATGATGGTAGTTCTATTGGTGGTGGAAGTGGAGGTGGCAGAGAAGATGCTTGGAGAATATTGGGAATCTCCTTTTGTACTAAGACATTCCTCTTCAATTCTTCTAAGGAGGCCTTAAATGCCCCTAGGTTAGGCCATGTGTGCTCCTGAATCGGGGAGTTCCACCAATTGAGTATCTGGTTGTTAGCATTAACAGCTAATTCCTTCAATATTCGAGCCTCCTATGGATTACAACAGCTTCGCCGTTCTCTCTTTATCATCAACAGATTGGTCCTTTTCTTTAAGAGAGTGTACAGATTAGTCCTCGAATATTATCACTTCAAAGGGATTCACTAGTTTGGATAAATGGCAGTGAGAAGAGAGAATAGTTAAAAATATTACAGAATATTTAGGATTTTTTTCGAATTATTGGTTTTTTATATTAATTAGTGGTAGAAAGAATATCTGTTCATTTTCTTTTCTAAGGAAAGCTTTTCAAAGTTTTCTTATCATTCATATTTCTTTTCAATTTTTTTATTTATAATTTTATAGGTAGAGAGTATTAATTGCTCTAATTTCAAAGTTTTCAAAGTAAATGTTCTTTATGAATAAGTATAGGATTTATTTTCCTTTTATGTCAATAAACGTTGAATAAAACTAGAAAGGACATAGACATATAGAATCTTTTATAAATACAATAGTACTTTTGTCGAGAAATATACCAATTAAGTTATAAAAATATATTAAAAACACACTTAAATTTTCAAATATCTACCTAACAAAATATTAAAATGCGAACTTTAGTCTTTGTATATTGCTCTTTTTGAAAAGCTATTAATAAACGCGCGAAAATGAACCGTTATTGAATTAGTTTGCAAGTCATAAAAATCTTTTACTTTGAATCAATATTTTAAAAACTGCGGTCGGACCATCGGCTGGACCGGTCCGACTACCACCCGAGACTGATCCCGGGTCATTTTCTGCCTAAAACCCGAAGAGCGGTCAAACCGCCCTAAAAATGGTCTGACCGGACGGCTTTGACGTCTTGGTTGACCCGGTTCAGCCGAAAAAATGAAAAAAAGAAAAGAAAATTGGGTCTCACCCCTTGCTTCTCCAGGGAGGTCGTCTCCAACATAAAAGATCTTGGAATCATCCCCAAAACAAAGAGAAACCAAGAAGAACTACACCAATTGAGTGTCAAATTTCATGGAATGGTCCCCACCACGTGCCATTAAAGGGAAAGCAAAAAGATCTTGAAGCTCCTTCGTGGACCACCAAAACGCCCAAATCTTAATTTTCGGATTGGCCTTGAGATGTACAGTTAAAAAAATTGACCATCTTTTTCTCTCTCTTTTGTTTTGTTAGGTGGTGAGGGGAGAGGTGGGAGGGCCGAGGGGTAATGGTTTCTCGGTGAAGAAAGAGGAATAAGATGATAGTTTTTTTTAGAAGTAGATGAAGATTCTTTTGTTGTGATTAATTTTGACATAGGGAGGCGAAGGAAATAACTAAAAACTAAAAGAAGTTGCCTAGGGTTGTGGTCTTTTTTTTTAGGAAAGGGTTGTGGTCTTGGGGATAGACTTGGCCATGAATTGAATCTGATTCGTGATTCGATTCGTTAAAAATTCGATTCGATTCGTCAATAATTTGATTCGTAAAAAATTTGATTCGAATTCGTCATAAAATGAATTGAATACGGTTCAAGATATTTATAATTCGTAAAACTGGCAAATTTAATTCGAATTCGATTCAAAATTTTGATTCGAGTTAAATTCGTGTTAAATTCGATTCAAATTCATGTACATATAATAATAATATATGTTAAAAATTCAAATAAAATGGGGGGATTTGAGAGAGAAAAATTCGGTTATAATTCGATTATAATTCGATTCGAATTCGATTATAATTTGATTATAATTCGATTCAATTTTGATTTGAATTCGAAAATTTATAATTCGTATTCGATTCGTCTTGTAAAGAATTGAATATGGTTTAATGTTTTGATGAATTTGAATTCGAATAAATTCAATTCGAATTCGTCCAAATTCGAACCGTGGTCAGGTCTACTTGGGGATAACTGGGATACAATGGGAACATGGGATGGGAAGCTCTTTTAATTATAATATAATAATAATAATATATGTTAAAAAGCTCCGGTCGGACAGGATACCTGACCGGTCGAACCGAGTGAACCGGAAAAAAGAAGAATTTCGGGTCAGCCTCTGGTTCGGTTTTAAAAACATTGCTTTGAATTATGCGGTTTTTGAAAACCCGTTATAAGCGCGCAAAAATGGACCGTTATGAATATTTATTTAACCCACTTGACAAACAAAAGAACTACATGCATTTATAGTTGAAAACATTATTCATTAAATATAGAAATTCGAACAAAGTACGTTACATCACCCGATGCTAAAACAAGATCAAACACAATAACATGACAAGCAATAGAATTCTAGCTATATCATGTAATTCCCACTTGGGAATCCGGTACCATTCACACCAGCGACACTCATTCCACCACTAAAGTTGTTCTCCATATAAGGAACATTGAAATTCAATGGCTGAGAAAAGTAGCTATTAACATTAGCAGAACTAGATGCATAATAGGTTGGTGGTAATGGTGGTAGTTCTATCGGTGGTGGAAGTGGAGGTGGCACAGAAGATGCTTGGAAAACATTGGGAATCACTTTTCCTACTGAGACATTCCTCTTCAATTCTTCCAATGAGGCCTTAAGGGCCTCTAGCTGAGGCCATGTGAGCTCCCCAACGGGAGACTCCCACCAGTTGTTAGCTAATTCTTTCATCCTTCTATGCTCTCTTCCTTTCTTCTTCTCAATTTCAAGCTCATGGAGTATCTGATAATTTTTTCGAGCAAGTAATATCAACAACAAAAGCATATTAAAATACCCACAACATGATCCTTTGCGCGCAAATCGAATTAGATGCACTTCACTATTAAATTACCTTATACGGTGGGTTCAAACTGGAGTCCAGAAATCAATGATTAAAAAATAAGTACTAGATTTTTGTTATAATTAATACAAAAAATAAGTGGAACCAATGAACAAAGGTCTAGTTGCATAGAAAAGAAATGGAATTCCCTTATTAAACTAATTGAATTCTTTTTATCTGTTCATTTACTTCTTCATCGGCTAACCCTATCTCGTCTCACAACAAACATGAAAAGAAAATAGATTCAACACTCGAATAAAAAGAAAGCATTCTCTTTTCTAGAAAAATTGTTTTATATAAATTATTCACAAAAATATTATGTTATTCACAAAATTATAAATTATAATTAGGCATGTGCGTACTTGAGAGAGCTGCATGTTCAGATCTTGGACGTTCTCCTTCCGGTAAGCCTCAACAAATTGTTGCATGGGATCTGAGGCCTCGGGAGCCTCAGTGTTCTCCTCAGAGAGAAAACTATCAATAATTGGTGCAACATCGGGATTACCAAAGGAAAACACCTTCTTCCCGGGGGAATTGACAAGGATGGCCACCTTGGCACCCGTAAGGGTGCAAAGCTCATTAGCTTTCTTGAAGAGACCAGCCCGACGCTTGGTGAACGTCACATAGAGATCACTCTTCTTGTCTATCTTGGCCATTACAATCCTCTGGCGGCCACGACTCTTTCGAGCCATCAGAAAATAATTTTTGGGTATACAACGGTATACAAGATTTAAGAGGGTTATAGACAAAAATAAAGTCGTTATTTTTGGCGGGTTGGTGTTCAATATAGTAGTAATAGAGGGAAAATGTGCATTATATTTATACCAAAATTTTTTGTCACCCCTAATTACTTACCTACCAATTTTAATAAAGTCCCAAAATATGATCTCAGACTGTCTAGATGATATTTTTTGTGTTTATCTTTGTGTAACATTAGTATCACTTCTTCATTTTTTGTCAACACATTAATGTCACTTCTTATTATAATTGACTACCATTAAATAATTACCAAATATAAAATATGTTGCCAAGTTTGTATAGTTGACAACATTTTCTTCTATATTTGGGAAACTAATAAAGAGGCAGTTACAATTTCCTTCTAGAAGGATTTGAGAAAAATCAATTGAATAATTCCAAAGTTTTCATTAACAAAAATGCAATACAATGGATGTTGTTAGGAATCCAAAGAAACAAAAATGCAAACAACGACACAAGAGATTATATGGTTTGGCTAACTGTCTACGTCCACAGAGAGAAGGAGATCTTTAATTGATGAGTTATTGAGTCATAAATCCATACAAGGTAGGGATACACACCCTTGTACCACGGAACCTATCTAGGTCATCTAGGAGTACAAAATAGTATCCGAGTCAAAACATAAAACTTTTTGCCGCATCACCTGATGGGCAACGGGACCCAAGCGACCACCGGGTGCCCGATCACCAACTCGGCCCTGGATGGCACCAACGCCCACCAGCCATTTCTTCCTTTTTTCCTCGCTAACTCCAACTCTCCACCTTGGCAAGAAATTGAACCTTAGAGAAACATGGTCTTGCAAAACCAAACAAAATCAACTTTGAACCTTAGACACTCCATCCTCAATAAGACTATCCTCCATTCTCTCCACCTTTTTTCAATCACTTGAAACATCCCCCAAATTTGAGCATCTCTTGAGCTTGCTTGATGAGTTTTCTACATCCTCCATTGAATGTCAATATGCTAGGTCCTCCGCCGAAGTAACCTCATGACCAATAGACACTCATCTATTTTCCCGGTCATCCTTATACTTTGCAACGTCGAACTACTTCCTCGTTGGACCTTGCTCTTTTTATTCCAAACCAATGCTACAAGCCATAACATACATTGAGCAGCCTTTTGTTCTACCTATTAGGACCCTTAACATATCACGAACTCCACTGTTCGTCCTTGAGTGAGATTGAACCTGATTTTTCTGTGGTGTTCCCAACAATTTTGCATTCTCAATACCAAACCTACCCAACATATTTGTATTGTAGTTACCTTTGGACAACCATAGCACCTCGCTAACCTTGTCTCTACAAATCTCCATTCCAACAACCATCTTATCTGCACTCAACCCATTAATGTCAAAACCTCGCTCCTTCATATGATCCAACCTCATATGCTAAGAGTTTTTTCCTACACCATTAAACCTCATTGCGGTTACTCCACCTATAAAAGTATTCCCTACTGATGTGTAGGTGTTCCTAGTATCTCTTTCACCCTTCATAACCACCGTAGCATTCTTCTCCACCTCTATTAGCCCACCTTCAATCTTATAACCATACCTATTATAATCAAAGGTTCCTAATGAGATCAAATTCCTTTCTACTTTTGGAACATGTCAAACCCTACACAACTTTCTCACGACACTATCCCACATTCTAATTCGTATATTCCTTATGTTAGCGATTCTACTAGTAGATCTATTATCCATAGTTACTATACCTAAATTAACAAACTTGTAGGTGACGAACTAATCCTTATAGGGCGTTATGTGAAAAGAACATAATGAATCCAAAATCTAGAAATCATCAGGATGCTTTGGACTTGATAAGATAGAAATACAGTCACTATCTGACACGTCCGGATATGTAGCTATGGATGCCGATCCTTTTCTTTTGTGGTCTCTAGTTCTTCTTGGACAGTCCTTCTTCATATGAAACTATTCTCTACACTTGAAGCAGTTTTTATTGAACCTCTTTGACCTTGATTTGAATCATTTTCTTCTCTACGATCATGGTTTTCCCATACAACTAGCCCTTCTCCTTGTTCATTGCTGACTTTCTTCCTTTGATGAAATGCAAGTAGAGCAATAGTGATATCCCCAAACACCAATGACTCTTTGCCCAAGTTACAGTTGTAATCAAACTCTCATAAGAACTTGGCAAGGAATTCAGCAGCAACAATGCCTTGTCCTCGTCCTCGAACTTCACATCGACCCTAATTAAGTTGATTGAAACCATTGATGTGATGGCCCAAATCTGAGCCCTTCATTATCTTAAGCTCGTACACCTTTTGCTTAAGATAATACTTGTTCGATAACGATGTCGACATATACCTGTGCACCAATTTCTTCCAAACCTCAGCTGGTGACTCCTCATTCATGACATGATACATTACAACATATGCCAACCACAAGCAAATCATGGCTACCGCTTTGCCCTGGCTGGTACCAGTGGTCTGGCGGGCGGGCGCCAGCTGGCCCTTTCTCCTTTTTTCCTCACTAATTCTAACATATGTAGTATTGAAAAGTACTACATCTAGTACTACTCCGAGAACTTCAAAGTAAACAAGGAAATAACGTAGAACCATTAATAGCTTGTATTGTCCAACTCATACAATTGTAGGTATAATTGTTATGCATAAGACGTAACGTAGCAGAAGCAAAAATAACATGATAAAAGGATATGACAGATCCGATGTAAAAAGTGGCTGGATAATCTCTCTAGACTGAAAGAGGCATAATGCAACATTTAGTATCCACCTCTCAAAAAGTAAAGACAATCTTTACTGAGTAACACTCAAATATCAATATTATATATCATATCATAATCCATAAACTAAGAGCTAACAATCTTTATGTGAAGCTAGGTTAGTTTTTGAGTTCTAAATAGCTTAAATAATCTAATAAATTCCTGACTAATATTAGCTTGTAGATAAAAATCTCGCAAGGTGAAGCTAGATAAATATTTAAAAAGACTAATATAGGAAAATCATCATACAAGGTTGTTCCATGTGGGATTTCATCAATAAAAATTTACTTATAAAAAGTACTAGAGAGTAAATAATGAAATTGAATTCCTTGCTTATCAATTTAGATCTATTATTATGCATTAGGTTGATACTTAAGTTTTGGGTCCACTATTCTTAAAGCTTATTCAGCTATGAAATGTTGATGAGCCCCGTGTTGATCACCCTAGGAGGTAAGGATAGGGGTGAGCAAATTATTCTGTGTTTGATATCTAAATCTGAAATCTGAAAAAAATTGAATTCAAATTCGGATAATCGGGGAGTTCTAGAGGTTGAAGATGGGTTGGTTAGAGTGTTATGGGTGTTTTCTAGGGATTGAAAATGAAAATTTTTTATTTAAGGGTATAAAGGTTATTTTCATGACAAAAAATGAAAAAATGACTACTGACATCAGCCATGGACCCAAGACCAACATTTCTCTAAAGAGCAAGGACAACAAAATTAATTTTGAAAAGACAGATTCTATCGGTAATTACATTAAAGACCATGGAGCTGAAAATAATATGCCAAAAAAATTGATGCTGGCATGAGTAATGTGAGACATGCATTTTTATTTTAAGTTGCGCTCCTATTATTTTAATGAGGTACGCTGAAAAAAAATACATACTGATCGTATAAAGTTCTATCACACTTGGGTATAAAATAATGCCACTAAAATGATATACTCTACAATCAAAGAAAATTTTAAAAAAATCAGGAACAAATATGAGGTATACATTTTAATTTACCGTGCATGTATTTTTTAAATTGTTTGGTACCAAATGAAAAAAGAAACAAATTGATTCATTTTAGTTTATTGAATAATGCCTTTTGATAACTTATCAAAAAAATAATGCCTTCTGATACCAAGTCATAAAGCTCTTACTTTATTGGATTAAATAAAATTAGAATAGGAAGATGCGTAAAAAAAATTAGAATAGGAAGAGTTGGAGAGAACAAGGGGCATGGATTCAGTCCGGAATGGTCAATTCCGAACCGTTTGGATTGAAGGACACACGAGAGTTTTTTTGCAAAACAATTAAAACACGGGAACAAAAATAAAAAGAATGCGCACGACAGGGAATCACCGAAATACCGTTATCGATAACTCGACATGTCATTGTCGTAGCACGCGATCATTATCAATAACTGAGTTTCCTAGTGTCATAACCGGAGTATACCATTGTCAGAACCGTAGCATGCAATTATCAATCCTTCAGTCCAAACAATCTCGAATATCCCATTCGCTTTATACCCAATCCACTACCACAATAAGGGACTTAACCTTAGAAATTTCAGCGAGTCCCGTTAATATGATTAACAATTTTGGGAAGCTCAGAATTTGGCCGCCAACGAAAGAAAAGTCCCATTTAAATGCGATTGATTGCGATTATAAGCCATTTTTCGTAATACACAAAATTTTAAAAACAATGCCACAGTGATACACATTATTTAGAAAAACAAATCTGGAATTGTGATAAAAAATAGTGAAAACAATTTGCAAAATAAAAAATAATTTATTCAATTATTAAAATTGTCAACGGCATTTAAAAAAATTGTTATCTAGAATATAACAATTTCATTTTTTAAATTTTATTTTAAATTTCCCAAATTTAATTATTTTCCAATTTTACCATTTAATTTTTAATAATAATTAGATAAATTTGCATGTGTATATACCAACTAAAAGTAATACTTGATCCCTAAAGAATTAGATAACCCAAAATGTTATTCTATTTATCAAAAGCATTAATGTTTAAAAAAACAAGTTTAGTGTTTTCTCCTCAAATAACATTTACTGTATCATTTTAGTATAGGAGGAGCTAGGGATGGCAATGGGCAAGATTCGGGTAGAATTTATAAGACCCAGATCCTTGTCCTCTTTTTAAATGGTAGACCCAGAACCTTACCATTATCTTCTTTAAAAATAAGGATTCGGGCAGGATCTGGGTCCTAAAAATTGGGCAAGAACAAGGCGACCCGCGGGTCTGTATTTTTTTAAAATTTTTAATTTTTAAAAATTAAATTATCTTTTGATAGTTTTCAAATAGCAATAGGACATTTTCATTCATTAAACATATCAATACAAAAAAACCAAAAAAAATTCAAAAAAAGTTGAAATTTGGTAAGTTAAAATTGAGAATTTAGTTCGTAATTTTCGCTGGGGCCTGTGGCTGCTTCGTAATGGTATTATCTTGTCCTCTTTTTAAATAGTAGACCGAGAACCTTACCCTTATCTTCTTTAAAAATAAGGATTCGGGCAGGATCTCGGTCCTAAAAAATTGGGCAAGAACAGGGCGATCCGCGGGTCTGTATTTTTTTTAAAATTTTAATTTTTAAAAATTAAATTATCTTTTGATAGTTTTCAAATAGCAATATGACATTTTCATTCATTAAACATATCAATACAAAGAAACCAAAAAAAATTCAAAAAAAGTTGAAGTTTGGTAAGTTAAAATTGAGAATTTAGTTCGTAATTTTCGCTGGGGCCTGTGGCTGCTTCGTAATGGTATTATCTTGTCCTCTTTTTAAATAGTAGACCGAGAACCTTACCCTTATCTTCTTTAAAAATAAGGATTCGGGCAGGATCTGGGTCCTAAAAAATTGGGCAAGAACAGGGCGATCCGCGGGTCTGTATTTTTTTTAAAATTTTAATTTTTAAAAATTAAATTATCTTTTGATAGTTTTCAAATAGCAATAGGACATTTTCATTCATTAAACATATCAATACAAAGAAACCAAAAAGAAAATTCAAAAAAGTTGAAGTTTGGTAAGTTAAAATTGAGAATTTAGTTCGTAATTTTCGCTGGGCTTGTGGCTGCTTCGTAATGGTATTATCTTCAATGAGACGAGGTGCGACAATGAGCTTCTCCTGCATTATGTGCTCTTTCATGTCCAAGAGTGGATTCTTTGGACGGATGCCTCGATCATTCACAATCAATCGATGCTCACTTTCTTGATTGCCTACTAGGATTTATAGGTTCCTCTTCTTCACCTCTTGAGGTTGAGGGAACATTTTGGTCGGGGGTGGGGTTGTAACTGATGTAAATATCGGGCCTTATATCTTTTCTTTCTTTTTGTTCTTCCTCTGTTTTGAACTTTTGTTTTAATAAAAAATATTTACCTACCAAAAAAATTGAAAATTTTGTATTATGTATAATAATTTATATATATATATATATAATTTTAATATTAATTTAAAAAATTTGGGTAGGATCAGGGCAGGATCCTATAGATCCATACACATGCCCTTATTCTTTTAAAATATCCAGATTCCGGCAGGATCAGGGTCTAGACCTGGTCAAAGTCAATGGGTTTTGGACCCTTCGGGTCTGGATTGGGGTAGATGCTCAGGGTAAGGGTCTAATTGTCATCCCTAGGAGGAGCACAACATGTAGTTTTGTAGCTTACCTCATTAAAATAATACGAGCACAACTTAAAATAAAAAAGAAAAAGTCTATTTCAGTACCTTGTGGTATCGCAAAAAATAATTTTAGTACTCTGTGATAAAAAAATTCATCAATCGAGTCAAACAGCAGCCAATTAACATCACTTAAGTCCACGAGCAGCTGCCCAAACTTACCCCGACCTGCCCAAAACTTGCCCGGCCAACTCAACATGCCATATCATCAAAATCTGATGACGTGGCTCTCTCTTCTCCTTCCCCCTCTCTCCTTTTGCCCTCTCTCTCCTCCTCCTTCTTCTTCTTAAACTCCACGAACCAAACAGAAATTAATTCAAATAGAAATTAATTATTCTTCTTCTTCTTCTTCTTCTTAAACAGAAATTCAAACACAAATCGGAACCTTCAATAACCTTAAATAATTTATTTTTGTATTTTTATAATATTATTGTGTGAATGATTTTGATTGCCGCTGGCGCTCATGTGCGCCCTTCCGCTGCCAGAGAACGTGCAGATCACCGTCGGCCCCTTCCCATCGCCGTCTCCGGTAGGGCCGAGGTAGTGGAGCCCCATCATCTCGTTCCCGTCGGCGGCGCACCATCAAGGAGTTCCACGAGAGACCCGTGGCTGCCGTTATCAGACGACGTGAGGGATCGGCTCTGGCGAAATGGCATCGTTTCGTAGGGAGTAGTGGTTTTCTTTTTGGAGTTGAAATGATTAGGTTTTGGGGTTTTGGTGGGAGCGGGTTTCTTTCGGTGGTCGGCTACGACGTCGTTGAGGGTCTTGCGATAGCTGGAGCTGGAGAGGAGGTGCCTGGGTAGGGATTTAGACGTCCTCCAGCGCTTGCGACGACTTGCATTGAAGCGATTTCACCCACCCACCGCCGGTTAACATGCTTTAACGGTGTCGTATCGATCCCTCAGGTCTGCGTTCTATTAGAGAGAGAGGGAAAATGGGTCCTTGGCCGAGGGCCTCCTCGTCGTCCCCGTGCTGTCAGAACGATGCCGTTCTGGAAAACGCATTCTCCGCCTCTCTTCTTCTTAATTTTAATTTATGGGTTTTCGTAGTTAATGTTATGGTGGGTTTTCGTGGCTGGGTTTTGGTGGGTTGTCATGGATGGTGAACTTCTTCGTGGGTTTTGGGGGGAAGAAGAAGAAGAAGAGAGGGGAAAATGAGGGAGGAGGGAGGAGAAGAGACACCTACGTTATCAGATTTTGATGATGTGGCACGTTGAGTTGGCCGGATACGTTTCGGACATGTCGGAACAAGTCCGGGCAGGTCTGTGGGCTTAAGTGATGTTAATTGACTGTTGTTTGACTCGATTGATGTATTTTTTACCACATAGTACTAAAATAATTTTTCACGGTACCACAGGGTACTAAAATAGACTTTTCCCAAATAAAAATGCATATTTCATTATTCACGCAAGCATTAAGTTTTTTTTCGTTTTCCCAATAATAGGAGCATTCTTTTAAAATAGTATTCTTTTTTTTAACTTGGCAGTTGAGTTACTTTAAAAAAAAGTAAAAACAAATTTCTGGTACACGTATTAGGTACTGCCACGTGGCGACCATGCAGGAGAGGTGACACACTTAGGTGAGCATTTAATCCGATATTCGATGTCCGAATCTGAATCCAAATCCAAAATTTTTTTTAAATTCGGATAATTTACTATTCGGATTCGGATGGCAAAAACATGAGTTCGGATTATCTGAACTATTAGAACAATTAGTTGCCTGGGCTGGATAGCTAAGTCCGATCCATTACTCTTTATTACCTGATGTTTAGACATTCTTCAACCCAGACCAGACCACACGCGAGAGCACCTCCTTGAAACCCTAAAAAAAAAATGTCCCCAAAATCGGTCACTCCCTATATCTCTGTTCCGACCCCGACTCAGCGAAAAATCCCACTCCGACAGCCGACCTCCTCTCTGGTTGCTTATACAAGGTACCCCTTTCGTCATCTTTATATTTTAATCGCAGGTTCATGCCCATGGAGATTGAAAAAAGTTCATAGATGGATGTTGAGACTGCCTACAGCCAACCCACGAATGATGTTGCTTTCACTTTATTTGTGAATTGGATGTTAATGCTACTTTTTGTATTTGTTAATTGTGTGGTTTTGCTGGAAATTTGGTTTGGATGCAATAATGGATGACCAGTCGTTTTGTTAATCGGATAATTCGGATTATCCGTATCCGAAAAAAATTTGGATATCAGATAATTTACTATTCGGATTCAGATTCAGATAATTAAATAATCAATTCGGATAGTTCGGATAATAAGAAGTTCGGATTCGGATTATCCGAATGCTCACTCTTAGAAACACTAGCGAGTAGCTTCCCAAGAATTGATTTTTTTAAATAAATTCCAGTCTTGCCACGCGGCGAAAAGAGGAGTTGAGCCGATCGACTAACGAGTGGCCTCTCAATTTTTTTTAAATTACCTATTTTAGAAATTGTTCATTAAATAGGTTATAGGAATAATTATCCTAAGGTCCCTGGTGTTTGAGTAAACTTCTTTTTAGTCTTTACTATTTTCAGTATTTTTTTTTGCTCATTCTATTTTGAAATAATAGTCCTTTTTAGTCCCTAGTTCCGGTATCAAAAAATTTGATACCGGAGCGAGGGACTAAAAAGAGCTATTATTTCAAAATAGAAGGAACAAGAAAGGTTATTGATGTTGTAAGGACTAAAATGAGAGTTTGCTCAAAAACCAAAGACCTTAGAGCAATGGATTTGGATTCAGGGGGACTACATAAAAATCATCCCCATGGTATGGACTAAATATGGACCTTTAGATTTGATCAAATTCTTTTTTTACAGATCTGATGGTCAGAATCTGTTGAGGGTATTTTCGAGTTTTTATCCAAACATACTCATTAGGGTTCCATAAATTGTATTATTTTGCTGATATTTTTTTAGATTATTTTAATTATTGTATTTCCAATATTACCCCTGTCCCTTTCAGTGGGGATTACCCATGTCCCCACTGAATTTGAACCCTAGAGTAATTATCCTTAGATTATATCAATTCGCTCGACAAGATCAAACACAATGATGAACAACAAAATTATATCTACTCTATGTAATACCTTTTTGGAATCAGTATCATTCACACCGCAATCGTACCAACGCTAAAATGGCGCTCCATATATGGAACATTTAGTTTCAATGGTTGGGAAAAGTAGTCACTAACTTTAGCAAAACTAGAGGCATAAATAGTTTTCAAAAAGTGCAGATTATTGTCAAAATCTTTCAATGGGTTGCTGATAGTTCTACTGGTTGGGGTAGATATGTAAGATCTTTTATAATTAAGAAATAGTACCTTTTTGGAAAATATACCAATTAAGTGATAAATATGTTATAAACATATTAAAATTCGCAAATATCTAAGTCTTGATGATTTAAAATTATTGTTTAATTCTGTAGGTTATAAGAAGCTTAAATTCGGGGTCAAAAAAGTTGACTTTAAAATCTGCACTTTTTGAAAACTATTTATATGCACGCGAAAATGGACCGTTATTAAACCCATTTCACAAACGAACTACAAATACTAGTGTAGTCCCGAAATTGTTCATTAAATATAGAGATTCGAAGAAGTTATAACTAAAGGGCACTTAGCCTAGCGATACAAGGCGTTCATAACTTGACGGAAGTCCAGGGATCAAACCTTGGCAGGTGTAATCTAGGTGTAAATAATCTACCTTTCAAAAAAAAATTCAAACAAGTTACGATACATTGTCCGATGCTAACACAAGATCAAACACAGTGATGCGTAGCGAAATTCTAGCTAGTCAATGTAATACCCTCTTGGAAATCCGGTAGCATTCACATCGGCAACACTGTTTCCAACACTAACATTGCGCTCCAAGAAAGGAACATTCAAATTCAATGGTCGGGAAAAGCAGCCATTAACACTAGCAGAACTAGATGCATAATAAGTAGGTGGAGGTTGGTGATAGGATGCTTGATGAATATTGAGAGTCTCCTTTTGCACCAAGACGCCCCTCTTCAGTTCTTCCAATGAGGCTTTCAACGCCTCCAGCTGAGGCCATGTGAGCTCCTCCTTGGGGGACTCCCACCAATTGAAGAGTCCCTGGCTCTTAGCTAATTTCTTCATTCGTTTAAGCTCTTCTCCTCTATTCTTCTCTATTTCAAGCTCATGAAGCATCTGATGATTTTTTGAGCAAGTTGGAACAACAATCAAACCATGTTAATATATTCACAACATGATCATTTGGGAGCAAGTCGAAGCGGATATAATGTACTACTAATTTGTCTTATCGTAGTCTTATTCAATAGATTCAAACTCAATTCTGGTATTTAATTATTAATATATATGTTTTAGACTTTCTTGGTAGAATACATGTGTATTAGATTGTTTGAACAAAGATACTCAACTTAGATTAAACAACAACACAATTGGTTTGCTTGTCGTCAAGGTGTACTTGTATCTCATATATTTTGGAGTAATATATTTATTCTACTTCCCAAAACAAAAATTGTGCACCACAAATTAAATTGTAACTGCAAACTGGCATATATTATACTATTGAAGTTGATTTATACACTTATCTGTTTCATTAGAATTTATATTTTTCTGAAAAGTATTTCTCCCTTTATTTTCAAATATTTAATAACAATTTAATATGGAACCAGAAGAGAAAGGTCCAATTGCATAGAAAAGTAATATAATTCTCTTAGAAAATAATAGAAGTCAAAATTTCTATTCTTAAACCTCCCTATTGGCTAACCCTACCTTTTTCACAGAAAACATGAAAAAATAGATTCAACACTCAGAATTAAAAAAATGCAATCTCTTTTTCTAAAAAAAATAGTTTTATAAAAGTTATTTTAAAAAATATTAATTTATAATCATGATTATAAATTATAATTATGCATATATGTACATGAGAGAGCCGCATGTTAAGGTCTCGAACGTTCTCCTTGCGGTAAGCCTCAACTAATTGTTGCATGGGATCAGAGGCATCAGAAGCTTCAGTATTCTCCCCGGAGAGAAAACGATCAATGATCGGTGCAACACCAGGATTCCCAAAGGAAAACACCTTCTTCCCCGGGGAGAACACTAGGATGGCGACCTTGGCTCCTGTAAGAGTGCAAAGCTCACTGGCTTTCTTGAATAGACCAGCCCGACGCTTGGAGAACGTCACTTGGAGATTGCTCTCTTTGTCCATCCTGGCCATTACAATTCTCTGGCGGCCGAAACTCTTTCTAGACATCAGAAAATAGTTGTCGAGTTCTTGATGCAACGATATAGGGGATCTCACAGGGTCGTAGACGGAAATAATATCGTTACTTTTGGCGGGTTGACGTTCGGAATGGTAGTAATAGAGGGGAAAATGGGCATTATATTTATACAATTTGTGGGTGACACCTAATTATTTACCTGCCAATTTTCACTGATTTCCTAAAATATGATCTGAATTGGCCTACTTGGTTATCTTTGTGTATATTGGTATCACTTTTTTTTTTTCGGTCAAGACATTAATGTCGCTTCTTATTATCAATTGACAATCATTCACTAAATACCAAATACAATGTATATTGCCCAAATTTGTATAGTTGACCATATTATATTTGAGAGGATAATAAAGAGGCAGTTACAATTTTTTTATTTTATGATCAGTGTTCGATATAATTCCAAAAAGAAGTTGGACTTTCCAGTTGGATTTGAGAAATATCAATTAAATTAATTGCAAAGTTTTCGGTTCAAAACAGTGGGTGTAGACTGTAGTACTGGAAAGTAAAAATAAGATTGAACTCGATGCTAATCAATTATGACGTACAATTATGCATTGGGTTGATACTTACGTTATGGACTAAACAATATTAAAATATTTCGATCCACCAATTTATCTAAATATCAGGAATCTTTGAGTATGTTATCAAAAATAAATTCTGTCGAATAATACACAATAACAGAGCAACCCAATTGTTTCTACACTGACGATGCTATTAAACAGTCATATTAATCACTTGAGATATTCTTCCGTTTATGTGATTATATCTTTTTTCGGTCGGAACGTACAATTGATTATTTTGTAGGAACCTGCACACACAAAAAAACAAATAACCTCGACAACACCAAAAAATGCTATTGGATACAGCTTTTTCAAGCAAATATGTTGCTTTAATAAGTTTTGTATCCTATTGCTCCATATAAACAAGGATACGGTAATACCATAATCAACACAAGTTTAAAACTCACTAAACCGGTGGCATAAAAAATTGAACCAGAAAGCAAAATATAATTGTCCTTTCTAATCTCCACAATAAATATGTGTGAGTGGCATTTTTCGTTTAGTTTTGTGTTTATCTTGGCAAACAACATCCGACAAACAAACAATTCTCAAACATCCTACATATTGTCTGATTATTAAGTAATTATTATAGTATATGATTATGAGTTGATCGTGTTGATAAGAATTTTCAATCTCCTTTAATCAGTTTAGTATCAAACTTGACTGTTATGTATAAAACTGACGTTATTGAGTTACTACAATGACAACTAAATAACTCGACTTCTGTATTAGCCATCATATGTATATCTACCAAGACACGTGCAGATGGTAATGAACATTAGCAATTGGATTAGCTTCTATGGCACCTAGGCCATGCCACATCTGACCGAACAGATCGAAGCTCGCCAGCATTGTGGACCCTGTGATCAAGGACCCCGTGGACTTGAAACACTTGTACCAGGTGAATTAACACAGTAGTCCTTGTATGAACATTGCTCATTCAGCTCTGATGTCTCGACGACCATGTAAATTAAATCATCATTATGACAATGTAGGTAGTAGCAGTTGCAGTTTTATGCGTGCAGAAAGAACCGAGCTACTGGCCATTGATAACCGACGTCCTTCATTCCCTCGTCCCCCTGGTACCGCTCGAGCTCGGAGGGTCTTTAAGAGTAACAGAACCTGCACCATCCGCCCCACCACCTCCTAACTTATCGTAGTACCTTGGCCTGCACATCATTCTTTCAGTTGGCTGTCTTATGTAAATTTTGGGATACATCAATACGTAGAAGTACATTTCCTCATATTTGGTAGTGTAAAAAAATATATAATCTGCATTCAGATGAGTCTACTTTGACCATCTCATGGACTCGAGTGGATGTTCCTGCCGGAATCAGTCTTGTTAAATGTTCATCATCATTGATGGTCTCCCATATGGAGTAGAAGTTAAATAATCGCTACATATCAAGTTATATTCGTGGAAGGACTATACTAAAATTTTGTCGAGATGAGATTCTAATGCACAGTCAACAAAAGCATACATATCGCTTTTGTCGGTAAGTTTACCTACAAAAGGAGATGGGCATGATTGTATTTTGTTCAGAGGCAACAAATTCACCAAATCTTCAACATCTCTCCCTTGCTTGAGAGCAAATTATGCAGAGTAGATAGAGGGTGAAGAATGCGAGTCCAAGGAACTAGAATCAGACACTCAAGGAGACGAAGTTGTTTTCTCATGATTTGAATCCTGGTTACTCGAATCCCGAATCTCCGCCCATCCGTGTTACCGTTTGAGTTCATTGGTTCAAGGAGACGAAGTTCCTTGCAAATGGAAGTAAAATCAGTTTGCAAACGAGAGCTGCTAATACAGTTTTTGAGATAAAAAAAAATTTAGGCATGAATGTAGAATGGAAATTATGGTTACCGATCTCACAAATGGAATAAATCATGTTAGGGATTGGCATACCATCCAAAAGGTACTCCGGAGCCACATAACCCAAAGTTGCTGAAAGTTGAACATTCTTGTTGTGTATCCCAGATGTCACAGCAAGGCCAAAGTCTGAAAGCTCAATCAAGATGGACTAATGTTAGAACATAATCTCTTTGCAACGAATAGCAAGTTAAAACTGCCCAAACAGAGGAAGAGGAAAACGGCAGGTTTTCGAGTATATGATCAACCATCATCACGTTCGCCCAAAATAGCCACCAACAACTTTCATGTGGTCTTGTCTTAAAAAAAATGGATAATCAATCCAAATGTTCCAGAAATGAAAATAAAGGAAGGTTTCCTCTACCTTACTCACCCCATTTTCAGCTTCAGATTTCTTGTGATCTATGTCTCTTCTCCCATCAGATATGAACAACGACTACACAATCACAGTTCAACTTCAGCAAGATCTATGCACACACACAGCGAAGTACAAGTTTTGTGTTCTCTTGCACCCACTCACATGTTGCAATCTTCTCGTCTCTTCAATATGGTGCCGAGTGTTGCATCGAAGAGATGGTATTCGCTCTTCTCCGCTGTAAGATCCAAATATACCATTACAGGCATATGGCCACTTGCAGGTGAAGAAGGTTCTCCCCATATTGCCGCCTGAGGCCCCCTGCCACTACCGCATTGCTCTTCTTGTTGCGTGTAGGGGCAACAGTATTCTTCTGACTCATCGAATGCTTCCCGAGCTTGCTCAACGATACCCTCCTTAACCAAATTGCATCCATCATCAAGAGACGAAGAGCTTCAACATCTTTCGCACACATAACCATACTCTCTGTGGTTCTAAACACGTCGATATAGCCTCATTATACATCCATCCTATATTTAGCTAACCTCCTCATCACCACCTTACTCACTGTAGCCAACCCAACGACGCATACCCACTAAACCCCCACCCATCTCCTGAGCTAAATCCAATAAGACCCATCTTCCTCAGGACATCAACCATTGAATCATGTACAGTTCAGGATTATGCACATAACCTGTTTGACGTGTCGCCCAAGTGAAAACCCGCAATCCCCGAACCCCAGCCAGTCGTCCCCGAACCAGCTCAGGCCAAGGCTGAGCTCCAGCGCCATCAACCGGCAGGAAAAGAAGATAGGGTTCCTCGCTATCAATCGAACTAATTTTCGTATTGGGTGAAAGAGTTTACGAAAGAGACAAAAACCATCTTCTATTGTTTTTTTTATTTTTTTATTTTAAAATGTCTGTTATCGAAATAGAGCACAGTCGAGTCGGGTACTATTCAAGTATAAATACATTCTCCTCTTCCTAATAGAAATATTATTTTCACTATGGCATAGTGAAATCTTGAATTTTTTTAAAGTGAATTGGTGTAAGGTAATGTTGGGGTCTAGGGATATATACTTACGAACACTAATGAATTAATTACCTAAAATATTACATATCAAGTAGTCTATATTATTTAGATAATCAAATATCTTTAAAAGAATTAGTGCTTAATAGTACTATTGATGGATGATGTAATAGAGTGTACTTTGGGGTAATAATGCATAAAAAAAATAAGACTATTATTTGAATCCACCGATAATTTAGTCGATTAACAGGGTAAGTAATTAGCTTTTGGTAAATGTTCCCCGTCAGCTAGCCAGAGGGTCAAAAGGGTCAAAACCCTTTCTCATGCAAAGCAAAACCCCCCCTCCTTCCCATTTTAGAAACAAAACAAAATACAACCGCCACCCACCCTTCCTCCCAAAATCTCCCTCCCATCTCCCTCCCTGTGCAAGCGATCCTTGGCGATTAAATGTTCCCCGTAAGCATTTTCCTTTTCCATCTTTTCGTTATCTTTTACATGTTTAAGGTTGATTATTTTTCACTAATTGATGCTTTTCTTTTTTAATTTTTTTTTGGGGTAGGAAAAGGTAGGACCTTTTACTTAAAAGGTCGGTTCTTTTGCTCCATTTTGTACTCTTCTTCTCCGTGACACCTTCCATAGTTACTCAGGTTAGTTGCTTCTTCTTCTTCTTCTTCTTGTTGATTATTTTTCACTAACTGATGCTTTTCTTTTTTAAAAAAAAATTTTGGTTAGGAAAAGGGAGGACCTTTTACTTAAAAGGTCGGTTCTTTTGCTCGATTTTGTACTCTTCTTCTCCGTGGCACCTTCCGTAGTTACTCAGGTTAGTTGCTTCTTCTTCTTCTTCCACTGTTTTCGCTACTTTATTTATTTATTTTTATCTTTTCTACTTTTAGAAACTTTTAGAAGCATGAGCTGTGTGTTGTTCTAGTTCTATGGGATTTCAAGAAAACCCCAAAAGAATTACAAAGATTTTGTTTGAGAAAAGAAATAGAAACTAGCGCAAGGGCAATGCACGTCGCAAGCGATAAACGAAAGGTTTCCTCTACCCACTCACCCCATTTTCAGCTTTTGAATCTGAAAACTGAAGCCTTAGAAATGAAGGTTCGAGAATGCGGATAATCTAGAAAAAGGGTTTAAGAATGCGGAAACCACATATCCAAATATGGAAACATTACTCCTCTTCACGATCTCGTCAATTTACAAAGAGAAACCAAAAAACCTTATTAGATATCGCCGTCTTTTTCCTGGATTCTTGTTGGCGAGTGGGGGTAACGAAATCTTTATCGCCGGAGTTTAGGAGCCAGGCCGGGAGGAGTGGCCGTGCGGTGGCATATTCATAATAAATGGGTTCGGGTTGGGATTTTAGAGGAATTTCACTTAGTCGAGGTCTTTTTCGTCCAAAAGATGAATTGCTTTTTCGAATTGAGACTTGCCTAATTGCCTTCCCATTTCGAACTTGCTTTGCCAAGAATGCCCCTAAATTTGGGTCTAACAGTAACGATTACCGTTTTTAATATAGTCTTTTACAATAAGTCATGTCAAACCAATTTTATTGGGGTAGAATTTTCACAAATATGACTTTAATCTCGTTCTATAAATTGGGGGTCGAACATGACCCGTAAGATTAACATGTTTTTATAAATTCTTAGAATTTTTTTTATTCAAATAGATTGCTGAAAATATGTGAACGAAATTGTGTACATTTAGAATGCGTAATACATACCACGTTAAGAAAAGAAATGTCTCTCGCTATCACTCGAATTAAAGTTTTTGGGTTTTCGGAAGAGAGAAAATCATCTTTTAATTGTTATTTGAAGTCCAGCATCGGATACTATTTAAGTATAAATAAATACATTCTCTTTTTTCAGGGGGAAAATTGTGTTCATTATGATATGAGGAATCCTCAAATTTTCTTAAAGTAAATTAGCGTAAGATAATAGAGGAGAATAATGTTGGGGCTTAGCTGATATGTGTTTACGATCACTAATAAATATAATGTCAAACATATTATTTATCTATTAATATATGTTATTTAAAAAGTCAAATATCTTTAGAAAATTTTTAGTACTTGTACATATTCGATATAGCTTTTTGATGAATAATAATATTTTATGTATAAAAAAATTATTTCAAGAGACCGATAATTATCTTAAGCCCGATGAAATGTTCTCCGTCAGCTAGCTAGAGGGTCAAAAGAGTCAAAACTCTTTCTCATGCAAGCAAAACACCTGACTCCCATTTTAGAGACAAAAATAGTAACTGCCACCCACCCTTCCTCCCAAAACTCTCCCTCCCGTTTCCTTGTGCAAGCTATCCCTCGGTAAATTTGTAAGCATTTTTTTCTATCTTTTCATTGTCTTTTGCTTGCTTCAGTAGGTTATTTTGCACTAATTGATGCTTTTATTTTCTTTTCTTTTTTGTGTAGGAAAAGGGAGGACCTTTTACGTAAAAGGTTGGTTATTTTGATCGTTTACGCTTTCTTCTGCTCCGTGAGACCATCCATGGCTTCTCAGGTCAGTTGCTTCTCCTTCTTATTGTACTGCTTTCATTTTATCTGCTATTTTTATTTTTATCTTTTCTAATTTTAGAAATTTTAGAAGCGTTAGTTGAGTTTTATTCTGGTTTTATGGGTTTTCACGAAACCTTAAAAGAATTATAAAGATTTTGTTTTTGGTATAAAATAGTATTATAAAGAAATAGAGACAGAAGAAAAAGGTGGTGCCTTTCTATTTTGGTGAATTTCTCGAATATCGATGTGTATAGGGGCAAATTTGTTGCAACCTGTTAAACATGGCACACGAGTAAGCGTTTGGGTGCCTGATGGGTGAAACATCAAGAGTCAATGAGTTGTTATTGGAGTGCAAAAATATCAAAGTTTTAGAGTTCAGAATCGATCAAGGTAATTATCGAGGTGCTGATGTTTGAGTGTCAACTTACCTTAGTAAGAGCCTCTCGCCTGACGTTCCGAAGGCATGGTCTCCTCTCAAGGGGAAGGAGCCTAGGCTATGGTTGGAAGAGGTAATGAGGGTTCGCGTGGCCTTCCCTTCTGATGAATACAGAAATATGAACCCGTTTGGATACGCGGAGGAACAAGGTTCCAAAAATTGAAGCTATGTGCCTAGTTGGGGGAAGATGGGGCAGCCTTGCATTTGGTTGGTAGATTGAACGTAACTTTTGATTCAAGAATTGGATTGAGATAATTCAAGTTGATGTACAAAGCTAAGATATAGATCTATAATTTTTTAATTTATGACTTTTTCAGATTTAGAGCATAAATGGTCAAAAGTGCATTTGAAGTGCTTGCACCTACTCCCTCCCCGGAGTGAGGAGGGTTGTGCCTACTCCTTCCCCGAAGTGATGAGAAGACTTGCGCCTACTCCCTCTTCGGATTGAGGGAGGGTTGCATCTACTTTTCTTACCCGAGGAGGCGAAAGGGTGTCCAACTCCGGGAAGGTGAAAGGGTCTCCAACTCTGGGAAGGCAAAATGGTCTTCAACTTTGGGAAGGTGAAGGGTTTCAAACTCTGAGAAGGCGAAAGGGTCTCAAACCCCGGAGTGGAGGCTTGCACCTAGTTACTCTGGGAAGTGGAGGTCTGCGCCTAGTTACTCCGGGAAGTGGAGACTTGTGCCTGATTTCTTCATCCAGGTAGCAGCTGGGGTCATATTTTGTGGTTAGTCTCTGGTGAGCACGAAGTGATCAAGGTACCCGGCTATGTGTTGGGGGTTATTTGGAAGGAGTTTGAGGAGTGGACTTGGCATTGGCTCGAGAAAGCAGGCCAAAATTATTTTGAGCTCGTTTTGGGCTAGAAGAACCTTTTTGGTGTTAAGCTTAAGGGGAGTCGGCCCACCTGAAAAATATGCTCGGCCCATTTTGGTCTATCTAGAAAAGAAATTAAGGCTAGTGCATGAAGTCGGTTGAACGCGACCTAGACTTCCTATTTTGATCAGTGTTACTTGCCTGACACGGTCTAGGTGTTCCTATTCGAGGATGAATCTCTCTATTTTGGGAGTCGACCTAAATTTTTCTATTCTAGGCTAGGTTGAGTAGGAAATGACCTAATGAGAATTTTTTCTATTTAGCATGCGGAGACTAGGTCAAGGCGTTCTATATAAAGTTGTTTCGAGCAGAGGAGCAAAACATCCATCAACACAACAACCAAACCTTACTTTACTCTTGTATCATTTTTCCTTTCCTTAGCCTACTCCAGCCTAGCTTATCACTTTTTTTCCCTCTCCGTTGCGCCGACCTTGGGACGACCACTCCGGATCAGTCTCGGGTTACTTGACATTCTTGTACCCCTTTTCTCCGGAACATATTTTTGGCACGCCTGGTGGGACTAAGGAGGGCATTTGAGAAGGTGGTCTAACCTTTGCTCGACCAATCATGATAAAAAACTTTGATGTTACGGCTCCTTTTATGGAGCCAACTACTCCTTATACGGGGTCGACTAAGGCAATACTGGCATGGCGGATTGGCCTCGATAAGTGGCTTACCGAGACTCTAGCCATCATTGAGGAGCTCCGTGAGAAAAACTATCAATATAGCATGGAGATCGTCAATAATGTAGCAGTTGGGTAAATTGTCGCTCAAATTGACGAATTAGGTTTTCATACAGGGTCACTACCCTTCACTGAGCTTATGTCAGAATAACTCGAAGAAGGGTCCTTATCTTACAACGATGCCAGGACCTTGGAGTTCACAAGCTTACTTTGCCAACCTCCATCGATTGAGGCTTCCAATTACTTGACGGTGCGATAGTCCTTTACTAGCGAGGATACCCAAGGAGTTCCCTTTGGACAATATGGGACCGTGATGACTAGTGACTACCTAATAGTACATGACTTTGCTCATGTTCCTACCCCATCATCACAATTCTTGATGTTGAGGTAGAAGGGGTTAGACCCATACCTTTCTACTCCTGAGCCAACTCCTTAGTTCATGATGTTGAGGCAAGAGGAGTCCAGTGAAGATGACGCCCATTATCGGCTGATGTTCGATTCTACACAACAGTCGAAGATAGAAGGACAACCTAAACTCTCTCATACCAAGGGCTTGGCTTCACATCAATCCCCCAGGGTGCAACCATCAATCGACCCCATGAAAACTTTAGTGCTTTCGTTGCTATGGTTGGTCTCCAAAGGAGTAGAAGGGAAGAAAGGCCAAAATGAGTGAAGGCCAACCCTAAGACCCAGGGGATAAGGAGATGCAGAAGTCCTTCCGTCCAAGGAAAGTTCCCACAGTCAATCGGGGAGTGGTGGTCTTTGTTATCAATTTCAAGATCCCTTATAACTAATCACTCGGTTGAGTTTGGATCCATCCCAGTCAGGTAATTCCCTCCTCATTCCATCAGCTTCTAATACAACAGGGACCAGATGGGAACGTGAAGATCGTGATGCCTAATGCACACAAATTATTGTCAACCACAAGCTGCAAAGAGGCGACCTTCTATGACGAGTCCATAATGCCAACAATGATGCCCTTGAGTGATATGGATGATCAATTTGCCCAGTATGTGAGCTTGATCAAGTAGGAGGTCCCTTCTGCCCGACTACTGATCAATGCCACACCCCGAGGGGCAAGCCCTCCTCTTTACTTATAAATTGTGAGGCCATAGGAAAGGTGACAATGTAATTGGAGGTCCGTGCCTTGTCACCATATGATTCAGCGAGTATGTCCTTGAGGATGACAGCCTAGACCTCTTAAAGCTGCTAATCTTTTTCTTTCTCCAAGTAATCTAAGGAGTGCCAAGCCGAAAAAGAAGAACCCTTAAAGTGGGGATACCACGAGCTCGGTAAGTCAAGGAGAGTTGGTAAGGACTACGTCAATGCTTCTCACTCGGTCATCTCGAAGCATCAATGATAGGGATGAAACTGGTCAAAAGTTGTGCTGAAAGAGGACGTTTGGCCAGGTCAGTCAATTTTAGAGGGCATTTCAGCCCTTTTTAGAGCCAAATCTGAAGACACATATTTCACAAGAAATTGAAGAACTATTTTTCTCTTTCTTTGGACACCAAAAATGTCGCAATCGAAGTTCAGACCAAAATGTTACGACTAAAATACTAAAAGTTGGTCACTATGTAAGCTGATTGTAAAATTTTGTCAGATTTAGAAGGTACTTTGGTCTTTTTTCCGGTCGAATTAAGAGACATCTATTAAAGAAAAAATTGAAGATATGTCTCGGCTTTCTAGAGACACTAAGATAACTTTAATTGGAGTCAGGACAAAGAAGTTACAACCAAAATACCCAAGGAATGGATACCTTTCAAGAATGGGCAAACAAATACATCAAGGATTCAAAGCCAAGTTTGCTGGATCCAAGAGGTTATATGCTGAGTCCGAGAGGTTGCGTGACACAATTTTGGGTCCGCTACCAAAGCACCCATTCGACAAAAAGGTTTAGACACACAATTCAAGTCCCATCGGTAACCAAGGAAACTCTAAGTGTCGTATCAAATATGATAGGCATCCTTGGGCCTCCGCCGGCTAAAGAAACCTTTGGGCCTTCACCACCAAAGGAAATTTTAGGAGCCCCGTCGAGCAAACTACTACGGACGATCGAGTCCCAACTTATTCCATGCGCACTGAGTCTCCTTCGCTTGCCTAATTCATCCCAACTTAACAACAAGACACTAGGGGACAAGCCTGTCCTTGGAGTATCAGTGGAAATTCTACCTCACACAGAGGGCATGAAGAGCACTGGAACATTGTGATTGAAGCGCTTATATTGACCAAAATTATCCCAGCTGGCGGGCATGATGTGTACAAGGAGAAGGAGATAGATGATGATAAAGTCAAGTCGTCAAGTTCTTCTCTAGCAAGAACGATTGTGGTGAAGTAACAAATTCACGTGCCAGTCCAACCTCAGCCATTAAAGACTTCAAATTACAAGGAGAGTCCTCAAGTCACACGCCATCCTAGTGGGTGCACAAGCGTGGAAAAGAATGTAGAAACATTACCAACATTAGCCGAGAACTACAAGAAATGGCCTGAATACGCGTGGGTTAAGAGGGACGTGTTCACTCAATTAGCGACCGAGTAAGGAGTTCTCCGGAAAAATAAATCCTTTAAGGTTTGGGTGCCCAAGGAGGAACTTTCGCGGTTCAAGAAGGAATCATGTTAGACACGAATCACAAGAAATGATCGGCTTACAATGTATCAAAGTCATCATACAAAACTTATACGTAAGGAGGTGTCAAGAAAGTCGAACCCACACTCGGGGGGTAAATGTCTAGAATCTCATTGACCGACTCTCATGAAGACTCAACGAAGAAGATTGGAATGAAAAATTCAAAAGCAAATGGAAAAGCTTAGAGACCTTCAACAACAATTGTATTGTCGCTCCAACGAATGACAAGAAGTTCATACTCAGCCATGTAAGCCTAGGTCAAGTCTTCCCGAGAAAGCTGTGAGAACACAGATATCTCAAGATGGGTGATCGTCTGCACGTCTACAATAGCTAGGTCTCGATCGATTTTATGGTACATTTGCCATATATTTCGGTCTTACCTTAGCCGATTATATGTAGAGTGAAGTTAATATTCTGCATGCTTAAGAACGGATACACATCAACACTTTTTCTAGCGTTAAAATACTGACTTGTGGGGACATTGTCGGAGCAAAAAATTAATTCATGGATTTGCTGAACCTGTTTCGATAAAAGAGCCATAACTTTCTACTCAAGTATCAGATTGACGAGATTCCAAAAGCTACTGAAAGATAAGACGATGATCTACAAATATGTATTATGTGTCATGTCCAAATTTGGCACGAAAAAGGGTCAACATTGAGATGGAACTTTTGGCAGTCTAGGTTTTCCTTTTTTAGGCCGGAGCTAATTTAGGTTTTTCTATATTGAGCACGGCCTAGGATTTTCTTGTATTGGGTTAGGACTAAGTTTTTCTATGTAATAAGAGCTTAGGCATAGAAGAATGACCACAACACCACACATCACATTTACAAATACTTAGCTTCGTAGCTTTTATCTTTTTATTATTCTGATTTTCCCCTTCTGAATAAAGTTCTTGCTCCTCCACCAATTCTTTTCTCCTCTACCAATTCCAATCTATATCTTCTCTTCTTATTCCCCAGATTCATCTTTTCTTCCTTTCATTTGAATCGCTCTTGGGACGACTACTCTGGACCTGTCCTCAAGTCCGTCTCGAAGTTCTCACATATTTTACCCACAACATATTTTTGGCACGCTCGGTGGGACTAAGGAGGGCATCTGAGAAGAAGGTCTGACACATTTTCCCAAACAAGATGACTAACACCTTTGTGTTAGGCAAGCAACCGCAGTCAAAATCGGGACTCTAGACTGTGTCCAACTGACTTTACGCATCAACTCGAATGTCTTGGAGCTCATGATCGACCAAGATAATCATCGAGGTACTGATATTTGAGTGTCATCTTAAGTTAGCAAGAGCACCACAGCTGGCGTTCCTCTCGAGGGGAAAGAGCCTAGGCTAAGAAGCAATATGTCTTAGTTGGAAGAGGTACTGAGGGTATACTTAGTCTTCCTTTTGGATCAATATAGAAATGTGAACCCATCCAAATAGGCGGAGGTGCAAGGCTCCAAAATTGAAGCCCTGCATCTAGCTGGGGGAAGATGGTGCAGCCATGCATTTGGTTGGTAGGTTGGATGTAATTTTTGACTCGAGAATTGGATTGAGAAAATTCAAGTTGATTTGCAAAGCTAAGACATAGATCTAAAACTGTGCAGTTTATGACTTCTTTAGATTCAAAGTGTAAGAGTGTCAAAATTGCATTTAAATTGCTTGCATTTACTATCTCTCCAAAGTGAGGAGGGTTGCGCCTACTCCCTCTCCGGAGTGAGGAGAAGACTTGAGCCTACTCCCTTCTCGAAGTGAGGAGAAGACTTGCTCCTACTCCCTCTGCAGAGTAAAGGAGGGTTGCACCTACTTTTCCTACCCGAGCAGGTGAAAGGGCATCCAACTCCGGGAAGGCAAAATGGTCTCCAAATCCGGGAAGGCAAAAGGGTCTCCAACTATGAGAAGGTGAAAGGGTCTCAAACTCTGAGAAGGTGAAAGGATCTCCAACTCTGAGAAGTAGGGTTGAGGAATTGTCAGGCTCATAGTTTTAGGACCAGTTTTTAGCCCGACACCGAAGGAAGTGAAAAGTAAAAAAAAAAATTTGCAGGTGTGATGTTGGCCAACACCGATGGTTTGTCGGTGTGGCCAACTGACTGTTCGGTTTGGCTTACACAGAATGGAATGTAATCTAAGCATGTTTATTACAAATTTTTAGTTTGCAAACAAAATATGATCAATCATTCAAGGTGCAATCAGAATTTTGAAAGTTCTAAGCCTGCAAACAGAATACAATCCATCCAAAATACCCATCAAGCTTCAAATCCATCAAACATTAAAACTTGCAAACATGATTTCCAAAATTTCAAATCCATCCAGATTCTAAAGCTTCAAACAGAGTTCAAAAGTGTTCAAATGAAGCAAAATTTTGATAATCAAAACAAAAAAAAAGAAAATTCTTCAAACTGGCACCTTGAAAAGGGTTCGAATCCATCACAACAGTCTTCATTCTTCAAGCTAGCACCTTCAAAAGTGTTTGAATCCATCATTTCTCATCTTCAAGAAGTTTTTCAAAGTAACCAATAAAAGTCTCAATTTTTATCAAGCCAACAAACATCATACATTAAACATAATGTTAGAGGCACAACAAAACTAACCTCCAATAATATTGTTGTCTCCTAATGGGTCTTCCATTTCATCCAAGAATTATTCAGAATCTCAACAACTAGATCCTCTACAACCTCATTCGAGATCTCACTTGGGATCTCTATTGGCACATTAACATCATCCTCTGCCTGTAATGAAATAAAAACAACAATACGATACTAAGCACCAAATAAGATATATATGATGACAAAACAGTAGTCAAACCTATATAACAATAGAAAAGATTTGACCAAAACATAAACAAAACATGCAGATTCACGAACAGAGATAGCAAATATCAAGTTGATGCCTCTTGCATCTTATTTCAACTAAACCCATTTGCAGATTCATAAACAGAAGAAGCAGCTTAATACAAAAATAGTCAACAGAACATGCATTTTACTTCATCTTATCGAACTTTTCCAGAGATCATCATTGTATCACTCAAACAGTCAACAAAAGCACATTCCAAAATACAAACCAAGTAGCAATAGAAAAAAATTACAAGTAGAGATAAAAGATGAAAGAATCAACATTTAATCGAGAATAGTTACATTGATAATAGAATGAACGCAAACATAATGAACGCAAACAGAATTACCATCATAGTCCCAGGAGGATGGAAGCGGACGAGTGTACGAGGAATGCCTTGTAACCTACAGGCACAGAGGAGAAAGTGAACAATTTTAGGATTTCTGATGAAGAACATGAAATTAACGTCATGGAACATAAAATTAACAAGGAACACCTTACCTACAAAAATAGTCAAGGTCCAAAAGAGAACAAGGGTTGAGAAAAATGATTTTAGGATTTCTAAAAATTTGGGTTTTTAGGGAAAGAGAACAAAGGTCAAATTAGTTCGACAAAGAGAGCAAAGGGATGGAGGAGGAGGAACATCGACAGGCTAGTGGCCTGCGAGAGAAGGAGGACGATTGGGAGACAGAGTGGATGAGATATTTCTCAATTCTCAGAGAGAGAGAAGAGAATGAGATGAATGATGTGGCTAGGTTTTAATTGGGGCAACTTACTAGGTATTTATATCCTTCTAAAATGATGTTCTTTGCTTGGTCCCGCGGTGTCACGGGTTATGCAAAAAATGACACTGACTTTACACAAACCAGTCGATTTAAATTGACCGCCAACCCACGAACCCATTTTTTCATTCGGGTTGGTAGTTGGGCCTCCTTTAAGTTGGTCAGTTTGGCGATGTATCAGACTTTTTTGATTTCAATCTCACCCCTATCGAGAAGGTGAAACGGTCTCCAACTCCAGAAGGTGAAATAGTCTCCAACTCTAAGAAGGCGAAAGGGTCTTCTACTCTGAGAAGGTGAAAGGGTCTCCAACTCTGAGGAGGCAAAATGGTCCCTAACTCTGAGGAAGCATTAGGGTTTCCAGCTCTGAGGAGGCATAAGTCCCCGACTCCGAGGTGTCGCAAGGGTCTCCGAAGTGATCAAGGTACCCGACTTTGAGTTGGGAGTCGTTTGGAAGGAGTGCGAGGAGTGGACTTGGCATTGGCTAGAGGAAGCAGGCCAGAATTGTTTTAAGCTCGTCTTAGGCTAGAATAACCTTTTTGGTGTCAAGATTAATGGGAGTCGGCCCACCTTGAAAATATGCTCGGCACGTCTTGGTCTATCTAGGAAACACATTAGGACTGGTGCGTGAAGTCGGTTGAACGCGGCCTAGAGTTCCTATTTTGACCGGGGTTACTTGCTTAACACGGTCTAAGCATTCCTATTCGGGGCTGAATCTCTCTATTTTGGGAGTCAGACTAGATTTTCCTACTCTAGGCCGGATTGAGTTGGAAAAGTCCTAATGAGATTTTTTCATATTTGGAGGCCGGGACTAGGTCAAGGTATTCTATATAAAGAAGGTTCGGGCAGAGGAGCAAAACATCCATCAACACAACAACCAAATCCTACTTTACTCGTGTATCATTTTTTTCCTTTCCTTAGCCTAGTCTACCTAGCTTTAGCACTTTTTTCCCCTTGTCTGTTAGGCCGACCTTGGGATGACTACTCTGGATCCGTCTCGGGTTCTTGATTTTCTTGTACCTCTTTTCCTGCAACAGTTGCACCTGCTTCAACTATGAGAAAACTGTTTTGGTGGAAGTATTCTATCGACCCAAACATTCGAGTTAGTAACTTAAACAAGCACATATGAAATTCATTCTTGTCATTATTAATAAAGGGTCTAGACCTGAGGTAAAGTTTGTGTTGCAATTTTTCTCAATAAAGGTTCCAATCCAGGAAGAACAGGATGGCCCTAAAACAAAAGAACTGTTGGGTTTGAATGCATTTTTTAATGCATTTGGCCCAAAGTGGAAAGGCCCAAAGTGGAGGCCCAAAAGGGAAATGAATGGGGCAATACCACATTGATTAGAGCAAGGAGGATTTCCTTGTTTATAAGGAATTCCCCTCCTTGCCTCTAAACTTGATTGGCTACCCAAAAGGCTGACCCACCGCTAGCTGCCTGCGAGGATGGTGTGAAGCACCGTCCGAGCACGAGCACGAGCACGCGCATGGCGCATTGGACGCAGGTCGAGCAAATGCGTCCCTTCGGGGTGGCTGCCTCCCTGCCTCCTCCAGCCTATAAATAGGCGTGCCCACCTTGCCATCTCCTCTTCCCCCGTTCTTCACTTAGAAAAGAGTCCAAAAGTTCAGGGTATATAAGGGTTCGCCCAAAAGTTTCGAGATACGTGTACAATGGTCTTGGAAATGCCCTAAACAGTCGTTGTATCTTGGGGACGATTTCCGAAGCCCGTACCGCACTGAAATATACGGGGCAATCTCGTCTTACGGAGAAAGTGTCCAACACTTTCCTCGACTGAAGTAGATCCTAATCAAGTACACCACTCCGAAAAACAACAATCGTAAGACGAGATTGTGTACTTGAAGATGGCATCGACAAGCTCAGCACCAGTGCCAGCGGTCCCGGGAACTGCCCACGCCGAAAGGCTGGCCAAGTTCAACGGTACCGAATTTAAGAGGTGGCAACAGAAGATGTTGTTCTATTTGACGACGCTCAACCTGGTCCGATTCTTGAAGGAAGAGGCTCCGAAGGTGGCAAAAAATGAGGCAGATCAACAGAAGATCAACGCCCTCGATGCATGGAATCACAGCGACTTCCTATGCCAGAACTACGTCCTGAATGGACTAGACGACACGCTCTACAATGTCTATGTGGAAGCTAAGACCGCTAAAGAGCTGTGGAGTTCACTCGAGAAGAAGTACAAAACGAAGGATGCCGGGATGAAGAAATTCATCGTCGGACGATTCCTCAACTTCAAGATGGTGGACTCCAAGAAGGTCATCGACCAAGTGCAAGAGTTGCAGCTGATCCTTCACGAGATCCAATCAGAAGGGATGCAACTCAACGAGTCCTTCCAAGTAGCTGCAATGATCGAGAAGCTCCCCCCGCTGTGGAAGGACTTCAAGAGCTACCTCAAGCACAAGAGGAAGGACATGAGCCTAGAAGACCTGATCGTGAGACTTAGGATCGAGGAAGACAACCGAAAGTCCGAAGTCAAGCAAGGCAAAGCCAACCCCGAGACCACCGTGCACCTCGCCGAGGAAAAAAGTAGCAAGAAGAGGAAGAAGTCTGGGGATAAGCAGGAGAAGCAAGAGCCCAAGAAGAAAAAGAAGATCAAGGGCGACTGCTACAACTGCGGTAAACCCGGACACATGGCTAAGGACTGTCGCCAGCCGAAGAAGGACAACCAAGGAAAGGCTAACCTGGCTGAAGACTTGTCCCAGATGGATCTGTCAGCCGTGGTGTTTGAAGCCAACCTGGTGGACAATCCGAGAGAGTGGTTCGTGGACACTGGAGCTACCCGCCACGTCTGCTCGGACAAGGAGATGTTCTCGAACTATATCCCGATCACCGGCCGAAAGCTGTTCATGGGAAACTCCGCAATGTCCAAGATCGTCGGTCTGGGAAAGGTGGTCCTGAAGCTGACCTCAGGAAAGGAGCTGACCCTCAAGGATGTGCTGCATGTCCCGGAAATCCGCAAGAACTTAGTCTCTGGCTCACTGTTAAGCAAAGCCGGTCTTAAGCTTGTATTTGAGGCTGATAAGTTTGTACTGACCAAAGCGGGTCAATTCATAGGAAAGGGTTATCTAGAAAGGGGGCTATTTAAGATGAATGTAATAACTGTACATCGCACCTTTAACGGTGAAAATAAAGTTAATGCTTCTTCTTACTTGGCCGAGTGTTCTAATTTATGGCATGGTAGATTAGGACACGTAAATCTAAACTCGCTAAGAAAGTTAGTAAGTTTAAATTTATTACCGAATCTAGAGTTCAACCCATCCGATAAATGTGAAGTATCTGTGGAGGCTAAAATGACCAAAGCACCTTTCCATTCAGTGGAAAGAAGTACTACGCCTTTAGAATTAATTCATACGGACACTTGCGATATGAAACACGTGCAAACTAAAGGCGGGAAGAAATACTTCATCATGTTTATCGATGATTGCACGAGATACTGTTACGTATATCTCCTAAAGGGCAAAGACGAAGCTCTTGACGCTTTTAAGAGATATAAGAATGAGGTTGAAAATCAACTCAGCGTGAAAATCAAAATGATCCGAAGTGATCGAGGAGGAGAATATGTAGCTCCGTTTGAGGAACTCTGTCAAGAACATGGCATTATTCATCAGACGACTGCTCCATATATTCACCTCAATCGAATGGCGTAGCTGAACGCAAAAATTGAACTCTTAAGGAGATGATGAACGCTATGTTGATTAGCTCGGGCTTACCCCAGAACATGTGGGGGGAAGCTGTGTTCTCAGCTAACCACATTCTAAACAAATTGCCACACAAGAAAAGGGATAAAACCCCATATGAACTATGGAAAGGAAGGAAGCCTTCCTACGGTTACCTTAAAGTGTGGGGGTGCCTAGCAAAGGTCGAAGTACCTAAGCCTAAACAGGTGCGAATAGGACCCAAGACCATTGATTGCATCTTTATCGGATATGCGCAAAATAGTAGTGCTTATCGATTCTTGGTGCATAAATCTGAAAACCCTGAACCCAACGTTTTTTGAAGATAGCTTTCCTAATAAGGAAAGAAAGGAAGCAAGTCCGAAGAAAAGGGCTCACGAGACTACGCAAGGGTCAAATCAGAAAGATGCTGAACCTAGACGTAGTAAACGGACGAAGGTAACCAAATCTTTCGGTCCGGACTATCTAACCTATGCGTTAGAAGATGAACCCAGGACAATCCAAGAGGCATTGTCCAGTCCAGATGCTCCTCTCTGGAAGGAAGCTATCAATAGTGAGATAGAATCCATTATGCAAAACCACACGTGGGAAATCGTGGATCTCCCACCGGGCTGCAAACCTTTGGGATGCAGGTGGATCCTAAAAAGGAAATACAAAGCTGATGGATCAATCGACAAGTACAAATCTCGATTGGTAGTTAAGGGGTTCAAACAGAAGGAGGGATATGATTTCTTTGACACGTATTCACCGGTCACTAGAATCACATCGATTAGAGTACTCATAGCTGTTGCAGCACTCTATAACCTCGAGATCCACCAAATGAACGTAAAAACAGCTTTCCTAAATGGAGAACTGGAAGAGGAGATATACATGGAGCAACCTGAAGGGTTTGTGGCTCCTGGTCAAGAGCATAAAGTGTGTCGGCTAGTCAAGTCACTATACGGGCTAAAACAAGCGCCGAAACAGTGGCACGAGAAATTTGACAGAACAATGTTGTCAAATAGATTTAAGATCAATGAGTGCGATAAATGTGTTTACATTAAGGGCACACCTGAAGCTTACGTAATTGTATGTCTCTATGTAGATGACTTACTAATTATGGGAAGCAATAAAGAGGTTATTGTGAAAACTAAGAACATGTTAAAGAACCACTTTGCCATGAAAGATATGGGTTTGGCAGACGTCATACTAGGAATAAAAATTTCTAGGAAAGCTGACGAAATTATCTTGACACACAATCCCACTACGTGGAAAGCGTGCTCAAGAAGTTTGAAGCTTTTGACAAACCTCCGGTTAAGACTCCAGTAGATTTGAATCTACACTTAGCCAAGAATCGAGGGGATCCAGTATCTCAACTGAAGTATGCGCAAATTATCGGGAGCTTGATGTATTTAACAAACTGCACTCGTCCCGATATTGCGTACTCAGTTAGTAAACTTAGTAGATTCACAAGTAATCCAGGGAAGGATCACTGGCTAGCTCTGGAAAGAGTTTTACGATATTTAAAATATACCATAAGCCATGGCATACATTATGCTAAATATCCAGCTGTATTAGAAGGATACAGTGATGCAAACTGGATATCAGACACTAAGGACTCCAAATCTACGAGTGGATACGTATTCACCATAGGAGGAGGAGCTGTGTCTTGGAAATCCTATAAACAAATGTGCATAGCTCGATCCACCATGGAGTCGGAGTTTATAGCACTAGACAAAGCTGGGGAAGAAGCTGAATGGCTCAGAAATTTCCTAGAGGATATTCCATGCTGGAGTAAACCGGTGCCTCCCGTATTGATACATTGTGATAGCATGTCTGCGATCGGGAGAGCACAAAGTACATTGTACAATGGAAAGTCTCGACATATCCGTCGGAGACACAATACCGTTAGACAGTTGATCTCTAGTGGGGTGATCACCATTAACTATGTAAAGTCCAAGGACAACTTAGCTGATCCTTTTACAAAAGGAATCAATAGAGATCAAATGTACAACGCAGTATAGGGAATGGGATTAAAATCCACACACTAAAGAACGTCCATAGCGGTAACTCAACCATGATGAGTGGAGATCCCACAAACTTGGTTCAATGAGACAATTAAGTTATGGAGGGTTCAGTGAATCACCTGGAACCTATCTCATTCTCAGAAGCTGCCCAGGTATTAACCTGCAGAGGTGTGGTAAGGATAAGCATTACGCTTTTAATGATTCCTATACCTTGATTAAGGTGGAGTATGGCAGGATACTCCTGATAGGAGATCACCTATGTAAGTGTGAAGTGAGGCCGCTTCAAATGGGAAAAACACTTATGAATCCAAGATACGGTCCATGGCCGAAACGGACACAACGTGAGAACCTTAATATACTAGGATTATTATTGTGTAAATGTTATTGTCTTGGTTTACACCAAAAGCTGACGGTTCAAAACATCGCGTTCACCGAGCAGCAAGTAAATCTGATAACATATTACTAGAGAAGGTTCAAAGCCGCAAGCTACCTGTCTCGATGCAATAATAACACGTCAGAACTTTTGATTAGAGTCTGCATGCATTAAACATCATTCATGTGGGGGATTGTTGGGTTTGAATGCATTTTCTAATGCATTTGGCCCAAAGTGGAAAGGCCCAAAGTGGAGGCCCAAAAGGGAAATGAATGGGGCAATACCACATTGATTAGAGCAATGAGGATTTCCTTGTTTATAAGGAATTCCCCTCCTTGCCTCTCAACTTGATTGGCTACCCAAAAGGCTGACCCACCGCTAGCTGCCTGCGAGGACGGTGCGAAGCACCGTCCGAGCACGAGCACGAGCACGAGCACGAGCACACGCACGCGCGCATGGTGCATTGGACGCAGGTCGCAATGGGCGCTTTGTGGCGCACTTGGCACTTCGCACGTGCGCATCTTCGCGAGGAGGCTTCCAGAAGGCCGAAGGAGTGCGAGATCTCCCGCGAAAGGGCGCGAGCGCAGCCTGGCGCGCCTGGAAGGATCCGGAAGCCTTCGAAGGGCCACCATTGCGCCTGGAAGGATCCAGAAGCCACCGAAGGGCCACGAGCGCAGCCAGTCAGTCTGTTGGCCGAGCGGACGCGTCCCTTCGGGGTGGCTGCCTCCCTGCCTCCTCCAGCCTATAAATAGGCGTGCCCTCCTTTTCCTCATCCCAGCAGCAAGTGCACTTCCTAGCATTGTTGACTTCTCCTCTTTCCCCGTTCTTCACTTAGAAAAGAGTCCAAAAGTTCTGGGTATATAAGGGTTCGCCCGAAAGTTTTGAAATACGTGTGCAACGGTCTTGGAAACGCCCTAAACAGTCGTTGTATCTTGGGGACGATTGTCGAAGCCCGTACCGCACTGAAATATACGGGGCAATCTCGTCTTACGGAGAAAGTGTCCAACACTTGCCTCGACTGAAGTAGATCCTAATCAAGTACACCACTCCGACAACCAACAAGAACAAGAACATGATAGTCGATGAGCATACCACGTTTTATGTTATATTTCTTATAAGTTTAACTTCTGTATTAGGTTCCTACTTCATTATCTAGTTTCTTAACCTACAAACTTGGTTCATTCGTTTTCAGATGCAAGTCGGAGGAGGAAGCTCATAAAAAAAAAAGAACAAGATGGAAGCTGGCGACAGTTCAAAAAAGGTTAGAAAGATAATTCTGATATTCAACTTAGAAAACAACATTTCTTAGAAATATTTTTGTTACACGGTCATATGATATTATCTATGTTCAATTTCTAAAAGATGCCTTCTCTGAGCTAACTTGTTTTTGTTAGATATGGTACGTGGTGCATTTTTCTGTCATGCTTTTCTTAATTAGCTCTTCCATCTTCTGTTTTATTCAATTGCCATTTGAACCTACCCTAAATAATCAAAAACCACATTTTTTTCAGAGAGGAGCTAAAGGGAGCTTGCCCGAAGCGATGTTATCTCCTGTCTACAGACAAGCTGGAGGTATAAATTTGTTTGAGAAATTTTTTTTATTTGATTATATACTTAACTAATATATATTTTTATTTCCTTAGATATTTGCGTGGCAATTGCTGTAGTGGGAGTCATTGAAGCCATCTACAACAAGCATCAAAACCCGGAAGATAGGGTGGCTCTATCTGTCGAGGACCTAGTGGACTGGTACCTACAAAAGGGGGTGATAGATGGCGGTGTAAATGCTCCGGAGAAAGTATATCGTGAAATTATCAGAAGTGGCGGGGTTGCAAAGGTTGATGATGCTACAACGGACTCCCTTGTGCAATTTGCCGAAGGAAGACAAAAGGAAATGAAGAAAGCTGAACGGAGACAGAAAAGTAAAGGAAAGGAAGCAACAAAAGAGAGAAGTAAGAGGTTACAGTTCTTCAAATCAGTAATTTACTCCTAATACTTATTTTCGGACTTCCCATTTTTTTAATGCTTTCAGGTCTCTATCAAAAGTTTCACGATCATGAAACCCAAAGATGAAAAAAAACTGATTGAGATTCTATCAAATCATCCTGTGGTTGGCGTTCTTGAGGTGTATCCCTCGTTCAATCAGCTACCAAGAGGAGAGGTGATCTATCTCATCACATTGAATCATATATAAACATAAATTCGTAGATTTTTATAGCATTCTGTTGTATTTTAGGTTTATACAGGACAACCTACGGAGAAAGAAAAAAGGTCAAAAATTAATCCGGCACTACATGCAGTACAAGTTTATGACTTTGTGAATTCAGAAGAAACGGGACCTTATTGGAGAGTTAAAAATTCTTACGGAACAAGCTGGAGCGACAGCGGATTCGGGAAAATATCTACGAGCATACCATTTGTGTCATTATCGTACCCAACCGGCGTTGGCAAGGCATCGTAGGTAAGTTGTGAGTTGGCTAATTATGTCTGTTTTCCAAGACATTGAAATTGTGAATGCTTAGAACTCATTTTTTGCATGGTTTTTAGTGCAGATGATTCATCCTTTGGAATTTTGAACGATGGTTCGTCCTTTTTGGAATTTTGAGCCAAATACTCTTGGTAGATGGTTCGTCAAGCTCAAGACTTTTAGGCTGCAACCCGAGGCAGATATTGAATTAGAAAATTGATTCGTTTGCTTATTACATTGAATGCTCTCGGAGTTCTAGATCTTTTGCACTAAACCTTTGCTTAAAGCTCATGGTGTCTAGCGTGGATCGTAAGTTGCATTAATTCAACATCATATAGCACAAGAAACATTTTCCATAGTTAAAATCATTGATGCGAGTGCCGAAATCGACCGTGACCTTTATTGGGAGTTGGACCTTCTAATGGAAATGAATGAGTTTCTGCTTTAATCAACTACGTGTAGTGTAGTGCTTCTGATGGATGAATTGGTTTCCTGCCATACTGGACGTTGATCCGTTCATTCGGATGCCTCTCCCGTCCTTTGAGCTTCTCGCCACGAATCGGATGCAGCTGCATACTCCTGGCCGTGTGGATCACATCCTCGATCTATCGTCACCTGCGAAAATAGAAGACAATTGGTCAGTGGGCCTGCATACTCCTGCTATAACTGATTGTTGGGGCCAATATGTGGTTGAAAGTTGGGACGTGTAAGATCTTTCTATTTTTGGTATGGCTACATTGCTAAGAAAGTAATTCTAAAAAAAAATTCATTGCCAAGAATTAATATATTAAATATAACTTTCATAATTTTAATTACATTGAAAACAAGCGAGTGATTGTATTGGCTTTACGGGAGCTACCATTTTGGCATGAAAATAAGGCAGAGAATCTGTGTGGGTAAATTGTGGTAGAACATCGAAACGAACTTAGGTTGTTGAAACTTTCAACAGTCGAGGTTAAACCGACATGTTAGGTTGTTGCTTCACGATAGTCTTTCTTGGTTGAAGAGGAGTTGAAGACTTGACTTCATCATCATCTATCTTCTTCACTATGTAGGAGCATCGATCGCAATTTTACAGCGCTCTTCATGCCCCCTAGGTCAAGTAGAATTTCCAATGATAATCTGAGAGTAGGCTTGTCCCCAAGTGTCTTTTCTCTGAGTTGGGACATAATTAGGCAAGCGAAAGAGACTTACTGCGTATGAAAAAAAATTGTGATTCGAATGTCTGCAATGGGACTCGGCGGAGGCCCTAAAATTTTCTTTGCTAGTGATGGTCCAAACATTTCTTTAGCCGGCGGAGGACCCAATATGCCTTCCGTATTTGATATGGCACTTAGGGTTGTCTCGATCGCCAATATGACTTCGGCCAAGCATCGCTCTTCATCTTCCTCGAATGCGGGCCTTGCAAGCTTGATGGCCGTGGTGTCAGTCAACTGTTGACTTATTATTTGTACGACCTCTTGGACTACGGGAAAAGAAGATTGTATATGTTCGGCCAATTCATGTACGACCATCTCAATTCTAGTTTCAGAATTAAGGGGTTAAGAAACTATTCAGTCTTCAACTTCACATATGCCACTTGATGCTACCTCTATTAGGTGATTTGATAAAAAGTTAGCTACATGTGTTACCATAAATCCAGCATTCCCAAGCTTTCTTTGCAAATCTTGAATCAGCTCCTGGCTAATAGGAACTGACACTAGGTACTCGAGGTATCTCATTGCTTTGTGCCATGTAGTCATGCTCCAGATTCCACCAAAGTTATTACAAAGTGTTCCAACATGGTACCTTCTACTGTATTCAACTTTCCCGACAAGAGTCTCAATATCATCATCAGGTAATCCACAACTAGAATAATAGTTATAACGAAGCCACTTTGAAACTATTTTAGTAGGCTCCTCATAGGACTCTCATCAAGCAACTTCATGATCACAAATATGCAACAACCTTTCCCCTCATGGTCATCAAAGATGTCATCCTTAATGCGCAAATTCACAACCAGTTTTCAAAATGATCAACCTTCAGTATTATAGACGTAAATTTCTCGTCCAAAATATGAGAGGATATTAATGTCCCTAGAAAGCTGAGAGACAGATCTGCAATTTTATCAGAAATAGGTGTCTCCTAATTTGGTCAAAAAAAGACCAAAATACCCTTCAAAGCCGACTGGATTTTTCAATCTTACATACTGGTCAGACTTTAGTATTTCAATCATAACATCCTTATACGAACTCCGATTGCAGCGTTCTTAGTGTTCAGAGAAAGAGAAAAGATCGTTCTTCAACTTTCATGATATAAATTTCTTTAGATTCAGCTCAGAAAAGGATTAGAACACCCTACAAAGTTGATTGATCTAGCTGGACTTCTTTCGGCACAACTTTTGACCGGTTTCGTTCCTCTTGGGAAAGGACTCAAAATCATATGTGGAGGCTCACTTTTTTAGGCAAATCAATCACTCTTCTTAGATGTCCTCCTTAGTCTAACTGAGCATGCCATGGGTCTAGAGTGGTCGTCCCAAGAGCGATCGAGCAAAAAGCAAGAAGAGAAGCAAGAGATCGGAATATGTAAGAAAGAAAAGAATTAGTAGAGGAGCAAAAAGTTTATTGAGAATATAAGGGGAATGGGAAAGGAGAACACTAAAAGGTAAAAGCTAAAAAGCTAGGTTGAATGTTTGATGTGTTATTTTGTGGTTGTCCTTCATGCCTATGCCAAGCTCTCCTTATATAGGGAGAGACTCCTAACCTAGCCCCGGAAAACCTAGACTAATATAGGAAAACCTAACATAGGAAAACTCAATACGTGAAAACCTAATATAGGAAGACCTAATAGAAGAAAGTCCGATATAGGAAAACCTTATACAGCCTTGGCCTACTTCGTAAGCGTACTTCTAGCTCATCGCCTCCACTTTTCCCAAATAAGTCACGAAAATCGTCATCTGCATTGGTGCCCACACTGCCAAAACTTCTAACCCAATTCTAACCATTTTCTGTGTCGAATTTGGAGAAGTCATAAATTACAAAGTTGTAAATCTCTGTCTTATCTTTATATGATAATTAGAATCGCATCAATCAAATACTTGTTGTTGTCGGAGGGTTCAGTGTACTTGATTAGGATCTACGGCAGTCGAGGCAAGTGTTGGACACTTTCTCTGTAAGACGAGATTGCCCCGTATATTACAGTGCGGTACGGACTACGGCAATTGTTCAGGCGTTTCCAAGAATGTTGCATACGTATCTCGAAACTTTCGGGCGAACCCTTATATGTCCAGAACTTTCGGACGGACTATTTGTAAGTGAAGAACGGGGGGAGAGGAGAAGACAAAAATGCTTATGGAATGCACTTGTTGCTGGGATGGATGTGCAAATGAGGGGGAGAGGCCTATTTATAGGCACTGGAAGAGTGGCAGGCATGCACTCCGAAGGGGCACGAGGCACTTCCGAAGAGATGTGACTCAGGCAGGCAGCCAGATCGCTCGTGGCCCTTCGAAGATGTCCCTTCGCTAGGCAGATTGCTCCAGCCTCTTCTCTTCCCTTCATGGATTGCTCGCAGCCCTTCGGCCGTCTGGAAATTTCTGGGATATTCTAGCCCTTTGTGCCTTTTTGGTGGCCATCCTGGAAGGCGCTCGCAGCCCCTCATCACTTTGGTAGCTACGCAGCTCTCTCTAGACTCAGGCAAAATACTTAAGGCTCCTTCAGCTCCTCGCGACGATGCGCACGTGCGAAGTGCCAAGTGCGCCACAAAGCGCCCATTACGACATACGTACATCGTGCTCGTGCTCGTGCTCGTGCTCGTGCTCGTGCTCGTGCTCGTGTTCGGATGGTGCTACGTACCATCCTCGCCGCGGTCCGAGTTTACTATCCTTCCATTTGGTCAACTCATTTCCTAGTCAACATGAAGTTTCTCCTTATAAACAAGGAAATGTTGGTGCCACTTTCCAATGTGGGATTGCACTTTCTTTTTCCCTTTTGGGCCTCCCACTTTGGGCCTCCCCACTTTGGGCTTTGCATTGAATTTTTATTCAAGCTTTTCCAACAATCCCTCACATGAATGATGATTAATGCATGCAGACTCTAATCAAAAGTTCTGACATGTTATTATTGCATCGAGACAGGTAGCTTGTGGCTTTGAACCTTCTCTAGTAATATGTTATCGGATTTACTCGCTACTCGGTGAACGTGATGTCTTGAACCGTCAGCTTTTGGCGTAAACCAAGACAATAACATTTACACAATAATAACGCTAGTATAATTGGGTTCTCACGTTGTGTCCATTTTGGCCATGGTCCGTATCTTGGATTCATAAGTGTTTTTTCCATTTGAAGCGGGCTCACTTCACACTTACATAGGTGATCTCCTATCAGGAGTATCCTGCCATACTCCACCTTTATCAAGGTATAAGAATCATTAAAAACCTAATGCTTAACCTTACCACACCTCTGCAGGTTAACACCTGGGCAGCTTCTGAGAATGAGATAGGTTCCAGGTGATTAATTGAACTCTCCATAACTTAGTTGTCTCATTGAACCAAGTTTGTGGGATCTCCAGTCATCATGGTTGAGTTACCGCTATGGACATTCTTTAGTGTGTGGATTTTAATCCCATTCCCCTTACTGTGTTGTACATTTGATCTCTATTGATTCCTTTCGTAAAAGGATCAGCTAAGTTGTCCTTGGACTTTACGTAATTAATGGTGATCACCCCACTAGAGATCAATTGTCTAACGGTATTGTGTCTCCGACGGATATGTCGAGACTTTCTGTTGTACATTGTACTTCGTGCTCTCCCGATTGCAGACATGCTATCACAATATATCAATACGGGAGGCACCGGGTTGCTCCAGCATGGAATATCCTCTAGGAAGTTTCTGAGCCATTCAGCTTCTTCCCCAGCTTTGTCTAGTGCTATAAATTCTGACTCCATTGTGGATCGAGCTATGCATGTTTGTTTAGAGGACTTCCAAGACACAGCTCCTCCTCCTATGGTGAATACGTATCCACTCGTGGATTTGGAGTACTTAGTATCCGATATCCAGTTTGCGTCACTGTATCCTTCTAATACAGCTGTTTATTTAACATAATGTATGCCATGGTTTATGGTATGTTTTAAATACTGTAAAACCCTTTCCAAAGCTAGCCAGTGATCCTTCCATGGATTACTTGTGAATCTACTAAGCTTACTAACTGAGTACACAATATCAGCACGTGTGCAGTTTGTTAAATACATCAAGCTCCCGATAATTTGTGCATACCTCAGTTGAGATACTGGGTCCCCTCGATTCTTGGCTAAGTGTAGATTCAAATCTACTGGAGTCTTAACCGGAGGTTTGTCAAAAGCTTCAAATTTCTTGAGCACGCTTTCCACGTAATGGGATTGCGTCAAGATAATTTCGTCAGCTTTCCTAGAGATTTTTATTCCTAGTATGACGTCTGCCAGACCCATATCTTTCATGTCAAAGTGGTCCTTTAACATGTTCTTAGTTTTCACAATAACCTCTTTATTGCTTCCCATAATTAGTAAGTCATCTACGTAGAGACATATAATTACGTAAGCTTCAGGTGTGCCCTTAATGTAAACACATTTATCGCACTCATTGATCTTAAATCCATTCGACAGCATTGTCCTGTCAAATTTCTCGTGCCACTGTTTCGGCGCTTGTTTTAGCCCGTATAGTGACTTGACTAGCCGACACACTTTATGCTCTTGACCGGGAGCCACAAACACTTTAGGTTGTTCCATGTATATCTCCTCTTCCAGTTCTCCATTTAGGAAAGCTATTTTTACGTTCATTTGGTGGATCTCGAGGTTATAAAGTACTGCAACAGCTATGAGTACTCTAATCGATGTGATTCTTGTGACCGGTGAATACGTGTCAAAGAAATCATATCCCTCCTTCTGTTTGAACCCCTTAGCTACCAATCGAGATTTGTACTTGTCGATTGATCCATCAGCTTTGTATTTCCTTTTTAGGATCTACCTGCATCCCAAAGGTTTGCAGCCCGGTGGGAGATCCACGATTTTCCACGTGTGGTTTTGCATAATGGATTCTATCTCACTATTGATAGCTTCCTTCCAGAGAGGAGTATCTGGACTGGACAATGCCTTTTGGATTGTCCTGGGTTCATCTTCTAACACATAGGTTAGATAATCTGGACCAAAGGATTTGGTTACCTTCGTCCATTTACTACGTCTATGTTCATCATCTTCCTGATTTGACCCTTGCGTAGTCTCGTGAGCCCTTTTCTTTGGACTTCTTTCCTTTCTTTCCTTATTAGAAAAGCTATTCTCAAAGAACGTTGCGTTCCTTGATTATATGACCATTCCCGCATTTATCTCAGGGTTTTCAGATTTATGCACCAAAAATCGATAAGCACTACTATTTTGCGCATATCCGATAAAGATGCAATCAATGGTCTTGGGTCCTATTCTCACCTGCTTAGGCTTAGGTACTTCGACCTTTGCTAGGCACCCCCACACTTTAAGGTAACCGTAGGAAGGCTTCCTTCCTTTCCATAGTTCATATGAGGTTTTATCCCTTTTCTTGTGTGGCAACTTGTTTAGAATGTAGTTAGTTGAGAGCACAGCTTCCCCCCACATGTTCTGGGGTAAGCCCGAGCTAATCAACATAGCGTTCATCATCTCCTTAAGAGTTCGATTTTTGCATTCAGCTAAGCCATTCGATTGAGGTGAGTATGGAGCAGTCGTCTGATGAATAATGCCATGTTCTTGACAGAGTTCATCAAACGGAGCTACATATTCTCCCCCTCGATCACTACGGATCATTTTGATTTTCACTCTGAGTTGATTTTCATCCTCATTCTTATATCTCTTAAAGGCATCAAGAGCTTCGTCTTTTCCCTTTAGGAGATATACGTAATAGTATTTCGTGCAATCATCGATAAACATGATGAAGTATTTCTTCCCACCTTTAGTTTGCACGTGTTTCATATCGCTAGTGTCTGTATGAATTAACTCTAAAGGCGTAGTACTTCTTTCCACCGAATGGAAAGGTACTTTGGTCATTTTAGCCTCCACACATACTTCACATTTATCGGATGAGTTGAACTCTAAATTCGGTAATAAATTTAAACTTACTAACTTTCTTAGCGAGTTTAAATTTACGTGTCCTAATCTACCATGCCATAAATTAGAACACTCGGCCAAGTAAGAAGAAGCGTTAACTTTATTTTTACCATTAAATGTGCAATGTACAGTTATTACATTCATCTTAAACAGCTCCTTTTCTAGATAACCCTTTCATATGAATTGACCCGCTTTGGTCAGTACAAACTTATCAGCCTCAAATACAAGCTTAAGACCGGCTTTGCTTAACAGTGAGTCGGAAACTAAGTTCTTGCAGATATCTAGGACATGCAGCACATCCTTAAGGGTCAGCTCCTTTCCTGAGGTCAGCTTCAGGACCACCTTACCCGACCGACGATCTTGGACGTTGCAGAGTTTCCCATGAATAGCTTTCGGCCGGTGATCGGGATATAGTTCGAGAACATCTCCTTGTCTGAGCAGACGTGGCGGGTAGCTCCTGTGTCCACGAACCACTCTCTCGGATTGTCCACCAGGTTGGCTTCAAACACCACGGCTGACAGATCCATTTCGGATGAGTCTTCAGCCAGGTTAGCCTTTCCTTGGTCGTCCTTCTTTGGCTGGCGACAGTCTTTAGCCATGTGACCAGGTTTGACGTAGTCGTAGCAGTCGCCCTTGATCTTCTTGTTCTTTTTCTTCTTGGGCTCTTGCTTCTCCTGCTTATCCCCTGACTTCTTCCTCTTCTTGCCACCTTCTCCTTTGGCGAGGTGCACGGTGGTCTCAGAGTTGGCCTTGCCTTGCTTGACTTCGGACTTTCGATTGTCTTCCTCGATCCTAAGTCTCACTATCAGGTCTTTTAGGCCCATGTCCTTTCTCTTGTGCTTGAGGTAGCTCTTGAAGTCCTTCCAAAGCGGGGGGAGCTTTTCGGCTTGGATCTCATGAAGGATCAGCTGCAACTCCTGCACTTGGTCGATGACCTCCTTTGAGTCTACCATCTTGAAGTCGAGGAATCGTCCGACGATGAATTTCTTCGTCCCGGCATCCTCCGTTTTGTACTTCTTCTCGAGTGAACTCCACAGCTCCTTAGCGGTCTTGGTTACCGCATAGACGTTGTAGAGCATGTCGTCTAGTCCATTCAGGACGTAGTTCTGGCATAGGAAGTCGTTGTGACTCCACGCGTCGAGAGCGTTGATCTTTTGTTGATCCGTCTCATTTTCCGCTATCTTCGGTGCTTCCTCTTTCAGGAACCGAACTAGGTTGAGCGTGGTCAGATAGAACTTCATCTTCTATTGCCACCTCTTGAAATCGGTACCGTTGAACTTCGCTGGCCTTTCGGCGTGGACAGTTCCTGGTACCGTTGTCAGTGCTACGGTGCTTGACGATGCCATCTTCAAGTACACGAATCTCGTCTTACGATTGTTGTTGTCGGAGGGTTCGGTGTACTTGATTAGGATCTAGGGCAGTCGAGGCAAGTGTTGGACACTTTCTCCGTAAGACGAGATTGCCCCATATATTTCAGTGCGGTACGGGCTACGGTAATTGTCCCCAAGATACAATGACTATTCGGGCATTTCAAAGAACGTTGCACACGTATCTCGAAACTTTCAGGCGAACTCTTATATGCCGAGAACTTTCGGACGGACTATTTGTAAGTGAAGAACGGGGGGAGAGGAGAAGACAACAATGCTTATGGAATGCACTTGCTACTGGGATGGATGTGCAAATGAGGGGGAGAGGCCTATTTATAGACGCTGAAAGAGTGGCAGGCAGGCACTCCGAAGGGGCACGAGGCACTTCCGAAGAGATGCGACTCAGGCAGGTAGCCAGATTGCTCGTGGCCCTTCAGAGATGTCCTTTCGCTAGGCAGATTGCTCCAGCCTCTTCGCTTCCCTTCATGGATTGCTCGCAGCCCTTCGGGCATCTGGAAATTTCTGGGATATTCCAGCTCTTCGTGCCTTTTCGGTGGCCATCCTGGAAGGCACTCGCAGCCCCTCGTCACTTCGTAGCTACGCAGCTCTCTCCGGACTCGGGCAAAATACTTAAGGCTCCTCCAGCTCCTCGCAACGATGCGCACGTGCCATGTGCCAAGTGCGCCACAAAGCGCCCTGCGTCCAATGCGCACGTGCTCGTGCTCGGATGGTGCTACGCACCATCCTCGCCGCGGTCCGAGTTGGCTATCCTTCCATTTGGTCAATTTATTTCCTAGTCAACAAGGAGTTTCTCCTTATAAATTAGAAAATGTTGGTGCCACTTTCCAATGTGGGATTGTACTTTCCTTTTCCCTTTTGGGCCTCCCACTTTGGGCTTTGCATTGAATTTTCATTCAAGCTTTTCCAACAATACTCCAGTAAGAAGACACTGCTATTTTACTGAGATAGAATCGGTATTAATCAGCGAATTAATTTTCTGCTCCAGAATCAAATAAAGCAGAGAATTTGATTCTCTGGCAAAATCCCCAAAACCATCATCCATGTTTTATTTCTCAATTCACTAATTATAAAACAAAGAAAATAGGAAGTTCTACTGTTGCTAATGGGATTCTCAGCATTTATTTTCATTTCTCCTAGGAATAGCCAATTTGTGTTATATTTTTTAATTAGCAATTTTTTTTCCATACAACGGTTGTTTTTCAGCTTTACCTCCTAAACATAAACCAATGAACACCTCCAAGAAAGAGGTTTTAGAAATGCAAACCATGAATTCCGAAACAGAAAATTTCAAACAACGGTAAAGAAAAAAATCCCCAAAAGATCATTTTGTCTGGCAAAATGCGTAAAAGAAACGATGGAAGTTCAGGTTCAATTTTTATGAGATGTAACTGTTGGTGTACAAATTTTATTATTAAAAAGAACATGCTACATTTAAGTGCAAGAATTTTTTTTGAGGGGTAAAGAAAGCTTCATTGAACAATAATGCATCGGATACAGACAATATAGCATACATCAAACACAAAGAAAATGAGCAAAGCCTTAAAACTCCAGCCGCACAATAGCACGAAAGGAGCACTACCCACCTAGTCCCACCACCCTCCACCTAGCCCTAAGGATCAATCCTACCTACCCGCCTTAGAGTTCCACGTACAATAGCACGAGAATGCTACCCCCTTAAAACTGACCCTCAACACATGACACTCCCCTCGCACAAAGTACGAGGTTGCAGCCGCTGGCCTCATTAAAAACCTATCCAGTAAACCTGCCCTCAACAGGAAAAACCCGGACTAGGAAAAGAGCACATCGCGGAAAACTGCTCTAGCGATTACAGTGCAAAAACTGAGTGACATGCACTGCCCATGATACAACCGTACCCCAAAAAAACCCAAAAGCGCCCAACCCGCACCTGAGAGGCCCCAACCCTCCCCAACCCACTAGGTGATCATGCTCCACTGCCACGCACAGATCGTCAGGTGGACTCCATGTGCTCTTCCGCCAGAATTGCTGATAATTCCATTGGAGGAGAAGAGAAAAACTGGAAACGCAACTCACCTGGCATCTGTAATTTAGTAAGCATGTGCGCTGCTCTATTCCCTCCACGTCTAACAAAGCCAAAAGAAGCACACTCTAAAGCCTGTGCCGCCTCCTTGCAGTCTGCCACCAGAAGTGCCAGGTTGCTTCTATCCTGCACCTGTCCATTCATTGCATGCACAAGAGGTAAGCAGTCCGATTCAAAATAAACAAACCTATGTCCAAGGATCACGGCTAGCTCGATTCCCACAAGCATCCCATGGGCCTCCAAAATGGTCGGGTGGACCGGACTCTCGTATTGCCTGACAAATCCTACAATAAAATTACCAAACTCGTCACGAACAATAGCCCCGACTTGGCCAGCTCCTGTAGGACCAACTCCCGCATCCGAGTTCACTTTGAACCACCCCGCCTCAGGTGGCCTCCACAGCTCTGAATGGGTGACTCTAGCAGTGGGAGCCTGATAATTTGCCGCAACATAGTCAGACCATAGCCTGTAGACTGATTCAACAACACCTTGTGCATCATCGAAAGTTTTGTTCTTGAAAACTATGTCATTCTGAACTTTCTATATGCCCCACAACCAAGCCGCCCTACGACCTCTTTCCTCACATCAGTAGGTGCAAAAAGCTCTGTGCATGCCTGGGCAATTGAAAGTCCACGGAACATCTGCAGGTCAATCCCTGCTTTCCTCCACAGCACCTCAGTCAACCTGCACTCAAAGAATAGATGAAAGCCTGACTCTGCTACCTGCATACAGAGAGGGCAAACCATATCCACATCCATGCCTCTTCTCGAAATGTTAGTACGTAAGGGGAGATTATTATCTAGAAGTCTCCACACAAAAGAGCGGATACGTTGGGGGCACTGTAAATGCCAAACCTGGTTCCAAACCTCCCGAGCATATGTTGGAATATTTGCCAGTTCAGAAGTCTCCCACCATGCCTGTAAATCAATAAAATAACCCGATCTCACCGTATAGATGCCATCTCTGGTATGACGCCATCGAATAGTATCCTCGGGGAGCCGGGCACTAAGATGAATTGACCTAATCTGCTGCACCTCCTCCATCGTGAACAATTGCTCCAACAGTGGGCAGTTCCATTCGCTCGACCCTTCAATCAGCAGCTCAGACACATGTCGAAAGAAATCAGACCCCGGAGAAGAGTAACTAGGATGCCCTAGCTCCGAGCCCGGCAGCCAACGATCATCCCAAATCTTGACTTTTGCACCGTCGCCTATCCTCCACTCCAGGTTTGGAACTAACAGAGACATTCCAGCTTGGATACTTCGCCATACATGACTTGGTCTATATCCTATACCTGCAAAACAAAAGTCGCCTTTAGGAAAGTACCTCGCTTTCAGAACTCTTGCATGTAAAGAATCTGGGAAGCACAATAGCCGCCAAGCCTGTTTTGCCAGCATCGCCTTATTTGAGTTGACCAAACGATGAAATCCCAAACCCCCTTCAGCCTTTGACCGACACATGCGAATCCAGCTGCGCCAGTGCACCTTCCTCTGACCCTCCTTACTGCCCCAATAGAAAGCACATAGCTTCGCCTCAATTCTATCGCAAGTCTCCACTGGTAAACTAAAGCAGCTCATCACATAAGTGGGAATGGATAGAAGCACAGATTTAATCAAAGTCTCCCGACCAGCTCTCGAAAGGAATTTTTCCTTCCAGCTACCAATCTTGGCATTGATCCTGTCCTCTATAGATGAAAAAATAAGTCTCTTTGATCTACCCATTAAGGTAGGTAGCCCCAAGTAAGTATCCCCGTCTTCACCCCTTCTCATTCCCAGAATGGAACATAGGCGGTTCTGATCCGCTTCGCTCACATTTCTGCTAAAGTAAACCGAACTCTTCTGCATGTTCACCCTTTGTCCTGATGCCCTAGAATAAATGCCCAGTAAGGAAAGGATGTTCATGAGCGCTGTCTCTGTAGCCCTGGCAAATAAAAGGGAATCATCTGCGAAAAAGAGGTGAAAACCCAAGAATAAGGGCAGTAAGGAAAGGTGATTCCATGGAATTGCCGATCTCTCTCCGCCCGCCGAATAAGGGCAGCTAGGCCATCTGCACACAGCAAGAAGAGGTATGGAGATAACGGATCTCCTTGGCGCAGACCTCTACTCGGGATAAAGAAGTCTCCCACCTGTCCATTGACCTGCACGGCATATCTCACAGTGCCAACACACCTCATTATCAAGTTAGTAAATTTCTCATGAAAACCCAAGGCCATAAGCATCTTCTCAAGAAAAGTCCATTCAATCCTATCATAAGCTTTCATCATATCTAACTTCAGCGCACACCAACCTAAATTTCCAGACGTTTTTTTCTTCAGATAGTGATAGGACTCAAAAGCAACAATAGCATTATCAGTAATTAGACGTCCCGGGATAAAAGCCCCCTGATTGTCATGAATGATATCATTAAGAAAAACCTTCATCCTATTTGTAATGGTCTTAGTGATAATCTTCATAACGACGTTACACAAACTTATGGGTCTAAACTCTGCACAGCTAGTAGGGCGCTTAACCTTCAGGATGAGGGCAATAATAGTATCATTCAGGTAAGAGGGATCAGCCCCATCATTAAGAATAGCTAAAGAGGAACGAGTTACCGATGAGCCAACCACTTTCCAATGCTTCTGAAAAAATAAAGGGGGCATGCCATCAGGTCCGGGTGCTTTTGTCGGGTGCATCTCACACAGGGCTTTATACACCTCCTCTTTCGTATAGGGTGCAGCTAGTTGAAGCTACATCTCCTCCGTTACTCTCCTTTCCATTAAGTCAGTCACCTCTGACACATGCAAGATAGCTTCAGAAGAAAACAAGTTAGAGTAAAATCCCCTAAACGTACGTTCCAAGTTGGACCAGCCTCTAATCTTTTCCCCGTCCGGCCCAATTAACTCGAGAATTTGATTTCTGACACCTCTGCTCTTTGCCTTATGGTGGAAGAAATTGGTGTTACGATCCCCCTCTCGAAGCCACTCCACTCGTGATCTCTGAGCCCACATAGCCTCCTCCCTAGAAAGCAATTCTTCTCTCCGCTAGACTAGATCTTTAAGATCAATCTTCCTCCTTGCAGTCAACGGTTGTTCTTGGATAGCTCCAATCTTTTTATCAATCTCAGCCTTTTGTCTTCGCATATTACCGAAAACGGTTTTGTCCCACACCTTCAAGTGCTTCGCGCAGGCAGTCAATTTTGTAGCTATATTCGCCTCTTGAGTGCAATCCCAGCTAAGACGAATTTCATGTTCAATGTCCTCGTGTCTCTCCCACATTTGTTCAAAACGAAAGCGTCGATGTTGTGGTCGAGAGTCTTCAGCCCGTAGTTGAGAAACCAGTGGTGAGTGATCCGAACCCATTCTCAGATAAGCCTCCATGCAGGTATAAGGGTATAGATTGAGCCACTCAGTTGTAGCAAAGACCCTATCCAATTTGCACTCAATATGATCTGCCTCCTCCCGTCCATTAGTCCACATGAACCAAAGACCTGTTTGCCGAACCTCAGTGAATTCACAATAATGAATGACCTCCTGAAAAGCATCCAAACGCCTCTGGGGGATAAGGTTGCCTCCTCTCTTTTCTGCCATGGAGATTATCTCATTGAAGTCCCCCCCCCCCCACAAACCCAAGGTAATGTCAAACGTTCCTTCAGTTGTCGTAAGAGTGACCAAGATCGATGCCTCTCCTCCGTGTTCGGCCATCCATAAAAACCTGTAAATCTCCAACAACAAGAATCTACGACTTCCACATCTATATGGTGGAGTGAGAAAGAAAGTAAAGAAATATCCATACCTCGATGCCACAGGAGGGCGAGTCTGCCACTACGCGCTCTACCCGTTCCCTGACAACCCACAAAAATACCACACTCGAAACCTAGCCTCCACTTAAGATTCTCTACTTCAGTTTCCTTAAGTTTTGTTTCACATAAAAATAATAAACTGGGGTTACATGATCGAACCAGCCTATGTAGCTGGAGAACTGCTCGCGGAGCCATGAAGGTAATATAAGTGCCGGAATTTTAATAGTTGGTGCCAAGCCTCTTCCTCGGTTGGCATCCCGGATACTGCACTGTGGAAGAAGTGCTGAAATTTACTATGCCCACCTCGATTGAAGAATTTTTTATGGCGGGCATTTGATATCAATATTTGGGTCAGGGTCAATATTGCTATGCGTGGGGTGGAGTTGGATCATAGATGCCCATTGTGAAACGCAGCGGTAGAGACTGCTTCACTTATTCTTTGGGTGCATAGTGTGTTGGGAAACATAACTAGCTTGCAGTATGAGAAGAACAAATTGAAACAAAAGAGAGACGACAATTTGGTGACACAATTATTTGTCAATAATGTCCATATCTGGAGGCATATCAAGCCAAGATTTTTTCACTAAGTTTTTTATGCGTCAGTAAACTTTTTTCACCACTTTTTTCACATATATTATAGAGGTCTTACAAGGATATATATAAGGGAGCAATCCTAAATTAGGTAGAGAGATTGAAACAAACTAAATATGAAACTGAATTAAGGTTGAAACCGGACCATTGGCTGCCGACATACATTTGTTGTCCACCATGTTCACAATTTCCCATGTTTTTATTTCTCACTTGGTTGAAGCCAAACCTTTGGGTGACTCTAGGTCTTCAGCCCAAAACTCACCTGGCAATTGCCACGTCAATTGGCGGGTATTGGTACCGATGCGTGGTATTTACTCGATCAGTCAACGCCTTCTTATAAGTACCCATCAGGCTCCATAACCCAACAATCTCCCACTTGGAGACTGAACTCAATGCAAGTAACCTCTCACCAGTAACCCTCTTCTATGTGTTACATGTCGGGCCTTCTCATTAGTTCACTAGGCCAGCTGAAGCCATGTTCAGCTTCAACTTCTCCAAGTAACCATTTTGGTCAACATAAATCTCCATGATTCTCACTTGCTTGAATCTTCACAAGCTGTAAGACCTTCCTCTCCAAGAGATGTCGTATATAGTGATACCTTAACTCAATGTATTTTATCATTCAGTGAAAATTGGGGTTCTTTGATAAATGAATAGCACTTTGACTATCACTGTAATGTATACTATTCTTCTACCCCTTCACCAATTCACTCAAGAAATTTTGCAACCATACCATCTCTTTACTTGTTTCAGTCAGTGCCATATACTCATCTTCTACATTAGACAGAGCCACAACCTGCTACAACTTAGAAGCCTAGGAGATCGTTGTCCCTCCCAATGTGAACACATACTCTGTAGTGTTTCTTCTCCTGTCAAGGTTGCTAGACCATAAGTCTGCATAAAAATATCCTCTCAGCTTCACTTCAGTGCCCTCAAAACATATGACCTTCTCATCAGGACCTCTCAAGTACCCAAGGATCCACTTCACTGCCATCCAATATTACTTGCCCAGATTGCTCATAAACCTGCTCACCACTCCCACCGTTTGTGTTATGTCTGGCCTTATACAGACCATGACATACATAAAACTATCCACTGCGGATGCATAAGGAGTCTTCTTCATTTAAGCCTTCTCCGCCTCACTTTTAGGTGAGTCCTTGTTAGACAATTTACAGTGTCCACCCAGGGGTATACTCATGAGTTTGGCATCCTACATGCTGAACCTCTTCAACACCTTCTTAATGTAATCGACATGCGAGAGATACAATTTCTTTATCGCCTTGTCTCGCTCAATCCTCACACCGAAGATTTGTTTGGTCTCTCCTAAATCATTCATAGCAAACCTCTTAGACAATTAGTTCTTCACCTAGCTCACCTCTCTAACACATGAGCTTATTATCAACATGTCATCAACACAAAGCAAGAGAATGATATAGTTATTATCAAACCTCTTGAAGTAGCAATAATGGTCTACCTCATAGTGCACAAACTCAATCTCGTGCATAAATCCATCAAACTTCTTGTACCATTGCCTAAGAGATTGCTTCAACCCATATAAGCTCTTCATAAACCTGCACACAAGCTTGACGTTACCTTCTGACAAGTACCCCTCTGGTTGTTCAATGCAGATCTCTTCCTCTATATCATTATAGAGAAAAGCTGTCTTCACATCCATCTGCTCTAACATCATATTCTCTGCAGTAATATGTCACGATCCGAATCGGTGGTCGGTGACCGGCGCTAGACCCTAATCCGTTTACAAAACATAATGAGACTAGCTAGCCTCAAACGTATTTTAATTTTATAAATCATACATGTTTACAAATTCAAGATGATAATTATTCTTTACATTTATCCCAAGATCAAAATGAATTGTATAACTACGGAGCTTCTAGATCAAAGAGCAAAATACAAACCAGAGATCCCAAGACTAGTCCCAAAGAATAAAGTGGACTAGACACGATCAGAATAGATCTCTGGACCAACGTAACTCATGTACGAGTTCCTGCAAAACTAGTGAGAGGGGGTGAGTGTTTTGGAACACCCCGTAAACAAATAACATATGCATCACAATTTATTTAGCCACTCAATGCACAAATATACCTAACACATGCATATGACTAACATGGCAATTGAATCATGCAGACATGTACAGACTACAGTATCATAAAGTCATACTTACGAGATGACCAAATATTAACATATAATCATAAAGGCACAGAAACATGAGCAAACTACGCAACGTCCCATACCGTCACATAATTTGACACATGAACACATAATTCCAAAATTAAATCACAGCACTGGATGAATATTTGGCAGAATCTAAATCGTGTCACTCCCTCTCCAACACGAGGATACCATATCTCAAAGGCGCCATCATCAACCCACCTCCTCGGCCAAATAGTTTCGCCCGCCGGAAGGCAACCATATCATATCAGACCAACCCCATCGGCCAAATAGTTCCGCCCGCCGGAAGGCAACCCTATCATATCATAATCTATTGTATCCTCAGTATATGTGCACATATGCTAACATCCTCGGTTGGTCACGGGTAGATCTGCCTACTAGTCGTCCATATCACATAACGGAGTCATCCATATCATATAGACTTTCATATCAATCAAATCCATAGGTTTCAACAAATCAAACATATACAGTGCCTCATATGGGCCCAATTAACCAAACTCTTATAAGTCATAATGTCACATCATAATGCTCATATGGTAAATGCACAATATGAACTCAAAGCACCAAATTCAGATAATGACAAATAAATAGAGTGCGCCAAAGAAAGCACGAGTCACATATTATTTGTTTACCAATTTTGTCTCGATGACCATCTGGATTGGCGGTCCTCTTTCCAATATACAAATTCCAAGTTCAATAGCCGCTAGATTTGGTTTCAAAAATACTGAGAAATATAAAACCTGTTACATACAAATCAAGTCTCTCTATTACCAACTGGTTGATCCAGCGTGATTTTCTGAATGCCTTTCCCCACATCGTGGACGATCTTCTGCACTATCAAATGGGCCCCCCTCAGTCAGATCACATGGTATGGACTCACTCTTCAGATGGTCTACTCACCTCCAAGGCTGCTTTTGAACATCTGCGCCCATCTTTTCTCAAAACGAGCTGGGGCAAGTGGATTTGGGCCCGATTCATCCCACCTCGCAGGTCGATAGTCACCTGGCGAGCTATACACGGAGCTCTCCCCACCTCGGAATCGCTACGCAGACGCAGGGGCTTCACTGGGCCATCCCTTTGTTTTCTTTGCAGGAACCACACGGAAGATCTGGATCACATCTTGGGGGACTGCACCTACACGACTTCACTTTGGAAAAAACTTTTTGCAGTCTTTCACATTCCGTGGCGCGACCCCGCTAGCTTCAATGATTTACTTTTGCAGGCAATGAAGGCGACTTTCAGCCCACAACTTCTGGCACTGTGGAGAACTGCATTCATTTCTTGTGCCTGGGTCATCTGGTCGGAACGCAACCAGCGGATTTTTGACAACAAGTGCCACTCCCTGGACTCAGTTATGACCCTCCTCCGGAACCTAGTAGCGGAAACTGAAGTATTGGAGATCGGCCACTCTTTTGGCTCACAGGAGGAACTCTCCACTTTGCTCTTCTTTCGGGTGACCCCCCGACCTGGTAAAGCCCCGGTGATCAAAGAGGTGTTCTGGCATTGCCCGCTTCTGACCTGGATCAAATGCAACACCGATGGTAGCGCAGAGGGAGCTCCGGGTCCCTCCTCGGCTGCGGGAGTCTTCAGGAACCATCGAGGGTTTGTCTGTGGTTGTTTTGTGCAACATTTAGGCAATGGCCACGCTTTCGAGGCGGAACTCACTGCTGCCATGTTTGCGATTGAAATTGCACACCACAACAGATGGCTACATTTATGGCTGGAGACGGACTCCACATATGTTCTTCATCTTCTACAGGCTCGGAATGCGAGTGTTCCATGGCGTTTCCGCAACAGGTGGGCACACGTGCAACGACTTCGAGCTGATATGCATTTTCGGGTCTCCCACATCTTTCGCGAAGGTAACGCTGCAGCCGACGCAATGACCAAAATTCCGATAAGTGGCTGGTGGTCAAATTTCCCGCAACAGCTGCTGAGACACATTGGACGGGATCTCTCCGGAATGCCTTTCCACCGTTTTGCCCCTTGATTATTTGTCTTCTCTTTATTTTGTTTGTTTGCAGGTGGTTTTGTAATAGGAACCGCAACTCTAACGGGTCTGGCGTTCTTTTTCCCTATCGTTTGGCGGCGATAGGTTTTTACTGAGGCCCCCGGTTGCAACCGTTTCACGCTAGGTGTACGGGTCAGTTTTGCTTTCTCTCCTCGGGTGGTAGGGTGGGAGGAACCCTTGCAGGGGTTAACTCGAGGATAGCTTCGTTTTAGGCTTTCGGCCTCTCGGCTATTGTCGGGAGACCGAAACCCCAGACGGCCGTTTTGTGGATCCCGCTGGGTTAGTTGATAGACGACGTTTCTCCAACCTGTTGGAAGGAGGCGTCACTCCGACGGCCCGGCTTGTGGGTTTCTGCGGAGTAGGATTTAGAGTCTCGGGCTCTCTCAGGATCTCTTGATCCTGGGACCCCACCCTTTTGACTGCCCAGTTTGTGGGACCAGCAGGGGTAGGTCTTAGGTTTCTCATTTTGTCTTTGTCCTGTAACTTTTCTTTTTCTTAATATATCTCGGGTACTTTTTCGCCAAAAAAAAAGTCTCTCTATTACCACCGAAGGAACGATACTAAATTTCTTATTCAATTAATACCTATTGTGAGCAGATTCAATCTTCACTAAATTTTCCTTTGCGCATAAATAATTACAGTTAGTTTATCTTCTTTTCTTTAGTTCTCTTTCTGGCCTTTTGTTTTAGTTAGATTTAATGTCGCTTGTATTTTCTTTTACTAGATTACTGACCATTACTATTGTTCGTTATCTTTTTCCTTTGTTGAGTTTCCAATTTTTTTCTTGCTTCAATTAAATTATAGAATGATAAGATTTCTTCTGTTGTTCTAATTTCTTTAATCAATCTATAATAACCAAACTATGATTTCTAATTACTTTCAGCCGTATCTCAAAATCATCATCCCCACTTAACTTTCCAACTCATAATTAAATAATTAATCTGAATATAATTGGGATCACTTGCCCATTGTTCATGTTCCTTCTTACGGTTTACACTTCTTTTTTTATCATCTGAATCTCAAATACATTAAGCTCCTAACAAATCATAATATCCGCCAACTCCCATAATAAATGGCATCGTTCATGACCGAATTTTTATGGAGTTCAAAACTATCAATTAATTTATATAAACTATTATTAAAAGACTAATTAAATTTATTATTAACTCCCTACTGTCTCATACTTTAAAGAATTCACAAGTATATCTTGAAGTGTATTCAAATCAATTTTGGCTTATAATTATTAACTTACCTACTTTCAGTTTCTCATAAGAAACAATATGTCTTTGCCATTTTCGTTTCTCCTTCTCATTGTTCTTCTTCGTTGATCCTCTTTTTCCAAAGAAATAGTGGAATTTCTATTGAGCTATTAGCTCTTTTGTTGCGGTGAAAAAAATGAAGATGAGCAAGTATTTCCCTTGCAGTGACTTATATTTCTACCGCCTCATTAGTTTGCTTTGTCATGTGTAACTTTTTTTTTGTGCATCCACGTTGCTTCTTTTATATTTTGGTCTTATCCATATTTTATGGAGTTTTTAAATTAACCTATAACTTTCTTACTTTATCCATAGCTGCCTTCTTATTTTACATTTCAAATTTTTTTATTGTTTTGGAGGAATTTATCTAAACCACCTCTTGCCACTTTCCTCAAACTTATAACTATGATTGAGTTTCCATAGAGTTTTTATGACCTGCCACGTTTTTACCTCTATTGCCACGTTTTGTTTCCTTTTTATATATTTTATTTCCAATCATGATCTTCAATTAAGAAAGCGTGACTAAGTCATGTAATAATTTAATATAATACCTTAATTAAATTCTCTTTTCTTTTGTGCATTACTAACAATTCAATTTATTGTAGGTTAGATTGTATTTCTAAATTTTCAAACGGCCATTTATTGAATATGTTTTCAGACATATTATATTATAATGACTTAGAATACTTGATTACATTCAACTAAATTTAATTGATATAGAGGGGTATTACATAATCATACTCAATACTATTTAAATAGTGGTTAGCTTCATAACATGAGTGAAAATATCGGTAAAGTCTATACCATATTTATGCTAAAATTCCTTCATAACTAGCCTCACCTTGTAATGCCTAGTATCATCCGCCTCTTGTTTAACTCTATAGACCCACTTGCTCTGCATTGTCTTCTTGCCTTTATGGAGTTTGAGTAGTTCACAAGTCTCATTACTCCTCAATGACTCAATCTCATCATCCATTGTAAGCTTCCACTTGTGCACATGCTTAGTTTGATGTGCCTCTACAAAATTCTCGGGCTCTCCACCATCAGTCAAATAGAGATAGTAGTTTATTGGTGAATACCTATTCGGTGAACCACGTTGTCTCAAGGATCTCCACTGCAGAACCGCTAGCGGTGGAGAACTTAGTTTTGCTTCTGCCTCGACCTCCTGGTCATTCAATACTTTTTTGCTCCCACCTGAGTTCAAGGTGTCTAAATTGACAATCTCAGTATAAGAACCCACAGCATGTGATGCACTAACTGATGAGATGTTAAAAATCTGAGTTACATCACGCCATTTAAGGGTCATTTTGACCTATTTTTACATCATTTAATCCTTGAGTCTCGAGTCTTTTTGGCTATTTTTAGGTCTGTTCCCTTGAATAGTTTACTTGTTTATTTTTGCGTCTTTTAAAAATGTTCGAGACGAGAGAAGCACATGAAGATGTGGAGAGCGAAAGGAACCAAACGGAGAAGAGGCCAAGTTGAAATTGTGCTAAAGACACCATTCAGGGTATATCTCACCAAACGGCGATTCCCCTGTACAGGCCACCAAGAGGCAAAAATGGCACCAAATGGCAACAATGGTCAGCCCAAAACCCTCCAAATCTCCTACCCATTTTTTGTTCTGCAGAATTACACGCCGACCGGCAGAAGTTGTAAATGACTGCCAAACGATGCTTGAGGAATCTCCCGAGCCTATCCAACTTCTGTCCATTTTTTTACGGCATATACATTCGTCGAACGGTAACTACAAAGAGGGAGAAGCGTTTCCTAGGCCAAACCACTTACGAGCACATTTACCTATCGAAAGGCAAGAATTGCGCTAACCGAAGTCTGCACCGGCGTTTACGATTGAGCCCTCTCTAATCCTCTCTTGTTATTTATGCTCTTGTGATATTACTTCCCCTTTTGAATGTATTTACGTTTATCGTAATATGCCATGAGTAGTCTTCTCGCGAGTCAGATGTCCTAGTGCACCCAAGTGGCTTGGTTTTTGGATAGGTTTTTAGTTTAGAGTGTATATCGGTTAGTAGCTCTAATACTTTTTGCTCAATGGATCTTGTGTTGCTGTTAAATGTTGGTAGCATTAGCCCGACCATAGGTACTTGCAAAATGATCTTGAGTGACCTGATGGACTTAGCCGTGAATGGAAGCGTGGAAAATACTAACCGATTGACTAGGTGAAATTTAAAGGACTTGACCGTGAAGGGAGGATCCTAGTTGGCCGTAGGGTCGAGCGTTAAAGAGCAGAATATAGGTTGAGAGTGGTTGATCCGAGTAAGCTTGAGTGAGATTGAAAAATCATAAGTCGAAGTATCCAATGGGGAGAAACTCAACCCAATAGACTACTTTATGGTGTGACGGACTTGACTGTGAAAGACCACGCCTTAGATTCACCTAGGTCCACCACGTGCGTAGTATAACCAATGAGAAGCCAAGTCATGAAGGTTGCATAATGGGTACCTTGCCCATTTTTCACATTTGTCTGTAATCCCTAGAAATTTTAAATTATCCTAAGCTCAATCACTCAAAAATAACCTAACCAACCTAGTTTAGCTTGTAATTCTCAAAGGATTTCTTCAACCCGCTCCTCATGGATTCTATATATACCCTTATTCTCTTTATTGCATCGGGGTATTCAAAAACCCTCTTGTCACTCACACTATCCTTGTACAGCACCTTCTCATTGAATATGACATCCTGGCTCTGTATAACCTTGCAGTTATTCTCATTCCAAAATCTAAAACTAAAATTATCTCCTCCTTACCCAATGAACGCATACTTCATGGTCTTGGCATCTAACTTTCTCCTCTTACCTGCATTGATATGAACATACGCAACACGACCACATACACAAAGATATGAGAGATCAACCTTCTTACCTCTCCAAACATCCTCCAGTATTGATGTACGAGAAATTGAGAACAATCAAACGCACAACCAAATAGTAAAGTGGATGAGTAAGGTTCTTAAAACTGAAGGTTGGACAAGAAAATCTAAACAATCAATTATGCGAAGCGAGAGAATTAAAGGTTTATAAAGTTGTAAGAGTTTGCAAGTAAATAAATGAAATTGGAAACGTAAATAAAAGAATTGTGAATCAATAGAGATAAAAGAGCACGATACACATATGGATTAACTACCTATGTCGAGGTTATGGTTCTTATGAAGTTCTAACTAGTACCCAGAGTGTTCTAAAGTATCTCCCTATCGTTTTCGCTCATTAGGGTGACAAAGCGAAACTAGCAAAGACCTAGGTTACTAATTAACGCTTTCGCTCATCAATTAGACCTAGAACTAGACTAATCTAATTATGAAGATTACTCCTAATGGGTTATCCTTACGATATTAAGACGTCTCATTAATATCTAAGAATATGCTAATTGGTTCTTTCCATTAACTCAAGTACCTTTCGGTCCACTCTTGCTAACTCGAATCATAATCTAAGTGGCCAATTCAGATTAAGTATTAAGTGTACTAATTAATAACTAATGCCAAAGATATTCGAACCACAACCTAGCATAGATGATTAATCACATAATTAAGGCATCGCACTCACAAGAAAATTATTCGCTAAGCATAACCATGAAGCATAAGGTAACAATGAAGGACATGGTGTAGAATAGCATAAAAGATAGAGAAAGAGAGGGCTTAGTAGTGGGAGAAATCTCCTCCTCCAGTAAGACCTCCACGTGCGCTTTATTAATATCAAAGAGTAATTCTCAATGTCTGGAATAATTATCGTCTAAAACCTAAGAGACTATGGCCTATATATAGCCAAACGACTAGCTAGAAATTAGAAAAACCTAGAGGAGGTTTAACCAAAATAAGAAGTCTTGTTAGCCAAGTAATGAAGTAAATAATATAATAATAGTCCTATGGCTGAAATAGGAGGCCAAAAGTCGAATAAAACTGAAACGAGTCGAATACCTAACAAAATAGGAAGTCAAATTAAGTTGACATCATGGGAACTGGCGGCCGCCAGTTAATTGGCGCCCGCCAATAATTTTGGTCCGAGATCTCTGTCCAACTTCACTTGCGATCGCCAATTAACTACCCGTCGCCAGTTTGGTTGTACATCTTCATCATATTTTTGTATTTTCTATTTTTGGCTCTCTTTTTCTCCGAATTTTGATTCGACTATGAAAGAAAAAATGTAGATCTCTCTTTAAGCTTTTCAACAGTATCTCATTTGTGGTAATCCAATGCTCGAGCAGAGATTTATGGCTCTTGTAATATGGTCTCTTGAAATTATCCCTTCAACAATCTCCAATGAGCTTCACTTCCTATCACAAAACACGATAAATGGTAGAAGTCCACTCCATGACTCAAATACATGAAAATGATATAAGACTCAATGGAACAAGGTGAAAGTGAATGAAAACATGACTAAACACATACGAAACACACGACAGAACATGAGCTTATACACACTCATCATACCCCACAGTTATTTCCTTGCTTGTCCCCAAGTAAGTAAGCATCAGACATACTAAAAATTATTGGTCCCCTAGCAACAGTGAACTACCCAAAGAAAACCTCATGTTAGCTCAATGCTATAATTCAAGTCTAGCCCACAAAGCAAAGCAGTTCCCCATAATTAAGAACACATTGCTCCATCATTTCACCTAGCCCCAAAATAGTTTTCGTTGGCAGTTAGCTTCACTCATTTGGCGTCTCATGAGTTCACACGTAGACCTGTAGGAAGAGTCAAACACCAACCCAGAGACTCACTTGATTTCCTACAATGATCTTCGAGCTTGTCCCGATTAGGCTGGAGTTCAACCCTATCAAGATCCATATCCATTCCCCTCATCCACATAATACATACCACATACCATATTTCACAATTCGCATATAATATTACACATTACGTACATTCTATAACCAATTTCATCCAATCCCTTCTTTTCTTTTCTTTTCTTTTCTTTTGTTTTCACTTTCTCCCATTCTATTATTTTTTTAACATTCCACACACCTTTTATTCTCCTTTCGAGTAGGGGCTTTGCTCCAATTTATTGACCTAACCGCTGCCCTTTGCTTAAAAGATTTTTCAAAAATGGGTTTTTGGCAGCAAGCACATCACTCGGTTAGACTCGCAAGTTAGCTAAAATATTTTTAATATACAGGCGGGGTTTGGTTACTAAGAGCGTGTTCCCTCAACTACTCATATGTTCTCTTGGTCTTGTACCTAACAATCACTTAATCAAATTATGAGATTTAAAAAAAGCAAGAACTACTTCTCAATATGGGCTTAATCCTATCCTCGCTACTCTTGTCTTGACATGAACCTTCCTAAGGATATACGGTTGCTAAGAAGCCAACAATTCAAGGGTAAAATTTTCTCATCTGCTTATGACACCATATCAGACTTAAGCACACTCTTAACTCAGACCTAGACTTGATCACACATGAACGAAAAATGAAACACATGACACATAGCATAGAACACATTAGACACCCCCCACACTTATTGAACACGGTGTCCTCAATTTGTGGGAAGATGCAAACAAACATCATAATTCACAAGACAATAGCACATCATAATGCAGACACAGGCATAACAAAAAAGGAAAGAGGAGTAGACTGGTACCGCCCTGTCAATCGTGAGCTGGAGGTTGTAGTGGAAAAGGGAAATTAGCGCACATCCACTCGAGCTGAGCTTGTTGAGCTGCTTCCATCCGTGTGTGATACTCTTGCTGGATGGCAAATTGGGCTTTGTGGGTGGCCTCCATTCGGGTGTTGTAAGCCTGTTTCTCCTGATAAAAGACCTCATGTGTAGTGACAGAGGAGGTGTAGCAAGTGTTGAGCTCTTGCTGGGCTACCTCTAAGCGAGCATTGTGCTCGTGTTGCCTTGTCCAATGGGCCTCGTGTGTAGTGACCATCTCCGTCATATGAACCTCGAGACTGGCAACGCACTCTATAAGCTCCACTAAATCAGCTTGATAAGCCGGGATACGTACAGGTTGCTCATGGAGAAGTCTTTTCACTATCCTCCGGTCCTTCCATTCCTTGAACGAGATCACCTCTAGACCATTCCTCTTGGTTTTTGGTGATGAGATGACAGGAACGGAGAAGTGGAATGTTGATCACATTCGGGGGCTGAGGTATGCCTGCGAAACGTGTAAGATCATCAGGAAAAAAGTGCTCCGCAATGCGGGTTATTATGTAACCTAAAAATACCAGAGTTCGATGACCTGATACAATCTTCTTGAAAACTTCCATAATCAAATTAAATGTGTTGAAAGCAATTCAACAACGCATGTAATGCAGAATAAAAAACTATATATGGGTCACTTGAGTCTCCTCATTAACTCCAGTGAATGCTAGACACATAAAATGATGCAGCACAGACATTTGTGGATCACAAATGAGAGCGAATAGAGCTTGGCCGACGGTGTACTCATAAAAGCCAGTGATGGTGTACCAAGCCCTATCTGTATCCCCATCAGTGGCAAAATCTAACGGATCCCCACCCGCCTTAATGTCCAATATGTCAATTAGAAATGGTTCAGTAACCGTAAACGGTTTTCCAAACAAGCATGCAGTAAATGATAACTTATTCTCAGCAATTACTAATGTAGTATAAAACTCGGACATCAACCCAAGATATGCTTGTACTAAGTTATCTGCAAAATACTCCCATCCTAGTGACAGTAATGTAGTGCGAAGAGCAACATCAATACCAAGTGTACACATGTCATTCCACTCAATCACATTGTACGTATGCACGCGAATTTTGCAAAACTTAGAAAACCTGGCAACTTCCCAATCGTGGAGAAGTGGGAAGGGTGTCTGTGGTGAAGGAGAGTGCGATGGTGAGGATGATTGTGATAGTGAGGAAGGCAGAGGCATGGGTGCCTTTCTTTTCTTTGTGGGGGGGTTCTTTTGGCCCGCCTTGCTTGTACCAGCAGTCTTGGGCATCTTGGGACTCGAATCAAAATGCAAAATGACAATGTAGGGAAGTCGCCGGAGAGTGACCGGACGGTAGCCAAAAAGTCACTAGCCGGTGACCAAAGATAGGAAGGTCACGCCTCTAGAGAAGCCTCGGTCTGGGCTTTATCATGGTGTAGGTGGCCAGAAACAAAGAGCGTCAGAGTGTCCGCAACCGGCCCCAATCGAAAAAATTAGGGTTGCCCCCTTAGAACCTTAGTGGGGGCCAATGATGGTTGAAACCAATAAAGAGAGGATCGCTGAACATGGAGAGGAGGTCCACCGGAAGGTGAGGACGCTGGTGGAGCGAGTGCTGGTCATCGGAGTGTCAGTTCTTTACTTGGGCAAATTTTCGTGGGGGGTCTTGTGAAAAGGGAGAGGTGGGAAGAAGATGGGCTCCCAACGCCCTTTTATGAGATCGATGCGAAGCTCGTTGACTAAGTTTCGTAAACGATATAAAATACTTGCGGAAGAGATCAATTCTCGGTGTGAATAAAAATTGGCTTAAAAGGTGGTATGGCTACGAGTTGCGGGTTTCTGGGAATTGTTCCAGGTTCCAGGACTTTATCTTTTTAGAACTGGGCCGGACCTATTGAAGCGATTCTAGGCCCAAAAATCCGTTGGGCTTCTATCTGGACAAGCTCATGCTCTAGAAGCTTCTTCCCCTTCTATATTCCATTTGAATTTAAATTTCAAATTTAAATTCATGAGTAAAAGCCTATTAAATTTGAGATTTTTATTGTCTTTGTAACAACACATTTATTCACCTAATGAATGGGTTAGTTAATGGCCATATTAAATCCAGATTTGAATGTTGGAGGTCCCAGGCCCCTATAAAATGAGGCCTCCTCCTCCATTCCAAATCACTTCTAGCTCTACTCTTCCTTGAGCTCTCTACTTCTCTCCCCCTTGCATAATATTTCTCATTTGCATAAAAGAATCAGAGTTTTACACCATCAAAGGTTCGAAAGGTGTGCTATAGTGCTTCCTATAGCATTCGTGATTGGGCGTTGTACCTTGGGAGCTCTATTACCCACGGAGGCCTGAAGCATATAGGCGGGTAATAAGAGTTTAAGGGCACATGGTTAAACTGTGGCCTCGTCTAGGATTGCATCCGAAGTCCTACCTTGAAGACGGAGGTGTTACACACTTACCTACAAGTGTGATCGTGAGCATACTCTTACTCTACACTTTTATATTGCACATACTTTATATTCGTATTCTAACCATTATTTACTAATATTTTCTCAACAGGTTTTAATTTCCAAACTTTTGGAAATTGAACTTCAGTGCTGCGATCTATTGTTTATGAAAGTAAATTAGCTGGAATCACTTTTGTAGTCTAACTAACTAGAAATCCATTATTTTGATTTTTTTTTGGGGTTGATGATTGCATATTCTGGTAGACTGTGTTATTGAAATTAATTTTTTTGGAAAAAGACACTTAGTTAAACTGTGTTATTAAAAGTAGATACTTAAGACGGAGAGTTTTTAAAACACCCACAAAGGATCTTGAGTTTAGCAAGCTCGGCTTACGAGAATGGCATGCCCGGTTAATATTTAATAAATTTTGTAATAATTAAATAATTAATTAATCAGTATGCCCCAGTTATGTCTAATGGCATACTCAATTATGTCTAATGGCATGACCAGTTATGACTAATGGCATGCCCAGTTAATATTAAATAAAATCTAAAATAAATTAATTAAATGACATGCCTGGCTACGACTAATGGCATACCCGGCTATGACTAATGGTATGCCCGACTATGTGTGTGTTTTCCCTCTGCCCCCTTTATTTTTTTTAGTCTTGCATTTTTAATAGAAATTTACCGAATTAGTATACTGCAGTGAATCAAATTGGTATATTATAACCGGGCATGTCATTAGTTTTAGTCGGGCAAGCTATTATTATAATTGGGACATGTCATTTAATTAATTATTTAACTTATTTTAAGTTTTCGCTTCCCTTTCCCCCGTGCCACGCGCGCCTTGTTTCCCCCATTTTGCTCTTATTATATAGTTAATTACAAAAATATCACCCCTTGTCCCCTTTGGTCTAAGTGGCCAAGAATATGTCTATTTCGGTTCCAATCCACCCCCTCAATTCCACACCCTGGAGTTTGAAGAATTCTTCCAAAAAGTACTTAGGAAAATAGTGTCTATGTCATTGATTAAAAATTTGGAGCACATTCAAATAATGAAAGATGAACCGAAAGATTATAAACAAATAAAAATTGGAAAGAGAATTGGAGTACATATAACCATAAAAAAGTTAAGGGTAAATTACTTTCTAGTCTCTGGTGTTTGGTCATCATCTCTCTCGGGTCCCTGTATTTTTAAAAATAATTTTACCATCTTCCGTCTTTGATTTTAGAAACTCTCAGGTCTCTGGTGGAAGAATATTATATATTCTCCGGTGATCCTCTACTAAAAAAATTTACTCTTTCCTTCTCCCTACACCTTCTTCCTCCCCATTCTTCCTCTCTCTTCTTCCCATTAAAGCTCAAACTAAAAAAACTAAAACTAAAATCAATTAAAACTAACCCAACTAGGAACCCAGTAACATAGTGAGTAGTAACATCAAAAAAAAGTCCACCTCTGCCATTCAAAGTCCACCTCTGCCCAGTTTCTATTTCATGAACGGCGTCGAACTTCGATATGGTTAAATAGGAGACCTAGAAATTGACCGATCGATGAATAGTTAGGTCAAACGGGAGGGGCAAAGCGGTTGCATTGAACGGGTGAAGTTTGATGAAGGAGGTGACACCGCCGGATGAAATCCGTTTCTGTTTCTACTTCTTTTTTTTAAGTGGAGGGGCATTTTGGTCTTTTCAAGTGTGAGTTCGTCGGAGAATATGAAATATTCCGGTACCAGGGACCAAAGAGTTTCTAAAATCAAAGACGGAGGACGGTAATATTAAAATCAAGGACCTAGGGGGGAGGATGACCAAACGCTAGGGACTAGGGGATAATTTACTCAATAGTTAACCATAAAAAAATTAGAATATTGTATATTAAACAAAACTTTAAAATATAAAAGAGTTTTTTTTATCGCAACACAATTCAGAGATGATACTTATCCAAAAACAATTCAGAGATGATATATAGAAAACGGTGTGAGGTTTTTTGAGTCAATATGGGGAAGTTGAACAGTCAACCGATTTTAAACCAGTGAATCAAGATGTCAATTATCGCAAATGTAATGTATTTTTTTAATCTAAATTGACAATACAGTAAAACCTCTCTAAAGTGATAGTGTCGGGATCGGAGAAAAGTATTACTTTAGAGAGGTTATTAGAGAAGTTTACTTTTTTTCCAAAAATATTAAAATTGAGTTTTTGAACAATAAATATGTAAATACCAAAAATTATTTAGTCTATATACAAATTACCTAAAATTTAGATTTATAGCGTTATTAAAATGATATATTTGATTATAAAATTTATTAAATAACCAAGTTTAGCACAATTAATGGCTTACAATATTTTTCGAATATGTAGAATATGTAAAAATATATGTATTTATTCAAAAATATCATTTTATGCAAAAATTGGGACCGAGATTAAGAACTAAATTTTTTTTAAAAAGTATTAGTTATTACGATAGAGAGATTATTAAATTTTAACACTGGTCTCGACTAGGGACCAGAACTTTTTATCAATTTAGAAGGGCTATCACTTTAGAGAAATACTTTAAAGAGGTTTTATTGTATAAAGAGAAATAAAGTCATGGGGATCCATCGGAAAGTGAAAAAGTGTAGGGGACTAATCTGTAAATGATAAAAAGAAAGAAGGACGCAAATGTTATAATCCATAGGAGGAGCGAATATATATATATATAATAAATAAGTTCCCTTTGTTCCGAACAAAATTAACTTTCCCCTTTGTTCCAAATTTAGGGTTTTGTTTAGAAATCTCTCGATCGGATCAATGGCGAGCAGCAGCGAGAGCGAACCCAAAAGGCAGAAGCTGGAGGAAGGAATCCAAGGGTACAACACCTGCACCGACATGGACGACAGCGACAGCGACAGCTGCGGTTACGACGACGGCCGCTACGATTTCACCCGGGACGATGTCAGCAGCGTTGACTACAGCGAGGATGAAACCATGAGCGAGGATGAACACAAAGTGTTTTGCCAATATCTCAAGCAAATCAAAAAATCCGAGGTGCCTATACTCACTCTTTATATTGATAGAATTCAATTTTTTATTAATCGAAAATATTAGGAGTTAGAGCCAATTTTTTTGAATTAATTTAGTTTTCCTGTTGTTAAACTCTTTTTTTTCTTTCAACGCGAATGTTTTGATTTGGTAGTAACTGGTTCTGCTAGGGTTTCGATGTCGACATATTTCCTAAGCGTGTGATCGGAGGACTTCGTGTGGTTGATATGGATGCATATTCTGATGAAATTACAAAGTGTGCAGAATACGCGATCAAATGTCACAACGAGACCAAGGTTTGTTTGTGTTTGTTGAGAGATCGTTTTTCTTTTGCTCGATTTATAAATAGCCCGTTGTGTTGTACTAACATGTCTTTCTCTACTATTAGCCTGAGAAGCTTGAGTTTGTGAGGGCTCTCAAGGTTATTGAAGGTTCCACCAACGGTTTCATGTACTTCATAACCTTGGAAGCCAGAGTTATATCCTCAGAGACGATCAAGATTTACCAGGCAAAAGTCTGGGATGATTTCTTAAGCGACAAGATGACACTCTACATCTTCAGGCCCAAACGTGGTCAAAATGGAAGGTAAAATTTGTAATCTCCAAGATCAAGTCCTAGGAAAGTTTACCGATGAGCACTTGCTCTAACTGTATAAGGGATGGGTGGGGAATTGGCCAAACTTGGTCGAAATTGAAGGTAATGCTATAAGGTTTTGAGTGGTAGATTCTTGATAGATTGCTTGACAATACTTTTCAGCTAACATGCTGAAGCACATATCCTGCAATCTCTGAGTATGCTCTTGGTAGATGATTCTTGATAGATAGTTTTTGGTTGCTTATTGCTATTGAATGATCTTAAAACTCTGGAAAGTTTGGTCAAAGTTGCTTATGGAGTTTTCTGAAAAGGGGAGGAGGTGGCACATTGGGTCCGGTTTGGATCTTTTTTTTTCATTTCATATGGGCAAAACTTTCATAGTCCAGGCTGTAAGTATTATTAGAAGCTTGAATTTTGATACTTTTGCTTGTGATGGATGGATGCCTGCCATTTGCTCCAGACTTGTTTGAATTGTTTAGTAGATCAGTTGTCATTTGTTTTTCTCAAGCCCGGGGATATTGAATGCTATTCTGATTTTGGGATTGTGATAAATTAAGAATAAAGACGCTGCACTGATTGAAAATCATCTGTCTAGTCAGTGTGCATCTTTTCGTTTTGTTTCTTTTGAAAAAGGAAGGCTTAGCCTGAGATGGTATTTAGGGAAAATGTTCACACATAGGCACCAGAAATGCTTTGTCATTTGGACTGGAGTTAGCATTTGTTCTGTTGATCTATTCTTTAGTGACGAGGAGGGGTGTGTACGTTCAAAATCTTTTTTGATGATGAACATGGCACGAATATGGTTGGTTGCTCACTGGGGTTTTTGAATTGCAGGTATATCGGTGCGACAGGCTCGTGAGGATGCTGCCATCTGTGATAATGCCTTAACTAATGTGCTATTGGTGTGTATGGAGATGTCAGGAGCTTTGATGTGGAGACTTGTTTAATGTTTGGACTAGTAGTTGTGACCTGTGCTGTGATTAAATTAATGCTGTTGGTTGGTAACTCGTTTGGACCAGTGTCCTCGAGTCATTTTGCCAGCCCAACGTTTATTCTGTTTAAAGATTTTGATTCTTGGCGGTGTAATTCAAATCGCTAGTACCATCGTCACCATCAACATCGTCTCCACCACGAACAATAGCAAAAACAGGAACTTGCAGAAAAGAATTTAGCCCTCGCAACTCTAGCTCATGGAAATAAGGCCCAACAATAATTCTTCTTGGAAGCGAAAACTGAAACCTTAGTTTTAAAAATGTGGAACCCACATATTCAAATAATATTGCTGATTACAAAAATATATCTCTCGTCTCGTCTCAAAGATACTATATATAATATTAAATCCTGGTGTCCCGGTCACACCTCTATAATCAACATCGTTTTTAGGGCAAATAGTGATAATTCTAGAAACCGGATTTGGTTTTGGATGCCCACTCTAGTACGGTGCTGGAGGATTTTTATTGAAAGACACATAAGAACTTTTTTGAAAAAATGCAGAAATACGGAGGCAAAATGAAAAGGCCTATAACTATTGAATCGTAACTGAGTAAACTATTGAATCGTAACTGAGTAAATCATTGAATCGTAACTGGGTAACTGGGACGGTCCCAATTTATACGGGACTGGATAAAAATGAACCATTGAATCATAACTAGGTAGACCACTAAATCATAAGCATGTAGACTATTGAATCATAACTACGTAAACTGTCCAGGACGATCCTGGTTGGATTTGGCATTTAAGGACTAAATCCGCTCCCTGTTATGAATTATCTATAATCTAAGCATATGAATATAGAGGATAATAAGGAAGAGAGTAGAGAATGAAGTTCTCATTAATAGGTGTAGAATGTGTGTACAATTACAATGCTATTATACATAATACTGGAGATATCTCCAGTTCTCATTCAGATTGGCTCAATGCTATTAACTATTATACATTTCCTTTGAGGTGGAGGAGAACATGGAGGAACATGGGAGAACATAGAAGAAACATGGCATCCATATTATACATAATACTCCCCCTTGGATGCCATTTGAATAATGAGCCTCATTAAAACCTTATTAGGAAAAACCCTATGGGAAAAATCCTAATCAAAGGAAAAAGAGTACATCATCATAAAATTACTGCCTCATTAAAACCTTACCCGGAAAACCCATTGGGACAAAACCGTGGTTAAGGAAAAAGAGTACAGTGTAAAATGATATCTCCCCCTCATGTCTACATCATTTGAGATCTCTGAGTCGTTTCAGACCAATGTTACGAACATGCTTCTCAAAAACTGCAGTGGTCGGGGATTTCGTGAACAAATCTACCAAATTGTCACTTGAACGAATTTGTTCAACGCTTATCTCCCCATCCTTTTGAAGATCATGTGTGAAAAAGAACTTTGGTGATATATGTTTTGTCCGATCACCTTTAATATATCCTTCCTTTAATTGTGCGATGCATGCAGCATTATCCTCATGTAAGGTCGTAGGTATTCCCTTTTGAAAAGGTAATCCACAAGATTCTCGAATGTGTTTGACAATAGATCTCAACCAAACACATTCTCGACTTGCTTCATGAATAGCCAAAATCTCAGAATGATTATATCAGGTCGTGTATGACCAGTGAGATACATTAGCGCACCTATTGTACTAAGATATGGTACTTCAGGACCAAGAAATTCTTCACCATTTTCTTGAGGTCTGAAAAGGTCCTTTTTCACATCAAGTGACCTTATAACCATTGGAGTGTTCAAATAATGGTCTTGGTTTAACCCTTGGATAATAAACCAGACAATCTCAATATATGAGGTACGTTGCGAGGATACTGCAACTACTTGTAATGTGAAAATCGTAGTGGTATGGTCTTTTCATTCATGAATACTTGATTAAGTCTAGAACATGATTATGTATCTTTTCAAATAACTTAATCATATTATCTCATTCAATTAATTGATCATAATATCACTTTAGACACCATTCTAAAAGTGACGTGCATTGGCCAATGACTAACGATCCAATTAATCATGAGAAGACAAGTATTCTCTCCAAGTATATTAGAGGAATGAATCATATTCTTGGCTCAACTACCACGCACATATACTTCGTGATGTACCTGACACATGCCATATCTACCCCGTCAGGAGTGCAAGCGTCGGTCATGTTTAAGGCCCATCACTCCATACATGTCATGCGTATTGACCTCAAGTCTGAGGACTACTTCACAACTTCACAACCCGATATTCCCGTAGACACGTAAATAGAATACACCAAACGGTTTCTCGGTCGGGTATGCCAATACTTTCGAAAGTATCTGTGCATCCATCATGAAATACTTAGTATCTCGTAGTTGTGAGAACTACTACATCCTCTAAGGATATGATCCAAATCGCACACCAATCTCAATCGCATCATCGATATCCCATTCTCGATGATCATTGATTGTGGCTATTTAAGAACTATGTTCATAGTCATCCAAGATCTCACATTCTCAATGACAACATTAGTTCATGGGAACATAAACATGAATATATGCAAACAATCAAACATTATATTCATTTTTTGTAATGATTGATGCATAAAAATTCCTTTGATTAGAATCACGTACTTCTGGTACGTTGAATCCTTCTGGGATTCTCATATAAATGTCACTATCCAGTGAACCATATAAATAGGCTGTAACAATATCCGTAAGACGCATATTCAACTTTTCATGTACTGCCAGACTTATCAAATATCGAAACGTGGTTGCGTCCACCACAGGAGAATATGTCTCCTCATAATCAATACCAGGTCTTTGAGAAAAACCTTGTGCGAAAAGTCGTGCTTTATATCTCACGACTTTATTTTTCTTATTTCGTTTACGCACAAATACTCATTTGTATCCTACGGGTTTCACCCCTCTGGGTGTGCGGACTACAGGTCCGAAAACTTCACTTTTCGCAAGTGAATCTAATTCAGATTTCATTGCGTCTTTCCAATTTGGCCAATCTTTTCTATGCATGCATTCCTTGATAGATTTTGGCTCTAGATCCTCTTCATCTTCCATAATATTTAGCGCTACATGGTAGGCAAAAATATCGTCGACGATAACTTTATTTTGGTTCCATTTTTCTCCAGTCATAACATAATTTATTGAGATCTCATGATTATCACAATGTTCAGGTACCTGATCTTTCAATGGAAGCGACTCATCTAGAGTCTGCCCTTCCTTGATATTAATATTGACTGGGGACTCTTCAGGAGTCACGATATCCTCGATTTGACCATCTTGATATTTTGCTCCTTTTCTTTTACGAGGATTTTTATCTTTGGAACCAATAGGTCTACCACGTTTAATTTGTGCCTTATTTTCATTGGCAATAATTGATCGTCCTTCAGGGACATCAATTCTAAAAGGAGCATTAGCAGCCGGAATATGTGACTTAGTCACTCTCTCTGGGTCAGCAAAAGCGTCCGGCAACTGATTAGCTAAATTCTGTAGATGAATTATCTTTTGAACTTCAAGTTCACTTTGCTTTGTGCGAGGATCTAAATAACACAATGATAATTCATTCCAGCTAATATCCTTTTCAGGCTGCTTAGTTTCTCCCCCTAATGTTGGAAATATTGATTCATCGAAATGACAATCGGCAAAACGTGCCGTAAATATATCTCCAGTACGTGGCTCAATGTACTTTATTATCGATGGAGATTCAAACCCAACATATATTCCCAACCTTCTTTGGGGTCCCATTTTAGTGCGTTGTGGTGGAGCAATTGGAATATAAACCGCACATCCAAAAATTCTTAGATGGGAAATATTTGGTTCCTGACCATGAACCAATTGTAATGGGGAGAATTCATGATAACTTGTTGGCCTGATGCGAATTAACATTGCTGCATGTAAAACAGCATGTCCCCAAGCAGAAATAGGGAGTTTCGCTCTCATTAGTAATGGTCTTGCAATTAATTGAATCCGTTTAATAAATAATTCGGCAAGACCATTTTGAGTGTGAACATGAGCTACAGGATGTTCACCGTTTATACCAATGGCCATACAATAATCATTGAATGTTTGAGAAGTGAATTCACCAGCATTATCAAGACGAATGGTCTTAATGGGATTATCTGGAAAATGAGCTCGTAATCGAATTAACTGAGCTAGTAATCTCGCAAACGCCAGGTTGCGAGTTGATAATAAAGATACATGTGACCATCTAGTTGATGCATCAATTAATACCATAAAGTATCTAAATGGACCAGATGGTGGATGAATAGATCCACATATATCACCATGTATACGTTCCAAAAATCAGAGGGATGCAGTCCCAATTTTAGCTGGTGATGGCCTGGTTATTAATTTTCCTTGAGAGCATGCAACGCATGACAATTCATTGGATAGGAAAATCTTCTGGTTCCTTAAAGAATGTCCACATGAATTGTTAATAACTCTTCGCATCATTATTGACCCGGGATGGCCTAACCGGTCATGCCAAATTGCAAAATCAGTAAACTTCAGGTTTACTGTTGCATGTGCCTCCATTGCACTAATATACGTATAATATAAACCACATGAATAAGCGGGTAGCTTTTCCAACACGCACTTTTTACCCGAAATAATATTTGTAATAGACAAATATTATTTGTTTCCTTCATTTGTTGTCTCAACATGATACCCATTTTTGGCGTATATCTTTGAAACTTAATAAGTTTCTTTGAGACTTAGGAGAATATAATGCATTATTTATGCAAAAATTTGTACCTCCAGGTAATAATAAATTAGCTCTTCCGGAGCCTTCAATTAAATTCGTAGTACCTGATATAGTACTAACATTTGCCTTTTGCATTTGTAAATGAAGGAAATATTTATCATCCTTAAGTATGGTGTGCGTTGTAGCACTATCTGCTAAACACAGATCTCTTTCTCGAGTAGATGAGCCAACTCGTACTAATTCCATACTCTTCATAATAAAAGAAATATTTATATTAAATGCGAGCAATGAAAACATGATAATAGAAAGAAGAAAAAAAAAACCAGGAAATATACTTAAGAAATGAACAAGAACATGGATATTAAACTGCTGTTCAATAAAGAAATCAGCAACATCCAAATGAGTGAAGTCATTTAGGCCAAATTCAGGGCTACCATCCATGTTCATAATGCCAGATTGGTGCACAACAGGTGCGAGCTCAGTGGCCTTTGCATCCATAACGACGACATGAATTTTTCATTTTTATTCCACTATCACCATCTCTTCGTGGTTTCTTTTCTTTGTTCTCCCACTTTCTTTTCTTTGTTCTCCCACTTCAGGTGGCGAGACGTATTCTTAAAATTACCACTTCAGGTGGCGAGACTTTGTCTTAAAATTACCACTTCATGTGACGAGACTTTGTCTTAAAATTACCACTTCAGGTGGTGAGACTTTGTCTTAAAATTACCACTACGGTAACCATATCCTCCACGACAATTACCACGTCCAAGACCACGAGCCTGGCCTCTATAATTAAACTTTGTCACATTCTCTTCAGGGAATGGAGCATAACCATTAAATTTTAGTCTAGAGACCCAATTGCAATATTAAAAATTAATCCAGTGACCAAAATGTACAAAGAAGTCCCTGCTATTAACTAAGGACCACATTGCAATTTTATAATTAATCAGGAATCAAATTATAATTAACCATTAAATCCGGAAGTCACAGAAAAATCAAAGTACCAAACAATAATTTTCTGAAACATCAAAGTACCGAACCGTAATTTTCTACTGGAGTGGTAAATTTATAAAGAAATCCCTGCAGGAATGATTAAATTGATATTCTGTCCTTATTTGAAAATACGAGGAAATATAAAGTACTAATCTGTAATTCTGTTCCCTTTCTCTCCTTTTGTTTTCTCAGCGCGCATAATATCCGTTTAGTACCTATTAGTTTGACGCGTGTGCAAGCAAGGACAAATTCGATGTTCAATGTGTAAACTTACAGTTCAATCCCTGGAAGTTTCTCGCGTGTGCGAATAAGGGCATAATCCCAATCCGTGCACAGGACAATTACACATAGGTCCTCGGAGGTTTCTAAATATTTTATGAAAGGACAACAGAAGGTTTTTTCATAAAAAAATCTTTACCAAATAAATCCGATTTTTGCAAAGAAAATTTTACAAAATTATTTTCTTTGAGAAAATCAATTATGAGCAAGAACAAAGCTTCATATGATTTAATAACATTGAGATGAGAATCTAACAAGAATGAGTAATAATACTTACAAAGGTTAAGCTCAATTCTTCTCAAGAAATTATTGAGAACTTGGTAGAGATTCGTGCTGATAACGTGTTATGAATTATCTATAATCTAAGCATATGAATATAGAGGATAATAAGGAAGAGAGTAGAGAATGAAGTTCTCATTAATAGGTGTAGAATGTGTGTACAATTACAATGCTATTATACATAATACTGGAGATATCTCCAGTTCTCATTCAGATTGGCTCAATGCTATTAACTATTATACATTTCCTTTGAGGTGGAGGAGAACATGGAGGAACATGGGAGAACATAGAAGAAACATGGCATCCATATTATACATAATACTCCCATAATTCTATATGTTGAAAGAAGTTAATTAATCTAGGTAATCTACAATGATTTAATCCTTTATATTTCTTAACTTAGCGGATCACACAAATTCTAGCCATTTTTTCGGTAAAACACTATTTGTTTAAAGTACCAAAAACACTTCCAATGAATTGGTAAATTACAAAATTGCCGAGGAGCAGATTACGATCAACCGGAAGGACGACTCGCTCCTGTCGGCCTCAAATTCGCCATCGTGTCCAACGTGTAGGGGTCGGGATATGGATTTCTCTGTCCTTCTCCCTTTTGGCAATATTGCATTTTTTTTGGGTATTTTGACATTAAGTAGTGTAAAAGTGACCGGAATTTAATTTTAAGATGGATTAGTTAATTTGTTAAATATTAATAACTAAACAATAATAGATTGTTTGGATTACATTTTTTTTTACAAATATCAGGTATCTATGAGTATTTTATTCTTCTTTTTAATTTATGTATTTAGAATCTAATATTATCAATGTCTATTTAAATACGGTTCTTCCGCATATAACATGACGCCAATATCTTTTAAATAAATATAGTTACTTAACAGAAAAGTAAACTGTGGTTGTCATTTTTCTCTGGGTTTTAGGATTTGAAGTAAAATATTTGTCGGAGAATTTTAGGAATCGAAATTAGATTGGTGGTCCAGTCCAGTGGGATAAACAAAAAATATTCGCACTTCTAAGTCCTCTCCCTCCCAAAATCGCTCCTCCCTCTCTCCACCCCGGCGGTCACCCCTTTCAAAGGTCAGTTCCAATTCTGGATGCACTTTTCTTATGGTCCTATTTCATGGTCTGTCTCTTTTCCTACAAAAAAAATGGGGGGGTTTGGAGTTTTCCTCAAGTTTTAGCTCCGGAACTTTGGTGCCCTAAAAATGGTTAATTGATGTGTCTTAATTATTCAATAAGCTAAAGTTGTGATCTTTAATATGGGTTTGCGGGTTCGAATCTTTGGGAACGCAGCAGTGTTAAATACTTGTTGGGAGAGCTTTGCTACCTTTTAAAGGTCCTACCCGGTTCGAACTTGGATTAGTCGGGCCGGATACCAAGTGGTTATAAACCAAAAGAAGTGAGGAGATGGTTTCTGGTCTAATTAATGTAAACCCAGTTATTTATGAGAAGAATTTAATATGGGGTTTTCTGGTTTTTGTTGTGTAGAAACGGACAGTAGGAAAGGGAGGAGATGGTTTCCGGTCTGATTAATGCAAACCCAGTTGTTTATGAGAAGAAGGAGCGTCGGGTTCGGACCACTGCAAGTGACGCTGCTGCTGCTGCACCTGCTGCTGCTGTCGATGAGCTCGCGACCGAGCCGATTGATCAACTGGAAGTTTTTGGTACTCTCTTCCTGCTCTTTTTTGCATTGTTATGGCGTGTTTCGATTAGTTATCCCACCTGATGGTAGCACACTGTGTGGTATGGGACGTATTAGTGCGTAATGGGCTAGGAGTCGTTAGAGGTTTCTTTCGTCGCATATCGAAATTAGAATGAGTTATATGCGGGATGAGGCCGTTGGTTGCGAGGAATACTTTTCGATTACTTTTCTATCACCGAAATTAGGACAGCAAGGAATTCAGAATGTGATGGAGATTTGCTGCTGAACTTGGCAATTTTGATTGGTTATTTGAAATGCTGAATCTTCTAAATACTGTCTATCATTGTCCTTTGAGATCTATCAGCTCTTTTGGTACTCGTATTACAGGGTTTGTTATTTTAGTAGAAAAACTTATATCTCGTTGTCTCCTCTGTCTTACCTGTGTCGGTGTGTTCTGTTTTGGTATGCTTCATCTTGAATTTCCTTGATTACTTCAGACCATTTAAGAGACATAAAAGATCCAGAGCACCCTTATTCTTTAGAAGAGCTCAAAGTGATAACGGAAGATGCAATTGAAGTAGATGATGAACATAGTTATGTCAGGTGATGACAATTATGATTATTCACTTTCAGTTTCTAGTTCTGAACTTTCCGTGTGAATCTAATAATTCTTGTTCAGGGTGTCTTTTACACCAACAGTTGGACATTGTAGCATGGCAGCAGTCATCGGTCTTTGCTTGAGAGTGAAGCTTCTGAGAAGTCTTCCTTCTCGCTATAAGGTATGAGCTTCAGTTTCAGTTTGCTTTTGGTTTCTGTTGCATGATTGTTCTCTCATGGTACCTTTATAAACCATCTACTTATCATTCTTTTTTGTCACGAGAAAGCATTTTGTAAAGTAGTGGATACTTTCAAGAATTGCGTCATACCTCCCAATTTTCAATAATTATATGAAAAAGCTAAAAGTTTATTTTGTTTAAATTATGGCTCATCTCTCTGTCTATCTCTATCTAAAATTCCCTTCTAGACAATATTCCTTTAGGTTTCTGAACACATCGGAAAATATCATTCAGAAAATGAACAAAATAAGTCACCAGCTTTACTCTTTCTTGCCATCGGCGCATTATCCAATTCTTTTGCTATGTATTAGGCGGGGGTGATAGGGGACAGGTGGTTCTCATTTTCTTGACAGTGAGCTTAGTTTTGGTAACAGCTTACGCAATATTTCGTGTCCTTCAAGGTCTTTAAGCATTATCTAAGGAGCTATTATTCTCAATAACAAAATTATTTTACTTTGGTCCAGGAAAACAAATTAGGCAGTCAATTGCGCTTCCTGATTAGAGTTACGGAAAAATGTGGAGTGTAAATGTGACCGAGTTGCGCATATACAGCCTGACCAATTATCAACAATGTTCAACAAATGTACATTGTTCTTGTTCACTTATTCCTTATATATTGTTTTCAGGTGGATATAAGGGTGGCACCCGGAACACATGACACTGAAGCTGCAGGTAAACCCCTCCCCCTTCTCCAGTTTGCCAGTCCGGCTTCAAGCAAATGAGGCTATTGTTTCAGTTTTTTGAAGCACTCTTGTTCTGTCGTTAAAAGTTGTACAATCTCGCGGCAGTTAACATCTGTTGACATGTGCTTGATAGCTTTTGGATGTCAGTAGCTAGTTTGGTCAGTTATTCTTTTGTTTCCTCTCGTGGATGGTTACAAACTCGATATGTTCCTTGTTGTGTAGGCCTTCAGCGTTAAGCATGTAGACTTGGAATTTCTTTGACCTTCACGGAATTTTGCCCCTTCTTATGCTTTAACTTCTTTCTGCCTGCAGTTAATAAGCAACTGAACGACAAAGAAAGAGTGGCCGCTGCATTAGAGAACCCTGGTATTGTTGACTTGGTTGATGAATGCTTGAGTCCATCATATGAATAGAAGTACCTCTGACGTCTCGAAAGCCAATCGAAACATATACCCGTTTGCTTGCCTTACATCGGATTTGGCTGTTGTTTATCATACATGTGTGTGAGTATAGCCTTTTCCTTTCACTTTTCACTCGTATCTCCATTAATGGCCCGCTCCTCTTCTGCTTCCATCGGCTCGCTTTTTCCTCCTGTAGTTCTGAAGATTGTAATCTTGTTTTTTGAGTTTCCATTTGCAGTAGGCATCACTTGCTGCTCCGGTTTTCCGACGAGCTATATAAACTTTCTTTCGTGTTCGTTGTCTATGTAGCGCAGTGTACATCGAGCATTCCACATTGCAATTGCCGAGTAGATCAGACGGATATTGAATTCGTCACATAACTTCCGTCTTATCGCACTTTGGAAAATTCATTGTAGGTTTGTCTAGGCATCCCCAGAAGTAGGAGAAACGGAAGATTAAACATCGGAAGTGAAAACTGAAGAATCCAGTATAACATCTACGGAGAATTGGACTACATGTCTACCAAAGTAAAGAACTTTCAGTGGATTCCCTATACAATTTCTGCAACTTGAAGATTGAATCAATCAATAGACCGCAAGAGTCGAAGAGGGCCATTGTAATCGAGGTGGAGGTACTGTTAATAGGCGGGCGGAAAACTGGCAGATTGCCTTGCAGCCTCGCTTCTTCCTGCAAATTCGACGAAGCAGCAGACGTTAGCATCAGCAAAGAGTAGCAGCAACTCGAACACCGGCCTGACTGGAACTGCAAACACCGTACCATTTTATGTCAGAAACTAAACCAGATCTTCGTTCTTCAGTCTCGCAAAACAATCGCCTAGAGTTTAATGTATCGGGGTACTATTTGTCTGTTCTCTTCTTGTGTTTGCTCTGCACTAAGCTCAGTAAGAAATCTGTGAAAATGTGCTCGTAATCCGGCATCTTCCCGAAACCTGCATGGTGTTAGAGAGACATTTAACACCAGCCCAAGAAATTCGGAATAGCGAATCGCAACTGTTTTGCTTGCCTGGAAAGTAGTTGATATCGACGACATAAAAGACGTCCTTGGTCCCATGTTCTCGAATCATATCTATGTTGAACAGTTGAAGGCCCTAAAGATAAGCAGCATAAGGCAATCAAAAGTTGTAAACAACAGTTCAGTAAAAGCTCATTGAGGTTAAATTGAGGAGTTACCAGCCGGCTGCGAAGCTCCCTAGCGAGTTTCTCGAGTAAGGGGAGGGGAGGAAGCTCTGCACGAATTAAATGAAAGCATAAGAAGAAATGCGGGAAAACTCGTGAGCAAATGGCCATAGATGTGAGACACCTCACCAGCCACAGAAGGTTCCAAATCTGCTTCATCTGCAGATGCAGCAGCAGATGATACTCTCGGGAAAGCGTAGACACCTCCAACTTTGGCAAGCTCGTACTTGTTAACGTTAGGCAACGAGAACCGCCTTACGACCTTTATGGCCTCACCAACAATGTATATCTTGAAGAGCACGCCACCTATAAAAGGAAAGCAATTAAGTAAGACCCTTCAACAATGATCACCAGAAAGTCCATCGTTCATGTTCCAATGACAGAACAGTACCGTGATTAACAAACTCTTGCAAAACCAACGGAGGTTCAAGTTCTGACAGAGAAGATTGATCGTAGGCAAGAAACAGCTCGTGCGACTTTGCAGTTCCATCAACAACAAGGGGTTTGGCAACTGAACAACAGATAAGAGGGCCAAATATCAGGAGCTGATAAGATTTGCATAGGGGACAGAAAGATACTAAAAGTGATAAAAACTAGTTACGACGAACTAAATTTAGTGAAGCTCTACCTAAAGGCAACTTTAGCCCAGCTTCTGCAACTTCATGGGGTATGGATGATGGATCTCTGTTGATGACCGTCTGTCTAGGCACACAAACCTTGCCTGCAAAAAACAAAGTCAATAAAAGCTCACCACCTTTTTCCTTTCGGGTGACCGTTACATTTTCCGCATCAGACAGAACAAAAAAGGAATAAGATGCAACACCGTGAGTATCAGACAAATCCAGATCAGCCACACCCTGGAGCATAGACTGCCGATTCTGAAGATGTTGTATGGCATATGGAGGATCAAGTACAGTAACTTCTGGATGCTTCAGCCTATAATCCTTTGAGGAAAAAGAATTGAAGTAAGAGGCATGTACTGAGAGGAAAACAATGAGCCGTTAACTCAGATTCACTATTTGAACAGTCAAAGCGGGGAAAATTTTAGATCTACGTATTGCAACGTTCAATATCTTCTAATATTCACACTCAACACCTAACGAGAAAAAACAGCATAGTAGCCGTAATGTGCTCTCAACGGGTATTGACGCCCATTTACTCCAATCTTAAAGAAACTCCTATAAATAACACTGATAAAAGCCTCTCAAGAAACCTTGAGGAATAAACTCCACAGAACCTTAATATTACAAAATTAAAAGCCCCAATTTAGGAAAATTTTCTTCAAGTTCCGACAGATTTCCTAGATAAGTGAATTGGCTAATCTGCAGGATGATGAATTGAATTTTAAAATTAGGAGTTGGCTTTTTTATCTTTTTCGGATAAATAGAACCAACTAAAACTAAATCTTAGAGCGTAAAGTTAATCATGTATGGTGATTGCTGGGAACTGTTTTCACTACTGACTTCAAGATGTAAGGAAATCAAGATGGCATACCTCAATAACGTCACACCAGTCTTTTCCTGACAACTACAAGCAAAATAATGCCTATCAGACATAATTCAGCAACCGATACAAAAGTTCGGTGAAACAAGGAAAACGTGATTAGAAAGTTAGATCTCAAATACTGTCTAATCATCAATGAATGCATTTACGGGTGGCACGATCAGTATATGCAGATCAAAAGCATGTAAACATCTCTCTCTCTCTCTCTCTCTCTCTCTCTCTCTCTCTCTCGTGATCGATTGATCGATACGAAGGTATACTTCAAAAAGAAATAGCTCGATGCTAACCTTGTGCAGAACCACATCGAAAGGACCCTGGTCTGACAATGGTCGAGCCAAATCAATGGCAACGAACAAAATCCCCTTGTTTCTGCACACAAAAACATCAACCCTTTTCACCATTGCCAAAAATGTAATCAGAGAAACTCGTTCTGAGAATCCACAATCATGATCATGCTCATTTATCCAACTAAAGCTGATGTTTTTAGAACTTGTACCATAGTTTTCCCACAAAGGACATTTCATTAAAAGGCTTTGGAATCCATCATTAACCAAACATTTTGACTCCGACAAAGAAAACCAGTGCACTATCAAATGGTTACAAAATTATCAATCTCCAGTTACTGACATATTAACTGCATTTGAAGGGATGAGTGAATATGCTGCATTCAGAGTAAAGTGGTGTGTGTAGTCTGCTTTCTACTTATACAAAATGAAGTCTTTTTATGATTCTTCCCCCTCTACAGTAAAGCAAAGAATGGCTGTCGTATTCTCCGCATACTTGTGTCATTTGCTCCAATGATATACACAAATTAAGTTGCCTTTGTTTTCCTAATAAGCCGATGATCAAGTTACACGATTTGCTTGGGAGATAAGAAAACCCCGAGCTAATTAGATGAAAATTACGATTAAATGAGGAACATACGTCGCAATTAAACATCACTAGACCCTCGTTCATTAAAAAAGCATCACTTATCACTAGAATAGGAACTGACTTTATGTTCCTTACACGGGACAAATGCATAGAAAGTATATGCTGAGGAATATTCCAACTTCTGAGATAAAACATGGCCAAGGCCAAGATGTTCCAACACCTAGGTGATCCAAAATAAGTCAAATAAGTCAAGTAAACGCAGTTTCCAAAATTCCATTTAGAAATTGATCCCAAGATGCCCAATAATATATTCCCTCTTTTCCACAGCTGCAACAGCAACACCTCTGCTCAATGGAAACACACAACATAGTCAAACTAGCCAACAAGAAGAAACCAAAAGAAGAAAGGAAGCCAAGAAGAACCCATTTCAGGAAACAAACCCTCCCATCCAAAAAAAAAAACAATACCAGAGAGAAAAGGTCCATGCAAGCACAAATCTTGTGTGATAATACACAACAACAACTCACCAAAACAACAGAAAGAACACACATAACATATGATTCCATACACCACAAAAGATACCAACCAAAAGTTTCACAAAATTGCATGTAAATAATCCAAAAAAATTTTTTTGAAGTGAATGTGGGTGATTGTACCTAGCCAAGGTTTCAAGCTTGGGCTGCAAGAAGCTCTTCTTCTTCTTGGATGTTAAGGCATAACCAACCACCACCATTTCCTGGGGCTTTAGAGTGGACGAAGTGCCAGCTTTTTCTCCTTCCCCGTGCATCCTAATTCAAAGAAGGAAAAAAAAAATAAACCCAACTTTTCTTTTTTGCTTATTACTTCTGTTCTAATTCTCTCTCCTCCCAACTGAGTTCTTCCTCGTTCTTAATGGTTGTTTTTCTTGTAAAGATCAAAACTTTATACCGTTTTGAAGAATGGGTAGCCGTTAAATCACTTGGAAGACAAGGAAATCGAAACGGCCGACCCTCCTCAGTTCTCCCGAGTTCAAGATTTTCCTTCCCCCCTCTGTTTTGTTTATTTCTCTCCTTCCCGAGCCTTTTTATTTTAAGGACGTTCTGTTTTTCTGTCCCTTTTATATTTTTTTTGTTTTAAAAAATGGGAGGCTTTTTAACAGCTGAACTTTATTCGTCAACGAATGGGTACAACTATTCGGATACGTCTGGGTAGATTAATTCCTCTAAATTATCCAAGTATGCATTTATACACGATGATAAATGAATATTAGATACAACAAATTTGATCAAGTATGTATTCTCATGGTATGAAATTTATTTTTAAAAAAAAGATACAATATCGTCGGGACGTGTTTAGAAATCGCATCAACAATATGATTATCCTCCTGCTAAATATGCTATAACCAGATCTCCGAGCCTCGAGCTCGTAACTACCGAGTTCGGAGAATAAGCGCCGCCCGTGGGTGGTCAGGTGGGAGGCTTGTTGACCATGATAATTACTTGGGCAAATTATTCTCAAGTCCCTGGCATTTGGTCACCCTCTTCTTAGGGTCCCTGACTTTTGGAAAAAGATTATTCCGTCCCTAAGTTTTGATGATAATAGACTCTCGGGTCCCTGGAGCTGGAATATCTCATATTCTCCGGCAAACTCCCACTTGAAATGACCAAAATGCCCCTTGCACCTAAAAAATAAAAAAAAATCTCTTTCCATCCCTTTACCTTCTCCCTCACACTTCATCTTCTACCTCCTAGTCTCCCACTTTCAATCAAAACTTAATCAATAACGAAACCAAACCCAACAACGAAACCAACAGCAAAACCTAATCAATAAATTCACAACACAATGAACATACAGCAACATCCAATCAATTAAAACCTTCTCCTCGCATCATCCAATCGCGAAAATTAGGATTTTGAGAGAGACGACTTCAATGGCGAGAGGGGGGAAGCGGACAGCGAAGTCGTTGATTGAGGATAGCGACAGAGAAGAAGATGAGGGGAGAGTTCCCGTCCCAGCGGCGGGAGAGAGCAGCGATGACGATGAGGGGAGAGTTCTCGTCTCACGTACATCAGAGTCAGGACAACGATATGGAGGCTTCCCTCTCCCTTCTCATTCGTCACGGCGTCTTAGATATAGAGGCTACGAAAGACGCTGTGGCTGGGGCTTTCAAACCAGTGGGTGATGGGGTCGGCGACGGGGTGATGACTTCGTCGGGTCGGACCAGTGGATGACGTCGTCGGGGCGGGTGACGTTGTTGGGTCCACAGTGCGGCGACCGTTGAGGGAGGCGATGTGGAGGTGATGTCTGGAAGAGAGTCTAATTTTTTGTTTTGTGTGAAACGTGAGGTGTTGGTCTCTTGATTAAAGGGGCTGGGGTCTGTAGGTGAGGTATGCACTGGGTCAGTGAAGAAGATTGGGGATTCTTCTAAATTTTGTAAAAGCTCTATATGTTCATCTAATTATTTATGTTCTTCTGTTATTTTCTCTATGTTCAGCGAAGAACTTGACCATCTGTGTTGCTTTGTTTTCCCTTTGGGGTTTTGTTAAATTATCCATCTTTCTCTAAGCCAATAGGAAGAAGGTTGATTTAGGTTTTGGGTTTAATTTAATTTCGAGGGTTGTGTTTTGTTCCTAGAAAGTGGAAGAAGGTTTGGCCATGGAATTGGTTAAAGGTGACCCAGGTGAGAGGCAGGAGGAGGAAGAAGAGGGGAGGAGGGAGAAGAGAGATTTTGAAAAAAATAAATAAATTCGGGCTGTAACTTTTTTAATGAGGTGGAGTAAAATTTAACAAGGGAGGGTATTTTGATCATTTCAAGTGGGAGTTCACCGGAGAATATGGAATATTCCGGCTCCAGGGACCCGAGAGTCTATTATCATCAAAACTTAGGGACGGGATAATCTTTTTCCAAAAGTCAGGGACCCTAGGGAGAGGGTGACCAAAGGCCAGGGACTTGAGAGTAATTTATCCTAATTACTTTTCTCATTTCATGGTCCTGTTATCACAAAAAAAAATTTTTGAGAAAATCACAAAATTATTATAAATATACATGTACATCGTAGTTACGAGCGATTGATTATTTAAATAATTTAAATTTTTACTATTTCATTATATTGAAATTTTTGATTGGATATTGAAATACTAACAATTAAATATAACGCTTTTTCTAATCTAATTCCGATAATGTAAAAAAGTGATGCCTATTAAATGCATAGATACAGAGTAAGGGCTACAAGAAAGGATGCTTTCTGTTTCGATGTGCATACTCTGCACGGTGTATAATATTTACGGGCAGATACTTTTATCAGTTTATGTATGGATTTAATTAATCAATTTGTGCATGTGATACTTGAGAAAAAGATATACATGTGTCAAATTTGCAACTTTTTGTGATGTATTATTATTATCTGCTTATTTCTGCAATTCTCCATTGAGATAGTGAATCCACGAATTTGAAAGATGATAAATTCTTATAACAACTATAAAATATTTTTATATTCTAATAGTTCGAGTTTAAGATTTGTTATTTAAAAAGTTGCCCTAAATTTAAAAGTTGATTCGATGAAAAAGTTATTTGTACTTTCATGCGTTTATTTGTTTGGAGTACTAAATTGGTTGGCATTTATCGGTAAAAATGTAGCTAGTTAGCTTTTGCATGTTGGTGGTGATTCTTACTTTACTATTTTGTTGTGACTCTAGTGAAGTGCTCTTGTGATTATGTTGGGTTATTTCTCAAAATTTTATTTATTTATTTTTTATTGTATAAGAGTTATAATTAAGAGAAAATTTTATTTCTTGTATAGTAGATTAGAGCTGGACATTTATAAATAGGACGGTATGGTTTAGGAGTTCATGGGACTTTTACAATGGGTGCAATAGTGTAGATGGATAGGCTAGAGGCAGGAAACCTCGTCAGAGGTCTATGTATCTCATTGTACTCCACAATTCATAGTTATTGATTGTCTCACTCTCGTGGATGAAGATCAGTTGATCAAGCCACGTATATTGTGTCCTTGTTATTCATTTATTATTCCTATATCTCAATGTTGTTGCTTATGGCCCTACTAAATCGTCGTGTTCGCGCTTCCATTGTTCTTACAACTGGTATCAGAATTTTTGGCGTCGATCCGGGTAGAAATTGGTGAAGAAGTCAAAGATAACGGTATGTTCGTAATTGTCTGAGAAAGGAGGGCAAAGGGACAGTTTGATAATTTTAAAGGAAAAATTGGTGTAGGGACAGTTTGGTAAATTTCAAAAATTTTGGGATTCGGGTTATACAACCCTTGGTGGAGGAGGAACCTCCCACCCCTTGGAAATGAGCTAGCCGCTAGAGGAGAGCGTGTGCCTCGCAGGAAGCCACCCCGACCATAGACCCATTGCAGCACCGCTCGCCCATTCGTGCCATGCCTCGCCATCCTGCCACCGCCTTCATGCCACAGATCATGATCGTCTAGGAGAAAAGGGAGCAGCTGCCCGTCGCATCATGCAGAGGGGGTTTGAAGCCTGCGTCATGCATGAGGGAGAGAGAGAGCCATCCCCGCCGCCTGTGAAGTCCAACACTCAATCGTCATCGTCGCGACTGCCCTGAGAGAAAGAGAGGAGAGAAGGAGAAACGTCATGCATTGTGGGAAAGAGTGAGAGCTCGAGCAGCTGCACGCTTGCCCAAGAAGAGACATCGTTGATCCGCTCCAGCCGCCACCATCGTCATCATCGCGACTGCCCTGAGAGAAAGATAGAGAGAGAAAAATTTTGAGAGCACATCAGAAAAAATTTGGAGAGCACACACAAAGAACATCATCACATCAGGAAAAATCAGATGTGCCATTGAAAACGACGGCACGTTTTTGAAAGAAATCAATGTTCCATTGAAAAAAGACGGCATGCATTTGAAAAAAAATGATGTGCCATTATTTTTTGCCTTTAAAAACTGATGTGCAATTTTTTTTCTTTTAAAATTGAAATGTCGTTATTTTGTATGATGTGTCGTTGTCTTTTGTCTTTGAAAAATGATGATACGCCTTTGAAAACGACAACACTTGCAAGAGAGAGAAAAATGAGAGAGTGGAGGGGGAGGAGTGTGGAGAATAAAGCAGAGGAAGTAGGAAAAAGAAAGAGGAGGAGGAGAAGAAAGTACACAAAGAGGTGAAAGGTGAAAAAAGGAAGAGAAAAAGAGGAAAGCCGAGGAAAAAGGAAGATGAAGGAAAAAAAAAGAAGCTTTTCAAAAAAAAGGAAGAGAATGAGACAAAAAGAAAGAGGATTAGAAGAAAGGAAATTTCGTTTTTGCATAAATTTTACCAACAATGCAAGAGAGAGGAAAAAGAATGAGAGGGAAAGAGAATCTTACCCAAATTTGCCTTTTTACCACAACATCTCAGCCATTAAATTGTCGCACCCACCTTTTTTAAGAGATAATAATGACCCCGATTCCACCCGTCAACATATAATCCATCGTCATAATTGCCATAAATAACCCTTAATTAGTTGGAGAAAATTATGGAAGGTGAAAATGGAAGGAGTTAAACCGAGACAATTAATGTCATGTTCTCTTGTGATTCTATACAAGGCAGGGAATCCAACTAACAAATAGCAAATGGCAGACGAAGAAATTTTCACAGAAACTCTCTCAAATTTTGTAGACATTTAGTCTTGTGGAATTCAATCCTTTATTTCAAGTTTATCAGTTTTAGGGATCATTTACGTAAGAATATGAGTTATATGCATGGAATCTTCGCACCTCATGTGGTTGCCTCCCGAATTTAATAAAAAAAATTGTTCATACCACTTGAATACCAAATGGCAAAGAGTAACAATTCATACATTTTTTAGTCAGATATTCATATGATTTTTTGAAATGTGATAAAAAAATTTCAGTAAGTATATAACATTTATATGTTTATAATACTCTAACTTGAAACCTATTATTTAAATTAAAATAATCTATTGATATAAATGATTGTTTGGTTCCTAATTTTAAAAGTTGATTCGACGAAAAAAGTTTTTTGTTTTCTCATGCGTTTATTTAGGGACCAGATTGATTACAGAGTGGGGTCCTCCCTATCGTACGAATCAAAGGGAAAATACTTGCCCCTGGTAAGATTTTTGTAAATAAGACAATAAATTGAGGTAATATTGAAAAATGTAATTTTAAATATGTCCAGCTATAAAATAGGAATCAGGCAGTTATGAAAAAATAAATAACACTTAAATACTCAATTTCTACTATAAAAAACCACTTCCCGGAATAAATGATAATGATATTGTTGGGTATGGAGCCTTGAGGATGGTCTGATAGTTGATTGATTAGGTTCAGAGTCTCAGGGCGCTCGAGAAATCAATCGAGTCAAGAGTTGAGTGAAGATATTGAGAACATCTGAGGGTCGTGTGGCTCGAGTGAAGAGCCTTAAGGTTGATCCGGGGTGACGATCGGGTCAAGGGACAAAGTCGAGGGAGCGAGACGGGGCAAGTTGAGAAGTGGCAGCGGGCCTGGTGCCCGCCGGGTGGGCTTGCGCCCATCAAAGGCCAGCAGTGTGAAGGCTGGCGCCCGCTAGTCCCAACCCCTGGAAGTCTTTTGGCGACCGCCAGACAGTCTGGGAAAGTTGATTTTCCCAGACCATTTTGCCCCTCCCGACCCCAAATAGTTTCCTAAGTTGTGGGCACTATAAATACCCATTCTTGGCCTCCTAGGAAGGATGGCAAAAAGCTCTCCAAGTGAAGGAGAGGCCAAGTGCCCACTTCTCCAAAGAGAAAGAGAGAAGAGGGAAGAAGGGATGCTCTCCAAGTGAAGGAGAGGCCAAGTGCCCCTCTCCAAGTGAAGGAGAGTTGTCCAAGAGGAAGAAGAACTCCAAGTGAAGGAGAAGATGGAACACCCAAGTGAAAGGTTGCCTCCAAGTAATGGAGGAGGAGAAGAAGAAGGGCAAACCCAAGAGAAGGGCTAGCCACTCCAAGTGAAGGAAGAAGAGTGGGTAGAGTCCAAGTGAAGGACTTTGCCAAGTGGAGTGTGGACAGCCTATGGTGAGAAGAGAGGAGAGAAAAGTGAGTTGAGTGAAGGCATCCATTATTGTAATAGCGAGTGAAGCTCGAGCAGAAAAATAGTAGAATCTCTCCTGGCTTGCAAGCCCCCGGTTGTAGATCGTTGTGGATCAAACCGAGTATCTAAATTTTTGTGTCCCTCATTGTACTTTCTTTGTGCTTAGTGTGTTTGTTCTTGTCGTGGTGTTGTAATTTGCTTGTGTATGTTTTCGTTGCATTGCTTGGGCCCCTATGGGTGGAATGGATTATTTCTCCAACAGATATGTTTGGTCAAGTGACAATGGTATGTCTCAATAAGAGATAATGATATGCTTGTATAAGCGATAATGAAATGCATGGTTAAGTAAAAATGGTATGTCTGGTTATAACTACATTGACATGCTGATTCAAATATATATATATATATATATTTTTTTTTTTAGGCGAAAAAGTACACGAGATATATTAAGAAAAAGAAAAGTTACAAGGCAGAGACAAAAACGAGAAACCTAAGACCTACCCCTGCTGGTCCCACAAAATAGGCAGTCAAAGGGGTGGGGTCCCAAGATCAAGAGATCCTGAGAGAGCCCGAAACTCTAAATCCTACTCCGCAGAATCCCACAAACCGGGCCGTCGGAGTGACGCCTCCTGCCATGATTCAAATATATATTTGATAACATGCAATAATGGTATACCTGGGTAAGTGATAATTGTATGCATGTGTTAGTGATAATGATATTCATAGTTAAGTGATATGATATAACTAGTTATAACTACATTGTCATGCCAATTCAAATATATATTTGGCAACATGCAATAATGGTAATACAATTATCACTCGCTCAGTCATACTATTATCACTTCATAACAATATCCGATCTATTGACCCCACCGGAGAAGGAATAGGAGAAGGGAAAAAAAGAAGGAGAAGAAGAAGGACGAGGGAAAAAAAGAAGAGGAAGATAAGAAAGAGGAGAAAAAGGTAAAAAGAAGAAGAGAGGGATAAAGGGCAGAGGAGCAGGAGAATGAAGGAAAAATGGAAGAGGAGGAAAAAATTAAAAGTTGACCTTGTGTGGGAAGCCGGAAAGAGAGAAAAAGCGAGAAAAAAAGGAAAAGAAGTACTTGGAGAGAGAAGAGAGTGCGAAAAGAAGGAAGAGGATGAGTATAAGACCAAAATACTTCTAAGATTATATGTGTGAAATTTTTACTGTTAGATTTTTGACGTATACCTAATTCTCAAAATAAATTATCCATATTCGACTCTGGATTGTACATACCACTTTTGTGAAATCCGTACCATTTATTAGTAAAAATGTAGCTAGTTAGTTTTTGCATGGTGGTGGTGATTCTTTCTTTACTGTTTTGGTGTGACTCCAGCGAAAGGGCCTTGTAACTCTTAGATTTTTGGTATATATCATATCGTATCTAATTTATTGGGCCGATTAATTGAGGTTCGAGTCACGTAAGATCTTTGAAAGGTGACAATCTTCTCCTCACAAGTATTTAACACTGGTGCCTTTCTAAGAACTCGTACTCTAAATCTGGTTAAACTTGAATATTTTTTTACCGGTTGATGTGAAGTGTTTGTTGGTCCGTGACTTCTAAATTAAAAAATAAAGTGTTGGGAAACCTTTTAAATTTATAAAACTCTTGGACTGGACTTCTTGATGTTGAACAACTTCGAGTGGAGTCTTCCAATGCGTACTATTCATCAGCCAGATATTCCAAGTCCCAGACTATTTTATCATTCAGATATGTTTTGGAGAAAGTAGATATATATTAACTCCAAGACTAAAAAAAGTCCAGATTATATCAAGATTGTTTGAGAAAAGAAAACAAATGCTGAGAATCACGAATGGACATCATGAAGATAAAAAAAATCTGGATTTTCAAACAATTTATTTACGCCGGACCAATGTAGCCACTCAGGCTACATACAATTAATATGGTAAAGAACTCTTGAAAGAGCAATCGGCTTGTACAATATGGATCATAATATGTTACATATAAGAACTTAAGTATTGTTTTTAGTCTAATTCACCTCCAATTCAAAAAAGTGCTAATATATTAGACAAAAAAATTAGAGTTAGACAAAAATAAATATGTTTGGTAACAAGATATTACAGCTTATGGCTGATAGAAGTTTATCAGCTGTTATTCAACAGCTGTTCCCTTCAGTCAGCAACCTTTCTAAAACTTTCCACACATGCCCCTTGTTTCTCTCCTTTACGAACTTCTTGTGTTAATTATCGAATGCTATTTTTCCACCAAGAAAAATCCAATGTTGGATATATAATGCCAGACTCAGTGGTGTAATAAAAAAAAATTTGTTGAGAATTCTACATCGGTTGAAACACGAGTGAGAGACAAGTTTATAAGTGTAAAAAATTCACCAATCCATTGCCTTAAGGTTTTGGGTTGGATATGGAAATTCTAACATGGTATCATAGCGGATTGATCCCGTGCCCATTGTCGAACTCTCGCACGACCCCCATTTCTCGAACGTTGGTGAAGTCAAAGCCAGTGCAATTTTCGACCCGAGGTGGGTCTTGTTTGAAAGGGCGTGTTGAGAATCTCACATCGGTTAAAACACGAATAGGGGACAAGTTTATAAGTGTGAAAAATCTATCAACCCAAAATCTTAACAGTTTAATGTCTACTTGCGAAACACATTATTTTTAAAAATCCGTTGTAATATCATGTGACACATTATTTACCAAGTGCATGGTGGTGGTGGTAATTGTATGCATGTGTTAGTGATAATGATATTCATAGTTAAGTGATATGATATAACTAGTTATAACTACATTGTCATGCCAATTCAAATATATATTTGGCAACATGCAATAATGGTAATACAATTATCACTCGCTCAGTCATACTATTATCACTTCATAACAATATCCGATCTATTGACCCCACCGGAGAAGGAATAGGAGAAGGGAAAAAAAGAAGGAGAAGAAGAAGGACGAGGGAAAAAAAGAAGAGGAAGATAAGAAAGAGGAGAAAAAGGTAAAAAGAAGAAGAGAGGGATAAAGGGCAGAGGAGCAGGAGAATGAAGGAAAAATGGAAGAGGAGGAAAAAATTAAAAGTTGACCTTGTGTGGGAAGCCGGAAAGAGAGAAAAAGCGAGAAAAAAAAGGAAAAGAAGTACTTGGAGAGAGAAGAGAGTGCGAAAAGAAGGAAGAGGATGAGTATAAGACCAAAATACTTCTAAGATTATATGTGTGAAATTTTTACTGTTAGATTTTTGACGTATACCTAATTCTCAAAATAAATTATCCATATTCGACTCTGGATTGTACATACCACTTTTGTGAAATCCGTACCATTTATTAGTAAAAATGTAGCTAGTTAGTTTTTGCATGGTGGTGGTGATTCTTTCTTTACTGTTTTGGTGTGACTCCACCGAAAGGGCCTTGTAACTCTTAGATTTTTGGTATATATCATATCGTATCTAATTTATTGGGCCGATTAATTGAGGTTCGAGTCACGTAAGATCTTTGAAAGGTGACAATCTTCTCCTCACAAGTATTTAACACTGGTGCCTTTCTAAGAACTCGTACTCTAAATCTGGTTAAACTTGAATATTTTTTTACCGGTTGATGTGAAGTGTTTGTTGGTCCGTGACTTCTAAATTAAAAAATAAAGTGTTGGGAAACCTTTTAAATTTATAAAACTCTTGGACTGGACTTCTTGATGTTGAACAACTTCGAGTGGAGTCTTCCAATGCGTACTATTCATCAGCCAGATATTCCAATTCCAGACTATTTTATCATTCAGATATGTTTTGGAGAAAGTAGATATATATTAACTCCAAGACTAAAAAAAGTCCAGATTATATCAAGATTGTTTGAGAAAAGAAAACAAATGCTGAGAATCACGAATGGACATCATGAAGATAAAAAAAAATCTGGATTTTCAAACAATTTATTTACGCCGGACCAATGTAGCCACTCAGGCTACATACAATTAATATGGTAAAGAACTCTTGAAAGAGCAATCGGCTTGTACAATATGGATCATAATATGTTACATATAAGAACTTAAGTATTGTTTTTAGTCTAATTCACCTCCAATTCAAAAAAGTGCTAATATATTAGACAAAAAAATTAGAGTTAGACAAAAATAAATATGTTTGGTAACAAGATATTACAGCTTATGGCTGATAGAAGTTTATCAGCTGTTATTCAACAGCTGTTCCCTTCAGTCAGCAACCTTTCTAAAACTTTCCACACATGCCCCTTGTTTCTCTCCTTTACGAACTTCTTGTGTTAATTATCGAATGCTATTTTTCCACCAAGAAAAATCCAATGTTGGATATATAATGCCAGACTCAGTGGTGTAATAAAAAAAAATTTGTTGAGAATTCTACATCGGTTGAAACACGAGTGAGAGACAAGTTTATAAGTGTAAAAAATTCACCAATCCATTGCCTTAAGGTTTTGGGTTGGATATGGAAATTCTAACATGGTATCATAGCGGATTGATCCCGTGCCCATTGTCGAACTCTCGCACGACCCCCATTTCTCGAACGTTGGTGAAGTCAAAGCCAGTGCAATTTTCGACCCGAGGTGGGTCTTGTTTGAAAGGGCGTGTTGAGAATCTCACATCGGTTAAAACACGAATAGGGGACAAGTTTATAAGTGTGAAAAATCTATCAACCCAAAATCTTAACAGTTTAATGTCTACTTGCGAAACACATTATTTTTAAAAATCCGTTGTAATATCATGTGACACATTATTTACCAAGTGCATGGTGGTGGTGGTAATTGTATGCATGTGTTAGTGATAATGATATTCATAGTTAAGTGATATGATATAACTAGTTATAACTACATTGTCATGCCAATTCAAATATATATTTGGCAACATGCAATAATGGTAATACAATTATCACTCGCTCAGTCATACTATTATCACTTCATAACAATATCCGATCTATTGACCCCACCGGAGAAGGAATAGGAGAAGGGAAAAAAAGAAGGAGAAGAAGAAGGACGAGGGAAAAAAAGAAGAGGAAGATAAGAAAGAGGAGAAAAAGGTAAAAAGAAGAAGAGAGGGATAAAGGGCAGAGGAGCAGGAGAATGAAGGAAAAATGGAAGAGGAGGAAAAAATTAAAAGTTGACCTTGTGTGGGAAGCCGGAAAGAGAGAAAAAGCGAGAAAAAAAAGGAAAAGAAGTACTTGGAGAGAGAAGAGAGTGCGAAAAGAAGGAAGAGGATGAGTATAAGACCAAAATACTTCTAAGATTATATGTGTGAAATTTTTACTGTTAGATTTTTGACGTATACCTAATTCTCAAAATAAATTATCCATATTCGACTCTGGATTGTACATACCACTTTTGTGAAATCCGTACCATTTATTAGTAAAAATGTAGCTAGTTAGTTTTTGCATGGTGGTGGTGATTCTTTCTTTACTGTTTTGGTGTGACTCCAGCGAAAGGGCCTTGTAACTCTTAGATTTTTGGTATATATCATATCGTATCTAATTTATTGGGCCGATTAATTGAGGTTCGAGTCACGTAAGATCTTTGAAAGGTGACAATCTTCTCCTCACAAGTATTTAACACTGGTGCCTTTCTAAGAACTCGTACTCTAAATCTGGTTAAACTTGAATATTTTTTTACCGGTTGATGTGAAGTGTTTGTTGGTCCGTGACTTCTAAATTAAAAAATAAAGTGTTGGGAAACCTTTTAAATTTATAAAACTCTTGGACTGGACTTCTTGATGTTGAACAACTTCGAGTGGAGTCTTCCAATGCATACTATTCATCAGCCAGATATTCCAAGTCCCAGACTATTTTATCATTCAGATATGTTTTGGAGAAAGTAGATATATATTAACTCCAAGACTAAAAAAAGTCCAGATTATATCAAGATTGTTTGAGAAAAGAAAACAAATGCTGAGAATCACGAATGGACATCATGAAGATAAAAAAAAATCTGGATTTTCAAACAATTTATTTACGCCGGACCAATGTAGCCACTCAGGCTACATACAATTAATATGGTAAAGAACTCTTGAAAGAGCAATCGGCTTGTACAATATGGATCATAATATGTTACATATAAGAACTTAAGTATTGTTTTTAGTCTAATTCACCTCCAATTCAAAAAAGTGCTAATATATTAGACAAAAAAATTAGAGTTAGACAAAAATAAATATGTTTGGTAACAAGATATTACAGCTTATGGCTGATAGAAGTTTATCAGCTGTTATTCAACAGCTGTTCCCTTTAGTCAGCAACCTTTCTAAAACTTTCCACACATGCCCCTTGTTTCTCTCCTTTACGAACTTCTTGTGTTAATTATCGAATGCTATTTTTCCACCAAGAAAAATCCAATGTTGGATATATAATGCCAGACTCAGTGGTGTAATAAAAAAAATTTTGTTGAGAATTCTACATCGGTTAAAACACGAGTGAGAGACAAGTTTATAAGTGTAAAAAATTCACTAATCCATTGCCTTAAGGTTTTGGGTTGGATATGGAAATTCTAACATGGTATCATAGCGGATTGATCCTGTGCCCATTGTCGAACTCTCGCACGACCCCCATTTCTCGAACGTTGGTGAAGTCAAAGCCAGTGCAATTTTCGACCCGAGCTGGGTCTTGTTTGAAAGGGCGTGTTGAGAATCTCACATCGGTTAAAACCCGAATAGGGGACAAGTTTATAAGTGTGAAAAATCTATCAACCCAAAATCTTAACAGTTTAATGTCTACTTGCGAAACACATTATTTTTAAAAATTCGTTGTAATATCATGTGACACATTATTTACCAAGTGCATGCAACATAAAACTAGTAACCGGAATTTATTTATTTGACATTTTAGTAACAAGGACTTTTTTATTAGTTAGACCGAAAATGACCCGAGAAAATTGCCCTTCGTGATGAACTCCAAGGTCCAAATCTCAACCACGCATGCCCAATATGTAATAAGCTAACAAAGAAGTTAGGTGGGTAATTGTAACTACCCTATGACAGATATATGATAGATAATACGTTGTTTTTCTTCTTGTTGCGGACAGACATATGATAAGATGTTCTTCCTCTTGAAAGTGCCACGAGCCAAAACCAAATCTAGCTGAAAGAAACAAACAAACATCCACCTCGGAGAAGCCGAGACTGAGACAGCTCAGAGACCTGCCAGTTGGCACTGTCCCTCGAATTAGGTAGTTTTTAATATAGTATTAAGAATCAACTAACAACTCCTTGTTGTTCTAATTTAACCAATTTTAGAATTCGAGTATTTGAAAATATATCAATAGCAATATTACATACTTATAAGAAAAACTTTGCACTATTTAAAATATCTCTTCCGATCTGAATTGCATTAGTTGTCTCAGTAGATCAGATACATGACCAAAACCATATATAACTTTCTTTTTTAGTGATTATCCGATATTCAAAATCGAAGATTCTAATCATATCCTTAAGTGTATTAAGTATCTTTTTAATTTTTAACTAATCTGAAAAGATTGTAAAATTAAGGCATTCCTCTAGAAAAAAGGAAATCATGTTTTTAATTTTATTTTGTGCCTAGTAATCTCCGCCCAATTTACATGCAATAGTCCAAAACATTCAACGGAGATCCCGACCAGACCATAGTCCTGAAACAATATTAATGGTACTGTTTTTCCCTAAGCCTTCTTTAGATTTCTAAAGTCTGAACCTTTTGACTTTTTTTTCCCTATAAAAAAGTTCGAGTCTTTTTGGTTCAGATCGAAGCATCCATGGCGGTTTCAGGGGGTTCTGCTCTAAGGGTTCACACCCAAAAGGCGTTTCTACCGAACCCAGTTCACGAAATCAAGAACTGGGTATTTGGGGTGACACTTGTTGGGGGAGGGGTTTCTTGTAAAGCAAGGAACTTGGTGAAGAGGGTTGCTAGAACTGGAGTGGTTAGGGTTAGGGCAGTGAGCTTGGAGGCGAAACCGGATTCGGGTTTCGATTCTGTGGCCGAGATGGAGCTGAGGGAGAGAGGGTTCTCAGGGATGAGGAAGACCAAGTTGGTGTGCACCATTGGGCCTGCCTGTTGCTCCTTGGAGGACTTGGAGAAGTTGGCATTGGGAGGGATGAATGTGGCTAGGCTTAATATGTGTCACAACACTAGGGAGTGGCACAATGATGTTATTAGGAGGATCAAGTGGCTGAATAAGGATAGAGGGTTCTGTGTCTCTGTTATGATCGATACCGAAGGTAGCCTGATCCATGTTGTTGATCATGGAGCTCCTTCCTCTCTTAAGGCCGAGGTAACCGGTTGATTCGAAGCTTGGTTGGTTTGTTTGTTAATCTTTCGATTGTATTGATCTGCATTTGTTAATTTTAGGCCTTGTTGTTCTGGCAAGGGAACTGGACTATTTGACAGTGGTGTGGTGTAATAGTTGGAGTAAATAGTCGAGCTTAGTGAATGCGGGACAACATAGTTTGACTTTGCTTAGATCGAAAGGTTACTTCGGAATTTGATATTGCTGTTCAATTTTTTTGCGGATGTGGAATGATGCTTTTGCTTGTTTAGGCCGTAGGGGATTTAGCAGTATGATGGAGAATTATCTTCAGGGGAATCTACTGTGCGAACTAGGGGCTGTCTTTGTATATGGTTGTGCTTCAAGGGACTTGCATTATGTTTGCCAGACAAAGAACTGGGACATCTAAATGCTCTTCTTTTCAATTTGGATATTTAAGGGGTTACGAGGAAACCGAAACTGGATTTTCTCTCTCGGGATAAACGTGATGCAAAATTGGTTTCTTTTGCTGGCTTTTGAGTATAATCGCCCTCCTTCAGAGACAGATTTTGATTTGGGAAAGTTTAAAATTTGTTTGGTGAATCAGGAAGGCTCAGTTTGGGTCTTCACAGCCCAGAAGTTTGAGGGTTCACGTCCATTTACTGTTCGAGCAAACTATGAAGGGTTCTCCGAAGGTATTAGCTTACTGAACTAAGGTCCATACTTCCTTTCAGATACAAGGAGTAAGTCCAGATGTACTGTATGTTAAATTAGCTAAATTGCTTGATCATCTTCAGGGATCATGGTGGGTGATGAACTGATAATCGATGGTGGAATGGCAACTTTTACAGTAGTTGAAAAGATGGGGAATGATTTACGGTGCAAGTGCACAGATTCCGGCCTGATGCTACCTCGAGCCAAACTAAGCTTCTGGCGAGATGGAAAGCTTTCCTATCATGGTCTCCCTACTTTGTCAAAGAAGGTTTGTTGTTATATTCCTACATCAAGCTAGCAACAAGGCCAGTTGTCAATGATAGGGATGACTACTGTTGCTCATTTAGATATATAGCTACGACCGGAGGAAGTAACTGACACCTAGTGTTTTATGCTCTGGTTGAGTCACTGGCTTGTGGCTACTTAATTCTTTTTCCAGTGACTAGTAAAATCTTTCTTGTTAAATAGTAGTGATTATTAAATGGCTAAACGTGTTCGAGTTTACTTGACGGGTTTTTTGTAACTGAATCAAGTGTTTAAATTTTTAGGATTGGGAAGACATTGATTTTGGGATCACTGAAGGTGTTGACTTTATTGCCATGTCATTTGTAAATGATGCTGATGCTGTCAAGAACTTGAAGAATTATGTCTCTAGCAAGACATCCAAGTAAGCAGTTTTATGTTTTCGTTTCACTTTATTTTTCCTCGATATTCTTATTTCGTCTCGATTTTCCCAAAGGAAGTTATGTACTTCAGTACTTGGAGATATAGCTAAACCTTTCCCTTTCTAGAACAAAAGGATAAGGATTTGGACCCAACTAATCTCTCACTGCTTACTAGCTTAATTCTTTTACCTCCAAGCATGGTATTCGCTTTCTATCTTTTTTTACGATAAGAAACTATTTGCCGTGCTTTCGTGGCACTAGTAATGAGGGGTTTTACGGAAACCTCATTATGTTAAAATAACAGGATTGGCGTATGGGGTAATTTCTTCATCATAGAGCAATCTAACAGAGAGTCCAAGTTGTAATTCAACTGAGGTGTTTGTGAAGCATTCATCATATAACATTATTCAAAAGCTTCTCGTAGTGTAGATGCGTCACCACCTCAACATTCATATATTCAGCTTGTTGGTTCCTGCGAGAAACTTATCATTGGTTCCTGCCAGAACATTTAGCTCTTTGATCCTAGAGGTTCATTAATCTCTTTGTCGTGTGTGATTGATAGACCAATAAAAGTACTGGCGAAGATTGAGACGTTGGAGTCACTTCAGAATTTGGAAAAAATTGTCGAGGCTTCTGATGGTATTATGGTGGCACGTGGTGATCTAGGAGTCGAAGTTTCACTCGAACAAATTCCAACTGTACAGGAGAACATAACAAAAATATGCAGGGAACTGAACAAGCCAGTAATCATAGCTTCCCAGCTTCTGGAATCTATGGTTGAGTATCCGATTCCAACCCGAGCTGAGGTACCATGTGTGTCTGATTGCTATATGCAACTTTTTTTAGTTCAAGACAGAAAGTTTTTGATGGCATCTTCTTTTATCAGGTTGCAGATGTATCAGAGGTAGTGCATCAATATGCAGATGCAATGATGTTGTCCGGCGAGTCAGCTATTGGACCGCATGGACAGAAGGCTCTTTCGGTACTTCACACAGTAAGCAGTCGAATGGAACGATGGAACCGTGAGGACAAACAAGAAAGGACTGTGTTTCAGAGGAATCTTCGAGCTTTATTGTCTGATCGAATAGCCGAGGCGATATGTACTTCGGCTGTTGAAATGGGTACCCATCTGTTCACTCTGTTTATCTTAGCTTGGGAATTATGACATTTATATGCTTCGGATACATACTGATATGTTGTTACTAATGCAGCTAATAACCTTGGAGTGAATGCAATATTCGTCTACACGAAGCACGGACATATGGCGTCACTGCTTTCTCGCAACCGTCCAGACCCTCCGATATTTGCATTTACCAGTGACGACAGTGTTCGGATGGCCTTAAATTTGCAATGGGGAGTAGTCCCCATCCTTGTGAGTTTGTCAGATGAAATGGAAGCCAACATCTCCAAAACCATTGAGCTTATAAAGGCAAAGGGGATGATGAAACAAGGAGACACCTTCTTGGTGGTCTCGGACTTGACTCCTACCTCCGCATCGCAGACTTCATTCCAGTCAATCCAGGTGAAGACCATTGCTTAAAAGATTTGAGTTTCGCAGCTGCACCGAAGCCGTTGAAGACGATGCCAATACCGACATTTCGAGACCCGGATTCTCTTTCTGCTCCTTGTAGCTGCATTAGTATCGAATCCTTCGAAACACGGATAGTTTCCACTCCATCATTGCCTGGAAGAGGTCTGCAATAAGCTGCAGAAGGTTGGAAATCATTGCAGCATTGTTGGATAAAGGATGTCCTGGCATGTCTTTACCTGTTATTTACTTGCATCATCCCTTTTGTTTTACATTTTCTGTTGTGGAAGACAGACAGTAGGTTTGTTGAAAATCATCTGTGTGAGGAAAGCTGAACATAAGATTTCCTAGGTGAAACAAGAAGTTAATCTTCCCATGTGAAAGCAGCCCCTGTCTGACATTATCTACCCTGAAAAAACCGATGAGAGCGTTGTTAATACTTAATTAAGAATTTGCCTGTTCGAGTTTTTAGAAATGCTGCAGTATTAAATACTCGATAAACCAAAAAATCTACCCTGAAAAAACCAACATGAGAGCGTTGTTTTTATTGATTAATTAAGAGTTTTCGGGTTCGAGTACTTAAAAATGTAACAATATTAAATACTCTCGATGATATCCGGATAAACCCAGAATACTACCTTGAAAAGGAGATCTGGCCGCTATGGTTCTTGTTCGGATCTAGTTTATTGTCATTTCTAGTCGGGCCGTACGTATCATAACTCTCCAATTATTTTAGAAAAAAAATCATTTACCTACTTATATTTATGAAAAAGGGTATGCATTTTTTTAATACTATTTAAACAAGATTCATAGAAATAGAAAATCTTCATTGATTTAAATTTCAAGGAAACAAATAGACAACATCATATTCACTCTCTACCACAGTGCCCTAATTATATTTGTGATTTTGACAATTATTAGTTCTTGATTTCAATCACAAATATATTTGTGATTGACAGTCCATATGACATTTTGTAAGCTGGTCCAAGAGGATTTTTTTTCTGTTTGGTGTTACTATTCATCATATTTTGTCAAAAAGGAGTCCAATTTTAAAGTATTGCAGGAGTGGTGTCCACGTGGCACGGATGCCAAAAAAAGTCGGATCTTGGTCCAAGATCCGACTTTTTTCGTCGGATGACCAAGATCCGACTTTTTTTGGCGAATCTATCATCCGGCCAAAAAAGTCGGATCTTGGTAGATAAGATATCCGAAATCTTCAAAAAAATTTGGATGACCAAGATCCGACATAAAAAGTCGGATCTTGGCGAAATAGACATGATATGTGTTTCGTCTTGGTGGTAGAAGGTGCCATTTTTTACTCAATGGTCATGTTCGATTCCTACTTCTTGCAATCTTGCTTTTAATTTTTACTATCCAACAAAAATATTATATTAAATAAATTCAACTGTAAAAGTTAGACAAGTAATTTTTGATAGCCAAATTGGTTTAAGTTGTGGTCTTTGGACCTAAGGTCATAAGTTCAATACTTGACTTTGACAATTTTTTTATCACTTTGTTTTACTAAATCATTCACCATAAGTTCAAATTTTTTTATCACTTCGTTTTACTAAATAGCACCTTCTACCACCAAGACAAAACGCATGTTATGTCTATTTTACCAAGATCCGACGTTTTATGTCGGATCTTGGTCATCCGAATTTTTTTGAAGATTTTGGCGGATATCTTATCTACCAAGATCCGACCAAAAAAGTCGGATCTTGGACCAAGATCCGACTTTTTTGGCCGGATGATAGATTCGCTAAAAAAAGTCGGATCTTGGTCATCCGACGAAAAAAGTCGGATCTTGGACCAAGATCCGACTTTTTTTGGCATCCGTTCCACGTGGACACCACTCTTACAATACTTTAAAATTGGACTCCTTTTTCACAAAATGTGCTAAATAGTAACACCAAACAGAAAAAAAAACCCGTCCCAGATTATGCCAATAAAAAATATTAATTAAAATCATTAAATATGACAACATAGTTAGATATTAGATATCTTTCTGAGCCCCTAGCTACTAGCAATATTGAGGTAGTTGATTAAGACCTTCTCTTCTCCAATGTTTGGTTTAATATGTTTATGATCAAGCAAAAGGATCGTCATAGCGTGCTTGTTTAATATTACGAAATTTGACTCCAACTAAATATCTCTAGAATATAAATTACTTGCCTTTTGATACGGATATTAATTGTACTATTTTCTATAGAATAAGGTGGATGACGTAACTCTACTTGCAGCCACAATCAAACACCGAAGGCCTAACCTGCCAAAACTTTTCCGCGGCAACGCAGGAAACATTTTGGGACCTTTTTTTCCCTGAAAATAAAGGAAGTATTCGAGGGACCAGATTTAGTTCAGGGACAAAAAATTCAGGATCAATCTGGATAGTAAGTCATTCTATATATATAGAATAAACTATTTGATGATAATTAGATAGATCATTAAATTATAATTGAGTAAATCATTCGTTAACTGGGTAGACGGTAGACTATTATATCTAACCTTTTTTATCCGGGACAGTCCCGATTTATCCGGAACGGATAAACACGGATCATTTGATCATAATTAGGTAGACCATACCATTGAATCGAGTAAATTATTGGATTATCCAGGACGGTCGTGGTTGAATTTCGTCTTCCAGGACCAAATCCACTCCGAGTATTCGAAACTTCTATTCTCTCCTTCTTTTGATATAATTATCTCTATTTCAGTAAGTCTATTATTTTCAACCCTTATCTCATAAATTATCGGGCCAAAAATGAAACTCAATACGGTCTCCGCAAAGCAAAATTGACAAAAAAAGAAAGAATTAAAGACTAAGAAATGTGAAACATATAAATAAACAACATTATCAAGCCTCTATTTTTCTTGCTTGAATTTTCCCTTGTAAAATGACTTCCCAAAATTTTTTTAAATGATTTTCTCCTTAATAAACAATGTTTCAATGTTTAGTTCATCCAAAACATACAAACAAGCAAATATGAAAAGTTATTATTGTTTAACCAAATCTCAAGTTCGAATTCTTCAAAATGCATAATTAGATCCAAATTTTAGATAATATAAACTATTAAATATTTTTATAAAATTTGAATATAACTATATTACCATAAAATAATTTATCAGTTAATCTAAATACTCGTGTCGAAATTAACATTAACATTACCACACCAATATACCGACTGATTAAGCAATATACCGCTTAGGCCAAACCCAAACAAAATATCAGAAACAAACTCCAAAACGGAAACCAAACCAAAGCAATAATATCAAAAAAATGGGGTCCCTCCAACTCCTGAAGCCCACTTGCTCCTCGCCGCCCTCCTCCACGCCGGCCCACCACCGGGCAGCCCTCCGCGGCGCCGTTTATGGGTCCTCCCCGAAGAAGCGACGGGCTGCTCTTGTCCGTTGCTCCCTCCAAGAAAAAGGGGACAGTCCAACCAATGGCGAGGCCCTCCACTTGTTTTTTTTCCCCTTAATAATTGGATAATGAACCAACTTTCGGCGTACCCAATTGCCCGCCTTTGAAATTTAATACGTTTTTCTTTTTCTTTTTCTTTTTGCCCGAAAAGCTGTTTTTTTATTGGTATTTTATGATGTTTGTTTGAACCCGGAAATTATATTATGGCGGAACATAGGTTAAGTTCATATTTGGCATCAAAACCTGAATTTAAATGTTATTTTGTGTTATATGTGCTGATTACCGTTTTTTAATACTTATTTAGTGGTTAAAATGGTGTGTTTTCTGTACTTACATAGTGTTGATGAATTTCCACATTTTGGCCGAAAAGTTTTTTTTTATTGGTATTTTATGATGTTTGTTTAATCCCGGAAATTATATTGTGGTTGGAACACATTTTATGTTGTGGTTGAAACGGTGTGTTTTCTGTGGTGGTGGCAGGGGAGGAGCCGCCGGAGTCGCTGTTCATGAAGGAGCTGAAGAGGAGGGGGATGAATCAAAAGGCGTTGTTGGAGGAGGCGAAGAGGAGTAGCGCTTTGGGGGAAGAAGAAGAAGAACGTGGTGGAGGAGGAGGGTTGCCCGGGAGGATGAGCTCTGTTTCCTCTGCTGAGTTGGAGAAGAGCCTTGCCAATCAGCGGGAGCGGTCCATGGCATTGAACAGCGAAGGCCTCGAGGTTGTTTCTTGTCCTCTTCAACTTTGTTCTTTCGTTGAGAATTTGGTTGTGAGGTAGATTGTCTGGTTACGATCTTTGTTTCGTGAATGATGTTTATGTGACCCGTAATTTCACTTCGGAGAGTTACAATGGGACACGATCAGTTATGATCTTGAAAGAACTGGAGCCCATTGCCTTTTAAGTCAAGGCATACAGGCAGCAAGTACCTTCCACGCATAAGTCTGGTCTGGGCCGTTCTGTCATCAAGTCCACAGTCCTTGTCTACGTATTCATCCCCGTGCATTGTTTTGGCAAGACAAGATTAATTATAAGGGGAAAGGCCTATGGTTGAAAACCAATGGGCTATGACGTGTACTTTGTCAACATGGGACTGTGGTTCAACAATTTCATCACCTTTTGTTCTCAGTTTGCTTATGTAATTACTGTGGTAGAGTAATATATTTTCTTTTTGTTGCTAAATATGATAAGAGTAATATGTCATGGGAACTTAGGTGTGTTTTGCCGATTGATGCATCCCTATCGATGTATTGTGGTTGAGGTAATACCATTATGTTGTGATCCATTTCATAACTAAGGTTTTACGCTTCTTGTTTCGCTTTGACTTTTTGACGATATGCTCAGTAGGTGTTAGATTTTTTTTCTTCTTATAATTTCCGTCTCCAGTACCAATGTTTGTACCTTCGCTCATAATTGATACATTTGTTGATTCAGGCATCATTAACCGCAAAAAGGAATGACCATAGATCTTAGTTTTCTTTCAGGGTTTGATTCCTCGTGCTAAACTTCTACTTACCCTTGGCGGGAGCTTCTTCTTGGGATTCGGACCACTGATCTTGTTGACTGTGGGACTCTTTTCTGCTCTCTACTTAGTGAGTTCTCATTCTCTCCTTTGGATGACTTGTGCAATTGTAGTTCCACTTATGTGTTGCCGCCTTGTGTTCTGGGCTCTATTTGCTTCAACATAAACTTGACACTATTACGATGGCTGAAATGGCTGTGCATGGCCCTGCTTGTCACCCGAAATATGATCATTTTCTGTTTGAGTGCAAGTTAACATATGCAGTTGAATCTCACGGTTTTTATATTCCGTGCCATGAAAAGGGCGTCTATAACTGCACTCGAAAACTGAAAAGATAGGATTCACAGCAATGGATCATCATATTACAACCCCTACTTTTCTCACTGTTATCGTTTGTTAATCTGAAATCATCATTAGCTGGTTGCCCACCGGTGCAAGAATCAACGCCTCCCATTTGACTACTCCAGATTGATTGTTAAGGTTGCAGAGATGATAGTTCTGCAGTAACGGCATATCCTTATATTGGTTGAACTGAAGTCCTCCTTCGTTTATTGCGGATTTGAAGAAACCCCGTATAGTTGTCCATCATCAATTTGACTTCTGCCTTTGGTGCTCATGCATAGGATGCTATACTTTGTATCTTGATTCTGTCACATATTCTGTCTCAACTTGTCAGTCACCTTAGACCTCTTGTTGATCTGTTTAATTGTCTCTTGACAGTATTTCGGACCATCATTTGTTCATGACGGAACTGATCGTCGAGTATCGCCGCCACCTTATGTGGATCCCTACGCTCTTCTGGAAGATGAAAGGATATCTCAAACATCCCCTAGTTTGAGATGAATGATCATAAGATTCGAAGTTCCTAAATCTACGAGTGCAAATATCTGTACCATATCCTTTACACTTGTTTATTATTTTCCTATGTAAATACTTTTAGTATATAATATCTCACACATGACCAGATAGATCTCCATGGTAGTCTCATTGAACTTGAAGGACTTGGTTTTATCTCCTTGCACAAACCATTCATGGCACTGGCACAAGAATCTTATAATGGAGTATGTACTCCGAAGAAAATGTTTCGGCGACCTAACCGGCCTAACACGATAGCCGCCGCCGGCGGTAGTGTTCTTCTACGAATTGAACCTCCGACCTCCGCTAGTAGGAGGGATGTTGCCAACCCGACTACTCCGAGTGTCTCCGGCATGTCACTTGCCCTTCTGCGGCATATTCGGACCTCCGAAAAATCGACCCGTGACATGGTTCCTGGTCTAGATGCATACTGTTGGTTGTTGGCTTTCATTCTTAATTGCAGCAAAAGTCAAACGGGCTGCCATTTAATTTTCTGCACTGAAATGTACATTTAGTCTGGCTTAGGCACCTGGCAACTGAAATTCCCACGTTCTTATGTAATGCAATGTTACTATTAATACTTGGCATCTGCCATGGGAATCTTTCTAAGTTCTTATTATAAGACAAGACTATTTTTCTGAATTAATTTTTTCAAATATCAGGTATTAGTGAATATTTTGCACAATCATTTAATATAACAGCAGTAAGGCAATATTGTACGAGTAATTTTATGGTATTCATATCAAAAGGCGGGTTTTGAATGATGAGAATTGCTAAAATTTCATGCATTGAATATAACTAACTATTCATTCTCGGGAAAGATGGCTCACATTTTTGCTTCTGCATGAATCTAGTCGTTTTCTTGTGTACAGTTAATCCCTAGGATGCATTCAAAGTACAGGAAAACTCCATCCATCTGCAGCTGCCTTTACTGCACTATCCATCATTAATATATAACCACACACGTCATTCGGAGAGTCGCTCCTTAAATAGGCCCGACGAGCCCGATATATATAATCACACACTTGTCATAAACCTTAGGCAGATACCATCTTCCACCTTGGTGTGACCCCCTTCCATGTCTCCATAAGGACATTTACGTACCTCTTCCAAGATGGTTACAGGCTTGGAGATCAAGGGTGGTATCCCTTCAGAGATAGTTGAGACTGACGATGATGGTCGTCCCAAGAGGACAGGTGAGTACCTACTGAACGGATTAATCTAGGTTTTAGCCGGGAAGTGTATAATACATTGACTTGTTCCTGTTCTTTTGTTTGTTTGGTTTGCATGGATTATGCATGAAGGGAACTTGGCTACTGCAACTGCACACATAATAACAGCTGTTATCGGGTCCGGAGTGCTCTCTCTGGCGTGGGCCACCGCCCAGCTCGGATGGATCGGTGGCCCTACTGCTCTGTTGATGTTTTCCTTGATCACCTGGTTTGCTTCTTGCCTTCTGGCTGACTGTTACAGGTTCCCCGGACCTGTTTCCGGGGCAAGAAACTACTCGTACATGGCCGCTGTAAGAGCTCATTTAGGTAACCAAGTAATGTAGGTGGATTCGCACTTGTGGTTCGTACCTTTCGAGATAGGGATTTAGAATTGTACTCGAGGATCGTGGTTCGAACTTCGGAAGCATAAATTTCGGTTCTGAAATTGCTTGCTTGGCTATTGTATGTCTCCTTTGGCACTGAATACATATAGTTCTCTTCTCATTCTTTCCTACTAGGAGGAATCAGTTATATGCTCTGTGGAGTGGCCCAATACACAAGTCTCGTCGCAGCGTCGGTCGGATACATAATCGCTTCAGCTATCAGCATGGCGTAAGCTTCTATATCTTGTTGTTGCTGCTTTTATAGTTCTCTTCTCATTCTTTCCGACTGTTTTCGATCAACAGAGCAATTAAAAGGTCCAGCTGCTTCCATAGACTAGGCCATGATGCTGGTTGCCATACATCAAACAACATCTTCCTAGCGATTTTCGGGATCGCGCAGATAATCATCAGCCAAATACCAAACTTCCACGAACTTACCGGGCTGTCTATCATTGCTGCTATCATGTCTTTTTCGTACTCCTCCATCGGCCTCGGCCTGTCCATTGCCAGAGTAGTATCAGGTACCCGAGTTGTATGTTTGCATATGCACTTCATTTGGTCTTATCAATCAACTTATGCGGCCCTGCCTCGTTGTTTTGCTGTTCGTTAGGGAACCATGTCACGACGAGCCTAACTGGTGTAACAGTCGGAGAGGACGTAACAGCTGCAGAAAAGGCCTGGTCTACTCTACAAGCCCTCGGGAACATTGCTTGTGCATATACTTTCTCCTTCGTGCTTATTGAGATACAGGTAAACCAATTCGGAGGGCTGTATCGACAGCAACATTCGTCTGCCGCTCTAATCTGTCATGTTTCTTATGCTGATGTAGGATACGCTAAAACCAAGTCCACCGGAGAACCAAGTCATGAAAAAGGCTTCACTGATCGGAGTCTCGATAACGACTATGTTCTACATGCTCTGCGGACTATTTGGTTATGCAGCTTTTGGAAACAAGGCACCAGGAAACTTCTTAACCGGATTCGGCTTCTACGAACCTTATTGGCTCATCGACTTCGGTAACCTGTGCATCATCATTCATCTCCTGGGGGCTTACCAGGTAAATTCTCCAACAGTTAAATACTGTTTGGATTTGTAACCTCAGTAGTAAGCATCACATTGCTGGTTCTGGTTGTTATTCAGGTGTTCTGCCAACCCGTGTTCGGCCTCGTAGAGGACTGGTGCAGGAAGAGATGGCCCGGAAGCAAACCGATCAACAACGAATACCGAATGACCATCCCGTTTCTCGGTGTCTACCAGTTCAATTCCTTTCGGTTGGCATGGAGAACAACGTTCGTGGTTCTATCGACTGTCGTCGCAATGTTGTTCCCGTTCTTCACCAGCGTGTTCGGTCTGATCGGCGCGTCGTCGTTCTGGCCGTTGACCGTGCATTTTCCGGTCGAGATGCACATATCGCAGGCCAAAATCCGGAGATGGAGCTTCAACTGGGTATGGCTGAGGATCCTGAGTTTAACATGCTTGATTGTGTCACTTCTGGCTGTCATTGCATCTGTGGAAGGCCTCATCTCAGAACTTGTCAAGTACAAGCCCTTTAAATTTGTCTCTTAAACATTCAATCTGTTAGCTTAAAAAAAGTGTTATGCATCCTAATCAGTTGATAGCTGGGCCATGTACACTACCGAATATCTAATGGATTGACTAATTATCCGAATTTGAAAGAGATGGAACACATAGAACGACAAAGTTCTCCCTACAAAATTTGAACTTAGATATATTTTTTATGCTTAAATTCGAGACATTTTATTAAATTAGATCAATACTTCACGTGATTTGATGTGTGTCCTTGGTGGTATTTGCTTATTATATGAATGATGATGCAAGTTGATTAACTATTATCTTACCATTTCTTTCATAACATCTCTATTATTTTTTTTAAGGGTCATTATATCACTATTAATTTTGAAAATTGGGGCATTAATCACTACCAATTTTGCCAGATTTTAAATGCATTAAATGTACAGGGTAGAGTGAGAGTTATTTATAACGCCTCTATGATATCATATTTTTTTGGTTTATATCATTTGATATCCTGATTTATTAGATTAACTAATTCAGATTTGAATTAGGAAGAGTATTTGAAAGGTGGCAAATCTTTTATAACGAATATTTGAGACTGCTACGTTTGCGAAGATTGGAACTCGATATCCGGTTAAGCTAAAACAACATCTTCACCAATTGATATAAGTACTTGTTGATAAGTCTAGAACAACGCTCTCACCAATCATATCATATTATGCTAATCATCATGCCGCTAACTTCACTGATTGATTAAATTGTCCGATAACCATTCAAACAATTAGAAGAGCCGACCAAACTTGATAATATTCGATAATTATGGGATAAAATCACATTACAACTGTGAATTCCAACCTATTTCAGCATTAATTATCTATGTCCCCTATGCATTAATTTCGCCGATCGGCGTAACGCCTAGGATTAAAATTTTCTTTTCTTATCATATGTGTCTCATATACCATTTTTATGAGTTTTTCTTGCGTGCACCTAGTTCAAGATCTCATCATATGTATGCAGCACATATTTTCGCCATTTAACCCCATAATTAATGGACAATTAATTAGCCTGGTTATTTCCAACCAAACCATGATTAACGCGAATAGGGAACTTTCGATTCGGTTCTTTGTCCAATTTAATGCAGATATATATTCTTGGGGCTCAAATTTAATGCGGTTATTTAGTTTTTTTTTTTTGGAATTCGGGGTAATTGGTTTATATCTTTGTGTACAAAGGAAATGGAGCAGACTCATGGCCGAGATTCGATTTTGCACTGCTAAGAAAAAAATGTTGATTTGTCAAAACTATTCTGAACATAGTATCTTAATTAGGCATCCATAACACAAATCGTAAGAATTTGGTTTACCTGTGATCTAACAATTTGTGCACTAAATTGAGTATCTCAAGTATTAAATGTTACACATATAAGAATATCAATGTCATAAAGAATAAATAGGCCTGTACTTACTCAAAGGATCTAATTAACTATGTAACCCATGTATTTTCTCGGACGGGCCAACTAATACCCAATAGTCACTTTTCCGGTCACCGACGAAATCTTATCGTCTAATTAGTAATCATGTTAGCTTCAAGATGTTGTGATGCAAATCATGTTACAGTGAAAACGCTTTGGGTCATCATCACCTTTGGACCTCTCTTGGACTGTACTATTGGTTCCTTATTTTACCTCGAGTCTTGTCTGGCCTGGAAATCTATAGTTCCTGCAAGAGCGACCTACTTCTACTGCAGGGTTAGTGTACAGTCAACAACAACATCTGATCTGTTTTGAGAGAAAAGCTCGGAGAGAGGCATCCGGAATTGATTTGATCGAGCCAGGCGGCTGAACCCTGTGCATTCTGCTGGAATAGTTTCAACTTACAGGCTGTGCACCAGTCCAGGCACGGTGGTCGTCGCCATGTCCATTTATCTTCTGGTTTCTACTGTCTTGCAAATAGCTTACCGCAGACCAAACCACGCGAGTGAGTAAAATGCTTACAAACACCACACTTCCAAGGGTACAAATCACCTGCATGAATTGGGGCACAGTCGGTCAAGGACAAGGAGGAAACGAATTCAGGCAAGAGTTTAACAAGATAAACAGACTTGTTTCCTTGTTCCAAGGAGTACAAGCTCGTGTTCACGAACTGGGTAGCCTGGTTAAATAATGTCTGATTCATGACATTAAGGCCTTATAAATAACAGCTTTCTCTTACTCGCCCGAGCAAGAAATCAAAGTTAGTTATCTCCACTGTATCAATCTGGCCTCTAAAGGATCTTTGACCCTGCGCTAGATAAACCTCAAAAATTTCAGCCCAAGAGTCAGCAGGTCATAAACATTTTTGTCTCCCGGTAAGTAAACCCGCGCATATGCAACTTCTCCAGCTGCACAATCCAGTCATTTTGTATTGCTGAGTCGAGGGACCTTCAAACTTATATCATGCACAATAAAAGTGCCATAATCCACGACACCAGATCAAGACCGCCATTGTAAAACTCAAATTCTCGGAGGAATTTCGGTAATCACACCGAGTGGTAAATCAAGAACACACGAGATCGAAACTCGAAAATTCCCAGCAATTAAAACATAGAAAAGGAACCACATTGTAACATTACCTCAAGGAAGGCCTTCAACACCCACAAGAAAGCCAACACCAACACTCCGTTCACGGCGAAACCCACCTACCCTCAGACACACCCAACCACAAAACATCCATTAAATCTCTGTTCCAACCTTTTTTTTTAAATAACAACCAACCAATAACCGCAAAAGTAAATCTACATACGTTAGAATCTCCACATCCTACGGGCCACGTGTCTCGTAAAACAGTTCACTCTGATATCATGTTGGAAACCTAATTTTTTGCTAATACGCGATTGGCCGAGCTCGAGCGTCGCGAACGCAATAGTGTTAAATGAGTTAAATATTTGTTTTTCGTGTTGTCCCACTCAAAACTGGATTTGTTTTTCGTGTTGCCCAATTCGAAACTGGATTAGTCGAGAGGAAGAAAATAGAGAGAGAGAACGTACGAGGTTGGTGGAGAGGGAGGAGGGCAAAACGGAGCGTACGGACTTGCGTGCGCGCTTGGAGACTTTCTTGAACACGTTCTCCACGAACTTCACCAGCAAATCCAGGCTCCTGTCGTCCTCATCCTCCACTTCCCCGTACACTTCATCTCGGTCGTACACGTGTCCCGACGCGATCGGGCGGCTCCGGTCCCGACGGCAGTTAAGGGAGGCGTAGGAGGTGATTCGGGGCAGTGGCGGTGCAAGGAGGGAGGGGTAGTGGGAGCGCGGTCGTTTGGGAGTGAGGAGGAAGCGCGAGGGCGGCGCTGGGAGGGTGGCGGTGGGTGACATGTCATCCACCGGTGGGCGATCGAATGGGATTTCTGATGCTGTATGTGTACGGACGGTAGGCAGGTGGTGTCGTGTGTCTTGTGACGTGGGAGAGACTGTACTGGAGTGTGTTTTAACTTTTTTTTTCCGGTTTAGACTATTTGGTATCTGAATATTACGTCAACTAATTTATCTTAAAGTCGGTTAGAAGCTTTGAAAATGACAATTCTTTCGACAAATATGTAAGTTGCGACTCCTATTAGTTAAATTAGAACAACACACGGTGCTACAAAATCGGTACCAAATCAAGACAAAATACTGGATAAGATCTCAAAATCAAAGAGGTCAATCAAGGTTGGTTAGTGAGAGACGATGGAGAATAAGCTTCATTGTCGAGAAGAAAACATTCGAAGAGATTTAAATTCCCCTACAGTTCTTGACTACGCGCTCTGATCTCTTGAGCTAGAGGACCGTTCAAACGAGTTTTTTGTACTTCCTCTTCCATAAGAGTTTTGATATCTTGCATTATTTTCTCCAAACCGAGTCAACCACTGATTCAGATTTGAACCGTATATTCACGAAACAAGGGAGTCCCTTGGTATTATCTAGAGACAGGAAGAATAAGTGGAACACAAATATACAATTAGCTCGAAAACAAATGGTCTTCCCATATACACAGAGCGCTACCCTTCTGAGGCAAGGCAGTACCTACAAGTCACCCCTGAAATATGGTCCACCGAAAAAGGGGTTCGAGAACGTGCCTCCTCCGTTGGGGAAAAGAGTGAGGAAGCAGATGAGGCCGAGGACGATGCCCCAAGCGTACCGGTCATCTCCCAACGGGGTGATCTCGTCCTTGGCCGGTGTTTCCTCCCCGCCGCGGAAGAATGTCGCGAACAGCCCCCAGGCAAGGCAGAGGACGCTTCCGCTGATTCCACCGATGCCGAGCAGAAGGGATGTCGCAAATGATAGCAATGCGGCTGTGCTCCTGCCGAACAATGCTTGCGCTATCCGGCCTCCTTCGAGTCGTCCACAGGGCAATAGGTTCAAAGAGGTTACCACCATCCCTGCAGGGTGCAAATTCAGGCAATGTGGTCACTACTTGTTATAGAATATTTACTCTATATTAAGAAAACGGATCGAAGAGAGGCTTACCTAGAAGTCCGGCAAAAGCGAGGGGATCAACGGGAACACCGACGCCCTCCACGGCATACGGCAACACATTACCAAGATCGTCTGTGTAAGGTCCAATGACAAATTGGATGAATGAGAGCAGAGGATTGTTGTAGAAGAATTGTGGCCGAATGTACCTACAGAAACAATATAGTGCATACAATTCGACAGATTAAGATCACTCACTACAAGAGGCTCGGCCAAAGCATACTGTGATGATCTTCAATATCCCTAGCCTAATATTTCTCGAACGAAATTCCAAACAAGAGAATGTCCGAGCGCAGAACAAAAGAATTGCTTATACACAACAAAGTTCGAGACTTACAATGCATTATCACCCCCATTGAAGCTTCCATCGGCGACAAAAGCAGCAACAGTTAGCACTAGAGACGTCAAATAGGCGCTGGCAGTCCTCGCAACCGGAATGTCGAAAAGAGCCTTTTTATTTGGAAGCAAGGACTCATAGTTATTCATCACTCCTAGGCATCCCGTCCAATTGGACGGCACCAAAAACGACGGGCTGAGCTTGACTCCATATCTAGCTGCTGTTACCCGCGTGGCAATCTGACGTATTCGAAAAAGAGCCATCAGCTAACTGTACAGGAAGCATACTTCTTACTTTTCAAATCAGGAAGGACAACTGCAACATACCTCAGAGACCCCGAGAATGGTGAGAAAGCCACCGAAGAGAGGAACAACATCAGATATGTAGTCATCCAATGTTGCATCCGGTTTAAGGAAGAAGCCACTCATCAGAGCTATAGTCCCAAATGTTGTCACACTTAAGAGTAGAGCACTGATGTATCCCAATGGCGTACTCAGCTTCGTTGACTCGAACTGAAGATCCATTTCCGCCTTCGGTTGTACCACACAGGCCTTCAGCAAAACAACAAACAAGGTTCCGAGAAGAATTAGGCCTCGGTAAAGCGAAATCTACGATGAGCAAGTCCTACTAAACAAGGTTCAATTGATTCAAAAGCAGATAGAAATGAACCATCACAATGTACAGAGCAAAAGTTAACTGAAGATAGCTACCTGTTTGGTGATGTCATTATCCTTTTCCTCCATGAACCACACAACCACCTCCCTCCCAGCTGCTTCAGAGAGCTTCTTCTCCAACTCGGGGATGACTTCTTCGACCGGCTTCCTTAAATTCCCAATGAATATGCCTCCATCGCCAAACCTTCTCACGTCGGTCGCGAAAAACGTAGTAAATCCGAAACAGCTCCTCAACTGCAACCAACATCAAATTTATCCAAACAAAAACATGATCACTCAACACCTTTTCACCCTTCAACATACAAGATCGTTATTACCTTGTTAAGATCAAGTGCCTTAAAAGCCTCCTCAGCTTTCTCCAGTCTTTCTTTCTCTCTGGCCAAGCTATCCCTCGCCAATCTATTAAACAAACCAACGATTGGGTTATTTCCATTTTCTCTGTCAAGCTCCTTGAGCTTCCTATCAGCCCTCTTCTTCTCCAGCTTTATCGCGGCCTCGATGGAAGGATTCCCCATGAACTTCTTGAACTCCTCGTCCGTCTTCCAGTCCAATTCTTGCTTCCCCTCCTCCTCCTCCTCATCTCCTTCTCTAAGCTCGCTCTCTTTCTTCTCTCCCTCCACCCGCTCGTCAACCACAGCAACCGAACTCGACGAGGGAAGCTCCTCTCTTTCTTGCTCGTCCTTAGCAGAAAACCTCGGAGGGCTCAACAAAGATCGCATCTTTAGCCCATTTTCAAGCTCACGCCTGCCACTAGACTCGTGGGTTCTTCTCACTTTCACTTGCCTCGAGCCCCTCCAGGTCGAAGAAGGCGGCGAGAATAGACAAACGCAAACTGGGTTCCTTTCCCTTGACAGTGAAGAGTGTGAGGTGGTGAAGACAGAAGTGGCTGCCATTGGAGAGCTAGCTTGAGCTGGAAATTGTCGCTGGTGGTGGAAGAGGACATGGTGTTTGGTTTAAGAAGAGGGAAGCCGAAATGGTCTAGAAAGTTGGAGAAGTGTAACAAGTGTACTGGATGTTTAACTTGCGGACAAAAAAGAGTGCTTGGAGTTAGGCCCCGCCGGAAAATCCCTTGTTTGGAAAAGCTTTTATGTGGTTCTTGAGCTTCGGTTTTATCTTTTTTGTCATTGATCCGGACCTAGGAATGACACAATAATTGGTAGGATTTAGATTTTTATTGAACCCAAATCCTATTCCTTAATCTTAAAAAAAAACCTTATTCTTAGATTCTTTAATGATAAGAATTTGAGTTTCAAAATATCGTTCATTGAAAGATATCATTGTTAAGAATTCAAATAATCAAATCAAAAGAAATTTAAGAGGTTAAAATTGAGAATTTAGTATTATTTTTAAAAATTAATATTTATTTAATATTATCTTTAAAAATTAGGGTATGATTTATGCAGGATTTTATAGATCCATATTTATACCCTTATTCATTTAAAAAAACTAAGCTCCAGATAGAATTCGAGTCTAAACTCAGACAAAATCAACAAATATTAGACTCTTCAAGTTTGGATTCGAGTATACACTCAAAATAACAACAAATCAAAGTTTAAATTTGATAATATCTCAAATGACAAAATTATCTTCTACAATGTTTTTTGATAGCTGCGAAGTTGGAAGATTCTGGTTAGGTTCGTTTGCCACTTGTAACTTCTTTTGAAAAGGTCTTGTACATCAAAGAACTTACCTTAATAAAATCAAAAATAGGGATGACAATGGGGTAGGGTAGAGTAGGGTATAGTATTGATAGAATCTTATTTATACCCTAATTTTTTTAGTTGGATTCATACTATATCATTGACCCTACAAAATTTTTATTGCTAGATTCATATCTTACCTCATGGAGACCCGAGGTCTACGGATCTGCAGGGTCCGACCATTTAATATTTTGTATTTTGATAATTTTTAATCAAAAATTAATTTTTATATAAAATTTAAATAAATTCAAGATATCTACTATGTTACACATCAAATTTAATAGAAAATTAATGAAACGATAAATTTTGCAATTTAATTTCAATAATATAAGGTTTTTCTTTTCAAGTTTGAAGTATATATACAATTCAACAAAAAAAAATACAGATGTCGACTTTTAGTGATCCATCATTCACGATATCTTTTAAGCTGGTTGTGTAATAACATAATAAATAGGGCAAATTACTCTCACGTCCCTGACCTTTGGTCACCCTCCCCCTAGGGTCCCTGACTTTTGGAAAATGATTGTCTCATCCCTAAGTTTTGATGATAATAGACTCTCGAGTCCCTGACTGATGTCATCGGGTCTTTTTTTCATTTTTGATCATAAAAATGACCAAAATACCCTTAAACAAAAAATAAAAAAAATTTCTTCATCAACCTTTGACCAAGAAACACCAACAACCAAAAACCAACCAAAAAATAAGATCAAACTAACCAACACCAAGAACACGACCAAGAACATCAAGAAAAAAAATGCGCAATTAAACAAGCTTCCAATACCGGAGGTGGCGGTGAGAGCAACGAAGTCGTCGGGGTTTGAAGCCCTCGGTCGGGTTCCTCTTCCTCGCGTGTCTCCTCTCAGCCGCAAGAAGGCGGTGTGGCTAAGGCCAGCGGTGGCGGCGACTGCTGGAGAGGCGGCGGTGACGTCGTCGGCTTGGACTTGAACTATTGACGGCATCAATGGGTAAAAAAATTCCTAAAAGCGGATTTGCCTTTTTTTATTTTTATTTATAGAATGAACTCCGATCAATCGGAATCGAACACAATCAAACACTACGAGGGATCGAACACCACGTGGAATGAATGCGGCTCTCTGATACCAACTGATGTAGGGGAACGTGGATAGAAGATCGCAAATCCGTTGATTCTGAGAATACCCAGAAAATATGATAGAATATCGATCCGTTGATTCTACGAATACCGGAAAATGACATAAATAATAGGGAATACCCTTGTTTTCATTAATCAAATTCAACCAATTAAAACAATACAGAAGATGTCCTATTTATAAAGAAATTAAAGAGACCTATCACATAAAATCCAACTAGAAATCAAACTCTAGATAATGACTAAAAACTATAGATAATGACCAAATTAATATAATTATGTATGTCCATCTTTATCTCCATCAGCTTAAAACCGAAACAAACCGCAAACCATATTGAAAAATCGAAACCGCAAAGTTAAAGTTGTATTTTCAAACAGCACCTCATGCTTTTGGTACGAGGTCGGTTTGTATTTTATTCACCCCACGAAACTGCGACGCACCGCATCTATGAAACGACGTGGTTTTAATATAGGTTTAGTTGATCTTACTTTCCTTTGATTGTGAGAAGGTAGAGTAAGGCAGGGGCAATGATACTTACCTGATTTGTGACAGAAGGTAGACAAATATCTAAGAGCTAAATTGCTAGGACGTTATCAACGTCTGTCAACAAATAGGGTGAGTTGGTTGGTGGAATTTGCTACTGGATTTTGTTGATAAATAGGGGCAATGTTGCTTATCTGTTGTGAATTTGTGGGCTGAAATTTTTGCCCAAAAAATTGATGAAATTAGTCATTTTTCTCAAATTTGGGCCTACTGAAATAGGCCATACGAACTTGGCCTAATTTGCAGTGTCAAACCGCAACCCATACTGCGACACTTTGAACACCGCAGTTTTGTCCCAAAATGCACGGTGTATATTTTACCAAATTAAAAATTACGGTACGGTGTCAAATTTTACACCAACACCACAAAACCGTACCGAACTCACTCCTACCCAAAAGGGAAAAACCACTCCCCCTCTTCAAGGCGCCAAACCAGACCTTAATTTCCCGCCATAAACAACAACAAATAAAAACAAATAAAACAAGAAATCCCCACAAAAAGTTTTGGTGTCAGTTTTAATATTTCGATTAAATGTTTTTTAGATTCGTGATTGAACCCAAAACCCTTCTACTTTTCCCGCACACAAACCCCTCAAATCCCATAAGAAGAACTAAAATAAACATAAAAGGAAAAAGAATGAGCGAAGAGGAGGGGCCCAGCAAGAGGCAGTACTGGCTGTTGAAGACGGAGCCAGGGGAATGGTCATGGGACGACCAGAGGTCCAACGGAGGGGTCACCAACTGGGACGGGGTCAGGAACCGGCAGGCCCAGAACAACCTCAAGGCCATGTCCCTCGGCGACCTCTGCTTCTTCTACCACTCAGGCCGGGCCCCCCGGGTGGCGGGCGTGGTCCGGGTGGCCCGGGAGTGGTACCGAAAGGGCGAAGGGGACGGGGACGCGGTGGTGGTGGACGTGGAGGAGGTCGGGGAGATGAGGCGAGGGGTGGGGCTGAGGGAGATGAAGGAGGACAGTGTGCTGATGGGGGAGGTTGGTAAGGGGTTTGGGGTTTTCAGGCAGCCTAGGTTGTCGGTCGTCCCGGTCCCCGAGGCGGTCTGGGCTAGGGTTTGTGAGCTTGGTGGTGGGTACCATGGGGATGGGAAGGTGGTGGATGATGATGATCTTGATGATGATGTGGAGGAGGAGGAGGAAGAGGGGGAGGGGGATGATTAGTTCTTAATGTTATCTTTTGCTGGGAAAGTAGTTGTTTTTCTCCTGTGGTTTTCTATTTTGTCACTGGTTGAAAAGAAAATCTGAATTCAATTCAAGTATTAATTTGATAATTTATGTACATCCAGATTTGAATTCAAATATATCCGAATGGCAGGTCAATGCTAAAGAAATACAGCCAAAAGCAAATCTTTTTTTTATTGAATTGTTCAACTTACAATTTATTCAAGTTTCAGCCAAGAAAGTTCATGACAGAAAGTTGAACAAAAATGGTTCTTAATTGCTTCCAGAAAGATAAACATTGTTCTACTAAATCTATATTAAACCTAGTTGGGCGTAGTGCTATATTTTTGTTTTAAATTGCGTTAGCTAATTTAAATTCGATCAATGTTTTAAATTCTTCAATCAAATCAAATATTTAATATTGTTCTCAAAGATTTTGAACTCGACATTTATTGATTAAATTAGAATAATACTCTCACCTAATAATCTAACAAAAAAAATACTGATTACTATTTCTATAGTTTATTGAATATAACTGATTAAATTTTAGATACGATATTGATTATCGTTATTATTCCTTATTTATAATTTTCGTATTTACCAAACGAACCACTGGAAATAAATTTCTTATTTCCACCCCCAAGCGCTTCCTAGTCAGTAGCAACATTAAAGGGTAGAGGGAGAGACCGACGAGATGCAGGCACTAGCACCGATACGGCAGCGTTTGGTCTCAAACCTACTCCCGCCTCACCCGCGGCTCCGCTCCACCGCCGCCCGCGCGTTCTCTTCCTCGTCGGACCAGTCTCGCGGCGGCCTCCCGCGCTTCTTCTCCGACCGCCTCCCTTCTTCCAAGGCACTCCCCCCCCCCCCCCCCCCCCCCCCCCCGCTCTCTCTCTCTCGCGGAACGGACGTTTTAATTTGGTTTAGCTTAAACGCAGGGAGGCGTCGTTCGCGTGCAGGGCGACGAGTTCCATCACATGACGCGAGTTCTACGGTTGACGACCGACGACAGGTATAACCGAACGACAGTTTTTCGCTCCTCGGAATTTATTTTATTTTTGCCAAGTTTAGAACGCTCAATAGTTATCCAATGTTGAATTTGCAAGGGTAGAGCTCTTCAATGGGAATGGGAGTCTAGTAGAAGGGTGCATACGGAGTATTGATCGTGCCGGTGTTGATGTTATGGCATTGGAAGATCCGAATTTCGTTCCTTATCCGAGCGCGAAGTGGCACGTCTTTGCTGCATTCGGTTGGTTTCATCTGCAAACTCTTTAGCTTAAAGAACGGATCCCCGCTCATGCTATTCGTAATTAGGTACTCTAAAGGGCGGTCGAGCAGACTGGCTGGTGGAAAAATGCTCGGTTAGTGCCACCCACAAATGTAGATGTTATTCGGCTATCACTCAAGAACTCTTTTTTGTTCGCTGATATGTGCTTTTGCCTTTTTGTGACTCAGGAGTTGGGGGCTTATAGTGTGACTCCTTTACTGACAGATCACTCTCCCTCAATATCAGACAATCGAGTGGACAGGTTGCAGCGTGTTGTTTTGGCAGCAACAAAGCAGTGTAAACAACGATTCGTCAATGCTTTAATTTTACACATTGATATGGATGCTTGAATCGTTGGAGAGTGGGTTTCTCTTGAGTCTTGCTTAAACTTGTATGCTCATTTTTTCTTTCTGGGTGTTGGTGATTTTATTCGACAAGGTCAACGTCTGCATGAAATGGTTCTAAATCCTCCGACTGACGTTGCTGGTATTTTACCTCTGGTACGCTAAGTCGCTAACTGCTTTACTTAAGGTCTATGGACATGGATCTGCTCGTAGAAATTTCATTAGAGGCTTGTTTTGCTAAGAATTCTGTATTTAGTATCCTTAACACAGTAGGAGAAAGCTATAACTGCCATTCATCAATGAAAGAACTTCCTTTTACTGGAGAGCATTCCGTGTTTCTCTTGTTGTAACTTTTTGGGGAACTATAAATGAAGAAAGACATTGCTCCAAGTAATCGCCACAATAGGTGATGATCACCATTGTGGGATTGATTTCGTTGTTATCACCATCGTGGTGGATCTGCGAACACATTGCCATTGCAACTCACATGTCGAAGAAAGATAGTTATATCTTCAACAGCTAATTAGACTTGAAATTCAGTTTACAAAGAGGATGTGCAAAACAGAGGGAAATGTAATTTAGTTCATTCACTCATGTGAAAGCCGAATGATTTTGAGGGATATTGGGCAAGAAGAGTGAGAGTGTTTCAGTAACTTTTCTAAATAGTGAATGGAGGACTTGCATTTAGGTGCATTGTTCCAAAGATCATCTTTCTAATGCTTAAACTGAATCTTTTTTGGGCTTGTTTGTTTCATTTACAGATATCCCAATCAAACCTATCCTTTCTGGCTGCGGCAGAGGCTGACCCTGTTGTCAATGTGTTGGCATCCTCTAGAATAGAAGCTAGCGGATTGATAATCATTGGTCCAGAAGGGGGTGAGTTTGATGAGGACATTCTAAGTTTTCTAGTTTCTTATGTATGGTTCTGGTTGGAAAGTACTCTAATGCTTTGATTGGACAAGTAAGGGAATAGGGTAAAAGTTTCACAAAGAGAGGGGAAGAAAAGGGAAGCGTAGTTATTTTGATGATAATGACATTTGAATAATTTTTCAGCGGTGTTAGTTATTTTTGAATAATGTTGTTTGTGGTTATCGATTTCTTTCTGACCCTTTGTCTTGTTACAATATTGAATGAATGTTTTATTACTATTATTATCCATCATATCCCATTTATTTTCAAATAAATAAAGGCTACTTGTTTTACTATGTGTTACTCTCATACTTGAAACTAATAATCAAATCAAGTTAATTTATAAAGGTCCGTTTGACTATGCTTCCCTTTTCTCTCGTTTCCTTTATAGAACTCTACCCTACTCCCTTATTTGTTACCCAATCAAAACACTACTTCTCTTGTGCTTCATGTTGTCATCCAGCTCGAATATTTTTCCTGATTTAGTTTTTTCTGGAAACGACATCAAAATTGAAGATTTCTCGGAGAAGGAGGTGAATATGATGGTGAAAGCTGGTGCAACAACGGTTGGTCTTGGACCACTTCGGTTGCGCGTAGAAACTGCAACGGTGGCGCTTTTAGCAGCTCTTATGTTATGGTCCGACTCCCAAAAATCTCTGTAGTGCTTGGGAGGTGCAGCAGGTAAAATCCACAATTTGCACTCAGTCAAATTGTGAGGCTGGACCTACCATTGTTTGGAAATGCTATATTAGTTGCACATAATTTCCAGAATCTTGAAGGAGAACATAATATCTTTCATTGCCAACACATGCGATGATGTAGTTTACTGCAACTTTTAATCGACCTGTACTGCAAAAGTTATATCATATAATAAGAACTGAGATTTTGCTCCTAGAATTTATTTTTGAAATCTCATTAACTGGTGCCTCTTGAGAGCATGAAGTTTTTGTTTTGGCAAATTCTATCGTCTTCTCGATTCACGGTACTTATGTTTAAGTTTCCTGCATCACCACCTAATCTCTTTTTTTTTGTTTTTGGTTCTTAGACTACTTGGTTTATGAACTGTCCATCTTGTTAACTATTCAACTAAGACGGAAAAGCAATTGCCTATAATTGGTTCAGAACTATTGCAGGATTATTGATTTCCTCTTCAATCTGAAACTCGCCCTAGGCATTTGCTTTTCTTGTTGTATCAATTTGATTGAAGAAATATATATTACCCAAGTCTGTTCCTTTCTAGAATAGATTATGGGACGTATCTGCAATGTCCATGCTATAGGCCCCCAAGTATTTAGCCCTCATGACTGCTTTGACATGGTGCGGCAGAGTGGATGATTTTTAACTTCGAGTGACTCCTACCTTGAGTGCCTAGGATTGAATTTAGTGATGGCCTCCTCGCTTTTGAGCAAACTTGTTGGCAATTAATAAATATCCATTCTCCACCAAATTCATTGAGTATGAAAATATGATTTCTCATTGATAGAATTTGCTCAAGCTGTGAAGATAACACTTCCCCTCTGAATGGTCGAGGAGTTCAGTGGTCGGATAATGAAATCCCCTCATAATATGAGGTGATTGATCACTAACCAGTACAACCAATGGCTTCTAACAAAATAATATTTGACTGGTGCAGGTCGTTGACCGAGATTGTTGACCCTGAGCCCCGACGGCTGCTAACGATCCAAACAACACCAAGGTTGCAGCTCTTTAAATTGAGATGAGCAGCAGCAATACAAAACTGGGAGGTTAGTCAACTGCAGTCCTTCTAGTCCTCCTAGAATTTCAAATGAGAAACTAGCAAACATGACATGTTGCCCATGCTTTCGAAATCTCGCGGAAATTACTACTTTTCAATTCATTCTTGCAAATCTCGTGGTTTTAGCTCTCAAGATTTTGCAAATCTCGTGGTATCAGTGTACTAGAATACAATCTCCCCTGAGTGTAGACGGGAGAGGCGATGGGGAATCATTGACAGTAAGTCATCAATTTTTTTTCTGGTCTACTTCTCTAACTTGGAACGGTAATCAATTATTCCATAGTCATATCTTATTTCTTTCTCCCAGTGGAATTAGTTGTCCTCGCAGTAATAGTCTGTGGTATGCAAAAGTCCACTCTGTTTTGCTGACCAAAACGGCCATGTGATACGCAAAAGTCCATCTCTAAAAGTCCACCCTATCTTTTTTTTTAATTTCTATATTTAGAGTTGAGCAATGTTGGATCATGTTTAGTACTTACGAGATGGCTCCCACAATAGTGTCTCTTCGGAACATGTGATAAAATTCACCCTGCCTTTGGTAAAATGGCCATGTGGACGCTTGGTGGATAGGATGACAGTAGATCCTACTTTTTTTACTTGGAATTGGCAAGTCAATTCTCACTCCTTGCAAAAATAGAAAAATTTTGTTCGAAAAGAGAACAAAGATCATTACTGTCTAAAAGCTCGGAGTTTATAACAACTCCTAGATTTTTTCTTAAAAACCGGCTGTGTAGAAGAATCCTAATTGGTATAATTAAAAATTGATATATAATTACATATGGGTTCTTGTTTCCAACAAAAAAAAAACTTATGGGTTTTTGTAGTTTATTGACGTATAAATTTTTGATCTGAACGGTGCCAACAAAAATATCAAAATTAACTTATGATACTGCCGATATTATTTTTAAATGGAATCTGTTTGAATACTGGTTATTTCAAAGTAAATTCTCACCCCTTTATACCGTTGGAGCAAGTAATAATTGATGATACTATAAATATTATATTAATACTATAATTGTTAAAAAAATAAGACTGACCATACTAACAAAACTTTGCCACCAATCTCTACCAAATAGTAACAACTCAAGACTTATAGCTTGCTAAAGTCATTTTTGTCCGTTGATTTAACTAGTTGGCAGTAGAATGGAATTATATTTCCCAACCTAATAAACTAAGAAAAATTCACAAAACAATATAATGTGACAACACGAAGGAATTAATTAGGTGGAGACAAAATAACCACACCAAATATCACTCCACCCAACTTCAAAGAGTCAACGTCACACAGAGCACAGGTGGTGGCACATCTCCCAAATCCTCATGTATTGTTTGTTGACCATCCTTCCATTTAAAACACTTTTTTTCTACCCAATATTTCCAACAACCTATTAATCACCTTTCATAAATCCCAAATCACATCCCACCCTTTTCCCATCTTCCTCTCAAAACAAAAACCCAGTTCTCAATTCTCCTACTCAATACTTGCCATTAACCGATTCTCTACCAACAGGATCAACCGCTGAGACGTTTGTTATAGTTTAACCAATAGATCTGAATTTTACGGCCCGGTAGATATTCGGATGGCAATTCAGCTAGAGAGCCTAGTGCAAGCAATAAAATCCAAGGTGAAGTCCCTGAAGAAGACGAAGTCCAAGAAGCCATACATAAAGATGGACAAGAGCTCCAGTGTTAGGGTTGAGATCAGAAGCAGGAAGGCCAAGAAACTCATTGACAAGACCCTTCAAGCCGCTGATCGTCCTGGGAAACACACCCTCTCTTGATCTCTTTTTTTCTCCATGCGGTTGGTGTTTCAATTTGCTACCCAATAAAAACAGGTGCGATTTCAACGATAGAATTATAATCGTTCGAAATATTCGAACTCGAGATAATGCGATATATTATTTGATCATGTATCCTTCCGTTTAATCCGAGTGCGTCAATGATTTCTTTTATCTTATGGGTCAATATTGTTGCTAAAGCCCTACCGGATTTGAGTAAATAACGAATCAGACAGTTTCAGATTCGGATTTTGTGGCTGATTTTAGCTTTACTACGCATTGATTGTATTGATTTGTCAAAACCTAAGCTTTAAAAGCTGATTTGGTAGTTTTTTTCTTTACGCCGCTTTAATACTGTTGAAGAATGGTTTTTATAGCGATAAATGATAATAACTCCATTAACAAATTTGAAATCAACCCTTGATGTTATCTGAAAAAAAAATCCAAATTTATTATTAGTATTTTTGAATCAACAACACTCGAATCAACCCGTGAACGAGTTATTATAGATTAATTAAGAGATCTCGACTTCAACTAATTGGGAGAACGCATCATTATAAAATTTTTTCTAAGTTATTATTCGGTTCGAACTTAGATTAATGAGTACCAAAATGCAATTATGACCTCGAATCAGCTAACTCGGAGGAATCTCTTGTGGCGACAACTTGAATCTGATTGCTTAAAATCCAATACTTGGTATTTTTTTTAAGAATAAATACTTGGTAATTAGATCCCAAATAAATGGATTGTCGGTGGTGTTTTAACTTTGTTAAGGACCACTATCTATAGTTCGGTTTTTTTTTGTTCAGTAGCCGACTGTTTTCGGATTTTAATTCAAACGATCTCATCGCCGACTGTTTTCGGGTTTTACAGTGCGAAATGCCAGAATCACTCCTCAATAAATACTCTTACTTTCGGAAAACAGATAGCAAAATGTTGTTTATGACACTAACACTTCCTTGTTTTTGTTTTCAATTGATACACGTTATTTATGTACAGGAAAATTTATGAACTAACTTGTAACTATGAATAACCTAGAAAACGTTGCACTAATGAGCATCTAGATCAATTGGAAAAAATGTTATTCCAATTTAACCAAATTTCGAGTTCGAGTTCTTGAGAATGCAACAATAATACGTATTTGTCGGGAGAAGTTTATTACCTTTGAAAGGTCCTACCTAACTTTAAAAGATTCTATTCGACTTGAATCTGAATTAGTCATATAATATCTAAATTCTAAAAATCTTAAGTAATTTGATTAGTACTATCCATATCAACAAAGTGCACCTTCTTAACACGTTGGGAAAGACCGTGTTGGTCTGTGGAGACAGTCGATTGGATCACAGAACATTACAAGTTAACCCAGCTGACTAGATATCAAGTTATAAACCAAAATAAATGACTGACCCTCTCATTATTCTTTAATAGATATTTAAAGGGCATATATCAAGGTATGTACTTTTTAACGCATAAGCTACCCTCGTTAACGAATAATTTTAAATCCGACTTGAGAAAAAGAACGTGTTAGTCCACCATAACTTTAGGCATCCTAACCATGTTCCGAATTTATATGTATACAATGGCAACGTGATAAAACAGAATATTCTCTTCCCTAAAAAAAATATTCTCTCACTTTTTTGTTTTTACACCCTTATGTCTTTCACTTTCGCATCTACATTGTTAGGATATATAATGATCAACCATATCAAATAGCCAAATTTAAAAAAAATAACGACATCCGAAATAACTAACTGAACATGATCTAAATCGGTTAAAAATTTGAGAAAAATCTTAACAACACTTAAAATTTAGAATCGCGACTTTCTTTTTGTCAGAATCCGAATTGATTAGTTTGAAGAGTGAATTTAGAGTCTTGACTTGATCTTTGTCTCAAGTAAGCAAATCCGAACCGAAAGTAACTTGTCAAGTCACAAGATTTTGCAGTAGTTGCAATATTGCGTGAAGTGTAGAAACGTAATCCATCTGGCAATCCAACTATAAATCATCTGAAAACTTCCGAACAGAAACTTAACCATCACGAAACAGATAATTTTTTTTAAAATAATTAGATTAAAAGACTATCTCATGGCTCTGAATTATTAAAATCAAACTCTTAAAATTCATAAAAGAATATATTTCATAGCACGGAGCTAATTCAGCTTTGGTTTAATTGATCAAGTGCTAAATTTATCTCATTACTAGGAGAGAGAAAATGATTTTTTTAAAAGTAGATTATTTACACCAAGTTACAATTATCAGGGATCAAATCTTAAATTTCTGTCAAATCATGCATGCCTTGTACCGTTAGACCAAAAGTTAAAAGAAAATGAACTAAAGAATATTGCTCCATTCTTTTACAATCCGTTAAATCCCTTATACATATCCCTCAAAATAATAAATCAATTATACATATCACTAAAAAATAAAAACAAATTTATTTTAATAATTTTTTGCTTGACACTTTTTGACCAAGTACTACGTGATTTTGTTTTTTTTGTGACATATGTTTTCCAGATTCACATTTTGGGTAACTTCTTGTCCCTGAAAATATCAATTTGGAACATTTATTTCACAAGAAAGATGAAATAATAAGAAAATGTCGAAGCATAAACTTTTTCCGAAAATATATCGATTATACATCGTATGAAAAAGCAAACTTGAGAGGGGAACGTCAAATTTAGGGCTATGTGCTGTATTTGGGCCAGAAGATGGGCCTACTTTCTCAGAGCTTCGCCCATTTTTGCCCTTTCATATTCTGAATCTCATTCTCGCTAAACAAGTAGTAGGCCAATTGAGGACTAACGGAAACCGGCCCATTAATCAATTTCCTTTGATTTTGTCAGACAGCGAACGTACTTTTTGGAACATGGTACATTCGTTTAAAACCTATAAAACTAGTTAATTTTTTAATTATTTATATTTAGAGAACTTGGCCAAAGAGTTTATAGCCCAACGTCACAAAAGTGTCGTAAATATTTAAGAGGTCCAGAATTCAAACCTTGGCATTATCATGGTATAAAACGTACCTTAATTTTTTTAGAGATTTGGACAGCTTTTTAGACATATGATGCGAAACAACGTCGTAAACAGGTTGTACGAGCAGTCGAGGATAAAGTTTAGGCAAAAAAAAGTTATGCGACATAATAAAAAAACTCCATTTAGACTCATGAACACCAATTTATTGCACCAGCTGGCTGGCCTCCCAAGACATGTCGCCTTTACCCATTTAGGGAAAATAATTAGTTTGTTATCCATTTTGAAAATTTTGGTATATTTTTTACCCAAATTGTCCAATTTAACGACGGTCATCGTCAAAGCCCCAAAGAGGCTAAGCTTGTATCGGGAGAAGTGTACCATCTCCAATGGCGGACGTTAGTGACAGAGGGACAATCAATACGATTTTACAAACATTACAATAAATAAATTTTTATGCCAATAATTATACCTGATATAATTTGAATTCTAAATTTTCGACTATTATTATTAGTCCATGTGCTATTATGACAAATTCTCTTTGACAATTAGCGAAAACCTCAGGAGCATGATAATAGCTTTCCCTTATAATCAATAAATTTATATAAGCTACAAAAAAATGAAATTAATAAATTAATTAATCTGGTGCTAGTACAAATGAAATAAAGATCAAAGTCGCCGATTTAATCTTCACTTGTAGCGCAAAAGAGCGTTGCTTCGACACCTAGGATACACATCAGACATAACAACATCATCCTCTCTAAAAGAACAAGTCCTCTCTTCATCAATCTTCCCAATCTTCCCTATCCCAACGCTATAACTTCTGATTCCCATACCACTTGGACCCAGTCCCCTTGTATTTGGAACCCACGAAAAGTCCAAGTTCATCTCAATCCTCTTACTCTCCAATGCCATCAACAGTTCCCTGTACTCCTCTTCTTTCTCACTCAACCCGAAAGACCCGGTGCTGTAGCTCCTTGGCAGCTCGGGTAGGCTGCAGCCCGCGGCGGCTCCGTCCGGTCCGGTGACGTAGCCGAACCCCCCGGCGCAGCTCATCATGCTCTTGGTGTACAGCTTTGGGGCCTTGCCAAGGATTCTAATGGGGGATAGTAGGATTTGCATGATCATGCTTGCCTTGTTTCCTTTGCTCATTTTTTGAAGGAAAATGTGAAGTGTTTTAAGTATTTCAAGTTCTAATTTTTGATATATATGTGTAAGAGATGATTGAGAATGTGTTTACCACTTTATGTACATTAGTATTTGTTGGAATTCCACTCATGATTGTATCCAATTAATCCTCATAATTGTATCCAATTATCCACCTCCTCCTATAATCTAACATTAGTGGACAAGCCACTAATGTAGTGCCACACTTATCTCCAATGAGTGGATGAACCACCATGGTAGTGGCAAAGTGGGTAGATGATCCCCTTTAACAAGAATTAAAAAGGGAGAGGAGGAGGCAGAGGGAACAACGGGGGGAGAAATTGAGGAGAGGAGAATTGGAGATTAAGGGAAAAATATATGATTGATCCCTGAGTTCTCGAATCGACTCCAAGGCAAATAGAGGTCGTGGAAATTGTTCTTGACTCCGACATACCGTGAGTAAGAACCGACCGGTGACAAGAACCCGTTACGATCCTGTGGATAACTGCGCTACAACAAGTAAGTGTATTTATGTTTAAACGAATTCATTCGTGAATTTATTTAACGTTAATTTTGATTCGATTTCTAGATTGTATTATGTTATAATCCACATGTATATATGTACATATGTGATAGTAGAAATCTTCATTGGTATCAGAGCTTGATTAGTTCTTGTTCTGGATACTATTTAATTTTTGATAATAAAAATTATGTGTAATTTTTGGATCAAAAATTAGTTTTTAATAAACTGTTCTTAAGTTAACAGTTTCTGTTGTACTTGTGTGTACAATTGGCAAATCTCTAGGGATTGAATTGAATTGTGGTTCAAAACGCGCATATAAGGACTTCGTCCTTATTTGCACACGGGTGAAAGTCCCAGGGACTAATCTGTAATTATGTACGCGTTGATACCTATAAGGAAGCTGTCCTTATTGTGCAAACGCGTGAAATCCTGAGGGACTCGATTGATATTTGCCAAAATCCCCAAATCGGGAAGAACCCTATTTTCGCCTGTTTTTCCCCAAATCTACATCCGACGCAATCCGATCAAATACGACGTTTTGGAGGCCGGAAATCGAGTTTGCTCGAATCCCCGATGAATCCCCGACGTCTTCATACCATAATCTCGCGTTGACGTTGCCGGAATCAAGAGATTGAAGCCGGCGACGCCGGAAGAACGCGGGAGGGAGAAGATGACGGCGATGGTGATCGGGGGCATGACGGCTCACGAGGATGCTATCGACGCGCTCGTGAGACCATGGCGAGTCCGTTGCGAACGGTCTCAGCCGTCGCTTTGCCGTCCTCTCACCGTGGTCGCATTTTTGGAGTCGGCCGAGTTTTTTCTCTTCTTCGTTCGACGAAGAGGATGGAGAAGATGACGGCGATGGTGATCGGGGGCATGACGGCTCACAAGGTTGCTATCGACGCGCTCGTGAGACCACGGCGAGTCCGTTGGGACCGGTCTCAGTCGTCGATTCGCCGTCCTCTCACCGTGGTCGTGGTTGTTAGGGTCGGCCGCTTTTTTCTCTTCGATTCGACGAAGAAGGAGAAGGAGAGGGAGAAGGAGGAGATTGTGAGAGGGGCAATTCCGTAATTTTACGGATTTTTGCCGGAGTATATATACTCGGTAAGGGCTAAACCGTAATTTCGTAAAAAAAACGGACGCGTTTTTGACCTTGGGTCAACGCGTCGCGGGCCGAACGCGTCTCGGGCCGTTTACGTTTTTTCTTTGGGCCGTTTTTGAATTTAAGGGGCCCAACCCACATTTTGACTATTAAAGTCAATGCGAGTGTGGGCTTTTGGGCCAATATGTTTCAACGCGGCCCATTTGACTATTTTGATTTAAATGAGTCTATTTTTTAGACTTGGTTGAATAAAATGAGTTTTATTCACATAAAATTTTGATTTTAAAATTATTATGATAATTTTAAAAATCAATAATAATATATTTTAGAATGAGTTCTAAACTATATTTTAATCAATATTTTTAGAGTTAAGACACTGAAAATATGGAAAAGATTATAACCTATAAGGATCACGCAATAAAAGCTACATCGTGAATATTCTTGGAGCGCTTTATCATTGATATGATTAAAATTGTGATTTTAATCAATTGGGACTACTTGTGAGTTGACCCAAATAACTTGCGTTATGATCAATGAGGATGAAGTGTTGTCCAAGAAAGTGTGTTGAACCTGTGCTTATTGCAAAGGCACAAGACATGCGCCAAAAGATATTAAAGCGTCGTATCTCTCGGTGGGTGCATAAAGATAATGAACAAGTGCTTACCAAGCATATTGTATCTGTTCACAATGAGATACATGAATGTATCTTGACGGGAGGTTATAACAGTGGGTATAACTGGGTATTGATGTTCATGGATCTTTTAGCTACGCTAAAGATTACGGAAGATGTTGACACTTTCATTTCTCCAGTAACTGGGACTACTCACAGAAAAGCTGTGGAACGTCTGGTTACATATCTAGGTGGGAAGAGAATTTTAGAGGAAATTCCTCATAATAAGTCAATGAGGTTGCGAAGTGGACGTAAAGTACGTCGCTTCTGTGCTCATGAATATGTTCATGAATTCCCTTATCCTAGCAAGTGGACAATCATGAACTCTATTTCAGCCCGTGTTGTATATAGAGATATTATCTTTAATAATGCGTAGATCTTTTTGTCTGGTTTTAAATCTTGTTGGAAGTTTTTGTACATATGTGTATAAAACTTCATGTATTTTTCATGATTAATGCATGTGTGTTGTTGCGATTAAATAATTTGTTTATTTAATTGATTATGGTTACAACCATGAGAAATATCCACTTGAATTTACTAAGCGAAGAACTTTTGACATTTGAAGTTTGAAATTAATTCTCGAAGGGTGAGGGGAAGCATACCCGCGACTTTCTTCGAATTCGAGGTTAATCGAGAACTTTAATATAGGTTAAAAGTTATGAGTGTTTAGTAAATTATTGTATTGCTGAAAAGATTCTTGACACACAATATTCATAATTTCTCAAAGCTATGTGGATAGCTATGTGTTGAAAGAACAATAGCTTCTAAAGACTATTGATGTGATTAAAGTCTAATCTGTGGATGTACTCAATAAATAAGTTGATCGCACAATGAAAAAGGTGTCTATGTGAGATGTCCATTGTGATCAGCAAGCTAGCTATGGCTGGCCACATGCTCAAATGTTGAGTATGAAATTCACACTGTTCCATGCCTACAAAATTGGATCATGTGAATGGCCCTAATGCATATTGATAATGTTATGACATTTCATGAATGCAAACTGTCATCATGAGCTTAAAGAGGGTCGCCTCTTAGCAATCGAAGTTTATCATGAGGTGTATGCGACTAGTGTTTGTTCCAGTGGGAGCAAATAGTAAGGTTGACCACTCTGGTGAATGCAAATGGAATTTTTTGGGAAACAAAAAAGTGAAACTGAACAGACTTAATCCGGACTCAACCCGAAAGAAGAGTTCTGAGGGTGAGAGGAATGTAAAGGTCTAACATTTCTGAGCTGAAATGTTTTAACTGTCAAATGAAGGGCACTATGCAATAGGTTGCACTGCCGAGAAGACGAGACGTTCATTTAACTCACTTATGAGTGAATTAAATGTGTCTAGCTCCACCCTTCTAATTGAATATCACTTAATTGTGAGTGGCAATTCAATAGAGATAGACCATGTGACAAAGAAATATAAAATATTTGTCGAATTTCGATGAGTACCAGTTGGAACAAGCTCCATAATATATACACGAGTAGAAGTTAAAATGGTTGGCTCATGTAGACTGAGCCTACATACCGTGCTTCTACATGACATGTTATATACTCCGAGAAATTCATGGAATTTTATGTCTGTTCGTGTTTTTACTGACTCTTAGTTTCCATTGGATGATTGAGTACATCTCACTTAATTAATTTTTTGGATAAGTCTTTACTCATTTTAGTTATTTAAAGAATGGTTTCTCATCATGGATGTTGATCTGTGAGATTTACATAGTGATGGTTTTTTCGTGATCACAACTTTTCTAACATCTCGAGATGATGTTATGTTGTGATATTATAGACTGGGCCAAATTGGTCAAGAACGCATGAATTATCTTGTGTAGGCAGGATTAAAGGGTATTTAGAGAAAGCTATATTTGCCCACATGCGAACGTTTCTAGATGGAAAAACCTAAATGAGAGCCATTTGGCAAAATAACTAGATATGATTGTTCAGTGTAATTAATTCTTTCTGACGTATGTGGACGAGTAACTGTGAGGGCAAGGCATGGGGCCTATTATTATTATTTTATCACATAGATGACTATATTTAGATATGGTCAAATCTATTTGATTTCTCACAAGTCTGAAGTTTTGTGTAACTTCAAGGCATTCGTGTATAATGTTGAGAATCAATTTGATCTGAAGATCAAGACCTTACAAATTGATTGTGGTCATGATTATCTTCTGATTTAAAAATTTCATGTGATAAAAATAGATTGAACATGGGTGGTTCATTCCTTGCACATCTCATTAGAATGAGATAGAGGAAAGAAGGAATTGCATTCTTCTTGACATGATTAGACATGGGATAGCGGAGGTAAATTAGCATTTATCCTTTGATGGATGTACGATCCATACCGCCACATATGTTCTAATCCTTTTTTTTTGCCCTCTAAATATGTCACTTCTACTCCTCACCAGTTGTAGATAGGTCGACACCTTGATCTAAGCTACTTAAGACTGTGAGAGTAGATTTTCTTACGTCCATCTGTGTGAGTATCTTACAAAGAGTGTCTTTGTCGAATACTCATAAGTATCTGAGTGATACGTGTTCATGGGTGAACAACGCAATGGACAAGTGATATAAATTTTTACCACGAGACGTCATATTCTTGGAGAATAAGTTTTCTAAATTGGGAGAGATGAGTAGCGACTTACCTTGTATAAAACTGATGAGCTAGAATCATCTGGATCACTCCTTCCGAGTGGGAGAATTATGGAGGAGGAAGAGTTACCACCTTCGGCTGATCCGGAAGTTCATGATCAAAATGATCTTCATCTCATTATGAGTATGAAGGATCTTCATCTCAGTTAGAGTATGATTGAGATGATTGATCTTTATCTCAGTGGGAGTAAAATTCTAAAAATTCAGTGTGAATTTGAAATATAACTTCTATAGGAATACGATTCCAAATTATGATGAATATAAGAGATGTTTATCAAAACTGGAATTTTGTGAAGCTAAAAGAATATATTTTTCACGCTAACGACTTAAGGTCAAAGGTGTAGGAAATACTCTCTTGAATATAGATGCAAGTGAGATTACTTTTAGCAAATCCTATAAGATGAGAATGAACACAAGTATATTTCTGATGCTCTATCGGTTCCCAATTAAGAATGAATTAGTTAGAGCAATGAAGAAAGTTATGACTTTTATAAAACAAAACCATGTTTAAGAACTGGTTAAATGTTGACCTACCTAAGGGGCGCAATTTGAGAATTAATAGATTCTCGGGATTAAGTGTAAAAGACTCGCTTAGCTGTCATAGAATTCACACAACGCGAAGACACTGACTATGAGAAGTCATTCTCGGTTGTTGTGAGATTCATGCCTTTTAAGTTTATTCTGGCTATAATGACTTGCTTGATCTAGAGCTACATCAAATGGATGTAAAGACTGTACTTCTCGGTGGAGAATTGGATGGAGAAACCTATATGGTTCAACCAGAGGGTCAAATCCAAAAGAATGAGGCAGTAAACGTAGAGTTTGCTAATGTTGAGATTTGCTCATGGCCTCATACAGTCGTCAAGACAGTGTTGTACTCGTCATTTGATTTCGATCATGTCATATGATTTCGAATTGATTGACGAGTACTATGATGTCTATTTTAAATGCTCAAGAAAAAGTTTGTCATTGTATATTGTATGTAGATAACATACGAATAGCCAGAATTGACTAAAGATATCTTATCAAGGTCAAAGTGTGTTTTTCAGCCAACTTTGAGATAAAAGGTATGAGAGAGGTTGATTACATACTCGAAATTAAGATTTCGAGGAATCGTTTGAGTTGGACGATTCAAATGTGATGACATCGATCTATTGTATGCCCTAATAGTCAAAAGGTCATTTTCTGAATAAAGATTTATATCCAAAAATACCTCAGAAGCTAAAGGATGTGATAGATGTCCTTTAAGCGAATGCTATGGATTGTCTCAATCCAAGCAAAGCACATTGACAAGCGGTCAAAGAAATTATGAAGTACTCAAAAATGATTATAGAATCATCATTGAGTTATCAAGTCAAGACTTGATATTGAGGGGTTATTCTAATGCCTGTTGGGCTGAGATATGGATATGTGAAAATCCATATTGGGATTTATTCTTCTTGCTAATTGGAGTAGCTATCTCGTGGAGTAGCTATATATAGACTTGTGTCTATCTCCAAGTGAGCTGTAGGGACAGACTAATTTGCTTCTATAGCTGCTATGTAAGAAGTGGTATTATTAAGAAGAGTCTTAATCTATTTATCCCTAACGACCTCAAGAGAATCAGTGAGCAGATTCTTTGCGAAATAGTTGTGTGTAAAGAAATGAGCATGAAACACATATCTACATGAGATATAAAGGCAGATCCAAAGTTGTACCTCAGATGTGTTTTGAGAAACATGTCAGGTCCCAGGATTTGCGAGTGAGTTATTTGTGCTTGTATAGCATCTGTTGAATTTACTATTCAATGGAACTTGATGCTATGTCACCAATACATATGTAAATGTTATTTTGAGTAACATTTACTCCAATGCATGTCAGACAGAGAAGTAGCCCACTCACACGGGTGTTTACCTCAGTGGGAGTCAGTGAGTTGATTCTTGAATGGGATGAGGCAATTTTAGAACATCATGAATTATCGAGTGCCTGTTCTAAAATATGAATGCCGTCTTGCTTAACTACAAGAGCAGTCTTGTTAAAGCGCAAGATTATGTGTAAGCAATAATTGCTACATTAAATGAGTTCTTGGAACTTATTGGATTATAAGAAATCCAACGGTAAGAAGAAAGTGGAACTTACCAAAATTCTGTCTTGAAAGCCTAGAGTAGTTTTTGTGTAGACTAAAGCTGTTGTTTGTAAACATCGAGGCTGATGCTCTAGTATGGTGTTATTTGCGAAAGACATGTGCTCCTTTAACAGGAAAGAACACCATAGCACATGAATAGTGTCATGTGTGCTCTTCGACCAATGGATGGGAAATCAATTTTATTATTTAGTGATTTCAGTTTCCCTGGTGTGAGACCAACTCCGAAAACTATGGTTTCCGGAACTCTACCCTTAAGATCCTAAATATATTTTGGAAATATGATTCAGTGCTGCTAGCTTGGAAAGTCTTTAAAGGGTCATGTTTGATTCGACCTGGCAAGGCTGACTGGAAAAGCAGGCTGGATCATGATGGAAAAAATATTGTTAAGGGAGAAGGTTCTTTATTGATCACATTTGAAAAGCTTCGTGGTTCACTGGTGCACCTATTGTATTGAGAGCAATACAATAGTGAACACGAATAGATTGTTTCAGAAATCACATGTGGAAACAAAGAATGTGAGATGAGACCTAGGGTAAGGCATACTTTACGTAATGGAGATATCGAGATGCTATCATTCAAGTGGCCGAAATGTGCTCTTGAGTTTAGCTACGTGCACTCGATGTATGCTGGTCGCACGAAATATTTGCCTATTACGATAAGAGAAAATATTGAATATGTTCAATCATGTGTGAGTGGGAGATTGTTGGAATTCCACTCATGATTGTATCCAATTAATCCTCATAATTGTATCCAATTATCCACCTCCTCCTATAATCTAACATTAGTGGACAAGCCACTAATGTAGTGCCACACTTATCTCCAATGAGTGGATGAACCACCATGGTAGTGGCAAAGTGGGTAGATGATCCCCTTTAACAAGAATTAAAAAGGGAGAGGAGGAGGCAGAGGGAACAACGGGGGGAGAAATTGAGGAGAGGAGAATTGGAGATTAAGGGAAAAATATATGATTGATCCCTGAGTTCTCGAATCGACTCCAAGGCAAATAGAGGTCGTGGAAATTGTTCTTGACTCCGACATACCGTGAGTAAGAACCGACCGGTGACAAGAACCCGTTACGATCCTGTGGATAACTGCGCTACAACAAGTAAGTGTATTTATGTTTAAACGAATTCATTCGTGAATTTATTTAACGTTAATTTTGATTCGATTTCTAGATTGTATTATGTTATAATCCACATGTATATATGTACATATGTGATAGTAGAAATCTTCAGTATTTATAGTGTGTGTTGATGGGGATTTTGTGGACTATAGTTTAATTAATTAAATGTTGAGCCTCTCTTTCCAGGAAAAGGGACTTCTTAGGCTGTGATATTTGACCGGAGCAAGTTTTTCTGTGCTTGTGATTAACGTGTACGCTCTCAACCATATTTTATAAATGGCTTGCGAAATGTCCAAATGCAATGTTGAATAGTATGATTTAAAAAAAGGTTTAAACAATGTGTTACAAGTGGGTCAAACTGAGGCCTTATCCATGATTTTTAATTTGTCACGGAGGTGGCAATTTCATGTCACATCTAAATACTTATCCTTAATTCGACAATTTATGTTATAATCTGTATATACAATCTAAAATCTTTAGATAATGCATATGTAAATTTATTTATTTATGAAATATCCATCCCATTACTAACTAATAATTTGATAATCTCAATAATTTTTTTGATTTGTTTTATGTTTAAGGTGTTTTTAAGATTAAATTTATCGTAAATTTCTGATCTGTTTTTTTGCGAAAAAGATTAAAAAAAGTTGCCAAGCCTGAGCCCCGCGAATTAAAGAATGCTCAGTAGTACCTGATAGGTAGGCCTCGTTATCCAAATGTAGGTGGAGAAAGGCTAATTAAATAAGATCTGAAAATCGTAACGAAAATGATACGACTCTTCCAAGTGAGGTTAGGCTCCTTATAGATATATAGCTGCTGCTTGCTGACTTTTTCCTACTTGCGGATTATAGTTTAACGGTAGATCGAAACAAATTACATGGATTTTGTTAATTATTTTTCTTCTTTGTTTGGAGGAGATAAAATTCCACGGAGATTGGGTTATATTAATGTAATGTCCCGTGATCCAACCGGCTTTCTCTACAAAATAACACAAGTCTTTTCCGGCGTATTTTGTCCTCACTCACACGCATCCTGGAAAACTTCCAAGGAGGTCACCCATCCTGATCTTACTCCTGACCAAACGCGTTTAACCTTGGAGTTTTCTCAAGATATGTGCCATAAAAGAATATGCACCTTGTTGATATGGATAGTACCAATCAAATCACTTAAGATTTTTTAGACATAACATATCATTTACGAGGTATCACAATTAATCATTTGAATACAAAGTTCGATTAGTGTAATTGGCTACTGGGATAATTGGATTCCGAACAATTCTCCAGATTTGTCTGCTGATACAATATTATTCAAATATTTCATTTTGAGACACTTATCAAGTGACAAGAGGTAGAGAGCAAGTAACGAAAAATCAAGGAAACCTACAATCAAACTTTGGAATTTTTTTTTATTTTTTTGTTTGTTTGTTTAAGAACCATAAAAAACACGGAGCTAATGAAGCTTTAGTTTAATTGATCAAGTGATGAATTATGTCTAGTACAAAACTACTAAGTATAATGAATAGCTACTGATGTATCCCGGAAATTCACATTCGGAGATGAATAAAATTTACCTTTACAAAAAATGTATTATGAGAAGTTAAATTTACCTTTATGTGATCATAGAAATGACGATCTTAACGGGATCTTTAAAGAATATTTTGCGTCAATTGACATGCGTTCACCTCGGTTTACCAAATTATTTGGATCCCAGAACCTCCTTTCCATTTTTTTCATAAGGACTGGATCTCTAACTGTCGGAGTTCATTAAGAGCATGAGTTAATTACTGATGGGTAGTTAATAAAATGGAAAAGAAAAGGTGAAATGACTAATTGCCTAACATTGTAGACCTGGTCCACCTGAGAAAAATTCAACATGAGCTGCGAGAAGAATTCAAAAATCAAAATCTCAACATCTCCATTTAATTTCTTTGTGTACACAACGAAAGAACTAATGGTCGCATCATGAGCCAAATTACTTTACAAATTAAATTAAGATCAAACACACCCATTTAATCATCGCTACTAATGCCAAAAGATAAATAGAAAAACAGGATTTACTTTTACATCTGAATTATCGACTATTTTGTCAATATATAATCTATCTAGATATGTAATAATTGGATTGTTTAATTAGAAAAAAAAATTCAGTTCAAATAGAGGATATTCATCCAGAAATTTTTGCAACTCCATCATAATGTACGATGAAATCATCAAACATTTGAGTTTTCGGGAGAGTTAATACAATCACTTATAAAAAAAATTCACTAGTAATGCAAAAGAGCATTGCTTCTACACCTAGACTTAACAACAACATCATCTTCTCTAAAAGAACAAGGCCTCTCTTCATCAATCTTCCCAATCTTCCCTATCCCTACACTATAACTTCTGATCCCCACTCCATTTAGCCCCCTTCCCCTTGTATTTAAACCCCAAGACATGTCCAAGTTCATGTCATTTCTCTTCCTTTCCAAACCCATCAAGAGTTCCTTGTACTGTTCTTCTTCCTCACTCAACCTGCAAGAGCTGATGGTGTAGCTCCTCTGAAGATTGTATCCCATGGCTGCTTCCGGTCCGGCGACATAGCCGAGCCTTCCAGCGCAGCCCATCATGCTTTTAGTGTACAGTTTCGAGGCCTTTTCGAGGATTCTGATGGGGGATAATAGGATTTTCATGATCATGGATACCTTGTGTCCTTTGCTCATTTTTGATGTGGTATAGTGAAGAAAATTGTGATGTTTTTTCTGGTTCGAATTCGATAATTTTGTATAAATGAAATTGCTGATTTAGATTGTGGTTACCATCGAATCGATGTGTATTTATAGTGTAATGGGTGTGCTTCACTTGTTAAATTAAATGTTGAACCTCTCTTTCCGGGAAAAAGAACTTCATGGATGGTGGATTTTGACTTGAACAAGTTTTATGTGCTTGCGGATACCGTGTTCGTTGTCAAACATATATTAAAAAGAGCTTGCGAAATATTCAAACTGTAATGTTGAACAGTGTGGGTCACACCTTGGAATTCTTCATTATTTGTTTGAGAAGAATTCTTCAGTATGATTACACCGCATATTACTTTATATATTCCATCGTCACTATTTATTTCCTAGATTTATGTAGGTTCTATAAATTTCACTCAACATGTGACGTCATTAATTATGTTGATTGTTATAATCTATATATCCAATTCAAAACCTTAATGCAATGAATTGGTAGACTTTCAATACTTATAAACTAACCTATCCCATTTGTACTAACCGATGTGTAATTTTCAACACGCTGCCTCAAACGAGACCCATCGGGTCAAAGATTGCATGGGCTTTGACTTCACCAACGTGAAATGGGGGTCGTGCAAGCACAACAATGGGCACGGGATTAACCCGCTCTGATTTCATGTTAGAATCTTCATATCAAACCCAAAACCTTAAGACAATGGGTTGGTGGATTTTCAATACTTATAAAACTAGCCCATCATAGTTGCACTAACCGATATGAGATTCTCGTGCCCAATTCTCTGGTTACAGTGTATGATTTGATCTCTTCTTCCACTTGTAGCTGGAAAATTGATCTTATTAGGCACTTCTTTTTCCCTGCCGAACAAGATGCTATTTCTCATATTAGTTTAGGCAGTTTACATTCCCCTGATAAACTGATCTGGATAGATAGTAATGATGGGTACTTTTCCGTTAAGAGGGAGTACCAGGTTTTTAAATCTAGTCACATGCTTGGCCTGAACATTCAAGTTACTGATATAAACTCTTCTCCTTTTGGTGTAGGGCTCTGAAAACTAAAAGTGCCCCAAAAAGTCCAAAACTTTATCTGACGTTTGGCCAGAAATGCTATTCCCGTAGCTTCTAACCTCTTTAGAAGAAACCTCTCTTCTTCGTCTGTCTGACAAATTTGCGATGTTGCGGATGAGACTGTTATTCATGTTATTTTTGAATGCCATCATGCTAGGATATTTGGTTGTCCAACTCCTTTGGTCTCAGATTCAATGCTGATGTGTATACGTCTTTTGGCTCCTCGTTGGATTCTATTTTTAACTTGCTGCATTTAGCCAGGGATCTTGATCTCTTGTCTCTTGCTATGTTTACTTGCTGGTCCATTTGGATGTCTAGGAACAAATGTCTTTTTGATGGTGATAAGATTGACCCAATTATTACCTGCGATATGTCATCTAATTACTGCTCTGAATTCTTGTAGTTAACAAGTACTAGTCAATCTACACCATATCAGGTTTCATGGAGTGCTCCAAGCTCGGGAGTGTTGAAACTCAAATGCGATGCATCCTGGCAGGACCTTCTACCCCTGTTGGACTGGTCGTGGTTGCTAGAAATTGTCAAGGCCAAATTGTGGAAGGCCAGACTGGTTTGAGATGCGCTTCCTCTCCTTTGGAAGTGGAGTTACAAGCGTTGGAGCCTTCTTTGCAGTTGGTTCGTTTGAAGTACTGCTCCCTACAAACTTTGGTTGAAACCGATTGCTTATTGGCTTTCAATTTCGTAAATGATCCAACTTCTTTCATCTTTTGGCAAGTGGAAGATCTTGTTCTTAAGATTAGGTCATTGTTGATTGATTTATCAAATTGTAAACTTTTGCTTATCCCTAGAACATTGAACAAAGTTACGGACTAGATTTGTAAGAGCTGTAGGACTGAGACCCTCCCCAGAAACTGGCTTGTAGTTCATCCGGTGGAGTTGGACGTTCTTTTTTTCACTAATTTTCTCACGTGATCTTAATATTATGCTCCTTTCTTTTCCCCTCAAAAAAGATATGAGATTCTCAACATTTATAGAGTGAACGGAGGTGACATTTTACATAGAAGATTCGTGATAATGTGGCATACTAAGTGACAGGATGACAAAAAGAAGATTGTCCGTACTAGTAAAATATCAAAACTCAAAACTTGATTTTGTTCGTTTTAAATCACATGGTATCAAAATAAAAAAAATCCAAATCGATGATATGTAAACTTTTCTTGAATTTTCATCGTTCGCAACAAAACAAATATATATTTCAAACATATATGTTGTGTCTCCACATTTTATAACTATAATAAAATTACTTTTTACATGCCGATCAAATTTATGCGTTATTTATACGTAGGATGGCGAGTGCTAGTTAAATAGGAATAGAAAAATGCGACAAAAATGATGTGACTCTTCCAAGTGGGCTCGCTAAAGATATGAAATTTTAATATTTTAATTAAAAAAAGAATATTTCAAAAAAGAATATATATTTTTTATTTTAGAGCCAGCAAACATAGACCGGAGCTAATAAAAACACCAGTTTAATTGATCAAGGGCTGAAACTTTTATATTACTAAGAGAGTGAAACGAAAGATTGTCGCAATGTAAGATAATATAACATGCGACGTCAACAACTTAAGCCTCTTTGGCAGGTTCTCACTGCACAACAAAATTTAAAGTGTCTTATGTCCAATGTAGCTTGGGGGAGACTAACAACACCTATGTAAGTACCTGAAAATTTGTCTTATGCTAGGCTTATTCGCAAGTCATGAATCGGGGTTCTCCCAAGTAAAATACTATTTTGGAAGAGCTAGAATTTCAATTTTTTTTTGTTAAGATTAACAAATCACGGAATATTCTTAGGGAGACAGTTTATATGGGGTGTAGTATAACAAAAAGTGATTTTCTTTGAGTGTAGATTAATTCAGATTCTAGTCGGATATGTTTTAATTAAAAGATGATAAATTTTTCTACCAAATATTTAAAATTTTTACATTTCTAAGGATTCAAATTTAATACCTCTGTTAAACTATAGATGGTTTTGAAATCTTTATATTCAAACAAAGAATATGCTATTACATAATGAGCCAAAATTAATTTACAAACATTATTAAGATCAAACACAACGACACTTACTTTATCACTTGTAATTTACAAGAGCATTGCTTCTACATCTAGGAACAACACCTGACTTGACAACAACATCATCAACCCTAAAAGAACAAGGCCTCTCTTCATCAATCTTCCCAATCTTCCCTATCCCAACACTATAACTTCTAATTCCCATACCTCCTAGGCCCTTTGTACTTGGAACCCTAGACAGGTCCATGTGCAAGCCACTTGATCTGTTCCTTTCCAAAGCCATTACCAAAAGTGCCTTGTACTCCTCTTCTTTATCACTCAACCTGCAAGAGCTGATGGTGTAGCTTCTTGGCAAGTCGGAAAGGTTGTAGCCCGTGGCTCCGCTTGCCCCGGCACTGTAGCCGAAACTCCCGGCGCATCCCATCATGCTTTTGGTGTACAACTTTGGGGCCATGGCGAGGATTCTAATGGGGGATAACAGGATGTGCATGATCAAGCTTACCCTCTTTCCTTTGCTCATTTCTTGATGCGCAAGTTAAGGAAATTGTGATTTTTTTTGAAGGCCTTAAAATTCTAAACCTTGATGTCTATGAAATATCTAAGTTTGTGAGAATGGTTTATCACCAAATGTGTACTAGTATTTATAGTGTTTAAGGGTGTGTTTGGATTTTTTTATTTAAATGTTTACCCTCCCTTCCGGGAAAGGACTTAATTGGCTAGCTGTGGAGTTTGACTTGAACAAGTTTTCTGTGCTTCTGATTAAAATTTTAGTACATGAAATCCGGATTCGGAAATGTTCAAATGCAATATTTAATTAATAGTGGGTTACTAATTGATTTTTTTTAATTGGGTGAATAGTAAGTTACAAGTTGGTCAACTTGAGGCGTTATCTACTTGGCTTCATGCATGTACATAGGAGGGCAATTTGTTCATTAAATAGGAATAGAGAAATTAAGAGGAAAATGACGCCGACGCGACGCTTTCAAGTTCCAAGTGGGCTTGCTAATTGGGTGGATTTATTAACGGAGAGTATGTCCGAGAAGATTGGTTATCCCTATATGGAGAAATAGGGAACTTTGGATTTATCTTACTCGCACGGTTTTTCAAGATGTCAATTTCAACCACGAGTTACTGGTACATTTTGTCCAATCTCGGGTTCGAGAGTGGTTAATATGGTCGAATTTGGAGTTCAGAAATGAAGATATTTCCTTGTACTTAAAAGTCATTAGGTTAATTTTTAGGGGGTCTTTAGGATAATTTTTGAGTAAGTATTACATAACTTATGTAATATGGTGCTTAGTCCTAGTTGTAGGATGCACGTGGTTCGTACAGTTTGTTTTTTAGTAAAAGTTCTATCTACTTATTAAAACCATCCAAGTGGGCTTAGCATAGAAATAAATGCTGCTTGTTGACTTTGCTTGCGTCCGATTCAGATTTTCATTATTGTAAATCAAATTGCATTAATAATTAATTTAGTTTCATGATTAATGTAGTTAAAAGTCCATTTGAAGATTCCATTATATTTTTTTGGTGAACCTCTGAAAAATTCATAGTAAACTGTTGGACCATACTTAAAAATATATTTCCTGATAATATTTTTTATATTCGTAAAATTTGGATAAAAAATATTATCACCTCAAATAATTCTCATCAATAACATATCCAGTCACATTAGAAAGACGTTTGCTTTGGCTAATTTGAGAAGTTGATTATCTAATTAGATCCTTAGCTAAATTCCAAACCTGCTTTGTAAATGACTTCAATTAGCTCATGTAGCTGACTGAGTGATTGTTGATAAAGCCCGCCAAGAAAAGTAACTTTGTCAACTAACTAAATTGATACTATATTCAATTTTTCAGAAGTAATTTGTATACCAATTACACATGTCAGAGATTAAACCATAAATTTTTATCAATACTATATATTTTTTAGAATATCTTTGTACTATATTGAATTTATAAACGACGCATCTTGAGTTTTTTATATTAGCTTAGCCAAAAAATAGATATAGGCAGTGGATTCAGTACTGGATGTATAAAAGATTTTAGGACTGTTCTGGGAGATAAAATAGTTCACCATGTTATAATAGAATGGTTCGTCCAGTTATGATAGAATGATTCGCTCAGTTATGATAAAATGGTTTCACGGAACCATCCTAAAAAAATTGGGACCACGCCCGGGATAAAAGGGGTTGGATAAAATAGTTCGCCTAGTTATGATAGAATGGTTCGCTCAGTTATGATAAAATAGTTTCACAGATAAAATAGGTTGGATAAAATGGTTCGCCCAGTTATGATAAAATGGTTCGCTCATGTATGATAAAATAGTTCGCTCTCTAGGACCGTATTGGAAAGGTCACTCCAGTACCAAATCTGGTCCTGTAGATATATGGAAATTTCAATTAATGGTTGACCGTTACGCTATGATTACACACCAAACTCAGATCCAGTTATGATAAAATGATCGCTTTGTTGTTTTGTATGGTCAACTGGAAACAACCAGATGGACATAATGTTAAGAAGCATTTAAGAAAGATTTTTAATATCTGCAACCGAATCTAGTAATGCAAGTCACGTTATTGGAGTGAACTTTGGTTGTTGATAAATAAATACTTTAACAACTTGCATTAAACAGGAAAGTCGTTGTACAAGAAGAGCGGTATCCTATTAAAGAAAAATTACTTATGCTATGGAAAGGGTGAAACGTTGAATTTCCTTAAATCGATTAAGGAAATCGCGATCAATATCGGGGCTGCCAGAGGGGTTGGTCTCGACGACCACCCCTCCGGTTTCGCTATGTCTTAATTAATGCCTCCCTCGGCTAGGGCTTCGAGTTCCACCACCGCCGCTGCTGTTCCGATGTCTCCAACGGCCTCGTTGAGACCCACGGATGAAGGTTTTCAGCCGCCGTCACTTAATTCCTGCCCTTCGCTAGGGATGGATCCGAAAGTTCTCATGGCGCTTCAATCCAGCATCCTTCCTCTCCTTCACCAGTTCTACACCGCTCTTGCCCCATTAGTCGGTAACCCTTCACAGGCGCTGGCTCATGGGTTGACAGAGGGTGTGGGACAGGTTGCGGAGGGTGCGAGGCCTACACCTTCAGGAGATATACAAGCGAGCAAAGATGGGGTTGCAGAGACTACTGTAACACTGACTCCTATAGCTCCAGCGGAGAACGCCATGAAGAAGATGTCCTACGCGGCCGCGCTCCACCCGCGACCTGACCGGGTCCAAGAAGGTACGTATATTAAGCCAGTCTTTGATGGCGAGCGTATGGTCGTTGAATTGGATGCAGATAGATCATCAGTTTGTGCAAACTTTGGGAAGCGCGCTTTGATTGGAAGGTTAGTGATGCCCAGAGGTGCCAAACTTGGCTCAACATTTGACTTGAAAGCTGCTATCTCCAAAGTTTGGTCTGTGCAATCGTGGAAGTTGCTTCCTCTTGGCCTGGGGTACTTTGGTTTTCAGTTTGAGAATGAGCACGATAAGGACGTAGTTTGGAGCTCTTCAAATTGGAGACTTCCTCAGGGATGTCTCTACTTGCAGCCATGGGTACCCTATTTTAAGCCCACGAAGGTTTCCACTTCTTTTACGAAGGTATGGATTACATTAAGGGGGTGGAGCATGGAGCATGTCGCTAATGATATCATACTTGGACTAGCTGCGGCCATTGGTAACCCCATTCGATCAGACTTGACTGCATTAAAGAGGTTTAATGGTGCTTTGGTACGGGTTTTGGTAGAACTAGACATGTCCAAGCCTCGTCGGAAAGAAGTTGTATTGAAGCTTGAGGAAGGCACGGTCTTAGTTGATGTGGTGTACGAGAATTTGCCTCTTTTCTGCGAGCATTGCAAAATCATTGGCCATGATTTAGACTCTTGCCGAAAACTGCATCCACGGGTTGAAGCTGAAAGCAATAGACAGGAAATTGCTAGGGAAAAACAGGCGATGAAGGATCAGGGTCCCAAGAGGCCCGTGGGGAAGCAGGTGTGGCAACAAAAGAATGAGTGCTCCCCTAGTTCACCAACCACCATTGAAGTTGAGGAGTGCTCATCTCTTGCCCTTATTACTGTATTGGAAAACTTTGTGCAACAGGTAATACGCGAAGAGGAGGATCAAGATGGTGATTCGGTGGTACTTCAGGTCCCTGATGCGAGGAAAGAGGGTGAAATTCTACCTGGTGATAAATGTTCTCCATTAGGTACAGGTCAGATTGTGGTTTCAAATGATTTGGTCCAGTTGATGGTGCTTGATGAAGTTCCTAAGCCGTCTTCAATGCCAAGTACAAATAGCATAGAGGGGGATTGTGGTGTAATGATTGAGGAGGTTTCGCCCTCCCAAGATACAGGTCAGGTATTTTCAGGCCCGATTATAATAGAGCCGTTGACGCCAGCTTCAGTGACTGACTCATCGGGTTCTAAGCCTAGGTCAGCATCGGGCAAGAAAAAGGGGCGCAAGAATGGCCCTTCCTCGGCTGAGTTATTGACATCACTGTCTCCGGAGGATTTGGCAATGGCTGAGGCTAGGAGGGCAGCATATGTGGCAGCGGGCGGGATTTTACCTACTCGCTCCTTCAGTTCAAAGGGCTCCAAGCATAAGGGTTTGAAGCCGGGTTTCCTTGACAAGGGAACCCCAATAATACAAGGACCATCCCCATCTATTTTGGGCAGCGCCTATGCTTTACCTACTATAGATCCCATGCCTATCCCAGGTCAAGAGGGCAATATGGTTGTTGTTTATTCTGACAACGATGATCTTCCAGACTCATTGAAGTTCATGGGTTCGATTGCGAAGAAGATGAAGAACAATTGGGCGGACGAGGCGGACTCACATTCGGATCTGGAGGACTCCCATCTACCACCTGCCAAGAACACTCGCTTTCAAGCGAGGAAGAAGACTGGGACTACCTATGCCAGTGAAGATCTACGTTGGCTGGAGTATGAGGTGGACTTTTGATGCGCCGCGGCTGATTTATCATCCTGGAGTTCCTTCATCGGCCTCGCTTTCCCTCAAGTTTGTAGGGTCGAGTTCTTCTTTATGGCGATAGGCTTACTGTTTTGCGGTTTCCTATTTGACCTGGGTGTTTGGCTTCTTTTCTGTTTCCTTTTCCCCTTCTTGTAACTTTTTCGTTTCTTTGAGTAATAAAGTTTTTTTTCGCCAAAAAAAAAATATATATATGCGGCTACTTCTTTCATTGCAATTTGATATATATATGCATATATATATATACATATACACACACTAAAACCAAGATTCCACTAAACCAAGTATGTATGCGGCTACTTCTTTCATTGCAATCCATCGAATAAAAACAACACCTTTTTTTTAATAAGTTGACTTTATTCTATTTATTATAGATATGTACATATTTACATATCTGGGTGGTAAATCCCTCGTACGTAAACATAATTCTTCTAACTGCTAAAACCAATGTGATAACCTAGAGCATACAAGAATGAAATAATAGAATCACCCTAAAATAATCAACGACACATAACTTACGAGAAAAGAGACAGAATCATTCTGCTAATCTTGCGCAGAGCAACAATTTGAGACTGAACATATTCTCGTGAGAAGTAGCAAGTCAACATGCTTTTTCCGGTCGTGGTAGATACAATTTGTAATAATATGAAGGATAACTTGATAATCATAAAAAAAGTGTTGGGTACTATTGAGGTACATTCAAATCACTCAATAGCCAAAACATTTCACTTACAGTGACAACCATTGCTATGTACTCAACTTTTGTAGAAGATCGAGCGAAAATTATTGACTTCTTATTCATTAAAAAAAACACAAACAATCTACAAGGTCGTTTGGTGCGCCAGATTAGTTTACAAATGAAATTCAAATCAAACACACCATTTAATTTTCACTTGTAAAGCACAAGAGCATTGCTTCTACACCTAGACTTGAGAACAACATCATCCTCTCTAAAAGAACAAGGCCTCTCTTCATCAATCTTCCCAATTTTCCCTATCCCAACACTGTAACTTCTAATTCCCATACCACTTATCCCCCTTGAAGTGGCCAAGTGCAAGTTCATTTCTCTTTTCTTCCTCTCCAAGGGGATTAAATTTGCCATGTGCTTCTCTTTTTTCATACTGAACTTGAAAGAGCTGATAGTGTAGCTCCTTGGTAGGTCCAAAAGGTTGTAACTCATGGCTCGTTCCGGCCCAGCGCCGTAGCCGATCCTCCCGGCGAAACCCATCATGCTTTTGGTGTACAACTTTGGGGCCATGCCAAGAATTCTGATTGGGGATAAAAGGATTTGCATGATCAAGCTTAACTTGTTTCCTTTGCTCATTTCTTGATGTGCAAGTGAAGGAAATTGTCAAGTGCTCAAGTACTTGAATTTCTAATCCTCTATTTATATGGAACAGCTGTTTGAAAATGGTTAATGACCACATGTACTGATCTACATCAGTATTTAGGGCTCGAATTCAGTGAGAACTAGGCTAATTTCTACTGATAGAGATAGGGGCAATATTGGTACACCATATTAATAAAAAAAGTTATAAATTAGAAAATATAGTTATAGAAATAATTAAAAAGAAAAATACCATCAAATTACCCTAAATCACGTAACAACACTATCAATAACACCAAAAAATGCCAGAAAATAATATAATTTATGAAAATATAATTATGAAAAATAATACAATTTATGAAAATATAATTATGAAAATATTGGTATCCTTGTACTCGGATATTAGTTTCATTTTTCTCAGATATTAGTTTGCTTCCTCTATGATATTGGTTTTCTTTAACTCTGATGTTGGTGTTCTTCTACTCTGATATTGGTGTCATTTTTCTATGATATTAATTTTCTTCTACTCTGATATTGGTGTCCTTCTACTTTGATATTGGTATCATTCTTCTATGATATTAGTTTCTTTTTTCTATGATATTGGTTTGCTTCTACTCTATATTGATTTCCTTTTCTAAAATGTCAAAAATTAGGGAAAGTGGATGAGCGAGACAAAGTAGAGCAAATAGATGGGGTTTCCTCCCCTCCGCCCTAGCGACCATCGCCACCGCCGGGTAGGGCGGTGCCGCAGCTTTAGTCAGCGCGCGGGGCGGGAGCGGGGACAGCGCCAGAGAGTAGGAAACTAGGGGCGGAGGCGACGGTGGCGGCTATTTGGGGTTGGGAGAGCCCTCCGGAAGAGGGGAGTTGATGCGGGAGGAGTAGGGCGGCGTGTCGGGCGGGTCGCCTTGGTCGGAGCGGAGCGGTGAGTGGAATCGGCGAGTGAGGCGATTCCTCGTAGGAAAACGACAACGAAGATGACCGCTTCATTAGAGCCGGGACTTGGATTCTTGGCCTTGAGGTTTTCAGTTTCATTTTTCTTCTTTTTTTGTTTTCTTTATTTTAGTTCTCCAGAAAGGTATCAATAATAATGGGGTGTACTTGGATAAAACTGAAAAATATCCCAGTGAATTTTGGTCATCAGATTTATTAAAAAAAATTTTGATCAAATCTAAGGGCCCAAATTTAGTCCATATTATGAGGATGAATTTTATGTAGTCCCCACTTAATCCAAATCTGGTATTATTTATGGTGTTGAGGGTTTGTTTGGACTAGTTTATTAAATGTTGAGTTTCTCTTTCTAGGAAAGGATTTATTGGCTCATTTATGTTCTATTTAATGGTAACATCTGAGTCTAGGTCTGATGTGCCCTTACACTATGGATATAATAATTTGTTTGGACTAATTTATTAAATGGTTGAGTTTATGGATATTATGATTTTAATTGTAGGGGCATATCAAGGTCGATATGTACTATATCCAAACCCAAATCCTAACTTCAAAAATTGACTCATACCCTGACATTATTGTAGATCCAAGAGACCCTAAGTTTGTAGAGTAGAGTAAGAGTATGATGACGGCGTCCTAGTTTGTTTTGCCTTCCATAGTTCCCTTTCCAAGCAAAGGACTTATTGGCTCCCTTTTGAAGTTGACTTCAACAAGTTTTGTGTGCTTGAGATTAAATTTTGAACACATTGAAAAGGGTTTTGCGAAATGTTCAAATTGCAATATTGAATTAATAGTATGTTACAAGTTGGTCAACTAGAGGCGTTTTTACCTACTTAATTAAATAGCATTAGAAAATTTGAAAGCAAATGCGACGCTTCCAAGTGGGCTTAGGCTCGCTACAGATAATTAGGTGCGGCTTGTTGACTTTTTTTTGGGTGAAGTTTAAATTGTTTCCACAATTTCGGATCTTGGACAATCGTTAGGACTCGATCCTTCCACCTCATGTTTAAAGACTGACACCGTATTTATTATACTATACTTGCGGTGGTTGCGGCTTGTTGACTTTGGTTACGTATTTACTATCGTTTGGGTAATCAAAATCAAATGGTGTGATATTTTTAATAGGTACTGAATTTGAATAATTACAAAGATGGTACATTACAATAATATTTCAATATAAAATTGCATATTTATTATTTTCTTTTTTACGACTAAATGGTTGGTTAGGTTAGTTGGTGATTGGCGATAAGGCCTGCCAAAAGAGTAAGTTTAATTATTGAAAAAAATATCGATAAATCTGAGTTTTAATTTGCTTGTCTGAAGATAATAATATTATTATTCAAATTTAAAACATGATTGACCATTACAAACCAATAGAACAGGAGGAACAGACCACTAGAAAGAAAATAGGAACAGATCACATGGAGAACACGATGGTTGAAAAACACAAATTCAAAAAAAAAAGTCAGTACACGAGTATTGACTTGTATCCAAATCCAAATTCATTTTGTAACCTATGAGGAATATGAGTTATGAAACGAAAAACTTATCTCCATCATCAAAATATTGGCGTTGAAAGTGATTTTATTGGGAAGGGTATTATTGTCTCCAAATTTTTCTTGTGTGAGCCCAAATCACATTTAGCTCTAACTCTTTTGTGTCAGCTCAATCCATAAAATTGTTGACATGAAGCCCAGACCGCCAAGACACAAACACATTTATTTTAAAAATCTATAACCAATTTTAATACCGAAATCGCAACATCGACGATCAATGTTTTTTGTTTCAAATCTTTCTGTGTCGGTAGTATTTTTCTAACGAAACTGCCATTCCACAAAAAAAACTCACCCCTCAGGCTCACATCCAAATCATCTTCATCGGTAAGACCTATAAATTCTATGTTGACTTTTTTATAACAATTCACTCAACTTGTGAACAATAAATTCTTCTCTTTGACTCTAATGACTAGCTAGTAGACAAAACGATCAACTTGCTACTCGAAATATGCGACCGACGACACTGGTTTAATTTTCATAAAAATATTATCATTATGGTTGTCGATCTTATAATTTGTCTCTCTCGTGCAACTGAACTGAACTCTTTTCTTTAATTAAGATATTGATTTCGAATTATGAAATGGAGCTTAAGTTTTTTTTTTTCAATGTAGAGGACTCAATAATATTTGATTCTAAATTTAGTGATTGCTTGTAGGTCTAGATGGACAAAAAAATTGAACTTTCGCGGGATCCTTCTGTATCATGCATACTGGAACAATCTATAGTGATCTGTTTCTTGTGGGATTCTCTTTCTTGTGGGATATAGATCCTCTTTCTTGTGGGATTCTACTTGGGCCAAAAAATTACAAAAGTCAAGTCCACATTACATGTCACACCTTTTATACTTTATATTCCTCAATTTATTTGTATGTCACATTCTTATCATATTTAAAAACCCCAATTCTTTCCATTGATTAAACTCATTCTTTCTGCAATTGAAACCATCACCAACTTGATCACACACGAGCTCCAACATGAGAAGCAGAGAAGATATTATGAAAATGAGACTCAAGCGTTGCATAGAGAATTCGAGAAATTTTTTACACAAAGCCAACGATCTTTACGTGAAGAACCTGGAGGATTGCGCGGATAAGGTAGGTTATGCAGGAGGCATGGCATGCCCTACCGTGCATGTAACGCACCAGATACCGTGGATTTTTAGTTTCGGATACCAGAGAGTCATTAACAAAGAGTTCATAGAGGCTTACCGGGCCATGATTAAGGCACAATTAGGGACTAATTGCGATAGTAAGTATTCGGAGGAGGGGAACGAATCAGAGAACATTAATGTGGGACCTAATGTTATGACGAAGAGCTATAGTATTTGTATGGGAGGGCTGGCTAGAATCGATGAGGATCAACCTTGTTATTTTGACCATGAGCCGGTTTGTTCAAGAACCGCAGCTTATGCATTGAAGTGGATTTTCATTTAGGGAAAGTTTTTGTCAATATAAATTGAGCCTATTGGAAAGATGGAAGTAAATTCTTTTAGGTAATTGGTTGCCTATATATATTATGAAGCGTATAAATTTACACAAGTTTCTAATCTTTCTAAATATATTTATTGTATCCGAACAACCTAATTAATCTTAGTTTGACCCAGAAAAAAAAATCTTAGTTTGAATTTGATATAACTGCAAACTCAACTTAGTTTAAATTCGAGTAATCACCATCAACTTAATTAATCTTAGTTCACCTTAATGGAAGTAGTCTCCATCAAATTATTTCTTTGTTCATTATTTTTCTTTGTTTTGGGATAAAACAATAAGAACAACGGCGTCAGGTAAGTATAACAATTGGGATCTCAACTATAAATAGACTCTCAATATCTTAGTAATGTAATATTACGTTTAAGATCGTGTTCTCTTAGTTATTTTTGTAACAATCGTTGAAACAAAACTCTAAATCAAGTACCAAAATTTAATCCATGTCGTGGTATTGCAAGGATACTAGTTCTAAATCTCGACGCATCAGTATAAACATAAAAGAAACCTATAGAAAGTCCGAGCTTCCTAGGAATCCTAACGATTTGCTCTCAAAAGGACGGACTCGACCATTTGGATCATTGAATTTAACTATCGGAAGAATTTTTCAATCATTCAAAATTCCTACTCCATTAAAAAAAACTTAGTTGAGCTAATGGATGTTGAAATATAAGGGGTTAAAAAACTAGTTTAAAAAAATTAATATTAATTTTAAAATATAATTAAATATTCTAAAACTATTTAAACTTTCAATATTTTTTAAAACTTTCTTTAATTTCAAATCTTTCTTAAATTTCCTGATAAACTTGAAAACTTCCATAATTTCTTAAATTTTCTATAATCACCTTTAGTTTCCTCCTCCTGATTTTATCCGCCATTGGAGGCCCATTGGGCCTGAATCGCAATGATCGTCCTGTTTAAACTCTTGGCATGTATTGACAAGACGGCGGATTGATTTTCGATGTTCTATTGATGCTCACTAATCAAATGTTAATGGACGGACAAACAAGACAATACGTAGAATCTACCAGGATTTTCATTCGCCTTTGTTTTTCGCAAACTGGATTTTACCTATTTGTTTGAAGATTCATGTAAAGAGAGACCAAATGTTTCAAGCCGAGGCAACCTTTCAACTGTTGTCTACTACAACATATTTACGGATATCGAATATTAAATTATACATTTATAATTTTTTTTAATGTGGGAATGGAATTCATCAAATTTTCATAAAACATAGAAGAAATTGACGGAAGTTCATAATTTAATCTCTAATAAATTAGGCAATGCAATAGCATTTGTTCATTCCAATTAACGAAAATAGAAAATTAGGTGCAGAATTATAAGAAGCTGGACATACAATTACCTCGATGTGACATGCTCCGAGAACAATAAAGTTCATACCAAAGTTAGAAGTCGTGCTTTTTTTTTTGAGAAATTTAGAAGTCATGCTAGGTGTCCAATATTACTACATTAATATACCTTCCTTTTTCTCTTGCAACCTTTTGGCATTTGTTGCTATATATAGTACCATTGATTAATTAATGAACAGTTAAGCCAACAATAAAGAGCCTTTGCCATTTTTCAAAATTAACAAGTTTAATGAAAATACCTTTTAATAATTACTATTGACAATAAAATTTATCAATTTTTATTCACATACTTATAACTCATTTGATAAAAGTGCCCAAAGACAAATTGCAATGCCATATCATACAATTTTACTATTGTCACAATATATATAACTTACTATGTGTTAAGATTTTACTATTTCATAATTTATCAAATTATTATTTACAATATATCTAATAACCCCTTTCCAAAAAATATGTCTAATAACCAAAGAAACTTTACTATTTGATAATTTATCAAATTATTATTTACAGTATATCTAATGACCCCTTTCCAAAAAATATATCTAATAACCAAAGAAACTTCTCTAGCGGTGTTAAGGAAGGGTGAAATAGAATGACCAGGATTCAAATTATAATCACTACAACAATCTATTTATAAAAACATATGTCTATAATAAAATTATTGAAAATATTATAGATCTCGAGTTCGAGTCCTTGCTATTTTTTAATCATCATATTTTATTCGAATCTGAATTAGTCTGGTCAGTAGAAAAAAAATACTTTGACACGTGTGATTAAAAGGAACCAGGTTTGCATTCAAGTCCAACTGCTGCCCTCTCCTCTTGAATTCAAGTCAAACTTCAACGCGATTTCCAACATCCAAAAAAGATGTCCAAATATCACCGAAGACCACTAGTCCAATACCCAACGTCCTCTCTCTCTCTCTCTGTATATATATTTACATTGATCGAGCAACTAAACCTCCATTAATTCCCACTTCAATTCCAACCCAACTTCTCCTCTCTCTCTCTCCAACGAATAATATCAATATAAAGCATGGAAACCAAAGGGCAGAAGCAAAACAAGCTCTTGAAGTTCATCTTGTCACCCTTCAAGCTTATAAACATGGCGGTCTGCTTCTACATGAAATGCACCGAGGATTGCTCGTATCAGGTGGGCCAAGGTGAGATTATGATCATATGTCCAGCCCCACAAGCCAGAAGCTTCTCTAATGGCCTTGCAAGTAATTTGAAAGGTTCGAAGAAGGGGAAATTTGGTGGGGAAGAAGGAAGGAAGAGGCCAAGATTAGTGGCCAAGAGAAGGGATAATGTTGGGCGAGTGTTGGTTATTAGGAACCTTAGCACAATTGATGAGGACGGTGAAATTACAATTGAATTAAAAGAAAGGTGATAATTTTTTTTAAAGGTAGAGAATTTATTATTTGGCCAAATAATGAATTGTTTAGATATGTACATCCTAACCCGAGGTTTCGAGTGGAGCGGTAAGTGATTCAGGGTGGCGGAGGAATATGCTATGTGAGCGGTAAGTGGTTTCCAATGGACATGCAAATACATATAGGTCTAGCTGAGTAGACACATTCTTTGTATTTGGCTTTTTGTGTCCAATATTAATTTAAGTTGACAAAAACAAAAAATCATATAAATAAGGGAAAATTTTACTTTAATACTATGTGATTTGGTTGTTTGACACTTACAATTCTATGGTTCATAACGCATCAAACTAATCCCTGAGGTTTCAAAGGGACCTCATAGACAACTTTCCGACTGCCCGAAACCACAACGCGGTCGTTTTGCATCCACATGGCATGCCAATGTGGCAAAAAACTTATATCCCCTCCTCCATCCACCCTCCTTCTCCTTCTCCAGCCTGGTTTCATGTAATTAACAGGCAGAATTTACTTGAAATGGGCCAACATCGACTCTCTGTACTCCACCAAACAACAGCCTAATTGCAAAAACTAATTAACTTGCCGACCAGATCGGACATCACCAGGAAGTGGCGGTGGAGCTCGTAAATCACACCGTATGAATTGGGAAATTGCGATACGTTTCGCTGCTATTTTGAATATTATTATCTTTGCAAGAATTCAAGTGTCACACAACGTGATCAATTGCCGCATTCCACGAAACAACAGACCTTTCACGCATATCGCCGAACCCTTCTCTGCAACCCCAACTCTCTTACAATACCAATAAAAATGAACCAAATTGTTACATAAGCGGGGGAATAAGGAGGAGAAACTGATGAGTTGGGATATAAGGTAGGGGTCCGTATGGAGACTTGGAATTGGGCGTGGATCTGGGGTTAGCGAGCAAGAGCCATTGTCGCATCTTTGAGAGGTAGTTGGTGATGATTTTTGGAGGGAAAATTGAAGAGGAAGTTGCCGTTGTTGTCGATCTCCCTCCTAAACCCTAGAAGAACGAAGGGAAGGAGTTGGGCACAAGGAAGATCGATCTTGGGTCGGCTTTTGGTGGCCCATTTCGAGCAAATTTGACCTATTAATTACATGAAACCAGGCTGTAGAAGTGGAAGGAGTGTGGGTGGAGGTGGAGGAAAAGGAGGAAAGTTACCTGTGAAGTCTATTTGAAACTTCATGGACTAATTTGATATATTTTGAACTTTAGGGTTGTATGTACCAAACAGCCAAATTACAGGTACTGCAGTGAAGTTTTCCTTATTAATAAAACTATAAAGGGAATCAGTATATTATTTTGTGTCGACCAAGGCTACGGGAAAGAGAAAAGTCAATTTATTGAGGTACAGTGTTGTATTACGAGGAGGTGTGGAATTAAGTTCTAGCGGAATTTTTGGATACTCTTTTTCTTTTTACAATTTTTACTCAAGGTCTTTACGTGGGTTATCTTTAATGAGACTCGTGGGCACAAATCGTGTAGAAATTCCACCCTTGGTTATATATGTACATAACATTTATTAATAAAAAATTATCTTTCAATTACGAAACGGGAATTGTAAGGGTTTTATATATTTTCCATCCAAACATACATCAATGGAAAAGATACTACTATATTATACAATGCCATCGTATCAAAATACGAATGTTCAATATAATCACAAATTATAATTAAGAACATCCAAGTATCATTAAAATAGTCGACTTCTTTGTTATTAACATACTTATAATATGTGAAAAACGTATTATGTTTACATTTTAAATTTCATATGCAGTAACATTTGTTCAAATCTAGAAGCTGGTAGAGGAAGTGTCTGTTTTTGGCGCCACAGGGAGCCGCTGCAAAGTGGAGGACGGTGTGCGCCGTGGGATCGAGTGGAGCAGTAAATGAATCGGGGTGGTCGTGGAAGATTCTCGCGGCAGCTTCCCATTCCCCGGAGGCCGTGGCCTTGTACAACTCCAAGTATCGTAGGACTTCATCCATGGAGGTAACTAGCACGCATACACTAAGGTCATGAGGTCATATGAGGACAACAACAAATACAAAATTTATTTCTCGTGTTTTGCTAAAATTTTCGTATCCATTCTTAAAAAATAATAGGTTGATGAATTTTGAATAGTTATAAACCAACATACCATAATCGCAACTAAGCGTAATCTCACAATTACCTTGGGATTTTGTTTGAGATGAAAGTACCAAGAGGAAGAATGAAAAGAAATTGATCAATAGAAACTAGACAGATGGAATGTGGAAAATGTTTTCCATATCACAAAAGGAATCATTTGTACATCATATATACACAGCTCATCATGCGGAAAGAAAAGATCCTAACTGACTGTGTACAAAATGACAAGAAGGGAAAATGGGGCTCTTTCAGCCTATCCGGGTATGACACGTGTCATTCTCTATCAGTGGTCTTATTTCCACTTTTCACCTGTTGCATCCTCCTGTTGGGCTTAATACCTCTGGCCCATTCTCCTTTCTTTTCTCCTTGCCGCGTTTCTCTTCAACTTGAAGATTACAGCCGACTCCTTGAAGATCATCTTTGATCTTTATCACCCCCCACAAGCTAGACTATGGATTGTCATAAGTCCCAGCTTGCGCAAGTTCTCTTCAAATGGCAAAGGAGATAGAGCTTTAGTAAGCATGTCAGCTCTTTGGTGAATCGTTGGTACATAGAAGATCTTGACCAAACCTGATTGAACTTTCTCTCTAGTCAAATGACAATCCAGCTCGATATGCTTGGTTCTTTCGTGAAAAACTGGATTCTCAGCCATGTGTATTGCTGATTGATTATCACAGTAAATAGAGGTTGTACCTTTATGTGTAATGCCTAAATCAGTCAAGAGATTTTTTAGCCACTGCACCTCACAAACAACTGATGCTAAAGCTCGGCACTCAAATTCTGATGAAGATCTTGAAACCGTAGGTTGTTTCTTAGATTTCCAGGATACCAATGAATTACCAAGGTACGCACAAAACCCTGTTGTTGACCGACCCGTATCTAGACATCCTCCCCAATCCGTATCACAATAACTTTTGATTCTCAGGTCTGATTTGGCTGGAAAGAAAAGACCAAGACCTGGTTGCCTTTTTATGTACCTGAGAATTCTGTTGACAGCCTTCTTATGAGCTTGATTTGGATTGGAAAGAAATTGGCTGAGCTTGTGTGTTGGATAGCAGATATCTGGTCTTGTGTTTGTCAAATATATGAGCTTTCCTATAACTCTTCGATACCAGGTTGGATCTTCCGAAGTTGTTACTTCATCATCATTCGCTTTCAGCTGCAACTTATGCACCATAGGAGTTCTAATTGGTTTGCAATTCAGAAAGCCCGTATCTCTTAGTAATTTCACTGCATATTTCCTCTGGCAAACATGAATACCTGCTGCAGACCTTGCTACTTCAAAACCCAGAAAGAACTTCAATGCACCAAGATCCTTGATCTTTAACATTTGATCAAGATAGCTTTTAACCTGGTTGATCAACGTCATATCATTGCCTGCAACAATGATATCATCCACGTATACTAAAAGACAAACAAATGAGTTGCCTCTGGTTATGGTGAAGATAGAGTAATCGGCCATCGATTGAATGAATCCAAAATCAATAAGAAGTGAAGATAGTTTGGCAAACTATTGCCTACTGGCTTGTTTTAAGCCATAGATGGATTTTTTGAGACGACAGACCTTGTCCCCCCCCCCCCCCACAAAATAACCAGGAGGCAAATCCATGTAGACCTCTTCATTAAGATCTCTATGGAGAAATGCGTTGTTGATGTCCAGCTGCTCCAAGAAGCATCCTTTAGCAGCTGCAAGAGCCAACACTAAACAGACATAAGTGAGTTTGGCTATGGGAGAAAACGTCTCCATGTAGTCAATCCCAAAAGCTTGGGTATATCCCTTGGCAACAAGACGTGCCTTGAACCTCTCAATCGTCCCATCCGCCTTGAGCTTGATTTTGTAGATCCATTGACAACCAATCGAGTCTTTTCCAGCTGGGAGATCGACCAAATCCCAAGTAGAATTGTCAAGGAGAGCCAGTAATTCTACAGACATAGCATAGCGCCAACATTGATGATGTTGTGCCTCTTCGAAAGTATGTGGTTCATGATGACTATCCAAGGTCATGGCAAACAATCGATGCATAGGACTGAGAGAATCATAAGTGAGAACAGTACTAATATGATAGAGTGGAGGAGATACATGTCTAGCAGAAGTGCATTGTGCTTGCTGAGAAGTGTAACAAGTCACATCAGGGTGGACATAGTCTTGTAAGTAGCTTGGTGGCAGTCGAGTCTTGGTGGATCTCCGGGGACCAGGAGAAGGAATTGGTGGTTGTATGGATGGTGCGGATGGAAGGGGTTCTGGATTTGAGGTAAAGAAGGATGGGTCAGGTTGGTTAGTGGGTGGAGAGGGAATAGTGGATATGGTTTGGTGACAAGCGTGTTGAGGCCCTTCAAAATAAACCGATATTTTGCGGCTCACTAATTTGTAGCAAGCAAGGGAAGTGCCGAGTCAGATCCAAGGAGGGACGAATACTCAATTAATCTAACTATTTAAACGAAAGTAAAAGGGGAGGTTTTGTGAGATTTGTAAATCAAACAAAATTAACAAAATACAGGAGAGAGAAGTATAAGTAAAAATCAATGAAAGAAAAGCGGCAGATTCGAGATCGGAGTACCACGACAGGTTGGTTGATCACTAGATCACAAAAGATAATCAAACACATGTAGCAAGTAAGTATAAATCTCCCGCAACCGCAAAGAGACCACAAACATCCAAAAATAAACTAGCCAAACGACTGCCTAACTAGTTGTTTTTTACCTAATAGACAGAATATCGACCGATTTCTATTCTATAAGATAATAGCATTAAGAATAGATGTTCCTACTCCTAGCGATTATACTCAAAACCTTGGTATCTACAAACTAGCCTACTTATTCCTAGTTAATTAGTTGGTAACGACCGTTCTTCGCTGAATTAACCTTGCTCCTAGTTCAATTCCTAACTGCAATCGCTAATCAAGAATCAATGGCAAATCAGTTCTAGAATACATTCACAACCGCAAAATTATTCAAGAACAATAATAAGCACAAGGAATAAGTAAATACTACTGAATTAAATTGAATAACCAAGATCCTCACAACCAAAACCTGGGTCTCCTCCCTCGAATCAACCTAGAGGTTTAGTTCCTCATGGTCTTGGCAAAGACAAAATAAAAATAGGGTTTGTTCTCTGGAATGAATAATGTCGTCTAAAATAAGTCTAGAGAGTTATATATAAGCCCTCCTAAGTGTAAAAACCTAGAGAATCTATTTCGAGAGTCTTCCGCGATGCAGAAACCGAATTTCTAATATTGTCCCAAATATTCGCTGATAATATTCTGCCAAACCAGCCTTCAGTATTTTGGTCATAACTTTCTCTTCCGATATCCGATTTAGGCATTCTTTATATGCGCGGAAAGAAGAAAGAAATATCTTCAATTGTCTATCAAATATGCATCCTCTGATTCGGCTCCAAAGTTAACCGAAATACCCTTCCAAGTCAGCTGTCCCTGCCAGACTTCTTCTCCAAGTATAATTCTTTCCAAATTTGCCTCCTTTTCCTACAATTTAGCACAAAGAACCCATTAGTCATCCAAATCTCAAATATTTACTAAAACGATACTAAACTAAAGACAAATATACGGAAATAACTCAAAATCCTATGCGTTTAATGCGTGTCTTAGACATACACCAAACATCCCCACACTTAAACTTTGCTTGTCCCCAAGCAAGACTATAAACTAAGACTTAGACACAAAACACTATGGACTCAACTCTTAAGACAACATATAGACATGCAAATAGATATTGTCAACATGAGCACTTGCATTTTAACCACACTGAATTAGTAAACCATCAACAATAAACTATCCTTAGGAATCCTCATGCCAAGTCAATATTAAAATTCAAGTCTAGCCCACAAATTAAAGTAGTTTCCCATAATTTTAATCATTCAAAAAGTGGTGAAGACCAACTAGGGACTCGACATCAATAAGCACCAGGCATGACTGGATATTAAGGCACTTATAGTGCTGTTTAGCTTGGCCTCATCCCAAAACATTTTAGGTGAGCATGGTTAGCACTCAACTTGCATGACACTTGGGACTTCACTCTTAGATGTCAATAGGCCGGGTTACAACTTTTTATTGCTCCGATTGTACACCTATAACGATCTTCAAGCTCCATCCTAGTCAGGCCGGAGGCAACATCAACTCCAATTGTTTACCTAACTACTGCCCTTCCGCCAGCATTCATTCACATTCTACCTCTACATTCCACATTCCGCATTTCAATTTTCCTTCCTTCCTTTCCCATTCCTTTCAAACATTTTTTTTCACAACTTAGAAGGGCAGCAAGTTTTCTTATACGCCACTCGGTTAATCCTCACGCAAGTCAGCAAAAATATTTTTATAATACAGGCGGGAGTTGGTTACTACAGCCGTACATACCCATACTTAGAAAATAACATGTCCTCATGGTGTAGGTTGACTCGAAACATAACAAATAGAATAAAACACACAAAATATAAGAAGATGCGAGTAAACAAAACACAATAAATAAATAAAATTAAACAAAACAAATGAGTTTAGGGTTCAAGGGCTCCCTTGGGTGGTGTGTCACATATTGTAGAAGGCGGTAGCTCGCATCCAGACTTGGCGAGAAGGAGGCGGAGCATGACTGTGGCGTGGGCTTGCTCGCGCTCTATGGTGGTGAGACGTGCCTTTAGTTCGCCTAGCTCAGGTTGCACAAAAGAGTTATGTTCTTCCAACTTGGCCATTAGCATGGCCAGTGTAGCTCGTATGGCTCCCACTGTGGTCGTAGATAGGGTTACTGGGACTCGATTCTCCTTCGATGAGGCACGCTTCTGTGGAGAGGTTAACGCTTGCCAACAGTTCCTCTCCTTTGCATCAATTAGTTTTCCACTGACGGTAATAATCTCTGCGCGAATTAGGGTACCGTATGTGATGTGGCCGAGGGCCAATGGTGGAGAGATCGTCGTAGGGAGCGCATTATAAAACTTGGCAAGACCAGTGGCAAAATATCCTAGACCAATGACACTATTTGAGCGAGTCAATGTGTTGTGCAGTGCCTGAAAAACTTGGTAGGTGGTGTTGACCGGCTTCTTTTCCTGCAAACATGCAAGAAAAAACAACTCTGGACCAGAGACTTTGTTGTTCTCCTGCTTTCCATAAATTCCATGACACATAAACTTGTGTAAAAGTAAATATGCAGGGTCAGTGATAAATCCATTAGAGGGGTTTGTCATGCAAAAGTTTGCTAAGCCAGTCAACTTACACCGACTCTTTTTGTCACAAAATGTTGAAGAAATATCAGTACAACCATCTATAGAAAATCCAAAAGCTTTATTCATGATGATGTAGTCGATCTTATATTCTTGGCCATGCAAACGACATCGGATATATTTCAAATCGTTATCAATTTTTAGAGTAGAGAAAAATTCCAATGTGAGAGTTTCATAAGTGGCCAAAGGATTTTCAATAAATTTTCTCCATCCAAGAAATTCACTCAATTCTTCAATTCTAGTCTTCAATCCAATACTCTCAATCATGTGAAAGTCAAACCACTTATTTTGCACAATTTTTCTAGAGGAGAGAGATTGAAAATATTTACCCTCGCTGTCATCTCGGATAAGGAACGGAGCCTTGTACGTGTCGCGAAGATCAATTGTTGGTGCTGGATCATCTCCTCTCTTCCGTTTACCTAGAGTCGTCCGAGTAACATTGATCTTCTTTGGAGGCATGGTAAATTATTGTGGGATTGAGATGGAGTTTTATTCCTGTAAAAAGAATCGATGAATTAAATTGAGCATCCAGGGTATTAAATATATAATAATTGACGAAGAGAGTAATGTAAAGGAAGAGTCCAAATTTGGTTACAAATATGCAGGAGTCCAATTAAGAATGAAGATCTTGGACACAGAGAAGAAAAAAATTTGACACCTTGGCTCCGAAAAAATCTCTCGCAGCTAAGCTTGTGTCTACGGCTTGGCTTAAGTGGCTCGGCTCATGTCAGGGACCAACACACTCTGTCGACTTCGTTGCGGGCAAGCTTTGTCACTCCGAGAAGAGGCTGAATTCCCTGTTCACATCGTGGCGTCATCTTGTTGTCGCTGCGAGGTTGTTGTCCATAAATTTTAATTTCCTTGCTGTGAGTATTTTTTTTTTGATTTGTCGGCGCGAGATGGTTTTGTCGGGTCGAGAAAAACTAAAGTTCTCGAATATTTCTGTTCACTTCGTGACGTGGATTCCTCGTCTCGACTTAACCCTTTTCTTTTTCTTTTTTTCCTGCAAAACTAGAAGACATTGATTAGAAACTAAAAGAAAAAGAAAAATTCTAAAAATAAACTACTAAGATCTAGGAAGGGAAAAATTAAATTGGGTTGCCTCCCAATAAGCGCTTGTTTAACGTCAATAGCTTGACAGTACTTCGGCATTACTCCGTGGCATAAATTGGTAGGGCGAGATGTGCTGTCTCATCTGGAGTTGCTAGAAAATTCTCAATAAAAGGTTTTAAACGATGCCCGTTAACTGTAAGAATTTTGTCACTGTGCAAATCTTGAATTTCAACAACTCCAATACGAAATACTTAAAGCACAATGAACGGACCAGTCCAACGAGATCGAAGCTTACCAGGCATAAGTTTTAATCGAGAATTGAATAACAGTACCTTTTGACCCACAGTAAAATTTTTGCGAAGGAGCAATTTATCATGTAGGATTTTGGTACGCTCCTTGTACATCGTCACATTCTCATATGCTTCTAGACGGATCTCCTCTAATTCTTGCAATTGCAATTTCCGCTCTTTGCCAGCCATATGGAAATCCATGTTGCATCGCTTGATCGCCCAGTACGCTTTGTGCTCGATCTCTACAAGTAAGTGGCATAATTTTGCAAATACTAGGCGATAAGGAGACATACCTATCGGAGTCTTAAATGCTGTGCGGTATGCCCAAAGAGCATCGTCTAAACGTAAGCTCCAATCCTTCCGCAAGGGGTTCACCATTTTCTTGAATATTTGTTTCACCTCCTGATTAGATACCTCTGCTTGTCCATTGGTTTGGGGGTGATACGTGGTAGCAACACGATGATGCACGCCGTATTTCTTCATTAATGCTGCTATGGTGCGATTGCAGAAATGAGTACCTTGGTCGCTGATGACCGCACGTGGAATACCAAACCTACTAAAGATGTTAGATTTTAAAAATCCTGCAACAACTTTAGAATCATTAGTTCGGGTGGCCTTTGCTTCCACCCACTTTGAGACAAAGTCAACTGCAAGTAGGATATAGATGTTGCCTAAAGAGCTGGGAAAAGGTCCCATAAAATCTATTCCCCACACATCAAATATCTCGCAGAAAAGTATAGGAACTTGAGGCATCTCATTTCTACGAGATATATTCCCTACTCGCTGACAGTGGTCACAACTCTTGCAAAATTCATAGGCATCTTGGAATAACGTAGGCCAATAGAATCCATTATCTAGCACTTTTCTAGCAGTTCTCCTAGGACCAAAGTGACCTCCACATGCATATGTATGACAATAAGTCAAGATAGACTCACATTCATGTAAGGTTATGCAACGACGGATGACTTGATCACTACCAATTTTCCACAGAAAAGGTTCATCCCAAATAAAGTATTTCGCATCACTACGAAGTTTATACCTTTTTGCTTTTGTTAAACCAAGAGGAGTCTTACTAGTTACAATAAAGTTCACAAGGTCTGCATACCATGGTTCTTCGGTTTGGACATCGAATAGTTGTTCGTCGGGAAAATCATCTGAGATGGGTGGTGGTTCCTCAGCACGTTCCAGGCGGCTCAGGTTGTCCGCTACTAAATTTTTGGATCCCTTCTTGTCTCGAATCTCCAAGTGAAATTCCTGCAATAAAAGAATCCATCGAATTAAGCGTGGTTTAGACTCTTTCTTTGCCAATAAATATTTGAGTGCAGCACGATCAGAATAAACAATGACTTCCGTTCCCAAAAGGTAAGAACGAAATTTATCCAAGGCAAAAACAATGGCAAGTAATTCTTTCTCCGTGGTGGAGTAATTTCGTTGGGCTCCATCCAAAGTCTTCAAGGCATAGTAGATGACATGACTGCTCTTCTCAACTCGTTGCCCAAGTACAGCTCCTACAGCATAGTCACTCGCATCGGTCATGATCTCAAACGGAAGATTCCAATTAGGTGGTTGCTGAATTGGGGCTGTGGTTAGCAACGACTTCAGTTTATCAAAAGCGTCACTGCACTCCTTACTGAAAAAGAATTCCACGTCATTTTTGAGTAGATTACTCAAAGGTAGAGCGATCTTGGAGAAATCCTTGATGAAACGACGATAGAACCCTGCATGACCAAGAAAACTACGAACTTCTCGAACATTAGTTGGATAAGGGAGATTAGAAACCAAATCAATTTTTTCTTTATCAACTTCAATCCCTTTGTCAGAAATCACATGTCCGAGGACAATGCCTTGAGTGACCATGAAGTGACATTTTTCGTAGTTCAAGACCAGCCTTTTCTCAATGCAACGTTGTAAAACTTTTGAAAGATTTTGCAAGCAGTGGTTAAAAGAATCGCCGTACACGGTAAAATCATCCATGAAAACCTCAATGCAATTCTCTATCATGTCAGAAAATATACTCATCATGCAACGTTGAAAAGTACCAGGAGCGTCACATAAACCAAAGGGCATACGACGATAAGCAAATGTACCAAATGGGCAAGTGAATGTAGTTTTCTCTTGGTCTTTTGGATCAACTACTATTTGATAGTATCCCGAATAACCACCAAGAAAATAGAAATAGGGCTTACCTGCAAGTCGCTCCAACATCTCATCAATAAAAGGTAAGGGAAAGTGGTCTTTCCTTGTTGCAGCATTGAGTTTGCGATAGTCAATGCAAACACGCCACCCATTCTTGACTCGCATAGGTATCAGTTCATTCTTCTCATTCGCGACCAAAGTAAGTCCAGTATTCTTCGGAACCACATGAATTGGGCTAACCCATTGGCTATCAGAGATGGGGTAGATGATACCCAAGTCAAGAAGCTTGATGATTTTTTTCATAATGACTTCCTTCATGGCTGGGTTTAACTTTCGTTGTGGATCTCTCTTCGGTTTGGAATTTTCTTTTAAGAGAATTTGGTGCATACTATGTTCTCTCAGCACTTCAATCAATTGTTGCTCTTGAAACATGGCAAGATCCTTGGAGATAATCACTGGTAGGCTATCCTTATCGTCGAGATACACGTACTTGAGATTCTCGGGTAACTTTTTCAACTCTAACTTGGGAGCCTGTTCAACAGAAGGGAGAATATGTTCGTTAGTAACTGGTAAAATTATAGAATTCTCGTACCTTCGTGGGGCCTCTGTGAGTGAGTAAAGAGCCATGATAGTGTCTTGATCTTCCTCCACGAGTTCCATGATTGCATCTTGATCAATGGCAGAATTTTGAATCACCCATTCTAGAGAGTCCTTCACACATACTCTTTCAAAAGTAACTTGGACAAGCGGGTCAATTACATCAATAGAAAAAGCAGTTGCAGAATCTTGGGGGAATTCATGGCATCAAATATATTAAAGGTCACTACTTCTCCATCAAATTCGAGTGAAAGAGTTCCATTATTCACATCTATTTTGGTTCTAGCAGTTTTCATAAATGGTCGTCCAAGCAAGATGTGAGAAAAATTAGAGCGAGAATCATCATCCATATCAATCACATAAAAATCAACAGGAAAGATGAATTCATTTACTTTAACAAGCACATCTTCTAGAACTCCTTCAGGATAAGAATTAGACCTATCTGCCAACTGAATTATGATTCTAGTATCTTTTAAAGGACCTAGATTCAAAACTTTATAAATAGACAGTGGCATGATATTAATAGACGCTCCCAAATCAAGCATTGCTCTTTCAATTCTCGTATTTCCAATAGTGCATGGAACAGTGAACATACCTGGATCCTTGCACTTTTGGGGAAGCTTCCTTTTGATAATCGCTGAAGCATTTTCGCCCACTCTAACTTTGTCATCCATGCCTAACTTCTTCTTGTCGGTACAAAGATCTTTAAGAAATTTTGCATACCTCGGTGTTTGCTTAATGGCATCGAGCAATGGAATATTCACTTCTACCTTGCAAAAGGTTTCCAGAATTTCTTGCTCGGCAGCGTCCTTCTTTGCCTTAGCAAATCTTCCAGGAAATGGTGGAAGAATCTCTATCATGGGCTTCAATTTAATGGGTTCCTTCTCTTTCTCCACCTCCTTCTCAATTTCACTTATCTTATTCTCTCTTGAGTATTCTATTCTAGGACAGGTGTTGTTTCCAAAGTTTTCCCACTTCGCAAAGTGATAGCACTTGCATTCTCTCTTGGGTTTACCACTGTCTGAGATGGTAGTATCCCTTGAGAATTCTTCATTTCTCTCACATCAGCTGCAATCTGAGACACTTGCCTTTCAACATTCTTGATACTCGCATTAGTTTGGTTAGCAAGATTTTGAATACTCTGGTTGGTGCTGATGGCCAAAGATTTAATAAGGTCTTCCAATGATTGGGAAGAACTAGCAGCTTGTTCTTGAGGTGGCTCAGGCCTAGAGTTTTTGTAAGCAGGTGGTGCCCTTTGATTTGGTTGTCCTTGAGGTGGCCCATATCTGAAATTGGGATGGTCTCTTGTGCCTGGGTTGTAGTAATTGGAGTATGGATCATACTTCCTCTTTTGCTGGTAATCACTATTACCCACAACATATGTTCCTTCTTCGACATCAGGACATGCTTTCGAATGGTGCCCTGGAATAGAGCAAACACCACATACTATTGGCTTGGCTGAGCCATTTTTGAAGGCTAACTTCACAAATATATCTAGTTCATTAAATCTCTCTTCTAAGTTAGAAGTACCCACTTCATTGACTTTCTGCTCTCCTGAACTTCGACGTCCTCGTGTATTTTTAGCCATCCTTTCAATCAGCTATTTTGCTTGAGCAGGTGTATTATCCATGAGGTCACCTCTACTGGCAGCGTCAAGCATGCTCCTTTCTGAAGGGAGGAGTCCTTCATAAAAATATTGTATGAGCTGATTCTCTACAATTTGATGTTGTGGACAACTAGAACACAATTGTTAAAATACAATGTCTCGCCAGAGTGTTGGGTGATGCCACTAATCTCCTTCCTTTTAGATATCACTGTAGAAGCAGGAAAGTATCTATCCAAGAATTTCTTTTGCAATTCTGCCCAAGTCATTATCGATCCTGGCTCAAGACTGTATAGCCAATCCCTAGCTTTGTCTTCAACAGAGAATGGAAAAGCCATCAGCTTGACTAATTCTGTAGAGACTCATGCTTGTTTCATAGTAAAGGAAGCGATGTGAATTCCTTGTAGATGTCTGTTGGCATTCTCTCCAGCTCGTCCATAGAAGGTGGGTAGCCGATTAATCAAACTTGACTTGAGCTCAAATGGAGGAATATTATTAGGAAGAATAATGCACAATGGTTGTTGGTTGACATCATTGTCTGCCATGGCGTTCATGGTACGCTGTTGGTCTGCCATGTTAGAAATATCATCAGGAGTGCTTTCAGTGTCAGATGAAGAAGTAGAGTCTCCCTCACTGGTAGAATCACCAGAAGCAATAGCTTGTCTTTTGGCCTTCCGGTTTGACTTTGTAGTCTTCTCAATCTCCCGGTCAAGAGGTAAAGTACCTAAGCCTGAAGAACGAGTTAACATACAGAGTCAGATCAATCAAATAAATCGAAACCTCCCCGGAAACGGCGCCAAATTTTGACGAGCATGTCGAGGCCCTTCAAAATAAACCGATATTTTGCAGCTCACTAATTTGTAGCAAGCAAGGGAAGTACCGAGTCAGATCCAAGGAGGGACGAATACTCAATTAATCTAACTATTTAAACGAAAGTAAAAGGGGGAATTTTGTGAGATTTGTAAATCAAACAAAATTAACAAAACACAGGAGAGAGAAGTATAAGTAAAAATCAATGAGAGAAAAGCGGCAGATTCGAGATCGGAGTACCACGACAGGTTGGTTGATCACTAGATCACAAAAGATAATCTAACACATGTAGCAAGTAGGTGTAAATCTCCTGCAATCGCAAAGAGACCACAAACATCCAACAATCAACTAGCCAAACGACCGCCTAACTAGTTTTTTATCACCTAATAGACAGAATATCGACCGATTTCTATTCTATAAGATAATAGCATTAAGAATAGATGTTCCTACTCCTAGCGATTATACTCAAAACCTTGGTATCTACAAACTAGCCTACTTATTCCTAGTGAATTAGTTTGGTAACGACCGTTCCTTGCTGAATTAACCTTGCTCCTAGTTCAATTCCTAACTGCAATCGGTAATCAAGAATCAATGGCAAATCAGTTCTAGAATAAATTCACAACCGCAAAACTATTCAAGAACAATAATAAGCACAAAGAATAAGTAAATGCTACTGAATTAAATTGAATAACCAAGATCCTCACAACCAAAACTTGGGTCTCCTCCCTCGAATCAACCTAGAGGTTTAGTTCCTCATGGTCTTGGCAAAGACAAAATAAAAATAGGGTTTGTTCTCTGGAATAAATAATTCGTCTAAAATAAGTCTAGAGGGTTATATATAAGCTCTCCTAAGTGTAAAAACCTAGAGAAGTCATTTTGAGAGTCTTCTACGATGCAGAAACCAAATTTCTAATATTGTCCCGAATATTCGCTGACAATATTCTGTCAGACCAGCCTTCAGTATTTTGGTCATAACTTCCTCTTCCGATATCCGATTTAGGTGTTCTTTATATGCACGGAAAGAGGAAAGAAATATCTTCAATTGTCTGTCAAATATGCATCCTCTGATTCAGCTCTAAATTTAACCGAAATACCCTTCTAAGTCAGCTGTTCCTGCCAGACTTCTTCTCCAAGTATAATTCTTTCCAAATTTGCCTCTTTTTCCTATAATTTAGCACAAAGAACCTATTAGTCATCCAAATCTCAAATATTTACTAAAACGATACTAAACTAAAGAAAAACATATGAAAATAACTCAAAATCCTATGCGTTTAATGCGTGTCTTAGACACACACCATTTGGAAAGGAAAATAATGCTCATAGAACTTTACATCACGTGAGTGAAAAGTTTGGTTGGTTTTGAGATCATATAACTTGTACCTCTTGAGGCCAGTAGTGTATCCAACAAACATTTACTAAAACGATACTAAACTAAAGACAAACATATGAAAATAACTCAAAATCCTATGCGTTTAATGCGTGTCTTAGATACACACCATTTGGAAAGGAAAATAATGCTCATAGAACTTTACATCACGTGAGTGAAAAGTTTGGTTGGTTTCGAGATCATATAACTTGTACCTCTTGAGGCCAGCAGTGTATCCAACAAAAACACAAACTCTGCTGCGAGCATCAAACTTTGTTTATCGAGGAACTGTGGCCGCATAACATAGACAGCCAAAAATCTTTAAATGATCCAAAGTTGGAGGCTTACCAAAGAGGATTTCATGTGGGGATCTGTTGTTTAAGATGGTAGAGGGAGTAATGTTGATAAGGTATACGGCGTGTAGAATGCAGGCACTCCAGAAGGATAGAGGGAGATAGGCTTGAAATCTAATGGCACGGGCTATATTAAGAATGTGTTGGTGTTCACGCTCCACTCGTCCATTTTTTTTGGGGCGTATAGGCACAAGAGAGCTCATGGATAATCCCACGAGCGTGAAAGAAGGTTGTCAAAAGGAACTCTCGTCCCTTGTCACTGCGAACACATTTCACTTTGGTGTGGAATTGAGTTTCCACCATTCTGCAGAAAATGGTCTAGGTGAATATGTACCGAGGACTTATTTTGAAGAAGATAAATCCACATGGCTCGAGAGTGGTCATCAACGATGGTAAGAAAGTATGTGTAACCGTCACAAGAGGGGGTATTGTAGGGACCCCAAACATCAATATGAATCAGCTCAAAAATGGTAGCAGCTCGAGTAGAACTCAGAGCAAAAGGAGAACACTTGTGTTTAGCATAGTGATAACTTGCACAATGTGCTGAACACTTGTCTGATACAGCAAGACAAATCTGCTTAAAAAGAAGAAGCTGAGAGCTAGGAACATGTCCCAGACGGCAGTGCCAAAGGTCTAGATTGTGATGGATATAAGGTGGCTCTCTGGTCAGCAAGGCATGGTTTATGGTAGGTGATGGTTGATAGGTGAGGTTGATGTAGTAGAGCCCGTTACACTTCATAGCAAAACCAATCGTCCTCTGCTTGACAAGGTCCTATATGGCACAAGTAGCATCACAAAAAGTTAGTGAACAAGCAGCATCACTTGTCAATGTACTGTCCCCATTTGTGTTGCCTGGATTCGAGAGCCATCAGGCAGAGTCACATATGTAGGCTTAATTTCCTGATAAGAAGCAAAATGAGAAATACTGTAGGCCACGTGTGTGGAGGCACCTGAGTCGAAAATCCAGGAAGCAGAACTGCAGGTCTGTCGCAGTCGAAGGTTTAGTATCATACCTGCATAAACAGCATTCGAATCCAACAGTTGTGCCACTGTGGATGTCAAAGGAGGTGATGCAGGTGGTGGACGCTGCTGCAGATGGTTGCCAGAGTGCTGCACACCACCTGTTTGTGAGAAGTTCTGCTGGAAGGATGCAAGCAAACCATTTAATTGCTCCTGAATTTGGTTGAGTTGTGACATAGTAGCATGAGGGACTTGGCCGGCTGTACGTACATCACCTGCAGGAGCAACTTGCTCTCCCCCAGCTGTAGCATTAACCACATTTCCTCGTGGCTTAAACACAAATACAGGTGGATAACCATGGAGTTTGTAACACTTATCCATAGTGTGACCTGTCATACGACAATGAGAACACTCATGCTTCTTGTACTGATTGTTATTCTGAGACCCATACCTCCTATTGGTTGAAGATTGTGCAGCCAAAACAGGAGTGTCTCTAGAATGCGTGACAATAAGGAGAGGAACTAAACCCATCACTTGGCGTTCATGTTGTCTCATAAGATATAAAACATGACTCGTGGGTGGTAAAGGATCTATCATTAGGATCTGAGATCTAATAGACGCAAAGTTCTTATTGAGACCAATCAAAAATCCTATAATCATATCCTGAGACTGATAGTTACGAACTTCATTTACTACAACACACGCAGCCCCATCATCACCACAAGGACAGTTGTTTATATATCTAAACTGGATCAATTGCTCCCACAAGCCTTTGTACTTAGTGTAATAGTCTTGAATAGAGAGGATACCTTGATTGAGGGAGTGAATCGCACGCTTGAGTTCAGCTATGCGGATCAGATCACTGCCTCCAAAACGTTCCTGGAGTTCTTCCCAGATATCAGCTGCTAACTCGCACCATTGCAGGCTGTCGATGAGATTGGCTTCGATGGAGTTCATCATCCACCGGATCACCATGGTGTTGCAACGCCTCCAAGACGCATACAGTGGGTCTCCAAGACCTGGAACAGGGATGCTTCGATCTACGAAACCAAGCTTATTCTTGGTCTCCAAAGTCATCCGCATTGATCGATACCAAGAATGGTAATTATCTCCATTGAGGAGTGGAGTGACAAGAACACTTGCCGAATTCTCTCCAGGGTGGAGATAATAAGGGTTGGCTGCATGATCGGCCAGTACTGGTGGAGCTACAAGGTCTGCCATGACTCTTGTGTGGTGAAAAAAAGGAGAAGGAAAAGTTGTACGGAATTTTATAAATTCTGCTCTGATACCATGAAAAGAAATTGATCAATAGAAACTAGACAGATGGAATGTGGGAAATGTTTTCCATATCACAAAAGGAACCATTTGTACATCATATATACACAGCTCATCATGAAGAAAGAAAAGATCCCAACTGACTATGTACAAAATGATAAGAAGGGAAAATGGGGCTCTTTCAGTCTATCCGGGTATGACACGTGTCATTCTCTATCAGTGGTCTTATTTCCACTTTTCGTCCGTTGGATCCTCCTGTTGGGCTTAATACCTCAGGCCCATTCTCCTTTCTTTTTTTCTTGCCGCGTTTCTCTTCAACTTGAAGATTACAACCGACTCCTTGAAGATCATCTTTGATTTTTATCAAAGAATACTGTGTATCGTTAATTTTCTGATCAAGTTTCAGAAAACGTTAAGCAAGAACCGTCTTCTGATTTTCTTCGGTATGTGGTACAATACAGAATAAAAGGTAGAGAACTATTGAGAACTTTGAAGCAGAATTTCCAATGGACATGCAAATACATATGTATATAGATTTAGCTTAACAGACATAACATTTATTAATACAATTTCACCTTTCAAGTAGTATAAAGGAATTGTAAGGGTTTTATATATTTTCCATCCAAACGTACGTCACGCAAAGATACTATTATATTACACAAAATATACGTCATAAAATGCCATCGTATCAAAATATGAGTGTTCAATATAATCACAAATTATCAATTTATTAATTAAAATTTTAATAAGAACATCCAAGTATCATTAAAATAGTCGATTTATTTGTTATCAACATGCGTATAATATGTGAAAAACGTATTATGTTTATATATTAAATATTATACGCATTGTAAATATATATTATAAAAAATATGCTAAGTCTGAAATGACACATAAAATATATTTGTTTTTGCAAAATTAGTTATGTTTTATGCACGTATTAACTGGTAACAAAAAGAGGTCGCTATCAGAATTATTCCGCTATATGGTGATAAACACTAGGCGTAGTTCGGTTTATACCTTATAGTATGAAAGTAGTTTCCACCTCAAAGTAATTGAGTAGTTTCCACCTCAAAGTAATTGCCCCCTCAAAAACATAGAAGAACGAACGGTGGACCTTTTTGTTATAATTTTTTTTGTCTCACACTGTACGCAAGAAATTTATTTGTTATTGAAAACAAATATTGATAAAAAGGGTATTAAACGGAGTATATCTGCGGTATGTTGCCTTCATAAAAAATCTCCTCTCGTGCAACAATGACGCATCTAGAGAACGTCAATTGTTAGACAAATCTGATCAACGTTTGTTCGCTATTTTTCCGGAAAATGCTGGGTCCAAAAGTTTGTTTTCAAAGCTGTATAACATTTAAATCGTTGAAACTCCTTGATTACATTATGTTGATAATATAGTTTTAATATAAAATAAAAGATTTGACCGTGAAAGAAAGGAACTATTATAGAGTATACAAGAAGAAAAGTTTAGATAGGTGTACACATGTGATGCGATGATGTATTCGGGCATGTCTTGATTAGTATAGTTACAAAGTATGTAAGGATCTTTATATAGATATTTCAAAGAAACAGCTAGATAAAAAAAATCATAATCATAATCGAAATAAAATAACTCTAACAAATATACTAATAAGAGATGAAGAAAAATCTAACAAATATTGTAACAAAAAGATAAATTATATAAAATTAGTCTAGAAATCAAACTAAACTTCCACAAAGTCCGGCTAGATGTAACCTCCTCACCTGGGAAGAAGAACAGGAAGCAAACTTGCTTGATCTCTTGCTGGCGCTGCTCTCAATTCCTCCCCGGACTCCCTCGAATGGTGTTTTTAGGGCTATAACTCTTTATATGTTAGTGCACTGAAAAGGAAATTTTATGGCAGGTTTTGGTGAACGACACTACCCCTTGTGACACAGGTCTGGAAAGGTAAAATGCCTTATAAGAATGAATGGTTTATGTGAATCTCTAAGAAAGGTTGCCTCCTCACCAGAGACAATCTTGTCCGGAGAGGAATGCTAAGTCTGTGGGAGGCTTTATCCCCTCTTTGTGGTGATGTCGATGAAATATAGATCACCTTTTCATCTCTTACAGCTTCTCAAATTCAATTTGGGTCTACTTCATCAAGCATATTAGGGTTCTTTGGTGTTGGGGTGTGACCTTGAGCTCTCACTTGGATCAATAGATGGATCTTGTTCAGAGCGACATGATCAAGAAGGTGTGATTTGCATTATTCGGAGCTATACTGTGGGAAATTTGACTTTTCCGGAACTGAGTCATTTTCCGAGGTGATAGATGAAATTGGAAGTTTCTTATTCATACTATTTTGTTTCATATCCATAAATGACTTCGTTTCGACCATTTCAGAGCTTGGCCACTAGGGCCTCATCTTGTACATGTAGTCTCTTAGGTAAGGCATTAGGCATGTACTTATTTTTGTTTGCCGTAAATTTTGAATTATATATATAATTACTAATTTATTTACCCAAAAAAGTCTGGCTAGATGTAAATTTTGTCCTCCAACACATGGTTGCACCAAATGGTTTTAAATTGCACAAAGAACAATAGAATTCAAGAAGATCAAAAAGCTTGACTCATAGAGCTGGTGAGAACAGAGCAAGAAAAATATCCTGGTAATGAATATTCGATCAACATTTGTTCGCTATTTTTATTCAAGGTTTTTAAAAACGACTCGGAGATCTACCCAAGATTTGATTTGACCTCCTAGTTGACCAATCTAACTGGTCGAACTACTGGTCGGGCCAAAAGATTTTATATTTTTTAAATAATTAAATTTATATATGCTTGTAAATAATGTTAATTAGAAACTCGATACTGCTGTCATCCTTTCCAGAGAAGACATATGTTTCCCACTTCCCCATGGCACCCATCCTTTTATTAGTTATTTCTCTCTTTTGTCTCTGTCTTCCTCATACATTTATGCTTTTTCTGTTCCCTTGCATGTCTCTCTCATCTCTGTTCCTGCCCCATCTTACCTCTTCCCTTTTCTTTTCTTTCCCATCTTTCTTAATTTCTTTAAGCTCCCATATCTCCTTATGCCTCCCTCGTCCCTCCCTTCCTGTCGCCACAAAATCGGGATTTTTTCTCAAATAGGTAAAAAATATACATAAGTATAAAAGTCGGGCCTCCCCTCTATTATTATTATTTTTAACCTTCTCTGATTTCGAATCTTAAAGCCGGGCCATGTGTCGTCACCATAACGGAGGCGCCATTTGGAGAGGAGGCCTTCTTCAAAAATTTTTAATATTAAAAAATATTTTGACCTATTTTGAGAATATGTATAATTTTTTACCTATATAGGAAAAATATGTATATTTAATACCTATTTTTGAAAAAATCCCCACAAAATCAGAAGCCTAAGAAGAATCTGATTTCTACCTCCGGCATGTAAAGAAGGCCCTTGTTGGAGTGCATCAGATCGATGGAAGAAGTTAGTCCTGGGATAAGTTTTAGCTTCTCAGTATTGCTCATTTGCAGGTTCTAAGATCTGGGTTGGGAGAAAGATTTAAACTTTTATACTTATGTTCAATGTATTTGTTCATTTTAAGACAGAAAAGACAAAGAAATGTTAATGTTTTGGGAGATGAGAAGATGGATAGTTTGCTTTGGATCACAAGAAAAAAAATCTGGATTTTTGATTTTTTTTCCCCAACTTTTCCCCTCCTACCTAACCAACTAGAAAATACCGGCTCAAAAATCAGTACGAACTAGTTAGTCCGACCAGATTTTGGGCGGTTCGCAAGGTAGGCTTCTTACCACCAAAACCAGTACACTCACGTGCCTGATTCATGGTCCCACAAACTGCACCGCATTTTAAAAAACTTTGTTTTCACCCGAAAAATGCTGGGTCCAAAAGTGGAATACACAACTTCCGAGAGGAAAGGGAATTGTTAGAAAACAAACATGCTTAGTGGAAGACAGGCCAGAAAACCATTTAGGAATATAATCCAACCAACCTCTTTGTTAAGGAGGATGTGAGGCTTTTGGATGGAAAATTTAGAGGGAGGAGGGTTGGGATGGAAAGGAAAACCATTCTTTAATTAACTCAGCTAACTATCTCAAACATACGCCTAGTGCCCTTGCGGAACTTTAACATCTCCAAGTTTTAAATATTAGTCAAGCTAAGCAAACCTCTTACATACAACCTAAATTTTGCAACAAAAATATTGTCTTGTCGATAATAGGAGTTGCTTAATCTAGACCAGTTCATCCACTCCGTGAGACTATGAAAGATTTGATGGATGTAGTTCGAGTTGAGTATCTTGAAAGGAATTTCATCCCAATTCAACCAGATCTTATATATTTTATGGTAATAAACATCAACACAACTTAATTTTTCGAGAAGAAAAAACTGGAGATTACACACAGAATTGAAATAAAAAAACACTCATCTTGTACAACAATTACGCATCTAGAGAGCGTCATTTATTAACAAAATACGATACGACAATACTTTGATCTGATGTACTTTTCAACCAATTCGTTGTATACTAGACTCGCTTATGTCCGTAATGAAAATACAAAGTAATGCAGATGATCCAATTGCAGCAATTACCTTGTTATTCAAGTTTGATCAACCTTCGTCGCCATGTTAGCTAAAAATGCTGGGTCCGAAAGTTGAATACAAAACTTCCACAAGCAATGGGAATTGCAAGAAAACGAAAAAGCTTAGTGGAAGACATGTCAGCAAGCCAAAATGGAGTATAATCCAAGTAACAGTATGGTCGAGAAGGATGTTTTTTCCAGCAGCAAAAGTGACCAGCATCGACGCAATTGCAATGAACAAGGTTAGCTGACCGATCGCCAACCTCATCGGCAACGCCTGGCGAAAATCATCCTGCGAGTAGCGTGACGTAAGTATTCCCAGAAACATCAACAATGACGCAGTAGAAAAAGACATCGCTGAAGCATTGGCGATGAAGAAAACCCTGAACCAAGTGTGTACATTTTCCCCATGTTCGCCACCTGGTAAAGTGAATCCAGCTGCAAAAGCAACTGTTACTATCAACGCAGCTACAATCGTGTAAGCATTGGCTGTGTGTTTCATCCAAGCTTCTGCTCGTTTCATTAGTTCCTCGTGGGACTCGAAGAACAGCGTCTCGGGTTCCTTTTTGTCTCTGTTTAGGGCTACCATGTACCACGGTTCAACTATTTTTTCCACTGCTTGCACATTTCGCACATGGTTAAAGGATGGAAAAAATGCAAAACAACGGATCACATTACCAATCTGCTCTCATACCATAATGTAAACACGTATTATTTTACCTCGGACCATTGCAACTCCCTTTGCATCTGCAGAGCAGCACCAGGTATCTTGTCTATCCGGGCAGTCGGTTCCAACTTCGCAGCAAGGTGCAACATCGAGTTGGCTTGCCTGTCAAATCCCATTGTTGCCAAGTACTTCCATGTATTTAGCTGATACAAGAGATTGAAAACTTTCTCCTGCCTGTGTACTATTGCAATACCGAAAAGATGTCTTCCATCATCGTCGATCTGAAAAATCACAAGGGGATAAGCCTTAATAGCCTCTGCCACAATCTCTCGGATCCCAGCTTTAGCTGCAAAACGCGCAGCTGATCCCAAGATAACACTAGCGCGATCTGATCTAGCCGCTTGCTCCACTAAACTCTTCACCAGTTGAAGAACTTGCTCGTGCTTCAGCTTTTCGGTATGAAACCTTTGAAAAATCCCAAATGGTGAAAACATCTTGGCTATAAACATGTCCCAAACTGCACAAAGAGAGGAACCCATGAGTGGAATATTATTAGCCTTTGAGAGAAATTAAGATGTCATAGAATTAAGATGTCAAAATTAACCGACCGTAGTATAGTAAATGCTCCCACATTGTGAGCCCACGACCACTTGGAAATGCCCGCGGTTTTCGTGCCAACATGTCTAGAGCAGTTAACCTTGTCCGATCTGCCGCGATAGCCAATCCCTGATCTGCTTCAAGTAGCTCAATAGCTAAATCTGGTGTCATAGAATTGAAGTAAATGGGGTTAATGTTTTAGTGAAAGAAGAAGTTAACTCTTCCGAAGTTATCTCAATTAAAAAATATGTTACCATAAAAGCTGTCCATGATTAGGGAGTTGAGGATCACCACGCCATTGTCACCTACAAACAAATTTGGGACCCGAAGGCGAGTGGCGGGTATCAGATATCGAAAGATGTCCTCGTGCCCATGTCGGCCGGCAATGTGAAGAGGGGAATCTCGTTCCGCGTCCAATTGCTCGACCAAAGTTGGATCCCCTTTAACCAATAGCCTAGCAGCCTTGAGGTTCCCGGCTCGAGCAGCATAATGAAGCGCGTTCTGATGGTTAACAGTTACCGCTCCGAGTGGTTTCCCACTTCGCCTCATCAAATCTAGAAGCTGGCGGAGGAACTGTCTGTGTCTGGCGCCGTGGGGAACAGCTGCTAGGTGGAGGACGGTATGTTTTGAGGCTGCGAGTGGAGCGGTGAGTGATTGGGGGTTGTCGTGGAAGATTCTCTCGGCAGCTTCCCAATCGCCGGAGGCTGTGACCTTGTACAACTCCAAGTTTCGTAGGGCTTCGTCCATGAGGGTAACTAGCATGCATGCAACATATTTTTGTAAACATGGATGAATCAACGAAAATATAAGGCTCAAATCCTGACGTGCGTAATAATCTGTGTAAAAATTAATGATAAAGTACATGTCGAATATTGGATGAAAGTTGCAAGAGAGAAATGCTCTTTTTATAATTACCTTCGGATTTTGTTTGAGATGAGAGTACCAAGAGGAGGAAGAATACTACGTGTGCATCAATTTTCCGATCAAATTTCGGAGAACTTTCTTTTGATAAAAGCCGGATGAAGTTCAAATTGATACCTTTAATTTTTTCGAAACTAGTACGTATAATATTCGTGTATTATACGCGTATTAACTAACTAAGAAAAAAAGTTGCTATGACAATTGTTCTGCTGTGTCGTGATAAGCACTGTGTGTGTTTATAGTGTCAAAGTGGTTGCCCCTTCAAAGTAATTGGCCCCTCAAATACATAGAAGAACACACATCGGACTTTTTTTGTTAAAATGTTTATTTTGTCTCACACTGTACCCAATAAATTTATTTTTAATTTAATTGAAAAAGACAAATTTATTGATCTGATAAATTAAGATAGTATTATACAATGTATATACGCGGGTATTTGGCGTGTGAGGAAACCAACGATGCCCTTGACTTTTCTGTGAAATGGAACAAAAAAGGAGAAACACTTGTTGACTTTTCATCATTCCCCTGTGAAGAAGATTCGATTGGATTAATTATAATATACGACTTATTAAAAAAAGACTATAGTATACGATTTAGATTAACTTTACCTCTAACAAAAGTGTACAAAGCACTCCCTTGAAAGAGACCTTCCCACGCCTTTACTCAATTTCAGACCCAAAGGACGAACCTAGCTGTTGCTAGATGCGGATTATGGGATGCAACTAACTGGAATTGAGAGTTGGACTGGCGTCGGAACCCAAGGAAGTGGGAAGCCCAAGATCTAAGCTCATTGGAAAACATCATCAAATCTGGCAGCATCCAAAAGGAAGGGGGTGACAAACTTCGATGGGCCTATGACTCTTCAGGGATCTTCACCACTGGAAGCTTGTATAGACAGGCCTTCAATGGCTTTTCATTTATGTCCCCAAAGGTGATGTGTAAGGAGAGACTAAAACTTATCCCTTTCAGAATCTCCTGCTTCTTATGGCAGGCATTACAAGATAGAATTCCTACAAGGGATAACCTATTTCGGTTAGGGCTACTGGATCCTCAAGCTGCAAGATGTCCATTATGTAATCAAGAGGTTGAATCCACTAGTCACATTTTCATCCATTGCCCATTAATCAACAGCGAATGGAATTTTATTTCCCAAGTTGCTGGATGGATGGGTTTGTCTACAGGAGGTAACGAGAGAGCCAAGTTATGGTATGTCTTGTTTGGTGCAACTATCTGGAATGGAATGTGTGGCTTATGAGAAATAGTTGCGTCTTTCAAAATGTTTCGCCTGATCCTAATGCTCTAATTTCCTCAATTTTGAGATGTACAATGGAGTGGCAAGCATGGTCAGGTGCAGACACAGCGTTTTGTAAACAGGACCTCTTACTTGTTCTCCAGAACGGGGTAACATGAGAAGAAAAAATAGGCTGCAACTGACTGAACTTGGTGAACTGGCGCACCGGGAACGAGATCTTGATTGTGAAGTCAGCTCTGACGTAATCCAAATCAGCGATTGACTTCGATCAATTTGAAGGCTGGAAGTCTCTGTTCCACTCCGACATGCATTTTGAATGGTTGGCCTCTGTTCTTCTGGCGGTGGTTGGTCTTCTTTTCTGTTAGACGTTGCTATTCCCGTGGTACTGGACAATGTTTGGGCTTGTTTCGGGGCTTTTGGGTTGGTTGGTTGGTTGGTTTTTTAGGCTGGGGTCAATGTTTGCGGGCTCTTATTTTGGTTTTTCTCAGGTTGTTTCGCTTTTGGGCTTGTTTTGGGGTTTTTGGGTTTGGTTATAGTTGTCTTTTTTCTAATTCTTTTTCAGTTTCTTGGGATTCCTGCGTTTAGTTGTATTTTTTCTTTTTCTGTTCCCTTGTTTTAACAATAAAAACTCTACCTTTACCCAAAAAAATAAATACTATTTGGAATATCCAAAAATAAAATAAAAAGATTCAAGTAAAGAATATACTCAAATCAGCTTTTCGTTACTCCGTTTACAGAAAATGCTCGGTCCGAACGTTGAATAGACAACTTCAACAAGTAACGGAAACTGTAAGAAGGCGAACAAGGTCAACGGCAGGCAAGCCAGTGAACCAACTGGAACCACAATCCATGAAATCCGATGAGAAAGCGTAACGTGAATTGCAGCAGTAAAAGCTACCAGCATCGACGTGATCGAGAAGAATAAGGTGATTAGCCCAATTGCCAGCCTCATTGGTAGTGCTCTAAGGAAATCTTCTTGTGCGTAGCGCGACGTGAGTATTCCGAGAAACATCAACAGCGAGGTAGCCGAAGAGTAGAGGGCCAAGGCATTCGAAATGGCGAAAACCATGAATGGTAAGTCATTTAGGAAGATAGCCAACCCGGTATCGCTGTTGGTTCCGCCTGGTACGGTGAATGCAGCGGCGAAGGCAATTGTTACCACCAAAGCAGCAACAATGGTGTAAGAATTCGTGGTGCCTTTGATCCATTCCTCTCCTTCCTTGCGTAGTTCTTTGTGTGACTCGATCAATAACATTTGAGGCGTTTTCCAGTCGATGTTGGCCTCTATCTTGTACGATGGTTGGACAAGCTTCTCCACTTCCTGCACAATTTAAGAAAGTGGTAATTTGACGTTGTATGGCCCGATATCCGAAACTTAGTGGATCGGTTAATTTCATATTCAAAGTGTGTTCCAAAGCTTTCTTTTTACCTTGTACCATTGTAGCTCCCGTTGCATTTGAAGAGCAGCACCAGATATCTTCGCCAACCCGCGAGCAGAAGAACCCAAATTAGCAGCTTCATGAAGCATGGTGCAATAGTTCTTATCGAACCCCATCGCGAGGTACTTCCAAGGACCCAATTGAAATATGAGATTGAAAACCTTTTCTTGGCGATGCATAACAGCATGAGTGAAGATATTTCTCTCATCAGAGTCAGTTGCAGCAACCACAAAAGGGTTGGCTTTAATTACCTCTGCAACGAACTCGTGAATCCCTTCTCGGGCAGCAACGTGCGATGGCACTCTCAGAAGATCGTTAAGTTTCGACAAGTTCGTGCAATGCATCGTTTTCTCTACCAGATTTTTAAGTAATCGAAGAACTTGCTTGTGCTTCAACTTTCTGTCACGCACATCGCGAAGGATTCCGAATGGCAGCAAGTAATTGCAGATGAGCTTCGATCTGCCAATTCGGTTTTCGACAGATCCGCTTCCTAGGCATAATATGTCTACGCCCTTGATGATCCAACTGGAAACTGATCAAAGGCGGTCACAATTTTTTAAAACTCATGCAGCGGAAAAATTGAGGCAGCGATCACGTGGATAGGAAATCACAAATTCTGTTAATTTTGCAAAATATTGGGAACAGGATCTTCAATTATCGAAACTTTTAGTGACGATTGAATCAGGGTATTTAAAGGCTCCGAGGAAAAACCCTATAAATAAAGTTAGTCAAATTTGCAAAATGGTCCATGAAACTATAAATTGAGGCCCAAGAGGAATGAATTCGACTAAAAACTGACTTGTTAAAATCTGTTTTTCTCAAGTACCGACATATCATCTTAAACACCACATAAAAGTTGCAAATTGGTTCATATTGTTTGCCAAATTATTTCAATACCTTGATATAGCAGAGATTGCCAAAATGTCAGGTGAGTCCCACTTGGAAACGATTGTGGCTTGTTAGCCAACACCCATAGAGCAGTTCTATTCCTCGGATCTATCTCTGACGCTAAAGCAGGATTGGACTCCAGTAGCTCCGTAGCAATGTCTAAGTTCAAGATGGAAAACACACTGACTTTGTTGCGGACGTGGTCATTTAAAAGCGCGTAATGCTAGAAATCTTGGAGAATTAAACTTGGTTACTAACCGTAGAAATCATCCAACACCAGAAGCGCAAGAAGCTGGGCGCCAACCGGACCAACGAACATACCCGGGTCCTGGCTTAGCGTCACCGGCATCAGAAACCTAACCGTTTCCTCGTGACTAAACGAGGCAGCAACCAGCAGCGGAGTAGCTGGCTCAGTGCTCCACTGCTTTGCCATGGTCGGGTCCTTCTCCGCCAAAAGTTTCGCGGCTTCCGTGTCCCCTGCTCGTGCAGCGTAGTGAAGAGCATTTTGTCCTCTGTTGTCTTTTGATCCTAATGGTACACCTTTCTGGATCATGTAATCTGTAAGCTCCCGGAGGAACGATGAGCCACCGCGGCCCGAGGCAGCCGCGATATGGATCACGGTCATTTTGCCGAAGTTGATCGGGGCTGTGAGCAGGTCAGGATCACTGTCCAAAACGGTCTTGGCAGCTGACCAGTCACCCAGAGAGGCCGCCATGCACAATTGCAAATGCTTGGTATCTTTTACAATAACTGCGTGTTAATACCATATAAGAGGTACACAAGTTTTTAGTCGTTGGGATTGTTTACCCACATCAACTTCATTTATTACCAATTAGAATTATGTACACAATCCAAAATTTTAAAACTACTGTAAAATGGAGTTTAATTCTTACGCAGAGATTTTATGTATATCTAATAAACATTTTGAAATTAATATTAGAATAATGATTCAATGAATGTTTAGCATTTTTTTGAAGGTAAATATTACACCTAGTTACAATGTCAAGGATTGAACCTTTTACCTCCTTGAAATTAAACAACGCCTATGCCGCTAGGCCAAATGCTCGTTGGCGTTTAGCAGTTTTTAAATGTGTTAACATTGAACCACTAAGAAGGATTTCAAGTAAACATATAGCTGGCCAATATAAAGCAATTTGGAAGTTAGAAAAGGAAACTATGTTGTTCAATAGGATATTCTACTATGTCTAATAGGATTGTTTTGCTCCAAGAAGCTATTTAAAAAGCGTTTTTTAAGATGATTTTTTGGGTAGGTTTTTAAGATAATTTTTTACACCAATAATTATATCTTTTAGTGATTGAACCATGAACTACGAATTTATTATGTTATTAAGCAAAATGTCATTCGTTCTTAACAAAGGGTTAATCCTGAAATTATGTGATTGAGCTATTTCATGAGCTGCATTTCGTGTCTAACCCAAAATTTTAAACCAATAATATATAATTTTTCATATTTATAAATCAACTCACCTACGGTTCGAGATAGAGATTAAAATACCTTCTTCGTTTTGCTCATTGTTCTGTGGGGTATCTGATCTCTCTGTCCTGGTCTCCAAGGCAACACATGAGATTGCACTATTGCTCATCGGATTCTCGACGGTCGTCGTTTTATCCTTTTGGGAGTGATCTATTTTCTGTACAAATATTGAAGAAAAGAGTTTAATATTTGAACAAGTGTGAAATATTATTACCAAAGAACGTAATACATCATCGGAGAAACAAAGGAGATAGTACTAAGCTAGTCCACAAGTGGGTAGTCAAGAATAATACTAGCCTAATCTACACCCTCCCACCAAAGTTTAATTACCGTCAGAGAGTGTAACGAGAAAGAATATATAATTAAACTATGGATGGTATATAGAATTCATCTTAGGGGCCAATGTCTGCTGTAGCATAAAGGTTGAGCCGAGACCCTCCGTGGAAGGAAGGAATCGATCCGTTTGCTCAGACTTGCACGTCAAGAAAAGAACAATTTATGTACAATTTTTGGGGAAGAGTATTTTTGTCCAATTTCGCTCGTCGAATTTTTTTTTTGTTTAAGGAGCTAGTACCTTGGCCTTTATTGTAGCTCTTCTACTCTGCGATGATGATCTAGTGTGAGCTAGATTATTATTTGGGAAATCAGGAATTATTCTAAGGTCTCTCCTATTGGTCATATCTCTTATGTGATCCCTTCTTTTTCCAAAATTATTTTCCCGTCTCTTGCCAATGCCATCTCTCAGTTTTTTCATGTAATTGTCTGATATACCCTTACAAAAAATTAATAAACTTCTCTGAGAGAAACGACCGCACCATCATCAGTGAAGCTCCACGGGTACTGCTCCGACCACATCACCTCGACCTGATCTCAAGGAGGAGGAGATTGAGTACCGTCTCGATCGTCTTCTTCCCATTAGGCATATGCCTGTTTATACTAGGCAGCTTGGGTGCCATCCCCGCCCTAGTTCTATAAACAGTAATGACGCAAGAGCTGCATCGTATTGAGTCATTGTGTCAATGTTTATGTGACTGCATTGTCTTATTCTACTCACTCTCTTTACCAAAAACTTATTTTTTCGGGACCTATTCTGCCTATTAGGACTCCTTGGGATTAGGCACCATACCATCCTCAAATCCGGCGAAGAGCCCCTTCCTCCTCCTCCTCGCTCAGATCCGAGTTGCTGTCCCATTCCATGAATTCCGTGCTTTTTCTCCTATCCTTTATGGTCGTGGTGCTTGGACTTGGGGTTTCTCGTTTGTCAATGTTCAAGGATGTGCCTCCTCAAGTTGCGTGAGTTAATGGAGGTCAGGTTCTTGGTGGTGAGATGTGTTACGCTGAAACCCACGGAAGCGATTTGCACTCACACAGACGAGAACAAGAATTTAACGAGGTTGAATCCTCGGGAAGGAATAAGCGATTTTATTATTATCGTCAAGGAGACAACATATAAAATCCCACAGAGAAGAAGAATTTTTAGTGTGTATTTTAGGTTCTCTCATAGGCTATTTATACACATAAGTAGGGTACTTTACTTTTCCTACAAGAACAAGGACTTCCTAACTTTTAGGATAAAGTAAACGATTAAGAGTTATACTCATACTAAAATTATAACTCTTTATCCTAACTCTCCAACCTAGTCAACAAGATGTTTCTCGTTGGAGGAGATAACCGGAAGTTCATTTGGATGGAAAAAATGTTCGGAAGCCAGGATCGTTGGCAGTCAAAGACATATGCAAATTATTTAGTTATATGGATATAACAATTATTTCAAAAATAAAATAATAATAAAATGATCCATAATGTTAGCGAGAAAACCGAGAGTATAATGAAACAATAGAAATGAGACCACAAAACAAAATTTTAAAAAGTAAAAAAATGCATTAAAAATATGTCCAAACATGAAAAACTCTTGAATAAATTTATCCTTCTTAATGTCGAGTCCTAGCTTAGATTCGGGTGCCGGGCTTCTCAAAATAGGCGGCTCCCTGTCCGCTACCCAGGTACATAGAATTCATCTGGGAGACTGGGACAGGAAAATGCAATGCGAGAAGGCGCCATCGGATAATATATACATATATATATATATATATATATATATATATATATATATACACCACACACACACATATATTGAAGTGAATTGCAATTATGGGAGAACTAAAATCCAAATCAATAGGGTAAAAAATAATATCTAGCGCTTTTCTGGAGTCGAACTTCGTCTTAGAGACGGAGTTCTTCTCCTCAAAAGAACTCCGTGTCAGAGTCACGACATTAATTCATGTGGCTAACAAACCAACTTCACTTTGCAGAAGCAAGGCGAGAAGCTCTATTTTTCGATGTCGCTCCCCTGCGCTGTGCAATTCATTCTACTTCCGTTCATCTAGATGAACTCCGTCTCAGAGCAACGAGTCTGCGTTGTGATGGAATAAATGATGTGTAACTCTCAAATCAACTATTGTAACTTTTGCGTAAAAACCAATCAACTTTTTTAGTAAATTAACAGCACAATCATTAAACTTAAATAAACTATTTCGGGTGAGTAACATGTTATTTAAACAATTTGAAGATGTCTTTGACTTGAGGCACCAATACTTATATCGTTGGTCCAAAGAAGTTCTACCCCTGAACAAACCATATGGGTATAGTTTTATTTATAATTATAATAATGTCTAGAAGGAGAACTTGCATTATAGAGTTTTTTTAAGTAATATTTTTAAATAATAATACTTGTCTGTCATTATAGAGTTAATATGTGTGATACCAAATTTGTTGATAATCTCAATATAATAAGGTATTGGAATAGTCCAAATTGTGTGGTAATATATTGGTTTGTAGAGCTCTTGTCCGTATTATCTTGATGAACATTACTCTGAATATGAAAAGTTTAGTATACTGGCTGAGAGTAATTTTGCTTCAAGTAAAAATGTTTAATTTTACCGAGGCATTATATTCTTCGAGGATATATTTTGGCTGATGTAGCTGGATCATTGAGACAAATCACGTCTTTCCCAATGATGATGGATTGGAAATGTATTTATATGCACATTCGAATGATGGTTTCTTGGATTGTGAAAGAATGAATTGGGATTGCCTCGGCTAAGTTTGGTAAATATATTGGGATGTTTGGTTTTTTTGGGTTAGTGAGGACGATGGCTTGGTTTCTAGTTGTTATATTAATTAGTGTTTGTTTATTGAGATATTTACATCCTAATGGCGTAAAATTTGCTCTGGCAACCGCTAGTCTCGTCAACACCCTACCACTGTAAAATATGGTGAAAAACGGTAGGAAAAAATACCGATAGAAAAGTCCCTAATACATAAATAATTGTCAAAACCGAAACTTGAAGGATGTGTCAACTTATCATTGTTATTTTTGAATAATTTTCTTATGTGTCAGAATTATCAAGAAAAAGAGTTCAAATTATTCACAGACTTTTTCGTTAATATCAACTTCCCGCAATTTTTTGTTAAATTTGCAATAATTTTATAATTAATATTTTCAACATCGTAAATAATTATTATGTATAATGTACGAGTTAAATAACCTTATAAAAGAGGTATCTAGAATAACGACAGATAGAGCACTAAATTATAAAAAAACTTAATAAATTTTAAAATAAACTAGAAAATTCGAAATAATAGTATCGTAGCACATTACTCAACTTAACGAACAAATAGTTATAATAATAATAATAAAATATTTGTCCTCCGAGAATTCCGGCTCTAAGAAGGAGCATTTTTCTAGATAAAAATAAATAAAGCGAACTCCGCATACATAAGTTTCCATGTAAATTGATAGAAGTCGTAGCTTTCTTCCTGCAAAGTCAACACAATCTATTAAGTAATTATACTTCAAAAAGAAATTTTAATTAAGATATATATATATATATATATATATATATATATATATATATGATATATGAAATCTTATATGAAATAATGTTGAAACGCTTTGTATTTTTATGTAAAGAATTTCACATTCAATAAAATACTTTCCTAAAAAATAGCAACTCATGACTACTAATCCAAATAAGTCATAAAAAATTTGATTTCAATTTTGTTTCTCATTTTAAATTTTTTATATGTACAAACAATTAACGTAAAATACTTTTCAATAACATTCAAAAGTGACACCAAAACAACGTAATAGTTTTTTTTCCTTGTAAATTGATTACTTTGTATAATAATCTATTTTACCAGAAAACTGATGTATATATAGGGATGTACCTTCTTGTAATTGACTTTATCCAACTTCCATGCCTGAGTGAAAAACAGAATCCATAAATCATCATCTAGTTATTATTGTCGTAAAATCTTGATAAAATTATGGAAAGAAAAAAAATTACAAACATGGTAAAGATTTTTGCATATCCATGAATGACTACACGGTTTAATATGATATCAAATTTGTATAGCCAAGATTTACTTTTATATCTAGAATTTCTTTGGTGATCATCTGTTAGTCCAATCAATTTACCGATATATAATTTTTCTAGATATGTAATTATCCTAATCTATAATTATTCGGGAATTCATATAATCACTTGCTTATAAAAACGATGGTAAAGCTAAATAGCCTCTATGGTGGAAGCTACCATCGATCAATTTCATACGCACCTTGAAAGTGAGGCATAAAGACAGAACAGTATGTGCCGGCAAAATAACGCTCCATCGGAATACCTGTTATTAAGAAAAAAAAAGTTCTGAGTTTATAATTTTCCAAAAAATACAAATTAATTTATCCAACTAAGTACAAGCTAAGGTCAATAGCATATTAAAGAAAATAATTTTATCTGAAAGAAAGAAATTTACTTGAGGCATGAAGATAGCTGCCAAGATGCCACTGACATAGTTTAGCAATAGGATTCCATTGGCGATGAAAGCAGCATTTCTGACGCCAAGAGTTGCTGCCACGGTTGGTACCTTATACCTGTAACAATTTAATTGAGAGATATGATTGAGAATATACCAATAGATTTAAATCCCGAGTCGCAGAAATACTCATGTTTCGTAAATTTAGGATATCTTGATTTTTAGAGATATGATACAGAACAGGGTGTTGGAGAATTGGTTTATTAACCAAGGAAGAGATGGCCCAATACAAGTGAGTGTATTGGACTTTGGCCCAAATATTTAATTAGAGGGAGAATCCTAATTAAATATAATAACTAAGTAATTAGTAGGCAACTTTGAGCTAATTTAATTGAAGGTCACACCAATTGATTTTGAGTGTTTGTGAGATCAATACGAAGCTCGTTGATAGAGCTTCGTAACGATATATAACACTTGCGAAAATCCAATTCTCGGGGTGAATGAAAATTGGCTTTAAAGTGGTATGGTTGTTATTAAAATAAGCACAATCCCACATTGGTTAGCGTACCATGCTGATACAAGTTTATAAGGGACTGAAAGTCTAGCATGGGTAAACTGGTGGAGAAGGGAGAAGCTTCTCGCGCCGTCCGTCCGGCCGTCCGTCCGTCCGTCCGCGCGGGCCGGGCCGGGCTCGGGTGCGGGTTGCGAGTTTGTGGGAATTGTTCCAGGTTCCAGGGCCTTATCTTTTTAGAACTGGGACTTTCTTGGACTTCTTGTAACAGCCCATTTAATGGGTGGGTTAATGGCCCTATTAAATCCGGATTTGGCTGTTGGAGGTCCAAGGCTGCCTATAAAAGGAGCCCACCTCCTTCATTCCAAATCACCCCGGCTCTTCATCTCTTCAGAGCTCTCTACTTCTCCCTCCTTAGCATAGCTTTTCTCTCTTTCATTTGTGTCGGAGTTCTAAGGCTACGAAAGGTTCGAAAGGTGTGCTATACTGCTTCCTATAGTACTCGTGGTTGGGCGTTATACCTTGGGAGCTCTATTACCCACGGAGGCCTGAAGCATATAGGCGGGTAATAAGAGTTTAAGGGCACACGGCTTGCTGTGGCCTCGTCCAGGATTGCATCCGAAAATCCTAACTTGAAGACGAAGGTGTTACACACTTACCTACAAGTGTGATCGTGAGCATCCTTTAAACTCCTCTCTTTATATGCTTACAATTTATATGCTCAGACCATAATTTACTAATATTTATTCCAACAATCTTAAACTCTTATCAGCACGTGATATTAGTAAATTTTAAGCATATACTTGATATATAATTTTGCTCCTGTTCGAAAGTTACTATAATTCAATCACTTGCGGAAAATTAAACTCGCAATTTTTATTGGGTTGTTCTAATCGTACTACTTAGGTGGTAAACGTGGGCTTGGCCCATTATTGCATACTGATTTTTCAACGCGTTCGGTTTTCTGTTGGACCCAAACCGATTACTCACTAAAGGTTATTTGGTGATCTATAGATCATGGCTGATAACAACTCTCCCCCACACGAGATCAACAACTCCGGTGCGACGAACACCACGAATGACAACTTGAACGAGGAGGTTCCTGTTGTGAGGGCTAGCGGCGCTGAGGCCGTGATGCCGGGTCATAGACACCCAATGCCACTGCCGTACTCTCATCTTGAGAAACCAGAAAAGTTCAAGAGTGGAAATTTCAAGAGATGGCAACAAAAAATGTTGTTCTACTTGACCGCCTTGAACTTTAGCCGGTATGTCAAGGAAGAGAAACCCAAAGAGAATGTGAGTGATCCGCATCAAACCGCGATCCACAGCGCATGGGTACATGAAGATTACCTATGTCGCAACTATATATTGGGTTCTCTCGACGATTCGCTTTACGGCGTCTACTATACCAAAGAAACGTCTAAGGATCTTTGGGAATCGTTGGAGCACAAATATAAGGTTGACGACGCCGGTGCAAAGAAATTTGTGGCCGGGCGCTTCCACGACTATCGGATGGTCGATGGAAAGAGTGTTGTGGAACAATGCGAAGAGTTGCAATTGATCTTTCATGATCTTGCAACAGAGGAAATGGCCATCAATGATGCCCTCCAAGTGGCGATGGTAATTGAAAAATTACCACCATCTTGGAAGGACTTCAAGATGTACCTCAAGCACAAGAGGAAGAAGATGACTCTCGAGGACCTTATCCGAAGGTTGCGCATCGAGCAAGACAACCGAAAGGTTGATAAGAAACCGAGTGGCATGGTTGCTAAGGCCAATGTGGTCGAGACCGGGGGAAGCTCCCGTAGGAACAAGCAAAAACACTCAAATGATTCCAAAGGAGATGCTCAGAACAAGAGATTTACCGGTGCCTGCTTTATTTGCAACAAGACCGGCCATCGTGCCAAAAATTGCTACAAACGTCTAGCCGCAGAGGGCAAAAAGACGGCAGGACCAAGCAAGGGCAAGAAGAAGAAGCCCGCCAATGCTAACATTGCGGAGGCTAGCTTGAGCTCAGACCTCGATGAGATGCACCTCATGGCCGTTGTGTCCGAGGTGAACCTCGTGAGTGGGAACTCGAAGGAATGGTGGGTGGACACGGGGGCTACCCGCCACATTTGTGCCAACAAATGGATGTTCAAGACCTATCAACCGGTCGATGATGAGAACTGCTACATGGGAAATTCCGCAGTCTCAAAGGTTGAAGGCAAAGGGACTGTCATGCTGAAAATGACCTCGGGCAAGGAGCTCACCTTGACAGATGTGCTGCATGTGCCCGAGATTCGGAAGAATCTCATCTCCGGAGTGGTGCTCAATAAGAGGGGCTTTCGGCTCGTGTTTGAGTCTGACAAGGTCATCATGTCCAAGGGAGGGATGTTCGTTGGCAAGGGCTACTTGACCAACAATCTGTTTAAGATGAGTGTAATGACTTTAGCTCCCAAGGCAAAGTCTAATGATAAGATTGATGTGGGTACCGCCAATAAGGCTAGCACAAGCAATGATGTAATGAACGTTGCCGAGAAGGCTAATACGAAAGTAAAGGTTGCTTATTCTCGCGCGTCGTTACATTTATGGCATGGTAGACTAGGTCATGTGAATTATAAGTCTTTGCAAAGGCTAATATCACTTAACCTACTACCGAAATTCAACATCGATCACAAACATAAGTGCGAGACTTGTGTTGAGGCCAAATACGCCAAAACATCTTCCCACTCGATTGAGCGAAGCACAGAACCATTAGATTTAATCCACACCGATGTATGTGATTTAAAATACGTACAAACGCGTGGCGGTAAAAATTATTTTATAACTTTTTTCGACGATTGTACGAGGTATTGCTATGTCTACTTGATGAGAAGTAAAGACGAAGCAATAGACATGTTCATTCACTATAAGAATGAAGTTGAGAACCAACTTGGCAAGAAGATCAAAAATCTTCGAAGTGACCGAGGTGGTGAATATCAATCTCCATTTGCACAAGTTTGTGCCGAGAATGGAATCGTTCATCAAACCACGGCGCCTTATTCTCCCGAGCAAAATGGAATTGCAGAAAGGAAGAATAGGACGCTTAAGGAAATGATGAATGCGATGCTTATTAGTTCCGGATTACCAAGGAATTTGTGGGGGGAAGCTATGCTTTCGGCCAACTATGTGCTCAACAGGGTACCACACAAAAAGTTGGATAAAACACCTTACGAATTATGGAAAGGTCATGCGCCTAGCTATAAATTCCTAAGGGTTTGGGGATGTCTTGCTAAGGTTCCGATCCCACCTCCTAAAAGGACAAGGATAGGACCCAAGACGGTGGATTGTGTGTTTATCGGTTATGCACAAGATAGTGCTGCATATCGATTCTTGGTACACAAGTCAGATAACTCTGATGTCCACGTAAATACTATCATAGAAGCTAGGGATGCTTCATTCTTTGAGAAAATCTTTCCTCACAAAGCTCGAACTGGTGTTGACCGTCAAGTTGACCAAAGTGGGAGCAATGTGGGGGGAGAGGAACCTCAAGATGAAGTTGAAGAGCCTAGACGTGGGAAACGGGCTAGAAAAGAAAAGTCCTTCGGATCAGATTTTCTAACATATCTGTTAGAAAAGGATCCTGTAACCTACAAAGAAGCAATGTCTTCTACAGACTCTGCTCTTTGGAAGGAAGCGGTAAATAGTGAGATAGAGTCTATCTTACATAATCACACTTGGGAACTAGTAGATCTACCTCCGGGTAGTAAACCACTAGGCCATAAGTGAATCTTCAAAAAGAAGATGAAGCCTGATGGTACAGTGGATAAGTACAAGGCAAGACTTGTTGTTAAAGGCTACAAGCAAACTGAGGGTGTTGATTATTTTGACACATATGCTCCTGTCTCTAGGAAAACATCTATTAGGTTAGTCATAGCCTTGGCGGCTTTGTTTAACCTAGAGATCCATCAAATGGATGTGAAGATGGCCTTCCTTAATGGAGATTTGGAAGAGAAGATTTACATGGAGCAACCCGAAGGGTTTGTGGTTCTAGGTAAAGAACATAAGGTGTGTACACTTGTAAAATCCTTGTATGGACTAAAACAAGCACCTAAACAATGGCACGAAAAGTTTGATAGTGTAATGCTATCTAACGGGTTTCAGATAAACCAATGTGATAAATGTGTCTACGTGAAAGGAGATGATAACGACTATGTGATAGTTTGTCTCTACGTAGATGACATGTTGATCGTGGGTAATAATGATAATATCAAAATTACCAAGAAAATGTTGTCACAAAATTTTGACATGAAAGACTTGGGAGAAGCTGATGTAATACTTGGGATGAAAATCACCAAGACTTCAGAAGGTTACGCGCTTTCCCAAGGTCACTATGTCGAAAAGATACTTGACAAATTCGATAAGGATAGCAATGTAATTGCGAGAACTCCTATGGAAGTGGTGTCGAGTCTCTGCAAGAATCGCGGAGAGAGTGTGAGACAACTAGAATATTCTAGAGTTATAGGCAGTCTAATGTACCTCATGGACTGTACTAGACCAGATATTGCAAACTCGGTTAACAGATTATCGAGATATACGAGTAATCCCAATTATGAACATTGGAAAGCGATAGTTAGAGTCCTTACATACCTAAGGTACACTGCTAACTATGGATTACACTATACGAGACATCCAGCCATTCTGGAAGGGTATTCAGACGCGAACTGGATCTCGGACTCCAAGAATATAAAATCCACTAGCGGATACATATTTACATTTGGAGGAGCAGCGGTCTCGTGGAGATCATGCAAACAAACTTGCATTGCTAGATCAACTATGGAATCAGAATTCATAGCGTTGGATCTAGCAGCTGAAGAGGCGGATTGGCTCCGAAGTTTCTTGGAGGACATCCCGATGTGGTCAAAACTAGTATCTCCCATTAGCGTGCACTGTGATAGTCAATCAGCTATTGGAAGAGCACAAAATAATGTGTATAATGGAAAGTCTAGACACATACGTCGTAGACATAAATCCCTGAGAACGTTATTGAGAACGGGTGTGATATCTTTAGACTATGTAAAGTCAAAAGAGAACATCGCAGATCCATTAACTAAGGGTCTAACGAGAGACCAAGTTGAGGTATCATCGAGGGGAATGGGATTAAAGCCCACGAAATGACCTAAACCCATGATGGCAACCCAACCTGGATCGTAAATCCCGATCTGCAGGTTCAAAGGGACAACCGAATTGTGAGGCTAGGGTCGAACAAAGCACTCGGGAAATTGAGTTCCTTGCCTATTCCTATGATGGAAGAGTGATAGACCTGTCCATGTGAAGGTTAAGCTTTAAGCTTTTAATGATCCTTATACTTCGAGTATATATATAAGTAGGGTATGGCAGGATACTCCTTATAAGAGATCACCTGTATAGAATGTGAAGGGGCCGCTTCTATGAGATGAGTTAAGGGCTAAATCTCTAGAGCATTCGATGAAGTTTCCAAGGCAGTCCAGGGCCAAAATGGACAACAACGAAAGAACCAAGTAGTGGTTTGAGAAGGAGTTGTGTGAGTACCTTTGTCTTGGTATACATAAAATGCCGAACAGTTCAAGGCATCGCGTCCACTGGTTGGCTAGTATATCCGAAGGTATTTCACTAAGGAAGGTTCAAGGCTTTCAACCACCTTTCCTGATGCAACAAATTCTCGCAGAACTCCAAGTTGCATGTAGCATTGGTAGGCTCACATCATATATAAGCCAATTTGCATTCATGTGGGGGATTGTTGGAGAATTGGTTTATTAACCAAGGAAGAGATGGCCCAATACAAGTGAGTGTATTGGGTTTTGGCCCAAATATTTAATTAGAGGGAGAATCCTAATTAAATATAATAACTAAGTAATTAGTAGGTAACTTTGAGCTAATTTAATTGAAGGCAATTGATTTTGGGTGTTTGTGAGATCAATACGAAGCTCGTTGATAGAGCTTCGTAACGATATATAACACTTGCGAAAATCCAATTCTCGGGGTGAATGAAATTGACTTTAAAGTGGTATGGTTGTTATTAAAATAAGCACAATCCCACATTGGTTAGCGCACCATGCTGAGACAAGTTTATAAGGGACTGGAAGTCTAGCATGAGTAAACTGGTGGAGAAGGGAGAAACTTCTCGCGCCGTCCGTCCGTCCGTCCGTCCGTCCTGCTCGGCTCGGCTCGGTACGCACGCACGCACGCGCGCCCCGCCCCGTCCTGGACCGGGCCGGGCCAGGCTTGGGCTCGGGCTCGGGCTCGGGCTCGGGCTCGGGTGCGGGTGCGGGTTGCGGGTTGCGGGATTGTGGGTTTGTGGGAATTGTTCCAGGTTCCAGGGCCTTATCTTTTTAGAACTGGGCCGGACTTGTTGTAGCGATCCTAGGCCCAAAAAGTCCTCTGGGCTTCTTGGACTTCCGTTTGGACAAGCCCACGTTCTGGAACCTTCTCTTGCCAGCTGCCATTTGAATTTAAATTCGAATTTTAAATTCATGAGAGTAACAGCCTATTTATGTTGGGATTTTATGGGTCTTGTAACAGCCCATTTAATGGGTGGGTTAATGGCCCTATTAAATCCAGATTTGGCTGTTGGAGGTCCAAGGCTGCCTATAAAAGGAGCCCACCTCCTTCATTCCAAATCACCCCAGCTCTTCATCTCTTCAGAGCTCTCTACTTCTCCCTCCTTAGCATAGCTTTTCTCTCTTTCATTTGTGTCGGAGTTCTAAAGCTACGAAAGGTTCGAAAGGTGTGCTATAGTGCTTCCTATAGTACTCGTGGTTGGGCGTTGTACCTTGGGAGCTCTATTACCCACGGAGGCCTGAAGCATATAGGCAGGTAATAAGAGTTTAAGGGCACACGGCTTGCTGTGGCCTCGTCCAGGATTGCATCCGAAAATCCTAACTTGAAGACGAAGGTGTTACACACTTACCTATAAGTGTGATCGTGAGCATCCTTTAAACTCCTCTCTTTATATGCTTACAATTTATATGCTCAGACCATAATTTACTAATATTTATTCCAACACAGGGTATCTATCGTATGGATCCGTATCTTATCATTGTACTTTTATTCTACTTTTTCTTATCAGTAGATAACTTTATTAATCGCCAAAAGTGAGCAATCACCATATTTTGTACCATATTGTAGTTGGAACTTTTTATCCATGATACAAATTCTCTAAAATTAGAGTTACATAAAATACTAATCTTCTTCATCGATAAAATTCGGGATTATTGTATAAACAACCTTTTCTTAGTAATTAGAAGTTAGAAAGACTCACTCTTTATCTCCTTCAACATCAGAAAAATCTTTTATGATGGCCACGGCTGAGGCATGCAATGTTGTGAAGCTCGCGAGGAATAATGTAGGCAAACTGCAATAAGATATTAGTTAATGCAGTGAATATTTCATGGCAGTCTGAAAATTATGATGAAATCATGTTTCACCTGAAGTAATTTTAGTGTATTATAACAAATAAATTGTTCAACCATTGAATATTTGACCTAGCGGTACATAGTATAAGACGATTTGACGAAGGTCCAAGTTTTAAACACTCACAAAGTATAATTTTTGATGTAAAAAATTTACCTTTAAAAAATTCAAAGTGTTGCACATTGATGCAAATTCTTGTCTGCGGGCACTCTTATAAAGAATTTTAAGAAATATAAATATGCATTAACCATGTACAAACTATTAAATAGATAAAAAGATAGATTAATTTTTATTTTTTATCGGAAAATAACTACTTTATTTTGAAGGAATAATCAATTTTCTTATTAATTTTCTAAATACTGTTTTTGATATAATTTTCTCAAAAATTAGTAACAAACTAAAAACCCTTTCCAATAGGATCTGGACTCCTAATTAACTTCAGACTTCGTCACAATATGTATAATTTAAATTTCGTATCAGTTTAATAAAATCTGATATACATGAGTACGGAGGAAAAGAAAAACACCTCAACACAAATGGAAGCCCCAAGCTGGTTCTGGCGGCTGACGAGCTTATCAAAGTCGTAGACAATCCTGTCCCCTTCAAAATATAGAGGTATAACGATATTTATAAATTAACATACGTCAACTTCATTGATAAATTCAACCAACACCACAAGTAATACGGTAATCTCCCACAAATCTATACAAATGAAGTTAACTGAGGCCGATGTTACCAGAGATTTGATATTGGCTCTCGTGCTATATGAGAGTCATGGATATGTGATACCATATTACAATTTTTATAATTAACCAAAAATCTCAAAATAATAAATATATAAATTTTTAAACACTAGACCGCACAACCTTGTTCAAGCAATGTGTTATTTTCCAACAAATATGATCTATTAGAATCAATATGCTTTGGGTTCAAAAGAAATACAATTTGTTTTTCATTTATAAACAATTTCACAAGAGTTCACATGGCAATTAATTTGCAAATAAATTCTCAATTCGTTTGTAAAAAAGACTTGTTTGGTTGACATGAAATTCATTTCCAAAATTCATCTATTTTAATATGATTTGTTCAATAAAATCTACACAACTTAATAACTGTGATTTGCGAATAAACTTCATAATACAATCAAATATGAGCATGTATGACTTACTATCTAAGATAGTCCCTATCTAATTAGTACTATTTTATAGATTTCATTTAATAAGCCAAATTTTATTATAACCCAATAAAAAGAAAATATAAAGGAAAATTACATTAAGCATTATTTTGTAGATAAGTTTTTATCTTTTGATTATTTAGAGAAGTTTAAACGACATGTCACACTAGCACTACTAGGTATAACAAATAGTAAAAATAATCACTTTCTATTTTATCTTTTTGGATTAAATTCTACTTATCAAAAAAATATGAGCAGGTAAGGATTTGAAAATGAATTCTTTTTTTTAACCAACCAGTAAAGAGCAGAATTTTCAAATCAACTGGACTAAATGAAAACTTTTCCAAACCAAAATAAACATAAATTAGCCATTACCAACGAACACTTAGATAAAATAGTAAGTGAATTATTCTATATTAACCAATTCTTGAGTTCGAGTATTTGAGAATACAACAGTGTTATAAGTCCTACCAAGCTCGAAATTGGATTAGTCGGTTCAGCGGGCAGGATGCCAACTAGTATAAAAAAAACATAAATTAGCCGTAACATAGAATTCATACCAAGGCACAAACGATAACGGCTCCCAGAGTAGATCTCTTCATGCTTAAAGGTGGAACAGAATATATTGTTCCCAGGAAGTACAGAGAGTATATAGAATAGGCGAACGGAATGCAATTTAGTACTCCGGCAATAGTAATCCCTATCGCTGTGAAAATTCCCGTTATCAGCCAGGCCAACTCAGGAGACAATTCACCTGATGCTATAGGTGCGTCAGGTTTGTTAATCCTGCGAAAAAAAATTACGTATGAAATAGACACTGTTAAGAGATATAATCATCTCTAAATAAAAATGTTTGATTCTGAATACTAAAAGAGGAACATACAATTTTGAATTCTTACTTCAGCTTATATCAGGTGAAAAATCTTTTTAACTATGTGTAAATTAAATCAAAATTTAACCAATTTTCTCTCTGATTGATTAGACTACCTGAATGGTGTCGACAAATTTATATGTGATTAGATTAGATTAGATTAGATTAGATTAGATTAGACTACCTGAATGGTGTCGACAAATTGATTAGATTAGTATGGTTGACATATATGTGATTTATGTGACATACATGTAACATTGGGGATCCAGTGTAACATCTAACTAGATTAGTACTGCAATTAGTTTTTGGGCTAATTACAATAAGAATCTTCGAGGGTATGGGTGATCTATGTATTACGTAGAGGGTACCGTAGAATGGATCTTAGCAGTGCTATCTCGAGTGATTTTTTTCCTACAGTGATTTTTTTATTATGGATTTTGTCGTGATAAGATCGTTAATGAAGTTTGGGATTGTAATCTAGTACTTATACGAGAGAATTTTACTTTGGTACATATGTAGGGTGTAAATATTTTTTTAATATATATATATGTGACCTAGCTAGATTTTACTTTGTCGAGGTATTATATAATGTATACAATATTTTAATTCAATTAGATTAATAAAAATATACCTCAAAATTCACTTGTATTTCTAATAATTTTTTGTTGTCCATATAATGACTATACTTTGAATCATTGCTAGAACCTTTGAACCACATTGTTATAACCTATTTTAGAATTTTAATATGGGATCTAAAATTTTAAGATAAGAAGTACAAGAAAATATCACCTGTCAATGTCGACGTCAAATATTTGATTGATGGTACTCAAAAAGCAAAAGGCTGACGATAGAGCGACGAGACCGCCCAATGCCTTCAATAGCTGAGACCATCCCATTGGATGTGGGTTCTCGATCCATGTTTTCGCATAAACACAACTTTTCCAATTATAAAATTAGATCGGAAATTTAATTAATTAAATTCCCAAGCCTCAAATTCTTGGAAATTAATGGAATTTGATAAATAATTATCACTTACATGTAGCCTATAGATATTGTTATCAACACATATGGTTTTACGAATCTCCACAGTATATTGCTGAAGGAGTGCTTTTTCTTGAGTTCTGTATAGGATCTATCGCCAATATCCTAGTCATAACCAAAAACTCACATAAAGGTTTTGAAGGTAGGAAGCTCACATATATCAGATCATAATTATAATTTCAGAAAAAATATAATTTAAAATCCGAAGGATAATTTTTTTATAAAAAGGTCCCAAAGTTTCTATTTATTAGGTAGAATTTTTTACCGCTATAAACAACCTTATTACTAGTGATATGTTAATCTTAGAAACAATAATTGGAGTAATAAATCTTCCCATCTACTTATCAGTCAATTCTTCACATCTATTTGTCATATAAATTAACGAGAAATTATAATATAGCATAAAAATCAAGTAAGTGCAAACTTTAAGTGCTAGAAGTTGGTCAAACTAAAAGAAAAACGGCTAGGTGTATTAAAAACACGACGATCGTAAAACAAATGTACCTGAATTTGCATGGAATTGAGCGTATTATTATGCCCATTGGTCCTCACATTTGAGCAGCTAAATGTTGGTCGCTGAATTTTAACTTTAGGCAAAATCTGAGAGTTTTTGGGAACACGAGGAGCTGATGGTAATTTACCTATGGCTATACTCTTTCCATTGAATGGAAAGGAAGAGGTGCTTCTTTGAAAAGAACTTAGAGCTAAACGTTGAATAGAAGGGGAAGGTAGTGGAGAGAGATCCATTTGAGAGCAGCAATGGGAAGATGGATGAGCTATTAGTTGATGAAGTGATTGTTACATTTATGTACGGTATCTGAAGCTCATTTTATAGCCATGTGGCAAAAAAAAATTTGTCCAAATACCTCTTATCTGATTCTGATTCAGTACCGACTGATTCAGGTTCGAATTTAGTATAATAAAAAATTGACAAACTCTCTCAATACATCTTGATTTTTTTTTTGAGAGGTATACATCTTGATTAAACAATGAATACTTTTTCCCAGAAGTTGACCATCAGAAATCACAGAATCACAAGGAGATACAGAATCCAGCTAGACTAAGGTATTCTATATATGAACAATATCTTCGAGAGTTTTATAGTAATATAGGTGGCCTATCACAACACGACACATTTATACTACCCACGTCGCACATTCTCCAAAAAATAATGCCTACAGCTAAAACAGAAAATTAGCTAAAATTTTTATCTCAGTTTTAATTCATTTGATATAAAATTTCGCAATGTTTGTGAATACATTTTGCTTTAAAAATAACAATCGTTGTTGAATGATAATTAATTGCAGATACAAAATTTTATGTATTGTAACTAACACCAGTGGTTTTTTTGTGTGAAAGGTATATGATATTATTGATCACCAAGTCAATTACAAATAAAGTAAGCGGGACGATTGCACAGACAGCAATCGAACCGCACAATTACACAAAAATCTGCAGTACACCATAGAAAGCAGCACACAAAACAGCAGCTAAAACCTTCAAGTGGTAACAGGTTACACCATTGCTATAGAACACCAGTAGTTAATTATGAGTTTTAATCTAACATAAGTGGTCAGCAATGTGAATATCCCATCGGGATTTTTTTTTGGGGTTTTAATTTTTAGTGTAGTGTAGTTAGTTTTTTTTCATAGGTTTTGAGTGATTGTGTTGTGTATATGCAGTGTCATTGGGATGGTCTTTCCTTGTTGTGATTTTTTCTTACTGAATTTCACCTACCAAGGGTTATATTGAGGCAACCGGTGCAACCAAATACTCCCGATATTTGTAGATTCAACCGTCTATATTTTTGTATACATATGGGCAAATTTTGAACATGAATAACAAATTCATTCAGTGTTTTGGTTAAACATGTTCATCTGCATTATTAATAAAATTTCTACCTTTACTAAACAAAATCTAACATAGCTATCACAAAATATGTAGAAGTCTTGGAGTTAAGAACACATATGATCACCGATTTTTTCACAAAGTTAAGTCTATAATTTTTTAATCTCTTTGTGACCAATCAACCTGCACCGGACATGTTGTAATATTTACGAGAGACGACAAAAAGAGATCTCCCAACTAATTATTTGGTCGATGGTTATTACGAAGTTATGGTTTCGAGGGAAATCTGAAAGTCAAACATATACATCTGGTATTCGGACCTAGATTCGAGTTAGGTAAGATATTTAAAAAGTGATAAATCTCTTCTAAAAACTATTTAACACTGCTACGTTTTTAAAGATTCGAATTCGATATCTGATTAAGCTAGAATAATGTTCTCATTATTTGATCTAATTATTTGTTGGTATGAAATTTCTATATTTAAAAACAAACACAAACACATCCACGTTTATGTGGTTTGTAAGCTATAATCAATAACATTCCATCGTTATCTTCGAAAGAACTCCACCTGTAACGAGATCTGTAGTCAATAATAAATAAAAGGGATAATATCTTAAGGTCCCTGGTGTTTGAACAAACTGCTCTTTTAATTCTTACTATTTTCAAAAATCTTTTTTGGTCCTCCTAGTTTGAAATAATGCACATTTTTGGTCCTTTGATGATATCAGCTGTCAACATAATTCTTTTATTGACCATTATACCCTTCAAAAAAATTGGAAAAAAAAATCTTCTCTTACCTCCTTCATCTTCTCCGGGCAGTCGTCTCCTTTTCTACTAAAAAATTATCTTACAGATTAATTTTCATTAAAGAATTAAAATTGATTAAAAATAGTTTGGGATCTCAATGGTGGGCGATCTCAATTAAAATTATCTTACAGGAATTGAAAAATGCACAGATTTATTTTCAAAAAAGATTCAGGTTATTCATCGCCAAGTCGACGAAACCCAAGAACGAGGTCGTCACCCCTGAGGAGGTCACGAGCTTGACGACGGCCAGATGTAATGTTTCGAATTGAGGGATTGGGATTTAAGAACCCTAATTGGTGATTTGGGGAAGAAGAAAATAGATGAAAGAGAAGGAGAAGAAGAAGATGAGAGGAAAGGGTAACTGCTTTTATTAGCAACTATGGTTAAGTTTCAGAATAATTCCCTATGCCTTTCTATGTGCTCTTTATACCTTGGTCATATTATCTAAACTCCCCTATATTTTCTATTCCTTTCATTTTAGTACAAGGTACGTTACAACTCCTTCCTTCCTTCCAAAAGAACCTTGTCCTCAAGGTTCATACATGACGTGACCATCTTCAAAACAAAGCAGTTCTTGGCTGAATAAAATTAATGGATGCAGCTTCCACAGCAAAAAGAACTATCAATCAGCATCAATCCAGCAATATATTCTTTCAGTGGATCCTCAAATTTCAAGACCCATCTTCAAGTTTCTTAGTCATTCAGGGACTGGAGTTCTGTTCTTCCTCACCATACAACTGCCTGCAGAGGGAAACATTACCAAAGCTAGTACTAAGATTAGTAAGCAATGACTCTGATATATACTTTCCTCGTTTAGAGCTAGGTTTGGCAAATTGATTTGCGGAAGAACCCAATACGCCATCCACGGATACTCAATCCCTATTTTTTGGATTTCGATGGACCAAGCCAGTAGCTCTAATTGTAAATCAAGATCGTCTTGGTCGCCCCTATCCACCTTACTCTTAAGAGGATCAACCTGCACCATGTACAAATTCAACAACACTTGAACATAGGATGCAAAATTGCATTCTTGGCTGCCTGGTGTTGCCCACTGCTCATCTGGTGGCTTGTCTTTCCAACTTAATAGCTGCTAAAGAAAAAATGAAAGCTCGACTTCAAGTGTGGTGTCCACTTGCAAACCTAAAGAGTTGAGCCACATAACTGTAGAAAATTGTAGAGCTTCTGCTACGCTAATTTGCAGAGATGCTGCTGTAGAAAGACCACACTGGTGCAGATTGTCACGAATTTGTAGACCCAGCTTTGGTGGCAAATAATGCATCTATAGAGCCTTGTGGACTTGCAACTATTTGATGATATGTAGCAGTTTGATGGCCACCAACAAGACAGCCAAAGATTCCTAAGGCAGCAAACAAAGAATTTACTCCCCTGTTCAAAAACACAACAACCAAAACCATCTTCTCGCCAAGGCGCAATAACATCGGTTGCACAGCGTCTCCAGTGAAGATTGCAGCTGTCAATTCCCCTCCAGCAACCAAGTTAATAAAATAGTTGCAAGCACTTCCAAGCATCTTGAGATCATTAAATCGCAGGCAATTCTCAAATGCATCAGATTTGTATCGCAGCAACCAATCAACAATGGTATTCACAACCTTGTAAAGGCCATCATCCACCAACTTCATATATGTATTACTGCTGAAAAAAAACACAACCATTATGCTCTCGAGCTGTAGCAGCAGATGGTAGTTCTGCATCAAATTACAGATCCACAGCCATTAAAAGACCTGCAAAAAAATGCAGCTGCTGCTAACAAAAACTAAGAGTAACCCTCTGTTCTCCCTCAACTGATTCACTACCCTGACTCACTTTTTCTGATATAGCTAACACTAGTGGTGAGGTGGATATAACAGAACAACTCTCTACAACTGTAAAGTATTTGTTCCATTTTGGAGACTTCATGTTCGTTGCAAAGTATCTGAAGAATGCTTCGATAAGATCATCATCCAATCTGAAAAAGTCAGCAGCCCATATGAACTGATTTAATTCATAGTGCTCAGGCCCTTCTTTCGCTCGCCATCGGGGCTGAAATTGGTAAAATTGCTGCTGAAATACCTTTTGGCTCCTTAGGTGTTCACTTGCTTCTCCAATAACAATAATCCCAGCATGTTGTAAGCATCCAGGTACCAATCTAGCATTAAAACTTTTGTTGGAAATAACTATACCAAAATCAAAATAACCCAAGCTTGTCAAACTAGATGTTTGGGCAGACAAAAACCCAAATTCAGTGCACCCGTACTTCAATTCTGAACCAATAATATCAATAACCTCGAGTCTCATTAACGCGTTGTCCTTAAACAGCTCATCTCCAATCTGTACCGACTTCGCATCACTAACACAATTACCATTCGCTGCACCCTTTGCATTTGCAAACTTTCCATTTCCAAAAACAGCAACATCCACCACATCAATTGGTATGAGCATGTCATTAATCAAATTTTCCTTCATATCCACTTGGTTTTCACCTTCACATTCATTAAAATCCTCAACAACAAAATCCTCCACATCGTCAGCAAACACTTCATTCTCAAAACGCTCACACAAAGCATATGCAAATTCATCCCAATAATCCTCTTTGTTGCCGTCAAAAGATCACGATAAGAATCACTCTTTCGCCCTACCGACCAACAAATCCACCAATAGACTAAATTGGTAAACCTCCACAGATGGGTAAACATCGAAATACTCCTCGCAACCGCCAATCCAATCCTTCGGGTTGACGCCCAAAAATGAAGGGAGACTAGGAAAACCCAGTCGAGTCAAGAAGAAGTTTACCTTGTTCAGGTGAATTTCTGACACCCACTCGTCCAAGAACTCATCCAAGAACTGATTCCAGGGAGCCTCCATATCACACCTATGACCCGCGAACATTTGGTCTTTCGTCGGTGTGAAAACCCCACGCTCCAGCCTCATTGACTCCTCCAAAAATGAGTTTTCGCAAAGCTCGCGAATCTGAGAAGTTTCCATTTCAGAAAATTTTTCTTTTGCGTCACGTCGATTCCCACCGTCGCCTTCAAAAAAGCCTATCCGTGGCATCACTTTATGCTCCAAAACGTGAAATTGATCCACCACAACGAGTTGTCAGCTACAAGAAATCCGAGGATTAGTAGCTCTGATACCATGTAATGTTCTGAATTGAGGGATTGGGATTTAAGAACCCTAATCGGTGATTTGGGGAAGAAGAAAATAGACGAGAGAGAAAGAGAAGAAGAAGAAGAGAGGAAAGGGTAACTGCTTTTATTAGCAACTATGGTTAAGTTTCAGAATAATTCCCTATGCCCTTCTATGTGCTATTTATATCTTGATCATATTACCTAAACTCTCCTACATTTTCTATTCCTTTCATTCTAGTACAAGGTACGTTACACCAGACGATGACGCCGGATAGTAAGAACGTTCTCCCGGCCTCAAAAACCCATGGCCCAATCTCCCCTCCGCCCCAACCATAACCAAACAAATAAGGCATCAATTTTATCATATGAGCTCAAAGACGACAGTGAAGATGGTGGCCTCAAGCTTCCAGTCATCTTCCAGCTGTAATTTGGACACCGGCCTCAGGTCCCCGACTCCCTCCCCGAGTGGGTGTTTTTCCTTGAACCATGGCCGCGTCCTCAAGAAATTCCCCATTTCGGAGAACAGAACCCAGTTTCTATTTGAATTAATTAGGAGGAGGCGGTACCGCTCCTGCGCACTCCATCGGCGTCGTTCATCTTCGCCTACAATCCCCAATCGGTAACCTAGCAGAGTTAGCGACCTTCCTCTTCCCAGGTCTTCGTCATGAAGGAGTTGATCTTTGATTTGTTGCTGCAATGGATGTCCCTGCAATTCTTTGATTTGGATTGAGGCCTTTGTCATGAAGGAGTGGGTCTTTGATTTGTTGATGGCCGGACTTGTCCTTGACGGAATAGTGGTGGGTGCTGCTTTTTGATGCCCAAACGAGCTGGCCAGAGATTGAAACGATTTGTTGGCCGGAGAAGATGAGAGTTATTTTTTTTAGTTTTTTAGAAGGGTATAAAGGTCATAAAAGAATGTATATTGAAAGCTGACATCAGCGGTAGGTCCAGCAGGAACTAAAAAAGTGCATTATTTCAAATTAGGAGGACCGAAAAAGATTTTTGAAAACAGTAAAAAGTAAAAGAGGAGTTTGCTCAAACACCGAAGGCCTTAGGGTAATTATCTCTAAATAAAATAATGAATCACGCATGTAAAGAGTTATATATTTTTTAAATTAATTTAAAGGTTGCTTCCGGACTATCAGATCTCATGCACTTGTATAGTTGTATTCTGGCTGGAAATTCTTAGAGAAAGTCCACTAGCCATGTTATTAATGAGGGAGAGCACGGAAAAGACGCGTGTATATATATTTCAGACGCGTTCTACACGCAAGTAATTTTTTTATTGTTCGATATGAGTCCAACGTTGCCCGGATTGGAAAATTTTATTAATAATATTTTTTGTATTCGTAATTATTAAACTAGATTTCCTTAGCCGAATCTTAATATCTCACCACGTGTATCAATAACCATTGATACGTAGGTATAAATATATGTGATACCGATCTCTACAAATTCCAATTTCATTAAAATAGTAAAAGTTTACTTGACTGGCTTGCACAACGTTATAATGTGGATTCAAATGTCCGACTAAGTGACATAACTAATTAAGATACTACAATTTTGAACAATTTATTTAGACTAAATATTTCTAAGTATATTTAAATTAAAACTATAAAATTATTCAGAAAAATAGGAAAAATCATATGGAAATTATTAGGAGAGGGGGGAGGACCTTTTTCATATTATATTTATTTATTTTTCAAAAATGTATAACTTGTTTTTTTCCCTAATTATACTTGGGGTATTTTTGATAAGAATATTTATTCAAATATTAGAGTATAAATTAAAGAAATATATGTTATTCGATGAGACATTTTTAAATCACAGAGTAGTGTTATGTAAGTCAATCAAACTATATAGTATTAAAGTATACTTTTAACTTAAAAAATTCTAACAACTTGATCAAAAATACTAATAAAATTAGGGCAATTCCTTCATTTTTTTCATATTTCCTATGTGGGAATTCTTTTTCAAAAATTCTTTTTTCCGTTCCCTCTGTTTAATTTTATTATACTCTTTGTCCAGCTAACGTGCAACGTCACCATAAAAATGGCATGTTTCATCGATGAAACTCGAGCAGTTGCATGAGTCGTTAAGCGTCAGCCTGTTAGAACCATTAGGAGCTTTTTAATGAATTTTAAATTACATGACTATATATGTAAATATGTCAAATCACATGATACTGAAGTGTATTTTTCTCAAATAAATATTGAATGTTCTTTATCGAAAGTGTTCTTCTATCGGTCATCCAACCTTCAAATGATGCGCTGCGACAGCCAACACAATCCGGTGGTCGGAGCCGTGAGCAGGTGAGGATCACTATTTAAGACACGCTTGCTAGTTAGTCGGTGTGGCAGTTTGACACGTAAGTATATTAAATTTTCGATTTCTAACCCGATGCATAATAATTAAAGTTCTTTGCCTTAGATTGACGTGGAATATTGAAGAATTTAACATTGAAAATAGAAGATAAAAAAGGCAAATTGAGTCACGAAAAGTACCACTACTAATAACCCGGAGCCTGACTTTAACTTTCGTCTTTTTCAGCGAACGTGGAATAGTCTATTTGTTCGTAGGCGTCAAATTTTAGCAGAAGTAAGTTGAAATGAAAAAAAAAAGTTAAATTGAAGGAGAATCGAGAATAGTACTTTTTTTTTGGGTAAGTAAATTTTCCACCAAACGTAACATTGCGTCAATAGTAGAATTCCTCAACTAGCTATTATTCTTACCAAAATCCTAGTTCAATAAAATTTGGTGAGAAAAAATTGAATCACGAAACTGCATTATACAATTCTATGTTCGGCTTCCCCTAAAATAAAATCAAAACAAAAAAAATAAAATCGACAACAAAAGACGCCTAGTTACAATTTGGACCCGAAGGTCCCCATGCAAACAAACGAACCATGATAGAATCCAGAAAGTGTTCAAGATCGTGATTACCTATGGCCTTCCATGTGTTTGACCAATTTAGTCAGTCATTCACGAGTCCACAGAGAATAGAATGAGAGAAGTTTCTGGTCACAATATTTTTTTAAATAGATCACATGGTTTTGATGATTCCAAATTTTCCATGAGATTGCTCCAAACAAACCTTCCCACCAAACTTCCCTTAACTAACCGCACCAATTTGATAAAGTCTTTTCCATTGATGAAAATCCACTCCAATTGAGACCTATCTGATTCACAAAGTGCTCACAGATTGATCGCGAGAATGGGCAAAGAAAAAATAGGTGATTAACCATCTTATCCGAATCTAAATAAAATGGACAAAGAGCCTTCCAAGATTGTAATCTTCTCGTATGTATCATCACATCTCAAGTTTGAAATTCTGTCTTGAATGGATAACCATAGAAAATATTCTACTTTCAAGAGGATAGTGCCCGTCCAGAGTTCTAAAACTTAAGGAGTGATTAGGAAGCTGCTCTCATGCACATGTCTTCTCCAAGATTTGGCTGAGAATCCTTCCCATTAGCATCATGGATTCCATTCCCAAGCTTCCCATTTATAGCGTAGATATGGTTGAAGTATTAGGTCAATTTGGAGAGCAAACGCCGAACGGAATGCTAGTGTGTAGATTGACCCATGGATTTATTTTCCAAATCAGTACAAAATTTATTGAATTTTCTAAACGTTGCCAAAATTCTTGAATTGAAAAATATTCTATTAGGGAAAAATTATGAACCTTTATTGATTTTATTAGGGAAAATTTTGATACCACTACTCCTTATTTAGTTACATCTTTTATTTTCGAAATCATACATTATATGAATATTCACCTCACTAATCGGTTTAAACGCAAGAAATTATAAATTTCTTTCGACGAAATACTTTTTAGGGTCCAGGCCACATAGCACCATTGTTTAGGCCAAATGAAAGTTTTGCCATGGGTTAGTGATGGTACAGGCCCAAAAAGTTTTTCCGGTGCTAAGGGGTGATATTTTACATCAATATGTTGAATTAAATTCATATCCTTTCGGTGTAAGGAAATTAGATTAACTCAAGGAATTCTTTGGTCAGCTAAGAAATTAATTATCCGAACAAATTCTCAGCGATTAATTCGCAGATCGTATACGATCTTCTGTTTTATGGAGTAAGAGCCAGTTGCCGTCCAATGAAAAAAAAATTTCTAGAAAATAAATATATTATGTCTATGATATCAAAGGTTTGCACCCACTAAAATTAAATGATTGTCCCTGTAAGGATCGCATTCTTCTATTCGGCTACATCGCTATTGATGTTTCTCGGAATATTTACGCCCTACCATTAAGGCTAACAATCGGTCGAATCTCCTTATTCTTTTCAATTACATTCATGCTAGTAGCTTTCAAGGCTGGGATTTCGGATCATGTGTCTTGGATCGTGATTCCAGCTGGTTTGGTAGCCTGCTTATCAACCACCTTGTTTGCTTTCTTACATGTCCATTACTTCTAGAGATTGTCTATGAATTTCTATCCTACCTTTACCATTTTATCCTACTTTAGATCATACCCTAATTATATTATAAATAGACCCTAATTAGATCCTAATCTTCACATATTTATTATATTATTATTATATTAAAGAACCAGCTTGAAGACATCTTGAAGAATAGAACCTCAAAGTTTGATTAAGTTGTGATCCGCTTCTTTTTTGCTTGGAGTTCTAGCTGAGACGCTACTAGTTTAGAATATTTTTTTTCATTTATCGACACGAGTGACTTTCTATCTTCTTTAAAAAATAATAGAACCTGGAAGTCTTTTATATTTTTTTTGTTGTTTATGCATTTGCAACTTGAATTCGGAACCTCGAATCTTGATTAAGTTATGATCGCCTCCTCTTATATTTTTTAGGTGACATGAGTGAATTTCTGTGTTGCATTTAATTCAAAGGTCAGACCCATGTAGACTCTCCAGATCCTGCGGACTCTGAGGGTAAGGATATGGGTCTAATAAAATTTTCGAGGGTCGAGGATAGGGTATGGATCCAACTTTCCAAACAAGAGTATGGGTAGGGTCCTACCTATACCCTGCCCTACCTATCGCCATCCCTAAAAAATATTGTCAATTGTGCATAAGTGTAGTACGTCAGTAACCTACTAAATACATAACTAAAGATATTGCATATACTAAGTTAGATAAAACATAGGTTATTATCAGCAAGTATCTTTCTAGTTACACCAAATGTGTCATCCAATTATTGACCACTCCATCACATACTCGTTGGTTTCTACAAAATCGTAATCAACGTTTTTATGAACCGAATTTGATTTCGAATATGAATTAGTTCTTCTAACTATTTGTAAATGTGGTGAACTGTGCCTACGGCTACTTTTGGGGTAATCCTCTTTTTTGGGGAAAAACGAACAAGAGCTAATACAATTGACACGTTAATGGCAAGTGCACATGGCCTGAAGAGTGAGGATTGCGTCCTAGAGCCGTGCGTTGATGGCAATTCCAGACCTGTTTAACCATTCGACAAAGCATCTCTCAAAGTGAAGTAGGACTACAAGATTTGGCACCTGGTTTCTGAAGATAACATGATTCCTCTGCCTCAAAATGCACCAGCAGACGGAAGCAAAGATGATGTACCATGCTTTCCTCAAGACTCTGTTTTTTTTAACAGACTAAGCATTTTTTTAGAAGTAAATTTTATTTATAATATTTGGCGAAAGAGACTCGCAGTCTCACAATTACCGATCTTATTAAATTTCTGATGCGATTAAACTCAACGGAAAAGATCTCACCAAGGAAGTGAACAGATTTAGTACTGACAATGTAAAATTATCAGCACTATCCGGACAACATAGAAAACACGCGCTCAAACAAACCTTTTCAAACTAGTGCAAGAGATTACCACGCGTGACTACATAGCCTTTTCATGCTAGCACCCGCCACGGTGTTAATTAAATTATTTATAAAAACAAATTGCAATAATTTTTAGAAAATAAAACTGTTGGGCCGCCTCCAACTGCATAATAACATAAGTAAATTATTTATGTTAGAAAATAATTGACATATGTAAAATCAAAAAACTAATTTACATATGTTATTATGCAGGTTTTAGTTTTTTAAATATTGCAATTCTTCTGACGATGCAATGTGGAGACGACCCCCGTTAATGGGTTATCTCCTTAATTTTTTTGTAATATTTAATTATTTTTTTATCTATTTAAGGTATATGTATATATTTCTACCCAATTAGAGAATATATTTATCTTTTTTATCTATTTTAGAAATAATTCTCTATCTGGATATCTGTAGCCAAATACTATGCATTGATTTCTGGTTTTTTATTTTTGGTAGACAAATATCAAAATAATTACAAATTTATATAGTTTTTAAAAATGGGAATTTTTTTAAATTGAAAATAAGAGAGCGGGTCCACTCCACTCTGCTCATGTCACGTGCCGTGGTAGGATATTTTTAAAAACAATTAAGAAAACATGGAGTTCAGTTGGTAGCAGATCGACTCCCCCTTATGGTTGCCACGTGTTATACCGAGGTCCCAATTTTTTTAATTTTTTCAAAATTTTAAATGGGGATAAGTTAGTGCTTGGAGATTCAAACAATTTTTTTATTTTGTATGACTTCTTGAGCTCATCAAGTAGAGCTCAAAAAATTATGTACAATAAAAAAATTCAACAATTCGGACAATAAACTACAAAGTTATAATTATTTTAAAATTTTAAAAAATTAAATAAAAAAAGGAAGGCCACCTAGTAGTAGATAGCCTCCCGTCGGAGACCACGACATGGCGCGGCCATTTCTTTACAAGTTTTTTTAAAAAAAATTGAAGGGATAAATTGTTTCTCAATTTTTTGAGCTTTTGAGTTATGCGAAACAATGAAATAACTCATCCGGACAAATAAAGAATAAGGGTGTACAAAATGATATTCGGTATTCGTATTTTATATATTTTTTAAGTATTCAAAATTTTGGGGTTGATTTTTATCAATTTTCGGGATATAATTCAGTATGGACTTTTACAAAATTTTAATAAATTTTGTTATTCAGTATAATTTTTGTAGATATCGATATTATACTAAAAATACTGAGGTACTAAAATATAAGTTTACCAATTATATAAACAAAAAAAATCTAAAAATACTGAGTCCAGAGAAGATTTTTTAGCTTTTTCTTCGTGTTCTCGACCCAGAAGAAAATAAACCTCCCTCACCGCGACCACCACTTCCCCTCGGTGGCCTCCCAAGAAGAGCAGACCCTCTTACCTTGGTCGCCTCCCTTTTTTTCAAAATTTTTAAAGTGAAATAATTTTGGTACTCGGTTATCCGAATATATAATTTTTCAAATTTTGCATAACTTTTTAGTCAAAAATTATGAAAAATAATAATATTAGCTCGGACAAATGGTCACTAACTTTTCCAAGCATGTTCTTTTTAGCAAACTAATTAGATATTATTCAAATGACAATGAATTTAAATTTTTTTAAAATAAAATTTCAGGTTCGTTGCTTGAGAATAAATGTAAAGAGCGGTCTTAGAAGATATAAATAAATGTTTCAAGCGAAGCAAGAATTATTATTTAGGGAGCTAGAATTGAGAAAAAGTACATAATTCATAAAAGGGAAAACATAAATATTGCACCACATACAACATCTGGAGTTGCTCTCTGCTTGAATCAAATAGCAAACTGATTACATATTATTATTATTTTTATAAATAAATGTTTCTATGAATAGATTTGCTTAGTTTGGAAAGGCTTCAATGACGGGAAGGAAGGAGGGAAGCTTGATGACGTTGTAGCGAGTGAATCCTGCAGCTTTTAGCAGCTTTTTCCACTCCATTTCAGTCCTTTCTTTGGTGCCGTGGCCCACCATCATGAACAAGTCATATCCCACAATTGTGTCATCCATTGGGTCCTTCCCGTACGGATCTAGGATCATTTCAAGTATTATTACCTTTCCTGTCTCCTGGGGTATCGCCTTCCGACAGTTCGCCAGTATTTTGATCGTGTCCTCGTCGTTCCAATCGTGCAACGCTGATTAGAGAGATAAGCATAAGGTTAAGAAAATCTTAACGGTAATTAACCAACCATACTTGTTTGAGTTCGAGTTACCTTGCTTGATCAGGACGGCATCCGCAGGAGGAACGGAGACGAGCATATCCCCAACCACATGGGTGACCCCGGGATGCTCCGGCGCAAAATCTATAACGGCCTTAAGGTCAAGATTGGTCCCTTTAATATGAGGGAATTCCTTCACAATCTCACCCACGAAAGCCCCGGTGCCTCCTCCAACATCAACCAATGACCCAACCCCGTCTAGACCACCATCATGCAAGTAGCCCGCCTTTAGGGCTTGGACGATGAACTTAGAGATACCAGCCAATTGTTGTTGCATCAGTTGATACATTTCCGGATTGGCCGTCATATAGCTCCATCCAGATATCCCAAATTGCGTCGTAAAGCTGCTGGATCCATCCTTTACTCGGTCATCAAGTTCCTGCCACAGGGAGTTGATGAACACGCTGCTATGGTACATGGCCTTGGCGGCTAGGCTCTTCTTCTCTGTGTTGACCAGCAGCAACTCAGAGGCAGCAGTAGCGCCGTAAAGGGTGTCCGAATCCGATGGGGTTGCAGTGAAGATGCCTCGACGGACCAGTATTGTCATGACCCTGGAGAGCCGGCCGGAGTCGATTGAAGGATGGTCTATGGAATTGCTTAGTTGTGTCAAGGAAATAGGTTTTCCATGGGAGCTTATGATGTCTGGAATGCCTAATTTAACAACACATCGGAGAGCCATTGTGTCTATGTACCCAAAGATGCAGCCACAAACGGCAGCTTGAGGGGTCACCAAGTCCTCTTGTTGTTGTGGGGTAGCCATTTAAAAGCGGTAAAGGTTTTGATGGGCTAGCAAGTTAGAGCTTGATGGTGGTGAAATAAGAGAGGTGTGGAGGGAGTTATTTATAATGCCGGAGTCGCACGCATATTTGACGGCATCTTATCATGTGACCACGTTAGACCATTGTTGCTGCAATTCCATTATTTATTTAGTGATAATAGTTTAACAATTATTAATCAAATAGTGGTCGTGTAAAATATGGTAGTCTAACTACTGGATACGCATCCAAACAAAACAACAGTGAAGTATTTGTCGGGATATAATCGAACAAGATTGACATGGTATACTTTGAAAAGAGATCGATTACCTAATTAAATTGGTTTGCCATTCATTTTTTCCGGCCTCTACTACAGTTACTTCAAGAACTACACTTTAATGGACCCGCATTTATAAAATTCGGAAGGAAAATAACAGCTATAAATATGAATCACATATGTAACGAATTATTATTTTAATTTATTTAAAGGTTGTTTCCGTCAAATCTCAACCACTCATGTTATATAGAATAACCAAGTTTGTTATATCAAGCTCCAATATGAAAAAATATTAGAATAGTCCAAGTTGCGTCCTAATTTGCTGATTTTGTAGACCACTTTCTCTCCGTTGTCTTAGATGGACAATACACTAAACACAAAGTCTTAACCATTTGTAGATGGAACTTGGATAACAACTAAATGTGGAGAGAAGTTATGAGCATTACGTACATGCATAACTTTCATGCCAAGATTAGCAAGATTAATAGTATCAACTCAGGTATTAATTACACGACCATAAATATCAACTACAGATTCAACATTTTGTAGGGTTTGATTGTGTCGTAGTTCTATAATGAATTTGGATTATGATTATCGTTGGATGAATTGCATTGGATATGAATCCCAAAAAAGAAATGGTAGGTACAACTGGGCCATGAACATTCAACCATCGCACTGTAAAACGAAAGGCATAAAAGAAAAACTTATTAGCTAGTGATTGTGGGGTCCCTAAAAGCGACCGGCGGTGATTGAACATCGCACCCCAAACTGCTTAACCTAAGGGAAACTAGTACAAATAGAAAGATCGCCTTTGGCACTCTCAGGTTTCAAAGAATGCCAAGGATTAACTCCCAATTATGAGTACCAACTAAAACATATTCAAGTCGATTAGTACTTTTGAAAAATAGTAAAGTTCTCCCAATAAATACTTAACAATGCTGCATTCTTAATAATTTGAATTCGAGTTTTGTTGATTAAATTAAAATAATAATTTTATCATTTAGATCTAAATGATCTTTCGTATAAATATGAATCACGTATGAAATGAATTATTATTTTAATTTATTTAAAAGTTGCTTCCATCAGATCTCAACCACTCATGTTACATAGAATAACCAAGTTTGTTATATCGAGCTTGTTCATGATTCCAATATGATAAAATATTAGAATAGTCCAAGTTGCTTGCTAATTTGTTGTCTTGTAGAGTTCTTCTCTCCATTGTTCAGATGGATAATAGTCCGAATATCAGAAGTTTAATATCAATTAATATAGATTCAAGTTGATTAGTACTTTTCAAAAGTGGTAAATTTTTTTTAACTAGTATTAACAACGCTATAATTATAATGATTCGAATTCAAAATTTCTTGATTAAATTAAAATAATGACTTCATCAGTTAGATCTAAGTGATCACTGATATAAATATGAATCTGTAACGAATTATTACTTTAATTTATTTAAAGGTTGCTTCCGTCAGTTCTCAATCACTTGTGTTACATAGAATAACCAAGTTTGTTATATCAAGCTTGTTGATGATTCCAATATGAAAAGATATTAGAATAGTCCAAGTTGCGTGCTAATTTGTTGATTTTGTAAAGCTATTCTCTCCATTGTCTTAGATGGATAATAAGTCTGAATATCACAAGTTAAGTATGCTTAATAAGAGTTAATACAAGTCGTTTATTTTAATTAGAATTAATATTGTTGAGGTACGAAATATTCCTAAGGTCGGTTGATGCCTACTGCCGGGTTGGAACCCGCTTCAACTATCAAAGTGGAAGCAAGAGACCCGCTCCGGGCTTGCAAGCAGAATGTCGGGACATTGTTGGAACATAAAAATGATACTTTGGATTTTTGGGTTCGTACAAAACAACTCGGGCTTGGGTGCCTCGTCTTAATCGAGCGGGCGCCTCGTGCTTCGGGACGTCCGAGTGAACGTCCTTCCTTTGACGTCCGGATGGGCTCCCCGTTCGTGAAGTCCGGGTAGGTACCCTGTCTTTGAAGTCCGAGGGGGGGCGCCCCATAACCATGTCCTCTTCCTCTAGTGTTGCTACTAGAGCTCTCTCCTCTTTCTTTTAAAGTGAGCTTAGCTTGTAGCACTTGTTCTACAGCACCCTCTTGCTTTCTTTTTCTCGTTCTTTCTTCATGGGCTTACAAGGATCCCATGAGTTCGTCCACAGTCATAGATTCGAGGTCTTTAGACTCTTCAATTGCGACGACGATATAGTCAAATTTTGGAACAAGTGATCGTAGTATTTTCTCAATCACACGACTATCTTCCATAACTTCTCCATTTCTTCTTAATTGGTTGACGACAACCAAAACTCTTGAAAAGTAATCCGATATTGATTAGGACTCTTTCATAAAGAGAGATTCAAACTCACCTCTTAAGAGTTTATAATCGAACCTTCTTCACTTTATCAACTCCTTTGAAGGAATTTTGCAAGATTTTCCATGCTTGCTTCGCGGTAGCAGCCCTCGATATCTTATCGAAAGATGACTCATCCATACCTTGATAGATGATGTAGATAGCTTTCTTGTCTCTCTTTCTCGAGCCAAGTAGCACTTCCTTTTGATTTTGTGAAAGTGCCACTTCATCTTCCGGTTCGACATAACCTTTCTCTACAATCTCCCACGCATCTTGTGAGCCGAGCAATACCTTCATTTGGATGGACCAATTTTCATAGTTGTCTTTGGTGAGTAGAGACTTAAAAAGAGAACATATCACTAACCATTAGGACCTTAGATACCACTTTGTTGGAAATGGATTAGAGAAGACAGCAGTTTATTACGTGGACAATACTTAATTTTACAAGACTTCACTGTATTTGGTCACTCAATTACAAATACAATTTGGTGGCTCAACTTCTATATATAGAAGTGTTCACCTCCTTTGACTTTTCTAATTTTTATCTCTAAACTTATCTAGATAGTTCTTATCTCTAAATTTATCTAGATAATTATGTAGATAACTTTTACTACCCACCATTTTTGACTTTTAATATATTCATGATAATTCTAGATCACACATGCACTTACTAGATAATTCTAGACTAATATAAATACAAATCAAATTTACTTTTCAACAAATATCAATTGTCTTTTAATCAAATTGTTAATTAGCAGAAAGGGTTATTGAGCTACTTGACAAAAATCCTACATTAGTGCGTCAGAGAGTCCGCTTCAAAAAAGAAAGCGCTCTAGATGCGTTGGCTTACAAGTCAGAAGATTTTCCAAGTGGGAGTCGGCTCACATTTTGGCAACGTCGAATGTCTCAAGGTAAATACAGGTCCACCCAGCAATCTAAATCAAATTTCACCTGCGTTACTAGACTTTCCTTCTTTGCATGTGATTTTTTTTTTAATTTCCTTAAAACAGTGTTTGATTGGATCAACGGTGGCAGAAACATATCCCGTCGAGGAGGAGATGTCGAAAACCAATCGACGAATACATGCGACCGCTGCCTTTCACTAGGAATCTTTCGACATGTGCGTGACAGAAAGTTGAAGCACGAGAAAGTAGTTGAATTACTGGAGATTTTGGTAGAGGAAACATTAGATAACTGCAACATGACAAACACTGCCGAACTGTTGGGATCGTCCTTACGAGCTGCTGCTCGGGAGGGGATCCATGAGTTCGTTGCAGAAACTATTAAGCAATATCCTTTCGTGGTTGCATCACATGACGATGAGGGCAGAAATCTCTTCAGTTATGCCGTCATGCATCGCCAACACGAGGTTTTCAATCTATTCTTTCAAATAGGTTCGTGGAAGAGTATGACGATGGGATATGACAAGTACAGTAACAAAATGCTGCACACTGGAGTACAGCTGCTCGAAATCGAATTGAAAAGATACCCGGTGCTGCTCTGTAAATGCAGCGGGAGCTACAATGGTACAAGGTGACGACCAATAGGTTTTTTTTTAATTTGAGTAATCTATCGTCAGACTACATTAACCGAAAGAAATTTCAGGTTTGTAAAGAAAATCATAGACCTGTCTGCAATCTTCTATCTATCTTTATTTCTGCAGAAAGTGGAGGAGATTGACAAACCATCATACAAGATGGCAAAGAACGATGAAGGAAAGACGCCTGGAATGCTATTCACTGAGTCGCAAAAAGAACTAGTCAAGGAAGGTGAAGAATGGATGAAAGGCACGGCAAACTCTTACACAATTGTTGCCGCTTTGGTGGTAACTATTGCATTCGCGGCTGCATTCGCCATGCCAGGAGGAACCAGTGGCAATTCCGGGTTGCCTATCTTCCTACGCGACTTACCATTCATGGTTTTCGCCATTGCGAACGCCTGGGCATTCTTCGCTTCAGCTACGTCGCTGCTCATGTTTCTGGGAATTCTTACATCACGCTGCGCTCAAGAAGATTTCCTTAGAGCCCTACCATTAAGGCTAGCAATCGGTCTAGTCTCCTTGTTCTTTTCAATTGCATCCATGCTGGTTGCTTTTACGGCTGGGATTCACATTATGATCTCTGATCGTGTGCCTTGGATCGCGGTTCCAGCTGGTATGCTAACTTGCACATCAGTCACCTTGTTTACTTTCTTGCAGGGACCTTTACTTTGGGAGGTTGCCTATTCAACCTTTGGACCAAGTATTTTCGGTCAAGAAAGGTGATGATGGCGTACTTATATGAGTAGAATAATGTTAGGATTTGTCTAGAACTCTAATTCTTATTTACAGAGGAGGGTAGGGGTTTTACTAGAAAATAGTTGTATATATAATAGAAACTTGTAAATCATTTGATCATCAAGTGTGAATATTCACTTCCACAAAATACTTTTCTTCTTCTCCTTCGTTCGAGTTCCTTCTTCCATAGGAGAAGCTTTTTTTATATGGTATTAGAGCTTCTGGCTCTTCACACACTCCGCACTTTTGATCATCGGAGATTCATGGCAGACTAATCAACTCTTCAAGCCCCGACTTGAGATCTCACATCACTGCAAGCTCCATTTGAGGACTTCTCGAATTCCTTCTATGTGCACCCTAGTGAGAGCCCAGCCAAGGTGCTAGTAACTCCATTGCTGAATGAGAGGAACTTCCACTCATGGGTGAGGGCTATGTGCCAGTCCTTGGAATTCAATAACAAACTTGGATTTGTTTATGGATCTATCTTTATGCCAGAGAAAACTGATCCTTTGTTCTTCTGCTGGAAGCAATGCAACATGCTGATCATTTGTTGGCTTATGCATTCTGTGGAGCCAGAACTTGCAGATAGCCTTCTGTGGTTTGACTCTGTAGCTGAGATTTGGGAGCATTTTTGCGAAACGCTTTAGAAAGGGAGACTTCGTGCAGATTGCACATTTGAAGAAGCATATCTCTAATTTTTGTCTGTGAATAAGTACTTCTCTAAGTACAAATCTCTTTTGGCTTCAAATGTTGTAGTTTAGACCTATTCCTATCTATAAATATGTAACTGATTCTACTATTGTGTGTGCTGCTACTCAATTAATAGCTCAACATATGGATCAAGATAATATCATGGTTTTTCTAACTAATTTAAATGACAATTTTGCCAATATAAGAAGCCAGATGATGGATTCTCTGCCATCTATCAGTCGCGTCATGTATTTGGTAACCTAACATAAAAGATCTTTTATCAATCTGCCTAAGACAGACAGTCCTGCTATGTTTGTTGCCCAATATGAAAGCAAGGAGTTTAGAGGGAAGACACCAATTTGTTCCCATTGTCACAAAGAAGGACATACAGTGGACAAATATTTTAGATTGCATGGGTTCCCACCTAGATCTAAGCCTCGTCCTAGAGGAGATCAAATTGTTGATGATAGCTCTGTAGGTGGAGTATCTGATCGGGTAGGTCAGTATGGCTTTAGTGCTCAGCAAGTCCAAGAATTGATGGCCATGATACATCAGACCATGTCACAGAAGTATGCAGCTACCAAGACAACATCAAATATGACATTAGAGCCATCTAGTTTAAGCACAAACAACATTTCTCAAATATCTGATGCTAGAATTGCTGCTGTATGTATTTTCACCGTATGTAATTTACAGAAATCGCATCAGCTGGAAGTTGACAAAGATACATAGTTCTTAGACTCTGGTGCATCTACTCATGTAGCCTGCAGTCTTAAATGGTTCCTGAGAAGTATATCAATATCGCATATTTTTATCACATTACCTAATGAGACTAAAATCTTGCCAACAAGAATAGGAACAGTCCAAATCACACCTGCTCTGCAACTCTTCAATGTTCTTAATGTACCTGATTTCTCATTCAACTTGGTTTCGATTAGCCAATTGGCAAAGGATGTACCTGTATCACTCACTTTAACCTCTGAAACTTTTGGAATACAGGATCTTATCAAGTCAAGGATGATTAGCAATGCTGAAAGGTGAAATGGACTCTACCACCTTCATATCACCCTAACTTCTAGAACCAACTACATTGCAGCCACTACCAAGACCAGTAGTCACATCCTTATGAATTAGATCTTTGGCATTGCAGATTAGGTCATATTCCTAGTTCAAAACTCTCAGTTCTTAAGAATATTTGTCCTTTTATTTCCTCCAATCTCACAAAACCTTGTGATAGTTGTCATTATGCTAAGCACAAAAGACTTCCTTTTCTCTCTAGCTTTATTATAGCTGCTAAATGTTTTGATTTATTGCATGTGGATGTTTGGGAACTTATTCAGCTATGTCATATGATGAATTCTCCTTTTTTTTAACCATTGTAGATGATTTTTCTTGAGCTACTAGGGTTTATATTTTAAAAGCTAAATCTGCGGTGGTTACCAACTTGGAAGGATTATGTCATATGATTCAAAAATAATTTCAAACAATAGTCAAAAGAATAAGGTTTCATCAAGGCACTGAGTTCTTGATGCATTCTTTCTTTCACTCTAGAAATTACTTACGTCTACATACCACAATAGAATAGTCGTGTAGAAAGGAAGCACCAGCATATCTTGAGTGTGGAAAAAGCTATACGATTTCAAGCTTTTTTGCCCATCAAGTTCTGGAGTGCCTGCATATTACACGCTATGCATCTCATCAACCTTACACCATATATCATCATGTCTAACAAACCTCCACATGAGGTTCTGTACCAAAAACCTCCATCCTTTTCTCACTTAAAGGTGTTTGGTTGTCTGTATTATGCAACACAAATACCTCACCTTAGTAAATTTGATCCTAGAGCCAGAAGGTGTGTTTTTCTTGGGTTTGCAAAAGAGATTAAGGGATATATAGTCTATGATCTAGATTCTTATATCACATTTTACTCTAGGGATATTCTATTTTATGAGAATATTTTTCATTATCAGACTACCTTACCTGCAGAACATGGCTTCCCTCAAACCATACCTATTCCTTATAGATCACCATTCTACTTTGATGAACCATAAGACACTCCTCCTATTCCCAACATTAATCCTATTCCTGATAGATAACACATCTATTTTGATGAACCAAATACTACTCCCTCTCCTTGTATAGAACCTATTCCTAGCAAGCACCACGCTTGTTTTGATGGACCAAATCTCCACATCCCTATCCATCCAGCACTCCTACTCAATTAGATCCCTTTCCTAGCAAGCAACACGCTTATCTTGATGAACCAAATACTCTACCTTCCTTGCCTGTAGAGCTTATACAACCATCCAAGCCTCTTAGAAGGTCAACCAGGACTAGGCAGCGACCCATATATCTACACCAATACACTGAAGTTCCACTTCCTTCTCAACATAATCAAGCCACCTCGACTACTAGTTCTCAGGTTCATACTCTTGCTCCCAATACTATCTTATATCCAATTGCATCTGCTGTTACCACTGATGATCTTTGTTAGTCTCACAAAGCCTTCCTTACTGCGTTGGACTCTGTTAAAAAACCTATGAATTCTGCAGAAGCTAGCCAACTTAATTGCTGGGAAGAAGCAATGCAAGAAGAATTGACATCTTTACATCAGAATGGAACATGGGAATTGGTGACTCTTCAAAGGGAAACAAAAAATTGGATTTTGCTGGATTTACAAGGTTAAAAGAAATTCAGATGGTAGCATTGAGAGGTACAAAGCAAGACTTGTTGTCAAGGGATACACTCAAGCTTTTGGCATTGACTTCATCGAAACTTTCCCGCCAGTTGTCAAGCTTCAGTTCAAATGGTGCTAGCCATTGCTACAAGCAAGCATTAGTTTTTTGAACAATTAGATGTCAATAATGCTTTCTTACACGATGATCTCTATGGAGAATTTTACATGGATCTCCCACCTGGATGGCATTCTAAAAGCAATCAAGTCTGCAAACTCAAGAAGTCCTTGTATGATCTTAAACAGGCCAACAGACAATGGTTTGCTAAACTGACATCTCTCTTGTTATGTTTAAGTTTTGACCAGGCCAAATTAGAGTATTCCATGTTCATATTGGAGAAGGGAAGTTCTTTCACCTGTCTTCTAGTGTACGTAGACGACATTATCATGGCAGGTGATAGTCTTCTGCTTTCTCAAGACCTTCCTCGATGATAAACTAAAGATCAAGAAACTTGGCACTCTTAAGTTCTTCCTTGGCATTGAAGTAGCCCGCACCAACTCTAGAATTCACCTCTGCCAACGATATTATATGCTTGATCTTCTAATTGATGTTGGTTTCCAGAACTGCAAAACCTATACGCACTCCGATGGTACACAATTTTAAATTGAGCATTGAAGACAAGTCTGATGAGCTACCTGATCCAACCTCCTACATAATTATTGGAAAACTTATTTATATCAAGAATATGTGGCATGACATATGCTATGCCACACATCAACTCAGTCAATTTCTTGGTGCTCCCCTGATTATTCACAATAAGGCATTACATCGTATTCTCAGGCACATTAAAACACATCCTGGACTTGGTTTGTCTTTCTCCACCACTTCCAACCCGCGCCTATAAGTTTTTTGTGATGCTGACTGAGTCGGATGCTCTGACACTTAACGTTCCAGCACTGGATTCTGTGCTTATCTAGGCAATTCTTTGGTTTCTTGGAAATCCAAGAAACAACAAAATGTCTCCCGCAGTTCCTTGGAAGCGGAATACATGTCACTAGCTTTAACAAGTTATGAGATTCAGTGGCTCTCTTTCTTCCTCGATTATCTCTGTGTGTCAAGATGCCAACCGGCCTCCATCTTCTGTGACAACAAATTGGCTATCTACATAGTTGAAAATTTAGTCTTCCATGAGCGAATCAACCACATCAAAATTGACTTCCACTTGGTTCGAGAGAAGATCAATGATGGATTAGTAAAACTCTTCCATGTCCCTACCCTTCAACAACTTGCAGATATCATAACCAAGCCCTTGCCACCTACTTTATTCCTATATTTTGTGGTCAAGCTTGGACTGATGAGCATATCGAGTCCAGCTTACGGGGAGATATTGAACAAAGATCAAACATCTGCTTGTGTTGCTCTTTATCAGGGAGAAGAAAGTATCCAAGTAGAAGACGAAGGCGGGCCAATCGTTATGTTCAAAGTTGTAGTCTTTTGGGCTCAAGACTTGCAAGCTCACCAGAGACAAAGCCATACAAAAGGCCGGCCCGGACAAGATAGCCAAAAGACCACCTCTCTCGTGTGTTCTGCTCTCACGTGTCACCTTGCACGTAACACAAGGAAAGCTGCCTGCCAGTAAAGGAAGGACAAAGCAATTATCATCAATGATTGGTGACCCGAAAATCAATGAAGATTCTTGGGAATATAGGGGAATATTCCTTATCCAATTTTGATCCATTTTCTTGTTAACTAAGAGATTTGTATAGCTCTTTTTTTTTTCTTTTTTACCAGAAAATAGATGTATATATAATAGGAACTTGCAAATCATTTGATCATCAAGTGTGAATATTCACTTCTACAAAATACTCTTCTTTTACTCTTTCGTTCGAGCTCCTTCCTCTATAGGAGAAGCTTTCTTTATAAGGGAATACAACAAGTTAGCTTCTTGGCCCATGGAAGGGTCAGTGCTAGCCTTAATAAGTACACATAAGCACTTGGGGTGGCTCGCTCTTATCTTGTCAGCGTTCTGGTAGCAATCAGCAGTCGGCTTCTTGGCGCTGCCACTCACCTACAGGATGCAACCGGCCAATTCTGCGAGTTGGTCCGAGCACGACTGCTCATCAGCTTCCATCGTCGAGTATGCTGCCAGCAGTGTGGAGGCATTAACAACTAAAATCATGTAATTGGTTGTCATGTTCGTGTTTTGGTTATTCTAAGCTTGCATGCAAAGGTTTATCTTCCTCTGCTGGGCTATATATATATATATATATATATGTATATATATATATATATATGTATATATATATATATATATGGGAAATTTTCTTGATGTCTGTGTCCATGCCCATTTTGATGTGGATGCATGGTTTCTCGTGGATTTATTATCATGATTAGGAGGACTCGTTATGTCACCTTAATATAACGGAGTGGACGTTGCAATAGGATGGAGCATAATGAAGATTCTAATATAGAATTAGAATAGGTTGGACCATGATTACTTGTTGTACTCATACATCACAAGATTAGCGAATTCAAAGTTTGTGTATAGCTAGTTGTAACTGTAATGAATTTTTTTCTAACCATTTTTACTGGTCAGTACTGAAAGAATTGATTGGAGAGAAAAGTCGAACTCTTATTATCGCAGCAAGCCAGGTTATATACAAAGCTAGACCTAAAGCTGCATCCTTAGGAAAACCTATGGACTAATTACAAGTCCTACATACAGTACAACACATGTAAACGGGCTGGGGAGGGCTCGGCCCAATACTCCCCCTCAAGTTGGAGCATAGAGATCACGAATGCCCAACTTGTGAAGTAAAAATTCGAATTGTTGCTTGCCAAGCGCCTTAGTAAGAATGTCAGCAAGCTGAAAGTTGGTGCGAACATGACGAAGAATAATCTGTCCAGACTGAACAGCATCACGAACAAAGTGACAGTCAACTTCAATGTGTTTTGTACGTTCATGAAACACCGGATTGGAAGCAATGTGAATAGCAGACTGGCTGTCACAAAATAACTGCACTGGTCGGGTAAGAGTGACCCCAAGATCACGAAGCAGCATCTTTAACCATTGAATTTCACAAGTGGCTGCAGCCATTGACCTGTACTCGGCCTCCGCAGAGGAGCGAGCAATAGTTGGTTGCTTCTTAGTTTTCCATGAGACTGGAGACAAACCAAGATGCACAAAGTAACCAGTGAGTGAGCGACGAGTTATAGGACAGCTCGCCTAATCAGAATCACACCAAGTATAAGCTGAAGATCACTATCGGCTCGAAGAAAGATACCCCGACCGAGTTTCCCTTTCAAGTAGTGAACCACACGGAGCGCGGAATCCCAATGCTCTTGGCGAGGGCATTGCATGAACTGAGACAACACATGAACACAGTAACTCAATTTAGGTCGGGTAATCAACAAGTAAATTAAGCGACCGATCAATCACTGATAAGCTTCAGGATCGTCCAGATCAGTGCCAGAGGAGAGCGCAAGCTTGTGGTTAGGCTCCATTAGAAATCCGGCCGGTTTTGCTCCTGACAGCCCACACTCACCAATAATATCTAATGCGTATTTGCATTGGGAGACAAAAATCCCTTCAGGGCCGCGAGCAATGCTAAGACCGAGAAAGTATTTCAACGTGCCCAAGTCCTTCATATAGAAACAACTTGACAGATATAATTTCAGCCGCATGATGGAAGCCTCCTGACTTCCACCGATGATCAAATCGTCAACATACACAAGGACACATAAAGAGACACCGTGGCGATGAGAGGTGAACAACGAATAATCAGCATAAGACTGACAAAATCCGTAGGCGCGCAAAGCTGCAGCAAGTTTTGTGAACCAGTTACGCAGTGCCTGACGGAGACCATAGAGAGACTTTCGAAGACGACAAACTTATCCTGTGCCTCGCGCAACAAACCCAGGAGGGGGTTTCATGTACACTTCTTCAGCTAAATCGCCGTGAAGAAATGCATTGTGCATATCCATTTGGTGAAGATACCAAGAGCGTGCGGCTGCCACTGCGAGGAATGTCCGCACACTGACCATCTTTGCAATCGGGGCAAAGGTCTCATTATAATCAAGGCCTTCCGTTTGGTGATCCCCACGTACAACAAGCCTGGCCTTATATCATTCTATCGAACCATCAGAATGACATTTAATTCGATAGACCCATTTACAGTCAATAGCGATCTTGGCAGGGGGTAGGTTTACTAGAGTCCAGGTACCATTGCGTTCAAGGGCATCAATTTCATTACACATAGCATCACGCCATCGAGGATCTTTCACAGCTTCAGAGAAGTGGGTTGGTTCATGCCCAACAGTTACAGCAGCGACAAATTGCCTGTAACGCAATACAAAGTTAGTACTAGTAACATAGTTGGCTATAGGATAGACTGAACCGGATGACTACGACTTTGATGTTGGAGCAGCAGAGGGTACACGGAGGCAGGGCGAAGGAGGAACAAGAACCGTGTTCAGAACAAAATCATGATATTTGGTAGGCACAGTCCGGTGGCGGTGTCCTCGTCCGAGTTCAGTAATCTCGTTGTCAACACGAGAAGCTAGAGTAGTGGAATCAGTTACCACTTCGGCCACAGGAGGCATTACTATCGATGGTTAAATATCAGGTAGAATATCAGTTACAGTGGGAGCCTGTACACATCCGAAGAGGTACTCCCCTTGTCGGGGCAGCTACCAACATGAGAACTAAGATCATCCAAAGCATCAATGGTGCCAACAGGTACGGGTTGTACAGGCTGCGAAATAGATTGTTGAGAGATATCTGAAGAAACATCACTAAATGGAAATGAAGTCTCAACAAACTTCACATCCCGAGAGACAAAAGTCTCACCAGTATCAAGGTCATGCACTTGCCAGCCCTTTTGGCCGAAAGGGTAGCCAACGAACATGCATCTGCGGCTGCGTTCACCCAATTTATCCTTGACATGAGGTCGGTGGTGAACATAGCAAAGACATCCAAAAGTCCGGATCATCATGTAGGATGGAACCCGTCCGAAAAGAATTTCATACGGGCTTTTACCCTCAAGCATTGGAGTCGGAGTCTGATTGATTAAGTATCCTGTAGTAAGAATACATTCCCCCCAGAATTCAATAGGCAAGTTAGCCTGGAAGCGAAGCGCATGACCAACATTAAGGATATGCCGATGTTTACGCTCAACACAGCCATTTTGTTGAGCAGTGTCAACACATGATGTTTGATGGAGAATACCATTTGCAGCCAAGAAGGATCGAAGGCCAATAAACTCAAGACCGTTATCACTTCGTAGTATCTTGATCTTTTTGTTGTATTGTGTCATGACCATCGCGCAAAACTTGGGAAAAATTGTCCCAACCTCACCCTTTTAAGCCAATAAGTAAACCCAAACTGCCCTGGAGCAGTCATCGACAATAGTGAGAAAGTAGCGTGCCCCACAAGAAGAAGCAATCTGATACGGTCCCCACAAGTCACAATGAATTAACTGAAAAGGTTCTTCAGCTTTATTAGAACTCAAATAAAAAGTGTTACGAGTCTGCTAGGCTCGAAAACATACATCACAATTGTCTGATTGGCGAGAAACATCTGTGATAACAGGTAATAAAGAAACTACTTTATTAGAGGGATGCCCCATACGTCGATGCCATAACGAAAATGAGTCTTCTACCACAGCTTTGCAAACCCGAACTCTGCCCACTGCACGTAGAATGTAGACCCTTGCCTACTGCTCACCCACACCAATCACTATCTTCGAAATGGGGTCCTGTTACACACATAAGCGATTAGCAAAGCTCGCCGTACACTTGCAATCTTGAACTAGCTGGGATACGCTAATTAAGTTGCAAGTCAAAGTTGGAACAAACATGGCGCGATATAGTGTTAAATTACGTCCGAAACAAACATCTCTTGCCTTGATAGCGGTGGCCTGACTACCATCCGGTAAACCAACCGAACATGGAGGTACGTCAACCACATTGGTCAGATAATTCAAGCAACCAGTCAAGTGAGTAGAGGCACCAGTGTCCAAAAGCCAATGGTTTCGAACATCCTTACCAGACAGCTTCTCCACCGAATTGTTCTGGCCCGACTTTGCTCCGTTGATTACATCGACCACCTGAGACCACTGTTCAGATGTCATCCAAGGAAAGTGTCACGACCCGAACTCAGGTCGGTGACCGGCGCTAGACTTTGACTACTTAAATCACACACAAAGATCTAGCCAGCCTCAAACTTATTCTAATTCTTATAAATCTTAAACCATTAAACTTATAACTAAAACTTATATTATCTTACATTTTAAATACCAAAATTTTACAACCAATTGTCAAGCTTTGTTCGATTAAACAAAATTAATATACTCTTAATAATTAAACATTCCCAAGATCAAAGCAAATCTTGTGACTACGGAGCTTCTAGATGAAAGAGCAAAATACAAACTGGAGACCTCGATGCAAGTCCTGGAGAACAAATCGGACTTGGTACGATCAGAGTAGATCTCTGAGCCAACACAACTCGTGTACGAGTTCCTGCAAAACTGGTAGGTGGGGGGGTGAGTGTTTTGGAACACCCAGTAAACAAATAAGATATGCATCGCAATTTATTTAGCTACTCAATGCACAAACATTCTTAAAACATGCATATAACTAATATGGCAAATAAATTATGCGGAGATGTACATTATTCCAAGATCATACTTACCAAAAGATCAAATATAGCATATAATCACAAAGTCACAAAAACATGAGCAAACTACGCAATGTCCCATTCCGTCACGCAATTTGACACATGAACACATAATTCCAAAATCAAATCACAGAACTGGACGAACGTTCGGCAAGTTCTAGATAGTGTCACTCCAACTCCGACACGAGGATACCATATCTCAAAGGCGCCATCAGAATCCAACCCCGCCGGCCAAATAGATCATATCAGAATTCATTGTATCCTCAGTATATATGCACATATGCCAACATCCCCGGTTGGTCACGGGTAGACCTCTGCCTACTAGACGTCCATATCACAGAGCCGAGCCATCCATGTAATAGACTTTCATATCATAACAAATTCATAGGCTCCCAAAATATATCAAACATATCCAGTGCCCCCTGGACCAGATTAAACAAACTTTCACAAATCATAAAGGCATACCATATACTCATATGACAAATTCACAAATGCACTCACGTTATCATATTCAAATCATGACAAATAAATAGAGTGCGCTAAAGAAAGCACGAGTCACATATTATTTGTTTACCATTTGTGAATTTCCAAATCGTTTGAAGAATTAGCTCCATAGTGTCTAACTTTCCCTTAATGATCTGATCCTCTACGATAAAAATCCTTCCCAGTTTCTCCAAGTACAACGACATCAACTTGTAGACAATTCAATTTTAACCTACCATAATTCACGAATCTTATAAAATTTATCCATCCAAACTCTTCGGTGATCACAACTTATTTTTTTTAGTGGCCCAGTTGTTTCTTTTTTTTTTCTCTGGATTAGCTTGCTTCACATATTTTTATATTTTAAGTTTCTCTCTATAAATAAGAAGCCATTAATGTTCCCAAATTCCTTAACCAGTTAACAAATCCATGATGGTTAATTAATTGCACTTCAGCTTCTTATCAAAATGACTTTGCTTGCACATTTTCTTAACTCGTACATATCATTCTCAATCGTAAGTACAAATTCTAATATCAAAATAGTTAATTCTGAACATGAAAAAACTTACTGCTTCCATTTGTATTAACCTATTAACTTAATATAAATAGGCTTAGTTATGTCGTAAAGCTTCCCAATCCAAAACCATGGATAAGAAATAAATAATTTAGTGACCAATTTTCTCCTGTTAACATTTTCTTCATACCCTTCTTTCCATTGGGTTCTTTTATATATTCTATTTATTTAAAATTGTGTCCAAGAACAACCTCTTAGTAATTCCAACTTTTATAAGTGATTAGATTAATCATACCTACAATTACTATTTACTTGCGAACTAATTCTTATCAAACATATCTTTGCCTCTTATTATTCTTGCTCAAGAACAAATATTTTACAATAGAAAATATACCTTGGTAAACTTTTTCTCTTTTCTCTCTGTCAGCCCTTTGTTCGTTGTTCTTCTCTCCCTCTTTTTGGGTTGCTTTTCTTTCTATCTTAGTTTTAAGGCTTTCAATTATTTTCTCTGTTTAGGTGGGTGTAGTTCCTACACTGTTAATCTCATGAGCAAGCTAATTTTATATGGAATTTATGTTTTCGTGGCCATCATCAATAGTTGCCACGTTTGTATCCTCTCCTTTTATTTTACTCCTCTCTCTTTTTTTTTCTGTCCTTGCTTAATTTGTTTTCTCTTTTCTTGTCTACAGCTTCCGTAAAAAGTTAAGAATAATCTCTTTTAACCCATAAACTTTGTTCTGATCTTTTCACCTCTTCAAATTTACATTATTTAACTTTTACTTCGTGGCACTTCTATCATACAGCCACGTTTTCCTTTTTTTGTGTGTGCTTATCTTATTTTATTAAGTTACTCCTTATCTATTGAAAAGGTTGAAAACTTACTGAATTTTTAAATTTTGTCACTTCTTGATATTTAATATCTCAAATTTATTTCGTACCAAATTTTACCGAGCTACATTTTTAGAACACCTTGATGACCAACTTGTATTGCTATTTTGCAACATAGCGTATTAATAATTTATCAGACACTTAGTATACTTAATTACATCCAACTAAGTTTAACTCGCATGGTCGGATATTACATTCTCCCCTCCTTGTAAAAATTCGGCCCCCGAATTTACTTAAACAAAATTTTCTTACTAATCATATAAATAGATGAATACTTTATTTAGTTTCTTATCGTAGATTTTTGTTTTGTTTTGTGTATTGTGTTCCTACTTTACTCTGTAAATTTAAAATTTCTCTATTTCAAAGTTTTCAAATTTTCTCATCCAAAATTCTCTTTGGCACTCGAATCATAATCTTATAACAACTTTCTTCGTATTCAAGAACCATAAAACATATCGCTATCTCGTAGCACATATACAGAGTTTCAAAGCTTTTGTTGACTGTGTCCTCTTCCATTAGAACCATGACCTTGTGTCATTCATCTTACAATTTGACAACCTACCTTATAGCTTTTACTACCCTGAATCTTTGTTCATTAAGTTTGTTTGACTCTTTCCTATGAAGAGCGATCATCTGTCATGGTGGGATAATCATTAACACTTTTCTCGTTGCAAAGACATCATACTTCTCAATATTTCTTCCCAAAACAAACTATTTCATTGTCCGCCAAAACTTCTCAATATTTTTCTTCTTCAAGTCAAATCTTATTGTCATTTTAGTTTTCCATAATCTATCCTTTCCACATATTCAGTTTACATTGTATAGTTGTACAAACTTAATACCAAATTTCACATACCTTCAAAATCACCTCTTTCATTTTCAATACTATCCAATTTAAACTTCAATTTTAAAAAGGCACTAGCATACTTTGATGATTCTATCATCTCTTGTGCCAAAGGTGTCCATTTGATTCTCTAGTTCCTAACATCATTATCTTTGTGTTTCGTAGACGTTCAACCATTTTTTTTATAACCACAAAATAGCTAAAGGGTTTACTTGATGGAGTGTTATCTACAAATACTTCCATCAAAACACATATCATTTTACCTTTACCTAGCATTTTTTGAAAGTTTGACATTTTCTAAAGTTTGAACCAAATTTTCATCTCCCTGGTATTTTCTGAAGTTTGAACCCAAATTTCATTTTAGCTTGTCTTCATACTATTACAATTTTTTTTACTAGTCAAATCTTTTCGTTCGTTTCTCTTTCTATTGTCTCGTTGATGATTTATCTCAAATTTCGCTTGTACAAATAATATTTACTTTCCACTCTTTTATAGAGCTTGGATATCATTATCTCAATATTGGTGTGCTTATTGTAGCTATAAGCTACATGATTTGTAGATTATCAAAATTTTATGTCATAATTCTACCTCACATTATTCATGACTTAGATTATATGCATCAGATCATAATCTGATTACAAAGAAAAACTTTATGGCTTTCTTATAGCCTCAGAAATCTTTTCCCGAACTAATAAGTAAACGTTGTAGTTTTGTCAAAATTGTTGACCTTTATGTTTTATGTTGTTGGACTACCTTGTCCATAATTGTTGAGCAACTTATAGTATCTAAAATTCATCAAAAGTTCTCTTTCCAAATCCATAATCGTAATCCAAATCAAATATCATACTAAAATTTAGCTTCCTTAAAGTACTCAAAGTTGTCTTAGTAATTTTATTTTATTGTAATTTAATTTCATATAACTTAATCTCGTAATTCTTATTCATAATTAATCTCACATTGCATTTCCTATATATTTAATTTCAAAGCATACTTATGACTTAATTTCACAGATATTCTCCTCTCACACAATGTTGTTCATATCTTCCTCTTTTCCAGCATATTTAGACGCAAAAAAACATTCTCAATGCATAGATAAACAAACTAAAAGAGTTCACAAAGATATAACTCAAACACTCGGTGAGGCTCCAACCAATAGCCCAATATATATATAGAAAGAAATCAAATATATAAGGGTGTTTTGATGATTTGGACAAAGTGGTGATCAGTCACTTCATCAAAATCTCACCCAGGGAACGATTTTCATATATATAAATATATATACTCAAATGGGCTCTTCAAAGGAATACATATACAAATGGCAGAAGAATCCTCACCATAACGTAGAGTAAATGCCTTGTGATATCAATAATGCACCACAAAATTTCTCACATAAGAATCTCAAACACAAATATCTCACCTCTCCAGAAAAGCTTAGTTGCCTAACTTTCATATTCATCACATCATCATGTTCAAAGAGAAATAAATCATCAATGACACAACAAAGATAAGGGACGAGCAAACGACAAAAATGGAATGACACAAAGATATGTGGAATCCTATACTCCGTAGTACAACTTAAGATACTCGACACCCAATAATTTAGACAAGGCTCTAACCTAGAGCTCAAAAGTTGAGCATAAACGTAAAGCTCAAACTATGCTCTGATACCACGTCTGTCACGACCCGAACTCAGGTCGGTGACCGGCGCTAGACTTTGACTACTCAAATCACACATAAAGATCTAGCCAGCCTCAAACTTATTCTAATTCTTATAAATCTTAAACCATTAAACTTATAACTAAAACTTATATTATCTTACATTTTAAATACCAAAATTTTACAACCAATTGTCAAGCTTTGTTCGATTAAACAACATTAATATACTCTTAATAATTAAACATTCCCAAGATCAAAGCAAATCTTGTGACTACGGAGCTTCTAGATGAAAGAGCAAAATACAAACTGGAGACCTCGATGCAAGTCCTGGAGAACAAATCAGACTTGGTACGATCAGAGTAGATCTCTGAACCAACACAACTCGTGTACGAGTTCCTGCAAAACTGGTGGGTGGGGGGGGGGGGGTGAGTGTTTTGGAACACCCAGTAAACAAATAAGATATGCATCGCAATTTATTTAGCTACTCAATGCACAAACATTCCTAAAACATGCATATAACTAATATGGAAAATAAATTATGCGGAGATGTACATTATTCCAAGATCATACTTACCAAAAGATCAAATATAGCATATAATCACAAAGTCACAAAAACATGAGCAAACTACGCAACGTCCCATTCCGTCACGCAATTTGACACATGAACACATAATTCCAAAATCAAATCACAAAACTTGACGAACGTTCGGCAAGTTCTAGATAGTGTCACTCCAACTCCGACACGAGGATACCATATCTCAAAGGCGCCATCAGAATCCAACCCCGCCGGCCAAACAGATCATATCAGAATTCATTGTATCCTCAGTATATGTGCACATATGCCAACTTCCCCGGTTGGTCACGGGTAGACCTCTGCCTACTAGACGTCCATATCACAGAGCCGAGCCATCCATGTAACAGACTTTCATATCATAACAAATTCATAGGCTCCCAAAATATATCAAACATATCCAGTGCCCCCCTGGGCCAGATTAAACAAACTTTCACAAATCATGAAGGCATACCATATACTCATATGACAAATTCACAAATGCACTCACGTTATCATATTCAAATCATGACAAATAAATAGAGTACGCTAAAGAAAGCACGAGTCACATATTATTTGTTTACCATTTGTGAATTTCCAAATCGTTTGAAGAATTAGCTCCACAGTGTCTAACTTTCCCTTAATGATCTGATCCTCTACGATAAAAATCCTTCCCAGTTTCTCCAAGTACAACGACATCAACTTGTAGACAATTCAATTTTAACCTGCCATAATTCACGAATCTTATAAAATTTCTCCATCCAAACTCTTCGGTGATCACAACTTATTTTTTTTTAGTGGCCCAGTTGTTTCTTTTTTTTTTCTCTGGATTAGCTTGCTTCACATATTTTTATATTTTAAGTTTCTCTCTATAAATAAGAAGCCATTAATGTTCCCAAATTCCTTAACCAGTTAACAAATCCATGATGGTTAATTAATTGCACTTCAGCTTCTTATCAAAATGACTTTGCTTGCACATTTTCTTAACTCGTACATATCATTCTCAATCGTAAGTACAAATTCTAATATCAAAATAGTTAATTCTGAACATGAAAAAACTTACTGCTTCCATTTGTATTAACCTATTAACTTAATCTAAATAGGCTTAGTTATGTCGTAAAGCTTCCCAATCCAAAACCATGGATAAGAAATAAATAATTTAGTGACCAATTTTCTCCTGTTAACATTTTCTTCATACCCTTCTTTCCATTGGGTTCTTTTATATATTCTATTTATTTAAAATTGTGTCCAAGAACAACCTCTTAGTAATTCCAACTTTTATAAGTGATTAGATTAATCATACCTACAATTACTATTTACTTGCGAACTAATTCTTATCAAACATATCTTTGCCTCTTATTATTCTTGCTCAAGAACAAATATTTTACAATAGAAAATATACCTTGGTAAACTTTTTCTCTTTTCTCTCTGTCAGCCCTTTGTTCGTTGTTCTTCTCTCCCTCTTTTTGGGTTGCTTTTCTTTCTATCTTAGTTTTAAGGCTTTCAATTATTTTCTCTGTTTAGGTGGGTGTAGTTCCTACACTGTTAATCTCATGAGCAAGCTAATTTTATATGGGATTTATGTTTTCGTGGCCATCATCAATAGTTGCCACGTTTGTATCCTCTCCTTTTATTTTACTCCTCTCTCTTTTTTTTTTTTGTCCTTGCTTAATTTTTTTTCTCTTTTCTTGTCTACAGCTTCCGTAAAAAGTTAAGAATAATCTCTTTTAACCCATAAACTTTGTTCTGATCTTTTCACCTCTTCAAATTTACATTATTTAACTTTTACTTCGTGGCACTTCTATCATACAGCCACGTTTTCCTTTTTTGTGTGTGCTTATCTTATTTTATTAAGTTACTGCTTATCTATTGAAAAGGTTGAAAACTTACGGAATTTTTAAATTTTGTCACTTCTTGATATTTAATATCTCAAATTTATTTCGTACCAAATTTTACCGAGCTACATTTTTAGAACACCTTGATGACCAACTTGTATTGCTATTTTGCAACATAGCGTATTAATAATTTATCAGACACTTAGTATACTTAATTATATCCAACTAAGTTTAACTCGCATGGTCGGATATTACAGAAAGGCAGACCGATCTCCTTCATGCCCTTCCTTATTCCCAGTCATGGTACTTCCAAGAGGTCGAGCCTGGGCAGCATTCGCAAGCTGATTTCCGCGGCCACAGCCATCACCACGTCCTGGACCAGATGTCCGTCCTCCACGAGAACTACGTCCACCTGTTCCACCTGTTCCTCGTCCTCCCTGACTGGTGTACCACCATTCACGAAAACTAATAAGCTGAAAACAGTCAGCTTTATCGTGCCCAGCTTTGCCACAGTGTCCACATACGGGTCCATCACGGCGCATGGTACTCTTTTGTATCGACTTGGTTTGCACAGCAAAACTCAACGCCTCAGTTTGATCATCCTTGCTGATTGCTACAGCCCGATGTATCTCCTCAGTCATAAGTCGAGCATGTATTTGATTCAAGTTCGGCAATGGAACCGTGCTCAGAATATTAGAGCGCACAGTTCGGTATACCGCATCATCAAGACCCATCAAAAATTGATAGACCTTCTCTTTTTCACGTTCACATGCCAGCTCTTTGTCAGCTCCACATTTGCACCCGCACGTACACACTGGCTGCTTGGTATAGGCATTAATTTCTTCCCACATACCTTTCAGCTCATTGTAGTAGGCACTCAAACTCGTTCCAGATTGCTTGCAGTTAGCAATCTCACTTTTCAGTTGGTAGATCCGCATGTCATTCCCGACAGCGAATCGTTCCTTCATATCATCCCAAAGGTCTTTGACACTTTCCATGTACGACATGCTGCCTCGCAACGATGGATCAACAGTATTGAAGATCCAACCGACCAGCATGGCGTTCACAGCGCACCAATCATCATAGTCCGGGTCTTTCACGTTCGGTTGAGTCACACGTCCGTCAATAAAGCCAAGTTTCTTCTTGGCCTTCAAGGTGTTGTGCACCGCCTTCATCCATTCATCATAATTGTCGCCTTTCAATATCATGGACGTGATAATCACTCCGGGGTTGTCAGTGGAAGTCATGAAATATGGTGAACTTGGATCCATCATGGTAGGCTTTTTCGTCGTGGATCCTTCACTTTGGCTAAACTTTTCTCTTTCAGTCATGGTCTGGCTCTGATACCATGAAAGAATTGATTGGAGAGAAAAGTCAAACTCTTATTATCGCAGCAAGCCAGGTTATATACAAAGCTAGACCTAAAGCTGCATCCTCAGGAAAACCTACGGACTAATTACAAGTCCTACATACAGTACAACACATGTAAACGGGCCGGGGAGGGCTCGGCCCAATACAGTTTAGCAAATGTGGGAAACCTATCTAGTTTGCAAATCCTATGAGGGATGTAATTCTATGTTTCAACGCGAGTGTCAAATCATTAGCTACTCATTTAATTGAGAGATTGCAGTTCCCAACGACATCCTCACCGCAGTAAATGCGAAACCATACATTTAGAACCGGTATGTGTAAAGAGTGGTATAAGAATGATGCGCTAGTTTATAAGTGTGAAAAAATTATCAACTTATTATTTTAATATTTTGGGTTAGATATGTAAATTATATCATGGTCTTAGTATAGATTGATTCCGTACCTATTGTTGTGCGGGTTGTAAATAATAACAATACCGAGAAAACTAGGAAAGGTCCACCTTTTGGCATGATGGCTAGGATCATACACATCTTTCTTAGAGGAACAAACCTCAAACTTTTGTCACCTTTTTTGTTTCCAACTCGATTTGATTTGAATTTTGAAAAGTGTCCAAATATCAGATAATTTGGGGAACAAACCACAAACTATAGTGCCCTTCCAACTCGTAGGAATTAATATTGTGTAAAGAGCGGTCTTAAAAGATATAAATAAATGTTTCAAGCGAAGCAAGATTTTTTTTTTTGTAGAAAGCACGAATTGAAAAAAATACATAATTCATAAAAGGGATCCAGGCATCCCAAATTGCGTCGTAAAGGTGCTGGATCCATCCTTTACTCGGTCATCAAGTTCCTGCCACAGAGAGTTGATGAACACGCTGTATGGTACATGGCCTTAGCGACTAGGCTCTTCTGCTCTGTGTTGACCAACAACAACTCAGAGGCAGCAGTAGCGCCGTAAAGGGTGTTTGAATCCGAAGGGGTTGCAGTGAAGATGCCTCGACGGACCAGTATTGTCATGACCCTGGAGAGTCGGCCGGAGTCGATTGAAGGATGGTCTATGGAATTGCTTAGTTGTGTCAAGGAAATAAGTTTTCCATGGGAGCTTATGATGTCTGGGATGCATAATTTAACGACACATCGGAGAGCCATTGTGTCTACGTACCCAAAGATGCAGCCACAAACGGCAGCTTGAGGGGTCACCAAGTCCTCTTTTTGTTGTGGGGTAGCCATTTAAAAGATTTTGATGGGCATGCCAATTGATCGTAATCAAGCATGTATTTTTATCGAACCCGGGCATGCCAATTGATCGTAACTAAGCATGTCTTTTTATCGTACCCAGGCATGCCAATTGATCGTAACCAAACATGTCTTTTATCATACCCGGGCATGCCATTTTACCATAACCGGATATGCCATTTAATTTATTAATTAATTATATATTTTATTAAATAGTATCTGGGCATGTCATTTAGATATAATAAAGTATGCTACTTAGATTAACCCGGACATGCTATTTATTGTAACGGCACATGCCACTTAAAAAATTATTGGAAAGACGGAAAAAAGTGCTTGAAAAAAAAATTAAATGCTAAATATAAAGGAGAGTATTTAATTGGAAAGAGAAAAAGGCATGCAAGAGCCTTTTCCAATCAGGACATGCGTAATTTATTTCCTTGTGGGTCCCATCCCTCTCTCTCCTTTTCCAATTCTCACTCTCTCTCCTTTTCTAATTACACGCGTGTATAATGGTGTTAATGACCCTTATACCGTGCAAAGTACACTACCATTGAATCTATTAGCATGCCTTTTTAGATCATCGAACGGCCCAGATCATTTCCCGTGCGGCACATAATACGTGTATCTCTATCCGTGCTAAATCCGAGGCCGTGGTAGATTGCCTCCCTTGGCGGCCACCACATTTTTAACAAGTTTTTCCTCAAAAAGAATTTAGAAGGGACAAATTGTTGTTGAATTGTCCGATTGGAGACATTATTTTGTTTCTGCATAAGTTTTTGAGCTTTTACACGATAAGTTATGCTAAATATTAAAACAACCAAATACTAACTTAATATTTATTGCCCTTTAAATATTTTGAAAATAAAAAAAAGGCAGATACCTTTTTAAAAAATTAATATAAAAGGCATATTGCACCACACAACATCTTGACTTGCTCTCTGCCGGTTTCTGAATCAGATAGAAACATTATTCAATCACATAGATTTGCTTAGTTTGCAGGAAAGGCTTCAATGACAGAAAGGAAGGAGGGAAGCTTGATGACGTTGTAGCGAGTGAATCCTGCAGCTTTCAGCAGCTTTTTCCACTCCATTTCAGTCCTTTCCTTGGTGCCGTGGCCCACAAGCATGAACAAGTCATATCCCACAATTGTGTCGTCCATTAGGTCCTTCCCGTACGGATCCAGGATCATTTCAAGTATAATGACCTTCCCTGTCTTCTGGGGTATCGCCTTGCGACAATTTTCCAGTATTTTGATCGTGTCCTCGTCGTTCCAATCGTGCAACACTGATTAGAGAGATAAGCATATGGTTAAACAAATTATCGAGTTCGAACTTCGAAAATGCAAACGCCGCAAATTACCTTGCTTGATCAGTACGGCATCCGCAGGAGGAACCGAGACGAGCATATCCCCAGCCACATGGGTGACCCCGGGATGCTCCGGCGCAAAAGCTACAACGGCCTTGAGGTCAAGATTGGACCCTTTAATGTTAGGGAACTCCTTCACAATCTCACCTACCAAAGCCCCGCTGCCTCCTCCAACATCGACCAATGACCCAACCCCTTTCAGACCACCTTCATGCAAGTAGCCGACCTTTAGGGCTTCGACGATGAACTTAGAGGTACCAGCCAATGATTGTTCCATCAGTTCATATTTCTCCGGGTTGGCCGTCATATAGCTCCATGCAGGCATCCCAAAGCGGGTCGAAAAGGCGCTGGTTCCATCCTTTACACAGACATCAAGGTCCTGCCACAGGGAGTTGATGAACTCGCTGCTATGGTACATAGCCTTCGCGGCTAGGCTCTTCCGATCTGTGTTGACCAGCAGCATCTCGGAGGCAGCAGTAGCGGCGTAAAGGGTGTCGGAATCCGAAGGGGTTGCAGTGAAGATGCCTCGACGGACGAGGATCGTCATGACCCTGGAGAGCCGGCCGGCGTCAAGCGAAGGATGGTTTATGGAATTGCTTAGTTGTGACAAGGAAATAGAGCCGCCATGGGAGCTTATGATGTCTGGGATGCCTAGTTTAATGGCACATCGGAGAGTCATTGTGTCTATGTACCCAAAGATGCAGCCCCAAACAGCAGCTTGACCAGTCACCAAGTCTTCTTGTTGTTGTGGGGAAGCCATTTAAAAGCCGTACTAAGTTGAAATGAGGGAGAAACGTACTAAGTTGTGGGAAAATGAGGGACGGGTGGAGGGAGCTATTTATAATGCAGGAAAATGCAGTCCCGCACATTTTTACGCGGTCTTATCACGTGGCCATGTTAACCTTGCCGCAATTCCACACCACCTGCTGAGCCAATGATCACTAAACTAATTAATCAAAATTTGAGTGGAATAATTTTTTTTTAAATGACAGTTTTACAAACAATTTTAAGAGAGGTGTTAAGGGAGCTGTTTATGACGTTAGAGAAGGCAGCCACGCAGATTTTACGGGATCTTATCATGTGACAATATTAACACCGCTGCATTTCCATTATTTTTATTTTTATAATCATGTATTCGAATCAGATAGTATCTTGGTACCTACTAAGTCATTTTACTAATACTGATTTGATTTAAATATTATTTTTGAAATGCAATAATTTCAATATGTAGAAAGAATTCGTCGGATATCTAGGCACCCACTAGGTGGCCTCACTTTTGAATATGAGAGCATGGAAACCATGCATATGTATACACTTTTTTAAAAAAGTAGAAATTATAGTCGCAAAATATGATAGAAAAAATTGACCAAGTAATAGGTATCCCGAATATTTGCATGTGCGCGTAGAACGCATCTAATAAATATTTATGCGCGTGGTTTACATGCTTTCATTAATAACACAGCGTGATTAAGATCTGATCGTCAACCTTTGAATAAATTAAAATAGTAACTCGTTACATACGTGATTCATAAATATATTAAAAAAACTTAGATCCAACTATTGAAATCGTAGTTTTTACTTAATCAACAATTCTCGAATTTGAATCCGCAATTCTTGCTCAGCTCGAATCTTTATTCCTGCCACAGAGAGTTGATGAACACGCTGCTATGCTACATCGCCTTCGCGGCTAGGCTCTTCTGCTCTGTGTTGACCAGCAGCAACTCAGAGGCAGCAGTAGCACCGTAAAGGGTGTTCGAATCCGAAGGGGTTGCAGTGAAGATGCCTCGGCGGACCAGTATTTTTTTTTGAAAAGTATATAGTATTATATATCACCAAGTTAATTACAAAGGAAAGAGAGGTGATTGCACAGATAGCAATCAGACCACTCAAAGAGACACCTTAGTATTACATGACATCGAACAGCAAAAACCCCAAGTTGCAGAGATTACATGTGTAATTGCTCTAGAAGCTGAGATGACATCCTGCAAGTTGGAATGTGAAGCCTCGCCAGACCAAAAGTCCAATAAAAAACTCACCTGGAAATGTCTAGCAACAATTTGTTAGCAACGAACGACTTGTTATCGAAGACGACAGCATTCCTTGCCAACCAAACACTCCAAATAACAGCTGCAAAAACAGTGTACCAGATTTGCTTGACAGTCTTGTCATGACCCTGGAGAGCCGGCTGGAGTCGATTGAAGGATGGTCTATGGAATTGCTTAGTTGTGTCAAGGAAATAGGTTTTCCATGGGAGCTTATAATGTCTGGGATGCCTAATTTAACGACACATCGGAGAGCCATTGTGTCTATGTACCCAAAGATGCAGCCATAAACGACAGCTTGACCGGTCACCAAGTCCGCTTGTTGTTGTGGGGTAGCCATTTGAAAGCCGTATAGGTTTTGATGGGCTAGCAAGTTAGAGCTTGATGGTGGTGAAATGAGGGAGAAACGTACTAAGGTGTGGTGAAATGAGGGAGGTGTGGAGGGAATTATTTATAATACCATATTTGACGGCATCTTATCATGTGACCACGTTAGACCATTGTTGCTGCAATTCCATTATTTATTTAGTGATAATAGTTTAACAATTATTAATCACATAGTGGTCGTGTAAAATATGGTAGTCTAACTACTGGATACGCATCCAAACAAATCAATAGCTGTAGTCTCTAATACGAAAATCTATAATACAAATTCGAGTCGATACTTTTGAAAAATGACAAATCTTTTTTAACAAATATTTATCAATTTTATATTCCTTTCTACCAAAAAAAAGTCACATTACTAATTATTCAAATTCAAGATTTTTTGATTAAATTAAAATAATAACTTCATCAATTAGATCTAAGTTATCATTAGTATAAATATGAATCACATATGCAACCAATTATTATTTTAATTTATTTAAAGGTTGCTTCCGTCAGATCTCAACCACTCATGTTGCATAGAATAACCAAGTTTGTTATATCAAGCTTGTTGATGATTCCACTATGAAAAGATATTAGGAAAGTCCAAGTTGCGCCCTAATTTGTTGATTTTGTAGAGCTGCTCTTTCTCTCCACTGTCTTAGATGGATAATACACTAGAGACAAAGACTTAACCATCTGTAGATGGAACTTGGATAGCAACTAAGGGAAGTTATGAGTTCATGCATAATTTCCATGCCAAGATTAGCAAGATTAAAAAAATCAATTCAAATATTAATTACACGACCTTGACTATCAACTACAGATTCAATATTTTGTATGGATTTGATTGTGTCATAGTTCTATAATGAATTTAGATTAGGGTTATCGTTGGATGAATTGCATTGGATATGAATCCCTAAAAAGAAACGGTAGGTATAGCTAGGCCGTGAACAGCCAACCACCGCACTGTAAAAAGAAAGGCATAAGAGAAAAACCTATAGACTAGTGATTGTGGGATTGTGGGGCCCTCCAACACTGATCGGCGGTGATTGAACATCGCACCTCAACTGCTTAACCTAAAGGAAACTAGTGCAAATAGAAAGATCACGCTCGACACTCCAAGGATTAACTCCCAACCGAGAGTAGCAACTAATAAAGATTCGAGTCGATTAATATTTTTGAAAAGTGGCAAAGTTCTACGAATTGATATTTAACAATGCTACATTCCTAATGATTCAAAATCGAGATTTTTTGATTAAATTAAAACAACGAATTTATCAATTACATCTAAGTGATCGGTTGTCTAAATATGAATCGCTGAGTTATTATTTTAATTTATTTAAAGCTTGCTTCCGTCAGATCTCAACCACTTGTGTTACATAGAACAACCAAGCTTGTTATATCAAGCTTGTTGATGATTCCAATATGAAAAGATATTAGAATAGTCCAAGTTGCGTGCTAATTTGTTGATTTTTAGAGCTCTTCTCTCCATTGTTTAGATGGATAATAGTCTGAATATCACAAGTTGAGTACTAACTCATGCATGTTCGAGTTGATTAGTACTTTTGAATATCACAAGTTGAGTACTAACTCATACATACCAAGATATACGATTTTTACTTGGTATGTAACCAAGATACGCATTTTTTATTTGGTATCCAACCAAGATACTCATTTTTTACTTGGTATGTGGGCAACACAATTTTTGTTCCGTATCTTGGTCTACCCGAGAGAATAACGTATATCTTAGTACCAAAGATACTTTTTTTTTGGTAATCCGACGTGGACATCATTTCCGGAGAACTTTTCTCCGGGACCTCATTTTGATAAAATCCTTGCTACAATTACTTCATTTTATTCAAAAATCCTAAAATAATGGAATTGCAGGGACAGTAACGTGGTCACATGATAAGGCCAGTAATGAAATTGCAGGAACAATAACGTGGTCACATGATAAGATGCCGTAAAATAATGGAATTGCAGGAACATAAACTTTAGGTTAAATTTAAAAGAAAAAATGCATCCACGTTTATGGGGTTGGTTAGCTCTCTAATCAATAATTGGTGTCCCTGAATATGGACATGCGGATACAAATAATATATGTTCCAATTAGACAAAAATTTTGGACCTGATCTCGAGACTTTTTTATTTAATTAAAATAATAATTTCATTAGTTGATCTAAATAGTAATTGCTATAAATATGAATCATGTGTGCAACTTATTTTAAGTTATTTAAAAGTTGCTTCCGTCAGATCTCAACCACTTGTGTTACATAGAATAACCAAGTTTGTTATATCAAGCTTGTTGATGATTCCAATTTGAAAATATATTAGAATAGTCCAAGTTGCGTGCTAATTTGTTGATTTTGTAGAGACTAAAGAAAAATTCTTAACTACTTGTAGATGGAACTTATACAGCAGCTAAGTTTAGAGGGAAATTATGAGCATTACTTCCATGCCAAGAATAGCAAGATTAATAATATCAGCTTGGATATTAATTACACGACTTTGATTGTCAACTACATATTCAATAATTTGTTCGGGTTTGATTGTGTCATAATTTTATAATGAATTTGGATTAGGTTTATTGTTGGATGAATTGCATTAGATTTGAATCGCAAATAAGAAACGATAGGTACAGCTATGCTGTGAACGGCCAACCATCACACTTAAAAAGAAAGGCATAAGAGGAAAACCTATTGGCTAGTGATAGTGGAATTGTGGGGCCCCGCAACAATGACCGATGGTGATTGAACATCGCACCTTGAGCTGCTTAATATAAGGGAAACTAGTACAAATAGAAAGATCGATCTTGGCACTGTGAGGTTTCAAAGAATGTCAAGGATTAACTACCTACCGGGAGTACCAACTAATTAAAGTCGATTAGTACTTTTGAAAAGTGGCAAAGTTTTCCAAATAAATATTCACCAATTTGTTAGGAAATCAACCTATCTAGATATGGATGCGCAGAATTACATGTGTTCTAATGCAAGAAAATAAGAACGCAAAATGGACACATGAGAATTCTGTGATTCAGAAAATTGCCTACGTCCACGAGAAAGAGATAGATCTTTTATTGATGTCGCTTGATGCTCGCCTCAATTCAACTCAGCTCAACTCAATTATTAAGGTTATAGCTCCTATCTATTTGTATGCAAATCCTAATACTACCATGGAGTCCATCTAAGTCACATTCGAGTCTAAATCATAATCCAACTAGAAGTCTAACACAAAATTCAACTAAGAGTTTAACATAAAATTCAACTAGGATACAAATTCCTTGATTTTGAGTCGTTGTTCAATAATTTATGCCTTGGCGAGAAATCAATCCTTAGAAGAACCATAAATCTCTGCCCGAACTTCAACAATCTTCCTATTAGGAGCACCATTTCCTTTATTGAAAAATTTGTTCCTCGTTCCTCTTGTAGAGTAGCTTAATTCACTGACCTCTCCCCATTCAATCTTATCCTTCGCCTCCTCGAGAATCACCATATTTTACATACTTAACAATGTTTGAACTTGTTTCTCCACCCATACAAACAACTACATGCGCCAACCCAATACCCATTTCTAATTGCTTCCTTCACGTGTACATCATTCCTTAACAGATGTATTTGTTGGAGAGAGATTGAGGTTGGAAATCACTTATACCCATCTTTCTTCTCTTCAACCGTTCGTCATTCTCGTTCTTTAATTTTCTTGTGATTTTTGAGGAAGCAGTTCTTCAATATTTTGACATTTCACACAATAGGACATGCCTGTTGTATTTGCAATATCATACCATTGAACACAACAAGACATGCCTTTTATATGTGCAATATCATGCCATATAACACAATATGTTATTCCTGCACTGTTTATAATACCATGTCATTTATCAAATCAAAATATGCATGTGCAACATAACTAGCATGGCATTTCCCATAACAAAATGTGGATGTCGATATCACGTATTTTACCATATAAAGACATGGCTGTTCAGTTTCTTTGTCATGCCACTTCACACAGCATAATATGCCTTTTACTATCATAGCTTTAAATTGTTACACAAAAAGGAAGTTGCAATCAAATCGTCGTTTATTTGTCTTCCGTGATCTGAAATGACAACTGATAAAACTGATTTTGTGATTTTCTCTTTTTGAATATAGAATCACAGTTATTAGGAGCAAATTTTGTTCCATAATTGCCTCCTCTTTCCTAATTAACAAGGTTAGTTGTTTGATTTCTAAATATCAAGTTTACTCCTTCCTATTTTTCTTTTTACAATTATGCCATTACTACTTTCTTTTGATATGCACGGTACATAATTTTACATTATGCACTAAATCCAACCTCAGAGAGATTGAGAAGAGAAACGGAAGGTGTCTTATAATGCCCAAAATGCAAGCCATGAAAAGTAGAAGAGGTCGGACCGATCCCCAAGTGCCATTTTGATCCCATCCAAGAATTCTTTTGGTGCTCCGAGCATTGACCTAACAATACAATGCGTAAATGATTTATTAGAGATTCAATATTTAAATCCTAGCAAAGTATAATTATTGGTATAAAAAATTTTACCTTTACAAAATAAATCGGGAAAACAGATAAAACAGATCTTAGTATAGTTATCCTGCCCTCGGCGAGAGTAGGCTCTCATTCCATGAGACGTGTTTGTTGTCAATTGAGTTAAATATAGGGCTCCAGTGGCATAATACTCATGTTGCATCCTACCTTTTTTTTTTTGGAAAGTAGAAGGTATATATATTAAAGCCCAAAGTTAATTACAAGGATTGGTAATTTTGCAAAGAATGCAAAAACCGCAGGCTAATTACAACCCGGAGAGCAACGTTACACCAGTAGCAAAACCTTATAGCAGAAACTTGACAGCAACAAAGACACCAAGATGACACTTTACACCATAGCCTTGAGAGCTACAAAAATATCCTGGGAATGAAAGTTGGATGAGACTCCAGACCAATAAGACCATGCGTTGACACTCCTGTAGATATTCAACAGCAACTTGTTGGCATTGAACACTTCATTATCGAACACCACCCTGTTTCTTGCCTTCCAAATACCCCAACAAACTACCGCAAAAATAGTATATCAAATTTGCCTTTGAACCTTGCCCCGCATCAAGCCAATCCACGTGTCCAAGAATGACATGGAAGAGTTACTCATGCACCAGCTGATACCCGCAAGTCTAGCTAACGAGTCCCAAACTGGCATCAAATGAGGCAATGCAAAAAGAGGTGACTGGCGGACTCGATGGCCTGCCTGCAGAGAGGGCAAAGAGAATTCGCACCACCAAGGAGCCCAACCCTATGCAAATTGTCTTTCGTCTTGATACGACCCTGTAATGCCATCCATAGAAAATAACTAACCTTGTACAGTATGAATCTCGGCCACCCATTCCTAAGAATAGGTGGGGCATGGAAAAAAAAACCCGTCAAAACACATCCTATAGAGGCTCTTAACTGAGAACCCCGATGAAGCATCGGGCTTCCACACCACACGGTCATCGTTGTCCAGCAGTAACGTACATGAGGGAAGGGTAGAAAGCAGATCTTGCAAAGAGTCTTCCTCCCAAGCATGGAGGTTACGCCTCCAACTGAGCCGCCAATGCCAAGAGCCAGAATCCCACAAACCAAACTCTCTAACAGTCGCCCCTTTAAAAGAGGACAGCAGAAACAGCCTCAGAAACAGGGCCGATAGAGGCACCTCCGAGCACCAAACATCTTCCCAAAACCTAACAAAGTCCCCCCTACCAATAACTAAGCCAATATTTCGCCTCAAGATGGAAGCAGAGATAGTCTCAGAAGACGCAATGCTCCAAGTGTTAATCCAATGACCCGGAAGCTGCATGTTGTAAGGGATTCTCGAGAGAATAGAAGATGCATTAAGATCAGGAGTACCATGGATACCTCGCACCACCTTAGACCATAGCGCATTAGGATCGGAAAGGTAACGCCAGATCCATTTGAGAAGCAAAGCTTCATTGTGGAGATCCAAGCGTAACAGCCCCAACCCGCCCTTATCAATCGGAAGGCAAACATGGCTCCAAGAGACGAAAGACAAACTTCTCTTGTTAGGATCATCAGACTACAAAAACTTTCGCATTTTACCTTCCAAAACCTTCAAGACACCTGCACGAATCTGAAGGACATGAAAAAGATTGGTAAACTGGAAAGCACCACCTTGATGAGTGTCACGCGACCACCGATGGATAAAAGGTTGCCTTTCCAAGTAGAAAGTTTTCTATCAAAGAGTTCTACAATCGGTTCTCAGTGGGAACGCCTCTTCATTGACACACCAACAGGAACGCCAAGGTATTTGAATGGGAGCTTCTGGCTTTTGCAGCCCCAATCTGAGGTGGCACATGACATCCAAGCATCGTCCAAGTTGACACCTATAATTGAACACTTGTCAAAGTTTAACGTGAGACCAGACATCAAAGAAAAAGAAATCAGTAATAGTTTAAGGTTTTTAAGATTTTGGTGGCAAGGTTTAGAGAAGAGGATAGTGTCATCTGCGTATTGGAGTAGGCAAAGGTTCAAGTTCATCCCAGGAATTGGTAGGCCTTGAATCATCCCCTCGGCCTTGGCCTTTAAGACCATGCGACGCAAACCCTCCACTGTGATAAAAAATAAGTACAGGGACATTGGGTCACCTTGCTTAAGCCCGCGCTCCAAAGTGAATAAGTCTGAAAGAGAACCATTAATTAAGACCGAAGAGGAGGAATTCCGAATGCAACCAGCAACCCAACTCCTCATCCTAGACCCGAAACCCATGCCATCCATCAAATCATCAATATAGCTGCACGAGACACTGTCAAATGCCTTTCTGAAGTCAAGTTTGACTAGCACTCCCTTAGACTTGCACCTTTTTAGCTTGTTCACCAGTTTGCAGCAAACCATAACTCCATCTAGAAGTTGTCTTCCCTCAATGAACCCAGATTATTCAGGTCCAATGATTTGCCCCATGACGCGTTTAAGACGGGAAGACAGAATCTTCGCGATGATGTTGTACCAGCTTCCCACCAAGGAAATTGGACGAAAATCCTTAAACTGCTTTGCTCCTTGGCGTTTGGGGATCAATGCGATGAAAGACGCCTTCACTTGCAGTAATAGCATGGAGGTGCGAAAGAAGTTTCTCACAACACATACTTGGCAACGATACTCCAACATGTTTTAAAAAATGAAAGCCCAAAGCCATCGGGGCCTGGAGCTTTGTCTCCATTGCAATCCCAAACGGCCCTCTTAATTACTTCCTCGTTCAGGTCACACTCAAGCTCTAGCATAGAATTCTTTGATATCCTGTCAAACATCTCGTGGTCAAGCGAAGGTCTAGTCCAACTAACCTTCGCATACTGCTCCTTGAAATAATCCACCGCTGCTTTATCTTTGAGGCAAGCCGTGGCATGGTAGAACTTAGTGTTGCGATCCCCTTTAGTGCCCCATTGGATTCTGGACTGTTGCCTCCAAAGAGAATCAAGGAGCTTTTGATCATGCCAAAGGTTACTCAGAACATCCTTGCGTCTTCGAGATTGAACATCAGTGAGACCCGTTGTTTCATCTGCCAAGTCCAAGGTATCGAGCTCATCTTCTAAGACTTTAACACCACTAACAAGATCTGCAAAAGGAGTGAAACATTCCCTGCAGAGTTTTTCTTTGAGCAGCTTTAATTTAAACACAACCTTGTTTGGACCAGTGGTAAGATCATCGAACTCAGTCCACCATTTAGAAACCTTGTCAAAGAAACCAGGTGTAGACAACCATGCCGAAAAAAATTTGAATGGCTTAGGTCCCCAATTAGTGGCGTCTGTCTTTAAAACTATTGGATTGTGATCAGAACGGCTGCGACAGAGACCCACTTGAAAGCAATCAGGGAAAATTTGAAGCCAAGAGGGAGAAACCAAGAAACGGTCGAGGCGACTAGCAGGCTCATTGCTATGCCAGGTGAACCAATGACCACATAGAGGCAAATCCACGATATTCATATCATCAATAAAGTTACAAAAATATCTTGAATCCTGTAAACCAGAGTTCGACGTCCCCTTGTGCTCATTCCTTTCCAACACCGCATTGAAATCTCCCATAACTAGCCATAAATCACATCTGGATGAATTCTTCAACCCCACAAGTTCCTCCCACAGCTTAAGTTGCTCAGCTGCAGTTGAAGGCCCATACACAATAGACAACATCATTTGCCACCAGTACACAATAGACAACATCATTCGCCACCAGTTCACCTTCTAACAGCATCCATCTACTACCCTTAGACACAAAATTACACTTGAAAAACGAATGACTCCATACTAAGAATAAGCCACCAGAACGACCAGCTGAAGCGACAGCGTCCCAACCCAATGGAACCCTACGCCAAAGCTGTTTAGCCAAAACAGAGGAAGGCTGCTCCACTTTCGACTCCGTTATGCCAAGAATACCAACTTTATTTTCCCGAACCATATCCCTAATTTTACGCCTATTTGTCGGGTCGTTGATACCCCTTGCATTCCATAATAGCCAATTCATTGGTTTGATTCATCACCTGGTTTGTCGAGAAGAGCTGGGCAATCCGCTTGAAGCGACGAAGATGGGAACAATAGATTGAGAACCTCACGAAGGACATCTTCTCCTCCTTTCACAAGAACTCCTGCAGCTGTAGCCATTCTCCATACATCCTCAGCGTTGACAACTTGTAACCCCAACTCCTTCATGTTGCATCCTACCTATAGTTTCATTTTGGATTAATGGCACAAGAATTACATAAAAATAAGGGCAATTTATTCTCTGGTCTCTATTGATTAATGATATCTCTAGTTTGATCCTTACTGTTCATGATAAGCTATTTATGTTCTCTAAGATTGCTAAAATGAAACTCCCAGATTCCTGACGTTGAAATCGAAAAATTTTTCCGGTGAAAAGAAATTAGACCTACTAAATTTAATTTCATTACACCAACCCTCATTGGTACGAATTTTGATATTCCAAAGTTAGACTTTTTATTAGTAAAGCTTCAATAATACACTAACTAAAGTGTAATTAACCATATAAATAAATAATAACCCATTAACACATATGGTTTCCACGGGAAAGAGACACCAAAAGAATCAAAACAAAGGAGGAAAAAAAATGCAATACTCCGCCAGTAAAAACAACGCGACCCAACCGAATCTCCTCCCCGCAGGTAAAGAAGGAACAGAAAGAAGAGGGGGGGGGGGGGAAGAAAGAAGAGAGAGAGAGAGAGAGCGAAGCAGGGGGGGGGGGGGGGGGGGGGGGGGGAAGAAAGAAGAGAGAGAGAGAGAGAGCGAAGCAGGGGCGGGAAGGGTGCGGAAGAAGGAACACGTGAGTTTCCTCACAAGTTATATATTGGAAAAGAAGTACCTATAACGCACGAGTTACCACCGAAATCTTCTTAACAACCAAGTGCTTAAGATATCATTGGGAGTTTTCATCTTTCATACTCCATTTCACCAAGAAAAGTCAAAGGAACACGTGAGTTTCCTCACAAGTTATATATTTATGATGTACACCAACATTTTTGTTATGGCTTAATATAATTATTACAATTTTGTTGTTTCCTAAATTTGTGATTTGTGGTGGCCAATGATTTTCCTTCGCCTTGTTACGTCGTGTTTGCATAAACTATAGAGTAAATTACCCTCGGGACTGAGGTTTTAAGAAATTTCCGGTAAGATTTTTATTGTTTTGAAATCCTTCTTTGCATCTTTCAATTTTGGTAAAATAGAACTCTGAAGTTTTTAGTTCTGGCACCGGAAAATATCTCTGGTAATATTAAACTTGGAAGGACCAAAATACTCCTCGAACAAAAAAACATCTTCTTCATCCCCTTCTTACCGTCCCGGCATTGCTTCCAACTCCGACCAAAAACAAAGATGAGCAAGCTCTATCTCGACAACCGACTAACATCCGCAACCAGGATTCTTCGTCGTCGTCTTCTCAGGTCGCCTCCTTCCCCATAACCAAATTAACTTGAGAGAGAGAGATGGCGATGGGTCCGACTCTGAAAACTCCCCTTCATCAAACCCAACCAGCCACACGGACCTCTCCACCACCATCTTCCAATCCTTCCCCGACGACGACGACGATCGCCTCTCGAAGCTCAAATCCATCCTCACGGCGTCGTCCTCGGGTGCCCTCTTCTGCCTGATCCCCACGAACAAACCGACACGGCCACCGCAGACGATTTGTTCCTCACCACAGATGATTTGTTCCTCACCACCGTTTCCCCTTCTTCAACCTCCAGCTTATACTCACGGGGAGAACGACCACCACCGCAACCGGCAATAACGACCGGTGCTCTACGTCCTCCTTCGTCTCCCCTTCACTAATTTATTTGGGTAATTTTTTTTAAAAATTTCATCCTTTTGATTTAGTTGCTGCTGTGTTACCTGCATCAGGCTATTCGATTTTTGTGGGTAATGGGTCCCTTTCGGTGCTCCGTGTCCTCCCTTTTTTCGCGTTTCTTGTGGGTAATGGCTCCCTTCGATTTCCTTTTTATTTTTGTGGGTTCGTAAAAAAATCATCTTTGCTTTAAAGTTGATTCCTTTTTATGTGGGGAAGGATCGATGATGGGTGTAATAGTGGGTGTGTTCAGTTTGATTTTTCATTCGGGAACATCATTACGAATATGGTTTTTTTGATCTGGTTGGTGAGCTTGGTAGAAATTTTTGTGATCTGATTGCTTGATTACTTTGGCAGGAGAAGTTGACCGGAATTTGCCAGAATAGATGACAGGCGGTAGAGCTCCGGCGAGGGAGTCGATGAAGAGGAAGGCGATGATTTTTTTTTGAAGAGTATTTTTGTCATTTCAATGATAAAAATGACGTCAGCAAAGGATTGAAGAGTATAATAAAACCAAACACGAGAGATAAAAAAATATTTTTTGAAACAGAGGAGACAAAATATCGATTTATTCAAACAAGAAGGATCCTACAGTAATTTGCCCATTTAAAAACCAAGAAGATAATATCATAAACATAAAATTAAACAAGTAAGAAAATAACACCAACAACACTAATTCTAGAACTGAATCCCCAAATGAAACAATTGACACCGAAATCCCAATTCCAAAATTAGGCAAGAACCGTAATTCTTTAATTGAGCATCCTCAAATCTCAATTTGATTAAGATTAATAATATTCGTAAACAGTAACCCATGCTTCGTTTATGCTTCTAACTTCTTCTCCCCCAAACGACGCCGACTCTACGAATATGGGAATGCGATATTTTTTTTATTTTTGAAGAATATTTTTGTCATTTTAATAATAAAAATGGCGTAAGCCAGAGACTGGAGAGTATAATAAAAGCAAACACAGTGGATGAAAAAATATTTTTTGAAACAGAAGGGACAAAATGTCAATTTATTCAAACAAGAGGTACCCTACAGTAATTTGCCCATTTAAAAACCAAGAAAGATAATATCATAAACATAAATTTAAACAAGTAACATTACACTAACAACACTAATTCTAAAATTGAATCCGCAAATGAAACAATTGACACTGAAATCCCAAAATTAGGCAAGAACCCTAATTCTTTAATTGAGTCTTCCCAAATCTCAATTTGATTAAGATTGATAATTTTCGTAAACAGTAACCCACGGTTCGTTTATGCTTCTAACTTCTTCTCCCCCAAACGACGCCGACTCTACGAATATGGGAAGGCAATTTTTTTTTTGAAGAATATTTTTGTCATTTTAATAATAAAAATGGCGTAAACCAGAGACCGGAGAGTATAATAAAATCAAACACAGAGGATGAAAAAAAAAATTGAAACAGAAGGGACAAAATATCAATTTATTCAAACAAGAGATACCTACAGTAATTTGCCCATTTAAAAACTAATAAAGATAATATCATAAACATAAATTTAAACAAGTAACATAACACCAACAACACTAATTCTAAAATTGAATCCGCAAATGAAAAAATTGACACCGAAATCCCAAAATTAGGCAAGAACCCTAATTCTTTAATTGAGTCTTCCCAAATCTCAATTTGATTAAGATTAATAATTTTTGTAAACAGTAACCCACGGTTCGTTTATGTTTCTAACTTCTTCTTCCCCAAACGACGCCGACTCTACGAATATGGGAAGGCGGTTTTTTCTGAAGAATATTTTTGTCATTTTAATAATAAAAATGGCTTAAACCAGGGACTGGAGAGTATAATAAAATCAAACACAGAGGATGAAAAAATATTTTTTGAAACAGAAGGGAGAAAATCTCAATTTATTCAAACAAGAGGTACCCTACAGTAATTTGCCCATTTAAAAACCAATAAAGATAATATCATAAACATAAATTTAAACAAGTAACATAACACCAACAACATTAATTCTAAAATTGAATCCGCAAATGAAACAATTGACACCGAAATCCCAAAATTAGGCAAGAACCCTAATTCTTTAATTGAGTCTTCCCAAATCTCAATTTGATTAAGATTAATAATTTTTGTAAACAGTAATCCACGGTTCGTTTATGCTTCTAACTTCTTCTCCCCCAAACGACGCCGACTCTACGAATATGGGAAGGCGATATTTTTTTTTGTTTTTTGTCATTTTAATAATAAAAATGGCGTAAGCAAGAGACTGGAGAGTATAATAAAATCAAACACGGGGGATGGAAATATATTTTTTGAAACAGAAGGAATAAAATATCGATTTATTCAAACAAGCGGTACCCTACAGTAATTTGCCCATTTAAAAACCAAGAAAGATAATATCATAAACATAAATTTAAACAAGTAACATAACACCAACAACATTAATTCTAAAATTGAATCCGCAAATGAAACAATTGACACCGAAATCCCAAAATTAGGCAAGAACCCTAATTCTTTAATTGAGTCTTCCCAAATCTCAATTTGATTAAGATTAATAATTTTCGTAAACAGTAATCCACGGTTCGTTTATGCTTCTAAATTCTTCTCCCCCAAACGATGCGATTCTACCCTCCGTCTCCCTTCCATGAAGTGCATACTGCCATGATGAAATGGACTCAGGTCATGGAAGAAGCTAACCGACTTGCGGTCCGTCTGCGGAGAGAAAAAGCTCGCCGATACCGGAGCAAGTATAGCCGGATTGGGTGACGACCGGGGGGGGGGGGGGGGGGGGGGGGGGGGGGGGGCAAAGCTCGCCGATACATGTTCAGGACTTGAGGTTCATCGGCGTCTCCCTCGGACTTTGAAAAATTGATTGCATACAAAACTTTTTCACACTTCCCCCGCTAGTCTTTAACCCAATCGAATCTAAATCTAAATCGGTACATAGACAGCGAAACCCTAAGTCCGAAAATCGGTTGGTTCTATTTGATGACTTTCTAACATGATTCCTTGTTCCTCCTTCTTCATCGATATAGCCTGAATATGGGACGCCGTACGGGGTCGGGTTGTCAGGTCCTGGGTTTGAGAGTGAGGTTTCAGCGGTGGACTTGCTTCCCTCCTTTCCCATCCAGAAACCTCTAGTATTTGTTTTCTTATTAAATTAACACCTGCTTGCTCATTCGATGCTTTCTTTTCGGATATAGTAAAGTTTGTTTCTTTTGATGCTTTTGTGTGTATTTTGGATGATTATCTCGATTCGTTTTGGTAAGGATTAAATCGATGTTTTTGTGAGTATTTTTTGTTATTTAATTTGGTGTTCTTGGTATTTTGTTTTTGGTTTTCTTCATGTTCGATTGGTTAAATAAGGTGTTTTTTTTATCGGGAAAAATTTGGTCATTTCATGTATTTTTTGCTGGAGTTCTTTTCCATAGTAAAGTCAGGGATCTAAGAGTTGTATTTTAACAAACTTGAATGATGAAAAGAGAAATTTTGAAACAATAAAATCTTACCGGTAATTTTGTCAAATTCCAAAGAGCTGAGGGTAATTTCTAGCTTTCATATCAACTTTTATGTTGACCATCCTCCGGGAATTGAACATTGAAGTTAAAGCATAAGACTCACTACAGATGGACTTCTCTTCAACTGAAAAAGATTTAGCACAGCAAGAGGAACCCGGTAATTAAATAAAAATTCTTATGTTTCCCCTCCAAATTATTACAAACGAGTTCTAGTTCAAACGGTAAAGGTTGAAATGAGAAAGGAATAAAGGTGAAATAATCTCTTTTACTTGTTAAAAAAGTTTAGTAAGTTTTTGTACTTGAAAGTGGTTTAAATAAGTTCTTGTAATTCTCTAAATGAGTGAAATAATACCCCCGAGAATATTTTTCACTGACAATACGTCGTCAATTGACGTGACGTCCTTGTTATCTTAAAAATGCCACATCATATTTAAATTATTTAAAAATTTAAAAAAACATACAAAATTCTTTCAAACACATCATTCCATTCGGATCAAAGACTGTATGCAACCGTTTCCTTTCATTCGGAATCTTTCGCAATGTGCGTGAAAGAAAGGTGAAGAACGAGAAAGTTCTTCAACTAATGAATATTTTGATAGAGAAAACAGTGGATTGCACGGACATGGAGAAAGTTAACGAGCTGTTGGAATTCCCCTTGCACGTTGGTGCAACATAAGGTTTTCAATTTACTCTTACAATTGGGTTCGTGGAAGCATGCGGCAATGGGATATGACAAGAACGATAATAACATGTTGCTAATTGGAGTACTCCTGCCCGAAACCGAAGGCCAAAGATACCTGGTGCTGCCTTGCAAATGCACCGGGAGCTACAATGGTACAAGGTAACGAAGACTTTTTTTTTTAATTTGTGTAATCAAATGTTGCACTACTTTTATTTTCTGCTAGATTTTCTTGCCTCAAACGAATGCTACGTGCTATAGCATTCAAAAGGCAATTTTTTGTTCTACCAAGTAGAACTCTCGACATACCACGAATTGCCCCATTCGGTCTTGAGTTAGATACCTGATTCGCCCGTCATGTCATCAACGACTTCGCATGCCCAATGCTAAACCTACCCAATATCTTTGACGTGCGGGTGCCTTTAGACAACTATAGCGAGGCCCAGCTAACAATGCTTATCCGAGACAACTATGCCTCCTTGCCAACCATGCCTGCACGAAACAACCATAGCTTTCTATCCATGTCTTCGCGAATTCCAACTACACTAAAACCATCCATGTCAAACTTTTGCTGCCTCATACGAACCAACCTCATATATGACCTGAGCTTTTTTCCTCTCCATCGGAACTGAAAGATGTGACTCCACCTACAACCGTGCCCCCCACTACCCTATAGGTATTTCTTGCATATCTTTCACCCTTCATCACTACCATAGCATCTTTCTCCACTTTAATTAGCATGCCTACAACTTTATAGTCATACCCGCTACAATTCAAGGCTCCTAATGTGATCAAATTCCTCTCCAACTTTGGAACATGCCTAACCCCACACAACTTTCTCTCAACACCATCCCACATCTTGATCCGGATATCACCTATGCCAGTGATTCTACAAACGGAACCATCAATCATAGTCACTATACCTGAATCAACGAACTTGTAGGTTTGAACCACCCTCTCGTGGGCGTCATATGAAAGGAACAAGAGGTATCCAAAATCCAGGAATCAGAGTGCTTTGGACCTAAAAAAATTCAAAGACAGTCACCATCCGACGAGTCTGAATAAGAGGCCACATTCACAGAACCTGATCCTTTTCCCTTGTGATATTGAGTTTTTCTTGGACAATCTATCTTCACATGCCCTTTTTCTCTGCACTCGAAGCAATTTTCTTTGAACCTCATTGACCACGATTTGGATCATTTTCCATCTTTTTCCCCACGATCATGGCTACCCATCACAACCAGCCCTACTATTTGATCATCTTCAATTTTTCTCCTTTGATGAAATCATAGCAAAGCAGTTGAGACATCCTTCAACACCAGGGACTCCTTCCCCAAAGTTAGAGTTGTAACCAAATTTTTGTAGGAGTCCAGTAAGAAATTCAGGAGCAATAATATTTTGTCTTCTTCCTCGAAATGCGCATCAACCTTTCACAAGTCGCTCACAAGTTGACTGAAATCATTAATGTGTTCGCTCAAATCTGAGCCCTCTTTCATCTTGAGCCCGTACAATCTTTGCTTAAGATAAAGCTTGTTCAACAAAGACTTAGACATATACCTTGCCTCCAATTTCTTGCATACTTCAGCTAGTGACTCCTCATCTATGACGTGATACATCACATCATCCGCCAAGCACAAGCAAAAAATTTTCCACCGTCCTGGCCCCTATCTCCTTCCACTCTTGTTCCTCCATCTTCTCGGACTTCTTTCTCGAGAGCGCGATGACCATCCCTTATTGCACGAGGAGATCCTTGACACACCTTTACCATAACCTAAAATTTAATAGACCATCGAACTTCACAAGAGCAAACTTTGCACCGTGATCTGACAGCCTTCAACCTGACTCTGATACCACTTGTTAGGAATTCAGCAACTTCGAGAACAAAATGCGCAAAGAATACGAACACAAGAGATTACGTGGCTCGGCCTAATGTCTACGTTCACGGAGAGAAATAAAAACTTTTATTGATGATATCGAGTCATAAAGACATACATAACCCTAGGGTAACACGTTCTTATATAATAGAAGAACCCTTAGAGTCCAAAAAACTTATCTATGAACAAAATGCGCAAAGAATACGAACACAAGAGATTACGTGGCTCGGCCTAATGTCTACGTTCACTTCGAGAACAAAATGCGCAAAGAATACGAACACAAGAGATTACGTGGCTCGGCCTAATGTCTACGTTCACGGAGAGAAATAAAAACTTTTATTGATGATATCGAGTCATAAAGACATACATAACCCTAGGGTAACACGTTCTTATATAATAGAAGAACCCTTAGAGTCCAAAAAACTTATCTATATCGAATCAGGATTCCCAAACAAGAGTCGAAACTAAAATAAAAAAATTTAACTGTCGCTACTTGCAATTGCAAGCAAGTTGGCGATCGCCTACTCAGGCAAAATTATCGCCAACTGCAACAAAAAAGCTTAGAACGGAGAAACATTTATGAGAATTGTTAGGGTTTGTCTCAAATTCTAGACAAATTAGTACTCTATTCCTATTTAGAGTTGGGTTATAATCTCCTATATATATTGGCATATGCCTAGGTCTTTTGTGTAGTAGTTGAGAGTTGTGAGGTAGAGAGAACCCTCACGGAAGCCTTGTAACCGATTGGACTCGCATAGTGGACGACTCTCCTTTGCCTGTAGTTTTCTCCCCGTCTTGGGATTTCCAAGTAATTCTCGTGTCTCGTGTTTTACTCGTTTCGATCTTATTTCTCAATAATTGGTATCAAAGCCGGATCTGAGTATATGAGTATTTGACATACAAAAAAAAGGGGCAGCAGATTCGATTTGGGGGTTAGGGTTTTCTTGGGATAAACCCTTGGAGCGCCGCCTACGTTAGCTGGCGCTACCCAACTGCCGGCGTCTAGCCGACCGTCGCCAAGGAGAGGCGACCATCGCCTCGCGTTCGTCCGTCGCCTGGAGTTTCTGTCCGCCGTTCGAGGAGAAGGAAAATGTGTACGAGAAGAAGAAACCCAAGTTGGGTGGAGGTTCGGGGACGAACCCACCATTCATGAGGAGCACGTCACCGGAGAAGGCCTAGCGTACCATCACCGTGCTGTGCCTAGAGGAGATCGAGTTTGCCTCTACTCGTCTATCGCCTGAAGTCGTTCTGCCGTTCGTCAAATCGTTCGGTGGAGAGAGAGACCGTTCGTGAAAGGAGGAGAGTCGGGAAGAGAAGAGAAGAAACTCTAACACCGACCGCCGCCACAAGTTGCCCATCGCCACCTAGTACCCGTGCATCGCCGAACCTAGCCATCCTTAAGCGTCCACCGCCCGCCGTTAGTGGTTGTCCGTTCAGCAGCCGCCGCCTTAGACGATTGGGTGTTGAAAAACCCTAATTTTTTGAGTTGACTTGGTCAACGGTTTGATTGGTTGACCAAAAGTCAACTGATTTGGCTGATTTTGGTTTTCTAACCGATTTTGGGCTGATTTCTTGGTTCGAGGTGTTTTAGGATGACCTCCATGAAGTACGAAATCCCTCAATTGACGAGAAAAACTAATTTTTCCTTGTGGCAGGTAAAGATGCGTACTATTTTGACACATCTAGAGCTGGATGAGACTTTACTTGATGAGAAGTCGATGCCTTCGAGTTGGGATGCTGCGATGAAGGCGTCAAAGAACCGTAAGGCTATGAGTCAGATTCAGTTGTACTTGTCAGATGATATTTTGCGGGACGTGTTGAAGGAGACAATAGCTTCCTCATTATGGGCAAAGCTTGAAAAGTTGTGCATGCCCAAGAGTTTGACCAACAAATTGTGCTTGAAGCAACGACTATTTTCTATTCGGATGCAAGAAGATAAGTCTGCTCACGACCACCTTAATGAATTTAAGGATATAGTGGCTGATCTTAGAACTCTGGATATGAAATATGATCTTGAAGATCTTGCTTTATTGTTATTGTGCTCGTTGCCTGCTTCTTATCAGCAATTTAGAGATACTCTGTTGTTCAGCCATGATACTCTGAGTTGGGATGATGTTCATGATTCGCTTTTGGAGAAAGAGAGAATTGATAAGCACACTGTGAGTTCCTCTGAAAATAGCCAAAGGATTGGCTTGGTCGTGAGAGGGAGGTTTGAGGAGAGGAATGCGAGGTCTGGTTCAAGGAAGAAGAGCAGAAGCAAATCAAGGTCAAGGCACAAGGATAAGACTTGTTTCAATTGTCATAAGGTTGGCCATATTAAATGGTTCTGCCCGGAGTTAAAGAACAAGAAGAAGGGCGAAAAGTCCAGTGCTCCAAAAGGAGAAAGTTCTGATAGCGGCAATGCTAGTGTTGCCACCACCACTTAGAAAGAAGAATCTGGTGGAGATCTTTTGTCTGTAATTGATGAGAAGTCTAAAGTTGATGCTGCTTGGGTCCTTGATTCTGCTTGTACATTTCATATGTGTCCCATCCGGGACTAGTTTTCAACATATGAACGTGCGGAGGGTAATGTTCTCATGGGAAATAATGTTGTCTGCAAGGTTGTTGGTATTGGCACAGTGAAGATCAAGATGCATGATGGTGTCATTCGAACCTTAACAAATGTGAGGCATATCCCTGATTTGAAGCGAAACTTGATTTCGCTGAGTACTCTTGATACATTGGGGTACAAGTATACCGAAGAAGGTAGAGTTCTTTGTGTGAGTAAGAACTCATTAGTGCATATGAAGGCCAAGAAAGAGGTTGAAAATCTGTACATTTTGCAGGGTTCTACAGTTACAGGGACTGCTGCTGCATCTGGCTCGTTGACAGATTCTGAGAACACCTCATTGTGGCATATGCGACTTGGTCACATGAGCGAGAAAGGCATGACCGAGCTAAATAGGAGAGGATTGTTATGTGGACAGGGTATTGGAAAGCTAGAATTTTGTGAGCACTATGTGTTTGGCATGTAGAAGAAAGTCAGTTTTCAGAAAGGTGTGCACACTACAAAGGGAAAACTTGACTATGTTCATTCTGATCTTTGGGGACCGTCTCAAGTTGCAACAAAGAATGGTTCCAAGTATATGCTGACTATCATTGATGATTATTCAAGGAAGGTGTGGGCGTTCTTCTTAAAGAGAAAGGATCATGTCTTTGTCACTTTCAAGCAGTGGAAGACTATGATTGAAAAGCAGCATGGGAGAGATGTCAAGCATCTCTGCACAGACAATGGATTAGAGTTTTGCTCTAGTTGGTTTGATGAGTTCTGCAAGAATGAGGGTATTGTCTGGCATAAGACAGTCCCCGGTACACCTCAACGGAATGGAGTCGCTGAAAGAATGAATAGAACTTTGTTGAAAAAAGTTCGTTGTACGCTGTCAAATGCTGGTTTGCCTAAGTCATTTTGGGCTGAAGCTGCTTCCACTGCCTGTCACCTTGTCAATCACTCACCTCATGCATCACTTGATGGCAAGGTACCTGAAGAATTGTGGTCTAGAAATCCTCCTAATTATGTTATTTTGAAGATATTTGGGTGTCCTGCCTATGCTCATGTGAATAATGGCAAGTTAGAGCCAAAATCTGTGAAATGTATCTTCCTTGGCTATGCTTCTGGAGTGAAGGGATACAAGTTGTGGTGTCCTTAGCTGTCTAAGGTCTTACTGAGTAGGAATATTATTTTCAAAGAGACAGACATGCTGAGTAAGAGGGAGGATGTTTCTTCACCTGGTGTTTCTAGTGCTCCAAGTGTGGACTTGCAAAAGTCAAAAGTGCAGGTGGAGTTTGATGCTGATCCAGAAGCGAGTTCCTTCTGTGATGTTGATTGCCAGGGTCCTACTCATGATGGGTTATCTAATGAAGCTGAGAATGTTGGCACAGTTGAGAGGGAGCCAGCATATTCTATTGCTAGAGACAGGCCCAGAAGAATTATCAAGCCTCCACAGAAGTTGGGTGAGGCTGATATTATTACTTTTGCCCTGAATATGGCAGAACAAGTTGATAGCTGTGAAGAACCATCTAGTTACTCAGATGCTGTGAAGTCGAAAGACTCTGCTAGATGGTTGGTTGCTATGGAAGAAGAGATGGAATCTCTTCATAAGAATAAGACTTGGGAGATTACTAAGCTGCCTAAGGATAAGAAGGTTGTTAGTTGCAAGTGGGTATTTAAGAAGAAGGATGGTATACCTGGAGTTGAAGAGCCTAGATACAAGGCTACGCTAGTGGCTAGAGGATATAGTCAGATTCTTGGTATGGACTTGAATGAGGTATTTTCACCAGTTGTGAAGCATACCTCGATTCGTTCTCTTCTTGGTATTGTTGTTGTGCAGGATTTGGAGCTTGAACAGCTTGATGTGAAGACAGCTTTCTTGAATGGAGTGCTTGAAGAGCAGATTTATATGGCACAGCCTGAGATTTTTCATGTTGAAGGCAAAGAAGACCATGTGTGCTTGTTGAAGAAGTCCTTGTATGGCCTTAAGCAGTCTTCGAGCCAGTGGTATAAAAGGTTTGATTCCTTTATGATTTCTCATGGTTATGAGAGGAGCAAGTATGATAGTTGTGTTTACCTGAAAAGGCTACGCGATGGTTCCCAAGTGTATTTGCTCCTGTATGTGGATGACATGTTAATTGTTGCAAGTAACAAAGGAGAGGTGAGGAAGCTCAAAGCTCTGTTGAGTAGCGAGTTTGAGATGAAAGATTTGGATCCTGCTAAGAAGATTCTTGGCATGGAGATTGCCAGAGATAGAGGAGCTAGGAAATTATTTCTGAGCCAGGAGAGTTACATTGAAAAGGTACTTGACAGGTTTGATGTGACTGGTAATCCTGTGAGTACTCTTCTTGGTACACATTTTCAACTTTCGTCTGTCTTATCTCTACAGTCAGCTGCTGAGGTCGATTGCATATCTGGTGTTCCATACTCCAATGCTGTTGGTTCTCTGATGTATGCTATGGTTTGCACACGCCCAGATTTGGCCTATGCTGTGAGTGTCGTTAGCAGGTTTATGGCAAATCCTGGAGAAGGTCATTGGAGAGCAGTGGAGTGGATTATGAGGTACTTGAAGGGTACCAAGGGTGTGTGGCTACAGTTTGGACGCACCAGTGATGGAGTTATTAGTTTCGTTGATTCAGATTATGCTGGAGATCTTGATAAGTTCAGGTCCTTGTCTGGATATGTCTTCACTCTTGGAGGATATACTATCAGTTGGAGAGCTTGTCTATAGGCCACAGTGGCGTTGTCTACCACTGCGGCAGAGTACATGGCTATAACTGAAGGTGTGAAGGAGGCTATCTGGTTGAAAGGTTTCTTCAGTGAAATCTGTGAGAAGCTGCAGGTCAGTACAGTGTACTGTGATAGTCAAAGTGCTATCCATCTCACGAGGGATGCTATGTATCATGAGAAGACAAAGCACATTAATGTGAGGTACCACTTCATTCGGGAGCATGTTGCTCAAGGTGACATTTTTGTGAGCAAGGTGGGTACAAAGGACAAACCTGCAGATATGTTGACGAAGCCGCTTTCTGGTACTAAGTTCGAGCATTGCTTGGATTTGATAGGTGTTCATGCTTGATGCTGATTGCCCTTAGGGGCTGGTGGTGAAGGTGGAGCAGCGTTGATGTTGGAGTCATAGAATTTGGTCCAAGGTGGAGATTTTTTAGGGTTTGTCTCAAATTCTAGATAAATTAGTACTTTATTCCTATTTAGAGTAGGGTTATAATCTCCTATATATATTGGCCTATGCCTAGGTCTTTTGTGTAGTAGTCGAGCGTTGTGAGGTAGAGAGAACCCTCACGGAGGCCTTGTAACCGATTGGACTCGCATAGTGGACGACTCTACTTTGCCCGTGGTTTTCTCCCCGTCTTGGAGTTTTCACGTAATTCTTGTGTCTCGTGTTTTACTCATTTCAATCTTATTTCTCAACAGGAATAGTGATAAACCTTATTTGTCAAACAAGTACCAAAAAATACAAGAAACCATACACACATCACAATTGGTTGACCATTACGGGTAGAAGATAAACTTGTAAATTGGAGGGGTGCACAGAACACACTAGCACTTACAAAGACTCTCTAGATAAAAGGAAAAAGAACGAACTCGATAATGAAGAGTTTGATTATAGACTGAAAGATCGATTGACTTGCTTCCTGCAAAATTACATATAATTAATATAAGTTTAGACCACAAAACTGTTTAATCTAATGCATTATAAATAACTTTGTTTGATATTAAAATAAATACTATTTGTTCTTTTTTCTTTTAATCACTGTTTGTAATGTCTGATTAAACGATACATTCAAAAGGGATATACCTTGGCGTAATTTGCTTTGTCCCATTTCAAAGCCTGAGATAAAAAGAACAAAAAATGCTTGTCAACAGTATCATTTAGTAGCTGAAAAGGTTAAATTATAACTGAGTAAAAAGACACTCAACGAGACAACACAAAGCGTATAAAAATTTACAAAAAGTCAGAATTCAACTTACTTGAAAAACCACAAACGAGGCTAGAATAACATGTACAGGGATCATAATACTCTGTCTGAAAACCTGTTGATAAATTTAGGTAACTACTAAGTGGAAGTCAATTTATATAATAATAACGTATGGCCCAAATTTAAATTACCTTAGGCATGAGAATAGCTGTTGTAATAGCACCTACGTAATTCAACAGTATGATTCCAAATCCAAATAATGCAACTTTTCTGGGTCCGTAAATTGCTGGTAAGGTTGGTACGTTAGATCTGTTGAATTTTGAAAATTTTTTGTTAGAATTAATCGAGATGTAAAGTAAGAAGGATTGAAACAATTTGAATCAATTATAGCACATTAAGTTACTATACAAAAAATTATACGCGTAAAAAAATCAGCAACTTACTTCTTGTCTCCTTCCAAGTCTTCAATATCTTTGAGTGCAGCACAAACTATTATAAACAATGTGGTAAATACTGCCATAAATACCACTGGTGGACTGCGATGACATAATTAGTAAAATATGAAGTTACACTGTAAGCAAATAAATTATTTTTCCAAATTATGCGTGGAATTATATAGTGATTTTTTTATATCAATGTCACAAATGAATTTATTATTTATCTTTCAGCAAAAATAACAAGGGGAATCAAGGAAACACCTCAATTGAAATGGAAGTCCAAAAATGGTTCTCGCTGCACCTGAGGAAGCTAGGATAAAGACAACTCCTCGACCCTGGAAGAAACTAATTAGTATGGCAAATTATACATCAAAATCTAATCCAAGTGTATCAATTAAGTACTTTTTTCAAATTAGAATTTATTCACCGATTTATTTACAACCTACTTAGTATGGTATTTTTCCTAGCAGGGGTTGCGACTGATTAGTTAAGTACTTAGATTAACAAGTTGTTCTAACTTAAATAAAAGATCTCGGATTTGAGTTATTGTGGATACATTCATGTTAAATATTTATTGAGAGAACTTTGCCATTTTATAAATGCCCTATCCCACTTGAACTTGGATAAGTTGGCTGAGTGGATGTTCGGATACCAGGAGATCTTAAAAAAGTTTAATCCAAGTGAGATATGTGTGTTTTAAATTAATGATGAAATATGAGATCAACAAGTTTCAAATTTGATTTTATTTTTGTTTTCTGAAGAGTTAATGGGAAGAGAAAAAGTAAGGATTTTTTCATTAAATTTGATGTCTCAATGTAAAATACGTATACGCAGTAAATTATATCATCGTATATGGAAGCAACACGTACCAAAGCACACGTAATAATTGCACCAATGGTGGATCTCTTGAGGGAAAATGGAGGAATCGAGTATAACGATCCCATGACTAAGTGGAAGAGAACATGTGCGAGCAGTGCACAGGATCGGAGAAGTAAGGAAATTGCAATGCCAATTGCAATATAACTTATTGTCAATATCCATGCAAATCGAAGTGAAATTTCTCCGGAAGCTAGTGGAAGATCGGGTTTGTTGATCCTGCGAAATCAATAAATGACAATATTAGTTACTTTTTTATAATCTTATGAGTTTGACTGTTTTTTCTCCATGATTTGATGAACCACGTCGTTAGCTACATACTTGTCGATTTCAATATCGTATATTTGATTGATACCACTAGTGAAGCTGTCCGCACAAAGTAGACCGACAAAAACCGCAATTGCCTTGAAGAGAATAATCCACTTTGGTATCTTTACTAGATGAACATTTTCCATCCAAGTTCTTGTCATTACACCTCTGCATCAACCAAACTCCATTCATTTATTTTGGATAAGCAAAAAATTTATGTATAGGATCAGAAGTTAGTAGCTTACGCGAATCCTAAAATTATCATGTGTACGACATGAGTTCTCATGAATCGTAGTAGTACCTCAGGAAATTTTAGTACTTCCATGAGAGTTGAATAAGTTTTATCCGCAATAGACTGCATAAATAGAAGCCAGTGTGTCAAATTGAAATTTCAAATACAGTTGAATTTATTTAGGGATCACTTTCTCGATTCATAATATTGGAGTCTCAATTCGTAATATTCAAATCTAAAAATTCTAATCAATTGAACCAAAAAATTAATCCGTTGCTTGCAAAACAATTGCTTACCTCTGATGGGCCAGAGCCCTTGAACGTACGTGTGCGTGTTAGAGCAGGAAGGGGTCCTGTTGGGGCCCACAAACACCCTTCCTTACTGAGTGGGCGCCGACCGAAAGTTACGGTTTTGACCTCACCGCCATCAACTAACAAGCACGCAACTTCACGCCTCCAGTTGCCCCCACACTAATCAGTTTGATCACCAAATATAATAGAATGAATAATAAATTTTCGATTGTATTTATCCCATCAAACCTTAGAATAAGATTGGTGGAAATATTTGAAAATTTTAGTGAAAAATAGGATAATATTTTACAGATAAGTCGTCTCAAATAACTTTGCAGTGCATGTGTACATTCCAATATATATATATTTTTCCGACAATAAAAATTCGGAACCCAATATTATCAAATAATTCAATAATTAGAAAAAAAAACGAGGAGAAAGACAAAAAAAGAAATTTTTTGAGTTTCTATATGAAAAAATTGTAAATCCTCTTTTACGTTCACGAATAACTATGACATGTACCTTATTCTTCGGAGCAATTCCATTTTTGGTGCGTCGAAAAATTCCCGCATTTGAACCAAGAGGAGATGTAAGTGAGAGCGCCATTATCACCGATTGTTATTATCGAAGAAGAGCAAATGGATAGTTTACAGGGGAAAGTCGTAGAAATGCATGGCTTAAATAGTAGCTGTTAGTCAACGATTCAAAATCGGGATCTGAAACAACATAAAAAGAAAACGTAGATCTCGAGTTCATATTTTTTAAGTATATAAATGACTTGTGGTTGAATCTGCATTTAGTTGTACAATATATATATATTCCAATGCATAAGACAGATAGGGATGAGTATCAAATCGCCCAAAACGTCAAAGCGTAAAATTGCGCAAACCGAGATTGTAAAAAGAGCATACTAACTATACGAGCAAATTTTGCGTTGCAATTTCAAACAAAGTTTTTTTTTAGAAGGATGGCGCGAAACCTATATTAAACACGGATTACAAACAGAAAGAGAAAAACATAAATGTAGAGCGAAGAAACTGAAGTAGAATACGAAACCAATCCTGTCGGAGACAGAGAGGCATGAGTGAAGGCGAAGGGTGGACGAAAGGCTACGAGAGCTAATCGTCTAAGGCAAAAGCTACTGAGACAAGCTACGGCTAATAACCACAACGGCACATCATAGACACAAACTCGTGGACATTTGGATGCATACAAGATGCATGCAAATGAATGACAAGATCGAATAAATTTAATCAAGCCAAGGCTATCCACCTACACCAACAAGCAAGATTTCCAGAACCGAACAGATCTTGTATCGAGCAAAAATCGACCCAAGCAAAAGTATACGAAGATAAAGCAAAGCTAGAACCCAACGAGGCCACTAAACAGAGGTGGCTCGGGGGTTAAATCAACAAACAAAGTAACTAGAAACAGCCATAGAGAAACAATATCGGAGTAAAAAATTAAAAGCACACACGAAAGCCAAATCAAACTGAAGCCACCAACACAGATGACCTGAGAACAACAAAAGCAGACAGTAAAAAATAAAAACAATAACAGCCCGAGGAAAGTCGATGGTGACCAACCCTTAGGACAACCGGCGGCCTCAAAAGGGCCCAGCAAGAGCCTCGATTACGACATGGTTTTATTTTTTCATGGTCGGTTTTAGTTTTAATAAAAGCGTGAAACCGAAACATATTGAAGTACAAATATATTAATGCATGGGAGAGGCACTAGAGTGTTAGTAGGCCCTCGCCTTAATTAAGCGTTGTATGCACCTCAGTTAGGTGCATTGGAAACCCCGGCCACATGGGCATGCCTTTGTGGTGCACCCTGGGTAGGGCTTTAGCTGCTGCAGATGACATGCGCCTGTCTACGGTGAATCATTGTAACTTTTGACTGAGACCTCGGAATGAAGTGAGTCTTGCTAATATGGACAAACTATGACCTATATTTCGAACTTCATATTTCTTAAGTGTTGCTTAATTCTGCATGGAAGAGGGCCACAACAAAGGTTTCAAATTTTGCCATTGGGTTCTTCATTGAAGATCGCCAGATTTTGGTAGATTGATTATATTTGTTGACTTAGATCTCTAATTTAGTAGATTCAAAATATTTTTGTAAGATTAGGCATAATATACAACTTTGTATTTCTATGACGCCTTCAAAAAATAGGTCAAAATGTGTTTGAAGTTTTGACACCTCAGGCAGGAACACGTGTTGTGGTTTGGGATGGCGCATGCCGTGTTCCTAAGGTAGGCGCAAGTGGTGTACCTTAGCCACCCCATCCAGGCATTTTAGCCATTTCGAGTAGGCATCCAGGTGGATAATTCAGGGAAAATGCACCTCAGTTTTGGATGTGCTTAGTTGATTATCTTCTGGACACTTCGGGTTGATATACTTGGCTACACCCTAGTGGCCGTTAGGGAATGCTTTATAGATTCGAAGTGGAGTTAAGTGTCTTTTGGAAGGGTAATTGGATGTGGATTTAGAGATGTCAGACGAGGACAACCTTGAAGAGGACGAGCGAACACGAACTTAAGAGACCTGATAAGCATAGAAGATGGATAGACTTCCTGTAGTAGAAAGGACCTTGACTTTGATAAGGATAGAAAGAAAGATAAAGATGAACTTCAAGTTGTCAAGTCTGATCAAAACATGGCATAGGGTAGGAGAACGGAGTTATGAGTCATTTTTATATATAACGAGAGCTTGGGCTAGGACTAAGGGCCCGCAAAATACACACACAAAATCATAAGCTCTTAAGCTCTCTACCATATTGCATTTTTTTCCTTTCGTTTACGCAATATATCTACTTTCTGACCCATTTGTATACTTTCGTTTATTTACGCATCATACCCACAACTCATTTGATCGCCGTTAGGATGACTACTCTGAATACTTCTCGAGTTCGTTTCACGTTCTCTTAAGCTTTCTACTGCAACATAGTTTGGACACACTTGGTGAGACTAAAGAGGGCGTCTGAGAAGAGCTATTCTTTGCACCTCTGCCATAACCAAGAACTTTGCTGCTACGTCTTCCTTCAAGGAGTCAGTACCCTCCTTTTTCTAACCGAATATAGGAGGCAACCTGTCTCTCATGAATCCATGTATGGAGCCGACCGAAGGAGTAGGTCTTGGTGTGGGGCTACCACCCCTCACTTAGCCTATAATAGAGCAACTGAATGCATTATCTTTGCTCTTACCACGACACCCAAACTTCGGTCTTTGCTCTTGGTATAGGGCTACCACCCCTCACTGAGCCTACAAGGAGTAGGTCTTAGTATGGGCTACCACCCCTCATTGGATGGGCTTTCAATTACTTGGGGATGCAAGGATCCTCTACCAGCAATGTGTCCCAAAGAGAAGGTTTTTTAGGCAGTACGAGAATGAGTGGGTGGTTAGAAACTGTTAAACAATTCATGGATCTGCTCATGATCTTACCCCGACCCTGCAATTTGTGACGTTTAAACAAGGGGAGCTCGACCCAGGTGCCCCTACTCCTGCACCAACCCACGAGTTCGTGATGTTGAGGGCAAGGAGAGCTGGATGAAGAAAACGTTAGTCATCATTTAACATTCGGCTCTACCTAGCCGGGGATGGCAGATCAATCCCAATCCTTTGACTCCAGAGGTTCTACCTTTCACGAGCACCGCAAGGGATTGAACCGTAATTTTTTTTTAATTTATATATACTTTGTGCCATTAGACCATATACTCTTTATAGTTCGGACTTGTTAGAGTTCTAAGTGAATTAAGCTTTGTTGTCAAAAGATGGCCTAGTTAGAAGTCTTCGGGTAAAAAAGATTTAGGATAAATTACCCTCTTGTCTATTGTGTTTGATAAAATTATTTTCGGAAATTCAAGGACCCGAGAGAGAGAATGACCAAATACCAAGGATAAGGGAATAATTTGCGCAAAATTTTATGATCACTGATGTTTTGCGAATTTAAGTCTACAGCCACTAATTTTTTTTTCTTCTATTTGTATTTACCATCAATGACCAGCTTGCACCGGACATGTTGTAATAATTACGAGAGAGCCAAAAGAATCTCCCTAACTAATTACTTGGCCGATCGTCATTAGATAGTTATGCTTTCCAGGGAATTCTAAAAGTTATGCATAAGAGGATTCAGATTCGATTCAGATAAGATTTTTGAAAAATGATAAAATTTTTCTAACAAATATTTTAAAATATGCATTAAAAAAACTCAAGATAAAATTAAAACAACATCGTCATCGGTTGATCTAAATATTTGTTGGTAGGGATGGCAATGGGCAGGGTCGGGTAGGGTATTGGTAGGACCCAAACCATGCCTTAATTTTTAGAGTTAGACCCATACCCTACCCTTGACCCTACAGATTTTTTATTATTATACCCATACCCTACCCTCCAGGAGACCCAGGGTCTACAGGGTCTGTAGGATCCGATCTTTTAATATTCAATCTTTTTTATAATTACTTTACAAGATACTTTTATTATTTCAATATAATCCAAATAAAAAATAAAGAAAAAATTAAAGTATATGTAATAAAATGATAATCTCAAATTAAAGTTGAGAATAAACTATAAACCAACTAGTTGAACATAAAATGAAACACATACGGCTACCTCGTCAATGAAAAACTAAAATTTATAAGTGTTCTTGCATAATATAAAGTTTCAACTTCAAAATAATTTCTTTCTAAATTTTCAAGGTACTTCTGAACAAGTCTTCTCAATCATCTTCTTGCTCTTGTAATCTAACTCTTCTCGGTAGATTCTGTGTATAACCAAAAAATTTAATTACTTAATTAATCGTATAATATTTAAGTTTAAATTTAAAAAATAGTATTATATTAGGTTTTTTTGTGTGTGCGCTTATTCTTTTTACGGCTGTATTATAATTATCTTAGCAATATAATAAATATGGATCAAAATAGAATATAACAAGGGTCGAACTAGGGTAGGGTCTAATTAATTGGTCTATGGGTAAAGGCTGGGTTTGGGTTCATATGGACCCTATCCAGGCCCGGATCCTATCTAAATAGATAGACCTAAACTCAAATCCTACCCAAGACCCATAGACCCTATGATTTATGGGGTATGGTAAGGGTCTGATCCACTAGATGTGGGTCGATTTGCCATCCCTATTTGTTGGTATGAAATTTCTATATTTAACGCATACACGTTTATGTGGTTTGTTAGCTATAATGAATAATATTTCCTCGTTGACTTTGAAAGAATCTCCACCTGTAACGAGCTCTGTAGTCAATAATTAATAAAATATACGAATCACGCATGTAACGAGTCATATGTTTTGAAATTTTATAAAGTTTGCTTCCGGACGATCAGATCTCATTCACTTGTATTCTGGCTGGATATTCTTAGAAGGTCCACTGGCCTGTGTTATAAACAAGAGCACCGAAACGACGTGGGTATTTATAATTAAGACGCGTTCTACATGCAAGTGTTTTTTTATTCTCGAGTACATCATAATGAAAAAAAATTAATAATATTTTTATATTCATAAAATTTAAATTATAGATTTTTTAAATCAAATCTTAATTTTTTTGCCACTTTTATTAACTCTAGTTATTATGCAAGTGTGTATATATATATTGTTAAAATTGTCATATCCTACCCAAAATTTTAAGGTAATGGGTTGGTGGATTTTTCACATTTATAAACTTCCCCCTATTCTTGCAATAAGCTGTGTGAGATTCTCAACATATTCCTTCAAATGAGACCTAGCGGGTCGAAGATTGCGCAGGCTTTGACTTCGCCAACGTACGAGAAATGGGGATCATGCGAGCAAAATAATGGGCACGAGATCAACCCGCTCTGATTTCATGTTAGAATTTTCATATCCTACCCAAAACCATAAGATAATGGATTGGTAGATTTTCCACACTTATAAAATTATCCTCCACTTATACAATAAGCGATGTGAGATGTGAGATTATCAAACATATATGTGATACCGATCTCTAAAGGTTCCAATAAGTTCCTTAAAATAGTAAAATTTTACTCTAATGTCTTGTTGTTTGACGTGCACAATCCTACGATGTGGGTTAAAATGTTCTACTAAGAGAGAGAACTAGTTAACATGCTACACTTTGAACAATTTATTTAGAAAAAATATCTTTAAGTTGTTAGAAATTCAGAAACTTTCAGAACAATACATGCAAAGAATACAGACATATGATATTACGTAGTTCGGCTAATGTCTACGTTCACAGGGAGAAATGAGAACTTTTATTGATGGATCCAAGTCACAAAGCCATACAAAACCCTTGGGTAACATAACTTTATATAGAGACAAACTCTTGTACATTAAGTAAACTATTTATGTCGACTAGGAGTCCAAAATAAGAGTCCGAATTAAACTGGAAACAAGCCCACAAAATATTTTCTATTCAATTTTTTGATATCTACAACAATCTCTACTTTGGCGAGAAATCATCCCGTAGATGAACCATGAAGTTTCATTCGAACTTTAACAAACTCCACCTTAACGAGATACTGCCACATAAAGAACTATGAGAACGGCGAAACAAATTTGATTTCACCGACTCCACCTTGAAACATAGATATACCGACATCAATAAGACCATCTTAACTTTTTTACCACCTTTGTTCAATCACTTGGAGCCAGTCCCCAAGATAGAGCTTCTGATCTCGGTTGACGTCTTCCTTCCAACCTCTATTGAACCCCAATTAGCAAGTCCATCTGCTGAAGCAACTTTGCGACCAATAGACGCGACCTCTATTTTTTGGTCAACCCCATGCTCCAGAACCTCGAATTGCTTTTCTACTGGACCTTTTTGCCTCGAACCAATGCTACATGTCAAAGCATACAATGGGCAACTATTTGTTCTACAAAGTAGAACCCTCGACATGCCACAAACTCCACCATTCAACCTTGAGTGAGATACATGATTCGTCCACGGTGCTACTAGTAGCTTCGCATGCCCAATGCCAAACCTACCCAACACCTTTGAAGTGCATGTCCTTTTAGACAACTATAGCGATAACTTGGTAACTTTATCTCCGCGAATACCAACTCCACTAAAACCATTTATGTCGAGCTTTTGCTCCATCATACAAGAGCTTTTCTCCCCTCTATCGGAACCCAACGAGGTGACTCCACCTACAATCATATTTTCCACTAACCTGTAGGTGTTCCTAGCATCCATTTCACCCTTCATCACCACAACATCATCCTTCTCCACCTCAAATAGTCTCCCTACAACCTTATAGCTGTACCCACTATAATTCAAGGCTCCTAATGAGATCAAATTCCTATCCAACTTCGAAATATGCCTAATCTCACACAACTTCCTCTCAACACCATCCCATATTTTGATCCAGATATCGCCTATGCCAGCAATTTTACGAGTAGAATCATCACCCATAGTTACCATACTTGAATCAATAAACTTGTAGGTGTTGAACCACCCTCTTTTGGGCATCATCATGTGAAAGGAACAAGCATTATCCAAAATTCAGAAATCAGAAAACTTTGGATCTGATAAGACAGAAAGAATATCACCATCCAACCCGTGCGAATATGAGACCATATTTATGCAACCCAATCCTTTTTCCTCGTGGTCCCAAGTTCTTCTTGTACAATCCTTCTTCACGTGCCCCTTTTCTCTACACTCGAAGTAATTTTCTTTGAACCTCCTTGACCTCGACCTGGATCCTCTTCCATCTTCACTACGATCACCATGGCTACCCCTCACAACCAGCCCTTCCACTAGTTCATCACTAGTTTTTCTCCTTTAATGAAACCCTAGAACATTACTTGTGATATATTCCAATACAATGTCTTCTCTTCTTTCTCGAACTTCATATCAATCTTTCTCAAGTGTCTCGCAAGTTGACTGAAACCATTAATTTGTTGGCTCAAATCCAAGCCCTCCTTCATCTTGATCCCTACAATCTTTGCTTAAGATAAAGCTTGTTCGACAAAGATTTAGACATATACCTTACCTCCAATGTCTTACATACCTCAGCTAGTGACTGCTCATCCATGATGTGATACATCACATCGTCCGCCAAGCACAAGTGAATTATTGGCCCGGCCTTGGCTTCCAACTCCTTCTACTCTTGCTCCTTCATCTTCTCGGGCTTCTTCTCTGAGAACACGATGATCATCCCTTGTTGCACGAGGAGATCCTTGACACACCTTTGTCATAACCCAAAATTTGATGAGCCATTAAACTTCTCCATGCCAAACTTTACGCCTTGATCCGCCATACTTCCTAGCTCTTGATAACAATTGTAAGAAATTCAGAAATTTTGAGAATAATACACGCAAAGAACACTGACAAAAGAGATTATGTGGTTCTAGCTAATACCTACGTCCACGGAGAGAAAGGAGAACTTTTATTGATGGATCCAAATCACAAAGTCATATAAAACTCTTGGATAACATGCCTTTATATAGAGACAAACTCTTGTACATCAAGTAAGCTATTTAGGTCGAATTAGGAGTCTAAAATAAGAGCCCAAACTAAACTGGAAACAAGCCCACAAAATATTTCCTGTTCAATTTCTCGACATCTCCAACAATATATTTAAATAAAATTTATAACATAAGAAAAATCATTGAGACTTGGTTATTAATAAAGGAGCACTGATTTGGGTAACAACGTGGAGGAGATTGACGAGGCTTGCTTCAACGACTAAACTTTTTTTTATCTCTATCTTTATATTAGCCTTTATCATGTTCTTTATTAATATAATGTTTTGTTACCATGCTTAGCGAGTAGATCTATTATGAGTGTGATGCCCTAATTATGTTATTGAGTATTTATGTTACATTGTTGTTCAATTATCTCTTGCATTAGTTGTTAATTGGTATATTTAATGCTTATTCTAACTTGATCACTTAGATTATGATTATAGTTGACAAGAGTGGACTGAAAGGCATTTGAGTTGATAGAAAAACCAACTAACATATTCATAGGTATTAAATGAGACGTCTTAATATCGTAAGGATAAGCCGCTAGGAAGAATTCTCAAAATTGGGATTAGTCTAGTTCTAGGTCTAATTGATGAGCGAAAGTGTTAATTAGTAATCTAGGTCTTTGCTATCTTGTTTTTGTCACCCTAAGGAGCAAAAGCATTAGAGAGATGCTTTAGGACACTCCAGGTACAAGTTAGAACTTCATAAGAACTATATCCTCAACTTAGTTAGTTAATCCATAAGGGTACTGAGCTTGTATGGGTTGACCAAAGAACACCACTTGCACCTACACTAGGCACACCGCCTACGCCTCCCCTAGGCGCACTAGTTGACCTGCCCCAAGTGCACTACCTAATCTTAAGTGCACCGTCTGTGCCTGTTATAAGCATGGGTATGCGAGAGTCTTAGTAGGCCCGAGCCTCAGTTAAGCATGGTATGCACCTCGATTAGGCGCATTGGAAATCCCGCTCATATGTGGTGCACCTAGGGTAGGCGCATGTGGTGCATCTCAGCCATCTCGACCAGTAGGGCCTTATCTGCTGCAGAAGACATGCGCCTGTATTCGGTGAATCATTGTAACCTTTGACTCAAACCTCAGAATGAAGTGAGTCTTGCTGATATGGACAAACTATGACCTATATCTCGAACTTTATGTTTCTTGAGCATTGCTTAATTCTGCACAGAAGAGGGCCAAACAAGGCTTCAAGTTTTGCCATTGGGTTCATTATTGAAGATCGTCAGGTTTTGGTAGATCAATCATATTTGTTGACTTAGATCTCTAATTTAGTATATTTAAAATATTTTGTAAAGATAAGGCATAGATCTACAACTTTGTATTTCTGTGATGTCTTCAAAAAATAGGTCAAAATGTGTTTAAAATTTTGGCACCTCGGGCAGGAACATGTGGTGCACTTTGGGCAGGCAGTGCTCTTGGGAAGCTGCAACTGGTGCAACTAGGGGAGGCACAAGCTGTGTGCCTAGTGTAGGAATAGGTGGTGTGCTTTGGCCAACCTATACAAGCGTTTTAACCATTTTGGGTAGGCATCTAGGTGCACATTTTAGGGAAAATGCACTTCAGTTTTGAACGTGCTTAGTTGGTTATCTTCCAGACAATTCAGGTTGATATGCTTGGCTTTGCCCAAGTTTTTGTTAAGGAATGTTTTGTACAGTTGGAGTGGATTTGAGGTTCTTTTGGAAGGTCAATTGGACGAGGATTTGGAGAAGCTGGCGAGGACAATCTCGAAGAGGACGAGCGAACACAGTCTTAAGAGACCGGATAAGCTTTGAAGATGGATAGACTTCCTGGAGTAGATAGGACTTAGACTTTGATAATGATAGAAAGAAAGATAAAGATGAACTTTAAGCTATCAAGTCTAATCAAAACATGGCCTAGGGTAGGAGGCCGGGGTTAGGAGTCATTTTTCTGTATAAGGAGAACTTTGGCTACGATTAGGGGACCACAAAAATACACACACAAAATAATAAGCTCTTAAGCTCTTAAAGAGGCCGAGGTTATGAGTCATTTTTTTTCCTTTCGAATACTTTCCTTTCGTTCGCGTAATAAATCTACTTTGTGATCCATTCGTTTACTTTCATTTATTTACGCATAATACCAACAGCTCATTTAATCGCCCTTGGGATGATGACTCCGAATTCTTTTGGAGTTCGTTTCATGTTCTCGAGCTTGCCCTTAGGGTACCCACAACTCATTTTTTCCATTCCCCGCTGTTCGTGATGAATAGAAATAGGATAGACTGAATTTAGTCTTTAGGAAAAGCATGTCAGATTGGTTAGGACATGGCATGTTAGGTTGGTTAGGATTCGTCGCTAAGGCCTTGGCCTTAAAACTCGTGCCACCCTTGCTCCTCCATCTTCTAAGACTTCTTTCTCGGGAGTGCGTTGATCATTCCTTGTTGTACCAGTAGATCTTTGACACGCATTTATCATAACCCAAAATTCGATGATCTATCGAACTTCACCAACTCAAACTTCGCGCCATAACCCGTCATCTTTCCCTAGGCTCTGATTCTAGTTGTTAGGAACCTAAAGAAACAAGAATGCAAACAACGACACAAGAAATTATATGGTTTGATAAATAGCCTAAGTCCAAGCTCTTCTTCTCGACAAATAACCATTGATACTTTTGTTACCCTTTTGCTTGGATTGAGAATCTTTTTGTTGGTTTTTTTGGATTTGTTTTTGGGAATATGTTTGTTGGTTATTTTGGTTTTCCAGATTTGCTTGGATTGAAAATTATAATTCTTGTTGTTTTGTAATTGGGACAAGAAATTGTGGTTTTTTTTGTTGTGCAATTGAGATAAGAAATTAGGGGTCTTGTGGTTGTTCGTCAGAGGTTGGTCTTCGTCGGAGAAGATGATTTGGTGTTCTCCGGAAAAGATGACGGGGAAAGATGACTGGAGGTTTGGGTCGATCGGCTAAGGGTATAAAAATCTTTTGAATGATAAATTATTAATAAAATGACAGATAACATCAGCGAAAAATCGAGGGCCGATAATATAATAAAACTAATTACATGAGATGAGAAAATCGTTTCTAAAAATTAAAAGATGATAACATTAAAAATCTGAAAGTAATTTATCCTAAAATAGAGAAATCAAGCACGTAACGAGATATTATTTTAATTTATTTATGGGTTGCTTCCCGATCTCATTCACGTGTAGTTTGGTTGGTGATTCTCGGAAGTTTCGCTAGCCAGTGTTATTAATTAGAGCAGCATGGATCTAGCCACCCCATCTCAACCATTTTCTTATTTTTACGGTTACCAGGATTTTAATCATATCATCGACTTTAATCTCTATTCGAATATTTATTGTATCAACTGATACAAATATTTAATACTATTATATTTTTTAAAAACTTGAACTTAAAATATCTTAATTAACCCTAAAATAATTTCTTTAGGAGTGAACCTAAGTACTATATTGTAATCATTTTATTTCTCAAAACTTAAAAATCTAATTTAATTCAAATTAATCACTTTGACCGACAGTTTTTACGTATATTGTAAGCAAAAAAATACTAGGAAATAGAATAAAAAGTGTAATAGCAATAAATGCGAGATTATTTACTTCCATATATCATCTCATTTTTCTTTACTTGGTAATAACTTCAGGATTTAATCCCATAAAGATAAACAATATTTCCCCTCGAAATTCAATGGGTTGTGTGTACCTCTGTAAATTCCACGACGACTTCTTTTCTTTCAAATTCGTCTTAATTAAAATTTGAACTCCCAACTCTACATGTCCTTATTCTCTTTATTTATTTCCTAAATTTATTGTAATGTCCCTTCGGAATTAATGTATGCATAAAATAGCTTACCCCATCCCTGTAAACGCTTCGCCCCCACCAGTCCACAACACTTCCAAGAACAAAAACTAGAGTCGACAAAAGATTTTCCATTTCGTGCAGATGGAGCTCTCAAGCTTGCCCTTGTCTGCAGTTGGGGTTTTAAATACAGGGTACCGCCAAAAATTAATTGCCTCTCCCAAAAGTTACGTAGCCAAACACTTGTCTTCAAAATTGTCTAAGATGCCGCCTTCCCGCATTGCATTTTCCTGTCCCAGAAGTTGCTCGAAACCATTGACAAATAGAACTCATCTGCTCAAGGCAGTCCCAGATCAGGTATATACCGGCTAATCAGGTTTCGAGTTGGGTAAATGTTTTTTAAGGATGTCTTCGCACAATATATATTTGCACTTTGGCTACAGGTACATCAAGCGACAGACGAACCAACAACTGAGAAAAGGAATGATGCATTATGGCGATTTCTGAGGCCTTTGACAATTGCTACAGCACTGTTGGAATTTGTGTAAGTCATTTTTCTGTATTTGTAACTGTTGTTTTTAAAAAAAATTTGGGATAAATACCATGAGTTTTTTTGGTTCGCAATAAACACTCGGGTTTAGCCTACAACGGTGAGATCTCTTTAAAAATATGCAAAGCCCTAGATCCTTTTTGTTAGTTTCCATTTTTTGGAACAAAAACGTCATAAATTCTTAATAAATTAGAAAAAATGGAACAATTTAAAAAACAAAAAAATTTCAAAAAATATAATCAACTTCTGATATTTTAAAACAATTATAAAGAATTAGAAAATATCACCCGGCATCTGTAGTTTATTACCTAATAGACGATTATAAAGAATTTAAATTGAGAGTATACAAAGTAAATTAGCTTTCTAGTGTTCTGTATAAATTTTAATGTACGTATTGGTTCAAGACGCACATCAAGATTGGTAATTGGTACTGCATAAAGTCTGAACTTGTCTTCTATTTTAATAGATTCATACTCGCAAGAAGATTGATCGAGAACCCTCATATATTTCGGTGGTCAAATTGGCCAATGCTTATCAAGATACATCTTGCTTTTGCAAGTTTAATGAGTACATATTTCTTCACCAACAGCATCAATCAGATATCAGATGTTGAAGCAGACAAGTATCGTCTCCCGCTACTTCTCGGCAAAATATTTTTTGGATTATTTCAAATTAATCTTGATCTCAATATTTTTTTTTATTCTGCAGGATTAACAAGCCTCATTTACCTTTAGGTTCAGGAGATTTGTCAATTGAAACTGCTTGGGCACTTGTGATAGGTTTTGCGGCGATCAGTTTTATTGCAGCAGGAGTACTGAAGTCATTGTCTTTCGTAATATCTATTTTTTCATTATTGTTGGTGGGAATGGTGTATTCAATTCCCCCGTTTCGTACTAAGGCATCCACCCTTGGAGCACCCATTACAATCTCGTTGGTACGTCTTTCCAATTTATTCATCTTAATCAACAAGTATTTAAATTATTCTAGTTTAACCAAAAAATTATGGAATTCGAATTCTTATAATCACCTTTCAAAGATACTAATTACCTCTAACTTGAAATAATCGTCAGCCCAATAAGTGTGTGATATGATTGCCATTCTAATTTCAGATGATTATGCATATTAAGGAAATAATACAAATCATAGATATAATTGTCCGATATGAGGCGATATTCAAAAATAAAAAATTATGAATCTTGAGGAAAGAACACAACTCCTCGCACATGATGGCCTAATCTAACTTTACCCTTCATTTGTCTGTCAAATAATAACATCCGTAAATATTATATACTTTAGTTTGGTTCGAATTATTTTAGTCCAAAGTTGTTAAAAATCTCACATCGCTAGTTACGAGTATGGTGGACAACTTTATAAGTGTGAAAAATTTATCAACCCATTACCTTATGATTTTGGGTAGGATACATAAATTCATATATGGTATTAGAGCGGGTTGATCCCGTGTCTATTGTTGTGCTTGCACGACCCCGGTTTCTCGCACGTTGGCGAAGTTAAAACCTGTACAATTTTTGACCCGATAGGTCTTGTTTGAGGGAGCATGTTGAGAATCCAACATCGGTTAGTACAAGTGGGATGACCTATTATATAAGTATTGAAAATCAACCAGCCCATTGCATTAAGTTTTTGGGTTAGATATAGAGATTCTAAAAAAATTTATATATTACAAGAGAATGTGAAAATAGATTAATAATATTTTGGTTTACGATAGTACTTTCTATTAAATCAATTATTGTGCAGATGAGAGGATTTGTCGACGTTTTTGCCATGTTTGCTGGCGCAGGAGCTGTCCTAGGTCTCCCATTTCGAATGAGGTTCCTCCTTTCTTTTTTTATATTTTAAATAAATCATTAATAATATTTTTCTATAGTATTTCTCATTTCATTTGTCGTTCTCTAAGCAATTACGACCATCGAATATTGAGGTATTTTGTCTTTTTGAGAAAAATATCATTTCGATAAAAGAAATATTATTATTAATAGTGCATATAAAGATTATGCGACCCAAAATATAATTGGAGATCCTGATTGGAACTCGAATCAATATAGAGGATACCTCCATTTGTGTCACAAGTACTTCTATTTATATTGCATCTCATTAATCAAATATTATGGTTGCAGCTTGCCAATGATATACATGTCAATCTTCACGACAATATTTGGTTTCAGCATGGGAATATTGAAGGATATTTCAGACGTAGAAGGAGACAAAAAGTATGTTCTTCGACTTTAATTGTTGTCTTTTCATTTACCATTGCACTTATTTGTTTATTCATTCACTTATAGCAGAAGTGTATGAATCCTTTTTGCAGAAGTAATATACCAACGGTAGCAAATATTATGGGAGTAAAAAAAGCTTTACGAATAGGTACCGGAATCCATATGCTGAATCATTTTGGTTGTACTTTGGGAGCTATCATTCGACCCGAGGTAACACAAATGAACTTTTTTTTTCCTACACGCCCTTTTCGTTACATTAATTCCTATTATGCTTTATGCTATTATGCCAAATATTCAATTGTAACATTTGATCTACCAACTAATAGCACATTCTCTAATTATATAAGAAAAATGTGGGATGAAGAATAAACCCTAGTCATGACAAAAATCTACATATAAAAAAATTGATCTTCCAACAAAGTTATAAATGCTACTTGTCTGTCTACTTATATGGTTTTGTTTAACAATTTCTATTTCTTTTTGCATAGGCTTTACGAGGTAACATCATGATACCCGCACATATTGTCTCGGCCTTGTTCATAATTCACCAGGTGAAAATCTTTGGACTTCTTACTCGTTCTAAATTTTTATATAAGCATGACAATTTTACATTATCTAGTTATGTGAAAATAAAATCTTTGAAAAGAATGAGGTATGCCCTTCAAAAAGAATGAAGTAAATATATAATATAATATGCTAAAAGATGGTTGTCATTTGTAATTTTGAGTTGTAGTTAAAAAAGTTAAGATATGCTGCAGTTAGATTCACCCAATTATGTAGTTTGCAGAACTATATGTATGCCTTACGTACTTTTGTGCTAAAATCTTCTATGTTGATTCAGTATTAAAATTCTCATATTTATTGTTACTCTTTCTTGATCTCAGGCTTGGAAGATGGAGCAAACAAATTATGAATCGGTAGTGTCATATTATATATATGTATATATTTATTTTGAAGTAAATTGAAATTATGAGAGAACTCAAACATGGTGTAAAATAATATGCACCATTATTGTTACTAACAAACAAACTTTACTTTGCAGAATCAGGGCAATAAACTCTACCTTTCAATGTGGATTCCTTGCGCTATGCAATTCATTCTACTTCCATTTATCTAGATGAGCTCACACCGACGTTGCAGGGAGTCAATGTTTCTTGGGTTCAAACACTGTCTCAGATCATTAAGTTTGAAGCTCATTGTTGTCCAATACACGTGACTGCGTTGTTCTCCTACAAATCAGCTTTTTTACATATTTTTATGTGAAACATCTCCAGCAAATTTTTATACTAATAATTATACTTTGCCAAGTTTTAACACTAAATGCCCTTTGATACGAATAAATGATGCGCGAAACATGTGGTTCCTTTGGAGTTGTAAACATTGAATGATAGTGGTTTTACTTGTAAAATTGAGTATGTCAATTATCACAAAGTAAAATTACTTTGTAATGTAACATCATATAATCTTTTCAACCCTCGAACCAACTATCAATATTTTTACTTAAATGTAATTAACCTTCTTAATAAAATAATAGTACGATCATTAAACTTAACATAGACCATTCGAGAAAATAATTCAAGTGAAATCAACTAAATGACTATTACCAATGCATATCCTACCCCTCGGGACATCAACCGACTGTCTCCACAGCCCAGTACGAGACTTTTCCAGTGTGTTTTGTCCTCGTTCACAAGCAACTCTGAGAAACTTCTCAGGAGGTCACTTATCTTGAGATTACTCCAAGCCAAACACGTCTAACCTTGAATTTCTCTAAAAATATTTGTGAAAAAAAAGAAGTGCACATTGTTCATTATAGGAAAATCAAATTACTTAAGTCTTTTTAACATATTATTTATAGGATATCACAAATTCACACCTTAATTACTTTAAATAAGCAACGTATTTTAATCAGATATGCAATTCAATAAGTCTTCTGACTTATCATACTTTCACATAAATAACCATCAATATTATCATATAGCCATAAAAAATTATCAAACAATTTAATAGTAATCTAACTGGAATCAAAATAAACGAACAAAAACAAAAAAAAACCAAATGAAATAAAATAAAACCAAATAAAGCCAAACGAATGCAATATGACGCAACTGTTGGTTTATTGTTAATAAAATTGGATGTATTTTTTTTCTTTCAAAATACATCAACCTTTATGTGGTTTTCTAGCACTCTAATCAATAAAATTGCCTGCTTGACTTCATAAGAACTAATGCAACTTTAACGAGATCTGCAGTCAATAATAAATAAAATATACGAATCACGCATGTAACATGTTATTTTTTATTACTTTATTTAAAGGGTGCTTAGAGACGATTAGATCTCATTCACGATTTGCAGCCAATGCTAAGCATTGATTTCTACCCTTAGTTGCAAAATTTAGAAAAACATATTTCTCGTTCATATTCTTGTGTTTAGAATTATAATTTTACAAATGAAAATTATATTATTAGGAAAAAAAAACCTACTAAATAAGACTCAACAATTATAATTTGGAATTAAAAAAAGGTAAAAACTAAAAACACATGCGGGGAGCCATCTTGCAAGATATGAATAAGTGCTCATTCCTCTGTCGCTGCGTCTCGATCGTCCTCGACAAGTTGCAGCTCGAGGTCGAAGTCGTAGATGTATTACCCAAGGAAGTTTGCCAATCGTTTCAAACTGGCAGCAAAAAATTGAAAAGTAACTCTCAGGAACTGATTTCCATGAAAACAATTGGGAAGATGATCTCTTTTGTGATTTTGGTGCCACTTCCTATAGGTGTTCGTTGCTTCCTGATCTCATGTTGCTGTATTTTTTATTCTTTTGGGTTGGTTTGGCACTGTTACAAAAGCATTCGTTTTTACTGTTGTTGTGGGTTTTCTCAAGGTCGTGGGAAGAACATCTCTATGTTACAAAAGGGTTCTTTATTGAGGCAAGTAGTTGCAGTCTGCGACTACCGCCACAAGTTCGTGGGAAGAACACCCTAGATTTCGGATTTTTTTTCTGGGAGATGGGTAGAACATTATTAGGTGTTGGCGTCTTAGTTGCTATCTTGTGCAAACGAACGCATTGTCAATGTGTACTTTGTATCTAATTTCACGGTGATATATTTAATACTTTTTCAAAAAAAATTTGGGAAGATGCTCTTCAAGACGATTGTCCTGTAAGTTCCATGCTGGCATATTGTGATATATCGTTAATGATATATTGTTAAAGACTTGAGTGTACTTGTCCTAAAAAAATGTACCTATTTTTTGGTACACAACACGAAAGAACTTGAAGATTAAGTACACTTGGCCTGAAAAAAAATTTAGGATACGTGAGCTACTGAAAAATTTCTAGAATATATCTAAATGAGTACGAAGCATGCTGAAAAATATTTGTGTTGATTTGTAAGGTTTGGGGCAATCAGCTAAAAGTATAAAAGTTATTTCAATGATAAATTAGTAATAAAATGACTAATGATGCCAGTGAAAAATCTGATGATCGAGAGTATAATAAAATAAAATACATGAGATGAGAAAATCATTTAAAAAAATAGAAAGACGATATAGCTAAGCACTAAAAATTTGAGAGTAATTTATCATAAAATATATAAATCACGCATGTAACGAGTTAGTATTTTAATTTATTTATGGGTTGTTTCCGGATCTCATTCACGTATAGTTTGGCTGGAGATTTTCGGAAATTTCGCTAGCCAGTGTTGTTAATTAGAGCAGGATGGATCCACCCACCCTATCTCAACCATCTATTTATTTTTTTTAGCGTAACCAGGATTTCAATCATATCATCAACTTTAAACTCCATTCGAGTATTTAATAAGTCAACTGATACAAATATTTAATGTTATTACTTGAACTTGAAATATCTTAATTAATTTAAAATAATTTTTTGAGTTAAAGACACTTAGTTACCATGTATTATTGATAATTGACACTTAGGGTCCTATATAATGAAAATATCCATAAAATATCCCGTATTATTTAAAACACTAGTTAAAAGTCAATTATACCCCTGAAACAATTTAAAACAAGAACTTCCCCTTATCCAACTATCCCCGCACGAGTCTCCTCCAACCTTCTGCCGCCTTAGAATCAAAATAGATAGATCGCAGTGAATGATTCAGAAGCACGAGAAGCTTCCAGAATGGTGGTCATCGAGATGAAGTCTCAGAAGATTTGATCTCTTGACCTGGTTATATTTTCATTGGATATGAGTACAAAATTATTCCTTTAAGATGATTTGCTGTTCGACATGGCGTCGAGTACATAGCCCAAACACACAAAATTGTAAAGATTGTTTCGTTAAAATGATGTGTTGCTCGAAGCAGGGAGAAAGACCTCAGGCTTAAGCTTTGGAAAATTCAAATCCCAAGTAGTTCCTCCACCTAACTTTAATTTTTTGGGTCAATTCCATACACGGGTTTGGGTATAACTGTTGTAGAGGCGGTGGCGGGCAAAACATAAAAGGGGCCGGCAGGTGTGGGGTTAGAGCGAAGGAGAGAGGGGGAAGGTTGGGCAAGGGGAAGGGGAAGTTCTGGTTTTAAATTGTTTCAGGGGTATAATTGAAGTTCTGGTCTTTTATGGGTATTTTCATAACACAAGACCCTAACTGTATATATAGAGAATTTAAGTGTCTTTAACTTTAATTTTTTTGCGAGTTAACCTAAATCTCAAGTTGTAATCATTTCATTTCTAAAAAGTTAGAAGTCCAATTTGATTCAAATTAATCACTAACAGTTTTTAAATACATTATCAACAAAAAAAAAGTAGTAGGAACTAGAAAAAAAAGTGTAGTTGCAATAAATACGAGATTACTTACTTCCATAGATCATCTCATTTTTCTTTACTTCCTAAAAACTTTGAGATTTAATCACATACAGATAATAAATCTTTCCCCTCGAAATTCAATGGGTTGTCCATACCTCTGTAAATTCCACGACGACTTTTTTGCTACTAAATTCGTCTTGATTAAAATTTGAACTCCCAACTGTACATTTTAGGTTTGCTAGGGCATGGCATGTTAGGACATGGCTTGTCAGGTTGGTTAGGATTAGTCGCTACGGCCTTGACCTTAAAATTCTTGTCATTATTGTTTCTCCATCTTCTCAGACTTCTTCTTCGAGGATGTGTTGATCATTTTTTTATGTACCAGCACATCCTTTACACACCTTTGCAATAATTCAAAATTCGATGATCTATCAAATTTTACTAACTCAAACTTCGCGCCATGACTCACCATCCTACCTTATGCTCTGATTCCAGATATTAGAAACTAAAAAAAAAGAACGCAAATAACGACAAAAGAAGTTACATGGTTTGACAAAATTGCCTACATCCAAGCTCTTCTTCTCGCCAAAACTCCCAACACTAGCTCCTACCATTGATACTTTTGTGACCCTTTTGCTTGGATTGAGAATATGTTTGTTGGTTTTTTTGGAAATATGTTTGTTGGTTGTTTTGGTTTCTCGATTTTGCTTGGATTGAAAATTATAGTCCTTGTTGTTGTGTAATTGGGACGAGAAATTTGATTTTTCTGTTGTGCAATTGAGATAAGAAATTAGGGCTCTTTGTTGTTGTTCATCAGAATTGGTGTTCATCGGAGAAAATAATTTGGTGTTGTCTGGAAATGATGACTGGAAGTTAAGGTCGATTGATTAAGGGTATAAAAATTATTTTAATAATAAATTAATAATAAAATGACTGATGATGTCAGCAAAAAAATCCGAAGATCAAGAGTACAATAAAACTAAATACATGAGATGAGAAAATCATTAAAAAAAATAGAAAGACGATTTGACCAAATATTAAAAATTTGAGATTAATTTATCCTAAAATATATAAATCACGCATGTAACGAGTTATTATTTTAATTTATTTATGTGTTGTTTCCAGATCTCATTCATGTGTAGTTTGGTCGGAGATTCTAACAAGTTTCGCTAGCCAGTGTTATTAATTAGAGCAGGATGGATCCACCCTATCTCAACTATTTATTTTTTATTTTTAGCGTAACAAGGATTTTAATCATATCATCAACTTTAAACTCCATTTGAATATTTAATAGGTCAACTGATACAAATATTTAATACTATTGTATTTTTCAAAACTTGAATTTGAAACATCTTAAATAACTAAAAATAATTTGTTTGCTAGTTAACCTAAATGTTAGGTTGTATTCATTTCTCAAAACTTAGAAGTCCAATTTGATTCAAATTAATTGCTTTGACTAACAATTTTTACGTATATTATAAATAAAAAATTGTAGGAATTACTAGAATGAAAAGTGTAATTGCAAAAAATGCGAGATTACTTACCTCTATAGGTCATCTCGTTTTTTTTATTTCAGAATAACTTTGGGATTTTATCCAATAGAAATAATAAATCTTTCCCATCGAAATTCAATCGGTTGTCCATACCTCTACAAATTACACGACGACGAATTTTGTTCTTTTAAATTCGTTTTAATTAAAATTTGAATTCCCAAATGTACATGTCCTTATTCTCTTTATTTATATCCTAAATTTATTGTAATGTCCATTCCGGATTAATGTATGCAAAAAGAAATAGATTAGCCTTATCAGGAGTAAAAGAACAAAGAATGCATGGTTCATCTTATTTGCGGCTACAAGTTGGAACATTTGGACTCAATAGAGTCGGACTATTAATGGCCGATAAACATACACCAAATTCCCAGCGATTTTCAAACTCCTTTCTGCTAATTTTCATCTTCCTCAACAATTTCCAATTTTCCCCAAAATTAACCCCCGAACCTAACCCAAACCTAAATCAATTCCTTCCTCACCGCCCTGTCCCCGTGTTCCACTGCAAACCCTCACCACTTTCCATCGGTGGGAAGGTTGGGGGCAGGCGGTGGAACTTTCACTCTTAAGACCCCGTGATCTGACCGACTGGCTCCACAGACCAACACGGGTCTTTTCCAGCGTGCTTTGTCCTCACTCGTACGCACCCTAGGAAACTTTTCAGGAGGTCACCCATCCTGATCCTACTACCGGCCAAACGCGTTTAACCTTGAAGTTCTCTCAAGATGTGTGCCAGAAAAGAAGGTGCACCCTTTTGATATGGATAGTACCAATCAAATCACTTAAGGCTTTCAGACAGAACATATCATTTTCAGAGTATCACATATACCCCTCCTTAAATGCGCGACGTCCTCGTCGCGCCAAATAGAACACAGAATAGTCCCAAAACCATTTTTGCTCTGATACCATAATATAACGCCCCGTGATCTGACCGACTGGCTCTACAGACCAACACGAGTCTTTTCCAACATGCTTTGTCCTCACTCGCACGCACCCTAAGAAACTTCCCAAGAGGTCACCCATCCTGATTCTACTCCGAGCCAAACACGTTTAACCTTGGAGTTCTCACTAGATGTGTGCCAGAAAAGAAGGTGCACCTTGTTGATATGGATAGTACCAATCAAATCACTTAAGGCTTTCAGACAGAACATATCATTTTCAGGGTATCACACTAGCCATGGCAATGAATGTTAGGAATTCAGCAACCAAGAGAACAAAATATGCAAAGAACACGGACGCAAGAGATAACATGGTTCGGCCTAATGCCTACATCCACGGGAAGAAAGGAGAAATTTTATTGATGGATCCGAGTAACAAAGCCATATAAAACCCTTGGGTAACACGTCCTTATATAATAGATGAACCCTTGGAGAACAAAAAACCTATCTAGACCGTCCTAGGAGTCCAAAATAAGAGTGCGAGCAAAATAGGAAATGGCTGTCAGCACCAACTAGCAGTCTCCAAGTCCCTAGGGCCGCTAGGTCATTAGCACCCAACAATTTATAACCCCCCGGCGTTCACTATCTCCTTGGTAACTTTTCCACTTTTCTTTCTTTCTCGACACAATCTCAACAATCTCTACCTTGGCGAGAAAATCATCCCTTGCGAAGAACCACAAAGTTTTACTCGAACTTCAATAAACTCCACATTGATGAAACACCGCCCCCTGAAGAACCATAAGAACTTGAGAAACCAAGCCGACTGAATGGACTCCACCTCGAACCATAGATAACCACCATCCATAAGACCATCTCAACTTTCTCTCCACCTTTTACTCAATCACTTGAAGCCAGCCCCCAAGCTCGAGCCTCCGAACTTGCTTCGCGCATTTTCTTTAACTATTCCTCCATAAAACAACCATAGCTTGCTATCCACGTCTCTGCGAATTCCAACTACACTCAAAACATCCATGTCAAGCCTTTGCTCACTCATACAAACCAACCTAATATGAACTGAGCTTTTTTTCTCTCCATCAGAACCCAAAGATGTGACTCCACCTACAATAGTGCCCCTCACTGACCTGTAAGTATTCCTTGCATCTCTTTCACCCTTCATTACCTCCATAGCATTCTTCTCCACCTTAATTAGCCCGCCTACAATCTTATAGCCATACCCGCTACAATTCAAGACTCCTAATGAGATCAAATTCCTCTCCAATTTCGGAACATGCCTAACCCCAAACAACTTTACCACGACACCATCCCGTATCTTGACCCTAATATCACTTATGCCGATGACTCTATAAGCAAAATCATCACCCATAGTCACCATACTTGAATCAACGAACTTGTAGGTATCGAAACACCCTCTTTTGGACGACATGTGAAAGAAATAAGCGCTATCCAAAATCAGCAAATCATATTGCTTTGGACCTAACAAAACAGAAAGACAGTCACCATCCGACCCGTCTGAATAAGAGGCCACATTCATAGAACCAGATCCTTTTTCCTTGCGATCCCGAGTTCTTCTCGGACAATCATTCTTCACGTGCCCTTTTTCTCTGCGCTCGAAGCAATTTCCCTGAAACTGACTTGGATTCCCTCCCATATTTTCTGTCACTATGCCACCATGGCTATCTCTCACAACTAGCCCTTACATTCGATCATCGCCAGTTTTCCTCCTTTGATGAAATCCTAGTAGAGCACTTGTGATATCCTCCAACACCAAAGACTCATTCCTCCAATTTAGAGTTGTAACCAAAATTTCATAGGAGACCGGTAAAGAATTCAGGCAGGGGCGGAGGGACAAAGAAGATTGTAGAGGCAATTGCCCCCACTTAATTTATTTTTTGTTTGATAATTAAATATATTTTTTAATATATGTTCTCACTAAAATTAAAAATTGACCCCACCAAAAAATTAATCAAGCTAAAAATTGAAACCAAATCGTAAAAAAATTTAGGCATTCCTTAGTCTTTTAATATATATTACAAGATCTTAATTAGTCTAACTATACTACCATAAATAATAAAGTAATCAATTAAAAAAATTAAAAAGATAGTACCTACCTACCTAACCGAGCCCAGTGGCCCACGCAGGCAAACACAAAATGGAAAAATAAAAAGCATATGCACGCACCCCCCACGTAAGCAAATAGAAAAGAAAAAAAATAAATTCACGCTAAAAAGAAAGGAAAAATCAAAGGGTTTCACTAAAAAGAAAAAAGAAAAGAAGGGTTAGGAAATGCTAAGGAAGAACTAGAAAAGCGGAAAAGGCTTACAGCATGCAGAATGGTAATGCTCTCAATTTTTTTATTAAATTTTAATTTCTTCATTTAATTGTACCAAACTTACCCTTGCAATAGCCTATTGAACAAGTTGCTATCTTTTTGAATAAGTAACTTTGTCTTCCTTATTGCGGTATTAATTTATATTAATCTGTTTGATTTTTTTATTTCTGATCAATTATGGATAAGTACTTGACAAAAGGTAAGAAGCCTATTGACAAAGTTAGTGGTTCTAAAAGCACAGTAAGGAGTTTCAAGCAAGCTTATGTCGAGATTGATTTGGAAAATCTTCCTTCAAATCATGGTTAGAGACCAAGAATTTTATTATATCATCCTGATGTCCGTGATAGAGTAAGAAAAAAGTATATGTTATCTGGACCTTGTCAGCCAAGGAGACACGATATTCAGAAAAAGAAATTTGGAACTGTGGCACGTTCTTTTAATCCCACTTGATTTGATGATCATAAAAATTGGTTGGAGTATAGCATAAACAAAGAAGCTACATTTTGTCTTTGTTGCTATTTATTTAAGTCTCAAAATGACAAGCACAGATGTGGAGACTCCTTTGTTGTGGAAGAGGTTGGATATTTTGGCTCAAAAGAGAGATCTCATTTATCCTACGGTATTTCGGCTCTTGAAATTAGCTTCAATATTGCCGATTGCGACTACAAGTGTTGAGAGAACCTTTTATGCCATAAATATTTACGAAGAAGATTGGAGATCAATTGCTAGCTGATTATTTAATTACATATATCAAAAAATACGTATTTGATTGTATTGACAATGTAGCTATTATGGAGCGATTTCAACACATGAGTAATCGTAGAGGACAATTATAAATGTTGTAATTACATATGATGAATTTTTTGAAAAAAATTATATTACCCCTACTCCCCAAATTTTCTGGTTCTGCCCCTGAATTCAGGAGCAACAATGCCTTATCTTCCTCCTCGAACTTCACATCGATCCTTCTCAAATTACTTAATAATTGATTGAAAACATTGATGTATTGGCTTAAATTCGAGCCCCCATTATCTTAAGCCCGTACAGCTTTTGCTTAAGATAGAACTTGTTTGACAAAGAGTTAGACATATACCTTGCCTGTAATTTCTACCATACCTCAGCTGGTGACTACTCATCCACGACGTGATACATCACATCATTTGCCAAGTACAAGCAAATTTTTGCCACTGCCTTGGCCCCTAACTCCTTCCACTCTTGGTTCTCCATCTTCTCGAGCTTTTTCTCTGAGAGCGCAATGACCATCTCTTGTTACAAGAGGAGATCCTTGACACGATTTTGTCATAACCCAAAATTTGACGAACCATCGAACTTTACAGGAGCGAACTTCGTACCCTCTGACATCTTCCAACCTTAGCTTTGAAACCACTTGTTAGGAATTCAGCAACTAAGACAACAAAATGCGCAAAGAATACGGACGCAAGAGATAACATAGTTTTGCCTAATGCCTACATCCACGGGGAGAAAGGAGAACTTATATTGATGGATCCGAGTCACAAAGCCATATCCTTATATAATAGACGAACCCTTAGAGAACAAGAAAGGTATCTAGGTTTTCCTATGAGTCCAAAATAAGAGTTCGAGCAAAACAGAAAATGGATGTCAATACCACCTAGTGGTCGCTAGGTCCTTAGCGGCCGCTAGGTCATCAACACTCAACATTCTGTAACCTCCCCTACCGTTCGCTAGGGCGATAGCGTCCGCTATCTCCTCGCAACTTTTCTACTTTTCTTTCTTTCTCGACACAATCCCAATAATGAAGAACTCCAAGAGAAATTCTAGGTTTGGTTTTGTAAGAGTTCTTCAGGGTGTTGACATCGATGGTTTAATTATTAAGAATCATGGGTTTATGGTGGAACAAAAGAGGCTATTTGTCTCAAAGCAAAAGTTTGTGAGAGGTGCGAAGAAGGTTGTTACACCCCATGCGGTGGCCCAACTAAAGGCCACCACCAACTCTAAGGCTCTCAGTCTTCTCTGCTCCAATGCCCCTGTTCAGCAAGGTCGCATGAGTGTGGATTTTTTGGACAATCTTGAGTACAAAACCCCAGAAGAGATGCAAGATGATTGGCTTCAGTGTTGTGCGGTGGCGACCTTGCTTGACGTTGAACAAACAAGATATATAAAGCAGGATCTATTCAATAATGGAGTTAAGGGGTTTCATATTAGGGCACTTGGAGGAGATGTGGTGCTAATCGCTTTTGTCTGAGCTAAGGAAATGTTATTTTGGATTGCCAAGCTTAGGCCTTACTTTAAGGTTACCGAGCTTTGGTCTCTGTTAGGAATTCAGCAACTTAGAGAACAATATGCGCAAAGAACATGGACACAAGAGTTTACGTGGTTCGGCCTAATGCCTATATCCATAGTGAGAAAGGAGAACTTTTATTGATGAGTTTCCGAGCCACAAAGGCATCCCAAAAAACCTAGGATAACATGTCTTTATATAGAGACAAACCTTTGGTGTACAAGTAACCTATCTAGGTCAGATTATGAGTCCAAAACCTAGTCAGAATAGGAATAGGAATAGGAAATAAATCTTTCCTATTTCTCGCTATCCCAACAATCTCTACCTTGGCAAGAAATCATCTCATGGAAGAACCATGAAGCTCCACCCGAACTTTAACAAACTCCACCTTGACAAAACACCGCCCCATGAAGAACCATGAGATCTTCCAAAACCAATCCGACTACACAGACTCCATCTCAGACCATAGATAACTGCATCAATAAGACCATCTCAACTTTCTCACTACCTTTTTCTGTTCAATCACATGGAGTGCGCCTCCAAGCTCGAGCTTCTGAGCTTGCTTGGCGTCTTCCCTCCAATCTCCATCAAACTCCAACTAGCAAGTCCACCTGCTGAAGTAAACTTGTGACCAATAGATGTGCTCTCTATTTTCCGGTCAACCCCATGCTCTGCAACCTCGAACTGCTTCTCTGCTGGACCTTCTTGCCTCATACCAATGCTACATGCCATAGCATACAAAGGGCAACCTTTTGTTCTACCAAGTAGAACCCTTGACATGCCATGAACTCCACCGTTCGGCCTTGAGTGAGATACCTGATTTGCCCATGGTGCTACCAACGACTTCGCATTCCCCATGCAAAACCTACCCAACACCTTTGACGTGCACGTCTCTTTAGACAACCATAGCGGGAACTTGCTAACTTTGTCTCCGCGAATCCCAACTACACTCAAACCATCCATGTCAAGCCTTTGCTCCCTCATACCAACCAACCTCATATGACCTGAGCTTTTTCCCACTTCATCAGAAATATTGATGTGACTCCACCTACAATAATGTTCCCCACTAACATGTAGGTATTTCCTTTCACCCTTCATCCCTACCATCGCATCCTTCTCCACCTTCATTAGCATACTGAAAGGAGGGATTTTCACCCCTCTTGCAATAATGAGTAAGTAAGGGATTGTCGTCCCACAAGGACTAAGCTAGGCCACAAACTCGACTCTACCACTAGTTTAGGACTATAAGAAATAAAGGTGTCAATTCCAAACACAATATGCTACTTGAAATAAAATTGCAACTAAACAAGGTGATGGTTTAAAAATATAAAACAAGAGTGAGCTTGGTACCAATGACAACCTAAATAACCAAATGGCTTATGGGGTTTATTAAGTTCATGATATGGTCCTGATATTTCAAAGACAACTAATCAACGCTCTCGCGACAAACTAGTCTAAATCGATTCTTAACTAGACTTAGATGAACTAACCATGCTCTCGAGACAAATTAGCCATCTAATCTAACTAATAATCAACTATAATCACCATACTTTGGATAACTAGTCACCTAAGGTGATCTCTCAATAATAGGTTCCTACTCAACTAGTTAAATGGTCCGTTAATCCTATCCCCTCTCGGCAATTAACAATAACGATGTTCATAATCAAGGTAATCAAACTAGATTAAGCATTAAGTTCATTAACTAGTACACATACTGTAATACCCAATTATATCACCGGAAATTAGTTGAATTTGATCAAGTATGCTAAGTCATTCGGTTAAATAATAATGTACTTTGTTGAAAAATAGCAATGCAAATTAATAATTAAGACATCCTAGGAATAAGGTTAGATATAATTTGGACCGATTAATTATTTAAGTTAATCTCAAATAAGTAAATTTTGTGATTTAAATTCCAATTTTGATAGTTTGAAACGTAAGAAGAGAAAATTTAATATGAGTGACAAAAAGTTGACATTGTGGATAGATTATTAAGTTTACATGAGGATGCAATTTATCAATTAGAAATATGAAGTTACGTTTTCAACCCTTTTAATGGATAAAGGATAACTAAATAGAATAAGATAAGTTAGAAGAAAAAGAAGAAGAAGGTAAAAACGTGGCAACGGTAAAACAAAAGAGAAGAAAAGATAGGAAACGTGGCAACTTGCAAGAAATAAGGCTAGAAGATAATCACCATTATAAAATAAATGAAGCAATGTGATGGGATAAATTCCATGGTTTTGACGAATATAAAAAAAGAGAGAAGAAACATAGAAACTAGCGAAAAAAAAGGGAAGAAATAAAAAGACTAAAGGAAAGAAGTTATCGTGGGTGAGAATGAAGGGTTAACAAGGTGAGATTATTTTTATTGTGATAATTTTGATTCCCAGTTAAGAAATTGTGTAGGCTACATGAATTTCACGAGGAACTGAATTGCAATGATAACCATGGACAAATTAAATTAGTCAAGAAAACTGAAAGAATTAAATTGTATTTATGGAGACCATTTGATTAATTTATCTAGTCAAGTAAACTTCTGTTTTGGACTAAACAAGTGATGACTAGGATGCTGTTTGTAATATCAAATGAAACAAGTTGGAAAAATAAAGGATTAAGTGACCAAGAAAAGGGAAAAAGATTTGAGTAAGGTAAAGTTATCTCCATTATTTTAGGTTGCGTTATTGATTTTTAAGGAAAGACTAATATTTTAGCTTACGTTGAATTATTATGGAAAGATCACAAAGTTGGAAGATCTTGGGTTGTGGTTTACGGGAAGTTTTGAGCGTGAGGATTGATATTATTAGGTAGTGCAATTATAATTTCTTATAGAAGAAACATATCAGAATTTTAATGTCTAAGGTTATATTAAAAACTATTGAGGCAAGTTGTTGACTTTCTATGAACCGAAGAATAAGTATAAGTTTTCAAGGTTGAATTAAAGTTTGGATTACAAATGTTGTCTAAGAAATTCTTACAGAATAAACGTTGGAGATGTAGAAATAAGCTATACTAGAATTCGTCCATGTATTAGAGAATTGAGTTAAAGTTAATATATTTTGTACACATCCTTATTTGAAGGCGGTTGAGCATATGATGGATGTTGTCGAAACTGGAGGACCAAGTATTGGTACACAAGGATGTAAACTCGAAGGAGATTTGGTTGGCCGTTCGGTCAAATCGGTAAACAAATAATATGTGACTCGTGCTTTCTTTGGCGCACTCTATTTATTTGTCATGATTTGAATATGGTAATGTGAGTGCATTTTGTGCATTTGTCATATGAGCATATGGTATGATATTATGATGTGTGAAAGTTGTTTAATCTGGCCTAGTGGGGGCACTGGATATGTTTGATATATTTTGGGAGCCTATGAATTTGTTATGATATGAAAGTCTGTTATATGGGTGGCTCGACTCTGTGATATGGACGTCTAGTAGGCAGAGGTCTACCCGTGACCAACCGGGGATGTTGGCATATGTGCACATATACTGAGGATACAATGGATTCTGATATGATCTGTTTGGCCAGCGGGGTTGGATTCTGATGGCGCCTTTGAGATATGGTATCCTCGTGTCGGAGTTGGAGTGACACTATCTAGAACTTGCCGAACGTTCGTCCAGTTTTGTGATTTGATTTTGAAATTATGTGTTCATGTGTCAAATTGCGTGACGGAATGGGACGTTGCGTAGTTTGCTCATGTTTTTATGACTTTGTGATTATATGCTATATTTGGTCATCTGGTAAGTATGATCTTTGAATAATGTACATCTCCACATAATTCATTTGCCATATTAGTTATATGCATGTTTTAGGAATGTTTGTGCATTGAGTAGCTAAATAAATTACGATGCATATCTTATTTGTTTACTGGGTGTTCCAAAACACTCATCCCCCCACCCACCAGTTTTGCAGGAACTCGTACACGAGTTGTGTTGGCTCGGAGATCTACTATGATCGTACCAAGTCCGAATTGTTCTCCAGGACTTGCATCGAGGTCTCCAGTTTGTATTTTGCTCTTTCATCTAGAAGCTCCGTAGTCACAAGATTTACTTTGATATTGGGAATGTTTAATTATTAAGAGTATATTAATTTTGTTTGATCTTGGGAGTATGTATAATAAAGAAAAAGCTTGGCTTATATTTTGTAAATTTAGAATATGAAACTAATGATCATTAAGTTTTAATTTTATGTTTAAATGCTTATGATTATAAATTTGAATAAGTTTGAGGCTGGCTAGATTTTTGTGTGTGATTTAAGTAGTCAAAGTCTAGCGCCGGTCACCGACCACAGATTTGGGTCGTGACACATACCTAGGCATATTAACCCCCTAAACCATTGGCTAAGTAGGTGCCATCAAGGCACCAAACTCACTAATCAACTACGCACACATATTCACCAAACAACTCAACACATCCATTGAACAAAGCAAGCAAAGCAAGAACATTAAAAGAGAGAGGAAGAGAAAGCTCAAGATGGTCTTCAAGCATCCAATATTCTTCCTTCAAGTTCCCTACACAAGCTTCAACAATGGCTTCTTAGATCCAACAATAGAGATCCAAGCTTTTTCTCCCAAAAAGAGAGAGTTAGTGGAGGAGAGTTGGTGAAAGTGGAAGAAAATTGATACAATAATTAAAAGTGGAGCACTAATGTCTAAGTTATCCACTAAGGGAATCTAAGAAAGGTATTTATACAATTTTTTGGCTTAGGAAGTGCCAGCCACGAAATTCACTATTCATGCCCAAAAATGGGCCCAAAACAAATCCTAAAATTCGGCCCACTCGTCAGATTTATTGGCAGATTCAAAGGTCAACTTTGGACACGATTTTCCTCCCACTTGGACTCCGAATTTGAAGAAGTCCATGAAGATAAAGTTGTAGCTCCGGATGGCTTCTTTCCAGCGCCACCTTGCTTGCCTCCATTGGACTTCGGATAAGAAACTTATCGGCATTTGAGTCACAAGGGGTCAGTTTTGCTCTACGCTTTCTTGGGTCTCGTAAAACGCCAATCGTCCTGGCTGATCCGATCGCCTATGATGCATCCCTTGGCACACGAACGTCCACCATTACCGTACAAGACTCCTATAAAGAAAGAATCACAATAAAAATCACAAGACTGTACTAAAACGAACATAACACATAACACGAGACAAAGATGTCAAATAACGAACAAACATGCTAGAAAAAATAGAAAATTAATACTAAAACATACATAGATGATAGAGTGTTTCCACACTCATCACACCCCCACACTTGAATCATTGCTTGTCCTCAAGCAATATTCATAAAAACACAATCACAATCATAATCACATAAGAAAGAAAATATGATAAGGACAAGACAAGGCATGATAAATTTACAATTTAACTCCCCTCAAAATCTCAAACTCACATCAAAAGTCCACCCCACTACCTAGGTAGTTCATCAACCCAAACACAAAGAGTAAGACCCGGTAGACACCTCACACTAGGTGGTTTAATCAAGTGTTATCACTATGTAAAAGACACTAGAAGGTTAACCACTCAGAGGTTCAGAAATTTTTAGCTCACGATTTGTAAGTAGCCAACTTCCTATCTCTCGCGTACATGACCGATGTCTTTCAAAATATCCTACGTCCTACTCAACAGTATCTTAAAGTCGTGTGGTTGCTCGTGAACAGGGGGCTTTCAATCGGGTTGTATTGGGGCTAAGGTATTGGTGAGATAATATATATGGATAGTAGTTAAACCACCCAATCTGAGGACTTGTTGCCAAAGCATTCTAGTCTCTCGTCTATTCTAAACATCCTCACCATAAATAATTACAGCACACTCTCAAAATTCACCCATTTCTTAAGACCGCGTAGCACGAGTTATGCCAATAATTAATGCCTTATTCAACCTTCACTTCCCTTTCTTTTTTTTTCTTTTTCATCCCTTTTTTTTCTTTTTTTTCATCTTTTTTTTTCTTTCTTTCATTCAACAAACACAAACTTGGCATTTTCTAGGCAAAAACTCGGCTTCTTTGGACTCTCAATTACCCAAATTCCCAATGAAATTACCCATAAGAACACTATACTACCAACTAAACCCAATACATATCATTTCTCAAAAAATGTAAACTTATGTGTCCTCGGATCGGATGACCAAAGGTCGGGAGGATGGTGGATATAAGGCTTAAAGTTGGTATACATATAATATGATCAATTCACCCATTTCTTAAGACCGCGTAGCACGAGTTATGCCAATAATTAATGCCTTATTCAACCTTCACTTCCCTTTCTTTCTTTTTTTTTCTTTTTCATCCTTTTTTTCTTTTTTTCATCTTTTTTTTTTCTTTCTTTCTTTCAACAAACACAAACTTGGCATTTTCTAGGCAAAAACTCGGCTTCTTTGGACTCTCAATTACCCAAATTTCCAATGAAATTACCCATAAGAACACTATGCTACCAACTAAACCCAATACATATCATTTCCCAAAAAATGTAAACTTATGTGTCCTCGGATCGGATGACCAAAGGTCGGGAGGATGGTGGATATAAGGCTTAAAGTTGTTATACATATAATATGATCAAAGAATGGCTAGGCTTAATAGGTTAAAGCAATGGATATAAAGGTTCTTGGCTCTAAAACTCTAGGCTCAATTTGAAAGGATTAGCCCCCCATCATTCACTATCGCCACAAAACCAAGACTATGTCAAGTACTAGTAAGAAACCTCGATCAACCGAACTCATGTAGGCACCTCATGAATAAATGAAGATGGTTGTCTCCTCCTTCGGCTCAAAGTTCCTCACAAGGTCACTCGTCAACCCTCTAGTCAAATCTATATAGTGAGACCACTAGTCTAAACAACCGAGGGTGAGGTTTCTACAAGTTCTTAGGCCTTGTGCTCGAGTTCATTTCCTAACTAGGTGTGTGGTAAGCTTCTAACACAAGTTGAAGAATTTTAAAGGGGGTCAAAATTTGAAAATTCATGCCAAATCATTGCCTAAACAAGACAAACTAGACCTAAACACACAAAGGATTCCTAAGTGGAACCACACCCCCACACTTGAAGAACACCTTGCCCTCAAGGTGTAGGGATCACATAGACATCTAAAAAATTAAGCTATACTAACAAATGCATTAAGAACCAAGCATGGACTGCAAACAAACATAAACAACAAGACATCACAAAATATAGCAAACTCAAGACATCACGAAGACAAGAAAGTAACTAAAGAAAAAGAAAGTGCTAGGAAACATCCCTTAGTCTTGAGGTGGAGAGGGTGGTGGTGGTGGGATGTTGTATCCGGATCGCTCCACCATTTGCTGGATGTAGTAGCCTTGATGTCGAAGTTCCCGCTCCATTCGTTTGGTTCGGGCATTTATCATGTGCATTACCTTAAGGACCTCGCTCCATCGGTTAGGTGCGGAACTGGGCACACGAGATGGTTCTGCGTCTTTACCTCCTTTATCTTGATCGGCCTCTCCTTCGTTGTTACCTCCCTCCACAGACCTTGGCCTTTCATCTTGGTGTAGCTTCCAATATTGTCTCTCCGCTGGGTGGAGGAAATGAGAGTACTTGTTCACCAACTCTGCTCGCCGCATACTTTCTATTGTATAGAATGGTATTGTGGACTGCAACAGCTACAAGGATTGTTCATCAATTCTGCCAAAGGACAAAGCCAAAGTGGTAATAATGTGTCCAAGAGGCAACTTCCTTGGGTTCTTTCTCGAGGTTTCTCGAAAGATATCAAAAATGCATGAAATTGAGTTGAACTTTAATTGCATCTTCACACAATATAAGACGAACAATTCACATTGTTGAATCTTATTATCCTCCAATTTGCCAAAAAGTGAAATGCAAATAAACTTGTGAAGCAAGAGAAGAGGGCCATCTTCAATCAAACCATTAGGACAATTTTGGGCTTTAAATTTTGGAAATCCGGTAAGAGATTCCCAAAATTCGTCCACATTAAACGTATTGGTTTTAGAAAGACCACCCTTTTCAATATCGCATGCATTTGACAAGACATCTTCATCAACCACAAACTCGAAATCACCGAGGCGAAATTTGAATCGTGTTTTGTCCAAAAACTCCAATGTAGTGTAAAATTCAAGCACCAAGTTTGGAATTACAGGCATAGGAGTAAACATAAATTCCATCCAACCAAGGTGCCTAGGAAACTCTTTCATTTTCTTCATTAATGTCATTTTAAACAAGAAACTATGGTCAAAATAATGACCACGTGGATGTGGAAGAGCAGAAAGGGCTTGGAACTTTTCACCTTCTTCTTGTGAAGCAATGAAGAATGGGGCGTTGTACTGTTTGCGGAAGTCCTTGCTACCACGTGCGTTCATGTCCGCCAGAGGTACATATTGAGCATTTACCCCTTGTTTTGTCAATTGCTTGTCCTTCTTTGCCTTGGTAGACTTGGGTGCCATTGAATCTGTCAAATTTGGGTTTGGGGCGAACTAGGGTTCAAGGATGAAATTTTGGGGTTTTGGTAGTGGGTAATGGAATTGATGAGGTGTTTGAGGTTTTGTGAGGGAGGAGATGGAAATGGAATGGGTAATTGGTGTAGAGAATGAAGGAGTTGGGTGAGTTGGATGATTGGGAGAGTTGGGAGAGTTGGAGTTCTAAAGGGAAGAATTTGGGGATTTGAGTTTGGAGAGGAGAATAGAGGATGAGGGTTGGCAGGAAGGGCCATGACCGTGGTATAAGAGGGCACGACCGTGGTGTCAGGCTTTTTACACGTTCTAGAGTGGCAGTAAGTTTGCCACGACCGTGGCCTCGTGCCTTTAAAATACCCGGAACTTACAGCAAGTTTGCCACGACCGTGGTATGAGAGGCCACGACCGTGGCGTTAGGCTTTTTACACGGTCCGGGTTGGCAGGTCGATCCCAGTTTGGGACGGGGGCTACGCCCCCTTGTGCCTTGTCGATCATCCAACCGTCCAAATCACCTTCAAAAATGCAAGAGATCCCATAAGCATGAAACTAACACTTTGAAATCATGCTAGAATAAGAACAAACATAAAATAAACACACATATAAAGACTATGACAATATAAAGACAATACAAATACATGCTAAGTTATAGTCGTTAGCTTGACTTTCCTTCCCTTTTTCATTCATTGGAGGGTGAAGTCACAGGTTGCACCTCCGAACTTCGTTCAATCTCTCCACCAAGGTAAATCTTGCACCTTTGGCCATTCACCTTGAAAATTCCTCCATCTTTTCCTTCTAACTCGAGGGCTCCGAATGGGAAAACCCTCGCAATTTTGAATGGGCCACTCCATTTTGACTTGAGCTTTCCCGGAAAAAGTCTCAATCGGGAGTTGTAGAGTAGCACTTGGTCACCCTCCTTGAACTCTTTCTTCATGATGTAGGCATCATGTGATCTTTTCGTCTATTCCTTGTAAAGCTTAGAGCTCTCAAATGCCATGTCGCAGATTTCGTCCAGCTCTTCAAGTTGCAACACCCTTCGCTCGGTGCTCTAGCTCTACGGGGAGGTGGCACGCCTTGCTAGAAACAAGTTTGTATGGGGACATCCCGATAGGCATTTTGAATGCCATTCGGTATGCCCATAAGGCATCGTCAAGCTTGTTTGCCCAATCCTTTCTTGCTCCTCCAACCGTCTTTTAAAGGATCTTCTTCAATTCCCGGTTAGAGAGTTCCACTTGCCCACTTGCCCACTTGTTTGGGGGTGATAAGGTGTAGCAACCTTGTGATTGACCCCATACCTCTTCATTAAAATCTCAAATGGTCGGTTGCAAAAGTGTGAACCCCCATCGCTAATGATAGCCCTTGGCACTCCAAATCTTGAAAAGAGCTTTTTGATAAAGCGAATGACCACCTTAGCATCATTGGTCGGTGATGCCCAAGCTTCCACCCACTTAGATACGTAGTCCACTCCTACCAAGATATACTTATTGCCATTAGAGGTTGGGAAAGGTCCCATGAAGTCCAACCCCCGAACATCGAAGAGCTCCACTTCCAGAATTCCAGAGAGCGGCATCTCATTCCTCTTTGAGATATTTTCGGTCCTTTGACATCGATCGCACTGAGCAACAAAAGAATGATCATCTTTAAAAATGTTGGGCCAATAAAACCCGCATTCAAAGACTCGCGATGCAGTCCTTGTTGCTCCATAGTGACCTGAATATGGAGTACTATGACATTGCTCCAGAACATCCATAACTTCTTCATCCGCAATGCACCGTCGAAGCACTCCATCGCTACACCTCTTAAAGAGATAAGGCTCATCCCACAGAAATAGCTGAGCATCCCTTAGAAATTTTTTTCGTTGGGGATAACTCAAATCGGATGGAATAATGTCGCCAACAAGGAAGTTGGCAAAATCAGCATACCATGGTACCACCACATGATTCACCATCATCAAAGCTTCATCTGGAAACTCTTCTTGAATCTCACCATGAGTCTCCATTCCTTTGCTATGTTCTAGCCGAGAGAGATGATCCGCGACAACATTTTCACAGCCTTTCTTATCCTTGATGGATAAGTCAAATTCTTAGAGCAATAAAATCCAGCGCATGAGTCTAGGCTTGGCATCATTTTTAGAGAATAAATATCTCAAAGCTGCATGGTCAGTGTAGATGATCACCTTCGACCCAAGTAGGTATGGCCGAAATTTGTCACAAGCGTATACAACAGCCAACATCTCCTTCTCTGTGGTTGTGTAGTTAAGTTGGGCGCCCGCCAACACTCTACTAGCATAGTAGATTACATGAAGCTTTTCCCCTTTCTTTTGACCCAGCACACATCCCAAAGCAATGTCGCTTGCATCACACATTATTTCAAACGGTAACTCTCAGTTAGGAGAGGAGATAACCAGAGTAGTGACAAGAGCTCTCTTCAGATAATCAAATGCTTGCACACATGGCTCATCAAAATTGAAAGGCTTCTCCTTAACCAGTAAATTGGTGAGTGGCTTTGCTATAAGGGAGAAATTCTTGATGAATCTTTGGTAAAATCCTACATGGCCAAGAAAGGCTCTCACTCTCTTGACCGAAGTCGGTGCTCCCATCTTCTCTATTGCTTCCGTCTTAGCTCTGTCAACTTCAATACCAGCTTTGGAGATCTTATGCCCAAGAACGATCCCCTCATCCACCATGAAATGGCACTTCTCCTAATTTAGAACAAGGTTCTTCTCTTCACATCTCTCCAATACTCTGTCTAAATTGGCCAAGCAACTATCAAAGGATTCTCCGAACACCGAGAAATCATCCATGAAGATCTCCATAATCTTCTCATTCATTTCCCAAAAGATAGCCTCAATGCATCGTTGGAATGTTGCAGGAGCACAACTCAATCTAAAAGGCATTTGTCGATAGGCAAAAATACCAAAAGGACAAGTGAAAGAGGTCTTCTCTTGATCTCTTGGGTATATTGCAATTTGGTTATAGCCCGAGTACCCATCCAAAAAGCAATAGTGAGAATACCCGGAAATTCTCTCTAACATTTCATCAATGAATGGCAGAGGAAAATGATCCTTACGTGTGGCATCATTCAACTTCCGATAGTCAACGCACACTCGCCATCCTGTCACCGTCCTTGTGGAGATGAGCTCACCCTCATCATTGATCACAACAATCATTCTTCCTTTTTTTGGGACACAGTGGATCGGGCTTACCTATTCACTATCGGAGATGGGGTAAATAATTCCAGCCTCTAGCAGCTTGATCACCTCCTTCTTTACCACATCTTTCATGTTGGGATTCAATCTTCTTTGCCGATCCACCCTCGGTTTTGCTCTCTCTTCCATGTGAATATGATGCATCACAATTTCAGGACTTATCCCCTTGATATCAGATATTTGCCAAGCCATGGCCTTAATCCGGTTGTTCACAATTTTCAGCACTTTCTCCTCTTGCTCCTTGGAGAGCTTGTTGGAGATGATAATAGGGAGTCTCCCTCCATCCTTCAAGAATGCATACCTCAAATGCGAGGGTAATTATTTTAACTCCAACTTTGGAGCCTTAACAACAGATGGTGGAGTGCGATACTTCAAGTTAACCTCCAAATCCTCATGGAGACTTTTCTTCCCATCTTCATCCTCAAAATCTTCACAGTTGTCCACTTCTTGCTCTTCAAGAATCTTATCCTCAATACTTGCCACGATCTCCTTGCCAAAATCATGGACGCATTCCTCCACCAGATCAATCTTCATGGACGTGCCCTCATCAAGAGGGTGACGCATTGCATCAGACATCTTAAACACCACCTCTTCGTCTCCTACTCGAAGGATCAATCTTCCACCATGCACATTAACATAAGTGCGGGCTGTGTTAAGGAAAGGTCGTCCAAGAATTAATGGACAACTTTTATCCTTGACAAAGTCTAGCACCACAAAGTCCACTGGGAAGATAAATTTATCAACCTTTACCAGGACATCCTCCACCATCCCAAATTGTTTCTTTATGGTTTGGTCCGCCAATTGGAGTAGCATCGATGTTGCTTTCACCTCACTTAAGCCTAGTTTCTGAAAGATGGACAAAGGCATCAAGTTGATACTTGCGCCTAAGTCACACAAACACTTTGGAAACTCCACATCACCAACAAGACAGGGGATAGTTAAAAGATTCTGGGAGATAAGAGAACTATAGTTAGCCGTTAGAGCTATCGTCTGCCCATCCTCCCACTTCCTCTTTTTGGTGATGAGTTCCTTGAGAAACTTCGAGTATTGCGGCAATTGATCCAACATCTCAAGAAAAGAAATACTAATCTGGATGTTCTTCATCTTCTCCATGAAGCCAATAAACTTGTCACCCATCACATTCTTCTTCTTCACTCTTTGAGGGAATGGTAGTCGAGGAGCTTTAGGTGGTGGTGGCACGTAGACTTCTTCTTCAGCACTCTTAACCGGTGGACTTCTCTCTCTCTTTGCCTCTACTTCTTTTTCCTCCTCATTGGCTTCCATAGGATCGTCATTGTTCTTCCGGGTTGCCTCTTGAGAAGCTATTTCCTTACCACTCCTCAAAGAAATTGCATTCACATTTCCTGGAGGATTTGTTTCTGTGGAGCTTGGCAGGGAGCCGGAAGCTCTATGGGAACTCGCCTTTGCAATTTCTCCAAGTTGAGTCTCCATATTATGCATCTTGTTAGCTTGTCCCTTGAGAATTTGCTCCAAGTTGTTCTGCCGTGCACCTTGTTGTTGTATGGCTGCCAAAATTTAGATTTGTTGGCTAATCACACCTCCAACTTCGTGCATAAACTTATCCATCTTCTCAAACTTCTCCTTCATAGCGCCCATTCTATCTGTCAAGAATGCACGTGGTTGGAAACCAGGAGGGGGCCCTTGAGCTTGATACCGAAGAGGAGGTCCTTTATCAGGGACCATCGCCATATTTTCACCACTATTTCCTCCCTTCCAAGAGAAGTTTGGGTGATTTCTCCACCCCGGATTGTAGGTGGAGGAATAGGGGTTATTTCCCATCCTATTTGCCCCTTGACCTTGGCCTTGTCCTTGGCCACCAATAAAGTGTGCTTGCTCCACTTCCGTGTTCATCATAGCACATTTTTGCATCTCGTGGCCAACATTTCTACACGCTTCACAAGTCGTCCTTACGGCTGCTACATTGGTTTTGTTCAAGCTAAGATCGTTAACTTTTCTTGCCAACAATGCCAATTGGGCTTGAATAGAGGAGGCAACATCAACATCAATCACTCCCTTTTGCTGGCTAATAGGTTGTCTTCCTCTCTCATTTGCCATAAGGATGTTTGTAGCTGCTAATTCTTCCACGATGTGGTAGGCATCATCTCTCTCTCTTCTCAAAAAAGATCCATTAGAGGCAGCATCAATCGTCCCCCTTGTAGAGGGTCTAAGACCAAAGTAAAAAGTTTGGAGTAAAGACTCTTCTGATATATTGTGGTGTGGACAACTCCTTCGTAATCCCTTGAATCTCTCCCAAGCTTCACTCAATGACTCATTCTCGAATTGTTGAAAGTTGTTAATCTCCTTCACGAGTCTATTTGTCTTGGAGAAGGAAAAATACTTGTCAAGGAAGGCATTAGCTAGCTCTTCCCAAGTCGTAATTGTTGTCCCAACCAGATCCTTATACCATATCTTTGCTTTGTCCTTCAAGGTAAATGGGAACAACCTCAGCTTCACAGCATCGTCGGTAGCTCCATTGTGCTTGAAGGTGTCGGCTATCTCCAGAAAATTAGCAATATGGTCGTTGGGATCTTCATTCGGTAATCTATATAATTGGACCGAAGCTTGGAGCATGTGACTCACCGCTGGCTTGATCTCGAAGGTATTAGCTTGAATAGCAGGCCTAGGAACTCCAGACATTGCCCCTCTCAAGGTGGGCCTAGCATAGTCCATGAGAGACCTTCGAGGAACTCCAACTCCTTACGCATCGCCTTGTGGAGCTTCTTGCACATGAGGTTGTTGATTCATCCTTGCTTGTGTCCTTCTCTCTTGTCGCAATACCCTTTCCAAGTATCCAATGTCAACGTCTACTCCAATCGGAATGTTGTTCGTTGAGCGAGTTGAGCGCATGCGACAAATAAGTACCTTGTAAGACAAACAACAAAGGCACTAAGTAAAAGTAACCAGGTAAACAAAAAATAAATATCCCAATCCAAGTTTGTAAGCCAAATTAAGCGTCTAGTACTTAATCCCCGGCAACGGCGCCAATTGAAAGGAGGGATTTTCACCCCTCTTGCAATAATGAGTAAGTAAGGGATTGTCGTCCCACAAGGACTAAGCTAGGCCGCAAACTCGACTCTACCACTAGTTTAGGACTATAAGAAATGGAGGTGTCAATTCCAAACACAATATGCTACTTGAAATAAAATTACAACTAAATAAGGTGATGATTTAAAAACTTAAAACAAGAGTGAGCTTGGTACCAATGACAACCTAAATAACCAAATGGCTTATGGGGTTTATTAAGTTCATGATATGGTCCGGATGTTTCGAAGGCAACTAATCAACGCTCTCACGACAAACTAGTATAAATCGATTCTTAACTAGACTTAGATGAACTAACCACGCTCTCGCGACAAATTAGCCATCTAATCTAACTAATCACTAACTATAATCACCATCCTTTGGACAACTAGTCACCTAAGGTGATCTCTCAACAATAGGTTCCTACTCCACTTGTTAAATGGTCTGTTAATCTTAACCCCTCTCGATGATTAACAATAACTATGTTCATAATCAAGGTGATCAAACTAGATTAAGCATTAAGCTCATTAACTAGTACACATACCTAGGCATATTAACCCCTAAACCATTGGCTAAGTAGGTGCCATCAAGGCACCAAACTCACTAATCAACTACTCACACATATTCACCAAACAACTCAACACATCCATTGAACAAAGCAAGCAAAGCAAGAACATTAAAAGAGAGAGTAAGAGAAAGCTCAAGATGGTCTTCAAGCATCCAATATTCTTCCTTCAAGTTCCCTACACAAGCTTCAAAAATGGCTTCTTAGATCCAACAATGAAGATCCAAGCTTTTTCTCCCAAAAAGAGAAAGTTAGTGGAGGAGAGTTGGTGAAAGTGAAAGTGGAAGAAAATTGATACAATAATTAAAAGTGGAGCACTAATGTCTAAGTTATCCACTAAGGGAATCCAAGGAAGGTATTTATACAAGTTTTTAGCTTAGGAAGTACCAGCCACGAAATTCACTATTCATGCCCAAAACAAAGCCCAAAACAAATCCTAAAATTCGGCCCACTCGTCAGATTTGTTGGTAGATTCAAAGGTCAATTTTGGACGCAATTTTTCTCCCCCTTGGACTCCGAATTTGAAGAAGCCCATGAAGACAAAGTTGTAGCTCCAGATGTCTTCTTTCCCGCGCCACCTCGTTTGCCTCCATTGGACTTTGGATGAGAAAGTTATCGGCATTTGAGTCATAAGGGGTTAGTTTTGCTCTACGCTTTCTTGGGTCTCGTAAAATGCCAATCGTCCTGGCTGATCCGATCGCCTATGACGTGTCCCTCGGCACACGAACGTCCACCATTACCGTAACAAGACTCCTATAAAGAAAGAATCATAATAAAAATCACAAGACTATACTAAAATGAACATAACACATAACACGAGACAAAGATGTCAAATAACGAACAAACATACTAGAAACAATAGAAAATCAATACTAAAACATACATAGATGATAGAGTATTTCCACACTCATCACATACCTTTATAACTATCACTGTTATAATCCAAGGTCCCTAATGAAAAGAGATTACCAGGATGCATTGGACTTGATAAGATAGAAAGCCAGTCACCATCCGAACCATCTGAATATGTGGCCATGGTTGTGGATGCCGATCCCTCCTCGTTGTCTTGATCCCTAGTTCATCCTGGATAGTCCCCTTAATGTGCTCTTCTCCGCACTTGAAACTACTTCCATTGAACTTTTTTGACTCCGACCTGGATCCTCTTCCACAACTCAGCTGGTGGCTCCTCATCATCCGCCAAGCACAAGCGAATCTTCGCTACCGCCTTGGCCTCTAACTCTTCCCACTCTTGCTCCTCCATCTTCTCGAACTTCTTCTCTGAGAGCGAGATAACCATCCCTTGTTGCACGAGGAGATCCTTGACACGCCTTTGGCATAACCTAAAATTCGATGAACTATCAAACTTCACAAGAGCAAACCTCGTGCCGTCCGACATCCATCAACCTTAGCTCTTGATACCACTTGTTAGGAATTCAGCAACTAGAGAAGAAAACGCGCAAAGAACACGGAACAAGAGAATTACGTTGTTCGGCCTAATGCCTACGTCCACGGAGAGAAAGGAGAACTTTTATTGATGAGTTTCCGAGCCACAAAGCCACACAAAAAACCTAAGGTAACATGTCTTTATATAGAGACAAACCCTTGGTGTACAAGTAACCTATCTAGGTCGGATTAGGAGTCCAAAACCTAGTCAGAATAGGAATAGGAATAGGGAATAAGTCTTTCCTATTTCTCGCCATTCCAACAGTCTCCATGCGTGACAATGAGAAGCCTTTGGTTTCAAATTTAAGGAAATCCTTTGCAGGTGTGGACAATCAATTTTCTTGAATGGTTGGTTTCATCTTTTGGGTGAGTTTAAATATGTACATAAGGTTACTTCAAGCCGGGAACGACTCCACTTCACTCGACTCCACCTCTCGAACCCCAAGCTCCAATCCCAACAATATTTAACACCTGTAATAAAAAAATTTAAAATCTGGTTAAACTAAAACAACATCATCATCAATTTATTTGAATATTTGTTGAAATGAAATTTCTGTATTTAAAACAAACACATCCACGATTATTTGGGTTGTTACCTATAACCAATAACATTCGCTCGTTGACTTCAAAGAATCTCCACCTGTAACGGGAGCTGTAGTCCATAATTAATAAAATATCTGAATCACGCATGTAAACAGTTATATTTCTTAAAAATATTTGAAGTTTGCTTCCGGACGATCCGATCTCATTCACTTGTATTCAGGCTGGAAATACTTAGAAGGTCCACTAGCCAGCGTTACTAATGAAAGCACGAAAACGACGTGGGTATTTATATTTAAGAAGCGTTTTACATGCGAGTGTTGTTTTTTATTCTCGAGTACTCTGTCGAAACTTAAATATGATTTTTTAATAATATATTTTATATTTGTAACACTTAAATTCTAAGGATGTGTTTGGTATTTTTTTAGAACAGACTTGAAAAAACAGAACAGATTAGTACTGGACAGAACTATTTATTCTAGTTGTTTTGTCTCGTGTTTCGTAACTTCAATACATTTGGTACAATTCTTGTTTGGTACATATAATAGTTCAACCTAAAATTTTGTAAAAGACAAAATCATTCATCAAAGAAACAATAGAGAATGCACCATTTATATATCAAATATTTGAACAATCATTTTTTTTTGCATTCATATTAAAAAAAATTATAATATCCAAAAAAATTGGATACAAATAATATGAATTATATAATTTAATAAACAATTTGTATTCAAATGAAATATTATCCAAAATTATTTACAGAAAATAACATACATTTATATATTTTCGTTCTTGAAAATATAAAATTTAGAAAATCTGAATTGTATTTGAATATTTAAATATTTGATTCTGAATAAAAAAATGGATATCAGATACGTCAAGTATAATGAGAATTTTTAATTGAGTTAAATATGGTGAAGAAATTTTAAAAGAGGAAAGGTTTAGGGTAATAAGATAAAATAATATGAGAAATTTTTTAGTCCTTTGACAGAATTTTTAAGCCCAGGGTTAAAGATGGGACAAGAATTTGGAAGTATGCTAAAACAAACTTCTAACTTTTTGCAGCCTATTTCTTGCACCAAACATGAGTTTGGACAAAATCCTAGTCTAGTTATGTCCAAGGCATGGAAACAAACGCAGCCTAAATTTCATTGACCAAATCTTAATCTTTTCTCTAGTTATTACGCAAGTGTGTATATATATGTGATACCGATCTCTACAAGTTCCATTAACTTCCTTAAAATAGTAAAAGTTCACTCTAATGTCTTGTTGTTTGACGTGCACAATCCTACGATGTGGGTTAAAATGTTCTACTAAGAGAGAGAAATAGTTAACATGCTACACTTTGAACAATTTATTTAGAAAAAACATCTTTTATAAAATAAAAATTATTACGACAGAGAAGAAGGATTTTTTATTTTTACTTTTATAAAATGTAAAACCAATTTTTTCTTAATTATATGTAAAACCAAATTTTCCTTAATTATACATGGGGTAATTTTATTCAAAATATTTATTCAAACAGAGAAATATATGTAATTCGAATAGACATTTTTAAATCGCAAAGTAGTGTTGTATAAGTCAATCAAACTACTGAGTACTAAAGTGTACTTTTAAGTTAAAATTTCCAACAATTTGAGCCAAAGGACAAAAATTAGGATAAATTATCATAGGGTCCTTCATGTTTGGTCATATCAACTATGCGGTCCTTTCTTTTTTTTTAAATTATTTTTCACTCTCTCAATTTGATTTTATTATACTCTGGGGTCGCTCACTGATGTGCCACGTCACAATAAAAATGGCATCGTTTTGTCGACAAATCTTAGGCACAAGTGTCAGCCCATTGAAACCATGATAACTTTTTTGATGAATTTTATAAACCACAAGATTATACGTGTGAATCCGTCAACCACATGATACTAAAGTGTAGTTTTTCTAAATAAATATCGAACGTCCTTTATCCAAAGTGTTCCTGTATTTGTCATCGGGCCTTTAAATGATGTTACGCGGCCGGTGGGTCCACCATATGAATAACGGAAATTTCTCATCCGGTGGTCGGAGCCGTGAGCAGCTCAGGATCTTTATTCAAGACGCGTTTGCCGGTTAGTCGGCGTGACAGTTTCACACGTAAGTATATTAAAATTTAGATATCTAAACCTATGCATAATTATTAAACTTCTTTTCTTTTTTTATCTTCTATTTTCGATGTTAGCTTTTTTAATATTCTACATCAATCCAAGTTTGTTTACGGGAGCCTGACTTTAACTTTCGTCTGTTTCTGCGGACGTGGAAGAATCTACTTGTTCGGAGAAGTCAAATTTTAGCAGAAGTAAAGTTGAAATGATGGAGAATCAAGAATAGTAGTTTATTTCGTTTGGTAAGTAAATTTTATATAATATTTACCACTAAACATATCACCAAAATCCTGACTCGATAAAATTCAGCGGAAAACATAATTCACGGAAAGAGGACTATCAATAACACTCCATTACACAATTCTATGGTCGGCTTTCCCTCGAAATAAAATTAAAACAAAAGACTAAAATCGAAAACAAAAGACATCAAGTTACAATTTGGACCCAAAGGTCCCCATACAAAACCTAACTAATGAAAGAGTTCAAGATCTTGGTTACCAATTGTCTTCAATATATTTTTTTGAAAGATAAAATTTGTATTGCTCCAACATAATATTACACCTAGTATACTTTACAGTACACTCACCAAGCAAATACAACGGATAAACTCCTACCTAAAAAACATAGCTTTTAGATAAGAGCAAATCAATAATACATCCAAATCTAATACCCTCCAAACCAAAGTCACCCCAAGAATTATATTTCCAAGTCTCGCCATACTAACCATTAGCCACGCCAAGAATTATGCCTCCAAGTCCCGCCACAGAGAGGCAGTGAACAACCTATGGCCCTCTCACGCTACCTGCACATGTAGCCACCACCTTGATAGCCCTCAAGATCTCGGATACATGTCCGTCCCCTTTCACCTTTGCAAAGTTTGACAGGAACCAATCCGCTCTCATTCTATCTTCAAGAAAAGTGTTTGTCCCCTCACTATGCAATTCATTGACCTCGCTGTCCGCCAAGAGAAGAAATTGCAGTAGGGAGGAGAGCCTATAACGCGCCGTCTTGGCGGTTTGTTCTTTTGTCTTCAGAGTAGAATGAAGTGCCAACGCCTTCTGAGTTAGTTTTTTGGAGCGTGTTTGAAGTCCTCCGCGTTATCGAGTTTGTTCGATGGTTTTCAAGCACATCCGTCATAGGCATACCCGATGAAATGAGAGGGCCCTTATCCGGCGGGGAAGGCCCATGAAGCTGCTCTTCTGGACTCCAAGAAATTAGCCCAATATCAATTTTGGCACCAGGCGTAAGAGGGCAGCTACGCCCTTCAGACTCAGTAGGGACTTCGATGGTTTTTGAACAATGTAGCCATGCGATTTCGATAAAGATAGAATACTTGAAAAACTCATGATCACAATATTTTATCAAACATCACACAATTTTAATGATTCTAAATTTTTCATGAGATCGTTCCAAACAAGTTTTCGGTAAGTATCCTTTATCTTGAAATTGGACTTTCATGTCTTCATAAGAATTTTAGAGGACTTCAAGAGCTTTCTAACCATATATGATTGGTCATAATTGGATAAAGGAATCGACCTGAAATATATTTTGAACTACGGACTATTTGCTGGAGTATACAGTCGAGGTAGTTAAAAAGAAGTGTTTGGTAAGTCCATTTGGACTCCGAATTTGAGTTTTGTATCTTCATACAGATTGTAAAGGACTTAAAGAGCTTTCTAATGATATATTATATGTCAGATTTGGATAAACGGATCATCCTAAAAGTATGATTGGAATATGGACTATCTGCCTAAGTTCAGAATTGAGGTAGTTTGAGAGTAACGACTTGGTAAGTAAATTATTTAGAATTATAAGTTGGTTTTTGGATTTGGTGTGATGATGAAAGAATAGAGAAGTGTTATATTGATGAAGATATAGACTTGGTCTTGTATAATATTGAGTTATATGGGCTGCTTTCTGAAGTTAGATGCGATTGAGCTTGTCATATATTCGGTGTGAATTCGGTTGGGCAAAACAGATCCTTGTGTAAACTTTTGGTCATGAATGGTTAGTGTTCAGGTTATGTACATGTGGGTTAGTTGATAAGTGACCAAGGTTTGAAAAGAATTGAGATATTTTGATGAACTTAAGTCATTTCTGATGTTGGTTGTCGATTGTACCATCGTTGGTTGTTTTCAAGTGTTGGAAATAGTTTGTGTGAAAAAGTGAGGAACTGGCCTCATTTTGTATATTGGGGTTATTATACAGATTATATGAGGCTTCTTTAAGATGGATTGTGGAAGAAACGATCTTGGAAAGACGATTGGACGAAGGTCCAAAGTGAAAAGAGGATTACATCGAGGAATAAGCATTCGTCGGACTGTCTCCATTAGGGTAAGCATATAGATCATGATAGCTTTGGTTTGTTTAGTACATGTACATGTTTCAGACTTAAGTATGTGCGTCTCATGCATATGGGTTTTGTTTATGAATTCGTCTTGTTCATATGTGTTATGTTTGGTCTTACTTGGGTAAGATTTGTGAAATGTGTGGCATATGTGTATGGCCAGCTAGAGAACATGCGTCTTCTAGCTTAGGGCTACTTTGATATGTATGTGAATACCTAACCAATATATTTTGGTCTATGTGAATTTAGTATGTTTGGTACGTTATTTGTGGATGGCGGATGATGAGGTCTACCCGTGACCAACCGGGGCTGTTGGCATATGTGCACATATACTGAGGATACAAGAATTTTGATATGATATGATATGATATGTTTGGCCAGCGGGGGTGTTTCTGATGGCGCCTTTAGGATATGGTATCTTCGTGTCAGTGTGGGAGTGACACTATCTAGACCTATCTGAAGTCCATCCAATATGTGTTATATGTTTGTGAAGGTCTATCTGAAAATTTGGTTATGTTTGATATGTGATTGCTTGATGACCTTATTTGTGAGATGGTCTTTTGTTGCTTTAGCTTTATGTTCGTATTGGTTAGGTTTGATGTGGGACATAGTTAAGTTCTGTCACTCCCACATGTGTCTGACATAACTGATATGTTATGTTCTATGTACTTACGGAGTGTTCCAAAACACTCACCCCCTCTCTCCAGTTTTGCAAGTTCTTTACCTTGGGATAAATATTTGGATCTTTTGGTCAAGTTCTAGCTTAGCTAGATGTAAATAAAGACTTGAACTAGACTTAAGAAAATCTTAACAAACCAACTCATAAATCATCTTCGTTGACTTCAGACTTCACCCAAAATCAGAGATCACACGAAAGATAAGTTTATGACTCAGTGTAAGAATAATCTTAGTCTAAATAAAAAGTCATTTACCTTATTGGTGGGTATAGCTTATAACCAATTTCTTGATGTACTTTTTTATTCCTTTGGTCTTGACTAGCATTTTGTAGTATTTATAGATAACTGAGCTTATGATCATTGTACTACTATGCTCAAACTTTTTCGATTGTACTTAACCAAATTCTGATATGTACTTAATCAAAATACTAAGGCATTTTCAGGACCTACCAAAGGAATCCATCTCAACCACACAATATATACAAAAGAAAAATAAGAGAAAGATATTTACAAACCACTATGCATAATGTCCTAATCCTAATTCATGAGTGTACTAAAGATGTCTAAATGCACCACAAAATGCTAGTCAAGACCAAAGGGATAAAGACACCATTAGTAGCAAAGTAGCCAACACTTTTCTTCCTCGGCTTGACTTGAGGTTAATTTAACATGTGGGTTGATTTGATCCTTAAAAATACCTGTTACAAATAAAGCTAAACACGGGCCACCAACAAACACGCAAACAAACACGGGCCACCAACAAACCCCTCAAGTCCACTCGTTTTTACGTTCCACCCAATGACATCTAACTTAGGTTCTTCAACCTAGTACATCGAACCGTCGTCGATTATTCACCCCGATTCTTCGAACCATTTCTAGTCATCTAGTGAGATATTTCCACGTACCCTTATCCGTCTTGTGTTTCAGGTGCCACTAAATTACTTGGTAAGTACTTCGGTTGTTAAACCTAACTACTGAGTCGTCTTTAACTTAGACATTAAGCACGGGTCCACTAAGTCATTTAGCAAGGAGCTAGGTGTAGATTAACCCAATAACCCCACGCTAGTCCGTTAGCTAAAAGCATCAAGTCCTCTCATTTTTAAATTCTAAAAAAAAAAGATTCCTCTAATGGTTTTGAAACAACAAAATTTGAAAAGAGAACTTGTGGAATCGTTATTGAGAACTTGTGGTTCGTACCCCACCAATTTCACCAACTCATGGGCGACGTTATTTAGTGTCGCTGGACACCATTTTCTGAGAGAACCATCTACTGATTGGAAAATGCCGTGGGTTCTTGCGGTTCTCCGCCCGAGGAAATAAGGTATTGTGTTGGCGAGGAAGATTGTGTTCTTAAAGAATTGTCGAAACCCAAATACAAGTACTTGATTTCCCATTCTGATTTTGAATTTGAACTTGAGATTTCCAAACCTTTAATTTAGAACACGAAGAACACATAAACCACCTAACCCAGAAGTCAACATGAATTGGTTTCTTTGTCAAACGAATCCACTTTATTTTTTTTTAGTTGGAGGTAATTTTGGTCTTTTCAAGTAAAAGTTCGACGAAAAAAATGACATATTCTGACGACATGGACCTCATAGAATAATACCCAAACATGGGAACTATAAGATCATTTTCAAAAACCTAAGAGTCCAAAAAATAGGATGTCAAAATATGAGAACCTGAGAATAATTTATCCTATTATAAAGAGCTGAGAATATGCAACCCTATACACTTATTGATCACGCTAGCTGGCATAGAAAATGGTGAACTTAAACCTAACATGCAAAAACCATGTGCGGTTCCCTCCGCGATTTAAAGTAATTTCTTTGTAATCGTCAACGTCAAATGAGATACCAACCATTAATTACTTTAACTTAATTAAGAAGTCTCGAGTTCGAATTTTTTAGAATATAGTACTATTAAGTACCGGCTAGATGAACTTTATTACATTTCAATGATCCCACCTAATTCGAATTTAGATTAGTTGGTACAATAGTATTTGGAAACTATGTGATCTAGACAAAAAAAACTGCAACTGTATAAATTGATAGTTGTCCCCATATCTATCAACCAGAACATTCTCCCATCACCTTCAAAAATGGAGATCTCTTGTTTTCCTTCATCTGCTCTTAGATCCCATCAAATAGTTGCCTCTCCCCGCCTCACAGTTAGGAAACTGGGAGCTTTTTCCAATTCCTCTCAAATATGGTCTTCCCGTGTAGCATTTTCTGGTCGCAAGAGTTGCTCAGTGCTTCTAACAGCCGGAACCAATGGGCTCATTTGTCTTAATAATAAATTTTTTTAGGGGAAACTTAATAATAATTCAGACGTCTATAATTATACACGTTTTTTTCATCATTCGGTGTTCTGATAACTATGAGTTCTTGGGATTTTTTTACCATGGGTTGTACTTCTTCAAGTATTAGCCAATTGATCACTACTTTACATGGTCTGTATATCCACTCGAATAGCCCTTACCCATTTTTATTAATTTACGAATAAAAGATTGTAGCAACATACTGATATACAAGCGAAAAAATAAATACTACAATCTTGTTATAGTAGTATAAGAGGACAGTAATTTATGAATTTAGAGAATAGTAAATTAATCTATTAGTAACGATGACAATTTTTTAATAAGTCAAATATTTATTACTCCAAAATGATTACACCAAAGTGTCATTAGGCACTATATTTCTAAGCGGAAGATACTAAGTAGCAATGAAAACTTACCCAAAAAAATTAAAAACGATGACAACTCTTCAATTTTCTTTTTGAATGATGATAACAATTTGGTCTTAATAAATAATAATATATACCGTAACAAAAAAAGATGAAAATAATTTTTTATAAGAATGACTCTTGAAAAGAAATATTTGAGGTACGTAAGATTTTTTATTAGATTCCAATGGGAATATAAAGTATTGAGGTACGAAAATAATCTCGGCATTATCAACAAACACGGTTTTGGATTCGGTGGGGATTACATAAAAAATGTCTATACAGAGAGGACTAAATTTGGGCCGTCAAATTTGATTGTCTTTAAATCTGATGGTCAATAACCTAAATTTGAAACCGCTTTGGAGGGTTTTACCACATCCGGCTCAAGATAGGCATCCCATCCCCGCCTTGGGTTGGAGCCGCCTTGGGTTCCTACCTCTGGATGCAAGATGCGGAACGAACCGGCTATGGTTGCAAGAAAGTGACCCGCCACGGGTCTGTAATGTAAGAGCCCCCCTTGGGTCCACGGAAAAGAGATCTGGTGAGATCAGACTCATGAGAAGTCGAGATAGGCTTAAGCAGATAGACCAGATCAGCTCTAACTCTTGGAAATTAGATGAACACGATTCAAGGAACAAGATAGATGCTGAACACGGATCAACTTCTCGGAGTAGATAAGACTTTTGGAGTTAAGATAAAGATAGACTTCAGGTAGTTGAGTCCGAGTAAACACAGTTTAGGTAGTAGGTTGGAGCTTAGGTCTTATTTTTCTTTTTAAGGAGGGCTTTGGTCTGTAGGAGCTAGACAGCACAAAAATCAAACCAAAAATCCAAGCTCTCAGCCTCTCTACCTTTTTGGTAATAAAATTTCCTAATTTAGGGGGAAAAAAAGCACTCTACCATTTTGCCTTGCGTTTTACATTTGTGTACTTTTCTTCAATTCCGTAATAAAGCTACTCTCCTATTTGTTTACTTCTTTTATTTTTTCAAAAATCCACATTTGTTGGATTGTTATTGAGACGACCGCTCTGAATTCGTCTCGAGATCACTCTTCCATTCTCATACCCTTATTCCTGCAACAGAAAGTTGACCAATACTTTTGCAAGAAAACTCAAAAGGTTAATTGCATTCCACAATTACCAAATTCGGACATTTATCTTGCATTTAATTGAATTTAAGCATAAATATTCCCTACATGTCCTTCAATAATAAATTTCTAACGAATATTTTAAATCATGAAAGATGTTCTGAAACCAGAAATCATTGAACTTGATATTATTAAGATCGAATAAAAAAATCATATTCTATTATTCATCTACCACTGATTTTTTTTATAATGGAAACTCTTACTCCTTCTATCTTTATACAACGGAGATTCTATTTGACAATAAACAAAGTCTCAAACTTCTATTTGAAGGTTTCTAACGCACGAATCAAATGGAACTTTTTATTAAATACTTATGGTCTAACCTTTTTATTTAGGGATAAGTTCATTTTAGTACTCTGTAGTTTCACCATTTTCGCCTGAAGTACCATGTGGTTCTAAGTTGATATTTTAGTACCCTATGGTTGACCACCAATTTTTCGGGCAGGTCCAGGGCAGCTGCCCTTCTAAACCCGTCCAAAGCGATGTCATTTTGAGACAATGTGGAAGGCATGTGGCGAAAGAAAATTTTAAGTTAAAGCTAAAGTAGACCATGATAAATTATATATTCAGTCCCTAATTTATTTATATTATTTTGCAATTACCAAAAATATTTTAAAATATTTTCCCCACGAAGATCTTCTCCAAATTACCAACCCTTGTCTTCGACCTCTTATCTCATATAGAAACCCCACACAAAAAAAGTTAATTTCTCAAAAGACCTCAAAATAAAAATAGGTTGTTAAACGTTTGAAGAAACCCTAACGACGATGCCGGTTACATCGGAGCAGCCAAAATCGTTCCTGTCAAGTGGAACCCTCATCGGACAAAAACGCCAAGTCGGAGAAGCAGAATCCCAGAGTTTGGTCCTTTCTTTCTCTCTCCATCTCTCAATCGCTCTCTCCCACTCTCTGTAAACACAAACAGTATCGTCAACGGCGTGAGAGGTCTTTGTCGTGAGCTTCAGCCATCTCCGATGGGTGTCCAGGTGCTAGATCTTGCTGTAGCGACGGTGTAAGTGTCAGATGGCGGTGGGTCGGCGAAGGAGGATGAGATCCAGGGGTCGGCAGTGTACCATTCCTTGTGCTCCATGTTCGAGAACGATCCTTGCTAGGCCAGGAGCTCGCCGCTGACGACTTAACCGATGACACAGCAAAGAAGTCCAAGGAGCTCGTCGCGGACGTCAACCCCAGCCAACGTCCTCCATTTCTCTCTTCTTCATCTTCACCATCTACATCAATCGAACAAGTCTAGGGTTAAATTGGAGAAAGATTATGGATGATGCCATTTCTTGGTTTTGGCTTAGGATGCTGCAATTGTTGGTGTAATTTTGGATTTGGGTTCGTCATGTATATGAGATTGCGATTAAACAGATTGATTGGAATTAGGGTCTTTCATTTTTAATTCTTTTGGAATTACTGTAGATTTGTTTTGGATTTGGGTTCGTCATCTAAGTGGTTGATGTTAATTTATAGTGTTGGTTTTGCTGTTTTTGTTGGTTTTAATTTTTAGTTGAAAATGTGTTTTCCCAAGAAGAAGAATATGGTTGAAGGATTTTTGGTATGTTTAAAAGGGATTTTAAAATAATATAAATAAATTAAGGACTGAATAAATAATTTACCACGATCTACGTTAGCTTTAACTTTAAAAAGTTTTTCGCCACGTGTCTTCCACGTCATCTCAAAATGACGTCGTTTCGGGCGGGTTGGAAGGGCAACTGCCCTGGACCTGCCCACAAAATTGGTTGTCAACCACATGGTACTAAAATACCAATTTAGAATCACATGGTACTTCAGGCAAAAAGGGTAAAACTATATGGTACTAAAACGAACTTATCCTTTTTATTTGTAAATGTATCAAAAATAATTTATAATTTGTATATAATTAGGTGCAAGCACATCAAGGAGCAGACCTATCTGAAGAAAATAACATCGATGTGAAAAAGGAAAAGGCTGATATACGTATGCAGTTCGCCATACAATACACTTTTGTGCAATTTTCGTAAGTAGCTTCTTTTCAAAGTCGTTATTAATGTGTGTTTTTTATATTTGTAACGATACGTAGTAACAATGCTCACTGTATTCTTTCACTCTCCGCTATGTTTTTTCAGATTTATAACGATACGTAGTAACAAGAAGATTGGTCGAGAACCCGCACGTAAGGGTCAAAGTGGCTCATAATTATCAAACTATTAGCTGCTTTTGCAGGTGTAGCTTGCGCAAACTTCTATATGATTGGCATCAATATTATTTTTGATGTTGAAATAGATAAGTACGTCCACTCTTTATTGTGTTGACTAAAAAAGTTTTGTTCGAATTGACTAAAACCATTTTTTTTAAATTTTGCAGGATCAATCATCCTGATTTACATCTAAATTCGGGAGAATGGCATCAGCAAATTGCATGGGTGATTGTGATGTGTCTTGTGGCGATAAGTTTGCTAGTTGCGGGAATACTCAAGTCTGTGACTTTCGTTATTTGTATTTTCGTTGCTCACTTCTTGTCATCAATATATTCCATACCGCCTCTACGGACCAAGGCATCCACACTTGGGGCACCTATTACAAATGGTTTGGTACGTCCTTTCAATTAATACTCCTAGAGCAAAGAAATATGACCGACTTAGAATTGCTTATTCTAATAGTAATAACACTGAAGTGAACTTCTATTAATACTACTCATTTGAATAATATGTTTGGTCTCTTTCTCTCTTTTTCCATTTGGTGAAATCAATCAAAGGAAAACACGTTCAGTGCACAAGAGAGAGAGAAGTGTTTCTCTATATATTTTTTTGTCAAAAAAAAGGTTTCTCTATATATCGATATGTCAGTTTAAATAATATGTTTGCTGTTTCTTTCTGTCTTTCCATTTGATAAATAAAAGAAGCATGATTTATTTTTTATAACACTTAAAATTACTTATTTTTCATATAAAATATTTATTTAAATACCAAATAATGATTCTTAGCTTATTGTATATTGCATAATACAATTGAATATTATTTCTATGGCGCCATTTTATAGTATTATTTGATGATGATGATATTAATACTAATAATAACAAAAATAATAATAAAGTCAATGAGATATATCACTTTTATAAATATTTATGATAATTTTTCAACTTCCTTTGATTACTTAATTTTTCAACATTTTCTACATATTTAAAAAAATGACAATCGTAGTTACCATAGTTGGGTAAAGAAAGAAAAAATATTGAGCATAATTTTCATAAATATATAACTAATTTTAATTAGGGTATATATGTTGAATCATGTCATTTTTAGGCATATTTTTTAGACATTTTAGGAAACAGAAAACATTATTGGTAATTATCTCATTTCTATTTTTGTCGATATTTTTTTTTAACTTAGTACATCTTTTTTTTATCTGTTAGTGCTACTGCTCATTTTTTGTGTCATCTCCACGATCTGTTCTATGTCCAATTAGTTTTCTTTTGGAACAAAATAAATAAACTAATTGAAATCTATTTGATCAATATTAGAAATAGATTATAAAGAAATTTGAAATTCATATCCGTTTGGAAAATATTAAATTATTATGGGAAAAAAATGAACCAAAACTATAAAAAATAATACGACAGTGCAATACAAAATAATATGATAAACTATATATTTATGTCCTAATCTACTATCTACGCTTTCAATCTATTTCAACAAATAAGTCTATTGTTATCAGAAATATGTGTAGCCATGTATAATACTTGAATAAACAAATCTTAATATGGATAAATGCTTCATATTTGTTGATAATAAATTGTTGATTTTGGTGGTAACTAATGTATAAGATCATCTTTCAGAAAATAAGTTAGATTATATAATATTTTTTACAGTCTAAAATCATTTGATATTGGCATATAATGTATAATGCAAAAAAGGTTAAACTACATAAATATATACGAATTATAGAGATAAAAAACATTATTTAAGATGCATGAAACAACTGTTTTTAGCACCCATTGGTTAAGATACATTAATATGGATTTCTTAATAGCTTGTTATGGATAAGTGTTTGATATGTGTTGATAATGAAATTGTTGATTTTGGTGATAACTAATGTATAAGATCGTCTTTCAGAAAAATGCTAATTTGTATAATGCTTTTTACCGTCTAAAATAATTTGATATTGACATATAATATATAATGCAATATAGGTTAAACCATATGCATTATTGAGGTTCACAATTTTATTTAAAATGTATGTAACAATTTTTTTTAACATCCATTGGTTAACATAAATTAATATGGATTTCCTAATAAGGAGCTCGATATGGATAACTGCTTGATATTTGTTGATAATTAAATTGTTGAGTTTGGTGGTAACTAATGAATAAGATCATCTTTCAGAAAAATGCTTATTTTATAGTACTTTTTACCGACTAAAATAATTTGATATTGGCACATAATGTATAATGCAAGAAAGGTTCAACTACGTAAATATATATGCATTATAGAGATTCACAATTTTGTTTAAAATTCATTTAACAACCTTTTTTTAGCACCCATTGGTTAACATACATTAATATGAATTTCTTAATAAGAAGCTTGATATGGATAGCTGCTTGATATTTGTTGATAATGAAATTATCGATTTTGGTGGTAACTAATGAATAAGACCATCTTTCAGAAAAAAAAGCTTATTTTGTATAATACCTTTTACAGTCTTATATAATTTGATATTGGCATATATGTACAATTCAAGAAAGGTTAAACTATGTAAATTAATATATATGCACATAAAATTCATAATTGAATTTAAAATGCATGTAGCAACTGTTTTTAGAAGCCATTGGTTAAGACACATTAATATGGATTTCTTAATAAGGAACTGATTGTATCAACTGTTTCAATGAATTGTGTAGCTACAAGGATTTGCTCTCTTCTTTGCTACATATCTTGGAGCAGGAGCTGCATTAGGACTTCCATTTCAAATGAGGTTCTTCACATTTATAATAAGAATTTGAAATTTTTATTTTTTGTTTGAAATGAATTTATTTTATTTTTTGTTTTACATTTGTCGTTTAATTAATCAGTTACATATCTTCCTGCAGCTTGCCCATGAAATGTCCATCTTCAATATTATATATTTCTTCACCTTGGTCTTTTTGAAAGATATTCGAGACATAGAAGGAGATACCAAGTATGTTTTTGGACCTTAACTAGTGGCCGCTTATCTAATACTTAACTTATTAATCATTAATTCAGTTGATAAACAAAAAGTATAATTGTTGTTCTTTTTTGAAGAACATTCATTCAAAGTAAGCTTAATAAACCACTAACACAACTCTTTGTTCGATCATGTTTATTCGCACTTTTCAAGAACGAAACTTTTTTTAACGCTAGTGTGTTCCATGTTTGTTCATTTCTTTGTAATTATGTATTTTTTCTATCCTTTGAGTGATTTGTTAAATAACTTTTGACAGAAACAATATTCCAACAATAGCTATACTTATTGGAGCGAGAAAAACTCAACTAGTGGGCACTTGCATACTTGTCATAAATCATCTTAGTGCAGCGATGATATCTGCCACCAGACCTGAGGTAACATCTCATGTTTACTCTATTCCGTCTTACAATGAGCTCTTCTTTGTGCTAGAGCCTTAATAGACATAACTTATGGCTAGCTAGAGTTTAATCAGAACTTTTAAAGTATTTGATAGTTCTTCCCAATTACCTCTTTGAAGCTAATTTATAGCTCTCAATGAAAAATTTTCAAATAAGTTCTTTTTTCTAATAAGTGATGCTAATAGTTTAAAATACTCTTTTATATATCATCTTTATTATCCTTTATATTTCACATTGTATATTTTCAATTAACTCTTTTGGACTCTTAGTATTAAGAATAACATATATTATTAATTTATTAAATACATATTTATCATGTTTCTTAAAAACATTTCTTTAACATAATTTAAAATTAAAAAAAATTGTAAGTCAGTGAGTCCATGTGTAGGGTATATATATTGAATTTGACTGTGGGAATCTATCCCGGATTCTTTCACAAAAAACCTACAGCATCTAGGGTAGATTTTGAGACTTACTTCTAAATCTAGGACATGCGTTTAGATCCTATTGATCTTTCCTATACCTTACTCATTGCCACTCCTACTTGAGATCTCTTTCAAGTGGTAACTTGCGAGTGGTAAAATGTGCTTAGAGTTTAGGACTAGGGCTCAAGTCATAGAAGTGTAAACATTATACTTATAAAAAATACATAAAATTATATATTTTTGTTTCAACAAGTAAAATAAAAATACTTTGTGGCTATGAATAATTCCACAGATATATTATATAACATAAATCTCTTTGTTGCTCAGGCTTTCCAAAGTCGCATCATGATACCTGGACATATTCTCTCTATCTTTTACTTGCTTTATCAGGTGAGAATCTTTGGACTATCTAATCATTTTATCTAAGATAGTATGTGAACTATACCCCATCTATCAAGGAAATTTGCTTTACTTTCCTTTGATTTTTATATAAAGGATTTAACCAATACCATTAAGGTTAATGAGGAAAATGGAAGTTATCAACTATATATAAGGATGACTTAAAGGAAAATAGTGACCATTCTGTTTGGCATCTGCAAATAAAAAAGTGTTAGATGGGTTTAATTATTTATGAAAGAAGAAAAAGTAAGACTTATATGACCATAATATAATTATGGACTTCTTAAAGACTGCATCAATACTAATTATCCCAAATTTTCATATTTATAATGTGCAAAATTATGTTACTATTCGTGTTCATAAAAAAAATATGGTTTGGTACTAGTTGAACATGTGTAAAAGGTATCTACCAAAAAAAAAACGTGTGTAAAAGGATTTAGAGTAAAACTTGTTATTTTAAGACATTTTTATCTCTTTTTGTTTACTCGTTTTTTTATGGCATATCCAGTTTAGGTAATTATTGCTTATGTTTGATCTTAATATTAGGCTTGGAAGATGGACCGAGCTAACTATGAAATGGTAACGTCTATCATTCTAATCTAGAGCAAACACAGTTAATTCTCGTACTTATGGTTTGCAAAAAACAATTCATAGACAATCCAAGAGTTTTTAAGTGCAACATTGCCCATTTTTTAATCCAAAATTTTATAATATAGTATGCCAGAGTTGAATGAGTATGTGACGGAAGTCTAATTTTAATTATTAAAAATATTTTCATGTACATATGTCGTTTTCATACTTGTTAAAAAAAATTAAAATGAGGTATTATTCTTATACCAGAAGCCCGAAACTATCCAAATTCGAAAGTGTATCCGGAATAAATGATTGATTGTTCAATTAACTAACAATGCTACATTGATTGAACATTGATTGTTTTTGGAACTAGAGCTGATCTAACTTATTTCATGATTTCAACAATTTTATAGTAAAATATTAACAATTTGAAGTCAGTATTTGTAATACCCTAGTCCTTTAATCATATTTGTCTGACTTAAGTAAAGTATACTTAGTCGTAATGATATATTGGATTCATATTTGGAGTGAGATTGCTATGTAAATAGAGTGCCAATGATAGTGGGAAGGAATGCATTTGACATCTCGAACTACCTCAGATATCCTGCGATAAATTGAACATAACTTCTTCATCCGGGTTCAATGGAGATGATTCAAAATAGTATTGAAAGGTAAGATGTGGACCTATAAGTTTACGAAAACATGGATTTATCATGCTAGCAATTTGGACCAAGCCTACAAGTGGATAAACGACATGTTGTATTGTCGATTCTTAAAGTGCTTCGGTTGGACTCCTTGGTCTTTATTTCAATAAGAATTTAAGTTGCTATACTTTTATGAAGTGCGTATAGATATGATTTAGTCTTCTAAGGGTTGTAGATCAAGTTTAACAATGCCTACTCAAGTTTTATCAAGCTAGTTGGATAAGTTCAGACAGCATTGATACGTGTTCGGTAAAATAGACATAACGGTCTCAATTTTGCTCTAAATAGTACAAATAAATATGATCCAGAAACTAGACACATAGGCATATAATTGAGCAGAGAACGAGTTTGGGAAATAAGCAACGTAGGTTGGTGAAAAACGAGACTCAATGTGCTACATCCTGATTGGACCCCTTGGAAAAGCCATCCAATCATCTTTCACCACTTGGAAATTTGTTAGAATTAGTTGAGAACGTGAGTCATACTAGATGGTGACTCACCTACACTCTTTTAGGACTCATAAAATTAAAGGAAGAGGTAAGAAACTCTGGAGATAAGCCACAAAATGAAAAAGAAGAAAAAGAAGAGAGAGAGATAGAAGAAAGAGAAAGAAGCAGGTCAACAAAGAATAGTTCGGTAAGTGAGTTTTTGCTTCAATTTGGAATTTACAGTCTTTTAAAAAGTTGTAGAGGACTTAATGAGCTTTCCAACCGTATATTATATGTCCTATTTGGATTAAGGAATCAATGAAAATTTTTTTTTGAATGGCAAACTAATAACTAGAGTATATAAGTGAGCTGGTAGATAAAGATGTGTTCGGTAAGTATCCTTTGGCTTAGAATTGGACTTTCATGTCTTCGTAAGAGTTGTAGAGGACTTAAAGCGCTTTCTAACCATATATGATTAGTCATAATTGGATAAAGGAATCGACCTGAAATATATTTTGAACTACGGACTATTTATTGGAGTATATAATCAAGGTGGTTGGAAAGAAGTATTTGGTAAGTCTATTTAGACTCCGAATTTGAGTTTGGTATCTTCATACAGAATGTAGAGGACTTAAAGGGCTTTCTAATGATATATTATATGTCTGATTTAGATAAACAGATCATCCTAAAAGCATGATTGGAAGATGGACTATCTGCCTGAGTTCAGAATTAAGGTAGTTTGAGAGTAACGGCTTGGTAAGTAAATTATTTAGAATTATAAGTTAATTTTTGGAGTTGGTGTGATGATGAAAGAATAGAGAAGTGTTATATTGATGAAGATATGGACTTGGTCTTGTATAATATTGAGTTATATGGGCTACTTTCTGAAGTTAGATGCGATTGAGCTTGTCATGTATTCGGTGTGAATTCGGTTGGGCAAAACAGATCCTTGTGTAAACTTTTGGTCATGAATGGTTAGTGTTCAGGTTATGTACATGTGGGTTAGTTGATAAGTGACTAAGGTTTGAAAAGAATTGAGATATTTTGATAGACTTAAGTCATTTTTTATGTTAATTGTCGATTATGCCATAGTTGGTTGTTTTCAAGTGTTGGAAATAGTTTGTGTGAAAAAGTGAGGAACTGGCCTCATTTTGTATATTGGGGTTATTATACAGATTATATGAGGCATCTTTAAGATGGATTGTGGAAGAAACAATCTTGGAAAGACGGTTGGACGAAGGTCCAAAGTGAAAAGAGCATTACATCAAGGAATAAGCATTCGTCGGACTGTCTCCATTAGGATAAGCATATAGATCATGACAGCTTTGGTTTGTTTGGTACATGTGCATATTTCAGACTTAAGTATGTGCGTCTCATGCATATGGGTTTTGTTTATGAATTCGTCTTGTTCATATGTGTTATGTTTGGTCTTACTTGGGTCAGATTTGTGAAATGTGTGGCATATGTATATGGCCAGCTAGAGAACATGTGTTTCCTAGCTTGGGGCTACTTTGATATGTATGTGAATATGTGACCAATATATTTTGGTCTTTGTAAATTTTGGTATGTTTGGTAGATTTTTTGTGGATGGCGGATGATGAGGTCTACCCGTGACCAACCGGGGCTGTTGGCATATGTGCACATATACTGAGGATACAAGGATTCTGATATGATATGATATGATATGATATGTTTGGCCGGCGGGTTAGTTTATGATGGTGCCTTTAAGATATGGTATCCTCGTGTCGGTGTGGGAGTGACACTATCTAGACCTATCTGAAGTCCATCCAATATGTGTTATATGTTTGTGAAGGCCTATCTAAAAATTTGATTATGTTTGATATATGATTGCTTGATGACCTTATTTGTGAGATGGTCTTTTGTTATTTTAGCTTTGTGTTCGTATTGGTTAGGTTTGATGTGGGACATAGTTAAGTTCTGTCTCCCCCACATGTGTCTGACATAACTGATATGTTATGTTCTATGTACTTACGGAGTGTTCCAAAACACTCACCCCCTCTCCAGTTTTGCAGGTTATTTGTCTAGCAACTCCATTGCCACCGAGTTCAATTTCATCCTGGAATAAATGTAAAGAATAATTGTATTTGAATGAGACTTTGTAAAGTCAAAATATATTTTGAGGCTGGCTAGACTCATTTGATTTTGTAAATAGGTTAATGTCTAACACCGGTCACCGACCCCGAATTTGGGTCGTGACAGTATTATTGATAAATTATGTATTTTCCAAACATATTTATTCTAATATCTTTTTGATGCAGGAACAAAACAAGGAGAGTTATGTTGGTTTTGCTCGCAACTACTTAGCCCAATTAATCCTACTTCCCTTCATCTAGAAAAGTTTGCCTGGTTGTGGAGCGTCTCGTGCAAGAAATCTCAATGGAATATATGTATGTGAATGTCATTGGTTGGTGACCATTGTCTGGTTTTAATTGCTAAAAGGGTTTGCTTAGTTGTTGTGCTTCTTCTACCGAGAAATCTCAATGACATATATGTATATGTTAATGTCGCTAGTTGGTGATCATTGTCAGGTTTCAATTGCTCTTTGTTAGTTGTTTCAATTAATGACTTTGTCGCTTGATATTGTTCTTTTGGTGTCTATTTTTGCTCTCAACGTTTATTGGCAACTCATTTTCAGTTCTACTGCGATGTACTAGAACATTATTTCTGAATAAAGTATGATAGCGGACATTGTTGTCAGAATAGGATACTAATCCATAATAATTTCTTGATTGACCTTAATTATATTACCCTAGAATTACTACACATGCATGCTTTAAGAGCAATCAAAAGAGTCATCTTGTTTGGTAAAAAATTACAATCAATAGTTGATAGTGGCTAGTATTTGAAAACCTATTTGGTCGATTTTTTCGTATTTAACAATGACTTAAACTCAAGATCTTGACGAGGCAAATTTTTGAGGTCCGTTGTGTAATAAGGTGAAAGTAAAGTATCGATCCCACATAGAACGGGTCCTAGAGCATCTAAAGATAGGCTTGCTAGAACAGCCAAATATAGCAATTGGTAAGAGATTGACATCTCAACTTGGCATCTCAAGGGCTTTTATCTAGCTCGTGGTGGTCCTAGGTGAGTATAAGGCATGGTGCTTCACTGTCACGTTTCTCACATCCCAAAGCACTCCATCAAATTTTATGGATTTTTCCTAGTACCCCTTGCAATTTTGTGAGTTGTCAACCTCACTCAATTGGTGCATGGGCCGCCATTAGAGTCCTCAAGTCTGCTCGTCATAGTTCCACCCTCGGGAAAACTAACTTAAACCTTCCACCGTTACATGCCTCAGATCATTTTTAGTAAATTAATGGGTGAGTTCCACGGCCCCTTATCAACCAAGCACTTCGGGTTCCACTAGATCATTTAACAAGTACCTAGGTCAAGATTAAGCTAATAACCTTAAAGCCTAGCAAAAAGCATTAAGTCCCCAACTAATAGCCTCTCTAATCATGAAAGCCCATTCTAAACCGAGCCCAATCGGGTCCACATAGGGCACCCAACCAAAAGAGAACTACTCATAACCCATAACTGTAAACACCAATGCAAAAGGAAAAGCGTCACAAGAATAATAATGAAAAGGAATGGGATAGAGATGGCTGAATAGCGTTGGCATCCTTGCTCCTTCCTCATCACCAAGTTCCTCTCTAACAACTAGGCTTTTTAGTTCCAAATGACCAAAAGTTATTTAGAGTAAAGGGTGAGGGGCTATATATAGTCCAATCCTCAAAAGTGGGTCAAAAAGACCAAAATGACCTTAAGTTTGGGTTACATTCGAGGCATAAAATTTGCATAAGTGTCGTACGGCACTAGGATTGTATAGCGATGGGTAATCTTCTTCTCTACTCTCCTCCGACTGGGTGTCATTATGCAAAATTACCTACCGAGCGGCAGGAGATGCGTACGCTGACAATGTGTCCACGTACAAGCATCCTCCAGATTTCCAAAGAATGTGAATACTGATAAGGCCTTCACGTATACGCAGCCTTCAGCCATATCAGCAAGTTCATGCGCTCAAGTCATTTCTGCCGCATCTCTCAAGAAAGATATAGAATTAGGATTTTTATCACTCGGATTTTCTATATATACCCCACTAGTTCTAGGGTTTAGACATCCATCTTTTCATTTACATTTTCTCTACACATTTCCCTTTCTTACTCTAGTTCGAGTTTGATTTCAATTCCAGTCTTTCGTTATTGGTGACTTCTTTCCTACCCTCTCTTTTATACTTTTCATGCTCTATAATATGATTATGTCAAGTATGACTGCCATAAGTATGGAAAAGCTTCCTTTGAGTGTGGTGCCCGTATGGCACACTTGATGGGTTAGATTGTGGATTGATTACTAAAGTGGTTATTGTTTAGTATACTTAATGCTTACTTTTACTTTCATATTGTTAAGATTAGAGTAGACTTACCTAGACATGGATTATTGGTTCAAGATTAATTATATAAAATATGGTATGATCTTTAGCTAATTTACTACCCTAGTGGATGTAGAGAAGCCAAAACACCTAATAATACACCTTACAGTCTAGACAGATGACACTCTCTATAGGCAATTCATATAGAGGAACTAAATGGATGATGAATCTAATTCGTTCCCTCGCACTTTAGGTTTATCGATTATGCTATTAGCAACCTTAGTCGTTGTCTAACACCTATCTGTTGATAATAGCATTGTAAGAAACTCTGAATACCAGTCCATAAGAAAACTGCAATCAAACACATAATTATGTTAGGGTATCGTACTCTTCTTTATCATTATTGCATTCACTCTTTCACATCCTCTGTACTCATTTTCATTCCTTTACTTTAGCACCTAATCAGTTGTTCTACTACTCTCATAATCATCATTTGGGAACCTTCTTTGCATAATTCTCTTGCCAATCTCTCAGTTCAAACCTATTTACTACTATATTATTTGCATAGGATTGGTAGATTAATCACTAAGTTTGCCCCTACCAAATTAGAACCATCAACGTGGACTGAGATTTTAGGCATCAAAATTTTTTGCTTTGAAGTTACCAACCCTAATTTCCTAATTTTTTTTCATTTTCCTATTTTTTTTTCATTTTCCTTTTTCAGGTAGTGTTGGTGTATGCCTAAGATGTGAAGCACTGGATCAGACACGAAAATTGACTCCACTTTTAACGTTGACATTCATGCAATCGAAAAGATAAATAGGCATGCCCAGAAAGAAGCTGCTAGGAGAAGGACTGACATGGCAAACAACCAAAGAGATAGAATCACAAATGCTCTCGTGGAGAATTCCAACGTGCGCTCGATGAGAAGTATCCTTGATTCAGCCATTCCTACTTGGAATGGAAATCTGAACAGTGTGCATCACCGAGATATAGATGCTAATGCATTCAAAGTGAAGCCTTCAATCATCAACTTGCTGAATTCCTTAGTTCAATTTACTATACTACCTCGCAAGGACCCCCGAGAACACCTTTCTCAGTTTGAAGACATTTGTGCCACTATGCAGTATAGAGAAGTAAGTGAAGATGCACTGAAGCTGCGTATATTCCATTTTATACTGACAACCGTGCCTTAGCATGGTACAAGAATTTACATGGAGATGCCATGCAAGCACTTGCTCAAGATTTTCTCAAGAAATTTTTCTCTATAGCCAAGACTTCTAAGCTCTTGAAGGAGATTAATTTATTCCAACAACAAGATGGAGAATCTATTTATCAAAGCTGGGACAGATTTTGTGATATGCAGTGCTCATTCCCTAAATATGGAGTAACCCCAAAGAAGCTAATCAAGATTTTCTATAATGGACTGAAGCCACCTATGAGAGCTTTTATTGATGCCACATCTAGCAGATATTTTCTGAGGAAGATAATAGAAGAAGTTGATCAGTTTATGGAAGAAATGGCCGAAATAAATGGAATATGGCCAAGATAACCGCTGTAAGAGGCGGCCAAAGGAATCATAGAAGTGGGTGTCCATACCTAGCTGCAAGCTTAAATGGCTACCATTACTAAGAGGCTTGATGATATGACAAAGGCAAATGCTAAAGTGGCATGTGTGCAAGAAACTTCTGAGATTTGTGAAGAAGATCATGATACTATTGATTGCCCTATTGCAGCAACAGAAAAGTACTACATTTTCTAACCCCAACTTCTCTTAGAGTGGGATGAAATCTAGTGACGGAGGACAACAACAACAAAGCCAATAGGGAGAAATTAAAACAGTTACTCTCTGAAATGGCAAGGAACTCCAAAAACCTTCAAAGTCTATTGGTGGAATAGAGGGTTCAACTATAGAAATAAAGGAAGTGGAGAAAACGATAGGTACACCTTACATTCCTCCATAACTGCGAGTCAACCCATCGTTTTCTCAAAGAACAAAGAAGAAAGCCACACTAGACGAGAAATTTTTTAGTTTTCTCCAGAAAATGAAGGACATCCTGATTATAGTGCCATTCATGGAAATGCTGGACCAGATGTCTCAGTATGCTAAGTTCCTCAAGGAGATAATAAACAAAAAGCGCAACTGGAAGCCAGGAGAAGTTGTGCCACTAACTGCCAACTATAGTACACTAATATTAAAGGACATCCCGGCTAAACTCAAAAACCCAGGGAGTTTTTTGATCCCTTATGCTATTGGAGATTTTAATGTTGAACATTGCTTATATAAACTTGGTGTAAATATTAATTTGATGCCATTGATTCTTTTTAAGGAACTCAACCTGGGAGATCTTAAATAGTCAAACCTGATCTTGTAACTGGCTGATCAATCTGTGAAGTAACCACATGGGATCATAGAAGATGTGATGGTTAAAATTCACTAATTTTTTATTTCTGCAGGTTTCATAGTGCTCGATTATGAGGCTCCCGAGAACTGCCCACTACTCATGGGAAGAGCATCCTGAACACCAGTCGAGCAATCATAGACGTGCAAAGAGACACCACTCTCCTCGCTATGACGAATTAAGCATATCAATGAGTAAAGTCAAGCTAACAACTTCAAATTTGCACATTTTCATTTTTTAGTTATTTGTTTTGTTTCATTTTGATTTTTGTATTCTAGTATCGCATAATTTCATTTTGTTCCAATAATAATCATGGAAGAATAGCGACGTGGTAAGACCACTATACACTAAGGACCCATACGCATATGCGGCTGAGCTTATCATATTTTCCAGCGTACGCCCTTACAAGGACACGTACGCTGAATTATGCGATACTAGGCGGGAGCATACGCCACCAGATCTAAGTGTACGCTACCTAGCAGAATTTATACAAGGAGTGACAGGTAGAAATAAGCACCAAAAATAAAAAGAACAGAGAAACAGAAACCCTACAACCTCAAGAGTTTGAGATGGAGCATAAGGATGCTCGGGAAGACATGACCTACTTATTGTTAGCCTATTAGTATGCTCGAAGAGTATGCCCACCCTCAGGAAACTCCACGCCCTCCTTCAGCTCAAACTCAGACACAGATGAGGATGGTGACTTGGGGCACATGTTCGACATACCAGTTCCCACTTCATAGTCAAAGAGGGAGAACGCTATAAACGTTTTCTCAATTATTCTCATCTGCCATACTTACACTATGATAGGAGCTCCCTTGAAAAATTAGGAGTTTATTCTGAATATACTAAATATCTTAGGCGCATGAGTTGGAGAACTCTTACCCAGGAATGTGTGCATGTTGATATATGATTAGTTGTTGAATTTTTTGCAACTTTTCAATTTAATGCTGATATGCGAAGCTTTAATTTTTGTTGTTTGGAAAAGAGCATGATGTGACTGACTATGAACTTTGTCATATGCTTGGATTGTCCTATGGTGGCACCACTGATTTTGATAACCTAATGGACAGCATAATGAATGGGCCAGATTGACTGGGGTGCCCAAATTTGATAAACCGCAAGCTCATGCCTATTAAATTAAGAATAACACCATGCTCTGCGTGCATCATTTTATTACTTCTACCTATTGTGCAAGTACAAATCTGGATCGTGTTACTAGGACTGAACTTTATGCTCTCTTTTATGCTAGGAATGGCTATGCTTTTAATATCTGTGATACAATTTTGCAAAATTTTCCGAAATACATAACTCAGCGCAAAGAGATTATGTAATATGATGATATCGTCGCTGAAATTATTTTGCATATTTCTTCTAGGCCTACATAAAAGCACATTGGGTTGAGTTGTCGGGTTTGCAGTTCTGGTCGGGTTTATTCTCACCCCACACAAATGTGTGGGGAATTGCCTCATTGTAGTCAATATATTCTAACAAATTAATTAATACAATATTTTCCCACACTTAAACTAACTTGTTAGCCCTTGCTATCGACTTAAGAATGAAATGGTAAGGATAACCAACTTTACTATTTTGATAAATTTTAATTATTATCTGATTTAGTATAATTTATACAATAAAATAGTTTGCTATGAATCTAAAAATTAACTAATAATCGAAGATTTTCTGATCTTATTTATTCTACTATATTCTATGCAGCCCTGTTAATGTTTGTTTCCCCCAGAAGTTGACCATTCGAACCATGCAGATCTGGAAATCATGTCGCGGAAATCACATGGAGGTAAGAATCCAGCTAGACTTAAGTATTTTTTTTCTGCACAATAACATTTAGAATCGAACATCATCAATAACTCTATCATGTTGATCTTTAACGCTTTGACTAGCTAAACTTGAGAATTATAGATCTGAATAAATAACTCTGTCATGTTGACTTCAGAAGAACCTTCACCGCTAATGCAACTTCACCGAGATCTCAGTCAATAATAAAATATATGAATCACGCATGTAATGCAAGTTCTATTTTGTAACTTTATTTAAAAGTTGCTTTGGGACGATCAAATCTCACACACGTGTATTTTGGCTAGAGGGTATTTTTTTTAAATGAATAAAAAATACATATATTTTTAAATGGGAAGAAACATACACATATTCTTAAAATATGTAAATAAAATTAGTATTCCATCAAACTCGTACCTCGGGTTTTTTCTCTACATGGTGTTACTTTGGAGCTTATTTACGAAAATGGTGTCCAAATTTTTTTAATTACGGATTCGGTGTCTACGTAGGACTACCGGATAAAATTCCGTATCTTGGACCAGGATACGGGTTTTTATCCTGTATCAAACCATGATACCGGTTTTTTTCCCATATTTCGACATGTTATATATACCAGCATACGGGTTAATTTTGTCCACACAGATCCAACCCACAAATTGACCCATTCGACCGTCGCGTTTCTTCCTCGCTGCTCGCCACCCAGCAGTCGTCGCTGCTCTTCGTTCCTCTGTCGTCGCCGCTCGCCACCCAGCGATCATCGCTGCTCGTCGTTCCTCCGTCGTTGCCGCTCATGGGTCCTCGGCCGGCACTGGGAAGGAAAACCCTCAAATCAATGAGACCGTCGTCGTCTCCTCGCCGCTCATCCATTATCGAGGCTCGTCTGTTGTTGCCGCTCCTCCATTGTCGCTCGAGGCTCGTCCGTCATCGCTCGTCCGTCCGTCGTCGGTCGTGGTAATTTTTTTCCTTATATTAGTAATTTTTTTACTTAGATTAGTAATTTTTGATTCGATTAGCATAGTTTTTGATTCAATTGGGTAAATTTTTTTGATGAGTTTGATTATGTTGATTGATTTTAATTTGATGATTTTGCGAGTTGATAAATTTTGGATTATATTGATTATTGTTAATTAGGTTATTGATTAAATGTTAATTAGGTTGATTAGTGTTAATTATATAAATTATTGTTAATAGGTTAAATTATGATACTTTTAATTAGAAATTTTGATTTAATTAGTTTGTTTTTTGGTAATTAATTTAATTAGGAGTTATGATATTTGTATTTAATTTGAAGATATTTTTGTGTTAATTAATTAATTATGAATTAAGTTGGATTGCTTAATTTTGTATTAAGTTGTTATGCTTAGATGTTTAATTTGTTAATTTTAAGTAATTTTGCTGATTTAGCAATGTTAATTTATCTAATTTGACATACTTATATAAACTATTTATATGTTGTTGAAATATAGATGTTGTATTTTATATTAGTTAATTAGGTTATTGTTGTCGTGTGATTATTGTATTGTTCAAATATGGATTTAAGGTCATACAGAGACTTTCTTAGGGATGGAGGACCCTTAGATCCGAGCTTATTAGTGAGCCAGCAAGTGCATCGTTCCCAGGAGGTGTGGAACTGTGAGATACATCGAGGAGGGAGTGACGACAGCCTTGACTTGGAGATAACCTGACGAAAATGGATGGAGTTTCCTGTGCAGAAAGAGGCTAGTTTCTGGGATGTGTGGTGCATTGGTTAGGTATACCTAGAGCCGGCATTTTTTAATGCTCTGGTGGAGTGGTGGCAGCCTGAGACACACACGTTCCATTTATCAGGGGAGATGACCATCACTCTCCAGGATGTTGCTATTTTGTTCGGGCTTCCTGTCAGTAGAAACGCAGTCATAGGGAGGCAGAAACCTACTCAGCTGTAGGACATGTGTGTATGTCTATTTGGCATAAACCCGGCAGATATCCCTAAAATGGTATACGGTAACCAAATTGTCCTAAAATAGTTCGAGGACAATTTTAACCCTACTGATATCCCTGTTGATGGTGATGATGAGGTTGTGCAATATGTTAGAGCAAACATAATGCGACTTATCAGATGCATACTATTTCTTGAGAAAATTGAGGCTAGGGTCAACACATATTGGTTGCCATTTCTCAAAGATGTGGAGACGATTGCCACCTACAGCTGGGGTAGTGCATGTCTGTCTCACCTTTACCACCATTTATGTAAAGCCACCGACCAGACCCCTAAACAAATTTCCGGGGCTATTATGTTTGTTTGTATGTGGGGTTGGGAGAGGATCATCCCAATTCGGCCAATTTTTTTAAATCTGGTGGCGCAAGAACATGGTCCGGCATTAGGCATCACGTACGAATCACTACATAACCCCTTCAAAATTGAATAACATTCCTGACTTGACGTAATATATCTTTGTTTTGTAGGTATCGTGGTAAAATAAATAGAATAATTACAAAAAAAATTACCTCCGCATCTGTTTACAGACGCTTGTTGGATGTGCTTAGAGACTCAGATGTAAGTAGTTTACAAAATAGTTCTGAGGTTAATAAATTTTGATGAATTAGTCGATTGTTTAATTTTGCCACTTAAATTTTTTGGTGGTGTGTTCATTTATTAAAGGTGGTTTGGATGCCATCGTGATCGTGACTTGTGGTTGGCCAGAGTTTCATTGATATGCTTTTTCTGTATTGAGTGGCATTATCCTGCTCGGGTGTTGCAGCAGTTCGGATACCTCCAGGATATCCCGTCTAGATCTGAGATTGATGAGGGGACACATAGTACAGAGGATGGTCGGGGTCAGGTTGGGACTGAGTGGCATGATGTTTACAAAGGCCATGTGAAGATATGGCAAGAATCTCGGATGAGATATGTGTTTGCAAAAGTGCCCGCATTGCCGTATATCCATTATCATGATGGATATATGGATTGGTACATGAAGATTACTCTGTGATTCATTAGGCATCCTTGGCTCCACATCCCAGCTGTCCCACCAGCTGCCGGCATGACATTTGTTTACTCTGCCTAGTCAGAGGTTCATTTTGTTTCATTTTTTTGGTGTGCATTATGAAGTTAATTGCTAAATGCGTCGATTCATTTTATGATATTGCTATTTTTGTTACCTAATTTTGTTGAATTTGATTATTTTTTTAATAGGACTGGTCTTATATGAGAGGATACATTAGTACGTGATTCGCTGTTGTTAGATGGTGGTGAAGAGTCTTCATTTGACGATCCATCCAATGGGGGAGAGATGAAATTCCTATGCTCCGCCGTCAGCCTGATAAGGGAGTGAAAGATGCTGGTATTCAAAGTGGTACTAGAGGGCACGTTATTGTGCATGGGAAGGGGAAGGAAAAGGCTAAGAAGTAGAAGTAGTTTCTTCTTCTGATTATTACGTACCAGACATTATTTTGTTTGTATGACAGTCTTCATTTCACTATATGTTAATTCTTTCTGTTGATCATTTAATGGATGTGGAATTCTATATGCCATTGTTACAAAATAACACATTAATAATTGAAAGGCAAAATGTCTAACAATTGTCTAAAATAACAGGATAACAGGCAGACAGTACATGACAACAATCTCAAACAACAGATAACAAAGACACAATACATGAAACAACTTCAATCCACACATAACAAGCATGCATTTCTCCACAGGATCCCAAACACTGTGACGACATTCTTATTAGAAACTCCTCCAGGGGCATATGTGGTCGATTCTCTTGAATACTCTTTTCATATTTTGCTGATCGACACTGAAATGTATTTGGTTCCTCGTAAAAGAAACATTAATCTGAAAGTAAAATAATAAAATATGTCAGTGTTTTTTTAAAACACTCTATTTAGTAACGTCGGATAGAAGAAATAGTCGCTTACATCTTTTACTAGCAACACACATCTAGCAATGATGGTACGCTTAGTGTCATGTAAACTACCATCGATTTTACCGAAAGGGTCCTGTAGAAGTTTGAAGAAATCAAGTTTGTGATAATTATAAAAAATAACTACAAGTCATGATTACTAACTTTCAAATAATACCTAAAAATTGCACGGAAACCATCCCTATTGATGTGTTCCTTCTTTTTCACGTACAGAACCATCTAAAAGTTCAAAAATTGACAGGAACATTATTTGCAAAATAGATATATTTAATACATGTATAAATGTTACCTGTGAAATTGTCACGCTTTCGGTGATTTTTTTACATCATCAGTAGATACCCCATGAACATTAGTTCCACACACCAAACCCAAAAAATTATAATATTAAATATAGTATATTATTAAAAGTAAATATAAGTTAAGGACAATTACCATTAGTTTGAACAAATTCAATAGCTGATGTCCATGGTTCATTATTGAAAATGTCCTTGGCTTTGACGTCAGCTGCAGCTAGGAAGGCTTTCAATCGACGGGTTGATTTATATTCAGCTACCTTTTTTCAATCGCTAACCTATTTTCTTGTTATTGCATCTCAAAGCACTTTTTGCCATACAGTGCCTTCAAATCGACACCAGGCCCCTCGTGATAATATGGTGGTGGACGAGTTTGTACTTGGGATTCATCGTCAGAATCCCAATCTTCAGCAAGCCAATGCTCAAGATCTTCGTCATCCTATGCGATGTGCTCTTTTTCATGTCTACTCATTCCAGTACACCGGTAAAAGGATGACAATACAATAGCTTGAAATAATATTATAATATACATACAGGTTCAGTTCCAAAGTTGTTACAAATCAATGTCCATGGCGTCATCTACTAGTACTAGCCCCTCCAGCAGCAGCATCCACTTTAGCTATTGCAATCGCTGTTATATTAGTACAATTGGTTTTTGCATGACCCCTTATTTTAAATAGCGTACAATGGACGAGAGGCACCGTATCCATTTTATTTTGTATACGCTTTTGTAGTCATCCTTTACCCCTCAATAATCTTTCGTCTGGAATCAGCCTTACAACCGTTGGGTCTTCAGGAGGTGGCCAATATTTAGGATTGCCAAGAGGAACAAACTTATGTTGGTAGCAAGTATGCATGGTTTCCAGGCGATAATGCATGTCCACAAATGTCTTGTAGTCAATCTTAAGCTTAACACAACATGCCATTATATGTGATCATGGATAGTGGTATGCCTAAAATTTTCCACAGCCGCAAGATCTTATATCAACATTCACTGAATGCATTATATCCCCCTTTTTTGTGAGCATGTTGTATCCAGTGCAGACTTCACACTCACCAACTGCACTATCAGAAACCCTCACTCTGTGTTGTTGGGCCTTTAACTCCCAAAAAATCCAACCTTTTCATTAGCTTCTGTGACAACATTACATTTCTGGTACCACTCTCTCTAATACACTTTGTTGATCTATCTTCAAAATAGTTGATTATCTTGTTAAATGTCTCTGCCACCACGGCAGTCACCGGCAATCGATGAACTTTTTTGAAGACCATATGTATGCACTCGACAACATTTTTCGTCATGTAGCCATATTGGCGTCCGCCATCACACACTAAGCTCCACTTGTCCATATCCCATTCATACATCCTGTTGTACATCTCCGGGTCAACTTTCCACATCTCTCGCATATTAGCTTCCAGGTTCCACATTTGTACTTGCATTCCTATAACTAACATAGTAATAATATTATATACTGAGTAACAACTTTGAAATAGTATTAGACTGCACAAGGTTTGTTTCTGTTACCTGCAATCTTCATCACATTCCTCATGGCATTATTTTTTAAGTGAGTGTTAAGATTGCTTGCTACGTGTCAAAGATAATATCGATGGGTGGTACCACTAGCTTCTTTCCAGCCATAGACGTCTGCCATTGCCTTCAATATGCCTGGATGTCGATCAAAAATAAGATATATTCCACATTGGCCAGGTGTCACAAGCCTCCGAATTTTTTCCATGAACCACGGCCAACTATCAATGTTCTCGCCTTCAATGAGAGCAAATGCTATTGGAATTATAGCATGATTACCATCAACATCAGTGGCGATCAAGAGGACATGCTTCTATTTTTCATACAAGAACGTTCCATCAATCTCCAACACAGGCATGCAATATTTGAAAGCTTCAATACAAGAAGCTCACAGAAAACTCACTTGAAGATCTTTGTTTCATGCATCAAATGTACCAGACAATTGTCTATACCAGGGAGACTATGATAATATTTCCATTGAACAACAGTTCCAGGATTCTTTGCTTTGCATACCGAAAACCATTGCGGAAGACGATTGTAAGATTCTTCCCAATCTCCCCATAATGCTTCAAATGCCTTTTCTCTTGCCCACCAAGCCTTCCTATAAGGGTTTAAATCTTGTCCACTTGTGGATCTCCGACCTTATAGACTTAATCGAAAGATCGGGTTAGTCCTCTACTCGTTTCATAATCATTTGTGCAATGAAACCAGAAGATAGTTGTTTATGATCCTGTGACTTTCAAAGGAAACCACAAGTATGGGGGTAAGTATGTTTCACTATTATCCAAGGACTAAAAAGTGCACCCCTTGTTTCCTGTGAGACACGGATCTTCCATTGGCAATCATGCGAATTACATTTCTTACACTTAACCGCAAAAGTTTCTTGTCTTATTTCTCGGGGGACAAACTTGCTGCCATCTTTCATTACGAATGCCTCGATCTCCCTCATTGTATCACTTTTGCTCTTCCAAATCATACCCTCCTTTAACAAACCATAACAACTTCCATCTATGTCTCAATCACGATCCCATTCTTTAGCATAAACACTCATCGATGATTTTTCACCGGGCTCTGTTAGAGCGAGTTGACCGTGTTGTTGTTCTCCATATTATTGTTGAACATAACCACATTCTTCTTCTTCTTCTTTTTCAGTATGAAAATTATTTGTTGCATATGGAGCCACATCTCTAGGATCATTTTCAAACCAATCAAATGTTGGTTCGCCTACTATGGACGTACCACTCAAGAACAGACTTTCTTGAACGACCAACGGGTTGTAATCGTTAGGCACCTTCTTCTCCACAAATATTTGTATCAAAATCTCCCTCGCCATTGGTCCAAAATGTTGGATCACGGTCTGTACCATATTCCTAACATCGTTTTCATCATCGATAAACATTTGACCAAATTTACATCTTCCAAAAGGGCATCTGAATATCAATTTACAAAACTCTTCATTCTGACCTATTGGAACCTTTTTATTTATTTTTCTCCACAACATATTGTAGCTGACAAATTCTTCATGAAACTTCAGCTTTGCTACCCCTCCACCGTGGTAGTCTAAACCGGATTGACTATTTTTGTAAATCACTCCATCGTAATTCAACTTTATTCTTACAACACGCTTTGCCATAACACTACAACCAAAGAAAACAATATGTGTTTGTAGTAGATTCTTCAATTAAAGACGATACCAAATGCACAAGTTAACAAAATATTGAGAGTGACTTAATAAATTTTGCAAATGTAAAACATAATTTAGATTAACGCAAATATCATATTTAAAGACGGGCAACTAACAAATAAATAGAACCGAATACTTAAAATTCATAACATTACTTAAATAAAATGAATGATTTTTGATGTAAGTAAATCAAACAATGGAATTAAAGAAAAGTTTAAAAATTACAACGATTTTTCCTAAATATTTATTATATCTAAAGCATTCACTACATCATCATCTTATGTATAATTAGCAAGATTTATATATTAGTCAAAATAGATTAAGTAAATAGATTAAATAAATTATCTGGAGATGGAGATATTACTGGTGATGTGGGAACTCAAAAGGAGGTCTCTGCGTTCTTTAGACTCGTGTCGTTATATAAAGTCATATCTGAAATTTGAGTGGATATTATCTGAAATCTGGTCAGATTTTCCTTATCGACCAAGATACGAGTTTTTTACCGATATTCTGTCAGAATACCGAGAAAAAACCCGTATTATGGATACCGGGAAAAATTCCGTTGGCTAGATACCGGAAAAAAATCCGTATCTTGGTCTAAGATACGGGATTTTATCCAGTAGTCCTATTTGGACACCGAATCCGTAATTAAAAAAATTTGGACATTGTTTTCGTAAATAAGCTGCACAGTAACACCATGCAAAGAAAAAACCTCGTACCTCTGCCATGGTACGTCAGAGGAACTACAAAAACTAAAAAAAAATTTAAAACTCTTGGCTCGCCTTCAAGTTCATAATACAATAAATACATTACTAATTTTAGGAATTTATTTGCATATGTAAAATCAGAAAAAATAATTTATAAAATTTATTATGTAGGTAGGGGAAACATAGTGGTCGGTCGCCTCCGGTTTTATTTTTTTAATTATTGCAATTCTTCTGACGATGGTGGAGATGACCTATTAATGGGTTGTTTCCGTATGACCTATTAATTATTTTTTACCTTTTTAAAAAATTATATATTTCTATCAATTTAGGAAATATAAGTATCTTTTTACCCATTTTAAAAGAAATTCCTATATTGTGATCTGCAGCCAACTACTGACATTGATTTCAAATTTTTTATTTTGGGTAGACAAATATCGAAATAGATACAAATTTACATTTTTTTAAATGGACACTTTTTTCAAATTGAAAATAAGAGACAGGGTTTACTCCACTCTACTGACTACATGTGGTGCCAGGATATTTTTTAATTTTTTTTAAATAAAACATGGAGTTGACTTGGTAGCAATCTCTCTATCTCGTACATTTACCATGAAATTCCCCCCTCAGAAGCATCCCAAAATAGACAAGACAACCACTTCGCGCACAAAGAAGCAAAAATCTGATCCTTCGGAGCAGGTCAATGACGATGAAGCCACGTCCAACTCATCAACCACAACTGACGCCGGCCTCCCTTCGCTAGATACAACTTCTTTATCCCCAATTTAGCCTTATTCACATTCTTAGTAAGTTTCTCACTTTTCACCTTGTGTAGGAGCTACCTCTCGGGATTCTCTTACTCTAGCCGATCTCGTACAATATCCTTCTTCTTTATCAGAAAAGATAAAGACCAATTCTCTAACACCTTACTTGGTATTACCTGGTTTTTGAAATTATCTTTGCCCATACTATTCCAGAGCTCATCGCCTGAGGCATATCTTATGCGCGCTTCCCATGATCCTGATGTCCAAATCGCATGTGTCATCTCCTCTTTGGCGGTGCTTAGATGAAACATCCCATGTTGAGGTCGTCCCAATGCCACATTGGCCTCCATTTCTATTATTGAGGAAGCCAAGTTTGAGGAGGTCTTACCTAGTGTTGCTCGGACCGTTACCCGTACTTGTGCACCTTTGCCCATGATGCTCATCCCTTGTTCGGCTACTTCATCCTTGACCCAAGAAGGTGGGTCTTCTTCTACAACGGGTCTCAGGAGCCTCTAGGATGAGATGGTATATTCTTACTCCTCTTCCTTCCTTTACCTACTTTGCTTTATTTGTAATTGAGATACTACTCTTTTCAGGCTATGTTGGCTAAGGCAGATGTCACGATTCCCCGTATGATAGCATGTGAGAGATCCACTCCTCATGCTTTGACGTCCAACTCTACCAACGAGATGGTTTCAAAACCCAAGAAAGATGATATTGCCAAGGCTCTGGACTTAGCACTTTCTTATGCTCATAGTTTTGAGTCACACGAGGATAATGATCCCGACCGTGCACCCCCACTAGAGGTGACTCACGCTCTTACCTTGCCAAAAGAAGAAGGTGGTCGCTTCTTTATAGAAGACCAGTTCAATTTTTTGAGCTCTTTTATCGGGACTTTCCATCCATCGCTCGCACGTAAGTTGTCATCCCGTTACTCACTTTATCTTATATATTATCACTTGCTTAACCAATTTTCTCTCTTCTAGGTACAAGGAAAATAGCTAACTTTAAACAACCATTGCTGTGAGCAAAGAGAGAGCCAGGATGTACACCAAGTTTGTCATTGATATGAAAGCCTGGCTCAAGGCTTCGAAGTTGAACTTTGTTAACCTACTTATCTTGTCACAAACTAGGGCCACAAAGACCACCATGCAGAAAGAGAAAGTCCTTCACCTTGAAGAAGAGCTAGCCCAAGCAAGGATGGAGTGGAAAGATGCACGTTCTCAGGAAAATCAAACCATCCAAGAGAGGTCAGCAACATGTGATGCTTGAGTTGATCTTTAAAGCCAATTAACAGAAACCGAGAAGAAGAGCATGGCGGTGGACGAAGCAGTGACCTAGGCCAAGACTTTGTATGAGAAAAAAATGTGCTTTAGACAAGCCACGCACCACCCTTTGCAAGGTGATCAGATTATTTGAGCAAGGCATCTGAAGTCCTCAGTCCGGGAAGGGCAATAAGTAGCATTCCCACATTTTCTTCACTTACTTTTGATGGCCATGTATTTATAACTCTATTTATGCTTTTGTATTCAGGATCCACATACCACCTCTCTTTCATGACCCAAATTACTTCTTGGTCATATGCCTTAGGCATTTATCTTCACCTCTTATGTAGTTCATGCATATGAGACATGATTTTGCAAGCCCTTAGGGAAGCCGAAGAAGTAACTCAACTTTTATTGATAGCCTCATCGATTTGGAATGGAGCAGTTACATAGTCAAGTTACACAAACTATCGGTCCATATGAAGACCAAAAATACTACCACTAAAGCCAGGACTGGCTACGTAAAAACTGACACTATTCTATTATCGGTTAGAGGTTATTACATCTCTCAATTGTAAACCCGTGCATATTCTTTCAAGAGTCGGTCATATACACCTTTCCACATGCTAGGGCGATATTTCTTCAAGTAAAGACCATTTATTGGACGCTCATAAACTTCACCATTCACATCAGTAAGCCGGTAGGAGCCATTCCATAAGATGTCGTACACCTCAAATAGTCCCTCCCAATTTGGCGATCACTTCCCAAGCTCGAGATCCTTACGCCTAAGTGGAAGAATGACCTTCCACACTAGGTCTCCTCTTTCGAAGTGTTTCTCTCGGACCCTCTTGTTGTAAGCTTTTTCCACGACCTTTTTTTGTTAGATGATCACATCCAAGGCTATTAGCCTCTCCAAGTCATCCTCAAGCTAGGAGAGATTCACTTGCTCGGCCCTTCTCAACGATCGTAACATCATCTCTAACGGGATCATAGCATCGTGCCCATAGGTAAAGTTGAATGGCGTAGTCCCGGTGGCACCCTTCTTTGTGGTCCGAAAAGCCAAAAATGCCTCAGATAAGATGAGATGCCATGTCTTAGGCTTTCCCCTAACCTCTTTCTGTATACATACCTTCAATCTGTTATTAGTGGCTCTGTTTAACGGTATTCTTGGGTATAGTAAGGTGTCGAATGGGTGATATTGAAGCCCACACCTCTTGCAAACCTCTGGATCTCTTCTCTTATGAATATGGTAGCTGGGTCGGTTTTGATTATCTTCGACAACCCAAACCTATGGATGATGTGTTCTTTAAAGAACTGGATTACCGTCTCTTAGTTAACAACCTTCATAGGGACCGCCTCTACCCACTTAGTGAAATAGTCTGTGGCTACTATAATGAAGGCATGACCCTTAGTAGAAGCGGGATGGATCTTCCTGATGACATCACTTGTCCAACCCTGGAAGGGCCAAGGCTTCACCACAGGATGAAATGTGTCGGTCGGGGAGTGTTGAATTTATCTATATATTTGGCACTCTTGACACCCTTCACATACTCAATGCAATCTTTCATCATTCTCGGCCAAAAGTAGCCGTAGCGATGCATCAACCACCTCATCTTGATGCCCAACTGGAGTGCACCACATATGCCTTTGTGTATCTCTGTCATGGCCAACATGCCCTCTCGCAGACTCTCGCACACCAAGAGCAATCCATCCATGATCCTTTCGTAGAGGCTGTCATTAATAAACTCAAAGTGAAGAGTCTTTGTCTTCAAAAGCTCGGGTTCTTAAGGTAGTCGATGTATTCCTGCCTCCAATCCAGGTCGAGTTGTAATAAACCAATCTCAACCATCAAGTTAAGCTCTTCCAACATCAAGGTTGACCTGACTTTCACCAGCACAGAGTTAAACGTGATGAATGCAATAAAGCTAGACCCCATATGTGCTAACTTGTTGGCCTCCATGTTCTTGGTGCTATCCAAGAGTCCAATGATCGGATCCTCAAAGCTTCGTAATAGTGACCAGGCTGCATCATAATAGGCTTGGAAGCCTTTTCGTTTGCACTTGAATTCACCCATCCCTTGCTTAACCACCAACATTGAATCACCAAGTACCTGGATGGTCTCGGCACCTAGGTCCTTCAAAATAAGTATCCCAAGTATCCAAGCCTCATTTTTACTCGATTATTGGTGCAAGGAAAGTAAAGCTAGAAGGACGCCTTTGTCTTAACACCAGCCAAAGACTTGATCAGGATCCTGGCTCCAGATAAGTTGTTGGTGTGAGAGCCATCAAACCAGAGCGTCCATGATTTCTTTTCCACCAACCCAAAGTCCACCGAGACATCAGTGGATACATCAATATATGGGTGGTTGGCTAGGAAGTCAGCCAACGCTTACCTTTTAACTGCTTGCTGAGACACGCATGTCAAGTTAAATTCCAATAAGGCTAATGCCCACTTGTCGAATCTTCCCCCCATGATGGGTCTGATAAGCAAGTCCTTGATGACATCGGTCTAGATAATCACCTTCACCTCCGTGGTCAGGAGGTGGTACCTCAATTTCCTACAATTAAAGAAGTGATAGAGACATAATTTCTCCATTGAAGGAATACCTCGTCTTAGCTCCTAATAGGGACCGGCTCAAGTAATAGATGGCCTGCTACTTTTCTTCATCATTTTTTTGAGCGAGGAGACATCCTATAGAGTCTTGGGCGGCCTATATGTAAAGTAATAGAGGCCGATTTGGGGCAGGCAGAGTGACCATGGGAGGTGAGGATAAGTATGCCTTAAGCTCATCAGAGGCTTGCTGGTGTTTGTCCTACCATAAGAACTCACCCCCTTCAATATAAGTAAATTGGTAAATGACTGTGTCCGGCCAGCCCTGTTGGATATGAACCAGCTTAAGAACTTAACTTGGCCGAGGAAGTGTTGTAGCTCTTTTTTGTTCTGAGGAGGTTGGGCTTGTTGGACTGCTTTGATCTTATTCTCTTCTATCTCTATGCCCCACTTATGAATAAGGAAACCTAAGAAATTCCTTGATGAAACTCTGAATGCACACTTCAAAGGGTTCATCTTGAGTTGGTGCTTACGCATCCTCTCAAACGATATCTTAAAGTGGTCGAGGTGTTCCTTATGGTCATGACACTTAACCATAATATCATCTATATAGACTTTCATAAATTGAGCAATGAAGTCAGGGAAGATCAGGTGCATCCCCTTTTGATAGGTGGCCCTGACATTTTTGAGCCCGAACGGCATCACCATCTATTCGAAGATTCCAATGGACCCTGGACAACAGAATGCCATCCTGTGAACATCATCATGAGCTAGATAAATTTAATTCTAACCCGAGTGGCTGTCCATGAAGCTCAGTACTTCATGTCTGGCCACAGCATAAACTAACATGTTAGCAATAGACATTTGATATTCATCTTTTGGAGCAGCAGAGTTTAAATCTCTAAAGTTAATACAAACTCAGATCTTGCCATTCTTTTTCACTACGGGCATTATATTAGATAACCACTCAACATGATTGGCTTTTTATATGAAGCTACCATCTAAGAGTCATTATATTTCTAATTTGACTTTCTCTAGCACTTTCGGCATCATCGTCCTCATCGGTTGCTAGTAAGGCCGAAAACCCAGCTTTATAGGGAGTCGATGCTATACAAAAGATTTGTCTAGGCCTGGCATCTTGTCGTAATCCCAAGTGAAGCAATCTTGGTAATCTATTAGTAGCTTAACCAAGTCCTTCTCAAAGTCTTCGGGAAGCCGTTCCCTATTAAAATGGGCCAGCTTCCTTTCTCAGGGTGAAGTAATATCTCTTTTAGGGGGTCCTTCACTTTGGCCTTGACATCATCTAGCTTGCTTTCCAAGGAGTCTTTACTATCATCTTCAAAAATGAACTCGACTGCTTCATGCTGTGACAAGCGTAGACGTCCATTTGCCTTGCCATCTCATCTATGGTTGTATCATTCATAAAAGGCAATTGCCCCTAAGTGCGGTTGTAACTAGTCGTTGGGCGGAAGGAAACTTCTTTTTGATCGAGCACGCGATTCCAATAATTCTGCCATATTTGTCACTCCGTGCCAAATTGGTTGGCACAATAGAGCCATCATAGAAGGCCGTTTCTACATGGTTGGTATTCAAAGTAAAAGGATTGGTATTAGTAGCCACAAGCTCTACCTTGCCATCTGAATTCTATTGAATCAAGAACTGATGGAGGGTAGATAGGATGACTTGAGCTGAATGAATCCAATCTCTCCCCAACAAATAGGTGTAGGAGGTTTTTGCATCTACGACAAAGAATGCAAGTTACCTACCTACCGATCCGATATTGCCTTCAGCTGCGAGCATTTCGAGTGGGCATGTGCTCTTGTCAGTAAAGTCTGTCATGACCATATTGGTTGGGATCAACCACTCCCTCTCTTTATTCAGCTTTGAGAATAGTGATTGAGGGATGATATTGACGGTAGCCCTATTTTTCCACGAGAATACTTCCTACTGGCTTTCCGAACATGTGAGCTATAATATACAATTGCTTGAGGTGCCTACACATGTTCATGGTGGGCTTTGCAATGTTGATGCTGTTGCTGAAGTTTTGAATTATGGGCACTGCCATAGACTTCTCTTTAATCTTAAACTCTCAGAGGTTACCTTCAACCATGTCTCCTTCTAGATAACTGGGATGGTTTTCCTTCGGCTCGAACATGGCCGGGAGGATGAAGACCATGTAGACCTATAAGCCTTAATTATTTTCACTGAGACCATCTTCACTTATACTATCCTCTAGCTCCACCTTCCTATTCCTATCTTCCTCACGACATTTTCTTATCCTCTATCTCATGTATTCTTCTTTGTTACTTGGGCTAACTTCCTGACTCAGCTTCTCATCTTCATCATTCTCGCCTTCAAATTCCCCAATGAGGTCATCCCAACTTGGTAACTCATCTTGACTAGGGACATGGACACCATGTAGCCTCAGCTTCTCGTAGTTCCCGATCTTTACGTAAGTTGGTTCTATGCCAACCATGACCTTTTTCCAATCAAGAGGATTGCTGACTTTGTTGTCTTCATTAGAGCTATTGCCCTGACTCAGCTTCTCGACTGGGTTATGATAATCACCAAGCCTCAACTTCTCGAATGCCTCGCACTTCAGAAAGCCTGAGTTTAAGTCAAATATGACCTTCTTTTCTATAGGCTGCTTGGCTCCTCTTGTGAAGAGTTGTCTTTGGGGTGGACCTCACTATTCATCTTAGGCACCCACCTCTTGTTCAGCTTCTCCCTAAGGTCAGAAGGTCTCTCTGCCTTCATGGGTGACTTACCCTTGTCAGACCCCTTTATCGCTACTTTTGCCTCACTGGTCTCCCTTATTGGTGCCTTCCCCTTGTCAGGCTTTGAATCATCAACTTCTATATGCTGGCGTCATTTAGAGACTGTATGGTGCGACATCTTTAGGCGAGCAAGAGAGCTTCTTGATCTTCGAGCTGAGCCTTATGTTTGGCTAGTAGCCTCTTTGAGCTTGGACCTTTCTTTCGAGGTGGCACCTTTGAGTCTTTGTCAAGACTTTGGATGTAGGTGGCTTTGGTTCGAGCCTCTTCTCTCCTAGTCTGTGGAACACGTCTTGTTGTGAAGTAGAGCCATCCTAGAGGTCCACCTTGATGCGAGGATGCACAAGAGGTCTGCCTTGCTCCTAAGTTTTTCCTTCAGGTCTCTGGAAGGTTTTTACTGTCCATGCCCCCCAAGTTTCTTCCTCAAGTCTTGGGGGGGTTCTTGCCATCTATGCTCATGAGTTTCTCTGTTAGGTCTTGAGGAGGTTCTCACCATCCATGCCCCCCAAGTTTTTCCCTCACGTCTTGAAGAGGTTCTTGCCATCCATACCCCCGAGTTTCTCCCTCAAGTCTCGAGGAGGTTTATGCCATCCATGCTTGGGGTTGTCTCCTTCCTTCCAGTCCCTTGTCATACTTACCATGGCGATGGGTACGGTGAAGGGTGTCGAGAGTTGGTCCTTGGGGAAACTCAAGCACTTGTCCTTGATTGCTTATTGCACTTGATTAAGGAACACCACATAATTGGCTGTGTTGTGTGATTTTCTCGCATTCCACTTGCAGTATTTTATCCCCTTCATCTCTTTCTCATCGCGGATCTTATGACCGGGTGATAGCATGATCTGGCTGTGCTTGAGGAGATTGGCAAAAATCTCATCGGCCTTCGCGACATCGAATGAGTATTCCCGACCAACTTCGTCGAAGCCCTTGCTCTATTGAGGCGAGTGAACTTGTTCAAGATCGTCATCATCTTGTGGACTAGGCTTTCACACTCGTATGGTTTCCCCTTCTTGATCTCACCTGCCATTTCCTCAACCACTTGTCCTTCCTCAAAACCCTATTTATCACCAAGTTGGTAAATCTCAAGCGTAGGGTCATAGCGATGGTAAGTACCTTTTGAGTAGGAAACTCTCTTATCCTTCTCATTGATTAGCTACTATGCCATAGTGGTCTTTTGTGCCAACCCGGAGAGGTTTCAGAATCTCCCGACTCAGAGTTTCTTTCGAAGACAGAAAGTGAGCCTTTACATGGCCAGAGCTGCTAGGTTAGGCTCTGATAAGTTGGTTGAGCATCTATTGTTTGCCTTCCAAAAATGGATTATGAACTTCTCCACAGACTCGCCTTCAAGTTGTTGCATATGGGCAAAGTCCGATATGGTTATAGTTGGCTTTGCTCTATAAAATTGATTGTGAAACTTTTGTTCCTTATTCGCCAATCACATACCGAGCCTGGCGGTAATCCAATGTACCAAGCAATGGCTGTCTTTGTCAAAGTCATAGGGAATTGGCATAGAAGCCATGCCTCATAAACTCCACACTCAATGACGAAGTGAGCGATGTGCTTCACCGTCGACTGGTTCCTCTAGCCAAAAAATATGGTGAATTCTGGGATATGATATCCCTGTGGGCAGGAGATTTGATCAATGTTTGTTGGGTAAGGCTTGACTAACCTCGGATAAGGGACATTCCTTGTCTCGACTCCCATGTCCCTAAACATCTCAACCACCAATTCCCTCTGGCGGTCTCTCTCCTTCATGTTGGACACCCTCGTTAAGGCCGACTATCGATCGCTCTTCTCGGTGTCATTGCAGGATCAAGTCCTCATGTTCCTTGACCGTGTCCCCCGAGCAACCTCAGTCTAACAAAGAACATTCCAGACGCCAACCGAATCACGGGGATCCCACCTCAATATAGGAAAATCTTAACCATCTCTATCACTCTCGAACATTCCCCCAAAATAACGTCGTACCCCAAATTGAATCCAAGATGGAGTAATCAAGCCTAAGTGAATTTTAAACCCGGGCAAGCACAAGCCCAGGCTGGTCACAGGCAAAGCCTTCCAAGCCGAAGCGAACACTTCACAGGCGAGCTCTTTCAAGCCAAAGTAGGCACTTCACGAGCACAAAGCCCAATGATAATGCACGCACACGTGCGTGTGTGCATTGGGCACATTTAAGGTACATTTTGCACTTCACACGTACACATCGTCGCAACGTGCTGAAGGAGCTTTAAAATTTTTGGCTAAAGTTTAAAAAAACTACAGGCTGGCTGAAGGGTCGTGAACATCATTGTCCAAAGAGTCACGAGCAGAATGCCTGGCGGAAGGGGTGCCTGAAGGAAAGACAACCTGCTGGCCAAAATGATGCTTCTTTCTCTAAAAATGTGCCATATTGTGCGCCCTCGAAAGTTCCTGTAACATTTTGGATTACAATCCCGATTGCCTATAAATAGGCCTGCCCCCCTCACTTCCAAATCATCCCAACAACTCAATGCATAACATTTCTTTAGCCAGAAGTTATTCTCTTCTCTCTCTCTCTATCTTAAGAAAGTTTCGAGTATCTAAAAATTTGCCAAGGCTTCGAGAAACGTTGTGCTACGAACTTGAAGTAAAAAAGTTGTTGTATCTTGGGACGATTGCCGTAGCCCGTAAGCATTTAATACGTGGCACTCTCATCTTATGGAGAAAGTTTTAAACTCTTGCCTTGACTTTAGATTCTAATCAAGTACACCATCCTCCGGGAACAACAATCGTAAGACGAGAATCGGTGTACTTAAAGATGGCATCATCAAGCTCCTCTTAGGCATCAGTCCCGACGATCCCAGGAATTATCCACGCCGAAAGACCGATAAAGTTCAATGGTACTGAGTTCAAGAGGTGGCAATATAAGATATTTTTTTACCTGACAATGCTCAACTTGGTCTGATTCTTGAAGGAAGAAGCCCCAAAAGTGGCAGAGAATAAGACTGATCAACAAAAGATCAATGCTCTGGATGTTTGGAGTCATAGCGACTTCCTATGTCGTGACTACATCTTGAATGGATTGGACGACACTCTCTATAATGTCTATGCAGTAACCACGACTGCAAAAAAATTGTGGGATTCCCTACTGAAGAAGTACAAGATGAAAGATGTCGGGATGAAGAAATTCATCTTCGGGAGATTCCTCGACTTCAAGATAGTAGATTCTAAAAAGGTCATAGACTAAGTGCAAGAGTTGCAACTAATTCTGCTTGAGATTCATACCGAAGGAATGCAACTGAGTGAGTCCTTCCAAGTGGCGGCATCGATTGAAAATCTACCACCCCTGTAGAAGGATTTCAAGAACTATCTCAAGCATAAGAGAAAGGATATAAGGTTTGAGGACCTGATCGTGAGACTGAGGATCGAGGAAGACATCTAAAAGTTCAAAGTCAAGAATAGCGAGACCAACACTGAGGCCAAGGTACATCTCACTGAAGGAGGTACTGGCAAGAAGAAGAAGAAGTCTGACAATAAACATGAGAAGCAATAGCCAAAGTAGAATAAGGCTAAGAAAATCAAGGGCAACTGCTTCAACTGCGATAAGCCCGGTCACATGGCAAAAGATTGTCATCTACCAAAGAAGGACAATCGTGAGAAAGCTAATTTGGCTGAAAACTTGTCTGAGTTAGATCTATCTGTCATGGTATTTGAAATAAATTTGTTTGATAACCCAAGAGAGAGGTTCATCAACATAGGGGCAACCTACCACATCTGCTCAGAAAAGGAGATATTCTCGACCAATATCTCAATCACCAGACAAAAGTTGTTTATGGTTAACTCCGTAACTTCCAAAGTAGTTGGATTATGTAAGGTGGTCCTGAAGCTGACCTCGGGCAAAGAGCTGACTCTCAAAAATGTGCTGCATGTCCAAGACATCCAGAGGAATCTAGTATCTGGCTCCCTGTTAAGCAAAGCCGGGCTGAAGCTAGTTTTTTAGGCTGATAAGTTTGTAGTGACCAAAGCTAGTAAATTTAAAGGAAAGGGTTATCTAAATAGGGGGCTCTTCAAGTTGAATGTAATAACTGTACAAAGTATCTTTGAGGTCTAAAATAAAGTTGTTAATTCTTCTTACTTGACTGAGTGTTCTAACTTATGGCATGATAGATTAGGACACGTAAATTTAAGCTCACTAAGAAAGTTTGTAAGTTTAAATTTATTTCCTAAACTGGAGTTTAATCCAAACGATAAATGTGAAGTATGTGTTGATACAAAAATGGCCAAAGTACATTTCCATTCAGTGGAAAGAAGTACAACACCTTTAGTATTAATTCATACCAACATCTGCGATATGAAATACGATACAGCTACGTATATCTCTTGATAGGAAAGGATAAAGGTTTAGAAACCTTCAAAAGTTATAAGAATGAGGTTGAAAATCAACTTAGCAATAAAATAAAAATAATTCGAAGTGATAGAGGGGGAGAATATATAGCTCCTTTTGAGGAATTTTGCCAACAAAATGGCATTATTCATCAGACAACTGCTCCATACTCATATTAATTAAATGGCGTAGCTGAACGGAAGAATCGAACTCTCAAGGAGATGATGAATACTATGTTGATTAGCTAGGGTTTGCCCCAGAACATAAAGAGGGAAGCTGTGCTCTCAGCTAACCACATTCTAAAAAATTGCCACACAAAAAAAGGGACAAAACCCCATATGAATTATGGAAAGGGAGAAAACCTTCCTACGGTTACCTTAAAGTGTGGTGGTACCTAGATAAGGTAGAAGTGCTTAAGCCTAAACATTTGAGAATAGGACCCAAAAATATTGATTGCATCTTTATCAGATATGCTTACAACAGTAGTGCTTATCGGTTTCTGGTGCACTAATCTGAAAACCCTGAAGTAAATGAGAGAACGGCTATAGAATCAAGGAATTCGATATTTTTTTAGAATACTTTTCCTAATAAGGAAAAAGAAAGTAAGTTCTAATAAGAGGAACTTAGATATGGTAAGAGAACCAAGATAGCCAAGTCATTTGGTCAGAATTTTCTAACCTACGTATTAGAAATTGAACCCAGGACAATCCAAGATGCATTGTCTAGTTCAGATGCTCCTCTCTGGAAAGAAGCTATCAACAGTGAGATAGAGTCCATCATGACAAACCACACGTGAAAAATTGTAGATCTCCCACCTGGTTGCAACCCTTTAGGTTGTAAGTGGATCCTTAAAAGAAAATACAAAGCTGATGGATCAATCGACAAGTACAAAGCTCGGTTGGTAGCTAGAGGATTCAAACAGAAGGAAGGATATGATTACTTTGACACGTATTCACCGGTCATAAGAATCACATCTATTAGAGTGCTCACAGCTGTTATAGGACTTTATAACCTCGAGATACATCAGATGGATGTAAAAATAGCTTTCCTAAATGGAAAACTTAAAGAGTAGATATATATATAATAACTTGAAGGGTATGTTGCCTCCGAACAAGACCATAAAATATGCAAACTGGTCAAGTCATTGTATGGGATGAAACAGGCGCTGAAGCAATAATGATGTCAAATGGCTTTAAGATCAACGAGTGTGATAAATGTGTATATATTAAAGGCACACATGATGCTTGCGTGATTTTATGTCTGTATGTAGGCGGCATGCTAATCATGAAAGTAGTAATGATCTTATCATGAAAACTAAGAACATGTTAAGGAACAACTTTGACATGAAAGATATAGGTTTAGCTGATGTCATACTAGGGATCAAAATCTCTAGGACGACTGAAGGAATTATCTTATCACAATCTCATTATGACATCACCTAGACTCATCTCTAGGACGACTGAAGGAATTATCTTGTCATAATCTCATTATGTTAAGAATGTACTCAAGAAATTTGAAACTTTTGACATACCTCCGGCTACGTCTCTGGTAGACCTGAATCTAGATTTAGCTAAAAATAGAGCGGACTCAGTATCTCAACAGAAATATGCAAGTATCATTGGGAGCCTAATGTACTTGACAAATTGTACACATCCTGATATTGCATATTCAGTTAGCAAGCTTAGTAGATTCACAAGGAATCTAGGAAAGGATCACTGGCTAGCTCTGGAAAGGATTCTAAAGTATAAAAATATACGTTGAACCATGGCATAGTTTATACTAGATATCTAGCTATATTGGAAGGATACAGTGATGCGAATTAGATATCAGACACTAAAGACTCCAAATCCACTAGTGGTTACGTGTTCACCATAGGTAGAGGAGCTATATCTTGGAAATCTTCTAAAAAAATGTGCATAGCTCAATCTACCATAGAGTCAGAGTTTATAGCACTAGATAAAGCTACGAAAGAAGATGAATGACTCAGAAACTTCCTAGAGGATATTCCTTATTAGAACAAACCTATACCTCTTGTATTAATTCATTGTGATAGCATGTCAGCAATCAGGAGAGCACAGAGTACTATGTACAATGGTAAGTCTAGACACATCCATAGGAGACATAACACTTTTAGACAATTGATCTCTGGTGGTATAATTACTATTGATTATGTGAAGTCCAAAGATAACGTAGCTGATCCTTTGACGAAAGGAATCAACAGAGATCAAATGTATAATGCAGTAAGAGGAATGATGTTAAAACCCATACATTAAAAACAGTCATAGCGGTAACTCAACCATGATGAGTGGAGATCCCACAAATTTGGTTCAATGAGACAACTAAGTTATGGATGGTTAAGATGATTACTTAGAACCCATCCCATTCTCAAAAGCTACCGAAGTACTAACCTACATAGGTGTAGTTAGGTCAAGCGTCTACGCTTTCAATAATTTCTGTACCAGATAAAGGTAGAGTATATCAGGATACTCTTGATAGGAGATCACCTATATAAGTATGAAGTGAGGCCGCTTCGAATAAAAAAATGCTTGTGAATCCAAGATAAGGTCCATGGCCAAAACGGACACAAAGTGAGAACTAAGGATATTAGAGATATTATTGTATAAATGCTATTGTCTTGGTTTATATCAAAGCTGACCAGTTCAAGACATCGTGTTCACTGAGCAGCAAGTAAATCTGATAGCATCTTACTAGAAAAGGTTCACAGCCGTAAGCTACCTATTTCGATGCAATAATAATTCGTTAGAATTTTCTAAAAAGTGTCATCATGCATTAATTATCATTCATGTGAAAAATTGATAGAAATTGGCATATAAAGGTTGGTAATAGACTAAACTTTGTATAATTTTAACAAATGGTTCCATTAGACAAAAATCAAATTAAATTACAAATTTAAAATCAACATTTCATGTATGTAATTCTAGTATATTTGTTTTTTCAAATCTAATTTTGGATGAATGAGAAAAATGCCTAAAGTAGTAACTTACAGTTAGAATTTTTATTTCTAAGGTGTGTTGGGACACCAATCCCACATTGGAAATGGGAGAAAATGAACCTCACTTTATAAGGAGGTGTTCCTTAGTAGTTAGAAACTAGTGGACTACCTGAAAAGGCAACTCGGACATGGTGTGAGGTTAGTGCGAAGCACTAACTGAGTGCGCACGTGCATGTGCGCATGGCGCATTGGGCACTTTTGAGGCACACTTCGCACGTACGCATCGTCGTGAGGAGCCTTAACATTTTTGGCTAGTTTCAAAAAACTACAGGTTGGCCGAAGGGTCACGAACATCTTTGTCCGAAGAGTCACGAGCAGAATGCTGGCCGAAGGGGTGCCTGAAGGGCAGACAACCTGTTGGCCGAAAGGATGCTTCTTTCTCCAGAAATGTGCCACATTCGTGCCCCCTCGGAATGGCCTGTGATATTTCGGTTTACAACCCTCCATTGTCTATAAATAGGCCTGCCCCCTCACTTCCAAATCATCCCAACAACTCATTGCATAACATTTCTTTAGCAATAGTTGATCTCTTCTCTCTCTCTCAAGAAAGTTCCGAGTATCTAAAAGTTCGCCGAGGCTTCGAGAATCGTTTTGCTACGAACTTGAAGTAAGAAAGTCGTTGTATCTTGGGGACGATTGTCGAAGCCCGTAAGCACTTAGTACGGGACAATCTCGTCTTACAGATAAAGAGTTAAACTCTTGCCTCGACTTTAGATTCTAATCAAATACGCCATCCTCCGGGAACAACAAAGCATGAACAAATCATATCCCACAATTGTGTCGCCATTGGGTCCTTCCCGTCCGGATCCAGGGTCATTTCAAGTATAATGACCTTCCCTCTCTTCTAAGGTATCGCCTTTCGACAAGTATTTTGATCGTTTCCTCGTCGTTCCAATCGTGCAACACTGATTAGAAAGACATATATGTCACACACATTTCCACACCACGAGCTATCTTAACAATAATAAACTGATTAATTAAGATTCGAATCGAATAGAATTTTTAAAAGGTATAAATTTTTAAGTGTTAAGGTAGCCACGCCGATTTTACAAGATCGTAGCTGCAATTCCAATATTTTAATTTAATCTAGCGGCAAAATTTTCTCGAAGGAGAGGGTTCTGGCTCATAGTATGGGCACCGACTTGGAGGATAGCGACGGAACCAAGAGATAAAAATGTGATACAAATATTTCATCTTGCTTTAGGAATTGAAAGCACAATTTTACCATACTCTAACCTAACAAATTATAGTTAGTCTAATTAAAATTTAAGATGTTGATTCATTTAACAATTTATTAAAGATAATACGGTCATTTTATATATATCTATAATTCTTAAGTTTAGCTATTTCAAGCATTAACGAAATTTAAATTTGTTTAAGAAGATTTTGGTTTAATATTAATGAATGTAAAAATATTATTAAAAAATTAATTTTTTAACTAATTTGATGGTACTCGGTGTTTAATATTATTGTGCAGCCAAAGAACATTTAACTTAGTGGCATAAGATGTAGGAAGATTTGACGGAAATTCATGCTTCAAACTCTAACCCTAATAAGGTATATTCTTAGTATAATAAATCTATCTTTCAAAAAAGTATTATTGTACGAATAAAATTACTTGAGTCTAACTGGATTCTGATTTCCGTGTGATTTCCGCGACATGATTTCGAGATCTGCATGGTTCGGATGGTCAACTTCTGGGGAAGACAGAAACATTTTTTAGGGGTACTTAAGAGTATAGCAGAATAAAATATAATGTCAGAAAATATACGATTTATTAGTTAATTGTCCAGATTCATAGCAAACTATTTTATTGAATTTGGACCCGTAGATACCGCATACTTTGGAATTTCAGGAAAAAAGCTTATAATTTGGTGCCTATCCTTAGACATGTGGTGAGCGTTGGAATGGAGGCAACAAATAGGATCTCGCGCCATGTTCATTCCCATCTTCCTTCTTCTTTGCTGGTGGGGCTCTTGTGCTGACATTTAAGCCGGACAACGACTTCCTTTATAAATATATTAGAAGCGTTCTACACGCACATGTGAATATATTTTCTTTTAGCAAAATCTCAATTTTCATAATCCTATCGAATCGATTCCTGACTTATAACAGGTGGCCAAATATGGCAGCAAGCTGAAGGGGAATGTTAGCAAAATTGCTTCGTTGCTGAGTCTAAGGTCGGATCCTCCTTCACCAATAGTCTAAAGCTGAAGACTGAAGAACATTTTCGTTCCTGTCATCTATTTGCTCCCACCTCTCTGGCTCATGTAATGGATGAGCTTCCGGAGAAACGATCCGCTGCAGCCGAAGGTGGCCACCACATGGATCACGCACATTTTTAAACCAGCTAATCTAATTTGAAATTGGCCCACGTCTGAATAAAAAAAAAGGAAAAAATCAACTTTAAGACTTTATGATATCACCGAAAATTATTTTAGTGTTCCGTAATAAAAAAATTCATTAATCGAGTCAAATTTGTAGCTAATTAATATTACTTAAATTCACGGACAGTTAATTAACATTAAATAAAGAACAACAAAAATCTGCGTGCTAAGTAAAAACATCAAACTAAATCAACAACATCAAGAACCCTAAATAACTAAAAGCCCCAATCTCGAACCATGAATTTCTGGATTTTTTTAATCTTGAAGACCGTGGGAATAGTTGAAGCAGCGCCGACGAGAGGGTACAGGGAGGGTGGAGCCGATGGAGGCTTTCGTGGACTGACGTCATCTATGTGAGGACATCCAGAAGATCGAGCTCAGCGTCGGGAAGATCCACCACCGACCGCCTCCACTCTTCCTCTCTCTCACCCCGCCTCGACCCAACTTTTGAAGCTTCTAGGTTGGGGAAGATAAAGGGTTGGATAAGTTTGTCATTGGGCAAGCTAGGGCTAAGAAGGTTGGGGGAATTGCTTTTTCCAGATTTGAACTTCAAATGTCAAAGGAATAAGAGATAGAGAGGGAGAGGACGAGGAGGAGAGTGAAGGAGACGAGAGTGATGGGTTTTTTTAAAATATTATAAATTAATTAGTGATATTTTGATATTTACCAACTTGCCATGTCATGTTTACAAGTATGCTAGAAAATCTAACGTGGCATGCCACGTCGTTAGTAAAACAACGTCGGATAGCTGTCCATGAACCTAAGTGATGTTAATTGACTATGATTTAACCCGATTGATAAATTTTTTACAGTATATTAAAACAAAATTCGGTAATATCACAAGATATTAAAATGAACATTTTCCTCAAAAATATAACAAATTTCTTTCTACCAAATTTAATATAACTTTAATAATGTTTCTAATAGTTATTTTTTTTGTACGGGTCACATTGCGCCAGACCCAAATAAAGTTTTTTCATTGTTCATCGCTGGTACAGGCCCAATGAATGTTTTGCCATGGCCGAAGTAAAAATATGCAAAAATACACAATGCTATTTTTTTTGTCGAAGAGCAACTAGCCCACCAATCTTTGTTAATCAAATGCTATTTTATCGCCACGGTTACATCGAGGCAAACTGACCTTTTAAAATCATCTAAGTACACATCAATGCAACTAAATGATTGCTCAAAACAACAACATAATCATAAACTATGACCAAGGTATGTTTGGACATGGCATCCGTAACACGGTTTTTCTCTCTCTACATGTGTTGTAGCTGTATCTTCAACTCTCGCTCTAGAAGCCGCTGCATCGAATCATTCAAATTAGACATTGAATGATCTCTTGTGACCTCCTGACCAAAACAAAGTAGAGCCAGGAAAGACTCAAACTTAACAACAAGGCTTTGGAAACCATGGTCTCATCCCATCTCAAGTCCAAGTATCACTGGCCAAAGCTCAGCCATAAGTGATGTGCAATGTCCAGTTAAGTTTTATGTTGTTTTTATGTATTTGGGTCATGGAGTGGACTTCTACCCTTTTTCATGTTGTGTGATAGGAAGTGAAGTCCAATGAAGGCCGTTAAATAAGTGATTTGGAGGGAGCATATTGCAGGAGCCACAACTTTCGGCTCGAGTATCAGATTGTATCAAATGAGATACCGTTGGAAAGCCTGAAGAGAGATCTACATTTAGTCTTTATAGTCAAGGCTAGATTCGAAGAGAAAGAGGGCTAAAAATGAAAAATACAAAGATATAATGAGGTTGACCAAGCCCCGGCGGGCGCTAGGCATCTGGCAGCCCCGGAGGAAGAAATCCATACGAACCTGGCAGCAGCCAGGCACCCGGCGGCCATCAGGTGTCTGATTCCAACATTTTTATGACTTTCTTTTTAGACGTGTATTCGACCCGTTCCGGTTTAGGACGACTTTTGGCCTCCTATTTTGTCCCTATGACCTTAGATATATTTATTTTCCTTATTCTATGCCTCTTGGGATTGGCTATTAGGATTTCTTGTTTACGTTAACCTCCTCTAGGTTTTCCTATTTTATAGTTAGATGCTTGGCTATATATAGGCCATTAGCTCTTAGGGTTTATACACATTGTTCTAGCGACCTTGAGACTTCTTCTCTGATTTATAAAGAAGCACGATTTCAGTTAGCTATAGGAAAAAGATTGAGAAGGCTTGATCATCACGACTAAGTTTTCTCTCTCTCTAAATTTATGTTAATTCCTGTCATGTCCTTCATTAATCTATTGAGCGTCATTACCTGATGTACGAGAAATTACGAACAATTAAAGGCACAAGCAAATAATATAGTAGAAAGTAAAGTTCTTGAACTGAGGGTTGGAACACAAAATAGAAATAATTAATTATGTGAAGCGGAGGAAATTAAAAGATTTATAAGGTGGGTAATAAATTGTAAGAAAGTAAACGAAATCGAGAACGCAAATAAAAGAGTTGTAAATTTAATTGAGACAAATGAGCACGATACCCTATAGATTGATTACCTATAACAAGATTATTGTTCTTATGAAGCTCTAACTAGTACCCGGAGTGTCCTAATGCATCTTCCTAACGCTTTCGCTCATTAGAAAGATAAAACCAAACTAGCAAAGACCTAGATTACTAATTAACGCTTCCACTCATCAATTAGGTCTAGAACTAGACTAATTCAATTATAAAGATCGCTCATAACGGGTTATTCTCATGATATTAAGACGTCTTATTAATACCTAAGAACATGTTAATTAGTTTATCCATCAACTTGAGTGCCTCTCGGTCTACTCTTATCAATTATAATCGTAACCTAAGTGATCAAGTTAGGTTAAGCATTAAGCACACCAATTAACAACTATTTCGCAAGGTAGTCGAACCACAATTCACATAGGCAATCAATCGCATATTAGGGCATCGCACTCTAAAAAAATCTACTCGCTAAACATGTTAACAAAGCAAGAGAAATCAGTAGAAAACATCATAATGAAAAGAATAAGTATAGGGAAAGAGGAGGCTTAGTTGTTCGAGCAACCCTCGCCAATCTCCTCCACGAAGCTGAACAAAATTCTGAATTTATTAAGCTCCTTAGGTTGTCTCAATGTTGCAGTAGAAAGTATGAATAAAACCTAAGAGACTAAGGCATATATATAGCCAAAAGTCTAACAGAAAAATAGGAAAACCTAGAGGAGGTTTAACCTAAACTAGAAGTCTTGCTTCCCAAATAATAATATAATTATGGTCTTAGGGTAAAAAAAAAGGCCAAGAGTCGAATGCTTCCTAAACGAGTCGAATTCTCAACTAAATACAAAGTCTGAAATAAGCTGACATTAGGCAACTTGCAGCTACTAGTTGACTTGCGGCCGCTAATTGGGTCTTCAATCAACATTCTGTATCCCCTCACTAGCGGTCACTAGTTGACTAGCAACGGAGAGTTCTCCCAGCTTTCCGCTCTATTTGCCTTATCGTATCTTTGTATTTTCTATTTTTTACCCTCTTCTGCTGTAAATTTGGATTTAACTATAAAAGAAAAAATGTAGATCTCTCTTTAAGCTTTACAATGGTATCTCATTTGTGGTAATCCAATGCTCGAGCAGAGATTTATGGCTTTTGTAATATGGTCTCTTGAAATCACCCCTTTAACGACCTCCAATGAGCTTCACTTCCTATCACAAAACACGACAAAGGGTAGAAGTCCACTCCATGACTTAAATACATGAAAATGACATAACACTCAATGGAACAAGGTAAAATTGGATGAAAGCATGACTAAACACATACGAAATGCACGACAGAACATGAGCGTATACACACTCATCACACTCCCACACTTATTTTCTTGCTTGTCCCCAAGTAAGTAAGCAACAGACATGCTTAAAATTGTTGGTCTCCTAGCAACGGTAAACTATCCAGAGAAAGTCTCATATTAGCTCAATTCGACAATTCATGTCCAGCCCACAAATCAAAGCAGTTCCCCATAATTTTTATCATTCAGAAAATAGTGAAGATTACTAGGAACGATACCGCAAAAAGCACATTACATGAAGAGATAATTAAGAACACATTGCTCCATCATTTTACCTAGCCCCAAAACAGTTTCAGATTAATGGTTAGTTTCACTCAGTTGGCATCTTAAGAGTTCACTCGTAGACCAGTATGCAGAGTCCAACACCAATCCCATGGCTCACTTGATTTCCTACAACAATTTTTGAGCTTATCCCGATTAGGCTAGAGTTCACCCCTACCAAGATGCTCCTTTCTATTTTTATGGATCTTTTCATACCTCATATCACAATCCACAATCTGCATATAACATTGAACACATTATGTACATTCCACATCCACTTCCATTCAATCTCCCCTTTTTTCAATTTTTTTTCATTTTTTCACACTTTTTCACATTCCACACACCTTTCTTCCATTCTCCTCTAGGGTAGGAGCTTTGCTCCAATTTATTGGCCTAACCAGTGCCCTTCGCCTAAAAAAATTTTCAAAAATGGGTTTTTGGCAGCAAGCACATCACACAGTAAGACTCACAAGTTAGCTATAACCTTTTTAATATACATGTGGAGTTCGGTTACTAAGAGCGTGTTCTCTCAACTACTCACGTGTTCTCTTGGTCTCGTACCTAGCAATCACTTAATCAAATTATGAGATTTTGAAAAGTAAGAACTACTTTTCAATATGGGTTTAATCATATCCTTGCTACTCTTGTCCTGACATAAACCTTCCCAAGGATATTCGGTTGCTAGAAAGCCAACAATTCAAGGGTGAAGTTTCATCATCTGCTTATGACACCATATTGGACTTAAGCACACTCCTACCTCAAACTTAGACTCGATCGCATACGCCAAACCAAAATGAAAACACATGTTTGACACTCCCCCACACTAATTGAACACATTGTCCTTAATGTGGAGATAAGACGCAAACAAACATCATATGACACGAACATGAACATCACAGGGCACACTAACAGGAACATAAATAGACTTATAACAGAAATGACAAGAGGAGAGGACTGGTAATGCCATGGCAATCGCGAGAAGGAGGCGGTGGTTCGCTCTAACTGCCTTTGACGTACAACAACATTTGTGTATAGACTTGCGAGCTTCGTTGACACTTAGTTTTCTCTTTTCTAAAGCTCTTGCTAAGACCATTAAAACACTAAATCAAAATAATGATACTGAAGCAAACACAAAAATAAAGAAAAATTAAATACTAAACGTATTAATTTAGATTCGTTAGCTTGACTTTGTTACTCTCTTTGGCACTACGGTGGACGAAGGTGCCTATTGGTTACTTGGAACTCTATTTCATCTGGGCCTATGCGAATTCCGAAATAAATACGAAGTCTGAAATAAGCTGGCATCAAGCAATTTGCGGCCTCTAGTTGACTTGTGGCTGCTAGTTGACTTGCAGCCACTAGTTGGGTCTTCAATCAACATTCTGTGCCCCCTCACTATCGGTGGCTAGTTGACTAGCGACGGGGAGTCCTCCCAGCTTTCCGCTCTATCTGTCTCATCGTATTTTTTTATTTTCTATTTTTGACCCTCTTCTGCTCTGAATTTGGATTCAACTATAAAATATAAAATGTAGATCTCTCTTTAAGATTTGGAACGGTATCTCATTTGTGGTAATCTAATGCTCGAGCAGATATTTATGACTTTCACAGTATGGTCTCTTGAAATCACCCCTTCAACGACCTCCAATGAGCTTCACTTCCTATCACAAAACACGAAAAAGGGTAGAAGTCCACTCCATGACTCAGATACATAAAAATGACATAACACTCAATGGAACAAGGTGAAATTGGACAAAAGCATGACTAAACACATACAAAATATACGACAAAATATGAGCGTATACACACTCATCATTACTATGCTTAGCGAGTAGTTCTCTTGTGAGTGCGATGCCCTAATTATGTGATTATTTGTATGTGTTGGTTATGGTTTGATAATCTTTCATAGTAGTTGTCAATTAATTATTGTAATGCTTAATTTAACTTGATCACTTAGATTATGATGTTAGTTGATGATAATGGACCGGAAGGCATTAGAATTAACGGAAGAGTCAATTGGCATGTCTTAAGGTATTAATGAGGAATCTTGATACGAAGGGATAAGCCGCTAAGAGTTAACTTTATAATTGAGTTTAGTTTAGTTCTCGGTCTAATTAATGAGCGGAAGTGTTGGTTAGTAATTGTGAACTACTCTAGCTTAGTTTTATCATCCTAATGAGCGAAAGCGTTAGGGTGAGGCACTAGAACACTCCGTGTACTAGCTAGAGCTTCAGAAAAACTATAGTTTCAACATAGATAGGTAGTCCATAAGGGTATCGTACTTATTTGATTCACAACCTTTTTATTTGTGTTTCTGATTTTGTTTATTTACTTACAAATTTTTACAACCTTATAATTCTTTTAATTCTCCCACTACACAAAATTACTTGCCTTGATTTCGTGTTCAACCCTAAGTTCGAAATCCTACTTATTCACTATATTATTTGATTAAGCATCTAATTGTTTGTCAATATCTCGTATATCACCATGAAGCCAATGACCCAAAATGTCTCGAATGACTCCACTTGCTCTGGCTAGTCCTCGATTTCCTGCTGAGGCCCCATCAGTATTAAGATTCACAGAGCCATCGGAGGCGGGGCTATCAGACAAGAATCTCTCTCCGCGGTGGGGGTGGAGTATACTGATTAGACATAACTCGATCAAACTCTTGTGCATGTGTAAGAACAAAGGAATGGAAGCATCCCAAGATGAAGCTAGGTCAAAAGTAGATCTCCTTCTGTCATTTCCATAGCCAGCATGTGATAACAAAGTGAGTCACCCGATGAGGGCTCTGCTAGTTTGTGCTACATCAGAGATGTTCATTGTGACCCACACCATGAAATCCAACTCGGTGAGGAAAGCAGAACGTCGTCCGGGGAGGATGGCAGCCTAGACCTCCCTCGAGATCTTTCAAACACGAAACAAGTGCATCAGCGTCTACATGTCATAAGAAAAAGTCAATACACGTAATCTCTCAAGGACTTGTAAAGAACACTAAATAATATCTCAGAGCCATGACCCATGGCCTCCAACTCATGAATCGCATAAAAAAGAGACCGAGTAGTAAAATGGCCGTTAAAAACAAACCCTCGTGAAAGACGACCGATCTTTAATGTTAAGATATAATCTGTGGGACTTCCACCTTCCCGAGTATTTCATCTCTAATCAAACCCATCCAATGCAAAAGATGGTTCTTTACTCCAATTTTGTTAAGGTAAAAGTTTCATACCAGCCACGAAAAGGAGCAATTGAAAAATGATTACATATTTTTACATAAACTGTGTGTATATTTGTATCAAGTATATCTAATAAATTAACTAATGAATTTTGACATTTTTCAAATTTATACTTTACGGTGACTAAAGTGTAATTAACCAAATCAATAAAACACGTATGGTTCACCTAGTAAGAAACACCACAAGAGTCAAAACAGGAGAGAGAGAATGAACGAGGTCCGGGGGCGGCGAAGGGGGTATGGAAGAAGGGGGCGTGGGTGCGGGCGTGGCTGGTGGTGGAGGCGGGGAAGCAGGCGATCATGAGGCGGACGGACCTCCCCGATCGGGACTGGAGCGGGTCATCGTGATGAACCAGGAGCACATCAAGGCCATCATCACCGCCAACGAGGCCATCATCATCGTGATAAATTGGCGAGAGGAAGATGAAGATCGAGTGGAGATGGTTATCGAGAGCTTCGATGGAGAAGAAACGAGCTAAATAGAAAACGGTTTCTTGATATCTTGTGTAAAATCCCTTATACAAAGCAACAAGCTAAAGCCTATTTATACTAGTGCCAGATAGTCTAGAAAGATCCACGTGGCCAGAACTAATGAGAACTAAGAACTTAAGTTATTTGGCCTGTGTGTGTATTGGGCCTAAGTCATGTTACAGCTGAGCTCCTCTTGGTTATGTTCTGTGCCTTCTTCGTGATCATCAGAAAAAGCCAAATTGCTAGGTAGCTCCATTACCCTCCCACAAGTTGGAGCATGTATGTTAAGCATGCCCAACTTGGACACCGAAAAATGATGGCGGCGAATGGATAATCCTTTCGTAAAGAGATCAGCAACCTGGTACTCAGTATGAACATGAAAGAGCTTTACCAAGCCATCTTGAACCTTCTCGCGGATAAGGTGACAATCCAAATTAATGTGCTTCGTACGCTCATGAAACACCGGGTTTTCTGCGATATGTATAGCAGACTTGCTATCACAGTAAACCAGAGAAGGAGCAGCAGTTGGAACATGAAGATCACGCAGCAGAAAAGTCAACCACTGCAATTCACAAGCAAGCTAGGCCAAGGCACGATACTCAGCCTCCGAGGAAGATCGAGACATCATAGGTTGCTTCTTAGAATGCCAAGCTACCAAAGAGTTGCCCAGAAAAATAGTGAAACCAGTAACAGAGCATCCCGTAGTAAGACACGTCCCATAGTCACTATCGCAATAGCCCTTTAATTGAAGAGAAACAGAAGCACTAGGGAAGAAGAGACCTGCACCGGGACTGGCCTTCAAATATTTCAGAACTCGATAAGCAGACTTCATGTGAAGATGTCTGGGCTGAGAACAATACTGGCTAAGCTGTTGGACTGCAAAATTGATGTCAGGGCGCGTATTGGTCAAATAAAGGAGCTTGCCCACCAGCCTCCGATATGAAGATGATGTAATTAGAGCATCAGGGTCCAAGGAACAATCATCATCATCATCTACAGACAGAGGAGAATCATCCAATAGAGGGCTATCATCTGCAGAGAGCTGAGTTCCAGATGCAATAGGAGTGTAAACGGGTTTACAACCCAAATAACCAGTCTCCTTGAGCAACTCGAGAGTGTATTTGCGCTGACAGAGATGAAGACCAGAGGAAGTACGAGCGACTTCCAATCCCAAGAAATACTTGAGTGTCCCCAGGTCTTTCAGCTTAAGATGTTGACTAAGCGTGTGCTGAACAACAGAAATTGTGGTCACCGAATCGCCTGTTAACACGATGTCATCAACATAAACTAAGAGGGCAATAAAGTGACCATCAGGAGCAACCATCGTGAAGAGAGAATGATCACTCTTGGACTGGCAAAAACCCATCTGAAGCAGAAGAGAAGTTAGTTTAGCGAACCACTGACGACTTGCCTGCTTCAATCCATAAAGAGATTTTTGCAGCAAGCAAACCTTCCCTTTATCTGCTGCAGAGACAACTAAACCAGGAGGCAAAACCATATACACTTCTTCGTTCAAATCCCCATTAAGAAAAGCATTATTTACATCTAGTTGATGTAAATGCCAACCACGAATAGAAGCAATGGCCAGCAACAAACGAACTGTGGTGAGCTTGGCCACAGGAGAAAATGTATCCAAGAAATCGATGCCATAAATCTGAGTGTAACCCTTTGCAACCAGGCGGGCTTTGTATCGTTCAACTAAGCCGTCAACCTTATGTTTGACTTTATACACCCATTTACAACCAATAGGAACCTTTTCTGGCGGCAAAGAAACTAAATGCCAAGTATTGTTCAAGGCAAGAGCATCTAACTCTTGTTGCATAGCCTGAACCCAACAATCCTCCCTAACAGCATCCTGATATCGGGTTGGCTCTAGGAGAGTAACTAAAGACATACTAAAAGCTCTATGGAGTGGAGAAAGATGAGCAAAAGAAAGGTAATTAGCTATAGGATATGGAGTAGAGAGAGGAGAACAGACCTGGGATTGGCCGGGCTGAGAGAGCAACGCAGAAATGTAGTGTTGCAGATGCAGGGGTGGCCTCTTGGGTCGGGAGGACCTGCGGACTGGATCAGGAGCAGGAACGCGGGTGAGGTCAGGAGGAGGGAGTACAGGGTCAAGTTCAGGTTCTGGGTCAGGATGAGCAAATTCTGAATCATCAGAAGAAGGTATTGTAGGTAAACAAGGTTGGTCGATGTCTGACTGATGGAAAACTTGCCGCTGATACAATTCAGTCTGCTGGAATGGATAGAAATTTTCAAAGAATGTAACATCTCTTGAAACAAACGTTTGATGTGTAAGCAGATCATACACTTTGTATCCCTTCATGCCAAAAGGATAACCAAGAAACATGCATTGCCTGGCACGAGGATCAAACTTGGATTTGGAAGAATCAAGATTGGAGGCATAGAAAAGACAACCAAAAATTCTGAGGTTACGAAAGGTGGGTGGCTTATGGTAGAGAAGATAGGCAGCATGTAGTACTGCATCTGCCCAAAAAACTAGTGGCAAATGAGCATGAATTATCAGGGTACGAGCTAGGTTAAGTATGTGACGGTGCTTCCTTTCCACCCTCCCATTTTGTTGGGGTGTCATGACACAAGAAGTATCATGAAGAATTCCATGTTCATGATAAAAATCCTTCAATATAAACTCCTTTCCACCATCTGTGCGTATAACTTTGATCTTTGTATTGAATTGAGTTAGAACCATATTGTAAAAGTTCACAACCGATGGCCGAACTTCAGACTTATCACGAAGAAGATAGATCCATAAAGAACGTGAGTAATCATCCACAATGGTTAAAAAGTACTCAAAGCCAGCAAGAGAAGGGACTCGATACTTGCCCCAAATGTCCATATGCACAATATCAAATGCAGCATCAGCACGAGAGAGACTAACAGGAAAAGGTAATCTGGTATGTTTTGCTAAACAGCATGGTTCATAATGTTTGGAAGCATCGATCATTATTCCAGAATCCAACTGATGAAACACTTCCAACTTATGGTTCGGAACATGTCCAAGACGACAATGCCATAGGTCTACAGATTTAGAATGGAAAGCTAAGGTAACAGGTATGGTACTAGGGGTATAGGATGTTGCTCCCTGATCCAGTTTCAAGAGGAAGAGGCCACCATGCTCCTCAGCCAAGCCAATCACCTTCATGGTTGTAAGGTCCTAAATGTGACAAGACTTTTTAGTGAAAGACACAGAGTAAGAATGATTATGCAGCAACTTAGAAACTAAGATGAGATTGAAGTGGAAATGTGGAACATAGAGAACATGAGTAAGAAGTAAATGACCCAACTTGACTTCTCCTATGTGTGTGACACTGACTTGATGACCATTTGGAAGACTAACAAAGACATTAGACAAAGGAAACAGCTTACTAAAGTGATTGAGGGAACAAGCTACGTGATCTGTAGCTCCAGAGTCAATGATCCAGCTACCCTTAGAGGGGAAAACAGAGGAAGGAATAGAAAGGGTAACATTACCAGACATATGTAGTAAAGGAGGGATGGGCGCCATAGAGTTGGCAAGTGGAGCAGGGGAAGGCAATGGCATAAACCTAGGACCATTACCAGCAGGAGTAGAGATACTAGGTGCTGATGAGGATTGTTGAACCAAGCTAATCACTCTCTTGTACTGCTCATCTGAGAGATTCAAATTTGATAGCTCTTGGGATATATCAGCGGAGACAGTGGATTGAGGAGAGCTCTGCATCGGAACAGACAAACAAGCAGATCCAACACTAGAAACCATACCATGTGGAGCAGGAGGAATCATTCCAAATTGAACATCGGGTGCATGATGATAAATGGAAGTAGGAGGATTTGTAGCTGGGTAAATGTATGTGGGCCGAGACCAATTAGTTGAAGACCAACTTGTTGGAGACCAACCAGCTGCTGTGACCTGATTAGCAGAACTAGAAACCATTCCAGGAGGGCGTGGAGGACTCGCAGACCCCCGACCTCTATATCCTGGAGGAAATCCGTGCTTCTTGAAGCATTTATCAACTGTGTGACCAAGACCGGCACAATAAGTAGACTGAGGTCTCTTATTCATTGGTGTCCATGGCCGTTTAGACCCGTGATTCTGATATCCTTGCATTGCCATTACAGGTGAGGGACTAGCTATCACCATAACAGGATGTAACAGTTGCATTTCATGTTCTCCAGCCATAGATAGCACACGAGTAATGGAAGGCAAAGGTTCAAGCATTAAAATCTGTGACCTTAACCCATTGTAACTATCATTCAACCCACGAAGAAACCGCATAACCTGATCTCCATCTAGATACACTCTCATAGCAACAACAACTTCACATTTGTCTCCATATACTCCACCATTCAATGTGGCAACACACTTGCAACTAGGAACAGGTCGTAATTGCAATAACTGATCCCACAAGATCTGAAAATGAGTATAATAGTCGTTAACACTCAACGCACCTTGCCGAAGGTTGTAAATCTGTTCTTGAAGAGAGGCAATCATCATCGATTCTCCCCTGCCAAATCGATCCTTGAGGTTCTTCCAAATAGCAGCAGCAGACTCAAACCATAAAAGACTCTGCGAAATTGAAGCCTCAACAGAACGGGAAATCCAACTGATAACCATTGTATTACAGTGATCCCAATTAGAATACCTAGAATCACCAATTACGGGCATAGGAATTGAACCATCTATAAACCCGAGCTTATTCTTAGAAAGGAGCGCAATTTGCATAGATCGACTCCAAGAATGATAGTTCTTGCTACTGAGCAACGGAGTAACAAGCACAAGGGCAGGCGATTCATTTGGAGCTAAAAACAACGGATTAGATTCATCCAACACATTTCCGGAGCTAGTCGCAGTTCTATTCGCCATAAAAATAACCTTCAAGAAGATCTCAAGAAATCTACTTCAGAGGAAGAGAAACTAAGAGGAAGCGAGGAACGTTACTTAGCTGCGAACTTCGATGCCATTCGCGAGCTCTGATACCATGACGAGAGGAAGATGAAGATCGAGTGGAGACGGTTATCGAGAGCTTCGATGGAGAAGAAACGAGCTAAATAGAAAACGGTTTCTTGATATCTTATGTAAAATCCCTTATACAAAGCAACAAGCTAAATCCTATTTATACTAGTGCCAGATAGTCTAGAAAGATCCACGTGGCCAGAACTAATGAGAACTAAGAACTTAAGTTATTGGGCCTGTATGTGTATTGGGCCTAAGTCATGTTACAGCTGAGCTCCTCTTGGTTATGTTCTGTGCCTTCTTCGTGATCATCAGAAGAAGCCAAATTGCTAGGTAGCTCCATTATAAATTGTTGTTGAATTGTTCGATTGTAGATATTATTTAATTTCTGCATAATTTTTTGAGCTTTTACACAATAAGCTATGCTAAATAGTAAAATAATTTATTCCAGTAGCCAAATACTAACTTAATACTTATTGCACCCTTTAAATATTTTGAAAAGAATATAAAGGCTGATTGCACCACGTGGCGGCCTCCCAAGAAGAGCCGACCTCTTACCTTGGTAGCCTCCCTTTCTTCAAAATTCATAAAGTATAATGAGTTGGTGTTAGTTTGTCCGAATATTTAATTTTTTGAAATTTTCAGAAATATTTAGCTAAAAAATATTAACTCTGACACCCGGTTACCAACTTTTCGTTTATTTTATTTTTAGCAAAATAATTAGATATTATTCAAATGATAAAGAGCGGTCTTAGAAGATATAAATAATTGTTTAAAGCGAAGCAAGAATTATTATTTAGGAGCTAGAATTGAAAAAAAATAAATAATTCATAAAAGGGAAAAGATAAATACAGCACCACATACAACATCTTGACATGCTCTCTGCCCGAATATAAATCAAATAGAAACATTATTCAATGCCACGAATTATCAATAATTCTATGGAAGTATTACATAGATTTGCTTAGTTTGCAGGAAAGGCTTCAATGACGGAAAGGAATGAAGGAAGCTTGATGACGTTGTAGCGAGTGAATCCTGCAGCTTTCAGCAAGTTTTTCCACTCCATTTCAGTCCTTTCCTTGGTACTGTGGCCCACAAGCATGAACAAATCATATCCCACTATTGTGTCGTCCATTGGGTGCTTCCCGTACGGATCCAGGATCATTTCAAGTATAATGACCTTCCCTGTCTTCTGAGGTATAGCCTTACGACAATTTGCCAGTATTTTGATCGTGTCCTCGTCGTTCCAATCGTGCAACACTGAAATGTCAACGTTAATTAACCATACTTGTTCGAGTTCTAACTAGGAAAATGCAAATGCCGTAAATTACCTTGCTTGATCAGGACGGCATCCGCAGGAGGAACTGAGACGAGCATATCCCCAGCCACATGGGTGACCCCGGGATGCTCCGGCGCAAAAGCTACAACGGCCTTGAGGTCAAGATTTGTCCCTTTAATGTTAGGGAACTCCTTCACAATCTCACCTACCAAAACCCCGCTGCCTCCTCCAACATCAACCAATGACCCGACCCCTTTCAGACCACCTTCATGCAAGTAGCCGACCTTCAGGGCTTCGACGATGAACTTAGAGGTACCAGCCAATGATTGTTCCATCAGTTCATATTTCTCCGGGTTGGCCGTCATATAGATCCATGCAGGCATCCCAAAGCGCGTCGAAAAGGCACTGGATCCATCCTTTACACAGACATCAAGGTCCTGCCACAGGGAGTTGATGAACTCGCTGCTATGGTACATCGCCTTCGCGGCTAGGCTCTTCCGATCTGTGTTGACCAGCAGCATCTCAGAGGCAGCAGTAGCGCCGTAAAGGGTGTCGGACTCCGAAGGGGTTGCAGTGAAGATGCCTCGACGGACGAGCATTGTCATGACCCTGGAGAGCCGGCCGGCGTCAAGCGAAGGATGGTTTATGGCATTGCTTAGTTTTTTCAAGGAAATAGGGCTTCCATGGGAGCTTATGATGTCTGGGATGCCTAGTTTAATGGCACACCGGAGAGCCATTGTGTCTATGTACCCAAAGATGCATCCCCAAACCGCAGCTTGACCAGTCACCAAGTCCTCTTGTTGTTGTGGGGAAGCCATTTAGAAGCCGCACAGGTTTTGATGGGCTGGCAAGTTAGGGCTTGATGGTGGTGAAGTGAGGGAGAAACGTACTAAGTTGTGGGGAAATGAGGAATGGGTGGAGGGATCTATTTATAATGCGGGAAAATGCAGTCACGGAGATTTCTACGCGGTGTTATCACGTGGCCATGTTAACGTTGCCGCAATTCCACACCACCCGCTAGCTGAACTAATTTATCAAACTTCGATTGGAGTTACAATTTTTAAAGTAATAAAATTTTACAAACAAGTATTAAAGGAGAGCTGTTTATGATGTTAGAGAAGGTCGCCACGCAGATTTTATGGGATCTTATCATGTGACAATGTTGACGCCGCTGCAATTCCATTATTTTTATTTGTTACATTAGGTATTCGGAACAGATAGTATATTGGCATCTACTAAATCAGGTGACTAATATATATTTGAATCAGGTATTATTTTTAAATTGCGACAATATTATCATATAAGAAGAACGCCCCAGATATCTAGCACCCACTAGGTTACATCACTTTTTAATATGAGAGCATGAAAACCGTGCATATGTAAACTTATTTTTTTAAAGGAGAGATTATAAGCGTCGCGTCTCGTCTCGTCAAAATCTTAACGTAATAAAACCAAGTGACACAAAACATGATAGAAAAAATATACCAAGTAATAGGCATCACGAATATTTACATGTGCGAGTAGAACGCGCCTAATATATATTTTATCCGCGTGGTTTACATGCTCTCATTAATAACCAAGTGATTAAGATCTGATCGTTTGGAATCAATCTTTAAATAAATTAAAATAGTCATTCGTTACATAAGTGATTCATATTTATACCAAAACAAACTTAGAACAACTAATAAAATCGTTGTTTTAATTTAATCAAAAAATTTTGAGTTCGATTCCAAAAAAAAATTCCAACTAAAATCTGTATTAGTCGTGTCTAAGTATTCGGATAGAGGGACTACAATTATTGGTTAGATAGCTGACCAACAGCATAAACGATGATGTTTAAAATTTAATCTTAATGTTTCTTTGGATCCGAGGGAAATTGTGAATAGCTGGTCGCTAACTTGGGGCAATGGAGTACCTGTTAACAAGAAACTTCTCTACCTAGGTCCAGTGGCATGGAATTGTAGTCGTTTACCTCGCGAAACAGTTGAAGAGTTTTTGGCCCATGTTTCAGGCTTTCGCTGTCAGTTTGCTTAAATTACGGCCATTCCAGGATCAAACAAAGGTCGGTCTTTATTTGAAGCAATGGATACAAGGCAAGCACTGTGGCCATATGAGGTAGCTGCCCCTGTTGGCTACGGCTATGATCTCAAATGGTGGTGTCCCTATTGAGATGTCATTAGGTACTCTACAGTAACGCCAAGTACCTCGGACTTGTGTTCCTGCATTTGTAGTTTTAAGTCCCTATTGAGATCTTAAAACTGGGGTAAATGTGTATAGGCGAATTCGTGGCAAGTTGATCAATCATCCTTGCCAGTTTTACTTGGAGGAAGTTCTCATAAATTCCTTTCCAGGGTGGATGTAATGAAAATAGAGGGAACTGGGATTAGGACAATTAACACATTTCTTCATCAACAACTATATGGTTCAACATTCACCCAAAAAAAACTATATGGTTCAACGCCCATTCTAAATGTGCATATATATTTGGAGACAAAGCAAGTAATGGCATGTATATCAATAACCCGGCGCTTTATACGCACGCTAACAAAAGCTCTTCACGGATCTCTCTCTTACTAAAAATAATAAAGAGATTAACAAGAGAAAGAACTTGCTCATAAAAGAAAATAAAGATTAGCTAGTATTTAACAAGGAGTACCAATAATAATTAACTGCATTGTTTACATCCAGTTAATCTAGAACAATCATGAATAATGATCAATTAATTGATAAATACCTTGGAGACGGTATTGACGACGTCGGAAGATAGGGCCAGAAAAGGAGTTGATGAGCTGGCAAAAAACCAGCGTCATGAGGGGCGGGGCGAGGCCGTTGCCAACGGCGTTGATGTTGCCGACAACCATGAGCAACATGTCGATCCTGCCCGCGAACATAAACAGCTTATACAAGGCCACCTTCTACGTGGCAGCCGTCCCCTTCTCCGGCGAATCCCTCATTTTGATGCTATTCAATCAACTAAACAGAAAACCAATCAATGTAGATGCATACTTATTAAAAAAAATACACGGTCTCATGCGCATAGAGCAGAATCACCGCTTAAAGAGCGGCAGTGAAGTGGTTGACAACACCACTCGTTATCAACGATTAGTGGGGCATTTGATGTATCTCACTATGACTCGACTTGACGTCGTGTATGCGGTGAATATTCTTAGCCAATTTTCTGAGTGCCCAAGTCTAGCTCACGCGGATGCCGCAGATAGAGTTCTTCACTACCTCAAATCCATACCGGGTGAGGGCATCATGTTGAACAAAAAACCTAGTTTCTAGCTTACTGCCTATTGCGATGCTGACTGGGCAGGTTGTTCTATGACCAAACATTCACGTACGGGGTACTTCATCACACCAGGAAGCTCTCCTATATCCTAGCCGAGTTAAAAGCAAAGTGTTGTATCCTGCTCATCAGCTAAAGCTGAGTATCGAACAATGGTAGTCACTGTTAGCAAGATTCTTTGGCTACGTTGGTTACTTTCTAACCTTGGTGTTGATTTATGTAGGACTACTCTGCTATATTATGATAACCATGTCGTGCTTCACATTACTCAAAACCCAGTTTATCATGAATGTATTAAACATGTCAAAATAGATTGTTAATTCTTACGTGAATGGGTTGAATCAGATATGATGGCTCCCCTCAAGATCAGCACAACACTTTAACTGGTCGATACCTTCACACTAAGGGACTCAGAGTTGTTCAGTTTCAGACTCTTGTTTCCAAGTTGGGCATCACCAATCTTTATGCTCCAAGTGTGTTACGAGTAACTATCTAGTTGTTACGTTCTCACCTTACCCACTGCAATAGTTATCGGTTGTATTATCTTATTATTGGAATATACAGTAATTATCTATATATAGTAGATGTTAGGGTTTTCCTAGTCGCATAGAGGTTTTGCCTTGCCTGTCAAGTCTTGTACTTTATATTTTGATGAGTCATGTAATGAGAAAGCAAGCACTTTCCCTCAATTCCTATTGGTTTCTACGTGGTATCAAAGCCAAAACTGGAATAAAAAATATATAACCCTAAAAACAACCTTCTATTTTTCGCCGTCAGTTTCCTGCTCGAAAAGATGTCCAAGCATAGTTCATCCGGCAATATCAATTCTGCCGTCAATAGCATGGATGTGATGTCTCAATGACATAAGCACGATTCCGGGTTCGTTGATGAAACCCTAGTCAATCCACGTTGATACAATGGTCAGAGATTGGTTGAAAACCTCTATGGAGAAGGACATGAGAAGTAGCGTTTGTTGTGCACGCATGGCCCATGATATCTTGGTCGATGTTGCCGAAAGGTTTGGGTAAGGCAGTGCTCCACGCGCTTCTGAGCGTAGGCGCACCATCGCAAGTTTGAGTTAAGACAAGCTTTCGATTTTGTTCTATTACACCAAGCTGAAAAGCTTGTGGGATGAGATACATGAATCACACCTTTAACTCTATACACTTGTGATGGTTGTTCTTGTGATACGAGAAAGTAGATCATTGCCATCCGAGAGAAGGAGCATCTATACGACTTCTTAATGGGCCTTGATGACCCAAATACTCAGCTCTCTGACTCTTCCCACCATCGGCGTTGCATACCACTTTGTTATCGAGGACGAGCAACAAAGTAACATATCTGCTACCCGTCACCCTACCATCGAGTCAGCCGCTTTCAAGAGTCGCTCACAAGAGGCATTTCAAGGGGGCGATGGAAGGAATCCCAAGATCAGGCCGATGTGCACACATTGCGGCAAGGTTGGCCATCTTGAATCTACTTGTTTTGAGATCATAGCGTTCCCTCCCTGCTGGCGAAAGAATCCTACACTATCTCGACTACAATCTGGTAGCACAAATAATAGGCCATACAACAAGCCGCGGGTGGGAACAATCCTCGACCACGAATAATCCGCTAGTTTCAATTAGCTTCTCTATCCAGTAGTTGTTGCTTTTGTATTTGATTGCACACGTTGTCATTTAAGCTAGAAGATAGCACCTATCAGTTATGTGAAGGGCTATATATTTTGTATCTCCATTACGTAATAAAGCAGGGGCTCAAGCTCATTAAAATCTTCACAGAATAATATATTGATGAGAAGATTTATTTCCTCTAATATGAGAAGATAATTTTACTAGTCAATAACCAAAGTTTCATTTCCTCTTGTATCACGACATTTCCATTATATCGAGAATCAATTGAGGACACAAACAATCAGTTGTTTCAAATGGACTTGTAACATAACTGTGGTCTGTAGAGGATCAATTGAGGACGCAAACAATCAGTTTTACTGAATCCTGGAGCTTTCAGCAACTTTTTCCACTCCATTTCAGTCCTTTCCTTGATACCGTGGCCCACAAGCATAAACAAATCATATCCCACTATTGTATCGTCCGTTTGGTCCTTCCCGTACGGATTCAGGATCATTTGAAGTATAGTGACCTTCCCAGTCTTACGAGGGCTTGGATTGGATACGGAATGGATCCATTCCGGACCGTTTGGAATGAAGACGCGCGAAAATTTTTTTGTAAAAAATTTAAAATCTGGAGACAAAAATGAGAAAAGTCCACGAGTGCGGCAGTGGATCACAACATACCGTCATTGCTAACTAGGTTTGCCGGTATCGTAGTGTGCATGCTATTATCAATAACTGGGTTTGTCGGTGTCGTAACAGTGATATGTCAAAATCGTAAACGTCGCATGTCATTATCGGTTCTTCAGTCCAAACAATTCGGAATAACTCCTTTAGGCCGGACCCAATCCACTGTTGTCTTCTGAGGTATCGCCTTGCGACAATTCACCAGTATTTAAATCGTGTCCTCGTGATTCCAATCGTGCAATACTGATTACAAAAACAAACTCATCCTCGTTTATGTGGTTTGTTAGCTCTAATCAATAACATCACATTGTTGACTTCAGAAGAATCTGTACTTGTAACGAGATCTGCATTCATTACTAAATAAAATATGTGAATCATGCATGTAACGAGTCATATTTTATATTGGTTGATATCACCAGTTGTTCATATTTTATATTGGTCGACCAGATCTCATTCACGTGTTTTTAGGGTGGAGATTCTTATAAGTTTATTAGCCAGTGTTATTATATATTAAACGCGTTCTACACTCAAGTATAAAAATCTGTAATACCGATGTGAACAAGTTCACATAACTTCCTTCAAAAAATTCCAACAACTTCATCCAAAAACAGTTATAAAAATTAAGAGATCTCGCGAAGATAACGTATATTGAATATAGAAGTGAAATTCACGACGCAATTTTATTCCTAAATTCTCCTTTAATAATTTGAATCATTTATATTTCCTAAATTATAATAATTTACTAATCCAAACTAGTTTTTCTTTCATTTAGCAGTCAATACCGATTAATATTGAACCTCGAATGCAAAATAAATATTGAACGTCTTATATCGGAAGTGTTCCTCTACCGGCCATCGTGCCTTTGATTTTTTGTGTTGTCATCGAATACATTTATCTTGGGTTAGTTTTTTAACGATATGGTACAGTCTCTTTCGTTAAGGAATAATGAACAAGGTTACGTGACATAATAGAGCAGTACATAGACATGACAACAGAAAGCGTAAAAGTAGTTTTCGTATTATAGCCCGCTGATGCAAGACTAGATTCAAAAGTTAATAAAGACCTAATTGGAAATATTCTAACCAAAAGGTCATCTACTAAGCCTAGATTTATATACCACATGCAACTCCGTGCTAACGAGCAGAGTGACGCACACAGTGTGAAAGAGTGGTAATTAGAAGGGTAGGGTAAAGGTCCATAGGAATCTAAATTAAACCTAGACCCCAGTTTTGAAGTAGGACCTAGACTCTATCCTAGATCTTACAGTAAGGGACCAGACCTAGACCTGCAGGGTATTAGGAAATTGCCACAAGCGAACAATAACGCACTAAAAATACGAACACAAGAAAAAAAGTGGTAGATTTTGGGGTGCATACGGAGCTCGTCTTCCTCAGTTTTAATCAATGGTTCGCCAACCAGCCCATTCTCTTTGGAGCGTGGACTTAATCAAGGTGATTTGATGTCCCCGTATCTTTTTCTGATTGCGGCTGAGGGTTTACGTCGGATGATCTTAAAAGACGAGAGTTTGGGGTTAATCCAAGGCTTACCTATTCCCGGGATGAATGCCAATCTTTGTCTCCTCCATTTCGCGGATGACACCATACACTTTATCAAACCCACCCACCAAAATATTACTAACCCTAAATATCTTGTTGTCTTTTGCTTTGGTATTAGGATTGACCTTAAACTTTGACAAATGTTCGATCATTGGCATCAATACAAGTGATGATTGGTTAACTTGTGCAGCAGAATGATGGGGCTACAGGAGACAAGGGCTGCCGTTCAAGTACCTTGGCATCCCGGTTGGTGCTTCCATGAAGCGCCGCTCTCATTGGAAGCCTCTCGGACAAGAGGATTTGTCACGACCCAATTTTGTGGTCGGTGACCGGCGCTAGATCATGCCAAACTTAATATAATAAACCATAACCTAACAAGCCTCAAACATAACTCATCATTCTTATTACCAGGATTGTCAAAATATTTTTTTTATCACAACATTGTTTCTTCAAACAAACATATTTATCATGTCCAAAACCTGGTAGGCATTGGAGTACACATCTCCAACGTCATATCATCAAAACACATCCTTTTAAAACAAAAACATAATTTACACATATATTACATATTAACATTAAGCTAAGGTCATATGTCAAAAGACCAACAAATATGTACAATGGAGCGACCTAGATTACAAAAGAGAAAGACCATCTAGAGACCTTTGAACTTAACCCGAGAAAGAAAGACAACAGGCTGAACTCGGATGAAAAAGCTTCTCCAGATGCAAACCACGGCTCAAATCTCTTCATCTGTGGATTGAAGTAAGGGATAAGTTCTTTGAAATACTTAGTAAGTAAATATTATAAGTAACATGTATTTAACCAACCAAACATCCCCATAAAAACCCAAATACTAACACAAGGCTACTATGACAAAAAGACCACTTCACAAATAAGGTCCTCAAAATAATCGCATATCAAACATGACCAAAAGTTCAGATAGACCTTTACAAACACATAGCACAAATCGGATGAACTTCAGATAGGTCTAGAAAGTGTCACTCCCACACCGACACGAGGATACCATATCTTAAAGGCGCCATTAGAAACCAATCCCGCCGGCCAAATATCAGATCATATACATATCCAATGTATCCTCAGTATATGTGCACATATGCCAACATCCCCGGTTGGTCACGGGTAGACCTCATCATCCGCCATCTCACAAATGACATACCAAATATTCCAAGGACACATAATACATATTGACCACATATCCAAATTCATACCAAAAGAGTCCCATATCACGAATTAGGAAAAATAGCCCCAAATAGACAAACAATCCACGAACATCATCAAATCCCATATTGACAAAAAACTAATCATATAACCATAATTTAAACCAATCAAAAGTACACCAAATTATACATATCACCCACGTCTAGTTAACTAAACACATGTTACAAAGAATATCCACTTACAAGACAATGGTTGCTCAAACCATTCAAAGAGAAGCTCCGTGCTTCGTTTTATAACTCGTGGCACTCGGATTCAAAACGTCAGTTAACTAGTCAAAAGAACATAAACCACTATCATTACCAACCTCTTAAGCATGTAATTAGATCCTAGGTAATATAAAAATGCCTTAGTTTATTTCTTAGATTCGAATTTACACAAGGCAGCCCCAAAACCTATGCTTAATTAACAAAACTACACCCCCGATGATCAATTTCTCTTCCGCCTTCTATACATACGAATCCTAGCTAAAACTTACCTTAAGTTCCTTCATCTAGGTCTATATTAATCTGTTCTAATCTTCACCTACTAGCTTCTTCAAAGTGTAAAAGGGTTTCTACTTAAATTAAGTAAAATCCTACAAGGTTACTTACCTATTCTTTCAAGTTGTTCAAATCTGTCCACCTTTTTTTCTTCTTCTTTTACCTTCGGTTTCTCCCTTTCTCCTAGGCCTTCCTCTCTATTTTTCTGTCCTAAATGACCAATTGGTTCGTGCCTATCTTCTGGTCCAAAAGGTTTTCCCTTTTATATGCATGCTAAGTAGCTTAGTCATCCTACTTTCCATTTGCCACCTAGCCAACTTGCAACAGAATTTCCTTTTTGATCCTAAACTTTTTCAGCCATTCAAAATCATTTCTAAACTTCTTAATATATTCTAATAAGTCCCTAAAATGAGCCTTATTCAAATAAAGTCACATAACAAATTATTTTCACATAACTTCCCAATACCGACGAGATTAGACCAATTTCCGAGCACCTTGATTAATTGCTCTGTTACTACCAGATTATTTCATAAATGACAAAACTCAAAAAAAAAAGTTATAGATCCAGATGTTATGAATCCACACGAATTGGAATTACCTAATTTGGAGTCCGGATGAGGAAAGTACGCCTATTTTACCACCCGATAATAGACTATACCTGAACCCTTCTAAAACCAACCTTATTTTGTTGTAGCAAATTTGGTTGAAGGGTGAGGGTATCACAGGATTTCGTCTTGGTAGGGCTGTCTTCTTTCTATCGGTGCGTGGGGTACTCTTGTCATAAGCTAGCATTAGGCAACTTGTGGCTGCTAGTTAACTTGCGGCCGCTAGTTGGGTCTTCAATCAATATTCGGTATCCCCTCGCTAGCGGTCGCTAGTTGACTAGCGACAGGGAGTTCTTCCAGCTTTTCGCTCTATCTGCCTCGTCGTATCTTTGTATTTTCCATTTTTTTACAGTCTTCTGCTCTGAATTTGGATTCAACTATAAAAGAAAAAATGTAGATCTCTCTTTAAACTTTGCAACGGTATCTCATTTGTGGTAATCCAATGCTCGAGCAGAGATTTATGGCTTTTGCAATATGGTCTCTTGAAATTACCCCTTCAACAACCTCCAATGAGCTTCACTTCCTATCACAAAACACGACAATGGGTAGAAGTTCACTCTATGACTTAAATATATGAAAACGACATAACACTCAGTGGAACAAGGTGAAATTCGATGAAAGCATGACTAAACATATACAAAATACACGACAGAACATGAGCGTATACACACTCATCACACTCTCACACTTATTTTCTTGCTTGTCCCCAAGTAAGTAAGCATCATACATTCTTAAAATTGTTGGTCTCCTAGCAATGGTGAACTATCCAGAGAAAGTCTCATATTAGCTCAATTCGACAATTCATGTCCAGCCCACAAATCAAAGCAGATCCCTATAATTTTGATCATTCAGAAAATAGTGAAGATTACTAGGAACGATACCGCAAAAAGCACATTACATGAAGAGATAAGACACAAACAAACATCACAACACATGTTTAACACTCTCCCACACTAATTGAACACAGTGTCCTCAATGGGGAGATAAGACACAAACAAACATCACAAGACACGAACATGAACATCACAGGGCACACTAACAGGAACATAAATAGACTTATAACAGAAATGACAAGAGAAGAGGACTAGTAATGCCATGTCAATCGTGAGAAGGAGGCGGTGGGGAAGGTTGGCAGTGGTTTGTTCTAACTGCCTTTGACGCACAACAACGTTTGTGTAAGGACTGGCGAGCTTCGTTGACACTTAGTTTTCTCTTTTCTAAACCTCCTGCTAAGACCATTAAAACACTAAATCAAAATAATGATACTGAAGCAAACACAAAAATAAAAAAAAATTAAATAATAAACGTGTTAATTTAAAGTCGTTTGCTTGACTTTGTTACTCCCTTTGGCACTACGGTGGACGAAGGTGCCTATTGGTTACTTGAAACTCTATTTCATCTGGGCCTATGCGAATTCCCAACTAAATACGAAGTCTGAAATAAGCTGGTATCAAGTAACTTGCGGCCTCTAGTTGACTTGTGGCTGCTAGTTGACTTGCAGCCACTAGTTGGGTCTTCAATCAACATTCTGTGCCCCCTCACTATCGGTGGCTAGTTGACTAGCGACGGGGAGTCCTCCCAGTTTTCCGCTCCATCTGCCTCATTGTATCTTTGTATTTTCTATTTTTGACCATCTTCTGCTCTGAATTTAGATTCAACTATAAAATATAAAATGTAGATCTCTCTTTAAGCTTTCGAACGGTATCTCATTTGTGATAATCCAATGCTCGAGCAGATAGTTATGGCTTTTGCAATATGGTCTCTTGAAATCACCCCTTCAACAACCTCGAATGGGCTTCACTTCCTATCACAAAACACGAAAAAAGGTAGAAGTCTACTACATGACTCAGATACATGAAAACGACATAACACTCAATGGAACAAGGTGAAATCGGATGAAAGCAAGACTAAACACATACGAAATATATGACAAAACATGAGCGTATACACACTCATCATTACTATGCTTAGCGAGTAGTTCTCTTGTGAGTGCGATGCCCTAATTATGTGATTATTTATATATGTTGGCTACGGTTTGATTATCTTTCATAGTAGTTGTCAATTAATTATTGTAATGCTTAATTTAACTTGATCACTTAGATTATGATGTTAGTTTATGATAATGGACCGAAAGGTATTATAATTAACGGAAGAGTCAATTGGCATATCTTAAGGTATTAATGAGGAATCTTGATACTAAGGGATAACCCGCTAGGAGTTAACTTCATAATTGAGTTTAATTTGGTTCTCGGTCTAATTAATGAGCAGAAGTGTTGGTTAGTAATCGTGAACTACTCTAGCTTAGTTTTCTCATCCTAATGAGCGGAAGCGTTAGGGTGATGCACTAGAACACTCCGGGTACTAGCTAGAGCTTCAGAAAAACCATAGTTTCGACATAGATAGGTAGTCCATAAGGGTATCGTGATTATTTGATTCAAAACCTTTTTATTTGCGTTTCCGATTTTATTTATTTACTTGCAAACTTTTACAACCTTATAATTCTTTTAATTCTCCCGCTACACATAATTACTTGCCTTGATTTCGTGTTCAACCCTCAGTTCGAAATCCTACTTATTCACTATATTATTTGCTTGTGCGTCTAATTGTTTGTCAATATCTTGTATATCACCATGAAGCCAATGACCCAAAACGTCTCGAATGACTCCACTTGCTCTGGCTAGTCCTGGATTTCCTGCTGAGGCCCTATCAGTATTAAGATTCACAGAGCTATCAGAGGCGGGGCTATCAGACAAGAATCTCTCTCCGCGGTGGGGGTGGAGTATCCTGATTAGACATAACTCGAGCAAACTCTTGTGCATGTGTAAGAACAAAGGAATGGAAGCATCCCAAGATGATGTTAGGTCAAAAGTAGATCTCCTTCTGTCATTTCCATAGCCAGCATGTGATAACAAAGCGAGTCGCCCGATGAGGGCTCCGCTAGTTTGTGCTACATCAGAGATGTTCATTGTGACCCACACCATGAAATCCAACTCGGTGAGAAAAGCAGAACGTCGTCCGGGGAGGATGGCAGCTAGACCTCCCTCAAGATCTTTCAAAGATGAAACAAGTGCATCAGCATCTCTATATCTCTATGGCATCGTGAACAGGTACTAGTATTAGTCATCTACTTGTCATAAGAAAAAGTCAATACAAGTAACCTCTCAAGGACTTGTAAAAATATCTCAGAGCCATGACCCATGGCCTCCAACTCATGAATCGCATAAAAAGAGACCGAGTTGTAAAATGGCCGTTAAAAATAAACCCTCGTGAAAGACGACCGATCTTTAATGTTAAGATGTAATCTCGGGGACTTCCACCTTCCCGAGTATTTCATCTCTAATCAAACCCATCCAATGCAAAAGATGGTTCTTTACTCCAATTTTGTTAAGGTAAAAGTTTCATACCAGCCACGAAAAGGAGCAATTGAAAAATGATTACATATTTTTACATAAACTGTGTGTATATTTGTATCAAGTATATCTACTAAATTAACTAATGAATTTTGACAATTTTCAAATTTATACTTTACGGTGACTAAAGTGTAATTAACCAAATCAATAAAACACGTATGGTTCACCTAGTAAGAAACACCACAAGAGTCAAAACAGGAGAGAGAGAATGAACGAGGTCCGGGGGCGGCGAAGGGGGTACGGAAGAAGGGGGCGTGGGTGCGGGCGTGGCTGGTGGTGGAGGCGGGGAAGCAGGCGATCATGAGGCGGACGGACCTCCCCGATCGGGACTGGAGCGGGTCATCGTGATGAACCAGGAGCACATCAAGGCCATCATCACCGCCAACGAGGCCATCATCATCGTGATAAATTGTTGTTGAATTGTCCGATTGTAGACATTATTTAATTTCTGCATAATTTTTTGAGCTTTTACACAATAAGCTATGCTAAATATTAAAATAATTTATTCCAGTAGCCAAATACTAACTTAATACTTATTGCACCCTTTAAATATTTTGAAAAGAATATAAAGGCTGATTGCACCACGTGGCGGCCTCCCAAGAAGAGCCGACCTCTTACCTTGGTAGCCTCCCTTTTTTCAAAATTCATAAAGTATAAGATAAATACAGCACCACATACAACATCTTGACATGCTCTCTGCCCGAATATAAATCAAATAGAAACATTATTCAATGCCACGAATTATCAATAATTCTATGGAAGTATTACATAGATTTGCTTAGTTTGCAGGAAATGCTTCAATGACGGAAAGGAATGAAGGAAGCTTGATGACGTTGTAGCGAGTGAATCCTGCAGCTTTCAGCAAGTTTTTCCACTCCATTTCAGTCCTTTCCTTGGTACCGTGGCCCACAAGCATGAACAAATCATATCCCACTATTGTGTCGTCCATTGGGTGCTTCCCGTACGGATCCAGGATCATTTCAAGTATAATGACCTTCCCTGTCTTCTGAGGTATAGCCTTACGACAATTTGCCAGTATTTTGATCGTGTCCTCATCGTTCCAATCGTGCAACACTGACATGTCAAAGTTAATTAACTATACTTGTTCGAGTTCGAACTAGGAAAATGCAAATGCCGTAAATTACCTTGCTTGATCAGGACGGCATCCGCAGGAGGAACTGAGACGAGCATATCCCCAGCCACATGGATGACCCCGGGATGCTCCGGCGCAAGAGCTACAACGGCCTTGAGGTCAAGATTTGTCCCTTTAATGTTAGGGAACTCCTTCACAATCTCACCTACCAAAACCCCGCTGCCTCCTCCAACATCAACCAATGACCTGACCCCTTTCAGACCACCTTCATGCAAGTAACCGACCTTCAGTGCTTCGACGATGAACTTAGAGGTACCAGCCAATGATTGTTCCATCAGTTCATATTTCTCCGGGTTGGCCGTCATATAGCTCCATGCAGGCATCCCAAAGCGCGTCGAAAAGGCACTGGATCCATCCTTTACACAGACATCAAGGTCCTGCCACAGGGATTTGATGAACTCGCTGCAATGGTACATCGCCTTCGCGGCTAGGCTCTTCCGATCTGTGTTGACCAGCAGCATCTCAGAGGCAGCAGTAGCGCCGTAAAGGGTGTCGGACTCCGAAGGGGTTGCAGTGAAGATGCCTCGACGGACGAGCATTGTTATGACCCTGGAGAGCCGGCCGGCGTCAAGCGAAGGATGGTTTATGGCATTGCTTAGTTTTTTCAAGGAAATAGGGCTTCCATGGGAGCTTATGATGTCTGGGATGCCTAGTTTAATGGCACACCGGAGAGCCATTGTGTCTATGTACCCAAAGATGCATCCCCAAACCGCAGCTTGACCAGTCACCAAGTCCTCTTGTTGTTGTGGGGAAGCTATTTAGAAGCGGTACAGGTTTTGATGGGCTGGCAAGTTAGGGCTTGATGGTGGTGAAGTGAGGGAGAAACGTACTAAGTTGTGGGGAAATGAGGAATGGGTGGAGGGATCTATTTATAATGCGGGAAAATGCAGTCACGGAGATTTCTACGCGGTGTTATCACGTGGCCATGTTAACGTTGCCGCAATTCCACACCACCCGCTAGCTGAAACTAATTTATCAAACTTCGATTGGAGTTACAATTTTTAAAGTAATAAAATTTTACAAACAAGTATTAAAAGAGAGCTGTTTATGATGTTAGAGAAGGTAGCCACGCAGATTTTATTGGATCTTATCATGTGACAATGTTGACGCCGCTGCAATTCCATTATTTTTATTTGTTACATTAGGTATTCGGACGGATAGTATATTGGCATCTACTAAATCAGGTGACTAATATATATTTGAATTAGGTATTATTTTTAAAATACGATAATTTTATCATATAAGAAGAACGCCCCAGATATCTAGCACCCACTAGGTTACATCACTTTTTAATATGAGAGCTTGAAAACCGTGCATATGTAAACTTATTTTTTTAAAGGATCTCGTCAAAATCGTAACATAATAAAACCAAGTGGCACGAAACATGATAGAAAAAATATACCAAGTAATAGGCATCACGAATATTACACGTGCGAGTAGAACGCGCCTAATATATATTTTATCCGCGTGGTTTACATGCTCTCATTAATAACCAAGTGATTAAGATCTGATCGTTTGGAATCAATTTTTAAATAAATTAAAATAGTCATTCGTTACATACTTGATTCATATTTATACCAAAACAAACTTAGAACAACTAATAAAATCGTTGTTTTAATTTGATCAAAAAATTTCGAGTTCGATTCCAAAAAAAATTGTAACTAAAACCTGTATTAGTCGGGTTTAAATATCCGGATAGAGGGACTACAATTATTGGTTAGATAGCTGACCAACAGCATAAACGATGGTGTTTAAAATTTAATCTTAAAGTTTCTTTGGATCCGAGGGAAATTGTGAATAGCTGGTCGCTAACTTGGGGCAATGGAGTACCTGTTAACAAGAAACTTCTCTACCTAGGTCCAGTGGCATGGAATTGTAGTCGTTTACCTCGCGAAACAGTTGAAGAGTTTTTGGCCCATGTTTCAGGCTTTCGCTGTCAGTTTGCTTAAATTACGGCCATTCCAGGATCAAACAAAGGTCGGTCTTTATTTGAAGCAATGGATACAAGGCAAGCACTGTGGCCATATGAGGTAGCTGCCCCTGTTGGCTACGGCTATGATCTCAAATGGTGGTGTCCCTATTGAGATGTCATTAGGTAATCTCCAGTAACGCCAAGTACCTCGGACTTGTGTTCCTGCATTTGTAGTTTTAAGTCCCTATTGAGATCTTAAAACTGGGGTAAATGTGTATAGGCGAATTCGTGGCAAGTTGATCAATCATCCTTGCCAGTTTTACTTGGAGGAAGTTCTCATAAATTCCTTTACAGGGTGGATGTAATGAAAATAGAGGGAACTGGGATTAGGACAATTAACACATTTCTTCATCAACAACTATATGGTTCAACATTCACCCAAAAAAAACTATATGGTTCAACGCCCATTCTAAATGTGCATATATATTTGGAGACAAAGCAAGTAATGGCATGTATATCAATAACCCGGCGCTTTATACGCACGCTAACAAAAGCTCTTCACGGATCTCTCTCTTACTAAAAATAATAAAGAGATTAACAAGAGAAAGAACATGCTCATAAAAGAAAATAAAGATTAGCTAGTATTTAACAAGGAATACCAATAATAATTAACTGCATTGTTTACATCCAGTTAATCTAGAACAATCATGAATAATGATCAATTAATTGATAAATACCTTGGAGACGGTATTGACGACGTCGGAAGATAGGGCCAGAAAAGGAGTTGATGAGCTGGCGTCATGAGGGGCGGGGCGAGGCCGTTGCCAACGGTGCTGATGTTGCCGACAACCATGAGCAACATGTTGATCCTGCCCGCAAACATAAACAGCTTATACAACGCCACCTTCTGTGTGGCAGCCGTCCCCTTCTCCGGCGAATCCCTCATTTTGATGCTATTCAATCAACTAAACAGAAAACCAATCAATGTAGATGCATACTTATAAAAAAAAATACACGATCTCATGCGCATAGAGCAGAATCATCGCTTAAAGAGCGGCAGTGAAGTGGTTGACAACACCACTCGTTATCAACGATTAGTGGGGCATTCGATGTATCTCACTATGACTCGACTTGAAATCGTGCATGCGGTGAATATTCTTAGCCAGTTTTTTGAGTGCCCAAGTCCAACTCACGCGGATGCCGCAGATAGAGTTCTTCACTACCTCAAATCCACACCGGGTGAGGGCATCTTGTTGAACAAAAAACCTGGTTTCTAGCTTGCTGCCTATTGCGATGCTGACTGGGCAGGTTGTTCTATGACCAAACATTCACGTACGGGGTACTTCATCACACCAGGAAGCTCTCCTATATCCTGGTGGAGTTAAAAGCAAAGTGTTGTATCCTGCTCATCAGCTGAAGCTGAGTATCGAACAATGGTAGTCACTGTTAGCAAGATTCTTTGGCTACGTTGGTTACTTTCTGACCTTGGTGTTGATTTATGTAGGACTACTCTACTATATTATGACAACCATGTCGTGCTTGACATTACTCAAAATCCGGTTTATCATGAATGTATTAAACATGTCAAAATAGATTGTTAATTCTTACGTGAATGGGTTAAATCAGATAAGATTGCTCCCCTCAAGATCAGCACAACACTTTAACTGGTCGATACCTTCATACTAAGGGACTCGAGTTGATCGGTTTCAGACTCTTGTTTTCAAGTTGGGCATCACCAATCTTCATGCTCCAAGTGTGTTACGAGTAATTATCTAGTTGTTACGTTCTCACCTTACCCACTGTAATAGTTATCGGTTGTATTATCTTATTATTAGAGTATACAGTAATTATCTATGTACAGTAGATGTTAGGGTTTCCTTAGTCGCATAGGATTTTTGCCTTTCCTGTCAAGTCTTGTACTTTATATTTTGACGAGTCATGTAATGAGAAAGCAAGCACTTTTCCTCAATTCCTATTGGCTTCTATGTGGTATCAAAGCCAAAACTGGAATAAAAAATATATAACCCTAAAAACAACCTTTTATTTTTCGCCGTAGTTTCCTGCTCGAAAAGATGTCCAAGCATAGTTCATCCGGCAATATCAATTCTGCCGTCAATAGCATGGATGTGATGCCTAAATGACATAAGCACGATTCCGGGTTCGTTGATGAAACCCTAGTCAAACCAGCAGCGAACACCAGCAATCTACCCCACTGGATCCACGTTGATGCAATGGTCAGAGATTGGTTGAAAACCTCTATGGAGAAGGACATAAGAAGTAGCGTTTGTTGTGCACGCATGGCCCGTGATATCTTGGTCGATGTTGCTGAATGGTTTGGGAAAGGCAGTGCTCCGCGCGCTTATGAGCGTAGGCGCACCATCGCAAGTTTGAGTTAAGACAAGCTTTTGATTTTGTTCTATTACACCAAGCAGAAAAGCTTGTGGGATGAGATACATGAAATCACACCTTTAACTCTATACACTTGTGACGGTTGTTCTTGTGATACGAGAAAGTAGATCATTGCCATCCGAGAGAAGGAGCATCTATGCGACTTCTTAATGGGCCTTGATGACCCAAATACTCAGCTCCCTGCCTCTTCCCACCATCGGCATTGCATACCACTTTGTTGTCGAGGACGAGCAACAAAGTAACATATCTGCTACCCGTCACCCTACCATCGAGTCAACCGCTTTCAAGAGTCGCTCACAAGAGGCATTTCAAGGGGACGATGGAAGGAATCCCAAGATCAGGCCGATGTGCACACATTGCGGCAAGGTTGGCCATCTTGAATCCACTTGTTTTGAGATCATAGGGTTCCCTCCCGGCTGGCGAAAGAATCTTACACTATCTCAACCGCAATCTGGTGGCACAAATAATAGGCCATACAACAAGCCACAGGATGGGAACAATCCTCGACCACAAATAATCCGTTAGTTTCAATTAGCATCTCTATCCAGTAGTTGTTACTTTTGTATTTGATTGCACACGTTGTCATTTTAGCTAGAAGATAGCACCTATCAGTTATGTGAAGCGCTATATATTTTGTATCTCCATTACGTAATAAAGCAGGGGCTCAAGCTCATTAAAATCTTCACAGAATAATATATTGATGAGAAGATTTATTTCCTCCAATATGAGAAGATAATTTTACTAGTCAATAACCAAAGTTTCATTTCCTCTTGTATCACGACATTTCCATTTTATCGAGAATCAATTGAGGACACAAACAATCAGTTGTTTCAAATGGACTTGTAACATAACTGTGGTCTGTAGAGGATCAATTGAGGACGCAAACAATCAATTTTACTGAATCCTGCCAATTATTATTGCCACGGTATTTTTTTTTAATAAACTTTTACACGAAATCACACCGGTCAAGAATTGAACCAAAAATTGAACCACGCAAGTATGGCAATTTTTGGCAAATGTCACGATGCATAGATTTGCTAGTTTGAAGGAAAGGCTTCAATGACAGGGAAAAAAAGGACGGAAGCCTGATGACGTTGTAGCGGGTGAATCCTGCAGCTTTCAGCAACTTTTTCCACTCCATTTCAGTCCTTTCCTTGAAACCGTGGCCCACAAGCATAAACAAATCATATCCCACTATTGTGTCGTCCATTGGGTCCTTCCCGTACGGATTCAGGATCATTTTAAGTATAGTGACCTTCCCAGTCTTATGAGGGCTTGGATTGGATACGGAATGGATACATTCCGGACCGTTTGGAATGAAGACACGCGGAAATTTTTTTACAAAAAATTTAAAATCTGGAGACAAAAATGAGAAAAGTCCACGAGTGCGGCAGTGGATCACAACATACCGTCATTGCTAACTAGGTTTGCCGGCGTCGTAGCATGCATGCCGTTATCAATAACTGGGCTTGTCGGTGTCGTAACAGTGATATATCAAAATCGTAAACGTGGCATGTCATTATCGGTTCTTCAGTTCAAACAATTCAGAATAACTCCTTTAGGCCGGACCCAATCCACTGTTGTCTTCTGAGGTATCGCCTTGTCACAATTCACCAGTATTTAAATCGTGTCCTCGTGATTCCAATCGTGCAATACTGATTAGAAAAACAAACTCATCCTCGTTTATGTGGTTTGTTAGCTCTAATCAATAACATCACATTGTTGACTTCAGAAGAATCTGTACTTGTAACCAGATCTGCATTCATTACTAAATAAAATATGTGAATCATGCATGTAACGAGTCATATTTTATATTGGTTTTTAGGGTGGAGATTCTTATAAGTTTATTAGCCAGTGTTATTATATATTAAACGCGTTCTACACTCAAGTATAAAAATCTGTAATACCGATGTGAACAAGTTCACATAACTTCCTTCAAAAAATTCCAACAACTTCATCCAAAAACAGTTATAAAAATTAAGAGATCTCGCGAAGATAACGTATATTGACTATAGAAGTAAAATTCACGACGCAATTTTATTCCTAAATTCTCCTTTAATAATTTGAATCATTTATATTTCCTAAATTATAATAATTTACTAATCCAAACTAGTTTTTCTTTCATTTAGCAGTCAATACCGATTAATATTGAACCTCGAATGCAAAATAAATATTGAACGTCTTATATCGGAAGTGTTCTTCTACCGGCCATCGTGCCTTTGATTTTTTGTGTTGTCATCGAATACATTTATCTTGGGTTAGTTTTTTTAACGATATGGTACAGTCTCTTTCGTTAAGGAATAATGAACAAGGTTACGTGACATAATAGAGCAGTACATAGACATAACAACAGAAAGCGTAAAAGTAGTTTTCGTATTATAGCCCGCTGATGCAAGACTAGATTCAAAAGTTAATAAAGACCTAATTGGAAATATTCTAACCAAAAGGTCATCTACTAAACCTAGATTTATATACGACATGCAACTCCGTGCTAAAGAGCAGAGTGATGCACATAGTGTGAAAGAGTGGTAATTGGTAGGGTAGGATAAAGGTCCATAGGAATCTAAATTAAACCTAGACCCCAGTTTTGAAGTAGGACATAGACTCTATCCTAGACCTTGCAGTAAGGGACCAGACCTAGACCTGCAGGGTATTAGAAAATTGCCACAAGCGAACAATAACGCACAAAAAATACGAACACAAGAAATAACGTGCTAGATTTTGGGGTGCATACGGAGCTCGTCTTCCTCAGTTTTAATCAATGGTTCACCAACCAGCCTATTCTCTTTGGAGCGTGGACTTAAGCAAGGTGATCTGATGTCCCCGTATCTTTTTCTGATCGCAGCTGAGGGTTTACGTCGGATGATCTTAAAAGCCGAGAGTTTGGGGTTAATCCAAGGCTTACCTATTCCCGGGATGAATGCCAATCTTTGTCTCCTCCAGTTCGCGGATGACACCATACACTTTATCAAACCCACCCACCAAAATATTACTAACCCTAAATATCTTGTTGTCTTTTGCCTTGGTATCAGGATTGACCTTAAACTTTGACAAATGTTCGATCATTGGCATCAATACAAGTGATGATTGGTTAACTTGTGCAGCAGAATGATGGGGCTACAGGAGACAAGGGCTGCCGTTCAAGTACCTTGGCATCCCGGTTGGTGCTTCCATAAAGCACCGCTCTCATTGGAAGCCTCTTGGACAAGAGGATTTCGTCTTGGCAGGGCTGTCTTCTTTCTATCGGTGGACGGGGTACTCTTGTCAAAGCGGTGCTCTCGAGCTTTCCAATCTTCTACATGTCATTGTTCACGATCCCTGCTGCTAAAATGGTCTTGCCGTTACTTGTCCAAGCCGAGTTCCCTTTGGGTGCGAATTATTAATGGTCTTCATGGTAATTATGCACTTGCTGCTAAGATGATTCTCTGCGATCTCTGATGAACATGCTTCCTTCTCGCCCTGCCTTTCACGATATGGCAGATCATATAACTTAGAGGCCTGATCCTAACTCGGGTTTCATTATACGTAGCCTCTATAACCTTCTCTTTGCTGGATTTCATCTTATTGCTCCGCGTGTTCTTCGCGATGGCTAGCCTGGCTTAATTCCATCCAAAGTTAGCAACTTTCTTTGGATGGCTTTGCTTGGCCGCATTAAGAAACGTGAACTGTCCTTTATACAACTCCGGAGTTGAATCTTCAAAACACCTCTTTATGCTCTGCCCAGTTACGATGAAGATTTGGGATTACTTTGCAAGCTTGAATAATATGCGCTGGTGCATTTATGACACCTCTCTTCGATTTCTTGATTCATGGATTGGTCTGGTGTGGGGCAGGCTCTTCAAAAAGGTCTGGTACATGGTGTTTGCTGCTACTTGTTGGAGTGTTTGGAAGGTTCGGAACTGCATTATCTTCGATAGGGAACGCTTTGACCACGGAAAACTGCTGCTTCTCGTTTTTAGGCGTCTCTCTGAATGGGTTTATTGGTGTGGTCTTTCAAACAAAATGAACTTGCAGGATGTCTTGTTGTTCTTAACTTCTAGGGTGTCGTCGTGTAGTCTTGTTTTTGCACTTGGTGCTAAGCTACAGTGTACTTTGTCCCTTGATTGCTTTCTTTGCAATCTGACACTCTCCTTTAAATATTATTTTTGGTGAAGTCAATATATATACTTTTCAAAAAAAAAGAAATAATATAGTTTGGCCTAATGCCTACGTCTATGGAGAGAAAGGAGAACTTTTATTGATGAGTAGAAACCAAGACTTAAACGAACTAGGATAACATGTTTTTATATAATAGAAAAATCCGTGCACACAAAGAAACCTATCTCAGTCCACCTAGGAGTCCAAAATAAGAGTCCAAGCAAAACAAGAAGTTGATGTCGCATGGGAATGGCCGGAGCCAATTCATTGGTGGACGCTAGTTGCCCGATATTTGGACATTTTATTTCTCACCACTGGTTTCTTGTCACTCCCACTAATCTTCACCTTGATGAGAAATCATCCAGAGGAAGAAGCATGAAGCTCCACTCGAACTTTAGCGAACTCCACCTTGGTGAGAAATCATCCAAGGTAAGAACCATGAAGCTCCACTCGAACTTTAGCAAACCCCACCTTGTGAGAAATCATCACGTGGAAGAACCGTGAAACTTCACTCAAACTTTAACAAACTCCTCCTGGACGAGAAACCATCCCTTGAAGAAAGATGGAGACCTGTGAAATCAATCAACCCGACTCCACCTTGAACCATAGATACATTAAGAAGATCATCTTCACATTCTCTCCACCTTTGTTCAATTAATTGGAGACATCCCCCAAACTCGAGTAACTCTCTAGCTTACTTGGTGTTTTCCCTCTAACCTCCATCGAATCCCAACATGCAATTTCATCTGCTATTGGAGTGCCAATATTCAAGTCTAAGGAGGTGACGCTTAATATGAGGTCCACGTCGATGAAGGCAAGATTTAGTTCCAAGTCCACGCCCGTAGGGGCAATGCCTAGCCCAAAGTTTATGAAGGGTCTCACGTCCTTAAAAGAGAGGCCTAGATCAAGGTGCATGTTCATGTTGTCTCGTCAAGGGCATCTAGACCATATCCACGTTGCCTAGTTAAGAGCGTCTGGATCATGTCGACATCGCCTCGCTAAGGGTGTCTGGGCCACGTCGATGTTGCCTCACCAAGTGCATCTAGACTATATTCATATCCCTACATCATGGAAGACTGTCACACAGATGACTATCGCATTGATAATTATCGCATGAACAACAGTTGTACAGATGACCATCACGTGGACAACCATCGTACTAACAGCCTATACAGTTGGCAATAGGAGAAAAGAGCTTTGACATTTCCACAAACATATGGTGGGAACTAAGACAACCATACCCATCCTTGGTGAAGTCAGTCCCTAGCATGAAGTCAATGAGGAGAGCTTGGCATTTTCACAAGCACATGGTGGGTACAAAGGCAGCTGTGCTAATCCTTGATAAATTGGCTATAGTGTTTAACATGAACCTCTAAAAGAAGTGATATTTATGGCCACGGATAAGACGAGGGATAAGACGAGGCTTCCATTCTCAATTCTAGTTTCATCAGTCATCAGCCTTTGGTAAATTGATTATATCTTGTGACTCAGACCTCTGATTAAAGTGATTAAAGGTTTGGTCAAAAGCTAAGACATATATTTACAATTTTTTTGTTTATGAATTCTTCAAATTCAGAGCAAAAAGGTGTCAAAATGATGTTAGAACACGGTACCCGAGTCTTGAGCATCGAGGAGCAGTATGCCATGGATACGAAGGCATCGTCCATGCCGAGAAATCTAAATATCCCTCTCGGGGGTCCAAAATGAGGTCATGGCACCGATTTGGTCGTGTGCCCAAGGCATGAGGCTTTGGTCTTGTATTTCAATCAACATGTGGCCGTGCCTTGGTCGAGACCGCACTAAGATCATCCCTCGGTCGAGATCGTACTATGTTCTTTCCTTGGCCGAGATCTTGCTATGATCGTCCCTCCATCGAGACCACACTATGTTCTCTCCTTGGTTAAGACAACACTATATTCTTTCCTTGGTTTAGACCGTACTATGTCAAGATCACCAGTGGTCATACTCGCCGGAGACCGTCTTGACATATTGTCATCGATCCGCCTTTGCATATTTGGCTAAGGTAACTCGGTGGGATGAGATTCGTGATTGTTGTAAGTGCAAGGAGGGCATTTCTTCTCGAAATGAAGAGATGCACGTGCCCATCGAGTGGGGCTTCACGTAGGACGTCGACGAAGGAGCATGATGCCGAGGCATCCAAAGACCTTGCCAGGGAATCCAAAATGACACCAGGGCATCTCTGCGGGCATGCATTCGGGATGTGGCTTTGCATTTTTCTTAACAAGTGATGTGACTTCCTCTCACGTAGGGCCCAGACAAGGTTTCTTATATTGAGGCTTGATTTTTGGTACACATTCACGGTCTCAGGATTTTCCTAAGCCCAGACAAGGTTTCTTTTATTATTTGGGATATTCTTGTTTTGGCCCAAGGTTGCTTGCTCGCTACGACCTTGACATTCCTATTTTAAGGACGCGGTCTCATTTTTGTATTGGAAAGTGGTCATGTATAGAGAACAGTCACATGAAGAAGATGGACATATATGGAAGGAGATTTCATGGAAAGACGATTTCATTCCTCTTTTCTAAGTTATCTCGATCATTTTCCATTATGAGGCTAGGTAGAATTGAAAATGGTCTAAAGGAGTTTTCCTATTCTTAAGCATGAAGTGAGAACGAGATTCCCTATATAAAGAGGGCAAGGGAAAAAGAGAAGGACATCATCAATACAACACACTACTCTTCTATCTCTGTTGCTTTTCCTTTTTGTAGCCAGTAGCTTGTAGCGTAGCATAGCCTAGCCTTAGCATAGTTAGACCGACCTTAGGACGGCCACTAGAGGTCGTTCTAGGTTATTGTTCTCTTTTTCCACTGTAATATATTTCTGGCATGCCTATACTAAAGAGGGAGTCTGAGAAGGCAGTCTAACACCTTTGCCAAGCCAAGGGTATCAAGAAGTTTGTTGCTCCGGTTTCTTCGAAGGAGTTGACACCTTTCGCCTCTCAGCTAAACGTGAGGAGGAACTCATCTACCGTGGCTTCCTCCAAAGAGCCTACTAAGACAAGTATTGTTTGATTGAGTCTCATGCCTCATATATTGCTCGAAAGACCTACAAAGAGTTCTATACACCCGTCGTCCCAATGGATGCATATGTCGCCTTTATCCCTTAGAAGTGCTATGAGGAGTCTAATTGACGCTATGATGAGTTTGTTATTTGGAATGCAGAAGAAGCGGTACCTATGCAATCAACCTTCGTACAACCATAGATCGGTCATATGCCTTTCGCCATGGCTCTGCCATCTTCGGGTGTGTTCTCTTATGGTCAACTACCCATAACTCCAATGTATCCCTCGTTCCAAACAACTCCTTATATATGGATGGGTACACAAAGAGTAAAAAACTCAGGACATTACGAGACCGCAAGGATGGGGGCTTGTTATATCTAAGCAGAATCGAGCTGGTACCAATCGGCCCTGACCCAAGACTGGTCATACGCATCTAGGGTCTTGGCCGACCAAAGCTCTTTCGAAAGGAGGGATGTATGAACAAATCCTTTGTTCAACTCAAGGATTCCTAATCTACCCCAGTTTCTCTGGTCATGCATCAGGATGGATGAAGTTGGAGGAGGTAGACATCCACCACCATATCAATCGATAATCAACCTTTGGTGTGACCGATATAAGACCAGCTCGGGAATAAACCCTGTTCGAGGATTGGGAGCATTCAACCCCACATCAACGTCATGAGGGGAAACCTACACCCCACCTCAATCAAGGAGCACAACAAGAGGATGAAGCACCCTAGTAAACGTCCTAATGTGATGCTCAGTGTCTTGCCAGTTACTTAACACAAAATATAATCCCAACGACAGAAGATGAGTCATCTACGGTGATTGATCTTGAGACTGAAATGCTAGGTCTTGATGATGGAATGATGTACATGGGGTCACCATCCTCTGTTGAGCCTATGACCAAGTAACTCGACGAGGGATCATTACCTTACCGTGATATCGAAACTCTAGACTTCACAAGCTTACCAAGCCAACTCTAATCGGTTGAGGCTTCTGATTACCTCGAGGTGCAAAAGTTGTTTACGCATGAGGAGACTCGAGATGGTTCTTTTGGACAAGATGAGACGGTGATGACTGACAATGATCTAATGCTTCATAATGTTGCTCATGTTCTGACTAGGTCTCCTTCTTACGTGATGTTGGAACAAAAGGAGATACACCTTATCTTTCTTACTCCTGAGCCAACTCTTAAGGTCATGATATCAGAGTAAGAGGAGTTGGACCCAAGCCCTCCTACTCTTGAGCCGACTCCTTAGTTTGTGATGTTAAAACAAGGAGAGCTCAATGAAGATGACATCTATAATCAACTGATGTTTGGAACAGCCGAGGATAGAAGGACTACCTCAACTCTTTCATTCCTAGGGCTTGGTTTCACATCAACGCCTCAGAGGGCAACCATCAACCGACCCCCATGTTGGTGCTTCTCTTGCTGTGGTTAGCCTCCAAAGGACTAGAAAGGAGGAGGGCCGTAAGAAAGGGAAGGTTGAACCTAAGATCGAGAGGGAAAGGCTCGGGGGGGCAAGGACAGTCGCCCGATAATGGTATCCCAAAGCTTTAGAAGTCCTTTCGTTCAAAGGGAGTCGGTGGCCTTAAGTAAGGAAAGGTCGACCTCAGGACTCGGGGGGTAAGACTCGGGGGAACAAGGACGATCACCCGATAATGGCATCCTAAGGTCTTAGAAGTTCTTCCGTCCAAAGGGAGCTGATGAAGCGTGGAGGATCATTAATCCTCGTATTAAAGTGGACTTTCAAGATGGGTCCTACCCATACCTTTATGCTTTCAAATGGTTTGGAGATAGGAGGGTCATCCCTGATCTCCCAACGTAAAATGTCATGACCAAGACCCAGAGACGTTGTATTAAGAGAAAAGTCCAGAAGCGGAAATAAGTCATTGAGTGTCTGGAAGTGTAACTCATGGCACAAAGAGCCAAAATGGAGGAACTTAAGGCTCTCCTAGCTTGCCCACATGATTAATACCGCTCTGCCCCAAATCTAGGTAAGGCTAACGAGTTTGAAGCCTCTAAGGTGAAGAAGGGGAAGGACCTCGAACACGTCAAGGAGGTTCGACCAAAGGCACATCCCGGCCTATGAAGGAAGTTGATCCATAAGCGGGTACCCAAGGTCCATACCAAGGAGGATGCCCATAAAAAGACCATACCTGACCAAAAGGAGAAGGAGGTCTCGGTCGACCTTGAGATGAGGTACATCAAGTTTGGTGGGGCTTTTCAAATAAAGTAGCAATTAACATGGCGCCGGCTATCCTCAGGCCGAAACCTAGTCAACCAAGCTACTCCAATAGGGACGTGGTTGAAGAAGGCCTTATTGGCCCTCGAGTAGGAGAGATGCTCTCAGCCTTACTTATGATGGGGGACTTCAATGGCAATGTCACCATCGTGAAGTTAGCCGAAAAGGGATGCGAGCATTTAAAGCTCCTTTACGTCATGGCTCACATCAGTATAGAGCTGGTCAAGAGAGTCCTTGTGGACAACGAGGTTATAAACGTCCCTCCTCACTCACTTCCCAAGAGGCCAAGTAAGGAGAGAGAGATACTGACCTCGATTAGCAAGGTCATGACCAACTTTATCAAAAAAAGATGAAACTCGGTCTAATCTGGTCAGGCAGTCCCATCTTCCATCCACCAATGTCTAATTTAATGAAAATTAGATGGAAAGGTGGAGGTCATGTTGGTCGATGCACATCCATTCATTTTGGTCTCATGCTACATTGAAGCGGTCTTCTACGATGGGTTCATAGTGCCAACAAGGATGGCCTGGAGCAGCATGGTTTGTGAGCTCAGTCAAATGAGAGGTCCTTTCAGCCCGACAGTCAGTCAGTGCCATACCTGGGGGGCAAGTCCTCTGTCTTACTTGCAAAAAGTAAGGTGATACAAAAGGTGATAAGGTAATTAGAAGTCTGCACCTTATCACTATACGAGTCGGCCAGATACGTCTGTAATAACGACAGCCTAGATCTCTTAGAGCTGCTTAAGAGTAGTGACTATCACCTTGTCCGAGAAACTTACTATCATCAATGTGGAGGTGAGGGACTTTTTGACAACATAAGTTCATCAAGATAGGGAGATTTAGAAAGGACCACGTCAATACTTCTCGCCAGGTGATGAGTGTGAAAACACTCTATCATCTATGTATGTTTTAGTGTCAATTTTCCATTGTTTCTAGTGTTGTTGTGTGTTATTTATCGTTGTATTGTTATATTTCATGTTTTGAACGTTTTAGTTTAATTATTGTGATTTTCATTAGTTTCGTTCATTTTTATTTCAAGGAGGCTTTGTGGTGATGCGGGGAGGATCTTGGTGTACTTTGGAGCGCGTCAACGACGATCGGATCAGCCTTTCGGAATGGTGCACGATCGGGAAGGCGACGACATTGGGCTAACTGACCTCGAGAGACTTAAATGCCGATAACTTTCTCATCCAAAGTCCAATGGAGACGAGTGAGGTGGTTCTGGAAAGAAGACATCCGGGGCTACTTTGACTACCACACCACTCTCCAAGATGGACTCTCTCTTCCACCTTCCTCCTAAGAAAAATCCGTGGCTCCCTCTCCCTTGAAGGACCAAAAACGTGGCTCACCATTGAAGAGGAGAAGAGGAGAAGAACGTGGCCAAGAAGAAGCATTTGGAGAGGAAGGGTAGAAGAAGCTTGAGGAAGGAGCTAGGAGGGATCTCTTGAAGAACCATTAAGCTTTCCTAAACTCTTCCTTCATGTTCATGTTTTATTTACTTTGTTCAATGGATGATTTGTGTTGTTTGTTGAACATGAGTGAGTAGTTCATTTGTGGGTTAGGTGCCTTGATGGCATCTATTTAGCCAATGGTTTTGTGGGGTTAATATGTTAAGGTTTATGGACTAGTTAATATGTTTAATGCTTAATCTTGATTGATCACCTTGATTATGAACTAAGTTAATGCTAATCGCCGGGAGGGGTTAGGATTAACGGACTATTTAACTAGTTAACTAGTTGCCTATTGAAGAGGGATCTCTTTAGGTGGTTAGTTGTCCAAAGGATGATGGTGATAATCGGTAGTTAGTTGGATTAGTTGGCTAATTAGTCGCGGGAGCGCGGTTGGTTCGACTAAGCCTAATTAACTATCGATTTAGACTAATTTGTCGCGGGAGCGTTGATTAGTTGCTTAAGGAACATCCGGACCATAACATGAACTTAATAAACCCCATATGCCATTTGGTTATTTAGTTGTCATTGGCACCAAGCCCACTCTTCCCTTTATTGTGTAAATCTTCTCGTTATTTAGTCGTTGTAGTAACCAATTCGTGTAGGAATTGACAAATCCATCACCCGTAGTCCTAAACTAGTGGTGAAGTCGAATTTGTGGCCTAGCTTAGTCCTTGTGGGACGACAATCCCATACTTACTCTTTATTGCAAGAAGGGTGAAAATCCTTCCTTTCAATTAGCGCCGTTGCCGGGGATTAAGTACTAGATGCTTAATTTGGCTTACGAACTTGGATTAGGACATTTATTTTTGTTTACTTGGTTTTTGTTACTTAGTACCTTTGTTTCTTGTCTTACAAGGTACTGAATTGTCGCATGCGCTCAACTCGCTCAACGAACAACATTCCGATCGGAGTAGACGTTGACATTGGATATTTGGAACGGTTGTTGCGACAAGAGAGAAGGACACAAGCAAGGATGAATCAACAACCTCATGTGCAAGAAGCTCCACAAGGAGCTCCGCAAGGCGATGCACAAGGAGTTGGAGTTCCTCGAAGGTCTCTCATGGACTATGCTAGGCCCACCTTGAGAGGGGCAATGTCTGGAGTTCCTAGGCCTGCTATTCAAGCTAACACCTTCGAGATCAAGCCAGTGGTGATTCACATGCTCCAAGCTTCGGTCCAATTTTATGGATTACCGAATGAAGATCCCAACGGCCATATTGCTAATTTTCTGGAGATAGCCGACACCTTCAAGCACAATGGAGTTACCGACGATGCTATGAAGCTGAGGTTGTTCCCGTTTACCTTGAAGGACCAAGCAAAGATATGGTATAAGAATCTGGTTGGGACGACAATTACAACATGGGAAGAGCTAGCCAATGCCTTCCTTGACAAGTATTTTCCCTTCTCCAAGACCAATAGACTCGTGAAGGAGATTAACAACTTCCAACAATTCGAGAATGAGTCGTTGAGTGAAGCTTGGGGGAGATTCAAGGGATTACAAAGGAGTTGTCCACACCATAATATATCAGAGGAGTCTTTACTCCAAACTTTTTACTTTGGTCTTGGACCCTCTACAAGGGGTACGGTTGATGCCGCCTCCAACGGATCCTTCTTAAGAAAATATAGGGATGATGCCCACCACATATTGGAGGAGTTGGCGGCTACAAACATTCTAATGGCCAATGAGAGAGCTAGGCAACCGAGTAAGGAGCAAGTAGAAGTGATTGATGTTGATATTGCCTCGTCTATTCAAGCTCAATTGGCTTTGTTGGCAAAGAAGGTTAATGATCTAAGCTTGAACAAAAGCAATGTGGCGGCTGTGCAAACAAATTGTGAAGTTAGTGGCAATTTTGGCCATGAGATGAATGAGTGTGCCATGTTGGGCTCTTCTATGGAGCAAGTAAATTTTGTTGGTGGCCAAGGACAAGGCCAAGTTCAAGGAGCAAATAGGATGGTAAATAACCCATATTCCTCTACCTACAATCCTGGTTGGAGAAATCATCTGAACTTCTCTTGGAGGGGTACCGGAGGAAGTAGTGGAGATAACATGGCAATTGTTCTGGATAAGGAACTTCCTCTTCATAATGCACCTCAAGGGCCTCCTCCAGGTTTCCAACCATGTTTCTCTTTGATGGATCGGATGGGAGCTATTGAGGAGAGGATCGACAAGATGGACAAGTTCATACAAGAAGTCGGAGGGGTGGTTAGCCAACAAGGCCAAATTTTGGCAGCCATACAACAACAAGGTGCACGACAGAACAACTTGGAGCAAATTCTCAAGGGACAAGCTACCGCGATGCATAATATAGAGACACAACTTGGAGAAATTGCAAAGCCAATTCCCATAGAGCTTCCGGCTCCCTGCCAAGCTCCACAGAAACAAATCCTCGAGGAAATGTGAATGCAATTTCTTTGAGGAGTGGTAAGGAAATATCTTCTCAAGAGGCACCCCGGAAGAACAATGACGATCCTATGGAAGCCAATGAGGAGGAGAAAGAAGTAGAGGTGGAAAAAGAGAAAAGTCCTTTTGCTGAGATTGAGGAAGAAGAGGAGTATGTGCCACCACCACCAAAGATCCCTCCTCTACCATTTCCTCAAAGAGTCAAAAAGAAGAACGTGATGGACGACAAATTTCTTGGCTTTATGGAGAAAATGAAAAATGTCCAGATTAGCGTCTCATTTCTGGAGATGTTGGATCAAGTTCTGCACTACTCCAAGTTTTTGAAGGAACTCATTACAAAGAAGAGGAAGTGGGAAGATGGAGAGACGGTGGCCCTCACGGCGAAGTGTAGCTCTCTCATCTCAAAGGATCTCCCGACAAAGTTAAAAGACCTGGGGAGTTTCACTATTCCTTGTTTCGTTGGAGATGTTGAGTTTCCTAAGTGCCTATGTGATTTAGGCGCTAGCATTAACTTGATGCCTTTGTCTATTCTTAGGAAACTTGGCTTGTGTGAGGTGAAAGCCACATCTATGCGTCTCCAATTGGCGGACCAAACCATAAAGAAGCCATTTGGGGTCGTGGAGGATGTCTTGTTAAAGGTTGATAAGTTTATCTTCCCCGTGGACTTTGTGGTGCTGGATTTTGATGAAGACAAGAGTTGTCCATTAATACTTGGCCGGCCATTTCTTAATACGGCACGTGCCTTGGTGGATGTGCATGATGGAAGATTGGTCCTCCGAATAGGGGAGGAGAAGGTAGAGTTCAAGATGTCCAATGCAATGCGCCACCCTCTGGATGAAGGCGTGTGCATGAAAGTTGATGTCATGAAGGAATGTGTCCTCGAGTTTGGCAAGGAGAGCATATCAAGACTTGAAGATGGAATGGAGGAAGAAATCAATGAAGAACAAGAAGAGGATGACTTGGAAGAGTTCGAGGGAGAAGCTGATACAAAAAGTCTCCATAAGGATTTGGAGCTTGATTTGAAGTATCGTACTCCACCTTCCATAACTAAGGCTCCAAGCTTGGAGTTGAAAGAGTTACCCTCCCATTTGCGATATGCATTCTTAAAGGATGAAGGAAGACTTCCCATTATCATCTCGAACAAGCTCTCTAAGGAGCAAGAGAAGAGGGTGCTTGAAATCGTCAACAAACGGATTAAGGCCATGGCTTGGCAAATATCCGATATCAAGGGGATAAGTCCCGACATTGTTATGCATCACATCCATATGGAAGAGGGAGCCAAGCCGAGGGTGGATAGGCAAAGACGATTGAATCCCAATATGAAAGAAGTTGTAAAGAAGGAGGTGATCAAGCTACTCAAAGCGGGCATAATTTATCCCATCTCGGATAGTGAGTGGGTAAGCCCGATCCATTGTGTTCCAAAGAAAGGAGGAATGACTGTTGTGATCAATGATGAGGGTGAGCTCATTTCCACAAGAACTGTGACTGGATGGAGGGTATGCGTGGACTACCGAACGTTGAATGATGCCACACGTAAGGATCATTTTCCTTTGCCATTCATTGATCAAATGTTGGAGAGAATTTCAGGGTATTCTCACTATTGCTTTTTGGATGGGTACTCGGGTTACAACCAAATTGTAATATACCCAAGAGATCAAGAGAAGACCTCTTTCACTTGTCCTTTTGGTATTTTTGCCTATCGACGAATGCCTTTTGGATTGAGTTGTGCTCCTGCAACATTCCAACGATGCATGGAGGCTATCTTTTGGGGAATGAATGAGAGAATTATGGAGATCTTCATGGATGATTTCTCGGTATTTGGAGACTCCTTTGATAGCTGCTTGGCAAATTTGGACAAGGTCTTGGAAAGATGTGAAGAGAAGAACCTCGTTCTAAATTTGGAGAAATGTCATTTCATGGTAGATGAAGGGATAGTTCTTGGGCATAAGATCTCCCGAGCTGGCATAGAGGTGGACAGAGCCAAGACGGAAGCAATAGAGAAGATGGAAGCACCGACTTCAGTTAAAGGAGTAAGAGCTTTTCTTGGCCATGCCGGTTTCTACCGAAGATTCATCAAGAATTTTTCTCTTATCGCGAAGCCGCTAACTAATTTTCTTGTGAAGGATGTACCCTTTGATTTTGATGAACCATGCCTTCAAGCATTTGATACTTTGAAAAAAGCTCTTGTCACAGCTCCGGTTATCTCTTCTCCGGATTGGACGCTGCCATTTGAGATGATGTGTGATGCGAGCGACATTGCACTGGGATGTGTGCTTGGTCAAAAGAAGGAGGGGAAGCTTCATGTCATCTACTATGCAAGTAGAGTGCTGGCGGGCGCCCAACTAAATTACACAACCACCGAGAAGGAGTTGCTTGCGGTCGTGTATGCATGTGACAAGTTCTGACCATATCTACTTGGGTCGAAGGTGATCGTCTATACTGATCATGCGGCTTTGAGGTACTTATTTTCAAAACAAGATGCTAAGCCGCGACTCATCCAGTGGATTTTATTGCTCCAAGAATTTGACTTGTCCATCAAGGATAAGAAGGGTTCGGAAAATGTGGTCGCGGACCATCTCTCTCGACTAGAGAGAAGTGATGGAATGGAAACTCATGGAAAGATCAAAGAAGAGTTTCCGGATGAGGAGTTGATGAGCTTGAATAATGTGGAAGCACCTTGGTATGCTGATTTCGCCAACTTCCTAGTTGGGGGGATTATTCCTATGGATTCGAGCTATCCCCAACGCAAGAAGTTCATAAGGGATTCTCAACTCTATGTTTGGGATGAGCCTTACCTTTTTAAGAGGTGTAGTGATGGGTTGCTTCGACGGTGCATTGCGGATGATGAAGTGATGAATATTCTGGAGCAATGTCATAGTACTCCATATTCCGGTCACTATGGAGCAACTAGGACAGCATCACGAGTCTTTGAATGTGGGTTTTATTGGCCTAACATTTTCAAGGATGCTCGTGAGTTTGTTGCTCAGTGCGATCGATGCCAAAGGACCGGCAACATTTCAAAGAGGAATGAGATGCCTCTCTCTGGACTTCTAGAGGTGGAGCTCTTTGACGTTTGGGGGTTGGACTTTATGGGACCCTTCCCAACCTCTAATGGCAACAAGTATATCTTGGTGGGAGTGGACTACGTATCTAAGTGGGTGGAAGCCTGGGCATCACCAACCAATGATGCTAAGGTGGTCATTCGCTTTATCAAAAAGCTCTTCTCAAGATTTGGAGTGCCGAGGGCAATCATAAGCGATGGCGGTTCACACTTTTGCAACCGACCATTTGAGATTCTATTGAAGAGGTATGGGGTCACTCACAAGGTTGCTACACCTTATCACCCTCAAACAAGTGGGCAAGTTGAACTCTCCAACCGGGAATTGAAGAAGATCCTTGAAAAGATGGTTGGAGGAGCAAGAAAAGATTGGGCCAACAAGCTTGATGATGCTTTATGGGCATACCGGACGGCATTCAAAACGCCTATCGGGATGTCTCCATACAAACTTGTTTATGGCAAGGCGTGCCACCTCCCCGTAGAGCTAGAGCACCGAGCATTTTGGGCCATCAAGACCCTAAATTATGATTACAAGAAAGCCGGTGAGCGAAGGGTGTTGCAACTTGAAGAGCTGGACGAAATCTGTGACATGGCATTTGAGAGCTCTAGGCTTTACAAGGAGAAGACGAAAAGGTCACATGATGCCCACATTGTGAAGAAAGAGTTCAAGGAGGGTGATCAAGTACTACTTTACAACTCCCGATTGAGACTTTTTCCGGGAAAGCTCAAGTCAAAATGGAGTGGCCCATTCCAAGTTGTGAGGATATTTCCATTCGGAGCCCTTGAATTAGAAAGAAGTGATGGAGGAGTCTTCAAGGTGAATGGCCAAAGGTGCAAGATTTACCTTGGTGGGAATATTGAACGACAAGCGGAAATGCAATCCGTCACCTCACCCTCCAATGCATGAACAAGGGGAGTAGAGTCAAGCTAACGACTATAACTTAGCATGTTTTTGTACCGTTCTTATATTCGCCATAGTCTTTATGTGTGTGTGTTCTTTTATGTTTGATTTTATCCTAGCACGTTTTTGAAGTGTTACTTTCATGCTTACGGGAGTCTCTCGCATTTTAAAGGTGATTCAGACGGTTGGATGGTCGACAAGACACTTGGGGGCGTAGCCCCCGCCGTGGCAAACTGGGAAATCGACCTATGGCTCAACGAGGAGGAAATTTCTCTGGGTTGGCGGACGCCATGTCCTTGGCGTACGCCAGGAACAGAGAAATCGACCATCGGGATGTTGGCGGACGCCAGGTCCTTGGCGTACGCCAGGAATGTTATAGAGAAATCGACCATCGGGATGTTGGCGGACGCCAGGTCCTTGGCGTACGCCAGGAATGTTACAGAGAAATCGACCGTCGGGATGTTGGCGGACGCCAGGTCCTTGGAGTACGCCAGGTTTGCCCAGCCAACATAAAACTCAAATCAAAATCCCCTCTTCCTTCCCAAAAACAAATCACCTCCACCACCACTCCTCCTCAACTCTTCCTCCCCGAAAATAACAAGAACCCAAGCTCCATCTCCACCACCACCACTCCTCCTCAACTTTCCTCGCACCTCCGGCTCACCATCCACAAGGCTAAAAAGGTAAAAGGTAAAACCCTAATTCTTGAGTTCATTGCAGGCTCACCATCATGGCTGACGGAGCAAGCTCAAGCCGTGGAGGACGCAAGCCACCTACCAAGCGTGCCCGCAACTCTCCACCTCCACCTCCATCTCAACCTCAACCTCAACCTCCACCTCCACCCAAACAAAACATCGCTGAGCAATATGAAGCTCCCTTTGCAATCTACCATGATTGGGAGGGAGAGAGGTATTCCCGATTCTCTGGCATTGACACTGTTAGTCATTTTAAGATTGATTGGGAGGATATGCGCAAGTTGGGGATAGATGAGCCATTGCGAAATGCATTGAAACACTTTGGTTGGGAATATTTTGCTGATCATAGTTTGGCTGCTAGATGGGAGTTGTCGTGTGAGTTCTATTGCACATTGACCGTAGCTGATAATCGTAACTCCTTTACTGCACGTTTATTTGATACTGAGTTTACGGTTAACGCACAAACGTTCAATAGAATCTTCAAACTTCGTCCAGGGGGTAGTGCCTTAGATTTTACGCCTCAAGACCTTGCTCATCGTGAATGGTTTGAAATCTCTGGTTTTGAGAAGTATGTGTCTGGTAAAGCAACTAGCGTACTCATTAAGGAACCCCACATTGGCATTTTGCATCGTTTTATGAGTCTCACCTTTAGTGGCCAGTGGGAAGAGAGTAAGGTGTTTCGTACTCACTTGTATGCCATTCATTGTTTACGTTACAAACAACCGTTTAGTACGTTTGCATTGGTTATAGATGTCTTTGCACGTACTCTGGCGGAAAATCCTGCCCATTTGTATCTAGGTCATATTATCTCCCGCCTTGCACATCATTTTTTCCCTGAGAAATATGCAGCCTTTGAAGGGACCAAAGTTCTCCCGGTGGGCCTTGACATCAAAAAGCTCCACTTAAGCCAGCTCATCGACAAAACTAAACGCGACGGCGAGGACATCGTAACTTACAAGGCTTGGGCAAATCGAAAGGCTATCCAAGCACGCCTCAAAGCACATGCTCCAATACCAATTCCTGACCATCAGGTACAACTCAACGAACTTCTTGCGCAGTTTAACGCGGTGAAGGTGCAGCTGCAAGCTTATGCCGCTACGAACGCGGCTAATTGGGAGAGACAACATGAGTTCAATGCTCGTATGGAGGTGGCCCAGCAAGCACAATTCGTGGCCCAGCAAGCACAATTCGTGGCCCAACAAGCACATTATGCTCAACAGCAAGCCCACGCCGACTGGATGAGGGCATGGGCTGAAAACTTTGGCAGCAACTTCACACATTCACCTCCTCCTCCACAAGATTGATCAGGGAGCACTCCTCTACCTTTTTCTTTTATTTTCTATTTTGATGTCTTGTTCTTCTTGTTTGTTTGATGTTCTTGCTTGGTTCTTATTGCAAATGTTAGTATAGTTCAATTTGTGAGTTGTATGTGTGCTCCCTCCACCTTGAGGACAAGGTGTTCTTCAAGTGTGGGGGTGTGGTTCCACTTAGGAATCTTTTGTATGTTTAGATATGGTTTGTCTTGCTTAGGCAGTGATTTGGCATGAATTTTCAAAATTTGCCCCCCTTCAAAATTCTTTAACTTGTGTTAGAAGCTTACCACACACCTAATTAGGAAAGGAACTCGAGCACAAGGCCTAAGAACTTGTAGAAACCTCACCCTCAGTTGTTTAGACTAGTGGTCTCATTATGTAGATTAGACTAGAGGGTTGATGAGTGACCTTGTGAGGAACTTTGAGACGAAGGAGGAGACAACTGTCTTCATTTATTCATGAGGTGCCTACATGAGTTCGGTTGATCGAGGTATCCTACTAGTACTTGACATGGTCTTGGTTGTGTGGCGTTAGTGAATGACGGGGGCTAATCCTTTGAAATTGAGCCTAGAGCTTTAGAGCCAAGAACCTTTATATCCATTGCTTTAACCCACTGAGCATAGCCATTCATTGATCATATTATATGTATACCAACTTTAAGCCTTATATCCACCATCCTCCCGACCTTTGGTCATCCGATCCGAGGACACATCTTTTGGGGATGTTATGTATTGGGTTTAGTTGGTAGCTTAGTGTTCATGTGGGTTAATTTATTGGGAATTTGGGTAGTTGAGAGACCATACAAAGAAGCCGAGTTTTTGCCTAGAAAATGCCAAGTTTGTGTTTGTTGAACAGAAAAAAAAAGAAGAAAAAAAAAGAAGAAAAAAAAGAAGAAAAAAAAAGAAAAAAAAAGAAAGAAAAGAAAAGAAAAAGAAAAAGGGAATGTTGAATAAGGCATTAATAATTGGCATAACTCGTGCTACACGGTCTTAGGAAATGGGTGAATTTTGGGAATGTGCTTTAGCGAATTATGGTGAAGATGTTTAGAATAGACGAGTGACTAGAGTACTTTTGTAACATGTCCTCGGATTGGGTGGTTTAACTACTATCCATACATATTTCCTCACCGTTACCTTAGCCCCATTATGACCCGATTGAAAGCTCCTCGTTCACGAGCAACCACATGACTTTGAGACACTATTGAGTAGGACGTAGGATACTTTGAAAGACATCGATCATGTATGCGAGAGATAGGAAGTTGGCTACTTACAAATCGTGAGCTAAAATTTCCGAACCTCTGAGTGGTTAACCCTCTAGTGTCTTTTACATAGTGATAACACTTGATTAAACCATCGAGTGGTGAGGTGTGTACCGGTTCTTACTCTTTGTGTTTGAGTTGATGTACTAGCTAGGTTGTGTGATAATACTTTTGATGTGAGTTTGAGATTTTGAGGGGAGTTAAATTGTGAATCTATCATGCCTAGTCTTGTCCTTCTCATGTTTTCTCTCTTATGTGATTGTGTTTGTGATTGTCTTTGTATAAGCATTGCTTGAGGACAAGCAATGATTCAAGTGTGGGGGTGTGATGAGTGTGAAAACACTCTATCATCTATGTATATTTTAGTGTCAATTTTCCATTGTTTCTAGTGTTGTTGTGTGTTATTTATCGTTGTATTGTTATATTTCATGTTTTGAACATTTTAGTTTAATTATTGTGATTTTCATTAGTTTCATTCATTTTTATTTCAAGGAGGCTTTGTGGTGATGCGGGGAGGATCTTGGTGTACTTTGGAGCGCATCAACGACGATCGGATCAGCCTTTCGGAATGGTGCACGATCGGGAAGGCGACGACATTGGGCTAACTGACCTCGAGAGACTTAAATGCTGATAACTTTCTCATCCGAAGTCCAATGGAGACGAGTGAGGTGGTTCTGGAAAGAAGACATCCGGGGCTACAACTTTTGTTCTTTGGTCTCCTTCATATTCGAAGGCTAAGAGAGTCAAAAATGTGCATGAATTCAAGATTCAAATCTGAGGACTCGCCTAACCGAAATCGGCCAAAATTCCGGGACCATTCTGGAATTTGCCAGGACGTTTTCTTGGCTGCCATTCCACACCCTTTTGGCTGGAATTCCACTAACAATTTCTCCATACTCCACTACCTTCTATTGTCCCCCACTACCTTACATTGTCTCCCACTATCTCCCACTCCACTTCTCCATACTTTGACTACCACACCACTCTCCAAGATGGACTCTCTCTTCCACCTTCCTCCTAAGAAAAATCCGTGGCTCCCTCTCCCTTGAAGGACCAAAAACGTGGCTCACCATTGAAGAGGAGAAGAGGAGAAGAACGTGGCCAAGAAGAAGCATTTGGAGAGGAAGGGTAGAAGAAGCTTGAGGAAGGAGCTAGGAGGGATCTCTTGAAGAACCATTGAGCTTTCCTAAACTCTTTCTTCATGTTCATGTTTTATTTACTTTGTTCAATGGATGATTTGTGTTGTTTGTTGAACATGAGTGAGTAGTTCATTTGTGGGTTAGGTGCCTTGATGGCATCTATTTAGCCAATGGTTTTTTGGGGTTAATATGTTAAGGTTTATGGACTAGTTAATATGTTTAATGCTTAATCTTGATTGATCACCTTGATTATGAACTAAGTTAATGCTAATCGCCGGGAGGGGTTAGGATTAACGGACCATTTAACTAGTTAACTAGTTGCCTATTGAAGAGGGATCTCTTTAGGTGGTTAGTTGTCCAAAGGATGATGGTGATAATCGGTAGTTAGTTGGATTAGTTGGCTAATTAGTCGCGGGAGCGCGGTTGGTTCGACTAAGCCTAATTAACTATCGATTTAGACTAATTTGTCGCGGGAGCGTTGATTAGTTGCTTAAGGAACATCCGGACCATAACATGAACTTAATAAACCCCATATGCCATTTGGTTATTTAGTTGTCATTGGCACCAAGCCCACTCTTCCCTTTATTGTGTAAATCTTCTCGTTATTTAGTCGTTGTAGTAACCAATTCGTGTAGGAATTGACAAATCCATCACCCGTAGTCCTAAACTAGTGGTGAAGTCGAATTTGTGGCCTAGCTTAGTCCTTGTGGGACGACAATCCCGTACTTACTCTTTATTGCAAGAAGGGTGAAAATCCTTCCTTTCACCAGGTTGTATCGAAGCATTAACATGTGAGGGGAATTATTGGAGTGCAAATATTTCATGTATAAGGAGGTGAAACTAAACATGAGGTCCACGTCAATGAAGGCGAGATTTAGTTCCAAGTCCACACCCATAGGGGCGACGCCTAGCACAAAATTTATGAAGGGTCTCACATCTTTAAAGGAGGTGACGTTGAACATGAGGTCTCACATCGCATGGACAACCATGACATGGACAACCATTGTATGGATAACTGTAACTTGGATGACCATCGTACGGTGCCTGCATCACAGACAAAAGTCACACAGTCCCTGCATCACGGACAATCATCGCACAGACGACCTACATGGCCGGTGTCAGAAGAAAAGAGCTTTGATGTTTCCACAAACACATGGTGGGCACTAAGATAACCATACCCATTCTTGGTGAAGTCGATGCCTAGCACGATGTCAAGGAGGAGAGCTTGGACATTTTCACAAGCACATGAGGGGTATTAAGGTAGTCGCGCTCATCCTCGGTGAATTGGCTGCAGCATTTAACCCAGACATCATAATGGAGTGATATTTATAGCAATGAAAAGCTAAGAGGTATATCTCCAACTGGTGTTTCAAAGGCCTTGCCTAATCCTGCATGGAAGAGGGTCAAAATGAGGCTTCCATTCTTGGTTCTAGTTTTATCAGTGAGGACCATCGGCCTTTGGTAAATTGATCATTTCTTGTGATTTGGACCTCGAATTGAGGTGATTCAAGTTTTGGTCGAAAGCTATGACATTGATCTACAACTTTGTTGTTTTGACTTCTTTAAATTCAGAGAGAAAGGTGTCAAAATGATGTTAGAACACGGCACCCAAGTCATGGATGCCGAGGAGCAGCGTGCCATGGACGCGAAGGCATCGTCCACGTTGAGGCATCTAAATATCCTGCCATGGTGCCGATTGTGTCGTGTGCCCAAGGTATATGGCTTTGGTCTTGCATTTCAATCGACATGTGGTCGTCCCTTGGTCGAGACCGCACTAAGATCATCCCTCGGTCGAGACCACATTATGGTCTCTCCTCGATCGAGACCACACTATATTCCTTCCCTGGTTGAAATCGTACTATGTCAAGATCACCTGTGGTCATACTCGGTAGAGACCGTCTTGGCATATTTTCGTCTGTCCACCTTTGCATATTTGGCTAAGGTGAGTCGGTGGGACGAGATTTGTGATCGTTGTAAGTGCAAGGTGGGCATTTCTTCTCGAAATGAAGAGATGCACTTGACCTTCGAATGGGGCTTCGCGTGAGGACTTCAACAGAGGAGCATGACGCCGAGGCATCCAAAGACCCAGGGCGTCCAAAATGACGCCAAGGCATCTCTACGGGCATGCACCCGAGACGTGGTTTTGCATTTTGGTTAGCAATTGACGTGGCTTCCTCTCATGTGAGACCTGGACGAAGTTTCCTATATTGAGGCCGGATTTTTGATTATTTTAGATATTCTGGTTTTGGCCTAGGGTTGCTTGCTTGCCACAACCTTGATATTCCTATTTTGAAGATATAGTCTCATTCTTGTATTGGAAAGTGGTCATGTATGGAAGACGGTCACATGAAGAAGACGGACATATATGGAAGGAGGTTTTGTTGGAAAGACGACTTCATTCCTATTTTGGAAGTGAACTCGATCATTTTCCTTTTTGAGGCTAGGTAGAATAAGAAACGGTCTAAAGAAATTTTCCTATTTTTTAGGATGAAGCTAGGACAGGACTCCCTTTATAAAGAGGCTTGGGCAAAGGAGAAGGAATATCAACACAATACACAATTCTTCTATCTTTGTTGCTTTTTCTTTCTGTATCTTGTAGCTTGTAGCTTAGCATAGCCTAGTCTTAGCATAGTTAGATTAATCTTGAGACGACCACTCCGGACTGTCCTAGGTCATTGTTCTCTTTTTCCACTGCAACACCTACTAAACTAACCTTATGACCAATAGACACTGCTCTATTTTTCTGGTCATCCCCATGCTTCTCCGCCAAGATTGAACCATAGGCGACGGAAGAAGGCTGTGTCGTGACCTCGCGCCTTGAACCCAGAAAGGCTGCTCCTTCGCCCTCTACAACTGCATTTGATCCCTCTCCCCGAAAGATGAATTAAGGTTTCCATTTTCTTAATTTTGACTGGGAATTTTCAGTTTCTGTGGTTTTTTTTATCACGTGGAATTATTGAGGGACGGCACCGGTGGAAGACGATGTTGTTCTCCCTCAGAGTTGACGAGAAGTAGAGAACGAAACACCTGTAATGGTGAGGGACGGCGCCAAATTTTCTCCCTCTTGCTTTTAATCGATTAGTTTCATTTTCTTGATTTCTTTTTTGTTCAATCGAAGGAATTTTTGTTTTGATTGAATTGGGTTTGGTTTCTCGTCATTGATGTTCGCAGTTAATTAATTTAGTTTTTCATGGTGGCGGCAGGTGGAAGCGTAGAAAATGTGAGGTTGAAAATGAAACGTGAGGGCATAATAATCTTTTCATGATTAAAAAATAATAAATTGATAGTTAATGTCAATTAGAAACTCGAGATCAATATTAAAATAAAGAGTAGTGATGGCAAAATTAGTTTTGAAAAGGTACGAACCCTATCAATAATTATGCCGTAGACCGGAGATTTAAAAGTAATTTGTCCTAATTTTTTTTATCAAGCAAGTCGCAGCTATTCATATTTTTTGTAAAGCTGAATTTTATTGAATATTATAATCTTGTCAATTTAGTGTATTCATACGAGTTTGCAACTGTCAGCCTTGTTAATATTTTGATACAGTAACTTTACCCAAGTTAATTCACAAGTCAGATAGTCATGAATAAATGCCACCAGAACTGGTAACTAACGCCGCCCGACTGGGAAATTCATCTTCTTCTTCCTGGAACGAGTGTTCATGCAAGACTGAAGATAAAAATCATCATCGAACATGTCCGACCAATTGTTCTTCGCCTTCTTCGCTAGCGTCAACATAAACTGTATTGGATCCTCATTGGTGTCAGAAAATACCTCAATCTCATTACCCTTAAACTCACCTGGGATCGGCATAGGCTCCATTGAGGGCAAAGCTGAGGGTCGGTGTGGCCAGGGCACCATGGAAGGCGAAGCGGAGATCCGCTCCGCTGTGAAAGGAGAAGGCTCATCATCAGAATCCGCCCATCTCCTGGATTGAGAACCAGTCGTATGCTCCTCCAAATGCTCAAAATCGACCGCTGCCGTGTTCAAAACACAAGGAGTAAACTCATCCGTGTATGTCAAGGAAGGAACGCCTTCATTCTCCAATACCGATTGTCCAACTTGTGCATCATCAGAATTTCCCAACTCGGAACTGGATGGGCTAGCGATCGCCAAGTCGTTGGCGTCGCAAGGGCAGGCGGGCAGAATCCAGTACGTTCCTCACTCTCCGCTACCGCACCCGCTCCTTTTTTGAAGGTTCTAGGGGAAACTAAAATCTAGCCAACACACCACCCACGAGTGCAGCACAAGCTTCCGCCCTCTGAATCTGTTGCTTGCCAAACTGAGTCACCACAAGTTCGACTGCCAATTCGGTAGAACAAGAGTCAGCCAATGCCATCTCCAAGCTTGTAGAGCCACTCTCACGCATATTATCACCTTCAGATACTAAAGCAAGAGAACTCTCCAAAATTCCGTCCGACCGAGGCATAAAAATATCACCCTCAGCCGCATCTACAATCTCTCCATCCTCCTTTTCCCCATCATTCCGCAAAAAGTCAAAGGCATTAGACAGAACTGATGTTGTAGCACATGAATTCTCATCGACTGTCGGAGCTTGGCGTGAGGTGCTCAGGTCCTTTTGCACCCAAACTCGCTTATCCTGTCCCTGACCGAACACGATATATCTGTGATATATTTATCTTATGAATAATATGGAATGCAATTTTTTCTTTATAAAAAATATTTTGAACTAAAATAAAAGTGGAAAACTAGAAAAAAATAAAGAAATATTCATATCGTGATTAATGGAGGTTTAGTCTTGTTTAGATTAGGTATTCACAAGTTCAATAACTAATCATTAAAAGCTGATTTTGTGTGTGCGCGCGCGCGCTTGGATTGTTGTTGCCACCGTTGAGATGCCGGAGGAGTTAATTTCTGTCGACAAAAATTTTGTACCGACGGTGACCGAACATAGTGTTTATTAGAGTATAGTATCATCGGCTAGTTGTTTAATTTTTATTTTTTACCAATTTTGTTCAAATAATGAGGAGAACCCGAAGTCATTTTTGAGGATTTGGTGTTAACAAAGTCACGATGGCCAATTTAATTACAGTTTATTCACTAATTAAATAATATATCAATTTCACGTATCAATTTTTCATAACAGGTCAAATAATTTTGATATAAAAGGTTGCGTTAATTTGTCATAATAAGTAATACCAATTCCAACCTTTTTTTAAGGGATTTCAAATTTAGAGTTTGGGGTGGAGATGGAATCACTTTCCTGAGTGAGATTAGTTCCAAACACACTCAATTATTTAAAACTCGGATTTGGATTTCAATTCCTGTCACTTTTGGGATTCCAAACAACCTGAACGCTAATTAACCATACTTGTTCGGGTTCGAACTACGAATAAACAAATGTCATAAATTACTTGCTTGATCAGGATGGCATCTGCAGGAGGAACTGAGATAAGCATATCCCCAACCACATGTGTGACCCCGGGATGCTCCGTCACAAAAGCTACAACGGCATTGAGGTCAAGATTTGCCCCTTTAATGTTAGGGAATTCCTTCACAATCTCACCGACCAAAGCCCCGCTGCCTCCTCGAACATCAACCAATGACCCAACCCCTTTCAGACCACCTTCATGTAAGTAGCCGGCCTTTAGTGCTTCGACGATGAACTTAGAGGTACCAGCCAATGATTGTTCCATCAGTTTATATTTCTCCGGGTTGGCCGTCATAAAGCTCCATGCAGGCATCCCAAAGCGAGTCAAAAATGAGCTGGATCCATCTGTTACATAGACATCAAAGTCCTGCCATAGGGAGTTGATGAACTCGCTGCTATGGTACATCGCCATCGCGGCCAGGCTCTTCCGATCTGTGTTGACCAGCAGCAACTTAGATGCAGCAGTAGTGGCGTAAAAGGTGTCAGAATCTGAAGGGGTTGTTGGAATAAATGCATAATTAATGCATTTGGCCCAAGCTGGAAGACCCAAGCTGAAAAATCCAAGTTGAGGCCCTAGGTTGGAATGGAAAAACCATTACCACTTCAAAAATTGCAAGAGATTTTTTCCTGTTTATAAGGAGAAGCTTCAAGCGGATGTAACATTAAATATTCCACCTGAAGAGCTGACAGAGGCTGGCTGCAAGGATGGTGCATAGTACGAGCACGAGCGTGTGCGTGTGCGCATGGCGTATCATTGTTTCTTTGGTCTCCTTCAGATTCGAAGTCTAAGTGAGTCAAAAATGTGCATGAAGTCAAGCTTCAAATCTGAGGACTCGCCTAACCGAAATCGGCCAAAATTCTGGGACCATTCCGGAATTTGCCAGGACGTTTTCTTGGCTGCCATTCCACACCCTTTTGGCTGGAATTCCACTAACAATTTCTCCATACTCCACTACCTTCTATTGTCCCCCACTACCTTACATTGTCTCCCACTATCTCCCACTCCACTTCTCACGAAGAGGCACGAAGGACTAGAACGTCCATGAGACTTCCAGTCGGCCGAAGAGTCGCGAGCAGGGCATTCGAATGGCCACAACCTGGTTTGGGCGCACCTGAAAGGATCCAGAAATCTCTGAACGAAAGGGCACCTGTGCGCATCGAGAATCATCTACTGGCCGGTAGGGTGCCTCGCCTCCCAAAAATGAGTGAGGATCGTGTCTTTTTGGAGGTGCCAGGCAGCCTGCGAATTTTACCCCTCCGTGGCCTATAAATAGGCTTCTCCCCCCTCATTTGTACTCACTTTACTATAACTTGCATAAGCATTCATTAGCAATTGTAGGATCTCTCTCCCTCTCTCAGAAAAGTTCCAAATAGCCAAGGTTCGCCCGAAGCTTCGAGAATGGTTGTGCAACGATCTTGGAAGTAACCAGCCGTTGTATCTTGGAGACGATTGCCATAGCCCGTAAGTACTGAATAAGTGGCAATCTCGTCTTACAGAGAATGAGTCAAACTTTTGCCTCGACCAAGATCCTAATCAAGTACACCACCTCCGACACAAACAACAATCGTAAGACGAGATTTGTGTACTTGAAGATGGCATCATAAAGCTCTGCACCGACGGTCCCAGGAACTGTCCACGCCGAAAGACCGGCCAAGTTCAATGGCACCGAGTTCAAGAGGTGGCAACAGAAGATGCTGTTCTACTTGATGACGCTCAACCTGGTCTGATTCTTGAAGGAAGCAGCTCCGAAAGTAGCAGAAAATGAGGCTGATCAACAGAAGATCAACGCCCTGGATGCCTGAAGTCACAGCGACTTCCTGTGTCGTAACTATATCCTGAATGGATTAGACGACACCCTTTACAATATATATGCAGGTGCCCAGAGTGCAAAATAATTATGGAATTCTCTTGAGAAGAAGTACAAGATGGAGGATGCCGGGATGAAGAAATTCATCATCGGGAGATTCCTCAACTTCCAGATGGTGGATTCCAAGAAGGTCATAGACCAAGTTCAAGAGCTGCAGCTGATTCTACATGAGATTCACGCCGAAGGCATGCAACTCAGTGAGTCCTTCCAAGTGGCTGCACTAATTGAGAACCTACCTCCCTTGTGGAAGGATTTCAAGATCTACCTCAAGCACAAGAGGAAGGACATGGGGCTGGAAGACCTGATTGTGAAACTGAGGATCGAGGAAGACAACCGAAAGTCCGAAGTCTAAAGTCAAGACCAGCAAGACCAACTCCGAGGCTAAGATACACCTCGCCGAAGGTGGCACCGGCAAGAAGAGGAAGAAGTCTAAAAATAAGTAGAAGAAGCAAGAGCCAAAGCAAAAGAAGGCTAAGAAGATCAAGGGCAATTGCTACAACTACGATAAGCTCGATCACATGGCAAAAGATTGTCGCCTACCAAAGAGGGACGATCGTGAGAAGGCTAATCTGGCCGAAGACCTGTCTGAGCTAAACTTATCCGCTGTGGTGTTTGACACAGGGGTAATCTGATACATCTGCTCAGACAAGGAGATATTTTCGACCTATATCCTGATCAACGGATGAAAGTTGTTTATGGGTAATTCTGTAACTTTCCCCGTAATCAGACTAGGCAAGGTGGTGCTGAAGCCGACCTCTGAAAAAGAGCTGACCCTCAAGGATGTGCTGCATGTCCCAGACATTCGTAAGAATCTAGTATCCGGCTCCCTGTTAAGCAAAGCCAGGTTGAAGCTAGTTTTTGAGGCTGATAGATTTGTGTTAACTAAGGCTGGCACTTTTGTAGGAAAGGGTTACCTCGAGAGGGGGCTCTTCAAGATGAATATAATAACTGTCAAATGCACTTTTGAGGACCCTAATAAAGTTGTTAATTCTTCTTACTTGGCTGAGTGTTCTAACTTATGGTATAATAGATTAGGACACGTAAATTTAAGCTCACTAAGGAAGTTAGTAAGTTTAAATTTGTTACCTAAAACAGAGTTTGACCCTAACAATAAATGTGAAGTATGTGTAGAGGCAAAAATGACCAAAGTACATTTTCATTCAGTGAAAAGAAGTACTACACCTTTAGAGTTAATTCATACCGACATCTGCGATATGAAACACGTGCAAACTAGAGGTGGAAAAAAGTATTTCATCACATTTATTGATGATTGCATAAGGTACTGCTATGTACATCCATTGAAAGGAAAAGACGAAACTCTAGAAGCTTTCAAGAGTTATAAGAATGAGGTTGAAAATTAACTTAGCACTAAAATTAAAATGATTCGAAGTAATAGAGGGAGAGAGTATGTAGCTCCGTTTGAGGAATTCTGCCAACAAAATGACATTATTCATCAGACGACTGCACCATAGTCACCTAAATCAAATGGCGTAGCTGAACGTAAGAATCAAACTCTCAAGGAGATGATGAATGCTATGTCGATTAGCTCGGGCTTACGCCAGAACATGTGGGGGGAAGTTGTGCTCTCAGCTAATCACATTCTAAACAAACTACCATACAAGAAAAAGGACAAAACCCCATATGAACTATAGAAAGGGAGAAAGTCTTACTACGGTTACCTTAAAGTGTGGGGGTGCCTAGCTAAGGTAAAAATACCTCCACCTAAAAGAGTGAGAATAGGACCCAAGACCGTTGACTGTATCTTTATCGGATATGCCTACAACAGTAGCGCATACCAATTTCTAGTGCACAAGTTTGAAAACCCTAAAATCAACGAGAGAATGGTCATGGAATCAAGGAATGCAACATTCTTTGAGAATATATTTTCAAACAAGGAAAGAAAAGACCCAAGCTCTAATAAAAGAGCTCATAAAGCTACTCAAGGTTCTCATCAAGTTATTGAGTAACTTAGACGTAGCAAAAGGGCCAGAACGGCCAAGTCATTTGGTCCAGATTTTTTGACATATGTGTTAGAAAATAAACCTGGGATAATCCAAGAGGCGTTGTGAAAGAAACAAGCGCTATCCAAAATTCAGAAATCAATAGGATGCTTAGGACCTGATAAGACAAAAAGATAGTCACCATCCGACCCGTCCAAGTATGAGGTCATATTCATGAATGCCGATCCTTTTTTCTCGTGGTCCCGAGATCTTCTTGGATAATCCTTCTTCATGTGGCCATTTTCTCCCCACTCAAAGCAATTTTCTTTGAACCTCTTTGACCCTGACTTGGATCATCTTTCATCTTTTTCTTCATTAGGACCATGGCTACCCCTAATAACCAGCCCTTCTATTCGTTCATCGCCAGTTTTCCTCCTTTGTGATAGCCTTCAACACCAGGAATTCTTTCCCCCAAGTTTTTTTTAAAGGTAAATTATTACACCATGACATTGCCAAGATTCAACCTTGGACCTCCTAGATATTTACAATGCCTTATGTCATTGGGATACAAGTCCTTTGGCGATTCCTTCCCCCAAGTTAGAGTTGTAACCAAATTCTCGTAGAAATTTGGTAAGAAATTCAGCAGCAATAATGTCTTATCTTCATTCTCGAACTTCAATTCGACCCTTCTCAAATCACTCAACAGTTGATTGAAAATATTGATGTGTTAGCTCAAATTTGAGCTCTCCATCATCTTAAGCCCGTACAACTTTTGCTTAAGATAAAGCTTGTTCGACATAGACTTTGACATATACCTATGCTCAAATTTCTTCCATACCCCAGCTGGTGACTCCTCATCCATGACGTGATACATCACATCATTTGCCAAACACAAGCAAATCATTGCCACTGCCTTGGCCTCCATCTCCTTTCACTCTTGCTCCACCATCTTCTAAGGCTTCTTCCTCGACACGCCTTTGCCATAACCCAAAATTCAATGATCCATCGAACTTCACAAAGGCAAACTTGACACCGTGGTCCAGCATCCTCCAACCAAGCTCTGATACCAATTGTTAGGAAATTGAAGATATCAAAAGAATAAGAATACAAATAATAGACACAGAAGATTACGTGGTTCGGCCTAATGCCTACGTCCCTGGGGAGAAAGGAGAACTTTTATTGATGAGTGAGTATCCGAGTCTCAAAGTAATACATGAACTAGGATAACATGTCCTTATATAATAGACAAACCCTTGTACATCAAAAACCCTATCTAGGTCGACCTAGGAGTCCAAAATAAGAGTCCAACCTAAACAAGAAAACTATTCGCGTAGGATATGACGTAGGTCGCAATGGGCGCTTTGAGGCACACTTGGCACTTCGCACGTACGCTACGTCGTGAGGAGCTTCATTAGCAATTGTAGGCTCTCTATCCCTCTCTCAGAAAGTTCCGAAGCTCCGAAGGTGGCAGAAAATGAGGCTGATCAACAGAAGATCAACGCCCTGGATGCATGGAGTCACAGCGACTTCCTGTATCGTAACTATGTCCTGAATGGATTAGACGACACCCTTTATAATGTCTATGCAGGTGCCAAGACTGCAAAAGAATTGTGGGATTCACTGGAAAAGAAGTACAAGACGGAGGATACCAGGATGAAGAAATTCATCGTCGGGAGGTTCCTCGACTTCCAGATGGTGGATTCCAAGAAGGTCATAGCAAGAGCCAAAGCAAAAGAACGCTAAGAAGATCAAGGGTAATTGCTACAACTGCGACAAGCCCGGTCACATGGAAAAAGATTGTCGCCTGCCAAAAAGGGACGATCGTAAGAAGACTAATCTGGCCGAAAACCTGTCTGAGCTAGACTTATCCGCTGTGGTGTTTGAAGCCAATCTGGTGGATAACCAAAAGAGAGTGGTTCACTAACATAGGCAACCCGACACATCTGCTCAGACAAGGAGATATTTTTGACTTATATCCTGATCAACGGACTAAAGTTATTTATGAGTAACTCCGCAACTTCTCCCGTAGTCGGACTAGGCTAGGGGGTGCTGAAGCTGACCTCCGAAAAAGAGTTGACCCTCAAGGATGTGCTGCATGTCCTAGACATTTGTAAGAATCTAGTATCCGGCTCCCTGTTAAGCAAAGTCGGTATGAGGCTGGTATTTGAGGCTGGTAGATTCGTATTAACTAAGGCTGGTACGTTTGTAGGAAAGGATTACCTCGAGAGGCGCTCTTCAAGATGAATGTAATAACTGTCAAACACGTCTTTAATGGCCCTAATAAAGTTGTTAAGTCTTCTTACTTGGCTGAGTGTTCAAACTTATGGCATGATAGATCAGGACACGTAAATTTGAGCTCATTAAGAAAGTTAGTACGTTTAAATTTATTACTTAAAATAGAGTTTGACCCAAATAACAAATTTGAAGTATGTGTAGAGGAAAAAAATAACCAAAGTACCTTTTCATTCAGTGGAAAGAAGTACTATACCTTTAGAGTTAGTTCATACCGATATCTGGGATATAAAACACGTGAAACTAGAGGTGGGAAATAGTATTTCATCACATTTATTGATGATTGCACGAGGTACTGCTATGTACATCTCTTGAGAAGAAAAGACGAAGCTCTAAAAGCTTTCAAGAGTTATAAGAATGAGGTTGAAATTCAACTTAGCACTAAAATCAAGATGATTCGAAGTGATAGAGGGGGAGAATATAGAGCTCCGTTTGAGAAATTCTGCCAATAAAATGGCATTATCCATCAGACAACTTCTCTATACTCACCTCAATCAAATGGCATAGTTGAATGCAAGAATCAAACTCTCAAGGAGATGATGAATGCTATGTTGAATAGCTCAAGCTTACCCCAGAATATGTTGGGGGAAGCTGTGCTCTCAGCTAATCACATTCTAAATAAACTGCCACACATGAAAAGGGACAAAACCACATATAAATTATGGAAAGGGAGAAAGTCTTCCTACGGTTACCTTAAAGTGTAGGGGTGCCTAGCTAAGGTAGAAATACCTCTACCTAAAAGGGTAAGAATAGGACCCAAGACTGTTGATTGTATCTTTATCGAATATGCCTACCACAATAGCGCATACCCATTTCTAGTACACAAGTCTGAAAACACTAAAATCAACGAGGGAATGGTCATGGAATCAAGGAATGCAACATTCTTTGAGAATATCTTTCAAACAAGGAGAGAAAAAAACCTAGCTCTAATAAAAGAGCTCATAAAGCAACTCAAAGTTCTCATCAAGTTGTTAAGAAACCTAGACGTAGCAAAAGGGCCAGAACAGCCAAGTCGTTTGGTCCAAATTGTCTGACATACGTGTTAGAAAATGAACCTAGGACAATCCAAGAGGCGTTGTCTAGTCCAGATGCTCCTCTCTAGAAAGAAGCTATCAACAGTGAGATAGAGTCCATCATGTAAAATCACACGTAAAAAATCTTGGATCTCCCACCAGGTTGCAAACCTCTAGGTTGTAAGTAGATCCTTAAAAGAAAATACAAAGCTGATGGATCAATCGATAAGTAGAAAGCTCGGTTAGTAGCTAAAGAGTTCAAACAGAAGGAATAATATGATTTCTTTTACACGTATTCGCCGATCACAAGAATCACATCTATTAGAGTGCTCATAGTTGTTGCAGCACTCTATAACCTCGAGATACATAAGATGGATGTAAAAATAGCTTTTCTAAATGGAGAATTGGAAGAGGAGATACATATGGAACAACCTGAAGGGTTTGTTGCCCCCGGACAAGAACATAAAGTATGCAAGCTGGTCAAGTCATTGTACGGGCTGAAATAGGTGCCGAAACAGTGGCATGTTTCAAACTCTTGATAGGAGATCACCTATATAAGTGTGAAGTGAGGCCGCTTCAAATGAAAAAATACTTATGAATCCAAGATATGGTCCATGGCCGAAATGGACCAAACGTGAGAACCAAAGGATATTAGAGATATCATTGTGTAAATGTTATTGTCTTGGTTTACATAAAAAAGATGACCAGTTCAAGACATCGCGTTCACTGAGCAGCAAGTAAATCTGATAACATCTTACTAGAAAAGGTTCAAATCCGTAAACTACCTATCTCGATGCAATGATAATTTTATCAGAATTTTTCTTAAAGTATCAGCATGCATTAATCATCATTCATGTGGGGGATTGTTGGAATAAATGCATAATTAATGCATTTGGCCCAAGCTAGAAGGCCTAAGCTGAAAAGGCCAAACTGAGGCCCTGGGAGGGAATGGGAAAATCATAACCACGTCAAAAATTACAAGGGATTTTTCCCTGTTCATAAAGAGAAGCTCCAAGCTGGTGTAACATTAAATGTTTCACCTGAAGAGCTGACAGAAGTTGTGATGGAGATAAGGATGAAGATATATGGTAGACTAGTATTAGTCTTTTGATTAATTATCTATAGTAGTTGGATTAATATTAGTAATTTATTTATAGTATAATTTTAATTATAGTAGAATTATATGTATTAGGTTATTTTAGTTCTCTATAAATAGGACATATATGCTATTATTTTTGTTGGTTGAATATTGATATTGAAAAATAAGGATTTTCCCTATTATCTGTGTCGTGTTCTGGTATTCGTAGAATCCACGGATCGATACTCTGTTGTATTTTCCAGGTATTCTCAAAATTAACGGATTCGCGGTCTCCTATCCATATTCTCCCACAACAGTTGGTATCAAGACCTGCATTTGTTCCTCGTGGTGTTCGATTCAATTGATTGGAGTTCATTCTATAAAAAATATCAAAAAAAGGAAAAAAAGAGAGCATCGTTTAGGGCTTTTGGCGAAGAACCCACCGACGCCGTCTCACCACCGATCAACTATCCTTAGACCAGTCCGGCCGACGCCCGTGACCTGATCAATGCATCGCCTTCCCTCCAGAGTTTCAGCGGCAGCCTATCCAGAAGGGCCACCCCCAGACCAGCCGCCCGTGATCGCGAGTCCTGGCCTCCTGACACCAACGGCATTGTAGAGAGAGTCGAAGACCGACGTGGCCGCTGCCCCTGCCAGGCTCCCACCGTACGGTGCGGCCTGTCGACTCCGTCCTGTCAATCACACTCAGATCTGGCCTGCCGTCGTCGGAGCCGCCCCCTGTGGCTATTGGTTTGGATTTCTCCCACTATCTCAATTAGGGTTTCGGTTTGAATTGTGGATTTTTTTTGGACTACTGTGAACTTTGACAGAACTACAAGGACAATTCTGATTTTTTCCAGACCGTGGATCGTTTGGAATTTTATCAGTGGGGTAAAATTATAGATTGATCCCCGAAGGTTTTGTGACATCACAGATTGATCCCCGAAGGTTTTGTGACATCACAGATTGGCACAGGCAAGGTAAAATTATAGATTGATCCCAGAAGGTTTTGTGATATTATAGATTGGCCCTGACAGATCCTTTTTGACCAGTCTACGATCCTTCGCTATGTCCCCACGACATTGCACTCAACGAAAGGCATTTTATCTCACTTTCTTGGAACACTGGGTGGATACGATGTCCCAAAAGATTGCTATCTGATGTGTGTCTAAAACACACATTAAACGCATAGGATTTCGAGTCATATTTGCACGTTTGTGTTTAGTTTAGTATCATTTTAGTAAATATTTAAGTTTTGGGTGACTAATGAGTTCTTTGTGCTAAATTGTAGGAAAAGGAGGCAAATTTGGTAAGGAATTATACTTGAAGAAGGAGTCCAGCAGAGACAGTTGACTTGCAAGGGTATTTTGGTTAATTTGGGATCTGAATTAGAGGATGCGTATTTGATAGACAATTGAAGATCTTTCTTTCTTCTTTCCGTGCATATAAAGAACGTCTAAATCAGAGATAAGAAAAGGCAGTTACGACCAAAATACTAAAGGCTGGTCTGGCAGATTATTATCAGCGAATTTTAAGGGCCAATTTTCGAAATTCGGTCTTCTAATCGCTTAGGACACTGGGGATGACCCATTAGGTTTTTACACTTAGGAGGGCTTATATATAACCCTCTACACTTATTTTAGAGGGAGAAAACTTTTCATTCCAGAGAACATATACCTTATTTTTGTCTTTGTCACGACTGTGAGGAACTAATCCTCTAGGTTGATTCGAGGAAGGAGACCGAGGTTTTGGTTGTGAGGATCAGATTTTATCAATCTATTTCAGTAGTATTTATTTATTCCTTGTGCTTATTTTTGTTCTTGAATGATTTGCGGTTGTGAGTTTATTCTAGAACTTATATTGCCATCGATTCTTAATTAGCGGTTTCAGTTAGGAATTGAACTAGGAGCAAGGTTAATTCAGCGAGGAACGGTCGTTACCAAACTAATTAACTAGGAATAAGTAAGGCTAGTTTGTAGATACCAAGATTTTGAGTATAATCGCTAGGAGTAGGAACATCTATTCTTAATGCTATTATCTTATAGAATAGAAATCGATTGAAATTCTATCTACTAGGTGATAAACAACTAGTTAGGCGGTCGTTTGGCTAGTTGATTGTTGGATGTTTGTGGTCTCTTTGCAGTTGCAGGAGATTTACCCCTACTTGCTACATGTAATAGATTATCTTTTGTGATCTAGTGATCAACCAATCTATCGTGGTATTCCGATCTTGAATTTTCCGCTTTTCTCTCATTGATTTTTACTCTTACTTCTCTCTTCTGTATTTTGTTAATTTCGTTTGATCTACAAATCTCACAAACCCCCTATTTTACTTTCGTTTAAATAGTTAGGTTAATTGAGTATTCGTTCCTCCTTGGATCAGACTCGGTATTTCTACTTTCTTGCTACTAATTATTGAGCCGTGAATATCGGTTTATTTTGAGGGGCCTCGACATGCTCGTCACTATCCTTCAGCAAAACTAGGATGAGGTTTTGGATTTCTTGCGCTCACAGGCTACCCAAAATGCCATCGCTCCAAGGATCGTGCACCATGCACTATGCAATTCACCGCCGCTTCTCGTTGACCACTCATCGTCTGATGATGAGGGTTCTGGCTCATCCCATGCAAGAGATCCTTTTCAACCTCATGATCATGGAGATAATGGTCATCCAATTTATGACTCCTACTCTGATGAGGAGAACGAGTCTGATGAAGGTGAACCAATTTATGACTCTGACCCTGGTGAGGAGAACAAGTTTGATGAATGTGAACCAATTTATAACTCCTACCTTGGTGAGGAGGATAAGGTTGAAGAAATTGTTGCTCGTGAGCTTGCTGAAGATTGCTTTTGTGGAGAATATTTTGATAAATCTGAAGCATCATTATATTCATTGAGAGAGTTATTTGACGAGTCATGTGTTCTGGATGCTGCTGACATGAGGCAATATGCAATTTCTATTGATCCTGAAGTTATTGATACTGAGATTGAACCCATGAACCATAATTATTGGTTTGAGTATGTCGAGCACATTGACTTTCTCGGAGTTAAAAAGTTTGCTTATGTTGAAAGTTCTCTACTGCTCGCTACATGGAATGCCCTCGAGGAAGCTGAAAGATCTGCTAGAAGACTTGAGTTCTTGGTCTATCATTTGGCGAGTATTTTTGGTGATCTAATTTCCAAGTATTTGTTTTATTGGGATGGACGATATCAGGTGTCACCATATGGCTCGAAGGTATTAAAGAGTACATGTACGAAGATTTCAAGTTGGCCAACGACATCAAATTCGAGGGCGAATTTTTCCAACCAGGGGAGAATGATGGAGATAAGGATGAAGATATATGGTAGACTAGTATTAGTCTTTTGATAGAAGAATTATAGTAGTTGGATTAATATTAGTAGTTTATTTATAGTATAATTTTAATTATAGAAGAATTATATGTATTAGGTTATTTTAGTTCTCTATCAATAGGATATATACGCTATTGTTTTGGTTGGTTGAATATTGATATTGAAAAACAAGGATTTTTCCTATTATCTCTGTCATTTTCCGGTATTCGTAGAATCAACAGATCAATACTCTGTCGTATTTTTTGGGTATTCTCAGAATCAACAAATTCGCGGTCTCCTATCCACGTTCCCCTGCATCAGGCTGGCTGCGAGGATGGTCACGAACACGAGCACGCACTTGTGCATGCGCATGTGCGCATGGTGCATTAGACACAGGTCGCAATGGGCGCTTTGAGACGCACTTGACACTTCGCACGTACGCTACATCGCGAGGAGCCTAAAAGTTTTGGAGGATTCCGGAAAGCTCTAGAGCACGGACGAAGAGGTACGAAGGGCCATAAAGCACTAGAATGCCCACCGAAGAGTCACGAAGGCAGTGGCCAGTGCAGGAGATGCGAAAGTGTCTCCAGGATGCTCCAGAAGCCAGCCAAGGGACACGAGCAAAGTGTCAGGGTGCCTGAAAGGCTTCCAGGCCCTTCCAGAAGGTGATGAGCAATGGTCGCGATTAAATCAAACAAATATCATCGAAAAGACAACGACAATAGAGTCAAATCCGAATTCGTATATCATAATAATCACCAAGACAATAGAGTTTGAATATCATAACGAAATTAAATCAAACAAATATCATCGAAAAGACAACGAAAAGAAAACCAGTTAATTACAACATATATTATCGTAATGACTCATGCGATTCCTGCGACTTGAAAACCCAAGCGAATTCATGTGTACTATTATAATACTTACCCTTCCATTAAAATCAGAAGCAAATTAATGACTTAACATATTATTATAATGCTTTTATTCCCAGCCTACTAATAACACAAACAAGTTCAATGCATACTAGTTCAATCCATTTACAGTAGCGATAATCCCTTAAGGCCTTCATATCATGAGAATTTAAAAACGAATTGAAGCATACTGATAAACCGACGATGACGAAACCGTGTACTTAAATGTGAAATTCATATTAAAAAAACTAGGATAACACAACATAAGACAAAACCGACTTACCTTTCGACGTGCTATAATCCCTCTCAACCAATCCAACTTTGCATTTCAAGAATCGACTCTAAGAAATCCCAGACGAGATTGAGAGGAACTTCTAAAATGTTTGTGCCTCCCTAGAATAACGACTTATGCCCTTTTTAAATAAAATGTGGGTAACCCTAACTCCTGGATCAGACCTAGTGATAAATTACATATCATTACCTGATAAATTACCAAACCACGCTTACAGTTTTCACAAATATTTAAATATGTTTTATGGTTATGACATTATTCCCCCCTAAAAAAGAAGTTTGTTTTCAAATTTATAGCTCAATAGGAAACAAGGGTATTTTGCTACATACTAATTTCTAACTACAAGATCTCCTTCTTTCGAAAATCTAACTCATACTACCTTGATAAATCAATACTCATTTTACAAATTTTATATAACTTCGAGTCTATGATCCATAGCTCGTATAAGTCCATGGGACCAAGTCAACCCCTACACCTCTCGTAGCGCGTATAAATCGAAGACACACTATGAGTACAAAAGAGTGTAGGGGAACCCTTTCATACAACAATCAAATTTCGAATATCAAATAAAATCCAAATATCCTATCAAGTCGATCAAGATATACCAAAACAACAGAAATTAGAAATCATAATAAAATCAGGTCAAACAAATTTCATCCCAAACAGGACAGATTAAAACAAATATTGCTCAAAACTCGATGAACAACAATTTAAACAGAAAGAATTCAAGCATTAAAACAGATCGGTCCAACAATCAAAAGTACCAGATCCCTAAGGCAATCTATTCATGCACAAGTTGCGTACAGGGATATAGTAAGTTAAAACGTTATGTGTGCCTTTTATTAGAAATTCAGGAAATTGTTATTTCTTGTGCAAATCTTAGCACAGCCGCAACCGCATGTACTAAACCATGAACAAGTAGCCCATGCCGTCTTTCTTTTTTGTTTTAGAAGTAACCTACGCTATCTTAATTATCTTTTATTAGAATATTCTGAGTATTGTTCGAGTAACAATTCCGCGCTCCTTCCAATTCCTGCGCTACAATCATGTACTCCTTTTAATTTTCCAAGATCAAGCTTCTCTATAATCACGAACGACTACAAACCAAACAGAGTCCATATATCGATGACATTCATAAAGAAATTAACTCACCATAATAAAATCAATACAAAATTACTAAACCGACTCACCGAACTAATTTCATAATAGAATTCATGTGCTTCATAGTTGAAGTGTAGAATTATGTGATATATTTTAATCCATAACCAAATGGTCCTCATATCATAGTTCGCGGAAGCAAACATTTAAATTTTCACAAACAAAGACAAACTCCAATTGATCTTGAAATTCTATGTACGGTAAGACATGAAACATGACAAAGTTCGATCTCAATTAAGATATAACACCAACAAACTGAATCCAAGATCTCGCCCTTTGTTCCATAACACCCAAAAGGAAAAGGAAAAAACTTAATTCCAGAAAGCTAGACAAAGGTAGATTAGTCGTGAAATCCAAAACATATGTCTTCACCCCTTCTCTTCTCTATTTTGGTCAAACCAAGCTACTTCATATATGAGATTTAAATCTGGATCCAAATCAAGCTACTTCATGGAGACATATTAGTAAGACGAGAACTACTTCATAGCTGCATTAAAAATATTGATGGCGCAACCTATATATGGTTAAAGCATGAATATTCAATAAGAAATACTATACGGAAAAACCATGGGATAACTAAATTTAGGATAACTAAATTTAGGATCACGACAGTTTAAAATATCTTGTAGTTTAAAAATATTTTTCAGGTGAAAAAAAAAATCATGAGCGTTATTGAGAACTTTCTCTCAGAATTCTAAATGTCGTTTAATACCCAACCCAACAACAACAAAAAGAAAACCTCCTTTACATTTACGATCCAAAGGCTAACGAGTTTCTCTGATCCGACGCAATTTCACACCATTAACTTCCTCAAACCCAAATTCAGATCCCAAGGTGAAAACAAAGAGCAAGAAGAAAAAAAAAGAGCGATAGGAGCATCAAATCAAATAGAGGTTAAACTGTTCAAAATCGATCACAAGGGAGCTTGCAAGGAAAGATCTAAACCAACTCACGAAATTTATATAAATAGTCAATTCAAAATTTATATAAACAGTTGATACACAACACAACATAAAACAAAACAAAATTGACTTCCCAACTAAACCAGATCATCAAGATATCAAGTAGACCCTTAAACATTTAGAATTCATACAATGCATTAATATGTACATAAATAATAATCTATCAAGATAGAGACATACATTAAAAAAAATATACATATGGTTCACAAAGGCACACTATATTAGCCTCACTTTCAATCGCAAGAATGTTCATTTATTAATTAAAATCCACCACAAGAACTTGACACAACCAACCACAAGATCATAACAAAATCAATCGCGATTCACCTTGAAATTAATTATATATTAACAAGCTCATAAACAAAAACAATGACATCCAATAAACGATAACAGAGACGAGCAGGACCTCAATGCAGCAAATGAGTAAGTCAGTAACCAACTTACACTGACCAAATTTATAACAAGTTTCATGTAGTTTATAGTTACTACCTATACCAAATGATTTATATTATTTTCCATGATATTCAAGGGTTATTTTTTTTTTTGCAAAATTTTTATTTAAGGCAGAGTATTAAACAGAGCCCAACAAGTAGACCTGACCATTGTTAGAATCTGATTCGTAATTTGATTCGATTTGTGAAAATTTTGATTCGATTTGTCAAAAATTTGATTCAAATTTGCTCAAAGACTAATTGAATACGGTTCATGATTTCTAGAATTCGTCGAACCGTTGAATTCAATTCAAATTTGATTCGAGTCAAAATTGATTTAAATTCGTGCATAAAATGTAAAAAATAATTTAAAAAATACAGGATTGATTTGAAAGGGAGAGAAAACGGGAGGTGAAAATTGAAATTTGAACCTGACGCGTCCCCTCTACCCTTGGATGCCGCGTCCATCCTTCCCTGCAAAACCTATCACGTTTTTTTGACAAAACTTATCACGTTAGTCCACTCAGAGATATAAAACCAATCACATCAATCTCTTTTAAAAGAAATCTGGCTAATTTTTCAAAAGGGAGTTTATTTCCTCGACAATTCCCTGAATGGGGTAGTTAGGGGATATTTTCCTTGTCTGGGGTCGAGCCAGAAACTGCTCAACGGCGAGCGTTTTTCCTTCGCACGAAACCGCTGCTTGGGCAGCGTGTTTTTTGTTTGCCAAAAACTGCTCCAGTGGAGCGTTTTTTGTTTGCCAAAAACTGCTCCAGTTGAGCATTTTTTGGTTTGCCAAAAACCGCTCCCAGTGGAGCATTTTTTGGTGTCACCGAAAAAAAAATTAGCTGCAAGGGGGAAAAAATCCAAATAAAAACACACAATGGCTCTTGTTCGAAATCGAACCGAAGACCTCCACAATTTTAAATAAGCACTCTAACCAACCAATCTACAAGAACCTATTGACTTATAACTTTTTAACAAATAATATATTACATATATACGATTTCTATGAAATATGTAATATATTAGAGTATTTTTCTTAAAGGGAGTTTATTTCTCTGAAAATACTCTGGGAGGTCGAGCCAAAAAATGCTCAAAATGGAGCAGTTTTGTGTGCCAAAAAACGCTCAAAATAGAGAAAAAATTAACTTGCTCTTGTTTGGAATCGAACTAAAGACATTGGTTTATTAAAGAGCGCTTTAACCATTTGAGCTACGAGAGCTTATTGATTTATGACTTTGTAATAAATAATATATATTATACAAATACGGAATCAACCTTTATAAATACATATTTATGTTACACATTATTTATTTCGTAAATACGTATTTATATTACACATTATTTATTTCATAAATACATATTTATACAATATATTATTTATTTCGTAAATACGTATTTATACAATATATTATTTATTTCGTAAATACGTATTTATGCAATACATTATTTATTTCGTAAATACGTATTTATGCAATACATTATTTATTTCGTAAATACGTATTTATGCAATACATTATTTATTTCGTAAATACGTATTTATGCAATACATTATTTATTTCGTAAATACGTATTTATGCAATACATTATTTATTTCGTAAATACGTATTTATACAATACATTATTTATTTCATAAATACATATTTATGCAATACATTATTTATTTCGTAAATACATATTTATTTTACACATTATTTATTTCGTAAATACGTATTTATGCAATACATTATTTATTTCGTAAATACGTATTTATGCAATACATTATTTATTTCGTAAATGCATATTTATGCAATCTGGTGGACATAAACTCAGGCACGCCACGTGGTGGACATGCGATCCGAAATGCCGCGTGGCATGCCACATGGCGGACATGCGGCCCAGTAGTGCCACATGTCGCATTCTGGTGTGCCAGAATTCTCTTTTTATAGGGAAATCTGGTTGGACCAAAATAAAAGTTTGCCCACAACCACTCAATAAGAAAGAAAAAACTCTGGATTAGTCCCTGAGTTTTGATCAGATTTTCGATAGAGGAAATCTCGTGAAAATTAATTACGAATCCGTTAAAACGTGATCGTAATTCGACTGGCACGAAGACATTGTGGACCCGAACCTGTGGACCTCTTGCTTCAACAAGTAAGTGATTTGTTATTAACGAATTAGTTTGTTAATTAAATAGGTTTAACATGTAATTACTCGTTAATTAAGCATCAAACCCGTCAATTGGTATCAGAGCATGGTTGAAACCATGTTTTGATGATGATATGATATTTTAATTCAAGTAATTATGTGATTTATTTGGTTAAAAATCGTATTAATTGTAATTTTATTGAAAATCATAATCTGTTGGACTTTATTGTAATTAATTTAGAACCAGCAGGACTAAATTAAATTTTGCCTAACCACGCGGGCAAATTTGCGCACGCGCGAAACCTTAAGGTACCAATCTAAAAATTGATCACCTACGTGGCACCTGCGTGTCATGGACTTTGGTATAATTTTTGGAAAACTTAGGGATTAATTTTAAATTTGACCAAAAATTCCCAAATCAACAAAAAACTCTAATAGGGCGATTTGGATCGATTTTCCCCAAATCGATTCTCTTCGATTTCACCAGAAATCTGACGATTTCGACGCCGTAGATCGACGATAGTCGATTCTCTGGCTTCTCCTCGACGTTCCGATACCACTTTCGTGGATCGACGTCGTTGGAAAATGAAGATCGAAGTCGACGATAGCAGAGATGCCCGGAACAGAGAAGACGATCACGATGGAGAACGGAGGCACAACGGCTCGCGAGGCTGCTACCGACGAGCTCGCAACACCACGGCGAGTCGATTGCAACCGATCTCGGCCGTTGGTTCGTCGCCGTTGCGCCGCGGTTGTGGGCGGAGATTCGGCAGCCTTCGTGAAAAGGGAAAATATGCGGGGGGCAAAATCATAATTTTGTGATTTTTTCCCGAAAATATTTATACCCAGGTCAAGAAAATCAAAAAACTGGCCGAATTGGCTTGGTTTATTGGTTTGACTTAACCCAATTTATGGTCAATTTTAACTTAAATGTTTGGTTTTTTCTCTTTTAATTGGATAAAATCAGTTTTTATTCAATTAAAATCCAATAAATTGATAAAAATTTTGAGATTTTTGTCAATTAGGTTTATTAAAATTATAACGATTTTGTCAATCCGAGATATGTTAAATTTAACTAAAATCTCATGAATTGTTCCATAGTATGATCATCAAAAGATTGAAAAATGAGTTTTCCAATCTTATTTTGGGAGAATGTGAGAATTAACCGAAAATTGGCTTGTAATTGATGCAAGATTTGATAGCTACTGTAGAAAGGTATCTGAACTTCTGTGCAACGGAACTTCGACAAAAGGTTCGGAAGCACCGTTTACCGCTGCGTGTGCCCAAGGATGATATGTATGTTATCGTTGAGCACATCGAGACTGTTCATCGGGAGATGCAAGACTACATCTGGGCCGGAGGTTATGATTATGGAGAGGACTGGCCTTCCATGTTTCGAGACCTCCTTGTCACGCTGAAAATTCAAGAAGATATGTGTGTCTTCTCGGAGCCTGAGTTCAATACCCATAGAGATGCTCTCTATGGTCTGATCCACTATCTTGAGAAAAGGGGTCTTCGCAGAGAAATGATACCTTCTCCTGTTCTGGTGCTGCGAAGCGGTTTGATCTTGAATTGCTACCTCGCTAAGGAATACTATTATAGTTTTCCTCCGCTCCTGATCATCTGGATTATGGAATCGATCCCGGTTCTGGCAGTGAACTTGGAATCCTTCGCACGATCGTCCTCGGACCCGGATCCAGATATGTATCTAGATTCTCCTACCGGATCGCCTAGACATCCGATCCTCATGTGATTACATGTTATATTTAACTGTCCCCATATACATATGTTGTTTTTGGGGGACTTTTGTACAATAGGTTGAGACCTTGTCTGAGTTTTTGTGCATGTGCGAGCAAACTCAGAATGTACAAATGCATGTATCAAACATGTAATTAAATAAAGATGTCTGTTTAATTGCTTCCACTTTAGTTTACTATCAATGAACTTTAAACGGTTGAAGTTTAAGATTAATACTTGAATGGTGAGGGGAAGCATGCCCGCGACCCACTTCGATTTTGAGATTAATCAAGGACGTCATATCGTTAAAAGTTATGTGTGATTAGTAAATTGAATCATATTGCCAAATCAAATTTCTAATATGTTCTTATATTAAAAAATTCCTATAGAGATGTCAGTTGCTTCTAGATCCATCATAGCTGAGCTAAACCGTGAGTTAAAACTCAGCGGTCAAAACTATGAGAATTGGAGCATGAAAATCCAATATGTGCTTGAGGAACAAGAGGTTTTGGAGCAAATACATGTGATAATGGATGAGCCTGAAGAAGGCACAACTGCTCAACATAAGCGAGACAAAGAAGCTTATGTTATTTGGAAGAGAAAGAATACCACTGCACGATTGATTTTATTAAGTTCAATGATGGATGATGTCACCCGACAATTTCGTGTGTATGACAACGCGAAAGAGTTATGGGACGCTCTCAAACAAAAATTTGAAAAGTTTTCAGTGTCAAAGCTGCGTGCTTTGACCATAAGGTTTGACACCTTTAAGAAGCATCCGGAGGTTACCATGAGGAAACACTTGAGAGTGATGTCTAATATGATCAGTGAACTGACAGAGGCTGGTCACATACTTAGTAACGAGCAGCAGATTCAAGCTATCATCCGTTCCCTACCACCAAGTTGGGAACAGATGAAGATGAATCTTACCCATTTCGACCATTTGGTAACATTTGATGATGTTGCCAGACACCTTGAGATGGAGGAGGATCGCCTCCTAGCTATGAAATCCCACCCTGAAGCCCATTCGATTTGTTCGACTAGGAGTGGTGGGAAAAAGAAGAAAGGTAAATGGAAGGGTAAGTGTAAAGAAACTCCAAAGATTGAAAACCATGGAACCAAGTTGGATGGCTCCAAAGCTAAAAAGAAAAAGCGATTTAACATTTCAAAAGTGAAATGTTTTAACTGTCAACAGAAAGGACATTTTGCAAAAGATTGCAAGATGCCCAAGCAGGTACACCTAAACTCAAGTGTGAGTAAGTTGTATGTATCCTCTTGTACCCTTCTAACTGAGTCACATTCTATGTGGGTGATTGATTCAGGAGCGACAAACCATGTAGCTAGAGACCGTTGTTTGTTTATTGAATACGGGCGGTTGCCAGCTGGAGCAAAAACTATTTTTGTTGGTAACAACTCGTGCGTGGATGTGAAAGGCCTGGGCACTTGTAAATTGCACATTTGTGGTGGTCGTGCCCTTCTTTTACATGACGTGTTGTTTGCTCCAGACATTCGAAGGAACCTGACCTCAGTTTCGGCCTTAATGTCTTTAGGTTTTCGATTGTCATTTAAGGACGACACTGTTAGATTATTTTTGGATTATGCCTATTTTGGCCTTGGATATATATCGGAAGGTTTTTTTATTCTGGATATTGATCCTTGTGAAAGTTTTTCCTTAGTCACGAGTTCAAACTCATCGGAAGATGATATTAAACTATGGCATTCTAGACTAGGCCATATCGGTCAGGATCGTTTAAACTGTCTAGCTAAGGCAGGACTACTGGGAAATGTAGAGAGATCTATATTACCCAGATGCGAATCCTGTCTAGAAGGAAAAAGCACAAGGAAACCTTTCGGTACTGGAGCTAGAGCCAAATTTCTATTACAATTAGTCCATTCTGACATCTGTGGTCCAATGAACGTGAGGGCAAAGCATGGAGTATATTACTTCATCACCTTCATTGATGACTATACTAGATATGGTCTGATATACCTGATTTTTCACAAGTCTAAAGCCTTAAATTGCTTCATAACATACATACGTTTTGTTGAGAATCAGAAGGACAGAAAGATAAAGGCCTTACGAACTGATCGTGGCCGTGAATATCTTTTAGATGAGTTCAAAGCTCTATGCATTAAAAAAGGGATTGAACATCAGTTGTCCATTCCCTATACACCTCAGCAAAATGGGGTTGCTGAAAGAAGGAATATAACCCTTCTTGAGATGGTTAGATCGCTGATGGCAGAGGCAAGTTTGCCTATATCATTCTATGGAGATGCGCTCCTGACTGCCGCATACGTTCTAAACTGTGTTCCCTCTAAGTCTGTTACAGCCACTCCTTATGAAATATGGATAGATCGGAAGCCCGATTTATCCTATTTTAAGCCATGGGGTTGTGTGTCATATGTCCATTCTACCTCAAGTACTTTCGGTAAATTAGGATCGAGAGATAGAAAAAGTATCTTTATAAGATACCCAGAGGTATCTAAAGGGTACGTGTTCATGGGTGAACTGGACGATGGACATGTAACAGAATTTGAATCACGTGATGCCATTTTTTGGAAAATAAATTTCCAAAGTTAGGGGAGGTTAGTAATGACCTTACTCTTTATGAGACAGATGAACCAGAATTATCTGGATCACTTCTTCCGAGTGGAAGAATTGAGGAGGAAGATAGAGATTTTCTAACTCAAAATGATCCGGAAGGTCGTGATCTGAGTCCTGAAAGGGAGATAATTCCTTATTCCAGTGGGAGTATGGTATTTCTACCCAGTGGGAGTGCGATTCCTGGATATGATGAATATATGAGAGATGTTTATCAAAATTGGGAATATCACAGGTCTAGCAGAACTAGCATACCACGTCGACAATTTGACATCGAAGGCGAGGCTAATACGTTCTTGGTATCACTAAAGAAATTTGGTGGTCCAAGTAAAATTCTTCTGGCCATCCTACAGGATGAAGATGAGCCAAAGAATGTATCTGGAGCTTTGTCATCTCTAAAATGAATTGAATGGATGAATGCAATGGAAGAAGAAATGTCTTCTATGATCAAAAACCAGGTTTGGGATCTGGTCGACCTACCTAAGGGACGTAAGGCAATTGGGAATAAGTGGATTCTCAAAATCAAGCGCAATGCAGATGGCAGTATCGAAAGATACAAAGCGCGTTTGGTTGCTCAAGGATTCAAACAACAGGCTGTGATAGACTATGAGGAGACTTTTGCACCTGTTGTTAGATTTACGTCAATTAGGGTCATTTTAGCTATGGTTGCTAACATGAATCTAGAATTACATCAAATGGATGTAAAAACTGCTTTTCTCCATGGAGAATTGGATGAAGAAATATACATGATTCATCCTGAGGGCTATATTCAAAAAGGCTGCGAACACAAAGTTTGCAAATTAAATAGATCAATTTATGGCCGTAAGCAGTCGTCTAGACAGTGGTATATTCGCTTTCATAATACGATCATGGCGCATGATTTTATAATGATAGACAAAGATCACTGCGTATATGTTAAGCGATCAGGAAAGAAATTTGTTATCATCACTTTGTATGTTGATGACATACTTTTAGCTGAAAATGACATGGGATTTCTTGTCGAAATCAAAGATTGGTTATCTTCCAACTTTGAAATAAAAGACATGGGTGAAGCGGATTACATACTCGGAGTTAAGATTTTGAGGAATCGTTCAAAAAGGATGGTGTCTCTTTCACAAGAGACATATATTCGCAAAGTAGTAGAACATTTCAAATATGATCACTGTAACCCAAAGTACGTCCCATTGGTTAAAGGTCATAATTTGTGTAAGGACATGTGCCCAAAAACAGCTAAACAACGTGGGGATATGGAGAAAATTTCTTATGCCAACGCAGTTGGATGCCTGATGTACTCAATGTTGTGTACCAGACCTGATATTTGTTATGTTGTTGGGTTAGCAAGCATATATCAGTCTGATCCAGGCAGTGTTCACTGGAAAGCTGTCAAAGGAATTTTGAAATATAAAGAACTGTGTATGAAATACATATCTACACGAGATATGGCCGCAGATCTAATGACCAAAGCATTACCTCGAGAAGTTTTCGAGAAATATGTTAAGTCACTGGGTTTACGATGATTTTATTTGTAATCCAATTAATTGGAATAAAGGAGATTTGTTTGGCAATATGAGTTATTTATGAAACATGTCGGACAGAGAAGTTGCCCACTCATACGGGTGTTTACCTCAGTGGGAGTCAAGAAGTTGATTCCTAGATGAGATGAAACAGTTATTGGACATTCATAAGTGTATGTCCTATGACAGAATACCGTCTTACTCAAGAGCAAGTTTCCTTATGGGATGCAAGAATAAGTTACTGCATTTGGATTTTCTGTAATCCATATGATAAGATATAAGTGGAACTTATCATACTGTCTGTCCTTTTAGCCTAGAGTTAAGCTAAGGCTGATACTCTAGTATGGTGTTAAATGACATGTGTTCCTTTAAAAAGGAATGTACACCGTAACACGTGATCAGTATCATGTGTGCTACTCGACCACTGGATATGATGAAAATATTGAGTGATTTCACAATCCCTGGTGTGAGACCAATTTTCGAGAACTGTGATTCCCGAAACCTACCCTTAAGATCCTAAACGTATTCTGGAAGTATGATCCAGTGCTACTAGCTTGGAAAGTTCATGAAAAGGTTATGGCATAGCGATTCGACCTGGCAGGGCTGACCAGAAAAGCAGGCTGTATTATTATGAAAAGAATATAGTTAAGGGAGAAGGAACTCTGTTCATCACATTCTGAGTTTCGTGGTTCAGGTACACCAATTGTATTGAAAAATACAATAGTGAACTCGAATATAATTGTTTGAAATCACTAATGCGAACAATGGAATGTGACATGAGTCCTGGGGTAATAGTATGCATTATACAAGAAGGTTGTCGAGATGCTACTATTCAAGTAGCCTGAGTGTCCATGCTCTTGAATTTGGCTTAACACACTCGACGTATGCTGGTCGCACGAAATCCTTTAAAGAAATCTTATATATATTGATCAAGGTCAATAATAACTGAGTGGGAGATGTTGGACCTAAAGGCTCAATCAGGCAATTATTATTGTGCCTGATTGGGCCCAGACCCATCAGGCCCATAAGTTGGTTTGGATGGGCCGGTCAACCCTCGTTGACCGGCCTGATGACACATAGGCACCACGTCAGCGTGACGTGGCACTGACGCAGTTACCGCCAGAGTTGGCGGCCCACGTGTCACGCTGACGTGGCGCCATGTGGCGGACTTGCAGCCCGAAGTGCCACGTGGCATGCCACGTGACGGACATGCGTCCCAGTAGTGCCATGTGGCGTGCCACATGTCGCATTCTGGTGTGCCGGATTTTCCTTTTTACCAAAATAAAAGTTTGCCCACAACCACTCAATAAGAAAGGAAAAACTCGGGATTAGTCCCTGAGTTTTAATTAGATTTTTGATAGAGGAAATCTCTTGAAAATTAATTACGAATCTGTTAAAACGTGATCGTAATTCGACTGGCACGAAGACATTGTGGACCCGAACTTGTGGACCTCTTGCTTCAACAAGTAAGTGATTTATTATTGACGAATTAGTTTGTTAATTAAACGGATTTAACATGTAATTACTCGTTAATTAAGCGTCAAACCCGTCACATATTATTCTCAATTATCTACTAAACCTAATATTTATTTCATTACACTTATATAAAAAAAGAGGAATTAGGTAGATTAATTGCTACGGAATACTAACCCTAAACCCTAACCCTAACCCTAAATCCGAACACTAACACTAAGCTTGACCTTAACACGTGGTATTCAAATATTTATTGGATCAACTTTTAACACATAGTTATAGATTCAAATAGGATAATTTTTAAGATGAGAAAACTCTCTCAATAAAAATTTAGCATGAGTATATTCTCAATAACTCCAAGTTGAAATTTTTTGATTTCGGTTTATTTAAATACTAGTAGATAATTACTCGAGCCGTTATTACTGCCTAGGTAAGGGTTCGAGAGAATTCATGTCAATTAAACGAGGAAACAAGATATTAAATATTAAATATTAAAGAATTAATTTAAATTCTATTCGAATTTGAAAATTCATAATTCGTATTCGATTTGAATATGGTTTAAGGTTTTAATGAATTCAAATTTGAACCAATTCGATTCAAATTTGTTCAAATTCGAACCGTGGTCAGGCCTACCAACAAGACATATATAGCTACCTTTCAACACAATTAATTATAACATTTCAACAAAATAGTGAATTAGACCATTCGACTTAAGATTGTAAAATCACGAGAATGAAAAGTATACCGTGAATCCGAAATCTAAAGAGATAGAGATAACATATACTAGTACTTCAGATAACCTTGAAACCGATTATATCAACATACAAACTTATTGTATAAACAGTAAATTTAACTCCAATATATTATATTCCAGCACAATAGGGGTAAACTATTTTAATCATGTGACAGCCAAACCTATCTCTATAGTAACAATACCAAGTCCATATTCAGTGTACGCCTCTAAGACATTATTGTTATTTTTTATATATATTCTTTTTGAAAATACATACTGAGTCTATGAAGCAGCAAAAACAATGATTTAAACGTATGTGAATTTGAAGTCTATATTCACAGTCACAGTATTCGACATGACAACACCTGACGTAATACAAAAATTGACTTACTATTAATTAATTAGTTCCTTCGGTCAACTTCCTATATCTTATCAAAATTGTAATTACAATTTAATATATAATCATCACCAAACCTTATGGCATTTATATATAATCAACAATCATTAGCATACAAAGAGATCACCATTAAAACATAATAAACTAAATCAATAGAACACAATAAACTAAATCAAGATTCATCCAAATAGCAATCAACATTAGTAACTCCTCACCCAACTGCTCAAGTAATCTACCCAAGTTATTTGCCCAAACTCAATGCATGTTTCCCTTTAATTGATTTTATGAAAAGCTCTTATACCATTTAAGTTCTCACGCCCCGAAAATGGCATATTAACTGCCACGTAGAGAAAGTTATCTATAAGGCTAAATTACTTTCAAGGTAGGCTATAAGACATATATATTTAAGGTTATATTCTCGATGGTAAATAGAAATCCTCGTTCTAATTGACACAAATGAGTGTCGTACCATACAAGACATGAGTCTATTCTTAGTTCTCACTCCTGAATCATCCCTTAGTATCTAAAATACATAGCAGAAATTAATAAGGATACGCAACTCAGTAAGTCGACGACACATATAACACTCATTCAAGCACATAATAGATCATACAGTAGATCATATCTTAATTCATATAACAATTCATATATCAAACCAACAACAACTATTCAAATCAAGACACATTCATATAGAACATAACTCACATGTTCACTAATAAACTTTTTAGAATAGAATTAGAGGTCACTTAGCCATCTAACTTAGCCATCTAACAGAATAGGATTTCAAAGCCTAACATATATCATGACAGAATTCTTGTGGGGCACAAATAAATATCCTTCCGTTTCCGTGTTGCGAGCCCAAAAGACGGAAGGATATCCTCTCCATGAGCCCAGATAATTCCTACACTCCTCGTCCATTTGATTACGCACACCTAGGATTATCCGTAGCTTCTTAATATATTGTGTATAAACTACGAGACCCAGAATGGTGTGAGAATAATTCCGTATGTCAGAAACAGAACAGAAACATAATGTTCGAATCATAGATCAGAGTCAAATCAGAAACAAAGGAAAATCCGAAGAGATCATCTGTCAGAACAAGTCAGAGATCAGAGTCAAATCCGAATTCGTATATCATAATAATCACCAAGACAATAGAGTTTGAATATCATAACGAAATTAGATCAAGTAAATATCATTGAAAAGACAACAAAAAGAAAACCAGTTAATTAAAATATATATATTATCGTAATGACTCATGCGATTCTTGCGACTTGAAAACCCAAGTGAATTCATGTTTACTATTATAATACTTACCCTTCCATTAAAATCAGAAGCAAATGAATGACTTAACATATTATTATAATGCTTTAATTCCCAGCCTACTAATAACACAAACAAGTTCAATGCATACATGTTCAATCCATTTACAGTAGCGGTAATCCCTTAAGGCCTTCATGTCATGAGAATTTAGAAACGAATTGAAGCATACTGATAAACCGACGAAGACGAAACCGCGTACTTAAATCTGAAATTCATATTAAAAAACTAGGATAACACAACATAAGACAAAACCGACTTACCTCTCGTGCTATAATCTATCTCAACTAATTCAACTTTGCATCTCAAAAATCGACTATAAGAAATCCCAGAAGAGCTAGAGAGGAACTTCTAAAATGTTTGTGCCTCCTTAAAATGACGGCTTATACTTCTTTTAAATAAAATGTGGGTAACCCTAATCAGACCTAGTGGTAAATTACATATCACTACCTAATAAATTACCTAACCACGCTTTTAGTTTTCACAAATAGTTTTATGATTTTTACATCAATTGTTAAAGAAATTTAAATTTGTTTAAGAAGATTTTGGTTTAATAATAATGAATGTAAAAAATATTATTAAAAAATAAACTCTTACACTAATTTGATGGTACTCGAGTTTAAATATTATTTAATCTAGTAGCATAAGATGTAGGTGTATTTGACGGAGATTTATAGTTCAAACCCTAGTGAAATATTATTCTGATGTCCGAGGAAAAAAATTACTTGAGTCTAGCTGGATTCTGATGTCCATGTGATTTCCGCGACATGAATTCGAGATCTGCATGGTTCGGATGGTCAACATCTGGGGAAGAGAAACACTATTTAGGGGTACTTAGAGTATAGTAGAATAAAATATAATGTCAGAAAATCTACGATTTATTAGTTAATTGTCAGATTCATAGCAAACTATTTTATTGAATTTGGGCCCGTAGATAACGCATACTTTGGAATTTCAGGGAAAAAAATCATGCTTATAATTTAGTGCCCATCCTTAGAATGTAGCGAGCGTTGGAATAGAGGCGCCCTATTATTGGAGTGCCTCCACCGGAGACGTCTCACTAATAAGAGCCCGGATTCGATCCGAAATGATGGTTTTCGGACTATCTACACCAAAAGGACAATGGTAGATGTGTTATAAATTATCTATAATCTAAGCATATGAATATAGAGAATAATATGGAAGAGAGTAGAGAATGAAGTTCTCATTAATAGATCAAGAATTGTATGTAAAATGGTAATGGCATAAGTCCTATTTATAGGCCAATATTCCACCTACTACTTACCTACTATTCCACTAAACTTGTTAATGGAGAATTAGGTGAAGTGGAGAAGTAGGTGATGGCATCCATTAATACATAATACTCCCCCTTGGATGCCATTTGAATAATATGCCTCATTAAAACCTTATTAGGAAAAACCCTATGGGAAAAATCCTAATCAAAGGAAAAAGAGTACATCATTATAAAAATTACTGCCTCATTAAAACCTTACCCGGAAAACCCATTGGGACAAAACCGTGGCTAAGGAAAAAGAGTACAGTGTAAAATGATATCTCCCCCTCATGTCTACATCATTTGAGATCTCTGAGTCGTTTCAGACCAATATTACGAACATGCTTCTCAAAAACTGCAGTGGTCAGGGATTTCGTGAACAAATCTGCCAAATTGTCACTTGAACGAATTTGTTGCACACTTATCTCCCCATCCTTTTGAAGATCATGTGTGAAAAAGAACTTAGGTGATATATGTTTTGTCCGATCACCTTTAATATATCCTTCTTTTAATTGTGCGATGCATGCAGCATTATCCTCATATAAGGTCGTAGGTATTCCCTTTTGAAAAGGTAATCCACAAGATTCTCGAATATGTTTGACAATAGATCTTAACCAAACACATTCTCGACTTGCTTCATGAATAGCCAAAATCTCAGAATGATTAGATGAGGTGGCTGCTATAGTTTGTTTCATGGAGCGCCATGAAATGGCAGTACCTCCATATGTAAATAAGTATCCAGTTTGCGATCGACCATTGTGAGGATCAGATAAATATCCTACATCTGCATATCCAATTACTTCTGCCTCTGAGGTACTAGGGTAATACAAACCCATATCCATTGTACCTCGAAGGTAACGCAATATTTGTTTTACTCCAGTCCAATGTCTTCTTGTAGGTGAAGAACTATATCTTGCTAGTAAATTAACAGAAAATGATATATCAGGTCGTGTATGACTAGCGAGATACATTAGCGCACCTATTGCACTAAGATATGGTACTTCAGGACCAAGTAATTCTTCACCATTTTCTTGAGGTCTAAAAGGGTCCTTTTTCACATCAAGTGACCTTACAACCATTGGAATGTTCAACGGATGCGCTTTATCCATATTGAAACGCTTTAGCACCTTTGCTATATAGGAAGATTGATGCATAAAAATTCCTTCTCCGAAATGTTCAATTTGCAATCCGAGACATAATTTGGTCTTTCCCAAATCTTTCATTTCAAATTCGTTCTTTAAACAATCAACTGCCTTTTGGAGCTCTTCAGGAGTTCCAATGATATTGAGATCATCAACATAAACAGCAATAATAACGAACTCAAGTTCAGATCTCCTTATAAAAACACATGGGCAGATTGGATCATTCTTATAACCTTCCTTTAATAAGTAGTCACTAAGACGGTTATACCACATACGCCCTGATTGTTTCAATCCATATAAAGATCGACATAATTTGATCGAGTATAGTCCCTTTTGACTAGAATCACGTACTTCTGGTACGTTGAATCCTTCTGGGATTCTCATATAAATGTCACTATCTAGTGAACCATATAAATAGGCTGTAACAATATCCATAAGACGCATATTCAACTTTTCATGTACTGCCAGACTTATCAAATATCGAAACGTGGTTGCATCCACCACAGGAGAATATGTCTCTTCATAATCAATACCAGGTCTTTGAGAAAAACCTTGTGCGACAAGTCGTGCTTTATATCTCACGACTTCATTTTTCTCATTTCGTTTACGCACAAATACCCATTTGTATCCTACGGGTTTCACCCCTTTGGGTGTGCGGACTACAGGTCCGAAAACTTCACGTTTCGCAAGTGAATCTAATTCAGATTTCATTGCGTTTTTCCAATTTGGCCAATCTTTTCTATGCATGCATTCCTTTATAGATTTTGGCTCTAGACCCTCTTCATCTTCCATAATATTTAGCGCTACATGGTAGGCAAAAATATCGTTGACGATAACTTTATTTCGGTTCCATTTTTCTCCAGTCATAACATAATTTATTGAGATCTCATGATTATCACAATGTTCAGGTACCTGATCTTTCATTGGAAGCGACTCATCTAGAGTCTGCCCTTCCTTGATATTAATATTGACTGGGGACTCTTCAGGAGTCACGATATCCTCGATTTGACCATCTTGATATTTTGCTCCTTTTCTTTTACGAGGATTTTTATCTTTGCAACCAATAGGTCTACCACGTTTAATTTGTGCCTTATTTTCATTGGCAATAATTGATCGTCCTTCAGGGACATCAATTCTAAAAGGAGCATTAGCAGCCGGAATATGTGACTTAGTCACTCTCTTTGGGTTAGCAAAAGCGTCCGGCAACTGATTAGCTAAATTCTGCAGATGAATTATCTTTTGAACTTCAAGTTCACTTTGCTTTGTGCGAAGATCTAAATAACACAATGATAATTCATTCCAGCTAATATCCTTTTCAGGCTGCTTAGTTTCTCCCCCTAATGTTGGAAATATTGATTCATCGAAATGACAATCGGCAAAACGTGCCGTAAATATATCTCCAGTACGTGGCTCAATGTACTTTATTATCGATGGAGATTCAAACCCAACATATATTCCCAACCTTCTTTGGGGTCCCATTTTAGTGCGTTGTGGTGGAGTAATTAGAATATAAACCGCACATCCAAAAATTCTTAGATGGGAAATATTTGGTTCCTGACCATGAACCAATTGTAATGGGGAGAATTCATGATAACTTGTTGGCCTGATGCGAATTAACATTGCTGCATGTAAAACAGCATGTCCCCAAGCAGAAATAGGGAGTTTCGCTCTCATTAGTAATGGTCTTGCAATTAATTGAATCCGTTTAATAAATGATTCGGCAAGACCATTTTGAGTGTGAACATGAGCTACAGGATGTTCAACGTTTATACCAATGGCCATACAATAATCATTGAATGTTTGAGAAGTGAATTCACCAGCATTATCAAGACGAATGGTCTTAATGGGATTATCTGGAAAATGAGTTCGTAATCGAATTAACTGAGCTAGTAATCTCGCAAACTCCAGGTTGCGAGTTGATAATAAAGATACATGTGACCATCTAGTTGATGCATCAATTAATACCATAAAGTATCTAAATGGTCCACATGGTGGATGAATAGGTCCACATATATCACCATGTATACGTTCCAAAAATCCGAGGGATGCAGTCCCAATTTTAGCTGGTGATGGCCTGGTTATTAATTTTCCTTGAGAGCATGCAACGCATGAAAATTCATTGGATAGAAAAATCTTCTGGTTCCTTAAAGAATGTCCACATGAATTGTTAATAACTCTTCGCATCATTATTGACCCGGGATGGCCCAACCGGTCATGCCAAATTGCAAAATCAGTAAACTTCTGGTTTACTGTTGCATGTGCCTCCATTGCACTAATATACGTATAATATAAGCCACATGAATAAGCGGGTAGCTTTTCCAGCACATACTTTTTACCCGAAATAATATTTGTAATATACAAATATTCTTTGTTTCCTTCATTTGTTGTTTCAACATGATACCCATTTTGGCGTATATCTTTGAAACTTAATAAGTTTCTTTGAGACTTAGGAGAATATAATGCATTATTTATGCAAAAATTTGTACCTCCAGGTAATAATAAATTAGCTCTTCCGGAGCCTTTAATTAAATTCGTAGTACCTGATATAGTACTAACATTTGCCTCTTGCATTTGTAAATGAAGGAAATATTTATCATCCTTAAGTATGGTGTGCGTTGTGGCACTATCTGCTAAACACAGATCTCTTTCTCGAGTAGATAAGCCAACTCGTGCCAATTCCATACTCTTCATAATGAAAGAAATATTTATATTAAATGCGAGCAATGAAAACATGATTAACAAAATTACAGAAAATATTACATTAAAAACAGGTATCAAAAACATGATAAGGGAAAAATACCGAACACACAAAAACAAGAACATGAATATTAAACTACTTATTCAGTAAGAAAATCAGCCACATCCAAATGTGTGAAGTCATTTTTGCCAAAATCAATGGTAGCATCCACATTCGCAATGCTGGTGCCACCAACATTATTGACAAAATTTGTTTCGGCCTTCCGTTTGCCTTTCAATGATTCTTGATAAAGCTCAACTAGATGCTTGGGTGCACGACAGGTGCGAGCCCAGTGGCCTTTGCATCCACAACGATGGCATGCATTTTCTATTTTCATTCCACCATCACCATCTCTTCCTGATTTCTTCTCTTTATTCTCCCACTTCAGGTGGCGAGACGTGTTCTTAAAATTACCACCACGGTAACCATATCCTCCACGACCATTACCACGTCCACGACCGCGACCCCGACTTCTATAATTAAATTTTGTCACATTCACTTCAGGGAATGGAGCATAACCAGTTGGGCGGGTCTCGTGGTTTTTCATCAAAAGCTCATTGTTTTGCTCAGCCACAAGAAGACAAGCAATCAACTCAGAGTATTTCTTAAAACACTTTTCACGATATTGCTGCTGAAGGAGCACATTTGATGCGTGAAAGGTGGAGAATGTTTTCTCTAACATATCAGAATCAGTAATATTTTCTCCACATAATTTTAGCTGAGAACTTATACGAAATAGAGCTGAATTATATTCACTCACAGCTTTGAAATCTTGGAATCGCAAATGCATCCAATCATAACGAGCTTTTGGGAGGATCACAGTTTTCTTATGCTCATATCTTTCTTTTAAGCTAATCCAAAGGATTAGTGGATCCTTTACCGTGAGGTATTCAGTTTTTAATCCCTCATCAAGATGGCGACGAAGAAAAATCATTGCCTTAGCCTTATCTTGGGCACAAGCTGCATTTTTCTCTTTAATTGTCTCTCCCAGACCATTAGCATCAAGATGAATTTCAGCATCCAAAATCCATGATAAGTAATTCTTGCCCATGATGTGGAGAGCCATAAAATCAAGTTTGGCGAGGTTTGACATTATAATACTATCATGAGCAAGTAGATTATTTTAGATTTGATTTATCATAGATAAATATAATTGAGATAAAATTATTATATAGACATAACACAAATATAAGGAAACAAATGATTAAAATGATATTCTGTCCTTATTTGAAAATACGAGGAAATATAAAGTACTAATTTGTAATTCTGTTCCCTTTCTCTCTTTTTGTTTTCTCAGCACGCATAATATCCGTTTAGTACCTATTAGTTTGACGCGTGTGCAAGCAAGGACAAATTCGATGTTCAATGTGAAAAATTTACAATTCAGTCCCTAGAAGTTTCTCGCGTGTGCGAATAAGGGCATAATCCCAATCCGCGTGCACAGAATAATTACACATAGGTCCTCGGAGGTTTCTAAATATTTTATAAAAGGACAACAGAAGGTTTTGCATGAAATTTTTTTTTTTTACCAAATGAATCCGATTTTGCAAAGAAAATTTTACAAAATTATTTTCTTTGAGAAAATCATTTATAAGCCAGAACTAAACTTCATATGTTTCAATAACATTGAGAATACAACAATAATGAATAATTTTATATGAGAATCTAACAAGAATGAATAATTATAAATTGTAAGAATACTTACAAAATTAAGCTCAATTCTTCTCAAGAAATTATTGAGAACTTGGTAGAGACTCGTGCTGATAACGTTTTATAAATTATCTATAATCTAAGCATATGAATATAGAGAATAATATGGAAGAGAGTAGAGAATGAAGTTCTCATTAATAGATCAAGAATTGTATGTAAAATGGTAATGGCATAAATCCTATTTATAGGCCAATATTCCACCTACTACTTACCTACTATTCCACTTAAACTTGTTAATGGAGAATTAGGTGAAGTGGAGAAGTATGTGATGACATCCATTAATACATAATAAGATGCATATTTTTTTATATTTAAAATATATAGTCAAAAGGACAAAGTTAGACGCACATTAGAGGTGGGGTCGCGATTGAGAGAGGGACTAAATATGTACATGCGTCAAAGAGGGATTTTTTTATATCTTGCACTTTAATTTTATTTTTCTGAAATTAGTTTCTGTAAAATTTTAGAAATTAGTTTAACCGTGCATGTCATTTTCACATAACAAGTGAAGTGAATTAAAGTATTATTTAAAAAATTTTGTTGTATGTATTATTATTAAATATTAACCGTGCATGTCATTTTGACGTAACAAGTCATGCTATTTTTACACAACAGGGCAACAGATTCAAATACATATTTTTTCAATTGGAAGAACTTCTCAGGTGACGGAAAAAAAGAAGGAGAGGAGGAAAAAGGAGAAAAAAAGGAAAAGGATAAAAAATTAAAAGCTAATTTACCTAGAAAGCTGGAGGTAGAATAGAGAGAAAGAAAAAAGTGGAGAGAGAACGACAAAGTTAGAGAGAGAGAGGGAGAGGGAGGAATAAAGTAGGGACGTAATTGGAGAGGGGAGAGGGGAGAGGGGAAAGAAAGGGAAGGTAGGGAAGTAAAATACCAGAATAACTTTGTGAGAATTACGATCCGTGTCTAATCATTAAGATCAATAGTCCAGATTCGAGTCTGGACCATCTATAACACTTCCCTTCAGTTTGTACTGAATCCAGTGTCCAGTAATAGGACTCTCAATTTTTTTATTCCTTAATTATTTTCCTACATATTTTGGAATTTGAATAAATTTTTACCTATTTTGAATAAATATCTAAATTTTTATCTATTTGAAAAAAATCTCAAGATTTAAAGCTCCGGGGGAAGCTTCCCATTATACCCATGTTTGATTGTTTTAAAATTCACGGTCTGATGGTCAGATTGATCGGACCACAATTGAGCATCAACACTTGATCGTTTTTATGAAAAAATCTGAAGAATTGTTGGACCAGCGGTCAACACTGTTGACCACCTATTCAAATGACCAGACTCGCCTGTAACGACGAAATTGCCCCAAAATGTATTTTTTTGTAAAAAAAATATGTTTCCGTCAACGAAAGTGATTAAATATGATTCAAATATTTATAATTAATAAAATTTCAATAAATTAAAGAATATTTAGAATATTTGACATTTCAATATTAAATATAATTAATTAATACATTATTTTTTATTTAAAAACTTATAATTTGATCATAGTTCCAACTGATCAAACCAATCATAAAAAACAAGAAATCCGGTTGTGCCTCTTGATCGATTTTTGAAAACAATGCAACATGTCATGGCAAAGGATGTTTTGATGGTCGTTGCGTTCCTGCAAATTCGATAGGACCATATGGCCTCAAATAGGCTCTTGTGCTGACATTTAAGCCGGACAACGACTTCCACTATAAATATATTTGTTGTGGGGAAAAGAGAACAAGTAACCTGAGACAGATCCGGAGTGGTCGTCCTAAGGACGGACTAAAGCTACGCTAGGCTATGGAAAGGAAAAGTGATACAAGATGAGTAAAGTAGTTGTGTGTTGTGTTGTGATGATCGTCTTCCTTGCCCAAGCCCTCCTTATATAGAGTGCCTTGACCTAACCTCCGCACTTTCAGAATAGGAAATCATAAACCGCCTCCAAGCCCTTCGACTCCAAGTCTCAATCCTGAGAGATCCGCTTCAAGTTATTTGTTCCTAATATGACGGGATCCTCTCGGCTTACTACAAGCCGTCTTCCTTAAATGAGCAGATCCCGTCCTCGAATAGGAAGCTTCAAAACGTGACAACCAAGCAATCGCGGCCTAAAGAGGAACTTACCAAGTCTTACCAAATATTGAGAATCCCGGCTCAACTTAGGAAAATATAGATTGGCTTGTCCTTCTCGAATCCCCCACGCAAAATTTTGTCTCAAGTCTGTCATCACCTAAGATGGGCATCTCGCCAAGCCCAAAGTGAATCCCAAAATGGACTCAAGATGACGACCTCTTCAACCAAAGCGGACCTACTCTCAGAATCATCTTCCCGCCTATGAAGGTCAAATAAGCTTCCTTCTCGGATCCAAGTTGATTTCTCACCTTCGGCTTCTTGCTTTAAGCTTCTCGTGTGGCTTCTCATCGTAGGCATCTCACTCGGCCTCTCGCCGTAGGCCTCTTACTCGGCCTCTTGCCGTCGGCTTCTCGCTCCGCCTCTTGCTCAGCTCCTCGCTCAGCCTCTCGCCATAGGCCTCTCACTCGGCTCCTCGCTCGTGCTTCCCACCGGCCTCTCGCCTATGTGAGTGAGAAGAGTTTCTCGATCGGACTCGCCCACGTAGGCTAGAGGAGCCTCTCGCCCGGGCTCCACGTACCTACAAGCCATAGTCCATTCCCGTAAATCTGGAGATAGATCGTCATCAATCTGAGACATTAATTTTGTGCTCCAACAATGCCCCCCGCACGTCAATACTTCAAGGCATCCATTCTGAGAAATGTTGACGTGTTTCCCTCCGAACTTTCAAGTTTGGGTCAAACTTGATTCTTTTGAATTTCAAACTTTCCTCTTTGACTTGGTGGTGGGTCCCCAAAGATGCCATTGACTTAGTCTAAAGAAAACAAAGCCTCCCATTCTCTTCACATTCTTACCATCCTTCTTTCTCCAACCCCCACCATGGAAATCAAAGCTTGGCCTCCATTTTCTTTTCCTTAACCACTTTAACTAGGACTTTAATCCATCTCCTTCATCTCCAAAGTTGCCAAGTCCAAAGTTGCCAAGGTATGTTTAATCTTCAAAGTAAGTCCTCCTCTCTTTTCCATTATGCTTAAAGAAGAATATGAAAGTAGCTTACTTTTTGATCACATCTTACAACTTGTAGGAAAATTATTTGCTTCAGACTAGAGTTGTTCTTCACCTTTTGAAAGCTTGCATCTTCTTGAAATCCTTTTGGTTTGCTTTGAACTCCCCTACAAGGTACGTTTCCAAGCTTTAACCCTTGCACACAAGTGTTTGTGAAAATGCCAAACCCACCATTTTGCACTTCTTCCCTTGGCTTTTGAGCTTGGAATAATTTCATAGCTTAGACCTTGACTTAGGAGGATGCACCACGTAAGCCTTACCTTCTATCATGAACCAATGTCGGTTCACTAATTCCCCTATGCACTAGGATGAAAACCAGACACGTCTCGCCTAGTTGGACTCGGCCCTAGTGACCCAAATCGGGTCTAGCCGAATGACCCATGACGGGCTCAGCCTCCCGTGCTTGGCTTAAAGTGGGAAAACCCTCTCGGTGATGGGCCTTCCATGTTAGGTTCCGGGCAAGAAGCACCCTCCCGTCAAGGTCCCTCTTGCTTGGCTCAAATTAGGACGCCATTCACGCCGATGTGATAGTGAGTAAATGTACGTTCCCACCATTCTTTTGACGTCATCTTTGTTAATACTTGTTTGCTCTATAATGCTAGTGTGACCATGTCAATACCTCTCAATATAGAGAAGGAGGAAGAGCGCTCTTCCAATGTCCTCATCACGTCCACACTTGGAGAGAGCTACCCGGTCGACGATACCTCTCAAGACAAAGAAAATCGAGTACTTGGACCTACGATTACCAACGTCGAGACCTTTGAAGCCTCTATTATCGTGACATGCCTCTCTTTTAAGGCGCTCCTTTTAACTTATACTTTTGGAACAATTGTAATGGGTAATGCGGATGGCCTACACCATTCCAAGAGTTCGAAAAATGCCGTCTTGAAGCAATTCAACCAACCACAATGGGACCAAATCGGCATCGCCTCACTCTTGCCCCTTTGTGTACACAGCATTAAGCCATGCCGTCTAGGGGTGAGCATTCGGGATATCCCAATCCCGAATACCGAATACCGAAAATCCCGAATACCGAAATTCGAAAAAAATTCATCCCGATCCCGAACCGAAATAATTTTAGGATATCCCGAATACCGAATTAGAATTTCGGGATTATCCCAAAAATCCCGAATATCCCGAATTTTGCAAAAAAAAATTAAACGAAACCCTAATTCCTAAATCAAAACCGCTTCAACCTCACCTCTTTTTTCCTTGAGAGCAACACCAACTCACAATCTATTGACATGCATCAACTTAAATTAGACACAAACTCATAATCTATTGCAAAACCCCCAAAATATGAAACCCTAAGTCAAAAAAAAATCACTAATTAGAACAAGTCAGAGAGAGGAAAGGAGAGGAGCGTGGTGGAAGAGGGCAGCCACGATGGTCGCCGGTCGCTGTCTCGTGGTGGTGGCTTGCCAGAGTGGGCTAAAGAAGAAGAAAAATGGTTGATTTTCTTGTTGATTAAGAGAGAAGAGGGGGAAAGAGGAAAGGAGAAGGGGGGAAAGAGGAAAGGAGAAGAGGTGCGTTCTGTAAGTGGGGGGATTGATTTTTTGTTTATATATATAGATTGTTTACATTTTGGTACTTCGGGATTTTTGGTATTACCGAAATAATACCGGTATATACCGAACCGATCCCGAATACCGAAATTACCAAAATTTTCTCAAAAACCTTACCGAATTAACTCCCGAATACCAAATTCCCGATCCCGAACTCCCGAATACTGAAATAATTTCGGGATATCCCGAATACCGATCCCATTTGCTCACCCCTAATGCCGTCCACTACTCGACACCTTACTTCTTTATTGGTGTCCAAGTGCCAACATATTTCTTTTTCGCTCCGGTAAGCTACCTCTAACATAGATGATTCTTTGTCGCCTTCATGAAGCTTCTCATCCATCTTATTTCACCTTGCAGGAATGCAGACTATTACGCTATATGATATGGCCGCCCTTTTTGGCCTTCATCCCGATGGTGAACCGATCCTCCCGTCAACCCCCGATGTCAATGCTCGGGTACGGTATGAGGCCAAGAAGCCAATAGCAAATGGCTTTCCCACCTACGTCAAAGCCTACCGACTATGGGATGAGGATCCTTGAAGAGAATCCAACCCCGTCATCGCTACCAACGAAGACGCCCCTGATTATGTACCCGACGATGAGCTTTGCCATAGAGACGAGCACACGGCCTTCCTACTCCTCTGGATTACCCGTTACATCACCTGTCCATCTTCCAAACGTGTGTCAAATGAGTATTTCAACTTAGTTGCTGCACTATCCGAGGGACGAAAGATGGCAATGGTGTAATTTATCCTCTCTCATATCTAAGATCAGATGGCTATATTCGTCAACACTTGTCGATTGAAAAAGAATTTCACCGCCAACGGTCCCTTATGGATGGCTGCCATATGGTGCTTGGCTTACTTCCCCGAGCTGACACCTTCACTTCCTACATATGACAGGTCATTTTCCAGCTACAGTCACCACCTTCTTTGGGCTCGGGTAAAGAAACCCACGAAAGGCCTTCGTCCCTACTTTCGGGCCTTCAACAAGGATTGTAGCGGCCACCAAGCCTCTCCACTTCTTCATGCAACTTGCCATCCTAACTTTCTCAATTTCTCTGACATCACGCATAGCACCGATGTTTGGAAGAGCATACTCACCGCCCGAGACCTTATTAGTGGAAGTTCTATCGGGAGGATGATTGTAGCACCCTACAATCCTCACTTTGCCACCGAGCAGGTCGGTCTCATCCAAAAGATTCTATTCCCTACCAACTACCTCCTCCATGGACACAAAACTGACAGAGCTCACACGAGTGGGAAAAGGTGGAACTTTCCCTCGCGGCAAATAGCTACCTTTTACAACAAAGCACAATCAGCTGCTTCAACTTCTCTTTTGATTGTACTCTCGCCTTTGCAGCTTGGTGGGCGGCACTCACGTGCTGGAAGGCCAACGACAAGCAACTAGCAGAGACCTTCACCTTCTTAAAAGATACACCCCCAAGGCAGATACTATTCTAAAGCCGAGAAAAGCCCCTCCGAGGAAGAAGCAAAAGGTTGACCACTCGATAGCAAGTGACCAGGCGGGCGCTTCGGCCTCTCCTTCCCAAGCCAATGACTCTGGCCTACTAGATGACAGCAAGTCCCTTGACTCTTATACCCACCATGTTCCTTACTTGGCAATAAATGCCTTTATATTGTTGTACAGATACCGACGTCTGAGCTTCCTCTCCTCCTGTCAGACTTTTGGGATACCCTTCTTCTTCGTCCGAAAAGGTAAAGACTAACTCCGGGCACTTACTTAGTATTAATAAGCTTTCTGCCTAATTTGCTCACATTACTTTAGGACTCATGATCCGAGGCATCTCCCGTACGAGTCGACCCTACTACTGATCCTGAGTACACCAGTGTCATCTCTCCATCAAGGCTCAGAAGAAATCCTCCGCATCAAAGTCGCCCCATTAGTATTATGACTTTCGCGCCTCTAGACGATAAAGCCGAGTTCCAAGCGATGCTTGATCCTGTTTATTCCCCTGGTTATACACCTTCACCTCTGGTAGTACCTTCTTCAGCCATCGATATTTCTGACTTTGAGATGATCGAGATCGAGCGGGTGTCAGGCCCGACACGCCCCGCTCATCGGGATGACCTTCATCCCACAAGCGATGCAGTGCGTGCCTCTACATCTATGATTGCTACGTGCCAGCGGGCCATCTTAGATGTCATGCACCCTCCAACGCCTTCAACCATTGCACTGCTTCCTACGGCCGGACTACTGACACCTATCATTGCTTCACTTCTGCCTAACCTCTGATTGATGCCTCCGAACTTGTACGTGCTTTTTCATGCTTCATTTTTCCATATGACCCATTGCTCCTTGGGTCACACGTGTTATTCCATACCAGGCATTCTACGAGAGCATAGGGTTCACCATAGACGAGTTGGCCAACCCTCCAGTCATCCCAGCTTTGGTACCTGAACCCCCGACACTCGTAGGTGTTGACACTAAAAAGGACAAGCGAAGAGCCAACTTGATCCGTTTCCTTTGTGACCTCAGGAACCAGACGGTAGGCATTATGCTTTTAGAACCCCCAGCCTATGCATACGAGGCCCTCAAGTGCTTGATAAACCATGGGCTACCCACCGGTAACCAACGTGCTCCCATTCGTAAGCTATATGCCGACTTTGCCTGTATTATTCACTGGTAAGCTCCTTCATACTCGCTCTCTTCCCACCACCTTAGTTAAACCTGCTTCTAACACTTGTTTCCTTTTAGGTATCAAAGGGGCCAAAGGTATGTTGACTCTATCCATTGCATGGAGCAAAATGCGGAAGCCCACACCAAGACCTTCGCAGAGACCCAGAACAACATGGCGTCTAGGGTCGCCGAGTTCAAACTAGTTAAGGTTGAAGAATTTGAAGCTGCACAACTAGTTGTCGCCTGGGCTGAGACATCGAACCATCTCCGAGCTGAGATTGCCCACCTTCAGGAGAACTTGACCCAAGCCAACTCTGAGTACCGGGAGTCACGAGATGATCTTGCCCATGTGAGAGAGAAAAGGATAGCTTGTCATCAGGATAACATAGAGTACGGGATGACCGTCTTCAAGAGTGCCAAAGGCGAGTCCGAGCTTGCTGATGCGCTACTAGGACAAGAGAGGAGCACCTATGCTAATGACCAAGGATTTATTGACGCCGCCTGAGAACTACTGGAGGAAGCAATCTCCTGCCTATTTAAGCCCGATGTTGGTGCCGCCCCATCCGGGGGTAATCAACGGGCATGAGCTTGACATTCTGGAGCTCCCCGATCTTGTTAGCTCGACTAACTTTTTGTGTTAGGGATCTTTTGGACCATCGTATTTATTATTTATCTAACTTTGACATATGTATGTTCGGTCCTATCAAGATCGTATGCTAGACTTGAACATGAAGCATGATTTTGATGGCCCTTGAAAAGACCGATGAAGTAACTTAACCCTTATTGATTTCCTTCATTGGCTATGGACCAACCAGATACATCGTCAAGTTGCACGAGTGACCGGTTTCAAAAGAAAATCAAAGGGGCTATCGTCATGGTCCAAGTTGACTCAGTACGATTCTACTACAAATCCATAACCGACTAGGTTTTATCTCCCGATTATAAGTTCGTGCACAATCTTCGAACAAACGATCATCCACGCCTTCCCACATGCTAGGCCGGTATCTCTTCAAGTAAAGCCCATTTATCGGGCGCTCATGAACTTTACCGTTGACGTCAGCAAGTCGATAAGATCCATTCCACAACACATCGTGCACCTCGAATAGTCCCTCCCAGTTTGGCGACCACTTTTCAAGCTCGGGGTTTTTGCGTCCAAGTGGGAGAATAACCTTCCACACCAGATCTCCTCTCCCAAAATGCTTTTCTCGGACCCGCTTGTTGTAAGCTTTCTCCACAATCTTCTTCTGCTGGACGATCGCGTCCAATGCCCTTAGCCTCTCTTCAGGAATATCTTCAAGTTTAGCCAACATGACCGAGTCATAATCAAGTTGGGAGAGGTTTGCCTGCTCGGCCCTTCTCAAGGATCAGACCGTCATTTCTAATGAAATTATAGCATCGTGTCCATAAGTAAGGATGAACGGTGTTGTTCCAGTGGCACCTTTCTTTATAGTACGGAACGCCCACAATGCCTCTGATAGGGCGAGGTGCTATATCCTGGGTCGTTCTCTCACCGCCTTCTCTATGCACGCTTTCAATACCTTATTGGTAGCTTCCTCTTGACTGTTGCCTTAAGTATAATAAGGCATCGAGTGGGTGATTCGGAAGCCCATGTCTCTAGCAAACTTTTGGATCTCATCTCCTGTGAACATGGTAGCTTAGTCGGTCGTGATCGTCTCCGGTAACCCGAACCTATGGATGATGTGCTCTTTGAAGAACTAGATCACCGTCTCTTGGTTCACAACCTTCATTGGGACCGCCTCCACCCACTTTGTAAAATAATCAGTGGCTACTATAATGAAGGCCTGACCCTTGGTATACGCAGGATGGATCTTTTCGATGACATCAACTGCCCAACCCCGAAATGGCCAAGGCTTCACTACGGGACGGAAGGTGTCGGCCGGAGAGTGTTGAACTTGTCCTTATCTTTGGCATTCTTGACACCCCTTTGCGTAGTTTATGCAGTCATTTACCATACCTTGCCAAAAGTAGCCATGACGATGCATCAACCACCTCATCTTGATACCCAATTGGTGTGCTCCACATATGCCTTCATGGACCTCCGTCATGGCTAATATAGCTTCTTGTGGACTTGGGCAAACCAGGAGTAACCCATCGACGGTCTTTCAATAGAGGGTGTCGTTGATGAGCTCGAAATGAAGAGCCCTTATCTTCAAAGCCTTATCGAAATAAGAGCTTGGGTCCTAGAGGTAGTCGATGTATTCCTGCCTCCAGTCTCGGTCGAGTTGTAACAAAGCAATCTCGACCGTATCTTCACCGGTACAGAGTTGAACTTGGTGAATGCACAAAAACCAGACCCAGTCTGTGCTAACTTGTTGGCCTCCACGTTCTTGGTGCGATCCACGAATTTGATAACCGCATCTTTGAAACTCTGTAATAGCAATCGGGCCGCGTCATAATATGCTTGGAAGTCTTCCCATTCGCACTTGAATTCGCCCCCCACTTGCTTGACCACCAACATTGAGTCACCAAGCACCCGGATGGTCTCGGCACCAAGGTCCTTCAAAATAAATAGCCCCAATATCAAAGCCTCGTACTCGGCTCGATTGTTGGTTCAAGAAAAATTAAGGAGGAAGGATGCCTTCGTCTTGATACCAGCCAGAGACTTGATCATGATTCCAGCCCCAGCACACTTATTGGTACGGGAGCCGTCAAACCAGAGCATCCATGATTTCTTTGCCACCAACCCAAAGTCCACCGAAGTATCAGCAGACATGTCAATATATGGGTGGTCGGCCAAGAAGTCATCCAACGCTTGTCCTTTCACCGCTCGCTGAGGCACGAACGTTAAGTTGAACTCTACCAAGGCCAATGCCCACTTGCCAAGTCTTCTTCTCATGATGGATCCGGTGAGTAAGTGCTTGATGACGTCAGTCTGGGCTACCACCTTCACTTCCGTGGGTAAGAGGTAGTACCTCAACTTCCTACAAGCATAGAAAAGACAAAGGCACAACTTCTCAATGGATGAGTACCTTGTCTCCTCTCCTAAAAGAGATCGGCTCAAGTAGTAGACAGCTTGCTCCTTTCTGTCGTTATTCTCCTGAGCAAGCAGACACCCAATTGAGTATCGGGCGGCCGATATGTAAAGCAATAACGGTCGGTTCAGGATCGGAAGAGTGACTACGGGGGGTGATGATAAATACTCCTTGAGCTCATCGAAGGCTTGCTGGTGCTTGTCCTCCCATTGGAATTTGCCTCCCTTTAGTTTGAGCAAGTTGGCAAACGATCGTGTCCAACCCGCCATTTTGGATATAAATCGGCACAAGAAATTCACTTGGCCGAGGAAGCGTTGTAACTCTTTCTTTTTTCGAGGAGGTTGGGCTTGTTGGATCGCCTTGATCTTATTCTCGTCGATCTCGATGCCCTGCTTGTGCACAAGGAAACCCAAGAAGTTGTGTGTTATGTTGTGGATGATCGTCTTCCTTGCCCGAGCCCTCCTTATATAGAGTGCCTTGACCTAACCTCCGCACCTTCAGAATAGGAAATCCTAAACCGCCTCCAAGCCCTTCGGCTCTAAGTCTCAATCCCGAGAGATCCGCCTCAAGTTATTTGTTCCTAATACGACAGGATCCTCTCGACTCAATCCTGGAAGCTCTTCCTTAAATGAGCAGATCCCGTCCTCGAATAGGAAGCTTCAAAACGTGACAACTAAGCAATCGCGGCCTAAAGAGGAACTTACCAAGTCTTACCAAATATTGAGAATCCCGGCTCAACTTAGGAAAATATAGATTGGGTTGTCCTTCTCGAATCTCCCATGCAAAATCTTGTCTCAAGTCCGTCATCACCCAAGATGGGCATCTCGCCAAGCCCAAAGTAAATCCCAAACCGGGCTCAAGCTGACGGCCTCTTCAACCAATGCGGACCTATTCTCAGAATCATCTTCTTGCCTACGAAGGTCAAATAAGCTTCACGCTCAGGTCCAAGTTAGTTTCTCACCTTTTGCTTCTTGCTTTAAGCTTCTCGCGCGACTTCTCGCCCTAGGCGTCTCACCCGGCCTCTCGCCGTAGGCCTCTTACTCGACCTCTTACTGTAGGCTTCTCACTCGGCCTCTTGCTCAGCCTCTCGCCGTAGGCCTCTCACTCGGCTCCTCCCTCGTGCTTCCCACCGGCCTCTCGCCTATGTGAGTGAGAAGAGTTTCTCGATCGGACTCGCCCACGTGGACGAGAGAAGCCTCTCGCCCGGGCTCACCAACGTGAGCGAAAAGAGTCTCTCGCTTGGACTCGCCTACGTGGGCGAGAGGAGCCTCTCGTCCGGGCTCGCCTATGTGAGCGAGAGGGGCCTCTCGCCCGGGCTCCACGTACCGACAAGCCCAAGCCAATTCCTGCAAATCCGGAGATAGATCGTCATCAATCCAAGACATTAATTTCGTGCTCCAACAATATTAGATGCGTTCTACACGCACGTGTAAATGTATTTTTCTTACAAAAAAATCTCAATTTTCATAATCAAATATTATCGGATCGATGCTCGGTGGCCAAATACGGCAGCAAGCTGAAGGGGAACGTCAGCAAAATTGCTTCGTTGCTTAGTCTAAGGTCAGATCCTCCTTCACCAATAGTCAAAGCTGAAGACTGAAGAACATTTTTGTTCCTGTCATCTATTTGCTCCCACCTCTCTGGCTCATGTAATGGAAGAGCTTCCGGAGAAACGATCCCATGCAGCTGAAGGTGGCCACCACATGGATCACGTACAGACTAATCTAATTTGAAATTGGACCACGTCTGAATTCAAAATAGGTAAAAAAATATTTTCGTACCTTGTGGTTTGACGTATTCTAAGTTTAGGGTATTTGATTTAAAGTTTCATATTTGGTCTCTGTGTTTTTTTTTCAAACATGTCTTTGTCTCGGGTAGTCTGACCGTTCGACTTTCCACGCGAGCTCCACATCACCCAAAATGATGTCGTTTAAGTAGGACAACCCGCTGTATAAATCATTACTGACATGGCATGTAAAAAATTACAAATTAATCCCATTTTTTTATTATAAAAAAAACCTTTCATCCCACCTTCGTCTCCTTCCTTCCACCACCACCAAAAATACAAACCCAGAATCGCTAATTACTTGAGGCTTGAACAATCAAATGCCAAAATCAATTCCCATCCTTCTTTTTTCTCTCTCGGTGTTCTCTGTACCTGTCAAACAAATTCAAACCCCAAACAACGTTAGCCAAACCGGCTTCAGATCCATCTGTAATTCATCCAAAACAGAATCCAAGGGATGGCCGACGAACCTATCCTCCTCTGGAATTGGGCACGAGGCCGAGTAACTCCGTGCAGTGGGCTAGCTCCTCTGGAATTGGATACGAGGCCAACGTCCTTCACCCCCCGTGCTCGGTCCGGACAGGACGCCGTTGCCGTTGATGTCCAGTTCGCGTTCTCCCTCGCCCACGGGGTCCCGGTCTTCCTAGCCCAGGTGAGCGGCTTCATCGCGCCGGAGGACGCGATCGCCTTCTTGTTCTCATCGCAGAGGGAGAGATTGAGCATGGCCTTGAGAATTCGATTGGCTCCGAGAATTCACTGATCTAATCGCCGCTCCAAGCAGAGCCCTCCTATTCCTGGTAAAAACCCCCGACTTTCCCCTTTTTTTATTGGTCTCGAGAATTCGATCGGCTGGAAGTGAGCTGTCTTCTTTATCTTGCTTTATGCATTTTTCATCAATCGGTAAACCGAAGTACAGCATTGATGTATCGGATTTGTGTTTTTCGGTTTCGATTGGACGAGCAGGTGTGATTTCCGCGCCCGATGGCGGTGTTTGCAGTTGTTAAAAAACGGCAACGTGAGGACGAATGGTCATGGGAATTCTGTCAATTTGTCAATGTTTTAGGGTCAATTTGGTAAGTTGCCACATGCCATATCAATGGCGACTTAACCAACGGAACATCCATGTAGGATGTCAAACGACATCGTTTTAAATGATGTGGAGCCCTCGTGGAAGGCTGAATGGCCAGACAACTATTCGGACTGTCACATGTCCGAAAAAAAAATCACAGAAACTAAATATGAAACTTTAAACCACATAACCTAAACTTGAAATACGTCAAACTACATGTTACTAAAATGTGCTTTTACCTTCAAAATATAACAAATTTCTTTCTACCAAAGTTAATATAACTTTGTCAGTGCTACTAACAGTGGTTTTTTTTGTATGGGTCACATTGCGCCACGGCCAAATAAACTTTTTCCATTGTTTATCATGGCCCAAGTAAAAATATGCAAAATTACACCATGCCACTTATTTATTTTTAGTTTTAAAAAAGTTGAAGAGCAACTATTCTATTAATCTTTGTTAATCACATGCTATGCGCAGAGAGATACAATGGTACAAGGTAAGAAATGAAAGCGTTTGTGAAGAAAATCATAGACCCGTGTCCAATGTTCTGTCTGCCTTTCTTTCTTCCTGCAGGAAGTTGAGGAGGTTGTCCAACCATCATACAAGGTTGAGAGGAACATAAACAAGGTTGGGGACAAGGAGGAGGAACGAAAAACGGCTCAAATGATATTCACTGAGTCGGACAAAGAACTAGTCAAGGAAGGTGAGGAGTGGATGAAAGGCACTGCCAACTCTTACACAATCGTTGCTGCTTTGGTGGTAACCATTGCCTTTGCTGCTGCATTCACCATGCCAGGAGGAACCAATGGCGATACCGGCTTGCCTATCTTCCTACGCGATCTATCGTTCATGGTTTTCGCCGTTTCGAATGCCTCCGCGTTCTTCTCTTCGGCTACGTCGCTGCTGATGTTTCTCGGAAGGAATACTTGCATCACGCAACTCGCAAGAAGATTTCCTTAGAGCCCTACCATTAAGGCTAACAATTGGTTTAATTTTGTAACGCCCCGTGATTCAATCGACTGGCTACACAGACCAACACGGGTCTTTTCTAGCGTGCTTTGTCCTCACTCGTACGTATCCCGAAAAACTTTATAGAAGGTCACCCATTATCATCCTACTCCCGGCCAAACGCGTTTAACCTTTGAGTTCTCTCAAGATGTGTGCTAGAAAAGAATATACACCTTGTTGATATGGGTAGTACCAATCAACTCACTTAAGGCATTTCAAACAGTACATATCATTTACGGGATATCACAAATCTCCTTATTCTTTTCAATTGCATCCATGCTAGTAGCTGGGTTCGCGATTCCAGCTGGTTTGGTAGCCTGCTTATCAGCCACCTTGTTTGCTTTCTTCCAGGCCCCGTCAGTTGTGGAGGTTGCCTATTCAACCTTCGGACCAAGTATTTTATTTTCTGTCAAGAGAGTGATGAAATACTTATATGAACAGAAGGTTAAGAAAATAAAATGCTGCCCTTCAATTCTCTCCATCACTTGTGCATCTTTTTTCTGGAATTTCCTAGAATTGAAATCTGAACGAACCGTTGCACCACGTGAACCAATCTTTTTTTTAATAACCAACCAAGTGAACCGATCATCAAGAATATCGTATTGGAGTTCTAGCAATAGGTGTAGGCGTAGAATACATGGAGGCTGGGTTTTCTTATACGCAAAATGTTATTACTTACTAAAAAGTACTTTCAATTGTGCACAAATGTATTACACATATAACCTGCATAAATACATAATTAAAGGTATTGCATGTATTAAGTTAGGTAAAATATAGGTCATTATCATCAAATATTTTTCTAGTTACACCAAATGTGTCCTCCAATTGTTGACCACTCCATCACATACTCGTTAGTCCTTACAAAATCGTAATCAACGCCTTTATGAACCGATGTTAGAATCTTCATATGCAACCCAAAATTTTAAGACAATAGGTTGAGAGAAGCTGTCGGTATTACTGCGGGTCAATCAATTGGAGAGCCGTGCACTCAACCAACACTAAGAACGTTTAATATCGTGGAGTATTTACAGGGGTATTGCCAATCTATATAGAATCTATGTTTCGATAGTTAGATCCATAATTACTACAATATAGTAACAAATCTATTTTTAATTTTTAAAATAAAATAATTAGTCTTCTAACTCTACAAAGTGGTCCATTTTAAATCGCTCATTCATATAGGAAAAATTAGGTTTATCGAGTGCGTATTAAATAAACTGCCGAGTGAATATAAGAAAAAAAATACTTTATTGATAGTGAAAGGGAAGATCAATCCAATTAGTGAAATGAAAGATCAATCCTTTTAAGGCCAAACCAAATTGAATTGACCTCCACCCTAACCAAATTGATTTTATTAATAGATGTACCTACAAAATTAACCTGAACCCAAAATATTTAAAGGAATCACTGATGAAAAGATTTGAGCTGTCACCCAAACGAAAATCAAATTCTAAAAAATATGGATATTTTATCTCTCTTCCATGATTTCTAGATTTTTCATTTGTTAATTTCCTGGTTAAGTGTGAGATAGACATATTATCTGCCTATATATGGTATATATACAATATATGTTAATAAAAAAAATGAGTGACTCAATGAAAACAAAAAGGGCGAATAATATTTGGAATAATTGTGGGAGACTCAAATAGTAGATATACAAGCATGATAACTTATATGTTCTTTTATATCTCCATGAATCTATGAAATTTTGCTTGTATTGTAGTCTACGTACCGGGACTGATAACATTCAAGATTATGCAGGATTATACACGAAAGATTCTTTTTTGGCCCTCTGTTTAGCCCTATATCTCTTATCCCTAGGAGGTATTCCCCACTAGCAAGTTTTTGGTGAAAAGATAAAATTCTTAATACTAGTTGGGTCTATTTGCCTATTTTTGCCATCATAGCTTATTTCACAGAAGGATTAACTGCAGTTTATAGGTTGCGAGTTTATTTACTTTTTTAAAGGACATTTCAATGTTGATTTTCAAAATTACAGCAGAAAAATAAATAGCTTCTTCTATTCAATCTCTTTATGGGGTAAAGAAGAAAAAAAAAGCTTAAAAAAGGACTTTAGTTGCTTTATTAATAATGAATAATAATCAAGGGGACTTATTTTTTCCGAGGAAAGCATCTCAAATTGAGGGTAGTGTAATAAATAGGATTCGACCCCTTATTACTATTCTTTTTTTCGCACTAAAAATATTTTCTCCTATCCATACGAATCGGACAATACTATGTTATTTACTATCCTTGTTTTGGTACTATTTACTTTGTTTACAGGAGTTATAGGTATTCCTATGAATCAATTCAAAGGAATTCTATAGGGTATATTATCTAAACTATTCTATCCGCATTAATTAATATGATGATCATCTTTAAAAAAAAATTTAAAAAAAGACGTCCAGACACAAGGAAGATGAGAAGGCGGAGAACCTACATGAGACTTTGTGACAAAAAATTTCCAAGAAGGAAACTACGGGCAAAATACCGTTCACTCGTATTTTTTTCAACAATCAAAATTTTATTTATTTCAAAATAATCGTTAAAATAACAGGCGATAAAATCCGCTATTGTTACTTCGGATAGTGCATACAAGCACACGTTGCTATTTTTACACAAGGATATTAAGGTAAGTATGTGATAAACTTCCATTTATGATCTAGTAAACCAGCCAGGCCGTTGTTGAAGCTAGTAATTTGAGATTCGAGCATTATTGGGCTTTGGTGGGGTCGGTTAACTTAGCAGCATCCACGACAATCTTTCCTTTTGCTAACAACAGTCCCCATGAAGCTTACTTTTAAAAATCACGTCGACAATCTTTCTTTCTGTCAATCTAATTTAAAAAAAATCATAGTATTGAATGTTGAATTATCTAATTTTTAATGGGATCAATGAAATTTTTAGTGGGGGCATATATGTAAAAACCACGCTGCATGAATTGTTCCTTCTATACATATCTTCCTTACATTCTCAATAATATTATTATTTTTCTGCAAATTCTTTTCTCTCTCCCACGAAATCTATATTTTTTTTTTGAAAAGTAAAATAGAATTTATTAATCTCCATGAATGTTTACAAACCATAGGGACAGCTGTGATTGCACAGAAAACAATCAACAGCGCAGAAGTACACGCAGACAGAACAGAACCACACCATTCAACTATAAAACTAAAACACTATATCAGGGCTCTAGTCACTGGGAGCACATCTTGCTGTTGAAAATGTGAGGCAATACCCGACCAAAATATCCACTCCGAGAACTTCCTAGAGATATCCAGCAGAAGTTTATTAGCACAAGAAGCTGTGTTTTCAAACACCACATTGTTCCTGGTATTCCAAACACACCAACAAACAGATACAAGCAAAGTATACCAAATTTTCTTGGCAGCCTCCCCGCGAACCAAGTCCACCCACATTCCTGGAAAGTGCAAAGCAGAACTATAAACACACCAACTCACACCAACCATTCTAGCCAACAAGTTCCAAATCCTCAAAACATGCGAACAATGGAGGAAGAGGTGATTCGAAGATTCAACATCAGAACCACATAGAGGGCAAAGATCTCCAGCACTATCCAGGAAGCCCACCCTGTGGAAAAAAAAAAATCAAATGTTGACAGCGTAATTTGAACCCACTCCCTTTTGGACCAGAACCTTAATCTGGCGCCTCAGACCAACTCGGCCATATCAACCTTGATTTCCCGTTTGGATTTTTTCCATATTTCTTCTATATTTTTGCAGTTTTACTTCCCGTTTGGCGCTGCCACTCACCTACGGGATGCATCCGGCCAGCTCCGCGACCTGGTCCGAGCACGCCTGCTCGTCAGCTTCCATCGTCGAGTATGCTACCAGCAATGTGGAGACAGCAACAGCTAGAATCATCTAATTGGTTGTCATGTTCGTGTTTTGGTTATTCGGACCGTGCATGCAAAGGTTTATCTGCTGGGCTGTTTCTTGGTGGTGGGCTGGGCTTTATGTATATATATGGGAAATTTTCTTGATGTGTGTGTCCATGGCCATGTTTATTGGGATGCATGGTTTCTCGTGGATTTAATATCATGATCAGGTGGACTCGTTATGTCACCTTAATATAACGGAGTGGACGTTGCAGATAGGATGGAGCATAATGAAGGATCGACATCTGCAATTAATTTCTTCATGGGTGGCTCCGGAGTTGGGCACCATGAAGTTCAGTTGTGACGCCTCGTAGATTGATCCCTTTGTTGAAGTTAGTGTTGCGGTCATAGCTCAAAATTATAACGGCCTTCTTGTTAAAGGCCAGGTTCATCATTTAGTTGATTCTTTCCTGTTGGAGGCGGAGCTCATGGCTATCTCCCGTGCTTTCTCTTTGGTGCGGTCGAATTTTGGTGATGCTCCATCTATCATTGAATTGGATTGTCGGGTTGCTACCGACTTCATCAACGACTCTTTTGCTACGATTGATTGGAACGTAGAACATCTTGTAATAGAGATTAGAAATAGGCTAGCTTATTACCCTATTGTTCTCTTTTGCATATTCCTCAATCTCAAAACGCGGTGGCGGATTAGCTTTGTTGTAAAGTTCGCCTTAACCTTCTGCCATCAGATTGGGAGCTGTCCCACCCCACTGAACTAGATGTATTACTTTTTACAAATTTTTCGACTTAATCTATGAAGTTACGTTTTCCCCCTAAAAAAAATCTGCAATTAATTTTGCTATTCTCCTTTCAATCCAAGTGCTCCACTGTTTTTAAGTTTTGTGGTTCATTATGAAGATTCTAATATAGTATTAGAATAAGTTGGACCATGGTTATTTGTTGGACTCGTACATCACAACGTAAATCTATGGAGGGAAGCTTCATGACGTTGTAGCGAGTGAATCCTGCAGCTTTTAGCAGCTTTTTCCACTCCATTTCAGACCTTTCTTTGGTTCTGTGGCCCACCATCATGAACAAGTCATATCCCACTATTGTGTCATCCATTGGGTCCTTCCCGTATGGATCTAGGATCATTTCAAGTATAATGACCTTCCCTGTCTTCTCAGGTATCGCCTTGCGACAATTGGTCATTATTTTGATCGTGTCCTCGTCGTTCCAATCGTGCAACGCTGATTAAAGATATAAGCATAAGGTTAAGAAAATCTTAACGGTAATTAACCAACCATACTTGTTTGAGTTCGAGTTACCTTGCTTGATCAAGACGGCATCCGCCGGAGGAACGGAGATGAGCATATCCCCAACCACATGGGTGACCCGGGATGCTCCGGCACAACATCTATAACAGCCTTAAGGTCAAGATTGGTCCCTTTAATATGAGGGAATTCCTTCACAATCTCACCCACGAAAGCCCCGGTGCCTCCTCCAACATCAACCAATGACCTAACCCCGTCTAGACCACCGTCATGCAAGTAGTCCGCCTTTAGGGCTTGGACGATGAACTTAGAGATACCAGCCAATTGTTGTTGCATCAGTTGATACATTTTCGGATTGGCCAACATATAGCTCCATCCAGATATCCCAAACTGCGTCGTAAAGCTGCTGGATCCATCCTTTACTCGGTCATCAAGTTCCTGCCACAGAGAATTGATGAACACGCTGCTATGGTACATGGCCTTCGCGGCCAGGCTCTTCTGCTCTATGTTGACCAGCAGCAACTCAGAGGCAGCAGTAGCGCCGTAAAGGGTGTCATCCGAATTCGAAGGGGTTGCAGTGAAGATGCCTCGACGGAACAGTATTGTCATGACCCTGGAGAGCCGGCCGGGGTCGATTGAAGGATGGTCTTGTTGGGTATGGAGTCTGAGTACGAGTACGAGTGAAGTATTCGGTTGGCTCGAGTGAAGAGCTTTGAGGTTGATAGAGGCGGCGATCGGGTTCGAGTGATAGAGTCGCGTGAAGACGAAGTTGAGGCAAAATACTAGTGCATTCGTAATGGATTTGCCGAAACGGTACACGAATTCGGGCTGCTGAAGGACTGGCGAGCGCCAGCCAACTAGAGGCCGCTAGTTGGGACTTGCGGTCGCAAGCCAACTAGCGACCGCTAGTGACGAGTTCCAGAACTTCTGCGTGAGGTCACTGGTATTCGTCAGTTGATTGGCGGTCACCAGTTCAGCCAGAAAAAGCTGCTGAAGTTGGACAAGTTCGCCCCTGCTCGCCCCAAATAACCTAGAATAGATGGTGCCTCTATAAATACTCCTTTTACCTCATTGAATGTGTGTTGTAGCCATTTGCCAAAGCTCTCCAAAGAGAAAAAGAGAGAAAAGAGAGAAGATGAGAGAAAGAGTGAGCCAAGTGTGGCATCCATTGTAGTGAGTAAGTGAAGCTCCACGTGTGTGTGCGTATTATAGTGGAATCTCTCCTGACTTGGACGCCCCTGGACGTAGATTGTTGAGTATCGAACTGGGTGAACAAATTTTGTGTCCCTCCTTTTGTGCTTTCCTTTGTGTTTATGGTTCGTACTTAATTATGCGTTGTGCTTGCTCGTACTTGTATTGTCTGTTGCGTTGTGTAGGTCCACGGAAAAGTGGGTAATTTTCCTAACAGGTCTATGGAATTGCTTAGTTGTGTCAAGGAAATAGGTTTTCCATGGGACCTTATGATGTCCGGGATGCCTAATTTAACGACACATCGGAGAGCCATTTTGGTCACCAAGTCCTCTTGTTGTTGTGGGGTAGCCATTTAAAAGCTGAAGAGGTTTTGATGGTGGTGAAATGAGGGAGAAACGTACTAAGTTGCGGTGAAAAGAGAGAGGTGTGGAGGGAGTTATTTATAATGCCGGAGAATCCAGTCAGGCGTATTTGATGGCATCTTATCACGTGACCACGTCACTGTTGCTGCAATTCCATTATTTAGTGATAATAGTTTCAACAATTATTAATCACATACTGGGTCGTGTAAAATATGGTAGTCTAACTACTGGATACGCATCCAAACATAACAACAGTAGTCAATAACACATCAGCATGGTCCAAGTTGCGTGCTAATTTAGTGATTTTGTAGAGCTCTTTCTCTCCGTTGTTTTAGATGGATAATACACTAAAGACAAAGTCTTAATCATTTGTAGATGGAACTTGGATAGCAGCTAAATTTAGAGAGAAGTTATAGCATTATGTTCATGCATAATTTCCATGCCAAGATTAGCAAGATCAATAATATGAGCTCATGTATTTACACGATCTTGACTATAAACTACAGATTCAATATTTTGTTCGTGTTAGATTGTGTCATAGTTCTATAATGAATTTCAATTAGGGTTATCTTTGGATAAATTGTATCGGATATGAATCCCAAAAAAGAAATGATAAGTACAGCTAGGCCTTGAACAGCCAACCATCGCACTCTAAAAAGAAAGGCTTAGGAGAAAAATCTATTGGCTAGTGATTGTGGGGCCCCCAACACTGATCGGCTGTGATTGAACATTGCATCTCGAACCGCTTATCCTAAGGGAAAATAGTACAAATAGAAAGATCGTGCTTGGCACTCCGAGATTTCAAAGAATGCCAAGGATTAACTCAAAAAAAAATCCCAACTGGGAGTACCAACTAATACAGATTCGAATCGATTAGTATTTTTGAAAAGTGGCAAAATTATCATATTAAATATTTAACAATACTCATTCCTAATGATTGCAATTCGAGATACCTTAGTATATATATGAATTACATATGTATATGTAATGAGTTAATATTTTAATTTATTTAAAGGTTGCTTCCGTTTGATCTCAACCACTTCACTTGTTTAGACAGAATAACCAAGCTTGTTATATCAAGCTTGTTGATGATTCCAATATGAAAAGATATTAGAATAGTCCAAGTTGCATGCTAATTTGTTGATTTTGTAAGCTCTTCTCTCTCCATTGTTTAGATGGATAATAGTTTGAATACCAACTAATACAGTTTCGAGTCGATTAATATTTTTGAAAAGCGGCAAAGTTTATTCAACAAATATTTAACAATGTTATATTCTTAATAATTTGAGTTCGAAATTTTTTGATTAAATTAAAATAATGACTTCATTAGTTAGATCTAGGTGATCATTGGTATAAATATGAATCACATATGTTACGAGTTATTATTTTAATTTATTTAAAGGTTGCTTCCGTCAGTTCTCAACCACTTGTGTTACATAGAATAACAAAGTTTGTTATATCATGCTTGTTGATGATTTCAATATGAAAATATATTGGAGTAGTACAAGTTGCGTGCTAATTTGTTGATTTTGTAAAGCTATTCTCTCCATTGTCTTAGATGGATAATATTCTGAATATCGGAAGTTGCGTATGCTTATTAAGAGTCAATACAAGTCGTTTGGTTTTAATTAGAATAAATATAATTTTGGTAATTTGAAAAGTCTGACATTATTTTGTAAAAGCGATTGGTTAGAAATAGTGTGGAAGCTACTATATACGAAAGAAAACATAAATTTTTTTGATGGATAGGGTTTCCCTAGGAAACCCTACGCAAGCAACCATTTCATCCTTCTCCGTGATGGCCGGTCTCGATGGCCATGGCTGAGCTATCGGCCTCTGGCGCGGGTCCTCCTGAACGGCCAACCCATCGGATACCGGCCGTGGGTGACAATCCCCCTGTTCTGAATTTTTGTGTTGGCTTCGACCAATGGAAGTTATTTGAGGGTTTCTCCCTCTTCATGGCTTTCATGAACCAAGGGAGCGTTTTGGGTGACAATGTTGTGCTCCCACAGACCGGGAGGAATCTGGTTTTTCATAATGGGAAGGGTCCGCAATCAGGCTCGATGGGTGTAATCAGTGAGTCGGACAAACACTCTAAAGGTGGAGAATGGCAAGAAGCTATGCACCATCCGCCAGCGGCAAGATAAATGGGGTTCCAAGCGGGCGGAGAGGTGATTCGAGGGGATTACCCGGATCTCAACTTTGGGGCAGCCTATAGTGGATTGTTCGAATAAAGTCTCGTATGCCAATTTAGTGCAAGGCACCTTCGCCGAGTGTTGGATATGGAGCCTGAAAAGCGGTTCGGAATTTGATCGAAGTGATTCTATGCTCGGGAACGCTTGGGGGATCAATCGGGTCAAGAGACGGGTTGAGAAACGAAGCCGAAAAAGGGATTTGTGAAGAAGCTGATGGAACTTGCAGCCGCCAGTTGGGATGAGCATTCGGCAATTAATTTCTTACGGTGGAAAAATGACTTGCGGCCGCAAGTTGGGCCCGAGAAATTGCATTTTCATGGATAAGTTTTTCCCTCCCAACTCCAAATAGCTTCCTAGGGTTGTTGGGCCTATATATACCCTTGTAACTCATCTGTAACCCCAAGAGAGGGAGTGTGAGGCCATTATAAGTGGCTAGAGAGAAAAGAGAAGAACCCTAAGTGAGTGTGGGTGCCAAACTGTGGCTTTCTCTTGTAGTGTGAGTGAAATACAAGTGCATAGTAAAATATCTCCTGGCTTGGAACACTCAGATGTAGATCGCTGTGGATCAAATCGGGTAACCAAATATTGTCTCTCCTCTTGTGCTTTTCTTTTGTGTTTTGTGAGTTCGTGTTTCTCGTTATGATTGTGGTTCACTTGTGTGCTTGTGGGTGTATTGTGGGGGTCCACTCGATTCCCAACAATTGGTATCAGAGTTCGGGTTTAGAGCATGGAGGAAGCGGCTATAATGGGTGAAGTGAAATCACTGGTAGAGAAGTTCGACGTTATGGATTATGGCTTTTGGAAAATGCAAATCGAAGACTACTTGTATGGGAAGGACTTGCATTTGTCGTTTGGTGAGAAGAAGTCGGCCGATATGAAGGAAGAGGAGTGAAAGTTCTTAGACCGTAAGACCTTGAGTGTAGTGCACCTTTCTTTGTCTAGGAATATGGCTCTACACACCATGAAGGACAAGATCACGAAGGACATGCTAAAGATGTTATCTGATATGTATGATAAGCCCTCGGTGGCCAATAAGGTTCATTTGATAATGAAGCTCTTTAACCTTAGGATGGTGGAGGGGGCGATGGTGGCCAAGCATTTAAATTATTTCAACATGACGATCTCTCAATTGAGTTCTGTGAAGATCAACTTTGAAGATGATGTACAAGCCCTAATCCTACTTAGTTCCTTACCTGGTAGTTGGAGTTACACGTCATGGTGGTGAGTGCCTCGGCGGGGAAGGTAACACTCAAGCTTGATGAGGTGAGGGACTCAATAATTAGTGAGGAGATACGAAGGAAGGAGTCCGGTGTAGCCTTAGGTGTGGTGTTGAGCATGGGCAATATGAGGAGGTCCGATTCTAAGTCGAAGGGGAAGAAGGAACGGAGGAGGTCCAAGTCCAAGTCCAAGGGTGATTCAAAGAAGGATAGGATCGTCGTTCAATATTGAAATTATGAGAAGTATGGTCATTTTAGGGACCAATATACAGCACCAAAGAAGAAGGATGACAAGTCGGCTAATGCCACGACGGAAGATCCTTGAGAAGTCTTGGTTTTGAGCTTAGGAAGCCCGTTGGAAGCATGGGTATTAGATTCAGGTGCCTAATTCTACTCTTGTAGTGATGCGAGTATGATGGAGAGGTACACTTCGGCCAACTTGGGCAAAGTCTATCTAGCAGACGATGAGGCTCTGGATGTTGTGGGGAAGGGGGATGTGAGAATTCACACTCCTAATGGTTCGGTGTTGGTGTTGAAGAGTGTGAGGCATGTTCCAGAGTTGAAGAGGAACTTTCTATATGTGGGGCAACTTGATGATGAGGGGTACGCGGTGACCTTTAGTTGCAAGACATGGAAGATCACAAAGGGAGCCAGGATGGTGGCTCGAGGTGAGAAGAAAGGGATGTTGTACATGACAAAAATACTAATAGCATCAATCTTGTGGGAGCTACGCACGGGCTTATGGTATAGTCGCCTAGGCTATATGAGTTAGAAGGGGATGCGGGTGCTACACTCGAAGGGAAAGTTACCGGGTCTCAAGACCATGGATATGGATCTTTGTGAGGATTTTGTTCTTGGAAAGCAAAAGAGAGTGAGATTCCCAAGAAGTGGAAAGCCCCTGAAGGAGAAGAAGCTCGAGTTAGTCTATAGTGACTTGTGGGGACCAACATCGATGGCGTCCTACCAAAGATGAGGAGGTCAATCAATGAGAGAGCTAGGGCTATGAGGTTGAAGTGTGGCCTACCCAAGATGTTTTGGGCAGATGCAGTGAACACCACAGCTTTCTTGATCAATAGAGGACCATCAAGCCCTTTGGAGAATAGGATACCAGAGGAGGCTTGGAGTGGTAAGGAGATTGATCTAACCTACCTTTGGGTGTTTGGTTATGTTGTCTGTGTTAATGTGAATGCACGTGAAAGGAGCAAGCTAGGTTCTAAGTCCAAAAAGTGCACGTTCATTGGATATGGAGGAGATGATTTTGGTTTCAGGCTATGGGATGAGAAGAACCGCAAGGTTGTGAGAAGTTGAAATGTCATATTCAATGAGAAGGTATTGTACAAGGACATGGGGAGTGTACCCAATGAGGTGGGTTCTAGCTGTGAGACGATCGAGTTAGACATCTCGAACTTGGGTGGGAGTAAGAAGGTACAAGGTGGCTAAGAGGCCGAGGAGGAAGCGGGACCAAGTTCTCTGCCGCCAGTGATTCCGGTGAGGAGGTCCACTAACAATGTGGGTCTCAAGATAGATATTCGCCAGCTAATTTCTACATCCTACTCACTGATGGAGGGTAGCCCGAAGAATTTGCAGAGGTCCAGGAGAGTGGACAAGAGGACAAGTGGAAGCGTGGAATGGATGACAAGATGGAGTCATTGAGGAGTAATAGAACTTGGGAACTTCTCTAATTCTCTAAAGGCAAGAAGGCACTACAAAACAAGTGGGTGTATAGGATGAAGCAAGAGGCGGATGACACCGAGCGTTACAAGGCAAGACTCGTTGTGAAGGGTTTTCAGCAGAAATATAGTATAGATTTTATTGACGTTTTCACTCCCGTGGTGAAGCTTACCACTTAGGTGAAGCTTACAATATAGAGCAAATGGATGTGAAGATGGCCTTTTTCCATAGTGATCTAGATGAGGAGATCTACATGAAATAACCGGAGGGGTACTTGTTGGGTTGTAATGGTGAGCTTGTGTGTAAGTTGAGAAAGAGATTGTATGGGTTGAAGCAAGCTCCAAGATAGTGGTACAAAAAGTTTGATGGGTTCATGCACGAGACTGAGTTTGTGCGGTGTGAAGCGGATCATTGTTGATATTTCAAAAGCTTTGAAAAGAGCTACATCATTCTCTTGTTGTATGTCGATGACATGTTGATAGCGGGCTCAAGTGCTCGTGAGCTGAGCAAGGTGAAGAAGCAGCTATTCGAGAGATTTGCCATGAAGGACTTGAGGGAGGCTAAACAAATCCTTGGGATGCGGATTGAGAGAAATAAGGCAGAAGGGAAGTTGTTTCTCTCATAGGCCAAGTATATTGAGAAGGTGTTGAAGAGGTTCAGCATGCATAAGGCCAATCTCAAGTTAACTCCTTTAGGTGCACACTATAAGTTGTCCAAGAAGGATTCACCTAAGAGTGAGGCGGAGAAGGCTCAAATGGAGAAGAATTCTTATGCATCGGTGGTGGGTAGCTTGATGTGTGCTATGGTTTGCACGTGGCCAGACATAGCACATGCAGTAGGAGTAGTGAGCAAGTTTATGAGAAATCAGGGTGAGAAACATTGGATCGTAGTGAAATGGATCTTTGGCTACCTGAGAGGTACTACTAAGAAGTGCTTTTGTTTTTAGGGCAAAAATGTGAAGCTCCTAGGGTATTATGATGCAGACTTGGGGTCCAATGATCATGATGAGAAGAGGAGCACGAGTGATTATGTCTTTACGCTAGGAGGGACAGCAATATCTTGGGCCTCAAGATTGAAAAAGGTGGTGGCTTTATCAACCGCGTAAAGTGAGTACGTAGCAGTGATGAAATCAAGTAAAGAGATGGTATGGTTGTAAAGTTTCTTGGGAGAATTGGAGAAGGAGCAAATTGAAAGTGTGCTTCACAGTGATAGCCAAAGTGCAATACATTTAGCAAAGAATCTTGCCTTCCACTCAAGGACGAAGCACATTGAGTTGAAGTATCACTACATACGGGATTTCTTGGAGAGGAAGATTTTGAGGCTTGAAAAGATTGACGAAAAAGTGAATCTTGCGGACATGTTGACCAAGGTTGTTACCTTGGCGAAGCTGAAGCTAAACATGGCTTCAGCGGGTCTAGTGAACTAGAGAAGAGACCTGGCGTACCAAGAGGTGAAGGAAGGAGGGGTCATCAAATGAACTGTAACAAGAGTTGAGCTCAATCTCCAGGTGGGAGATTGTTGGGTATAGATCCTGAGAAACGGTTTGAGACTTGATCGAAGTGATTCGATGCTCGGGGATGGTCGGAGGATCAATGGGGTCAAGAGACGGGTCGAGATTCGAAGCTGAAAAAGGGATTTGTGAAGAAGCTGATGGAACTTGCGGCCGCCATTTAATTGGTGGCTGCCTGTTGGTTGAGATGAGCATTCAGCAATTAATTTTTTGCAGTGGCAAATTGACTTGCGGCCGCAAGTTGTGTCCGAGAAATTATATTTTCATGGACAAGTTTGCCCCTCCCAACTCCAAATAGCTTCTTAGGGTTGTTGGGCCTATATATCCCCTTGTAACTCATTTGTAACCCCAAGAGAGAGAGTGTGAGGCCATTGTGAGTGGCTAGAGAGAAAAGAGATGAACCCTAAGTGAGTGTGGGTGCCAAAGTATGGCTTTCTCTTGTAGTCTGAGTGAAACACAAGTGTATAGTAAAATTTCTCCTAGCTTAGTACGCTCCCGGACGTAGATCCTTATGGATCGAACCGGATAACCAAATATTTTCTCTCCTCTTGTACTTTTCTTTTGTGTTTTGTGACTTCGAGTTTCTCGTTGTAATTGTAGTTTGTTTGTGTGCTTGTGAGGGTCCACTCGATTCCCAACACTGAGAAACTAACTGGAACGTGGAGCCGGTTATGAAGGGCGAGCATTTGTTGTCATGGAGAAAAATATGTATGCAAAGCGGTTTCGGAACTGTAAGAATCTTTCACTAATTGGCATAGTAGTTTTTTCAAAGGGTTTTCCGTTGGCGTTGGCGGATCTAAAAGTGCAGCTTACACAATTTCGGAACGCGCCTGCTCTGTGGAAGATGCTCGCAATTGGTTAAGGATATTATGTATTCCACTTTCAATTTGAAGCGGATAAAAGTGTTGTATGGAGCAACAGTGTGTGGCGACAAGGTATTTTTTCAGCCTTGGCATAGAGAATTCGTTCCTTCTAGGACATCCTCTTCGATAGTCAAGGTTTGAGTTCGGTTCACTGGTTTGAGCTATGAGGATATGATGCCTCCCGTCATATTAGGCCTGGCCAAGGCAATTGGTACCCCAATTAGAGTGGATCATAAGGCGCTAAATAGGATTTTTGTGTTTTATGTTCGAGTATTGGTGGAGAATGATAGGTCTAAAGCCCAAGCAAGATCGTATACTGCTGAGGTTAGGTAAAAGTTTCTGCATTTGGAGTTGCCTATGAGTCGATTCCTCCATACAGCTCTCACTGTCGAGTTGTTGGTTATGTATTGTCAAACTGTCGGAACTATAAGGTCGGTATCGGACTATTTGCCGGGTCCGTGCGATGCCGTAAAATAATGGAATTGCAGGGACAGTAAGTGGTCACATAATAAGGCCAGTAATGGAATCGCGGGAACAGTAACGTGGTCACATGATAAGATGCCGTAAAATTATGGAATTGCAGGAACATAAACTTTAGGTTAAATTTTAAAAGAAAAAAATGCATGGGGTTGGTTAGCTCTCTAATCAATAATATAGTCCCTGAATCTGGACATTAAGATACGAATAATATATATTCGAGGTAGACAATAATTTTGGACCTAATCTCGAGACCTCTTGATTCAATTGAATAATAATTTTATTAGTTGATTTAAATGATTATCGCTAGAAATATGAATCATGTATGTAACGAGTTATTATTTTAAGTTATTCAAAAGTTGCTTCCGTCAGATCTCAACCACTTGTGTTATATAGAATAACCAAGTTTGTTATATCATGCTTCTTGATGATTCCAATATGAAAAGATATTAGAATAGTCCATGTTGCATGCTAATTTGTTGATTTTATAGAGCTCTTTCTTTCCATTGTCTTAGATGGATAATACACTAAAGACAAAGTCTTAACTATCCGTAGATAGAACTTGGATAGTAGTTAAGTCTAGAGGAAATTATGAGTATGGAAGTTCATGCATAACTTTCATGCCAAGATTAGCAACATTAATAATATGAGCTTAAATATTAATTACACGATCTTGATTATCAACTACAGATTTTATATTTTGTTCGGGTTTGATTGTGTCATAGTTCTATAATGAATCTGGATTATGTTTATAGTTGGCCATTGAACTGGTCCCTTCAGCCATAAGAACAGGAGGCGATGATTTAACACTCGCCAAACCTTGTGAAACTGTCTGTTTAATCATATTCATGAGTCCCTGCATATGTTCATTACTGAACCCTAAATGAGTGTTCGATTCAACATGACCTGCTGCTAGAGCATTGTCAGATCTGTGTTTTGGCTTAAAACCTCCGGTGAAAAACCATGGAGCTTTGTCAATGGTGTGGCCTTTTTTGTGACAATAAGTGCATACATAGTTCTTGTTCCCAAATTTCTTGTTTCCAAACTGAGCAGCAAACACAGTTGGCCCTTCTGCACTTTGATTACCTTAGGAACCTCCACAACCTATCTTTCACGTTGAGTGATAAGGTACATAATTCGAGACATAGAGGGGAGAGGGTCCATCATCAAGATCTGGGTTCTAATATGTGAGAAATTCTCATTTAACCAGTTAAAAAATCCATTATATGATCTTGATCCCTACGTTCAGCTATAAGAGTTGTAGCAGCACAAGTAAGATGAGCATCCGTGGCACACTTACAGATTGGAATGGGACAAAATTGAAGAAGCTGATCCCAGAGAGATTTGTACTTTGAGAAGTACTCATTGACTATGAGAATTCCTTGTGAAAAGTTGAAGATTTCTTTCTTGAGCCCGGCAATCTTGACAAAGTCGCCACGTCCAAACCTTTCTCGTAAGTGATCCCACATGTCAGTAGCCACATCGTACCAGAAGAGACTCTCTCCTAGATCTAGTTTAATGGACTTGATCAACAACCTGAGAACCAAGGTGTTGCAGCATTTCCAGAAGCAAACAGAACGTCTGTCTTTGTTGTTGCTACGATACTTCTATCAACGAAGGAGAGCTTATTTTTGGACTCTAAGGATTGGTTCATGGCTCACTATTGGGAAAATCACCCACTTCTCGCGTGAACCCAAGCAACGCAACGAACCAAGCACACGAGCAAGTACAAACACACACTAAGCACGAACCACAAATACAAAGGAAAGCATAAAGAGGGACACACAAAATTTGTTCACCCAGTTCGATCGTCAACGATCTACGTCTGGGGGCGTGCTAAGCCACGAGAGATTCCACTATATCATGCACACGTGGAGCTTCACTTGCTCACTACAATTGATGCCACACTTTGGCTCACTCTTCTCACTTTTCTCTCTTCTTCTCACTTTTTTCTCTTTTCATTTTGGAGAGCTCTTGGCTAGGAAACCACACATTATAAGATGAGAAAAATGGGTATTTATAGTGCCCACAACCTAGGAACCATTTGGGATCTTGAGGGATATTTTGGTCCACAAAAAATACTTTTCTCGGGCTGCTTTGCAGACTCCAAGCACTTGGCGGTCACCAGGAGAGGCTACTGCCTCGGAGGCCTGATGGGGTTGGTGCCCACCAACCCCTTAGCTTACTCCAGGCGGGGAGCTTTGGGGGTGCTAGCGCCCGCTAGGGCAACCAGCCCCAAAGTTTCCCACCTCTTCGTCTCGCGTCCGGCCTCTGCTTCTCGATCTGATTAATCTCCCGAGCATCCTTGGGGCCCGAATCTAATCTGATCATCTCGCGAACCATCCCCAAGGCTCTTCACTAGAGCCACTCGACTACTCGTGCTCTTTACTCGAGCCATCTTCTAGGCCTTCACTCGACCAACCGAGTACTTCACTCATGTACTCAGGCTTCATACCCAACAATCTCCCACCTGGAGACTGACCTCAACACGAACCACCTCTCACTAGGCGATCCTCATCTTCACTTGGCAATCTCCCACACGAAGATTAACCATATCATTGACCACCCTTCACTAGGCGATCCTTATCACTCGTCACCATTCACTTGATGACCCTCTTTACTTCTTCGCAACCTATCACCCTTCACTAGGTAACCTTCTTCATCATTGCTTGTCACCCGTCACTAGATGACCATCTTTTAACATAGCACTTATCACCCGTCACTAAGTGATCATCTTCACCAATTAGCACTTGTCACCTATCACTAGATGACCTTCTCCTCCAATTGGTGCTTTAGCCTCTTCTCATCACTTCACAAGGCTAGTTGAAGCCAAACATAGCTCCAACTTCTTTAAGGCACTCTCCTTGGTCATCACACTTACAAGACTACCTCTTCTCTTAAGGTAGCTTGATGCCATATCTGCATCAACACATCTTGCCACTTTAGCCTTTTTGCCCTCATCACTTAGGTCTTCCTCTACAAAGCTTGTCAAGTAGACGGGCACCCACTTCTTTGTCTTCTTACGTTGCTTTCTAGGACTTCTCACGATCCTCCTCTCTACTCCCACCGCATCCGTACTCAGCAATCTTGTACACCCCTTGGCATATCACGACCACATACGGAGCCACTTGGAGTCTTCTTCTTCTTTGCTCTCTCCTTGCAAAATTTGTTCTCTTTTACCACACGCTCAACTCTTCTAGCCTCCTAATTATGCCATGCATTGCCCCTATGGAGTTTGACTAGTTCCCAAGTCTCATTGGCACTCAACGACTCCATCTTCTCACTCTTTGCAAGCATCTTCTTATGCCCAAACTCACTTCGTTGTGCCTTTGCATAATCTCCTGGCTCACCACTATCTATCGATAAGAGATAGCAATTAGCAAGTGAGAACCCCTGCGATAAACCACCTTCACTTGTGGAACTCTGCTATGAAACCATTGGCGGTGGAGAACTTGGTTTCACCTTCTCCTCACTGACCTCCTGGCCATTCAGTACCTTTTTGCTCCCACCCAAATTCAAAATGTCTAGTTTAACCATCTTAATGCTAGAACTCCCATCACCGGATACACTTTCCTTGTCCTCACTCTCTTGGAGCTTGTACTATCTGCCATTTCTTGATCTCAAGCACCCCTTAAGACCCTTCTCATTATTGGAGGTCTTGTAGTACAACGAACCACCCAAAGATACCTCCGGTGCCGGTCCCTTCACTTCAGTTTGGACCAATTCAAGCTTCTCCATCTTCCAGAAAATATTGCCTCTCGAAAAGCTCACTTTCTTCTGCTCTTCAAGACCATAATGCTCACGAAGACCCACATCTACGGTCTTCAAGCTTGGTAGCTTTCCTCTTGAACAAAGCACATTTATCTCATTCTCACACATGTGGCCACTATGCCACTCACGGGTGTTCCTTGTCACGTACAATGTCCCCTCCTTCACTCCTCGAGCCACTACCATGGCTCATTTGGTGATCTTTTAAGACCCGCAGTCAAAGGCTACACCTTAGCCTTCCTCAACCAATTGCCTCACGGATAACAAGTTCCTCCTCAACCCAAGAACATGCCTCACACCCTTCATTTGCAACAATGATCTGTTAGGGGTCTTGATTCGCACCTCTCTCATCCCCCATAACTTACAAGGTCTCACCATTAACTTGACGAACCTTGCCAAAGTCACCTAGGACATACTTCTCCAACATCCTCGCATCACTACAAGAATAGAATGAGGCTCCCGAATCTACTACCCACTCCTCCAACAGACTCCACTCGCTCAAGACCAACACATCTCTATGGTCTTCCATCGTTGCATTGGCCAACTCGTCCTCCCTCCTTGGTGTCGTGCACTGATCTTGGAAGTGACCATACTTGTCACAATTTCAACACTACACTGAGCTCAAATTCTTCTTTGATCCACCCCTCAGTTTAGATCTTGACTTACCCTGGTCCTTCCTCCCCTTCGACTCGTACCTCCCCCTATTGCCCACACTCAAAGCTGATGTCGAGGCTACTCTAGATTCTCTTCTTCGGATCTCTTCGCTCAAGATCAAATCCCTCACCTCATCTAGCTTAAGAATCACCTTCCCCGCCGAGGCACTCACCGTCGTGACCGTGACTCCAACTATCGGATAAGGAACTTAGCAAAATTAGGATTTGTACCTCATCATTGAAGTCAATCTTCACCAAGCTCAATTGGGCAATCGTCATATTGAACTCATGTAGGTGCTTGGCCACCATATCACACTCATCCATCTTGAGGTTAAACAACCTCCTCATCAAATAATGCACTTTGTTGGTTGCCGAGAGCTTCTCATACATCTTGGACAAAGTCTCAAACATCTGTTTGGTGGACTTCGACTTTACCGTGTGCAATGCCATATTTTTAGACAATGACAAGTGCACCACACTCATCGCCTTTTGGTCTAGCAATTTCCACTCCTTTTCCTTCATGTTGTCCAGCTTCTTCTCACCGAGAGATAGGTGCAAATCCTTGCCATACAAATAGTCCTCTATTTGTATCTTCCAAAAGCCATAATCTACACCATCAAACCTCTCTGCGAAAAACTTCCCTTCACCCATCGTTCTTGCTCCCACCATGCCCTAACCTGGACTCTGATACTAGTTGTTGAAAAAACTACCCACTTTCTGCGTGGACCCAAGCAACACAATGAACACAAGCACACAAGCAAGCACTAACACACACTAAGCACGAACCACAAACACAAAGGAAAGCATAAGGAGGGACACATAAAATTTATTCACCTGGTTCAATCCTCAACGATCTACGTCCGGGGGCGTGCGAAGCTAGGAGAGATTCTACTATATCATGCACATATGGAGAGCTCTTGGCTAGGCAACCACACATTACAAGATGAGACAAATGGGTATTTATAGTGCCTACAACCTAGGAAACTATTTTGGATCTTGAGGGGCATTTTGGTCCAACAAAAAAATACTTTTCACGGGCTGCTTGGTGGACTCCAAGCACTTGGCGATCGCCAGGAGAGGCTACTACCTCGCTGGCCTGATGGGGTTGGCACCCGCAAACCCCTTGGCTTACTCTAGGCTTGGGGGGGGAGGGGGTGAGTTTCCCACCTCTTTGTCTCGCGTCTCAGCCTTCGCTTCTTGATCTGATTGATCCCCTGAGCATCCCCGGGTCCCAAATCCAATTCGATCATCTCCCGAACCGTCCCCGAGGCTCTTCACTTGAGCCACTCGATTCTTCGTGCTCTTCACTAGAGCCATCTTCTAGGCCTTCACTCATACTCAGGCTCCATATCCAACACTCGCACCCAGGAGTGGTAATTCTTCTCATTGAGAAGAGGAGTGACAAGAACTTCAGCTGGACTCTCACCTGGATGCACATAGTTATTGAACTCGCCAGCTGGAACTCGAAAGCTAGAATCTGCCAGAACTGGAGGGGTAGAGTCTGCCATGGAAGCAGGAACTCAACTGAACAAGAGCTGAAAATATGCGGAAGAAGAAGGGGAGAGTTTTAGCGCTTCGAAATTAAGAAGCTCTCAGGCTCATTAATGGAGGAGCATCGAGAGGAAGAAGACGAAGTGAAATAATGGGTAGTTGTATTTACACTTCATCATTGAAAACATTTACACTTGGGTGATATTTGTACATTATTTTAGCTTCTAGAAGCCCCAGCAACTAACTGTATGGAAAGAGAATAAAAGGGTATTTACAGTGATGATGACCGGATAAGATCAACATCGGATCCTGCGCCCATGATTGCTTGCGGGTGTTTTCTCTGTAGCCGCCGGCCTCTCAAGAGCGTGTCCTCGTGCATTCTTTGTGGCCGACAGATGACAATGGGTTTAAGTTGGTCCATTTCGCCTATTCTTTTCTTTTTCCCGCTTTAGCCCAGCTCCTTTTTCAACGGTCCTTTTGTTGCTTTCAAGCTATCTTCAATACGTGGTTTCCTCACAAGACGAGAAGGGAATAAATCTCTTCAATTATGCCGTCATGCATCGCCAACATGAGGTTTTCAATCTATTCTTTCAACTGGGTTCGTGGAAGAGTTTGGCGATGGGATATTATGGTAACAATACGCTGCTAATTGTTGCTCGAAATCGAATAGAAAAGATGCCTGGCGCTGCTCTGCAAATGCAACAGGAGCTACAACGGTACAAGGTAACCAAGAGGTTTTCAATCAAATGTCGCACTACAATAATTCAAAGTCAAATCATGTAAAGAAAATCATAGACTCGTCTCCAATCTTCTGTCAATATTGCTGCGGAAAGTGGAGGAGGTTGTCCAACCATCATACAAGGTTGTTGAAGAACATTGAAAAATCAAATGCTATTCATTGTGTCACACAGAGGACTACTCAAGGAAGGTGGTGATTCCAGCCATCATAGACTCGTCTCCAATCTTCTGTCACCTTGTTTGCTTTCTTACAGGGCCCATTACTTGTAGAGGTGGCTTATTCAACCTTTGGACCAAGTATTTTCGGTCCCAAAAAAAAAAGTGAAGAAATACACTTATTTTTTTTGTAAAGTGAAGAAATACTTAAATGAGTAGAAGGCTAAAAGAGTATAAGAATGTTGCAACTATAAATATTACTGTTTCATAATTACCCTTGAATATATTAGTGTATTATTTGTCTACAAAATAATAAAAAAGAAGCATTTAATTTGTATTTGAATGTTACTGTATTACGAGAAGTTGTTATCCTCTTTTTCTTTTTTTATTTTCTTTTTCTCTTCACTTTCTCAATAACCCGATCACTTTATTATATGTATGTATTTCCTAGTTAATGTTGAGATATTCTATAATATTGTTGGAGCGGAATATTTTATAGATTTGTGCTGAATCTATTTCGGTAAAACAGTCTTGACATTTGATTCCGATTTTGGATTAATGCGATTCTGATGATTACATTTTGATAAGACATAGATCTACAATTTTATATTTTTTATATTCAAACTCACAAAAATTATCAAAATCATGTTGCAAGTCTCGGCACTGGGATGATTGGCGGTTCTTGTAGCGGCAAAGAGTCGTATGGGAGTTCGTTATCTAATAGGATTGCTAGTTGGAATTTGTGTTGAACTATGATATCTATTCCGTTTAGAATATGGCCAATGACTTCCAATTTGGCCGGAGCTTATTAGAACTCTTGATCCCTCCTATGTAAGGAGGCTAGGCTTGATGACATATATGGAAGTCTATACACCAAACACGCAATATACCCATACAAATAGTTTACTCTATTTTTTTCTCTAACATATTTCTTCTATTTTTATTTTATTTTTTAACTCTTAGAATGACCACTCTAACTTGTTCTCAAGTTTGTTTTGATTGCACAAATTTCCCCAATAAACATATATAGCTTAAATAATACACTTGGACAAACTCCCATTTTGTATGAATTTAGATATTTTCCAAAGTTAGACTTTTTATTAGTAAAGCTTCATTAATACACTGATTAAAGTGTAATTAACCATATAAATAAGTAATAACCCATCTATACGTATGGTTCCCACGGGAGGAAAGAAACCCACAAGAAACAAAACAAAGGAGGAAAAAAAAAGGAAATGAACGAGGTGGCGGCGGCGGCGGGTGTTGGGAAACACGAGGGCCCCAAACACCACACGAACAACTTCCGAAGCTAGAGATCGATGACAAGCACAAAGGAAACACACGCACACAAGAATACGACACAAAGATTTGGTCACCCGGTTCGATCTAAACCGATCTACGTCCGGGGGCGTACCAAGCCAGGAGATTTCACTATATCAAGCTCGATCTACACTCTAGAGCTTCACTCGCTCAACAATGGTGTTTCTCTCTCTCCTCTTCTCTCTCTGTCTCTCTCTCTCTCTCTACACACAAGGAAGAAGATACATAAATAGTGACTGAGAGGTGGGTATTTATAGTGCCCACATCCTAGGACTATTTGGTGTCGGCAGGGGCAAAATCGTCCACCAGAAATTACATTTCTGGCCCCAGATGAATAGTGCCGAGTCTCCATATTTCAACGCGTGAACAGTAACTCCGTATATTCAACGCGTGAACAGTAACTCCGTATAGTACGAAGTCTCCATACCCAACAATCTCCCACCTGGAGACTGACCTCAACACTTGTCACAATTCACTTGATGACCTCCTTCTCCTCTTCACTTCTCGGTACGCCGGGTCTCTTCTCTAGTTTACTAGACCCGCTGAAGCCATGTTAAGCTTCAACTTCTCTAAGGTAACCACCTTAGTCAACATATCCGCGGGATTCACTTTCCCGTCAATCTTTTCAAGCCTTAGGATCTTCCTTTCCAAGAGATCACGTATGTAGTGATACTTCAACTCAATGTGCTTTGTCCTTGAGTGGAAGGCGGGATTCTTAGCCAAGTGTATCGCACTTTGGCTGTCACTGTGGAGCACACTTTCACTTTGCTCCTTGCCCAATTCTCCCAAGAAGTTTTGCAACCATACCATCTCTTTGCTTGCTTCTGTCACAGCCACATACTCACTTTCTGCGGTTGACAAAGCCACAACCTTTTGCAACCTGGAAGCCCAAGATATCGCTGTCCCTCCCAGTGTGAAGACATAACCATTTGTGCTCCTCTTCTCATCATGGTCATTGGACCCCAAGTCCGCATCACAATATCCGAGGAGCTTCACCTCTTTGCCCTCAAAACAAAGACACTTCTCAGTGGTACCTCTCAAGTAGCCGAGGATCCATTTGACTGCGACCCAATGTTGCTCACCCGGATTGCTCATGAACTTGCTCACTACTCCCACCGCATGTGCTATGTCTGGCCTCGTACAAATCATAACATACATCAAGCTACCCACTGCCGATGCATAGGGAGTCTTCTCCATTTTAGCCTCCTCCGCCTTAGACTTAGGCGAGTCCTCTTTGGACGATTTGAAGTGTCCAGCTAAAGGAGTCAACTTGGGGTTGGCATTTTGCATACTGAATCTCTCCAGCACCTTCTCAATGTACTCCGCTTGTGAGAGAAATAGCTTCCCTGCAGCTCTATCTCTCTCAATCCTCATTCCAAGGATTTGCTTAGCCTCACCCAAGTCTTTCATGGCAAACCTTTCAGATAATTGCTTCTTCACCTTGCTCACCTCACTTGCACTGGTGCCTGCTATCAACATGTCATCAACATAAAGCAGGAGGATGATATAGCCATTATCCAGCTTCTTCATATAACAACAATGGTCCGCTCCACAACGAGAAAATTCAATCTCGCGAATGAATCCATCAAACTTCTTGTACCATTGTCTTGGAGCTTGCTTCAACCCGTACAAACTCTTCCTCAACCTGCACACAAGCTTATTATTACCTTGCAAGAATCCCTCTGGTTGCTCCATGTAGATCTCTTCCTCTAGATCACCATGAAGAAATGCCGTCTTCACATCCATTTGCTCTAGCAATAAATCTTCAGCAGCCACCATACTCAGCACCATTCGAATGGTGGTCATCTTTACTACAGGAGTAAAGACATCAGTAAAGTCAGTACCATACTTCTGCTGGAATCCTTTCACAACCAGTCTTGCTTTGTAACGTTCGGTACCATCCGCCTCTTTCTTCACTCTATAGACCCACTTATTTTGCAGTGCTTTCTTGCCTTTGGGAAGTTGAACTAACTCCCATGTCCCATTGCTCCTCAAGGACTCCATCTCATCATCCATGGCAAGTTTCTACTTGTTCACTTGCTCACTTTCTTGAGCTTCTGCAAAATCTTCAGGTTCACCTCCATCGGTCAATAAGAGATAGAAATTTGCTGGCGAATATCTATCCGGAGACCCACGTTGTCTTGTGGACCTCCTTACTGGAACCAATGGTGGTGGAGAACTTGGTTCCGCTTCCTCCTCCGCCACCTGGCCATCTTGTGGCCTTTTGCTCCCACCTGAGTTCGAGATGTCTAACTCGATCACCTCACTGCTAGAACCCACCTCGTCGGATACGCTCCCCCTGTCCTTGTACAAAACCTTCTCATTGAATATGACATCTCGGCTTCTAATAACCTTGCGGTTCTTCTCATCCCAAAACCTGAAACCAAAATTATCTCCACCATATCCAATGAATGTGCACTTTTTGGAATTAGCATCCAGTTTGCTCCTATCACCTGCATTAATATGAACATATGACACACAACCAAATACTCGAAGGTAAGAAAGATCAACCTCCTTCCCACTCCAAGCCTCCTCCGGTATTCTATTATCCAAAGGAGTCGATGGTCCTCTATTGATCAAGAAAGCCACGGTGTTCACTGCATCCGCCCAAAACATCTTTGGTAAGCCACACTTCAGTCTCATGGCCCTAGCTCTCTCATTGATTGTTCTGTTCATCCTCTCTGCGATGCCATTTTGCTGAGGGGTTCCAGCTACTGTCTTCTCCATGCGAATCCCATTTGCTGCACAGTAATCCTTGAACTCTTAGAGCTCATACTCTCCACCATTGTCAGATCTCAAACACTTCACATTGAGACCTGTCTCATTTTCCACAAGGGCTCTCCACTTCTTGAAGGCATCAAAGGCTTCAGACTTATGTTTCAAGAAGTACACCCACAGTTTCCTTGTAGAATCATCAATAAAGGTCATGTAATACAACGAACCACCTAAGGATGCCACTGGTGCTGGTCCCCACAAATCACTGTGGACCAACTCAAGCTTCTGCTCCTTTGGAGATCTGCCAGCTCTCGAAAAACTCACTCTCTTCTGCTTCCCGAAAACACAATCCTCACAGAGTTCCACTTCCACTGTCTTGAGGCCTGGTAGCTTCCCCTTCGAGCATAGCACCCTCATTCCCTTCTCACTCATGTGGCCAAGGCGACTATGCCACAAATCTGCATCATCCGTTGTACCTGCAACATTAATGCTCTCATTGGTGTTCTTTGTCATATACAAAGTACCCTCCTTCAAACCTCGAGCTACCACCCTAGCTCCTTTGGTAATTTTCCATGTCTTGCAACCAAAGGTCACTATGTAACCTTCATCATCTAGTTGCCCCACGGATAGCAAATTCCTTTTCAACCCAGGAATATGCCTCACCCCTTTCAACAACAACAAAGATCCATTAGGAGTATTGATCCGAACATCTCCCATGCCCACAATTTTCAAAGGGTCATCATTCGCTAGATAGACTTTGCCATAATCACCTAGGACATACTTCTCCATCATCCCTGCATCGCTACAAGAATGAAATGATGCTCCCGAATCCAATACCCTCTCCTCCAATGGACTGCTCACACTCAAGATCAACGCATCCCCGTGATCTCCCGTTGTTGCATTTGCAGATTTTTCCTTCTTTGGTGCCGTGCATTGGTCTCTGAAATGACCATATTGTTCACAATTCCAATATTGCACCGAGCTCTTGTCCTTCTTCGGACCACCTTTCGATTTAGATCTTGACCTACCCCGGTCCTTCTTCCCCTTCCACTTATTCTCAGACCTTCCCCTGTTACCCATGCTCAAAGCTGAACTCGAGGCTACTCCGGATTCCTTTCTACGAATCTCCTCACTCATAATCAAATCCCTCAGCTCATCTAGCTTGAGCGTTACTTTCCCCGCCGAGGCACTCACTGCCGTGACTGTGCCATTCCAACTATCGGGTAAAGAACTTAGTAAAATTAGGGCTTGTACCTCATCATCGAAGTCGATCTTAACCGAGCTCAATTGGGCTATCGTTGCATTGAACTCGTGAAGATGCTTGGTCACCATCGTACCCTCCGCCATCCGAAGGTTGAACAACTTCCTCATCAAGTAAACCTTGTTGGCCGCCGATGGCTTCTCGTACATCTCGGACAATGTCTCCAACATCTCCTTCGTGGTCTTTGACTTTACTGTGTGCAAGGCCACGTTCCTGGACAAAGACAAGCGCACCACGCTCATCGCTTTCCGATCTAGGAGCTTCCACTCCTCTTCCTTCATGTCATCTGGCTTCTTCCCATCAAGCGGCAAGTGCAAATCTTTGCCATACAAGTAGTCCTCTACTTGCATCTTCCAGAAGCCATAATCGACGCCATCGAACTTCTCCACGGGCGATCTCACATCACCCATCGTAATTGCTCCCACCACGCCCTAAACCCGGGCTCTGATACCAATTGTTGGGAAACACGAGGGCCCCAAACACCACACGAACAACTTCCGAAGCTAGAGATCGATGACAAGCACAAAGGAAACACACGCACACAAGAATACGACACAAAGATTTGGTCACCCGGTTCGATCTAAACCGATCTACGTCCGGGGGCGTACCAAGCCAGGAGATTTCACTATATCAAGCTCGATCTACACTCTAGAGCTTCACTCGCTCAACAATGGTATTTCTCTCTCTTCTCTTCTCTCTCTGTCTCTCTCTCTCTCTCTACACACAAGGAAGAAGATACATAAATAGTGACTGAGAGGTGGGTATTTATAGTACCCGCAGCCTAGGGCTATTTGGTGTCGGCAGGGGCAAAATCGTCCACCAGAAATCACATTTCTGGCCCCGGATGAATAGTGAACAGTAACTCCGTATATTCAATTCGTGAACAGTAACTCCGTATAGTACGAAGTCTCCATACCCAACAGCGGGGGTGCGGAAGAAGGGGACGGGCGTGCGGGCGTGGTTGGTGGTGGACGCGGCGGGGTAGGGGGAGGTGGTGGAGGCCGGGAAGCAGGCGATCATGAGGCGGACGGGTCTACCCGGTCGGGACCTCTGGATCCTGGACCCGCTCCTGTCGTACCCGTCGACGGTGCTGGGGCGGGAGAGGGCCATCGTGATCAACCTGGAGCACATCAAGGCCATCATCACCGCCAACGAGGTCCTCCTCCTCAACTCCCGCGACCCCTCCGTCTCCCGCTTCGCCCTCGAGCTCCAGCGCCGCCTCCAATTCCACCCCCGTGCCACCACCACCACCGTTAACAACTCCCCTTGAATTGAACTCGTGCCATGATTTGGGACTTCGTGATTAAGTATCGAGCGAATGCGTTATTGAAGAAATGGTTCATGAATCAAAACCCGACTTAGCTGTTATAGTTGATTTGGAAAAAAGAGTTCATGTTTTTGGGGTTTCGCTTTCTTTTCATGATAAACCTAGCTTATGGAATTGTTCTGGTGTTGTTGTTTTGGGTTTTTCATTATGTTGATATGGCAGGGCAACGCTGATGAGTCGAACAAGACTTGTGTTTTTGACATGGAGAGGTTTTCCGATCGTGAAAGCTTTGCGGTGAACGTCTCTCCTTTCCAGGAACATAATCCAGGAATTAAGATGGATGGATCCAAGGTTTTGCCGCGCTTGAGGTCTGCCTTGAGTCTGCCTGTAGTTGTTTGGAAAATGAGGTATTCTTTTCTTTTCTTAGCTTATAGGTTCTCCTAGAAGATCAGATTCATTGCATTTACTTTCTTGCTCTATGATGTTCCAATAGGGGGAGAGGAAAGTGGCCGAGTGCTTATCCTTTTGAGGATGCCAGCATATGATGTTCCAATGCCAGAACCCGAGACACTATCTTACAACGGCTTCTTATCCGTACGAGACTCCACGTTAACGCTTTTTGGGGCAGGCTTGACATTCCGGTTGAATCGTGCAGTGTCAATAATCAGCTTAGATGGCTAGAGAGGACTCGTTGCTCAGAGGGACACGGACGAAGCCAAACCTAGTCCCTCTCTTCGAGAGTTTGCTCGGCACGAAGACGTCCAATACTTTCACATGCTTAGAGAAAAAGCTCCGTAGATTCTCATGTCCCCATTGATGCGGGAGGCGGTCAACAAACAATGAAACAGTAGAGGACTTCGTCGCCATATGAGAAGAACGAGAGATAGCCAAAGCTTACCAAAAACCGGGATGGGAACCAACCTTTGAGAACTCCTACATGCGAAGGCCGGAGGTGCTATATGCGAAGGTAGGTTAATTAGTGAGGGCGTGGAAAGGGGCTGGAGGAAGGCCATGGGAGAGGAAGGGGCGGGAGGTGAGAGAGAGGAAGGTCATTCAATTGCTCTGATTAAGCAACTCCTATTATCGACAAGACAAGATTTTTTTTTTTTTTGCAAAATCAAGGAGAGGTTTACTTAGCTTAACTAATATTTAAAACTTGGAGATGTTAAAGTTGGGCAAACGGCACTAGGTATATGTTTGCGAGCGATAGCTGAGTTAATTAAAAAATGGTTTTCCTCTCCCTCCCAACCGTCCTTCCTCTCCCATGGCTGATCACCTCCTCCTGGATCCTCTAAACCTCCCATCCAAAATCCTCACATCCTCCCTACCAAAGAACTTCCTTCCAAACCCTAAAACCTAATATCTAAATCCTAAAACCTAAACCCTAATCTCTAATACATGGAATCGTTAGACCCATCGGTGTTGTGCTATTGCCACTGCCACGCCACTATTCGCCACTGACACACGAATGACAGACATTAAACAAGACCTGATTTTCCAAATGGTCGTTCACATTTCCCAAGGATATTTATAAGGTTACAACTTACAAGTTGATGTTTCTGAGAATACTTGTATCGCACTACTCGCAGGAGAATTTATCTCAAGGCGTTGCGTCAATGCTGATTGCCAAAGAGGTTCGTTGGACAATGTTCCCAAATGGTTTTCTGGCCTGTCGCATGTTTGTTTCGCGGAAGTTGTGTATTCCACTTTTGGACCCAACATTTTCCGGAAAAATAGCGAATAATGTTGATCAAATATTGTTCATTACCAGGATATTTTTCTTGCTCTGTTCTCACCAGGCCTATGCGTAAGCTATTTGATCTTCTCGAATTCAATTGCTCTTTGTGCAATTTGAAACCATTTGGACCCAGCATTTTCCGGAAAAATAGCGAACAAATGTTCATCTGATGTTCTTATTTAAGGTGAAGTAATCCAATTTGATTTTCTATAAAGACTTATCATATGGTAAATTTTTATGCCATGACACATGTCAGGGTTTGAACCCTGTACCCACTAAATATTTACAACGCGTTGTACCGATAAATACTTATCATATCATATTTGGCTAATAATTGACGTTCTCTAGATGCGTCATTGTTGCACGAGAGGAGTTTTTTTATGAAGTCGAAGGCAACATACCATGGATATACACCGTTTAATACTCTCCTCATTTATCGATATTTGTTTTCAATAACAAATAAATTTCTTGAGTACAGTATGCGACGGAATAACATTTTAACAAAAAAGTCCACTGTTTGTTCTTCTATATTTTTTAGGGGTCAATTACTTTGAGGGGGCAGCCTCCGGAGATTGGACAACTGCCTATAGCATATTCCTCCGCGACCCTGAATCACTTACGGCTCCACTCGTAACCTCGGGGCCTACCGTCCTCCACCTTGCAGCTGTTCCCCAAATACAGATACTTCCTCTATTAGCTTCTAGATTTGATGGTGGCAAGAGGGATACCACTCCGAGCGGTAACTGCCAACGGTCAGAACGCGCTGCTCGAGCCGGCAACGCCGAGGTCACTAGGATGTTGGTGGTATATGAGGGTTCTCGATCAATCTTGTTGCAAATATGGAGCCGACGAAATAGAAGACAAATTTAGGCTCTATGAAATACAAGTTAACGCTTTATGCGTATTCAGACAAATTTAAATTCGGGTTGGCAGTCCACCTAAATCCATGGGAGAAAGGTTTGGATTGGATACGGAGTGAAAAAATCATTCCGAACAGTTTGGAGTGAAAGGAGGACAGCGTTGGCATGCACAGTTATGTGATATTGGCATGCGCAGTTATGTGATATTGGCATGCACAGTTATGTAACAGCGGCATGTCCGGTTTATGATTCTGGCGTGCATAGTTTTTTTTTTATTTTGGTCTCCATATTTTAGTATTTTTTGCAAAAAAAAGTCCTACAGGCATGCGCAGTTATGTGATACTGGCATGTGCAGTTATGTCATAATGGCATTTGTTTCAGGCTTGTATTTGTGCATAATTTTTTTCATCTTGGTCCCCATTTTTTAATATTTTTACAAAAAAGCTCCCGCGTGTCTTCATTCCAAACGGTTCAGAATCTGAGTATTCCGTACCCAATCCAGCCCCTGTGAGAAAGGGACATGTCACGGGCATATTTTGCGGAAGGCCCAATCTGATTATAGAAGGTCCAAGTTGCCAAGAAAGATCCAAGAATATTTTACAATCTTTATAGGTCCTTCCATGTAACACTAGATTCTAGAATGCTCCATGTAAATGCTAAGTAGTTTTTTGAGGGTAAACATGAACGCTTATATTAAGTTGGAAAATCCATAAATAAAAGTACATCGGGTTCATCCGGATGGAACAAAACTCAATCCGAGGGAAGAAGTTTAAGGCGGGCTTCGCAACATAACCAATCCGTAACAGCATTTTGGACACGGAAATATGCAAAAGAGAACAATAAGGTAATAGAACTAGACTGTTCATAATTCCTATTATAAGATGTTCTACTTCCCAGTTGATTGTTGCAAAAGCATTGTTGATGAAGTTGACGGCGACATGGCAGTCCGATTCGATGTTGGAAGGGATATCGCAAAACTCAGCTTGCACCAAGGAGATGGCCCGCGAGATAGCCATAAGTTCCACCTCCAAGGGGGAGCGACAAGCCTCCAAAAGAAGAGTCTGACCCTGCACAATAGGGCCATTACAATCCCGAGCTATGATAGCAATGCCCGCTTCCGAATAAGAATTCATCCACGATGTATCACAGCTGAGCTTCATGTTGCCCTCAACTGGAGCCACCCATGAAGAAAACTGCCTAGGAGCTTGATCAATTTCCAAGATCTGCAAGAATTCATAGGAATTATTAGCAGCCCTCTTTGTCGTATCCTTTGGATCTAAAGGAGTACTTTCGAATAAAAATTTATTACGAACATTCCAAATAGACCAACAGAGATACATGAAATGTGCTAAAACATGAGAATTAGAACGACTGGGAAGATTTGATCCCATAATATTTACTAATAAAACCATAATTTGCATAGACTAAAGTCCCTTTTTTAAAACATATTTTCGAGATGTATTGTTTAAAGGGCAAATATTCTCATGTCCTTAGTGTTTGATGGCTTGCACATTTTTTTTAAAAATTAATTTTTGGTTCCATTAGTTTTAAAAAATGCATCAAGAGGTCCTTGGAGCCAGTTGTATGTCAATTTTTGTATGGTTAATTGTGTCATTAACACATGCTTCTGATAGTAGCTTTCTAAAATTAGAACCAACGAAAAATGAAAATGGATGTCTCTTGACATCAGAACAAAAAAGTGAAAAAGAATAAAATTGGGTACGAGTTCGGAGTAATGGTTGGCGAGAAAGATGACAGTGCATCGATTCCTTCCTTGTCTGATCAAACGGAACGATTCCTTCCTTGTCTGATCAAACGGAACGATTCCTTCCTTCCACCGAGGGAGGGTCTCGGCTCGACCTTTAATTATATATTCTTTCTCGTTATACACACTGAAAGATAATTGAACTCTTTTCTTCAATATTTGTTCAGGAAAATGGATCCCTCACAAAAGGATAAACCGGATGCCTGCAGAATACCATTTGATCTTCCATTAATGTATTTTCTATTCAGTTAACAAGTGCACTTTCTTTTCTGATAACTATTTTGAGAGAACTCAAAAGTTAAGCGAGTTTTGCCTTGAATAATTTCAGGATAGGTGCTAAAATATTTTTCGAAATACGTGTTTGTGTTGGTGTACGGTCGAGTAGACCACGAATTAAAAAATCAACAATTTTGTTTAAAAAGTTTGCCCCACTTGCCACCACGTGGATCCATTCCTTACCCGCGCTATAAATAATAGTCTTCTCCGTCTATCTGTCTTCTTCTCATAAGCTATCGAATCAGATAAAACTGAAACCATTCGCCAAAAAAGAATCAGATAAAACTGAAGCAAAGTCAACTTACCCGCGCTACGTTCTACGCCTACGAATAGATGGACTTTTCCCATTCAGCATGGCCAGAAGAAAACGGTAATCAATTATATTGTTACTTGCTTTGTCTTTCCATATTTTTCTCGGATTACTATTCGAGATTTAGTTCATGTGATAAAAGGTTCGAGTATAAAAAAGGGTGTCAAACCGGTCGTACGTCATGCCCAACAAATCAATTGTTCATAAAAATCATGACCGAATAGGATTTGGATCTTGATTTTGTTAACAAGAGATTTTTTTTTCGATGAATTTTTGCTAACCAGAGATAGATAGATTTCTATTTTAAATCAAATTTTAGTCCCATCTCCTGCTGTTAAGGAATATTAAATGTTTGCAGGTACACAGACAGACTTAACAAACTACAGTGACTTACATGTTTAGCAATAAGTTAGTTATATATTTGTTTTGCCATGCAGTTATGGTCATGGATACCATATGTGTGAAATTGTACAAAGCTGTCCGTGACGGTGACTGGTCAGCTGCCAAAGTTTATTTGGACAGGAATCCCGAGCTGCTTACGGCTCCGATCTTCGGATGGGAAATGAAATTGATCCACATGGCAGCGGCCTCGAGCAGTGGTGCATCGTTTCTCCGGGAGCTTGTGGGTTACATGAGCGAGAAAGGCGTACCCTTCAGAGCAAAAGACAACTGGGATCAAAATGCTCTTCACTACGCTGCACGAACAGGGGACACAGAAATGGCAGAACTATTGCTGGAGAAAGATCCGACCTTGGTTTACGACGTGAGCAAATCCGGCCGCACCCCTATTCAGTTGGCTGCCCAATATGGTCACGTGTCAATGGTTAGCAATCTAATGCCACGGACAAATATGTACGCCGATCAAGTTCGCGTCGACATTCTTGTTCATCTGGTACAAGAAGGTTTATACGGTTAGTAACCAATCACCCTTCTACAAGTTTGGTTTATGATCATTAATATCAATTGTCTTTTAATCCAATTGTTAATTAGCAGAAAGGGCTATTGAGCTACTTCACAAAAATCCTACGTTAGTGCGAGAGAGACACAGCCTCAGTAAAGAAAGCGCTCTAAGTGCGTTGGTGTTGCGGAGAAAGTGGGTACAAGAACGTCAAGATTACCCGAGACGGATCCGGAGTGGTCGTCCCAAGGTCGGCCTAACGGAAAGAGTGAAAAAAGAGTGAACCTTAGACGTTCAATCTAAGGGAGAGGGAGAAAAAAGATCCGTCTCCGTTGTCCGAGCTCCCTTTATATAGCACATTAGCTCCATCCTTCCCGTGCAAGAAAGACCGTCCCGAGTGAATATTTCGTTTCCAAATTAACCCGGCTTAGAATAGGAAAATATAAACCGTCTTCCTCATATGAACAGATCTCGTCTTCGATTAGGAATATGCCGGTCGTGTCGCCCAAGCAACAAGAAGAGCTTGAAACCCACAACGGGCTGAGATCAACGTTGCTAAGTTGTGCTTAAACCCACAACGGGCCCAAGCCCTCCGCCTACATGGACCAAGACGAGCTTTCTACCCGGGCCCCCAAGGCGGGATCGTCGAATCCATCCGAGCCCCTAAGCGGAATCGGACCTACCGCCCGGTCTCATCCTCCGCCCGCGAACACGAAGTGAAAGGCGGGCCTTACCGCCTTCAAAGCAGAAACTCGTAGGCCTACCGCCGGGCTCCAAAGTGGGCCTTACCGCCAGCTCCTCCGAGCGGGCTCATTCTGCTCAAGCCCTAGACGGAATTCTCCTTCCGCCTTCAACCAAGAGAAAGGCCGAACCGGTCCTACCGCTCATGTTCCAAAGCGGATCCTACTGCCCATGCTTGCACATGAAGGGCGGTATACTACCGCCCGTGCTTGCACATGAAGGGCGGTATACTACCGCCCGCCCGTGCTTGCACTTAACGTTCTTGTTGACGTTCTTGTTGATTTTCTTGTTGATGTTCTTGACATGAAGGGCGGTATACTACCGCCCGTGCTTGCACATGAAGGGCGGTATACTACCGCCCGCCTTGAAGTGCGGTATACTACTGTCCACCTCAGAGTGCATTGAGCGGTCCAATGGGTCGTTCAAAGACAACGATGAGTCCAGACCTTTCCACGCAAACCCGGAAACAACCATCTTCGTCCAAAATCTGGCATATAATTTTGTACTCCAACAATGCCCCCCGCACGTTAATGCTTCGGTACGATCAGGCGAGAAGCGTTAACGTGGTCCTTCATCTCTGGTTGGCATCCATAAGCTAAGTTAGAATGAAGACGAGCAGCTTGAAGAGATCTAGGCCGTCTACCCGGCCGACTTATAGGGTGACAAGGTGCAAATCTCCAATCGCCTTGTCACCTTGCCTATTGCTTTATTCCCCATAAGTAAGGGGGACTACTTGCCCCCCGAGTGTGGCATCGATCGGTCGTTGGATTGAAAGGACATCCCGCTTGACCGAACTCGCACACCATGCAGACCAACCATCTACGTTGCTCCAAACCACCCTTATTGGTACTGTGGTCCCGTCAGTGAAGCATATTGCCAGGATGAATGGACATACGTCAGCCGTCATAATCTCCACCTTCCCATATGACTCCCACCAGATTAGACATTGGTGGATGGAAGATGGAATTACCGGACCAGAGCGGATCAAGTCTCGCTCTTTTCCGTCAAAGTTGGTCATGACCATGCTAGCCGGGCTGTCATCCTCCTTTTTCTTATTGTGATCCCTGAAGAGCAACTGAAGAAAGGTGTTCGCCACACCCATGCCATCCACGGGTACTCTCTTGATCAACTCCCCAAGGATGTGAACCGTGATGCAAAGAGGTTTCTTGCATTCGCCCATTCTTTGGGTTGGCCTCATAATGGTGACATCGCTATTAGAGGCTTTCACCATGGGAGTGATAGAGGACATCTTTGCTATGTGAGGATAAGGTGTATCTTCCTGACTCTCGTCCCTCTCCAGATGGCTAGGTTGGTTGAGTTTTGGCCTAAAGATGGCCGGTAGGGTGAACGCCTTGTTGATCGATGCCTTGTCTGAGAAGTCTCCAAACTTTACATAACCAATCTCAAGAGTGACCGAGACATCTTTTTCTTTCTGGTCGATCTCCTTCTCATCCTCTTGAGGGCGACCTTCTCTCATATGGACATCAGTTTGTACCTTGGGTACCCACTTGCAGATCAACTTCTTGTGTAGGTCAGCGGGTGCCTTTGGTCGAACCTCCTTGATGTACCTCTTTGCCTTAGAAGCTTCGATCTCCCTGGCCTGGTCTTGAGTACAGTTTGGTAGGTGTCTAACTTGCGGACGAGCTAGCAGGGCGTTTTGCTCCTCCAACTTGACCCTTTGCCCTGCAAGCTGTCTTTCAAGGTCTTTGACGACTTACTTCTGCTTCTGGACCTTCCTCTCAAGGCGACGCCTCTGAGTCTTAGTGAGGGCATCTTATGTTGGTGGCTCAAGAACAACCCTCTTATCTCCAAGCCGGTTGAAGGCATACATGTATGAGTCAGACTCGTCTTGAAGGTCCACCTTGATACGAGGATGACTGATCTTCCATGCTTCATCGACTATCTTTGGACAAAACTTTTGAGTCCTTGGGATGCCGCTATCGGGCGGCCATCTTTGCCCCCCGAGTCTTGTCTCTCGGGTCTCAAGGTTAGCCTTCCCTTGCCTAGGATTATCGACTCCCTTCAGATGAAAGGACTTTTGAGCCTTTAGGATGTCGCCATTGGGTGGCCGTCCTTGCCCTCAGAGTGTTGCTCCTCGGGTCTTAAGGTCAACCTTCCCTCTCTTGGGACCATTGGCTCCCCTCATACTAAAGGAGTTTCGAGCCTTTGGGATACTGTTATCAGGTGGCCTTCCGTGCCCCCCGAGTCTTGTCCACCGGGTCTTGGGGTCGGCCTTTATTTTCTTTAGGCTATCAGCTCCCCTGGGATACAAAGACTTCTGAGCTTTTGGGACGCCATTATCGGGCGGTCGTCCTTGCCTACCGAGTCTTGGCCGCCGAGTCTTAGGGTCAGCCCTTGCCTTCTTAGAGTCCAGCCGTCCCTGCTTCCCGGGTCTTTCCCTCCGGGTCTTAGGGTTGGCCTTTGTCGGCTTTGGCATCGCTCCTTTTTGACTTCCTTGGATGCCAACCATAGCAACGGAAGTACTCGCGGGGGGGTTAATTGCCGGTTGCCCCCCGAGACATTGATGTGAAGCCAAACTCTCAAATTGAGAGAGTTGAGGTTGTCCTTCCGTCCCTTGTTGTTGGGTAGATCCGAACACCAGTTGACGGTTAATATCATCCTCATCGAGCTCTCCTTGTCGATTGATGTCGTCCTCATCGAGCGCATCATTCTCATCGAGCTTTTCTCGATTGACGTCATTCTCATCGAGCTCATCATCCTCATTGAGCTCTTCATGTTGGTTGATGTCATCGTCATCGAGCTCGATGGTCGGAACATAAGTAACATCATGAAACATTGGGTAGTCGATGGCCGTCACAGGAAGCTCTTGGATCTCCTCACTCGTAAAGGATTCTTGCAAGATTGGCTCATTGGCAGCCTCAACCGATGGGTGTCGGCTGAGTTAATTTGTGAAGTCTGGAGTTTCGGCATCACGATAAGGTAAAGACCATACCGGTTGCCTCGAAGTAGGCTGAATAAGGGATGATGGCCCTATGTGTGCCTCACCGAGATCGGGACTGGGGGATGTTTGCTGAGGTACTTCGTCCATGGCGTCCCAAACTCCTTGGGGTTGATTGGAAAGTCTATGATAGGACTCGTCACCTCGTATCTGAATTTTGTCGCTACATCTCATCTCCTCCTTGTTATCACGTCGAATCTTATCGAGTCGAGCGTTGATATCATCGAGCATTCTAGCTATGGCGGTGAGCTTCTCTTTAAAGGAAGCCATGCTGGTGGTATTCCTCCTGATATCCGTCTGGATAGTAGGGAGAGCCGGCTCTTTGATGTGAGCCGAGTTGGATGAGTTCCTCCTAACAGGTGGCTGAGAAGATATGGGTAGTGCCGCCTCCTTGTCGGAAACCGCGTCGGATGAACTCCTCCTAACGAGTTGCTGGGAAGAGGGTGCCGCCTCCTTAGGGTTGGAATTGGCTTGAGCAGCATGGTTCTTGGTCATCTTGATCGAACGAAGCTAGACCGCCTTCTCAGACGCCCTCCTTAGTCCCACCGAGCGTGCCAAAAATATATTGCGGAGAAAGTGGGTACAAGAACGTCAAGACTACCCGAGACGGATCTAGAGTGGTCATCCCAAGGTCGGCCTAATGGAGAGGGTGAAAAAAGAGTGAACCTTAGACGTTCAATCTAAGGGAGAGGGAGAAAAAAGAACTACGGGCTACGAGCTAAGCTAAGATAAAAAGTAAAGATAGTTGTTGTTTGATGTGTTGTTGGTTGATGTCCGCCTCCGTTGTCCGAGCTCCCTTTATATAGCACATCTTGACCTAGCTCCATCCTTCCCGTGCAAGAAAGACCGTCCCGAGTGAATATTTCGTTTCCAAATTAACCCGGCTTAGAATAGGAAAATATAAACCGTCTTCCTCATATGAACAGATCTCGTCTTCGATTAGGAATATACCGGTCGTGTCGCCCAAGCAACAAGAAGAGCTCGAAACCCACAACGGGCTGAGATCAACGTTGCTAAGTTGTGCTTAAACCCACAACGGGCCCAAGCCCTCCACCTACATGGACCAAGACGAGCTTTCTACCCGGGCCCCCAAGGCGGGATCATCGAATCCGTCCGGGCCCCTAAGCGGAATCGGACCTACCGCCCGGCCTCATCCTCCGCCCGCGAACACGAAGTGAAAGGCGGGCCTTACCGCCTTCAAAGCAGAAACTCGTAGGCCTACCGCCGGGCTCCAAAGCGGGCCTTACCGCCAGCTCCTCCAAGCGGGCTCATTCCGCTCAAGCCCTAGACGGAATTCTCCTTCCGCCTTCAACCAAGAGAAAGGCCGAACCGGTCCTACCGCTCATGTTCCAAAGCGGATCCTACTGCCCATGCTTGCACATGAAGGGCGGTATACTACCGCCCGTGCTTGCACATGAAGGGCGGTATACTACCGCCCGCCCGTGCTTGCACTTGACGTTCTTGTTGACGTTCTTGTTGATGTTCTTGACATGAAGGGCGGTATACTACCGCCAGTGCTTGCACATGAAGGGCGGTATACTACCGCCCGCCTTGAAGGGCGGTATACTACCGTCCACCTTAGAGTGCATTGAGCTGTCCAATGGGTCGTTCAAAGACAACGACGAGTCCGGACCTTTCCACGCGAACCCGGAAACAACCATCTTCGTCCAAAATCCGGCATATAATTTTGTACTCCAACAGTTGGCTAGCAAGCCAGAAGATTTTCCAAGTGGGAGTCGGCTCACATTTTGGCAACGTCGAATATGTCAAGGTACATACAGGTCCACCCAGCAATCTAAATCAAATTTCACCTTCGTTACTAGACTTTACTTCTTTGCATGCTGATGGTGTCAAATTCGGGCTCCTTAAAACAGTGTTTGATTGGATCAACGTTGGCAGAAACATATCCCGTCGAGGAGGAGATGTCGAAAACCAATCGACGACTATATGCGACCGTTGGCTTTCGCTTGGAATCTTTCGACATGTGCGTGAAAGAAAGTTGAAGCACGAGAACGTAGTTGAATTCCTGAAGATTTTGGTAGAGGGAACATTAGATAACTGCAACATGACAAACACTGCCGGATTTTTGGGATTGTCCTCGCGAGCTGCTGCTCGGGAGGGGATCCATGAGTTCGTTGCAGAAACTATTAAGCAATATCCTTTCGTGGTTGCCTCAAGTGACGGCGAGAAGAGAAATCTCTTCAATTATGCCGTCATGCATCGCCAACACGAGGTTTTCAATCTATTCTTTCAAATAGGTTCACGGAAGAGTATGACGATGTCATATGACAAGTACGGTAACAACATGCTGCATCATGCTGCAAACTGGAGTACAGCTGCTCAAAATCGAATTGAAAAGATACCCGGTGCTGCTCTGCAAATGCAGCGGGAGCTACAATGGTACAAGGTAACCTAGAGGTTTCTTTTTGATCTGTGTAATCAAATATCGGACAAGAAAATTAACCGAAAGAAAATTCTGCAGAAAGTGGAGGAGCTTGTCCAACCATCATACAAAGTTGCGAAGAACGATGAAGGAAAGACGCCTGGAATGCTATTCGCTGAGTCGCACAAAGAACTAGTCAAGGAAGGTGAAGAATGGATGAAAGACACGGCAAACTCTTACACAATTGTTGCCGCTTTGGTGGTAACTATCACCTTTGCTGCTGCATTCACCATACCAGGAGGAACCAATGGCAATTCCGGGTTGCCCATGTTCCTACGCGACTTACCATTCATGGTTTTCGCCATTGCGAACGCCTTGGCATTCTTCGCTTCAGCTACGTCGCTGCTCATGTTTCTGGGAATTCTTACATCACGCTGCGCCCAAGAAGATTTCCTGAGAGCCCTACCATTAAGGCTAGGAATCGGTCTAGTCTCCTTGTTCTTTTCAATTGCATCCACGCTGGTTGCTTTTACGGCTGGAATTCACATTATGATCTCTGATCGTGTATCTTGGATCGCGGTTCCAGCTGGTATACTAACTTGCACATCACTCACCTTGTTTACTTTCTTGCAGGGTCCATTACTTTGGGAGGTTGCCTATTCAACCTTTGAATCGAAACCCGACTTAGCTGTTGTAGTTGATTTGGAAAAAAGAGTTCATGTTTTTGGGTTTCGCTTTCTTTTCGTGATAACCCGAGCTTATAGATTGTTTTGGTGTTGTTGTTTTGGGTTTTGCGTTATGTTGATATTGCAGGGCAACGCTGATGAGTCGAGCAAGGCTTGTGTGTTTGACATGGGGAGGGAAGATGAGAGGGTTGTCGATCATGAAAGTTTTGCGGTGAACGTCCCTCCTTCCCAGGAACATAATCCAGGAATTAAGATGGACGGGAACCAAGATGGATCCAAGGTTCTGCCATTTGAGTTTGTCGCGCTCGAGGCCTGCCTTGAGGCTGACTGTAGTTGTTTGGAAAACGAGGTATTTTTCACTTTTCTTTTCTAAGCTTATAGGTTCTTCTAGAAGATCAGTCGTTGCAGTTGCTTCCTTGAGGCATGCAATGTTGTGGAGCTCGCGAGGAATAACGTAGGCAAACTGCAATAAGATATTAGTTAATGCAGTGAAGATGAATGACTTCGGATTTTTTAATGATCATTTTAATTATTTCATGGCAGTCTGAAAATTATGATGAAATCATGTTTCACCTGAAGTAATTTTAGTGTATTATAACAAATAAATTGGTCAATCATTGAATATTTGACCTAGCGGTACATAGTGTAAGACGAATTGACGAAAGTTCAAGTTTTAAACACTCACAAAGTATAATTCTTGGTGTAAAAAATTCAAAGTGTTGCACATTGATGCAAATTCTTGTCTGCGGGCACTCTTATAAAGAATTTTAAGAAATATAAATATGCATTAACCATGTACAAACTATTAAATAGATAAAAAGATAGATTAATTTTTATTTTTATCGGAAAATAACTACTTTATTTTGAAGGAATAATCAATTTTCTTATTAATTTTCTAAATACTGTTTTGATATAATTTTCTCAAAAATTAGCAACAAACTAAAAACCCTTTCCAATAGGATCGGGACTCCTAATTAACTTCAGACTTCGCCACAATATGTATAATTTAAATTTCGTATCAGTTTAATAAAATCTGATATACATGAGTACGGAGGAAAAGAAAAACACCTTAACACAAATGGAAGCCCCAAGCTGGTTCTGGCGGCTGACGAGCTTATCAAAGTCGTAGACAATCCTGTCCCCTTCAAAATATAGAGGTATAACGATATTTATAAATTAACATACGTCAACTTCATTGATAAATTCAGCCAACAATATTCCACAAGTAATACGGAATCTCCCACAAATCTATACAAATGAAGTTAACTGAGGCCGATGTTACCAGAGATTTGATATTGGCTCTCGTGCTATATGAGAGTCATCGATATCTGATATCATATTAAAATTTTTATAATTAACTAAAACTCTCAAAATAATAAATATATAAATTTTTAAACACTAGACCGCACAACCTTGTTCAAGCAATGTGTTATTTTCCAACAAATATGATCTATTAGAATCAATATGCTTTGGCTTCAAAAGAAATACAATTTTATTTCATTTATAAACGATTTCACAAGAGTTCACATGGCAATTAATTTGCAAATAAATTCTCAATTCGTTTGTACAAAAGACTTGTTTGGTTGACACGAAATTCATTTCCAAAATTCATCTATTTTAATATGATTTGTTCAATAAAATCTACACAACTTAATAACTTTGATTTGCGAATAAACTTCATAATACAATCAAATATGAGCATGTATGACTTACTATCTAAGATAGTCCCTATCTAATTAGTACTGTTTTATATATTTCATTTAATAAGCCAAATTTTATTATAACCCAATAAAAAGAAAAGATAAAGGAAAATTACATTAAGCATTATTTTGTAGATAAGTTTTTATCTTTTGATTATTTAGAGAAGTTTAAACGACATGTCACACTAGCACTACTAGGTATAGCAAATAGTAAAAATAATCACTTTCTATTTTATCTTTTTGGATTAAATTCTACTTATAAAAAAATACGAGCAGGTAAGGATTTGAAAATGAATTCTTTTTTTTAACCAACCATTAAAGAGCAGAATTTTCAAATCAACTGGACTAAATGAAAACTTTTCCATACCAAAATAAACATAAATTAGCCATTACCAACGAACACTTAGATAAAATAGTAAGTGAATTATTCTATATTAACCAATTCTTGAGTTCGAGTATTTGAGAATACAACAGTATAATAAATTCTACCAAGCTCAAAATTGGATTAGTCGGTTCAGCGGGCAGGATGCCAACTAGTATAAAAAAACATAAATTAGCCGTAACATAGAATTCATACCAAGGCACAAACGATAACGGCTCCCAGAGTAGATCTCTTCATGCTTAAAGGTGGAACAGAATATATTGTTCCCAGGAAGTACAGAGAGTATATAGAATAGGCGAACGGAATGCAATTTAGTACTCCGGCAATAGTAATCCCTATCGCTGTGAAAATTGCCGTTATCAGCCAGGCCAACTCAAGAGACAATTCACCTGATGCTATAGGTGCGTCAGGTTTGTTAATCCTGCGAAAAAAATTACGTATGAAATAGACACCGTTAAGAGATATAATCATCTCTAAATAAAAATATTTGATTCTGAATACTAGAGGAGGAACATACGATTTTGAATTCTTACTTTAGCTTATATCAGATGAAAAATCTTTTTAACTATGTGTAAATTAAATCAAATTTTAACCAATTTTCTCTCTGATTGATTAGACTACCTGAATGGTGTCGACAAATTTATATGTGACTTAGATTAGTATGGGTGACATATATGTGATTTATGTGACATATATGTAACATTGGGGATCCAGTGTAACATCTAACTAGATTAGTACTGCAATTAGTTTTTGGGCTAATTACAATAAGAATCTTCGAGGGTATGGGTGATCTATGTATTACGTAGAGGGTACCGTAGAATGGATCTTAGCAGTGCTATCTAGAGTGCTTTTTTCTCTACAGTGATTTTTTTATTATGGATTTTGTCGTGATAAGATCTTTAATGAAGTTTGGGATTGCAACCTGGTATTTGTGGGATAGAATTTTACTTTGGTACATATGTAGGGTGTAAATATTTTTTAATATATATATTTGACCTAGCTAGATTTTACTTTGTCGAGGTACTATATAATGTATACAATATTTTAATTCAATTAGATTAATAAAAATATACCTCAAAATTCACTTGTATTTCTAATAATTTTTTGTTGTCCATATAATTACTATACTTTGAATCATTGCTAGAACCTTTGAACCACATTGTTATAACCTATTTTAGAATTTTAATATGGGATCTAAAATTTTAAGATAAGAAGTACAAGAAAATATCACCTAACAATATCGACGTCAAATATTTGATTGATGGTACTCAAAAAGCAAAAGGCTGACGATAGAGCGACGAGACCGCCCAATGCCTTCAATAGCTGAGACCATCCCATTGGATGTGGGTTCTCGATCCATGTTTTCGCGTAAACACAACTTTTTCAATTATAAAATTAGATCGGAAATTTAATTAATCAAATTCCCAAGCCTCAAATTCTTGGAAATTAATGGAATTTGATAAATAATTATCACTTAAATGTAGCCTATAGATATTGTTATCAACACATATGGCTTTACGAATCTCCACAGTATATTGCTGAAGGAGTGCTTTTTCTTGAGTTCTGTATAGGATCTATCGCCAATATACTTGTCATAACCAAAAACTAACATAAAGGTTTTGAAGGTAGGAAGCTCACATATATCAGATCATAATTATAATTTCAGAAAAATTATAATTTAAAATCCGAAGGATAATTTTTTTATAAAAAGGTCCCAAAGTTTCTATTTATTAGGTAGAATTTTTTACCGCTATAAACAACCTTATTACTAGTGATATGTTAATCTTAGAAACAATAATTGGAGCAATAAATCTTCCCATCTACTCATCAGTCAATTCTTCACATCTATTTGTCATATAAATTAACGAGAAATTATAATATAGCATAAAAATCAAGTAAGTGCAAACTTTAAGTGCTAGAAGGTTGGTCAAACTAAAAGAAAAACGGCTAGGTGTATTAAAAACACGACGATCGTAAAAAAAATATACCTGAATTTGCATGGAATTGAGCGTATTATTATGCCCATTGGTCCTCACATTTGAGCAGCTAAATGTTGGGCGCTGAATTTTAACTTTAGGCAAAATTTGAGAGTTTTTGGGAACACGAGGAGCTGATGGTAATTTACCTATGGCTATACACTTTCCATTGAATGGAAAGGAAGAGGTGCTTCTTTGAAAAGAACTTAGAGCTAAACGTTGAATAGAAGGGGAAGGTAGTGGAGAGAGATCCATTTGAGAGCAGCAATGGGAAGATGGATGAGCTATTAGTTGATGAAGTGATTGTTACATTTATGTACGGTATCTGAAGCTCATTTTATAGCCATGTGGCAAAAAAAAATTTGTCCAAATACCTACTATCTGATTCAGATTCAGTACCGACTAATTCAGGTTCGAATTGAGTATAATAAAAAATTGACAAACTCTCTCAATACATCTTGATTATTTTTTTGAGAGGTATACATCTTGATTAAACTATGAATACTTTTCCCAGAAGTTGACCATCAGAAATCACAGAATCACAAGGAGATACAGAATCCAGCTAGACTAAGGTATTCTGTTGAACCTTGGGCCCATCACGCAATTATTATTGTGCCTAAATGGGCCCGGGCCCATCAGGCCCATAAGTTGGGTTGGATGCCGTTGACCGGCCCGAAGCCACGCAAGCGCCACATCAGCGTGATGTGGTGCTGACGTCATATGTGGCAGTCCACGTGGCGCACCACGTGGCAAAGCTAGGGGTAGCCTTGCCACGTGGCGGACATCCGGGCCAAAGGCCCACGTTGCACGCTGACGTGGCAAAGCTAGAGATAGTTTTGCCACATGGCGAACATGCGGTCCGGAGTGCCACGTGGCACGCCACGTGGCAAACATGTGGTCCGGAGTGCCACGTGGCACCGCATGGCATGCCACGTGGCGCGTTCTGGTGTGCCGGATTTCCCTATAAAAGGAAAATTTTGAAGTTTGCCTACAACCACTCATTAAGAAATGAAAAATTCCTGATTAGTTCCTGAATTTTGATCAGATTTTTTATAGAGGAAATCTCGTGAAAATCAATTACGAATCCGTTAAAACGTGATCGTAATTTGACTAGCACGAAAAAATTGTGGACCCGAGCCTGTGGACCTCTTGCTTCAACAAGTAAGTGATTTATTATTAACGAATTAGTTTGTTAATTAAACAGGTTTAACACGTAATTACTCATTAATTACGTGACAAATCCGTCAATTGGTAGCAGAGCATGGTTGAAACCATGTTTTGATGATGATATAATGTTTTAATTCAAATAATTATGTGATTTTTTGGGTTAAAAATCGTATTAATTGTGATTTTATTGAAAATCATAATCTGTTGGACTTTAAAATAATTAATTTAGAACCAGCGGGACTAAATTAAATTTTGCCTAACCGCGCGGGCAAATTCGCGCACGCGCGAAACCTTAAGGTACCAATCTGAAATTTGACCGCTTACGTGGCACCTGCGTGTCACAGACTTCGGTGCAATTTTTGGAAAACTTGGGGATTAATTGGAAATTTTCCCAAAAATCCTTAAATCGAAAATAAACCCTAATCGGGCAATTTCTCCCGAAATCGAATTCCGTCAATTTCGTCGGAAATCCGACGATTTCAACGCCGTAGATCGACGATAGGCGATTCTCCGGCTTCTCCCCGACATTTCGATACCACTTTCGTGGATCGACGTCGCCGGAAAACAAAGATCGACGCCGACGATAACTGAGATGCGCCGAACGGAGAAGACGTCTGCGACGGAGAACGGCTGGACGACAGCCCGCAAGGTTGATACGGCCGTGCTCGCGAGGCCGAGACGAGTCGATTGGGACCGGTCTCGGCCGATGGTTCGCCGGCGTTACGCGGCGGTCGTAGGAGGGCGATGCGGTGGCGATTTCGCCTTCGCAGTCGGGGAGAGAGAAAGAGAAAGGGAAAATACGCGAGGGGAAAAATCGTAATTTCATGATTTTTCTCGAAAATATTTATACCCGGGTCAAGAAAATCAAAAAATTGGACGGATTGGCCTGGTTTCTTGGTTCGACCTAACCCGATTTACGGTCAATTTTGACTTAATTTTGACTTAAGTCAAAATTGGACTTTAATTATTGGGTTTTCTCCTCTTTTAATTGGATAAAATCAGTTTTTATTCAATTAAAATCCTATAAATTGATAAAAATTTTGATAAATTTTTGTCAATTAGGTTTATTAAAATTATAACGATATATTAATAAACTTAAAAAGAAATATTTTGGAACGAGTTCCGAGATATCTTAAATTTAACTAAAATTACATGAATTGGTCCATAGTATGATTATCAAAAGATTAAAAAATGAGTTTTTCTATCCTATTTTGGGAAAATATGAATATTAACCCGAAATTAAATTACAATTATTGCAAGATTTGATGGCTACTGGAGATAGGTATCTGAACTTCTGTGCAACAGAACTTCGACAGAAGATTCTGAAGCGCCGTTTACCGCTGCGTGTGCCTAAGAATGACATGTATGTTATTGTCGAGCACATTGAGGCTGTTCACCGGGAGATGCTAGAGTGCATCTGGGCCGGAGGTTACGATCTTGGAGAGGACTGACCCTCTATGTTTCGAGACCTCCTGGTCACGATGAAAATTCGAGAAGATATGAGTGTCTTCTCGGCACCTGAGTTCAATACCCATAGAGATGCCCTCTATGGTCTGATCCATTATCTTGAGGATAAGGGTCTTCGCAGAGAAATGATACCTTCTCCTGTTGTGGAGCTGCGAAGCGGTTTGATCTTGAACCGCTACCTCGCTAAGGATTACTATTATAGTTTTCCTCCGCTCCTGATCATCTGGATCATGGATTCAATTCCAGTTCTGGCAAGTACCCTGGAACTTCTCGCCGGATCGTCCTGGCACCCGGTCCCGACAGGATCGTCTTCTGACCCGGATCCAGATATGTATCTGGATTCTCCTACTTGATCGCCTGGACATCCGATCACTGTGTGATTACATGTTATGTTTAACTGTCCCCATATACATATGTTGTTTTTGGGGGACTTTTGTACAATAGGTTAAGACTTCATCTGAGTTTTTTGTACATGTGTGTATAAACTCAGAATGTACAAATGTATGTAATTAAATAAAAATATTTGTTTAATTGCTTCCACTTGAGTTTACTATCGATGAACTTTAAACAGTTGAAGTTTAAGATTAATATTTGAATGGTGAGGGAAAGCATGCCCGCGGTCCACTTCAATTTTGAGATTAATCAAAAACTTCATATCGTTAAAAGTTATGAATGTATAGTAAATTGTATCATATTGCCAAATAAAATTTCTAATATGTTCTCATATTAAAAATCCCTATAGAGATGTCAGTTGCTTCTAGATCCATCATAGCTGAGCTAAACCGTGAGTTAAAACTCAACGGTGAAAACTATGAGAATTGGAGCATGAAAATCCAATATGTGCTTGAAGAACAAGAGGTTCTGGAGCACATACATGTGATAATGGATGAGCCTGAAGAAGGCACAACTGCTCAACATAAGCGAGATAAGGAAGCTTATGTTAATTAGAAGAGAAAAAACACTACTGCTCGATTGATCTTGTTGAGTTCAATGATGGATGATATCACCAGACAATTTCGCGTGCATGACAACACGAAAGAGTTATGGGATGCTCTCAAACAAAAATTCGGAAAGCTTTCAGTGTCGAAGCTGCGTGCTTTGACCATAAGGTTTGATACCTTTAAAAAGCATCTGGAGGTTCCCATGAGGAAACATTTGAGAGTAATCTGGCAGAGGCTGGTCACATACTCAGCAACGAGCAGCAGATTCAAGCTGTCATCCGTTCACTACCACTAAGTTGGGAACAGATGAAGATGAATCTTACCCATTCCGATCATTTGGTAACATTTGATGATGTTGCCAGACACCTTGAGTTGGAGGAAGATCACCTCCTAGTATTGAAATCCCACCCTGAAGCCCATTCGATTTGTTCGACTGGGAGTGGTGGGAAAAAGAAGAAAGGTAAATGGAAGGATAAGTGTAAACAAACCCCAAAGGCTGAAAACCACGGAACCAAGTTGGATGGCTCCAAGGCTAAAAAAACAAGCGGTTTAACATTTTAAAAGTGAAATGTTTTAACTGTCAACAGAAGGGATATTTTGCAAAAGATTGCAAGATGCCCAAGCAGGTACATCTAAACTCAAGTGTGAGTAAGTTGTATGTATCCTCTTGTACCCTTCTAACTGAGTCACATTCTATGTGGGTGATTGATTTAGGAGCGACAGACCATATAGCTAGAGACCGTTGTTCGTTCGTTGAGTACAGGCGGTTGCCGGCTGGAGCAAAAACCATTTTTATCGGTAACAACTCGTGCGTGGATGTGAAAGGCCTGGGCACTTGTAGATTACACCTTCGTGGTGGTCGTGCCCTTCTTTTACATGACGCGTTTTTTGCTCCAGACATACGAAGGAACCTGATCTCATTTTCGGCCTTAATGTCTTTAGGTTTTCGGTTGTCATTTGAGGACGACACCGTTAGATTATTTTTGGATGATGCCTATTTTGGCCTTAGATATATATCAGAAGGTTTTTTGATTCTGGATATTGATCCTTATGAAAGCTTTTCCTTTGCCACTAGTTCAAACTCATCAGAGGATGATATTAAACTATGGCATTCTAGACTAGGCCATATTGGTCAGGATCGTTTAAACCGTCTAGCTAAGGCGAACTGTTGGGCAATATAGATAAATCTATATTACCTAGTTGCATATCCTGTCTAGAAGGAAAAAGCACTAGGAAACCTTTCGGTACTGGGGCTAGAGCCAAATTTCCACTACAATTAGTCCATTCTGACATATGTGGTCCAATGAACGTGAGGGCAAGGCATGGAGCATATTACTTCATCACCTTTAGTGACGACTATACTAGATATGGTCTGTTATACCTGATTTCTCACAAGTCTGAAGTCTTAAACTGCTTTATGACATACATGAGTTTTGTTGAGAATCAGAAGGAAAGAAAGATAAAGGCTTTACGAACTGATCGTGGCCGTGAATATCTTTCTGATGAGTTTAAAGCACTATACATTGAAAAAGGGATTGAACATCAGTTGTCCATTCCTTATACACCCCAGCAAAATGGGGTTGCTAAAAGAAGAAATAGAACTCTTCTTGACATGGTTAGATCGATGATGGCAGAGGCAAGTTTGCCTATATCATTCTATGGAGATGCGCTCCTGACTGCCGCATACGTTCTCAATCGTGTTCCCTCTAAGTCTGTTACAGCCACTCCTTATGAAATGTGGACAGATCGGAAGCCCAATTTATCCTATTTTAAGCCATGGGGGTGTGCGTCATATGTCCATTCTACCTCAAGTACTTTCGGTAAATTAGGACCGAGAGGTAGAAAAAGTATCTTTATAAGATACCCAGAGGTATCTAAAGGGTACGTGTTCGTGGGTGAACTGGACAATGGACATGTAACAGAATTTGAATCATGTGATGTCACTTTTTTGGAAAATGAATTTCCAAAGTTGGGGGAGGTTAGTAGTGACCTTACCCTTTATGAGACAAATAAACCAGAATCATCTGGATCACTTCTTCTGAGTGGGAGAATTGAGGAGGAAGATAGAGATTTTACAACTCAAAATGATCCGGAAGGTCGTGATCTGAGTCCTGAAAGGGAGGTAATTCCTTATCCCAGTGGGAGTATGATATTTCCACCCAGTGGGAGTACGATTCCTGGATATGATGAATATATGAGAGATGTTTATCAAAACCGGGAATATCGTAGGTCTAGCAGAACTAGCATACCACGCCGATGATTTGACATCGAAGGAGAGGCTAATGCGTTCTTGGTATCACTGAAGAAAGTTGGTGGTCCAAGTGAAATTCTTCTGGCTATCCTGCAGGATGAAGATGAACCAAAGAATGTATCTGGAGTTTTGTCATCTCCAAAACGAAATGAATGGATGAATGCAATGGAAGAAGAAATGTCTTCTATGATCAAAAATTAGGTTTGGGATTTGGTTGACCTACCTAAGGGGCGTATGGAAATTGGGAATAAGTGGATTCTCAAAATCGAGCGCAATACAGATGGTAGTATCAAAAGATACAAAGCACGTTTGGTTGCCCAAGGATTCAAACAACAGGCTGGGATAGACTATGAGGAGACTTTTGCACCTGTTGTTAGATTTACGTCAATTAGGGTCATTTTAGCTATGGTTGCTAACATGAATCTAGAATTATATCAAATGGATGTAAAGACTGCTTTTCTCCATGGAGAATTGGATGAAGAAATCTACATGGTTCAGCCTGAGGGCTACATTCAAAAAGACTGCGAACACAAAGTTTACAAATTGAATAGATCAATTTATGGCCTTAAGCAGTCGTCTAGACAATGGTATATTCGTTTTCATAATACGATCATGCAGCATGATTTTATAATGATAGACGAAGATCATTTGTGTGTATGTTAAGCGATCAGGAAAGAAGTTTGTTATCATCACTTTGTATGTTGATGACATACTTTTAGCTGGAAATGACATGGGATTTTTTGTCGAAATCAAAGATTGGTTATCTTCCAACTTTGAAATGAAAGACATGGGTGAAGCGGATTACATACTCGGAGTTAAAATTTTGAGGAATCGTTCAAAGAGAATAGTGTCCCTTTCACAAGAGATATATATTCGTAAAGTAGTAGAACGTTTCAATTGTGATCACAGCAACCCAAAGTATGTCCTATTGGTTAAAGGTCATAATTTGGGTAAGGATATATGCCCAAAAATAGCTAAACAACGTGGGGACATGGAGAAGATTCCTTATGCCAATGCAGTTGGATGCCTGATGTATGCAATGTTGTGTACTAGACCTGACATTTGCTATGCTGTTGGAATAGCAAGCAGATATCAGTCTGATCTAGGCAGTGCTCACTAGAAGGCTGTCAAAGGGATTTTGAAATATTTGAATACTACTACAGAATACTCCTTGTGCTATCAAGGCCGTGACCTGATATTGAGTGGCTATACTGATGCTGATTGGGGAGGTGATGTGGATAAGAAAAAGTCTACATCTGGATTCATTTTCTTGTTAAACGGGGGTGCTATCTCATGGAGCAGTAAGAAGCAAACATGTGTATCCCTGTCAACAATGGAAGCAGAATATGTAGCTTCAGCTCATGCTGCACAAGAAGCGGTATGGTTGAAGAGATTCTTATGCCATCTCTCCCTGATCAACTCGACAGAGCCCGTGAGTCTATTCTGCGACAACCAGGCTGCTATAGCTTATGCTAAGGATCCTAGATTCCATAGCAGGGCTAAGCATATAGATATTAAATTTCACTTTGTTAGAAATTTAATAAAATATAAAGAACTGTATATGAAACACATATCTACACGAGATATGGCCGCAGATCCCATGACTAAAGCATTACCTCGAGAAGTGTTCGAGAAATATGTTAAGTCACTAGGTTACGACGGTTTCATTTGTAATCCAATTAGTTGGAATATATGAGTTCTTTTTGGAAATATGAGTTAAATGTGAAACATGTCGGACAGAGAAATGGCCCACTCACACGGGTGTTTACCTCAGTGGGAGTCAAGAAGTTGATTCCTAGATGAGATGAGGCAGTTATTGGACATACATAAGTGCATGTCCTATAACAAAATGCCATCTTGTTTAAGAGCAAGTTTCCTTATGGGATGCAGGAATAAGTTGCTGCATTTGGATTTTCTACAATCCATATGATAAGATATAAGTGGAACTTATCATACTGTCTGTCCTATTAGCCTAGAGTTAAGCTAAGGCTGATACTCTAGTATGGTGTTAAATGACATGTGTTCCTTTAAAAAGAAAAGTACACCGTAAGACGTGATTAGTATCATGTGTGCTACTCGACCACTGGATGGGATAAAAATGTTGAGTGATTTCACAATCCCTAGTGTGAGACCAATTTTCGAGAACTATGATTCCCGAAACCTACCCTTAAGATCCTAAACGTATTCTGGAAGTATGATCCAGTGCTGCTAGCTTAGAAAGTTCATGAAAAGGTTATGGCATAGCGATTCGACCTGGCAGGGCTGACCAGAAAAGTAGGCTGTATCATTATGCAAAGAATATAGTTAAGGGAGAAGGAACTCTGTTCATCACATTCTGAGTTTCGTGGTTCAGGTGCACCAATTGTATTGAAAAATACAATAGTGAACCCGAATATAATTGTTTGAAATCACTGATGTGAACAATGGAATGTGATATGAGTCCTAGGGTAATAGTATACATTATACAAGAAGGTAGTCGAGATGCTACTATTCAGTAGCCTGAGTGTCCGTGCTCTTGAATTTGGCTTAACATACTCGACGTGTGCTGGTCGCACGAAATCCTTTAAAGAAATCTGATAACTGTTGATCAAGGTCAATAATAATTGAGTGGGAGATGTTGGACCTTGGGCCCATCAGGCAATTATTATTGTGCCTAAATAGGCCCGGGCCCATCAGGCCCATAAGTTGGGTTGGATGGGCCGGTTAACCCACGTTGACTGTCCCGAAGCCACGCAAGCGCCACGTCAGCGTGACGTGGCACTGCCGTCATATGTGGCAGTCCACGTGGCAAAGCTAATGGTAGCCTTGCCACGAGGCGGACATGCTGGCCAAAGGTCCGCGTGGCACGCTGACGTGGCAAAGCTAGCGATAGTTTTGCCATGCGGTACGCCACGTGGCGAACATGCGGTCCGGAGTGCCACGTGGCGGACATGTATTTCGGAGTGCCACGTGGCGGACACGTGGCGCGTTCTGGTGTGCCGGATTTCCCTATAAAAGGGGAAATTCGGCTGGACCAATTTGAAGTTTGCCTACAACCACTCAATAAGAAAGGAAAAATTCCGGATTAGTTCTTGAATTTTGATAAGATTTTCTATAGAGGAAATCTCGTGAAAATCAATTACGAATCCGTTAAAACGTGATCTAGCACGAAGAAATTGTGGACCCGAGCCTGTGGACCTCTTGCTTCAACAAGTAAGTGATTTATTATTAACGAATTAATTTGTTAATTAAACAGGTTTAACACATAATTACTCGTTAATTACGTGATAAATCCTTCATATTCTATATATGAACAATATCTTCGAGAGTTTTATAGTAATATAGGTGGCCTATCACAACACGACACATTTATACTACCCACGTCGCACATTCTCCAAAAAATAATGCCTACAGCTAAAACAGAAAATTAGCTAAATTTTTTATCTCAGTTTTAATTCATTTGATATAAAATTTCGCAATGTTTGTGAATACATTTTGCTTTAAAAATAACAATCGTTGTTGAATGATAATTAATTGCAGATACAAAATTTTATGTATTGTAACTAACACCAGTGGTTTTTTTTTTAAGGTACATGATATTATTGATCACCAAGTCAATTACAAATAAAGTAAGCGGGACGATTGCACAGACAGCAATCGAACCGCACAAGTACACAAAAATCTGCAGTACACCATAGAAAGCAGCACTCAAAACAGCAGCCAAAACCTTCAAGTGGTAACAGGTTACACCATTGCTATAAAACACCAGTAGTTAATTATGAGTTTTAATCTAACATAAGTGGTCAGCAATGTGAATATCCCATCGGGGTTTTTTTTTTGTTTTAATTTTTAGTGTAGTCTAGGTAGTTTTTTTTCATAGGTTTTGAGTGGTTGTGTTGTGTATATGCAGTGTCATTGGGATGGTATTTCACCTACCAAGGGTTATATTGAGGCAACCGGTGCAACCAAATACTCCCGATATTTGTAGATTCAACCGTCTATATTTTTGTATACATATGGGGCAAATTTTGAATATGAATAACAAATTCATTCAATGTTTTGGTTAAACATGTTCATCTGCATTATTAATAAAATTTCTACCTTTACTAAACAAAATCTAACATAGCTATCACAAAATATGTAGAAGTCTTGGAGTTAAGAACATATATGATCACCGATTTTTTCACAAAGTTAAGTCTAGAATTTTTTTAATCTCTTTGTGACCAATCAACCTGCACCGGACATGTTGTAATATTTACGAGAGACGACAAAAAGAGATCTCCCAACTAATTATTTGGTCGATGGTCATTACAAAGTTATGGTTTCGAGGGAATTCTGAAAGTCAAGCATATCCATCTGGTATCCGGACCTAGATTCGAGTTAGGTAAGATATTTAAAAAGTGGTAAATGTCTTTTAATAACTATTTAATACTGCTACGTTTTTAAACATTCGAATTCGATATCTGATTAAGCTAGAATAACGTTCTCATTATTTGATCTAATTATTTGTTGGTATAAAATTTCTATATTTAAAAACAAACACAAACACAATCACGTTTATGTGGTTTGTAAGCTATAATCAAGAACATTCCATCGTTATCTTCGAAAGAATCTCCACCTGTAACGAGATCTGTAGTCAATAATAAATAAAAGGGATAATATCTTAAGGTCCTGGTATTTGAACAAACCTCTCTTTTAGTCCTTACTATTCTTAAAAATCTTTTTTGGTCCTCCTAGTTGAAATAATGCACATTTTTGATCCTTTGATGATATCAGCGGTCAACATAATTCTTTTATTGACCATTATACCCTTCAAAAAATTTGAAAAAAAATATCTTCTCTTACCTCCTTCATCTTCTCCGGGCAGTCGTCCCCTTTTCTACTAAAAAATTATCTTATAGATTAATTTTCATTAAAGAATTGAAATCGATTAAAAACAGTTTGGGACCTCAATGGTGGGCGATCTCAATTAAAATTATCTTACAGGAATTGAAAAATTCACAGATTTATTTTCAAACAAGATTCAGGTTGTTCATCGCCAAGTCGACGAAACCCAAGAACGAGGTCGTCACCCCTGAGAAGGTCACGAGCTTGACGACGACCAGATGTAATGTTCCGAATTAAGGGATTGAGATTTAAGAACCCTAATTGGTAATTTGGGGAAGAAGAAAATAGACGAGAGAGAAGGAGAAGAAGAAGAAGAGAGGAAAGGGTAACTGCTTTTATTAGCAACTATGATTAAGTTTCAGAATAATTCCATATGCCCTTCTATGTGCTATTTATACCTTGGTCATATTACAACTCCTTCCTTCCAAAAGAACCTTCTCCTCAAGGTTCATACATGACGTGACCATCTTCAAAACAAAGCAGTTCTTGGCTGAATGAAATTAATGGATGCAGCTTCCACAGCAAAAAGAACTATCAATCAGCATCAATCCAGCAATATATCCGCGGCGTCACTTTATGCTCCAAAACGTGAAATTGATCCACCACAACGAGTTGTCAACTACAAGAAATCAGAGGATTAGTAGCTCTGATACCATGTAATGTTCCGAATTGAGGGATTGTGATTTAAGAACCCTAATCGGTGATTTGAGGAAGAAGAAAATAGACGAGAGAGAAGGAGAAGAAGAAGAAGAGAGGAAAGTGTAACTGCTTTTATTAGCAACTATGGTTAAGTTTCAGAATAATTCTCTATGCCCTTCTATGTGCTATTTATACCTTGGTCATATTACCTAAACTCCCCTACATTTTCTATTCCTTTCATTCTAGTACAAGGTACGTTACACCTGACGATGACGCCGGATAGTAAGAACGTTCTCCCCGCCTCAAAAACCCATGGCCCAATCTCCCCTCCGCCCCAACCATAACCAAACAAATAAGGCTTCAATTTTATCATATAGGAGTGGGTCTTTGATTTGTTGATGGCCGAACTTGTCCTTGACGGAATGGCGGTCGGTGCTGCTTTTTGATGCCCAGACGAGCTGGCCAGAGATTGAAACGATTTGTTGGCCGGAGAAGATGAGAGTTATTTTTTTTAGTTTTTTAGAAGGGTATAAAGGTCATAAAAGAATGTATATTGAAAGCTGACATCAGCGGTAGGTCCAGTCGGGACCAAAAAAGTGCATTATTTTAAATTAGGAGGACTGAGAAATTTTTTTGAAAACAATAAAAAGTAAAAGAAGAGTTTGCTCAAACACTGAAGATCTTAGGATAATTATCTCTAAATAAAATAATGAATCACGCATGTAAGGCGTTATATATATTTTAAATTAATTTAAAGGTTGCTTCCGGACTATCAGATCTCATGCACTTGTATAGTTGTATTCTGGCTGGAAATTCTTAGAAAGTCCACTAAGCCATGTTATTAATGAGGGAGAGCACGGAAAAGACGCGTGTATATATATTTCAGACCCGTTCTGCACGCAAGTAATTTTTTTATTGTTTGATATTTAGAGTCCAACTTTGTTGGATCTTGTTAGATATTTTCACCCATGTTGATCCATCTAGTACCATGTGGGTATTATGTAATTACCAAAAATCCATGACTTGACATGTGTAAAGTTGAAACATCATGTGGTGGCATTATGTTTGCCACATTAAATGGTTGTGGCTTCATCCCTTTTGTAAAGGGAAAGATAATGGAGGCTTTATCCCTTGTCTTGAGGAAAAGATAATGGGCGGCAATTTTTGGGGATAAAAGATGACATGATTATATAAGGTGGGTGGGGGAGGAGCTCCCTGAGCATCGAAGAGAAGCTATGGCTTCTTCTTCTTGAGATGAACAAAACCCACAAATTCTCTCAATCCTCTAGTTGGTATTTAATCCGTGGAAATTAATCTTGCTTCGAATAAGTTCGTAAGCAAGGTTACCGGTGACAAAGCTTCCATTACAACGATCCTGTGACGAATACTTCTCGAGATGGAATCTGCACTTCAAGAGATAAGTATATTTGATTTATGGCTATTTGGATTCTTGCAATTATGCTTATAATTATGATTGTAAGATTGCATGTATGAATCCCTTCATTGGTATCAGAGCCATATGAAGCTTTGTTCTGGTTTTATAATCTTTTTTACAAAGAACATGTTTTTTGTAATATTTATGTGTTAAAATCGGATTTTTCTGGTAAAGGTTTTTCTTTGGAAAAACCTACTGTTGTCCTTTCTTGATATAATTTCAAACCCTAGGGATCTATGTGAAATTTGTGCGCGGACCACGTATAAGGAGATCGTCCTTATTCTGCACACGCGTGAAAAGTATAGGGATGTATCTGTCAGTTTTCATGCGTTTAAGGAATCTGTCCTTATGTGCAAACGCGTGAATCCCCGAGGGACCATTTTGATATTTGCCAAAATCCCCAAATCGGGGAGAACCCTAATTTCGCTCCTTTTTTCCCCAAATCGACATCCAACTCAATCCGATCTAAATACGACGTTTTGGACGCCAGAAATTGAGTTTTCTCGCATCCCCGTTGCGTCCCCGACATCCTCGTACCATTTTTTCGCGTCGACGTTGCCGGAATCGTACGGATGAAGCCGGCGACGCCGGAGATACGCGGGAAGGGAGAAGATGATGGGGATGGTGATCGGGGGCATGACGGTTCACGAGGATGCTATCGATGTGTTCGGGAGACCACGGAGAGTCCGTTGGGACCGGTCTCAGCCGTCGAATCGTCGTCCTCTCACCGTGGTCGTGGTTGTTGGGGTCGGCCGTTTTTTCCTCTTCGATTCGACGAAGAAGAAGAAGAGAGGGGGGAGGAGGAGATTTGTGAAAAGGGCTTTTCCGTCTTTTTACGGATTTTTTGCCTGAGTATTTATACTCGAGAAGGGCAAAATCGTAATTTTCTTGTCAAAAAAAAAAATTCGGACTGGGCCGAATTAAGGGTGGGCCTGATTTTGTGAAATATGGATGTGTTCATATTTGTATGGGCCCAAATGGTAGAGGGCCTCGTGGGCCTTATGCTATGAAACCCAGCCCAACCTACGTTGACTGAATTGAAACGTCAACGTGGGCTCCATAGGCTGATGGGCCTTCCAATTTTTTGGGCCTCACTATTGAAATTAAATTGATTTAAGTTGTTCTTAAGTCAATAATGGTCCTCATTAATTTAAAAAGATTATTACGAATCTTTTAACCATGGTTTGGAAAATTGTTATGATAATTTTTTGACAAACCTAATATTTTTTCGGAAGGGTCCGGAAAATATATTTTTCCAATATTTTTGAAGTATGAGTACTGATAAAATGAAAAATTAAACATGACCTATTGATCACGCATGAAAGCCATATTGTGAACATATCCTTAATATGTGACATCATCGTTTAGATTGAAAATTATGATTTTCGATCCATGGGAGAAATAAAGTATTCACCCAAAATTTCTGCATCGTGTTGCAGGTTTACGATGACGTTAATAATAAAATAACTCCACTCGTGTTTTATTTTAAAAACACGTGTTGCGATTGTACGCAACATGGTGGCAAGATATCAAAGTGTCGTATCTGGTGGAGGACGTATAAGGATAGTAAAACAGTGCTAGAAGAGCACATAATTTTTTCTTCACAAAAAGATACAAGAGTGTCTCTAGGCTAGAGGTTATAATCGCGAACCAGATTGGTGCATAATATTCCAAGCATCTTCTAACGAGGATGAAAGATGAAAGGAAATATTTAAGTTTTTTCCTACATCTTCAATGTGGCACATATAAAGGTATTTTTTGAAATGTTTAATTGGATATTTGAGCAGAAGGAGAGTTTCTGAGGAAATTGTCTTTAATGCACAAATGGAATTGTTAAGTAGACGACGAGTACGTCGCTTTAGCACTAAAGAAGTGTTTACAGATTCATGTATCCTAGTGCCACAAGTATCATCAAATATGTGCCAGTCCAAGTCGTGTATTTTTGACCCTCCCAGTTTTTGCGTGAATCATTTGAAATTTTGTTAGGTCGTGTTGGAAGTTTTTTGAACACTTGTGTTTAGAACTTCGAGTATTTTCATGGTTAGTTTATCGTACAATAAAGACATATGTTGTCTTGATTAAATAAAGAGTTTATTTAATTGTTTGATTATAACCATGAGAAATATCCACTTGAATTTACCAAGCGAAGAACTTTTGACATTTAAAGTTTGAGATTAATTCTCGGAGGGTGAGGGGAAGCATACCCGCGACTTTCTTCGAATTCGAGATTAGTTAAGAACTTTAATACAAGTTAAAAGTTATGAGTGTTTAGTAAATTATTGTATTGCTGAAATGATTCTTGACACACAACTTTCATAATTTCTCAAAGCTATGTGTTAAAAGAACAATAGGTTCTTGGGGCTATAAATGATATTATAGTCTAGTCTGAGGTTGTACTCAATAAAAGTGTTGATCACTTAACAACTAGGTGTCTAGGTGAGACGTCCTATGTAATCAGCAAGCTAGCTATGGCTGGCCACCTGTTCAATGTTGAACATGAAATCCAAACCGTTTTATGCCTACAAGATTGGGTCATGTGAATGACCTAAATGCATGTTGATAATGTGATGGCATTTCATGAATGCAGACTGTCACCTTGAGCTTAAAGAGGGTCGCCTCTTAGCAATCAAAGTCTATCCTTTGGTGTATGAGACTAGTGTTTGTTCTAGTGGGAGCAATATCAAGGTTGGTCATTGTGGTGAAGGAAAATGAAATTTCTAGAAAACAAAAGAGAGAAACGGAACAGACTCAATCCGGACTCAACCCAAAAGAAGAGTTCTGAGGGAGAGAGGAACCTAAAGGTCTAACATTTCTGAGCTGAAATATTTTAACTGTTAAATGAAGGAGCACTTTGCAAGAGGTTGCACTGCCAAAGAGATGACACGCTCATTTAACTCACTTACGAGTGAATTAAATGTGTCTAGTTCCATCCTTCTAATTGAATGTCGCTTAATTGTGTGTGACAAATTCAATAAAGACAGGCCATGTGACAAAGAAACATGAAATCTTTGTCGAATTTCGATGAGTACCAACTGGAGCAAGTTCCATTTATATTGGTATATACACACGAGTAGAAGTTAAAAAGGTTGGCTCATACAGATTGAGCCCACATACCATGCTTCTACATGACGTGTTATATACTCTGAGAAATTCACGAAATTTAATGTCTGTTCGGATTTTTCAATGCCTCTTAGTTTTCGTTGGATGATTGAGTACATCACACCTAGTTAATTTTTTGGATAAGTCTTTACTCATTCTAGTTATTTAATGAATGGTTTCTCATCACGGATGTTAATCTGCGAGATTTACATAGTGATGGCTTTTTTCGTGATCACAACTCTGCTAACGTCTCGAGATGATGTTATGTTGTGATATTCTAGAATGGGCCATATTGGTCAAGAACACATGAATTGTCTTGTGAAGGCAGGACTAAAGGGTATTTAGAGAAGACTAAATTTGCCCAAGTGTGAACATTTCTAGAAGGAAAAACCTTAATGAAAGCCATTTGGCAGAATAACTAGATATGGTTGTTTGGTGCAATTAATTCATTCAGACGTATGTGGTCGAGTGAATATGAGGGTAAGGCATGGGGCCTGTTATCATTCCGTCGCATTTAATAGATGACTATATTTAGATATGGTCAAATCTATTTGATTTCTCGCAAGTCTGAAGTTTCGTGTTACTTCAAGACATTCGTGAATCATGTTGAGAATCAAGTAGATCGGAAGATCACCTTACGAATTGATCGTGATCATGAGTAAGATTTTCTGGTTTAAATTTTTCATATGATGAGAAATGAATTGAACATAAGTTGTTTATTCTCTGCACACCTCAATTGAATGAGATAGCAGAAAGAAGAAACTGAATTTTTCTTGACATGGTCAGACATGTGATGGAGATGTGCTCCATACAATCACATATGTTCCAACTTGTGTGCCCTCTAAGTGCGTCACTCCTACTCCTCACCAGCTGTAGATAGGTCGAAAGCTCGATCTAAGCTACTTAAGACTGTGAGCGTGAATTTTATTATGTCCATCTAAGTGAGTCTCTACAAAGAGTGTCTTTGTCAAATACTCATAAGTATCTGAGAGATACATGTTTCTGAGAAAACAACGCAATGGACAAGTGATATAAGTTTTACCACGAGACGTCACATTCTTGAAAAATAAGTTTTCTAAATTGGGAGAGGCGAGTAATGACCTGCCTTGTTTGAAACTGATGAGTTAGAATTATCTGGATCACTCCTTCCGAGTGGGAGAATTTTGGAGGAGGAATATTTACCACCTCCGGCTGATCCGGAAGTTCATGATCAAAATGATCTTCATCTCATTAAAATGATCTTCATCTCATTAGGAGTATGAATTGATCTTCATCTCAGTGGATGTATGAATTGATCTTCATCTCATTAGGAGTATGAATTGATCTTCATCTCAGTGGATGTATGAATTGATCTTCGTCTCAGTGGGAGTATGATTGATCTTCGTCTCAGTGGTAGTAGAATTCTAAATTTCAGTGGGAGTTTAGAATGCCACTTATGTAGGATACGATACCTAGTTACGATGGATATATGTGATATTTATCAACACTAGAAATTCGTGAAGCTAAAAGAACAAGTATTCCACACAGACGACTTAGGGTCGAAGGTGTATGAAATGCTCTCTTGAATAAAGGTTCAAGTGAGATTCCTTTTAGCAAATCCTATAAGGTTCACTGAAATTTAGAATGCCACTTATGTAGGATACGATACCTAGTTACGATGGATATATGGGATATTTATCAACACTAGAAATTCGTGAAGCTAAAAGAACAAGTTTTCCACACAGACGACTTGAGGTCGAAGGTATTGGAAATGCTCTCTTGAATAAAGGTGCAAGTGAGATTCCTTTTAGCAAATCCTATAAGATGTGAATGAACACAAGATTTTTTCTGATGTTCTATCGGTTCCCAATTAGAATGAATTAGTTAAAGCAATGAAAAAAGTTATGACTTTTATAACACCAAACCATGTTTAAGAACTGGTTGAATGTTGACCTACCTAAGGGGCACAATTTGAGAATTAATAGATTCTCGGGATTAAGCGTAAAAGACTCGCTTAGTTTTTATTGCATTCACACAATGTGATGAAATTGACTATGAGAAGTCATTCTCGGTTGTTGTGAGATTCATACCTTTTTGGTTTATTTTGGCTATAATGACTTATTTGATCTAGAGCTGCATCAAATATATGCAAATGCTGTACTTGTCGGTGAAGAATCGGATGGTGAAATCTATATGGTTTAACCAGAAGGTTATATCCAAAAGAATGAGGTAGTAAACGTAGAGTTTGCTAATGTTGAGATTTGCTCATGGCCTCATACAGTCTTCAAGACAGTGTTGTACTCGTCGTTTCATAATTCGATCATGTCGAATAATTTTGAATTGATTAACGAGTACCATGATGTCTATTTTAAATGCTCAAGAAAAATTGTCATTGTATATTGTATGTAGATGGCATACGAATAGCCAGAATTGACTAAAGATATCTTAACAAGGTCAAAGTGTGGTTTTCAGCCAATTTTGAAATAAAAGATATTAGAGAGGTTGATTACATACTCGAAATTAAGATTTCGAGAAATCGTTTGAGTTTAACGATTTAAATGTAATGACATCAATCTCCTGTATGCCCTAGTAGTCAAAAGGTCATTTTCTGAATAAAGACTTGTATCAAAAAAAAAAAACAAACCTTAGAAGCTAAAGGATTAGATGGATGTCCTTTAAGTGAATACTATGGATTATTTTAATCCAAGCATAGCACATTGACAAGTGGTCAAGGAAATTATGAAGTACTCGAAAATGATTATAGAATCATCTTTGAGTTATCAAGGTCAAGACTTAATATTGAGAGGTTATACTAATGCCTATTGGGCATGAGATGTGGATGAATGAGAATCCATATGGGATTTATTCTTCTTGCTAATTGGAGTAGCTATCTCGTGGAGTAGCTATAAATAGACTTGTGTCTATCTCCTAGTGAGCTGTAAGGGCAGAATAATTTACTTCTGTAGCTGCTATGCAAGAAGTGATATCATTGAGAAGAGTCTTAATCTATTTATCCTTAACTACCTCAAGAGAATCAGTGAGCAGATTCTTAGCAAAATAGTTGTGTGTAAAGAAGTGAGCATGAAACCATATCTACGTGAGATATGAAGGCAAATCCAAGGATGTACATCGAGATGTGTTTGAGAAACATATCATGTCCCAGGATTTGCATGTGAGTAATTTTTTGCTCGTAATAGCATCTGTTGAATTCGCTATTCAATGGAACTTGATGCTATGTCAGCAATACATGTGTAAATGTTAATTTGAGTGACATTTACTCTAATGCGTGTCGGACAGAGAAGTAGCCCACTCACACGGGTGTTTACCTCAATGGGAGTCAAAGAGTTGATTCTTGATTGGGATGAGGCAGTTTTAGAACATCATTAAATTATCGAGTGCCTGTTTTAAAATCAGAATGCCGTCTTGCTTAAGTACAAGAGGAGTCTTGTTAAAGTGCAAGATTAATTATGGTGCAAGCAATTGAAGCTGCATTAAATAAGTTATGAGAACTTATAGGATTACGAGAAATCTGATGGTAAGAAGGAAGTGGAACTTACCATTATTCTGTCTTGATAGCCTAGAATAGTCTTTGAGTAGACTAAGGCCGTTGTTCAGAAACATCAAGGCTGATACTCTAGTATGGTGTTATTTGGAAGACATGTGCTCCTTTTAGAGGAAAGAACACCATAACACATGAATCGTGTCATGTGTGCTTGTCGACCTATGGATGGGAAATCAAGTATTAATAACTGATTTCAATTTCCCTAGTGTGAGACCAAGTCCGAAAACTATGGTTTCCGGAACTCTATCCTTAAGATCCTAAACATATTCTGGAAGTATGATTTAGTGCTGCTAGCTTGGAAAGTCTTTAAAGGGTCATGATTAGATGCGACCTGGCAAGGCTGACTGGAAAAGCAGGCTAGATCATGATGGAAAGAATATTGTTAAGGGAGAAGGTTATTATCGATCATATTCTGGAAGCTTCGTGGTTCACAGGCTAGCCTATTATGTTGTGAGCAACACAATAGTGAACACGAATAGATTGTTTCAGAAATCACATTGAGAAACAGTGAATGTGAGATAAAACCTGGGATAAGGCATACTATATGTAATGGAGGTGTTAATCGAGATGCTATCATCCATGTGGCCGAAATGTGCTCTTGGGTTTAGCTAAGTGCACTCGATGTATGCTGGTCGCACGGTATATACCAACACGAAATGAGAGATTGAATTGATTATGATCAATCATGTGTGAGTGGGAGATGTTAGATATTTTCACCCATGTTGATCCATCTAGTACCATGTGGGTATTATGTAATTACCAAAAATCCATGACTTGACATGTGTAAAGTTGAAACATCATGTGGTGGCATTATGTTTGCCACATTAAATGGTTGTGGCTTCATCCCTTTTGTAAAGGGAAAGATAATGGAGGCTTTATCCCTTGTCTTGAGGAAAAGATAATGGGCGGCAATTTTTGGGGATAAAAGATGACATGATTATATAAGGTGGGTGGGGGAGGAGCTCCCTGAGCATCGAAGAGAAGCTATGGCTTCTTCTTCTTGAGATGAACAAAACCCACAAATTCTCTCAATCCTCTAGTTGGTATTTAATCCGTGGAAATTAATCTTGCTTCGAATAAGTTCGTAAGCAAGGTTACCGGTGACAAAGCTTCCATTACAACGTCCTGTGACGAATACTTCTCGAGATGGAATCTGCACTTCAAGAGATAAGTATATTTGATTTATGGCTATTTGGATTCTTGCAATTATGCTTATAATTATGATTGTAAGATTGCATGTATGAATCCCTTCAGATCTTAAATATGAAAAATTTTCTTAATAATATTTTTTGTATTCTTAATTATTAAACTAGATTTCCTTAGCCGAATCTTAATATCTCACCACGTGTATCAATAACCATTGATACGTAGGTATAAATATATGTGATACCGATCTCTACAAATTCCAATTTCATTAAAATCGTAAAAGTTTACTCTAGTGTTTTGTTGTTTGACTGGCTTGCACAAGATTATAATGTGGATTCAAATGTCCGAGTAAGTGACATAACTAATTAAGATACTACAATTTTGAACAATTTATTTAGACTAAATATTTCTAAGTATATTTAAATTAAAACTATAAAATTATTCAGAAAAATAGGAAAAATCATATGGAAATTATTAGGAGAGGGGGGAGGACATTTTTCAAGAGGATAGTGCCCGTCCAGAGTTCTAAAACTTAAGGAGTGATTAGGAAGCTGCTCTCATGCACATGTCTTCTCCAAGATTTGGCTGAGAATCCTTCCCATTAGCATCATGGATTCCATTCCCAAGCTTCCCATTTATACCGTAGATATGGTTGAATTATTAGGTCAATTTGGAGAGCAAACGCCGAACGGAATGCTAGTGTGTAGATTGACCCATAGATTTATTTTCCAAATCAGTACAAAATTTATTGAATTTTCTAAACGTTGCCAAAATTCTTGAATTGAAAAATATTCTATTAGGGAAAAATTATGAACCTTTATTGATTTTACTAGGGAAATTTTTGATACCACTACTCCTTATTTAATTACATCTTTTATTTTCGAAATCATACATTATATGAATATTCAGCTCACTAATCAGTTTAAACTCAAGAAATTATAAATTTGTTTCGACGAAATACTTTTTAGGGTCCAGGCCACATAGCACGATTGTTTAGGCCAAATGAAAGTTTTGCCATGGGTTAGTGATGGTACAGGCCCAAAAAGTTTTTCCGGTGCTAAGGGGTGATATTTTACATCAATATGTTGAATTAAATTCATATCCTTTCGGTGTAAGGAAATTAGATTAACTCAAGGAATTCTTTGGTCAGCTAAGAAATTAATTATCCGAACAAATTCTCAGCAATTAATTCGCAGATCGTATACGATCTTCTGTTTTATGGAGTAAGAGCCAGTTGCCGTCCAATGAAAAAAAAAATTTCTAGAAAATAAATATATTATGTCTATGATATCAAAGGTTTGCACCCACTAAAATTAAATGATTGTCCCTGTAAGGATCGCATTCTTCTATTCGGCTACATCGCTATTGATGTTTCTCGGAATATTTACGCCCTACCATTAAGGCTAACAATCGGTCTAATCTCCTTATTCTTTTCAATTACATTCATGCTAGTAGCTTTCACGGCTGGGATTTCGGATCATGAGTCTTGGATCGTGATTCCAGCTGGTTTGGTAGCATGCTTATCAACCATTATCAACCACCTTGTTTGCTTTCTTACAAGTTCATTACTTGTAGAGATTGGCTAATTTCTGTACTACCCTTATCATTTTACCCTACTTTAGATCATATCTTAATTATATCATAAATAGATCTTAATTAGACCCTAATCTTCACATATTTATTATATTATTATTATATTACAGAACTAGCTTGAAGACATCTTGAAGAATAGAACCTCAAAGTTTGATTAAGTTGTGATCCGCCTCTTTTTTGCTTGGAGTTCTAGCTGAGACGCTACTAGCTTAGAATTTTTTTTTACATTTATCGACACGAGTGACTTTCTATCTTCTTCCAAAAATAATAGAACCTGGAAGTCTTTTATATATTTTTTTGTTGTTTATGCATTTGCAACTTGAATTTGGAACCTCGAATCTTGATTAAATTATGATCGCCTCCTCTTATGTTTTTTAGGTGACATGAGTGAATTTCTGTGTTGCATTTAATTCAAGGGTCAGACCCTTGTAGACCCTGCGGACCCTGAGGATAAGGATATATGTCTAATAAAATTTTCGAGGGTCGAGGATATGGATCCAGTTCTCCAGACAAAAGTATGGGTAAGGTCCTACTTATACTCTACCCTACCTATCGTCATCCCTAAAAAATATTGTCAATTGTGCACAAGTGTACTACGTCAGTAACCTACTAAATACATAACTAAAGATATTGCATATACTAAGTTAAGTAAAACATAGGTTATTATCACCAAGTATCTTTCTAGTTACACCAAATGTGTCATCCAATTATTGACCACTCCATCACATACTTGTTGGTCTCTACAAAATCGTAATCAATGTTTTTATGAACCGAATTTAATTTCGAATATGAATTAGTTCTTCTAACTATTTGTAAATGTGGTGAACTGTGCCTACGGCTACTTTTGGGGTAATCCTCTTTTTTGGGGAAAAACGAACAAGAGCTAATACAATTGACACGTTAATGGCAAGTGCACATGGCCTGAAGAGTGAGGACTGCGTCCTAGAGCCGTGCGTTGATGGCAATTCCAGACCTGTTTAACCATTCGACAAAGCATCTCTCAAAGTGAAGTAGGACTACCAGATTTGGCACCTGGTTTCTGAAGATAACATGATTCCTCTGCCTCAAAATGCACCAGCAGACGGAAGCAAAGATGATGTACCATGCTTTCCTCAAGACTTTGTTTTTTAACAGACTAAGCATTTTTTTAGAAGTAAATTTTATTTATAATATTTGGCGAAAGAGACCCGCAATCTCACGATTACCGGTTTTATTAAATTCCTGATGCGATTAAACTCAACTGAAAAGATCTCACCAAAAAAGTGAACATATTTAGTACTGACAATGTAAAATTATCAGCACTATCCGGGCAACATAGAAAATACGCGCTCAAACAAACCTTTTCAAACTAGTGCAAGAGATTACCACGCGTGACTACCTAGCCTTTTCAAGCTAGCACCCGCCACGGTGTTAATTAAATTATTTATAAAAACAAATTGCAATAATTTTTAGAAAATAAAACTGTTGGGCCGCCTCCAACTGCATAATAACATAAGTAAATTATTTATGTTAGAAAATAATTGACATATGTAAAATCAAAAAACTAATTTACATATGTTATTATGCAGGTTTTAGTTTTTTAAATATTGCAATTCTTCTGACGATGCAATGTGGAGACGACCCGTTAATGGGTTATCTCCGTAATTTTTTTGTAATATTTAATTTATTTTTTTACCTATTTAAGGCATATGTATATGTTTCTACTTAGAGAATATATTTATCTTTTTTATCCATTTTAGAAATAATTCTCTATCTTGATATCTGTAGCCAAATACTATGCATTGATTTCTGGTTTTCTATTTTTGGTAGACAAATATCAAAATAATTACAAATTTATATAGTTTTTAAAAATGGGAATTTTTTTAAATTGAAAATAAGAGAGCGGGTCCACTCCACTCTGCTCATGTCACGTGCCGGTGGTAGGATATTTTTAAAAACAATTAAGAAAACATGGAGTTCAGTTGTTAGCAGATCGACTCCCCCTTATGGTTGCCACATGATATACCGAGGTCCCAATTTTTTTAATTTTTTCAAAATTTTAAATGGGGATAACTTAGTGCTTGGAGATCCAAACAATTTTTTTAAATTTTGCATAACTTCTTGAGCTCATCAAGTAGATTTCAAAAAATTATGTACAGTAAAAAAATTCAACAATTCGAACAACAAACTACAAAGTTATAATTATTTTAAAATTTTAAAAAATTAAATAAAAAAAGGAAGGCCACCTAGATAGCCTCCCGTCGGAGACCACGACATGGCGCGGCCATTTCTTTACAAGTTTTTTTAAAAAAATAGAAGGGATAAATTGTTTCTCAATTTTCCGAATGTAGACAATTTTTTTGTTTCTGCATAATTTTTTGAGCTTTTGAGTTATGCGAAACAATGAAATAACTCATTCGAACAAATAAAGAATAAGGGTGTACAAAATGATATTCGGTATTCGTATTATATAGATTTTTTAAGTATTCAAAATTTTGGGATTGATTTTTGTCGATTTTCGGGATATAATTTAGTATGAACTTTTACAAAATTTTAATAAATTTCGTTATTTGGTATAATTTTTGTAGATATTGATATTATACTAAAAATACTGAGGTACTAAAAAGTAAGTTTACTAATTATATAAACAAAAAAAATCTAATTTCTAAACCTCCCCTCCGAGTCCAGAGAAGATTTTTCAGCTTTTTCTTCGTGTTCTCGACCCAGAAGAAAATAAACCTCCCTCACCGCGACCACCACTTCCCCTCGGTAGCCTCCCAAGAAGAGCAGACCCTCTTACCTTGGTCGCCTCCCTTTTTTTCAAAATTCTTAAAGTGAAATAATTTTGGTACTCGGTTATCTGAATATATAATTTTTCAAATTTTGCATAACTTTTTAGTCAAAAATTATGAAAAACAATAATATTAGCTCGGAAAAATGGTCACTAACTTTTCCAAGCATGTTCTTTTTAGCAAACTGATTAGATATTATTCAAATGACAATGAATTTAAATTTTTTAAAATAAAATTTCAGGTTCGTTGCTTGCGAATAAATGTAAAGAGCGGTCTTAGAAGATATAAATAAATGTTTCAAGCGCAAGAATTATTATTTAGGGAGCTAGAATTGAGAAAAAGTACAGAATTCATAAAAGGGAAAACGTAAATATTGCACCACATACAACATCTTGAGTTGCTCTCTGCTTGAATCAAATAGCAAACTGATTACATATTATTATTTTTTTTACAAATAAATGTTTCTATGAATAGATTTGCTTAGTTTGGAAAGGCTTCAATGACGGAAAGGAAGGAGGGAAGCTTGATGACGTTGTAGCGAGTGAATCCTGCAGCTTTTAGCAGCTTTTTCCACTCCATTTCAGTCCTTTCTTTGGTCCCGTGGCCCACCATCATGAACAAGTCATATCCACAATTGTGTCATTGGGTCCTTCCCGTACGGATCTAGGATCATTTCAAGTATTATTACCTTTCCTGTCTCCTGCGGTATCGCCTTGCGACAATTTGTCAGTATTTTGATCGTGTCCTCGTTGTTCCAATCGTGCAACGCTGATTAAAGAGATAAGCATAAGGTTAAGAAAATCTTAACGGTAATTAACCATACATTTTTTAGTTCGAGTTCGAGTTCGAACTAAAAAAATGTAAACGCCACGAGGAGTTATCTTGCTTGACCAAGACGACATCCGCAGGAGGAACGGAGACGAGCATATCCCCAACCACATGGGTGACCCCGGGATGCTCCGGCGCAAAATCTATAACGGCCTTAAGGTCAAGATTGGTCCCTTTAATATGAGGGAATTCCTTCACAATCTCACCCACGAAAGCCCCGGTGCCTCCTCCAACATCAACTAATGACCCAACCCCATCTAGACCGCCTTTAGGGCTTGGACGATGAACTTAGAGATACCGGCCAATTGTTGTTGCATCAGTTGATACATTTCCGGATTGGCCAACATATAGCTCCATCCAGATATCCCAAATTGCGTCGTAAAGCTGCTGGATCCATCCTTTACTCGGTCATCAAGTTCCTGCCACAGGGAGTTGATGAACACGCTGCTATGGTACATCGCCTTCGCGGCTAGGCTCTTCTGCTCTGTGTTGACCAGCAGCAACTCAGAGGCAGCAGTAGCGCCGTAAAGGGTGTCCGAGTCCGATGGGGTTGCAGTGAAGATGCCTCGACGGACCAGTATTGTCATGACCCTGGAGAGCCGGCCGGAGTCGATTGAAGGATGGTCTATGGAATTGCTTAGTTGTGTCAAGGAAATAGGTTTTCCATGGGAGCTTATGATGTCTGGAATGCCTAATTTAACGACACATCGGAGAGCCATTGTGTCTATGTACACAAAGATGCAGCCACAAACGGCAGCTTGAGGGGTCACCAAGTCCTCTTGTTGTTGTGGGGTAGCCATTTAAAAGCGGTAAAGGTTTTGATGGGCTAGCAAGTTAGAGCTTGATGGAGGTGAAATAAGAGAGGTGTGGAGGGAGTTATTTAAAATGCCGGAGTCACACGCATATTTGACGGCATCTTATCATGTGACCACGTTAGACCATTGTTGCTGCAATTCCATTATTTATTTAGTGATAATAGTTTAACAATTATTAATCAAATAGCGGTCGTGTAAAATATGGTAGTCTAACTACTGGATACGCGTTCAAACAAAACAACAGTGAAGTATTTGTCGGGATATAATCGAACAAGATTGACATGGTATACTTTGAAAAGAGATCGATTACTGTTAGGGTTTGTCTCAAATTCTAGACAAATTAGTACTCTATTTTTAATTAGAGTAAGGTTATAATATCCTATATATACTGGCCTATGCCTTGGTCTTTTGTGTAGTAGTCGAGAGTTGTGAGATAGAGAAAACCCTCACGGAGGCCTTGTAACCGATTGGACTCACATAGTGGACGACTCTCCTTTGCCCGTGGTTTTCTCCCCGTCTTGGGGTTTCCACGTAATTCTCGTGTGTCTCGTATTTCTCGTTTCGATCTTATTTCTCAACAATTGGTATCAGAGTTAGATCTGAGTTTCGAGCATTGACAAACAAAAAAAAATTGTGAACAGTAACCGATTTGGGAGAAAATTGGGATTTAGGGTTTTGAAACCCTTGGAGTTGCTGCCGCCCACGTTCGACCGCCCCAACGTCGCCGCGCCGGGAGAAGCTCAGCCGCTCCGTCCATTGGCCGCCCCCGCCGCTGAGAAGAAGAAGAATCACAAGGAGAGAGAGCCGCCCACTGCCGCTAGCTGCTGCCGCCCGTCCGTCGCCGTTGCTGCTCGCCGTCGTCCCGTCCGGTCGCTGAGAAGAGAGGAGAAGAAACGGCGGAAAGGAAAAAAGGGGAGAGAGAAAGAGGGAGTTTTTTTTTTGGTTGAAAAAAAAAACCTATTCCCGAGTTGACTTGGTCAACCATTTGACTGGTCAACAGTTTGACTGGTTGTCCAAAAGTCAACTGTTTTGGCTAATTTTGGTTTTCTAACCTGTTTTGGGCGGATTTCTTGGTTCGAGTTGTTTCAAGATGACTTCGATGAAGTACGAGATTTCTCAGTTGACGATGAAAACTAATTTTTCCTTGTGGCAGGTGAAGATGCGCGCTATTCTGACACATTTAGAGCTGGATGAGACTCTACTCGATGAGAAGTCGATGCCTTCGAATTGGGATGCTGCGATGAAGGCGTCAAAGAATCGTAAGGCTGTGAGTCAGATCTAGTTGCATCTGTCAGATAATATTTTGCGGGACGTGTTGAAGGAAACAACAGCTTCCTCATTATGGTCAAAGCTTGAAAAGTTGTACATGCCCAAGAGTTTGACCAACAAACTGTGCTTGAAGGAACGACTGTTTTCTATCTGGATGCAAGAAGATAAGTCTGTTCATGACCACCTTAATGAATTTAAGGATATAGTGACTGATCTTAGAACTCTGTGAAGATCTTGCTTTATTGTTATTGTGCTCGTTGCCTACTTCTTATCAGCAATTCAGAGATACTCTGTTGTTCAGCCATGATACTCTGAGTTGGGATAATGTTCATGATTCGCTCTTGGAGAAAGAGCGAATTGATAAGCACAATGTGAGTTCCTCTGAAAATAGCCAAGGGACTGGCTTGGTCGTGAGAGGGAGGTCTGAGGAGAGGAATGCTAAGTTTGGTTCGAGGAAGAAGAGCTGAAGCAAATCAAGGTCAAAGCACAAGGATAAGACTTGTTTCAATTGTCATAAGGTTGGGCATATTAAATGGTTCTGTCCGGAGTTGAAGAACAAGAAGAAGGGCGAAAAGTCCAGTGCTCTGAAAGGAGAAAGTTCTGATAGCAGTAGTGCTAGTGTTGCCACCACCACTCAGAAAGGAGAATCTGATGGAGACCTTTTGTCTGTGATTGATGGGAAGTCTAAAGTTGATGCTGCTTGGGTCCTTGTTTCTGCTTGTACATTTCATATGTGTCCTATCCGGGACTGGTTTTCAACATATGAACGTGCGGAGGGTAATATTCTCATGGGAAATAATTTTGTCAATAAGGTTGTTGGTATTGGCATAGTCAAGATCAAGATGCATGATGGTGTCATTCGAACCTTGACGAATGTGAGGCATATCCCTGATTTGAAGCGGAACTTGATTTCGTTGAGTACTCTTGATACATTGGGGTACAAGTATACCGGAGAAGGTGGAGTTCTTCGTGTGAGTAAGAACTCATTAGTGCATATGAAGGCCAAAAAAGAGGTTGGAAATCTGTACGTTTTGCAGGGTTCTTCAGTTACAGGGACTGCTGCTCCTGCATCTGGCTCGTTGACAGATTCTGAGAACACCTCATTGTGGCATATGCGACTTGGTCACATGAGCGAGAAAGGCATGACCGAGCTAAATAGGAGAGGATTATTATATGGACAGGGTATTGGGAAGCTGAAATTTTGTGAGCACTGTGTGTTTGGCAAGCAAAAGAAAGTCAGTTTTTAGAAAGGTGTGCACACTACAAAGGGAAAACTTGACTATGTTCATTCTGATCTTTGGGGACCATCTCAAGTTGCAACTAAGAATGGTTCCAAGTATATGCTGACTATCATTGATGATTATTCGAGGAAGGTGCGGGCGTTCTTCTTGAAGAGCAAGGATCATGTCTTTGTCACTTTCAAGCAGTGGAAGACTATGATTGAAAAGCAGACTGGGAGAGATGTCAAGCATCTCCGCACAGACAATAGATTGGAGTTTTGCTCTAGTTGGTTTAATGAGTTCTGCAAGAATGAGGGTATTGTCAGGCATAAGACAATCCCGGGTACACCTCAACAGAATGGAGTCGCTGAAAGAATGAACAGAACTTTGTTGGAGAAAGTTCGTTGTATGCTGTCAAATGCTGGTTTGCCTAAGTCATTTTGGGCTGAAGCTGCTTCCGCTTGTCACCTTGTCAATTGTTCACCTCATGCATCACTTGATGGCAAGGTACCTGAAGACTTATGGTCTGGAAGTCCTCCAAATTATGCTGTTTTGAAGATATTTGGGTGTCCTGCCTATGCTCATGTGAATAATGGCAAGTTAGAGCCAAGATCTGTGAAATGTATCTTCCTTGGCTATGCTTCTGGAGTGACGGGATACAAATTGTGGTGTCCTGAGCTGTCTAAAGTCTTATTGGGTAGGAATGTTATTTTCAAAGAGACAGACATGCTGAGTAAGAGGGAGGATGTTTCTTCACCTGGTATTTTCAGTGCTCCAAGTGTGGACTTGCAAAAGTCAAAAGTGCAATTGGAGTTTGATGCTGATCCAGAAACGAGTTCCTTCCGTGATGTTGATTGCCATGGTCCTACTCATGGTGGGTTGTCTGATGAAGCTGAGAATGTTGGCACAGTTGAGAGGGAGCCAGTGTATTCTATTGCTAGAGACAGGCCCAGAAGAATTATCAGGCCTCCACAGAAGTTGGGTGAGGCTGATATTATTACTTTTGCCCTGAATATGGCAGAAGAAGTTGATAGCTGTGAAGAACAGTCTAGTTACTCAGATACTGTGAAGTCGAAAGACTCTGCTAGATGGTTGGTTGCTATGGAGGAAGAGATGGAATCTCTTCACAAGAACAAGAGTTGGGAGATTATTAAGCTGCCTAAAGATAAGAAGGTTGTCAGTTGAAAGTGGGTATTCAAGAAGAAGGATGGTATACCTGGAGTTGAAGAGCCTAGATACAAGGCTAGTCTAGTGGCTAGAGGATATAGTCAGATTCCTGGTGTGGACTTTAATGAGGTATTTTCACTAGTTGTGAAGCATACCTTAATTCGTTCTCTTCTTGGTATTGTTGCTATGCAGGATTGGGAGCTTGAACAACTTGATGTGAAGATAGCTTTCTTGAATGGAGAGCTTGAGGAGCGGATTTATATGGCACAACCTGAGGGTTTTCATGTTGAAGGCAAAGAAGACCATGTGTGCTTGTTGAAGAAGTCCTTATATGGCCTTAATCAGTCTCCGAGGCAGTGGTATAAAAGTTTTGATTCTTTTATGATTTCTCATGGTTATGAGAGGAGCAAGTATGATAGTTGTGTTTACCTGAAAAGGCTACGCGACGGTTCCCAAGTATATTTGCTCTTGTATGTGGATGACATGTTAATTGCTGCCAGTGACAAAGGAGAGGTGAGGAAGCTCAAAGCTATGTTGAGTAGCGAGTTTGAGATGAAAGATTTGGGTCCTGCTAAGAAGATTCTTGGCATGGAGATTGCCAGAGATAGAGGAGCAAGGAAGTTATTTCTGAGCTAGGAGAGTTACATTGAAAAGGTACTTGACAGGTTTGATGTGACTGGTAATCCTGTGAGTACTCCTCTTGGTACACATTTTCAGCTTTCATCTGCCTTATCTCCACAGTCAGCTGCTGAGGTCGATTACATATCTGGTGTTCCATACTCCAATGCTGTTGGTTCTCTGATGTATGTTATGGTTTGCACACGCCCGGATTTGGCCTATGCTGTGAGTGTCGTTAGCAGGTTTATGGCAAATCCTGGAGAAGGTCATTGGAGAGCAGTGGAGTGGATTATGAAGTACTTGAAGGGTACCAAGGGCGTGTGTCTACAGTTTGGACGCACCAGTGATGAAGTTGTTGGTTTCGTGGATTCAGATTATGCTGGAGATCTTGATAAGTTCATATCCTCATCTAGATATGTCTTCACTCTTAGAGGATGTGCTATCAGTTGGAGAGCTTGTCTACAGGCCACAGTGGCGTTGTCTACCACTGAGGCGGAGTACATGGCTATAACTGAAGGTGTGAAGGAGGCTATCTGGTTGAAAGGTTTCTTCAGTAAAATCTGTGAGAAGCTGCAGGTCAGTACAGTGTACTGTGATAGTCAAAGTGCTATCCATCTCACGAGGGATGCTATGTATCATGAGAGAACAAAGCACATTAATATGAGGTACCACTTCATTCGGGAGCATGTTGCTCAAGGTGATATTGTTGTGAGCAAGGTGGGTACAAAGGACAACCCTACAGACATGTTGACGAAGCTACTTTCTGGTACTAAGTTCGAGCATTGCTTGGACTTGGTAAGTGTTCGTGCTTGATGATGATTGCCCTTAGGGGCTGGTGGTGATGGTGGAGCAACGTTGATGTTGGAGTCGTAGAATTTGGTCCAAGGTGGAGATTTGTTAGGGTTTGTCTCAAATTCTAGACAAATTAGTACTCTATTCCTAATTAGAGTAGGGTTATAATCTCCTATATATACTGGCCTATGCCTAGGTCTTTTTTGTAGTAGTCGAGAGTTGTGAGGTAGAGAGAACCCTCACGGAGGCCTTGTAACCGATTGGACTCACATAGTGGACGACTCTCTTTTGCCCGTGGTTTTCTCCCCGTCTTACGGTTTCCACGTAATTCTCGTGTGTCTCGTATTTCTCGTTTCGATCTTATTTCTCAACAATTACCTAATTAAATTGGTTTGCCATTCATTTTTTCCGGCCTCTACTACAGTTACTTCAAGAACTACACTTTAATGGACCCGCATTTATAAAATTCGGAAGGAAAATAACAGCTATAAATATGAATCACATATGCAACGAGTTATTATTTAATTTATTTAAAGGTTGTTTCCGTCAAATCTCAACCACTCATGTTATATAGAATAACCAAGTTTGTTATATCAAGCTCCAATATGAAAAAATATTAGAATAGTCCAAGTTGCGTCCTAATTTGTTGATTTTGTACACCACTTTCTCTCCATTGTCTTAGATGGACAATACACTAAACACAAAGTCTTAACTATTTGTATATGGAACTTGGATAACAACTAAATGTGGAGAGAAGTTATGAGCATTACGTTCATGCATAATTTCCATGCCAAGATTAGCAAGATTAATAGTATCAACTCAAGTATTAATTACACGACTATAACTATCAACTACAGATTCAACATTTTGTAGGATTTGATTGTGTCGTAGTTCTATAATGAATTTTGATTAGGATTATCGTTAGATGAATTGCATTGGATATGAATCCCAAAAAAAAATGGTAGGTACAACTGGGCCATGAACATTCAACCATCGCACTGTAAAACGAAAGGCATAAAAGAAAAACTTATTAGCTAGTGATTGTGGGATTGTGGGGTCCCTAAAAGCGACCGGTGGTTTCAGGTTTCAAAGAATGCCAAGGATTAACTCCCAATTGGGAGTACCAACTAAAACATATTCGAATCGATTAGTATTTTTGAAAAGTGGTAAAGTTCTCCCAATAAATATTTAACAATGCTGCATTCTTAATAATTTGAATTCGAGTTTTGTTGATTAAATTAAAATAATAATTTTATCATTTAGATCTAAGTGATCTTTCGTATAAATATGAATGTAATGAGTTATTATTTTAATTTATTTAAAAGTTGCTTCCCTCATATCTCAACCACTCATGTTACATAGAATAACCAAGTTTGTTATATCGAGCTTGTTCATGATTCCAATATGATAAAATATTAGAATAGTCCAAGTTGCTTGCTAATTTGTTGTCTTGTAGAGCTCTTCTCTCCATTGTTCAGATGGATAATAGTTCGAATATCAGAAATTTAATACTAACTAATACAGATTCAAGTCGGTTAGTACTTTTTAAAAGTGATAAAGCTTTTTTAACTAGTATTAACAACGCTATAATTGTAATGATTCGAATTCGAGATTTTTTGATTAAATTAAAATAACGACTTCATCAGTTAGATCTAAGTGATCACTGTACAAATATGAATCTGTAACGAATTATTACTTTAATTTATTTAAAGGTTGCTTCCGTCAGTTCTCAATCACTTGTGTTACATAGAATAACCAAGTTTGTTATACCAAGCTTGTTGATGATTCCAATATGAAAAGATATTAGAATAGTCCAAGTTGCGTGCTAATTTGTTGATTTTGTAAAGCTATTCTCTCCATTGTCTTAGATGGATAATAAGTCTGAATATCACAAGTTAAGTATGCTTAATAAGAGTTAATACAAGTCGTTTATTTTAATTAGAATTAATATTGTTGAGGTACGAAATATTCCTAAGGTCGGTTGATGCCTACTGCCGGGTTGGAACCCGCTACAACTATCAAAGCGGAAGCAAGAGACCCACTCCGGGCTTGCAAGCAGAATGTTGGGACATTGCTGGAACATAAAAATGATACTTTGGATTTTTTGGTTAGTGCAAAACAACTCGGGCTTGGGTGCCTCGTCCTAATCGAGCGGGCGCCTCGTGCTTCGGGACGTCCGAGTGAACGTCCTTCCTTTGACGTCCGGATGGGCTCCCCGTTCGTGAAGTCCAGGTAGGCACCCTGTCTTTGAAGTCCGAGGGGGGCGCCCCATAACCACGTCCTCTTCCTCTAGTGTTGCTACTAGAGCTCTCTCCTCTTTCTTTTAAAGTGAGCTTAGCTTGTAGCACTTGTTCTATAGCACCCTCTTGCTTTCTTTTTCTCGTTCTTTCTTCATGGGCTTGTAAGGATCCCATGAGTTCGTCCACAGTCATAGATTCGAGGTCTTTAGACTCTTCAATTGCGACGACGATATAGTCAAATTTTGGAACAAGGGATCGTAGTATTTTCTCAATCACATGACTATCTTCCATAACTTCTCCATTTCTTCTTAATTGGTTAACGACAACCAAAACTCTTGAAAAGTAATCCGATATTGATTCGGACTCTTTCATAAAGAGAGTTTCAAACTCACCTCTTAAGAGTTTGTCATCGAACCTTCTCCACTTTATCAACTCCTTTGAAGGAATTTTGCAAGATTTCTCAAGCTTGCTTCGCGGTAGCGGCCCTCGATATCTTATCGAAAGATGACTCATCCATACCTTGATAGATGATGTAGATAGCTTTCTTGTCTCTCTTTCTCGAGCCAAGTAGCACTTCCTTTTGATTTTGTGAAAGTGCCGCTTCATCTTCCGGTACGACATAACCTTTCTCTACAATCTCCCACGCATCTTGTGAGCCGAGCAATACCTTCATTTGGATGGACCAATTTTCATAGTTGTCTTTGGTGAGTCTAAGGACTTGAAAGTAGAACATATCACTAGCCATTAGGACCTTGGCTATTATACCACTTTGTTGGAAATGGATTAGAGAAGACATCAGTTTATTACGTGGACAATACTTAATTTTACAAGACTTCACTGTATTTGGTCACTCAATTACAAATACAATTTGGTGGCTCAACTTCTATATATAGAAGTGTTCACCTCCTTTGACTTTTCTAATCTTTATCTCTAAACTTATCTAGATAGTTCTTATCTCTAAACTTATCTAGATAATTATGTAGATAACTTTTACTACCCACCATTATTGACTTTTAATATATTCATGATAATTCTAGATCACACATGTACTTACTAGATAATTCTAGACTAATATAAATTCAAATAAGTTTACTTTTCAACAAATATCAATTGTCTTTTAATGAAATTGTTAATTAGCAGAAAGGGCTATTGAGCTACTTGACAAAAATCCTACATTAGTGCGTGAAAGAGACAGCTCCAGGAGAGAAAGCGCTCTAGATGCGTTGGCATACAAGTCAGAAGATTTTCCAAGTGGGAGTCGGCTCACATTTTGGCGACGTCGAATATCTCAAGGTACATACAGGTCCACCCAGCAATCTAAATCAAATTTCACCTGCGTTACTAGACTTTCCTTCTTTGCATGTGAATTTTTTTTTTTAATTTCCTTAAAACAGTGTTTGATTGGATCGACGGTGGCAGAAACATATCCCGTCGAGGAGGAGATGTCGAAAACCAATCGACGAATACATGCGACTGCTGCCTTTCACTAGGAATCTTTCGACATGTGCGTGAAAGAAAGTTGAAGCACGAGAAAGTAGTTGAATTACTGGAGATTTTGGTAGAGGAAACATTAGATAACTGCAACATGACAAACACTGCCGAACTGTTGGGATCGTCCTCACGAGCTGCTGCTCGGGAGGGGATCCATGAGTTCGTTGCAGAAACTATTAAGCAATATCCTTTCGTGGTTGCATCACATGACGATGAGGGCAGAAATCTCTTCAGTTATGCCGTCATGCATCGCCAACACGAGGTTTTCAATCTATTCTTTCAAATAGGTTCGTGGAAGAGTATGACGATGGGATATGACAAGTACTGTTAGGAATTCAGCAACTAGAGAACAAAACGCGCAAAAAACACGGACGCAAGAGTTTACGTGGTTCGGCCTAATGCCTACGTCCACAGAGAGAAAGGAGAACTTTTATTGATGAGTTTCCGAGCCACAAAGCCATACAAAAACCTTAGGGTAACATGCCTTTATATAGAGGCAAATCCTTGGTGTACAAGTAACCTATCTAGGTCAGATTAGGAGTCCAAAACCTAGTAAAAATAGGAATAGGAATAGAAAATAAATTTTTCCTATTTCTCGCCATCCCAACAATCTCCACCTTGGCAAGAAATCATCTCGTGGAAGAACCATGAAGCTTCACCCGAACTTCAACAAACTCCACCTTGACAAAACACCGCCCCATGAAGAACTATGAGATCTTGCAAAACCAATCCGACTCCACCGACTCCATCTCAGACCATAGATAACTGCATCAATAAGACCATCTCAACTTTCTCTTCACCTTTTGTTCAATCACTTGGAGCCAGCCCCCAAACTCGAGCTTCTGAGCTTGCTTGGTCTATTTTCTCCAATCTCTATTGAACCCCAACTAGCAAGTCCACCTGCTGAAGCAACCTTGTGACCAATAGACACGCCCTCTATTTTTCGGTCAGCCCCATGCTCCGCAACCTCGAACTACTTTTTCGCTGGACCTTCTTGCCTCAAACCAATGCTACATGTCATATCATACAAAGGGAAACCTTTTGTTCCACCAAGTAGAACCCTCGACATGCCTCGAACTCTACTGTTCGGCTTTGAGTGAGATACCTGATTCGCCCGTGGTGTCACCAATGGCTTCGCATGCCCAATGCCAAACCTACCCAACACATTTGACGTGTACGTCCCTTTAGACAACCATAGCAGGGCCCAGCTAACAATGCTTCTCCGAGACAACCATGGCTCCTTGCCAACCATGTCTCCACGAAACAACCATAGCTTACTATTCATGTCTCTGCGAATCCCAACTACACTCAAACCATCCATGTCAAGCCTTTGCTCCCTCATACGAACCAACCTCATATGACTTGAGCTTTTTCCCACTTCATCAGACCCATTGATGTGACTCCGCCTACAATAATGTTCCCCACTAACCTGTAGGTATTTTCTTTCACCCTTCATCCCTACCATCGCATCCTTCTCCACCTTCATTAGCATACCTTTATAACTATCATTGTTATAATCCAAGGCCGCTAATGAAAAGAGATTACCAGGATGCATTGGACTTGATAAGACAGAAAGCCAGTCACCATCCGACCCGTCTGAATATGTGGCCATGGTTGTGGATGTCAATCCCTCCTCGTTGTCTTGATCCCTAGTTCGTCCTGGATAGTCCCCTTCATGTGCCTTTCTCCGCACTTGAAACCACTTCCATTGAACTTCTTTGACACCGACCTGGATCCTCTTCCACAACCCAGCTGGTGGCTCCTCATCATCCGCCAAGCACAAGCGAATCTTCGCAACTACCTTGGCCTCCAACTCTTCCCACTCTTGCTCCTCCATCTTCTCGGACTTCTTCTCTGAGAGTGCGATAACCATCCCTTGCTGCACGAGGAGATCCCTGACACGCCTTTGCCATAACCCGAAATTCAATGAACCATCGAACTTCACAAGAGCAAACTTCGCGCCGTGATTCGACATCCTCCAACCTTAGCTCTTGATACCACTTGTTAGGAATTCAGCAACTAGAGAACAAGATCGCACAAAAAATACAGAACAAGAGAATTAAGTAGTTTGGCCTCATGCCTACAACCACGGAGAGAAAGGAGAACTTTTATTGATGAGTTTCCGAGCCACAAAGCCATACAAAAACCTTAGGGTAACATGCCTTTATATAAAGGCAAATCCTTGGTGTACTATCTAGGTCAGATTAGAAGTCCAAAACCTAGTCAGAATAGGAATAGGAATAGGAAATAAATCTTTCCTATTTCTCGCCATCCCAACAAGTACAGTAACAAAATGCTGCAAACTGGAGTACAGCTGCTCAAAATCGAATTGAAAAGATACCCGGTGCTGCTGCAAATACAGCAGGAGCTACAATGGTACAAGGTGACGACCAATAGGTTTTTTTTTATTTGAGTAATCTATCGTCGGACTACATTAACCGAAAGAAAATTCAGGTTTGTAAAGAAAATCATAGACCTGTCTGCAATCATCTTCTATCTTTATTTCTGCAGAAAGTGGAGGAGCTTGTCCAACCATCATACAAAGTTGCGAAGAACAAGGCAGGACAAACACCTGGAATGCTATTCACTGAGTCGCACAAAGAACTAGTCAAGGAAGGTGAAGAATGGATGAAAGGCACGGCAAACTCTTACACAATTGTTGCCGCTTTGGTGGTAACTATTGCATTCGCTGCTGCATTCGCCATGCCAGGAGGAACCAATGGCAATTCCGGGTTGCCTATCTTCCTACGCGACTTACTATTCATGGTTTTTGCCATTGCAAACGCCTTGGTTTTCTTCGCTTCAGCTACGTCGCTGCTGATGTTTTTGGGAATTCTTACATCACGCTGTGATCAAGAAGATTTCCTGAGAGCCCTACCATTAAGCCTAGCAATCGGTCTAGTCTCCTTGTTCTTTTCAATTGCATCCATGCTGGTTGCTTTTACGGCTGGGATTCACATTATGATCTCTGATCGCATGCCTTGGATCGCGGTTCCAGCTGGTATGCTAACTTGCACATCAGTCACCTGGTTTACTTTCTTGCAGGGTCCATTACTTTGGGAGGTTGCCTATTCAACCTTTGGACCAAGTATTTTCGGTCAAGAAAGGTGATGATGGCGTACTTATATGAGTAGAATAATGTTAGGATTTGTCTAGAACTCTAATTCTTATTTACAGAGGAGGGTAAGGGTTTTACTAGAAAATAGTTGTATATATAATAGAAACTTGTAAATCATTTGATCATCAAGTGTGAATATTCACTTCCACAAAATCCTCTTCTTCTTCTCCTTTCGTTCGAGTTCCTTCCTCTATAGGAGAAGCTTTTTTATATGGTATTAGAGCTTCTGGCTCTTCACACACTCCGCACTTTTGATCATCGGAGATTCATGGCAGACTAATCAACTCTTCAAGCCCCGACTTGAGATCTCACATCACTGCAAGCTCCATCTGAGGACTTCTCGAATTCCTTCTATGTGCACCCTAGTGAGAGCCCAGCCAAGGTGCTAGTAACTCCATTGCTGAATGAGAGGAACTTCCACTTATGGGTGAGGGCTATTTGCCAGTCCTTGGAATTCAATAACAAACTTGGATTTGTTTATGGATCTCTCTTTATGCCAGAGAAAACTGATCCTTTGTTCTTCTGCTGGAAGCAATGCAACATGCTGATCATTCGTTGGCTTATGCATTCTGTGGAGCCAGAACTTGCAGATAGCCTTCTGTGGTCTGACTCCATAGCTGAGATTTGGGAGCATTTTTGCGAAACGCTTTAGAAAGGGAGACTTCGTGCAGATTGCACATTTGAAGAAGTATATCTCTAATTTTTGTCTGTGAATAAGTACTTCTCTAAGTACAAATCTCTTTGGCATCAAATGTTGTAGTTTAGACCTGTTCCTATCTATAAATATGTAACTGATTCTACTATTGTGTGTGCTGCTACTCAATTAATAGCTCAACATATGGATCAAGATAATATCATGGTTTTTCTAACTAATTTATATGACAATTTTGCCAATATAAGAAGCCAGATGATGGATTCTCTGCCATCTATCAGTCGTGTCATGTAGTTGGTAACCTAACATAAAAGATCTTTTATCAATCTGCCTAAGACAGACAGTCCTGCTATGTTTGTTGCCCAATATGAAAGCAAGAAGTTTAGAGGGAAGACACCAATTTGTTCCCATTGTCACAAAGAAGGACATACAGTGGACAAATATTTTAGATTGCATGGGTTCCCACCTGGATCTAAGCCTCGTCCTAGAGGAGATCAAATTGTTGATGATAGCTCTGTTGGTAGAGTATCTGATCAGGTAGGTCAGTATGGCTTTAGTGCCCAGAAAGTCCAAGAATTGATGGCCATGATACATCAGACCATGTCACAAAAGTATGCAGCTACCAAGACAACATCAAATATGACATTAGAGCCATCTAGTTTAAGCGCAAACAACATTTCTCAAATATCTGATGCTAGAATTGCTGCTGTATGTATTTTCACGTTATGTAATTTACAGAAATCGCATCAGCTGGAAGTTGACAAAGATACATAGTTCTTAGACTCTGGTGCATCTACTCATGTAGCCTGCAGTCTAAAATGGTTCTTGAGAAGTATATCAATATCACATATTTTTATCACATTACCTAATGAGACTAAAATCTTGGCAACAAGAATAGGAACAGTCCAGATCACACCTGCTCTGCAACTCTTCAATGTTCTTAATGTACCTGATTTCTCATTCAACTTGGTTTCGATTAGCCAATTGGCAAAGGATGTACCTGTATCACTCACTTTAACCTCTGAAACTTTTGGAATACAGGATCTTATCAAGTCAAGGATGATTAGCAATGCTGAAAGATGAAATGGACTCTACCACCTTCACATCACCCTAACTTCTAGACCAACTACATTGCAGCCACTACCAAGACCAGTAGTCACATTCTTATGAATTAGATCTTTGGCATTGCAGATTAGGTCATATTCCTAGTTCAAAACTCTCTGTTCTTAAGAATATTTGTCCTTTTATTTCCTCCAATCTCACAAAACCTTGTAATAGTTGTCATTATGCTAAGCACAAAAGACTTCCTTTTCTCTCTAGCTTTATTATAGCTGCTAAATGTTTTGATTTATTGCATGTGGATGTTTGGGACCTTATTCAGCTATGTCATATGATGGATTCTCCTTTTTTTAACCATTGTAGATGATTTTTCTCGAGCTACTAGGGTTTATATTTTAAAAGCTAAATCTGCGGTGGTTACCAACTTGGAAGTATTATGTCATATGATTCAAAAATAATTTCAAACAATAGTCAAAAGAATAAGGTTTCATCAAGGCACCGAGTTCTTGATGCATTCTTTCTTTCACTCTAGAAATTACTTACGTCTACATACCACAATAGAATAGTCGTGTAGAAAGGAAGCACCAGCATATCTTGAGTGTGGCAAAAGCTATACGATTTCAAGCTTTTTTGCCCATCAAGTTCTGGAGTGCCTGCATATTACACGCTATGCATCTCATCAACCTTACACCATATATCATCATGTCTAAAAAAACTCCACATGAGGTTGTGTACCAAAAACCTCCATCCTTTTCTCACTTAAAGGTGTTTGGTTGTCTGTGTTATGCAATACAAATACCTCACCTTAGTAAATTTGATCCTAGAGCCAAAAGGTGTGTTTTTCTTGGGTATGCAAAAGAGATTAAGGGATATATAGTCTATGATCTAGATTCTCATATCACATTTTACTCTAGGGGTGTTCTGTTTTATGAGAATATTTTTCCCTATCAGACTACCTTACCTGCAGATCATGGCTTCCCTCAAACCATACCTATTCCTTATAGATCACTATTCTGCTTTGATGAACCATAAGACACTCCTCCTATTCCCAACATCAATCCTCTTCCTGACAGGCAACACATCTGTTTTGATGAACCAAATACTACTCCCTCTCCTTGTATAAAACCTATTCCTAGCAGGCACCACGCTTTTTTTGATGGACCAAATCTCCACATCTATATCCATCCAGCACTCCTACTCAATTAGATCCCTTTCCTGGCAAGCAACACGCTTATCTTGATGAACCAAATACTCTACCTTCCTTGCCTGTAGAGCTTGTACAACCATCTAAGCCTCTTAGAAGGTCAACCAGGACTAGGAATCGACCAATATATCTACACCAATACACTGAAGTTCCACTTCCTTCTCAACAGAATCAAGCCACCTCGACTACTAGTTCTCAGGTTCATACTCTTGCTCCCAATACTATCTTATATCCAATTGCATCTGTTGTTACCACTGATGATCTTTGTCAGTCTCACAAAGCCTTCCTTACTGCATTGGACTCTGTTAAAAAACCTACGAATTCCGCAGAAGCTAGCCAACTTAATTGCTGGAAAGAAGCAATGGAAGAAGAATTGACATCTTTACATCAGAATGGAATATGGGAATTGGTGACTCTTCAAGGGGAAACAAAAAATTGGATTTTGCTGGATTTACAAGGTTAAAAGAAAGTTAGATGGTAGCATTGAGAGGTACAAAGCAATACTTGTTGTCAAGGGATACACTCAAGCTTTTGGCAATGACTTCATCGAAACTTTCCCGCCAGTTGTCAAGCTTCAGTTCAAATGGTGCTAGCCATTGCTACAAGCAAGCATTAGTTCTTTGAACAATTAGATGTCAATAATGCTTTCTTACACGACGATCTCTATGAAGAATTTTACATGGATCTCCCACCTGGATGGCATTCTAAAAGCAATCAAGTTTGCAAGTCCTTTTATGATCTTAAACAGGCCAACAGACAATGGTTTGCTAAACTGACATCTCTCTTGTTATGTTTAAGTTTTGACCAGGCCAAATCAGAGTATTCCATGTTCATATTGGAGAAGGGAAGTTCTTTCACCTGTCTTCTAGTGTATGTAGACGACATTATCATGGCAGGTGATAGTCTTCTGCTTTCTCAAGACCTTCCTCGATGATAAACTAAAGATCAAGAAACTTGGCACTCTTAAGTTCTTCATTGGCATTGAAGTAGCCCGCACCAACTCTAGAATTCACCTCTGCCAACGACATTATATGCTTGATCTTCCAATTGATGTTGGTTTCCAGAACTGCAAAACCTATACGCACACCGATGGTACACAATCTTAAATTGAGCATTGAAGACAAGTCTGATGAGCTACCTGATCCAACCTCCTACATAATTATTGGAAAACTTATTTATATCAAGAATATGTGGCATGACATATGCTATGCCACGCATCAACCCAGTCAATTTCTTGGTGCTCCCCTGATTATTCACAATAAGGCATTACTTCGTATTCTTAGGCACATTAAAACACATCCTGGACTTGGTTTGTCTTTCTCCACCACTTCCAACCCGTGCCTATAAGCTTTTTGTGATGCTGATTGAGTCGGATGCTCTGACACTTAACGTTCCAGCACTGGATTCTGTGCTTATCTAGGCAATTCTTTGGTTTCTTAGAAATTCAAGAAACAACACAATATCTCCCGCAGTTCCTTGGAAGCGGAATACATGTCACTAGCTTTAACAAGTTATGAGATTCAGTGGCTCTCTTTCTTCCTCGATGATCTCTGTGTTTCAAGATGCCAACCGGCCTCCATCTTCTGTGACAACAAATTGGCTATCTACATAGTTGAAAATTTAATCTTCCATGAGCGAATCAACCACATCAAAATTGACTTCCACTTCGTTCGAGAGAAGATCAATGATGGATTAGTAAAACTCTTCCATGTCCCTACCATTCAACAACTTGCAGATATCATAACCAAGCCCTTGCCACCTACTTTATTCCTATATTTTGTGGTCAAGCTTGGACTGATGAGCATATCGAGTCCAGCTTGCGGGGAGATATTGAACAAAGATCAAACAGCTGCTTGTGTTGCTCTTCATCATGGAGATGAAAGCATCCAAGTAGAAGACGAAGGCGGGCCGATCGTTATGTTCAAAGTTGTAGTCTTTTGGGCTCAAGACTTGTAAGCCCACCAAAGACAAAGCCAGACAAAAGGCCGGCCCAGACAAGATAGCCAAAAGACCACCTCTCTCGTGTGTTCCGCTCTCACGTGTCACCTTGCACGTAACACAAGGAATGCTGCCTGCCAGTAAAGGACAAAGCAATTATCACCAATGATTGGTGACCCGAAAATCAATGAAGATTCTTGGGAATATAGGGGAATATTCCTTATCCAATTTTGATCCATTTTCTTGTTAACTAAGAGATTTGTATAGCTCCTTTTTTTTCTTTTTTACTAGAAAATAGATGTATATATAATAGGAACTTGCAAATCATTTGATCATCAAGTGTGAATATTCACTTCCACAAAATACTCTTCTTCTACTCTTTCGTTCGAGCTCCTTCCTCTATAGGAGAAGCTTTCTTTATAAGGGAATACAACAAGTTAGCTTCTTGGCCCATGGAAGGGTCAGTGCTAGCCATAATAAGTACACATAAGCACTTGGGGTGGCTCGCTCTTATCTTGTCAGCGTTCTGGTAGCAATCAGCAGTCGGCTTCTTGGCGCTGCCACTCACCTACTGGATGCAACCGGCCAATTCTGCGAGCTGGTCCGAGCACGACTGCTCGTCAGCTTCCATCGTCGAGTATGCTACCAGCACTGTGGAGGCATTAACAACTAAAATCATGTAATTGGTTGTCATGTTCGTGTTTTGGTTATTCTAAGCTTGCATGCAAAGGTTTATCTTCCTGTGCTGGGCTCTATATATATATATATATATATATATATATATATATGGGAAATTTTCTTGATGTCTGTGTCCATGCCCATTTTGACTTGGATGCATGGTTTCTCGTGGATTTATTATCATGATCAGGAGGACTCGTTATGTCACCTTAATATAACGGAGTGGACGTTGCAATAGGATGGAGCATAATGAAGATTCTAATATAGAATTAGAATAGGTTGGACCGTGGTTACTTGTTGTACTCATATATCACAAGATTAGCGAATTCAAAGTTTGTGTATAACTAGTTGTAACTGTAATGAATTTTTTTCTAACCATTTTTACTGGTCAGTCCAGTTTAGCAAATGTGGGAAACCTATCTAGTTTGCAAATCCTATGAGGGATGTAATTCTATGTTTCGACGCGAGTGTCAAATCATTAGCTACTCATTTAATTGAGAGGTTGCAGTTCCCAATGACATCCTAACCGCAGTAAATGCGACACCATACATTTAGAACCGGTATGTGTAAAGAGTGGTATAAGAATGATGTCCTAGTTTATAAGTGTGAAAAAATCTACCAATTTATTATCTTAATATTTTGGGTTAGATATGTAAATTATATCATGGTCTTAGTATGGATTGATTCCGTGCCTATCGTTGTTTGGTTATAAATAATAACAATACCGAGAAAACTAGGAAAGGTCCATCTTTTGGCATGATGGCTAGGATCATACACATCTTTCTTAGAGGAACAAACCTCGAACTTTTGTCACCTTTTTTGTTTCCAACTCGATTTGATTTGAATTTTTAAAAGTGTCCAAATATCAGATAATTTGGGGAACAAACCACAAACTATAGTGCCCTTCCAACTCGTAGGAATTAATATTGTGTAAAGAGCGGTCTTAAAAGATATAAATAAATGTTTCAAGCGAAGCAAGATTTTTTTTTTTGTAGAAAGCACGAATTGAAAAAAATACATAATTCATAAAAGGGATCCAGGCATCCCAAATTGCGTCGTAAAGCTGCTGGATCCATCCTTTACTCGGTCATCAGGTTCCTGCCACAGAGAGTTGATGAACACGCTGTATGGTACATGGCCTTAGCGGCTAGGCTCTTCTGCTCTATGTTGACCAACAACAACTCAGAGGCAGCAGTAGCGCCGTAAAGGGTGTTTGAATCCGAAGGGGTTGCAGTGAAGATGCCTCGACGGACCAGTATTGTCATGACCCTGGAGAGCCGGCCGGAGTCGATTGAAGGATGGTCTATGGAATTGCTTAGTTGTTGTTGTATTCGGAGGGTTCGGTGCACTTGATTAGGATCTACGGCAGTCGAGGCAAGCGTTGGACACTTTCTCCGTAAGACGAGATTGTTCCGTATATTTCAGTGCGGTACGGGCTACGGCAATCGTCCCCAAGATACAACGACTATTCGGGCGTTTCCAAGAACGTTGCACACGTATCTCAAAACTTTCAGGTGAACCCTTATATACCCAGAACTTTCGGACGGACTATTTGTAAGTGAAGAACGGGGGGAGAGGAGAGACAACAATGCTTATGGAATGCACTTGCTGCTGGGATGATCCAAATGACAAGGGGGGCAGACCTATTTATAGGCTGGAGGAGGCAGGGAAGCAGCCACCCCGAAGGGACGCGTCCATTGGTGTTGGCTGTCTGAATGGTCGTGTCTCTTCGGAGGCCCTTCTGGATAAGCCTTGCTGCCTGTCTGTAGGGCCCTTCGTGTCCCTTCAGAAGTCAGCCTTATCCAGTCTCGTCGCACCCCTTCGTACTCGCATCTCGTCGGGATACAGATAATGTTATCCGCTCAGCCTCGTGTCCCGTCACCTGTCTGAAGTGCTCTAAAATTTTGCAAAACTTTAGAGCTCCTCCAGCTCCTCGCGATGTGGCGGCGTGTGAAGTGCCAAGTGCGCCTCAAGCGCCCAATGTGCCACAAAGTGCCCAAGCGCCCGCTCCCGGGCCCGTGCCCGTGCTCGTGCACGGACAGTGCTTCGTACCGTCCTCGCAGTTAGCGGTGGGTCAACTTTGGGTAGTCAACCAAGTTGAGAGGTAAAGAGAGGAATTCCTTGTAAATAAAGAAATCCTCCTTGCTCTATTCAATGTGGTACACCTCCACTTCTTAACACCTTAACTTGAATTTGGGCTTTGGGCCTTCTTTGGGCTCATTCACAAATCCAAAAATCTCCCACATAAATGATGACTAATGCATGCAGACTCTAATCGAAAGTTCTGACATGTTATTATTGCATCTAGACAGGTAGCTTGTGGCTTTGAACATTCTCTAGTAATATGTTATCGGATTTACTCGCTGCTCAGTCAATGTGATATCTTGAACCGTCAGCTTTTGGCATAAACCAAGACAATAACATTTACACAATTATAACCCTAGTATATTTGGGTTCTCACGTTGTGTCAGTTTCGGCCATGGACCGTATCTTGGATTCATAAGTATTTTTCCCATTTGAATCGGCCTCACTTCACACTTACATAGGTGATCTCCTATCAGGAGTATCCTGCCATACTCCACCTTTATCAAGGTATATGGATTATTAAAAGCGTAATGCTTAACCTTACCAGACCTCTGCAGGTTAACACCTGGGCAGCTTCTGAGAATGAGATAGGTTCCAGGTGATTAACTGAACCCTCCATAACTTAGTTGTCTCATTGAACCAAGTTTGTGGGATCTACACTCATCATGGTTGAGTTACCGCTATGGACATTCTTTAGTGTGTGGATTTTAATCCCATTCCCCTTACTGCGTTGTACATTTGATCTCTATTAATTCCTTTCATAAAAGGATCAGCTAAGTTGTCCTTGGACTTTACGTAATTAATGGTGATCACCCCACTAGAGATCAATTGTCTAATGGTATTGTGTCTCCGATGGATATGTCGAGACTTTTCGTTGTACATTGTACTTTGTGCTCTCCCGATTGCAGACATGCTATCACAATATATCAATACGGGAGGCACCGGATTGCTCCAGCACGGAATATCCTCTAGGAAGTTTCTGAGCCATTCAGCTTCTTTTCCAGCTTTGTCTAGTGCTATAAACTCTGACTCTATGGTAGATCGAGCTATGCATGTTTCTTTAGAGGACTTCCAAGACATAGCTCCTCCTCCTATGGTGAATACGTATCTACTCATGGATTTGGAGTCCTTAGTGTCTGATATCCAGTTTGCGTCACTGTATCCTTCTAATACAGCTGGATATTTAGCATAATGTATGCCATGGTTTATGGTATGTTTTAAATACCGTAAAACCCTTTCCAGAGCTAGCCAGTGATCCTTCCCTGGATTACTTGTGAATCTACTAAGCTTACTAACTAAGTACGCAATATCGGGATGTATGCAGTTTGTTAAATACATCAAGCTCCTGATAATTTGAGCATACCTCAGTTGAGATACTGGGTCCCCTCGATTCTTGGCTAAGTGTAGATTCAAATCTACTGGAGTCTTAATCGGAGGTTTGTCAAAAGCTTCAAATTTCTTGAGCACGCTTTCCACGTAGTGGAATTGCGTCAAGATAATTTTGTCAGCTTTCCTAGAGATTTTTATTCCTAGTATGACGTCTGCCAGACCCATATCTTTCATGTCAAAGTGGTCCTTTAACATGTTCTTAATTTTCACAATAATCTCTTTATTGCTTTCCATAATTAGTAAGTCATCTACGTAGAGACATACAATTACGTAAGCTTCAGGTGTGCCCTTAATGTAAACACATTTATCGCACTCATTGATCTTAAATCCATTCGACAGCATTGTCCTGTCAAATTTCTCGTGGCACTGTTTCGGCGCTTGTTTTAGCCCGTATTGTGACTTAACTAGCTAACACACTTTATGCTCTTGAGCGGGAGCCACAAACCCTTCAGGTTGCTCCATGTATATCTCCTCTTCCAGTTCTCCATTTAGGAAAGCTATTTTTACGTCCATTTGGTGGATCTCAAGGTTATAGAGTGCCGCAACAGCTATGAGTACTCTAATTGATATGATTCTTGTGATAGGTGAATACGTGTCAAAGAAATCATGTTCCTCCTTTTGTTTGAACCCCTTAGCTACCAATCGAGCTTTGTACTTGTCGATTGATCCATTAGCTTTGTATTTCTTTTGTAGGATCCACCTGTATCCCAAAGGTTTGCAGCCCGGTGGGAGATCCACGATTTCCCACGTGTGGTTTTGCATAATGAATTCTATCTCACTATTGATAGCTTCCTTCCAGAGAGGAGCATCTGGACTGGACAATGCCTCTTGGATTATCCTGGGTTCATCTTCTAACGCATAGGTTAGATAATCTGGACCAAAAAATTTGGTTACCTTCGTCCGTTTACTACGTCTAGGTTCATCATCTTCCTGATTTGACCCTTGCGTAGTCTCGTGAGCCTTTTTCTTTGGACTTCCTTCCTTTTATTCCTTATTAGGAATGCTATTCTCAAAGAACGCTGCGTTCCTTGATTCTATGACCATTCCCACATTTATCTCAGGATTTTTAAATTTATGCACCTAAAATTGATAAGCACTACTAGTTTGCGCATATCCGATAAAGATGTAATCAATGGTCTTGGGTCCTATTCTCACCTGCTTAGGCTTAGGTACTTCGACCTTTGCTAGGCACCCCCACACTTTAAGGTAACCGTAGGAAGGCTTCCTTCCTTTTCATAGTTCATATGGGGTTTTATCCCTTTTTATTGTGTGGCAACTTGTTTAGAATGTGGTTAGCTGAGAGCACAGCTTCCCCCCACATGTTTTGGGGTAAGCCCGAGCTAATCAACATAGCGTTCATCATCTCCTTAAGAGTTTGATTTTTGTGTTCAGCTATGCCATTTGATTGAGGTGAGTATGGAGCAGTCATCTGATGAATAATGCCATTTTCTTGACAGAGTTCATCAAACGGAGCTACATATTCTCCCCCTCGATCACTTCGGATCATTTTGATTTTCACGCTGAGTTGATTTTCAACCTCATTCTTATATCTCTTAAAGGCATCAAGAGCTTCGACTTTGCCCTTTAGGAGATATACGTAAAAATATCTCGTGCAGTCATCGATAAACGTGATGAAGTATTTCTTCCCGCCTTTAGTTTGCACGTGTTTCATATCCCAAGTGTCCGTATGAATTAACTCTAAAGGCGTAGTACTTCTTTCTACCGAATGGAAAGGTGCTTTGGTTATTTTAGCCTCCACACATACTTCACATTTATCAGATGGGTTGAACTCTAGATTCGGTAATAAAATTAAACTTAATAACTTTCTTAGCGAGTTTAAATTTACGTGTCCTAATCTACCATGCCATAAATTAGAACACTTGGCCAAGTAAGAAGAAGCGTTCACTTTATTTTCACCGTTAAAGGTGCGATGTACAGTTATTACATTTATCTTAAACAGCCCCTTTTCTAGATAACCCTTTCCTATGAATTGACCTACTTTGGTCAGTACAAACTTATCAGCCTCAAATACAAGCTTAAGACCGACTTTACTTAATAGTGAGCCGGAAACTAAGTTCTTGCGGATGTTCGGGACATGCAGCACATCCTTGAGGGTCAGCTCCTTTCCTGAGGTCAGCTTCAGGACCACCTTACCCAGGCCGACGATCTTGGACATTGCGGAGGTTTCAATGAACAGCTTTCCGCTGGTGATCGGGATATAGCTCGAGAACATCTCCTTGTCTGAGCAGACGTGGCGGGTAGCTCCTCTGTCCACGAACCACTCTCGAATTATCCACCAGGTTGGCTTCAAACACCACGACTGACAAATCCATTTCGGACGAGTCTTCAGCCAGGTTAGCCTTTTCTTGGTCGTCCTTCTTCGGCTGGCGACAGTCCTTAGCCATGTGGCCGGGTTTGCCGCAGTTGTAGCAGTCGCCCTTGATCTTCTTGTTCTTTTTCTTCTTGGGCTCTTGCTTCTCCTGCTTATCGCCAGACTTCTTCCTCTTCTTGCCACCTTTTCCCTCGGTGAGGTGCACGGTGGTCTCAGAGTTGGCCTTGCCTTGCTTGACTTTGGACTTTCGGTTGTCTTCCTCGATCCTAAGTCTCACTATCAGGTCTTCTAGGCCCATATCCTTCCTCTTGTGCTTGAGGTAGCTCTTGAAGTCCTTCTAGAGCGGAGGGAGCTTCTCGATCATCGCAGCTACTTGGAAGGACTCGCTGAGTTGCATCCCTTCAGCTTGGATCTCGTGAAGGATCAGCTGCATCTCCTGCACTTGGTCGATGACCTTCTTGGTGTCCACCATCTTGAAGTCGAGGAATCGTCCGACGATGAATTTCTTTGTCTCGGCATCCTCCATTTTGTAATTCTTCTCGAGTGAACTCCACAGCTCCTTAGCGGTCTTCGTTATCGCGTAGACGTTGTAGAACGTGTCGTCTAGTCCATTCAGGACGTAGTTCTGGCACAAGAAGTTGCTGTGACTCCACGCGTCGAGAGCGTTGATCTTCTGTTGATCCATCTCATTTTCCGCTATCTTCGGTACTTCCTCTTTCAGGAACCGAACTAGGTTGAGCGTGGTCAGATAGAACGTCATCTTCTGTTGCCACCTTTTGAACTAGGTACCGTTGAACTTCGCTGGCCTTTCGGCATGGACAGTTCCTGGTACCGTTGCTACGGTGCTTGTCGATGCCATCTTTAAGTACACGAATCTCGTCTTACGATTGTTGTATTCGGAGGGTTCGGTGTACTTGATTAGGATCTACGGGAGTCGAGGCAAGTTTTGGACACTTTCTCTATAAGACGAGATTGCCCCGTATATTTCAGTGTGGTACGGGCTACGGCAATCGACCCCAAGATACAACGACTATTCGGGAGTTTCCAAGAACGTTGCACACGTATCTCAAAACTTTCTGGCGAACCCTTATATGCCCAGAACTTTCGGACGGACTATTTGTAAGTGAAGAATGGGAGAGGAGAAGACAACAATGCTTATGGAATGCACTTACTGCTGGGATGATCCAAATGGCAAAGGGGCAGGCCTATTTATAGGCTAGAGGAGGCAGGGAAGCAGCCACCCTGAAGAGACGCGTCCGTTGGCGTTGGCTATTTGAACGGTCGTGTCTCTTCGGAGGCCCTTCTGGATAAGCCTTTCACCTGTCTGGAGTGCTCCAAAATTTCTCAAAACTTTAGAGCTCCTCCTGCTCCTCGCGACGTGCCAAGTGCCAAGTGCACCTCAAGCGCTTAATGCGCCACAAAGCGCCCAAGCGCCCGCTCCCGAGCCCAGCCCCGGGCCCGGGCCCATGCCTGTGCTCGTGATCGGACGGTGCTTTGCACCATCCTCGCATTTAGCGGTGGGTCAACTTTGGGTAGTCAACCAAGTTGAGAGGTAAGGAGAGGAATTCCTTATAAACAAAGAAATCCTCCTTGCTCTATTCAATATGGTACACCTCCACTTCTTAACACCTTAACTTGACTTTGGGCTTTTGGGCTTTGGGCCTTCTTAGGGCTCATTCACAAATCCAACAGTGTTGGCAAGGAAATAAGTTTTCCATGGGAGCTTATGATGTCTGGGATGCATAATTTAACGACACATCAAAGAGCCATTGTGTCTACGTACCCAAAGATGCAGCCACAAACGGCAGCTTGAGGGGTCACCAAGTCCTCTTTTTGTTGTGGGGTAGCCATTTAAAAGGTTTTGATGGGCATGCCAATTGATCGTAATCAAGCATGCATTTTTATCGAACTCGGGCATGCCAATTGATCGTAACTAAGCATACCTTTTTATCGTACTCGGGCATGCCAATTGATCGTAACAAAATATGTCTTTTATCATACCTGGGCATGCCATTTTACCATAACCGGATATGTCATTTAATTTATTAATTAATTATATATTTTATTAAATAGTAACTGGGCATGTCATTTAGACATAATGAAGCATGCTACTTAGATTAACTCGGACATGCTATTTATTGTAACGGCACATGCCACATAAAAAATTATTGGAAAGACGGAAAAAGTGCTTGAAAAAAAAATTAAATGCTAAATATAAAGGAGAGTATTTAATTGGAAAGAGAAAAAGGCATGCAAGAGCCTTTTCCAATCAGGACATGCGTAATTTATTCCCTTGTGGGTCTCATCCCACTCTCTCTCCTTTTCCAATTCTCACTCTCTCCCCTTTTCTAATTACACGCGTGTATAATGGTGTTAATGACCCTTATACCGTGCAAAGTACACTACCATTGAATCTATTAGCATGCCTTTTTAGATCATCCAACGGCCCAGATCATTTCCCGTGCGGCACATAATACGTATATCTCTATCCGTGCTAAATCCGAGGCCGTAGTAGATTGCCTCCCTTGGCGGCCACCACATTTTTAACAAGTTTTTCCTCAAAAAGAATTTAGAAGGGACAAATTGTTGTTGAATTGTCCGATTGTAGACATTATTTTGTTTCTGCATAATTTTTTGAGCTTTTACACGATAAGTTATGCTAAATATTAAAACAACCAAATACTAACTTAATATTTATTGCCCTTTAAATATTTTGAAAATAAAATAAAAGGCAGATACCTTTTTAAAAAATTAATATAAAAGGCATATTGCACCACACAACATCTTGACTTGCTCTCTACCGGTTTCTGAATCAGATAGAAACATTATTCAATCACATAGATTTGCTTAGTTTGCAGGAAAGGCTTCAATGACAGAAAGGAAGGAGGGAAGCTTGATGACGTTGTAGCGAGTGAATCCTGCAGCTTTCAGCAGCTTTTTCCACTCCATTTCAGTCCTTTCCTTGGTGCCGTGGCCCTCAAGCATGAACAAGTCATATCCCACAATTGTGTCGTCCATTAGGTCCTTCCCGTACGGATCCAGGATCATTTCAAGTATAATGACCTTCCCTGTCTTCTGGGGTATCGCCTTGCGACAATTTTCCAGTATTTTGATCGTGTCCTCGTCGTTCCAATCGTGCAACTGCACCTTCTGTAAGCAGCTTGGCGCCCGCCAACATATTTGGCGCCCGCCAGCTTAGTTGATCAGCTTCATTGCGTCTTCGTATTTTGCAGTTTTGACCCTCTTCCACTTCCAATTTGGCTTTGACTATAACAGACAAAATGTAGGTCTCTCTTCAAGCTTTCCAACGGTATCTCATTTGGTACAATCGGACACTCGAGCAGAAAGTTATGACTCTTGTAATGTGGTCTCTCGAAATTACCCCGCGAACGACCTTCATTGAGCTCCAATTTCCTACAAAATATGACAATGGGTAGAAATTCATTCCCGAACATAAATATACTAAAACGATCATAAGACTTGACATGACATAATAAATATAACTCAAAACATGACTAAACATACACGAAACATATGATAAAATATGAGCGTTTACACACTCATCACACCCCCACACTTATTTCCTTGCTTGTCCTCAAGTAAGGCGCATCAGACACACCCCAAACTTTCAAACTCTTATTAAAATACCACCCCACAACCAAGTAGTTCACTTACCTAAGCACAAGGAGTAAGAACGTGTAGACACCGCATCTTTGATGGTTTAACCCAGTTTTCGCACTTAGTAGATTACACTAGAAGGTTGACCACTCAGAGGTTCAGAAATTTAAGCTCACATATATGAGTAGTCAACTACCTATCACTCGCGTACACGTCCGGGATCTCAAAGTTTCATACGTCTCACTCAGTGGTGCCTCGATAAATGTGAGGCTCATGATCAAGGGGACTTTTTATTGGGTTGTAATGGGGTTAGAGTCAGGTGAGGATAATATATGTGGGAAGTAGCTAGACCACCCGGCCGAGGAGCTCACAAAAATGTTCTAGCTCTCGTCTACTCTAAACATCTCACACTATATCTAATATGCACTCATCCCAATATTACACCCAATCTTATCGACCACTTAGCTCGAGCCGTGCCATTTATTCACCTTCCAACCACTTTCCCAGCTTTCCACACTCCCATCATTAAACGTTTGTTCCATTTCCAACTTTCACATTCCCTTTTCATCACTTTTTCACTTTTTTTCTTTTTCTTTCACTTCTTTTTTCTTCTTTTTTTTCATTTTCATTTTCTTTTTGCTTTCTTCTTTCACTTCCTCAATCACATGAAATTCATCACATTACACATCAAAGGCAACTGGTCTCGGCTTCTTTGTTGGCCTCATTTCTACCCATTTCCCCCATTGTTTATTCCCGAGCTATTCTACCAAATGAACTCTTACAATAATACCCCAAAGATTAAGACCTAATGCATCCTCGGACCAAAGTGATCAAAGGTGGGTAAGATTGTGGATATAGGGCTTATATTGGCTTACATATAATATTTCAAAGGAAAAGGCTTAAGCTCAACGTGTTTAAACAAGGGATCTACAGGGTTTTCAGCTCTAAGGCTATAGGCTCAAAATCAAAGATGGCCCCCGTCCTCTTATTTACACCCACACCACCAAAACGGTACCAAGTTATGGCATGAAACCCGATGACCGGAGCAATGTAGGCATCTCATGCTATGCGGAGACGGTTGTCTCCTCCTCCGGCTCTAAAATCTCACAAGGTCACTCATCAATGCCGCTAGTATAATCTACCAAGTGCAACCACTAACCTAAACAACCAAGGGTGTTGTGGATGCCCATACCTAGCTGCAACCTCAAACGGCTGCCATTACTAAGAGGCTTAATGATATGACAAAGGCAAAGGCTAAGTGGCAGCTGTGCAAGAAACTTGTGAGATTTGTGAAGAAGATAAGATAATAGTATTGACTGACATATGATGAAAGAGGAGGAGGTTAAGGCTCTGAACTTTCTACAGTAACAGAAAAGTGCTACATTTTCTAACCCCAACTTCTCTTGGAGCGGGATGAACTCTAGTGGCGGAGGACAGCAACAATAATAAAGCCAATAGGGACGTCAATTCCCATGGGGATTTCTGGTCGATAAGGTAAATATAATGGAGGGAAATGTTGATCAACTATTACAAGCTGTAAATCAGTCCATTACTGTTCAGACTTAATCAGTAGAAAGGTTAAACCATTTCAAAGCAATGCCGCAAGAGATAGAGATGGTTATCAAAGGACAGACCACCTAGCTAAAAAAATGGAGAGTGATTTCGGGAACTGGGCAAATGCAAATTCACAACACCCTATCGACATACTCCCAAGCAACACTTAGTCCAACCCAAGAGAAGAAATCAAAGCAGTTACTCTCTGAAATGGCAAAGCACTCCAAAAACCTTCAAAGACAACTAGTGCGACAGAGGGTTCAACTATAGAAAGACACGAAGTGGAGAAAATGGCAGATACACCTTACATTCCTCCACCACTGCACGTCAGCCTATCATTTCCTCAAAGAGCCAAGAAGAAAGCCACACTGGATGATAAATTTTTGAGTTTTGTCGAGAAAATGAAGGACATCCTGATTATAGTGCCATTCTTGGAAATGTTGGACCAGATGCCCCAGTATGCTAAGTTCCTCGAAGAGAAAATAAACAAAAAAGCACAACTAGGAGCAAGAAGAAGTTGTGCCACTGACCACCAACTGTAATTCACTAATATCAAAGGACATCCCAGCCAAACTCAAAAACCGAAAGAGTTTTTCGATCCCTTGTGCCATTGGAGATTTTAATTTTGAACATTGCTTATGTGGTCTTGGTGCAAGTATTAGTTTGATGCCATTGACTCTTTTCAGGGAACTCAACTTCGGAGATCTTAAACAGTCAAATCCGATCTTGCAACTGGTTGATCAATCTGTGAAGCAACCACACGGGATCATAGAAGATGTGATGGTTAAAATTCACAAATATTTTATTCCTACAGATTTCATAGTGCTCAATTACGAGGCTCCCGAGAACTGCCCGCTACTCCTGGGAAGACCATTCCTCTACACCAGTCGAGCAATTAGTTATTTATTTTGTTTCTTTTTTATTTGATTTTTGTATTCTAGTATCGCATAAATTCATTTGGAAAAATTACGCTCAGGTCCCTATAGTTTGACGTTCCTCCCTCTGGGGTCCCTGCATTTCTGACAACGTTCCTGACCTCCCCGAAGTTTGGTTTTAAAGACTCTCGGGTCCTTGACGGCTCTTTTTTTTATTTTTGGTCATAGAAATGCATAAAAGACCCTTTAACAAAAATAAAAAAATTTACCCTCTTCAACCTCTTGAATACTTTGAACACCAACCAAGAAGGCAAGAACATCAAACCAATAAATCAACCAAAAATTGAATAATTAATCAACAAAAATACACTCGAATCAACCAAAACACGAACAAACCTCAAAATCCCTCAATGCCGACACCGCTTATAGTGACACGCTTGGCCATGTCGTTGACGACGAGAAATTGGGTTTCATCGAGAAATTAGGGTTTTGGCCGGGGCGGCCTTGGTGGAGGAGGAGAAGCAGGAGCGGCAGATCTGCCGCCAGATCGAGAAGGCCGAGGAGATTGTTGCTAGGGCTAAGGGGCCTGGTCCCATCCTAGGGGCGAACGTGGTCTTTGAGGAAGTCGATGAGAAGGGGAAGGATGTCAAAGGTGGAAGCGGGAAGAGCGGGGGGAAGTCAGCAATGGAGGAGCTGATGCGTGAGGAGCCACGCGATTAGCGGCGCGGTTAGGTAAGCGTCTAGAGGGTCCGGGCCAGAGTTGGAGGATCCACGGCCACGTTTTCCACTCTGCCAGGGCAGGATCCGGACTTCTTGGTGTTCTTAATTAAGTCGTCCAGGGACATGTCCAAGGCGCTCGACATCTTTTCTTCTGTGTTTATTTGTGATTGTGGATGTTGCTGTTGTTGATGGGTGGTATGGGGTCCCGAGATGGAGGGCGGTGAGCGTCTGCAATGGCCGGTCCGATGACAAAAATGGCAAGGACGATGATGGAAATCAGAACATTGAGAAAAATCACCAAATGTTCTTGGTTGAGGAGGGCCATAGTCAATTTTGGTCTCAGTTTTTTTTCCTCAATGTTTTTGGTTGTGTTCTTGATTTTAGTTAGTTTGATCTTATTTTTGGGTTAGTTTTTGATTTTTGGTATTTTTGTTCAAAGGTTGGAGAAGGTGAATGTTTTTATTTTTTATTTTTTGTTTAAGGGTATTTTGGTCATTTCTATGACCAAAAATGAAAAAAGAGCCGTCAGGGACTCGAGAGTCTCTAAAACCAAACTTCGGGGATGTCAGGAACGATTTTGGAAATGCATGGACCCCAGAGGGAGGGACGCCAAACTACAGGGACCTGAGCATAATTTTCCCAATTCATTTTGTTCCAATAATAATCGTGGCAGAATAGCGACGTGGTAAGACCACCGTACACTAAGGACCCCTACGCGTACGCGGTCGGGCGTATCGCATTTTCCAGCATACACCATTATAAGGATGCGTATGCTAAATTATGCGATATGAGGCTGGAGCGTATGCCACTAGGTCTAAGTGTGCGCTACCTGGCCGAATTTATATAAGGAGCGGCGCGAACAGGCAGAAACATGCATAAAAAAAAAGAAAACAGAGAAATAGAAACCCTACAACCCCAAAAGTTCGAGATAGCGCGTAAGGATGCTCAAGAAGACATGACCTACTTTTTGTTAGGCTATTAGCATGCTCGAAGACTGCGCCCACCCTTAGAAAACTCCACGCCCTCTGTCAGCTCAGACTTGGACACACATGAGGATGGTGACTTGGGGCACATGTTCGACATACCGGTTCTCATCTTCACAGTCAAAGAGGGAGAACTCTATGATTGGAGCTCCCTTAAAAAATTAGGAGTTTATTCTGAATTTACTGAATATCTTAGGCGCATGAGTTGGAGAACTTTTACCCAAGAATGTGTGCATGCTGATATATGACTAGTTGCTGAATTATTTGCAACTTTGCAATTTAATGCTCACATGCGAAGATTTAATTTTTGTTGTTTTGGAAAAGAGTAGGATGTGACTGACTATGAACTTTCTGATATGCTTGGATTGTCCTATGGTGGCACCACTGATTTTGATAACCTAATTGACATGCATAATGAATGGGCCATATTGACTGGGGTGCTCAAATTTAATAAACTTCAAACTCATGCCGATTTAATTAAGGTCAACACCATGCTCTGCCTTTATCATTTTATTGCTTCTACCTACTTTTCAAGTACAAATCTGGATCGTGTTACTAGGACTGAACTTTATGCTCTCTTTTGTTCTAGGAATGGCTATGCTTTTAATATTTGTGGTGCGATTTTGCAACATTTTCAGAAATAAAGAACTCAGCACAAAGAGATTAAGTGTTTGAGGTTTTGAAATTATTCTAAATGTTTCTTCTAGGCCTACACAGAAGCACATTGGATCGGGTTGTCGAGTTTGCAGTTTTGGTCAGATTTGTCCTCACCCCTATCCACATCGGTGGGGAATTGTCTCATTGTAGTCAATATATTCTAACTAATTAATGAATACAATATTTTCCCACACTTAAACTAACTTGTTAGCCCTTGATATAGACTTAAGTATGAAATGGTAAGGATAACCAACTTTACTATTTTGATAACTTTTAATTATTATCTGATTTGGTATAATTTATTCAATAAAACAGTTTGCTATGAATCTAAAAATTAACTAATAATCAAATATTTTCTGATATTATTTATTCTACTATATTCTATTTTTTTGAGAAATTCTACTATACTCTAAGTACCCCTATTAATGTTTGTTTCCCCCAGAAGTTGACCATCCGAACCATGCAGATCTCGAAATCATGTCGCGGAAATCACATGGAGATAAGAATCCAGCTAGACTCAAGTATTTTTTTTCGGCACAATAACATTTAGAATCCAATATCATCAATAACTCTATCATAATGATGTTTAACGTTTTGACTAGCTAAACTTAAGAATTATAAATCTGAATAAATAACTCTGTCATTTTGACTTAAAATATGTAAAAAAAAATTACTATTCCATCAAACACGTACCTCTGCCATGGTACGTCAGAGGAACTGCAATAACTTAAAAAAATTAAAACTGTTGGGTCGCCTCCAAGTTCATAATAACATAAATAAATTACTTATATTAGAAACTAATTTGCATATGTAAAATCGGAAAAAATAATTTATATAAGTTATTATGTAGGTAGGGGAGACCTAGTAGCGGGTCGCCTCCGGCTTTTTTTTTTAATTATTGCGATTCTTCTGACGATGAACTGGTGGAGACGACCTATTAATGGGTTGTCTCCGTAACTTTTTAAAAATATTTAAATATTTTTTACCTATTTAAAAAATATATTTTTTAATCAATTCAGAATAAATATATATCTTTTTTACCCATTTTAAAAGAAAATTCCTAACTTGTGATCTCCAGCCAACTAGTGACATTGATTTCAAATTTTCTATTTTGGGTAGACAAATATCGAAATAGATACAAATTTACATTTTTTTTAAATGGATACTTTTTTGAAATTGAAAATAAGAGATACAAATTTTTAAATAGGTAACTTTTAAGACGTTAGCGCTCGGGGATCCAAATAACTTTTTTTTTAATTTTGAGTAACTTTTCAGACTAATTGCGTAGAGCTCAAAAAATTATGTTGAGAAAAAAATTCAACATTTGGAAAACCAACTACAAACATATTGTATTTTTAAAATTTAAAAAAAATAAATAAATAATGGAGGCCACCTAGTAGTAGATTGCCTCCCTTTCTTCCTTCACTCTCTCCTTCCTCATTCTCACAATCTCTCCATCTCTCTCCAACTCTCTCCTCCAAGAACAAGATGGTGGAAGACGACATCGATGGAGCATGACGCTGGTGGAGGAAGGCGACCGGCAGATACACGACGTCAATGGAGGATATTTTTGCTCCAATGTCACGACAACTTCCCCAACCCATCTTACACTGACGCCCTATCCAAAGTCGACCATCTTCGACAACATGGATGTCCTCCAGGATAGCAGCTTCCCGATGGCCGAAGACTTTGACGACATGTTCCTAGATGTCCCGTAAAAACTACTAGGGGATGACTACTTGCGGACCAAGATATCTTATTACAGATTCATAAACCTGTTATGGCTATTAACTGGCGTGGTTGTAGATGAGTGTGTAAAGACACACCTATTCATTATGTGCTTTGCTTGTGTTTAGTCATATTTTTGGTTGTTTTCATCTAGTTGTGTTGAGTCTCATGTCATTTTCATGTATTTGTGTCATGTAGTGGACTTTTACCCTTTGTCATGTTTTGTGATAGGAAGTGAAGCTCATTGGAGACCGTTGAAGGGGTGATTTCGAGAGACCATATTGCGAGAGCCATAACTCACTTCTCAAGCATTGGATTACAACAAATGATATATTGTTAGAAATCTTGAAGATAGATCTACATCTTGTCTTTTATAGTCGAGGCCAAATTCGGAGCAGAAGAGGGTCAAAAATAGAAAATACAAAGACACTATGAGGCTGATCCGCACCTGCCGAGCGCCAAATAGCTGGCAGGTGCCAAAGGAGTTACCAAGATTTTACCTAGCAAGCACCACCTCCTTGGCGGGCGCCAGGTGCCCCGAATCCAAAAATTTCAGACTTCCTTTTTAGACAAAATTTTGACATGTTTCGGATTATTACGACTTTGGGCTCCTGTTTTGACTCTACAATATTATGTTTTAGTTATTTCCCTTATTCTAGGCCTCTTGTGATTGGCCGTAGGACTTCTATTTTAGGTTAACCTCCTCTAGGTTTTCATATTCTCTAATTAGTTTGCTTGGCTATATATAGGCCATTAGCTCTTAGGTATTACACATATTATTCCAAACCTTGAGACTACTCTTAAGATTAATAAAAAAGCGCACGTGGTGGTCTAGCTGGAGGAGGAGATTGGAACGGCTTGCTCCAACGACTAAGCCCTCTCTTTCTCTATCTTTTATGCTATTCTACACCATGTCTTTCATTGTTATCTTATGCTTCATGATTATGCTTAGCGAGTAATTTTCTTATGAGTTCGATGCCCTAATTATGTGATTGATTATCTATGTTAGCTTATGGTTTGAATATCTTTGCCATTAGTTGTTAATTTGTATGCTTAATGCTTAATCTAAATTGGCTACTTAGATTATGATGTGAGTTGATGATAGTGGACCGAAAGGTACTTGAGTTAATGAAAAGAATGAATTAGCATATTCTTAGATATTAATGAGTCGTCTTAATATCGTAAGGGTAACCCATTAGAAAAAAATTTCATAATTAGATTAGTGTAATTATAGGTCTAATTGATGAGTGAAAGTATTAATTAGTAACCTAGGTCTTTGCTAGTTTGGTTTTGTCACCCTAATGAGCGAAAGTGTTAGGGAGATGCTTTAGAACACTCCGGATACTAGTTAGAACTTTATAAGAATCATAATCTAAACATAGGTAGTTAATCCATAAGGGTATCGTGCTCGTTTGTCTCCATTAATTCACAACTTGTTTATTTATGTTCCTTGATTTCGTTTATTTACTTACAACCTCGTTTACGTCTTTACAACCTTTAATTCTCCGACTTAGCATAATTAATTATTTCGATTTTGTGTTTCAACCCTCAGTTACAAACCTTACTTATCCACTATACTATTTGATTGTGTGTTTAATTGTTCTCGTGCTTGGATTGTTTGGCAGCCATTGCTTTTTGCTTTTTTCCATTCATTAAACAATTAATTAAAAGTTTGTCGGTGGGAGTCTTCCCTTTGCTTTTGGTCCGGACGGTCCGGAATAGCCTGGTTATAACTGAATCCAACCTCCCAAGAAGAGCCGACCTCTTACCTTGGTAGCCTCCCTTTTTTCAAAATTCTTTATATGATTAATTTGTGTTAGGTTGTCAGAATATTTTATTTTTAAATTTCTCATAATTTTTTAGCTAAAAACCTATGAAAAAAATATTAACTAGTACACCTGGTCACTAACTTTTCGTGCATATTCTTTTTAGCAAACTGATTAGATATTGTTCAAATGGTAAAAAATTTAAATTTTTTAATGAAATTTTGGGTTCGATCCTTGTGAATAAATGTAAAGAGTGGTCTTAGAAGATATATTTTTTCAAAGTAAATTTTATTGATCGTCATGATATATACATCCTACTTAGTAAGATATTCTCCTTGTCATGTCATGTTACTAATAGGGTTGTGACCGTCGCCCTCGTCAAAACCCTACTAACAACCATCAAATAAAATATTAACTTGGATGGCCAAATAAAAGCGCAGCACCAAACTAACAACCATCCAAATCCTGCGGCCCAATGGGTGAAAGATCCAAAAGAACAACTTATCTAGATGGGAGTTGAAGCCGGCAGATACAACCGCCAAACAAGCAAGCACTTGAACCTCACGGACTAGTGCACATAGACCTGACCATTGTTAAAATCCGATTCATGATTTAATTGGTCAAAAATTCGATTCAAATTTTTCCAAAGATAAATTGAATACAGTTCAACATTTATATAATTCATCAAACTAGCAAATTTTTTGAATTTAATTTTAGAATTTGATTCGAGTCAATTCGTGTCTAATTCGATTCTAATTCGTTCATATTATGTAAAAAAGTAAAAAAATAGATACTGATTTGAAGAGGGGGAAACAAGGGGAGGGAAACTGAAATTTGAAACCTATGTTTCCCAAGCCAGTCCCGTTCGTCAGCAGGCATGTCAGGCTACCTCAGTTAATTTTTTTTTGGGACAGAAAACAGGAAATATATAGATTAGGTCAGAAAATCCGAAAAGATTAATACAACAAGTTCCGGAGGATGATTAACCATCCAATCGGAGGGGAGAAGGCCAAGCCGTAGTTGGCGACAAACCCAATACGCCAATAAGTTCTGAGATCGAGGGATATTTCTAATAGAGCAAAGAGGTAAGAGGGCTATATTCCTCCTAATACCCATTACAATTTGTTCAAGATCCCAACCAATAGTAGCAAAAGGGTCGGTAATGAAGATAAAAGTGACCCGATAATCAGTTTCAATGATGGTAGAGATGCTGCTAAAATTCGAAGCCGTAAGAGAGACGGCCATGGAGATAGCTTCTAGCTCCACCTCCAGTGATGATGATGCCCTCAAAAGCGAAGATTGACCTGCTAACAAGAGGCCATTACAATCCCTTCCAACAACCGCCGAACTTGTCTCCGAAAAAGGGTCCATCCAAGAGGCGTCGCAGGAAAGCTTCATGGTGCCTAAAACTGGTGCCACCCATGAAGAAGTGTTCAAAATATGGTTCAACTTAGGCTTGTGGACCTGCATATATTTCACACAATTATCATAAGCATAAGTAGCTGTGTTTCTTGGGTCTATTTGGTTACCCTCAAACAAGAATTTGTTTCTAGAGTTCCAAATAGCCCAACAAATATTCATAAAGTGAGCAATGATGTCAATATTAGGATAATGATAGAGATCATAACAAAACTTAGAAACCCAATCCTAGAAGTTCAGATAAGTATCATTAGTAAACCGATAATTAAACAAAATAGCTAACCACGTAGCTCTCGTATGTGGGCAGCTAAATAACATATGAATAGTGTCTTCAACATCATTATCACAAATAGAACAAGTAGGAGAATTATTTAAATGATGGTTAAAAAGGTTAAGCTTAGTATGGATCCCATTGTTCACCAAGTGCCACACAAAATTCTTGATGTTAGGAGCAATATTCATCTTCCAGCTTATCTTCCAGATTCCTGGATCAAAGGTATTACGACTTGTGCCAGCTACCAACCCCGCATGAATTGCAACCTGTTTTGATTTAAGAACATAATACCCATTTTTAACCGAATAAATACTATTTTTGGCATGCTTCTAAACCATTTTATCATTAGTATTCGCGCTCCCCACCCTAATTCGGGCAATGGTACCAATATCAGTATGGTTAAAAAGGAGATTAAGAAGATTCCAGTTCCAATCACTGGATTCTAAACAGATAAGATCAGCAACAGAAAAGATGTTGTTATTAGGTAGAGGAGCGGAAGTGATTCGATGATTAAGGGATCCAGGGATCCAAGGGTCCATCCATATATTAGTGTCCAACCCATTGTCAATTCTAGAAAGGAGACCATCCTTAAGAGAGATAGCACCCTCGCGGATGCTATTCCACATCCAGGAAGGTCTATAGCCTTTGGAGGCATTAAAGAGGTCATTATTTGGGAAACAAATCCCTTTCAGAATTCGGAAACAAAGGGAAGAATTGTCCGAATGTAGTCTCCACGCTTGCTTCGTGAGGAGGGCTAAATTAAAGATTTTAAAATCTTTAAATCCCATCCCCCCTTCATTTTTTGGAGTAGTAAGTTTCCCCCACTTGATCCAGTGGATTTTTTTAGTCTCCGGGTCCCGTGACCACCAAAACTTAGCAATGAGGCTATCAAGTTTGGAACAGAATGTGACCGGAAAAAGGAGACATCGTATGGCATAAGTAGGGATTGCCGAGAGCACCGATTTGATGAGGATTTCTCGGCCAGCCATCGAGAGTAGTTTCTGTTTCCAACAAAGAGAGAGTTTATAAATTTGGTCATAAATAAAATCGAGAGCCTGCTTTTTTTATCTTCCCCAAATGGAAGGAAGGCTAAGATATTTATCGTTAGCGCTCATGATGTCCATCTGAAGGATGAAAGCAATGGCCATCTTGTTTTCCTTAACTTCCCATTTCGAGAAACAAATACTAGATTTGTTAAAATTGATCTCCTAACCCGAGCACTCCGAGAAATGGGAGAGAATGCTTTTAAGGGTAATAGCTTTGGCAGGGTCGGCTTTACCAAAAATAAGAGTGTCATCTGCAAAGAGTATTTGTTTGAGAGGGGGAGTGTTGTTGTTGAACTTGAGACCCAAAATCAGGCCCCGAGAGTGGAAGTGATTCAAGTAATGGACTAAGGAGTCAGATACAAAGAGAAACAGAAAGGGTGACAGGGGGTCACCTTGCCTGATGCCTCTTGAGAAATTGAACCGAGGAAGAGGGTTGCTATTAAAAAGGATACTATAAGAAGCAGAAGTAATGCAGCTCATGATACAGTCCACCCACTTAATAGGAAAGCCAAGTTTGAGCATGACCATTCTGAGGAAGTCCCAATTAAGTAGATCATAAGCTTTCTTAAGATCAAACTTGATAGCCAAGGATAAATCACATTTTTTATAGACGTGTTGAGGAAATGGAAAGCTTCATGAGCTAGAATGATATTATCCTGAATACAACGGTCTTGAACAAAAGTACCTTGGCAATCCGAGATGAGGGAAGGCATAAGGGGTTTTAGTCTGTTAGCGATCACCTTAGTATAAACCTTATACGCGAAATTGCAAAGGCCAATAGGACGAAAACCATGAATATCCTCCGGATTAGGTTTTTTGGGGATCATTGAGATATAAGTCATATTCAAATCAGAGGGGATAGTAGAAGTCTCAAACATATTCTTGACCAAGACAATAAGGTCGGTAAAAATAGTGGCCCAATAATGTTGGTAAAAGAGTCCCGAGAAACCATGAGGTCCGGGGGCTTTTCTACCTCCCATGGAGAAAGCAGCATTTTTAATTTCCAAATCACTTCATTTGTCAGCATGCCAAAGACCTGCCTCACTCACTTCTTATCTTCTTAGAGTGAGGCCCACAGTTGGGCCCCAAATCAGGTTACGGTTCGTCGCGTTTTAAATTTTTTCTATATTCAAGTTTCATTCTGAACTCTATAAATACGACATTTTGCTATTCAAAATTTATGCATTCCAATTTCAATTCTCTACCTTTCTTATTGACGATTTGATCAATATAAATTTAGTCTCAAAATTAAATAATTAGCTAAATTAGTCGTATTATTCATATAATCACTCACATTACTATTTAATTATGTCATCAAGTAGATCAAATTTATTATTACGTTTATATTTGAATTCTTACACTGCATTAAAAATCAAGGAGAAAAAATTAACCTTAACTCTAAACATAAACCCTAACCTAACCCTATACACTAACACTAACATTAATCTTAAACCCTAACATTAACCCTAACTCTAAGTTGGTACGTATGCAACTTAATTTGGTATATTAAGTACAAGTTTATTTTTTAATTTATTTCTTCTTCTCAAAAATGTTAAAATCCTAAACCCTATTTTTTGAAATATTTCTAAAAAATCGAGTCAGGAGTTTTTGAATTTTTTATTAAATATTAAAAATTAAAGAATTAATTTAAATTTGATTCGAATTCAATTCAAATTTGAGGGTTCATAATTCGAATTCGATCGAATACGATTAAAAATTTTGATAAATTTCAATTCGAACTAATTCAATTCGAATTTCAACTGGTTTAAATGCACATGCAAGAAAGCCAAAAGTCAATCCATTCTCTGGATTCGGAAAGGAGGTAAAAATTGGAATCATTCAACGTAAGAACCAGATCTTGCACTCCTTTCAACACAGCAGTTGGTGGTATTCCGGATCGTTGCAAGTGTCGACTTAAATGCACCGACTTGGAGGATAGCGACGCAACCAAGAGATAAAAATGTGATATAAAAATTTCATCTTGCGTTAGGAATTGAAAGCACAATTTTATCATACTCTAAACTAACAAATTTTAATTAATCTAATTTTAATTTAAAATGTTGATTCATTTAATAATTTATTAAAGATAACACGGTCTTTTTTTATATCTATAATTCTTAAGTTTAGCTAGTTCAAGTGTTAAAGAAATCTAAATTTGTTTAAGAAGATTTTAATTTAATAATAATGAATATAAAAATATTATTAAAAAATTAACTCTTAAACTAATTTGATGGTACTCGATTCTAAATATTATTGTGCAGCCAAAAAATATATAACTTAGTAGCATAAGATGTAAGAGGATTTGACAGAGATTTATGATTCAAATCCTAACCCTAATGAGGCATATTCATAGTATAATAAATCTATCTTCCAAAAAAATATTATTGTACGAACAAAATTACTTGAGTCTAGCTGGATTCTGATCTCCGTGTGATTTCCGCAACATGATTTCGAGATCTGCATGGTTCGGATGGTCAACTTCTGGGGAAGACAAACATTGTTTTGGGGTAATTAGAGTATAGCAGAATAAAAATAATGTCAGAAAATCTACGATTTATTAGTTAATTTTCAGATTCATAGCAAACTATTTTATTGAATTTGGACCCGTAGATAACGCATACTTTGGAATTTCAGGAAAAAAACCATGCTTATAATTTGGTGCCCATCCTTAGACATGTGCGATGTTCATTCCCATCTTCCATCTTCTATCTTCTTTGCGCGTGGGGCTCTTGTGCTGACATTTAAGCCGGACAACGACTTCCTTTATAAATATATAGAAACATTTCACTTTAGTACCCTATAGTTTGACTCATTTTCACTTACAATCCTTTGGTAAAAAATTTCTTAAACGGGTCCCTGAGATTGGACTTCACGGGCAACTCTCTCCCTGCCCAAAATTTAAACGACGTCGTTTGATGCGTTCGTGGCAGAGAATCGCACACCTGGCTCTTGAACTTCCTCGTCAGGTACGCTCTCCACCCACTCGGAGGATCGGCCCCAGCTTTGCAAAAAATCCCCAAACCAAAACTCTAGAAAATTCTGACGAATTGGAAGGGGTGTGGCTAAAGGCGGTCTCGAACCAGAGCTCGGCTTTGCGAACTTCTTCGTCCGACTCTCCCACGGTGAAGTCGTAAAACTTCAAGGCGGAGAACTCACAACACTGGTTGTAGCCGTGGAAGGAAATGGGTGACCGTTTCTTGGGTTTCGAGCTGAGCTAGTTGATGTATGAGTTGCTTGGGACTGGCTTCAATTTTTGTATGGGGGAGGAGATCTGAATTGAATTCAAGTTGTGGGTTGCATTTATTTTTTTCGATGATGACACTGTGAAGTTTTCTCCTTGGTGATGTCTCCTTGTTGAATCTATTCTCATTGATTGGTTTTCTTTGTTAAATGATGTATCCAAATTGTGGTGAGAGCTCTAATTGAGAGTAATCATGTATCCAAATTGGTGATGTTAATTTGTGTTAATCCTCTTTCACCTTTTGTTTGGTGTTTACTTCAATTGGTTAGTTTACTTGAATTAGTTCGCTACAACATTGATGTTCTTGGTATGAGGCTTTTTAGCTTTGATGTTCTTGATATGTTCGCTTTGTTCTTAGTTGTTGATAGAGGAGAGAGATGAAGGGGAAGGGGAAGGGGAAGGGGAAGGGGGATTGTTTTGAAATAAATGTAAACTAGTGCGGGATTATTTTGAAAGTTTTTACTACGACACATCATCAGCAACGAGGTTAAAAACATTTCGAGCTGGCATGCCATGTGTTGACAAAACGGCAGCATTTCAATTTTGGGCAGGGCAGGGAGCTGTCCCATGAGGTCCTGTCATCTATTTGCTCCCACCTCTCTGGCTCATGTAATGGATGAGCTTCCGGAGAAACGATCCGCTGCAGCCGAAGGTGGCCACCACATGGATCACGGACATTTTTAAACCGACTAATCTAATTTGAAATTGGACTACGTCTGAATTAAAATATAACAAATTTCTTTCAACCGAATTTAATATAACTTTATTTTTTTGAGACAAATTTAATATAACTTTGTTAATGTTTCTAACAGTGGTTTTTTTGTATGGGTCACATTGCGCCGGGCCCAAATAAAGTTTTGGGATAAGTTTATTTTAATACCCTGTAATTTTACCCTTTTTGTCCGGAGTACCATGTGGTTTCAAATTGGTATTTTAGTACCTTGTGGTTGACCACCAATTTTTCGGACAGGTCCAGGGCAGCTGCCCTTTCAAACCCGCCCGAAACGACGTCGTTTCGAGCCGACGTGGAAGACATGTGGCGACAGAGTGAGTTTAGTCAAAGTTGGCGTGTACATCGATAAATTACCAAAATAGTCCTAAATTATTTACAAATTTTAAAAAAACCTTAAAAGCTTCATCATTGTCACCTCCTCTCTCTCTCTCTCTCTCTCTCTCTCTCTCTCCACAGCCAGCCACCACCAACATCATAGTTCCAAATCCATTTATTTCTCAATGTTCCCATCTCCTTCACAACTAATTTCAAATAATGAAGAAATCATCCCCAATTCCAACCAATAACCTCTTTTCTTTCCCAAATCAGGCAATTTACCCTTGGAATTAACAATCTCCCATATGCCAATAAAAACCCTAATCTCCTCAATCCCTGTAACCCAAATGGCAAGAAGTAAGTCTCTCGGGAGAGGCTTCAGAATCTGATGTGCCGCCTCTGCGATTCTCCTAATCATCATGATGGGTAAAGACGGCGTCGATGTGGAAGCGGCAGACGGCGGAGCTAAGGGAGATGAGAGCTGAGGCGACGAATGTGAGAAAGCCCGCCGTGTGGTGGGCCCTAAAAAGGAGAACCTAGGTGAGCTGCTTGGCGTTCTTGTTGCAGGATCTGTCGCGGAGATGGCCACATGAGGAAGGGGTGGGGTCTTCATCTTCACCATCACCGCCGTCCCCCTGTGCGTGTCCTTCCCCGCTGTGGATGGCAGACTTGTTAGAGATAGGCGGTATCAATCTATTAGCCCAATTTTGGACAATGGTTGATGCTAAGGTCGTTGGGGAAAAGGTAGAGGGTGTTCTCATCCTTGAACTCTGTTGTTGGTGGTGGCTGGCTATGGAGAGAGAGAAAAGAGGAAGTGAAGATGGTGATGCATTTAAGGCTTTTTAAAAATTTGTAAAAAATTTAGGACTATTTTAGTAATTTACTGATACACACGTCAATTTTGACTAAACCCACTCTTTTGCCACATGTCTTCCACGTCGGCTCGAAACGATATCGTTTCGGGTGGGTTTGGACGGGCAGCTGCCCTGGACCTTCCCGAAAAATTGGCGGTCAACCACATGGTACTAAAATACCAATTTGAAACCACACGGTACTCCAAGAAAAAATGGTAAAACTACATGGTACTAAAATAAACTTATCCCTAAATTTTTTTCATCGTTTATCGCTGGTAGAGGCCCAAAGAATGTTTTGCTATGGCCCAAGTGAAAATATGCAAAATTACACCATACTACTTATTTATTTTTATTTTTTAACCAACCCAGTAATATTTATTAATCACATGCTAGTACATAGGCACGGGTACATCGAGGCAAACTGACACTTTAAGATCATCTAAATACACATCAATGCAACTAATCAAAGGATTGCTCAAAATAACAACATAATCATAAATTATGACCAAGGTATGTTTGGAGATGGCATCCGTAACATAATTTTTCTCTCTCTACATATGTTGTAGCTGTATCTTCCACTCCCGCTCCAGGAGCCGCTGCGTCCAATCAATCAAATTGGACAACGATTGATCTTTTGTGACCTCGCGACCAACATAAAGTAGAACTAGGAAAGAGTCAAACTCAACAACAAGGCATCAGAAACCATGCTCCCATCCCAGCTCAAGTCCAAGTATCACTGACCAAAGCTCAGCCATAAGTGATGTGTAACATCCAATACCCTTAGCAAAGCCATGAAGCCAATGACTCAAAGTGTCTCAAATGACTCCACTTGCTCCAGCTAGTCCTGGATTTTCTGCAGAGACCCCATCAGTATTAAACTTCACTAAGCCATTGGAGGCGGGGCTATGAGACAAGAATCTCTCTCCGCAGTGGGGGTGGAGTATACCGATTAGACATAACTCGAGCAAACTCTTGTGCATGTATAATAATAAAGGAATGAAAGCATCCCAGGTTGGTGCTAAGTCGAATGAAGATCTTGTTTCGCCATTTCCATAGCCACCAGCATGTGATAACAAAGCGAGTCACCCAATGAGGACCTCACTAGTTTATGATGCATCAGAGATGTTCATTATGAACCACGCCATAAAATCCAGCTCAGCGAGGAAAGTAGAACGTCGTCCGGGGAGGATGGCAGCTCTGACCTCACTCAAGATCCTTCAAACATGAAATAAGTACATCATTGTCTCTGTATCTCTATGGCATCGTGAACAAGTACTAGTGCTAGTCTGGTGCCACTAGAAGCACTATGCATTAGTCATCAACATGCCATAAGAAAAGAGTCAATACACGTAATCTCTCGGGGACTTGTAAAGACCAAATCTTAGACTAAATAGTACCCCCAGAGCCATGACACATGGCCTCCAACTCATGAATTGTTAGGTATGGAGCCTAAGAAGTGGTTCAGAAGATGATCAGATTAGATTCGATGCTCGGGGATGCTCGTGGAATTAATCAGGTCAAGAGTCGAGTGAAGATGAAGCAAAACAGAGTAGGGGAAGCTGACCTGGCGGGCGCCAATGGCCACCCACCTGGAGTAAGCCAATCAGTTGGCTTCCACCAACTCTGAAGAAGCTGGAGGCAGTAGCGTGCACCTGGCGAACGCCAGGTGCTTGGCGGATGCAGGGTCAGCCTGAAAATGAATTTTTTCATTGACAAGTTTACCCCTCCCGACCCAAATACCCTTATAGGGTCTGTGGGACTATAAATACCCATTTGTAGCTCATCTGTAACCTCTTAGAGTGTGTGGCTAGAGAGAAAAGTGATAAACCCTAGATGAGTGTGGGTGCCAAAGTGTGTCTTTCTCTTGTAAGTGTGAGTGAAACACAAGTGATTAGTGCATACTCTCCTGGCTTTGTATACCCCGGACGTAGATCTATTCAAGATCGAACTGGGTGAACAAATACTTGTCTCTCTCTTTTGTGTTTCCTTTTGTGTTCGTTCTTCTCGTGACATTCTTGATTTGCTCGTGTGTTTGTGCTTGTGTTGCATTGCTTGGGCCCACTCCAGTTCCCAACATGAATCGCATAAAAAAGAGACCGAGTAGTAAAATGGCCATTAGAAATAAGCCATCATGAAAGACGACCGATCTTTAATGTTAATGTGTAATCTCGGGGACTTCCACCTTCCCGAGTATTTCTTCTCTAATCAAACCCATCCAATGTAAAAGATGGTTCTTTACTCCAATTTTGTTAAGGTAAGAGTTTAATATCTGCCACGAAAAGGAGCAATTGAAAAATAATTATATATTTTTATATAAACTATGTGTATATTTTTATCACGTATATCTACTAAATTAACTAATGAATTTTGACATTTTTCAAAATTATATTTTACGATGAGTAAAGTGTAATTAACCATATCAATAAAATATGTATGGTTCACCTAGTAGGAAACACCACAAGAGTCAAAACATGAGAGAGATAATGAATGAGGCGGGGGCGGCGATGGGGGTACGGAAGAAGGGGGCGGGGGTGCTGGGCCGTCGATGGTGTTGTCGTACCCGTCGACGGTGCTGGGCCGGGAGCAGGCCGTCATTATGAACCAGGAGCACATCAAGGCCATCATCACCACGAACGAGGTCCTCCTGCTCAACTCCCGCGACCCCTCTATCTCCCCCTTCGTCCTCGAGCTCCTGCGCCACCTCCAATTCCATCACCGCACCACCACCACTGCCCAGGTGGGTCTCACCTTACCATTTTCACGGTCTTTTCTTTTCAGATTCTGACCGGTTTGATTTCTTTTCAGATTCTAAACCCACGTGCCAATTTTCTCCCCCACCTACTACTAACACACGTGACTCCACCCCCCACCCGGTCACTAACTTTCCGTGCATATTCCTTTTAGCAAACTAATTATATTTTGTTCAAATAGTAAAGAATTTAAATTTTTGGACAAATTGCTCTCAGCCCCCTGTATTTGCTGAAATCACTGTTTCAGTCCCTCCTGTTTTGAAATTGAAAATTTGGCCCCCTAGTTTGCTTTTATTGTACTATAAAGCCCCTGCCGTCGAAATCATAAAAAATCTTCGGCGAGGGGCACCTAAAATGACCCATTTGCCCTTCAGTAAAAAAATAACCCTTTTCCCGCTTATAAAAGCTCTATACGCTCCATATTTTGCCTTCTTCTCGAGAAAATTACCCAAACATGCCCTAATCCCATTCTCCCTTAAATTGAAAGATGAAGATTGGGTTGAAGGGGATTGAAGGATCTAGAGCTCGGGTACTCGTTCGTTGTTGAAGCCTTGAAGTCTGGAGCTTGAGGAAGCTAATGTCAGAAACATCATGTTCCACCTCTTCAACAAAGCCACTACTATGAGGAACCTCATTTTCTACCTCTTCAACAAAGCCACCACCAGTAGGAACCTCCTCTTCCATCTCTTGTATCAAGCCAAGATCAGGACTCTCATCTTCCACATCTTTAGCAGAGTCAACCTAAGGAACACGTGCTTCCACATCTGCAACATCTTCCTTCTAACAAATCCTTTGAACAACACGAGGTGACACAGGTCTTCCATTTTTGACCAACACTTTCCCCTCCGGACTAACCACAGTCAAAGGTCTTCCATTTTTGACCAACACTTTCCCCTCCGGACTAACCACAGTCAAAGGTCTTCCACTTTCCTCTGGCTCAATATGTATCTGTATTACGTCATGATTTTTATAGTAATCAAACATCAACATAACTTCTTCGTCACTGGATATCATACCTCTATCCAGTCTATACTTACAGAAAGAGCTACTGATCTTAAAAGCCATATAACCATCTTTTATCAATGTCAAGTAACAGTAACGATCAGGTGGTACCTGGTCATAATATTGTGACTCCTTGTTCAATATGAACTCCAGTGTGTATAACCTGTCGTCCATGACCGCGACCTTTAGACTCTCAGTATCAGAAAGGAGGACGAACGGGATTAGGGTTTTCACACTTCAGGTTTCTTGGTTTCTCACAATGGAAGACGGTAACTGCGGACGCGATGGTAAGGACGACAAACGGGAAAGGTGGATGAAGAGGTGAATGAACGATGGCCAGAATTTTTGGGGATTCTGATTCGATTTGGGAAAGGGGGATTCAAAATCGGGGTAAGAAATGGGGATAAAGGGTAACTGTTTGATTTTCAGGAAGGAGAAAGGGTTATTTTTTTACTGAAGGGAAAATGGGTCATTTTAGGTGCCCCTCGCCGGAGATTTTTCACGATACCGACGGCAGGGGCCTTAGAGTACAATAAAAGCAAAATAGAGGGGCCAAATTTTTGATTTTGAAACAGGAAGGACTGAAACAGTAATTTTAGCAAACCCCCGGAGATTGAGAGCAATTTGCCCTAAATTTTTTAATAAAATTTTGGGTTCGATCATTACGAATAAATATAAAGAGCGGTCTTAGAAGAATTATTATTTAACTAATGAATTTAATTTTTTTTTATCTCTGAAATTTAGAATCAATTATTATTGAATCCAATACCTTGTAATTTTATTAAGAGTTCGACCATTGGTATGAATTTGGATATTCCAAAATTAGACTTTTTATTATTAGAGCTTCAATAATACAATGACTAAAGCGTAATTAACCATATCAATATAACCCAATAATACGCCGCCAGAACTAAAAACAACGCGACCCAACCGAATCCCCTCCCCTCCGGTGAAGAAGAAGCAGAAGAGAGAGAGGGAAAATGAACGAGGCGGCGGCGGGGGTGCGGAAGAAGGGGGCGGGGGTGCGGGCTTGGCTGGTGGTTGACGCGGCGGGGCAGGGGGAGGTTGTGGAGGCCGGGAAGCAGGCGATCATGAGGCGGACGGGCCTCCCCGGTCGGGACCTCCGGATCCTGGACCCGCTCCTGTCGTACCCGTCGACGGTGCTGGGGCGGGAGAGGGCCATCGTGATCAACCTGGAGCACATCAAGGCCATCATCACCGCCAACGAGGTCCTCCTCCTCAACTCCCGCGACCCCTCCGTCTCCCCCTTCGTCCTCGAGCTCCAGCGCCGCCTCCAATTCCACCACCGCGCCACCACCACCACCATCCCCCAGGTGGGTCCCCCCCTGTTGCCATTTTGTGGATTCGGACCAGTTTGACTTGCTCATAAGGTGTTTGATGTTTGTTCCGAATAGTAGTTGTAGCAATTTCCGAGTTTGAAGTAGTTTGGATAGACAACAACTCCCATTGAATTGAACTCGTGCAATGCGTTGTTGAAGAAACAGTTTGATGAATCAAAACCCGACTTCGATGTTGTAGTTGATTTGGAAAAAAGAGTTCATGTTTTTGGGGTTCGCTTTCTTTTCAGGATAAACCGAGCTTATGGATTGTTTTGGGTTTTGCATTATGTTGATATTGCAGGGCAACGCTGATGAGTCGAACAAGACTTGTGTTTTTGACCTGGAGAGGGCAGATGAGACTTGTGTTTTTGATCGTGAAAGCTTTGGGGTGGATGTTTCTCCTTCCCAGGAACATAATCCAGGAATTAAGATGGATGGGAAACAAGGTCTTGAGAACCAAGATGGATCCAAGGTTTTGCCATTTGAGTTTGTTGCGCTTGAGGCCTGCCTTGAGGCTGCCTGTAGTTGTTTGGAAAACGAGGTATTTTTCACTTTTCCTTTCTAAGCTTATAGGTTCTCCTAGAAGATCAGAGTCGTTGCAGTTGCTTTCTTGCTCTGTCGGCCCTTGTGTAATTTTAGCTGATTCTCCTTCGTCTTTTTTCTTTTTCGAACTAACAGGCAAAGACTCTAGAGCAAGAGGCGCACCCTGCACTGGATAAGCTGACTTCAAAAATAAGTACTCTCAATCTAGAACGTGTTCGTCAAATAAGAGTCGTTTGGTTGCAATATCAGGCAGAGTTCAGAAGGTTAGTTTCTCCATTTAGGCTCTTTATTTATGTTTTTCTTCATCGGGTGTCCCGAAGAAATGAATTTCCAAGCCCCCTCCACACCTTGAAGTTGATTATGCATATGTTTCCTCCTGTAGGTCAAAGATGAGTTGGAACACTTGCTGGATGATGATGAAGACATGGCTGAGATGTATCTAACTGAAAAATTGGTCCAACAACAATTGGATAATTCCTCCACATTCTCTGTAAACGACAGAGATGACATGGATGAGGACAATCTTCAAGCTGATTTGGAAGATAGGTAACTTGTCATGCAATCTCTGTGTGGCTAAGATTCTTTATTATTAGTTGCTTATTTGGCTATTGTTCCTCTTTACTTTTCCTAGCATCGCAATCGATGTCTCATCGGAAGCTCATGCTACTTCTGTTAGCGTAGTAAGTGATATTCATGATGCTAAGAGCCCAAACGAGCACCTGTTCAGCATGCATAAAACGCTAAGCAGAGCTAGCCACGGGACACGTACTAGTACCACTCAGTGGTGTCAGCTAGCAGCTTGACATAGATGAGCTTGAAATGCTCTTGGAGGCATACTTTTTGCAAATTGACGGAACAATGAACAAGTTATCCACGGTAAGCATATTGGTTATTTGAACGTTTGTGTTTAGGGTTTAGGTAATTTCTTGGGTAATCTTTATTGGTTTGTTAGAAAGAAAATGGATGTCTCAAATTATCGGCCTCTTAACTACCAGTTTAGTTCTGTAAAGAGTTCTGTATGCTGTCCATTTCAGTTGTTCCTTGTTTTCCTGGAAAATATTCTGCATGATCCTAAACAAGCTTCAAGAGCAGTTCCACTCACTAGTTCTGCTGCTGTTTTTTTTTCCTTCTCGTTTTCTTGTTCGGTACGCTTTTTTCTTGGAAGCTGAGGGAATACGTTGACGACACCGAAGACTACATCAACATAATGCTGGATGACAAGCAGAATCATCTCCTGCAGATGGGTGTCATGTTGACAACAGCAACACTTGTGATTAGCTGCTTCGTCGTAGTAGCTGGTGTTTTCGGCATGAACATAAATATCGAGATGTTCAACGAGGATGTCAGCACCGGGATGCGAAAGTTTATGTGGACTGTTGGTGGCGGTACTACCGGGAGCATATCCCTATATGTAGCTGCTATTGCATGGTGCAAGCACAAACGGCTGTTAGAATAAGACTTGGCTAGCTTGCTTCATTGCCTACTATATCCAAAGGTAACGAGCCTCATTCTAGCCTGGATGTCGTCGGATACCCTAATCTAGTCACTGATCACTCTGGCGTCTCTGTATCTGCTGTTTATAGTTTATACGCTGGTGGTTATATATTGTTGGCTGAGAAGTCTTTCTGTTGTATTACATTCGAGTTCGAGTTCTTGAGAACGTAGCGTTAAATATTTGTTAGGAGAATTTTGCCACATTTCGAAAATCCTACTTGGCTCAAATCTGTATTAGTTGATCCAGTGAGTATCTGTATACTTGGGTATAAACGAAACTACTCACCAAAAAGGCCCAAGCAACTAAACAGTGGACCCAAATTATGGAGCAATAGCCCAGAAAAGAAAAGGCCCAAGACCCGCAGACTACCATTTCCAAATCATGCAGACCTCGAAATGGGCAATTCAGAATTTAGGCAACAAGTAAAGACAACGACATTACCAACCTCATCACCTCAATTCTCAGTTGCCCAAATACCCAAAAAACTAAACCAGTGGCTGTGGTTTTACCCAAAAGGGAATGGATAGAGTCTCTTCTTAATTAGTAATTACAATCAGCACTTCAATATCCCAGTGTACTAATGGCCCTCACCGTCAAACAAAAAAAAATCCATCTATCTTTCCTTGTGTTCAAGTTGCAGAGTAGTTACCGCTTGGTCTGGACTGATCGTTTAGACTGAAAATCAATCACGTTAACCACCAATCCATTCATTCTAAAAGAGTTTGTGCATAAAACAATACGGTATTGGTTCCGGCTTGATGTTAATTTGCAGAACATGACAAAAAAATGTCTGGTATTCGATGTTTTCCGATTAATTATTGAATTTACTTCTTTGATTGGTCGATAAGAAATTCATAATTTAAGTCGGAACACAGATGGAAGGAGTGCGTAAATATTTATTTATGGATGGTACACATAAATTTGGTATAACTAACACTGCCATTAGACTGATAATCAACAATGTTAACCACCAATCCAATCATTCTAAAAAGGTTTTTGCATAAAATAATATGATGTGTGTATAAAACACGCATTAAATGCATAGGATTTCGAGTAATTTTACACGTTTATCTTTATTTTAGTATCATTCTGGTAAACAATTTAGTTTTGGGTGACTAATAGGTTCTTTGTGTTAAAAAATAGGAAAATGAGGCAAATTTGGTAAGGAATTATACTTGAAGAAAGAGTCCAACAGGGACAGCTGACTTTCAAGGGCATTTTGGTTAATTTGGGAGCCGAATTAGAGGACTTGCATTTGACAGACAATTGAAGATCTTTCTTTCATCTTTCCGTGCATATAAAGAACGCCTAAATCGGAGTTCGGAAGAAAAAGTTATGACAAAAATACTGAAGGCTGGTCTGGCAGAATATTATTAGCAAATTTTAAGGGACAAATTCGGAAATTCAGTCTTCTGATCTCTTAGGACTCTGGGGACTACCCTTCTAGGTTTTAGAGTTAGGAGGACTTATGTATAAGCCTCTAGACTTATTTTAGTCGAAACTTTTCATTCCAGCAGAATCCTATTTTTATTTTGTCGTTACCAAGATTATGAGGAACTAAACCTCTAGGTTGATTCGAAGGAGGAGACCCAAGGATTTAGTTGTGAGGATCTTATTTTATTAACCTATCTCAGTAGTATTTACTTATTTCCTTGTGCTTATTATTGTTCTTGAATGATTTCCGGTTGTGAGTTAATTCTAGAACTTATATTGCCATTGATTCTTGATTAGCGGTTGCTGTTAGGAATTGAACTAGGAGCAAAGTTAATTCAGCGAGGAACGGTTGTTACCAAACTAATTAACTAGGAATAAGTAAGGCTAGTTTGTAGATACCAAAGTTTTGAGTATAATCGCTAAGAGTAGGAACATCTGTTCTTAATGCTATTATCTTATAGAATAGAAATCGGTTGATATTCTATCTACTAGGTGATAAACAACTAGTTAGGCGGTAGTTTGGCTAGTTGATTGTTGGATGTTTGTGGTCTCTTTGCGGTTGCGGGAGATTTACACCTACTTGCTACATGTATTCGATTATCTTTTGTGATCCAGTGATCAACCAACCTGTCGTGGTACTCCGATCTCGAATCTGCCGCTTTTCTCTCATTGATTTTTATTCTTACAACTCTCGTTTATGTTTGTTGATTTCGTACGATCTTGAATCTCACCAAAAATCTCCCTTTTACTTTTGTGTTATTAGTTAGATTAATTGAGTATTCGTCCCTCTTTGGATCTGACTCGGTATCTTTCCTTGCTTACTACAAGTTTGCGAGCCGCAAAATATCGATTTATTTTATGGGGCTTCGACACGCTCGTCAAAATTTGGCGCTATTGCCGGGTAGGTAAACGCATTATTTAATTATTGATCTAACCTATTATGTTCAATAGAGCTTCATATGTAGGTCGACCAACCTCTACGCTTGAGCGAGATTGTAATGGATGGATTGACTATCCTGTAGAGTACTATGGAGATCGATTTCAATGGAATCATGATCCTTATGCTCATACTCATCAACCACGTTTACAACCAGCATCCACCTCCTCATTGGAAGATCTTATTCGGACATTGGCCATTACCACGAATCAAAGCATTCAGAATATCGCCAACCAAACTCAGGCAAGCATCAAGAATATTAAAGAGCACATATCTCAACTTGCAGCTGATATAAGAGAGATTAAAGAAAGCCGTCAGAACGTGGAGTGCCAAGAGCTCAAGGTGGAAGAAGTAGAGGTTGAGATTCAACATGTACAGGAAGTGGTAGACCTTGAAGAAGAGGAACAAGATGAATGTGAGGTGATGATCGTGCCGTAGCTCATCGAAGAACCACTACAGATCATGTTACCTATGGTGACACCAACAAAATTAAAACAATTGGAGTTCGAAGTTAAAGTTGGTGGGCCCTATGCATATTTTTGTATCAATTTGAGTACGCCTACGTACTAGATATAGTGGAAGATGATGACAAGACACCAAGAGTGAAAATGAAAAGGAAGATTGCACAACCTTCCTGAGTTAAGATGAAGATTTGAGACCAAAAATATATATTTAATCTCGGTTAAAAGTTTAAACAGACGTCTAGCTAATGACGTTAAATTAGTACTTATTGGGAGGCAACTCAATCTATTTATTTATGTACTTTTTCCTTCTTAGGTTTTCATTAGTTCATTAGGATTTGATTTGATTTTTATTTTGGAATGATGCAGGTGATCAGAATTAATCGCTCTATTGACTTCGCAGGAAAAGGAAAAACTCCCAAAGTTGGCGATTTAAAAAAAAGTGGATTAAAAAAGAAGAGAGGTGTACAAAAAATTGGTCGTAGCGATCAAAACATCAAGTGACGAAGTGGACAGAAATTTTGCTCTCCTCTCGCGGCGACAATAATTGTTCGCAACGAAGTGAAACAGAGACTTTTGTCCCTTCTCGCAGCGACAAAAGTTTTTTCGCGTCGACCTCAACTTGTCCTTCCAATTCGAACAGCGCGTGACTCCACGTACCTGACAGAAGAAAGGATTCGCCCAATCAACAGATGCCACGTCACCTAACCAAGCTTAAGCCGAGCCGCTGACTTAAGCCCAAGCCGAAGAGTTTTCCAGAAAAAAAATTACCCACTTTCAGTTTTTGTCGCCCGCTATATAGAAGTCCTAATTGGACTACTCTTCTTCAGAATTTCAACTATTTGGACTTTCCTTTTCTCAATTATTATTGTTAAATAATTAGAATCCTGTTATGCTTAATTTAATCGATTCTTTTGCAGGAGCAATAGCCTACCTAATTTCAATTCTCATCATGCCCCCAAGGAAGAAGACACTAACGCCAACAAATCAATGAAAGCGAAAGCGAGGAGAAAATCAAATACCACAACTAATCGATCTTCGCAACGCACCACCTGAGAGAGCCTTCGAACCCTGAACTCATTTGTTATGTTTTAGTTTTATTGTATTCTGTTTCACGTGTCTTGTTATGTCTTATGTATTTTATTCTATTTGTTATGTTTAGAGTCAACCTATACCACGAGGACATGTTATTTTCTAAGTGTGGGTAATAGGGCGTCACTAGTATGTTTATTTTTGTTCATGAGGACATGTTGTTTTCTAAGTATGGGGATGTTTAGTTGAAATGTTTAGTATGGTTTGCGTGTCGAGTCAACCACCTGCTTGAACTTGCAACCTTGAATTTTTGACCTCTTAGTAACTTAATATCCTTAGGAAAGTTCATGCCAAGATAAAATTAGCAAGGATAGGATAAAGCACATATTGAGAAGTAGTTTTTGGTTTTCAAAAATCGCATAATTGGATTAAGCGACCACTAGTGTACAAGACTGATATAACACTTGAGAGAATTCAGGTGGCACGGCTGTAGTAACCAACTCCCGCCTGTATCATAAACATGTTTTAGCTTACTTGCGTGAGGATTAACTGAGTGGCGTATAAGAAACTTGCTGCCCTTCTAAGTTGTGAAAAAAAATTGTTTGAAAAGAATGGGAAAGGAAGGAGGGAAAATTGAAATGTGGAATGTGGAATGTCAAGGTGGAATATGAATGAATGCTGGTCGAAGGGCGATAGTCAGGTAAACAATTGGAGTTGATGTTGCCTCCGGCCTGGCTAGGATGGAGCTTGAGGATCGTTATAGGTGTACAATTAGAGCAATAAAAAGTTGTAACCCAGCTTATTGACATCTAAGAGTGAAGCCTCAAGTGCCATGCAAGTTTGAGTGCTAACTATGCTAACCTAAATATTTTGGGATGAGGCCAAGCTAAACAGCACTATAAAGTGCCTTAATATCCAGTCATGTCTGGTGCTTATTGATGTTGAGTCTCTATAAGTTTTTACCATTTTTTGAATGATTAAAATTATGGGGAACTACTTTAATTTGTGGGCTAGACTTGAATTGTGAAATTGACTTGGCATGAGGATTCCTAGGGATAGTCTGTTGTTGATGGTTCATTAATTTAGATGAAATCGCTCGTATTGACAATATCTATTTGCATGTTCTATGTGTTGAGTGATTTGCTTTGTTGTCTTGATAGTTGAGACCTTAGTGTTTTGAGTCTAAGTCTTAGTTTAGAGTCTTGTTTGGGGACAAGCAAAGTTTAAGTGTGGGGATGTTTGATGTGTGTTAAATGCATAGAATTTCAAGTAATTTTGCACGTTTATCTTTATTTTAGTATCATTCTGGTAAACAATTTAGTTATGGGTGACTAATGGATTCTTTGTGTTAAAAATAGGAAAAGGAGGCAAATTTGGTAAGGAATTATACTTGAAGAAAGAGTCCAGCAGGGACAGATGATTTTCAAGGGCATTTTAGTCAATTTAGAAGCCGAATTAGAGGACGCATATGACAGACAATTGAAGATCTTTCTTTTATATTTCTGTGCATATAAAGAATGCCTAAATCAGAGTTTGGAAGAGAAAGTTATGACAAAAATGCTGAAGACTGGTCTGGCAGAATATTATTAGCAAATTTTATGGGACAAATTTGGAAATTCAGTCTTCTGATGTCTTAGGACTCTGGGACGACCCTTCTAGGTTTTCTGAGTTAGGAGGCCTTATGTATAAGCCTCTAGATTTATTTTAGTCCAAATTTTTCATTCCAGCAGAACCCTATTTTTATTTTGTCGTTACCAAGATTATGAGAAACTAAACCTCTAGGTTGATTCGAGGGAGAAGACCTAAGGATTTGGTTGTGAGGATCTTATTTTATTAATCTATCTTAGTAGTATTTACTTATTTTCTTGTGCTTATTATTGTTCTTAAATGATTTGCGGTTGTGTGTTAATTCTAGAACTTATGTTGCCATTGATTCTTGATTAGCGGTTGCTGTTAGGAATTGAACTAGGAGCAAAGTTAATTCAGCGAGGAATGATTGTTACCAAACTAATTAACTAGGAATAAGTAAGGCTAGTTTGTAGATACCAAAGTTTTGAGTATAATCGCTAAGAGTAGGAACATCTGTTCTTAATGCTATTATCTTATAGAATAAAAATCGGTTGATATTCTATCTGCTAGGTGATAAACAACTAGTTAGGCGGTCGATTGGCTAGCTGATTGTTGGATGTTTGTGGTCTCTTTGCGATTGCGTGAGATTTACACCTACTTGCTACATGTATTAGATTATCTTTTGTGATCCAGTGATCAACCAACCTGTCGTGGTACTCTGATCTCGAATCTGCCGCTTTTCTCTCATTGATTTTTATTCTTACAACTCTCTTTTGTGTTTGTTGATTTCGTACGTTCTTGAATCTCACCAAAAATCCTCCTTTTATTTTTGTGTTATTAGTTAGATTAATTGAGTATTCGTCCCTCCTTGGATCTGACTCGGTATCTTCCCTTGCTTATTACAAGTTTGCGAGCCAAAAAATATCAGTTTATTTTGAGGGGCCTCAACACGCTCGTCACAATACGATAGTGGTGCCGCTTGATTTTAATTTGCAGAACATGACAAAAAAAAGTCTGGTATTCGATTAATTATCGGATTTACATCTTTTGTTGGTTGGTAAGAAATCCATAATTTAAGTCGGAACACAGATGGAAGGAGTAAGTAAATATTTATTTATGGATGGTACACATAAATTTGGTATAACTAACACTGCCATTATACAATTCTAAAAAACACTGTCATTATTGAACTGGCCATTAAAAAATAATCAAACTACATGTGCTTCCAATTTTAATTAATTTGTGTCCGTTGAATCGTCATCATGCCATCTTAAAACAAGAAGTGCTTCCAACGTATGTGTTCCCACCAGAATCCTCCAAACAACCAAATGTTTGAATTTGAGTCCTAACAACCAAAGGCGATGGAAAAGAACAAAACCTGGGAGTTCGCAACACTTCCAAAGGCACAAAGAAAAATTGGAGTAAAGTGGGTATATAAAGCCAAGAAAAATGCCAAAGAAGAAGTCGAAAGATACAAAGCAACATTGGTTGTTAAAGGTTACAGCCAAAGAGTAGGCATCGACTATGATGAGGTATTTGCTCATGTTGCTCTTCTTGAAACTATTAGATTAATTAATCATTCCTCTAGCTGCTCAAAATAAATGAAAAGTTCATCAAATGGATGTCAAGTCTGCCTTTCTAAATGAACATCTTGAAGAGACATTATACATCGAGCAGCCACCAAGGTATGAAGTTTGTTAGGGATTGTTCCAAATTCCTAATTAGAGTAGGACTCTATTTCCTGATCAGAATAGAGTGCTAGTCTCCTATATATATACGGCCTATGCCTAGGTCTTATTCGTACTAGTTGAGAGTTGTGAGGTAGAGAGAACCCTCACGGAGGCCTTGTAACCGATTGGACTCACATAGTGGACAACTCTCCATTGCCCGTGGTTTTCTCCTCGTCTTGGGGTTTCCACGTAATTCTTGTGTGTCTCGTATTTCTTGTTTCGATCTTATTTCTCAACAATTGGTATCAGAGCCGGATCTGAGATTCGAGTATTCGAGTATTGACACACACACAAAAATCGTGAACAGTAACCGATTTGGGGGAAAATCGGAATTTAGGGTTTTGAAACCCTTGGAGTCGCCGTCGTCCCGTCCGGTCGATGAGAAGAGAGGAGAAGAAACGGCGGAAAGAAAAAATGGGGAGAGAGAAAGAGGGATTTTTTTTTTGGTTGAAAAAAAAATACTATTCCCGAGTTGACTTGGTCAACCATTTGACTGGTCAACAGTTTGACCTGTCAACAGTTTGACTGGTTGACCAAAAGTCAACTGTTTTGGCTGATTTTGGTTTTCTAACCTGTTTTGGGCGGATTTCTTAGTTCGAGTTATTTCAGGATGACTTCGATGAAGTACGAGATTCCTCAGTTGACGAGGAAAACTAATTTTTCCTTGTGGCAGGTAAAGATGCGCTCTATTCTGACACATTTAGAGCTAGATGAGACTCTACTCGATGAGAAATCGATGCCTTCGAGTTGGGATGCTGCGATGAAGGCATCAAAGAATCGTAAGGCTGTGAGTCAGATCCAGTTGCATCTGTTAGATGATATTTTACGGGACGTGTTGAAGGAGACAACAGCTTCCTCATTATGGGCAAAGCTTGAAAAGTTGTGCATGCCCAAGAGTTTGACCAACAAACTGTGCTTGAAGCAACGACTGTTTTCTATCCGGATGCAAGAAGATAAGTCTGTTCATGACCACCTTAATAAATTTAAGGATATAGTGGCTGATCTTAGAACTCTGGATGTGAAGTATGATGATGAAGATCTTGCTTTATTGTTATTGTGCTCGTTGCCTGCTTCTTATCAGTAATTCAGAGATACTCTGTTGTTCAGCCATGATACTTTGAGTTGGGATAATGTTCATGATTCGCTCTTGGAGAAAGAGAGAATTGATAAGCACACTGTGAGTTCCTCTGAAAATAGCCAAGGGACTGGCTTGGTTATGAGAGGGAGGTCTGAAGAGAGGAATGCTAAGTCTAATTCGAGGAAGAAGAGCAGAAGCAAATCAAGGTCAAGACACAAGGATAAGACTTGTTTCAACTGTCATAAGGTTGGGCATATTAAATGGTTCTGTCCGGAGTTGAAGAACAAGAAGAAGGGCGAAAAGTCCAGTGCTCCGAAAGGAGAAAGTTCTGATAGCGGCAGTGCTAGTGTTGCCACCACCACTCAAAAAGAAGAATCTGATGGAGACCTTTTGTCTGTGATTGATGGGAAGTCTAAAGATGATGCTGCCTGGGTCCTTGATTCTGCTTGTACGTTTCATATGTATCCTATCCGGGACTGGTTTTCAACATATGAACGTGCGGAGGGTAATGTTCTCATGGGAAATAATTTTGTCTGCAAGGTTGTTGGTATTGGCACAGTGAAGATCAAGATACATGATGGTGTCATTCGAACCTTGACGAATGTGAGGCATATCCCTGATTTGAAGCAGAACTTGATTTCGTTGAGTACTCTTGATACATTGGGGTACAAGTATACCGGAGAAGATGGAGTTCTTCGTGTGAGTAAGAACTCATTAGTGCATATGAAGGCCAAAAAGGAGGTTGGAAATCTGTACGTTTTGTAGGGTTCTACAGTTACAGGGACTGCTGCTGCTGCATCTGGCTTGTTGACAGATTCTGAGAATACCTCATTGTGGCATATGCGACTTGGTCACATGAGTGAGAAAGGCATGACCGAGCTGAATAGGAGAGGGTTATTATGTGGACAGGGTATTGGGAAGCTAGAATTTTGTGAGCACTGTGTGTTTGGCAAGCAGAAGAAAGTCAGTTTTCAGAAAGGTGTGCACACTACAAAGGAAAAACTTGACTATGTTCATTCTGATCTTTGGGGACCGTCTTAAGTTGCAACAAAGAATGGTTCCAAGTATATGCTGACTGTTATTGATGATTATTCGAGGAAGGTATGGGCGTTCTTCTTGAAGAGCAAAGATCATGTCTTTGTCACTTTCAAGCAGTGGAAGACTATGATTGAGAAGCAGACTGGGAGAGATGTCAAGCATCTCCGCACAGACAATGGATTGGAGTTTTTCTCTAGTCGGTTTGATGAGTTCTGCAAGAATGAGGGTATTGTCAGGCATAAGACAATCCCTGGTACACCTCAATAAAATGGAGTCGCTGAAAGAATGAACAGAACTTTGTTGGAGAAAGTTCGTTGTATGCTGTCAAATGCTAGTTTGCCTAAGTCGTTTTGGGCTGAAGCTGCTTCCACTGCCTGTCACCTTGTCAATCGTTCACCTCATGCATCACTTGATGGCAAGGTACCTGAAGAATTATGGTCTGGAAATCCTCATAATTATGCTATTTTGAAGATATTTGGGTGTCCTGCCTATGCTCATGTGAATAATGGCAAGTTAGAGCCAAGATCTGTCAAATGTATCTTCATTGGCTATGCTTCTGGAGTGAAGGGATACAAGTTGTGGTGTCCCGAGCTGTCTAAGGTCTTGTTGAGTAGGAATGTTATTTTCAAAGAGACAGACATGCTGAGTAAGAGGGAGGATATTTCTTCACCTGGTGTTCCGAGTGCTCCAAGTGTGGACTTGCAAAAGTCAAAAGTGCAGGTGGAGTTTGATGCTGATCCAGAAGCGAGTTCCTTCCGTGATGTTGATTGCTATGGTCCTACTCATAGTGGGTTGTCTGATGAAGCTGAGAATGTTAACACAGTTGAGAGGGAGCCAGCGTATTCTATTGCTAGAGACAGGCCCAGAAGAATTATCAGGCCTCCACAGAAGTTGGGTGAGGCTGATATTGTTGCTTTTGCCCCGAATGTGGCAGAAGAAGTTGATAGATGTGAAGAACCGTCTAGTTACTCAGATGCTGTGAAGTCGAAAGACTCTGCTAGATGGTTAGTTGCTATGGAGGAAGAGATGGAATCTCTTCACAAGAACAAGACTTGGGAGATTACTAAGTTGCCTAAGGATAAGAAGGTTGTCAGTTGCGAGTGGGTATTCAAGAAGAAGGATGGTATACCTGGAGTTGAAGAGCCTAGATACAAGGCTAGGCTAGTGGCTGAAGGATATAGTCAGATTCTTGGTGTGGACTTTAATGTGGTATTTTCACCAGTTGTGAAGCATACCTCGATTCGTTCTCTTCTTGGTATTGTTGCTATGCAGGATTTGGAGCTTGAACAGCTTGATGTGAAGACAGTTTTCTTGAATGGAGAGCTTGAGGAGCGGATTTATATGGCATAGCCTGAGGGTTTTCATGTTGAAGGCAAAGAAGACCATGTGTGCTTATTGAAGAAGTCCCTGTATGGCCTTAAGCAGTCTCCGAGGCAGTGGTATAAAAGGTTTGATTCCTTTATGATTTCTCATGGTTATGAGAGGAGCAAGTTTGATAGTTATGTTTACCTGAAAAGGCTACGCGACGGTTCCCAAGTGTATTTGCTCCTGTATGTGGATGACATATTAATTGCTGCCAGTGACAAAGGAGAGCTGAGGAAGCTCTAAGCTCTGTTGAGTAGCGAGTTTGAGATGAAAGATTTGAGTCCTGCTAAGAAGATTCTTGGCATGGAGATTGCCAGAGATAGAGGAGCAAGGAAATTATTTCTGAGCCAAGAAAGTTACATTGAAAAGGTACTTGACAGGTTTGATGTGATTGGTACTCTTGTGAGTACTCCTCTTGGTACACATTTTCAGCTTTCGTCTGCCTTATCTCCATAGTCAGCTGCTGAGGTCGATTACATATCTGGTGTTCCATACTCCAATGCTGTTAGTTCTCTGATGTATGCTATGGTTTGCACACGCCCAGATTTGGCCTATGCTGTGAGTGTCGTTAGCAAGTTTATGGAAAATCCTGGAGAAGGTCATTGGAGAGCAGTGGAGTGGATTATGAGGTACTTGAAGGGTACCAAGGGCGTGTGTCTACAGTTTGGACGCACCAGTGATGGAGTTGTTGGTTTTGTGGATTTAGATTATGCTGGAGATCTTGATAAGTTCAGATCCTCATCTAGATATGTCTTCACTCTTAGAGGATGTGCTATCAGTTGGAGAGCTTGTCTACAGGCCACAGTGGCGTTGTCAACCACTGAGGCGGAGTACATGGCTATAACTGAAGGTGTGAAGGAGGCTATCTGGTTGAAAGGTTTCTTTAGTGAAATCTGTGAGAAGCTGCAGGTCAGTACAGTGTACTGTGATAGTCAAAGTGCTATCCATCTCACGAGGGATGCTATGTATCATGAGAGGACAAAGCACATTAATGTGAGGTACCACTTCATTCGGGAGCATGTTGCTCAAGGTGACATTGTTGTGAGCAAGGTGGGTACAAAGGAAAACCCTGCAGACATGTTGACGAAGCCGCTTTCTGGTACTAAGTTCGAGCATTTCTTGGACTTGGTAGGTGTTCGTGCTTGATGCTGATAGCCCTTAGGGGCTGGTGGTGAAGGTGGAGAAACGTTGAAGTTGGAGTCATAGAATTTGGTCCAAGGTGGAGATTTGTTAGGGATTGTTCCAAATTCCTAATTAGAGTAGGGCTCTATTTCCTGATCAGAATAGAGTGCTAGTCTCCTATATATATACGGCCTATGCCTAGGTCTTATTCGTACTAGTTGAGAGTTGTGAGGTAGAGAGAACCCTCACGGAGGCCTTGTAACCGATTGGACTCACATAGTGGACGACTCTCCTTTACCCGTGGTTTTCTCCCCGTCTTGGGGTTTCCACGTAATTCTCGTGTGTCTCGTATTTCTCGTTTCGATCTTATTTCTCAACATCAAAGGACAACCCTTATTTCGTCAACATCTTATTTCTCAATGTCACCTTCGTCAACATGTTGCTCAAGGTGACATTGTTGTGAGCAAGGTGGGTACAAAGGACAACCCTGCAGACATGTTGACGAAGCCGCTTTCTGGTACTAAGTTCGAGCATTGCTTGGACTTGGTAGGTGTTCGTGCTTGATGCTGATAGCCCTTAGGGGCTGGTGGTGAAGGTGGAGAAACGTTAAAGTTGGAGTCATAGAATTTGGTCCAAGGTGGAGATTTGTTAGGGATTGTTCCAAATTCCTAATTAGAGTAGGGCTCTATTTCCTGATCAGAATAGAGTGCTAGTCTCCTATATATATACGGCCTATGCCTAGGTCTTATTCGTACTAGTTGAGAGTTGTGAGGTAGAGAGAACCCTCACGGAGGCCTTGTAACCGATTGGACTCACATAGTGGACGACTCTCCTTTAGCCGTGGTTTTCTCCCCGTCTTGGAGTTTCCACGTAATTCTCGTGTGTCTCGTATTTCTCGTTTCGATCTTATTTCTCAACATCAAAGGACATGGAGATAATGTCCTGAAGTTGAAAAAGGCTTTATACGGTCTAAAACAAGCACAGAGGACGTGGTACAGCAGAATTGACAAGTACTTCCAAGAAAATGATTTCAGCAAGTGCCCACATAAACATGCTCTCTATGTGAAGGTGAATGAAAAAAGAGATATGTTGCTCGTCTACTTGTACGTGGATGATTTGATCTTCACCGGTGGTAACTATTGCCTTTGCTGCTGCATTCACAGTACCCGGAGGAACCAATGGTGATACCGGCTTGCCTGTCTTCCTACGCGACTTATAATTTGTTGTTTTCGCCATTGCAAATGCCTTGGCATTCTTCGCTTCGGCTACGTCGTTGCTGATGTTTCTGAGAATTCTTACATCACGCTGCGCACAAGAAGATTTCCTCAGAGCCCTTCCATTAAGGCTTGCAATCGGTCTGATCTCCTTATTCTTTTCAATTGCATCCGTGCTAGTAGTGTTCACGGCTGGGATTCACATTATGATCTCTGATCGTGTGTCATGGATCGCGGTTCCAACTGGTTTTCTAGCCTGCGCATCAGTCACCTTGTTTGGTTTATTACAGGGTCCATTACTTGTAGATGTGGCTTATTCTACCTTTGGACCAAGTATTTTTGGTCAAGAGAGTGATGATGTACTTATATGAGTAGAAGAATAAAGATTAAAATGTTTCCCTTCAATTCTCTCCCAACACTGGTTCACATTTTTCTGTTCTACAAAACTTCATTGAAATCTGGATTTCTGCCTCAGCGAACCAATAACATCACAATAATCTCTATTGTTTGGAACATGTTGCTTTGGTTTATTCGAACAAACATTGTAGTCGCAAACTTCCTTTTTGAGAATGGATACCACTTTATAAACGAGTGAGGTAGCATAACACACGGATAAAAGTAATAAGGTGGCAGGATAACTTAAGTAACCGGCATTCGCAGTTGTCGCTTGATTACGAGTAAGGTAAAACCTTATTATGTTCTTGGGATCAAAGACGAGGGAAAGAAGAAGAAGAATTAAGGAGGGAAAAGAGAGAGAAAACGGTTATAACCGTTAGACTAGGTGATAATTAATTGAGATGCTTGGTGGTGTCAAGCTGACAAAACCATGGGATTGGCCGAAATTCAAATCACGCAGGCCATATGATTGATGGTCAAGAAAAGTTCATGCACACACACTCTGCCCTTGAAAGAAACTGAAGGCTATATATTTAGGATTGAACTTAGCTGCAACTAAATTCCAGAGCATCAGAGTCGATATCGTATCTGAATGCAAGGTTGCAGTTGACTACATAAATTGAGAGAAGCTCTCCATCGACTAGCAGGAAGAAGTTGAAGCACTCCTCGCCAAGCAAGCTCTTATTGTTCTTAGCAATTGTAAACTTACATTTACTCCTAGGTCAAGATTGAGATTAAGTGCGCCCAAATAACTAGTTCATCCGCCTTTGGAACTTGAGTGTCTAATTGTATAAAGATTACCCGCGATGATCATCTTTAGTTCTGAAAAATAGACGTCCAGACACAAGGAAGATGAGAAAGCGGAGGTCCTACTTAGGACCGTATGGCTTATCAAATTTCCAGGAAGGAAACTACAGGAAAAACACCCTCTACTCGTATTTTTTTAACAATTAAAATTTTTTTTATTCCAAAATAATCTTCAAAATAATAAGTGATAGAACCTGCAACTGTTACACCGGATAGTGCATATAAACACATGTTGCTATTGTTACACAAGGATATTAAGGTTAGTACGTGAAAATCTTCCATTTATGATCCCCAGTCGTCTCGCCAACAGGCCAGGCCGTTGTTTAATCTAGTAATTTGAGATTAATTCATTATTGGACTTTGGCGGGGTCGATTAAACATAGCAGCATCCACGACAATCTTTCTTATTTGCCAACAAGAGCCCCATGAAGCATAGTATTAAAAAGAGATAATTACTGAGAGAATTCTAGGGTATAGTCAAATAGACTCTGAGGACTTTGTAGTTTTCCTACTAATTACTGAGCCCCTGTAGTTTGGTTATTATTATATATTTCGATCCCTGGCTGATGTCAGCATTTTTTCTTCCTTTTTTGTCACTTGAAAAGACCAAACTGCCCCTCCCACTAAAAAATCAAAATCAAAGTAAATAAAATTTTGACGGCCGCGACTCCACCTCGGTGGCCCCCCGCTACTCTGCCTTACCGGCATCGGCCCACCCTCCGCGAGATCGGCCTCAAGCTTGCCCGCTCTATCAACGTAAGATTCACCTTCCGCAGTGTCGCCGCCTCCCGCCTCGAGGATGTCAAGCCGTGGATGCTCCAGGTCAACCCCGGCGAGACCCTGGCGGTCAACTCCGTCATGGAGCTCCACAAGCTCCTCCGGCCGGACCCGAGAGCTTGGTGAGAGTGAGCTCGCACTTCGCCAGCGCTTGCGGGTGGGAGATCACGCACGTGATGTACTCCTGCCGGACCCGAGAGCTGCACCTCACCGACGATGTGGAGCCGGTGTCGGAGGAGGACGATGTGGAGCCGGTGCCGGAGGAAGAAGAAGCTTTTCTTATTTTTGTGTAAGGGCATAAAGGTCATTTCAATGACAAAAAAAGAAAAAATAATTGCTGACATCAGCCAGGTACCCGAGAGTATAATAGTAGCCAAACTACAGGGGCTCAATAATTAGTAGAGAAACTACAGGATTCTCAGAGTCTATTTGACTATACCCTTAGTTCTCTCAGTAATTATCTCTACTAAAAATCACGTCGACAATCTTTCTTTCTGTCAATCTAATTCTAAAAAAATCATAGTATTGAATGTTGAATTATCTAAATTTTTATTGGATCAATGAAATTTTTAGTGGGAACATACATGTAAAAATCTATCTATTTATAAAAAGTCAAATTTTTGGTGCAAAATTTAAAAATTAACAATAACTTGGTGACTATGTGGCTTCGCCTCTATGAATGACCTAAAACTGATCGATCACAACACTTATTAATGAACAAAATGAAGAGTCTTGGAGAGAGGGAACTAGGGTTTCCACGAGGGGGAAGACTAGGATTTCAGAGGTAAAATACTTTTCGCTCTTTTTCATTGAAAAAAAAACCCTAGATTAAAATATAAAAAATAATCGAACAACATGTTACTGAAATTTCAATCAATTTGAGCACGACGAATCTTCCTCTCACCATCTAAGAAAAGACGTTCCCCTGTGTTTCCGCCGGAATCTTCTTAACAACCAAATGACTATAAGTCAACTAGAGTTTTTTATTTTATTAATCTATTTCCAGAGAATAATCAATGAATTTCATCGTACGCAGAAACGTTGTTTTAGCACGACCAAACAATAGTTGGTGACGTTTTATTTGATATATTTTGACAGTTGTCAATTTTTAGCATAATTATAGATGTAGAATGCTGGTACAACAACCAATGATATTTAGCTTCACTAGTTAGTAATTTAGATTTCATCGTGGAGGTATCAAATTTGAATTTTGTAGATCGACAACACCAGACTCCGGATAATAGAATTTGGCAATGTTAAAAAATAAACAATTTTGTTGATAAAAAATTCATAGAAGCAACTTGCCCCATTTGCCACCACGTGTATCCATCACTTGAAGTACGGCATTGTGTTTAGTCTCCAAATTAATCCAATATTTATGCCAATAAACAACGCTATAAATAACAATAGTAGTGTTCTCCATCTATTGTCTGCTCATAAGCTATCGAATAACATAAAGCAGAAGCGAAGTCAACGCTACCATCGACGCCTACGATCAGATGGATACTGACAAAGATTCAGCACCGCAACCGGAAGCCAAGAAAGAGGGTAACTAACAAATTATTTTTTTCTCTTTTTTCTTGTCATTTTTTTCCGATTACATTTGAAGTTTTAGATCAAGTGGCAAACGGTGAAATGAAAAATATTCGACGTTGTGTCTAAAAATAATGCTTGTATCTCTGTTCTTGTACTGTGTACCTGCTGCACGCAGTTGTTCCCAAGGATGCCATTCAAGTGGAATTGTACAACGCTGCTGCTTTCGGGGACTGGTCAACACTGAAGCGTGTTTTGGACAGTGATCCTGACTTGATCACGGCTCCGATCACTGAATGGGAGGGAACCGTGATCCATGTAGCAGCCGGCTCAGGCCGCAACGCGTTGTTTATCCGGGAGCTTATGCATTACATGGACCAGAGAGGTGTATTGGTAGGAGGCAAAGACAACAAGGAACAAAATGCTCTTCACTACGCTGCACGAATAGGGAATACCGAAGCGGCTAAGCTGTTGGTGGAGAAAGATCCGACCTTAGCCGAGCAACAGAGCAGTTTCGGTTTCAATCCGCTTCAGGTTTCTATCGGATTCGGTCACGAGGAAATGGCTAGGCATCTACAAGGAATAGAATCAAAGGTTTTACCCCAAGAACATCAACCTGGACACGAGGTCCAGCTGGCGCCAATCTTCTTCTTCTTCTGGTATTGGATGGTTTCTACGGTTAGTAACAATGCTAACTTCTACAAGTTTGTTTTACGATCGTTGTGATACCACCTTCGAGATTCATCATTCGAGTTTTCTGAGTAGTTCGAGGATATTCTCGCTGGATCATCTCAGAGTATTTGAACATTTCAGTAGACCAATTAATCTTACTTCAATATTCTCTGTATAAATCTTGTTGTAATGTCTGCATATTATTGATCAGCAGACATGGCTATTGAGCTACTGGAGCGTAATCCGACATTAGCGCTTGAGAGAGACAGCTTCAGGAAAGAAACCGCTCTATATGTGTTGGCTCACAAGCCAGAAGAATTTCCAAGTGGGAGTCGGCTCACATTTTGGCAACGTTCACTATATCAAGGTACGGGTCCTCCGAACAAACAATCGAATTCGATAACTAGCTTCAATGGCATTCGTTACTAGAATTTCCATGCTGGTGTTGCAGTTTTTGATTGGATCACCGAGGGCAGAGACATATTATCCCTCGAAGGAGGAGATGTCGAAAACCAATTTTGCAGATCAAAGAGTGTCTGCAACCGTTTTCTGATTTCATTAGGAATCTTTCGCCATGCGCAAGAAAGAAAGTCGAAGCACATTCTCGTGCTTCGATTACTAAATGTTCTGATTGAGAAAACATTGGATTGCACGGACCTGACAATAGTGAACCAGCTGTTGGGATTGCCCTCGCACGCAGCTGCTCGAGAGGGGATCCATGAGTTCGTTGCACAGGTTATTAAAGCATATCCTTTCGTGGTTTCGGCAACTGATAACGAGGGCAGAAATCTCTTCATTTATGCGGTCATGCATCGCCAACATAAGGTTTTCAATCTGTTCTTCCAATTGGGTTCTTGGAAGAGTCTGACGATGGGATTTGACAAGTCCTATAACAACGTGCTGCATCATGCTGCTAATTGGAGTACAGCTGCTCAAAATCAAATCGCAAAGATACCCGGCGCTGCTCTGCAAATGCAGCGAGAGCTCCAATGGTACAAGGTAAGAAATGAGAGCCATGTCAGGTTTGTGAAGAAAATCATAGACCAGTGTCCAATCTTCTGCTTTTCTTTCTGCAGGAAGTTGAGGAGGTTGTCCAACCATCATACAAGGTTGAGAGGAACATAAACAAGGTTGGGAACAAGGAAGAACGAAAAACGGCTCAAATGATCTTCACTGAATCGCACAAAGAACTACTCAAGGAAGGTGAGGAGTGGATGAAAGGCACTGCCAACTCTTACACAATTGTTGCTGCTTTGGTGGTAACCATTGCCTTTGCTGCTGCATTCACCGTGCCAGGAGGAACCAATGGCGATACCGGCTTGCCTATTTTCCTACGTGATTTGCCATTCATGGTTTTCGCCGTTGCAAATGCCTTGGCATTCTTCTCTTCGGCTACATCGCTGCTGATGTTTCTCGGAATTCTTACATCACGCTACTCGCAAGAAGATTTCCTTAGAGCCCTACCATTAAGGCTAACAATCGGTCTAATCTCCTTATTCTTTTCAATTACATCCATGCTAGTAGCTTTCACGGCTGGGATACACATCATGATTTCTGATCATGTGCCTTGGATCGCAATTCCAGCTGGTTTGGTAGCCTGCGTATCAGCCACCTTGTTTGCTTTCTTACAGGCTCCATTACTTGTGGAAGTTGCCTATTCAACCTTTGGACCAAGTATTTTCGGTCAACAAAGTAGTGAATTACTTATATGAGTTGCAGATCAAAAGAGTAAAATGCTGCCCATTGATTCTGCAAGTACTCTCTCCAAGTATTTTTCTGCTCTGCAAAACTACTCTTTCGCAAGTTACGGAGAATTGAAACTTGGATTTCTGCCTCAACGAACTAATTTATATCCTATTGAAGTTCTAGCAATAGGTGTGGTTCTGATTCACCAAGATTTAAAAAAAAAAAAGAGAGTCTGGTACTTGATGTTTGCCGATTGATTTTTAAATTTACATCTTTGATTGGTCGTTAAAAAATGGCAAAAGTCCACTTAAATACCATGTGGTTTCACCCTTTGACACACCACTACCTCGTGGTTTTATTTTCTCTGACCAGGTGACAAAAATTTCCTCTAGTTGACAACCAAGTGACATTTTTTTAACTGTGGTTAGATTAATATATCTTGATATTTATATGACACGCCACTTCACCATGCCACATCATCCTTTTACATTATTAAAATATCGTAAATTTTTTTTAAAATACTAATTAACCCCAATTTTAGAGACAAAAGGAGAAATAAACGAATAAAAGGATATGACAGTGATTGTGAAATTGATGTTTCTAAAATTGGGGTTAATTGGTATTAAAAAATCTTTTTTACGATATTTTAATAATGTAAAAGGATGATGTGGCATCACATGGTGAAGTGGTGTGCCATATAAATATCAAGATATATTAATCTAACCACAGTTTAAAAAATGTCACTTGGTTGTCAACTAGAGAAAACTTTTATCACCTGGTCAGAGAAAATAAAACCACGAGGTAGTGGTGTGTCAAATGGTGAAACCACAGGGTATTTAAGTGGACTTTTACCTTAAAAAATTATAATTCAAGTAGAAGCACTGATGGAAGGAGTACGTAAATATTTCCTAACGGATGGTATACAAAAATTATTTAGCGGGCCAAATTGAAAAAAACTACATAACACAAAATGAAATTTTTATTCCATGTCATCAAAGAAAAGATGAATGTTACACACAAAATTGGCTTGTTTTCTACCCGTTTCTGAATCAACTAGATATATTATTGAATCCTGCCAAATCACACCAATCAAGAATTGAATCACGTGCGTTCGTCAATTCTTAGCAAATTCCACGCTGCATAGATTTGCTTAGTTTGCTGGAAAGGCTTCAATGACAGAAAGGAAGGAGGGAAGCTTGATGACGTTGTAGTGAGTGAATCCTGCACCTTTTAGCAGCTTTTTCCACTCCATTTCAGACATTTCTTTGGTTCCGTGGCCCACTCATGAACAAGTCATATCCACAATTGTGTCATTGGTTCCTTCCCGTACGGATCTAGGATCATTTCAAGTATTATTACCTTTCCTGTCTCCTGCGGTATCGCCTTGCGACAATTTTTCAGTATTTTGATCGTGTCCTCGTTGTTCCAATCGTGCAACGCTGATTAAAGAGATAAGCATAAGGTTAAGAAAATCTTTATGGTAATTAACCATACTTTTTTGAGTTCAAGTTCGAACTAAAAAAATGTAAACGCCACGAGGAGTTATCTTGCTTGACCAAGACGACATCCGCAGGAGGAACGGAGACGAGCATATCCCCAACCACATGGGTGACCCCGGGATACTCCAGTGCGAAATCTATAACGGCCTTAAAGTCAAGATTGGTCCCTTTAATATGAGGGAATTCCTTCACCAACATCAACCAATGACCCAACCCATTCTAGACCACCCTCATGCAAGTAGCCCGCCTTTAGGGCTTGGACGATGAACTTAGAGATACCGGCCAATTGTTGTTGCATCAGTTGATACATTTCCGGATTGGCCAACATATAGCTCCATCCCGATATCCCAAATTTCATCGTAAAGCTGCTGGATTCATCCTTTACTCGGTCATCAAGTTCCTGCCACAGAGAGTTGATGAACACGCTGCTATGGTACATCGCCTTGGCGGTTAGGCTCTTCTGCTCTGTGTTGTTCAGCAGCAACTCAGAGGCAGCAGTAGCGCCGTAAAGGGTGTCCTCCGAATCCGAAGGGGTTGCAGTGAAGATGCCTCGACGGACCAGTATTGTTATGACCCTGGAGAGCCGGCCGGAGTCAATTGAAGGATGGTCTATGGAATTGCTTAGTTGTGTCAAGGAAATATGGCCGCCATGGGAGGTTATGATGTCTGGGATGCCTAATCTAACGACACATCGGAGAGCCATTGTGTCAATGTACCCAAAGATGCAGCCACAAACGGCAGCTTGACTGGTCACCAAGTCCTCTTGTTGTTGTGGGGTAGCCATTTAAAAAGCCGTATAAGATGGGTTAGAGTGAGCTTGATGGCGGTGAAATGAGGGAGAAACGTACTAAGGTGTGGTGAAGTGAGAGAGGTGTGGAGGGAGTTATTTATAATGCCGGAGAATGCATATTTGACGGCATCTTATAATGTGACCACGTTAGACCATTTTTGCTGCAATACCATTATTTATTTAGTGATAATAGTTCAACAATTATTAATCACATACTGGGTCTTGTAAAATATGGTAGTCTAACTACTGGATACGCATCCAAACAAAACAACAGTGAAGTATTTGTCGGGATATAATCGAACAAGATTGACATGGTATACTTTGAAAAGAGATCAGCAACACCATTACCCAATTAAATTGGTTTGCCGCCTCTACGACAGGTACTTCAAGAACTACACTTCAATGGACTAACATTTATAAAATTCGCAAGGAAAATAACAGCTATAAAGATTGGGGAATAAAAATATTAACACTTTTTTATACCTAATATTAACACATTCTATGATTACAAAAATTAATTTATAACCATTTTTCCTGTCACGCCCCAATAAACAAGGCATGCCAACCGTCGCGGGGTAATTATTCCTGCAAGACATCTTTATTTCTCAAATCGGAAAATCCATCCTTTTGTCACAAAATCTGTTAGGAATTCAGCAACTAGAGAACAATATCGCACAAAGAATACGGACACAAGAGATAACGTGGTTCGGCCTAATGCCTACATCCACTGAGAGAAAGAAGAACTTTTATTGATGAGTTTCCGAGCCACAAAGCCATACAAAACCTTAAGGTAACATGCCTTTATATAGAGACAAACCTTTGTACATCATGTAAGCTATCTAGGTCAAATTAGGAGTCCAAAAGCTAGTCCAAATAGAATAGGAAACAAGTCCACAAATCGTTTCCTCTTTAATTTCTCGACATCTCTAACAATCTCCACCTTGGCGAGAAATCATCATGTGGACGAACCATGAAGCTCCATCCGAACTTCAACAAACTTCATCTTGATGAAATACTGCCACATGAAGAACCATGAGAACTTGAGAAACCAAACCGACTCTATCAGCTCCACCTTAACCATAGATACACCGCCATCAATAATACCATCTCAACTTTCTCACCACCTTTTTCCGTTCAATCACATGGAGTCAGCCCCCAAGCTCGAGCTTCCGAGCTTGCTTGGCGTCTTCCCTCCAATCTCCATCGAACTCCAACTAGCAAGTCCACCTGCTGAAGCAAACTTGTGACCAATAGATGCGCTCTCTATTTTTCGGTCAACCCCATACTCCGCAACCTCGAACTGCTTCTCCGCTGGACCTTCTTACCTCATACCAATGCTACATGCCATAGCATACAAAGGGCAACCTTTTGTTCCACTAAGTAAAACTCTCGCATGCCTCGAACTCTACTGTTTGGCCTTGAGTGAGATACCTGATTCGTCCGTGGTGTCACCAATGGCTTCGCATGCCCAATGCCAAACCTACCCAACACCTTTGACGTGCACGTCCTTTTAGACAACCTTAGCGGGGCCCAGCTAACAATGCTTCTCCGAGACAACCATGGCTTCTTGCCAACCATGCCTCCATGAAACAACCATAGCTTGCTATCCATGTCTTTGTGAATCCCAGCTACACTCAAACCATCCATGTCAAGCCTTTGCTCCCTCATACGAACCAACCTCATATGGCCTGAGCTTTTTTTTACTTCATCACACCCATTGATGTGACTCCACCTACAATAATGTTCCCCACTAACCTGTAGGTATTTTCTTTCACCCTTCATCCCTACCATCGCATCCTTATCCATCTTTTTTAGCCTACCTTTATAACTATCATTGTTATAATCGAAGGTCACTAACGAAAAGAGATTACCAGGATGCATTGGACTTGATGAGACAGAAAGCCAGTCACCATCTAACCCGTCTGAACATGTGGCCATGGTTGTGGATGCCGATCCCTCCTCATTGTCTTGATCCCCAGTTCATCCTGGAAAGTCCCTTTCATATGCCCTTCTCCGCACTTGAAACCACTTCCATTGAACTTCTTTGACTCCGACCTGGATCCTCTTCCACAACCCAGCTGGTGACTCCTCATCATCCGCCAAGAATAAGTGAATCTTCGCTTCTGTCTTAGCCTCCAACTCTTCCCACTCTTGCTCCTCCATCTTCTCAGGCTTCTTCCTTGAGAGCGCGATGACCATCCCTTGTTGCATGAGGAGATCCTTGACACGCCTTTGCCATAACCTGAAATTCGATGAACCATCGAACTTCACAAGAGCAAACTTCGCGCCGTCCGACATCCTCCAACCTTAGCTCTGATACCAATTGTTAGGAATTCAGCAACTAGAGAACAAGATCGCACAAAGAACACGGAACAAGAGAATTACGTGGTTCGGCCTGATGCCTATATCCACTGAGAGAAATGAGAACTTTTATTGATGAGTTTCCGAGCCACAAAGTCATACAAAACCTTAGGGTAACATGCCTTTATATAGAGACAAACTCTTGTACATCAAGTAAGCTATCTAGGTCAAATTAGGAGTCCAAAAGCTAGTCCAAATAGAATAGGAAACAAGTCCACAAATCGTTTCCTCTTTAATTTCTCGACATCTCTAACAAAATCCATATAGAAAACACAAAGAACAAGTCTTAAATTGAAAAAGTGAATGAATGAATGCATGTCCTCGCCTCTGGCTCTCACACCTGGTCCGTCCCCGTCGAATCTAAAATAAAATACGTATTTTGCTGAGTTTACGCAACTTAGCAAGCCGAACTCATAATTAAAGCACATAACATATACATTCAGGTTTCGTAGACAGAATACAGACGGACTCTGGAGTACGACTATTGGAAACCTGTGGGGCACAGAAGACAAATCCTTAACGCTAAAGGCACATAAACAAAAGGACAGTCTCACCACATGGCACAGATATCACCAGTGCTCACATAGAGTACGAAAATCCAGAGTACTCTACGGGTACAGAAGCACCGGGATAATCCTGACCAGAACAGACAGAACAAATACAGATCATGGCAGAATACAGATCATGGCAGAATACGAAACTAATACAGATTATGGCAGAAATGGACAGAATACAACATACGAATTTCATACCACAACAATACGATCAGAAATACAAACAGACATAATACAAACGGACATAAATACGTCCCAATACGATCCCAATACGATCATACAATAATAAAACACATCAATCACGACCTAAAAGGTATAGAGGTTCGATTTACCTCGTTTTCTTCTAACCTAACCTCGCCAGTCCGCACCAAACCGTGTCTCCCTAATTTTCAGCGTCCTCCTCAACTCCCTACAGTTTTGTGATCAATCAATAACTACGATTTCTTGCGAATTCACAACGATCCGAATAAGACGGCTTACCCTAGCATCTCGGAAGGTGTTGTGGCGTTCTCCCTCGTCCCTGGACTCGCCCGGAAGATCTTCTCTACCTTGACAGAGAGAAAATAAAATTTCAGAAGGGTGGACTTTAGGGTTTCGTCCAGCCTTCTTTTATAGGCAAAGCTAGGGTTTAAGGTGTGGTAAAAGATTAGTTTATTCCCTGGATAAATTACAGTTTGCTCCCCCATAAATTTCAAATTATTCATTATAGTTTCCTGGTCCTCACATTTCCAGTAGTCAATGACACATCAGCATGTTAGATAGCATGGTCCACATGGGCTCTTACATAAAATTTCCAAATTTTTTAAAGATGATATAATTTTTAAAAACTCAAATAAATACCAGATTTCAAAAACTATAATAAGAAAAAGAAATTTACAATTTCTCTCGGATCCAAAGAAACTTTTATATTAAATTTGCTTAATAACGTTAGTCAACAATAGTAGATATCATATGTTTCATTGTTAATGAAATTTATATATTTTCAAAGAACAAACACGTGCACATTGATGTGGTTGGTTACCTCTCTAATCAATAGATGTAGTATCTAATTAGAACATATATAATACAGGTTCGAGTTGATACTTTTGAAAAGTGACAAATTTCTCCCAACAAATATTTATCAATGTTATATTCCTTTCTACTAAAAAATAACTTTACATTCCTAATAATTCAAATTCGAGATTTTTTATTAAATTAAAATAATAACTTTATCAATTAGATCTAAGTGATCGTTGGTATAAATATGAATCACGTATGTAATGAGATATTATTTTAAATTATTTAAAGGTTGCTTCCCTCGTATCTCAACCACTCATGTTACATAGAATAACCAAGTTTGTTATATCAAGCTTGTTGATGATTCCAATATGAAAAGATATTAGAATAGTCCAAGCTGTGTCCTAATTTGTTGATTTTGTAGAGCACTTTCTCCCCATTGTCTTAGATGGACAATACACTAAAGACAAACTCTTAACTATTTGTAGATAGAATTTTTTTGAGAAAGGGTGGCACGAAACTTAATATTAAGGTACGAGGTTATAAAATAGAAATAGGAAATACAAAGACAAAGTCCGATAAAACCTAACAGAAAACGATAACCAAACTGAAGACATCAAAGTGACATGGGTGGAAGTGAAGGGCGGTCGAGAAGCAACAAATGCCATTGACCAAAGCGGAGTTCTATCGAGACAAGCTTCGGCTAATAACCACGAGGTAACGTCATAGACGCAGCCTCATGGGCATTTGAATGCACACAAGATGCACGCAAATGAGAGCCAAGGTCGAATAAGTTCGACCGAAACAAGTTTCTCCACTTGCAGTAACAGGAAAGGTAACGAGATCTGCAAGGATCCCAGATTAAGCCAAAGCTGATCCAAGGTAAGACATTAGAATAGTACAAGTTGCGTGCTAATTTGTTGATTTTGTAAATTTATTCTCTCTATTGTCTTAGATGGATAATAAGTCTGAATATCACAAGTTAAGTATGCTTACTAAGAGTTAATACAATTCGTTTGTTTTTAGAATTAATATAATTTTAGTAATTTGAAAACTCTGAAATTTATTATGTAAAAGCGATTGGTTAGAATTAGTGTGGAAGCTACTATATACGAAAGAAAACAAAAATAATTTTTATGGCTAGGGTTTTCTCTAGAGAAACCCTACGCAACCACATCATCCTTCTCCGCCATGGCCATTCTCGATGGCCATGGCCGAGCTATCGGCTTCTGGCGGGTCCTCCCGACCGTCCAACCCCTCAAATACCGGCCGTGGGTGACAATCCCAATGTTCTGAATTTTTACGTTGGCTTCGACCAAAGGAAGTAATTTGAGGCTTTCTCCCCCTTCATGGCTTTCATGAACCAGGGAAGCATTTTAGGTGACAGTCCCGTTGTGAGGACCAGAAAACTAAAATGAATAATACAAAATTTATGGGGGAGCAAACCATAATTTGTCCAGGGACTAAACTAAAATTTGCCATGCCAGAAACCCTAGCTTCGCCTATAAAAGAAGGCCGGACGAAATCCTAAAGCTCACCTTTCTGAAATTTCATTTTCTCTCCTTCAAGGTAGAGGAGACATTCCAGGCGAGTCTAGGGACGAGGAAGAACCCGACAACGCTTTTCGAGACGGTAGGGTAAGCCGTCTTGTCCAAATTATTGTGAATCTATAGGAAATCGTAGTGGTTGATTGAATCTGAAACTGTAGGGACTGGAGGAAGACGTCGGAAATAGGGGAGACGCGGGTTGGCGAGATTAGGTTACAAGAAAATGAGGTAAGTCGAACCCCTATACTTTTGAGGTCGTAATTGCTGTGTTTTGCTGTTGTGTAACCATATATGGGATGTATTTCGTCAGTATTTTGAGTGGTATGTAATTCGTATGATCATATTCTGTCTGTATTCTGTCCGTATACTATTTGTATTCTGTTTGTATTCTGTATGTATTCTGTATGTATTCTGTCCATATTTGTGGTGTATTTGTACTATATTTGTTGCGTATTCTGCCATGTGATCTGATCTGTTCTGACTGTTCTGGTCGGGATTATCCCGGTGCTTCTGTGCCCGTAGAGTACTCTGGATGATTTCGTACTCTATGTGAGCACCGGTGATATCTGTGCCCTATGGTGAGACTATACTTCCGTTTCTGTGTCTTTAACGTGAAGGATTGGTCTTCTGTGCCCCACAGGTTCCCGATAATCGTACTCCGGAGTCCGTCTGTGTTTGTGTTGGAGATTTTAATTTTGTCTGTGATAACTGTGTGTATATATTGATGTGTTTTAATTGTGAGTTCGGCTTACTGAGTTGCGTAAACTCAGCAAAATATGTATTTTGTTTCAGATGCAATGGAGACGGATCGGGTGTGAGAGCTAGAGGCGAGGACATGCATTCATTCATTCAGCTTTTCCTTTTAAGACTTTTCGCTGTTATTTTTTATGTTTTTATGACTTGAGGACGGATTTATGTTTTGAGAAATAAAGATGGTTTGCGGGGATATTTATCCCGCGGCAGTTGACATTCCTTGTTTACCGAGGCGTGACACCCGTACTCCCACTGACAGGGTGGAATCAAGTTTCGTACAATGGGCGGGGTCCGCAATCAGTGAGTCGGACAAACACTCTAAAGGTGGAGAATGGCAAGAAGCTATGCACCATCCGCCGGCAGCAAGATATGTGGGGTTCCAAGCGGGCGGAGAGGCGATTGGAGGGGATTACCCGGGTTTCGACTTTGGGGCAGCCTATGGTGGATGGTTCCAGTAGAGTTTCGTATGCCAATTTAGTGCAAAGCTCCTTCGGTGAGAAGCTGACTGGAACGTGCAGAACTATAAGAATCTTTCACTAATTGGCATAGTAGTTTTTCAAAAGGTTCTCGTCTGCTGGCGTTGGCGGATCTGAAAGTGCAGCTCACACAATAATGGAACACGTCTGCTTCTTGGAAATGCAGTAACAGTAACGTGGTCGCGTGATAAGATGCCGTAAAATAATGGAATTGCAGGAACGTAAACTTTAGGTTAAATTTTAAAAGAAAAAAAATACATCCACGTTTATGGGGTTGGTTAGCTCTCTAATCAATAATTATAGTCCCTGAATCTGGACATGTAGATAATAATATATGTTCGAGCTAGACAATAATTTTGGACCTGATCTCGAGATCTCTTGATTAAATTAAAATAATAATTTTATTAATTGATCTAAATGGTCTATAAATATGAATCATGTATGTAACGAGTTATTACTTTAAGTTATTTAAAAGTTACTTCCGTCAGATCTCAACCACTTGTGTTACATAGAATAACCAAGTTTGTTATATCAAGCTTGTTGATGATTCCAATACGAAAGATATTAGAATAGTCCAAGTTGCGTGCTAATTTGTTGATTTTGTAGAGCTCTTTCTTTCCATTGTCTTGGATAATACACCAAAGACAAAATCTTAACTATTTGTAGATGGATTATGGATAGTAGCTAAGTCTAGAGAGAAATTATGAGCATTATTATGCATAACTTTCATGCCAAGATTAGTAAGATTAGTAATATCAGCTCAGATATTAATTACATGACCTTGACTATCAATTATAGATTCAATATTTTATTCGAATTTGATTGTGTCATAGTTCTATAATGAATTAGGATTAGGATTATCGTTGGATGAATTGCATTGGATATGAATCCCAAAAAAGAAACGGTAGGTACAGCTAGGTCGTGAATGACCAACCATCACACTGTAAAAAGAAAGGCATAAGAGAAAAACCGATTGGCTATTGATTGTGGGATTATGGGGCCCCAAACAATGACTGGTGGTGATTGAACATCGCACCTCGAACCGCTTAACCTAAGAGAAACTAGTACAAATAAGGTTTCAAAGAATGTCAAGGATTAACTCCCTACCGGGAGTACCAACTAATACAAATTCAAGTCGATTAGTGCTTTTGAAAAGTGGCAAAGTTCTTCCAATAAATATTTACCAATTTGTTAGGAAATTAACCTATTATAGATATGGATGCGCAGCAGAATTACATGTGTTCTACCACAAGAAAATAAGAACGCAAAATGGACATATGAGGATTACGTGGTTCAGAAAATTGTCTATGTCCACGAGAGAGGGATAGATCTTTTATTGATGTTGCCTCATGCTTGCCTCAACTCAACTCAGTCCAACTCAATTATTAAGGTTATAGCCTCTATCTATTTATATGCAAACCCTAATACAACCATGGAGTCCATCTAAATCACATAGAAGTCTAAATCAAAATCCAACTAGAAGTCTAACATAAAATCCAATTAAGAGTTGCACATAGAATCCAACTAGGATAAAAATTCCTTGTCGTTCTTCAACAATTTATGCCTTCGCGATAAATCAATCTTTAGAAGAACCATAAAGCTCCGCCCGAACTTTAACAATCTCCCTGTCAGGAGCACTATTTCCTCTATTGTGAAATTTGTTCCTCATTCCTCTTGTAGAGTAGCTTAATTCACTGACCTCTCCCCATTCAATCTTATCCTTCGCCTCCTCAAGAATCACCACATTCAACATACTTAACAATGTTTGAAGTTGTTCCTCCACCCATACAAACAACTACATGCGCCAACCCAATACCCATTTCCACTTGGTTCCTTCACGGGTACATCATTCCTTAACATATGTATTTGTTGGAGAGAGATTGAGAAGAGAAACGGAAGGTGTCTTATAATGCCCGACATGCAAGCCATGAAAAGTAGAAGAGGTTGGACCCATCCCCAAGTGCCATTTTGATCCCATCAAAGAATTATTTTCGTGCTCCAGGACATTTGACGTAAATAATTTAAGGAAAGTCCAATATTCAAATCCTGAAAAAGTATAATTTTTTGTGTTAAAAAATTATCTTTAAAAAATCGGAAAAACAAGTAAAACTGATCTTAGTATAGTTATCCTTCCGTCGGCGAGGTTTGTTGTCAGTTGAGTTAAATATCGGGCTTCAGTAACATAATCTACTTACTCATGTTGCATCCCACCTGTAGTCCCATTTTGGATTAATGGTACATGAATTAAGAACAAATTATTTTCTGGTCCCTGGTGATTAACAATATTTCTAGTTTGGTCTTTACCGTTCATGATAACCTATTTATATCCTCTTATGTGGACAATATCTTTTCATTTTTCTATGTAAAGCCTCCTATCGAATTACATACGTTATGTAGTTTTATACAAGTTTTGCATTACTGAATTTCGAATTGTAATTATATTTGATTAACTAATTATTTACTTAATTTTTTGATACATTTTCAATTTTAATTTTGGGATTCATGGTATATGAAATACATAAGATAAACTCTACACTGTAGAGGAAACTTTTGCATACTTTATTTTTTAATCGAAACCAGATATATATTTTATTTATTTATCTCGGATATCAACCGAATTAACTAATGTTCCAGACTTATAATTTACGGTAACTAAAGTGTAATTGACCATACTAATAAATTACATATGGGGTTCACCCAAAAGAATCCCCAACTTTCCCCCTCCGGCGAAGAAGAAGCAGAAGAGAGAGGAGAGAGAATGAACGAGGCGGGGGCGGGGGTGCGGGGGTGGCTAGTGGTGGACGCGGCGAGGCAGGGGGAGGTAGTGGAGGCCGGGAAGCAGGCGATCATGAGGCGGACGGGTCTACCCGGTCGGGACCTCCGGATCCTGGACCCGCTTCTCTCGTACCCGTCGACGGTTCTGGGTCGGGAGCGGGCCATCGTGATCAACCTGGAGCACATCAAGGCCATAATAACCGCCAACGAGGTCCTCCTCCTCAACTCCCGCGACCTCTCCGTCTCCCCCTTCGTCCTCGAGCTCCAGCGCCGCCTCCAATTCCACCACCGCCGCCGCCCAGGTGGGTCCCCTCTTACCCTTTTCACGGTTTCTTCTTTTTTTGGATTCGGACCGGTTTGATTTGCTCATAAGGTGTTTGATGTTTGTTCCGAGTAGTAGTTTTCGTAATTTCCGAGTTCTAAGTAGTTTGCATAGTCAACAACTCCCCTTGAATTGAACTTATGCCTTGATATGATATGGGACTTCGTGATTAAGTATCGAGCGAATGCGTTGTTGAAGAAACGGTTTCATGAATCAAAACCCGACTTAGCTGTTGTAGTTGATTTGGAAAAAAGAGTTCATGTTTTTGGGTTTCGCTTTCTTTTCGTGATAAACCGAGCTTATGGATTGTTGTTGTTTTGGGTTTTGCGTTATGTTGATATTGCAGGACAATGCTGATGAGTCGAGCAAGGCTTGTGTTTTTGACATGGGGAGGGAAGATGAGAGGGTTGTCGATCATGAAAGTTTTGCTGTGAACGTCTCTCCTTCCCAGGAACATAATCCAGGATTTAAGATGGACGGGAAACAAGGTCTTGGGAACCAAGATGGATCCAAGGTTTTGCCATTTCAGTTTGTCGCGCTTGAGGCCTGCCTTGAGGCTGCCTGTAGTTGTTTGGAAAACGAGGTATTTTTCACTTTTCTTTTCTAAGCTTGTAGGTTCTCCTAGAAGATCAGAGTCGTTGCAGTTGCTTTCTTGCTCTGTCGGCCCTTGTATAATTTTAGCCAATTCTCCTTCGTCTTTTTTCTTTTTCGAACTACCAGGCAAAGACTCTAGAGCAAGAGGCGCATCCTGCACTGGATAAGCTGACTTCAAAAATCAGTACTCTCAATCTAGAACGTGTTCGTCAAATTAAGAGTCGTGTTTGCTTGCAATATCAGGCAGAGTTCAGAAGGTTAGTTTCCCCATTTAGGCTCTTTATTTATGTTTTTCTTCATCGGGTGTCCCGAATAAATGAATTTTCAACCCCCTCCACTTACCTTGAAGTTGATTATGCATATGTTTCCTCCTGTAGGTCAGAGATGAGTTGGAACACTTGCTGGATGATGATGAAGACATGGCTGAGATGTACTTAACTGAAAAATTGGTCCAACAACAATTGGATAATTCCTCCACATTCTCTGTAAATGACAGAGACGACATGGATGAGGACAATCTTCAAGCTGATTTAGAAGATAGGTAACTTGTCATGCAATCTCTGTGTGGCTAAGATTCTTTATTACTAGTTGCTTATTTGGCTATGGTTCCTCTTTACTTTGCCTAGCATCGCAATTGATGTCTCATCGGAAGCTCATGCTACTTCTGTTAGTGTAGTAAGTGATATTCACGTTGCTGAGAGCCCAAACGAGCACCTGTTCAGCATGCATAAAACGCTAAGCAGAGCTAGCCACGGGACACGTACTAGTACCACTCATAGTGGTGTCAGCAAGCAGCTTGACATAGATGAGCTTGAAATGCTCTTGGAGGCATATTTTGTGCAAATTAACGGCACGATGAACAAGCTATCCACGGTAAGCATATTCATTACTTGAATGCTCTTGTATCATGGTTCAACCAATGTAATCCTGCTGTTTAACGCCCATGAGTTGTGGTTGACATTTACATATGCTTCTAGTCCAAGAGGACTATATATGTCTTGACATAAATGCTCATCAAGAATGCTTTTAGATAAATCATTATCTATATGGTTTTCATAGTTGCAACTGACTATCACAGTATATCGCTCTCAAATAATAACCCAGAATAAATGCCAGCTCTAGAATCCACAGAGGAATTTTCTTCGATCTTTTGATGTGGTCCTTTGTAGCCTGAGATTAAATCTAGGGCACGGTTTGATGGGATTCACAAATATCTTGAGTGATCTTTATGGTTTGTGAGAAAGAAAATTGATGTCTCAAATTACCGGCCTCTTAACTACCAGTTCAGTTGTGTAAAGAGTTCTGTATGCTGTCCATCCATTTTGTTTGTACCTTGTTTCCCTGGAGAATATTCTGCATGATCTTAAACAAGCTTCAAAAGCATTTCCACTTACCAGTTCTGCTGCTGTTTTTTTCTCATTTTCTTGTTCGGGATGCTTTGTCTTGGAAGCTGAGGGAATACATTGACGACACCGAATAATGCTGGATGACAAGAAGAATCATCTCCTGCAGATGGGTGTCATATTGACAACAGCAACACTTGTGATTAGCTGCTTCGTCGTAGTAGCTGGTGTTTTCGGCATGAACATAACTATCGACATGTTCAACGAGGATGTCAGCACCGGGATGCGAAAGTTTCTGTGGACTGTTGGTGGCGGCACTACCGGGAGCATATTCTTATATGTAGCTGCTATTGCATGGTGCAAGCACAAACAGCTGTTGGAATAAGACTTACTTAGCTTGCTCCATTGCCTACTATATCGGAAGCTGATGAGCCTCATTCTTATGTTTTTGTCCTTAAAAGTCCAGCCAGTGTTTTGTCTCTGCTGTTTTATACGCTGTAGTGAAGTATATAGTTATAGGTTATATAATGTTGGCTGGCAAGTCTTTATGTTGTATTACACTTGCGAACACAATATTAGATACTTGTTGGGAGAGTTTTGTCACATTTCAAAAATACTACTCGACTGGAAGTTGTATTAGTTTGATTCGGTGAGTATCCAGATACTAGATATATGTGCTAAACAACTCAATGGATAGGCCCAAGCAAATAAAAAGTGAACCCAAACTACAATTTGAAATACCCAGAAAATGGAGCAATAGCCCAGAAAAGAAAAGGCCCTGAGAAAGCCCAAGACCCACAGACTACCATTTCCAAATGTTGCAGACCTTGAAATGGGCAATTCAGAATTATTCTTGCTCTGTTCTCACCAGGCCTATGAGTCAAGCTATTTGATCTTCTCGAATTCAATTGCTCTTTGTGCAACTTGAAACCATTTGGACCCAGCATTTTCCGGAAAAATAGCGAACAAATGTTCTTCTAATGTTCTTAATTAAGGTGAAGTAATCCATTTTGATCTTCCATAAAGACTAATCATATTTTTTTGAAAGGTAAATTTTTACAACATGACATATGTCAGGATTTGAAATCTGAACCTCTTAAATATTTAGGACGCTTGTGCCGATAAATACTTATCATATCATATTTGGCTAACAATTGACGTTCTCTAGATGCGTCATTGTTGCACGAGAGGATTTTTTTTATGAAGTCGAAAACAACGTACCATGGATATACACTCTCTTCGTTTATCAATATTTGTTTTCAATAACAAATAAATTTCATGAGTACAGTGTGAGACAGAAAAACATTGCAACAAAAAAGTCCACTGTTTGTTCTACTATATTTTTTAGGGGCCAATTACTTTGAGGGGGCAGCCTCCGGAGATTGGACAACTGCCTAAACCCTGAATCACTTACCGCTCCACTCGTAACCTCGGTCCTACCTTCCTCCATCTTGCAGCTGTTCCCCAAATACAGATACTTCCTCCATTAGTTTTAAAAAAAATGCATCAAGAGGTCCTTGGAGCCAGTTGTATGTCATTTTTTTTATGGTTAGTTGTGTCATTATGACATGCTTCTAGCTCAAGGATCTGATAGTAGCTTTCTAAAATTAGAATCAACTTAAAATGAAAATGGATTTCTCTCGACATTAGAACAAAAAGGTGAAAAAGAATAAACTTGGGTACGAGTTCGGAGTAATGGTTGGCGAGAAAGATGACAGTCCATCGATTTCTTCCTTGTCTGATCAAACGGAACCATTCCTTCCTTGTCTGATCAAACGGAACCATTCTTTCCTTCCACCGAGGGAGGGTCTCGGCTCAACCTTCAATTATATATTCTTTCTCGTTACACACTCTGGAAGATAATTAAACTCTTTTCTCCAATATTTGTTCAGGAAAATGGATCCCTCACAAAAGGATAAACCGGATGCATGCAGAATTTTGCTGAAAATAATATACCACTATTAAAATGTCTTACGTTCAAAGAAAATAATAGTGGCGCAGAATTTTGTTGAAAATAATACACATCCTAGATATGTTAAGAATAGTATTTGTATCAACAAAATGTACCTTCTTTTTTTGACAAATTTTTTTAGACAACTTAAAAGTTAAGCGAATTTTGCGGAGTAATTTCACAATGGGTAATCTCCTATTAAGTTTGTCAGGGTGCGTGCGAGTAAAGACAAAATACGACTCGTATTAGTCTGTGGAGATAATCGATTAGACATTATAAGTTATATTTTTAATTCAATAAATTTGCAGTGTTAAAAAAATCAACAATTTCGTTTAAAAAGTTCATGGGAGGAACCGCCCCACTTGCCGTTCCATCCCTTACCCGCGCTATAAATAATAGTCTTCTCCGGTTCTTTGTCTGCTCATAAGCTATAATCGAATCAGAAAAAACTGAAGCGAAGTCAACTTACCGCGCTACGTTCTACGCCTACGAACAGATGGACTCATCCCCTTCAGCACGGTCACATGAAGACGGTAATCAATTTTATTGTTACTTTTTGGGCCATTCTATATTTTGTTAACGACAGAATTTTTTTTTTGATGAATTTTTGGTTAACCAAAGATAGATAGATTTCTATTTTAAATCAAATTTTAGTCTCATCTTCTGCTGTTAACGAATAGAAAATGTTTGCAGTTACAGAGACTTAACAAACAACATTATAATTTAGTTATATATTTGTTTTACCGTGCAGTTATGGTGATGGATAGCATATGTGTGAAATTGTACAAAGCTGTCCGTGACGGTGACTGGTCAGCTGCCAAAGTTTATTTGGACAGGAATCCTGAGCTGCTCACGGCTCCGATCTTCGAATGGGAAATGACAGTGATCCACATGGCAGTGGCCTCGAGCAGTGGTGCATCTTTTCTCCGGGAGCTTGTGGATTACATGAGCGAGAAAGGCGTATCGTTCAGAGCAAAAGACGAGTATGATGAAAATGCTCTTCACTACGCTGCACGATCAGGGGACACAGAAATGGCAAGCCTATTGCTGGAGAAAGATCCGACCTTGGTTTACAACGTGAGCAAATTCGGTTACACCCCTCTTCAGTATGCTGCCCTATATAGTCACGCCCCAATGGTTAGCTATCTAATGCTGCGGACAGATATACACACCGGTCAAGTTGGCGTCGACATTCTTGTTCATCTGGTATTTGAAGGTTTCTACGGTTAGCAACCTTCTACACAAGTTTGGTTTATGATCATTAATATCAATTGTCTTTTAATCAAATTGTTAATTAGCAGAAAGGGCTATTGCGCTACTCGACAAAAATCCTACATTAGTGCGTGAGAGACACAGCCTCAATAAAGAAAGCGCTCTAAGTGCATTGGCTAACAAGCCAGAAGATTTTCCAAGTGGGAGTCGGCTCACATAGATTTTCCAAGTGGGAGTCGGCTCACATTTTGGCAACGTCGAGTATGTCAAGGTACATACAGGTCCACCCAGCAATCTAAATCAAATTTCACCTTTGTTACTAGACTTTACTTCTTTGCATGCTGACGGTGTCAAATTCGGGCTCCTTAAAACAGTGTTTGATTGGATCAACGATGGCAGAAACATATCCCGTCGAGGAGGAGATGTCGAAAACCAATCGACGAGTATATGCGACCGTTGCCTTTCACTTGGAATCTTTCGACATGTGCGTGAAAGAAAGTTGAAGCATGAGAAAGTAGTTGAATTACTGGAGATTTTGGTAGAGGAAACATTAGATAACGGCAACATGACAAACATTGGCGAATTTTTGGGACCGTCATCGCGAGCTGCTGCTCAGGAGGGGATCCATGAGTTCGTTGCAGAAACTATTAAGCAATATCCTTTCGTGGTTGCCTCATGTGACGGCGAGAACAGAAATCTCTTCAATTATGCCGTCATGCATCGCCAACACGAGGTTTTCAATCTATTCTTTCAAATAGGTTCGTGGAAGAGTATGACGATGACATATGACAAGTACCGTAACAACATGCTGCAAACTGGAGTACAGCTGCTCGAAATCGAATTGAAAAGATACCCGGTGCTGCTCTGCAAATGCAGCGGGAGCTACAATGGTACAAGGTGACGACCAAGAGGTTTTTTTTTAAATCTGTGTAGTCAAATATCGGACCACATTAACCGAAAGAAAATTCAGGTTTCTATCTTTATTTCTGCAGAAAGTGGAGGAGCTTGTCCAACCATCATACAAAGTTGCGAAGAACGGTCAAGGAAAGACGCCTGGAATGCTATTCACCGAGTCGCATAAAGAACTAGTCAAGGAAGGTGAAGAATGGATGAAAGGCACGGCAAACTCTTATACAATTGTTGCCGCTTTGGTGGTAACTATCACCTTTGCTGCTGCATTCACCATACCAGGAGGAACCAATGGCAATTCCGGGTTGCCCATGTTCCTACGCGACTTACCATTCATGGTTTTCGCCATTGCGAACGCCTTGGCATTCTTCGCTTCAGCTACGTCGCTGCTCATGTTTCTGGGAATTCTTACATCACGCTGCGCACAAGAAGATTTCCTGAGAGCCCTACCATTAAGGCTGGCAATCGGTCTAGTCTCCTTGTTCTTTTCAATTGCATCCATGCTGGTTGCTTTTACGGCTGGAATTCACATTATGATCTCTGATCGTGTGTCTTGGATCGCGGTTCCAGCTGGTATACTAACTTGCACATCAGTTACCTTGTTTACTTTCTTGCAGGGTCCATTACTCTGGGAGGTTGCCCATTCAACCTTTGGACCAAGTATTTTTGTTTCGGTCAAGAGTGATGGAATAACTTATATGACTAGAATACTTATAAAATAGTAAAAATAGAAGCATTAAATTGTATTTGAACGTTACAGCTATTGTAACGAGAAGTTGATGTCACTTGTTCTTTCATTTCTCTTCTCACTCTCTCTATTCTCAATATGTACACACTTTAATATTTGTTCTCCTGTTTTAATTTATAGATATTCTATATAACATACACAACAACAATTTACTTATTAAGAAAAATTAACATACGCAAGACAACCCTATTTAAAATTTATTGCCGTACATGACCATGTATATTAATAATGGCCCATTAGTATATGTGGTTTACCAAACTTGGAGAATAAAATGACACGGAAGCAAATTAAGTCGAATTTAACTTTCTTTCTTTTTTTTGTACAAACTTAACCTTCTAATTTCACACACGTTTTTTTTGTTTTTACACTCTGCAGAAGAAAAATCGCACTCTTTTTTTTTTATCGAAGCTAGATATATCTTGCATACCTGCTAATTTAACTAATGAACTTAGATTTTTTTTTATCTCTGAAATTTAGAATCAATTATTATTGAACCCAATACCTTCTACTTTTATTAAGAGTTCAACCATTGGTATGAATTTGGATAATCCAAAATTAGACTTTTTATTAGTAGAGCTTCAATAATACAATGACTAAAGCGTAATTAACCATATCAATATAACCCAATAATACGCCGCCAGAACTAAAAACAACGCGACCCAACCGAATCCCCTCCCCTCCCCTCCGGTGAAGAAGAAGCAGAAGAGAGAGAGGGAGAATGAACGAGGCGGCGGCGGTGCGGAAGAAGGGGGCGGGGGTGCGGGCTTGGCTGGTGGTGGACGCGGCGGGGCAGGGGGAGGTGGTGGAGGCCGGGAAGCAGGCGATCATGAGGCGGACGGGCCTCCCCGGTCGGGACCTCCGGATCCTGGACCCGCTCCTGTCGTACCCGTCGACGGTGCTGGGGCGGGAGCGGGCCATCGTGATCATCAACCTGGAGCACATCAAGGCCATCATCACCGCCAACGAGGTCCTCCTCCTCAACTCTCGCGACCCCTCCGTCTCCCCCTTCGTCCTCGAGCTCCAGCGCCGCCTCCAATTCCACCACCGCGCCACCACCACCACCCAGGTTGGTCCCCTTCTTTTTTGGATCCGGACCGGTTTGATTTGCTCATAAGGTGTTTGATGTTTGTTCCGAGTAGTAGTAGTTGTTGTAGCAATTTCCAAGTTTGAAGTAGACAACAACTCCCCTTGAATTGAACTCGTGCCCTGATATGATATGGGACTTCGGGATTAAGTATCGAGCGAATGCGTTGTTGAAGAAACGGTTTCACGAATCGAAACCCGACTTAGCTGTTGTAGTTGATTTGGAAAAAAGAGTTCATGTTTTTGGGTTTCGCTTTCTTTTCGAGATAACCCGAGCTTATAGATTGTTTTGGTGTTGTTGTTTTGGGTTTTGCGTTATGTTGATATTGCAGGGCAACGCTGATGAGTCGAGCAAGGCTTGTGTGTTTGACATGGGGAGGGAAGATGAGAGGGTTGTCGATCATGAAAGTTTTGCGGTGAACGTCCCTCCTTCCCAGGAACATAATCCAGGATTTAAGATGGACGGGAAACAAGGTCTTGGGAACCAAGATGGATCCAAGGTTCTGCCATTTGAGTTTGTCGCACTCGAGGCCTGCCTTGAGGCTGCCTGTAGTTGTTTGGAAAACGAGGTATTTTTCACTTTTCTTTTCTAAGCTTATAGGTTCTCCTAGAAGATCAGAGTCGTTGCAGTTGCTTTCTTGCTCTGTCGGCCCTTGTGTAATTTTAGCTGATTCTCCTTCGTCTTTTTTCTTTTTCGAACTAACAGGCAAAGACTCTAGAGCAAGAGGCGCATCCTGCACTGGATAAGCTGACTTCAAAAATCAGTACTCTCAATCTAGAACGTGTTCGTCAAATTAAGAGTCGTTTGGTTGCAATATCAGGCAGAGTTCAGAAGGTTAATTTCACCATTTAGGCTCTTTATTCATTTTTTTTTTCATCGGGTGTCCCAAAGAAATGAATTTTCCACCCCCCTCCACTTACCTTGAAGTTGATTATGCATATGTTTCCTCCTGCAGGTCAGAGATGAGTTGGAACACTTGCTGGATGATGATGAAGACATGGCTGAGATGTATCTAACCGAAAAATTGGTCCAACAACAATTGGATAATTCCTCCACGTTCTCTGTAAATGACAGAGATGACATGGATGAGGACAATCTTCAAGCTGATTTGGAAGATAGGTAACTTGTCATGCAGTTCTGTGTGGTTAAGATTCTTTATTATTAGTCGCTTATCTGGCTATGGTTCCTCTTTATTTTGCCTAGCATTGCAATCGATGTCTCATCGGAAGCTCATGCTACTTCTATTAGCGTGGCAAGTGATATTCACGATGCTGAGAGCCCAAACGAGCACTTGTTCAGCATGCATAAAACGCTAAGCAGAGCTAGCCACGGGACACGTACTAGTACCACCCGCAGTGGTGTCAGCAAGCAGCTTGACATAGATGAGCTTGAAATGCTCTTGGAGGCATACTTTGTGCAAATTGACGGAACAATGAACAAGTTATCCACGGTAAGCATATTGGTTATTTGAACGTTTGGGTTTAAGGTTTAGGAAATATCTTGGGTAATCTTTATTGGTTTGTCAAAAAGAAAATGGATGTCTCAAATTATCGGCCTCTTAACTACCAGTTCGGTATAAGAGTTCTGTATGGTTTGTGTAAGAGTTCTGTATGGTTTGTGTAAGAGTTCTGTATGCTGCTGTCCATTTCGTTTGCACCTTGTTTCCCTAGAGAATATTCTGCATGATCCTAAACAAGCTTCAAGAGCAGTTCCACTTACCAGTTCGGCTGCTTTTTTTTTTTTTTCTCATTTTCTTATTCGGGACGCTTGACTTTGAAGCTGAGGGAATACGTTGACGACACCGAAGACTACATCAACATAATGCTGGATGACAAGCAGAATCATCTCCTGCAGATGGGTGTCATGTTGACAACAGCAACACTTGTGATTAGCTGCTTCGTCGTAGTAGCTGGTGCTTTCGGCATGAACATAACTATCGACATGTTCAACGAGGATGTCAGCACCGGGATGCGAAAGTTCCTGTGGACTGTTGGTGGCGGTACTACCGGGAGCATATTCTTATATGTGGCTGCTATTGCATGGTGCAAGCACAAACGCCTGTTAGAATAAGACTTGGCTAGCTTGCTTCATTGCCTACTATATCCAAAGTTAACGAGCCTCATTCTAAGTTGGATGTTGTCTGATACCCTAATCTAATCACGGATCACAGATCACAGATCACAGATCAACTAACGTCTCTGTATCTGCTGTTTATACGCTGTAATGAAGTATAATTATCAGCTGTATACTGTTGGTTGAGAAGTCTTTCTGTTGTATTACGTTCGAGTTCGAGTTCTTGAGAACGCAGCGGTAATACTTGTTTGGAGAGTTTTGCCATATTTCGAAAGTCATACTTGGCTCGAATCTGTATTAGTTGATCCAGTGAATATTTGTATGGTACTCACCAAAAAGTGTTGGGTATGGAGACTTCGTACTATACGGAGTTACTGTTCACATGTTGAATATATGAAGTTACTGTTTATATGTTGACTTTTCACTGTTCACATATTGACTCTGCACTATTCATCCGGGGCCAGAAATGTGATTTCTGGTGGACGATTTTGCCCCTGCCGACACCAAATAGTCCTAGGCTGTGGGCACTATAAATACCCACCTCTCAGTCACTATTTCGGTATCTTCTTCCTTGTGTAGAGAGAGAGAGAGACAGAGAGAGAAACACCATTGTTGAGCGAGTGAAGCTCTAGAGTGTAGATCGAGCTTGATATAGTGAAATCTCCTGGCTTGGTACGCCCCCGGACGTAGATCGGTTAAGATCGAACCGGGTGACCAAATTTTGTGTCGTATTCTTGTGTGCGTGAGTTTCCTTTGTGCTTGTCATCGATCTCTAGCTCCGGTGTTGTTCGTGTGGTGTTTGGGGCCCTCGTGTTTCCCAACAAAAAGGCCCAAGCAACTAAAAGGTGGACCCAACTTATGGAGCAATAGCCCATAAAAGAATAGGCCCAAACCCGCAGACTACCATTTCCAAATCTTGGAGACCTTGAAATGGGCAATTCGGAATTTAGGCAACAAGTAAAGACAACGACATTACCAACCTCATCACCTCAATTCTCACTTGCCCAAAAAACCAAACCAGTGGCTGTGGTTTTACCCAAAAGGGAATGGATAGAGTCTCTTCTTAATTAGTAATTACAATGAGCACTTCAATATCCCAAAGTGTACTAATGGCCCTCACCGTCACACTGAACAAGTACACCTCATCAAGTGTACATGCTGTTCATAAAAGGGAAGGTGGTGGTGGTGGTGGTGCGACGGCAGGTGGGTTCCGCCGGAGAAACGCCCTCTTATCCACCATGGTTGCTGCTTTTCCGGTCACCGACTCCAGGACCGAACTTCTCCAAAGTAAGCAACCCCAGAAGTAGTTGCTAGTGTTGGTTCTGTATTGCTCCATTTATCAGTCATTTTAGTTGATTGGCACCTCTTTTATTTTGTTTTCTCTGTTTTTTGGGTTTAAGGATATTTGAAGAAATCAGAGGAAAACAAGACCAAGAATGATAAGGAGGTATGGCCGTTGGATTATATTTACTTCATTTACCTTTCCTCTGGGCTAGAACAACTTAATTGATTTATTTTTTCTTCTATAATGTCTAGAATGTGCTTTGCTTAATACTACGTTAGAAATTGTAGATTATCTGTTATCTACTGACTACAAATAGAATGTACACCTAAAACACTAAATTATCTATCTACTAAATCCAATTTCTTATCAATTATCTACTATCCATTATAAGCTCGTTATTTTTTATGAGTGAATAAATACTTTATAATTCGACTAGTTTGATTGTTTATCATTAATTATATTTGACATTAAAAAGTCATGAATATTTTCTAAGTTTATTAGAAATTTTATAATTCAAGAGTATCAATATCTTAAATTACTTTTTTTTAATTTAACATCTTAAAATACATCTCTCGAGAAATAAATAAATTTTGCTCTATTTGATCTGGATTGACGAGATGAACAAAATGAACTGACTGGTCTAATAAATTTATAAAAATGATATGACAATAGGGTCGAGTCGCATTCCGACCATTTCTTAGAACAATAATGGTTATGGTATTGTGCCATCGATTTATTAGTGTTAGTTTGGTTTACAATCACACACTAAAAGATCGTTTGATTTGTTGTGTGAAGAGGATGGACAGCTATAACAAGCGCAACTACAAGGATTACTTTGACTTCGTAGAAGGGTCATTGCAGGGGAAGAAAGAGCAAGACCTTACTGAAGCAGAGAAGGGCATCATCGAGTGGCTTAAGAACAACAAATGAGAATTATACATTTAAATCGATTTTGATGGTTATGGTTCTCATCTTGTTTGTGTTTCATAAAAGGTATGGATCAAAACTTTGCAAGGCCTTGTAAGTGGGTAATCGTGTAGGAAGAAATAATTTGTTATTATTCGTATTCTATTTAAAATTTTAAAGTGGTTAGTAAGTGAAATTTAATTCATTACACAGAAGATTTATGTATTTTTTGTATGCGATGTAAGATTCAAACTCCCGAGAGTTTTTAACGTTGAAATTCCGTTTCATGGTTGACTAGTGACAGGGTTTAGAAAGGAATGGGCATTCACATAGGATAAAAATATTTGTTCTAATTTAATTGCTGATGAAGTTGTTCTAATTTAATTAAGAGGTATTGCGTTTGAGCTCTTGAAAATGCAATTGTGTTAAATATTTGTTGAAAAAGATTTGTCACTTTTCAAATATCATATCCGACTCGAACTTATATTAGTCGTCCAATGGGTGTTTCAATAGTGTGTGCATATATATATATATATATATAAAGTTTTCAAATACGACCCGGAGATCGACCCGGATTTTGGGCCGAACTCCGGGTCGAATGGTCCGACCGGTTGAATCACCGGTCAGACTGGGTGATTTTTTACTTATATATTAATTTTTTAGAAGTGCCACCAATATTAATAAGGCCCACCATTACTTGTTTGGTTAAAAGTCTCCGGCCCAACATGGAGAAATAAGGTCCACTATTAATAATATATATAAATTTATTTCCCTTCCAATTTAAACAAGCATTCATTTTAATTCTAAAAAAACCACCCTTCAATCTCCCTCTCCTTTTCCATTCTAATTTTCTTCTCCACCTAATCTCTCTTCTCTTCTCCTCCACTTCAACCACCCCCAACTTCTTCTCCCAATCCCCTTTTTGATTTCTAAGTTTAGGGTTAGAGAAATTGGAAAATATTGGGAGGAATCGGGCTTCCTGCATGGTTTCCTCGGTGGTGAATTTGTGATTTTGGGATTTTGGGGTCTGAGATCGGAGAAGACAATCACGATTTCGTGGGTCTTGGGGTTTTTTTTCCACGATTTGGAGGTAAGAGTTTCGATCATATTTTCCTCGATGTTCTGAGTTGGAAAATTTTGGTTTAATTTTCAAGTTTTAAGCAAAAAACCTTACGAACCCGAAATTTTCGGGTCAGTTTTCCGTACGAACCGCCCGGTCTGACCAGATTTTGGGCGGTTCGTAAGGTTGGCGTTTCAACGAGCAAACCCGGTACGCCCTTCTTATCGAATCATGGTCCGACCGGTCGAACCGCCGGTCGGACCGCGTATTTAAAAACCTTGTATATATATATATATATAACAATAGCATAACGTAGATATAACTATTCTGGAGCCACCTATTTGGGCTTTTTTTAAAGATATAACAATGATTATTTGGGCTTTGATTATAACTCTTCCGGATGGATATTGGGCAATTATTAGGCTTTCACTTGACTTGTACAGAATCCTAATTGGGCTTCAACTGTTCACCATAATCATTGTTACGTTTAAAAAATTGCCAACTTTTTAGTTCACAATATAGACATGAGACTATTGAACATAATTACAATCACGCTGAATTAATTAAAAAATCAAGAATCAAAGAAAATGTAAAAATGAAAATTGATGTTATTTAGTGTATTTAACTTCTTCAACTTTAAATTTCTGAAAATATTTATAAATCAACTTTGAATAGTCTATTAAACCATGTGCAGTTACCAACATCTCATTCTAGAAAATTGTCAAACTATGATTAGAGCTACAAAAGGCAAATTGTCAAATTACGGCTAGATACTTTTATTTAGTGTATTTAACTTCTTCAACTTTAAATTTCTGAAAATATTTATAAATCAACTTTGAATAGTCTATTAAACCCTATGCAGTTACCAACATCTCATTCTAGAAAATTGTCAAATTATGATTAGAGCTACAAAGGGCAAATTGTCAAATTACGGCTAGATACTTTTCTCAAAATTTTGTTTGATACTAAAGTTTAGATCACAATAGAACTCTATCCTTGAAGTTTATTTCTATCATTAGGAGAATTTATATTTTCATTATAGGATTAATTATTAAGAAGATCCTAATATAAATGTACACTACCATTAATATCATAAATCAAGATTTTTTATATTGGAGATATAACTCATTTAACTTAGTAAAATATGAACGTAGCAATTATTATTTTCAAGAAATTTAAATCTAGTTTAATTTTATCTATAATTATTCTCATTTTATTTGAAAATTCTTGAGTCATCTCCTTGAACTTTAACAAAACAAATATGGAAATTTGTTTCCGATACTATTGATTTTTTAATAATTCTCTAAACTAATATAACTCTATAATCTCAAAACTATTAATACATCAAAAAATCAGTATATAGTTGTTATGTGTTTCAATTATATGTGTAGTAGATGTCCATCCTAATTATTAATTTGAACTCTATATCTCCTCACCACTCTCACATCATCAACAATTTATTTATTTTTCTTATCTCCAACGGTTATTTCTCATCCTTGCTCTACTCTATTTCATTTTTATCCTACCAGGCTGGTTCTTTTCGTATTTGTTCTTTTTATAAGTGATGATGATGATTATTATTATTATTATTATTTACAACCTAGTAGGCATGGTGTAAGAATCGAGAAACTAAAGTGAAAACTTTATAAAGTTTGGGAGAGCAAACGGTAATTTTCCATAATTAGGGTAACTAGGGGCGGATTAGGGTTGAAAGCCTATATAAATAGGCCCTTAGGCCGTCCATTCTGGGAGCCTAATTAACACCCACAGATTTTTCTATCATTGTGAAGGTGAGGAGCAAAATCTGACTCGGGAAGAGGTGCCAAGAGAGGACGAGATCATCTGGGAATCGCTGTACGAGGAGGGTGGAGAAGATGAATCTGTAAGTGGACGAGTCGAATTCGAGGGGGTCCAGGACAGATCATTGGATTAGGCTCGGAAAGATTTAAAGAGTTAGGAGCAACGTCAGGTAAGTGAAATTTGTGTCATCTCGTAGATCGAGGAGTTTAATTTTTCTGAGACGATCTATGTCTCAGTCTGAAACACGTATGGCTTGAGTTCGGGATCTGGCTTAAGCCGATCTCTTTACTGCTTGAAAAATCTGTTTTGATATTCTGATCTGGATTATGTTGAAACCGTATGCTATGCTTCTGTCCGAATTCTGAATGTGGAAAAGTCGATTGCATGTACTTATGTCTCCGAATCCTGATGAGCTCTGTTAAGTATGTGATATGTAGTCGAATAGGATAGTCGGATAGGGTAGTCGGATAGGGTAGTCGGATAGGGGATACACTCGTAGATATGTTATGTTCTGAAATTCTGTCGTTGATTAGTTGGCTAGATAGTCGGATAGGGATCTTTCAGTTTGCAAGGTGAATTCGTTTTCCTGTGATTCGTTTTCTGTGTTTCGTTCCACTTACTGAGTTTTTCAACTCACCCTAGCTGTATGTGTTTCACATCGTTCAGGTGAGATCCAGGATCGGAAGTAGGGTGATTCATGTGCATGCATCAACACGGATTTCTGGCCAAATAATAAAGACTATTGAACTTTCAGCTTTTATTATTTATTCGAATTTCTGAATATTTAAATCACTGTGGATGTTACAGATTTTTCGTTTTGGATAATCAGTTCGTTTCCTAATAAAAGTCTGACGCCTTTCGGGGTAATTAATATCTCGGGCTTTGTCGCTTCTATTTCCGGGTCGTGACACATGGAATACTCCCTTGCAAGATTGCGATCGTCGGCCTGAATAAAATCTTACCGTGATAAAAAACTGTTGAAAAAAATCACGATAACTAAAGAACATCTCATTAAGAAATCCCTCTATTGCGTTAACATCGCAAAGATTAATTGCACCTTGTATTCTCCAAATTAATTACATATTTTCACCCCAAAATGCCAAAAGACCCTATACATCGAGTCATAATAGAATGCAAGAGAAAATGATCAGATTTTGTAGGTTCTGTATTCCCACATGATAGCGCAATATATTATAAACCACACCTTATCCAACCTCCGGCCTCTCGTCTAACCATTCCATTCGTGAAAGGTTGAGATCACCAACTTCCTCTTCGTATCTGTTCTTGAGACCACGAATTCAAGTCATCGTAATTTCTGTCGTAAAATTAAGCGAATTTGAACGACAACCTCTCCCCCTCGTATGTTACTTACTCTGGCAAAAATAACAAATATTTAGATCAATTCGTGAATGAAATATTCTAATTTAATTTTTTCTTTTTTTTTGAGTTGTAGCTTTTATGAACACAGTAGAGAGAATTTTAACATATTTCAAGAATTTTATCGGCTCAAATCTAAATTAATCAGTCTAATAAAAATGTGGATGTCCAGTTGGTATAAAAAAAGCTTACTCCGTGAGAAAAGGATGGCACGATAAAGGAACTGATGGCTTTTTGTGTTTTGGCTGTGGTTGCAAGGGCAATGCATTTTATTTGCCATACTCACCCACTCAGATTCTTATCTTAATCGATGGATCCGCAATCCAGACGAATTTAATTCGATTTTGGCAGGAGATGTGTAATTTTTCACATACTATCTACTGAGTTTCCATCATTCTTTGGAGTGTTACAAGAATAGTACTATATGTTTTTTTCGTTTGAGATATTAAGGTATTTGCCGGCACCGGTCAATCTACAGCGAGTACGATTTGACTCTGCATGAGGGACAATCTTTTCCATCCGAGCATAGCTAGAAAAATTTATTCATGGAAGTACCAATGTTGATGTTTTTCAGTTATTAATTTTTTTTGCATACGCAATAAATTTAATGGGGTAATTTAACTTTATGTGAGACCAAATCTTTTTTTTTACAACTAATTAAATTTAAAGTCACTCGACTATTGTTCATGTTGAGAATCTCATATTACCTAGTGCAAGAGTAGTGTGCTTGTTTGTAAGTGTGGAAAATTCATGTACCTATTACCTTAAAATTTTGGGTTAGACATTAGAAATTCTAACAATTCTTGCACTAAGCAATATGGTATTGTCAACGGTTCACAATGTTCCAACTTGAAATCTTACTTAAAACAATATAAATCCTTGTCAAATAGACTAATTACATTTCTTCCAAGAAAACTAGTAAGTCTTTTTTAGATGACATGGTATATGGACGCCACAGCACCGACTAATCCATGTTTGAGTCGAGTGAGAATTTAAAAAAATGACAAAATTTTCTCAACAAATATTTAATATTAATGTGTTCCTAAAGCTCTAACTAATTACAAGTTTATCTCTTAATTTCATGCTAAATCAAATTCGCACTTTAAAATGTCATGAAGTGGCAAGGTTTTACTCATCCTTGATGAAGGTTTTTAAAAAACGTGGTCCGATCGATGGTTCAATTGGCAAGACCGCGAACCAGGTAGTTGGACGTACCAAGAAATGGTAAGGACGCCAATCTTGCGAACCGCCCAGATTCTGGTCGGAATGGGCAATTTGGTCAAATTTGTTGACTCGTACCACCCAGTATGACCAGATTTTAGCCAACCCAACCCAACCCAACCCAAAAAAATTTTAAAAATAAAGATCACTCACTCGAATTTTCCAAATCAACACAAAATAAACTAAATTAATAAAGAAAAATATACTGGAGATGAAATAAATTGGCCGGCATATCGAGAATATAGATTTTTAAACCTATTATTTAGTCTATATACTATTTTAATATATATATATATATTAAAATAATATATAGACTAAATAATAGATATATATATATATATATATCTGATCTGATCGATGATTCGATCGATCAGACCAATCAACTCGAAAGACAGGATAAATCTCGGGTTGGCCTCCGAATTTTTTTAAAAACCCTGTACTTGATGACAAATAAGAAACATATATTTTTTGAAATATTTGTCTCTAGCTTCTTTTGGGTTTTTGCAGTGTTTGACTGCGTGGAAGACTCCAATTACAAATTCCTTGCAATATAATTAAGATGAAAGTGATAATAAAATAAGGGTGGCGACATGTGCGTTTAGTAGAACCTTGACGTCCTAAATTCCCAAGTAATACTTTTCCCTTTGTTTATTTCAAGCTTTTTTGGGCGGATGTTACCAATTATATATGTGATGCAATTAAAAATTCAGCAGTATACACAGGTACAACTTGATATACGAATTGTAAAATTTTATCATATATAGCGCGTCCTACAAGGGCATTTTTTCTCTCATAAATTTTATTAGAAAATTAATTGTCCGTGATACATAAGAATCGTCATAAAATTACTCAAAAATATTTATGATCTTAAACAAATCAATTGAGGAGGACACATAATTGGGCATATGACACATCAAAGTCCAAGGACAGCTGCCAGGCACATAGGGGTGAAGAATCAGACTAATAAATATTATAAATTGAATGCACTTGCTTAAATTTCTTTAAGATTATTCAAAAGCTAAGATCTTAGGGGAAAAGATGTAATAAACTAAATGGGACATGTTCGATTGGGTCGGGAAGATCTCTGGGAGGATCTTTCTTGGGCTGGCTGGCTCAGAAAATGGTCTAGGTGGGGAAAGTAATTCCAAACAATCAGATTTGTCATTTCCTTAATTTGAACGGATCCGACTATATCCGCTCATCCCCAATCCGTTCAGTACGGTCATCCTGGCTCTCTGAAATCTGAATTGAGTCCAGAATGAGAGGAGAGTAGTCCAAATGGTACATACTGAAATATGGATCGTTAATTTTGATAACTAGATGTGCGACAGAGATCAGACAATAGTCATTTGGTCTAAATATATTTTTCGTCTTTTATCCCCTCACTCCTTCTATTTCCTTCTTTTTTTTTCTTTTCTCTCTCCTCAATCACTCTTGCAATCCTTCCTCTTTCGTCTCTCTACTCTTTCCTCCCCCTCGTCTCTCTCCTCCCATCTGTCCCTCTCCTCCATCGACACCGACAAAAGATGAGAGGGGGCCGCCATCCTTGCCGAAGCAGGCTTTCTCAGCGGCAACCTTGGGCGGAGTTCGCCGACCGGTTGGCATTCTCCAAGTCGTAGTCGTTCTATATCCAGGTCCTCCATGCTCACGCGTTGTCTTCGCTTTCAATCTGAGACGGCGTCGCCGTCTTCGTCTCCGACGAAACAGTGTCGGTTGGGGGAAGTGGCAGGAACCATCGCGGCGGCAGATCAGGGAAGCGTCCTCGTCCTCCTTCCTCATCTTTATTTCATGTCGATTGCTTGAAGGTGGACTGCTCTGATAGGACTAATTTCGATGGTGGTCGATTGCTTGAAAAATGTTCTAATTATTTCTCATTTTTGTTCCTTGTATGTTTTTTATTTGGAAAATTGGGCGATAGAGATGAAGATGAATTTATTTAAATAAATAATACACCAGTTTCATTTACTACGTTCTATTATGACAAAATGACATGTCCGGTTATGACAAAATGATATGTCCGGTTATTACAAAATAGCATATCCGGTTATGATAAAATGACATGCTCAATAATCACAAAATGGCACCTCCGATTATGATAAAATGGCACGCCCGGTTATGATAAAAATACATGCCCGATTATGATAAATGGCATGTCAGGTTATGACAAAATGGTATGCCTCATTATGAAAAATGGCATGCCCGATTATGTTAAAATGGCAGGCCCAGTTACGATAAAATGATATGCTAGGTTATGTTAAATGGCACGTCCGGTTATGAAAAATGGCACGCCCGATTATGATAAAATGACATATGCCTGATTAATATTTAATTATTATTTATATTAATAAATTAATTAAGTAATACTCTAATTCGATTCATTGTGATATACTAATTTGATAATATTTAAAAATACTAATAAAAAGATGCTTGGATCCTGTCCTCGAGTAGGTCAATCCACCCTCCCACGCGCAAGTGTTCCTTCCACGCGCACGCCCTATTATCTATTTTGTCCCTATTTTTTTACTTAATTAAAAATATGCCACTGAAAGATCCCATGTTCGCCTTTAGTCCGGACGGGCTGGAAAAGCCCACTCCGGACCCAATCCAACCCACGATATCCAATGGAACGGACAAAGATATTTTTTACTTAAAAAATTGGTTAAAGTCTATTTTACTACTTTATAATTTCATATTTTAATGCACTACTTTGTAGTTCTAAATTCTCTGACCATGTGACAAAAATTTGACCATGTAATACCTGTTAATACTAGTTACTTTTTCTATCATATATTGTCATTTCATGTCATTAATTTAATACGTGTGTCATATAATATTACTAATTTTATTTGTGTGGCATGCTACTTCACTAATTTGAGAAAAAGAGGTTAAACTCGGTAGCATTCAGATCCAAATCTAAACCGAGAGAACATTAATGTTATCTAGATCGGGTGCCAACAATATATCACGCTAATCAAACTAGTGATGTGGCATGACACGCGGAATAACTCAAGTAACTAGAGTTAGCGCGTGTACTTAGTTATCATGTAAAACATTTGTCATTAGTGAGAGAATTTAGAAGCACATGATATTGAAGTGATAACGTCTACACCGAAGTGATAATTGTATACATGCGAAGTGATAATGATATACATATGAATTGATATGAATGATATACATATGGGGTGGGGAATGACCAAGGTTCAAACCCTAGTTGCGACAAAAAACTCTACTCATAAAAAAATATGTGTGAAGTGAATTGATAATGGCATACATGTAAAATGATAATAGTACACTTGTGAAGTGTTAATGGTATAATTGTTGAAAATATTGTATTTATTTTATTAAAGCTATTTAAAATGAAAGTCAAGTTTAATTATATCACCAAAACTATCTCCTTACTACTTTTCTTAACAACAAAAAAAAACAATCCTTTGTTCTACATGGTGCGGACCGGGCCGTGACCGTCGGCACTCAATCCAACCCCAATTTGCCATATTTTTGCCAAAGTTTTGAAGTTGTTTGAGGAATCGTAGTATCCCTATCAATGGGTTGGAATTGGATGGAGCCCCTTCTCCCCCCACATATATAAATCCTTTTTTTTCTTTTTTTTTCTACATGGGAGACCTTGACATAGACAGAGCTGCAGGTCTATCTCTTTTAATTTCATAAATCGGAGGATTTGTATTCCGTATTATATCCAATGGCTACCAACTAAAGCTAAATTTAGAAGAATATTGTATAGTCGTATTAAAAGAGGGAATTCAACACTCTATAAATATTATCATAATAAAATTTTACTTATAAAAAATATTGTATAGTCCTAAGTAAGACCAGCTCTCTCAGTAATACTCTATTCATACGGTTAACTCGAAACTTTTAAAACGGTATTATTTTGGTCTTTGTTTGGATACAATATACTTAATTGAATAACCACCATAGTTAGGTAAGGCAGTACGTACTTTTTGTCTACCTTCGTTGAAAATTCAACTTTAGGAAGAATCGTAGGAACATATCTGAAAATCAGTAAATCACAATTACATTTTGACTGAAACAAAGTGCATATTGTTCGGTCAACCTTTACCAGCTTTTACTCACCTTTTTCTCTCTTCCTTTTCAAATTCGAGATTATATTTTAAAGAAAATTCAGCTATCTTACAAACTCGGATCAATAGATATGATCATGGACTTGTTTCATAGAAAATCTAAAATAAAATTGAAAATTATTAGCAATTAATTTAGAGGATATGGGTCTCCATATCACAGGCTGAGGACTGAGAATTACACTGTTCAGGGAGAGAGTAAGAGTGAGAACCCAATTTTACCAAAGATTCAAGAGACAGATTTCTGAGAACCCAAATTTTATTTCCAAATATTTGCTCTCAGGATGTTCCCCATTGCATTGACAAGGGAAATTAAAGAAAAAGAAGAAAACAGATTAGAAAAGGCCAAAAAAATTAAATTAACAAAGAAACAAAAATAGAACAAGATCCTTCGAGAATGAGATCTTCCTTTTTTCTCTCTTTGTTTTTTTCTTTTCCTTGACTTTGATTGATAATCCTTGTCATCCACATTTCTCAACATCAATTTCTTCAGCAACAGCTGCAATATAGAACTGTTACTACATGAGATTTCTTATATAATTTCTAAAAAAATTAAAATAATAATTTGAATAATTAAGTGAAGTGAAATGGGTATTGGTGGGACTTACAAGAAATAAAAGCTAAGCTACTATGTCCTTGACTGGTTATTTTGAAGCTGATTATTGCCGGAATATGAAGGTTGCATATAACCAAAATTCTCCCAATATGCAGATCTTCCCTGCAAGTAATTGTCCGAGGAAATGTCTTAATACAATGCATAATGTAACCAAATAATACACCATTCAGAAAGTCAGCATCTAAAAATAATCTGACACTCGTCGACTCTAAATATTAGAGAATAAATCAAACAAGTTGGGAAGCTACCTCAAAATAAGTGGCTGAAAATCCTTGTGAGTACTCCAAGTCACTCACCATTGAAGTTTGATTGTATGTGTGAGCAAAATTACTCTGCTAAAACCAATAAAAATGAAACGAATAAATACAAAGACAAGAAGTTGATTTAGTGCATGCATCACATTGCCAAGTATATAAATGCATAATGTACACTAATATATCAAATAGGCGTGTGTCTAAATGGTAGAGATTAGTTAACTTAAGAAATTCTTGAGTTCAAATTCTACGAATGTAACAGACATTATCATAAAATTTGCCTAGTCTCACACTGCTCGACTCTAAATTTAGAGATTAATTTAAAAAAATACACTATTATAACCTCAAATTATTGTGATTAATTTACTAATCATCACCTTGGAGAAGTTGAAAGCAGGAGAGCTAGCTGTATCATCAAGCAAAGAAGCCATGTCTTGAGGATCCTTTCCATGCCTCTTCTTCTCCTTCCCACTCTTCTGCCTCTTCACAAAACCTTCAAAGTTATTGTCTTCATGGAAGAGTGCAGGCCCAGAGGAAGCATCAGAGACCATGGACAAATCCTCCTCCTCATCATCATCACCACCACATTTCTGATCTTCTTCTCCAATGTCTTCATCTTCTCCACCAACATGGGTCTCTTCTTGGGCAACATTACTTCTGCCCTTGTTTAGGAAACATCCACTCTTTGTGCCTACAAACTGGGTGCCTCTCTGCCTAATGTTTGGTGAGAGAAATGACTGTTCTAAGTATAGAGTCCAACCAGACTCGCACCCACTACTGTACTCTGAGGCTAACATGTCCATTGTTCTTTTTTTTTTCTCCTTTCTATTTGGTGCTTTGTTATTTTCAATGGGTTTTCCCTTCTATGATACTCCTATTTATTCAAGTGGAAGAGGGTATGAAGACAAAGTGGGGTTGCACTGTTTCAACTCCTGGGCCCTTTTAAGCACTAATTTTTTTTCTATACTTTTTCTAAGACTCTATTCTAGAATGTATTTTATATTCAAACTCAATATCTTCTTAAATAAATTTAAATCTTTTACCCTCAAATTCTCTTCCTATATATTGAGTTAGTGGAAGTAGTAAAAACTTAAAACTTCTTTTAAACCAGTCGAAGTTGGGCCATTAAAGGTGATGTTGAAGACGTTACTATCGAGGGGAAGATCGTCGCCGAAGTCGGAGCAGGTGCCCTCTTTCTAAGAGGAGAAGAAGAGAAGATTTTTATTTTTAAAGGTATTTAAGTAATTTTCCTGATAAAAATGATCCATGACGTCAATGAAGAATCTGAGAGTATAATAAAATCAAATTACAGAATGTTTACATGCATTTTTGAAAAACAAGAACCAAATCATCTATTTAATTATATCTTAAGAATATGAGAATAATTTACCCTAGAAAGTTTGTAACAATAGGGAAAGTTGTTTAGATTGGATTCTGTTTTGTTTTCTATGCAAAATTTAACTTCAAACACAAAATACTAAGATAGATACAAGATCGAATCATAAAACAAATGTTTGTCCTCATTGTCATTGACGCTACGGTGTAAAATCCATAAAATTTTGCCAGTTGGACTGTGGATATATAGTTCCGATAAGTAACAATATGCTAATTTAGTCAAAAAGTATTAAACTCAAACTCATTCTTAAATATTTATAGAAAGAATTTTGTTAACACTTAAAATATTACCCAATTTCAATCGAATAATCACTGTAGTGAATATTTAGGCCGAATATTATTACGAATATTGAGTATGTAGTAAGCGATATAGAGAGAGAATGAAATAGAAGGGAAATCTTAAACCTCTTCACATGCTAGACAGCGAGGCACCGTGTACCTTCTTAACAAAACCGGGTACAAGTCCTTTTTCCCTTCCCTATAACATGGACACATATCCCTTCTTTTCTTTTAGTGTGTACAAACAATATTTGATATTTTTGATATTTTTTTCAGACTTTAATTTGGTATCGATTTTTGAAAATTTTCAGTAAATTTTGATATTCGGTATATACCTGTATTATACCAAAATATCAAACTACTCCAGTGTAACTTTACCTATTATATAAACATAAAAAAACTATACCTTACCTCATTTGTAAGGCGTTAGATTCACCCTTCTTTATTCTCTCGACTCCTCCCTCCTCACGCGAGACAGTGACCAAATATTAAGTCCTGGCCGGCGGCCACCACCACGGGCAGCCACCACCTCCTCTCGGCGACTACCACCTCCCCTCTCCCAAAACATGTATTGTAAATTAGAAAATTTTATAAATAAATTAGGGTTTCAAATTTGGATATTTTTTTACTATGAGAAAACTGGCTCATCTATACTCCTTTCTTTTTTTGCTATTTATTTTCCCTCTTGCAGATTGTTATGCTAATTTGGATTATGACAGATTGTGCTAATTTGGTTTGGATTTCTTGAGGTTTGGATTATGCTAATACGATTTATTTTGTTAGTCTCTGTTCGCTCTCTTGGCATGAATTGTAATTTTTTTTTTCAATAACAAGTCTCTTGTTAAATTAATGTTAGATTCATTTTTTTTTTGCGAAATTCAATATTTTTTAAATTTTTGGTACAATACAAATTTTTAATTTGGTATTCGATATGATACTTAAATAATTTCGACTCAGGATCAGTATGGGTTTTTTTTGAATTGCGGTATTCGGTATTTTGGTTCGGTATATACCGAATACATAGTCCTACTCTATCTCTCTATCAATCTCTCTCTAGCTATTTGTGATATCCGTTAAGAATATGTTATAAAAAGTTTCGTAGAGAAAGTCGATTAGATCACGAGTCGTTACACTCTTTTTATTAAATTTGTTGTTGCACTTTTCTATAAATTGGTGATTTATGTTTTGTTTTGTTTTTATCTCAATAAAGTGTATTTTCTTTAATAGGTGTTTTTTAATGGTTGTCACTATGTTCTATTTTGGTTTTTTTTTGAATTATTCAATATCCAGATAACTACTATGCCGATAAATTGATAAAATATATGTATGTGTCTCGGTGAATATAACTAAAACAATAGAAACATATATATATTATTAGTAAACAAATGAAATAATGCCATTTTTTTTACAAATGTAGTATACTTTTGTTAGTCACGTCTACATATCTACAAGAAATTAGAACCACATAGTAGTTGTGTGTTTAAATGGACGACGTAAAAAGAATGATATAACGTTCCAGGTTGATGTTTTAAGTTCTAATCTAAGTAGAGGTCAATTTTTTTACTTGGTTAAAAAAATATTCACCTAACAAAAAAATTAAAATCTAATCACCGGTAGGTATGCTCGATGCACAAGTATAACTACGCAATCACTCTTATCTACACTCTTCCGACCAAGAAATTAAATTAAGAAATTGAGGGGTTAAAAAAAATAAGATAAAATTATTCTCTTCTCAAGAAAAACCACACATGCATGTGGGCACGTGTGCACTCATATATATAAATAACTATATGAAGCTGCGAGCTTCCAAATATTCACACACACATGTCTGCACGTGTGCACGCAATCCAAACTGTGAAATTCTCTGCGAAAACCTCCATTTTTTTGTTCTAATTACGAAGCAAAACCCCACTGCATCTCTTTGCTATTATTTACTCCCTATATTTCTACTGCATCTCCAATTACGTGGATCGTTTATTTCCTAGATATCATGCATTTTCAATTAATTCAATAGTATGTTTTAATTAATGGGGGAAATTGTATCAGAAATTTAGAACCCAACTTGTATTTAGGGAGATTGGAGTTATAGTCTGATCTCATTAAATTAATAGTCTTAAAAATTGGCAATTTAGAAATTTATTAATTAATTTAAAATTACCTTGCACGTTAGTTTTTTTTAATCAAATAAAATAAATTTGGTTGCATGAAGTTGGTACGTCAAGCACATCAATTGGGAAATTCATAATAATTTTTGTTACAGCAGATGGTTAGACGTTATTTGTAGTCTCTTATTATTAGAAAATTCTTGTAGCGAAATCCATGTCAATAGTGAAAAAAATCTAACTACCTAGATTTAGTTTTAAGAATTAAAATAAATAATACTATATTCATATTTAACTAATCAACCAAGTTATATTTATTATGCTGGAGAATTGACGTGATTACAGATAATTTATTTAGCGTTCTTAAAGTATTATCTTGTTAATTAATAAGAATTTTTCCTTCTATAACCTGACCCAAGTTGGAAATCACAGAGAGATATTATCTTGTAATAATTATTTATTTTTTGAATATTAAATTATGAGATTTTACTGAATAATTCGTGTAACCTCCATGTGACGAGTAGTTCATTGATGACCTCTCCCGATTTTCACAATTATGAGCAGCAATTGCTCCACATGAGTATGATCTCATTCGCTGTGGGTATTGAGATCTTTCCCTCATTTAGTAGCTTTGCTTGGGTAATGTGATCAAGATATTCTCATTATTGTTTCAAAACGAAATGATCGAATCACATTAATTTCGTAGATAGTCTTCTTAATATCTAAAAATTTCAATCACCCATCAAATTAACGATAGACGACTATAACGGTGAGATCTCTCTAACTACTTTTTTTTAATTGTTTTGCGTTTTTTCTCGCTTCTACCGTTCTAACTCAAATAGTAAAAATGGGGGACGAAGAATTAGACTTGGAATTACATGGTTCCGATTTGAAAGTCGCAAGTTCTAATTGTAAAAAAAAATGTAATGGAATATGTTCTATAAGTTGCACCTCTTTGTCCTTAAGCACCAAGTTTCTTTCTGTTTAACTGGAAATGTTTTTACGTTCAAACAAATATCAGAAAATATAGTAAGTACTTTAAAAATAATAATTTCTATTAGAGAAAACTGCTAAACTACGATAAAAACATCGTTCTAAACAATAAAATGATACTGATTTTTTTTTAAAAATACGATAAAATAAGCGGAGCCTAAATTACCCACTTGTTTTAGTTTATGGCTGATGATGCTATACGACAGGCTAAGGGCTCCTGCGTGATGTTTGTATATTGGAAGTCAAATTAATCACACGTGACGGTCAAATTGGGGAGACAACCAAAGCAGTGTTCGGCACCTAATCTCATCGGTAATCATAATCCTCAATAAAGGTACATTATTAACAACAAAGCATTGTTAACAAGACTCAACTTATGTGTATTTTCAAGTTCGAGTCTTAAAAATACAACAGTGTTAACAATTTGTTAGAAAATTTTTAATATTTCCTCACCAAAACTATTTAAAATTTGGTAAATTGAATTTTATCGGATCTATTCGAATTTAGATTATCTCGGATAATAAATATTGGGATATTACGTGTTAATAGAAAAAAAAAACCAGCGATTGTATGACGAGGACCGAGTGTCAGTGTACAAAGGGACAGTTCTTACAGAGTGAATGTGCTAGTGAACTGTGTCCTAAGACTTCCCAAAAACCGAGGATACACATATGCAAAGCAATTAAAAGACTGTCCATTTAGACCATCCTTTGGTAGGATGGATGACAATAAGGTGCCTCATTTCTCATAGATATAGTCAATTTTCACCTTTTACAAAAATAAAAAATATTTTGCTTAAAAGGTGAACAAAACCCAATAAATTTTAAAAAATTAAAAATCAATACCGTATAGGACCTTAAAATTATATCAATCGGCCTAAATTTTATTGACAAAGACTGTCCATATGAGATGGAAAGAGAAAATGAAAGTTGCAAGTTGTAGCGATCAAGTGGATAATAAAAGCCATGGCCGTGTTTGAGCTGTAGAGGAGGGATGAGACCCAGTAGTGGTACGTGTCCTTTGGCCACAGAGCACATGCCACCAATTGTAATAAGCCATTGGAGGTGACCCTCTTGAGAGAAGAAAAAAAACCCACCATGTGCTCTCTCTTCTTCCTTTCTCGGATCACTCGTTGCTTGTATTAATACCCTCCCTAGTTGATTCAGCTTTAAATCTTGTTCAAATTGTTAGGAAATGTGTGATGCAATCTTCCCAACTTGGTAGATATAGTTTTCGCGTTGATTAAATTTGGTTCCAAAGCATTTGTTATCTCTGTATTGACTATATTGATTAATTTAATTGTTAGGGCATCGGAAAACCACAAATAAGAATATTTAAAACAACCAAAACAAATAATAACAAGAGATAGAAAAACGAAGACAAATGATATACGTGGTTGGGTTTAAAAACTTATATCTCAAGGAACAAGAATCAAGATGTTTGTCACTATAATATGTAAATAGATACACAAATCATAGGTGCTGCTAGCTGCAACTTGATATTTACACGAGGGATGTTACACTTGGTGTGCATATTATTATATTTTTTGAATCAACTCTACTTACAAAAAAAAACATAGGTTGTAGGCGAAGATAAGCCTCCAAGGCTAAATATGTTCTTATAATAAGTTAAATCAATGAGCTCCTTTGCATACCCTCTTATTTCTAGGAGACAATTTCAATATACTATATAATAAAAATAAAATTATAAACTGATTTAAATTTGTGACAAATCATAATGTCAACGTTGCCGCATTTCTATATTGGAACTCGAGACATAACGTTAAGGCTATGATTGTTGGTTGTGGAGTTGGAGTTCAACCCTTAACTAGAGCTTAGACGTGGATTTTAGAAGCTTTTAACTTGTAGCTTACAAATGGCTGATTGAGGACCAACCTTAATCAATCCATATTGTGGGCAACTCGACTTAATACTTTAAATAACTTAGTGAAACAAGATATATCTGTAGACACACAAGATCCATTTATATAAAAAAATTTGATCCGCTCAAAAAGAAAAAAAAAAGAGCTTGGCTAGTGTACCTGGCCATGTTTTATTGTCTGCAGCTCATATGGGCCATAAACTCGTTGCTGCCTCTTTTTGGTCATTTACAAGGAACTGGGCCCGTAATTTGTTTTGGCACTTTGGGAGGGAATCATAATTCTCCCGGAACCTGCAAAAAGAAAATCCGCGTTTTAACTTTTTTTTGGATTATACCATGTGCTATACAAATTCAATCCATATTCGAGTATGATGAGATTTTTGAAAAATAAAAAAATTTAATAAATATTTAACACTGGTGTATTTACAATTAATCAAATTCAAGACATGGTTAAACTAAAATAACGAATTCTTAATGATAAATCAGCGTATTAACCGACTGTCATCAACTTCAATATTTCATAGTTTCGACTTTTTTTAGCATATAGTTAATTTTTTTTAGACCAATTAGTTTATAGTATTAAACACCCATGTGAATGATGTTTGTTGACGTGGTATTTACTAAACCAGTCGATAAAAATCTAAAGATACCAAAAGCTAAAAATGACAAATCTGAATTTCTCCCTACATAAAATATTTTTGGGTCGAACAGTGGACAAACCATCTTCGGTGATTTACTATTACGTAGAGTTCAAAAAATTATGCAATATCGAAAAAAATTGATTTGGACACCCGAGCACCAAGATATTACTCTTCAAAAAATTTCAAAGACAAAAACATAAGGGCACATTAGTTTCAAAGGCATAAACAGAAGGTTACATCAGTTTCAAAGGCAAAAACACAAGGCACATAAGTTCCAAAGGCAAATGCAATGTCACATTAGTTTCAAAGAAAAAAATTTGATATGCCGTCAATCTTGCGTGATATGTCGTTAATGCTTTCTGATGTTTCGTTGTACTTGAAGGATGCATCTCGCAAATTGCAACGACACATCTATTTTGAAAGATAAAAAATACAATAGCACATCAATTTTCAAAGGTCAAAGCACAAGTGCATATCATTTTTCAAAGACAAAAACACAAAGGCACATCAATTTTAAAAGACAAATATACAAAGTTACAATAATGATCGTAATTAGAGCTTAAAACTTTTCCTCGAAGAAGACAAAGTCATCTTTAACTTGTAAACTTTCTTCCATGAACAAGTACATGCACTCCTTCTCCTCTTAAACAAGGTCTCAAGTTCTTAATTTATTTTAAAATTCTTAAATTGGAAATTAGGTAATAAAAGGATTACACACATGTATTTTTAACCGTCTATATCATTAAATCGACGCTATTGGTGATGCGACAACGTAAATCCGTTCCCAACATGCTTATATACTTTAAAATGAAGAATTCATTTACAAATCTTTACATACATGTTTGGTTAATATGATTTGATCATAAAGTTTATTTTCAATTTTTTAGGTTGTGTACATTTCATTATAACTAAAAGTAAACAAGTTTGTAAATAAATTCTAGAGATAATCAAATAAAAATTATAAACAATTTTAAGTTATCTAGTCCAAAAATTAATTTAAATAAACTCAAAATTCATGAAATAAAATGACGTATATGCACGGGCGCGGGAAGTAATGTCGATACAGGACACGGAGGTAAAGTGGGACCGGATGTGGACCCTACGTGTAAAATCCCCACCATTTAACCGGAGCATGAGTCGGTAGAGAGAGAGAGAGCCATGTGTTTTAATAAGGACGTGGTACGGACGAAAAACGAGCTGGCCCAACTACCGCCCAATTGTACGCTGCCACGTAATTCCCAGTAATCCCATTTAATCATACCCCGCCGTATTCTTATCATTTGGCGATTTTTGTCCGCCCTCCTCTAATTTTTTTTTATATCATCTGTTATCTGATACACTAAATTGACTAATCAAGATTTGTACTGGGTAAAATTTTGTCTGCACTCGAATTTTTTTTGTTTATACATCTGGTATCCGAACTCACTGGGCTCACTAATACATATTCGAACTGGATAAAAATTTTGAAAGATAACAAAACTTTTCCGACAAATTTTTAACACAAATTTATTTTCAACGACTCGAACTTCAGACCTAATTAAGTTAGAAAAAATTCTCACTAAATTAATCTAAGTTTGTTGGTTATTTCCAATGTGATTTTATCCTGCTGGTTGGTAAGTATGTGGGTCAATGTAACTCATCATTATTAACCGTATTCCAGCGAGTTTAGATCACAAAAAATTAAAAAGAGCCGAATAATTTTATGGTAGTTTTTATAAAAAGTATGAGTAATGCGTCAACTATGAGCGACCTGTTGGATATTTAGAGTTGTTAAGAAAATTACCCAATTTTCGTAGACCCAATCAATACAAGCAGAAACACACATATGAGCAAACCATGATACCACGAGAAAGCACAATGCATAAAGTACAAAGAAAGCACAAGGAGAGACACAAAAATTTGGTTATCCGGTTCAATCCACAACGATCTACATCCGGGGGCTTCCACGCCAGGAGAGATTCCACTATTTTTCCGCTCGAGCTTCACTCACTCTCACAACAATGGATGCCTTCACTCGTCTCACTCTCTCCTCCACTTCTCACCATAGGCTACCCACACTCTTGGGAGCTCTCACTCTTGGCAAAACCCTAGGCTTAGGCTCTACCCACTCTTCGGGCAAACTCTCCTTCACTCGGAGAGCACCACCTCCTTCACTCGGAGTCAACCCATTCACTTGGGTCTTATTGCTTCTTCTCTCCTTCACTCGGAGAGCACACCTCCTTCACTCGGAGGCAATCCTTCGCTTGGGTTGGGTACCTTTGGGGCACACTTCTGCTTCTCCTTCTCCTCCTTCACTTGGAGGAGTGGGCACTTGGCCTCTCCTTCACTTGGAGAGCCTTTCTCCTTTCTCCTTCCTCCCTCTTTTCTCTTTCTCTTTGAAGAAGTGGGCAACTCTTTTCCAACTCTTCTTGGAGGCCATGGAGGGATATTTATAGTGCCCACAACCTAGGCAACTATTTAGGGTCGGGAAGGGTAAAATGGTCCAAGTTTGACAATTTTTTAGACCCGAATGGCGATCGCCAATCAACTGACAACCGCCAGTGGCCTCGTCCAGTTTCTCTTGCCTCGCCACACTAGCGATCGCTAGTGCACTAGCGCCCGCTAGTTGGCTAGCGCCCGCCAGGCGCCTCAGCTTCGTCTTCACTCACGCTTGACCCCATTACCCCCGATCATCCCAAGGCTCTTCAATCGAGCCATACGACCTTCGGATGTCCTTAACATCTTTACTCGACTCTAGACTTGATTTATTCTCCGAGCATCCTCGGACTCCGAACCCAATCGATCAACTCTCGGACCATCCTCATAGTGCTTTACTCGAGTCACCCGAATGCTTCACTCGCACTCAGGCTCCATACCCAATAATCTCCCACCTGGAGACTGACCTCCATACAATCCACCTGTCACTGGGCGATCGTCTTCTTCACTTGGCAATCTCCCACCCGGAGACTCATCACATCATGAACCACCCGTCACAAGGTGATCCTCATCACTAGGCAATCTCCCACCCGGTGACTAACCTCTTCATCAATCACCCCTCACTAGGTGACCATCTACATCAATCGGTACTCGTCATCCATCACTAGGCGACCTTCTCCTAATCGACACTTCGGCCTCTTCTCATCACTTCTCAAGGCTAGTTGAAGCCAAGAATAGCTCCAACCTCTCCAAGGCACTCTCCTTGGGCTTCACACTTGTAAGATCTTCTCCTCTTTGAACCCAAGAGATCACCCTTCTCTTGTCAAGGTAGCTTGATGCGACATTCGCATCCACACATCTTACCATTCTAGTCTTGTTGCCCTTATCACTTAGGTCATTCAGTACAGATCTTGTCAAGTAGACGGGCACCCACTTCTTTTTCTTCTCATGTTGCTTTCCAGGATTTCTCAAATGCCTTCTCACAACTCCCACCGGATCTGCTATCGCTGGTCTTTGCATACCTTACACGACCATCTGTGAAAGCACCTGGAGTTTTTTGCTTTTGAGCTCTCTCCTTGCAACACTCGTTCTCATTTCCCACACCAACTCTTCTAGCCTCCTAATTATGCGATGCCTTGCCACTATGGAGTTTGACTAGTCTCCAAGTCTTGTTGGCACTCAACGACTTCATCTTCTCACTCTTTGCAAGCATCCTCTTGGCCACAAGCTCACTCCGCTGAGCCTCTGCATAATCTCCTGGCTCACAACCATCTATCGGCAAGAGATAGTAGTTAGCGGGTGAGAACCACCTTCACTTGTGGAACTCTGCTGTGAAACCACTGACGGTGGGAAACTTAGTTTCACCTTCTCCTCACTGGCCTCCTCGCCATTCAGTACATTCCTGCTCCCACCAGAGTTTGAGATGTCTCGCTCGACCATCTCACTACTATAACACACATTATCAGCAAAGCTCCCCTCGTCCTTCTTCATAAACTCTGCATCATGCTTGCTCTTCTCATCTGCATCAACGTGAACAAACGACACACAATCAAGCATACGAAGATGAGTTAGATCAATCTCCTTCCCACTTCAAGCCACCTCCAGTATCTCACTCTCCAAAGGGCTTGATGGTACTTCATTGATCAAGTAAGCAGCGGTGTTCACTTCATCCTCCCTCAACATCTTCGGTAGCCCACGCTTCACTCGCATGGCTCTGACTCTCTTATTGGTCGTCATGTTCATCTCCTCCATGATGCCATCTTCTTCGGGGTTTCCAGCTACTGTCTACTCCTTGCAACTTCCCATCGCTTCACAGTATTTCTTTAACTCTTGGAGCTTGTACTCTACGCCATTTTTGATCTCAAGCACACCTCAAGGTCCTTTTTACCAATGGAGGTCTTGTAGCACGAACCACCAAGGATGCCACTAGTGCCAGTCCCTTCACTTAGACCAATTCAAGCTTCTCATCTTTCCAAAAACTGCTACCTCTCGAAGAGCTCACTCTCCGCTCTCCAATACCACAAGGCTCACGAAGACCCAACTCTACGGTTTTCAAGCTTGGTAGCTTCGCTCTTGAATAAAGCACAACCCTCATCCTCTTCTCATCCTCTTCACTTAGACCAATTCAAGCTTCTCATCTTTCCAAAAACTGCTACCTCTCGAAGAGCTCACTCTCCGCTCTCCAATACCACAAGGCTCACGAAGACCCAACTCTACGGTTTTCAAGCTTGGTAGCTTCGCTCTTGAATAAAGCACAACCCTCATCCTCTTCTCACGCACACGGCCAAGTCGACAATGCTACTCCGCATCTTTTGTCGTACTCACAAGGCCAATACTCTCATGGGCGTTCCTCATAGCATACAACAGACCCTCATTGGTCATCACACTCCTAGACAAGGACAAGCTTACCATACTCATCACTTTCTGGTCTAGGAGCTTGTACTCCTCTTTCTTCATATCATCGAACTTCTCCACATGTGACTCCACTTCACCCATCATTGTTGCTCTCACCACGCCCTAACTCAGGCTCTGATACCAGTTGTTAGGGAAATTACCGACTTTTCATGGACCCAAGCAACGCAAGTAAAAATACACATATGAGCAAACCACGAGAAGCACAACGCACAAAGCACAAAGAAAGCACAAGGAGGGACACAAAATTTTAGTTACCCGGTTTGATCCACAATGATCTATATCCGAGGGCTTCCAAACTAGGAGAGATTTCACTATTTTTCCGCTCGAGCTTCACTCGCTCTCACAACAATGGATGCCTTCACTCGTCTCACTCTCTCCTCCACTTCTCACCATAGGCTACCCACACTCGTGGGAGCTCTCACTCTTGGCAAAACCCTAGGCTTGGGCTCTACCCACTCTTTGGACAAACTCTCCTTCACTCGGAGAGCACCACCTCCTTCACTCGGAGTCAACCCATTCACTTGGGTCTTCTTCCTTCTTCTCTCCTTCACTCGGAGAGCACACCTCCTTCACTCGGAGGTAACCCTTCACCCAGATCTTCCATCTTCTCCTTTACTCGGAGGCAATCCTTTGCTTGGGTTGGGTATCTTTAGGGCACACTTCTACTTCTCCTTCTCCTCCTTCACTTGGAGGAGTGGGTACTTGGCCTCTCCTTCACTTGGAGAGGCTTTCTCCTTCCTCCATCTTCTCTCTTTCTCTTTGGAAAAGTGGGCAACTCTTTCCCAACTCTTCTTAGAGACCATGGAGGGGTATTTATAGTGTCCATAACCTAGGAACCTATTTGGGTTCGAGAGAGACAAAATGTCCAAGTTTGGTAGTTTTCCAGACCCGACTGGCGATCGCCAATCAACTGGTGACCGCCAGTGGCCTCGTCCAGATTCTCATGCCTCGCCACACTAGCGATCGCGAGTGTACTAGCGCCCGCTAGTTGGTTAGCGCCAGTTGCCTCAGCTTTGTCTTCACTCGACACTTCATCTAGCTTCGTTTTCACTCGACGCTTGACCTGATCGCCACCGATCATCCCAAGGCTCTTCACTCGAGCCACACGACCCTCGGATGTCCTCAACGTCTTTACTCGACTCTTGACTCAATTGATTCTCCGAGCATCCCCAGACTCTGAACCCAATCGATCAACTCTCGGACCATCCTCACGGCTCTTCACTCGAGCCACCCGAATGCTTCACTCGCATTCAGACTCCATACCCAACAAGAGTTTGTGGGTTCATCTAATTCCTCCCTCTCCCTTTTTTTCTGTTGAATTTTTTCTGATTTTCAGGGTCTGTTACTATCAAAATTTATTTTACGAGTAACTTTTTTAATAGTATTAAAAAAAAACAGGCTTCGCCTAAGCTTTTACTTCTTAAAAACCCAAACGGGTTCATCTAATATTGCCTCCTGGTTGTACGCAAGACGCAAAAAGAGCTGGCCCAATTCACTTAAATCGCTTGATGGTTGCAAGGCTTGAGACTGCAACTTTTACAGGCCCATATTAGGATGTAAAATTAGAAATAACCGGTTGGTTTCATACGTTCTTAATTAAGTACTTTATGATTTATTTATTTTTACTTTTTTGGTCAATTTAAAATCCTTGGTGTCAAACCATAATCTTAAAAATATCAAATCCCCATTTTGAAATCTGAAAACCCCCAAATTGATTATGAACCCACATTACGAATGCAGGTCTCTCTTTCAAAAAAATGCAGGGACTCCGCTAATACGTAGTAATAATAAAATAAAGTCAACATATATTTGGAGAGGTGGGACCGGATTTGCTCCTGGATGTATTAACCCCACCAGTTTCGTTCTGGACAAAAGCGTAGCCATTAGATCTGCCCAAATAAAAAATTTGCTGATCTGATGGTCATTATTAAGATGGGGTATTTTCGTACATTTACATATATTGCTCCCCTTCTTTCCTGCTTCCCATCTAAAACGCTCCTCGCCACCCCCCCACCCCCCCATCGCCCTAATGTCTGACTGGCAGCTGATGAAGGAGATAAAGAACGCCGTGATCATCCCCGTGAAGACCAAGGTGCAGATCGGCCACTGCGTCGAGGTGCAGATCCTCGAGGTCATCGGAGTGGACTACATCGACAAAAGCGAGGTCCTCATTCCAGCCGACGAGGATCATCACATCAACAAACATAACTTCCAGGTCAGGGAAGGCGCCGCGATGAATCGTACCAAGGGGGAGGCCGGGATGGGGAACATCGTCGAGGCGATCAGGCACGTGAGGTCTGTGATGGGGGAGATCCGGTCCCTTCGAAACATAGACGATGGCGAGGTCTTCGCCTTCGCGATGTGGCTCTTGGCTCCGTACGACCTCGGCTCTGTACAACCTTCGGAACATGGACGACGACGAGGTTCGTTTCCCGTGTAATTTTTGCAAACCTCATCAACATTGGATTTGTACAGATGTTTGTTTCCCCGCCTGTTGCTTGCTGCTACTCATTGGTGATGCATCCCAGTTTGTGAGCTTGGTGTTGTTCTCTATTTCCTCTTTGTATTCTTTGTTTTGGAGTTTTAATTTGGTTGTTAGTGTTGGTTTGGTTGCTGCTTGTAACCAGCCGCATGAAGGTTACTGATTTAGGTGCTGCTGCTTTTGTTATGTTTTGTAACTTTGGTGTACTTCGAGACTATTTGGCGACTACTTTAAAAAAAAGGATGGTTGTGGTCTGCCAGATGAATTAAAACTACTAATTTTGAATGAATTGAATTGCGATAAGTTCAAATAATTTACCCGACTATTTCAAATTATTTATCTAATTATATCGAATAATTTTTTTGATTATATCGATGGTTTTGCCGGATGGTTAACCCGGTTATATCAAATTATTTATCTCGTTATATCGAATAATTTTTTCAGTTATATCGAATGGTTAACCTGTTTATATCGAATGATTTACCCGGTTATATCGAATAGTTTACCCAGTTATATCGAATAGTTTACTCGATTATATCGAATAGTTTACCTGGTTATATCGAATAGTTTACTTGGATATATCGAATAGTTTATTTAGTTATATCGAATAGTTTACCCGGTTATATCAAATAGTTTACTTGGGTATATCGAATAGTTTACCTAGTTATATCGAATGGTTTACTCGATTACCTCGAATGGTTTATCCGTTATATCGAATAGTTTACTAGTGTATATTGAATAGTTTACTAGTGTATATTGAATAGTTTACCTAGTTATATCGAATGGTTTGCTTGGTTATATCGAATAGTTGCTTGGTTATACCAATTTGATAATATTTAAAACTATTTGTAAAAAAAATTAAAAAATTTAATAAAAACTAAAAAATGGATGGGTCAAACTTTGGTTCCAAAAAATATTTCAGCCCCTTTTTTGAAAAAAAATGCGTCAGTCCCGTTTCCCTTTTGTTACATACGCGCCAGCCTTTTCTCCCCTTTCCATACGCGCATCAGCCCTTTTTCCTTGTTCTACGTGCGTGTCAGTCCTTTTTTTAATTTACTATATTACCCCAGTCCATATGACACCAGGTCGATACTGGATATAGTTTTTCAGTACTTAATCTGGTCTCGATTGTGCATAGCAAATAAGGATAGCGTGATGATGATCTCGTGAAATCTCCCGACCAACACACATGATGACTAGGGATAAAATATTCGATGAAATCTAAAATTCGGAAAAAATGTTACAATATTTCAAAATTTGAGACGGAAGAGAAAAAGCGAGATGATAATTCGTTATTTTTCTTTTTATGATAGTTGTTTTTCAATTTTGTGATTTCTTTTGAATTTTCAATTTTACATAACTCATTTCAAATAAAAAAGGAATTTTTATATTTTAGAAATACTTCATCTATTTTTTTCACTTCTCAAGAATTTCAGTTAATATTTGGATTGTATTCAATTTTATGTTGTTACAGGATATTACAATGACAAAAAACAAAGCTAGCACCATTTGTCTCCGGGTGAAAGACACAAAGGTTGGTTTTGTGAATTTTTGAAATAAAGTGTTAAAATGTAGTTAATCAACCAAGAAGAACTTTTCCAAACTTATAAAAAGAGAGAGAGAGATGAATTGTTCCAAGTGGTAAGATGCTTGTATTTTTACTCATAAAGATATATTGAGTTCAAAATTCACGGATATAAACAATATCACTCTGCGAACCACCCACTTGGAGATTGGTTTCAGGCTTGGTGTTGGAGACGGAGATGGTTGCCGTGAGTGAGCAAAGAGAGAGAGGGGAGAGAGGTTTGTTTATTTTTTAATAACGGTATATAAGTCACTCCTTTGAAAAAATTAATCGATAACGTCAACGACATACCGAGAGTAACATATTAACCAAACTACACGGATGATAAAATAATTTTAGAAAGAGAGAGGAACACGATCATAATTTGTTTAAAGAACATGGACCAAAGAATAATTTGCCCTTTTAAATGTAGTTAATCCAGAATAGGAAAAAGACAAAGAAAAAATCCAAATCCAAGGCTAGAGCGGGAGACATAAAGCTCAATTGTGACGCCTTGTGGATGAATAACCATTCGTTGACGAGTATTGCTTATATTGTAAGAGATCATCAAGGCCTCATTTTGAAAGGTTAGACATAATTTTTGTTCACTTCCTCGCCTCTTGAAGTCGAAGTAGGGTGATTCACCAAGTGCTCCTTTTGGTCTGAGATCACTTCCGAGACTCTACCTTCGTTGTAGAAACAGATTGTCGACTCATTTTCACTTTTATAACTCTTCTGATTGTTGATTGGGAGGTTAAACTTCTTGTAATAGGGATTAAAAATGCTCTAACTCTTTTACCCTTATGTTCAATCACTTTTATTCCTAAAATTCTTAACTAAGTGATGGGTTGGCTTAATTGAGAATGTCGACTTGGCAATCTTAATCATGCTTAGTCTATTTTGCGATCCACCGACCTAGATGTATTTTTTATTTTCGGAATTTCCTACGTAATTTTAAAGTAATGTTGACTTTTCCTCTCAAAAAGGCCTGAGCTTTGTGGCTGTGGACGGTGGACCCCGTTGCTGCGAAGTTCCTTCCTGAATGCACACAGGCTGGAACTGGGACCCACGTTGATAATCTCCCCGATAATTCTCAGCCTCACAATAACTAGGATGGGAAATTCCCATTCGGAGATCTGCTCTCAAGAAAATAGAAAAGAAAATCCCACCCTTTTTCTTTTTTTAAGGAAAAAAAAGAAAGTCCGACCCTTTTTCAATATGCAGTAACTAACGACAGTGACGTCGTTGCTTACCCTTCAAAAAAATAAGTAAGTAACGACAGTGACGTCGTTGTTTTTTCCAACGGAAGGGACGTTGGTCGTTGAATAGTGCACCATGAATGATCCAAATTGGGTGGTGTAACCTTTTTTTTAAAGGTGTTGGATGGTATAACTGTTATCAGAAATAACGTATTCTATTTTTTTAAGAATATAGTTAGTGTACTATTAATAATTATATTATATAAAAAAATCAACGTGGATAATCATCATACAAAATAACAGTCAACTTCGGCGATAAATGTTGTAGCCAATTAGGTACAGAGAGAGACATAGTCTAGACTTTATTGCAAATCAATTGGCGACCTTATTTGCGGACCCATGAGTATAATAAATAAGATTGAGATAATTACATACATGACTTCAGAATATAGTCAAATAGTCTCTGAAGATCCTGTAATTTTCTTACTAATTGCTGAGCCCCTGTAATTTGGCTATTATTATACATTCCAGTCCCTGTATTCGGAATCGACGATTTTTCTGGCGAATCCCCACCTGAAATGTCTAAAATGCCCCTCCCACTTAAAAATAAAAAATCTCTTCCTTCCCACTTCATCTTCTTCCCCATTTCAAAAATAATCTCAAATTAAAATCAAGAAACAGAATCTGGACATGAACAAAAATTGAAACTTCAAAAACAAAAAACCTAAGGACCCAACAAAACTCAAAAAACAAAACCATAACCCCCAAGAACTTATACTTGAACTCGAACGACGGTGGCAACTCGAACTTATACAATTGTTGGGTTTTTCAGAACATAATAACATTAATTGGGTTTTCCACCAACATTAAAAGCTTAATAATAGTTTTAATCGGGACTAGTTCAATCGTCTATTTGTCGATCAAAGCGAAGAAGGAGATCTACCACGGTGATGCCGTCATGCTCCTCGCCGACCTTGAACCAGTGCATCTGTTCGCCGATAGTAGAAGGCACTCCATCTACCCCTCAATATGATGACGGGGAAGAGGACGATGGTTTCGGGGAAGACGAAGGTTGGGCCATGTTGTGAGACAAGAGGAGGAGGAAGAAGAAGAAGAAGATGATGATGACGAGACCCACATGGGCACCAGCGAAGGGGGAAAATGAGTAAGGGGGTACCAGGATCTTCGGCCCTTTCCAGAAGAGTGGGAGCGGCAGGGAGCAGTGTCGTCTCCTCCGGTTTGGTCTCCGGACCAGAACCCACCTCTCCTCCGGTTATGTTACCGTCGTCGACTTCTGGACCAAGCCTTCAATGCCCTCCACTAATTCCTCATCGATTTTGCGGTGGAGGGGGCTGGCGGCTTCAACGACATGAGGAACATGGATGTATCGGGCTGGGCTGGGTTTTGGTTTCCATTGTCTTCAAGCTCCAGCTTGTCTGTTAGTGGCGTTTCTATATTTAATAGTATTTCTTATGTTTTAATTCATCTTCCAATATGTATTTGTCTCAGCATAACCTCTTGATTTAATTTTGATTGTCTCTAATTAATTTTAATTTTCACTAAAAAAAGTTAGGGTTTGAGATTAGTTTTGAAATGGGGAAGAAAATGAAGTGGGAAAGGAAGATATTTTTTGTTTTTAAGTGGGGGGAGCATTTTAGACATTCTAGGTGGGGACTTCGTCGGAAAAATCGTCGATTCTGGCTACAGGGACCTGAATGTATAATAGTAGCCAAACTACAGGGGCTTATCAATTAGTAGGAAAACTATAGAGTCCTCAGAGCCTATTTGACTATATCATAGAGTTCTCTCAGTAATTATCTCAATAAGATTACATTCAATCAAGAGGTTGAAGGGAATTTTTGCCGAGATAGGTAGGTCTCCATTTCCCACGCAATGGACACTGAAACACCTTTGGTGTAATAAACAACATTCTTGCTGTGCGATAGGATAGAAACTAAGGTGCCTTGAAAATTGGTCTTCACTAATTCGGTTGCCAGAATAATCGCATGAATCTCAGCTTTCAAGACATCAGTCAAAACATGAATGGAGGGCAAATTTATAATTGTAAAAAATTCAGCGACTCATTCTCTTAAAATTTTGGATTGAATTTGAAAATTTTAACAGCTATGATCTCGCCTACACCGCTGCTCACTTCGTAGTGTCGAGGTGGTTTCCATCGAATACCGTATTTTATTCGATGAGCCGAAAAGTTAAGTGAATACAAAAAAATTCAATATGATACCCAAGTTTTAACATATCGTCCGCCAATTCTTTTGACAAATGATGATATGTGTAAGGTTTACCTACCACTAAATCACATATTTTTATTTTATTTTTGATTGAAGCAGATCATACATGTCGAACAACCGAAAGAGGCAACTTGTTAGCAGCCACCTACCCAGTCACCTTCCCTATTATTTTTTAACTGTTTATTTAGGCGAAATAGTTTATTTATTATCCATTTTTAAAATGTAAATAATTATTTACCCTAATTAAAATATCCCGAGTTATTTCTATAAGAAATTCTTTCAGAACCTGGCACAGAAAGTTAAAAGTCAATTATATTTACTTGTGTGATAATAAACAAGGTTCTATGCGTGAAAAACCACCGGCCTATCAAGAGACGTGTATTCTCCATGGAATAACTTTCTATTAACATATTAAATTTTAACTATAGGTCCAAAATTTTATTTTATCATCTTCATTGGTATTTTTTTACTTTTAAACATAGAAACAACTTTTAGAATTTAATCTCGAAGTATCCAAAGAAAAGGTATTCCCGAACAACCTTGTCTCTTCCATGACCACACAGGAAGAGATCTCAGGTGTCGTGTCATGCTGGTACAATCTCCAAACTGATTGGACTGTTCGGGGCCTACTCTTTGTCTTGTCACCTTTCTCCAATCCTATCAATTCCTCTTTTATATCAAATCAGAGTGACCCAAAAAGGTGTGTCGCCACCTGTACCAGCCACGGTTTTGGATCTTTCTGTTACGACTTTGGAAATGCCGGTTATTAGGTTTCGGAAAAACAAAATCGTATTGAGAACTAGAACTTACGGTTACCGTTGTAATCACCGGTTTTTTTTAACAAAAACAAAAAAGATGATCCCGCTATAAATTGAGAAGTTACTATTCAACATGGTTAAAGACAGTTTACTAAAAATTAGGACCGCAAAGAGAAGGTTCTGCGATGGCTCAAGAATCCTTGGCCAGTGTTCATTTTTGATTATCGTAACTTCCGATTTGATCGCCAGTTGAACGGTTCTCGAACCGTGGTCTATCCCAAGTTAGCTGCCTAAAAAAGTCACTGATAATTTTATACTAACTTTTTTTTTGAGAAATTGATAATTTTATACTGACTGATAATATTCAGGGCATGGTGAAAATACTATAGGCTGGGATACCACCAGAGATAGGATTTCAAAATAATTTGACCCTAAAAAATAAAAAATTATTTCCGTACATCCGGAGGATAGGAACGAATCCTCTTGGCAGACGGTGGTTCGGCTTCTGCCCTGCTGCTCGAGCCAGGATCTTCTGAGCGCGTGTTGCAACTCGCGCAAGCAACCGCGTCAAGTACGCCGACCGGGCTCGATGGAGCCGCTGCTGGCGGAGGGCGAACAAATGCCACGTCACTTGGCCCAGTTGATGGACACGTGTCCACCAAGTACTCCTTCATCAGTTGGTGACAGCTTCTCACCATTTCCTTTTTCCCGAAAAAAGGGAAATTATTGAGGGAAAAGAAAAGAATTTAATCAGAAAACTAGCATGAATTTGGGAATGAATCACACAATTTATAGGATTTTGGAAATTGTTTCAATTTTATAGAATAAAATCATTTTTTATTCCCATATTTGAAACCATAACAAAAAATTTAGAACTGATTTGTATTTTTATAGCAGGACGTCGGATTATTTAACTACAAGGTACTAGATTGAAAATGCAAAAGTTAAGATTTGCTAAATTATGAAAGAGTTTATATCACAATTTACTAATATATATATATACTTCATTGAAAAAAAGGATACCAACTTTATTGACTCTCTCGTGGAATGGCCATATATCGTCCGATACCAAATCCGGGCTCATTCCGGCAGCGAATAGCAGAGTCGCGGCGGCCACCGCGGACGGCAGGAAAGACAAGAAATCGATTACTAAAAAAAAGAAACAAAAAATGCAAGCTATCAGAATCGATATGAAAAAAATTAAGCATTTATCATATATTTCAAAAGTTCAAATATTAGTCACCAGGGGCCAAATTGCATTTTTTTTTTCAAAATCTATTGAGCGTCCGGATATTACGGATATAAACTTAAAGGATCCGGATATTACCGCGGGTGGTTCGTAGGATAAGATCAGTGGAGTCATTGAGGATCCGGTTGAAGAACCCATGGGGCTCCATTACGGATAGAGATGGAATGACCCTGGAGATGAAATGGGCAAGGTAATCAAATGGAGTAACGGATCTTAGCTTCCAACTGAGACCCGCCAGGACCCGGAGCTCCATTCTCTGGACGGTCGCGGGTTCAAATACAGGTTCGGGTTCGAGTACTTGGAGGTCCAGTAGCAATGGCACTCGGGCCTCCGCCAATTTTGCCGCCAACGACAAGCATGCCACTGATAGTAGCTGAAATGGCCACCCACTTGGCTGATCCAAATAAAACGTTTTTAGCTTTAAAAATGTCAATAATTAAATCCGGAATTATGAATCATTCTTGTAGTTAGACGTAATATACTTTAGATAAACATATTAATAATTTAATAGGGCTAATTATTCGGACGAAAATACATTTTGGAACAATTTATTTAATTTGTAATATTTAAATTTAGATATTTGCATAATAGATATGAATCTTTTGCTAATATCCAGACCCTGACTAAAACAAAGGTTTATCAAACATGGAAATACTTTATTCACAGCCAAATGAAATGAGAATAATTTCATGAGAGAAAAGGGAAAGACTTCGATTTTTTCTGATGCAATAATAGGGAAATGTCATAAAAAATTATCGATCCAGGATGTCAAGACAAATGGGCAAAATTTACAGGCAACTGTATCTATTAAATTAATAAATTAAAGGCAAATATATATCGATTTTAATTATATATTTCGATTCCAATATTGGTCTACTCCTCCTTGCACGAAATTTCCATGATTGAAACACAACACATTTATTGGCGTATTGACGTAATTACAAATGCTATCCAGCCTGTAAATAAGAAACTAGGAAAAAAAAGTTTCACCTATCTCAATGAGGGCCAAAGTGAAAAATTTTCCAACTAATAAATCTTGGTTTAAACGGCGAGAGAATAAAATCCAACGAAGATTTTGTATTCAGTGTTACGAATGTAAATGATATTATTACGTTCAAGTTTTAATATAAAAGATTTGAAAAATAGAAATTTGTAATATAATAATTAATTCTCCTGGGAAATTGGAACAATATAGTCCACAAATTAACAAAAAATTACCGGGAAAGAATTGGCGGAAAGGAAACGGTCGAAGTAGTTGACGGCGAGTAACGCCGTCACCGGGCTGAACCGATAATGTGCATTTACCTGCATAATTAAATTAACCATATTAAATTAAGTAATAAAATAATCTCAACCACAATCACACGCTAAGTTAGTAATTATTAATGTATTGTTTTTTAATTACTTTGAGAATCCAGTTGACGGAGTCCTGGCGGGAACTGACGTGGACGCTCCGGTCGCGGAATCGGTGGAGGTAATCCGGTGGAGGCATAAAGTCAGCCTCGGAGTCAACCAGTTGACTTATCGCGGCAGCATCATGATGATCGAACGGTGGGGGCGGCACCAGCGGGGAGTAAGAGATCCACGTGTCAGAGACCCAGTTGGGGACTGGCTCAGTGTCCACGGCCGACCGGTCGTCCGATGGATCAGGTTGAAACATGGTGTGGGTGGCGGCAGCGGCGGCGGGTGATGGTGGGAGTGTGTGGTGGTTCTGGTTTGGTCATGGCTTGGGAGGGTTATGGGTGCTTTGGCTTTACCATTTTTTTTTCTCTCTCTCTTTTAGAATGTCTCTCTTTTTTCTTTCTTGTTGGGGTTTTCTCTATTTTTTTGTATAAAAGTGGTGGAGATGGCTCTTCCACTATGAAGGTTGTTAGAGAATCTGGGAGTGTTTAGATGGATGGGTAATCTTGAAGATTTACCGGTTGGTCCAAGCAAAAATAAATTTAGATTTAATTAGCGATGTTTTTTGTTTAAGATTTATAAATGCAAAAAATAATACTCAACTCTGGATACATAAATTTTGATATTTACGTGTTATAGTTCAAGTGATAACAAATTTAAATTTAATTAGCAATATTTTTTGTTCAAAACTTATAAATGCAAAAAATACTATTTAAGAAAATCATACTCAACTCTAGATACATAGATTTTTGGAGAATGAGTTGGTTGGCTCCAAACTCCATTGCAAGCGAGCTTATTTTGTAATTACAATTAGCAATATTTTAAAAAGTGCGGTCTTATCGGTGAACCGACTGGTCGAAACGCGACTTAGGATCAATCTATGGTCATTTTTGCACATTAATCTCGAAGACCGCATTTTGCACATTAATCCCGAAGACCGCACTTTTTAAATCATAATTTAATCACTCTTAATCGTCTAATTCACCCGGGCGAATTAGACGATTAAGAGTGATTAAATTATGAATTAATACTTATAAATTATAAATTTTAATATAAAATTCTAATATATTTATAATTATTTGATATTTAATAACAAATATATCTTTATTTAAAAATCTCCTGTCGGACCGTATTAAATGAGAAAAATAACGGGCGTCCTCCGATTATTTTTTAAATCATTGCTAATTAGAAGTCTTGCCACAAACTTGCCGCGTTGAACTCTAACAATCTCCTTTTAAGTTTGGGCGTGAATATTAAGAATATTTAATTTTCTCAATTTTTTAATTACATGTGCCTATCAGCTTATACATTTTGACTTTCATCCCAAAAAGACCTTTGTTGGATAATCTTATACTCTTATTAGAGTGAGTAGTTTGTGCATTTACATGTTTGTTTGATTAGACACGTAATTTTTCAACTAATTTAAACTATATTTGGTCAAAGCGATAAAATACTTTTTTGTAAAAAAGACAAGATATTTAAATTCTTTTGAATAAGTTTTGATTTCAAATTTTATGATTGAAGTATATAATGTTTGAAAAGTTGTCCTTATTTGTTGAACTCAACCATACTTAACAAAAAAATGAATTGGTAAGAGTTGTCGACAACTCGAATTTCCTTGGAAAGTCAAGTTCCCCAAAAAACTAAAATATATATTTCAAAAATTTTAGTTAGTTAGTGTGTATGACAACAGTTTTAGGTAGAAAATAGAGATATTTCCACTTAAAGTTAATTGGAATTTCTTTACTATTAATAATGGCTAATATGATATGTGATTAAATGCAATATTCCTACTATATTTATAAGATAACATTCTTTTGGATGAAAAATATAGGAAAAATTAACTTTTTTGGGCTATTTTGACTTTTAACACTTTGTGATTTAAAACACATTTAACTTGATTTAGAAAAAAATTTAACATTTTAGCGACATATGGTGCCTAATGTTTTTTTTAAGGTGTTACCTCTCATGTTGCGTGATATGTCATCTTAAACCTTCCACGTGGCATGTAAAAATTAGGAAATAAGCACTTATTTACCATGTGATTTGAGCATTTTTCCATACATGGTAGTTTAAAACAATGATACAACTTTCTCACTCCTCTATGAGATGAGCTCAAGGGACTAATTGGAAACACAACTGTACTACAAGGGCGACTTCTTGGTTTCTCGAGAAGAGAGGAGCACCGTGATTCTTCGGACTATCTGGATCTCACGAGTGAATAAAAATTTGGATCTACAATAATATTAGATCTCACCTGACTTGTCCTATCTAAAAAAAATTTGGTTTCAAATCCCGGTTAAAGAGGAGAAGTATGTCATGCTAATGTGTCTTCTGTGCTAGCGGAGAACAGGGCGGGGGTTTCCGTCCAAGTAGAAGTTAAACATTGATATGTAATCTACATATACTAACTTGCTCGAGGCATTATCCGCGACTCGAGCAGTTTTCAGATTTGCGGGAGCTGCAAATCTTTGGCTGCCGGGCTGTGGGCGCTCATCCTCGGTCTGGAGCTGACTTGGAAGTGTTACTTTCGGCGTGTTCAGGTGGAGGTAGATTCGGTCTTGGGCATCCTCGTGTTGACCGAGATGTTGGCAGAGATCACCAACTGGCGTCCTTGACCTCTAGAGCTGGGGGAGCAGCTTGCGAGGACTTGGGAGTTCAACATTGAGCACACCTTGCGTGAAGGCAACCGAGTGGTGGACACGCTCTCGAAGCACGCCCTAGAGTTTTCTTTTGACTATTAAATATTGGGAAAAGTCCACTTTAGTACCCTGTGGTATCGCCTAAAATCACTTTAGTACCCTGTGGTAAAAAATCGACCAATCGAGTCATATTTATTCCAATTAACATCAAAAAGGGCCTCGGCAGCTGCCCGGACCTGCCCGGAGCCTGCCCGGGCTACGTGGCCAGCCACGTCACCAAAACTTGATGACGTGGTGCCACGTCACCTCTTCTTCTTCTTCTTCTTCTTCCCCTCCCCGAAACCGCCGGCGGATCCCTCGTCCTTGCCAACCTCACCCCCCCTCAGTGCCTCGAAGCCCCACCAAAACGACGCCGCAGAAGATGACGATGACGAAGACCTCAACTTCCTCGACGAGCCCAACCAAACCGCCGCATCCTCCCCCTACGACTCCGACACCGACTTCGACGACGACGGCGGATCGTACTCCGATCTCGACGACGACGGCGGCCACACGGCCAAGGATCCAGAGATCAACGAGAGGGACGTGGTGGTCCTCAAGGAGTCCAACTTCGACGAGTTCGTTGGGGCCCACAGGTTCATGATGGTTGAGTTCTATGCGCCGTGGTGCGGCCACTGCCAGTCGCTGGCGCCGGAGTACGCGGCGGCTGCGTCGCAACCGAAGGAGGAGGGCGCGGAGGTGGAGCTCGCTAAGGTCGACGCCACGGAGGAGGCCGACTCGCTCAGGAGTACGACGCGGGATCCGCCGGCGGTTTCGGGGAGGGGAAGAAGAAGAAGAAGAAGAAGAAGAAGAAGAAGAAGAAGAAGAAGAAGAAGAAGAAGAAGAGGTGACGTGGCGCCACGTCATCAAGTTTTGGTGACGTGGCTGGCCACGTAGCCCGGGCAGGGTTCGGGCGGGTCCGGACAGCTGCCCGAGGCCCTTTTTGATGTTAATTGGAATAAGTATGACTCGATTGGTCGGTTTTTTACCACAGGGTACTAAAGTGATTTTAGGCGATACCACAGGGTACTAAAGTGGACTTTTCCCTTTAATATTTGATGTATCATTAGCTTCTTGTATAGACGTGTATTAAGATGATTTGCGGGGAGTTAGCCTTCCTCGTTGTACTCGTAGGATTAGCAATTCCGATGACGCGGGATCTTGTATGGAGGTATCAACGTCAAGACATTTCCTATCTTACCGAGGTGCTCTTTCTTTCTTGCGAGTTTTTTCCATGGAGTTTTACCGCATGAGAGTTTTACTGAGCAGGCGGCCGCAACCTCGAAAGTGGGGATTCGGCGTCATATAAGAGTAGTACTGGCCATCACGATGATGAGCCAGCAGGACTTTAACTTAGAAGGTTGCGTTGAAGGTATGACGTTTATTTAAGATATAAATGTGTTTTAATTGCCCCTCCATTTCCAAAAAAAACTTGCTAGTTTCATCAAGGACGCTATATACCGTATCTCTCTCATTAATCCCTAGTAAAGACGGTAGGTAATGCTGCAATAATTGCTAGGAACTTTTAGATCCTTTTGTAGTTTACTAATGGTCACCTAATTTGTCCTCAATGTCACTGGATGGAGAGAGCACATGCACCCCCCCCTTGGAACGTGAGAAACTTGGCTTGAAAATGCTAGCATTGGACCTGGAAGGTAATGAAGAAAAAAGAGGACAAGTTAAAAAAGTGTTTTAGTCGAAGACCAGTCCTCGATGGGGTTTTTTTTCTGTAAAGTGTTACGGTTGGATTTTTTTGTGAGAGTGGCATTCCATTTCAATCTTTTGTGGATTCGGTGTCTATATAGAACTACGATAAAAGATACGACATTTTAAGTCTTCTCAAAATACCACTAAAAAAGTCGTATCTTGACAAGATACTGTTTAAAAAATTGTATCTTGATCAAAAATTGTGGGTAGGCATATCCCAAAATCTGATAAAATCTACTTTTATCATATTTCAGATATGCCTATATCTCATCCACCCACATTATTATATATAACGAGACTTTTTTATGTAGAAGGCACAGAGTATCCTTCTCCAGGTAATTTGTTTAATCTATTTTAATTTATATGTAGAGCTTGCTAATTAATTAAGAATAAATTCTCAATTGAAGAATTTGTGAACTTTATTATTCAGTCATACGATTTAGGAAAAATTAACGTAATTTATCAAATTTTCTCTAATTCTATAATTTAATTTACTAACGACCAAAAGCATTCATTTAATTTAAGTACACTTGTAATTTTTTCTCTCTAAAATTGTTACGAATTTGATTTTAGTGATTCAATGGAAACTACTTCAGAAGTTATGTAATTTTTTTAAAGAATTTGTTTCCATTTTTGTATGAATCGATGAAAGTAGCGAAAAAATTGCGTAGGGTTCGCCAATTTTTTTAATTATTCGGTTCCATTTTTTTAAGAATTCGGTTCCATTTATTTGTTAGTTGCTATCTCTAAATATGATATTTTTGTTAATCTAAATTATGTTTTGTTCTGCCATTATATTTTGTTAACTTTACAAAATTGATTAAGTAATTCTCATTTCGTTAACTTTTGTATTTGGTATTCTCTTTATTTAAAAAAATATACAATCACATATTATTTTCTTTTGCTGTAGTGTTAATAATGGCTATGCGGGTTGTAAGAATAACGTTGAAATACGATAGAGAGATTTACAACAACAGTGAAACTGATTTTGACTACCAAAATGGAGACGAAGCAAAATTGAGTTTCATGAAAATTTTGTCAGCTATAATATGTTGCGGAGAAAAGTAAATAAAAAGATTTCAATAGGTCCGAATGAAGAGTTTGATAAACTGATATTTAGATATCCTTTTGGAAGAAAAATATTTGGTGAAATATTTATTAACGATGAAGAAGATGTTAGAAACATGGTTCACACCATGATCCACTTTCTTGGACCAATGGCGAGTGAGATTTCGCTAGAAATTATTATTAACACTAGTATCAACCTAATCCAAAATTTCCCAATTCGCAAAATGCCCAATGTTAATAAACCTAATTAACACTAATCAACCTAATTAACAATAATCAACCTAATCTAAAATTTTAAGTGGACGACAATTAATTCGTATCCTGATCTTATAGAACTTTATCGACCAAGATACGACTTTTTAAGTGATATCCTGTCAAGATACGACTTTTTTTGTGGTATCCTCGAAATGACTTAAAATATTGTATCTTGGTCACCACAACGGAAAAAATCGTATCTTAATTCCAATGTACAACTTTTTTTGTCGTAGTCCTACGTGGACACAAAATCTACAAAACATTGAAATGGAGCACCACTTTCACAAAAAAATCCAACTGTAACACCTTACGGACAAAATAACCCGCCTCGAACTAACGTCTACCCGTTTTGTATAGATCCAAAAGTTACGTATGTAAGCACATTGATATTAGAAAGTGTTAAATTATTGTCTTTGTTTTCTTACCGACAAACATATCCAATTTCAACAAAGAAAATTAATGTCCGAAAACAACTTATATCTTCCTCAAAAGAAAACAACTTATATCGCCTACCTAAAGTGACTAATTTTGTGTGTTGTGACCTTGACATTAGTTTGTTATTTTTAGTTCAATTTAACACTATTTTTTTTGGAATAAATGCTTAATTAAAGCATAAGGTCCAAATGTGGAAAGACCTAAAGTGGGAAGCCCAAGTGGAAAATGGCAATCCCACATTGAAAAGTGCAACAAATTTTTCCTAGTTTATAAGGAGATGCTCCTTGTTAGCTAGGAAATGAGTCGACCACCTGAAAAACTAATTCAGACCGTTGCGCCATCCGCACAAGCGCACGTGGCGCATTGGACGTAGGTCGCACTTGGCACACGAGCTGGCTGGCCGAATCTGGTAGGCGAAGGGGTGCCTCTGGCTGGCCGAAAAGGTGCCTGAAGGAGGCAGTCTGCCTGATGGCCGAACGGTTGCGTCTCCTCGAAAGTGCCTCGTGCCCCTTCGGAGTGCCTGCCTCCCTCCCATCTAGTACCTATAAATAGGCTTCTCCCCCTCACTTCCAAACTCGTCCCCAGCTAAGTCGTTGTATCTTGAGGACGATTGCTGTAACACGTAAGTACTGAATAAGGGGCAATCTCGTCTTACGGAGAAAGAGTCAAACCCTTGCCTCGACTTTACAAGATCCTAATCAAGTACACCACCTACGACAAACAATAATTTTATTATCCCAAAGTTCTTAACACCTCATGGACTTATATGTTTAAATTGAGCATGTTGCTTATTCGAAGAGGAACATTGTAATGACGATCTTGTTTGTTCTATAAGTGGATAGAGTTTTATTGCTCCTTAAAACAGTATTACACCCTAGGGCATTATTTACAAATTCCATTACACTTAAGCATGTAATTTGAGTTTGCGGTGAACCTGTTGCATGCATGGGTGGTATGTACAAATTTAACTCCAATTACTATCTTAACTATTAGGATAAATATCTTGAATTTGAGTCCAAGAATACAGTCGCATTATAATTACGTACAAAGAATTTTGATACTTTTTGTAAGCCATCTCGTATTCGAATATAGATTAATCATTCAATGAACGATAGAGGTAGCCAGTTTGGAAAAAAGAACATTGTTGAGACTTGATGTGATATCTAGTTCGAAAAATGTTAAGAAAGCCTTGAGTGATTTGCTTCTATTATTTATATCAAGAAAGTGCACCTACGTTCTCGCAAACATCATAAGAGAACTTCAAGGTCAAACGAGATTGGTCTGAAGTAATTTCAGGATAGGTGACTCCCGAAAAGTTCTCAGAATGAGTGCCAGTGAAGACAAACACGCTAGAAAAGACTCGTATTGCCTTATAAAAATAATAGGTTAGATCACGACAGTTACCCTGTTTACTATTATTTCCACCCGGCTGGCTGTGCTGCTCTCCTACACATTCAATTGTTGCTGGTCAAAGATTGCTGTTGGGAGAAGCCATAAATATTAAATAGCCGGAAAGGTAACATCCTCCAGAGTCGGACGCATGGCAAGTTTATTTTAGGAAACGAGGATAACAGCTAATAGTGGGGGAATAGGTCTCTGTGTAATTATTTATGGGCCCTTTTAATAACTTTATACGAGAGCCATATGACGAGGAGCTCCAGAACCAAACAATTGAACCCAACACAAACATGGAAATTGTAGACAAAATTGTTACAGTAAAGTGGACTCATAGTCACGACACTGAGTTCGAGCACTTAGAATATAACTAACTTAAATGTTAGTAAGGAGAGTTTTTTTCTGTTTTAAGTTTATTTTAGATTAGTCAACCAAATAGAAATCGGATACAAATAGTCATCGACGGTGGCAGATTTAATTTAGCTACACCAAGCAAGTTTACACCAACATTATCATTTTAATTGAAGATGGTAAGAAAATATTATCTCTATTATGAGATCTATTGATCCTTTTAGCTCCAAATTACACTAACATCATTATCATCTTTAATTGGTAATGAACAAATGGTGTTTCTATTGGTGCAGCTCCTGACTATTTAGTTAAAATGAAGGGAAGAATCTGTTCAGGTTCCATGGCAATGCATAGAACTCCTCACTCCTGATATCCTTATCATAGAGCCTGAACTTCTCCCACCAATGCCTGCCACTGTCCCGCCGCGTCGCGCTGTGGCCTAGGCCGTGACTGCAGTCCAAGAAGTAAGCAACCATGATCCCGACAGTCGCGGGCGACGAGAATATCACTTGCATTATGTTGTTGAACTGCAGAGCAAAGAGGAAATCAGCATAGAGTTTGGTAAACATGTAGAGGATAGAGTCATGTGGTTAAAGGACACGAACTGCTGTGGTTCTGGTGTGGACGGGGCCTCGGCCGGATATGAGAAGGTATTCGTTGAAGTATTGAGGCACTGATAGGCCCATGAAGATGGAGAAGCCTAGGATGAACTTTGATCTGAAGCTATTGAGGTTGCAGAACTGGAGAAACCCGAGTCCGGCAGCAGCTGTTCATTTCAAAATATATATCACATTCTAAGTATAGACAACGAAGTGTCATCCGATGGCACGCAAGTGTATACGTACCAACGTAGGCGAAGAGGACGCAGTACAAAGCCGCGACAATTGGCAAGGGGATAGAAGCAAGAAGTGCTCCAAATTTTCCTGTTGGAAACAGATCATTGCTTAGTTAGACTAACCGTTCCATATTAAGGTGTGTATGCATAGTTAAGACGTTCCAACTCGAGACTTTGGATGCACCTAGTACAGAGAAGAAAAGCATGAAGCACGCAGAGACTTGGATGACTCGTCGACTTCCAACTCGAGTTAATCCGAGAAGGCCTGCGTTTTCGCTGCAATTATAGTTAACCTGAGCTTCAGAAAGAATTTCTGGACATAACAATTAGACAGAACTATAATGTAGAGATTTGAAGTTCGAGTCATTACACTGAAGCAGTGCTGCCAGTTCCAGCACCAAAACCTCCACTAATCAAAGTCCCTATTCCCTGGAAGTTGACAGAGACTTTTAGAAGATCAATGACCATTGAACTACGGAACATAGGTAGCTCATCAGCCAAACCAAGTATCTACCTGCCAGCCGATGCCTCGGCTAAGTACAGAAGGCGGTATTGGAGTTGCACTACCGTATCTGTACGCTGCAATGTATGTACCGGTAGACTGCGTATATAGAAAATAACATCTGTTAGCGAACGATCGATATGGTTGAGCGGGCTACGAAGGAGCGAATTACCTCAACAATAGCAACAAAGCAGGCAGCCATCATTGCAAAAGAGTCTCCAGCATCAAACGTCGGACGCCCCCACTGAAACGGATATGGAATCCTAATCCTGCACGTACGAGGCGGTGACAGATCGGTATGTACAACAACATTGATGGTTTAATGAACTGAATGAAGATGGAGAGTTTGGTTACCAAGGTGCAGCATTGATGAGACCGGCACGATCCGTTCGACAACTCAATTGTGTTTCCGGAGATTTATTGTTGTATGCACCAGCAGCAGTCAGGATTTCAGCATAGACCCACACGATAACGACCGAGATAAGGACCGCGTACCGCTCGTATACTGACTTGTATGAACTCATTATATGAGGAACATACTGCAGAAATCATATTTCATTATGAGCAAAACAAAATTATAACTAATTTGGAGATTTGAACCACAAGCATGACTTACCTGAGATAAGAAAACAAGAAGAACAAGTGCAGGGAGCCCAACTTCGATGCACTTTGCGAGCTGAGACCATCAACAGAAGTACATTTTGTTAGTCTATACATTCAAGAACAGAAACAACATTAAGAAGGTTCTTGTTTCTCAGTAAAAAACAGACGAGCTGCATACGATAAATTCGGGTTTGGTACAGAACCATGATTCGAACTTCGGGTTTAATACGTCAACTTGTTGAACAGAAGAGAGGAATTCCAGCAGCAAACAGAGGTCTAAAGTGGTGTACCTGTGGGAATCCATGTGCATAGAGTCCAAGTCCAGTGAGAGTCACAAGAGGAACAGCAGCAAGAGGACTAAGAAATCTGCATTAGAACAATCAAAAAAAAAAAAGGCAACAAACTTCAAATTGGTGTTAAAAGGAGAAGATTTTCAGATCAATCAAACAACAAATGACAACCCTTTTTCACCTGGCAAAGATCCTCCAAAATCCAAAGAAACCAACAATCATTTGGAAGATTGATGCTATGATAAGGGCTCCTTGGAAAGCTCTCATTGACCTCTCAAACCTCTGTAACCACAGATTTATCATCACTAACAATTCCACAACAACCAACAAACGCTTAGATCGACTGGTGATGGTAGCTTTCAAAGGTCCAATTAGTCTGCCCGGTGAGTGTCCAGCTAACAAGTGGTATACAACATATATTTTACAAAACCAACAAATTTTTGCACAATGCATTGGCAAGATTAAGATTAGAAGAAGAGGAAAACCTGATGTGGACCGAGTAATGCGAAATTTGTGCTGTTGCTATTAGATAGAGCAATTGAAATGGTGGGGATGATAAAGGCATAAGAACCTCCCATTACAACAGGAAGCCTTGTACCGAACCATGTTTGGATTAGTGTGTTAATCCCGGCAACAAACAGCAATGTGTCTATCAATTCAGCTTTCTCCACCTATTACACCAATGCAGAGGAATGTTGCAAACCACAGTGACTTTTCCATCTCGGACTCGGACGTGAATTAGTCAGCTTAACAAGTAGTTTCGACAAAAGGAAGTTGACACTTATGAATTGATAGTAGGGATTTAGTTTCTTACATTGCCACCACCCATCAAAGGGACAAGAATGGTTGGGATGATCACTGTGGTGCCAAGCATGACAAGGTAGTGTTGAAATCCTAGAAATATTGCCTCAGCTGCACCATTTAAAATTTGGAATTGGATTAATCATCATCATCATCTAATTCTGTAACCGGTTATTATAAGCACAAAATACTAATAGTAATTTATTTTTTTGGAAGGTGCTAATAGTAATTTATAAAAAAAAATGCAGCAACAAGGATTGCTGAAAGTGTAAAATGATTTCATTGCAGATGCTAGAGACTCGGAAAAAAACTTCTAATGTTGGCCACTTAAATGTTGAAATTCGGTGCTCGATCTAATTAAAATTAGATACTTAAAATTAAGATCTTGTAAAGGTGGTCAACTCTTTGTTCTTTTTTCCTCCTGGAGGCCTAGACAATCACAGATGGAATTTGTCAATTTTCTATTTTCTAACAACAAATTTGTCAAAGAAACGTGCTTCCTTCGTTCCCAATTAGATTTTGATTTTCCTTGCTGAAAGTCCCTTATAAAAATTGTGAGAAGAAGAATTTCAGCAAAACTATAAGTACAGGTCATTCTGTACAACAAAAAAATTTGGGAAAAGTCCACTTTCGTACCCTGTGGTATCGACCAAAATCACTTTAGTACCCTGTGGTAAAAAACCGATCAATCGAGTCATACTTATTCCAATTAACATCAAAAAGGACCTCGGGCAGCTGCCCGGAGCTGCCCGAACTTACCCGAGCGCTGCCCGGGCCACGTGGTCAGCCACGTCACCAATTTTGATGACGTGGCGCCACGTCACCCATCCTCCTCCTCCTCCTCCTCCGATTTTCCTCCTCCTCCTCCTCCTCCCCTCCTCCTCCTCCTCCTCCTCCTCCTCCTCCTCCTCCCCTCCTCCTCCTCCTCCCCGCGTTCCTCCTCCTCCTCCTCCTCCCCGCGTTCCTCCTCCTCCTCCGCGTTCCTCCTCCTCCTCCTCCTCCTCCTCCTCCTCCACGTTCCTCCTCCTCCTCCCCGCGTTCCTCCTCCCCTCCTCCTCCTCCCCGCGTTCCTCCTCCTCCTCCTCCTCCCCGCGTTCCTCCTCCTCCTCCTCCTCCCCGCGTTCCTCCTCCTCCTCCGCGTTCCTCCTCCTCCCCGTCTCCTCCTCCTCCTCTTGGTGACGTGGCTGACCACGTGGCCCGGGCAGCGGGCGGGTAGGTTCGGGCAGCTCCGGGCAGCTGCCCGAGGCCCTTTTTGATGTTAATTGGAATAAGTATGACTCGATTGATCGATTTTTTACCACAGGGTACTAAAGTGATTTTGGTCGATACCACAGGGTACGAAAGTGGACTTTTTCCAAAAAATTTATCTGTATAAAACAAAGCCTACTATCATATCAAAGGAAAAGCAGTCTACCAAATAAGTTGAGCGTATTTTTTTTATTTATTTTAAATAATCATTTTTTATTGATCTTATTTCACCCAAATTTGAATTCCTTACATCATAGGTATCAGCTAAAAACTGTAGCAAAGCAACAAAAGCAGCCAACGGAAAACTACCAAAACGCCCTTAATAGTTGCAACCGAGACAGATAAAATGTCAATCCATACGACGGTAACGTTTTAATTACTTTCTTCCTGGCATTTACTATAGTAAAATAACGTAAGAAACAAATACACTTGGAAAAATGGAATCCGAATACCAAAAGTTTAAAATTAATTAATTGCGGGATTCGGAAGAGGAAAAAAGAACGAAAATGGGAATAAGCTTACCCCAAGGGGGAGGGCTGGAGACGCAGAAGTCAACGCCGGGGAGCTGCTCTTTCACCGGGAACGGCTGGAACTCGTCCGGCTTACTCATTACTTCTTGGAAATGGCACTAAATGTAGATAAGTTTAAAGGGTAAATTAATTTTTTTGTGATGGGTTTTGGCAATTTTTGGTTTGTTGATCACTTGGAGCTATGGATGGGAGGAAGAAGAAGAAGGAGAAAGAAATGGTTGCTGGGTGGTGGACGAGGTTAGGCGTTGTTGTTATGACTTCCAAATTTCTTCTACACGTTATGTAATGGGCAACTCCCTTATATCCGCTAACTCAAGTTACTTTAGTTATTTTATATGTTATGTTAGCAGTTAGTCTGTGTATTTTATATATTGTCATTAATTATATTTACTCCAACTAATCCAAGTTAGAAATCGGTGAGACTTTTAAAAGATGTCAAAGTTTTTTTAACAGCGTTCCCAAATATTCGAATTTAAAACCTCGTAATTAAGTTAAAATAATGCTCTAATTTTGTTAGTTTTTTGCATATTCGCTTTTGTTTCCCTCTCATTATCTTGGAAAGACATAAATAAATTTTGATATCAAAACAATCTCTTGTTAGGAAAGTTATTAGATCGACGAATTATACTTTTACGAGAGCATGTTGATGACAAAACTTTTTCTACTAAATTTCAATATTATTGCATTTTCAAATTTAAGTGAACTAACACTAATGTTTTTTGGTAGAACTGAAGGGGTGCGACCCCTATAAATAAATCTGGAAAAAAGTTACAATATAATTATTGAAGGATTTTTTTTGCGAGGTTGCGACTACCGACCTCGGTAAAATTCTACGACAAAATTGAATGAAAAATAATCGTGACAGAAAAAGAATACTCCAGTAGGATAAATCCTGCCTTAGACCATCAGCATCCACAACCTGCTCCAACATAGGCCACAGAATAAATAATTAATTTCTCTCTCATCCACATCAACCCAACCCAATTATCCATTTTTCTACCCACATCCGCAACCTGCCCCAACCTAGGTCACAGAATAAACAATTAATTTTTCTCTCATCTATATATTATCTACTTCTATTTTTTGTTAATATAAAAATTATAATAAATATACGAAAATAATTAATGCCAAAGTAACAAAATTAAGATTACAAAAGTTGGAATACAAAATTAGATAGAAATAATTAGAGGTACAAAAATAACTCCAATTTCACAGATATATTTGAAAAATATGAATTTTCATATTGTTTAAGATAATTTTAATTTTTTTAACCAAACAAATAATATCCTAAAAATTTATTTATACGAATAATATTGTGTCAAGTGTAACTAATTAAATAAAAAAAACAAAAGCCACGCAAGCCGAGGGCGAGGGCGAAGAGCAAGGGGCACATGCGCCTGGTCTTAATAGATATTGCTGAATTTACTTTTGCTATAAGTATCGCAAAACTTACAAATACAATAAGGGAGACTAACCCCCCAAATTGATACTAATGTTTGGAGCTGAAAGCTTTATCCTAGTTTCAAAAAGAAATAATGCTTCTCCAGCTAGTTGCTACAAACACGTCGGAGCTGATGTCTACTCCTCGATGCAAATGATATTTAAATTGTTGAGTGTCAAATTAGGTGTGACTGGGCAGTACTTTTCTTGTTGATTCGTTAAAACGATTGTTTATTTCGAACATGGACGTTTCACATTTGAGACAGCATCGGAATAATTTATTGAGGTTGGCTACCAATTCTTGACGTGCTCAGACATAGATTATTAAGGTAAATATCTTTTGTTTAGCAAAAAAACGAAATTAGTTTTTGAGTAGTTACTAAACTATGCGATGTGACTTTGTTAATGTTTATATAAGTTGATAGAGATATATTGATCCTTGAACTTAATTACAAACTAAGGGATTACAAAGCATGACGTAGTCGCTAATTACATGATATAAACTATATCTCAATTCACTAAATAATTCTAAAAATAAAATTAGATCGTTTTTTACAATAAAAAATAAAAATAGATCTTTTTTTACAATAAAAAATAAAATTAGATCGTTACTGTCAAACTCTTTCGACATATTAGGCGAGATTTCTCCTGGACTCGTAAGAGAATAGAATGTGATATCATTAATTGATTGGAACATTAAAGAAAGCGTCGGAGAGGGGCTGTAGTACAGAGATCTCCTGTAGTACATACGTTTACCTGCATATAGAAAAACGTAATTTTTTGGTAAATAAAATTTTAGTAATTATAATATTTACAAACCTAAAAATGTGTAGAATCTCTTTTCTTATCGGATTGTGACTGCCGAATTTAGTAAAATTTATTAGAAAAAATCATACAGAAAAAAAGTTATGTTCTTAGCAATATTGGGGCCAGGTTGTAAATCTCTTACATTTTTTTTCTTTTAGTATTCTTTTCAATAAAAGATGATATTCTATTATTTCCATACTACATTTTGATAATTATGATCGGAGCTGACTCTCTCTTTTTCTGGTACATGATTTTTTTTTTGAGAAAAGTTTTCTGGTACATGATGAGACAGAGTCATTGGGAACATGTATCGTTACTCGAATTACAAACATAGTACATATAGTTTCCAATTTTCTATTTTCCTACCTCAATTTTAATATATTTGCTCATATTAAATTTGGTTTTGTTCAATATCTTTCTTTGTATTTTAGTTAAATTAAGAAAATTAACTTATATTTTCTACTTTGTAATATGTTTAATATTTAGATTGTATATTTCCTATTATATAATTATACACAGAATATTCTTTACTAGTAAAGATGAAAATTTCTTACTAATGTCTACGCTGTCCAAATATCCTGACTAGGCCACTGGGTCTTAGTACGAGTTAATCATTTACTAATGCTCATGTAATTATTCAACTACCACATTTTATATAATATATCAATATTTCGAAGTAATAGAAAATTTATCTATTTATAAAAAATGTTGTCTTAATAAACTCGAGTCAATGCTCTAAATGAATAGGAATATTCATCAACCTTCTCCATATAAAAATAAGCTGATGAACTGGTAGAGCAAGTTGGTTTTCTATTTTAATAACAACAGAAGTTGGTCTTCCCATTGTGATTCATGCGGCGGAGATAAATAGCTATCCAGTAGCCATGGCCCCTAATTACACTTATTGGTACTGTACCTAATTTTATTCTCCCTTTCTTTTTTATACAACCTGATATCCGGACACTGCTGCGCCGACTAATTCAGTTTCGAGTTGAGTGAGACCTTTGAAGGCGATAGAGTTTTTCCAACAAATATTTAACAGTATTACATTTCAAAATTATTCGAACTCAAAATATGGTTAAACTAAAACAACGCTCTTGCCAATTGATTTAAGTACTTGTTAGTTTTTATTCTTTCATTCTAGTGCTCCCATGTGTTATCATTTAGGACCATCATTTAGAGGAAACAAATAATTGGCCGGCCTAAATTATTGCGTTTCTCAATATAATAATTGAACAATAATTTACGTCTGCTTTTCAAGGGTTTAGTCTATACCTAAGGGTTTGCATATAATTCATGTATCAAGACCTTGAATTTCATTATAGTTTAGAAGTAAGGAAAGGACGAAAGGTGAGATTCTTTACTGTTACCAAATTACCACGAGAAGGATCGATTGGATCAACAACATCCACCAAATTGCACATGATGCGATTGTGTAGGTTGCGAGTTTCCTTTTTTAACTCAATTATTTGGTGAATTTGGCTCTGACTCTAGTCAGTGGAAGATGCACCAACTGCGATGTTATTCTCAAATTTGGGCAAAATTCTACTTCAGGATAAGACACAGAAAAGCCGATTGCTTTATCCAAAAAGCAAGGAAATATGGAAACAGAATGTTTCCTCGGAATAAAAAATAAGTATTTTTCCATCTCTGTGTCTCCATGAATGGACAACCCACCTTAGGAGGCCTAATATCTAAGGGTTGGGGTGGTGGCGGTAGTGGTGGTGGTTTATTTTGAGCTTAAATCTTAGACTTGGTTCATTTTTAGAAGTCCATATCTAGTATTTTTAGAAAATCACTCAATAGTTCACGAGGAGGAACTGAGAAAAAGTTCGACAAAACATAAGTCGCTCATGAATCCAGTAGTAATTTCAGCAGCTCTTTTTCTCACGGCAATTTTTTCCCAATAGATTTTACCGTGGAGAGATTTTATTGACGTATGTGGTTGTAATCCGCTATAAACGGGGTGTCATATTCAGACAGGATAGAACAACCTTAAGTGGCATTGTACACCGCTCTCTTTTAGAATAATTACAACATTTTTTGTATAAAGATAAAACTTAGGTGGGTAAAACACACCTAGATGATTTTTATATATACAATATAAATAAAATAACTTACTTATAAAAAAATTAGGGAAAAGTCTACTTAAGTACCCTGTAGTATCGCAGAAAATCAAGTCAGTACTCTGTGGTTTAAAGTGTATCAATTGAGTCAAACTTATTCCAATTAACATCAATTAGAGACACATCAACAAAATCTGATGACATGGCGCCACGTAGATTTTCTCTCTCTCTTCCACCTCTTCTTCTTCTTCTTCTTCTTCTTCTTCTTCTTCTTCTTCTTCTTCTTCTTCTTCTTAATCATATCGACACTTAAGAACAGACGTCCTCCAACTGCCAAATCCTCGCCATCGGATCTAGATCAGAAATCAAAGAATGTCGACGCTCTATTAAGGTAATTTACCGCAATTCCTGAAGTTTCCCCCTTTCTCGTCGACCTAGGGTTTCAAAATGTAATCTCCTTTAGACGCCGTAGGTCGTGACGCCATGGGGTTCTTCGAGATCGGTGCTGGTTTCAGTCACAAACCGGTTGGATCCTCTGGCATTGGGTATCAGGAAAGATGAAGTTGAGGAAATAAGTGTTGGATTGCCCAACTCGGACCCGGAAGAACTTCCCGGGCTCAACCACCCACTTATTTACCAAAATACCACTATTCTTCGCCGCCTCCTTGACCTCGTCTAGCATTGCCGTCCCCGAGCCGGTAGAGTACTGGCTGAAGCTGACAGCCTTTTGTCAGCGTACTCCTTGAACGTGCTGTTGATGCCGTAGGTCGTGAAGCCGACCTTGGTGTTTTCTACCCGCTGGCCGTAGCCGTTGAACTTGTCGGTGCCTTCGTTAAAGGACTTGCCGTAGTTTCCGAAGTAGACCTTGGCAGGGTTTGAGTTCTTTGCATACGACTGGAACAAGTTGTCGACGACGTTGGACTGGTCCCGGTAGGAGCTGAACGTCTCAGTGCCGGCGTTCCTCCAGCGTCGTAATTCTTGAAGTTGTTCTCTTAGCTGAGAATAATCGCTTTAGTTTTATATACATAATTTATAATTAAGAAGAAGAAGAAGGAGAAGGAGAAAATAAGGGAGGAGAGACTGCCACATCATCAGAGAAATCTGATGTGGCTGGTCCACGTGGCCGGGCGGGGTTCGGGCAGGGTTCGAGCAGCTGCCCGGGCCTCTAATTGATGTTAATTGGAATAAGTTTGATTCAATTGATATGTCTTAAACCATATGGTACTGACTTGATTTTTTGCAATACCACAAAGTACTTAAATAGACTTTTTCCAAAAAATTAACCTATACATGACCTAAATCGATATTTGGTGTTTTTGAAATGTTGAGTATAATTTTTTTGTCATTTTAAATAATATGACTAATCATATCATCAACTTATGCCATGTACAGGTGGTGCATAATTGTCGTCAGTTCGTTACCTAAAGTGTTAGGTCAAATCCCATAACAAACGCAACCCTCATTTTGAGTTGTCGTCATGAAGTTTGGAACTAAGACATAGCCCACTCCCGAAAGAGGGTTGGGCAGTAGCTCTCTGGACTAAATGAGAGGTGATAACTAAGGCCCATTACTTGCCCAAGAAAAACTAGAGCCCAGTCTAAGAGGGACTATATATGGGCCATTAGTTTTGCCCCAATGTACTCGACTACGCATTTGCAGCTTATTACTAATAATACAATATTTTAAAAATAACGAAGTAACATTTTTATATCCAAAAAAGATTATGTAAATGTAATTAATCTACACAATTTTACTCAATATTACTTTTTTTAAAACTTTTTTTGTCTTCATATTGTATCAAGTGTTAATATCGTTATGAACCTTGAACTACCACTTTGGATATTTTTGAATTGTGATCAGCAACTTCTCACATATACCACTGTCATCCGGGCGAAGGAGTAGCTGATATGGTTGCACTCGATTTTGAATTTGAGTTGAAAAGGTGTGGTATTTTTTTGGAGTCTCTAAATTTATGAATAAAAGCATTACTTAAAGAAGGCTACCCCTACGAAAAGTTGATCATAAAATACAAATTCTGCCACTTATAAAAAAAAAATCTTTTTGTCCACATGAAATCGTTCCCATTTAGAATTCAAACCATCACGGTATTCAACATTTCATCTTTGCCGGCCCGGCGGGGTACAAATAATTCAATTGCGTAACGGCAAAATCTCCTCAAATGGAGATTAACATAATCCAGAAAATATACACTTGGTATAACCATTTAACCAAAGTAGTATTAGTACTTAACTAGCTGGATCACATTATCTGCCTAGCTGTTATTGGAGATTAACATAATCCAGAAAATTCTTTTTTTGGCGGCCTTTTTTTTTGAAAAATAGAAAATTTTTAATACTATCTATATAATATATGTGTGGAATTCAGTCGATATAGAGTTACAAAAGCAAATCTCATTAAAACTCTAAGGAGAAAAACTACGACAACGACAAGGAATGACTCGGTGGAAAGATTAAGAATTCATTTTTTAGAATTGTAGCGGATTCATGTTTTTTTCTGCCTTGAATTTTATTGAATTTTTATCAGTTCAAAGTCTGGTTCGAGGGTGGTTCAAAATATCTATAAATAAAATTGTACTTATAAAAAAGCTCTTAAAATTATTAGGACAATTGACGTTGTTATTTTTTTATACTACATTGTATCCAGATATCTATTGTGTCAACTAATTCAATTTCGAGCCTATTATATCATTCGAAAAATAGTAAATTCTTAATAAATATTTAGCACTATTATTTTTTCAAAAATTCTAACATGAAATATATTGGCTAAACTAAATCAACTCGTTCATAAATTAATTTAAATACTAGTTGGTTTCTACCGGGAGCCAAAGTAATTTGACGGTAAAGAAGAAAACCATGGCATCAACAAATGAGTTCCACCCCATTCCACTTCTCCTTTTGGCTTTAATTAATTATCTACAATAATAATAAGGGAAAATTACACGTAAGTATTCCATAGTTTAGCGCTTTCTAAAATAAGGCCATGTGATTTTTTCCGTCCAAAATCAATCCCTGTGATTTGTTTTCTTGGATATTTCCGAGTCTCGGACAGCCCAGATAGATGTCCGGCCACATGTTTGTTAAAATGATGCCGTTTATATTCTAACGTGGATATTTTTATTTCTTGCTGGTTGCTGACATAGCATTTGGAAAATTACGACTTTAGTCCCAAATTTGAAAAAAAAACTTCCTTTTTAATAAATTTATTCCCAAATTTGACAAAAATTACGAACACCCAATTAGTTAAATACCACGAACACCCACGATTCAATTAAATCCCTCCATCTGAACAAAAAATCAAACCCAAGGAAGCTCTGACGTTCAAGGAGAAATTTGCCGAAGATGTCTTCTCCGTCATCTCCGATCACACCCTTCAAACAACGAGGAACATAAATCGAAAGAACCCAACATTTTTGCCCAAACACGAGGAACACATTTGTTATGGGAAACAAAACGACGCCGGCGGGGAGAAGCTAAAGCGTCGGGAAGGCCAGTAACCTAGCTTCGTCCTTGTCGCCTCCAGTAACCTACCGGCGGGGAGAAGCTCTCGTCCTTGTCTCCTCCCGCCGTCGTAGATTCCGTCGGCCCAGACCCTACCACCATTGTCTCCTCCTTTGTACCTCTCCATCGACGATTCCAAGGTCCGATCAGACTCCCACGACGACTCCAAGATCTCGTGCGTCGAGAAGCTCTGATGAAAAGTACCCCTTCTCTGGCCAAGGAGGTTCCGACGTGAGTTCGGCTCCGCTTAGGCAACAACTACATAATTTCATAGTTTTCTCTAGCCCAACGAATTAAAACTATGCGAGGGAGCCGTTGAGGGTTTCAATTTGGGGAAGAATTTTTTGTGCAGAAATTTGGGCCTTTTTTTTAAATGTGGGGTTTTTCTAAGAAATTTCTAAGGTGGGTCTTTTTTAAAGATCTTTTTTTCTGAATTTAGGACTAATATGGTAATTTATCATATGCCATGTCAGCAATTAGCAACAAATAAAAATGTCCACGTAAGATAACAAATGGCGTCGTTTTGGTGGACGTGGCGCCCATGTGGACAGACATATGGCCGGGCATCTATCCGGGACTCAAAAATGTCCGAGAAAACAAACCACAGGGACTGATTTTGGACGAAAAAAATTACATGGCCTTATCTTGAAAAGTGCTAAACTATCGGGTACTTACTTGTACTTTTCTCTAATAATAATGAAAACGGATATAATAATTAATTATATTAAGATAGTGCTGTCTAGTGAAGAAGGCCAATCGAAATGAGCGAAGTTTTGTTCTCGTGTCGCCCACATGGCCCAGCTGCTAGATATTTTTATATTTCAACCATGGATCACCACATGTCTACTACTCTCTCCAAAAAAAATTTACCTAAAAAGATATAATATAAGTATAATCTACTATAATCTGCATGCCACTGATAAAGATTTTTGCAAATTTGGAGATTACAGTTTATGACAACTATAATCTACCGATAGATCGATTTTTTATAAATGTAACAATTCTTCTACCTATTACCTTAAAATTTTAGACTAGATATGAAGATTTTAATTTAATACTAGAATATGATGATTTTATCATTTAATTAAACGTTGGTGAAGTCAAAACTCATACAAACTTTGACATGATGAACTTCGTTTGTAGAGATGCGGTAAAATTATCACATTTTATTTATAAATGTGGAAATACATGTATCCATTAGTTAAAATTTTATATTAGATATGGAGATTCTAATTGTCGTTAAGCTGACTGAATTATTACTTATAATTTTTTTATGCCAATTAAGTTTGTGGGCCTAGAACCATTAATCATAAATTGATGACCGGAAGAGTACTTTGTCAAATTGTTCTTCAAGTAGGAAAGTGACCTGGTTGTATGTACTGGTAATCTAGTAGGCATCGAGGCGAATTATAATGAGAGAAATGGAGGAGATCAGTGAACTAAAAGAATATTTCTACATATTCAACTAAACTAAGTGATAATATCAATATAGTGAACCGATGAAATCCTTACAACAAACTAAAGGGTGGAGATGGTCGTTACAATGATTTGGAAAGACTTGAAATTTTTTTTTTCATTGGCCATGATTTAGTTTGAATAATTTTGGTTTATCTTTATGTTGACCAGCCCTTACTGTTTTGACCGTCCAGCTCGCAGGTTGACCATTGTCGCCCAGTTATTGCCGGACATTGACAAAAAAAAATCAAATATTTTTACGAAAATTTTCTACCAAAGTGGTTCTTCAATATAGTTTCATTGTTATGTTAATAGAATCTCATTATTATGTTAATTTAATTATATTGTTATATTCATCAATATGGTTTCAGCACTCAATGATTTCTTCGTGGTTCACATGGTGGGCTCGCCATTATCATTCGGTTCGTGTTCTATCATTATGTATATGTAGTTTAATCATTTTGTCAAAAAAATTTGAAAAAAAATTTCAATTGACCCATACACATTAAATACCTCGTAAGGACCTTCCTTTCCAAAATCCTATAAGAGTCAGATTTATACCCTATAATGACTTAGTGAAGGTTTATGCAATTCAAAACATGTAATTGGAAGCTCTAAAACCAACCATGTATATAGGAATTTGTGTTTTTATTTAGGAAAAAGGACACATAAGCACCCTGTAGTTTCACATTTTTACAACGAGGTACTCTGTGATTTTAGATTAGTAATTCGGTCCCTGTGGTTTTCGAAAAATTTCCCGGGCAGATCCGGAGCAGCTGCCCGCCCATATAGTGCTCAAACGACGTCATTTTTTGTCCGACATGGTAGACACGTGGGTACCGAGTTGGATAAGTTATTGCTGATTTATAACATGATTAATTATCTATTTAATCCCTAATTTATATATATATTTTTAATTACCATCTTTTTGTATCCCCCTTTCCTCCTCTCCTCCTCTCTCATGCCTCTTCGCTCCAACCCAGTAATCAAATGAATTTCAAACGGACCAAAAATAAATCCTAGCTACTGAGCCTAGTAATCAACCCACCCCACCCTCCTTCCATTTTCTCATCATCAACAAGCACTCATATCGTTCAAAACTACTCATGCAACCCTTTTCCTCTCTATAGCCAAGCACCTTCAATTTGGGTTTTCATTAATCAATTTGGATGTTAGGATTTTCTTGAATCGATTTGGGTTTTTCTTCAAACGGAGCCTTCGGTGGAAGTTGAAACTCTCGATCCATCAACCAGTCTCAGGCGCCTCCAGACCCAGAGCCTGACCCCACCGGCTTCTAGACCTGACATGAAGCCTGCGGTCGCCGGAGGAGGAGGAGGGCCTTCGATTTCCAGTGAAGAATATTTTCATCGAAGAAGAGGAGGAGGATGAGGCAGTTGAGGGGCCAAACTGCGAGTGGGATGGGAAGAAGGCGGTGTTGAGGAAGGCATCGGGATGCAAGAAGAGCAAATCGATGGGGTTTTCGAAGGTCTGGATGCTTCGGGAGATGACGGAATTGACGAACACCGCCTCGTCCTCTGAGGGCATATCTCTCTTCTTCTCCACTAAGCTCCAACCGAGGACGCGGACGAACTTGGTGACAAATTCGTAAATCCATGGTCCCCAGCTTTGTAATGGACGAAGTTCTTAATTTTTCCTTGTAGGATATTGGATTGATTGGTTGTTTGATTTTGTTTCTGGGTTGTTTGGTCCGAGATTGATGTTTGGTTGATTATTGGTTGGGATTTTGGGAACTAAATAGGTAATTAACTACGTTACAAGTCAGCAATAACTTGTCCAACTCGGTACCCATGTGTCTGCCACGTCGGATAAAAAATGACGTCGTTTGAGCACTATATGGGCGGGCAGCTGCTCCGGACCTGCTCGGAATTTTTTTGAAAATCATAGAAACCGAATTACCAATTTGAAACCACATAGTACCCCATAGTAAAAATGTGAAACTGCAGGCTACTTATATGTCCTTTCTCCTTTTATTTATTCAAAACATGTGACAGCAAGCCATGTCAAAATGAACAGGTATGGATACACTAGGCATCTCTAGAAGGTCTGATTTACGTCATTTGGTGTAATCACGTGGAAATTGTAGAATCACAAAAAATCGCACGTTCTTTTAAAGTCAAAGGTATAACCAAGAATCTTGACCCAAAAAAAAGTATAACCAATAATTTCTTTAACATACCTCCTCCTTAGGAGTACAAGAGTCTCCTAGAATCACTTTAAAATAGTTATGGACAAGATTACATAATAATTGAACATTGCCTAATCATGGCAGATTTTTTTCTTCGATGTAATTAACAAGGTAAAATATACAGCTATCTACTTATAAAAAAAAGCAAAAGCAGGAAAGAGAAACAAGAAACTTCACTTCCAAGAAAAGGAGGAAAAGAGCAACTCTCATTTATCATACACGACGCAGCATTGGACACGGTATTGCATTTGCACCAAAGGAATCGTCAATGGAAGATCATAGACAATAAATTCGCTTCATATATATTGTTTTTATTTTGCCAACAACCACTTGCATCATTGCAACATAAGGTGGAATAATGACAAAGATATTATTTATCCGATAGTCATCATTTTTTTTGAGGAGTTATTCGATAGTCATCATTATTAAATAGTTGAATATCTTTTTATGATTTTTATGTACTTTTAGTACTTAATGACATTTTTGACTTTTTATAGGTAATAACATTGTACATATAAATTTTTTTAAATTAATTGATAAAAAAGTTATTCTCGCTTAATTGTATCTCGAGTTTGAATTGTTAAAAATACAACGCTGTTAAAGTACTTGTTGGAAAAATGTCGAATACGAGGTTGTATAAACCAAATAATCGTTTTAATGTTTGATTAAATGGAAGTTCTATTGGCTATACCAACAATTAAGTGAAGAAGATAAGATCAAAACAGAGCAGGAAATCTTTTTTTCCCCTGAAATATCAACTACAACAGAAGATGAAAAGATCCATCCAGATTTTTTGGGGGTTAAATACTTTATTTCATTTCATTTAATATAATCAAGAGACAAAACGTTTCAATACATTCAAAATACTCAAAAGACCTGCATCAGAAACCACTCCCCTAGTCAAGAGCTCTACGCACCTGTTGTTCTACCCGCCTAGATAATACCCATCCAGATTTTTTTTAATAGAGATAATTCTTTACTTTTAACTTTTAAGTCATCATCGTCTATTTTAAATTTAATTCTTCACTCCATCCAATACGAACTAGGACTTTTTTGGTCAAACATAATTACTTCGCAACTACCGTGCCATTATTGTACTCGTCTAGTTTTGTTGACAAAAAAAATTAATCATGAAAATATAAAAAAATAATACCATACAAAAATTTAGAATTCAAACCTTTGAAATACTGCAATAATAAAGTAATATTCGAATATAAGTATAAACAATAAACAAACAAACTAAACCACTCAGTCGCCCACTTCCTCTAGAAGAAAGATAAACAATAAACAAACAAACTCCAATTATATTATTCCATTATTAAAAGAAAAAGAAAAAAAAGAAAAGATCCCCAATAACGTTCCCTTCTTCTTCGAAATTTCCTCTTATTCTATAAATACTAAACCCAAACCAAACAAATCCTCCACCTTAACCCTTCTCTCTCTCTCTCTCTCTCTCTCTCTCTCTCTCAATCCCCCAATTATATTCCAAAAGGAAAAGAAAAAAAAAATACCATGAGTTACTACAACCAGCAGCAGCCACCTGTTGGCGTCCCCCCTCCGCAAGGTAAATTAAAGTTTACTCTTTTTTCGTGGTGGTGTTTGGATATCCGGTGGTTTCAAACGACACGTGTTTGGATCTAGGGTTTTTTTTTCCGATTGTAATAAAAAGATTGGATCTTGATTTGATGTGTTGGGGTGTTGGTTTTTGTGGTTTTAGGTTATCCACCGGAAGGGTACTCGAAGGACCCGTACCCGCCGCAGGGGTACCCTCCGCAAGGGTACCCGCCGCAGGGGTATCCTCCGCAAGGGTACCCGCAGCAGGGCCCACCGCCTCAGATGTACGCTCCCCAGTACGCCCAGCCCCCTCCCCAACAACAACAGAACAGCAACGCCGGCTGCATGGAAGGATGGTAATAAAATTTTCCCTTTTTTTTTCTGTTCTATTTAGTGTTTTTGTTGGACGATCATTGGTTTAGATCTGGGTATGCTTCCGATTTTTGCGATTGCCCCCGGGCAGCGGATTGTTGATTGCCCTTTGGATTAGTGTTTTTCGTTTTTGTGTGATTGAATGCGTGTGAGGGACGGGATGGTGGTTTTTTTTTTGTTGGTTTTCTTTTTGGTTGGGTTTGTTTTGGAATTTTGCTTGGAACAAGAAAAGGTGGGTTGTCACACGATTGGCGTGATTGGTTGGTGATTGTGTCTGGTTGGCAATTTTGGACGTTTCCTTCGATGTGTGTGTGTGTTCGATGGGTTCGGAACAAGCGTTGTCCCCACTGAACACGGTTTTTAATGACTATCAGATCTGTAGACAAGGTTTTTAATGAAATTTGATGGTCTAAACGAAATCTTTTCCGTGGGGACGACTTTTATGTTGTCCCCACTCAATCCAAAACCGTGTTCGATTGTGTCTGGGTTGTCAAACTGTCATCTTCGATGTGTGTGTGTTCTTTTTAGTTGGGTGGTTTGCGTTTACAATGTGGTTCATGAACAACTGAGGTGGCACAATCACACCTCTAAGTTTGGTAGTCCTAGTATGTCGTCCTTCTTTAGTTTTTGTTCAAGTACTTCACCAAACTCGAGGTTATACGAGGATGAATCGACTTGAATATTGTAGTTCTAAGATGGTTATCTAGGTACTGGTTAGGGTTTTAAATAAATGTGGCTGTGGGTTTAGATGAGCAGTAGCAATCTTTTTTTTTTTGGTAGACTTGCTTTGGAGGTCTGTTTTCCTCCTGCAAGTATGTAGTTTCAACTTACAATGGCATTTCTGTTGTCATTAACTTGACATATTTTGATATATTCATTGATCCCGCTCTTTTCGTGGGCTGGGGCTTATGTTGCCTTGTCTGATATATGTATTCATAGTTTTGTTCTCCCCCTTCCACTTTCCGGGTTTTATTTTGTGCTTGACCCTTTGGTAACAAGCAGTTTTTCTCCCAAATTTTGCATTTTTAGCTTGAAAAGACTTTCACTCCGGGCTCTGGTCTTTAGTGTCACTCACTATGTCAAATTCTCATACGATTGTTTTTGGTTATGACTTGTTGCAGTTTGGCTGCTCTCTGCTGTTGCTGCCTTCTTGAGGCCTGCTTCTGATGCGTGAGAGAGAGGTTCTGGGGTGGGTTTGCATTTGGAAGAAGTGCCTGCCTGCAACTTGATGATTATCCCTATTCTTGAACTCTGGTGGATGCAAAGTTTGTTATTGAATCTTGGTTTTAATCTTCTTTTATCTTGCACAATATAATTTCGAACTATTTGGGCGTTGATGTGGAAGATAAGAACTCGTTAATGTGTTGGTGACGATGAGTCTTACATTGTGTAAATTGTGGGAGATAACAATCATTATAAATTGGTCGGACGGTTATTTGGTGTCAGCGCTTATAGTTGATCTATAAATAATTCAGATTCGAATTGGCTCGGAGAACGTGCGGGTTTGGTAGAATTTGCTACGAAGCAATCAATATTCCCGTATTTACGTACAGGGAAGTGCAGGCCGAGAAAAGTGTTGCAGCAAGATATTTTGATTTTTTGGCAAGAGGAATACTAGTGAAATATCTATTGTTGACTTTTTTTGGGTGAAATATAGTGAATATATAAAAACATTTAATAATGCGCATAAGAATTGTTGGGTTACTTGGGTATTAATCAACATCTTCTACCTCGACTCGTAACATTTTTTTCTTGATTTTTGCTTATTAAATAATAATTTTAAAAAACATTCTTAATACATGGGAAATATGATACGCTGCTTAATATAACTACGTATTCATATCAATAAATGTCAAATTTGAATTTTGTGAATGGAATGAGAATTATTAGAAGAGCCACAAAAATTTATGGAGTTAGGCAACTAGTCTAATTTTTTTAAGTATTCTCAAACTTTATTTAAAAGACGGTTCTAAAGTTTCAACCAAAATTTTTTTAAGAAATATAAATCCTTAGAACTTTGACAAAGTTCGAAAGCGTAGTCCACTATGGACCTTTGGATGGAATTTATTTTTTGCATATTCTAGATCTTTTATTTAATGGCCATGAAATTTGTTTTCAGCATATTCTGACAGTAATATGGCAATGAAGAAGATTGCTACCAAAAAAATCAGTGCATTTATAAAATTATAAAAGATCAGTGTATTTTTTTTGGAAGGTAAATTTTACACCATGATAATGTCAGGGTTTAAACTCTGGAGCTCCTAGATCGTTACAACGTTTTGTGCGGCTGGACTACAATCCTTTGGGAAAAGATCCGTGTATCAATTGATTGCTCCGCAATCTACCTTCTACATATGCACAACTGTAGACCATTTCATGTGCAATTTTAAGAACAAGAAAGAGCATCGCATTAAGGTATCAAACTAAGAATCTGTATTGGTATTACAGGACAATAAAAGGTATAATCTTAGAGAAACCACCACCAGATTACAGACCTTCAAAGAAATTAGCCGCGTTCGGATTACTACTCGAGCTGCCGTTCGGATTCGAGTTCTTTCTCTTGGTTCCTGGTAATAACAAGAGCATCATCAGCTCGGTAATCAGAGAAGGTATGAACATGAAAAGAAAATGATGCAGACAAATGTCCCTGCAGTCGTCGTTTTCTAACTGTAGTCGGAACGGTCAAACTATGTCAGCAAACCACCCGTGATAAGTATGAGATTTGAAGAGTCAATCGGGCAAGAACGTTCCGAGTAAACTTGATAATTCAGAAAAGAGTTGGTAAAGCAAAGCTAATCTGCATTTGTCTGAAGCTTTCATTTGCATGTCAACTCATTCGGGGAGGACTATTCAATCAACATCAGACGTAGACCTGACCAAATGGTAGGTGTAGCCTGTCCTATGTAGAAAATGCTTTGCACTACAGAGCAATCAGTTATTTTAGCCAAAGTTATGACCGGCGTCAAATCAATCCTTCGAAACAATCTACTTGGCGCATTGCACAAAACATGGTTCCACGGACGCCAGCTAATAAAAAGAGGGTAGTGTGCTATGTAAAACGATTGTGCAGAAGTTCGTAATACCTTTTCTAGACTTGGGTGGATTAATATCCACTTCCATCTCGTTGTCGTCATCACTATCCGACTGATTAGCTATCTGTTGTGCACTGCTAGAATCTTGCAATAAGTCTTCTAAATCCCACAGCTGAAGATGGAAAGATGTAAGATCCTTGAACATACTAACAAGTACAAATTGAGAGAGATGTACAAACCTTCAACATCTGATCACATGATATGCTGCAGAAAAACTTCTTGTCGTGGGACAAAGCTGCATGTCCAGAAAGAACAAACTTTCAGCAAGGTTGCTTTAGATAAAATTCCAGAGGCCATCTTCAAGTAGAAAAAGACAAGTAGCAGGGAAGATAATAATCGGAGGAGAAAGTAGATAACAAGTAGTCACCAGTTCATTGACACACAAAGGAAAATTCACAAGGTTGGTCGGTCAAAAATGGAGTTAATTAAGCATACCTAGTCGTTCAATAGAGTATTCTGAGTGCACCGCCAGTGGTTGCAGTATCATGTTTGGTAAAATGCCTACCAACCTGGATGAAAAGAACGATAAGGGTAATTTGATTAGATCAGAGAAGTAATTAAACAGCCATCAATCAACAAATTGATTCATGAAATCTTTAGCCAATTTCAACACAATCTCATCTGATAAGCCCGTCTTCTGTACCAGTAATGATCCTATCTTCATCAAGCTAAATACAAAGATTCACTGTTAACACAAGGTTTCCACACATAAAAAAAACCAACAAATGTTATATGAAAGAAGTTTGACAGCTCACCTTCAATAAAGCATCCACTGAGTTCGGAGCCAGACCAGTAAACTGATCACTGAGACCGAGAGAAATGCTCAGGATAGAGATGAAGGAAAAAATAAAAGTTTTGCTTCTCATTTTTCTGCAAATTCATGCATATATTGATATGTACAGATCTCATACGTATTACTTGTACAACAAAAATACCTGCAATCTTTGAAGAATCCCCAGGAATAAAGAAGAAGAGTTCCATTTTGGGATCCACAAACGACCTTCCGACCATTCTGAGAGGACAAATTTTGAGTTAGTGCAATAATATAGGATCTAGGAAATTTCAAAAAGATATGTTTGTAAACAGAAACATGCAAAAAAATGATTTAGATATTCACAACTCTAGCTCCTGGAAATAAGGCCTAAAACTCTTCTTCGAACTTGTCAAAACACATCAAAGTTTAAAATGTGGAAGCAACAAACCTAAATACATGGCTAAACATCATTGTGTACCAGATAGATAAATTAAGCTTTGTAGTCATTGCCAAGTGGCAGAACAGAAATAAGTACGAAGAATGTCAGAGAAAAAATTGAATTTTAGCAAGAGACCAAGAAGACCTTCAAAAATATTACGTATGTGATAAAATCCATCTACCTTCATAATGACAACTCTTCCTCTGAAAATTCGGACCGAGTTTGGACCTAGAAAAATCAGAGATCTGAGTGACCAAACACAGCACTAAAAGCTAAACCTATAATGTTCTTTAAATCAAGGGGAAAAGATCATTTACTTTATTACTCCGAAGATTGCATACAGACAGAGTTCCATCTCCACTATAAAAGAAAGCACTACTCAGTCTAATGTCATAGTTCCAAATCAAGAAAGAACACTAACTAGTTCTTCTTCAGATGGCACCACAGCCCCTCATTACTATACTTTGAAAGATGAAAGAAGAATAAAGGTACTTAACAAAAGAAGAAGGGACAAATATATGGTTTGGAAAACCATTTACCTTGTTGCCAACAATTTTGAGGAGTCGGATGCGAAAGTCATATCCGATACGTAGTCTTCACGAGCATTAAAAGAATTGCAACAATTCCGTTGTCTGGTATCCCATACCTACCCACAGAACAAAGAAGCTAGAGTCAATGTTGAAAACAAGATTCCAATGATAAGACGAGTGAGAAGAATACAGGTGAAATTAAAGAGTGTTTTACCTTTATGCAGCCTTCGTCATCACCAGTTGCGATCGTTGACTCCGTGATGTTGGTTAGGCTGTAGATAGCATGACTGCCCAAGCACCCGCAGATCAGAAGCAGTTTTTACATTGATTTCACCAAGTAACGAAGGAGAATTCAATTGAACATGGAAACGAGATCCAAAGTACGCACTCGTGAGCATTCTCAAGGCGAGCAATTGGTGACCCAGTTGCGACATCAGTTGCCAGGATTGTCCGATCTTTCGAGGCTGTAACAGTTGCTGCACCAAATACATTCGCGCACCAAATACAAATTATCGGGCAGTCCCAATCAATCCAGCTCATAGAGTTTCAGGAAGAGGGTAGAACGAAACCAGACGAACGAACACAAGAAAAAGAAACAAAAATACATTACCATCCCCATTGTTGATAAACCGCACAGCTCTACAAGACTCACTATGAGCATTCACTTCTAATAACCTACAAATTGATTCAACAAGATATACTCATATAATAAGTCAAGAGCAGCACAAGGTTTTCCCAAACCGAAGTTAAGTGTCAGAATCTCCGTACCCAACCCAAAACGGTAAATTTTTTACACACTTATAAACAAGCCCGCACTTAGCAATAGGGAAGGGAAGAGCAATTCAATAAAATTATGTTACCCACCTCTTTGGAGATGAACCTTCATTCCCATAGCGATACCTATAAAAAGAACCAATACCCAGATCACATATCGAATCAAATAACATGAAATTAAGGAAAAAGGGAATCTTGTTGAATAAAAAGTTAAGGTAGAGGTGGAATTCGCCGGTAATAAGCGCAGCTGCCACTAATTGATCGGAAGGATGGAAGTCCACCCCAAAGGGAATATTCCCTAAATCTACTTCCATCATCTCTCTCTCCCCTCTCTCTCTCTCAGCTAAAGGGTTTAAGGGACGAAGATGGAGTTGGGTCGGGGTTTTAGGGAACCGTTGGGCTTTGTTTTGTGAGGAAGTTTGTTGGGGTTTTTGACTAATGTATTTTTAATCTCTCCGGAAAATAGGAAGCATCACTTTACGTTCTTCGGGTTCGGATTGATAAAAAATTTTGATTTCGAAACTTTATTAGGTTCAAAGAAAATTCGCGTAGGGAAAATTGAATTGTACATAAATGATAAAGGTCTCAACGATCTCAAAAATGCTATGAAGACTTAACAAAAAAAAACCTGAGAGTTTCAACGGGAACTATTGATGTCTTCGTAGTATATATAACCGTGATAAGAATCGAGCTCAAAAATTTCTTACCGCTTGAATAATTTTTATTTTGACAGATGCTTTGATGGATAGAAAATGAAGAATTATTAATAACAAAATACCATGGTAGGGTCATTTGAGAATATAGACAATAATAATTATTGGTAATACTAGTAATGGGGAAAGTTAATCAATGAATAATTTTAACAATACGTGAGAGATGAAAAGGAAAAAATTAAATTAAAAAGATGTGAGAAATAAAAGAGAAAAAAAAATCAATGCTAGAGTATCACTCGTACATAAGAGAACTTATTTTAAACTATTCACTCTTTTTTTATAGAATAATTTAAACTATTCAATCTTGCCATGAATTTCTATTTCTTTTTGAAGTTTTCAACGCGTAATTAACGAGTAATTACGTGTTAAAGCTAGACAATTAACAAACTAATTCGTTAATAATAAATCACTTACTTGTTGAAGCAAGAGGTCCACAGGTTCGGGTCCACAATGTCTTCGTGCTAGTCGAATTACGATCACGTTTAAACGGATTCGTAATTGATTTTCACGAGATTTCTTCTATAGAAAATCTGATCAAAATTCAGGAACTAATCCAGAATTTTTCCTTTCTTATTGAGTGGTTATTGGAAAACTTTCAAATTGGTCCAGACGGATTTCTCCTTTTTATAGGAAAATCCGGCACACCAGAATGTGCCACGTGGCACTACTGGGACGCATGTCTGCCACGTGGCACTTCGGACAGCATGTCCGCCACGTGGCACCGGACTGTATGTCCACCACGTGGTGGACATGCAGTCCGAAGTGCCACGTCGGCGCCACGTCACTCTGACATGGTGCCTACGTGGCATCGGGCCAGTCAACGCAGGTTGACCGGCCCATCCAACCCAACTTATGGGCCTGGGCCCAATCAGGCACAATAATAATTGCCTGATGGCCCAAGGTCCAACATCTCCCACTCAATTATTATTGACCTTGATCAACAGTTATCAGATTTCTTTAAAAGATTTAGTGCGACCAATACACGTCGAGTATGTTAAGCCAAATTCAAGAGCACGGACACTCAGGCTACTTGAATAGTAGCATCTCGACAACCTTCTTGTATAATGTATGCTATTATCTCAGGACTCATGTCACATTCCATTGTTCACATCAATGATTTCAAACAATTATATTCGGGTTCACTATTGTACTTTCCAATACAATTGGTGTACCTGAACCACGAAACTCAGAATGTGATGAACAGAGTTCCTTCTCCCTTAACTATATTCTTTTCATAATGATACATCTTGCTTTTCTGGTCAGCCCTGCCAGGTCGAATTGCTATGCCATAACCTTTTCATGAACTTTCCAAGCTAGCAGCACTGGATCATACTTCCAGAATACGTTTAGGATCTTAAGGGTAGGTTTCGGGAATCACAGTTCTCGAAAATTGGTCTCACACCAGAGATTGTGAAATTACTCAACATTTTTATCCCATCCAGTGATTGAGTAGCACACATGATACTGATCACGTGTTACGGTGTACTTTTTTTGGAAAGAAATACATGTCATTTAACACCATACTAGAGTATCAGCCTTAGCTTAACTCTAGGCTAATTGGACAGACAGTATGATAAGTTCTACTTATATCTTATCATATAGATTGTAGAAAATTCAAATGCAGCAACTTTTTCCTGCATCCCATAAGGAAACTTGCTCTTGAGCAAGACGGCATTCCGTCATAGGACATGCACTTATGAATGTCCAATAACTGCCTCATCTCATCTAGGAATCAACTTCTTGACTCCCACTGAGGTAAACACCCGTGTGAGTGGGCTACTTCTCTGTCCGACATGTTTCATAAATAACTCATATTGCCAAATAAAACTCCTTTATTCCAACTAATTGGATTACAAATAAAACTATCGTAAACCCAGTGACTTAACATATTTCTCGAATACTTCTCGAGGTAATGCTTTAGTCATTGGATCTGCGGTCATATCTCGTGTAGATATGTATTTCATACACAGTTCTTTATATTTTATTAAATTTCTAACAAAGTAAAATTTAATATCATATGCTTAGCCCTGCTATGCAATCTAGGATCCTTAGCATATGTTATAGCTGCCTGGTTGTCACAGAATAGACTCACGGACTCCGTCGAGTTGATCAGGGAGAGATGGCTTAAGAATCTCTTCAACCATACCGCTTCTTGTGCAGCATGAGCTGAAGCTACATATTTCGCTTTTATTGTGTTGACAGGGATACACATGTTTGCTTCTCACTGCTCCATGAGATAGCACCCTCGTTCAACAAGAAAACGAATCCAGATGTAGACTTTTTCTTATCCACATCTCCTCCCCAAACAGCATCAGTATAGTCACTCAATATCAGGTCACGGCCTTGATAGCACAAGGAGTATTTTGCAGTAGTGTTCAAATATTTCAAAATCCCTTTGACAGCCTTCCAGTGAGCACTGCCTGGATCAGACTGATATCTGCTTGCTATCCCAACATCATAGCAAATATCAGGTCTAGTACACAACATCGCGTACATCAGGCATCCAACTGCATTGGCATAAGGAATCTTCTCCATGTTCCCACGTTGTTTAGCTATTTTTGGGCACATGTCCTTACCCAAATTATGACCTTTTACCAATGGGACGTACTTTGGGTTACTGTGATCACAATCGAAACGTTCTACTACTTTGTGAATATATGTCTCTTGTGAAAGATACACTATTCTTTTCGAACGATTCCTCGAAATCTTAACTCCGAGTATGTAATTTGCTTCACCCATGTTTTTCATTTCAAAGTTGGAAGATAACCAATCTTTGATTTCGACAAGAAATCCCATGTCATTTCTAGCTAAAAGTATGTCATCAACATACAAAGTGATGATAACAAACTTCTTTCCTGATCACTTAACATACACGCAGTGATCTTCGTCTATCATTATAAAATCATGCTGCATGATCGTATTATGAAAGCGAATATACCACTGTCTAGACGACTGCTTAAGGCCATAAATTGATCTATTCAATTTGCAAACTTTATGTTCACAGCCTTTTTGAACGTAGCCCTCAGGCTGAATCATATAGATTTATTCATCCAATTCTCCATGGAGAAAAGTAGTCTTTATATCCATTTGATGTAATTCTAGATTCATGTTAGCAACTATAGCTAAAATGACCTTAATTGACGTAAATCTAACAACAGGTGCAAAAGTCTCCTCGTAGTCTATCCCAGCCTGTTGTTTGAATCCTTGGGCAACCAAGCGCACTTTGTATCTTTCGATACTGCCATCTGCATTGCGCTTGATTTTGAGAATCTACTTATTCCCAATTGCCCTACGCCCCTTAGGTAGGTCAATCAGATCCCAAACCTAGTTTTTGATCATAGAAGATATTTCTTCTTCCATTGCATTCATCCATTCATTTCATTTTGGAGATGGCAAAACTCCAGATACATTCTTTGGTTTATCTTCATCCTGCAGGATGGCCAGAAGAATTTCACTTTGACCACCAAAATTTTTTAGTGATACCAAGAACGCATTGGCCTCGCCTTCGATGTCAAATCATTGGCATGGTATGCTAGTTCTACTAGACCTTTGGTATTCCCAGTTTTGATAAACATCTCTCATATATTCATCATATCCAGGAATCGCACTCCCACTGGGTGAAAATACCGTACTGCCACTGGAATAAGGAATTACCTCCCTTTCAAGACTCAGATCACGACCTTCCGGGTCATTTTGAGTTGGAAAATCTCTATCTTCCTCCTCAATTCTCCCACTCGAAAGAAGTGATCCAGATGACTCTGGTTCATTTATCTCATAAAGGGTAAGGTCATCACTAACCTCTCCCAACTTTGGAAATTCATTTTTAAAAAACGTGATATCGCGCGATTCAAATTCTGTTATATGTCGATTGTTCAGTTCACCCACGAACACGTACCATTTAGATACCTCTGGGTATCTTATAAAGATACTTTTTCTACCTCTCGATCCTAGTTTACCAAATAGTTTACCAAAAGTACTTGAGGTAGAATAGACATAGGACGCACACCCCCATGGCTTAAAATAGGATAAATCAGGCTTCCGGTCTGTCCACAATTCGTAAGGAGTAGCTGTAACAGACTTAGAGGGAATACGGTTTAGAATGTATGCGGCAGTCAGGAGCGCATCTCCATAGAATGATATAGGCAAACTTGTCTCTGCCATCATCGATATAACCATATCAAGAAGGGTTCTATTCCTTCTTTCAACAACTCTGTTTTGCTGTGGTGTATAAGGAATGGACAACTGATGTTCAATTCTTTTTCAATGCATAGAGCTTTGAACTCATCAGAAAGATATTCACGGCCACGATCAGTTCATAAGGCCTTTATCTTTCTATCCTTCTGATTCTTAACAAAACTCATGTATGTCATGAAGCAGTTTAAGGCTTCAGATTTGTGAGAAATTAGGTATATCAGACCATATCTAGTATAGTCGTCAATGAAGGTGATGAAGTAATATGCTCTATACCTTGTCCTCACGTTCATTGGACCACATATGTCAGAATGGACTAATTGTAGTAAAAATTTGGCTCTAGCCCCAGTACCGAAAAGTTTTCTAGTACTTTTCCCTTCTAGACAGGATACGCATCTGGGTAATATAGATTTTTCTATATTTTTCAACAGTCCTGCCTTAGCTAGACGGTTTAAATGATCCTGACCGATATGGCCAAGTCTAGAATGCCATAGTTTAATATCGTCATCTGATGAGTTTGAACTAGTGACAAAGGAAAAACTTTCACAATGATCAATATCCAGAATCAAAAAACCTTCTGATATATATCCAAGGCCAAAATATGTATCATCCAAAAATAATCTAACGGTGTCGTCCTCAAATGACAACCGAAAATCTAAAGATATTAAGGCCGAAACTGAGATAAGGTTCCTTCGAATGTCTGGAGCAAACAACACGTCGTGTAAAAGAAGGGCACGACCACCACGAAGGTGTAATCTACAAGTGCCTAGGCCTTTCACATCTACGCACGAGTTGTTACCAATAAAAATAGTTTTTGTTCCAGCCAGCAACCGCCTGTATTTAACGAACGAACAACGATCTCTAGCTGTGTGGTCTGTCGCTCCTGAATCAATCACCCACATAGAATGTGACTTAGTTAGAAGGGTACAGGAGGATACATATAACTTACTCACACTTGAGTTTAGATGTACCTGTTTGGGCATCTTGCAATCTTTTGCAAAATATCCCTTCTGTTGACAGTTAAAATATTTCACTTTTGAAATGTTAAACCGCTTGTTCTTTTTAGCCTTGGAGCCATCCAACTTGGTTCCATGATTTTCAGCCTTTGGAGTTTGTTTACACTTACCCTTCCTTTTATCTTTCTTCTTTTTCCCACCACTCCCAGTCGAACAAATCGAATGGGCTTCAGGGTGGGATTTCATAGCTATGAGGCGATCTTCCTCCAGCTCAAGGTGTCTGGCAACATCATCAAATATTACCAAATGATCAGAACGGGTAAGATTCATCTTCATCTGTTCCCAACTTGGTGGTAGAGAACGGATGATAGCTTGAATCTGCTGCTCGTTGCTAAGTATGTGACCAGCCTCTGCTAGTTCATTGATCATATTGGACATCACTCTCAAGTGTTTCCTCATGGGAACCTCTGGACGCTTTTTAAAGGTATCAAACTTTATGGTCAAAGCACGCAGTTTTGACACTGAAAGATTTCCAAATTTTTGTTTGAGAGCATCCCATAACTCTTTCGTGTTGTCATGCACACGAAATTGTCAGGTGATATCATCCATCATTAAACTTAGCAAAATCAATCGAGCAGTAGTGTTCTTTCTCTTCCAAATAACATAAGCTTCTTTGTCTCGCCTATGTTGAGCAGTTGTGCCTTCTTCAGGCTCATCCATTATTACATGTATGTGCTCCAGAACCTCTTGTTCCTCAAGCACATATTGAATTTTCATGCTCCAGTTCTCATAGTTTTCACCGTTGAGTTTTAACTCACGGTTTAGCTCAGCTATGATGGATCTAGAAGCAACTGACATCTCTATAGAGATTTTTTAATATGAGAACATATTAGAATTTTGATTTGGCAATATGATACAATTTACTATTCACTCATAACTTTTAACGATATGAAGTCCTTAATTAATCTCAAAATCGAAGTGGGTCGCAGGCATGCTTCCCCTCACCATTCAAGTATTAATTTTAAACTTCAACCGTTTAAAGTTCATCGATAGTAAACTCAAGTAGAAGCAATTAAACAAATATCTTTATTTAATTACATGTTTGACACATGCATTTGTACATTCTGAGTTTATACACACATGTACAAAAAACTCAGATAAGGTCTCAACCTATTGTACAAAATTTCTCCAAAAATAACATATGTACATGGGGACAGTTAAACATAACATGTAATCACACAGGGATCGGATGTCCAGGCGATCTAGTAGGAGAATCCAGATACATATCTGGATCCGGGTCCGAGGACGATCCTGTGGGGACCGGGTGCGAGGACGGTCTGGTGGAAAGTTCCAAGTTCACCGCCGGAACCGGGATCGATTCTATAATCCAGATGATCAGAAGCGGAGGAAAACTATAATAGTATTCCTTAGCGAGGTAGCGGTTCAAAATCAAACCGCTTCGCAGCTCCAGAACAGGAGAAGGTATCATTTCTCTGCGAAGACCCCTCTCCTTGAGATAGTGGATCAAACCATAGAGGACATCTCTATGGGTATTGAACTCAGGCTCCGAGAAGACACACATATCTTCACAGATTTTCAGCGTGACCAGGAGGTCTTGAAACATGGAGGGCCAGTCCTCTCCATGATCATACCCTCCGGCCCAGATGCAGTCTTGCATCTCCCGGTGAACAGCCTCGATGTGCTCAACGATAACATACATGTCATCCTTAGGCACACGCAGCGGTAAACGGCGCTTCAGAACCTTTTGTCGAAGTTCTGTTGCACAGAAGTTCAGATACCTTCCTCCAATAGCCATCAAATCTTGCAACAATTGCAATTCAATTTTGGATTAATTCTCATATTCTCCCAAAATAGAATTGAAAAACTCATTTTTCAATCTTTTGATGATCATACTATGGATCAATTCATGTGATTTTAGTTAAATTTAACATATCTCGGAACTCGTTCCAAAATATTTTTTTTAAGTTTATTAAAAATATCGTTATAATTTTAATAAACCTAATTGACAAAAATTTCTCAAAATTTTTATCAATTTATTAGATTTTAATTGAATAAAAACTAATTTTATCCAATTAAAAGAGGAAAAACTCAATAATTTAAGTCCAATTTTGACCGTAAATCGGGTTAGGTCGAACCAAGAAACCAGGCCAATCTGTCCAATTTTTTTGATTTTCTTGACCCGGGTACAAATATTTTTGGGAAAATTGTAAAATTACAATTTTGCCCATCGCATATTTCTCCTTCACTTTCTCTCTCTTCTCCCGCGATCGGCAGAAAAACCGACCACCGCTCCCCCTACGACCGCCGTGTAACGGCGGCGAACCAACGGCCGAGACCGGTCGCGTTCGACTCGTCGCGGCCTCACGAGCACGTCCGTAGCAGCCTCGCGGGCTGACGTGCGGCCGTTCTCCGTCGCGATCGTCTTCTCCGTTCCGCGCCTCTCCGCCGTCGTCGGCTTCAATCTCGCGATTCCGGTGACGTCGATTCACAAACGTGGTATCGGTACGTCGAGGGGAAGTCGGAGAATCGACTATCGTCACGAAGTCAAAATCGTCGGATTTCCGACGAAATCGACAGAATTCGATTTGGGAAAAAACGCCCCCAAATCGCCCGATTAGGGTTCTGTTGATTGGAGATTTTTGGACAAATTACCAATTAATCTCCAAGTTTTTGAAAATTACACCGAAGTCCATGACACGCAGGTACCAAGTAAGCGGTCAAATTTCTGATTGGTACCTTAAGGTTTCGTGCATGCGCGAATTTGCCAGCGCGATTAGGCAAAATTTAATTTAGTCCCGCTGGTTCTAAATTAATTATATTAAAGTCCAATAGATTATGATTTTCAATAAAATCATAATTAATACAATTTTTAACCCAAAAAATCACATAATTATTTGAATTAAAACATTATATTATCATCAAAACATGGTTTCAACCATGCTCTGATACCAATTGAAGATTTCAACGCATAATTAACGAGTAATTATGTATTAAAGCTGGACAATTAACAAACTAATTCGTTAATAATAAATTACTTACTTGTTGAAGCAAAAGGTCCACAGGTTCGGGTCCACAATGTCTTCGTGCTAGTCGAATTACGATCACGTTTAAACAGATTCGTAATTAATTTTCACGAGATTTCCTCTATAGAAAATCTGATCAAAATTCAGGTACTAATCCAGAATTTTTTCTTTCTTATTGAGTGGTTATTGGAAAACTTTCAAATTGGTCCAGCCAGATTTCCCCTTTTTATAGGAAATCCGGCACACCAGAATGCGCCACGCGACACTACTGGGACGCATGCCCGCCACGCGGCGTGCCACGTGGCACTTCGAACCGCATACCCGCCGCGTGGCGTGTCACGTGGCACTTCGGACTGCACGACCGCCACGTGGGCCGCCACCTTTGGCGGCAACTGCGTCAGTGCCATGTCACGCTGACGTGGCGCCTGCGTGGCATCGGGCCGGTCAACGCGGGTTGACCGGCCCATCCAACCTAACTTATGGGCCTGATGGGCTTGGGCCTAATCAGGCACAATAATAATTGCCTGATGGGCCCAAGGTCCAACACTTTTATTTGTTGACTGGCTAATTTTTACATTGCAATATTCCATTGGTTAGTTGTCAAACCAACCTTATAACTTTAATTGGATAACTAAAGGAGTGGTATAATATAAACTATAAAGTTAAATTGATTTTGTTAAATCTTTCGTTTGAGTGTTGTTTAATAATAACGGCGATTTTTTCAATAATATCTATAAGTAGATGAAAATAATATCACCTATATATAAAAAAAGACAAAAATTAAAGGGCAAATTATTCTCAAGTCCCTGACCTTTGGTCACCCTTCCCCTAGGGTCCCTGGCTTTTGGAAAATGATTGTTCCATCCCTAAGTTTTGATGATAATAGACTCTCGGGTCCCTGGAGCCGGAATATTCTTTTTTCTCCGGTGAACCCCCACTTGAAATGACCAAAATGTCCTCCTACTAAAAAAAACCTTCTTTTCTTTCCCTTCTTCTTCCTCCCACTTCACCTTCTTCCTCCCACCTTCAACCAAAATCAAATCTAAAACCAAAACTCAAAAATAAATCTAAACATTTATAGTGACAATATAAAATAATTAGAGAGAATAAAAATTTGATAATCCCTAATTTTGAAAATTTTATTTCGAATTAAAATTTTAATTCGAACAACTATCTCAAATTAGGGTTCATCTTCTTTACTGCTCCTCACTTCCCTTTCTCACCATTTTCTCTCCCTTCTCCCTCTCCACTTTACCAACCAGTGAACTATCTCCAAATATTTTTCCCCAAAATCTCTGATTGCAATTCTCTTCCTCGGTGCAATTGGATGACCAAATTGTCAAAATTATAACATCTACAATGAATCTCTCCTCCAACAACGTAGAGAGCCTCAGACAAACCACCTGCAGCCAAACCTGGAGAGTCTCACCAACTCAAACTTTCTGGGTTATAATGACTATGACCCAAAACTTTCTGGGTTTTTTTCAAGTTTCAAATTTCTGGGTTTTCAATTGAAGTTTATGGGTTGAGGTTTTCATGTTTGAAGATTCACCTTTGTTTAATTAATTATAAGATAAACGCGAGATAAGGTTGCTATTTCAAATTGATTACAAGAGAAACGCTAGGTAAGCCTCTGTCAGGTAGGGTTTGAGTTTTCATTTCAATGTCAATGATGGATTCGATTGCTATTTCGAATTGGTATTTTCAAGGTTGGAGGTTGAAGATGAATTGGGGAAGAAGGGGGAGAGAATTTTTTATTTTTTAAGTGGGAGGGGCATTTTTGTCTTTTCAAGTAGGAGTTCGCTGGAGAAAATTAAATATTCCGGCTCTAAGGACCCGAAAGTCTATTATCATCAAAACTTAGGGACGGGACAATCATTTTTCAAAATTCAGGGACCCTAGAGGGAGGGTGGCCAAAGGTCAGGGACTTGAGAGTAATTTGCCCAAAATCAAATCTCTTTGTCGCTGCCAACCTCGTCAAGGCCCGCCACCTCCAATGCCACCTTAGGGTTTCTATTCCTCGCGGTATGTATCCCGAAACCATCATCTTCAATTTTCCTCTTCCTTCCCTGTTCTTGTGTTTTGTTGCCCCTCTCGTTATTAGGGTTTCCTCACGTTTTGTGAATTTTGAATAATCTGGTTCCTGTAATCTTCAATTACCTCGCCCGAAAACGATGCGGTTTTTTTTTGTTTGAAGAATATTGTGTCCTATTGAATTAATTCAACAACTTGGTGTCGCTGCCAATTTCTTTAGAATTTGGTATAAGAATAGTTGAATTGGGTTTTTTTTAATAATGAAAATCGGGATGTTCATGATCTGGGTTGATGGAAATCTTGCTGAAGTTAGGTAAAGTCGGAGGCTTTATACTTTTCCGGGGGTTTGTGTTGACTTTGCGGGTTGCGTAGCGTAGATTGGACGGCATTCGGGTTGAGGAATTCGCCAGATGGGTGCTCCTAAGCAGAAGTGGACATCGGAAGAGGAATCAGCCCTCAAATCCGGAGTTATTAAGCACGGGCCTGGGAAATGGCGAACGATACTCAAAGATCCGGAATTCAGTGGCGTCTTGTACCTCCGCTCGAATGTGGATCTTAAGGTTTGGTTTCTCTGCTCGGTTTAGTGCATTTTTTTGGTGTGGATTGTGGATGCAAGGGAGTGCTTTTTGGCTGGCTAGTTTTGATGGTCTGGTGCTACTGCTTAGATTTATTTTAAACTTGCAGTGGATCTAATCGGATTGATTGTGACTGTTTCTGTTCCGTTTGTGGTTAGGATAAATGGAGAAACATGCACGCGATAGCAAATGGGTTCGGGCCACGAGATAGGTGCAAGATAACAGTTAGAAGAATGCCCCATGTGGCCAGGCAAGATGAGGCGTCTCTTGCTCTCAGCATTGTTCCATTCGAGGATGGTATGATGGATGGTAAAACTGATGCAGCAGTCCATGGTGTTAACAGTAGTAGTATGCAAGTTGCTGGATCAAAGAAGTCCAAGATTAGGTCGGGATCTCCTTTCTCTACTGCATGCTATGGCTTTCCTTCTATTTCTCGTAAGGTTGATGTACAGCAGTTTCTGGGGTTAAGTATTTCATTTTGCTTAAACGAGGTAGGATCTCTATTATCCAGATGTCACTCCTTGCTTACATTTCCTTGTCATTTGAAGAACATATGGGAAACATTCCGTCAGGCATCTTCTGCTGCTTGTCAAAAAATTTCTTCTTATATATCAAGGGAAACAAAAACCTTGAGTTCGTATCTTTGATATTTCTTTAATTGCAAGACTCTTCTCTCTGGTGAGCGGTGACATTTTATTCTCGATCCTTTTATGTTTTTTCTTTGACAGGATTGAGAACCTCATAATGGAGGCTATATCTACCTTGAATGAGCCTAGTGGTTCTCATAAGACATCAATTGCCAATTACATTGAGGTACTTACACATCTACCTTGGTCGTGCATATGATCAAATGGCATGTTTTGATCTCCGGGGCATAAGAATTGTAGAATCTGTGATGGTACTAAATTCTTTTTCTTATTCATCATCAATTGTGGAATTGGTCTTCAGCATGGTTTTTGTGGGTCCTGTTCTCCGAAGATGCATAATTTACTTCCTAGTGTTTGCAATGCACATTGGATTTTGTACAGTTTTAGTGGCCAGTGGCCCATTGCTATAATTGTTTTCCTGATACGTCTACTACACAAGACTCAGATACTAGCCTTAAATAGGAAGACATAAATATGTTTAACCAACTAAAGGTTGGAATTTCGCTGCAGGAACAATACTGGCCACCACATGACTTCAAGGGGATTTTATCTACAAAGCTAAAGCACTTGACGTCACGCGGGAAACTAATTAAGGTAACCTAGGTGCATTTTTAATCTGTTGTTGTTACTGATGGTCTATTTACTTAATAAGTAGATTTTTTTCTCTAGGTTTGAACCCTGGTCACAGACTATTATCCCTAATCTCCACTCCACCTTTTGCCACTTAAGCTAGGCCTCAAAGGCTACTAGGTTGTATACAATTTGGTCTTTGTTAGGTTGTTTCACTTCCCTAAAAGCCACAGCTCTTGTTTTGCTATTTGTCTGTTAATTTTTCTAGCTGTATAGGTCGTTGCAGAAGTCATCTATAATATCAGGTCTAGAGTGACTCACGAGTCACGTGTTGGTTTGTTTTCTGTTGTATCATGTATGACCAAGCACTGTTCTATCCCTTTGTTGTACCTCATGGAAGTTTGACCCTGAGTTTTTCAGATATTAAATTCGAGTTTCGCCCATTTAGTGTTTTATTTCTGTATAAGGTTACATTACTTGATCAGATCTTATTACTAATTCTTGCAGGTTAAACGCAGGTATAGGATTAGTCCAACATTTTGTGAGAAAAGGGCTCCGTCTCTGATGTCTGAGGAACGACCATTGATCTCCCCCAAAGTCGAGAGGGGTGACATTAATATGCTCACGAAATCTCAAATTGATATAGAGCTAGCTAAAATGAGAACAATGACTCCTGATGAGGCAGCAGCAGCAGCTGCTCGAGCAGTTTCAGAGGCTGAAGCTGCCATAGCAGAAGCGGAAGAGGCGGCAAGAGAAGCAGAGGCTGCAGAGGCCGATGCCGAGGCAGCGCAAGCATTTGCAGAAGCAGCAATGAAGACACTAAGAGCAAGGACAGCTCCTAATGCGGTAAACCTCAACATTCCAAGCATTGCCTACTTCTTTGACATCCAACGTCTTTATCTTTCCAATTTATTAGGAAGCGTCTCTAAAGCAATAAAATGACTGAATATGATTCCCATGCTCTGCTCCCCTCTCTCGAGTTTTTCGGTTTGTTCTCTAGCTTTACCCTTGATGGTGCACTGCCAAATCACGATATTTTTTGTTCCAATCATATAATTATTTGCTCTAAAACCCCTAAAACTCAACAACTCCTCAAAATTTACAAACTAATGGCGATTTGTTAAATTACGGTGGACAGTCCACAATACAGAGTGCATAAGAGAGTGCTTATAACACTATTCTTCCCCCTTTATTTTCCTTTTCGTGTTTTCTTTATTGCGCGAGTTCGGATTTTACCCTAGATGATGTGTGAAGTAACTTCTTTTGACATTGTTCCAGATGATTCGAGTTTGATGGTGTTCCGGTGGTATTGAGCCGAACAGCGACCGAGGTCGAGAGATCCCGCTCGACCTGGCGGCGTTTTTGTAGATATTGAAAGTTCGTTGTGCATGAACTTCTGGTCAGCTGTATTTGCCAGTTCATTATCGTCGTTGTCTTAATCTTTCAATTCCAAAGGTAGTTTGTAGCTCTTCTGGGAAACACATTCCAGGTTTGTAAATTCTTTGTCGAGCTTGTAGTCTCCTGTAAACTGATTAGATTAGATGTTTCCAAATAATTTGGATCCATTTGGTTGTAATCTTGTATTCACAATCGAGCAACGTCGGATTTATATATGCTCACAAGTCTAATGTGTCCTGATTAAATAGTCATAATTTACGATGAAGGGCGTATTGTTGCGTTTTACAATATAAAAAAGCATTTGCTTAATCCTCTGTTTTAAGGCCCGTGAAAAAATCGATAACGCCGATATAAAGAAACCTAGAACTCTACTATTTTATTAATAATTTATAGTTATCTTTTTGGAGAATAATTTCAAATCAACTTCTCATACAAAATATTAACAGATTCGGACACGAGAGAAATAAATCTTGATGAGAACAATGAAAAAAATGCGACATGATCCTTTCTTAACTCGAAGAATATACATTTATCAGACAATATAATGACAATTAGTTTAAGTGACAAGTGTCTTGCGAGGACTAAACTCAGAATTTCAGAAGAATAAAATAAGGACAGGAAATGAAATAGAGATTAATCAAAAAATAAAGATATTTTAATACTATGTATTATGATAAATAGACAATTTGCATCATGTTTTATAAAAATATATATTTTAGTACTCTGTATTATGTGAAATAGACAGTTAGAGCTTTCTTCTTATATAAATTTTTTTCTTCCTATGATTCAATTCAAATCACGTTACAAATTTCAAAACCTCCGGAACACGACCTCTACAATCCTTTTTCTCCCGGGAAGAAAGTTTTTAAATTTTTTTGCAGAGTATTTTTTGTAATATTATTTGACATATCATCTATTTTTGTCATGTCGAAATCACGTCATCATTGTCACGTCTGCGAAAGTCAAAACTTATATGAGAAAAGAATTCTAAGTGATTATTTCACGTAGCTTAGAATACTAAAGTGAGTATTTTTATAATACAGTGTGCAAAATATTTATTTCACATAAACAAGGTTATAAAGTGTGTTTATCTCAAAAAAAATATCAAACTAAATTGACAGTTGGCATAATTACGTGGACTAAACTCGGAATTTCAGAAAAATAAAAATAAAAAGACAATTACAGAAGAAGAAAATAATATAATGGCGTAAACTAAAAAATAATGAAAAGCAAAAGACAACCTACGAAACCTTAGATTACGCGATTCCCAGGTTCTAACCAAAGTGACACCCAGCCGCCAAACGACAAGGGATATTTCTTGCAAGTTGCAAGCTGTTCTTATTTGGAGTTTTTTACCTAAAAAAATTTAGGTGAGTTGGTTTAAATTCTGAACTCCAGACAATATTCGATCTTATTTCTTTCTTAAATAAAATTTTGACATTTTTGTAAGAGATAAAAATTGACTAACTAGCCCCTGAAAAATAAGGCTGCAATTGTTATTATCCTATTTACCTTGCGTTGATTTCTTAATTTCCACTCCAAAGAGGGAGGGGAAAAACCCAAAAAAAAAAATAAAGAAGAAAGGCTCCTTCGCCCTCTCGAGACACCCGAATTCACCCCCCCTCCCCTATAAAAAGATCGAAACTTTTTGTGGAATTTCTTCGTTTCCGAGCTGCCCATTTGAGCAAATTGCCGCCTGAAGTTGGATTCCTCCTCAAGGGCACACACTCTTGCTGGAAATTCCTCGGTACCCACTTCTTAGTTGTCGATAAAGGTGCTTCCTTTAGAGCAATTCGTCACTTTTTTGCCCCCGGAATTTGCTAAAGAAGGGTTTTTGAGTGGTGCCCATCGTCGTCTAGGTGCTCGAGGAGGTATAGGTTCTTTTTTGCTTTTGGAGTTTCGTGTGTACGTTTTGGTTATTAAGCCAAGTGTTTTTTTTTGGGGGGAAAATGTTTTTTTTGGTTGTTTGGTTTGAACTGGTTGATTACTGATGGTAGGGTTTCTTTTGATGGCAGAAACTTGGCTGTTGTCACTGTTTGTTCTTCGGAAATGGAAGCTAACTTAGACGACAAGGAATCCTTGTTGGCTCGCATCCAGCAGTTGGAACATGGTAACATCTCTTGGTTGTTGCTTGAATTGCGTTTCTTCTTGTGTTCTAGGGTTGCGGATTAGGCTTGTTGACCTGAATTTAAGCGTAGAGGAAGCATTGGCCTTGAATAAAAACGAACGAAAGATACATCTTTAATTCACGAATTAGTTTGTGTAGCTGATGATGTATTGCTATGTTTAAGATGAGCATTCCAGTCCTGAATTTTTAAGTGTTCTGAGATATCTGATTGTGCTTGAATATTGTTTTGTTTAAAATAACCTTCTAGTTATTGTCACCGATTACCTAGTCGTTCGGATGCCCCTGTCTAAATCTGGTGTCTTACTTCCCTGTCAAACGGAGTTTAATCGGCTTGATTATATGAGTCAAATTGTGCTATTCCTGGATTCTACAGAGCGCAATGAGTTGCGTAAAGATATAGAACAGTTGTGCATTCAGCGGGCTGGACCGAGCTATCTTGTTGTTGCCACGAAAATGCATTTTCAGAGGTACATATCTATTAGTTTTGCTGAGAACATGTCTTTCAGTTTCCGGGAGCTACCTTGTTGTTGTCAAATTATTGTTTGGAATATGGATATGTTCAAGGAGGCCTAGTAAAAAGATCCCTGGCTTGTGGCTCACTGGCTATAGTATGAGGTCATTATGATTTCACTGAATGATTCATCTCCTCTTAGGACAGCTAGCTTGGAGCAGGAGATTGAGATCTTGAAGAAGAAGTTGTCTGCTTGTACCAATGAGAATGTGAATCTCCAAGAGGAACTTTCAGAGGCTTACCGAATCAAAGTGAGAGTTTTGATGTTAACATTTATATTCTTGCAGTTACAATGTCTTTATGCAAGCTGAATTCTCTTGCCTGCTGACTCAGACCCAGCTGGCGGATCTACATCGTGTAGAGGCTTCAAAGGTCATTCTCTCTCTCTCATACACATATTTAAAGGGTTATCATCTTGATATCTTTATTTGTTGGGTCTAACTCTAACCTAGATATTCAAATATGGTGATTACTTGAACTGATGCTAGCTCTTTCTCTTTTTTCCTATTGGAAAAGAATTAGATATAATGTAATATTTTAGTAATCGTGCACCTTATGCTTTAAGTTGAGAGGTTCTAGTTGCAACAATAGGTTAAGTTTTTTTTAATTGACCAAAAAATGCTGCACTGGCCTTTGGTTGCGAACCTTGATAAATATTCTTGCTTCTAAAACATACAGAATCTGGAGGCAGAGAAGCAGGTTAAGTTTTTCCAAGGCTGTGTAGCTAATGCCTTTGCCGAACGTGATCAATCAATAATGGAGGTTGGTGAATATGGTTCTTCTCGTGCATCTGTTCCCCTGTGCTCTGGTTGGGTAAAAGCTTTGGCGTGGAACCTAACTTTCAGTTTGATCCATATCACAGGCTGAGAAAGCCAAGGAGAAGGAGGAGTTCATGTCTCGGACATATAATGAGATCCAGAAGAGGTATATGGCAATTACTCTTTCTTTTTATACCGTTGTCTATATTTTGACAGCTGCTAAAAGTAAATGTTTATGCTACCTCTCGCATTGGACTTTGCAAGAGTTGCTGCTTACCTGGTAGCAACAAGATAATGAGATATATTTGAGAGTGCGGTTGTGGCACTTTTTTAGTCGGTTCATCAGAGCCTCCATTATAAACTTTCTTCCTTAGAGTCTTTTATTGATTCTTAAACTTTTCTTTTGCGCGCTTGCTCATTAACTAATTAGTATACCTTCTTTTCTATTGCCAAGCTCATCAGATGGATAAGGGTCTGTTGTTTTGTTTGTTGACCAAATAGCTTTTCCTTGTATTATCCATCTTATTGTTATTTTTTATACAGGTTAGAAGAGATTAACTCTGACTGCGTTGAACAAAAGAGACAAAATGATGTGTTACAGCTTAAGCTAGTGAAGCAGGAAGAGGAGAATGAAAGTTTCAAGAAGGTAGTTATTCTTTTCTGTCAACAAGCTCGTGACAAGGGGAAGAGTTTCTTAAAGTGGCGTATTTCATTTCTATCTGAAGAGGTTTTTTTTGGGGGATAAAGTGGAGGGAGTGTAATACGACCGATCTATTAATTACTCGCGACATCTATACTGATATATCTGATCCAGAAGGCTGCTGGGCAATAGCTTAACTTGCTGTATTGTTTCGACTTTTGATGTTGAGTTGCCTGGGTAAATTTCATTAACTGAGCCGTTGAAGCTTTATTTACCAGCTTTTATGTGCATCTCCAATTCAAATTTGATTCAGGTTATCAACAAGTTTTATGGGATCCGGCAGCAGTCGCTTAAGGTGCTTGAGGATACCAATTGGGATGATAAGTGTGCTTGTCTGTTAAATGATTCAGATGAGTCGTGGAGTTACAATGATGACTCCGTGTCGAAATATATTGTGAGTGCTGATTACCTTCCTTTGTTTTCCACTATTCGAAACCTTAGTTTTTTCTGAAAACATTCTGCCACCTAGAATTATCTCTTCTGTTTGAAAAACTCCACTTCACATTCCATGTTTGGCCTATGGATGGTTTTCCCTTTCAACTTCAATTATGCTGTGATTTATTCAATCGAGAAGTGCCCAAATAATCAGTAAGGAAATATGGAAGAAGATCTGTGTTTTTAGTCGTTTGCGGAATTGGCTTTTGTTATCTTGTATTGTTAAAAGACTCGAGTGCATAAAAAGGCTGTTTGATAGAGACAGATATGGATTCTTTGTCCGTGTCTCCTCTTTGTAGCCATTGATTCTCTCCCTTGTCGTGTGATGTGGATTCGTGTGTATTCATGTCATTGGCCACTGAGAGCAAGCTAAAATATTGTTGTCTTTCTTAGTTATTTATTAAATTCAACTTTTCAAAGTGTTGTTTGAGTAACTTTTGTGCCTTTTTAGCGACTGTTAGAGTCTGTTCTTTCTTTTCCAATTTGAATAACTTTCCATTAGACAGAGTTCATTAGAAGCAAAGCTGGAGACGACGAGAAATTCTGCTGATAGTCTTCAAAGTAGATTACGCATGGTATTATTCCATTCTCATAAAGATCCCTACATCCAACTTCCCCAGAGTGTATTGTTTAATTTTGTCAATCCTGAATGCTGTTGTTGACAGGGTTTGGCAATTGAAAACCACTTAAAGACTCGAGTTTGTGAACTTGAAAAGAAACAAGTAGGACCGACCTCTTTCTTTTGGATAAATTTGCGATTTCTACTGCTATGGACTTAAAGTCTTCTTGATTGCTACTGCTATGTGCAGACTCTCATGGGAAAAAGAATCTCAAGTGCTGTAGCAGGGCTGCGTCATGACCACTCTGAGCTCAAAGTTAACGTGACAAATTTGTTGAATGAGGGGAAATCACATGTTAACATGGTTACTGCAATGCTAGAAGAGAAATTCGGGCAATCTTTCCCAAGGAGAGAAGAGAATTGTGACTCTTCACTTAATGTGAAGTTTGACAAGTGCAACTATCAAGATGTGCATATAAGCACAGATGCTATTCCTGCTTTGGCATCTAAGGTATGTGGACTCTGTGTGGGATTAAGCCATGTCAAGCATGTTATGTTGACTTCTAGAAGAAGTAGAACCTTGTTTGTAGGTTTTGAGCTTCTGAATAGTTTGGGGGTCGAAACATTTGAAGTTTCTGCTTGCAGTCATAAGCAAGAGCATCTGCAGTTCATTTTCGGTCCTGCAGCTCTATTGCTGGGTCCCCTCATCAGCTGAATTCTTATCTTTTGGGATAAAAGTCAGCTGAATTACATTGGTGTGTCGTGCATTGGAATTAAGTCAGTCCCATACCAAGCGAGTCTTTGACAAATAGAAAAGTTGTCCCTTTCTGGATCTGCAAGTGTCAGTATCCACGTAAAACTCGGTCGTGCTAGGATGTTGATTTATGGTTGGGACAATCTACATTTGTTCTGTCCAGTTAATTTCTTATGTTGTCCAGTGAAGAGGAAACGTTGTCCTTAGAACTGTTCTAAGGACAATTAAGTGCAACTAAGACAGTGCTTCAGGTCCTAAAAGTTTTAAGGACACACAAGGTCAATCTCTAGGCCTTCGGATACTGATTGAGAAATTATATTTCTGAGCGAATAGTCGCCGGTGGGTATATGCCTAGCTGAATTTTTTGAGGGTGCAAAATCTATTTCAAATGTAGTAACAATCTTTAGGCCATTCAAGTGTAGACTATGGTTCAAGGGAGTCAATAATTAATGTTTCATAATGCAAAGTTCTGTTCTCATTTGTGCCTGATTCTTAAGGGGAGAGGAGATCATCACACACCACCGACTATGGTTGACAAAGAAGGCTACATATCTCAAGCTCTTACCCAAGCAACGCAAGAGAAGGTTTTTTCTACCTTCCAGATGTTAAATCGTTCGCTTCTAATCTGTTCTCTTTAATTGCCTGTGCAACTTAAATGAATTCTCAAATTGCGCTTTGTGGCCAGGTTTCTGCTTTGTTGCTTTTATCACAGCAGGATGAAAGGCATTGTCTAGAGAAAAATGTTAATGCAGCTCTTCAGAAGAAAATTGAGGAGCTCCACAGAAACTTGCTGCAAGTAAAGTTTTCTTGGCCATTTTCCTGTACTTTCTCTTCTTTTCTCATTTCCCTGGAATGCGATAAGTAGTGTTGCCTCCGAGTTTCTTGATTGGCTCAGGTACCTTTCAAACTAATTTGCACATGAAATATCAAATTTATGCCCGTACGATTCAGAAGTCAATGATTATGTAGAGATGACCTATTTGCTGCACATATTATAGCTGTATAGATGATCTACATACTTGGTGCTAAATTTTGGCCAAAACGCCTGCCTCAGTCAGGACCTATCTGCTATGTTATGTTCCATCGGACATTGTTCTTGCTAGCTGTTTTGAACGAGCTTTAGTCTTGTGAAAGAGGAACTTCCTTTTTTTTCCTTTCTGTCTGACGGTGTTTCTCATTTCTAATTCATTGTACTTGAGTTTGTTAGAATTGGATGCTGATGGAATTTACTAATCTTTGAAATGATTCAGGTCACCAATGAGAAAGTTAAAGCACTCATGGAGCTTGCACAGCTAAAGCAAGATTATAAGCAACTACAAGAGTAAGTCGTTCTTGTTTGATGTGTTACAAAATTTGTTAGTATACTTTTCCTTTATTTGAAACGTTTTATCTCGGAGTACTATTATGCTATTACTAATCTTTATATAACCCAATTAGATTTGAGCAAATTAGCTCCTTGTTGCTAGACTTCATTTATTTGTTTGTTCTAAGATTTCCTTGGTACTATGCTATGTTGTCAATAGCAGATAGCGTCGCGTAGTGGCGACCCCCCTAAAATGCTATAGCGGTAGCGGGATGACCGCTATTGCAAAGACTAAAAACGCTATTGTCTATAGCGTTTAACAGCCACATATCATAGCGGTGGGTGCCCAAAATGCTACATAGCGCCGCTATAGCGTGCTATTGACAACATAGGTACTATGTTGGGAAAACTTAACGTGTGCCATTTTACTAGTGACAAGGCTGTAACTTTTGATGCAGGAGATTAGGCAATCAAGCAAAACTAGGAAATGTATTGAGTAACGCGATGGTAAATGTGCCTTGTAACCGTGATAGAGATGGAAAGCTGAGAAACCTGTTAAAGAGGACATATCTGAATCGGTGGATGGGCGTGCTGGATAACGCAACTGAGACAGCCACGAACAGTGACAGGAGTTTCTCCAGCCCAAAGGGCAGGAACATTGATTTTGCCAGGTTCGGAGACATATCTTTACGAAATTAATGTGCTTCTCCGGCCTGTGGTTCACATGTCATCTTTGTAGACTTGCTTGCTCATTTCTACCCTTCATAGATGTCAAAAACGAATTCCAGAGCGTCGTTTCAATATGTCTCATCATCTGATAGAGTGAATTGGGGTTGTTTATTTTCCAGTTTAAAGATCGAAAATGCGACGCTCAAGGAAAGTATGGAAAGCATGGAGCATCTAACTTCGACAATACATAGACTTCGTCTTGCTGTTCTAAAGGTATTGCATTTGCAGCATTTAATTGCATCTCATTTGATAGAAAGCGGAAGGCATTTCAATCAGGGGTTCTTCATAAACTGGGAACATTCTATTGTTCTTTTAAAGTTTATGAGATTATTCTACTCAACCGCAGTCTGCTTGCAGGCTAAAGAGTCGGTCATGCATGGAGGTACAATTGAAGCTGAAGAACTTCTCGATGAGATTATTTCCGAGGCTAAGCTCGTAAAGATCGCCCTTGGAAGTTCCTTGCCTATAAGCTGGTCCGCGGAGGGAGATGACGTGCTGATTGATGAAAGCATTCGTTGCGAAGCAGATGATGCATATGGGGACGCGAACAATGAGAAGCTGGATCATGTTTCCGCTGCGGGATTCGAGATGGTTGATCTCCTTGTTCTTGCAGCTCAGTTGCTGAAGGACAGCTGTAGCTTAAAGGGTTCGCTATAAAAATGACGATCAGATGTTGGCGAGCCGGGTTCGTTGCCCGATGCGTCCTGCTCATCACAGGCATATATATATATATATATATATATATCACGAGTTTGGCAAAGGAAGGATGGAACAAGAGAGTTCTTATTGCAAGATACCTGGGATGGCATGGGAGTTGGTGTTCTTTGGTTTCAACTTGTTAGAACCAGTTGTGTTGTACAGGGGATGCAATTAGCATTGTAATACTTGTTTGTTGGGAAACCTTTCAAAATATCATATCATATCCGGCTCAAGCATGAACTAGTCAACTCAGTTGTCGGGATATTAGATAGTATCAACAAAAGCTTATTATTATGTAATATAGCAAAGCTATATTGCTTTGTTGTGCAATCCAAGTCCGTGGCATGTTAAATCTTTTGCTTGAAAAGCGAGCCTTAACTATTGAAAGTGAAGTGAGCTTGTTCCTGTCCAAATAAAATGATAACTGTGTGGCAAGAAAAAATAATGATAAACTATATTAATAAAAGGGGCAACTTTATATCTGGCATCTTATACGATGCTTTTGAAGATCTGTTTGATGTTTCAAACTATCACTCCATTACCTTTTAATGTCATTGATAATTTTTTAGATGAAAAAGTTTAGTTCTCTCTATCGAGAGAGATTTTATTTATATACCCGGTACGTAGACAAAATGCAGATATATTTTAGATGAAACCTGGCCGTTGAAAACAATCTATATAATTATACTTTCAATTAGTTGGCAACATGCAGGGCATTTGGTCTAGTGGTATGATTCTCGCTTTGGGTGCGAGAGGTCCCGAGTTCGATTCTCGGAATGCCCCCAATTTTTTCATTATTTTCGTCCATTTTATTTTTAGAAACATTGATTTTATAGATAATAGTACTAGTAGACTTTGGGCCAATTCTTGTCGAACTTAGTGGTTTCATTAGATATTCAAATATCATTTAATGTATGTACACCAATCGTCATTAGTCCTTTTTAGACCAAAAGCTTCCTCAATTCCCGTCGAATTACATTAATTTATTGGCATACAAAAGACCAAATCGCATACTTATATTAAAAAAGAGAGACCAAATTGTGATAAAAATGGACAATCACATGGCCTACACCAGCTGGCCGATTCTTCGACAAGAACTGCATGCCCATCTCGTATTTGTCCTTTTTATAAATTTTGTATTGCTAATGAGCTGGGGTTCTTCTAAACAATACTAGTTTGAAGTTCGAGCCTCGTGAATAAATTATTAAACTCGACTTTGAATTAGTGGTTGTAGATTAAACTAAGCTAACACATGTATAGATGGTCCACAGTACAGACTGACAGAAGAAATTGCAGGTTGTCTTTTCTTATTCCAAACTAAAAATGGTTCCCAACTCTCAATGGGTCATTTCTCTGCATCTTTTACTAATTAATGGTCAACTCAACTGTTCTTGGAAACTTTTATTGCTTTAAGTCACAGAAAGAGAGGGTAAGATGGAATTCGAGTCCTTAAGAACGCAAAAGTGTTAAATACTTGTTGAGAGAACTTTGCCGACTTTTAAACAATCACATGACAGAACCAATTGCAGGTTTTTCTGAATGGTTCCAAAGAATACTTATATCAATTGCAGGTAAGATCGATCACAAGTCGTCTTTAGTCACAGCTTAACTTTACCAGCAAGCATAAAGGCCTTGTAAGTAACATTTCTTACCACCTTAGACCCGCCCCAAGCAGACTCCATCGGCTTAACAACCTCATCGGACAGCAGATCGACACCTCGGTCCTTGGCCGTAATGACAGCCGACCACGACTTCACCATCTTCAGAAACCCGTCGAACGACAGCTCCTTCGGTATGTCGAGCTCCAGCGGTCTCCCCTCGGAGCCTAATCCGACACTGTCAAAGGGGAAAGGAAGGTTCTTGTAGCCGTCGAACACATGCCGGACTTTGGGATCCCAGAAAGGAAGGGTGGTGGCGTGGAAACGGTTCATCAGAGGATCGAACTCAGGGGTAACAAGGATGTCATTGTAGCACCAGACCACGAGAACGCCACCGGGCTTTCGCAGCAGGCGGTTGACCAAGGAGTAAAACTTTGGCAGGTCGAACCAATGCACGGCCTGAGCTAGGGTCACCAGATCGACAGTATTCTCGCCTCCAAATAATCTCAACAGCTCGTCATCAGAAATGGCTGCCGGGGTCTGCACGTATCGGATCCGAGGATGAGGCGTTGCTACAGCTAACTGGGCTTCACTAACATCGGTCGCAATGACCTGATCATAGTGATCAGCAACCTGGCATCAAGGTAAAGCAGGCTGGATCAGTCAAAAGTATGCACAACAACACAAGCGCGAATCAGACGGGCAAGCACTCCCACACGTCAACTTCTCATTTTCAGAGTCGATCATAATCACGCCCTTGAAACTACCGAATTTTGGGCTTCCACAAAACCATCTACCAGATTGAATGAATTTGCAACACCACCAAGGTGATCAAATCACCAAAACCTTTTAGAATTTTCATATCCAATCCAAAATTTTAAGGCAATGGGTTGGTGGATTTTCCACACTTATAAAGTTGCCCTCCTATTCGTATTTCAACCGATGTGGGATTCTCAACACGCCCTCTCAAACGAGACCTACCTCGGGTCGAAGATTGTACCAACGTGCAAGAAATAGGGGGTCGTGCGAGTTCAACAATGAGTACGGGATCAATCCGCTCTGATACTATGTTACAATCTTCATATCCAACCCAAAACCTTAAGGCAATGGGTTGGTAAATTTTCCACACTTATAAACTTGCCCCCTACTCGTGTCTTAACCGATGTGGGATTCACAACACGCCCCTTGAAAAAGGGTATCAAGTTCACATCAACACAACAAGATCGAACGTGGATCGCGGGTCGAAAAATAGCAAAATCGAGAGGGAGGGCGAGAGAGAACTGACCCCAAGAGCAGCCTGGCCGTTGCCAGTACCGACGTCCCAAGCAAGGGAATGGCCGAGCGTGGAAGCAGCTAGCATGGAGTACCATTGGCTCGGATAGTTGGGCCTTCCATCCAAGTAGAGATCAGCTTGCTTATCGAACAGCCCCGCCATTTTTCTGCCTCCTCCTCCTCTTCTTCTTCTTCTTCACCAACCCACAAGGCAAGTTGTTGTTGCTTTTTGGTTTTGGCTCTTCCAATGGCCGGCCTTCTTGGTTGGCTTCGGTATTCTAATAATACAGGACACTATATATATATTCTACTAACAAATCGGTTAAGACAGTTGACCCATCATTTCGAATACTTACGTACCGACTAATTCATAGTAGACGGGAGTAAAGTCTTTAAATGATAGAGCTTCTTTTAATGTTCGAACTCGAGACATATATGATTGTTGTGGTTGTTAGGCAGTAGTTACACTATTATATTAGAGCAGACAAGAGATGTAAGCAACTAATGCCGAATGGCTATATTTAAATAAGCACGTTATTTTACATGATTATCCCGAGAGGATAATTTCCCCAAAAACAGTTAAACAATTAATTTCAGGAAAAACAAAAATCGATGATGACAAGATATGTGGAGACTATGAATTTAGTTAGACCAAAGGTTCCTGATAATAGCATCCCAAAAGTCAAATGTATTATCATAGTTAGTCTAAGTGGTAAGAGATTTGGATTGACTTAAAGAAGTCTAAGGTTCAATTCTTACGAAGGTAAAAAATGTGATTGGAAACCGTAGCCTAAATAAAACGTGAGTGTGCTCGACTTTGAATACAACGGAATCAAAAAAAAATTGAATGATTTTGGTAGCGAAAAACATGTGAAATAGAAACTAAAAGCGTTTATGAAACAAGTAGGGCATTTGGTCTAGTGGTATGATTCTCGCTTTGGGTGCGAGAGGTCCCGAGTTCGATTCTCGGAATGCCCCCTCTCTTATTTTGCCAACTGTTCTATGAGGATAGTAATTTTGTTCTTCTAAATATGTTTAAATAAAATTATGTGAAACACTTTCAGCAAATGGGCATTTGGTCTAGTGGTATGATTCTCGCTTAGGGTGCGAGAGGTCCCGAGTTCAATTCTCGGAATGCCCCCAAGATTTTTATTTTGGGGTCTTTCTTTCTCTCCTGTCACATTTAATAAGAAACTTTTTTTTTTCTTTCTAATTCAAGGAGAGTAAAAAAGATTCACACCTGTGCCACTACTTATGCCAATCAACAGCCATATTTTCCATCAACCTGCAAAATAAGATGTGTGAGCCATTTTCTGCCCGTATAGTGAGACTTGGTTTACGGTCCAATTTGCATATCCGAAATTGGTTCTGCGAGGAGTATGGAGGAAACATTAAGATCTTACTAGAATCTGCATATAGACTGTAGTGACGAATTGATCAGATGTTGGAGCGAGTCGTCGGCGTGGATGTAACATCAGAAAGATTTACAATCAAGTTTCTGTAGCAGACATATTCTTATTCAAACCTTAGACCAAACTTCTTCTGCAAGTCTGGAAACCCGCTCATAAAAGTCATGGATGTAATTCGTCACGATTCATGACTTAGATAATGCAAGAACAGCTTAGAGAAGTTCAATGACCATGCAACAACAGCCTAAAGCCGCACGGCGATTTTAACTCAAGGGCAGTATGCAGAGATCTGCAAAATATTTGTTCTAATTTAACAAGTGATCTCAAGTTCGAGCCTGAACATGCAGTGTTAAAAACTCGGTAGGATGAGCTTTCCTGCCCTTTGTTGTCTGATTCGGCCTGAACCTGAATTAGTTCACCGAGCGGATATCATCCGGATATCACGCGATTTCGACCAAATATAGAAACTAGCCGAAAACTTTCACATTAAACAAAAGCAACATGCATGTTATTCTAACACATAACTAGCTAGCACCTGAGATGAGTAGCGTAGTACCCTCTAACAATACCCAATTGGAGATTCTAAAGAAGGTAAAGAAAGTGGTCACATGAAATCCTTCAAATACTAATGAAAGCCACATCATCAAACAACAATATCTGAAGTTACCAATGGATCATAATAAGATTCAACCATAAAACCTCAACAAGACAGCTCAAGCTTTTGCTATGATCAATTGAAATAAGAATGAAGGAAAATTTGAGGTGGATCAGAATACCATCAATTTCGTGATTTTCTGAGTTTTCTGGGCCAAGGAAAGAGAACAAAAAGAAGGAAAAGAGCCGTAGGGGCATTTGGACACACGTGCTGCATGTTGAGGTTCGCTGCTTGTAAGTGCCAACCATGCAAATTGGTAATCTCGATCCTGAAATTTCGACCGGTAAACTCGGATACTGACTGAACCGACTAATCCAAGTTCGAACTGGGTAGGACTTTTGAATGACGGCAAAATTTTTACCACAAATGTTGACATTGTATACAATTAAAATATACATGCTTGAAACTTGCCAACAGTTGAATGGGATCCGGATTAAGGTTCTAGGAAACATTACTGATAGGAAAAATAAGACTCAGAGATAAAGAACGCTATTCAAATCAGCAGAGTAAATGAGATAAAGATGAACCAAATTGATCCTAATGACTCTTATCACACGATCGCCAAGCTTATACACACGACAACCTTGAACTCATTCGACAGAACACGAGGCGAAGTTTACATTCTTCAATAGCTGTACATTGTACCCAGTTTGCACAACAATAACAAAAGATGGTTGAAATCAGAACCCGCATCTCAATCCCAAATAACAAGATTGATAGATTAGTGCTCAGCTCTTGGATTTCGAATGCTTTACGAGCCAATCGATGACCGTGTCTATGTTGGTTGAGTTTTTGCAGGAAATCATGAAGCAACACACTTCTCTATCAGTGATGGACTTGAGGCCCCTGCATAAACAGAGACATTAGCACATGCCTAATCGAGCATAAAGCTTGTGAGCATCAAGTGCGATAGATCGGTAAGACGTAAGTTTTGATATGATCACCATAGTTCCAGTGTTTTCCCTTAAGCAGAACTATGGTCTAGAATAGATGATAGTGGCAATTGTAAGGTGGCTTAAAAGGCACCATCTGTATTTGTATTCATACAATTAGAAATGTCACTTACATCTGCTCTGTGAAGTCATCTCTAGACAGAGCTCCTGGTTTATCAATCTTGTTTCCCAATACCAGCAAGGGAATGCCATTTAGGGAGGGTTTACTGAGAAGATCGTGAAGCTCATTTTTTGAGACGCGCAGATTCTCCAAATCAGCAGCATCCACAACGTATCTGAGCATGCAAAAATAAGAATTCACATGGAATTAGCAAACAGAGATCAAGGTAATAATATAAAACATTAACATCAGTAATTCATCACGTCAATCAGAGAACCCTAGTTAGGTTGGAGGAACAGGTGCTATAGCTAAACTTTATCAACCGCTGCTCTTCCTGTTTAAAAGTGAATGTTACATTGAAAAGATTGGGATTTCCAACACTTGGAATGAGAAATTACAGAACAAGAATTATTTACAAGCTTTGCAATCTGGTCTGAAGAAATAGTGGAGCCAATCATTTGTCCACAAACTGAAGCTTGAAGAGTTCAACTCTCTACTCTCTAGGTGATTTCTCAGCCAAAAGTGTGTGCTGTTCAGGGATAATTAGCAAAACCATTTTCCAAGCTAACATAATTGCAGATCACAACGCATGTTAAGAAAAGAACAGAAAGCAAAAAGTAGATTCAATAGGGCTTCTGCATCTCATCCTTCGGCACGAACTCAACGGTGATCTTATTGCAGCCTAGAATATTGATTAACAGCCAATTCTATAGCCTACTGTACTTAGTCTGACATACAGATAAGCATCACAAAGTTTTCCAGCTTTCAAAAATAGTAAGGTATAGCACGACTGCACGAGTATATAGTAGGAAGTTTCGACATACACAATAGCTGAAACTGCACGGCAGTATCTCTCCCACATGCTGCGGAATCTTGGCTGACCTCCAAGATCCCACAACTTTATCGTAACATTCCCTTTTGTTACCTTCCTCATGTTAAATCCAACCTGTGAAAGGATTGAAATAAACTTGTCAGCATCTAACATGACCAATAGCACACAAATCAGGCAAGGAGAAGGATTTCTTGAAGAAGTTGACACACCGTGGGGATCATGTCTTCGCTATATCCACCAGTCTAAAGAAACAAGTAAGATAGAACGCGTCAGCGTCAGAGAAACTGACAGGCATGGCAAATCAGAAGACTGCGGAAAAATATATATACTTACAGCGATAACATTTACAAGCGATGTTTTCCCTGCATTCTGTAAACCGATAAGAGACAATTCCATTTCTTGCTTGAAGAACAGGCTGCAATGCAACAAGGAGTAAGAAAGAATGAATCAACAAGGATGTCTAAAAGGGAGTTGCATTCACGGGAGCTCGATATTCGCTAACTGATCATCGAATAACGTCTAGCTCGATATTCCATTCTCTATGAAACTCGGAACTAAGCGAAACCGAAATCGGTAAGGTCGACTCGGCACATTCTCGATCCCCGTCCGAAGAAACCCTCGGAACCCGAAAACACATCGAAAGAAAGAACAAAAAAATCGAAACAACTTGCTCCAAGAGAGAAACTTATCCCCTAAAATCATCCCCCCCACCCGCCAACCAAATTCAATCCCTAACAGCTTCCACCAAATCCTTTTCCACCCTAAACCCCCTACTGGATCTACCAATTCTACTGCATTTTGGCCAAAATTACCAAATCACCCTAACCTCTAAAACGCAGATTAATTGAGAACAACTTGCAATTAGCCCTACGATTAACAAGAGAGAGAGAGAGAGAGAGATCACCTTCGAAGCCAATTGAGGAAGGCTTCCCATAATCCCATCTTCTTCTTCTTCTTGCTCCGATTTTCTTAACAGAAAAATAATTATTTATTATAATTAAGGGGGGAGAGAAGAAGAGAGATCGATTTCTTTGGGATTTATTTGAACAGATTTAGAAAATCGCTAAAATGGAAAATAAAAAAAGGAAAATAAAAAAAGGGAGAAGAGAACCGAGCTCAGCTAGCGAACCTTGGGAATGTTCTAAGCTAAACTACCCCACGCGCTGGAATGTGGGGCGTGGAGTGGTTTGGCTCAATGGGAGGGGGTTTAATTAAAGACGGGGTGGACACGTGGGTGGTGCATATTGGTTTAGCGGTTTTCACGCGCGATAGGTCGGTGGAGGAAAACTTTGGGTTAGTTGCGGCGGCGTCGTTTTGTGCGGGGTGTGTGGTTATTTTTTGGTCAGTGGTGCGCAGGAAGAATTTAAATTACAGGTTGTCACTTGCGGACGGCCGGTCGTAAACCGACCACTTACGTGCTGTGGGTTAATAGGTTTGGCTCCGTTTGTCTCATTAAATTACCTTATGCTGGACCTTATCACTTGTTAGGTAATGATTTATTCGATTCAAGTTTTTTCAACTTGTTAGAAACACGGGGCAAACCACAAACACACGAGAAGCACGAAACACACAAGCAACAAGATAAGAATACAGAAATTTAGTTATCCGGTTTGATATGAAGATCTACGTCCGGGGACGTACCAAGCTAGAGAAGATTTTCACTAACTTTCACTATTTGCAGTTTCACTTGCGCTTTTACAATGAATGTAGCCACCCACTCTCTTAGAACTACAATAAATATGATTTACATGAGTATTTATAGAGGCACAAACCTTACATGAGTTTTTAGGTCGGGAGGGACAAACTTGGAAGTGAAAAATTGATTTTCCCGTGTAGGCTGGCGGGTGCCAAAACCCAGTGGGAGCCACCTTCATGAAGGCCGCCAGGAACCCAGCGCCCACCAGGTTCGCTTGTCGTCTTTTATTTTGTCCTCGGGCTCCGAACTCAATCCGATCCGCCCCGAATCATCCTCAGGCTCTATAGCCAACATTTGTCTACTCTAAAGAGTTCGAAGTGTTGGGTATGGAGCCTGAGAGGTGGCTCGGGGGATAAATCGGGTCGAGGAATGAATGCGAGAAGGCGAAACACCAGTGCACTAGTAATGGATTCGACCTGGTCGCCGAAACGGTACACAAAAAGTGAAGCGGAGTGGGCTGCGAAGACCTGGCGCCAGCCAGCCAAGGCAAAGCACGTAGGTTGGCACCTGCTAGCCTTGCCTGCTGTCCAAATTCCGGTGCCTGCCAGTCGGCCCCGAAAAGTCCATTTTCTTGGACAAGTTTGTCCCTCCTTGTGCATTTACTCACCTAGGGTTGGTGCCTCTATAAATACCCTTTGTAAAGCTCATTTATGTTGTCCAAAGTGTGTAGGTGGCTCATTCATTGAAAAGAGAGAGCAAGTGAGTTCCATTGAGTGAGATTAGTGAAAATCCTCCTGGCTTGGTACGCCCCCGGACGTAGATCCTCGAGATCGAACCGGGTGAACAAATTATTGTCTCTTTTGTGTTCTTTCATTTGTTCTTCTTGTGGTTTCGTGTGTTGCTTGCTCGTGTTGGCGTTTGCGTTGGGTCCGTTGGCTTAACACGAAGTTGAATCATGGTTAAGTTAAATTTATTTTCTTACATGCTGATCTAAAAATTTTGTTGGTAATATTTTGTCGAGTGTTGGTTTCTTACTTGGTGAAAATGGTTGGTTAGTGTTCTGGTTGGCTCAAATTTCTTATTTAGTTTATTCTTGCTCGATGTTTTTATTAGTCTGTAGATAGGAATCCCTCTAGTCATAGTTTTATTTTCCAATTTTGATGTTAAGGATTGACAATTTTTAAAAAGTAAAAGGATCTTAGTATTTTATTATGCTTTAGAATTGATAATATATGAATATTCAGTTCGGCCACACATTACCTCTCTTCTATTTTCTTATTCTTTATCGATTATCTTTTATTTTTCGTAGCTATGCTTCTTTTGGTCGAATAAATATAATTGACAACGACTTTATTTTAAAGGGCAATTGATCTCCAAGGTATGGTACACAATCCTTGCTGCTGTGATGTGGGGTGTTAGGAACCTCAGAAATAAGGCGATTTTGAGGGGAAGTTATGCGAATTCGGACCTCTTCTACACTCCATTATCTATCATTTTCAAGAATGATTAGTGTGGTCAAATACATGACATTTATTTGGAAATCAAAATGTCTTGCTGATGCTGGATCCTCTTGGGGATCAATCGGGTTTGTAATCTGTCAAAGGATTCATACCTTGCTGGACACTTGAAGATTGGATCTGCATTTGGTTTTGCTTAAATGCACTTCAAATCTCTTTTTGTGTTTCTGGGGTGCGGGTTTGCCTTTTGGGCAGTATTAGGGGATTAATTCTTTTCCTGCTTTGTAAATATTACTTTTAAGTATTAATATACTTCTCAACAAAAAAAAAACTTTATTTTAAGATAATAAAGTTTCGGTTCACCCCTTTACGGTCCCTAAATATACCACATGTACATAACAAGATCTGAACATGATCGTACAAGGTCTCAGCTCTGTTTAGTTATTTGGGCCACATGTGAGGCCAGGCCCACAGAGAAAGCTAACGAAAGATTTTAGCATGTGAAGCCCAACACTTTAAAGAAAAAAGGGAAAAGTCCATTTAAGTACCCTGTAGTATCGCAAAAAATTAAGTCAGTATCCTGTGGTTTAAAACGTATCAATTGAGTCAAACTTATTCCAATTAAAATCAAATAGGGACCCTGCTCCGCCACGTGGACCAGCCACATCAGATTTCTCTGATGACGTGGCCGTCTCTCCTCCCTCTTCTTCTTCTTCTCCCTCTTTCTTCTTCTTCTCCCTCTTCTTCTTCTCCCTCTTCTCCCTCTCCTCCTCCTCCTCCTCCTCCTCCTCCTCCTCCGCCTCCTCCTCCTCCTCCTCCTCCTCCCCCTGCTTCTCCTTCTCCTCCTTCTCCTTCTCCTCCTCCTTCTCCTTCTCCTTCTCCTTCTCCTGCTCCTGCTCCTTCTCCTTCTTCTCTTTCTTATTCTTCTTCTTCTCCTCCTTCTTCTTCTCCTCCTCCTCCTCCTCTTCCTTCTGCTCCTTCTTCTTCTCCTTCTCCTTCTTCTCCTTCTCATCCTTCCTCCTCCTTCTTCTCCTCCTTCTCTTCCTGCTCCTGCTCCTGCTCCTCCCCCTCCTCCTCCTCCTCCTCCTTAATTGAACGCCCTTGACCGTAATACCGGGATCTATTTACCCATACCCTAGCAAGATCCAAGAAACAAGAAGGTTACCTCGTCGGCATCTTCCTCGCCGATGATCATCATCCTCTTAGCCGGCTACAGCGGCCTCGTCGTCACCGGCAAGCAGAAATTGGTCTTCGCCGAGGAAGTCTCTGGCTCTGCCACGTCGTCCTCATTTTCATCCAGTTGTACGTCCCCGTCATCATCGGTGGTCTTCGCCGAGCGATATTCTCTTCTTCGCAAATGGCGTCGTCCCTCTCCCCTTCTGTCTGCTCCTCCACCGCCTCATGGGTAACCCGTCCTAACCGTTTCCTCCCTCCCTCTGCCACGATCCCGATCCCGATCCCGATCCCGCTCCTTCCCCGGGCCCCTTGCTCCCTCGGCTCCTCTGGTCCCAACGCCTCTGGCAGCCACTACCCCCTCGGTGACGACCCGCTCAGCGCCTTCCCTTAGTCCGGTGGGGAAAACAGTAAGGGTTTCATGATCCTCTCGTCATTTGGCTGGGGGCAGTTTGAATTAATGGTTGTAGGTGGGTGCATGAGGAGAGGGTGACGCTGTTCACCACTGATGGGTTGGTCCATATTGGGGGCTCCGTCATTCCCCACCTCGTTAAATCTGTCATGTTGAAAGAAGAAGAAGAAGAAGAAGAAGAAGAAGAAGAAGAAGAAGAAGAAGAGAGGAGAAAATGAGGGAGGAGAGACGACCACGTCATCAGAGAAATCTGATGTGGCTGGTCCACGTGGCGAGACAGGGTCCGGGCAAGACGGGCAGGGTTCGGGCAACTGCCCGGGCCTCTATTTGATTTAATTAGAATAAGTTTGACTCAATTGATACATTTTAAACCACAGGGTACTGACTTGATTTTTTGCGATACCACATGGTAATTAAATGGACTTTTCCCAAGAAAAAAATTGTTGTGTCTTGTAGTTTGGTCGAATTGCAAACTACTATTTTGTAGTTTAAAAATATTTGACAGAGTCACATAATTTTTTTTATTTCACACTCTAATACCTGAACGTATATTTTAGAAAAAAAATGCTCATAAGTATCATTAAATTAGAATTTGAATATGAAAAACAATTCATAAGAATTATGAGAGTGCGAGAAAAAAAAATTCAAAATTTATTTTCAATGAAATTTAAAATTAATTTTGTTCCTTAAAATACTTGGGACATTTTTTTTCCAAAATATGTATTCAAATAGTAAAATATCAACTAAAAAAATCTCTATCACACGATCGAACATTTATAAATTAGTGATTTACAAGCCGATTACAATGTACTTGAGTGCACTTTTACTTAAAATCATTTATGAAATTATTTGGGTTAAAGCCTCCAATATCTAATGACCTGCGCTATATCTGTCAGAGAACCCGTCTTGGGTTGACATTGGGAACTCTCTTTTTTTCTTGGGCAAATTACCTTCACATTCCTGTACTTTGGCCAGCCTCCCCCTAGGGTCCCTAGATTTTGAAAAATGATTGTCCCGTCCCTAAGTTTTGATGATAATAGACTCTCGGGTCCCTGGAGCCGAAATATTCTATATTCTCCGGCGAAACCCCACTTGAAATGACCAAAATATCCTTCCTTGTTAAATTTTACTCCACCCCTTAAAAATCAAAGAAATTAATTAATCTTCTTCTCCGGCTAACCATCCTTCTTCTCCGACAATTCAGCCCGCTCAGGCGAATGCTGTAAATTCCACAAGCACCACCAAGTACAACCGAACTCGCAAGGTACCCATCGTAGCTACAGTCTCCTCTTCTCCATCGCAGCAAAATCGCAAGGTACTTATTGCAGCAAAAATTCCCAAGTCGCCGGCGAAAGACGCCCGAGGTATGTTCCTATGGCCGGAAACCCACACATGAAAAACGAGGTCGACCCCGACCCTACCTCGTCCCGACGGCGAGACGAATTTAGGCGATGTGCTCTTGGGTCCCCTACTACAAAACCTCATCTTCAACTCACCGATAAACCCAGATCCCTTTTGTCGTCTTCAAATCCAGATTATCTAAGTCACGCGGGTGCCATGATTTCTCTGGATGTGTTCTTGGGTCCCCGAAAGACGAAATAGATGAGATAGACTGAGAGAGAAAGCGCGAGAATTGGGTATGATGCTGGGCCCGATTCTGGCGGAGAGCGAGGGAGGACTGGCCCTCGATTGGGTTTCGAAGCTGGCCGCTCTGGAAGGGCTTAGAACGCTCCTCGAGGAGAACCTGTCGGATCCAGACTCCTGTCCGACCACGAAGGGGATGCACCACCACGAGGAGGCAGATACGGTGGAGGGGGATCAGGAGGCGGATCAGTACGACGCATTCCTAGGGTACAGCGACGATGTCGGGGAAGATCGCGGTTCGACGCATTCCTACAAGTCGGAGCCAAAACTAATTAATGGTCGGGATTTTAGCCGGAGAAGAAGGATTGGTTGTCGGAGAAGAAGGATGGATAGGCGGAGAAGAAGATTAATTAATTTCTTTGATTTTTAAGGGGTGGAGTAAAATTTAACAAGGGAGGGTATTTTGGTCATTTCAAGTGGGGGTTCGCCAGAGAAAAGGGAATATTCCAGCCCCAGGGACCCGGGAGTCTATTATCATCAAAACTTAGGGACGGGACAATCATTTTCCAAAAGTCAGGGACCCTAGGGGGAGGGTGACCAAACCTCAGAGACGTGAGGGTAATTTGCCATTTTTTCTTTCTTTTTCTACCTCTCTTATGTAGATAAATTTAGCTAGTTAAACAAAAGCCTGTCTTGGGTTGACTTTCCGGAAGTGGTATTAGTTGACATTAATTCTGACTTAATATAATCTTTTGTAAGGATTCTGACTTCATACTTATATAAAAAAAGGATTCTGACTTCATATATTGGATTGTCAGAGCTTCAACGTATATAAAAAGAAGAAAAGGATAATATAAAAAGATCGTAATCTATGGTCAAAGGTCAATATATACGTAAATAAGAAACAACATGACACCTATGAAACGTATAACATGACTCCCTAGTACTAGGCAGCCCACAAATCTACGAGATTTCTAATTCATATGCATCTACTGTTTTTTAAAACCATTTATTATCTAAATATTTACTAAGCCGACTAGAAATATTTGAAAAGAGTAGAACTTTTGATGAGTTATGTCAACAAATATTTAACAATATTATATTTTTAGTTGTTCCAATTCAAAATTTTTTGATTAAATTAGAACAATTCTCTTATTAGTTGATATTATTCACCGTTTATAGTTTGACAAGATATTTTTAATAAAAGTCAAAGTTTCAGAATTTAGAGAAATTAAAACCCAGTGGCTATTTAAAAGTGCAAATAGTATAGAAAGTTCGCACAAAACTATGGGGAGTCCCATTGAATCCAGCAATTTGGTTAAGTAACTATAATCAGTTCTGTGGGTTCAGGACCTTGGTTTAGAAAATACTGATCATAAGGAACATGATCCGGTCAAGATCTTTACATGAGCTCATGATCTTTCTTCACCGTTGAGAAATGCTAATAACATTGCATAACTTGGATTAATCATTTTAATGAATAATATCAATAAAAAAATGCATGTGGCAGTATTTCATAGAATACGTTACACTAAAGAATGTAAAAAATAAATCTAGAATTATTGATGTATTTGCATCTAAGTTAACTGGATCTGTGTTGAGAAAACAACTTAAAACCTTCTTTTTCCAGAAATACACTCCCGAAGAAGGGAGGAAGAAGAAAACTTAAGAAATGGGTAAAGATGGTATTTTGTATATTAACACTGAACCAAAAACAAAGATATACAACCTTGGTTTATATACAAGAAGAATATCCTAACTGCCACCTAATATGTACGAATAACAACCTAAAACAGAGGGAATGTTTTGCCTGCCATGTCAAGGAGTGAGTTCGGTACGATTTTGCGGTGTCCGTGTGAAAATTGATATTGTACCACATTTTTTATTTAGATGAACTCCACACCGTGCGGTTTGCGGTTTAATAGAAAATCGCGGTGTCGAGGTAGTGCGGTGCGGATTGCGGTTTGGCACCGCGAATTGGCCCAATTCGATGCCAATCCAAAAAACAGCAAAAGCAACATGTGTTCTGCAGATTGCAAAGTGTAGCATCTGCTGCAGTTACTGGTATAGTGATGCAGAATTCTTCTGGACTTCAAGCCCAATCATTAAAGCTCTTATTATCCCATTATCTACCCTGTAATGAGCTGTAATTACATGTGTAATTATAGACTAAACTAGCCGTTAACCAGCTGTTAATCATACCAGTAGTTCATTAGCTGTATATAGCCGTTGCATTTAATGCAACTTGAACATGTAACTTGGCTGGCTTCCTTCCATCTGTATATAAGGAGCCTTTCTGATTAACAAGATTTAAGTTGGATTGTTCCATTACATTCTAAAACTAACAGTTCAACCACAAGTTCATCCAACAGGCAACTACCTATCCAACAAGTTTAACAAGTTCACAAAAGCAACAAGTCTCGGTGCGGTGTCGGTGTCATGGTGCGGTACGAAACAGACATTGACACCGCACCGCGCTACGCGGTTTAGGTGTCAAAACCGCAACACGACACTCCTTCACCTTTGCGATTTCAATTTTTCAGTGTGGTTTGGTGCGGTTTGTGGTTTATTTCGATTTTAAACTCACCCCTCAACAAAACTTTCTTGAAATGCACGCAGTCAATTATTTGGAAATGATCGGTTTTGTTCTTTCTCGGGTGAGAAATCCATATGGTGTTCCTCGCCTAGACAAGCGCATTGCTGCTCCGTCTTCTTAAGTCTTGGTGGACTTGAGTCATGTTGGGTGCTAAACAATAAAACTTGTAAGTTTGATTCCGGCTCACCATTATTCTTACAATGAGCAACTTCTCCTTCTTCCAGCTCGATGTTTGCTACGTCTATGTGATCTGGTGTAAATTTTAACATCCCACAAGCTAGACTATGGATACTTAACAGTCCAAACTTGCAGACAAATAAAGAAAAGAGTGTAGGTGCTGAAGGTTTGGTCAAAATATTCGCTTTTTGAAGAGCAGTGAAAGAAAGTATTTTTACACTCCTATTGCAATAAAGAGTAAGTAAGGATTGTCGTCCCACAAGGACTAAATTCTAGGCCACAAATACGACTCGACCACTAGTTCAGGACTACAAGTAATGGATTTGTCAATTCCAAACACGAGTTGGTTACTACAACGACTAACTAGAAGATGATTTTAACAATAAAGGAAATAGTGGGCTTGGTATCAATGACACCTAGATAACCAAATAGTCTATGGGGTTTATTAAGTTCGTGTTATGGTCCGGGTGTTTCTAAAGTAACTAATCAACACTTCTGTCATTATTTAGTCTAAATTGATCATTAATTAAACTTAGTTAAACTAATCGTACTCTCGTGACTAATTAGCCATCTAATCTAACTAATTACTAATTATAACCATCACCCTTTGGACAACTAACTATCTAATGAGATCCCTCATCAAAAGGTAATTAATTAACTAGTTAAATGGTCCATTAATCCTAACCCTTCCCAGCGATTAACATTAATCAAGTTCATAATCAAGGTGATCAATCAAGATTAAGCATTAAACTCATTAACTAGTTCACAAACCTTAGCATTTTAACCCCACTAAACTATAGGCTAAGTAGATGCCATCAAAGCACCAAACCCACTAATCAACTACTCACACATATCAACAACACAACTAAACACATCTATTGAACAAAACAAGTAAAGCATGAACATAAAAGAGAGGGTTGGAGAAAGCTCAAGATGATCTTCAAGCTTCCAAAAGTTCTCCTTTAAGTTCTCTACAAGCTCCAACAATGGTGAACCAAGTTTCTCTTCCAAGAGAGAGAGAGAGAGAGTGTGTGTAGTGGGTGAGTGAGTTTAGGAAAATATCTAAGTCTAAGAATTCTAGGGTTGGCTTGCAAGGAAAGCCAATGGCTATTTATACAAAAATTTCCAACTCAAACTAACTAAACTATTCATAAAGTTTTAACCAAGTAAAGCTATGGACAATCCCGAAATGGGCCCAAAATGGTTCATGAATTCTGGCCCATCTCGGCTAGGCCAATTCTCAGATTTGAAGCTTAACTTTGGACGTATTTTTCACCCTCTTAGACTCCGAATTTGAAGAAGACCATTAGAGACAAAGTTGTAGCCACAGATATCGTCTTTCCAGAACCCCTCACTTGTCTCCATCGGACTTTGTATGCAAAAGTTATCTTCATTTGAGTCGCTCGAGGTCAGTCTGCCCAATGTCGTCGAGGTCCCGATCGTGCACCATTCTTCACGGCTGATCCAATCGTCTTTGACACGATCCAAGGTGCACCAATATCCTCCTCGCATCTCTACAAAGTCTCATAGTAATAAACACGAACAAAATACAATGAAAATCATAAGAACAGCACTAAAACATTCAAAGCAAGAAATATGACATTACATCAATACATAACAAATAAAAATACTAGAAATAACAAAAAACCAACAGCAAAATATACATAGATGATAGAGTGTTTCCACACTCATCATACCCCCACACTTGAATCATTGCTTGTCCTCAAGCAAAACTCAACCATGGTATACAAATATAAACACAATCACATAAGAAAGAAAAACACGACAAGGATAAGACTAGGCATGATTAATTCACAAATCAACTCCCCTCAAAATATCAAACTCACATCAAAAGACCACCCCCACAACTTAGCTAGTTCATCAACCTAAACACAAAGAGTAAGAGCCGGTAGATACCTCACCACTCGGTGGTTTAATCAAGTGTTATCACTATGTAAAATTCAGAAATATTTAGCTCACGATTTGTAAGTAGCCAACTTCCTATCTCTCGCGTACATGACCGATGTCTTTCAAAGTATCCTACGTCCTACTCAACAGTGTCTCAAAATCGTGTGGTTGCTCGTGAACATGGGGCTTTCAATCGGGTTATAGTGGGGCTAAGGTAAGGGTGAGGTAATATATACGGATAATAGTTAAACCACCCAATCCGAGGACTTATTGCTAAAGTACTCTAGTCTCCCATCTATTCTAAACATCCTCACCATAAATAATTAAAGCACACTCCCAAAATTTACCAGTTTCCTAAGACCGCGCATCACGAGTTATGCCAATAATTAATGCCTTATTCAACCTTCACTTCACTTCCCTTTCTTTCTTTCTTTTTTCTTTTATTTTCTTTTTCTTTTATTTTATTTTCTTTTTCATCTTTTTTTCCTTTTCTTTTTCATCACACACAAACTTGGTATTTTCTAGGCAAAAACTCGGCATCTTTGTATGGCCTCTCAACTACCCAAATTTCTAATAATTAACCCATAAGAACACTAAGCTACCAACTACACCCAATACATATCATTCTCCAAAAAGTATAAATTTATGCGTCCTTGGATAGGATGACCAAAGGTCGGGAGGATGGTGGATATAAGGCTTAAAGTTGGTATACATATAATATGATCAAAGAATGACTAGGCTCAATGGGTTAAAGCAATGGATATAAGGGTTCTTGGCTCTAAAGCTCTAGGCTCAATTTCAAAAGACTAGCCCCCATCATTCACTAACGCCATGCAACCAAGACCATGTCAAGTACTAGTATGATACCTCGATCAACCGGACTCATGTAAGCACCTCATGAATAAATGAAGACGGTTGTCTCCTCCTTCGGCTCAAAGTTCCTTACAATGTCACTCATCAACCCTCTAGTCTAATCTACATAGTGAGACCACTAGTCTAAATAACCGAGGGTGAGGTTTCTACAAGTTCTTAGGCCTTGTGCTCGAGTTCATTTGCTAACTAGATGTGTGATAAGTTTGTAACACAAGTTAAAAAGTTTTGAAGGGGGTCAAATTTTGAAAAAATTATGCCAAATCAGTGCCTAAACAAGACAACCTAGACCTAAACACACTAAGGATTCCTAAGTGGAATCGCACCCCCACACTTGAAAAATACCTTGTCCTCAAGGTGGAGGGAGCACATAGACATCTAAACAATTAAGCTTTACTAACAAATGCATTAAGAACCAAGCATGAATATCAATCAAACATGAAGAACAAGACATCACAAAGACATATAGCAAACTCAAGACATAATGAAGACAAGAAAATAACTAAAGAAAAACAAAGTGCTAGAAAACTCTCTTTAGTCTTGAGTTGGAGATGGTGGTGGTGGGATGTTGTATCCGGATTGCTCAATCATTTGCTAGATGTAGTAGCCTTGATGCCAAAGTTCTCATTCCATTCATTTGTTCTGGGCATTCATGATGTGCGTTACCTCCAGGACTTCGATCCATCGATCAATTGGGTGGATTGGAAGGTAGGGTTCTAATAGGTTTAGTTGGAAAATATTTGAGACCCTTTCCACCCCGAAATAGAAGAAGTTATCAACTATAAATTTGTCGGCCTATCTCTTAGATTTTCATAGCAACAAGAATTACCTCAATTCGAGTCTCGAGCACCAAGATATGGTTTATTTACTAATGATAGATGAGGTAGAGTTGTACCTTCAAAATGCCCCCGACTTCCAGAGAAATGCCACGACCGTGGCAGGATCTGGGCCACGACCGTGGCCTTTGATGATGAGCCACGATCGTGGCCTTAAAATTTTTCCAAGCCGTGGACTTACAGAGATTTTGCCACGACCGTGGCCATGATGGGCCACGATCGTGGCCTTTATTTTCTATATTCTTTCGATTTGAGACCCCTTTCACTTAGAACTAGAAGAAATGATCAACTATAAAGTTGTAGCCTATCTCTTAGCTTTCCATAGTCACAAGAATTAGCTCCATCCGAGACTCTAGCACCAAAATATAGTTTATTTACTAATGATGGGTGAGGTGGTCTTGTGCCTTCAAAAATGCCCCCGACTTCCAGAGAAATGCCATGACCATGTTGTTTTTCATCCTCCTTCATTTTTCGACTCCCACATGTACCATTTAGGACAGGGCCTTTGCCCACCCTGGGACCCCTGCGGCCTAGTGAAATCCTTGAGGTCACCTTCAAAATGCAAGAAATTCCATAAGCATGAACCAATGCTTCAAAATCATACCCGAATAAGAACAAACATAATATGAAAAACACATATAGACAACGACATTATAAAGAAAATTCAAAAACATGCTAAATTATAGTCGTTAGCTTGACTTTACTCCCCTTTTTCATGCATCGGAGGGTGAAGTCACGGGTTGCACTTCCAAACTTCGTTCAATATCGCCACCAAGGTAAATCTTGTACCTTTGGCCATTCACTTTGAAGACTCCTCCATTACTTCTTTCTAATTTGAGAGTTCCAAATGGGAAAACTTTTACCACCTTGAAAGGTCCACTCCACTTGGACTTGTATTTTCCAGGAAAAAGTTTTAACCGAGAGTTGTAGAGTAACACTTGATGACCCTCCTTAAATTCCTTCTTCACGATGTGGGCATCATGTTTCTTCTTTGTATTCTCCTTATTAAGACTTTCCACCCCCGACTTGGCTCCCTCTTCTAAGTGGAAGTAATGCATAATTATGTCAAAATTTGTCCCCTTGATATCAGATATTTGGCATGCCATGACCTTAATCCATTTGTTAACAACTTCAAGCACCTTCTCCTCTTGCTCTTTAGAGAGCTTGTTGGAGATGATAATGGGAAGTCTTTCTTCATCCACCAAGAATGCATATCTTAAGTAGGAGGGTAGCTCTTTCAACTCCAAACTCGGAGCCTTAATAATGGAAGATGAAGTACGATTCTTCAAATGAAGCTCCAAATCCTCATGGAGAATTCTTTTATCAGCTTTTTTCTCAAACTCTTCCAGGTTTTCCTCTTCTTGTTCTCCATCATTCTCTTCATCTATTCCATCTTCAATCTTCAATGCGCTCTCCTTGCCCAGCTTGAGGACACAATCTTCAACCATATCAATCTTCATGCATACGCCTTCATCAAGAGGGTGACACATCGTATTGGACATCTTGAACTCTACTTTCTCCTCCCCTATCCTAAGGACCAATCTTCCTTCATGTACGTCCACCAAGGCACGTGCCGTGTTGAGAAATGGTCGGTCAAAAATTAGTGGATAACTCTTGTCCTCTTCGAAATCCAACACCACAAAGTCCACGGGAAAGATAAACTTATTAATCTTTAACAAGACATCCTCCACAACCCCAAATGGCTTCTTTATGGTTTGGTCCACCAATTGGAGATGCATAGAAGTGGGTTTTGCCTCACAGAAGCCAAGTCTCCTCATAATAGACAAAGGCATCAAGTTAATGCTAGTGCCTAAATCACATAAGCACTTGGAAAACTCAACGTCACCAACAAAATAAGGAATAGTAAAACTCCCAGGATCTTTTAACTTTCTCAGGAGATCTTTGGAGATGAGAGAGTTTCACTTCTCTGTGAGGGCTACCGTCTCTCCATCTTTCCACTTCCTCTTCTTTTTGATGAGTTCTTTCAAAAACTTAGAGTAGTGGGGTATTTGATCCAACATCTCTAGAAAAGAGACGCTAATTTGGACATTTTTCATCTTCTCCATAAAGCCGAGAAATTTGTTGTCCATCAAGTTCTTCTTCTTAACTCTTTGAGGAAATGGTAGAGGCGGGATCTTTGGTAGTGGCAGCACATACTCCTCTTCCTCGTCCATCTTAACAAATGGACGTTTCTCATTCTCCACCTCTTCGTTCTCCTCTTCATTCTTCTCTTTTTCATCGACCTCCTCTTTGTTTTCTCTTGATTTCCTCGTTTCTTGGGAAAAAATTTCCTTGCCACTCCTCAAAATAATTGTACTCACATTTCCTTGAGGATTCGCTTCCGTGGAGCTAGGAAAAGATCTGGACGCTTTGTGACCACTCGCATTTGCTATTTGCCCAAGTTGCCTCTCCATATTATGCATGGCGGTTGCTTGACCCTTGAGGATTTGTTCAAAGTTATCTTGCCTTAATCCTTGTTGTTGTATGGCGACCAAAATTTGGCTTTGTTGGCTAACCGCCCCTCCAACTTCTTGCATAAAATTTTCCATCTTGTCAAACTTCTCCTCAATAGCTCCCATCCAATCCATCAAAGAAAAACGTGGTTGAAAACCCGGAGGAGGCCCTTGAGGTGCATTCACCATGTTATCTCCACTACTTCCTCCCTTCTAAGAGAAGTTAGGGTGATTTCTCCACCCGGGATTGTACGTAGAGAAATATGGGTTTCCAATCCTATTTACTTTTTGCCCTTGGCCACCAACAAAATTCACTTCCTTCGTAGTAGAGCCCAGCATGGCACACTCTTGGTTCTCATGGCCAATATTGCCACAAACTTCACAATTTATTTGCACGGCCGCCACACTGATTTTGTTCAAGCTTAGATAATTTACCTTTTTTGTCAACAAAGCCAATTGAGCTTGAATAGAGGAGGCAATGTCAATATCAATAACTTCTACTTTCTCCTTACTCGGTTGCCTCGCTCTCTCATTGGCCATTAGAATGTTTATAGCCGCCAACTCCTCCAAGATGTGGAGGGCATCATCCCTATACTTTCTCAAGAAGGATCCATTGGAGGCGGCATCAACTGTGCCCCTTGTTGAGGATTCAAGACCGAAGTAAAAAGTTTGGAGTAAAGATTCCTCCGTCAAGTTATGGTGTAGGCATCTCCTTTACAATCCCTTGAATCTCTCCCAAGCTTCACTCAATGACTCATTCTCAAATTATTGAAAATTGTTAATCTCCTTCACGAGCCTATTCGTCATTGAGAAGGGAAAGTACTTTTCAAGGAAGGCATTAGCTAGGTCCTCCCACGTGGCTATCGATTTTCCAACCAATTGCTTGTACCAAATCTTGGCCTTTTCCTTCAAAGTAAATGGGAACAACCTAAGCTTCACGGCATCATCGGAAGCTCCATTGTACTTGCATGTGTTGGCTATCTCCAAAAAGTTAGCAATATGGTCGTTGGGATATTCATTCGGCAACCCATAGAACTGGACCGAAGCTTGGAGCATGTGTATCATGACCAGCTTGATCTCGAAATTGTTAGCTTAGACATTCAGCCTAGGGACTCCAGACATTGTCCCCCTCAAGGAGGGCCTAGAATAATCCATGAAAGTCCTTCGAGGAGCTCCATCTCCTTGCGCATCTCCGTGTACATCGTCCCTTGGATGAGCTTGTTGGTTCATCCTTGCTTGAATTCTTCTCTTTTGTCGCAATATCCTTTCCAAATATCCAATGTCCACTTCTATTTCCACCGGAAGGTTGTTGGTGGAACGAGTTAGGGGCATGCGACAAACAAGTACCTTACAAGACAAACAACAAAGGTACTAAGTAACCAAGTAAACAAAAAAAAATTAAATATCCTAATTCAAGTTCGTAAGCTAAATTAAGTGTCTATCACCTATTCCCCGGCAACGGCACCAATTGGAAGGAAGTATTTTTACACCCTTCTTGCAATAAAGAGTAAGTAAGAGATTGTCGTCCCACAAGGACTAAGTTCTAGGCCACAAATACGACTCGACCACTAGTTTAGGACTACAAGTAATGGATTTGTCAATTCCAAACACGAGTTGGTTACTACAACGACTAACTAGAAGATGATTTTAACAATAAAGGAAAGAGTGGGCTTGGTACCAATGACACCTAGATAACCAAATGGCCTATGGGATTTATTAAGTTCGTGTTATGGTCCGGGTATTTCTAAAGCAACTAATCAACACTCCCGCCATTAATTAGTCTAAATCGATCATTAATTAAGCTTAGTTAAACTAATTGCACACCCATGACTAATTAGCCACCTAATCCAACTAATTACCAATTATAACCATCACCCTTTGGACAACTAATCACCTAATGAGATCCCTCATCAAAAGGCAACTAATTAACTAGTTAAATGGTCCATTAATTCTAACCCCTTCTGGTGATTAGTATTAATCAAGTTCATAATCAAAGTGATCAATCAAGATTAAGCATTAAACTTATTAACTAGTTCACAAACCTTAGCATTTTAATCTCACTAAATCATAGGCTAAGTAGATGCCATCAAGGCACCAAACTCACCAATCAACTACTCACACATATCAACTACATAACTAAACACATCCATTGAACAAAGCAAGTAAAGCATGAACATAAAAGAGAGGGTTGGAGAAAGCTCAAGATGATCTTCAAGCTTCCAAAAGTTCTCCTTTAAGTTCTCTACAAGCTCCAACAATGGTGAGCCAAGTTTCTCTTCCAAAAGAGAGAGAGAGAGTGTAGTGGGTGAGTGAGTTTAGGAAAATATCTAAGTCTAAGAGTTCTAAGGTTGGCTTGCAAGGAAAGCCAATGGCTATTTATACAAAAATTCTCAACTCAAAGTAACTAAACTATTCCTAAAGTTTCAGTCAAGTAAAGCCATGGACAATCCCGAAATGGGCCCAAAATGGTTCATGAATTCTGGCCCATCTCGGCTAGGTAAATTCTCAGATTTGAATCTTGAATTTGGATGCATTTTTCACCCTCTTAGACTCCTAATTTGAAGAAAACTATTAGAGACAAAGTTGTAGCCAAGGAAAAACTTAAGCTTTCATAAGTTATTGATCTTTAATTCTCAGTCAAGAAACGAGTTGATTTCTTGTATCTGATGCATATAATCTCTTGCAAGTATGATATCATCCACATAAACAAGTAAACATGTCATAGAACTAACCTTCTTCGAGGTGAACATTGGGTAATTTGATTTGGCTTGTGTAGAACCAAATTGAACCAAAAGAGAAGTCAGTTTCTCAAACCACTATCTGCTGACTTGTTTAAGTCTATATAAGGACTTTCTTAATCTACAAATCTAGTTCCCTTAATTGGATAATCTAGGAGGGAGATCCATATAAACCTCTTCATACAATTCACCATCTAAAAATGCATTGTTGACATCCAATTATTCTAGGAACCAATTTTTATTAGCTGCTATAGCTAGAATCTTTCTCACTGAAGTCAGTTTGACCACATGTGAGAAAGTCTTCATATAATCTATCCCAAAAATTTGTGTGTAGCCTTTAGCCACCAACCTTGTCTTAACCCTCTCTACTGTCCCATCAATATGTCTTTGACTTTGTATCCACCTACAACCAATGGAATCTTTTCCTTATGATATGTCTCAATGTCCCAATTACTATTGTGATAAAGAGCACTTAACTCAGCTTGCATTGCTTCCCTCCAGCAAGGCAGTTGATCTTGCTAAGAGAGTAGAGGCACTTGTACATAATCAATTAAGTAACTAAAAGGGTGTCTGGTCTTGGTGGATTTTCTAGTAGAAATTGGCTCTGGTGGTGTAGGGAAAGGTGATGTTGGTACTGGTAATATGATGTCTAAAGCTGATAAGTTAGGTAGTTTATCCAAAAATAGGGATTTAGAGGAACAATCTTGGTGAACTATATGAGATGATTCTGTAGGTAATGTGGTTTGGAAGGGTAACATATTTTCATAAAAAGACAACTCTCTAGAATAAAAGGTAGAATGATTGTCTATTAACTGTTGATTAGATACGAAACTCGATTTAAATTTAGAAATAGATTTTAAAAAGAGTATGGATCTAATGCATAACCCTGAACTTAAATTATAACCATTAAATTATCTATATAATGCCAATTAGTAAGAAAAAAAAGAAGATGCCAGAACCAAATGGCCAACTTGTTTGGATATGTCGAGAAAAGCAAGAAGGAGTATTTGGCCAGTGCAAGTTGGCGCCAGCCGCCAACCCCCTTGGCAGAAAGTTGGTGTTGGCTGACTTCAGTTGGTTGGCGGATGTCATATCCTACGCGAATAGTTTTCTTGTTTAGGTTGGACTCTTATTTTGGACTCCTAGGTCGACCTAGATAGGGTTTTTGATGTACAAGGGTTTGTCTATTATATAAGGACATGTTATCCTAGTTCATGTATTACTTTGAGACTCGGATACTCACTCATCAATAAAAGTTCTCCTTTCTCCCCAGGGACGTAGGCATTAGGCCGAACCACATAATCTTCTGTGTCTATTATTTGTATTCTTATTCTTTTGATATCTTCAATTTCCTAACAATTGGTATCAGAGCTTGGTTGGAGGATGCTGGACCACGGTGTCAAGTTTGCCTTTGTGAAGTTCGATGGATCATTGAATTTTGGGTTATGGCAAAGGCGTGTCGAGGAAGAAGCCTTAGAAGATGGTGGAGCAAGAGTGAAAGGAGATGGAGGCCAAGGCAGTGGCAATGATTTGCTTGTGTTTGGCAAATGATGTGATGTATCACGTCATGGATGAGGAGTTACCAGCTGGGGTATGGAAGAAATTTGAGCATAGGTATATGTCAAAGTCTATGTCGAACAAGCTTTATCTTAAGCAAAAGTTGTACGGGCTTAAGATGATGGAGAGCTCAAATTTGAGCTAACACATCAATATTTTCAATCAACTGTTGAGTGATTTGAGAAGGGTCGAATTGAAGTTCGAGAATGAAGATAAGACATTATTGCTGCTGAATTCCTTACCAAATTTCTACGAGAATTTGGTTACAACTCTAACTTGGGGGAAGGAATCGCCAAAGGACTTGTATCCCAACGACATAAGGCATTGTAAATATCTAGGAGGTCCAAGGTTGAATCTTGGCAATGTCATGGTGTAATAATTTACCTTTAAAAAAAACTTGGGGGAAGGAATTCCTGGTGTTGAAGGCTATCACAAAGGAGGAAAACTGGCGATGAACGAATAGAAGGGCTGGTTATTAGGGGTAGCCATGGTCCTAATGAAGAAAAAGATGAAAGATGATCCAAGTCAGGGTCAAAGAGGTTCAAAGAAAATTACTTTGAGTGGGGAGAAAATGGCCACATGAAGAAGGATTATCCAAGAAGATCTCGGGACCACGAGAAAAAAGGATCGGCATTCATGAATATGACCTCATACTTGGACGGGTCGGATGGTGACTGTCTTTTTGTCTTATCAGGTCCTAAGCATCCTATTGATTTCTGAATTTTGGATAGCGCTTGTTTCTTTCACGTGACGCCCTGGGTGGTACGACACCTAAAAGTTTATTGATTCAGGTATGATGACTATGGGTGCTGATTCTATTTGTAGAATCGTTGGCATAGGTGATAACCAAATCAAGATGTGGGATGGTGTTAAGAGAAAGTTGTGTGGGGTTAGGCATGTTCTGAAGTTGGAGAGGAATTTATTCTCATTAAGAGCCTTGAATTATAAAGTGTACATCTATAAGGTTATAGGTGGGCTAATCGAGGTGGAGAAGTATGCTATGGTAGTGGTGAATGGCGAAAGGGATGCTAGAAATACCAGGTTAGTGCGGGGTACGATTGTAGGCGAAGTCACAACATTAGATTCTGATGGAGAGGAGAAAAGCTCAGGTCATGTGAGATTAGATCATGTGAGGGAGTAAAGGCTTGACATGAATAGTTTGAGTGCAGTCAGAATTCGCGAAGATAAGGTTAGCAAGGCCCCGCTACGGTTGTCTAAAGGTGCGCAAAAAAAGGTGTCAGGTAGGTTTGGCATTAGGAATGCAAAGCCGTTGGGGACACCATGGACGAGCCGGGTATCTCACCGAAGGACGAGGGGTGAAGTTCGCAACATGTCGAGGGTTCTACTTGATGGAACAAAAGGTTGCCAATTATATTCTATGGATCGTAGCATTGGTTTGAGACAAAAAGAAGAAGTAGTTTGAGCTTGCGGAGCATGGGGGTGACCGAGAAAATAGAGGAACGTCTATTGGTCACAAGGTTGCTTCTATAGCTGAACTTGCATGTTGGAGTTTGATAGAGTTTGGAAGAAATACGCCACGCAAGCTCAGAAAAGGAGGTGAGAAAGTGTAGATTGTCTTATTGATGGAGTGTATCTATGATTCGAGTTGGAGTCGGTTTGGTTTCGTAAGATTTCAAGTTTCTCCACGGGGGTTCGTTAAGGTTTAGTTTGTTGAAGTTTGGGTGGAGATTCATGGTTCCTCCACGGGATGGTTTCTGGCCAAGGTGGAGATTGTTGGGATATGTCGAGAAAAGCAAGAAGGAGGATTTGGCCAGTACAAGTTGGCGGCAGCCAAACCCCTTGGCAGAAGGTTGGTGTTGGCAGACTGCAGCTGGTTGGCAAACGCCAGGTCCTACGCAGAAAATTTTCTTATTTTACTCGGACTTTTATTTTGGACTCCTAGGTCGACCTAGATAGATTTCTTGATGTGCAAAGATTTGTCTATTATATAAAGACATGTTACCATAATTCATGTATTGCTTTGTGACTCGGATACTCATCAATAAAAGTTCTCCATTTTCTAACACAGCTAATAGGCAGTGAAACAATTATCTTTTTTAATGCTTGGAGATGATAAAACATTAGCAAATAAGACAACGTGCCCACGTCAAAGAGAACCAAGTTTTTTTACGAGACATCTAGTCGAGGATGACCTAGTTGTTGCGTTGAGATTGGGTTCACATATTCTGGATCCAGATTTCATCTTAATTTGTCATTTTATTTGTCTATCTCAGAATATATCTAAGTTTAGATTAATACAACTTCAATCGACAACGTCCAATTTTATATGAGATAGGGGACACAAATAATTGGACTAAACAATTGGTTTAGTGGAAAGCACATACAAATCACTATCTAAAAATGCATCATTGCTTATGCTAATCGCCACATCGCAGTTGTTTCACTTCAAATATTGTTTATTATGTGGGCGTAAATTTAATTCAAACAAATCTTTCCAAAAAAAGAAAATTTAAGTCTCACTAACACGTAACTTTTAGTGATTGGTTATGTAATAAACTAGCTAAATATCATTGTCGATGACTCAGCAATGCCCTAAATTATTGCCAGGCTCTCCAATTAGTTGAACTTTCGTTTTTTTTTTTTGAGAATATTGAACTTTCGTTTGATGGAAGCAATTTTGACTTGTAACGGTTGAACCGTAATTGCTGAAGTTAGAGTTGTTGAAAGCACCAACGAATGTTTTTCAATATTAAGAAAAAATCGCAAAATGGAATCTTTCTTCCCTTGAAATACTTTTTCTTCTGAAATCACCTGCTATGTTATTTGGATTTTTATTACACTAACTAACTTTGGGTCAAGTCGATTCGGACCATAAAAACGATGAAACAATCACGTCTACTGAGTTTTAATATAAATGCACTCATAAGGCTCAAATTCTAGTCCTATGATTAAATTATAATATTTTTAACCGATTGATCTACATGATGGATGATAATGCCATTTTTTTAGAAAGTGATTACTTCGTTGTTGGGTTGTCAAGATGCTAAGTTGTTTTTGAGTTTACTTATGTATAAACTAGTATATATTCGAAGTGTTAACTAAGTTGGTGTGAAATATACTTCATTTGGATTTTGGTGCCGGTCTAACCCTAGTGCTTTCCCATTAGCAAGCGTGGGCGGAGAAATAAACCATCAGGAGAAACTTCCTATTGCTTTGTTTTATTTAAAGAATCTTGACGTCAAAGCCCCACGGATTCCACCGTTTAATTCAATTCACAAGAAGGAACTATAATCTAGTTTATTAGCCTTTGCGGCGACCAGTCCAAGTAACCGAGAAGTCGCCAAATGTATAGTAGTTGGCAAATAATTGATTCCTTCGAGATTCAATGGTACACTCCAGGACCTTTTTTTGAAAGGCAAAAGCTAGAACTTCTTATTAGTCAAAAGTATCGAAAGACAAGAGCGCCTCTAGATCAGCGGGAGGGCTAGCAATTACAACATCAAGGTTAAGGCCAATTCTAGTCGCCTTTGCAAGCCAGTCCGCAACCAAGTTAGCACATCTAGGGATAAAAACTAGTTTACACAAAGGTAAACTCAAAAGGGTAACTTGCACCTCTATAGTGTGAAGTTCGATGTTCTACTCAATGACGGAGGTAGCACCATGCAGATAATCAACCAGTTGTTTACAATCAGACTCCACCATAACTGACTGGAAGGCATGGCTTGACTTTATCACACCCACAGCAGCTTCGATGGCCATAAGCTCAGCTTCCATAGCTGAAAAAGCCCTTGAAGAGGCGTACATGGCCTAGACTAGGCATCCATCATGATTCCTCACAGCCACAGCCCACCCTGCTGCTTCTGAACTAGAAATCCAAGAAGCATATGTATTCATCTTCAACGCATCTCTATCAGGGGTCGCCAGCACTGAGAGCTAACAATGCTCGAGGAGATTGTAGGCCTCTCAAGTTTGAGAATTCTGCAGCTTTAGTGCGAGCAATTCTCACGCAAAGGATAGGGTTTGGGCTTATTCCTTCGAACAAGAAGCTATTCCTTGCAAGCCAGATTTGCCAACTGATGAAGCACATCAACTGGATGCCATTTATGTTCCCCCGCTCCTCCAAGACCTGTATCATGGATGTCAGCCAGCTCTTGAAATCCGCAAGTACATCACCATCTAGTCTGTACCCAAGGGCCAAGAACCAAATAGCTTTGGCATGAGGACATAGCAAAAGGGCGTGCATCTCATCTTCGGAAGTAGCTTGGCATAATTGGCAAGATTGGTCCAAGGTGATAGACCTTCTTGCCAGACTTGCGGCTGCAGACAGAAATTTGTGGGCAGCTTTCCAAAGGAAATTTTTTATCTTTTGGAGTGTAGGTAACTTCCACAATCTGCACCAAAATCCATTTAACACATCATCAGTAGGTAATCTATTATTTATGATCTGATGGTAGCCTTTTTTAACAGAATACTCCCCAGATTTTGCGGCAGTCCAGACAAGCTTGTCCTGCCCAAGTCTCCTTGGCTGATTCTCTTAATGGCTTGAACTTCATCTTCCGAGAACAGGTCCCTCAATGTCTGATCGCCCCATCCTGCATTAAGGTTATCAAAGAGATCTGCTTTAATAATTTCAGTAGCATAATCAGGCTTTGGGCTCTGGATATTTTTTTCTGGCAAGTAAGGGACCCAAGGCTCATTCCAGATTAAGGCATTCCTGCCGTCTGCAATCCTCCACATCAAGTCAGGCTTTAGGACCTCTAAACCTTTCAACATGCTCGTCCAAGTCCACGAAGAACCATTCCTCTTTTGAGCCTGCATCATCAAACAAGAAGGAAAATAAATGCTCTTAAGAATTCGAAAACATAAATAATCAGGGTTTTGGATAAGTCTCCAAGCTTGCTTAGCGAGTAAAGTATCATTAAAAGCCTCCATGTTCCTGAAACCCAAGCCACCTTTTTCTTTGGCCCTAGCCATTTTTTCCCAACTAACCCAGTGGATCTTTCCCACCTCCACATCGCCAGACCACCAGAATTTAGACATTAAACCATCAAGCTTCTTGCAAATGAAACGAGGAAAGGATACATATTGCATCGCATAAGTAGGAATCGAAGCAAGGACAACTTTAATCATGACATCCCTACCAACCGAGGACAAGAGATTATTCTTCCAGGATTGTGACTTAGACCGCATGGCATTGTAGATGTAACTCACATCATTTCTTTTTGATCTACCCCAAAAAGAGGGTAGACTAAGTACTTATCAAAATCATCCATACACTTCTTACCAAGTACAGCAAGAATATCAGCTTGAATCTTCATATTTAGGCCGCTATTGAATTTAATACTTGACTTGTCAAAATTAATCAGCTGACCAGATTGAGTCACAAAAGTGTCAAGCATACGTTTAAAAGCACCAGCCTCACCCACAATAGCCTTCCCCATCAACAAAGTATCATCGGCAAACATAATATTGGTTAGGACAGGGGAGGTACTTTTCAACTTCAGCCCGTGGATAAAGCCATTGCTTTGCAACCCCGAGATAAAATGACCCAAAGCATCCGCAGCAAAAAGGAACAGGAAGGGAGAGAGTGGTTCCCCTTGTCTGATTCCTCTAGTGGGAGAGAACCAGCCAAGGGGATTGCCATTTACCAGGATCGAATAGATCACACTTGTTATGCAGCTCATAGTGCATCTTATCCACTTAAGTGGAAAGCCGAGTGTAGTCGTCACCTTCTCAAGGAAGCTCCAACTAACCATGTCGTAAGCTTTTATGAGGTCCAGTTTTATTGCCATAGATCCTTTGACCTTACGCTAACCTGCTCTAAGATGATGAAAGACTTCATTAGCAATCAAATTGTTATCTTGAATGCACCGATCCTTAATGAAGGCATTCTGTGCATTCAAGATAACGGAGGGCATCCAAGGTTTCAACGTATTAGCTAGAACCTTGGAATACACCTTATAAGCAAAATTGCATAAGCTAATTGGTCTATATTGAGAGACAGAGTCAGGATTAGCATTCTTTGGAATCAAGACAATGTAAGTTTTATTCATAGCACTAGGCACCAGTTCATCATTATACCAAGCTTTAACCATACAAGTCAGTACAGGTATATTGGATAGACTGATTCTCTTTAAATCATACAATTATACATCCAAACACGACGACACCGGGTTATCAAATACAACATAATCAAAGGATATTACAAGTGCGTATTTTGAGAGAGCATCTACAACACGATTATCCTCCCACCAAGTGTGCTATATGTGAATCTCCCAATTTTGGGCTAATAACTCCCTAGTCCAATGATGAGGGTTGCCAGGGGTGGTCACGTGCAACCTCGTGCCCGATATAAAATATGGTCAGTGATGAATCAACCTCCACGTACTCTGCGGAAGATTCTCTTCCAACTCAGTTCGAGGTTCAGGATAAGCGCCCAGAGCTCCGCAGCTAGGGTCATGCAATGACCAATATTTTATGTACGATTTGTTCAATTCAAAATTTACGGAAAAAAATAATATTATTAGGAGAGTTATGTGATGTCTACTTGACATATATACGATAGGGTATATAGTACTTGGCTTTGGATTCAATAGAGACTACATAAAAGTCATCCCTATGGTATGGACTAAATTTAGGCCATAGGATTTAATTTTTGAAACTCATTTTCAGATCTGACGGTCATTATCATTTGGGGGCACAATAGTATTTTTATCCAAAAAGACCTAGCTAAGGATCCAAAAAAAATCTCTCATTTCCGCCCCATCCTCTTTTGAAATTGCCAAAAAAAAACTTATCAAAAACCCTAGCCTTTCTCTCCAAAACACAGCCTCTCTCTCCTCTCCTCTCCACTCCTCTCCTCTTTATCGAAAACCCTTTTCCCGTCATCATTACAGACGAAACCCAAAGCTGGAGAGAGCAGATCGGACGAGAGAGAGCTTCATCGTCGCGGCGGAGATCTTGGTGAGAAGCTCTGCAATTGCAGTTGTGGCAATGAGTTTGGTTGGTCAAGCTACGGCCGGTCTGAAGTTGGAGCTTTGTTGGCCTTAGTCATGGTGTTTGCAACGGCAGTATGTTGATGATGATAGGAAGTGGAAAGAAATCATTTTTATTAAACTACCATAGTTGTGGAAGCATGTGTACTGTATAAAAAAATTATTTGTATATTATTTGTTGCTCTTTGTTCATCTTTCATTGAAATATAACATTAGCTTCGCGTGATGTGATAACTGTGATATTGGTATATTTGTGCGGTGATATTGGTATATTATTATATTGGTATATTTCTGTAGTGATATTAGTTTTTTGTATTGATACAATGATATTTTATATTGGTATACTTGTGAAGCGACAATGTTATATTTCTTTAATGATATTGGTATACACGTTACCTCATATTGGTATACATGCGATGTGATATTGATACTAGTATTTCTGTATTGGTAGAAGGATACCAATATTAGAGAAGAACTATACCAATATTAGAGAAGAATGATACCAATATCAGAGAAGAATGATACCAATATCAGATTAGAATACCAATATTGGAGTAGAAGGATACTCATATCGGAGAAGAAGGAAACTCATATCACAGAAGAAAGATACCAATATCGGAGTAGATGGATACCAATATCAGAGAAGAATGATACCAATATCGAAGAAAAAGGAAATAAATACCGGAGTAGAATAAAACTAATATCGCAGAAGAAATATACCAATATCAGAGTAGAAAGAAACCAATATCAGAGTACAAGGATACCAATATCGGAGTAGAATGATACCAATATTAGAGGAGAAGAAAATCAATAAACCTACAATTGTATCATTATTTTTTTAGTGTTGTTGCTTTTATTGAATCTGTATTCACACATTTGTATTTCCATAAAAATATTCCAAATGAATTTGTATTTTCTTAAGAATTTAGGCGTTGCTTGGAAACCAATATCATAATTGTATTTTCATAAATTATATTATTTTCCATAATTATATTTCCATAAATTGAATTATTTTTTGGCTTTTTTTATTAATAATAGTGTTGTTACGTGATTTAAGATAATTGAATGGTATTTTTTTAAAATTATTTATACAGCTATATTTCCTAATTTGTAATTTTTTTTGTTAATAATAGTATACCAATATTTTTCTTAATGCCATTCAATACCCCTTCTATCCCTATTAATCAAGACTAGCCTAATCCCCACTGAATTAAAACCCCTTTTTTATAAAACAGAAAATGGCTTACTGAACAAACATGGTCAAGTTAACTCTCTCTCTTTTTTTTTAGGCGAAAAGAAACTTTATTACTCAAAGAAACGAAAAAGTTACAGGAAGGGAAAAAGAAAACAGGAGAGAAGCCAAACACAAAGGCCGAATAGAAAACCGCAAAACAGCAAGCCTATCGCCATAAAGAAGAACTCGACCCTACAAACTTGAGGGATAGCGAGGCCGATGAAGGAAACAATGATCTAAAGCGATCAAACGCGGCGCATCAAAAGTCCACCTCATACTCCAGCCAACGTAGATCCTTACTGGCATAGGTAGTCCCAGCCTGCTTCCGCGCTTGAAAGCGAGTGTTCTTGGCAGGTGGTAAAGTTGATTCTTCCATGTCCGGCTGAGAATCCGCCTCGTCCGCCCAATTGTTCTTCATCTTCTTCGTAATCGAACCCATGAACTTCAACGAGTCCGGAAGATCATCGTTGTTAGAAAAAACAACAACCCCATTGCCCTCTTGACCTGGGATAGGCATGGGATCTGTAGTAGGTAAAGCAGAGGCGCTGCCCAAAATAGATGTGGACGGTCCCGGTATTATTGGGGTTCCCTTGCCAAGGAAACCCGGTTTCAAACCTTTATGCTTGGAGCCCTTTGAACCGAATGAGCTAGTAGGTAAAATCCCGCCCGCTGCAACATATGCTGCCTTCCTAGCTTCAACTATTGCCAAATCCTCAGGAGACAGTGATGCCAATAACTCAGCCGAGGAAGGGCCATTCTTGCGCCCCTTTTTCTTGCCCGATGATGACCTAGGCTTAGAACCCGATGAGTCAGTCACATGTGAAGCTGGCGTCAACGGCTCTATTATAATCGGGCCTAAAGATACCTGACCTGTATCTTGGGAGGGCGAAACCTCCTCAATCATTACACCACAATCCCCCTCTAAGTTATTTGTACTTGGCATTGGAGACTGCTTAGGAACTTCATCAAGCACCATCAACTGGACCAAATCATTCTGACCTGTACTTAATGGAGAACATTTATCACCCGGTAGAGTTTCACCCTCTTTGTCACCAGGTAGAGTTTCACCCTCTTCCCTCGCATCATCAGGGACCTGAAGTACCACCGAATCACCATCCTCTTGATCCTCCTCTTCGCGTACTACCTGTTGCACAAAATTTTCCAATACAGTAATAAGGGCAAGAGATGAGCACTCCTCAACTTCAATGCTGGTTGGTGAACTAGGGGAGCACTCATTCTTTTGTTGCCACACCTGCTTCCCCACGGACCTCTTGGGACCCTCAACCCGTGGGTGCAGTTTTCGGCAAGAGTCTAAATCATGACCAATGATTTTGCAATGCTCGCAGAAAAGAGGCAAATTCTCGTACACCACATCAACTAAGACCGTGCCCTCCTCAAGCTTCAATACAACTTCTTTCCGACGAGGCTTGGACATGTCTAGTTCCACCAAAACCCGTACCAAAGCGCCATTAAACCTATTTAATGCAGTCAAATCTGATCGAATGGGGTTACCAATGGCCGCAGCTAGTCCAAGTATGATATCATTAGCGACATGCTCCATGCTCAACCCCCCTAATGTAATCCATACCTTTGTAAGAGTCGAGGAAACCTTCGTGGGCTTAAAATAGGGTACCCATGGCTGCAAGTAAAGACATCCCTGAGGAAGTCTCCAATCAGAAGAGCTCCAGACCACGTCCTTATCTTGCTCCTTCTCAAACTGAAAACCAAAGTACCCTAGGCCAAGAGGAAGCAACTTCCACGCTTGCACAGACCAAACTTTGGAGATAGCAGCTTTCAAGTCAAATGTTGAGCAAGGTTTGGTGCCTCTCGGCATCACTAACCTTCCAATCAAAGCGCGCTTCCCAAAATTTGCACAAACTGATGATCTATCTGCATTCAATTCAACGACCATATGCTCGCCATCGAAGACTGGCTTAATATACGTACCTTCTTGGACCCGGTCAGATCGCGGGTGGAGTGCGGCTGCGTAGGACATCTTCTTCATGGCGTTCTCCGCTGGAGCCTTAGGAGTCGGTGTCACAGTAGTCTCCGCAACCCCATCTTTGCTCGCTTGTATATCTCCCGAAGGTGTAGGCCTCGCACCCTCCGCAGCCTGCCCCACACCCTCTGTCAACCCACGAGCCAGCGCCTGTGAAGGGTTACCGACTAATGGGGCAAGGGAGGTGTAGAACTGGTGAAGGAGAGGAAGGATGCTGGATTGAAGCGAATCCATCCCTAGCGAAGGGCAGGGATTAAGCGACGGCGGCTGAAAACCTCCATCTGAGGATCTCAACGAGGCCGTTGAAGACATCGGAACAGCAGCGACGGTGGTGGAACACGAAGCCCTAGCCGAGGGAAACATTAATTAATACATAACGAAACCGGAGGGGTGGTCGTAGAGACCAACCCCTCTGGCAGCCACGGGGGGGGGGGGAGGTTGGGGGCTCGGGAAAGGTGCGGGATGGGGGGAGGGGGGGCGGGGGAGGTCGGGGGAGGGGGAGAGCGGGCGGGGGAGATCTGGGACCCTTGGTAATCACAAATCTCCATCATAAAAATCAGCTTGTCGGCTTCGGAATCACCATAAAAAAGATTCCCTTAGAAAAAAAAATCAGAGAAGACAATTTGGAACACCAAAAATCACTCGGGCAGATCGCCACATCTCCAGCGATTTTATCCCACAGTCAATTGGAAAAGCATAATAGCGAAAGATGGAGAGCTACAATAAAATTAAACTGCGTAATTTATGTTCGTCATTTTATATTTGAAGAATTAACTTTTAATAAAGTTTAAGAAGAAGAAAGAGAACCATGTATAATATACGATAAAATTATCACTTTGTCAAATTCTCACGTATACTAAATTATAGTTTGCAAAAGAACCATCATAAAAATTTTCAATTAAACTACCCCATCCACAATCAAAAATTTCCACGCAAGTTTCGGCCATTAGTCGATTCTCAATTTGGGACCATCTCCAACTTGCATTAATCTGACTTCATATTTAATCCAAGTGATCGTGACTTGAAGTGTTTTCTTTCACAGATCAAATGTTGCACGCGGATACTCGAAAACTACCGGTCAATATCCTGTATTTTAAATTCACAGGTTCATGCATCTAGTCCCACAAAAATTAAACTATTACTAACTTGGCCTACTTTAATTTTGTGGTACAGTTTGTTGAACAATTTTTAGAAATTATATAATGGTTAGGTGTTTGGTAATTTTTTTGGATGATGCCAAAACTATTTTAATTAGTACAGATGTTTTGGTAACCATTAGAATTCTAGCATTTTTTAAATTTATGATAAATATTGACAATTTTTTTCTATTTCATTATTTTTAAGTTTTCTTCTTTGATTCAAGAACAAGTTGTGCCCCGAACCGTTCCGGTATAAATGGTCATTATTTGTTCCTCCACTATTGATCCAAACTTTAGCACTTCGTATGTTTTGATTATTGTAAAATTAATCCACCTCTATCCATGATCAAACCTAATCAATGAATTATCTCGAGTTCGAATCACTGTAAATGCGATAGTGTTAAATACTTGTTGGGATGATTTTGCCACTTCTCGAATGTCATACCTGTTCGAACCTGGATTAGTCAGCTAGTGAATGTCCGAATACTGCAGTATAAAAAATATAATCAATGAGCTTTCCTCATGAAATAACCCACTATGAAAAATGGTGGATGCTTTAAAACTTTGAGCTTTTTCCTGTATAGTTTAGTGTTTCCCTTGGAGGCAACAAAAGGTAGGTCAATCATAATATTTTATCAAGTAATCACATGCAATCCCCTAAATTTTGTATATTTTAATTTTGGGACTATTTAGCTGTGAGTTTGCAAGGAATCCACCCATGGACCACCAAGAGTATCAAATAAAATAATTGGTCCTATCAGATGCAGCGACCCGATGAAGTTTGAAGGGTCCATTTGGGTGAAAAGGACGATTTTTACATATTCTTTCGTGCACTTCCAAAGCTACAAGATTAGGTAGCCTAATATTTTGGTAATTTGATATTTCGAAAATGTTCTGAATTGAAAAGGGAAGTTGAAAACGAAAGCAGAAGTTTCATAGTCAAAACCCAACAAATGAATATCGACAGTTTGATGCAGTAAATTTCCTAATTAGCGTTTGTAATTTGGAAACGTGGAGAACTTATTTTAAGGTGATTGTATGACATGTTAAAATTTTATATCGGAGCTAACGTAAATACAATTTGGTATTAGAAGAGTTATCCTTATATATAACTCGTCTTAATTTTGTATAAGAGAAGATCACAACAAAAGGACATTATTTTTAACATAAATATAGTTGAATATTTTTTTTAGTACTCACAGTCGAGCACCAAATAACTCATGACTTGAACTCAAACTTCCTTACGTGAATCCAATTGTACGCATAAAAAAAGTGAATACAATAATCTTTTTTATAAGTAGATTTTATTTCACCATAACATGAATAATTAAGGCCTCATATGAGTACGAGGTTTTAGCTGTAGTCCTCGTTAAAATCATGACGTAGTAAAATCTAATTAGCAAATTCAAGTCTCTTACCAGTTGGACCAATTTATATTTGACTAAAATGTATAATTTTAGGCTTAAGATGAGATGTTACCAAACCAAAAAAAAATTATAAGCAAAATTTTACTACTCACCAAGAAAACAATATTTTTAAAACCGACCCGAAAGGCGACTCAGAATTCTTAAAATTTTTTGTTCATCAAATTTTTTGTTCATCCAGTCTAACCGATTGGGTCACCAGTCAGACCAGGACTTTTACTTTATATTAATATAATTAAATAAGGTATAACAAATTTAATTTAACATAAAAATGATAAAATACCAAATAAGTTCAAATATTTAGCAACTTTGTTATACAATTTATCCAAACAAAGTCTTCAAACATGAATTAAACAAGTCTAGAAGAACAAGAAGATGATTATACAAATTTTTGTGTTCGACATATTAGTCTAATTTGTTTCACTTATTTGACATATTATCAAGAATTGTTAAAAAGATAAGTTTGTTGTGACCCAAAAGTGGAGCGTGGAAGTTGAGATTTTGTTTCTAAATTAAATCAGATAAAATAGAAAAATAAACATTAATTTTTCTGATCCAGGCGAACAGGGTCACCCGGAAGTACCTGACCGAGTAGTCCGACCAGATTTTGGCCAATCGAACCATGTTCTGGGTTTTAGGCAAAAATTAATCCGGATTTGATTTGGGTAGTGGTCTGACCAGTTAGACTGACAGTAGGACCATAATTTTTAAAACATTGCAAGAAAATCCACCGTATGGTAATTAATTACACTACCTATACTTTACATACAACACCTAACATTTATAGGGTACTAGATAAAACATATATCATAGAAAAACTATGATAGATGTTATGTAACTACTTTTCTAAAATAACTCCACCAAAAGTACCAAAGTAGTCCATTAAGGATTTGAATTCAGGGGGGACTACATAAAAATCATCCCCATGGACTAAATATGGACCTTTTTTATCCAAACATACTAATTAGGATTCCACCCCCGATCCCGATTCCCCCAACCACCCCCCCCCCCCCCCCCCCCCCCGCTAACTTTTGAGGTGATTCTCAGTTGGAAGTTTTTTTTCCTGTTGAAAAGTTGAAGATACTTTTTTCTAAATGATGGGAATTTTCGGTTTCGTGGGGTGGGCTTTTGTTGGCAGGGACTCCATGTGTACTTTTGAGGTGGTTTTTTACAATTACTATGACCCATACGCTGTTTCGACTTTGATTATTGCTGGATTGGTCGATTTTATGTGGTTCTGATGATTTTGTATTTAAAGATTGAGACTTTATGTTGGTATTTGGTTGTTCTTTGAACTTAGTGCTTAAAATTCTAGCAAAAATTCATAGATGAATGATACCAATATTAAAGTAGAATGACACTAATATCCTAGAACGATGATACCAATATTCGAGAAGAATGAAACCAATACATTCAAATGGTATATATTTTTACTTATAATGGGATACCAATATTGGAGAAGGAAAACCAATATCACGGTGGAATGAAACCAATATCATAGTAGGATGAAACCAATGTCATAGTAGGATCAAACCAATAACATAGAAGATGGAAATCAATATCATAGTAGAATGAAACCAATAGCATAGAAGATGGAAACCAATATCCGAGAAAATGGAAACCAATATTCTCATACTTGTATTTATTGCTGATATTTTTTAAAAATTTTTAATTATTGTATTTCCAATATTGCCCCTGTCCCTTTCAGTGGGGATTACTCATGTCCCCACTGAATTTGAACTCGTCTATTAAGACCGAAGACAAAAACCCAAATCACCCCTCAGTAACCAAACCATGTTTTACCTTTTTTTGATAAGTTACCAAATTTATACCAAGTTTAAATTACCTAAAATAGTTCAGAAAAGGAAAACCAAACCAAATTTGCAACGCTAAAGTGGGATTGAAATAGTTCAGAAAAATACAACAGAAAAAAGGCATAGAAAAAGGATGCCACGTCATTTGCAAGTGTATGATTCTTAAAAGAGGCACTTCTATTTTTGCCTTTTATTTACTATATTTTCTTATCCCTACTCTGTGACCCTAATTAATCATGGTAGTGGGAAGATGACGCTCAAATGGACAAGACTGAGGTTGTTTTTGAAACGGGCAGCTTAAAAACTTTTCATTAAGAAAGAAAATTATAAATCAGTAGGATAAAATACATAGACATAAACGACATAAACAATAACTCTCATAGGTGTAGGTGAGCTAATTATGTAATAGGAGAGACCCGTTTGCACGCAGTGCCTTCTCAAGTTTTTTTTTCTATCACCATTTTTTCCTACCAAATTTTATCATGCCAGACTTTTATTGAGGCTCTAGCTACTTCCTCGGACCTATTAATAAAATTTATCCACTTATAAAAAAATGACATAAACAATAACGATAAATAATATAGCAAACTCTATTCTTACTAAAAATGGTGTCGTTGGTTGTCTTTGGCCACGATAAGACTGATGTTTAAGAGAGCCAATCTCAATTATTATGTTTTGTGTGCAAAATTGTCAATTATTTCTCAATCAAAGAAAAGGAGCAGCAGCTAATCAACCATGGTTAACCACAAAGGTTTTTATGAGGTGGGCAAGAGATTCAGATCCAGTACACAACAAGAGATTCAGGTCCTTTCAAAAACAATATATTTCTTAAAAAAAACCTTTCGAAAGAAAAAAAGTGCACAACAAGTCAGCTTAAAGGTATCTTTCGTGGGACCCTCCTCATTTAATCAGTTCCATAGACAACAGCTCAGACCGTGCAACTTGCTTGATTTATGGGTGTCCACTATTTTCTCACTCAAGAATTTCTAATATAATAGGATAATACGTTATAAATTTTTGAGAAAAGTTCATTTCCATACCATTTTTACTTTAGTACTATAAAATTTAAAATGCATTAAATGAGTCCTATTTTTTCAATTATTTTTCGTGCGAGGACACGGACAACTGTCCGTACATTTACTATGCAACGATGTCGTTTTGAGCATGACGTAGTTTCTTGAAAAATATAAAAAAAAATCACTATTTTTTACTTGTAACAGCTCTAGTGGCTTCCTAAAAGTATCTATATTTGTTTATGGTAAGTTTCAACATTAACTAATCATAATAGGGAGGAGAACATGGGCATTGAAGATAAATGGAAACAAAAATTTTAGCTTAAAAAATAATTCTCTCAATGCTTAGAGCTGTAATTTTTTGAAACTCAAGCTAATTGGCTTAAAGGGTTGACCTAATGATACAAATAATATTTTAGACATTATAGAATTAAGATTCACCTCCCAAATTCTGTATAAAAGAAGACCACCAGGTTCAATTCTCACAGATTTATTTCAACTTCACTTTCCTTCTTCTCCTTGGCTGCCATCTTCCCAAATCCAATTTCTTCCTTACTTTCCCTTCAATCAAAAACTAAAAGAAAAGGAAAAGGAATCAAACCCAGATTGGCTTTTAGCTGAATTGGTGCTTGTGCTTGAAGAAAACAATTCACAAAGTGAGTTACTTTCCCCTGCATCTCCCTTCCCCTGTTTCACTTGCTTTCTTTCTGTTCTTTGGGTAACATCTTACATGGAAAAGAAGATGGTGCACAGATTATTATATATATGTTTTTGCGTCTAAACATCATTTATCTATCTGAAAAAAATTGAGCAGAAAATAATTAGGTAGAATTGAAACCTGAAGATTCCACTCTAACACTCACAGAAGCAGAGCACTCTGTTTCAAACAGGGTACTAGTCTTTCAGACACTCAAAAACTATTGTCTTAAGAACATATGTTAGCCCATGTTTCAATGTTTTTATATAGGTAGGAATCAGGACAGGTATGTTTCATTATTTAGATCTGTCTTGGTCTTTGGTTAATTGGATGGCTCATGAGAATAGGCCAAACCAGGACAGGAAGGAGTAGAATAGTAGGGTCACGCGAAAGGGCATTTGGCCTAATGGCATAAGGCTAATAGGAATTGACGGAAGTCGAGGGTTCAATCCCTGCCAGGTGTAATTATTGGTGTAGATAGTAGGGTCATAGCAAAGCTAATGTGTTGCTATGTAAATTTGCTTAATTCTAATTGAAGCTAAGTGTAGATTTGTGCATTTGGAATGCACTTGTGGTTGCAGTTTCTTACAGGACAATTTCCTAACAAGATGTCTCCTCAAGTTGCGGATATGGAAATGTTTGGATGCCACAAATGCCAAATACACCATGGAAGTTCCTGTGTCTGTTTTTTATTTTTGCTGTTCTATTGGTTTCTGGGTCCTGACCAGCTTGGCCTGTTTTGGATTTGGTAGGCTCTACTCGAGGCCATATCGGTAACCACAACTCGCAGTATGGATCACTGGAATGGAGCAATCGATTTCGATTTCGACGACAAAGTCTCGTTTCAAAGTTACTATATGGAGACTGCCCTCATGGAGCCGGACTATGCGTATGACCTGCGAGACTATCTGCCTATTTTCGAGTCATCTGATGGCTTGCATAATGAAGAAATGGACTATTCTGTTGACAATCCACATGTGGAGTACACCGAAATCGATGAACATATCCAACCATCTGAATGTTTTGCATTGAATGATGGTAAATGGGGCGGAGAATGGAGTCTTGAGTCTCCTGATGGAGATACTCAAGATGAAGGAAGCCAGGAGACTGTTGCTTCTCCTGTGAAAGAATCCTCTCCGTTCGAGTCGTCATGGACTCCTGGAATGATGATGGAGACCGGGAACTCGGACGAATATGTGTGCTTATCATGGGGATATATGAAGGAAGAGTCCGAAGAAGAGCTGAAGGTGACAGGTTATTGGGAAAATAATGAGCTGAACTACTGTCAGGTCTCTTCTGAAGTCAAATATGACATTCAAGGGAATGGAAGTTCCATTTCTACTCGGAGGCGCACATTAGGCGTTAGGAAACCAGGCGAAAAGAGGCAGACCAAACCCGAGAAGGTGATCAGCCTGGAAGTTCTGCGACAGCACTTTGCTCGGAGCCTTAAAGACGCGGCCAAGAGCATGGGAGGTAGGATATTTGACAGTCAATTTCTGATCAATGATCACATTGTTCCAAGTCCTATTAGTCCAATTCTGCCTGCAAGTTCTTAGCCTTGCTTGCTTGCTTGAATTTGCAGTTTGTCCAACTACTCTGAAGAGGATATGCAGACAACATGGCATCACGCGGTGGCCCTCTCGCAAGATCAAGAAGGTTAACCACTCGTTGAAGAAGCTCCAACTGGTAGTTGATTCCGTCGAGGGCGCCGAGGGCCTTATCCAAATTGGTTCTCTCTACTCAGCCTATCCTGAACTCAGCTCTCCAGACCTTCCAAAGAACGGTCCTTCCTCATCAGACGAGTTCTTCGACAACTCGAAGGATGTTAAGCCACATCCCAGTTTCGTATCAAACACGCACAAATGCGATGATTCAAAATCTGCCTCCTCCTACAGTAGCCAATTTTCAGGTTCTAGCAACTCTTCAGAACTAGAAGAGCCTGCAAAAATCCTGAGCAAAAGTTCTGATGAAGCTGATTTTCGCTTGTCGAAACACGAGGAAAATCTCTACCTTCCAATCTCCCCAAGCCAGAAGCCATCAGATGATCAGCCTCATCATCAAGGCACTAAAATCCTGCCTCCAATACCTCAAGATGGAGGTGCATTGAAAGTTAAAGCCACTTTCGGCGAATCGAACATTCGTTTCACCTTGCAACCTCAATGGAACTTCAAGGACCTGCAACACGAGATCGCAAGGCGCTTCGCCATCAGCGATTTCAGCGCGATTCTGATCAAGTACATCGACAGTGACCTCGAATCGGTCCTCTTGACATGCGACGAGGATCTCGACGAGTGCAAGGAACTGTTCAGCTCCTCCGGCAGCCACATTGTAAAGATGTCCCTTCACCAATCTCCATTGAACCTCACAAGCTCCTCCTGCACTCCAACACGCCTCGTTTGATTCGCCGATTGGTTGGTTTCGGATTCGATAGATTGGTAGAATCATACAATTCTACTTTTTCCGGATTGGTTGATGAAGAAGTAGCATCATTTTTTGGGAGATTCCAAAGGGAGGGGAATCTGTTACCAATTCGAAATTAGCAAAATCTGTTACCAATTCCAAAGGGAGTCATTGAAGTTTTATAGATCAATGGCTGTATTCCCTATAGGCTGTGTAATTAGTTCAGATGCATTGTTCTTCTCCTTGCAGGACACAGATCATGCAACTGCTAGCTTTTGTAGTTTCTCATACTTTAGCGACTATTCAGACCCGAGCATTGTTGTAAGGCTTGAAACTAAGATTTGAATCAATTTGCGTTTTAGCATGTATATTATACTTCCAAACGTTTTTGTTTTGGAAAAAAAATACACATTTTGAGCTGATCTGTAATTTAGAATCCTAACTAATACTTGTTTATCCTCGTTTATTCAGTTAATCAATTTTTTTCAAATATCAGTAATATATGATTATTTTGTCATTTTATAATTCAACTTTCTAGGTCTATTTGGCCTTCCACTTGTACAAGATACAATTGTCCTTGTTTTGTTTGAAACTTCATAAACACTTTAAAAATGCAATTCCAAAGGCCAATCAAATTTAATTTTGACAGCCACAAATTGATACAGCGAGGATCAGATCTTTTTTTTTTATAGAAGTAAATAAATTTTATTAAACACCAAGAAAAGTCATACAAGCGAGGATGAGATCATTGAGATTTAATTTTACATATTGCAAGAAACCAAGGAAACTAGAGCTTTGGTCAGCTGGGCCACATTACAAAATTATTTATTTTACATGGAAGCTGTTGCTGTTAACCATGGTTAAGGGATAAGCACACTAAAGATAGTTTCAGTTTTGATGAGAATTAGTCTGAACTCAGTGAACTTGGTCAGAGAGCAACTCAGCTGCCGACAGTTGGGGAAAGAACAATGACCGTTCCAATATTAGTAATTTAATAAACATGATTAATTTCAGTGCATTTGTCCTTTCCTTAACCTGGAATTTCAAATTAAGCATGAATCTTTAAGCTAGGAATTATTGAATCTGACATTTTATCCGTTGCTATATTCTTTTGGCAAAATAATCTAGATCCATTGATATATCCAGATTCAGATCCGGTGAATCTGAATTTTTTGACTGTTGACCGACCGTTTTATGAATTTTGTACTCAAAGTAGATTCTAAAATAGAGTGACAATAGATTTTATCAACGGATCTGAATTTGGATCTTAAAATTAAAAGATCTAGTGGACCTAGATTCAAATAAATAGATCTGAATATCAATTTATAGGATTCAGATTCGATTTCACCTATTGTGATTCTTAATATATAACTTCAACCTCACCTTGACCTAAATCATGGTATGTTAACCGGAATTCGACATGGTTACCGAAGTTTTTAGCGTTTTTCAGAATTTGAATTTTGGTAACGAAATCATTTCAAAACTCTATCTCACTGTTTGTCATGTAGTTGATGAGAGATGAGAGAGTTGCTCTATATTTTCTGATAATTTGGAACATCTAAACAATAATAATTCAGAATGCAAACAAGTCGATCGACATACAATTTTTTTTAAATCTAAAGTAAGATAATAATTTTGGTCGAATTTCGAAGACACCTATAATAGTAGGACTAATCGTGGATAATTATCAACGCTTCAAGCTTTGAAAGGGTATCCCAAGTGGTGATCCTCGTGGACTTCTTCGTTGTTCCAATTGCTTGATCCAACATCAGCACTGCCCAAACATTAGCTGCTTTCTCGGTAGAGCCACTAAATTAATAAGTTGATGTCATAGAATGGTTAAAAAAACCATAAAGATGGACAGTTTTTATAAGATGAATTATTATGGGTGCTGCCCCACCAAAAAAAAAAAATTGGTGAGATTTAGGTGTCAAGAGGGGCACAAAGTGGAGCCACCACAGCCGACTTAATTGTGAGCATGTAGTTAAAACATAAAAAATATCGATTATGTAGATTAACTTGTGAAACATTATTCTAACATACTTCGATGTCTCAAATTCAAGTTATGAAAATTCAGATATGTAAAAATTTGGTGTGAACAAATTTATTATGACCTCATCGACTCAAATATAGATTAATCTAACTTACCTCAATAAAGACGTCTGGCGATGTTACTATATGTAAGAGAGATTCGATTATCCTTTAAAAATTGCATCAGTTGTCCATTAGATGTGGCGAACGGCCAAAGTCAATGTATTGGCCAGTTCAGCTAATGGATTGAGAAAGAAGAAGTGAAAGTCCATAAACAAGAGTACACGTCTTTCTTTTTCTTTATTTAGTATTTTCAATGAAGGTTTATCCGTCGGGAAAAAGTAAATTTAGTTAAACTTGTTGCTTATTGGGGAACATTAGTGTATTAAAGAAATGACGTTTTACTTTTGATGTTCCAATAGGAAACCATGTACAAATATAGTGGACGCCTCATCAAAGTGGTTGAAAAGTAACAATCAACATAATACCTAACTTAAATTTAAATTAGTCGGTTCGGTAATATTCAGAAGTGGTTTCACACAAGTAATAACTATCAAAGATTAATTGTGATCAACTTGATGATATATTTATTGCCTTCTTAGTTCTGCCAAACTTCAGGTTAAGCATCTGTTTATTTTTCGTAAAACGAATTCCTAGGGAAAATACCTTTAAATGAAATTGAATTTTTTTTAAAGTAATAATTTTCTGTTGTTTTAGTGATATTTTAGAAAGTTTTTTTATTGTTTGCCTGCACTACATATATTGAAAATAGAAAAAAAAATGAATGTTTTCGTTTTCGGGGGGTCTTAGGTTCGGGTTTTTTTTTTTCAAAAAATAGATTTTATTTAACTATTATATAAATAAGTACATATTTACAAATATAGGTGTTAAATTTTTTCGTATAAATACGAGGTTGCAGCAGGTCCGGTTGTTATAAGGAAATACTTGTGGTTTGTTCCGATAATAATTTAGAGACAACTTCTCACTTTTAATTTCCAAATGCTTACGTGGAACCAATGACATGGATAACTTATTTGACGTTGCCAATGTGGCAATCTGATTTTAAATACCCGAGTTTCACTTCCAATCACTTTCAATTGAAACAACAATGAAAATGTAGCATACTAATGGATTCCGACCATATCCGTGGTTTTATGCAGATCTTGTAGCAATTACCAGTAAAGCCATGTAACCGAGCATTCGCAAAATGTTTTATACCCGATTTATAATTCGAAAAAAATGTTTTATACCCGATTTATAATTCGAAAATTAGAGAAATCAAATAAATCAACGTCATATTGTTTAGGTTGCGTTTGTATATTCAACATAATCTTGCATATCTATAAACCAAACATTTTTCTTGGGCTCACAACGAATGAGATCAAGAATCTATTATTCAAGATTTGGTAGTACACCAAATAAACTGTATACATCTTTTCCTTTATTGTTCTAACTGTAGATGGAAATTAGATTGAGCTTTTCTAGTCCACAATTACTTGGAAATTAGCTAATTCCTTGGCCACATTATGAGTCGTCCTAGTTCGGGAATTGGTTGATGGATTTTCAACATTTACGCTGTACTCTCCATGGAAGAGTGAGATCTCAAAGGAGCCTTCAACATCTGTGACAATTTCAGTGGATTTGGACCTCCATTGACTGATCAGCTTGTCCACAACATCTCCAGCCTCGGTGTTCTTGAAGTTCATGTCAACTAAAGTGGTGTCATTGAATCCAGCAATTGCTGGCCCAGCAAACATTATGATTCCTTGAACTCCAGGGTGTGAGTAGCCTTCCCTTAGCACCTGCTCCAAGTACTCTGCCTGCCATTCATAAATAGGACCCGTCAGTGATCGCTTCTGAATATGAGAGGTAAAAAAAAATCATAAAAGTGGATCTATTGTACTTCAAAAATTAACAATGTGAGGCATTGGGAGGGTAGAAGCTCCACGAACTCTCCACGTGTGATGTAGGTCTTACGGCCGAACCAGTATATCGACGTGACGAAAAATGATGATGAAGAATAGCCATACCTGAAGAGAGCTTGGAGACACAGACACTTCAGTGAGCCAAACGGGATATCCTGTGGAGGCCAGAAGGTCAATGCCACTCCTCATGTAAGCCAGGTCAGGCTTGGAAAAATGTCCTTCCAGGCCAATTCCTGCTTTTAATCCTCTGTTTCCTCGGAACGACACGATCTCCTCGAGCTTTTTCTTGTAGTTGCTAGGACTTGCAGGCCCATCATGGTATTCGAGGGTATTGAATTCGTTCATGAACATCGTTGTCCTCGGATCGAGATGCGAGGCTATCGAGTAGTACACGGCCGATGCGTCCTTGCCGAGTTTGTCCTCAAAGAAGCTGAAATGCAAATTCTCATTCATCACATCCCAGGCTATCAACTTTCCTCTGTACCTTCTCACCACTGAGGATATCCTCCTCGCCGCGGCCTCTCGTAGTTGATCTGCAGACAGGGTCTTAACCCAATTCGGCTGCATATCCAGGTTGTCCCAGAAGATGTTGTGGCCTCTAACAGAGATGCCATTCTTCTTGCAGAACGCCAGCATTGCATCCGCGACGGGGTAGTTCTCTACTCCTTGCACACTCTCTGTGCTGTACCACTTCATTTCATTGGTAAATGTGGTGTGCTTGAATCTTGAGGCAAACCAGCTCTGGTAGGCTGTACTAGTTAGTATGTTGTGGTTCATCCCGCACCCGAAAGGGAAGCCTCGCCTCGTTTGCAAGACCGAGACTCTGGCACCTTCCACTGCTGTTCCATTCGCATAAGTTACTTGGAATCTCACTTTACTCTTCCTTCCCTGCAGGTCATGTTTTCAACAGAAAAATTCTTGAGCGGGCTTAGTCCATCAGATGATCGTCGAGAGAAAGTGAATCATGTAGAACCAGCGGTAAAAGATTACCTTCTCAATGCTTTCTTCTTGGTGGATCTCCATTCCTCAATGGTGAATGGTTGCAATGAGATACTGTCCACCCAAACATCAACTGCAGTATTCTTGCTCTGAAACAAGTTCCATCGAATTCTCGAACTTCAATCATCCGAAAGATCTTAGTAATCGAATTCGATACATAATCTAACAACATTTCCATGATCTTTACCTCAAACAAAACATCAACAGGTCCCGAAAAGTTTGCAGATATACCGCCTTTTAGCATAGACCAGCAGCCCTCCTTAGCCAAGACACTGCCACCTTTGATCAATCCACCATCACTTGTACGGAAAGCAACAGCTACATTCTCACTTCCATGGCTGATTTGGATCCAAGCTGACAATTCCAAATTCAAATTTCTCAAATTCCACTTGTATTTCTTTCAGTTTTAAGGCATTAGGTTGGTGAATTTTCTATTGTCCAACACGCCCCCTCAATGGAAATCCATCGGGTTAAAATTTGCATGAGGTTCACCGCCTCTCATGCTTTCAAAGGGGTTGTGCGAGCACAATGTGTCACCGAATCAACCCGCTCTGATACTATGTCAGAATCTCAATATCCGATCCAAAATCTTAAGAAAATAGATCGGTAGATTTTCCATTCTCTAACATATTCTTAATTACCTGAGAAAGTATAGAGTTTTCCTTGGTCAAAATGGACTTTCTGTGAGACACCATCTAGTGAGTGTGTTCTTCTGTGTGAAACAATGTATTTGTTTCCTTCCAATGATTCAATATGTTTGATTTCACCTTTACCAAGCAGGGCCCAACCATTTATTCCATTAGTGAATTCAGGGTTTGTTAGTATTCCTCCACCATATTGAGCTTCATGTGGTTGCCTCAGACACTGGACATTGAATAGCACTTTTCATTAATTAACATTGTTACGAATAATGACCAATCCAGAATTGAGCACATTCAAATTAATAAAGGGACGGTTCTTCTTCGGTTGTCTATTTAATTCACAAGGTTCAAATTCGATTAACAATGTTCTCTACATGCAATAATGGGATATCACTATTACTGAACTTGCCTGTGTTTTTTTTAAAAGATAAAAGTTGTATTGCACCTCAGAAAAACACCAAAATTTTACACCAAACTGTATCGAAATACAAATCTTTAGGTAATAGAGAAACGACTATCTTAGAAAAGTGAACTTGCCTCTGTTGTGGCAAAATAGTCATAGGAGACTGCATGTGTGCAAAATCCTGCATTATTTAGTGAATGTTAATGAAGTTAAAACTTTTCTAAAGTGATATCGTTGTGACCGAAGAAAAATATCACTTTAGATACTTTATAGAGGTTTACGTTTTTTCTCCAAAAATATTAAAATTATGTTTTTGAGCAACAACTACATAAATACCAAGAAAAAAATATTTTGTCGATATTAAAGTCACCAAAAATTTTGGCTTATCGGGTTATTCAAATGCCACACTTGATTGGGATATTTTCTTACAAAAAGATGACGATCAAAATATATTTGAAGACAATTGAGAAGATAGATAATGATGTAAAATTTATCAAACAAGTAAGTCTAACACAAACTAATATCTTAAAATATTTTTGAAATCATAAATTATGTAAAAATATATGTATTTATTTAAAAAAATTACTTTATGAAAAAATTGAGATTGATTTAGCACTAAAATTTTCTAAAAAATATTAGTTATTAAGATATAGGAATTATTAAATTTTAACACTATTCCTGAATCGGGACCGCGACTTTTTATAACTTAAATAAAGTTATCACTTTACAAAAGTTTTATTGTAATCGGTGCAATGTATTGAATTACAATTTGTATGAAAAACTTTTGGGAGAGAAGACAAATTAAAAGAAACCTGAGGATAAGAAAATATGCAAGAGGATCAGGATTGATGCTTGAGCGAGAACCAGCTTCATCTTACCCACAGAACAAATAAGATTTCCTGGAGACAAACCGAAAGCGTAACAAATGCTATTTCAAAAATTCAACTCTAATTAATAGAAAAAATACTTAAGATTCACTCCTAATATGGTCCTAATATGGTATGACAATTCTCTAACTCTAATACACCAAAGAGTAAGAAAAAACAGCTTTGCCGCAAAGTCTTATCCAATGATGACTCAAATTTTGATTAGTCGATAAGTGAATTTCTGAATACAAAGTTGAGATTTGGAAGCCAACCTTTGACAATGGAAACGAAATATGTCACTGTAATTCTGCTCTGTCTTCGGTTAAAAATTATCTCTCTCACAAGTGTTTCCCTGCAAGTCATTTGAACACACTACTTTTATACTCGCCTAAAATGGTTTAAAAAACTTTTAATTATATTACTTGTTCCAATACTAAGACATTTTACGTAAAATCACATTTATTTAATTGTGTTACCAAAAAATAGATAAGGAAGAGAGATGTATTTGGTAGTTGTCAAAAATTTTCCTCCGAAGTCAACTATTTTACCCAATTTTATGGAAATCAAACCCTCTTTTGAGACCCAGTTAAAGATTTTCATTGTAGCTCATTAATGTGGTCCATCAGAAAGTTTGACTTGGGAAATTCTTTTGGATGATTAACATTTTCCAACACTCTATTGATTTTTTATGCAGTGTTAACGTGAGGGTTTTATCTATGGTACTCTTTTTTTATCTAAGGGTTTTTCTCTCTTGATTTTTCCAACGCAGGATATTAACGAAACTCACGGGAGCAACCTTTTATACTATCTGTACAAGGGTTAGATTTTGGGGGGCCAAGTGTTGATGTAAAGTTGCATACTGTGCAACCGTGCTTGACGATGTAAATGTTATTTGAAGTAATAAAATTTACCTTTACCAAAAAAAATCATATAATGATCCAACTGCACTCAACTTTGGACCTTCGTCAAATCCTCTTAAAAGTATATACAACTCATTTGCCGTAAATTCATATATGAGTCATAAGGGCAATCGTCTTTTGACAATTATTGTTCGTTACATCATTGTCCAATTATAATTACCCTTCTCTTATTCTTTTACAATGTTTAGTTAAAACACATCTAAATTCTCGTCAGGCGGCCACTCGCAAGACCATCGTAGGCTTATCTTCTTCTTCTTCTTCTTCTTCCTCCGGGGTCAACGACACATTAAACTTGTGATCCTGCACTCTAATTTCATAATCTCCAAGGAAAAGATTGACCTCAAAGTACCCATTGGAGTCGGTGGTAAAAGTCAACGGGTTGGTGTTTAGGGCAAGACGACCGCCCCACTCTTGCAAGAGCTTGTCGACAACATCGCCGGTGGCCAAGTTCATGAAGTTGTTGTCGGTGAGGCACATCTTATAGCAGCCGGTCGGGGTCCAAGCTGCCCATATCACGATTCCGACCACCTTAGGGTGAGCATGTCCCTCCCTTAGAATCTGCTCCAAGAAGTTTGCCTGTCCAAATTGTTACAATCATTGATGTATCATTGGACTCGATAGTTGAAACGAACTCTGCAAAAGATAATGGAAACTAAAATAAAACAACGATAACATGCTTAGAAACGACATTTATGTATATTCTAATTGATTAATCTTAATAAATAAGATAAACATCTTTCGAAAATAGAGATAATGTTGGGATGACCACAGTTGGGAAGTGTCGAGAAAAAGCAATGGTGGAAAAGTTAGGCGGAGCTAGCAACGTCTAGCCCCCTATTGAACGCTAGGGAGGTGATCCAGATTATAGCTGATTTTGGGACCTAGCGACCGCTAAGTGGTGCTAACAGCCATTTTCTGTTTTGCTCGAACTTTTTTTTTGGACTCCTAGGATGATCTAGATAGATTTCTTGTACTCCAAGGGTTCGTCTATTATATAAAGACGTGTTACACAAGAGTTTTGCATGGCTTTGTGACTCGGATCCATCAATAAAAATTCTCCTTTCTCCCCGCAGACGTAGGCATTAGGCCGAACCATGTAATCTCTTGTGTCTGTGTTCTTTGCGCGTTTTGTTCTCTTGATTGTTGAATTCCTAACAAGTGGTATCAGAGCTCAGATTGGAGGATGTCGGACGGTGCGAAGTTTGCTTTTGTAAAGTTTGATGGATCATCGAATTTTGGGTTATGGAAAAGGCGTATCAAGGATCTCCTCGTACAAAAAGGGATGGCCATCACGCTCTCGGAGAAGAAGCCCGAGAAGATGGAGGAGCAACAGTAGAAGAAGATGGGGGGCAAGGCGGTGGCGATAATTCGCTTGTGCTTAACGGATGATGTAATGTATGATATCATAGATGAGGAGTTACCAGCTGAGGTATGGAAGAAATTAGAGGCAATTACCAGCTGAGGTATAGAAAAAATTAGAGGCAACGTATATGTCTAAGTCTTTGTCGAATAAGCTTTATCTTAAGCAAAGTTGTACGGGCTCAAGATGAAGGAGGGGGCTCAGATTTGAGCCAACACATTAATAGTTTCAGTCAACTTGTGAGCAACTTGAGAAATGTTGATGTAAAGTTCGAGGAAGAAGATAAGGCATTGTTGCTCCTGAATTCCTTACCGGACTTCTACGAAAATTTGGTTACAACTCTAACTTGGGGGAAGTAGTCCCTGGTTTTGGAAGATATCACGAGTGCTTTGCTAAGGTTTCATCAAAGGAGGAAAATTAGAGATGATCAAATAGTAGGGATGGTTGTGAGGGGTAGCCATGATCGTGAAGGAAGAGACGGGAAGGGATCCAAGTCGTGGTCAAGGAGGTTCAAAAGAAATTTTTTCGAGTGAGGAGAAAAAGAGCACGTGAAGAAGGATTGTCCAAGAAGAACTCGGGATCACGAGGAAAAAAGATCGGGTTCTGTGAATGAGGCCTCTTTTTCAGACAAGTCAGATGATAACTGTCTTTCTGTTTTGTCAGGTCCAAAGCACTCTGATTCTTGAATTTTGGATAGCGCTTGTTCCTTTCATATGACGCCCAAGAGAGGGTGATTCGACACCTACAAGTTCATTGATTCAGGTATGGTAACTATGAGTGATGATTTTGCTTGTAGAGTCACTGGCATAGGTGATATTCGGATCAAGATATGGGATGGTGTCATGGTGAAGTTGTGTGAGGTTAGGCATGTTCCGAGTTGGAGAAGAATTTGATCTCATTAGGAGTCTTGGATTGTAGTGGGTATGGCTATAAGGTTGTAGGCAGGCTAATTGAGGTGGAGAAGGATGCCTTGGTGGTGATGAAGCGTGAAAGAGATGCAAGAAATACCTACATGTTAGTGGGGGGTAATGTTGTAGGTGGAGTCACATCTTTGGGTTCCGATGGAGAGGGAGAAAGCTCAGGTCATATGAAGTTGGTTTGTATGAGGGAGCAAATACTTGACATAGATGGTTTGAGTGCAGTTGGAATTTGTGGAGATATAGATAGCAATCTATGGTTATTTCGTGGAGGCATGGGTGGCAAGGAGCCATGGTTGTCTCAGAAAAGTTTTGTTAGTTGAGCACTGCTATAGTTGTCTAAAGGGACGTGCACATCAAAGATGTTGGATAGATTTGACATTGGGCATGCGAAGCCATTGGTAGCACCATGGGCGAATCGAATATCTCACTCAAGGCCGAACAGTAGAGTTCATGGCATGTTGAGGGTTCTACTTGGTAGAACAAAAATTTTCCCGTTGTATGCTATGGCAAGTAGCATTGGTTTGAGGCAAGAAGGTCCAACAGAAAAGCAGTTCAAGGTTGCGAAGCATGGAGTTAACCAAAAAATAGAGGACATGTCACAAGGTTGCTTCAGCAAGTGGACTTGCTAGTTGGGGTTCGATGGAGATTGAGAGAATAGACCAAGCAAGCTCAGAAGCTCGAGCTTGCGGGCTGGCTCCAAGTGATTGAACAAAAGGAAGAGAGAAAGTTGAGATGGTCTTGCTGATGTGGTTATTTATGGTTTCTCGGTAGAGTCGGTTTGGTTTATCAAGTTCTCATGGTTCTTCATGGGAAAGTGTTTTATTAAAATAGAGTTTGTTGAAGCTCGGATAAAACTTCATGGTTCTTCGTAAAGGATGATTTTCTCGCCAAGGTGCAGATTGTTGGGAAGTGTCGAGAAAAAGCAATGTTGAAAAAGTCAGGCGGAGCTAGTGACCGCTAGCCCCCTAGCGAACGCTAGAGGGTATTCCAAAATATAGCTGATTTTGGGACCTATATAGGTGGTGCTGACATCTGTTTTCTGTTTTGCTCAGACTTTTATTTTGGACTCCTATGACGACCTACATAGGTTTCTTGTACTCTAAGGATTCGTCTATTATATAAGGATGTGTTACCCAAGAATTTTGCATGGCTTTGTGACTCGGATCCATCAATAAAAGTTCTCCTTTCTCCCCGTTAACGTAGGTATTAGGCCGAACCATGTAATCTCTTGTGTCCGTATTTTTTGCATGTTTTGTTCTCTTGGTTGTTGAATTCCTAACAACCACGTCGTTAATTTCGAGTTTGATGGGTTTATTTATAAGTGTCAAAAATTTGCAGACTAATAATCTTAAGGTTTTGGGCTTGATACGAAAATCTAACATGACGTCAGATCAATTGCTCTCCTGAACATGTGGTTCCATTGTTGGCTCACACGATCCCTACGCCATGACATGTTGTACAAAGTATATATGAATTGATAGAGATATGTGGTTCAATCATTGAGAGGTTTAAGTTTTCTAGTTATGATCTTCACAAATTGAATTATAATCAAATGGCTTTAGGTCGTTTACTCATGTCAATAATTAATGACACGCTATCAAAGTCAAATCAGCACGATAGATCCAGTTTAAGTACGTGACGTACCTGGTTGGGGCCGCTCACAACATCAACTTCTGTGAGCCGGATAGGCAAGTTACTAGACCCGAGCATGTCAATGGCGGATCTCATGTAGGCAATATTAATGGCGGGTTCACTGAAATGGGACTCAAGTCCAATCCCCAGCTTAATTCCGGGAGACCCATCAGAAATCTGCTTCAACTTCTCAAGGTACTTCACCGGAGAAGCTACCGGATCCCGGCTATCTTCTATGGTGTTGAACTCGTTCATGAACATGGTAGCTCCGGGATCAACTTTCCGAGCAAGGTCGTAGAAGATCACCGAGGCATTGTCACCCAATTTGCTCTCGAAGAAGCTGTTGTGAAGGTTCTCGTTGACCACATCCCAATCGATTACTTGGCCCTTGTACCTTGACACCACGGAGTTAACCCTATTAACTGCCGCGGTCCGAAGGTTGTTGTCATTGAGGGCCAAGACCCAATTCGGTTGGTACATCGTTCGATCCCAAAGCACGTTGTGGCCTCTCACCGCGATGTTGTTTGCCTTGGTGAAGTTGATCATGGCGTCGGGGACCGAGTAGTCCACGAAGCCGGACCCCTTCGATTCGGTGCTGTTCCATTTCATTTCGTTCTCGAAAACGGTCAGCTTGAACCTCGAGGCGAACCAGTTTTGGTAGGCTTTGTTGGTTAGGATGTTCTTGTTCATGGCGCATCCCAAGGGGAAGGCCAAATCCTTTTGGTGGATAGAAATTGTTGCATTTGGAATGGCATCCCCTTGGTTGTCTACCGCTTGAATTCTCAACTTTGACTTGCGAGCCTGCGCAAAATCGAGCAATTTTATGATAGTCACGATGTATTCAATGACACGACATGAATCAATGAAAAAATTTGATAAGAGCAAGTAAAAGAGAGTGACTTAATGATCATCTTCCTTTAGATTTGAATCCATTCAATAATGGAAGAGGATGGGAAGTACAAAAGTATATTTTTTAACGGAATCGAATAATGTCGGTTTGTATTTTAAATTTGACCTTCTGAATGGAGTGGTATTGGTGAGACCTCCATTCTTTCTCGGTGAATGGCTGCAAAGAGATGCTGTCCACCCAGATTTCAACCGAAGTGTTCTTGCTCTGCTCATAAATAATCATATGAATAAAAAAGATAATTAAATCAAGTACCAAAAAACACAAGATTTGGGTTATTAAGTACCTCGAAATAGAGCTCGGCCGTACTAGACACGTCGACAGAAAGGCCTCCTTTAAGCATGGACCAGCAATTGGACTTGCCAAAAGCTGCACCAGCATACTTTAACCCACTATTTGTCTTGAATACCGCTGTTACTGGTGCACTCCCCTCGCTGACTTGTATCCAAGCTGCCACATCAATTAAGGAAGGGTATAGTTAATTTTACGGTACCCTCTTAGTACTTGAAAATATCAGATGATTGAAAAAGTTGACAGATTGGGACATAATAAATTTGCCCTAAAATTTTATTATGGAGTATCCTTTAGGTCACTTATAACTCAGTATACTAGATGTATCAAACAATTTCATTGAACGAGTATGATTCTATGTTTTTTTTTAATCGGAAGAATTGTTATTTCTCCAAACCGGGAAAGAACAACATCCATGCAACCGGTTGCATCCGGGAATGTATCAAACAAGAGATGCAATGTAGTGCACAAAAAGAAAACGAGACCGGGACATACCCCAAATATGATCGCATATATTAATGAACCCGATTGTTGAAATTATTAAAGGTTTCTTTTTTAAATTTTTTGAAGCGAATTCTTAGTTCAAGATCCTCTTACTAAGTGGAATCGAAGAATTAGTAGACATGCTCGAGACAAAGTGAAAATTGGCTGGAGCAATGATCTTATAATCATGGAATCGACTCAATTACCTGAGAAGGTGTAGAGTTTCTTCTTGTGTAAGTAAAACTTCTGCGAGACAGAGTCATGAGGGTTAATTCTACGATGTGCGACGATGAACTTGTTTCCTAGGGCTTCTCTGTGTTCCATTTTTGCATCTCCAAACGTCGACCATCCTTTCAACCCATCATTTAAATTTGGGTTAACGATGATCCCACCACCGTACTGAGGCTTGTGAGGGGTAGCCAAACACTGCAATTAATCCACCAAGTGCCAATTTCAATTTCTTGATTACACGAACATAAATATGATTGTTAAAACACCGACCGAGAATGTTATTACCTCGATTGTAGCCGTGTAATCGTAGGGTACGGCACTTGTTTTCAACCCTATAAGAGTGAGCAGACAACTTGCTTTCAATTTCTTGGTATGATCAGAACTAAAAAAAATTATTTGTAAAATGTATATTCCTCTTGGGTTCGCTAGAGTTAATTACATCAGACGTACCAAAAGTACAGAATCTAAGATACTAGATAAATGCTAATCAGAAGCATCAATTTGATTAATACTATATGAGTACAACTTTCTAGATGCTCCAAAAGTATACCAAACCCAAAATGCCCCTAGAACATGCTAAAAGGCATGAACATACACCAAGCAGAGGCAACCAGCCCAATCCTAGCAATCTTGCTACAAACCTAAAATAGGTTAGATCTTAAATTTGTAATATAGATCTTAAATTTTGCATAGCCATTTATAACCAACTTAACAAATTGGTCACAAGATAACTATTTATATTTAGCTTGGCAAGTTAATATGTACATAAAAATAGGTTAAATGCAACAAAAGAACTTTTTCCTTCAATAAGTAATATTGCCAACTGGCAGTCTCTTCCTTGAAACCAAATCTAAGTTTTTAATTACAATCTAGGCCTCTCTTTCTTGATTAGGAATTTTATTCAATTAACGTTGGATAGATTATTGAAATGTCATATGGCTTATTATAGGTTGTTAATTTAGGGACCAGATTTGGTCCTGGAAGCCTATTTTCAGGACGGGTCTGGATGGTCCATTTGGTAGACTGTTTTACAATAATCGGATAGATCATTTTATCATAACTGGGTAGACTATTTTATTATAACTAGGCAGATCATTTTATCTAACCACTTTATCCGGGACGGTCCCCGTGAAACTATTTTATAATAACTGGGTAGACCATTTTATCATAACCGGATAGACTATTTTATCCAACCCTTTTATCTGGGATGGTCTCGGTTTATCCGGGAAGGTCCCCGTGAAACTATTTTATTATAACTTGATAGACTATTTTATCATAACCGATAGATCATTTTATCCTCTAGAACGGTCCTGGCGCATTTTACACGTACAGGACCAAATTCAACCCTGTTAATTTACTTGTCTAACAAAATATGGCTTATTGAAACGTATTATTGTTAATCAAATCACATCTTTATTAAGAATTGATCTAAACAGTAAGAGACTTATATTCACTAAAAAAAATTTTGGTTATAACCTTACAAATATAAAGATATCATTAAGTGAGCTACCCCTATCTCTAAATATGATCCGACATTATTTGACTCTGAATTCCAATGAATAAAAAAACTCTCGTACAAAAATTTCAACCGAAAAACGCTAAAACAAAATTTAAAAAAATCCCAAATCGGTGGCGAAAGTGTCCCATTGGTTTTGATTGCAAGATGAACCTATTGAAGGAAAATTAAAAATATTATTAAAAAAATATCCCTTAATCTTCTCATTACAGTGGCAGGTATCATCAATATACATATTTTTTTTAAATAAATGTTTACACCATCACACTGCCAAAATTTAAATTTTGAAATATATATATATATATATAAAGTACTAAAGAAGAAAAAAACACCATTTCTCGAATTAAGTTTATATGTCAAGTACTAAGGAAAAAAAACACCATTTCAGGAATTAAATAAACTACGAACCTGAGAAGAGGAGAGGGATCCACCAGAGAAGTAGCGGAAACATATTTGTTCTGTTTCTTCCCTTGAAGAATCGATATTAAAGTTTCCTCTATACCTTAAAAACGTTAATAATTTAAAAACTAGGTGATCCTTTGGCTTTATTTATAGATACACATCAAGTAGTTTGGTGGTCAGGAACGAAATTTCTTTTGACATATGGAGTCATATTTCAATTGCTTTATTCTCTGGGGCGATTAATTAATTATTTAAGGCGTTTCTAAGTATATATGTCCAAATATGGGTCATAACTAAAAATATATATACTTTCCCAAAAAACAAGGTAATTTGATCGACTTGCCATGTAGATTAAACATATCCAATCGAGTAATAGAGATTCTTCTAGTCAAAACTCCACTATTTTTATTAAAAAAATTTTGACAAAAGTATCCCTAAGTATAACCAGGAAAAAATATTTTTAGAATTTTTTTTAAGAATCAAATCTGGAAAAAAATACGAAAACTCTTCTCCCTCTCTTTCAATATTTTTCATATGAATTTTTTATTTTTTTATTTTTTATTTTATCTAACGATACCTAGGGGTATTCTTATCCAATAAATTATTTCAAATAGTGGATGCCAACTACATAAATAGATCAAAATATTGACCACTTTTGTCATGTTTGCTATAATATTCACTACTTCTATCATTTTTTGAAAGGTAAAATTCATATTACTCTATGAAAAAGATACACCGAAGTGTTTATTCATCACCTCTTTCGTACCTTACGATTTATTTTTTGAGAGAAACGACATCATATCATTAATCATGGTCATATCATTAATCATGGCATCAAGTCTAATTACTTTTCAACTTTATTCTCAATGTTTGAAACTTTTCATGAGATAAATAGACATGATTATACATTAAAAATTATCAATAAAGGTGATAAAAATATATTTTTTTCACCAAAAGATGGAACATCAAATGGTCCACAAATATTGTGTATAATTAAAGAAGTTGAGTATTTCTCGTGGTGCCTTTCTTTCTATGCTTGGTTGTCAAATATTTTTGCAACTCACAGATATGCTAAAGGTTAATAAAACTAACAAGACCTCGCGAGTCACTTTCTTAAAACTAAGGTTCGTCATTGTTTTTGTGATCGTAACAAGGCTGCAGACCGGTTATCGAAATTTACTTTTCAATTTTCAAGAGACTTTCATACTCTAGTTTTCCCTCCGGAGGGTTGTTTTCCATTGTTAAGGAAGTACCTTCCTTCCGAAGCTATCCTTGCGTAAAAACCAAAAAAGGAGAGTAGCAGTTGAGTCTCGGGCCTTAGTGATACAAAATAAATACAAGGCCAAACACACAATATTCAACTATCTCCCAACAACTTAAATCAATGAAATAAAACTCATTTAACCCCTTTACTTGTACAAAAAGAACAATTAGGACTTCGTATTTAAAACTAGTTCGGACAACACCTTATACTTTACAAAAGGGATCAATTAAAACTCTAAGACCAACTTTTTGACACGTTGCCAACCACGTGGCGTACATGTCAGCATCAATTCTTAATATAAAATAATTTAATACTAACAAATATAATTTAAAATTTTCTATAAAAATTGAAAATACAAAAATCTCATTTTCTCTCTCCTCGTATCTCTCTTCAATGTCCCTAGGCCAACCAAGTTCATCCAAAACACTATCTTCAACCTCTATTCCCCACCTTTTCTAGCATGGTTAACTGATTTTCCTTGTATTACTATCTTTAATCTTTGATTCCATCAGTTCGACTAGTCAAACTAATGCAGATCAATAATTTTTAAAATTATATTATTTATTCTAGTCACCACAATTTCCAGGAAAAAAAAACATCTTCTTCGTTAATTGTCCAGATAATGATGTCCCTACAATGTACGGAGAAATACAATTATTGTATACCATACATCGTTCTCTTATTAGCAACCAACAGGCTATGAACTCCTAAATAAGTTGTCTCTACATCTATTCTGGTCAGTTTCCATCCTTACTTTCTACGGCCACCGGCTTAACAATAACTAAGGACTCCTCACCCTCAAGACCTTAGTAACCCTATAATTCTCTTCCGGAGACAAAGACACCTTAAACTTGGAGTCTTGCACTCTAATCTCATAATCTCCATGGAAGAGATTGGCCTCCAAGTACCCATTCGAGTCAGCGGTGAAGGTCGACGAGCTGGTGTTTAGGGCAAGACGACCGCCCCACTCGCGCAATAGCTTGTCGACGACATCGCCGGTGGCCAAGTTTCTGAAGTTGTTGTCTGTGAGGCACATTCTGTAGCAGCCGGTCGGATTCCTGGCTGCCCATACCACTATCCCAGATACCTTGGGGTGGCCATGTCCCTCCCTTAGAATCTGCTCCAAGAAGTTTGCCTTTACAAAATCGAAATATTTTATTAGTTGGACTAAGTCTAGTCACTGTTCCGAAATCGGCTGTTCCACGGTTCTGAAAATATGGAACTGAACTGTAACTTTTCTACAAAGTTCTGGCACTGTTCACGAAATTATTGATTACAATTGAACCAACGTCTCAATTTTTTGAAAATAAAAAAAATTCACAGTTTGGATCTAAAAGAATCAAAATCTAATTCGGTTCACCAGTTTCACGATTCCATAGTTAAGGCGGTTCCCTAAAAATCAGAAACCATAATCAAATTAGTAAGATTCCGAAACGAATCTAAGATCCTTGGCCATGGTTCCCGTTCCAGAACTACTGGTTGGAAGGTTTCCAATAGAACCGTAGTCAGGCTTACATACATACATTTGTTAAAGAAACTTTGTCCACTACCTGTTCAAATTTGAAATAATCTACTGTATATAATCCCAAAGCAGGAGAATTGTTAGAGTTGGTATATTTGAAATAATTCTTTCACTTGTGAAAGGAATTAAACTACTTTCAGAATTATAAGAAAGCAATTTGGCAACAATTGTAGTTACCTGGTTAGGGCTACTTTGAACATCGACTTCTGTGAGCCAAATAGGCAAGTTACTAGAAGCAAGCGTGTCAATGGCAGATCTCATGTAGGCAATATTCGGTGTAATGAAATGGGACTCAAGTCCAATGCCCAATTTCAATCCCCGAGACCCTGCTCGAATCTGGTTTAGCTTCGCGAGGTAATTAGCCGGAGAAGATTGTCCATCCCGGCTATCTTCAATGGTGTTGTAATCATTCATGAACATTGTAGCTCCGGGGTCAACTCTCCCAGCAAGGCCGTAGAAGAACGCCGAGGCATTGTTACCCAACTTGCTCTCAAAGAAGTTGAAGTGAAGGTTCTCATTGACCACATCCCATGCAATGACTCGGCCCTTGTACCTCACCACGACCGAGTTGACCCTATGAACTGCCGCGGCCCGGAGGTCGTTGCTAGAGAGGGACCCGACCCAAGATGGCTGGAACTTCGGGTCGTCCCAGAGCACATTGTGGCCCCTCACCGCGATGTTATGTTGCTTCGCGAAGTTGATCATGGCGTCGGGGGCCGAGTAGTCCTCCCTGCCCCTACCGCCTTCGGTGTTGTACCATTTCATTTCGTCCTCGAATGTGGTGAGTTTGAAGCGCGAGGTGAACCAGTTTTGGTAGGCTGTGTTGGTTAGGATGTTCTTGTTCATGGCACATCCCAAGGGGAAGGCTAAGTTCTTTTGGTGGATAGAGATTGTTGCATTTGGTATGGCATTGCCTTGGTCGTCCACTGCTCGGATTTTCAGCACCGATTTGCGAGTCTGCCAAAATACGCAAATATGCGAAATTTCGTAATTTTACGATGATCGCAACGTATCAAAAGATATGATAAAGTCCAAATGAATTAGGGAAGTATTAAATTTTTGTTACCTTCTCAATGGATTCGTCTTGATGAGACCTCCATTCTTCCTTGGTGAATGGTTGCAAAGAGATGCTATCAACCCATATTGCAATTGACGTATTGTTACTCTGCATACAAATTTATATAAATTCATATATAAGAATTGTATGTTTGGTTGAACCGGCGAGTCTAGACACCTACTGAATCTAGTCTTACCTCAAAATAGAGCTCGGCGGGACCAGAGACGTCGACGGAAAGGCCACCTTTGAGCATGGACCAGCAGTTGGACTCGGCAATAGTAGCGCCGGCATACTTAAACCCGTTTCTTGTCTTGAATACGGCTGTTACTGGCGCACTTCCCTCACTCACTTGTATCCAAGCTGCCTCGTCAATAAGATAAGCTCTAGTTAATTTTATAAAACTCTCTGATGTTTGAATAAATTATCGAACTAAGACATAATAAAAACGTATTATAGAGTTTCCATCATTATTTTTTTAATCACTCGTAACTCAATGTACTAATAAGTCTTTATCTCGAAAATCGATTACCCGAAAAGGTGTAGAGTTTCTTCTTGTGCAAGTAAATCTTCTGCAAGACGGAGTCATGAGAGTTAATTCTACTATGTGCGACGATGAAGTTGTTGCCTAGGGTTTCTCTGTTCTCCATTTTTGCATCACCAAACGTCGACCATCCTTTCAACCCATCATCTAAATTTGGGTTAACGATGATCCCACCATTATACTGAGGCTTGTGAGGGGTAGCTAAGCACTGCATTAATTCACCAAGTGCCATTTTCATTTTCATTTTCAATTTCAATTTCAATTTCAATTTAACGTGGACATGAATGTTAAAACACCGATCAAGAATGTTATTACCTCGATTGTAGCAGTGTAATCGTAGGGTATAGCACTTGTTTTTAACCCTGTAAGATTGAACAAACATACTCTAAAAAATTTATATCCATTTTAAAACCTTAAAATAACTAGTTGATTAATTTTTAACACTCCTAAATGATCTGTTATACTTGCAACTAGTAATCTAACGTATTAATTCGGTCTCATTAATTCGGTCCAATGAGACAGAATAAATTAAACGTCCCTCCAACATCATTCTGATGCAATAAGACTACATGTATCAGCAACATATCCCAACTTAGGTTACGGAATAAACAATTAATTTTTCTCTCATCTACACCCAACTCAACCTAATTAAATATTTTCCTACCCACAATAGCAATCCACCCTAACCTCGGCCATGGAATAAATAATTAATTTTTCTCTCATTCACATATTATCTACTATCATTTTTTATATATATAAATTATAATAAATATATGATAATAATTATTCCATAATTATAACAAGAAAAAAATTATTATTAAGTAACAAAATTAAGATTACAAAAGTTGCAATACAAAATTAGAAAGAAACAAATCTAACTACAAATAAATGGCCTAAATGATAAATTACAAATACGAAAGATGCAAATTACATAATTAATTACGATTGCCAAATTTTTACCAAATATGCTTAATACGAATTTGCATATTATTTATTTTTTGTTTTGTTAAAGATAACTTCAATTTTTATAACCACACAAATAATATCTGAAAATATATATTTATACGAATAACATTGTGACAAGTGTAACTAAGTAGATTAAAAAATAAAAAAATGGCATCGTTTCTTTCGGGACCGGATTTGGTCCTGGACCTCCTTGTCTAGGACCGTCCTGAAAAAAGCGAACAATTTCATCATAACAAAGTGTAAGACGATTTAACTGAAGTCAATGGTTCAAGCCCTAACAAGGTGTAATTTTTTGTGTAAAAATTTTACTTTCAAACCAAAACTTGTACAAGCTTTGACTTTGCCAACATTAGGAGATTGTGCGAGCAACAATATATTACGAGATCAGTCCAATTCTGATACCATTTTACAATTTTCACATCTAATCAAAATTTTCAAAGCAACGGGTTAATACATTTTCAACAGTTATAAAAAAAATACCACATATACAACTAGACCTGACCACGAATCGAATTGGGTCGAATTCGAATAGAATTGGTTCGAATTCGAATTCATCAAAACCTTAAACCGTATTCAATTCGTCCAAAGTCGAATTGAATACGAATTATGATTATTCGAATTCGAATTGAATTCAAATTATTTTGGTAATTCTAATATTGAATAAAAAATTAAAAAACAACCAAATTTTTTGAAAACTTTCAAAATTTTCGTAATGTTTTTTAAAAAATTAAAAAATTTTGAATTTTTTGATGTATTTCAAAATTAAGGTTTAATATTGAACATTTTTTGAGAAAAAGAAACAAATTAAAGATTGAACTTGCATTTAATGTACCAAATTAAGTTACCTACATATCTTTTGCTCTACTTGATGACATAATTAGATAGTAAAATTAGTACTTCTTGGTACTTTTTAAATATATATATATAATATGGACGAATTTATACGAATTAGACTCGAATCGAATTAGATACTCAAATTCGAATTCAATTCTCTGGTTTGACGAATTGTAGAAATCTTAAATCGTATTTAATTCGTCTCTTGACGAATTCGAATCGAATTTTGGACGAATCGAATAGTGACCGAATCGAATCGAATTGAGAACGAATCGAATCGAATCACGAATCGGATTCTAACAATGGCCAGGTCTATATACAACTAATAATATGATAATCTCAACATGAAAAATAAATATTTTTTATTAAAAAAAGAGTAAATTGATCTAATTAGATCTAATCACTTAAATAAAGCTCTCTTAACCTTCAAAAAATAAAGCACTTACATATATACCAACAAATACTTGGAATATTAAACAATATGGAAACACAAAAACATTAAAAAAATAAAACATTTTTCGTGAGTTAATTAAACATTACGAACCTTGGAACAGTAGAAGGATCCACCAGAAAATTAGGGGAACCATTTTTGGCCTGATGTTATTCTAATGTTGTTACCTTCTTAGAGTGGCTTCAAAGTTGGTGATAATTTAAAGACTGTATATAAGATAAAAGAATTGATCTATGTGGTCACACGTATAGAAGGAGTTTGGTGAACAGAAACAATGGCCATATAAAGAAATTGGATCCCCATCCTAAATTGGATCTAATCAACTTAATTACTGACCCTAATTTAGACTAGCTTCTTAGAATGGATTTATCCAGCTTAATTACTGACCCTAATTTAGACCAATTTCTTAGATTAGATTTAACCAGCATAATTAGGCAACATATCCTAGATTTAACTCTACCAGTGATGAGGTTAGATTCGGTCCATAGAGACCTTTTGGTTGCGTTTGTTTCCATGGCTTGGACATAACAGAACATGAATTTTTGTCCAAGCCCATGTTTGGTGCAACAAATGGCATGCACAAAGTTAGAAATTTTTCTAAGCCAACCTCCAAATACTTGTCTCATCTTTAACCATGGGCTAGAAAATTCTGTCATGGGACAGAAATTTCTTCACATGTTCTTTTATCATTTTACCTTAAAATCTTTTTTTATTTTTTTAACCATATTTTAACCCAATTATGAAAGCTTATTTTATCTAATATGAGATTGTCATATTTGATATCCAATTTTTTTTTATCGGATTCAAATATTTCAATATTAGATATAAATTCAAATTTTCTAAATTTATATTTTCGAGAGCGAAGATATATAAAGATAGTAAAATATATACAAATATTTTATTTACTATGCATAATTTTGGAAGATATTTTATTTGAATGAAATTGTACGTAACAAGTTGTTTAATAAATTAGATAGTTCGGAGTCTTCGCATCCAATTTTTTTTGGATATTATATTCTTTTTCGAATACGGATACCGAAAAAATGATTGTTCGAATATGGATAATGCATTTTCTCTATTGTTTATGTAAATGGTAGTTTTGTCTTTCACAAAATCTTAGGTTGAACTATTACATGTACCAAACAAGGACTATACTGAATGTATTGAAGTTACCAAACATGGGACAGGACAGCTAGAACAAATAGTTTTGTCTTGTTCTGTCTCTCCAAGCCTGTTTATGTACGGTGAATACCAAAGGGAAGTGAGAGGCATAATGAGAAAAAAGGATAGTGGTAGGGATAATTTTGGTAAAAAAAATATACTAACAATCCCCCTGTTAATTAGGGAAGGAGAAAATTATAGAAATTAAAAAAAATTACGTTTTCTTATTAATTGGAGACAGTTAAGGATTCAAACAATAACCTAGTAAAATTAATTCCTTATTAAAAAGAAAAAATTACGTTTCCTTATTAATTATGACATGCTTTAGGATGCAATGAAGGCATGTTTTATCATAGTAAATGGCATGATGTAGGAATCAGTAAAGACATAGTTTCTTGTAGAAAGTGGCATGATATATGTTTTAGTGAAGGCATAGTTTATTGTAGAAAAAGACACGATATATGATTTTATACGGTGACATTAATTATTTATTTTTTAACACAAATATTATTATAACTGGGTATGCCATTTGATATAATCGGACATGCTATTTGATATAATCGGGCATGCCATTTGACATAATCGGTGTGTCATATTAATTAATTAGTTAATTATTTATTTATTATTTAATACAAATATTATTATAACCAGACATGCCATTTGACATAACAAGACATGCCATTTGACATAACAAGACATGCCATTTGACATAACCGGTCACGCCATTTGATATTAATTATTTATTTTTTAATAAAAATATTATTATAACCGAGTATGCCATTTGACATAACCGACGTGCCATTTTAATTAATTAGTTAATAAATAATACCAATATTATTATAACTAGCCATGCCATTTGACATGACCAAGCATGCCATTGTGATATAACCAGACATATCGTTTGATATAACCGGACATGTCTTTATAATTAATTATTAATTAATTTTTTATTTTAATACAAATATGATTATAACCTGGCATAAATAGATGACAAACTACGTTCGAGATGGTGTAAAAAATTAAGTAAACAAACAGTTTCTATTGATAAGCATATATCATTATCATCTACCATATATACCATTATACCTATTTAATATATTCTATTCTCTCTCCTGTTTGTTTCCAGTTTTGCATGGTGAGAAAAACCCAATTATACCCCTCAAGAATCTTGAGCCATTAGATTAAATAGGATAATTACTTATCAAAATAGATGGTCATGATTCTCTTATGCACGGTGCATAAGAGAATTGCACATATGCACTGAATCCACTCATACCAATGATGAAATTAATTAAGGAAAATATTCTTGTCTTCGTTAACGTTCGTTAGGTAACATATTAATGAGTGTATTATTCTAGCTTAATTAAAAAGTCTCAAGTTCGAGCTTGTGGGAATACAACAATGTTAAAATTTGTTGGAAGAGTTCTGACGCATTTCAATGATCCCACCTGCTCGAACGTGGATTGGTCGACGCACCGTTTATCCTTGAGGTAACACCACCGGTCGATCCTTTAATCTTAATATAGGACATTTGGGGATTTAATTGTCCTTCTTTATCTGGATTATAAGATAACTTTCTTTTAATAAATGAGTGTTATAGCACTTGCTATAATAGCACTCACCATTTATTCCTCCAACTATAAATATTGTAAACCAGTGGTATTAAATTCCTTTGTACTTAGCATATGGAAAGAGTTCATCCAATAGAAAAATCTAGGGAACGAGTATCTTCAATAAGAGCGATATGTCAGTATTACAAAGAAGTACAAACCACAACCAATTAAGAAACGCACATCTTATTCGGTTGAGATTAAACTTTCTACTCCGGTGAAATCGGATTTGGATTCAGGGGGACTACATAAAAGTCATCCCCATGGTATGGACTAAATATGGGCCTTTAGATTTGATCAAATTCCTTTTTTATAGATCTGACAGTCAGAATCTGTTGAGGGTATTTTCGAGTTTTTACCCAAACATACTCATTAGGGTTCCACCATTTTCCTATATAATCCCACACACAAAAATCATCTCCCCCAATCCTCGGCCGAAGCAAGAACCATGAACCCCCCTTTTTCTTATCCTCGGCCGAAGCAAGAACTATGAATCGTCAGGCCCAGGTTCAATGAGGCCAGAAGCAAGGCACGAGAGTTTGAGGTCCTATGTTCTTGGGTTAGACGCCGAGTCGTTGCAAACATTGTGGGCCTGATCAAGATCAACGGGTGCCCGATCGAGCTCGTCGAGCTGGAGATCCTCCGCTTCAAGGCATACGAGCCGATCCTCCTCCTCGGGGGGCACCGGTTCTCCGGTGTGGACATGAGGATTAGGGTTAAGGGAGGTGGTCACACCTCCCAGATCTACACCATCCGTCAGTCCATCGCCAAGGCCCTCGTCGCCTACTACCAGAAGTACGTCGACGAGTCCTCGAAGAAGGAGATCAAGGATATTCTCGTCCGCTACGATCGTACCCTCCTTGTCGTTGATCACCGTCGCTGCGAGCCCAAGAAGTTCGGCGGTCGTGGTGCCCGTGCAAGGTTCCAGAAGTCCTACCGTTGAGCTTCCGCTGCCAAGTCCCCGGGATTCGTGGTTTATTACCTTGGTTGTATTTTCGAGCTTAGTATAATTGCGAATGGATGTTACAGTCTTGTTCTGTTTTGCGGTTAGCTTATTAATATTGATGTGGACCAAGAGTTGGCTGTGTAGTATTTGTCATACAGTAAATGAATGATACCAATATTAAAGTAGAATGATACCAATATTCTAGAACGATGATACCAATATTCGAGAAGAATGAAACCAATACATTCAAATGGTATACCTTTTCACTTATAATGGGATACCAATATTGGAGGAGATGAAACCCAATATCACGGTGGAATGAAACCAATATCATAGTAGAACGAAACCAATATCCGAGAAGATGGAAACCAATATCATAGTAGAATAAAACCAAATATCATAGTAGAATGAAACCAATAACATAGAAGATGGAAACAAATATCATAGTAGAATGAAACCAATATCATAGTAGAAGGAAACCAATATCCGAGAAAATGGAAACCAATATTTCCATACTTGTATTTCCATAAATTGTATTATTTTACAGATATTTTTTTAATTATTTTAATTATTATATTTCCAATATTGCCCCTATCCCTTTCAGTGGGAATTACCCATGTCCTCACTGAATTTGAACCCCGGTCTGAAATCTACATTGTAGTCTCTGCAGGAATATCTGTTTAGAGAACCATAAGAAAAGCAAGAACAGAAAAATCCCAAAAGCACCAGCAAAAATCAAACTATACTTTCTTTTACTCACAAGAAGAAATTCCAAGTAGAAAACAAAGGAGCAGAGGCCAAAACAAAAGGCAATGCTAATCACGCATTGCACATTCAAGAAAGCCTAATGTTTTACCAAACTGTACAGATTCTAAAAATAAACAATGAAATCTATGGCGGAGCAGATGTTCGGTTAATCGACCGATGAATTGCTGCAATGCACCAAGACATGTTGCAATTTGGGTTTATCCCATGATGCGATTAAGGCTGCAAGCGGGAATTTGCGGGCGTTGAGATGCAGGGCGAAACAGAAGTTTCATGCGCTGAGATACCCTTTCTCCTCCAGATATGAGACGACTCGTTCTGCCATCTCGCAGGGTGAAGAACAGTCTCCAGTGTCGCATTTTAGTGCTACCTGGAGGAAGCAAAAAAATGTACCTCAACTATCTGCAAAACTTATTATCCGAGTGCATGTTTAAGCGACGAAGTATTGCAGATAAACTATCTGGCAGTGAGAATAAAAGATTTTCTGTTGCAACTAGAATTGGCACCACAGATCGTTACTGATGTAAGATCATAAGTAATTAAGTATCCACCAATCATCTTAGCTCATTGATTCTCTAGTTTATGTTATGCCAATAAACCTAATAGTTACTGGCATGGGCAAGTCAAATAAGAGCACCGGGTGAAGACAGACGACATAACCAATCTAACCTTTCTATTCCTATAAGCAGCCCTAGTATGAATGATACTGGAATAATTCTGGTAATTACACGACTGCCGATAAACTTTAGCATTTGGCAATAAAATGTGATCAAGTAATTCAACCCCATATATTCTGCTATGGATGTCTAACAATACCTCGCTAGATAATGGTGGTTCATATGGATCATCGATACCAGTAAAGCCTGCAGAGTTAAGAGGCGGGATCAGTAGTGTAATAAGCAAGATAATATCTTCATCTGGGCAGGTACGGCTGAGGCATTAAACCAAAACCAGCATTATCTAAGGATTATGACCTGGTTTCTGGAAATAAAATAAGGAAGTGTGTTACGTATCTAGTCTGATTAGGACGGTTCACACCAAAGTGCCTAAAGTCCACGTTGTTCCCCGCATTAGATTTCTTGAGAGCACTAAAAAGCTAGTCACCTAGTTGACAGGATTCAATCTAACATGCTGTGACTTGAGGTCGAGAAACAAGGAACCAGAACCACATTAGACTAAAGTTGCTAGGATCAACATATGCAACCTTGCCTTACTCTTCACAATATCAAATAGATTGAAATATCTTTTCAAGCTCCTACTACAGTACCTTTGATTTTTCCTGCACGAGCAAGCTTATACAAGCCCTTAGGGTCTCTGGCCTCACATACTTGAAGGGGTACATCCATGAAGACCTGTTAAACAATAATGTCATTACATGATACCTACAAGGGTATTGCACTAAGCAGCAAAAACCCTCCAAGTAAAGGGAACCACTGGGATTAAGTAACAGGAAAGCAGAGCATCGAACCTCAATAAAGTCTCCATCAGGCAATAATGCACGGCAGGCATCCCTATCCCTTCTATAGGGAGAAATCAAGCAAGCAATACAAATAATACCAGCATCCGCAAAAAGCTTCGCTACTTCCCCTACATGGAAGCAAAGCAAATCAAGGGCCCGGCTTGTCTTCACAATATCACCATACTAACATTCAACAACGGAAACCTAATACATGTAATTAATGCAGGAGCAGGAACATACATACCAACTCTTCTTATATTCTCAGCACGGTCCTCCGCCTTAAAGCTGAGATCGCTGTTTAGCCCGTGCCTGATGTTATCACCATCAAGAACATAGCACAGCTTCCCTCTCTGGTGCAAGATTTGACTCAAAACACACGCCACAGTGCTCTTCCCTATTGTACAAAACACAATAAATCAGATTAGGAACCAAAAAAAGGGAACTCGGATGGGAGGAGAACAAACCCGAGCCGCTAAGACCGGTGATCCAAATGACACAGCCTTTCTGGTTGAGAAGCTTCTGCCTCTGGCCTTTGTCCACCGCGCAATCATGCCACATTATATTCGTCGAGTTCCCGATCGTCGACAGCGGTTTTCTATTCATCCCTATCAACAAAAGAAGCAATTCAACGAATATAAGCTGTTCAACAGGGGCAATAAAGACGGCAACTTTCTTCCAAGTCCGATCCTTTCTAATACGAATCCCAACCTTTAAATAATATTTCTAACTTTTACAAGAATCTAACCCGTTCCTTTCTCCTCAAATTATTTTCCGGGGTCAACCAAATAATATATATTTAAAAAATGCGAAAAAGAAAATTCCATATCTACTTTTAGTAAACAACTTCCCGCAGAAAATAAAAATCATCAGAAAAAAAAACGACTTTTCGAAAAAGGAAAGAGGAAATAAGAATCGAGTGGCGAGAGATTACCGGCGTGGCCGTTGGGGAAAGTAACGGCTTCGACGTTGTTAACGGGAGCGGTCCGCCGGGAATCCTGCGCCGCCGCAGCGATCGCGAGGCTGCCCCTGGAGTTGAGTCTTATTACGGGAATGCCACCGGAGGTTGCCCTAGCCTTCGTGGCACCGGCGGGAGGAGTCAGAAGCGGTTTGGGGCCAACCGCCGCAGCAGCAGCATTCATCGCCCCCACCCGGAAAATAAATAATTAAACAAATTCTATTTTTTTTTCTCGATAAAGCAATGTGTTTCTTTTTTTTTCTTAAAGGGAATGTGAAATAGATAATTTGGGGTATATAAGAGCGGTGATCGTGAGTTTATTGTTGTTACGCACTTGTCCATTTTTGGGTTTTGTTATTATTGTGGTTCTATTTTTGTCTGCCTTCTTTCCATTCTGGGATTAATTTTAATGGTACTGCCTAATTCGTGTGAGATAAAAGAAGAGGAGGACGGCTGATAATCCATCTTGAACTTTCCAATTTTAATAAACAATTCCACTGAATGTAATGCTATCAATTCAACTAGTTCTCGTATAAGGATTTTGATTTCGCCAAGAAACATAGCGTATAAAGATAATATTTGGCGTAGAATCAACTCGCTCAATTAACATATTAAATATTTGAGTAAATTACTCTTAGATCCCTCTAGTATGACTAATCTGTGATTTAGCCCATCGATTATCAAAATAGATGATAAAGTCCCTCGTGTTTGATCTATTATACTCCCGGGTCTCTCGAAGATGTCATCCGCAAATTTTTTTTCTTTTTTTTATTAAAATGACAAAAATACCCTCACCGACGGTGTAGGTCGTCTGTTTTCGCCATCTCCTTCCTCCCCTAAACCCCTCACTACCTTCTTCTTCCCTAAAACCTATCGACATCTCCTTCTTCCCCTCATTGGCTCGTCTGTTTTCGAAGCTTCCAGGCCGAAGATGACGGCCTCCAGCGATCGATTCCATAGGGGAATCAATTGAAATAGGTCATCTTTTTTCGAAGCTCTCAGGCCTGACGACGATGATGGTATTCAAGCGAGGTTTACAGTCCACATTATGGTGTTCGTGTGTGAACTGAGGGTGGTTGCTTCGAAGTCGGATGGTGTCGGAGAAGAGGTCAGGGAAGGGCAGAGGCTACAGGAAGAGGCTGAGGTCGCCGGCTACGGGAAGGGCTATAGGCTACGAGAGGATGTCAAGGTTGCCGGCTACAAGAAGAGGTCGCCCGCCCAGGGGAGGAGGGCAGTCGAAGACGGTTGTGATTTTATAATTTCAATTTTGATCGCCGGAGCTTGCTGGTTGCTGGAGAAGGTAACTGGAAGAGATGGATCGAGAGGAAGGGGATGGACTTTTTTTTTAGGATATGACAAAAATGAAAAAAAATGTGGAGGACGTCAAAGAGGGACCCGAGAGTATAATAAATCAAACATGGAAAACTTTATCAACTATTTTGATAATCGATGGGCTAAATCATAGATTCAGTCATGCTAGAAAGACCTCAAAATAATTTATCCTAAATAATTTATATCCAACTCAATTTTAACACATTTGGTAGATAAATTTTTATATTTATAAACAAATTCACTTCACTTATAATGTGACAATATTTAGAATATTAGTCTTTCCATAAATTCTATAAGAGCATCCATCTTAAATTTATCACCAGAAAATTCTAATCTGTGTGTTAAATATCTTACTATAATAAAGGAGATTTTTTTTTTGTGGTTTGGTGTGTCATGTAGAAATGTCTAAATTACCCCCGAACCCAAAACCAATACTCCAAACCCAAATCCCAAACCCAAAATCCAAATATAAAATCCAAAACTCAGACCCAAAATCACCGGCCCCCGGACCACGGACCATCGAACCACGAACTCTGGACCATCGGACCCTCGGAACACCGGACCACGGACCCCCGGATCACACCACGGACCCTTGGACCCCTAAACCATCGAACCACAGATCTCGGACTACCGAATCCTCGGACCACGGATCACCGAACCCCGGACCATCGGACCACCGAACTACGGACCCCTAGACTGTGCACCACCGGACCCCGGACCACCGACCCCTGGACCACCGGACCCCCGAACCACCGGACCATCGACCTCCAGACTACGGACCCCCGGACTACAAGACCCCCGGACAACCGAACCCCCAGACCGCGGACCACCGTACCCCGAACTCCCTGACTACGGACCACCGGACCTCGAACACCCGGACCGCAGACCACCGAACCCCAAACCCCAGACCATCGGACCACCGAACCACGGACACCCGGACCGCGGACCACTAGCTCCTGGATCCCAAACCACCGGATACCCAGACTCCCAGATTATCGAACCACGGACCCCGGACCATCTGACCACCGAACCACAGACACCCGAACTGCAGACCACCGGAACACGGACCCCCAAACCACAAGACCACCGGACCCCGGATCACCGGACCACAGACCCCGAACCACAAACCACCGGACCCATGGACCACAGAATCATAGACCCTGAACGAGCAAACCTCCCGGACCATCGGACCACAGACCCTCGGACCCTGGTCCATCGACCCTCGGACACTCGGACTACAGGACCACCGGACCCCCGGACCCTGGACCGCCAGACCCCGGACCATCGGACCCCGGACCACCAGACCACGGACCACCAAACCACAGACCCTGGACCAAACCACAGACCTCTAGACCTCGGACCATTGGACCACCGAATCACGGACCCCCGAACCGTGAAACACCGACCCTTGAACCGGAGAATATCGACCCCCGAACTGCAGACTCCCGAACCACAGGACCACTCGACCCCGAACCCCGGGCCACCAAACTACTGACCCTGAACCACCGAACCACCAAACCCTAAACAACCAGACCACCGGACAACCAGACCGTGGACCCCCGGACCGTCGGACCCCCAAGCCACGAATCCCTGGACAACCGGACCGCCAGACCCCCAAACCTCGGACCACTGGACTGCCAGAACCCCATCCCCGGACCCCCCGACTCTGGACCCTCCGACCCCGAACCCCGACCCCATTCTTTTTATTTTTGTATAGCTTAAAAAAAATATTGAAAGATATGTTTTGCAAATTTTGAAATTGAACAGCACTCGTATCGTGCGTGCGTATTTACTAGTGTAAGATAAACAGCGTTTGTTTGTCAAACCCTAAAAATACAGTGTGTGTTTGTTTTATTGGGAATATGAAATAGGGCGTCATATCACCCATGATCTATTCGAGTACAACGTTGTTTTGATTTAGACGTGATGTGATGTATAGTCATAACACTATGGATACTTATATTATACAAATAAATATAGAAACATATCACAAAATAAGGTAGATACAACATGTAACTAAGAGATATCCAATTTTGATAATTTGATATTTTTGTACAGGTTTGGATTATTCAAATTTTACATTTTCGGATATAGAAACACATAGTAAAATAGTTAATTCGCATATCTTAAATATCTGATTACAAAAATTACCTCTTTGGAAATTATGTGACAGAACATCCGAAGTATTTCTTTGTCCTGAACCCGTAATCATGACTAGGTTCTTTTCAATAAAATAGGATTGTGTTAGCACGAAAATGGACAGAGAATCATATGATATTATATTATAATTTTTATATCCAATTCGAAATTTTAAGATAATGAATAGGTAGATATTTTATACTTATAAACAAATATATTATTCTTGTAATAAACAATGTGAGATCTTCAACTGAGTTCTTGTGCATTATCACATTTTAATTGAGGAATGACTTTTAATAATGTTATGCAGTTATACCGTCTGAAATCAAAATCTAGTTAAGAAAATATAAATCGCTTCGAATTATCTAATTTCTATCGTTAACAGATTTATTCCACTTTAGAAGATCACATCATTCCCGTTGGTTCCAATCCGGACGTGGATTAATCGTTACTCCCACTCTACTTGTAAACAAGGTGAACTTATGGCATTCACCATGAAAAAAGGTGAAATTATGACACCATTTGCCCACTTTGCACTATAGTGCCACTACTCATTGATGATTGCTCCATCTTTTATTTAATTTGTTTACGAGAAGGAATTGTCGTAGATGAAAGAGGGTTAGGATTCATACATTCAAGTAGGTAAATTTTGCAACCTTTTATCTGTTCGAGATTTGACTATGTCAACATGCGATGGAACAATAGTCATGAGAAGATAATAATAGCAGTTAAAATTTTTGTATTCAACCAAAAATTTTAATATAATAAATAAGAATTTTTGCATTCCAAAATTGATTCGTATCTGATTCCTCCGTTGATAAATTTAAATTTGTATGAACCAGTTCAAATCTAAATTTAATTTTTACTCAACGAATCAAACAAAGTCACCCCTAATCTAGCCAGAAAGGTCACGACACCTGGAAACCATTTGGTCCCGGTAAAGCTCAATAGACAACAGCACCAATCTCTTAACAAGCCTTCTCAAAAATCTCTTAACAAGTGCCCCTCACAAAAATAAAATTTCTTAACAAGCGTATCCCAAATGTCCCAAGTCCCAACACAATATGACCACCCTTTCTATTAATGAAATGAATTACTACTTCACGTACGACCAGATACATAGAGTTGAATATCTGCCAACATATACTGGGATGAACTCGTAAAAATTTTCTTACTTAATTAAATAGTCTCGAGGAACTAAAAATATAATAGTGTTAAATAATTATTATGAGAATTTTTTATCATTAAAAAGTAACATCTAATTTAAATTTAGATTAATTAGCTCATAAATATCTAAATATCAGATAATTTTAGAGTATAGAGGTTAATATATTGGCAGTATTTTTTTGGTAGAAGAATACATTGGTAGTTAACGTCGTGAAAATTGAGCACAATATATAGTACATACCATATTCTATGTGGGATCTGACAGCACTCAGACCATAAATCATGCACCTTTGTTACAAAAAACCATACACTTCCTATAAATATAATCGCAATTATCTGGATTCCATAAAGAAAAACTACATTATCCTTTACGTGTTTCAAAGCCGCACTTCAACCAATACAAATAACTTTTTTCTGATTTTTTATTCCAATCCCTAATGTGTGGGCCCATAGCGAACAACAGTTCCTCAATGTAAGCCCAAGAAACGCTATCGAAAGTTTTCTGGAAGTCCAATTTAATAAGAATACCACTTGACCTAGACCTCTTTGTTGCATTAATCAACTCATTGCAAATCAAGACACCATTCTTAATATACATTCTTCCTCGGAAAGTTGATTGCTCCGGGCCAATAACTTTGTCCGTAACATCCCTCAGTCGTAGCGGTAAAATCTTGGAGACAATTTTGTAAAGACTACATACAAGCGAGCGAGATCGACATGTACTCAGAGAAGCTTTTGGCACCTTTCTTCTTTAGAATGAGAGTGAGAAAGGATGCGCATACTTGTGGCAACATACTAAGATGTCCTGAAAAATTTAACAAACCCCATGAAATCAAACACCGAGAACGGAAAAATCATTTCTTAAAACTAAAGGATATGAAAGATAATAAGATCAATTCTCAAGGAGGTTAGAGCAATTTAACCTTGAAATTATGCAGATTTTTACCCGCAGAAAAAGTAGAATTTATTAACTCGTGAATAAAGGATTGATTCTGAATAATACGGTTATTATTAGACTTTGCATGGACATGGACATAAACCAAAAATAATATGAAGGGTTATCTTTTTGGTTAATATCACATAAGATTTAGATATTCATTGATCTAATTAATTTAGGCCAGATTCAATGCTGGTGAGGTCCAACATCATCACGAATCTGACAACAAGTTCTCTAACGGCACAAATGCTTCAACGACAAAAACATCCCGATGGTACAAAAATCCCAACGGTACAATCATCCCAATAACCCAAATTTTTCAACGGTACAAAGATCCCAACAGCAAAAACCGACGGCACATCGATTTTCAAAAATAAAGCCATAATTCGTGTAGATCGTTAAATTTTCTTTCCGAAAATATGTTGTAATAGCTAAAACTCCAAACAAGTCAAAAGTTATAGTATGTCGAAGTTTTGATATTTTTTTCAAAAAAAATTGTCACGCACCCACGTCAGACCTGCAGCATGGTGTTGCAGGTCCCATGTTGCCAGCAGCGAATCGGGCCCCTAATTAATTTGGGTTCGATCATAAAACCTATGACAAAGTTCTTCATATAACACCGTTTGGGTTTAAAGATTCAAACTCAAAACCTTTCGGATTATTTTGAAGAAGAAAAATATGATTTGAGACGAAACGTCGCCGTAGGAAGAGTGTGGCTGGTCCTGACTTGACCAAAATTTTCCCTCCCTCCAATCTTCTCCCTGGCCACCGTCTTCTCAAGCAAGCATCCCAAAACCAAAACCCCACTCTCTCACAGAGAGAGAGAGAGAGAGAGAGAGAGAGAGAGAGAGATGTCAACTGCAAGTTCATCGTCAATGGATGGAGCTAAGCCAAAGCCATGGCAATCCTACCACACTGTTTATACCAACGCTAAAGCCGGTAACTTTGGGAGGCAACCAATCCCCACCCATCTGGGTTCTTTCTGTTTTGTTTACTTTTGATCAATTTCAAGGAGAACCCAGTTCGAATAGCTGGCTTTTGTGTTTAAAGGATGCGTCTTTATGCTCAATTTGAAGAGGGTATCAGTTGTTTGGTGGAATGCGGTTGTTTTATGGTCTATTGAGGAGAGGTTGACTGTTTTCTGGGGAGTTTTTGTGTTCAAAGTTGTGAATTTTTGTATTTTTGTTAGGTATGGATGGAGTTGACAAGGAGAAAGTTCAGAGAATAGTGTATGAGATGAGCAAGGGATCTAAGTATTTCGAGAACGAGGAGAAGAAAGAGGCGTTAATGAGGGAGAAGATAGAGAGCATGCGTGAGCGGTGTTCGAAGCTCTCCGAGGATGATTTGTTGCGTTTTCAGAAGGTAAGGTTGGGGGGGTTTTGGTCGTTTGAGTGACTGGTTTAAACGTGGTTTGAGTTTGATCATTGGCTGTTGTACTCACAGGATGCTGATAAGAGAATATTGGAGCTAGAAGCGACACGGGATCTTTCAAGGACTTGGCTGCATGTGGACATGGATGCTTTTTACGCAGCTGTTGAAACGTTGAGTGATCCTTCTTTGAAGGGCAAGCCTATGGCGGTTGGTGGCATGTCTATGATCTCCACTGCTAATTATGAGGTTCAAATTGCATTTCAACCATTGGGTCACTGTTGAATGCTTGAATCATTTGATCGGAATGAAATCAATCTGCATTGCATATACCGTGTTTGTCAACTACGTATTGAAGCGAGAAACCATGTTTTGTGACATCATAGGCACGGAAGTTCGGTGTTCGTGCTGCAATGCCTGGTTTTATTGCTCGCAAATTGTGTCCAGAGTTAATTTTCGTTCCAACAGACTTTAAGAAGTATATTCACTATAGTGACTTGACTAGAAAAGGTTAGTAATACATGTTGCCTTTGAATAAGGTTTAGTATATGCAATTTTAGTCGAGGCCCGTGGTTGATATTTACAGTTTACAGTTCTCCAGAAATATGATCCGCATTTCATCGCTGCTAGTTTGGATGAGGCGTACCTTGATATTACTGAGGTCTGCAGAGAAAGAGGCATCACAGGTGGAGAGGTGTGTTTATGTATTTGATTGTTTATCCCCATGTCTACTTAGAAGATTGAAGTCACTTTTCATTGACATTCCTCTGCTATTGTTTTTCTTGGGAAGATTGCTGAAGAACTTAGAAACCGAGTCTATGAAGAGACCGGTCTCACATGTAGTGCTGGTGTGGCTCCAAACCGGTTACTTGCAAAGGTTTGGATGACGTGGATAACTCCTCTCTGGAAGTAGATCTTGTGGCTTATGTATGCCTGTGACTTTGGTTATCTTAATGTATACTAACAGGTATGTTCAGACATAAAGAAGCCCAATGGCCAGTTTGTTTTACCAAATGACCGAACGGCAGTGATGACATTTAAATCCTCCCTTCCTATACGAAAGGTACATTTTGCTGTATTTTTTTCTTGTTTCGGAAACCCTCCCCACCCATGGGGTTTGGGAAATGCTCTAGCTGATGCCTCTGAATTATCCATGGATAGTAGCTGACTGAGACATACTTAATCAAGTTTTTACACAGATTGGTGGCATTGGTAAGGTTACAGAGCACATTTTAAAGGATGCTTTAGGTATCAATACATGCGAGGAGATATTACAAAAGGGTGCCTACCTTTGTGCACTGTTTTCTCGCTCTTCGGCAGGTTAGCATTTTAACAGCTTTGTGTTTTTTTCTTTTAATTTTCACCACCAAGAACCTAAGGCGTAGAGCCTATTTGAGAAAATCTTTTTATTTTGAGATGGAAAGTAATATCCCATTTGGCCAATATTATTAAGTTTTTTTTATCTTATTGTCAGTAACAAAGAATAAGATCTGCAATTTCAGCATTGTCCCCATATGCTATTTTGGTGGAGGTGCTTCCTCAGTGGGTGGATTTCGGGTTTGATGGCCATCCTTATGCTTTGTTGCTTGTTGTTAATAGATTTCTTTCTTTCTGTTGGACTGGGGCTTGGAGGGACAAGTACACCTGAACTCAGATTCAGGAAGAGCATTAGTAGCGAGAGAACCTTTTCAGCCATTAATAATGAAGCCCTTCTTTACCAAAAATTAGGCAAGTATCTACTACTTACGTAGGTCTGTTAAGACATGTATGGTTGATATATTTTGAAAGCCTGACCCTATATCTCTATTCCTCTGTAATGATCTTCGCATATACTGGGGTTGGCATATATACTGTGAATTGATTAAAACTGTCGATGTCCACAATTGCGCCAGATTGACTCGAGCTGATTTTTATTTAACCAACTTCTCCAGTAACTAGCAATGTTTTTAGCTTTCCAACTGAGTGCTTTCCATTTTGACGTGCAGCTGAAATTGCTCAGATGCTGTCAGTTGACATGCAAAAGGAATGTCTTTGTGGACGAACATTGACGCTGAAATTAAAAACTTCATCTTTTGAGGTATGTTAGAATGCTTTGGTCTGCTTTTCTTTGCGGAGTTCTAAAATAGACATCCTAGTGTCTTAAGTAAGGTTGTCTTGATATGGCCTTTAACCTTCATGTATTTGAAGATTTGTCACCTGACTCGAACCCAATGCATGCTTCATTAGGAAAGCTATATTTTAATATTTAAACCATTGCAGACATTAGTTTTGACAGCTGTCAGATTATACTTGTTTAACTGTCTCTCTGTAAATCCTTCTTCCCTTTCTAACCTATATAAGTTGTCATCAATGACATTCCAAACATGTGTCGAGTTTGATGCACAAGCCAATCTGACCTCCAGGTCCGATCCAGAGCTCTGACTTTGCACAAATATATATCTTCAAGTGAGGATATTTTGAAGTATGGATTAAAGTTGTTGAAGGCTGAACTTCCCATCTCCTTGCGATTGATTGGTAAGGTCCTTTGCTGAATTTTCCTGCCCTATTAGGTGATAAAACTTGTATTAGGTCAGACCCCGTTAGTATTAGACTGTCATAGGGCCTACAGAGAGAAATAATTGAGTACACAGAGGAATGCAAGAATTGTTGAAAACCGAACAATTACACAATATTTTCCTTATGTAACACATGATTATTTAGCAACTATGTTCACAGAAGCAATCTCGTAAATGCCAGAACAATTGGGAAATATCAGTCAGCTATATCAGAGTCATTATGTTGTAATTGAGTCGTATAGCTTCTCATCTCTTATGGCATGGTCCTTTTATGGTCGGCATTGGCACGAAGACGCCTTTCTTCTATATTTTCAGAGAGAGAGAGAGAGAGAGATAGAGTCAGTATATGATTTATTCGACGCTACCACTGGTATTTGATTGATGCTTAATTTTTGGCTAAAATTGACCATGTTATTTTATAAAATGACAAGTTTTTTTCATTATTTCCTAGGCTTGCGCGTCTCTCATTTTAAAGAGAGCAGTGAGGTGCCTCCTTTGGATCCGACCCAGAAAACTCTGACCAACTTCATTCTATCAAGAGATGCATCTAGGCAAACTTCCGGCAATCAAAGTTCTGAAAACACAGATGTTCCCTCGAGCAGCTTGTGCGACATTAAAAATGATTTTTCTTCCAATGGCCATGAATTACAAGATTCTGAATTTGGAGATCCCTCACACAGTGACCTTTGGCTGGAAGATATGGACAGTGTTTTTGAAGGAGAACACTGCAAGTCCGTGGCATCTATTGACTCGGAGAAGGTAAATCTATTTGGAAACTACGAGCTTCATCGCAAGTGCTACTAAATCGATTTTCAACTCATTTTGGTCTTCTATGCTGCCCAGGTGAGGACCACCGAAGCTGCAAGCCTTAACTCAGAACCGCACCTAATGGACGTCTCAACACCAGCAGAAGCAGAGACTTTCCCCTCTAAGCATTCTGAAGTGAGAAATGCAGACCTGAGCAACAAGATCTTGGAGAATGACGCTAACAATGAACTCGATCCCAGTAATCAACTAATATGGATTGACGATTACAAGTGCTCCTTATGTGGGATTGAAATGCCTACAGATTTTGTCGAGGAAAGACGGGAACATTCCGATTTCCATTTGGCTGAAAGGCTTCAAAACGAGGGACCTACATTTGGTTCGAAAACACTTGCGACATCTTCGAGGTACTTGTTTCATATACATCACTTTGCACATAGAAGAGAAATAATTATTACTTGGTGGTTGTAGACCCTAGTCTCCTTTCCCTTCTGCCTCCCCACTGTGGCGTCTGTTGGTTTTGTTAGTTACAAGGTCATTCAAGGGAAACTAAGCTAATTAGCACTTCCTCGTAGATCATTGTCTGGCTCCCCTGCCTAAGAATGGAATATGGAAGTTTATAGGAATGAAACTTATATCGGTACATGTTGCTAACTTGTGCTGATAGCAATGGTCGACATGGGACTTGGTTTGGTGGTGTTGTTATTGCTAATCGCTCTGCGGCTGTGATGCTTCCAGTTTGCATTGATCATTTGCCTTTAGTTTTATAATTATACCGACACATCGTTCTTTTTGAACAAGCTTGAAACTATAATTCAGGGTTGGGCTTAAATTTTCGGCCTGCGGATTGCTTCTTCTCAGTCTTATGTCTGTGTTGGGTATTCACGGTTAGTTTAAGTCACCCATTATGCATGCACAATGTCTCTAACATGTCTTCCTTGAAAGTGATTCTCCATCTTTTTGCTGACAATTCTGAGATATTTCCAGATCTGATCGGACGGGAAAAATCTCGAGACAGAGCAGGGGGAAGAAGCTGAAACCGTCCCCAAAACAAGGAAGATCCCTGCCCATAGACATGTTCTTTGTTAAGAGCAATCAAAACTTATAGCATTGTAGTTTATACCTAGCTCTGTAAATAGTGATGCATTTCATGATACATTGCAGTTGCAGCTTTCAAGAAAAAAAGAAGTTATATTGCAGTTGCCAACTGATGGTGTCTCTCTGGGAGACTTTGCCGTCTTTTAAAGGTCCTACTCGTGTCGAACATGAATTAATTGGCGGCTCGTGGATGTCCGGATAGGTAAACTGATGGTGTCTCCAATGTACAAAATCACTTGTAACCTGATTATTTGAAGCTTTCATAGTAAGATGTAAGGTTGTTAGGCCCTAAAGTTTTTGGTCAAGTGTTTTTATAATTGTTTCTGAATACATATACTGTATCTAAGTATCTTGGGTTGTTACTAAGATTCACTCACTCCGGAAATTATCTCTAAATATATACTCACGTCTGGTTAATTAAGAATGTGAGATTAAGTTGTGGTTCCATTAGTAGTAGCAGTGGAATTTTGTTATATAGCCATAGCCTAAGTTCACTTTGTGGTTTTACACATTTTTATTTAATTACTTTCTAGTTTTACTTTGGTGATGGAGATTTTGAAATTTGATATGTTTTTTACAAACTCCTAACAAGGACTAGTTTTTTTCCTAGTTGGCATTTCCATGGTTGCATACGTTAACGTCAAGTCATATTTCTCTTTACGAGGTAGTATTGACGTGGAAAAGTAAAAAATTCTCTATTTAAGACTTCATATTTTACGTCATATTTCGTTTTGTTTTGGTATATTTTGGGAGATTAGAAATCTAAGAGGATAATTTTTTTAACTTTTTCACGTCAGCGCCCAAGAGAAATATGATGTCGTATTGACATGGATAATTATGGAAATGCCAAATGACAAAAAAAAACATTGGTTAGGAATTAGAGTTTGTCACCTAAAGTGTCAAATTTGAAAATTTCCGTCATCAAAATAGATTAAATGAAACAAGAAGGTAGTCAAGTGAAAATCGTGAAGATAATTAAATAAACTTATCCCTATTTAGGCCAAAGACGGAATTTTTTTTAAGCAGAAAAAATCTTATGGGAGATAACTTGGGCCAATTTGCCTTTAAACTATGTACAGCATAATTTAAAAGTGTTGGTTTAGTGCGTTCTATATTTTGCCACGTGTCAGCATAATCTATCTTCTTCTTCCAACCCCAAGCTATTGTCTCTACATCAGCTGTTCCAGGAACTTCGAAGAACACAAACAAAATGGAACTCAAATCCATAGTTCCAACGTACAAAGTCTCTATCTTCAGACAAAGAACCCAAGTAAGGAAGCATCCATTAATGCCGGACCAAGTTTCAGTTAAGTGCAAGTTAAGTTGTGTCCAACAACAGCACACCAACAAGACCACATTCGAAACGGCCATACCGACGATGGACGAGATTCTAGCCTCGTCCAGGGCTCAGAACCTGGACCTCAAGCTCCAAACTGCGGGACCCTTCTTCAAGATCACGGCGAGGAATGCTGGCACCGAGAGCGAGCTCGGGAGAGCTGAAGGGGTCACAAGGGTGTGGCTCAAAGGGAAGATCCTTCACTTGGACTCCATGAAGCTGAAGAGGGAGACTCTTGGGATGGAAAGATCAATCTTTGGTATTGGTTTGTTCATTGGAGCTGTTGCCATTCGGTATGGATATGACAGCGGATGCCAGAAGGCCGAGTTGCTGGCCATTAATGATACTGATCTCTACCATTCCAAGGTTCTTAAAGATACCCTTTTAGTCCCATTGTCTTGCTGTTCTGTTTCTAATCTGTGTTATCTTGTTTCTGAACGTTGCAGCTGGTTAGGTTCTACACACGAATCGGGTTCAAACCGGTGTACGAAGTGACTGGTTCGACATTTGGAGACTATTCCCACATGCTAACTTGGGGAGGCATAGGGACGCTTATGGATGCTGACATTGAAGAGCTGATGATAAAATGGTGTGCTAGATTCAAGAACCGGGACTGAGGTTCATGATTCGTTCTCTCGAGGTTGCGAAGGACAGAATTCCGACACAAAGTCCTGTTATCTGATTGTTAGCATGTGCCTCTTGGTGCCGACTAAAGTCAAGTCTAGTTTCTGTCTGGAAGCATTTGTGTTACTGCAACACATATTAACAATCTGCAGAAGGCCATAGGGCAATACAGAAACTTGTTTATGGTACTGTTCAACTGCATTTTTGCAGCCTCTATCATGTAGCAACCAACTCGTTGCAGCGTAATCCGGATCTTCGATGTTCCGTCTTGCAGAATGCTCGAGCTGAACCGGATCGAATCGCCCCTAAGCAGAATAGCCAAATCTTTTTTATCCAAATCTATTTAGGGAGCTTTAGTTTCAATAGGATTTATATGCTGCTGGTTGAATTGCAAGTACATGTGCAGAACTCAATTGCACATTGAAGCAACAAGTCATAATAAACCTTAATTTCATGAAATGTTCCAACTTTTCAATTAACTCAGATCAGAGATCAAGGGACCAATAGGGTCCAAATTGAGTATAAAAGAACGTACATAAGTTTATAGAAGAGCAAAGTCGGAGACTTTAGTGTTCCAAGGGAGGGTCCTTGATAAACTTTACCAATTTTCTAAATAGTACCCTTTACTTATTTTTTCCTCGGACAGACAAGCAGTTAGATCAACTGGTGTTTAGAGAATTGTTCTAGTTAAACTGGCATATTTTGGGAAGCCAACAAACAGAAAATGCAATATTACTGAAAAGGCAATATGTTAACCAGATATCAGTCAAAATGCATCATATTCCATAAGGTCCATCATCATGCACCATCATCGGTATCTAAAGAATTAGAGACTTCAAGCTGTTTCCTACTGGAAGTCTCGACTGTTTTATTTGCATCACCAGAATCTACCACCAACCCAGTAATTTGAAGGCAAGTCCTACTATTATGGCCGGCTTGACCGCATTTCTTGCATCGAGATTCCTTCCTTACAGTTGCTTCGGCACCGGTTTTCTTTGCTTTCGGACATGTTAATCTGTTGTGTCCTCGTTTGCCACATATTCCGCACTTATATGGCCATACTGTCGATGCATTCTTCAGCTCCGGACAGTAGTGCTTCCGATGCCCTTCGCGCCCGCAATGTTTACAGTAAAATTTCACTCCTGCAGCACACGTTTGAAAAAGTAGCAGTGTGACCACTCCCTGGAAACCAATTGGACAATCTACCAAAATGTTAGGTTTCATTTAAGCCGGATAAACAACAAGTTTCATCATCAACCAACCTCAAAGTACCATAACAATCAAGATCCCAGGAACGAGATCAGAATATGGCAATGGAATAGACCAAGAGATGCATTATAAAAAAAATGAAGTTCAACCAAGATATGGTACACGAAAATTTAACAAAGCGCAAGACTTGACCTTGCATGGCAATGCTACGCTTTAGACGATTTTCGGGGTTACTAAAGTAGGCTTTGGTAGCTTCAGAGATGTGCTTCCTTGCTGCAGGAGTTCCTTTGGCTTTCTGAATTCAAATATGCAGCATTATCAGAGGCTAATCCTTCTACGAGTCATTTCAGTAGAACATTGATGACATCATCACTGGATCGGGGATCACGATATTGCTTTCATCAGAAGGCAACATGGAAAAATAAATATGCTAGTTTTAAAAATAAGAAATCGAAACAGAGCAACATTTTTTGCATTTTCAGCTAAAGGATATGCTAGGTGCAAGTTCCAAGATGACAGTATATGGTTGTGGTAGTTGTCGTAGTATGTCCACGTTTAATTATCAAGAAATCATATAAAACGATGGGTGTGAACGCCATGGTATCAAGGTGACATCTCTTCAAGTTTGTTTACAACAACGACGATATGTGTCAGTTGGCAACTTAAGCAGCAGCTAAAGTTTCTTATAAGCGGAGGTACATCATACAAATAGACAAATACAGGAAAGCATACAACAAGAAGTATATAATACTTTGACATGCATACCCTTATAGCAGCAGCTCTCTGTGCACGAAGTTTCGGATCACGATGAATTAACTTCATTCTCTTAGTAAACATCCCAGTTTTGGCATTGAGACTCTGCAGTCACCCAACTAAGGTGAGAATATCAAACGCAAAACCGGACCAGAGTACGAACTGTCATGAGCACGAAAGATTCAATTACATAGCACTCAGGGTCTAAGATTGTTAATCATCCTCTTGTGTAACCAGCATTGCTCCTTTCATAGCTTTCCATTAGATAACACATTATTTTGCCATTCAAAGTAGAGTTCCTAATCCTATTTAGATTAAGAGATTCTCAACTACGCTAAGATGTTTTACACACCTTTAATGCCTAAACGACGAGATTAAACATTGCAGGTTGATGAGCTTCAGATATAGTGTAAAGTGAGATCTTATCTTGTCCTCTCTATTTAAGGGAAGACATTTAAGCCTGGTAATGCAAGGATAAGTTGCTTCTTTAGAGACCTCCTGATCATGGGCTCGAGGCATCGAAATAACCTCTTTGCATAAATATATGGTCCTCCCCTACCCTTGCATTAGCCGAAGAGCGCTTGCAGGGATGCCCTTTACTCTAGTGTAATAAATGGAATTTACTTTTAAGCAAAGAGTGGATTAAACAAGTCCTTATTAGTGTGTTGTGGACTGGATAATGCAACATTATTAATTAAGAAAGACAGAGATGCGACTTCCAATGGAACAGAAAAACATGTCCAATCTGTAGCCCTTTACTCTAGGGGATGCACTTTTTTTTTTTGGCAAGGCTATAGGGAAAGTACTTGAGAAGCGGAGAATAATGTTCTCTCAATGATTTTACTAATTTGGCAGTGCATGCGACTTTTGTGATAAGCAACATACTTGGCATGCAGCAAGCTTGTACCAAAGAATATCAAGGAAGTTTAAAGACTAGCTTTTAGCGAGCGGCTGATCTTAAGACCAATTTCAGGGGGCAGTGACCCGTATACACGCTTTGAGCTTTTCCTATGATCCAACTTGATGTCCAACTTGTCCACTTCATCATCCTCCTTCACTTTGAGTGGAGATCTGAAAAGAATAGGAGAAAAGTTGTACGGAAGCTCAATCTCCACGAATTGCAGGCAAATAAGACATGTTATGGACATAAGTGGGCATCTCTTTCCATGTAGGCACCATGGTTTATATTTTATCCCTCAACAAGAAAGGCAATCACTAGAAGAAGGATAATCCTATGAGATTAGAAATGCATCGTCCGTTTTTGGACACGCATGAAAAATGGTGTCTTATTCACCAAAGACTGGACAATCGAACACTAGTCAGTTGTAGTTATCTTCCTATCATAGATGCTACGACACAAAGTTTCATTGAAGGAACAGATGTTATCGAAAGATAATACGTTACATGGAACGGGCTTTCTCCCACGGTTGTTCATCAATGGACTCCTCCCATACCACGCAATCGCCAAAGCACTGGCTACAAGTTGTTATACCCTTAATCACCAAAACCCGCAACAGGATTAGCCACGCCAGAACACTAACAGTCAACGCCCCGGGTACAACGAACAAGAAAGCACATACCTTTCCGCTACACAGAGAACAATCAGTCCTGGCGCGTTCAATGCCACATCCGGAACAAGGCGTATACCCTCTCCCCCTGCAACTCGGGCACGGAAGCTCCTTAATGTACAGCCCATTCGGCCCGAACCAAGACCCGAGCCTACCCGCGCCCTTGCTCACTCCATTCCTGAACTCAAACTCAAAACCCCTTCAACAACCCATCTCAGGAAACTCGCTAGAAACACACTTCCACCATTCAACAACATTAAAAATAAAAAATAAAAACCAATCCAACCCACCTGGAATCGGCATCCAACTCCTCTGACGGGCCATACTTCAGCTGCACCCTCACAAAACACGCAAAGATTAAAACTTTACCCTTAAAAATGGAGAATTAATTCATCACAGAACTAACTCATAGAGAGAGAGAGAGAGAGAGAGAGAGAGAGAGAGAGAGAGAGACCTGATGATGGTTGGAAGGAGGGTCGGGGTTGGAGATGGAGAGACGAACAAGGAGGGGAAGTTTGGGAGGGAAGGAGGAGGAGGAAATGGAAGGAAGCGAAACGAGGAGAGGCTGGGGATTGGAGTTTCCAAGTCTAACCACCCGCCACCCTTTTATTGAATGCATTCCTTTTCTTTCTTCTTCTTCTTCTTCTTCTTCTTCTTCTTCTTCTTCACTCTTACATTTGCAGCTTCTGTGAATGTCTCGGTCCTGACACTAAGCTAAAGCTATGGAGGTGTGTGTGGAGCTGAGGTTGTGTGGTTCGAGAAACCGCATATTACAAGGGTAAATTACACTTGTGATCATTATATTTAGGACCAATTTCGTTGAGATACCTTTTGTTTGAAGAAATACAAATACCTCCAGGATGCCTTAGTGTTTAAAAAGTAATTATGCCGTCCTTGGGCGGAAGACATAGTGCCATCGTGATTAATTGACGTAATTTTATTAAACGTCGTTGGTTTATCGAGAGAGTACAATTAACTAGAAAGATTAATCCAGATTTGAGTCAAGTGAATTTTTAAAAGATAGTAAAAATTTTCCAAACACGTATTTAACACTTTTGTATTCTCTATAATTCAAAATTTTGAGATCTGATTAAATTAAAATAATTTTTTCAATAAGTATTTGCTGTGGATGAAATTTCAATTTAGTTTAACAAATAGTGTAATATACTCGCCATTTCTACCAAAGAAAATATCTGAAATATATTTCTAATAATAAGAAGAAATAATAATAAAAACGAGTATTTAACTATTTATTATTCACAAGAATATTTAAAAATTATTTTCAAAAAATTATATGGATCTAGAGAGAGAGAGAACCAACGGCCAGATCACATTCAGATACTCTCTCATCCAATCTCTCTCTCTCTCATCCAGAAGAACCCCAAACTAAACCCTAAACCCCCTCCCTAAACCCACACCCCCTCCGACCATGTCCCGGCGAGACCGCGACCGCGACCGTGATCGCGAAAGACACAGGGAGCGGGAGACCCGCGAGTCCGACACCAAACGCCGCCGTTCCGGCTTCGACCAACTGCCACCCAGGTACTTTCTACCTTAAACAATAACAAAGCACGCTGCTTTTCCCCTTTCTAACGGTTGTCATTTGCCTTCCGGAAGTCTTGACGGTGACGGAGAGAGGCCGAACAAGGAAGCCGAATCGGTTGCCGTCGATGACGGGCGTTCCTCCCGGGGGTTTCACGACGCGTTGCCACCTCCGCCGCCGCTACCGGTGTCGGGTTCCAAGCCCGAGCTCGAGAAGGAGCCGGGCCCGAGAGGAGGCGAGGAGGAGGAGAAGAAGGAGGCGGCTAATGGGCGCGGAAATGGAGAGGCGAGGAGGAATGAGGATCCGGCCCGACCCCCGCGCTCCCGCACCTACTCTCAGGTTTGTGATTTATTTTTTCTTATAGATAAAGTAATTACCTTTTCGCGGTCATGAGGTGGAAGAGTACGGTGTTGTGGATAGAACAGAGCGAAGGTTGCAACTTTGGTGAAAAGAATTAGGGTTTAGGCTTAGCCACTTGGGTTGAATGGTGGAGATGGTGGTTGATGCATGGCGAGTGTTGCCCAGCTTATGAGCTTGAGAGGTCCGCCAAGCCATCGCCTTGTGGTTTTCGGTTATATATCATATATGGGAGTTGTAACGGTCCTTGAAATGGGAGTAGTATGTTGATGAGTCCAGTCATACAGTGGCGGCGTTGATATTTGTGTTTCCTGAAGGCGACGTGCTAGAAATGGGAATAGAGTGATGAGTGCTCGAATTATCTGGTTTTTGTGTTGCTTGGTTATATATCCTCTAGTAGAGAGGTTGAGCTTGAAGTTACTCGTTTACTCGAGCGTCTTTCAACATCTAAGATTTGACTCCTGAGAATCGCTCCTTGTCATACTAGGGGGCACTCCAATTAGCTCCTAGTAGCAGCAATGCTTCTTTGACCTGCCATTCTCAGGAGAATGACATTTTGTTTACTTGATTCTTCTTTTGAATTGCTATCACGAGAAATGTCAGAGGTAGTTGAACAGAATGTGTAATCGTCAAAGGATTCTGCCCGTTTCTAACCCTCTTTCTTGTGGATTTGGAGCTGAAGCTCAAAACAAATATTTCCTCTATTCGGGTTAGCAATTTTCTGAAGTGGGAAGAGCAGTGTTCCTCTACATCTTATTAATCTTGTTTTCATTCAGTGTATGGAAAAACTTTTTTTCTGGGCTGATGTAGCGGGGTTGATGTCCGGCTTAAGCCTTGGAAAGGCGTCATTGTATGTAACAGTTTTAGACTTGCCTGTGCATGTCTTTTAACAGCACGATGACCGCGGTAATGCCTGGCAAGTTGGTCGAAGCTTTGGAAGGAGAGCATCTAGCGGTGAGTGCTTATCTGCATATCTTGAAGCATAATATTGGTTTTAGGTGCCATCCTGCAGTCTATGTTTTATGGAGGTTCTCCCTTGTGCCACACTTGGTCTTAGGATCACATTCCGCGTGGTCAAGGGTTGCATATGGAACTTTGTGAACCTACTAGTAGAATAATTTGGTTGTTATTTCATATGGCCAGTCTTGTAAATTCAGATTTATAATAGTTTTCATTTCAAGTGCTCTATTTTAAACAGGAAATCAAGACTTTGTGAATGTACTAGTAGTGTAATTTGGTAGCTTGATTTTCCAAAAGTTCCTTCCCCTGGATTTTGTGCCAACTCCTTCAAATTTGGAATTGGTTATTGATTTTTTTGCAACTTAGTTCTAAACTTTTTATCCCATGACATTTGTATGCATGCAAAGATTTGCAAGTCTGTTCATGACTTTGAACAATTCTTGCTTTCTGCCACTTGAATTTCTTTTTGGATTGATGCAATCTAACTGATAAAGGTGCTAGGAGATTAGTTTAGTTTGCAAAAAGTTTGTCAATCAATCGAGCACTGGATACTGGCCATTGATGGTCAGTATCTTTGACCTCTTTGCTTTACTTGTGTGTTACCCAATGCTTCATACATAACTGAACTGCCTAATTTTCATCCTTTTCTTAAGATCGTCAATGGAGAGATTCAAAAGATGATCGAAGTGACAGGAGAATGAACAGCTCTGCAACAAATGATTTGAAGAGGAAAGATGATAAATATCCAGCTAAGCGGGATGGGCACAGTTCATGGCGCCATGATAGTTTCTTCCGTATGGAGGCCGAACATCCACCACCGCCAAGGAAGAGGCCTGCCTTTAGAGAGCAGAAGATGCCTTTAGATTCTGTGAATGCTGATAGAGCTGTGGTGGAGTCTGCAAGGTCAAGTCATTCGGATCGACCCGTAACAACAGGAAAAGAAAGGACGGAAAGAGACATTAATGAACCTCGCCCAGTCGATAAATCTGAGAATCTAACACCGTGGGGCAGGAGGGATGTGCACAGAACCAGCTTCTCGTCAAGAGAGAGGTATAATAGTGGTAATGACAACTATCGAGGAAAGGAGAGATTCGATGGAAGGCAAGGATATCGCCCAACTGCTACTCAAGGCGATAAATGGAAGCACGACCTGTTCGAAGAGGCTAATAAGAGTCCAGCCTCAAAGAATGAAGAAGATAAAATCGCTAAGCTCGAACAACTATTGTCATCATGATGCGCTCAAGTTACTGACTTTGAAGTTTACATTGTGTCCCTTGGTCACGGGTTGCTTGAACATAGTTTGTTTTGTTGTTCGACTAACATAAAGACTCGGCCTCTGGTTGATCGTTATCTTGGGATTTATTAATGCCATCTTCAGTACATTACGGTATTTACCCATTCGGTTTTTGTGTTGGGGAAGAAGATTATCAATTGTTTCCGTTTTCTTGTATTTTCCTAGTATTTTACGTTTGCACCTTGTTTCTAGTTTGTTGCTTGGGGGAACATTTTCTTTTTTGGGAATTCTTATGTTTTAGCGAGAAAGAGATGATAGAAGTGTTCTTATATCCCCATTCTGTGGATTTTTTTTCCCACTTTTAATGCACCGTTAGGCTGTTTCCAGACATGACGGCATGGCCTGTATGCTGGGTAAGTGCAAGTTAACTCGGGCCTTGGTGGTTGTCGGCCGTGTGAACCGGGTACCGGTTGGTATAAAAAATATATAACAGGGTTGAAATGAGAGTATAGCCTGCAGGTTGCATTTGCCAACAATTCCAGTGTTTTTCTACAAATAAAAAAGCATTAATAAAACACAGGTAAAGTAATTTGGAGTCCAGTGTGATCCCATTGCCATGCAGGTTCTCAACTGAGGTCAAAAATATGGCGAGACCAGAAAACAGTATGTTGACCAACACTTAGAGGCCAAGATCTTCAATGTCTCTCAATACACCCGACTTCTTATTGGGCGTGTTGACTACTAGCTGACCGCAAGCACCGCTTATATCTTGACCCATTTGCTTGCGAACTGTTGTCCGGATGTCATAAACGCCTCTTAGGATCTTCTGGAATCCACAAACTTTCTCTTCACTACTCGTGTCGAACGGACTTACATTGCCGATGGGATTGAAGGGTATCAAGTTCACAACCTGCTTGATGTGAAAGTAAAATTAGATGGTTCGAAAGAAAGCCTTTCGAGGACAAACTCGTATATGAAGCACTTCAACTATGAAGTGTCAAGCCAAAAATCAAGAACATACCACTTCAAAAGTCTCCAGTAGTTTTCCAAGCTGATGGGCGTGCTCCTCTTCATCATTTACACCATCAAGCATTATGTACTCGATGAAAATTTTCTGCCGGCTGAAAGTTAAGACCATGGAGAAAAAGTTCCTAAAGTGAGCCCCGGGTCTTCTGAGGATATATGGAAGGTCAAGGATCTACCTGTTTTGCTGATATAAATGGAGTGCATTCATGAGTTTTTCCAAAGGAAAAGCCCGAGCAGCAGGCATTATCTTGCACCGGATTTCTTGAACTGGTGCATGCAGCGACACCGCCAAGTTCAGACCAGGTAGATCGTTATGAAGCTTGTTGATACCAGGGATAACTCCAACCTACAGAATATCAGATTCAATCGGTATGCTTGTGAGTCATGCATCCTGCATTCATGAACCACATTTTATTCTCTTGATCTACCAATATACTGGTCTTTAAAGAGCTGATAGAAGAATGTAAGTTAATCCACAACGAGTACCGTTGATACAGTGATCTTCTTTGGTGACAGATGAAATGGAGAACCTAGCATGACACGGATTGCATCCACCAATGCCCCATAGTTGTTAAAGGGTTCCCCCATTCCCTAGTCAAACACAGAAATTACAGACATTGGATATATATTGCATTTTCACAAGTCAAATATTGATAGAGATGGAAGTAAATCACCAACGTAGATCACTACCGAGGTCATCATATAAATCCCTATCAGATGAAAATCTTGCCAAAAGAATTTGTATCAAAAGCTAGCAACGGGTTCATGTCAGCATTTTCATGAAATTTTTTACATATTTAGTTTGCATATAACCCTCCCTTTGTTTTGCTGAAGATTTACTTTGGTATTTTTCTTTTTGGAGATACTTTCAGTACTTGGAGGCCCAAACATCACTAGAAGAATAAAAGCGCTTACCATAAACACAACATTCCTAATCTGTGCTAGCTGACACGCATGAACAAGTTGCTCAACAATTTCTCCAGCTGATAGATTGTTTTTGAAACCCATACTTCCAGTAGCACAAAATGTGCACCCCATTTTACAACCAACCTGTTACAGAACGAATTGAAACCCCCATAAGACATTATGGAGAACGATAAACACGGAATACATGGATCCAGTGGGTAAGTCTTAGCGCCATACCTGGGATGATATGCACAAAGTTGATCTTGGGCCCCCAGGTCGAGGTTTGCCTCCAATAGTCCCCAATCGACTGTCGTACTTCATTATCACCGCCTCCACGAATGCTCCATTCTAGCAAGAACACCCAATAAAAATAATACACATTCTGTCGTCCATAATGGCAAAAGGACTGTTCAAGAAACGGCCACATAAATCGCATCCATGCCAAACGGAAAGATTGCAATTCCATTCTCACGTATTCCTTACATCCCTCTGATTGATACAGAGAACAAGAACATACAGCAGCAAGCATATCAAAACCCATTCGAGCTTATCAAACAGGCCAAACTAGTTGCACTAGTTCGCTACTTCCACCCCCGCCAAACTCAAATTTCCTTCCCGGGTTCTCTTCAAAGACACTTTCCAGGCACAACAAACCCGAAAAACACGAAGCATAGAGACAAGAACAGTAACCAAACCAAACCAAACACGCAGAAGTACCTGAAGCTTGATAAGAAGCTTGGTGGTGACCCCATCACTAGAATCAAAGACAGTATCAACCTCGGAGGTCAAAGGTCTAAACTTTGACTCAAGGAGAGAGTACGCAGCCGAGGGCAGGTACGGAATATCTCTCCACCCGCACTTAGGGTTCCTCAAAACATACCTAACCAAACCAAAAAAAAAACCCAAAACCCACCAAAATGAACAAAACCCAATTAATATTTTCCACAAAGATGAGAACTTTAAGTGTAAAGATCGAATCTTTTAGAAAAAAATGAGAGAATTTGTTTACTTCCAGATAGCGGGGATGAACTGGAGGCTGATTCCTGCTTCCTCGAACTCTTTCCTTAATTTCGGAGCATCAAAAACTGATCCAACGGCCATCTCTCTCTCTCTCTCTCTCTCTCTGGGTTGGCTTATCTTGCCGGTCCGGGGAGAGAACGGTCGCCGCCGGATGGGATCAATTTTCCGGTTTGAATTTTGGTTACGGAAGGGGGGGAGAGAGCCTCTCCTGAATTAGGGTTTGGGCTTTCTAGGGCTTTCTCTTGTTGGGCCCTGCTCTATTACTTTACTCGGCCTTTGAAATTAATTTGACCTTAGCTGACTCACACTTGGGTATTTGCGTTATATTTTTTTAGCAATTGAATAAATATGATGGTGAAATAATATTTTGGATCTATTTGTTATACAAGTTGAAAATATATTCAATATATTCTAAAATGTAAAAAGATGTGGATAATAGAGATATTCATTTCTCATTGTATAGCTTGAATTACCAAGTTTATTCTACTTTGTGTTAATGACGAGGCTCGTGAATTATCGATCAGTATAGAGACGAGTCTGGAATCCAAATTCTCAATGGCACCAAACACGATCCGGATCCGAATAATAATGAATACGGGATCAATTTAATCTACTATTATATTATAATTTTTATTTTTAACCTAGAACTTATAAATATGTAAATTTTTTATACTTATAAATAAATTAATCACTTTTACAACTAACAATACGATAATTTCAACACGTCAAATATTGACAAATGGAAAATTTACCCGTCTTTTTTTATTAAAACATCTTCTTACCTTATTCTTGACCACTATTAGCACAGATTCGAAATTTTGTTATCTTTTATTCGTCTACACCTATATGTTACAAATGAATAAAAAGGCAAAATTGAGAACTCGATCGAAGGGAATGCTTGCGCAATTTTTTCCTACTCAAATTACAAATTCAATACATAATTTCTTATTTATTATATTTTTCCTCACTAATTTTGATCTGCTCAATTTTTTAATTAAACTATACAAATTAACTTATTTTTTACTTCACAACATATTTATTGTTCGGGGTATGAATTTTTTTTTCTCTATTGGGTGGGGTGGAAATTTGGGTGGAGCATGATTCAAACGATGAGGAGTAAGTGACATAATTATATTAAAAATACACACGTCACAGTTGAATTTTTCCTTCCCTTTTAATCGTGGGAAAATGTGAGAATCAACTTTGGTGGTACCAAGACGTAATTTTTTGCGACTCAAGGTTGTACGCAGGCAATTTTGACCAAGACATAATATTAAAATTCTCTACTGTATAACCGACTATTTTTTAAACTTTGAAAGATTGAGTACTCTTCAACCATATTTTTAGATTCATAATACTAACATTAAAGAGTAACAGCAGGCATTTATTTTCTTAATTTTGTACAATTTATTCCACAATCAAGTATTAGTTACAACAACATGATACCAATCATGAATGCAAATTATACAGTTTGGAAGAGAGAAAAAGAGAAAGGGATAATCATGTTTACAAATTCAAAGAATAGAAGAAATTGGAATAAAATTAATTGATTTTTTTTCTTTTCTTGTCTCTTGGTGTTCCACGGCTAGACCATCACCCTTGAGATGGGAATATAGCTGGCTTCCTTGACCATCATCCACGATTGAAGCTGGAGAGTCAGCGCCCTCTCAAGTTGATCGGACGTAGGAGCTCACGATTGGCCCCAAACGAGTACTCGGAGAGTCCCAAGCCAGCTGGCGGCTGGTAAGCCGGCCTAATGGCTCGCCCGTGAGACGAGCCACTGGCCGAATCTCCTCCTCCAACCGCCAGCAAGCTATGGCCTCGGCTAGAACCCTCATGAGATACATTCCTATAGCCATTACCATGAAGCTTTTGCTTCTTCATGGCAGCCATGAGATATGGAATTATACCTTCCATATGATCTGTTTCTTCCTTGATCTCTTAGGTGTAGGGAGAGTTTATAACAAGAGTTCTAAAAACTTGGGTTGATTTGAGCGTATGTAATTGATTTAACTTGCAATGTTTTGGACATGTATTTGGGTTAATTGTTATATATAGGGACGACTCTAAAGGGTTTGGTAATAAGGATGAAAATTCAAAGGTCTCGTGTTAATTTTGCCTGGTCAATAATCAACAGTTTTTTGATAACTTCCTTTGACAAATCGTCCCATAGAGCGTTACAGCTTGCAATATTTTTTGAAACGCTCGTTTTTTATATATTTTTCATATTCAAAATAAGTAGAGTATTTTAAGGGCGATTATCCAATTATTATGTTTATTATTCGTAAAATTTATAATAAGACATACTTAAAAAATCTATATCCATTACTTCTTAAATCAACTATATTTTTTATATGTACGTTAACTCACAATATATTTTGTTCAATATTATAGATTGAAGGAAGGGAAAGCTCTACGTTCCTAATTTTCCTGTAATTAAATTTTCCAAAACCAAAAAATTCTTAATTAGAATAGAATTTCCGCTCAATAAATACCTTTTGAGATTTTGAGGTGCAATCTTGACACGTTAACGAACAAACTTCAATCTGTGGATGAGACGCCAACGCGGACTGAGAAATAGATAACACTATCCGCACACGTGTTTAATTGGACATATCTCCTGAAAAACCAAAAGTCAACGAAATTATTTTTCTTCAAGGAAGTGCAAAAGAAAAAGGGTAAATTCTGTTTTTTTAAGGGTAAAAACACTTCATTCATATAAGGAACAGTTAAAGCCTCGAAGGCATACATGCAAAACAGTCGAACAAAACCTAAAACTCCCAACGCACAATAGCACGAGAGGAGCACTACCCACCTAGTCCCACCATCCTCCACCTGGCCCTACCAGTCTACGCTACCTACCTGCCCTAAGGTTCACCGTACAACAGTACGAGAACACTACCCACCTAGAGCTAGCCCTCAACACATGACATTCCCCTCGCACAATGTACGAGGCTGCAGCCGCCGGCCTCGGTAAAAACTTATCTGGTAAATCTGTCCCAATCAAGATAAATCCAGACTAGGAAAAGAGCGCACTGCGGTAAATCTGCTCTAGCGATAGCACTGCTAAGACTGAGTGACATGTGTTGCCCCTGATACAACCATTCCCCAAGGAACCCAAAAAAAAAACCATCCCGCAACTATAATCTACCCAACCCGCCCCAAACCCCAATAGGTGAGCAGTAGCCAAGCTGACCTTCAAGCATGTGTCCAAATCGATCAGATGTGTGCTAATTGCTCTTCCGCCAGGATCTCCGCCAGCACCGAAGGCAGAAAGGAGAAAATTGAAACTGTAATTCTGCAGTCAACTGGAGCTTGGCGAGTACATGTGCCGCTCTATTTCTACCGCACCTAATAAAGCCAAACGAAATGCCCTCCAAACCTTGAGATGCCTCTATGCAGTCTACGACCAGCAATGCCAGGTCACTTCTATCTTGTACCTGTCTGCTTACAGCCTGCACGAGAGGTAAACAATCGGATTCAAAATAAATATACATGAGTCCAAGGGCCAAGGCAAGCTCGATGCCAACAAGCATTCCTCTGGCTTCCATTAGGGTCGGATGGACAGGATTCTCATACCGCCTGACAAAACCTGCAATAAAGTTACCAAACTCATCACGTACTAAAGCACCAATTTGAGCATCTCCTGAAGGTCCAGTTCCAGCATCCGTATTGACTTTGAACCATCCCGCCGCTGGTGGTCTCCATAGTTCTGCTGGGCTGACTCTATCGATTTGAGGCTGGCTATTGGCAGCAATATAGTCGAACCACAACTTGTAGACCAACTCCAAGACTCCTTGTGCGGCATTGAAGGTAATATTCTTGAAAACCATCTTGTTTCGCACCTTCCATATGCCCCATAACCAGGCTGCTCTTCGACCTCTTTCCTCATTATCTTGAGTCGTGAATAGTTTTGTACATGCATGTACTAGGGAAAGTCACGTGAAAGTCTGTGGGTCAATCCCTGCTTTCCTCTATAAAACTTCGATTAACCTGCACTCAAGGAAGAGGTGAGATCTTGACTCAGCGGCCTGCGCACAGAAGGGACAAGCAACGTCCACATCCATGCCTCTTTTTGAGATATTAATACGAAGCGGAAGATTATCATTAAGGAGCCTCCACATAAATGTCTGAATGCGCGGGGGGCACTTCAGGCTCTATATTCGGCTCCAAACCTCCCTATTATGTGTTGGAATTATCGCCAGCTCTGAATTCTCCTACCATACCTGCAAATCAACAAAATAACCTAATCTCGCCTTATAAAAGCCATTTTGGTTATGCCGCCATCGAATTGTATCCTCTCGAAGTCTAGTACTGAGTTGTATAGCAATGATTCTTTGCACTTCCTCTGCCAAAAAATAGTTGCTCTAGCAATGTCCTATTCCAACTACATAACCCCTCAACCAAAAGCTCAGAAACATATTGGTAGTGATCCAACCCCGGGGAGGAGTATCATGGGTGACCCAACTCAGTGCCAGACAACCAATAGTCATCCCAAATCCCAACTTTAGTACCATCTCCAATTCGCCACTCTAAGTTTGGAGCTAGCAGAGCCATCCCGTCTAAAATGCTCCTCCAAGTGTAGCTTGGTCTGAAACCTGTACCTGCAAAATGAATGTCACCTCTAGGATAATATCTAGCACGAAGGACCCTTGCCGGAAGGAAGTCTGGTGAGCAAAGTAGGCGCCAAGCCTGTTTTGCCAACATCGCTCTGTTGGAGCTAACAAGTCGTCGAAAATCCAAGCCCCCTTCTGCCTTAGACCGACACATACGAATCCAACTACACTAGTGCATCTTCCGCCGACCCTCTTTGCTGCCCCAATAGAAAGCACATAATTTCTTCTCAATTCTTTCACAAGTCTCCACCGGTAGGCTGAAGCAACTCATTATATATGTTGGAATGGAGAGTAGTACAGATTTAATCAAAGTCTCACGCCCAGCTTTCGATAGAAAATTTTTCTTCCAACTCCCGATCTTTGCATTAATTTTATCCTCGATGGATGAGAAAACTTATCTTTTAGACCTCCCCATTAGAGTTGATAGGCCCAAATAAGTGTCTCCTTCTTCTCTCCTTCGCATCCCCAATATAGAGCATAGACGATCATGTTCAGTTTCACATACATTCCTACTGAAGTAAACTGAGCTCTTCTGTAGGTTCACCCGTTGTCCCGAAGCCTGAGAATAAGTGTCCAGGAGGGAGAGAATGTTCTTTAGCTCCGTCGCCCGTTGCCCTAGCAAACAAAAGAGAGTCATCTGCAAAAAAGAGGTGAGTAATAGCTGGGGCGCCTCTCGCCACTCTCACGCCATGGATATGTCGAGTACTCTCCGCCCGCCTTATAAGAGCTGCCAGGCCCTCCGCACATAGAAGGAAGAGATAGGGAGACAGTGGGTCTCCTTGGCGCAAACCCCTACCCGGGATGAAGGAGTCTCCTACCTGTCCATTGACCTGCACATCATATCTAACAGTACGAACACATCTCATAATAAGGTTAGTAAAAGACTCAGAAAAACCCAAAGCCAATAACACCTTCTCCAAAAAATTCTACTCAATTCTATCGTAAGCTTTCATCATATCTAATTTAATGGCACGCCACCCTAGGCTGCCCGACGTCTTTTTTTTAAGGTAATGGTAGGACTCGAAGGCCACTAAAGCATTATCGGTGATTAGACGCCCTCGTACAAAAGTCCCCTGGTTTTCATGAATGATGTCATTTAAGAAAGCCTTAACCCTATTCGTGATAGTTTTAGTGATAATTGTCATAGCAACATTACATAAACTGATGGGTCTGAACTCAGCACAGCTAGTAGGGTGTTTAACCTTTGGGATCAAAGCAATGATGGTATCGTTCAGATAGGAGGGGTCAGTACCATCATTAAGAATAGCTAGAGAGGAACGAGTTACCGATGGGCCAACCACTTTCTAATACTTCTGAAAAAATAAGGGAGGCATGCCGTCCGGCCCAGGCACTTTTGTCGGGTGTATCTCACAAAGGGCAGTATACACCTTATCTTTCGTGTGGGGTACATCCAGTTGTCTTTGCATATCATCTGTAACTCTTCTTTCCAGCATGTCTGTAACTTCGGTCACCTGCGTAGTAAGCTCAGAAGAAAAGAGATTAGTGTAAAAATCTCTGAAAGCCCTTTCCAGAGCAGCCCATCCCCTAATTTTTGACCCTTTCGGGCCGTTCAGCTCGAGTATTCAATTTCTCACGCCCCTGCTCTTTGCCTTATGATGAAAGAATTTTGTGTTGCGGTCTCCCTCACGTAACCAGTCCACTTGAGACCTCTGTGCCCACATTGCCTCCTCCCTAGAAAGCACTTCCTCCCTCCGCTTAAGAAGCTCATACATCGCACTTTTCCTCCCTGCCGTCAAAGGCTGCTCCTGAATGGCCCCAATTTTCTTTTCTAGCTCTTTCTTTTGTCTTCGTACACTTCCAAAAATATTTCTATTCCACCCTTTAAGATGTTGTGCACATGCAGATAATTTGGCAGGTAGATCCAACTCATGAGTACAATTCCAACTAAATTGAATTTCCTGCTCAATGTCCTCATATCTTTCACACATTTGCTCAAACCTAAAACGTCTATGCTGAGACCTAGGTTCCTCAGCCCACATCTGGGAGATCAAAGGTGAGTGATCTGACCCCATCCTGAGGTGAGCTTCCACACAAGTAAATGGGTAAATCTCAAGTCACTCTGTGGTAGCAAAAACCCAGTCCAGCTTACATTCGATGTGACCCGCATCCTCATGGCCATTTGTCCATGTAAACCAAAGTCCTGTCTGTCGAACCTCTGAAAAATCACAGTACTGGATCACCTCCTGAAAAGCATCCATTCGTCTCTGAGGGATAAGGTTGCCTCCCCTTTTCTCTGCCAAGGATATATTCTCATTGAAATCTCCCCCACAAACCCATGGCAATACTGACTGTTCCTTCAGTTGCCTTAACAGTGACTAGGACTAATGCATATCCTCCGTGTTCGGCCACCCGTAAAAACATGTAAATCTCCATTGACAAAAATCCACGACTTCCACATCTACATGGTGGAGTGAGTAAGAAAGAAAATTAATATCCATAGCTTGATGCCAAAGAAGGATGAGTCAGCCACTATGCGCTCTACCCATCCCCTGACATACTACATAAATACCACACTCAAAACCGAGCCTCCATTTAAGATTCTCCGCTTCTGTCTCCTTGAGTTTTGTCTCAGATAAGACGAGGAGTTGGGAATTATAGGAATGGACCAACCTGCGCAGCTGAAGAACTGCTCGCGAACTCCCCAATCCGCGGCAGTTCTACCATATTATATTCATGGCGCCTGGCGGGGCTTCTTGGCAACCACCGCCTGAAACAGAAACTGATCCAAAGCATCCGAAGCAGCAACAATCTGCTTGGAAACATGATACTCATCGTCATCCCTGAAAACACCCTTCCTCTTCTCCCCACATAAAGCTACAATCTCTTGGGCTCTTCGTAAGTCGTCACTAGTATCACCTCGTGCCAACCGCTTCCAGCCACGAATTGTCTTGCCCTCTCTATCCCTAGTTGGTATTGAAATCTCAGAGCCCTCTTGTCCACCTGAGGTGTCCATCCCTATATCCGCCATCTCCATCCCAGTAACAGCGGTCTCAAGTAGGGGGTGATGCTGTATTCCCCGCCTGTCTGCCAACCGCTGCATAGTCATCGTGACAGGATTCACCTGCAAAGACAAAAAATGACGGTGAGGGGGGACATAAACTGGAGATAAAGTAAATGACAAAGTAGGTAAAGGGTTAAGGTTTGGGGTGGTATAGCCAGGCGGGTGGCCAGGTCACCGTCCCTCGCTCAACCATACGCCTTGTTGGACTCCTTCTGTCGAAGCCCATTGTTCCAAACGATCCCGATTAGCAGGCCGGGTCATAGGAGAAGAGGAGGTTAGCCCCGCAGTGTGGAACGTCGCCTGTAGGTTCTCAATCAACCCTGTATCATCCATCTCGGAGGGAACCAGTGGTCCATCGAGCACCGCGGCCTGCAGTTTATATTCTCTTTTCAGCTGTGCTCGCATGGTAGAGTAGGAGAACTGATCCACGTTTTCGCCAGTCAGCTTCCTCAGCATTGTTGTCGGTGCCCTCATCCATTCACCATAGCACTCTGTTGGTAGGTGACCCGAGATATCTTTCGGATTCGAGTCACAAACCTTCTCGATGTGACCCAGGCAGCCACATCTATAACAAAAAGACTATAACTTCTCATACTTAAAGATGACCACAACTGTGACATCCCCGCTGAATCGAATCATTCTGGTCCGCTTAAGTGCCTCTCTCACATCCAGTAAAACCTTTACTCGTAGGAAATGGCCTCTCAACTCATCTGAATTATCCCATTCCACGAAAAAATCAAGGAGGTTACCAATAACTTGCGCGGTGGACATGTTGTACCCCTCATTGGCAGATCGAAAAGCATAATTTAGGGCTCCATAATCAGTAATTTAGCCCTTTAGAATTTCACGACGTGTTACATATAGCACTAGCACTAATAATTGGATGCGTCACCTTAAAAACTTTCTTGTTTCACAAAGCACATTTTAAATCATTAAGTAATTAGATCAATCAACATATTTCGGCCATTCAGGAAAAAGACCACGAAAAATATATTAGAGCTAGAACAGCAGCTGTAATAGTCCGACATGGATATAATAGATCGAATAGAACATGAGTATTTATCTCATAATAGAACATGTTTGTGTTGCTTGCTCTTCCTGTTGTTGTTCGTTTGTTCTTCAATATTTTTGATAACCCGATCTCAGAAAAAGAAATTTGAATATACATTAACAAAACCATAACATGCAAAAAACATTTAATGTTAATTGTCTTAGGTTGCCTATAAAAAAATTCTTAGGTGATATTGGATATGTTTAACCCCAAATATTCTATTAAAGCACGCAAATGAGTGGAATTTTCAGCTTATGGGTTTGGGAACTCAGTAAAGGATGAGGATGGAGCATGCGAATTGAATACGACTTTCTTGGTCAAAGCTTTTGAAACAGTGTTATAAATGTCGCGCAAATGGAATTTTCGTGATATATATATATATATATATATATATATATATATATATCAAAATTTTACTTACTAAATATTATATTGCTTCGTATTATCTTTTTTGGTAATACAAGCTTCAGAAATTTACATCTTTAGTGATATTTGTCAAGCAATAAGAACCAAGTGAACTTTTATCCTATAACATATTATATACGTTTATAAATTATGGATAAGGCTGCCAAAATCATATGTATCTGATTTGGAAGGTAAATTGCCCGTGTCTTTTCTTTTGGTCAAGAGAATTTCCCGTGTCTTTGATTTCACATTAATATATTATAAATCAAGGGTTGGGCGGTCTATTTTGTATTTTTTTTTCTAAGCTTATCCAAAAGCCTCATCTAGCAATGATCAATTTGCTTCTCCTAGGGCAAGACACCTTCCAGAAATATACATTCTTCTTGCTTGGACCAAGTTATTTCATAAACTTTCCTTGGAAAAAGGATTTTTTGATATGCGATGAATAATTTTATGATGGTGAATCGATACAATACTAAAATTATAATTTTCGAATATACTAAATTAATCTATGAGTTGTGACTGTAGTAAAATTTTTGGCAAAGAGAGGCTTAAATAGAAACCCAGCTGACTTCAAGAATCATTAAATAATAAATAGCAATGTAGGCGTGTTTTGTAAAGAAAAATATAATGAAAAGTATTCGTATCTAGACAAGGACAAATTGTAAATTTTAAATACAGTAAATGTTAACATGTGAAGTTGGAAAAGCACAGTTAGCTAAAGCGTGTGACCGATAATCACAAAGTCCAAAGTTGAATCCCAACTTATCAACAAAAGTTGAAGCCCATCTTCTAGCGTATTTTTTTTCAACTACTTTATCATCCCCATTTTTGATTTATAAAATTCTATATATTATACTTTTTGCAGGCTCTATAATCTATCTTACATTTACCACAAAGTTTAAATCGTGACATAAACAATAAAGCCCATCTTCGAGCATATATTTTTTCAACTTTTTTATCATCCCTATTTTTCGATTTATAAAATTCCATATATTATACTTTTTGCAGGCTTTATAATCTATCGAACATTTTTTTATAAGTAAATGTAAGTGCCGTACAATATCCAGACATCTAAGGTACTAGATAGACACATATATGTATAGTTAAGCATTGTTGTGCCTACTTGAAAGCAATTCTCCCAATAATTTTTGTTCATCTTTAGAAAGGTTGAATCCAAAATATTTTTAAGAGAATTTAAGTCTCTTATAAAATCATATTTGAATTCGGCCAAAGGGCATATAACCTAAAAATACAAGGCATTTGTAAGTTTAAGAAAGTACAAGATTCAGATGTTAGTAAATGCAGTCATAGACTAAAATATTTACTTTTCAAAAAATCACATTTGGATTCAATGGAATTGGTACATTATAAGTAGATTGGTTATGATTCATACCCCAAGCCCAACTGTTTCTTAGCTTTTGCAATTTTATATGCTCAAGTTCGGCACAAATACCTTTCAGAAAAAAAAGTTCGACCCAAACCAATTACTAGTAAATCCAATGAAGGCCCAAGTGATTGGTGCAGTGATTGACATCGTTGACTATCTTGCTCGATTGTAGTTGGTAGTTGGACTTCGGACTAGTCAGCCGCGATCAGTAGCGACTAGGGCTTTCCTTCCACTAAGCAGCCTCTTAAATTACCAGATTACCCTTGTATAAAACCGTAATCCAATGAAAAGAAATCCGATTTATTAACTGATAGCGTCACGAGAACCGCCAGTATTAGAGCAGGTTAATAAACGATGCCGTGTCAAAAGTGCTTACTTACTGTTTTTTTTTCCACCAACAATCGCATAGACTAAATGACAAAATTTAATTATGATATATTCGAGTTCTAAAAAATATAACAATGTTAAATATTTGTTATGAAATTAATCAATTTAAATAGAGATAATTTAAAAGAACTTACTGCCATCTTTTTCTACTGATGTTTTATGTGGTATGGATAATGTATAAACAGCTAATCAGCCTTTTCACGTTGGATTGGAATTTTACCTTACTCCTTAAGATCCAATTTGGACAGCTCTCTAAGAGACAGAGACAAAGAACTCTCGAGTCTACCAACGCAAGGTGGGTAGGATGGTAACAGATTCTGCTTTGTTTCTTAAGAGTCGGTGGGTCAATTCCCACCCTTGTGAAAATGACAAAACTTTGCTTAGAAAAAGAATAAAAATTAATATCGTCTAGAATCCCGAAATTTAGGGTGTCGGTTTTCTAGGGCTTCATGGTTTTCTCTTGTTGGGCCCTCCTCTGTTATTTTACTCGGCCTTTACCATTTTGAGGTCAATCTTCGAAAGAACAAATAAAACTATTTTAGGTCAAATTAATTTCAAAGGGTTTTTTTTAGAGTAGATCACTGTTTAATTCTATTTTAAAATACAAAATTTTTAATGATATTTTTTATATTCCTAAAAATATATATCCTACCAAGATCCGATAATTATGGTTCCATATTTGGAAGTGCATAAGCCGGTTTAAAGTGGAGACGACCCAACAACCTTTTCTTTGTCACTGGCAGAGAACCTCCCCGGTACCATGACATGTGTCCGGCAGGCAAAGACGACCCGTAAATGTGTCATCTCCAAATATTTTTGGCCAATTTTGGGAATATATGTATATTTTTATCTATTTCAGAAATATATACACTTTTTTTAAAAATCTATTTGAGAAAAAAAACTCTGGATCCTAATCGAGATACAATCTTAAGAAAGCAGGTTCGGTCTGAATCCAACTGGGTTCAAACAGCAAAAGAGTAATAGATACGATTATAAAAAAAATACAAACGTCAATGGTTAATTTTTTTTCCTTCCCTGTTAATTATATATTTTTTCAACTTTGGTATTCATAATCGAACACCTCAATGATTCCAATATTATTTTTTAAATTTGTGAAATTTTTTTTCTATACGTATTAAATTCATGAGGCTCAAGACTTTCTTGAGGACACAAAATGTAGGAATTAACTTTCGATGGTACCCAAGCGGCAATTGTCGTGAATCAAGGTTGTATGCGAAGCGGCAATTTTGACCAAGGCATAATTTGAAATTATCCACTGTATTCCTTCACGAAGCAGGCTTTTTTAAAATTTCAGAGAGAGAAGAGTACTGAAAGTATATATTTTTTTCGTTTGTAAAGAGAATACTAACATTGAAGAGAAACGAGGATTGGTTCTTTTTTATTTTGTACAATGTATTCAACAATCAAGTATTAGTTACAACTTACAACTACATGACACCGATCGTGGAAGAAAATTATACAGCTTGGACGAGAGAAAAATAGGAAGGGATAAATCTATGTTACATTTTTAAAAAATAGAATAAAATTAATTGAATCTTTTCCTCTTTTTTGTCTCTTGGTTTTACATGACTAGACCATTACCCTTGAGTTGGGAATATAGTTGGCTTCCTCGCCCATCATCTGGTTAGCACCATATGCACCAAAAGGTGAGCCACTATCTACGGTTGATGTTGGAGAGTGAACGCCCTCTCAAGTTAAGTGGACGTAGGAACTCATGACCGGTCCCAGACGAGTGCTCAGATAATCCCAAGCTCGCTGGCGGTTGGTAGCTTGGTCTGCTAGCTCGCCCGTGAGATGAGCCACTGACCGAGCCTCCTCCTCCAGCCGCCAGCAAGCTATGGCCTCGGCTAGAACCCTCATGGGCTACATTCCTATAGCCATTACCATGAAGCCTTTGCTTCTTCATGGCAGCCATGAGATATGGAATTATACCTTCCATATGATCAGTTTCTTCTCAAAAAAGGTGTAGGGAGAGTTTGTAACAAGAGATATAAAAACTTGGGTTGATTTGAGCGTATGTAATTGGTTTAACTTGCAATGTTTTGGACATGTATTTGGGTTGATTGTCGTATATATAGGGACGTCTCTAAAGAGTTCGGTAATAAGGATGAAAATTCAAAGTTGATGATGTTAGTTTTGCCTGGTCAATAATCAACAGTTTTTTTTATAACTTCCATTGAGAAATCGTCCCACACAACGTTACAGCTTGCAATATTTTTTAAAACGAGCGTTAATATATTTCATATTCAAAGTAAGTCGAGTATTTTCGATCTAGGACAATTATCTCAATTTTTTTTATTAAGACATATTTTAGAAAACCCATATTTATTACTACTTAAATTAACGGAAAGTTACGTTTTATATGTACGTTAAATCACAATATATTTTGTTCAATATTATAGATGTAACACTAAAATTCGTTAGATCAATAAATTAAGTGCAAGCTTGACGCGGAACAAACTTCAGTCTGTGGATGAAACGCGGACAGAGAAATAGACAACAATATCCGCATACGTGTTTAATTTGACATATCTCCTGAAAAACTAAAATGACATATCTCCTGAAAAACTAAAAGTCAATGTATTTATTTTTCTGCAGGGAAGTGCAAAAGAAAAGGCCAAAAGGGGTAAATTCTGTTAAATTCGAAAAGGCTGCCGTGTCTGAAAAGCATAATTTAGGGCTCCGTAATCAATAATTGGAATTTAATGACGTATTACATATTAGCACTAGCACTAGCACTAGCACTAGCACTAGCACTAATCATTGGATGCGTCACCTTAAAAACTTTCTTGTTTTCCAAAGTACATTTTAAATCATCAAGTACTCAGATCGATCAACATATTTTTCCGACTGTTTGATAAGAAAGATCATGAAAGATACATAATAGATCTAATTGAACATGTGCATTTTTCTGATAATAGAACTTGTTTGTGCTGTTTGTTCTTCTCGTTATCCGTTTATTCTTCGACATTTTTGAAAACCCAATCCCGGAAAAAGATGTGGATGAATTCGCTGCAGGTGATAAAATACAAAACACATCTAATATTAATTGTCTTAGGTTGGCTATCAAAAAAAATTCTTAGGTGATAGTGGATATGTTTAACCTCAAAATATTATATTAAAGCAGGCAAATGAGTGGAATTTTCAGCATATGGATAAATAGTAAAACCTTATGGTAATGTTGTGGGCGGGCCAAGGAGGAGGTTTTGGAACTCAGTAAAGGATGAGGATGGAGCATGCGAATTGAATACGACTTTCTTGGTCAAAGCTTTTGAAACAGTGTTGTAAAAGTCGCGCAAATGGAATTTTGACTTTCGTGATATATATAATATGCGTGCATAACTATGGATAAGGCTGTTAAATTCATAAAGAACGTGTCTTTGATTTCACGTTAATATATTACAAATCAAGGGTTGGGCGGTCTATTTCTATATATTTTTTCTAAGCTTATCCAAAAGCCTTATCTAGCAATTATAAATTTGCCTCTCGAAGGGCAAGACACCTTCCAGAAATATACATTCTTCTTGCTTGGACCAGGTTACCAGGTTATTTCATAAACTTTCCTTTGAAAAAGGATTTTTGGACCTGCGATGACTAATTATATGATGGTGATCACAACTATCAACGTCACATCAAAATTAAGTAAAATTTAAACGAGAAAGTGAATCACATACAAATGGCGAAGAGAGGCTTAAATCGAAACCCAGCCGGACTTCAAGAATCATTAAATAATAAATAGCAATGTAGGTGTGGTTTGTTAAAAAAAGAAGAAAAGTATTCGTAATATTAATGAAAATTATACAAATTTCAAAAAAAAATTACCCTCATGTCCTTGGTTTATATTTTTATTACTCGGAAGTCCCTGACTTTCGGAAATAGTGTATGAGGTCCCTGCTTTTTAAGAAAATATTGGTTTTCTCCGGAGATTTTTAAGAAGATCGATCTGGTGACTAGGGACCTCAGACCAATATTTTCTTAAAAAGCAGAGACCTCATACACTATTTTTCGAAAGCTAGGGACCTGCGATTAATAAAACTATAAACCAGAGAACCGGGTATTTTTCAGAAAATCATGTACGTACGTTTACCTAATGAACCGGGTAATTTTCGGTCAGACCGGGCGGTTGACTCAGATTTTTGACCCGAAAAAATCCGGTTTGTTAGATTTGACCGAAAATTGGTTTAACCTAACCTACCCCTTCACAACGTTTTCACTTTCCCCTTTTGCCTTTTCCAATTTCCTCCTCTCTTCAGACGCGGCGCCCCAATCCTTGACGCTCCAGACTGGCGACGACCTCCGGTAATCTCTCTCTCTCTCTCTCTCTCTCTGTCGTCCCAGATTCTGAGATTAGTAATTTAATCTTCCCCGATTTCCGTCTCAGGCCTCCTACCCCTCAAATCAACCAGCCGTAAGCCATCTCCTTTGTTCCGCCGCTCAGCTCATCTGCTTTCCCTCCTACTCCTGAAGCCCTCTCGATGCAGAAGGTGAAAAGGCATGATACTAGCAAATACTATTTGAGATAATTGATGAAGGACTTTTGTTCTAGGTGGGGTTCTTGTTCTATAGGTTTGAACTTGAGGGTTGCTTTGAATTTGTGGATCAGAAGGTGGGGTTCTTGTTCAAAGTTTGAGGAAGAAAAGTGATTTGGTGTTTGTGAAGAGGATGAGTCCTGAGGAGAGAGAAATAGGTGTGGTTTTTTTAGGGGAGAGAGAGGTGTGGTGGAAAGTGGGTTTGATGTATTTCGAGGTATGACACTTTTTTGGGAATCATAAAATCTATGACACATTTTTGCTGTCAAAGGAAAATGATAAATATTTTTTTGGAAGAGAGTATAGAGGGATGGGTACTTAAATACGTAGACTAAAAATATATTTTGCTTACTTAAAATTACCGGTCCGACCGATCGATCCGAATGACGGGAGAAATCCCGGGTCAGCCTCCGGGTCGTTTTTGAAAACAATGCACAAGACCGAAGGCTCAAAGCCCATCTTTTTTCAAGATAAATCTTTTACACCATTAGAATTGTCAGGTTCAAGCCCATCTTCTAATGTGTTTTTTTTTTCAACTAGTTTATTATCCCTATTTTTGATTTATAAAATTCTATATATTATGCTTTTTGCAGGCTCTATAATCTATCATACATTTACCACAAAGTTTAAATCGTGACATAAACTATATATTACAAAATATTTGGATTCAATGGAATTGGTACATTATAAGTAAATTGGTTATGATTCATACCTCAAGCCCAAATGTGTTTTAGCTTTTGCAAATTTATATGCTCAAGTTCAGCCCAAATACCTTTCAAGAAACAAGTTCGACCCAAACCAATTTACTAGAAAATTAAATGAAGGCCCAAGTGGTTGGTGCAGTGGTTGACATCGTTGACTATCTTGGTCGAAAGTAGTGGGGAGTCAAAGACTTCGGACTAGTCAGCAGCGATCAATAGCGATTAGGGCTTTCCTTTCACTAAGCACCCTCTTTAAATGACCAGATTACCCTTGCATAAACCTTAATCTAATGAAAAGAAATCGGATTTTATTAACTGATAGCGTCACGAGAACCGCCAGTATTAGAAGAGCTGGTTAATGAACGATGCCGTGTCAAAAGTGCTTACTTACTGTTAATTTTTTTCCACCAACAATCACTAAGACTAAATGACGAAATTGAATTACGATATTTCGTATTCAAATTCTAAAAAAATATAACAATGTTAAATATTTGTTAGAAGAATTTTGTGATACAGATAATATATATATAAACAGCTAATCAGCCTTTTCACGTTGGATTACAATTTTACCTTGCTCCTTGAGCTTCAATTTGGACAGCTACAGCTACAGCAACCAAACACTCTCTCTCTCTAAAACAGACACAGGACAAAGAACTCTCGAGTCCTCACGCCAAAGAGAGAACGAGGAAAGGACAAAGGGAAAGAGGCTTCCAATTTCCAATTTCCAATTTCCGATTTCCCAACAACCAATTCCTTTCAAATTAAGAACCAAAACCCACGTCTAAGGTATTCCTTTGCCCAAATAAAATCAACCCACAACGACCAAGAATCCAACATGATAAAACACAGTTGAAAATTTTAAAAAAAAGATTTCTTTTTTACATTTGCTTCTTGCAAAGACTCGACCTTTCCCGTGTTAGCTTGATCCACTGATCCCAAAATCCAATACCCAGAAGGGAATTCCCCTGGTTCTAACTCAATCCAAGCCGGGATGGTGTTAAAGATACCATCTTCCCAATTAGGGTTCCTGCTCCTGGGCTTGATTCTTCTGCTGCCTGGTTTTTGCTTGGGGAGATTCGTGGTGGAGAAGAACAGCTTGAGGGTGACGTCACCCGACAAGATCAAAGGGACTTATGACAGTGCCATAGGGAACTTTGGGATTCCTCAGTATGGGGGAACCTTGGCCGGGACGGTGGTTTACCCTAAGGACAATAAGAAAGGGTGCAAGGAGTTTGATGGTTCCCCTTTCCACGCCAAGCCCGGTGCTTTGCCTACTTTTCTCCTCCTGGATCGTGGAGGTGCCTGCCCTTTTCCCAGCTCCTTTTTTTTTCCGTATTTTTTGGGTTATTTTAGGCATAAGTTTCGTGTTAGTTAATGGTTTTAACTGGTTTGGATTGATGTTGTCTGGTTGTGAACTGTGAGTTGTGCTTTTTAAGATCAATTTGTGAGGTTTGGAGCTTGTTTTCGAGGTCGTGGCAGTATGTTTTTGGAGCATTTGTGCTCATGTATGATTATTGGAAAGTGTCTGATGTTGTGTTTTGGGTCATTGAGAGTCTTGCCTGACTGCTGTTCTTGTGCATGGTGTGGCATGCATGTCCTTGTGGGTGATTGTATAGGCTCTTCTCAGTTTAATTTTGATTTGTCTAATCTTGTTCTGTTTGTTCATAATAGGGGAGGTTCTTGTCTCTGTTGCCCATCGTTTTGGCTTCATTTGATTTGTTTTACTTTTGTTCATAGAGCAAGCGTCTTGTGGTGCATTGGACAAGTCGCTCTTGTCCTACTTCCTCTTAACAGATTATAAAAAAAAAAGATTTTTTTTGGACTAGTCTTTCTCTTGGCTTTTTCATCGGTTATGTGTAGTAACCGTGTTTCTATTAGCTTTGTAGAGTAGTGTTCTTAGTTTAAGTCACTCCGGTCATCAGAATTTGTCTTCCAAATAATTCCATTATCTCAGTGCATAACTACCCAGGGATGTCTTGCCAACAGCTCTAGTTTGCATGGTCAGCTCGGCAAGAGTCACTTATCATTGCATCCAAGCCTCTCCAATTTATGGTTTTAATGCCAATCTGGTAATCTCAAGTTTAAATATTACCTTGGTATGGGTAGCACTTGGAATGGGATGAACTATATCTTACAGGTGAATGGGGTTAGTTCAGGAACTTCATTTGTAGCTCACAACGGTCCTATGAACTTTATTTCTTTCTTTCATTACCGGTGTTCTGCACATGACAAAATACTGCTTTTGTTGGTTTTCTATGCTGACATACATCTCTACTGTTTTCTGGATGTTAGATTGCTTCTTTGCTCTGAAGGTGTGGAATGCCCAGAAAGCAGGTGCTTCCGCAGTGCTCGTCGCCGATGACATTGAGGAAGCGCTAATTACCATGGATAGCCCCGAAGAGGATGGATCGTCCGCAGCATACATTGTGAACATAACAATACCTTCAGCACTTATTGAAAAGAGCTTTGGTGAAACATTGAAAAAATCGCTCAGTGATGCGAATATGGTAAATGTCAATCTTGATTGGAGAGAAGCCGTTCCACACCCAGATGACAGGGTGGAGTATGAATTGTGGACCAATAGCAACGATGAATGTGGTGTGAAATGTGACATGTTAATGGAATTTGTCAAGGACTTTAGAGGCGCAGCACAGATACTCGAGAAAGGCGGTTACACTCAGTTCACTCCCCATTATATTACTTGGTACTGTCCTCAGGCGTTCACCTTGAGCAAGCAATGCAAGTCGCAGTGCATAAATCATGGTAGATATTGTGCTCCTGATCCTGAACAGGATTTCAGCAGTGGTTATGAAGGGAAAGATGTTGTTGCAGAGAATCTGAGACAATTATGTGTTTTCAAAGTGGCAAGTGAGAACAAGAAACCTTGGGTTTGGTGGGATTATGTTACTGATTTTCAAATTAGATGTCCCATGAAACAGAAGAAGTACAATAAGGAATGTGCTGATGATGTTATCAAATCTCTCGGTAATTGTTTTACTTCTGCTTTACTTGCAAAGATATGATGTGCTATTTGTAAAGATGACTATAATGGTGGTCACTATCAAAGGTTTTTTATTTCTCGTGTGACTTATTGCAGGGCTTGACGCTAAAAAGATCGAAAAATGCATGGGAGACCCAAATGCTGATGTAGATAACCATGTCTTGAAGGAAGAGCAAGATGCGCAGGTAAAAATTCACCTAACTTTTATTAAGTTGGAAAAGTTGACCACCGGGTGCAAAGAATGACTGTACTTTTAATGTTCTTGGGTTTTTCCCAAAGCTTATCTAGGATGCCCATACAAAATTGCTTATCATGGCTATGTTATAGGTTGGAAAAGGATCAAGGGGTGATGTAACCATATTGCCTACCCTTGTTGTCAACAATCGACAATACCGAGGTCTGTTTATTTTATAACAATTTGAGCTCTTTTTCCCATTTTACCTTTTTCTCGAAAGTCCTTTTTGTTTTCTCTGTTGGGTCTCACACTGGACCTTCAGGAAAGTTGGAGAAAGGTGCTGTTCTGAAGGCCATTTGTTCTGGTTTTGAGGAAACGACAGACCCTGCAGTTTGTTTGAGCACCGGTAAGTTTGTAAGTTCTCTTTGGTTAAATAGCTGCCAAACGCAATAGAAAAGGTTTGATTTGCTGAAACTGGCAACTCCCATTGTGGTTGTTGTTTCGGGCATGTTGTCAGACTAACAAGTTACAATGTTCTGAGCAGACGTGGAAACAAATGAGTGCTTGGATAATAATGGAGGTTGCTGGCAAGATAAAGTCGCCAACATTACAGCATGCAAGGTATAAATGGGGACCTCTCTCTCTCTCAAAGACAAATGAAGGCATCTGCTACTGTGCCTGTTTTACTTATCGGAAGATGTGTTACTTTCTTAGGATACATTCCGTGGGAGGGTTTGTGAGTGTCCTCTGGTCGATGGCGTGCAGTTTAAGGGAGATGGTTATAGCCACTGTGAAGGTAAGTTTTATGCTGTTTCTTTAGCATCAAAATATTGACTCATCTAGATGAAGTAAAAGTGTCATTTTGACAAGCTCGACTGTACCCTCTAGTCTGTTTAACTGTTGATTTTTGACTAGCATTGGTTGTATTATAATTTTTTGGAAGGGGAAATTAAGATGTTATGAAAAGAATAAGAATCAGATATTCTGGAAAATCGCACTGGTAGGGTGTAGAAAGATAGACCTCTTGTGACTTGGGGCTCTTTGATTGCTTATTTGGTACTAGAAGTTTTCTCAAACTTACTGTATAGGCCTCACATTACATCCTTGCCATTTTGATGAATGGACTCTTCTTTCGGAACAAGGGGATTGGCAATTTAATAGTGTCAAGTGAAAGAATGTGTACCTATTGAGAGGAGGCAGTAATGTTGTTGACTTCATGTCACTACTATTGTTTGCTGTGATTCTGTATCAGCCACCTCCATGTCTGACTTGACTCATCTATTAATTTGCAGTTAGCGGACCTGGTAAGTGCAAGATAAATAATGGAGGCTGTTGGCATGATTCTCGGGATGGCCATACTTATTCAGCTTGTCTGGTTAGTTAAATGTGTATATTTTTGTTTAGGATACTGCTGCATGGGCATTGTATTCTGCTTGTGCAGTTTCAGACATTGAATTCTTCTTCTCTTTTTGCATTTGGACTCCAACTTTCATCATCTTCTGTGGACAGGATGCCGATGGTGGTAAATGTCAGTGTCCCCAGGGATTTAAAGGTGATGGCGTGAAAAGTTGTGTAGGTGAGGAGTTCATTTCTTGTGATGCTTCTTTTCTGCTCTCCAACAGATAGCTCTATTCTTTTGTTGGATGCTCGGAAGTTTGATGTTGTAGGCAAAATGAAACTAGATTGCTGAGCAAAATATGCCACATGGATATATATTTGTTCATTTTGAGTTGAATTTATCAGATTGAGCAACTTTTATCTCTACTGGCAAGCACGTAGAATGTTTTTGATGTCTGCAGTCAGTGTAAGCTTCTAGAGAATGCTGACAAGTAGCGATCACGTAGAACCCTTTTGAATGAGTCGGTTTCTTTTTGTCCTTTTAACCATTAGGTTGACCAGGATGCTGGTATTGATTAGTGCTACACCATTTGTGTGGAGATCGAGTTTTAGTAGTTTCAAGATTTTTGTTAATCCAAGTTGTAATTTACTCCTGTCATGCCTCTTTATCGCAGATATTGATGAATGCAAAGAAAGGAAAGCGTGTCAGTGCCCTGCATGTAGTTGCAAAAACACGTGGGGGAGCTACGAGTGTACTTGCAGCGGAGATCTTTTGTATATTAGAGACCATGACACATGCATAAGTAAGTCATAAAGACCTTCATTTGAGAATAATCTGCTCAGCACTCTGTGCATCATTGCCTGGCTAATTATTGAGGTCCTTTACAATTTCAGGTAAGACGGGTACCGAAGTACGATCTGCATGGGCCGCTGTTTGGGTCATTATCATTGGCTTGGCGTTGGCTGGTGGCGGAGGATATCTTGTGTACAAATACAGGCTAAGGGTAAGCTACCTCTTCATCTTTCAGAATTATTAATACAGCTTTTACTTGCAACAGCCATTCTAGATATTAGGCAGAACATATTGCACCTTCTCAATCACTAACTGCAGAAGGATTATCAGAATCATATTCACTCTTTGCATCATGATTATTGAACTCCATGATGCTTTGGTTCATTTCTGCAGTCGTACATGGATTCCGAGATTAGAGCTATCATGGCGCAGTACATGCCTCTGGAAAGCCAAGCAGAAGTTCCGAACCACGTGAACGATGAACATGCATGAAAAAGTCGCACTGCATCCAACAACTTCAACCGCTCCTCGCTGCGCATGGTTTGTACGGTACCCGTTACAAACCCATTCTAAGATTGCAGCATATAATTAAATTATCAGCAAAGTAATCCCGGATCGATCGAGGTTCGGCTGTTAGTTGATAGGACAAACACAGATGATAAACAGTTTTATGGTTATCAAGAAAGATAAACTGCAAAGGGATTCTGGCTGTGACGTCCAGAAGAAAGTAGCTCTTTCTCAAGAGACTATTCTATTTAGCTCCCTTGGTGATCTTTGTAATAACTTTTTTTTTAATTTCTGAAAGGCTTTGTAATAACATTTAAGGCAGGTAGGGTTTTACTTTTACATTTACCAGTTCTTCAGGGTTCTTGTTCTGGAAAACTTGGTTGTTTTGCTGAATGGATTTTTCATTGAAGAGTATAATTTTGAAGAAGTCATTACTGGATACGTTTATGCATGTTAAATATCGGACATGAGAAAGCTCCATTAATCTTCCTAGTATCAGTGTAATCTTTATGACCGAATCATCAATGTCAATTTCTTGGGTTGAAGAATCGATTAATGCAAGTTCGGGTTGGATATGCTCTTTGAAATGTGGCAAAGTTTTCTCAAAAGTATTTAACAATTTTGTGTTCATAAGAGTTCGAATTCAAGACATATTAGAAAAATTATTTTACTAGTTAATCTAAATGTGTATTAGTTTATTTTCGGGTCGAGAGTAACATCCTTCCGGCCTTTTATCATCACCATGATGATGCACTTGAGACTTGGTATTCTCGAGTTCTACCAAGTTTTTTGTAGCCAAGGTTGAGAAGAAATTTTTTTGCATGATTGGTAAAAGCCAATGTCATCTTCTTTCATTCTCTCTCAACTTAAGTTTCAATTCAAAATCTATAAGTATCAGCATTGCTGTTTGATCAATGTCTAAGGTAAAGGACTTTGATTTTTTTTAAGAATGTAAGAGTACACTTGGAGAGCGCAGTACAACAGTGAGTTGTATGCTGTGTTCAGGAAAGATGAATCGTTCGCAAAAAAGAATCTATTGATTTTCTCCCACTTCGTTGACCAGATATGAGTTCGAACTTTACGTATAGAACCGATACCATTACAAACAAAGTATGGTCATCGATTCCATTTCTAGTTGGAAAAAAAGAAACATCACAATGCGTGTAGAAGTCGACATTACAAGGATTATTGTACCCTCTTGTGAAACCTGTCATGCTTTACTCAGAATGTACTCTCTTATTTCCGACGACAAAGGGATAAAAAATTTGTTCCCTTTGTTGGTATTGCGTATTTAATTTTCCTATACAAGCAATATTACTGATTACAAGTTATTGACAGAAACCAACGACCGCATATATAACAACCGACGAATTTTTTTTAAAACTTAACAAAGATATCTCGAATTCGAGTGGGTAGTTGAAATAATGTTAGACAGAAAGCTCAAGGAGCAAGCAACTCTCGCCTTCGACGGGTGCGCAGGTTAGGATCATCTTAGGTTGGGAACCTTGAGGTCGAGGCCAATGTCCATTCCATTATAAGCAATTGGAGCGTACATCCACATGTCATCAGAGCTAAGTAGCTGGAAACATAATTGAATTGAAGGTTAGAATACTATCTCGGGTTCTAACTTAATAAGATATCTCGAGTTTGAATCTAGAAAATGCATCAGCGTTGCAATTTGGCAAGGAGAGCATTCATTGCCTATCATTTGGGTTCATACTATGTTCGAACGTGAATTAGTCATCGTTACGAACCTTGATTTGAAGTTGCAGGAACTTCACATACTGGACAGCTTCTTCAAGCATTGTACTGATATCAACTTTGGTTCCATTAGGAACAAGGGTCTGCAGAATCTTGAGCCTCTCATTGATCCTTTCCCTTCTTTTCTGAATGAACCAACACTTGTATATTTCAATAAACCAACACATAATCTCTTAAAAACAATGTTATGATCTAGGAAATTAAAGATAGATAGATGGATGGATAGATACCCTCGCATAGAGGCTCTGAGGATCGGTCGCGGCCCCGCGGCCGGCCCTCGTTTTGCCACTCAAGTTGAGAGCTTGAGTCTCTTTGGAGCACAAGCTGGAAGTCTCTCCACCGTTGTGTTCATGGAATCCGTTGGAGTCGTCGTCCGAGCAGCAGCTGCTCGAAGCTGGCCGGCTGAGGCCAGCATTGTTCTGTTCTTCATTGCTGCTGGATGCTGTCTTTTGGATCTTGCTGCCCTTTCCGTTCCTCTTGCCGATCCGGGCCTAAATCGCACAAGATGATCAAGATTCAATGAGCCAAACCCTCCACGTTACAATTTAAATGTACAAGAGTGGCCGTTAGCTCAAGCGATAAAAGATGGGTATGGTGTCAAGAAAAAATTAAGTGAGCATTAGTCGGTATTTTAGATCAGACTGTGTAGTCTTTGTTGTGTCACAATCGGCAATCAATGTACTTTACCTTAGATTTTCAAAACTTTGAATCGGGATCACGAACTAGTACTAATAGAATAGAAAAAAATGATCCTGTCTATATACTTTGTTGGTTCCGTTGCTACTGCGTGCTTTACGCAATAGGTCGGATCATATTAATATCGTGCCACACAACATAGGTCATCGAAAGGATCTTGGAGACCGACCAGAGCACAAAACCAAGATCTTTCAGAAAAAAGAAATTTTTATTCGAAGAGTGCATAATCGCATGGATAAGCTCTCTACGATTGGATTCATAAAAGTATAGACTTCGGATAATTTTGTGAAGAAAAAACTTTTTGAGTAAAGGTCAGAATTCAAGCTTACATTATCTCCCAATGAAGTACTCCGAGACCTTTTCTTCGGGATCCGAGGTGGAGTACCATTGCCACCATTGTTGTTGCCCTGATCTCCTACAACTGGCGGCTCCTCCACCGGAACCTCGAGCTCCGGTTCAGGCTGCAATTGATGATCCTTGTCATTTTCAAGATCATTGGTCACCTGTGAGCCCATGTCAGCCTGCTCCTGATGATCAGCATTAGTCTCTTCCACATTCTCCTGGATCGAGTTCTCGTCGCCTTCGACGAGATACGAGACAGTGTTACTCGCATCTCCGACACGGAATTCCATCGACATTGGACCATGAGCTGTGACCATGATTGGACAAGGTTTGTCAGCAATGTAGCAGCTGTCCTGATCAAATGAGGGTTGCAAAAGGTTTCTACTATCTCCACTGTAACTACTGCTTCCTTGGTCATAGAACGGCCCTTCATTAGGCCACCAGAGGCCGGAGGAAGCTCCGATCTTCGAGCTCAATCCGGGGAGGCCGATCATCGGGCAGTTTCCGAGCAACTGCGCCATGAAGTCAGCCTCCTCGCTTGTGTACATTCCACTGAGGCAGCTCCATTCCCCTTCAGAAATGGTTCCAATAGGCTCCATCAGTACTAGTTATTCTTCTTGTTTAGTGTGTTAATATGTAATTAATTAGAAGATCGACGCTTTGGGATCGATGCTTGGAGGATTACCTGGATTATGGAGACATATTTATTTATAGGCTACTAATAACAAGAAAAAAAACAAGGTTAGGGAATGTCATGATAACCCATTGACATCACTTGTGTAGTTAAAGTATATCATAATTCAGTATATTAAACCTAACTTTATGTTATCGGCACACGAAATGGCATCTCTATCTCCTCTTAACATTTTTTTTACTCGTGTTAGAAACTCTGTATCCAATACAGAAACTTAGGATAACGGTCAGTGCATTTTAACACTTATAAACAAGTTCATCACTCAAGCAAGAATCTCACTCAAATGAAGGTGATTGGACCAAAGTTTACACAAACTTCGTCATAATGTGATGAAATGAGAATCGTGTGAGGTTACTAATGGGCACGAGATCAACCCGCTATGATACCATATTAAAATTTTCATATCAAATCCAAAATCTTTGAAGAATTGGTTGATCAATTTTTAACACTTGCAAACAAACTCACAAATATTACAATTAGTAATGTAGTAATCTCGACATGGTATCTTCTACTGACCTTCAAATAAAATGTCTTGGAAAAAGTCCATACTTGACACCCAATACAACTCAGCATCTATTAATTGGTCAAATTGGTTTCAGATTACAATTTTGGGCACTAATTTAAGTACTTTTTTTCGTCACGAACGTCCTTTCATAGCCCTTAAAAGCACATTGGACTTGGCTGAAGAATATGCGGTATGATCGTATATAGAACTAAAACGACAGAGCGGTTAAGGGAGAACTTGAAAATAAGCATTTTTTTAATTCTTAGGTAGGACTCAAATTATACATTAATTATTTGGATGGGGATTGATGATTGCTCACTGAGATTTGGACAAGAGAGAAAATGTTTGTTAAGTTTACATATCTATTCCAAACCTTAAATCTAGGACACGAGCAGTCTAGTTATTTTATAAATATTTTTACATCATTATCACATCCACGATAAATTTTAGTCAATTCATTTACGCAATTACCATTTTACTAGTCTGAACAAACTACTTTATTTATGCAAAATTCATACTTCAAACATATTCTCTAAAACAAAGTCCGTTATTTTTTTTTGGCTAATTCGGATCAGCTCATAACTGTAGTAGCAACATAGGAATCGTATGTAACTCACGGGTCAATCTCTTACCATACTAAATTTTAATCTTTTAAGAGGATATCAAACTGTAAAAAATGATCAACAGTATATATATATATATTTCTTATTATTATCATCATCATAATCATTCAGACACTATTGCAAAAGTTCGAACAACTGTAATCACATTACCTAAGCCATCTGCCGAAAATGTAAAATACACCAATTTCCTTTTTTCTACTGTAATAAGTGATTATCTTTATTACATCATGACAATGACAATTTGACTCTTATCTTGAGGATTTGTTCGGATCGAGACATAAAAAGTTCAAAATCTATTGACTTTGATCAGGCCTAGACCAGAATCTTGCTCGAATCATATTTTAGAAAGGATAAGAGTATTACCCTAAAAAAAGATAAGAGTATTAATATGAATCTATATGATCTTATCTGGTTCTGCCAAATTTTAAAGATAGTATTAAAATAATAATACATAAATATATTAATTACTAAATCTAGTACCAATTCTGATACGAGCTACCCATCTTGGAATTTATTTTATTATTTGATTTTATTTTTATATTAATTTGTTTTAACAAATAAATTTCAGCAGTATATTTTGAGTCTCTTTTCTATAGCGAATAAGTATAGTTTAATTTTTTTAAATAAATAATTTATAAATAATATGGATTTACAAGTCGCTCTAATCCTATCCGATATTTTAGGATCCGAATTTTACCCAAATCCTTACTTTAAAAGAAAATAGAAATAAGAATTTGAGCACACCTTCAAACAAGAGAGTAAAAATTTAGGTGATACTAAATTACTAATCTACCTAGAAATTGTCCATTGTGATTCTTACTTATGCGTGCGAGATAGTACTGCTCTACGCAAATACAGTCATCATCATTTATGGTTTCCAATCAGAGGTGGCATGTAAATAAATACATAGGGTAATCATAAAGCACAGGGGGCTATAAATGATCGCTAACTTCAAAGCGCATTGACTGCATTTATAAGATTTTTCGCATAAATTTTTACTACACTTAGTCTTAGGGGAAGAAAATTTGCATCTCGCCTTGGAAAGTACATAGCGTTGTCCCCCATACATCCCAACGTTGACTAATCTCATCAATTATTATTTATTTTTTGTTTATAGCATCTTATATCTGAACTCATTTAGCGACAAGTTAGATTCAAATCGGGTGAGATTTTTGAAAAGTAACAAATTTTTTCTAATAAATATTTAACACTGTTACATTCCAAAGACTCGAAATCGAGTCACTAGTTAATCAAATATTTTTGTTTTATTATTATTTGTTTTATACAACAAAACATCTGCCTCTAGGATTTGAAATCTGGGCAACACATATACAGTACAACTCTTTTTAGCTACTCCGCTTCCGAAATAATCTTAGCGCAATGCACGACATTCCAAAATCATATCAACCCTGGAACTTAATTCAAGTTTCGGCATACAATAAATAGTAGCAATTTTTTTTGTCAAATTTTAACATCGTTGTGTTCTCGATATTTCCGTTCGAGATTTCTAATCAAGTTAGAAACGAAACTATTCCGTTAATCCAAGTGATTGAAGTTATTGACCATCGTATGTAATTAATGTGGGATATGCACGCATGCAAGTGTACCATGCAAAGCCAAATGCGAATATGGCTCGTTGGCCCATATCGGCTCAAGGATCAACGGTCCAGGTTTATGGATCATACATGATCTTGATACAAGAAGCCATATGTGAGGACTGAGCGAACCATGCAAAGCCACATAGGAATAAACCTCGGTATATGCCCTAAACACACGTACTTACGTACTTACTTGCCCCAACCAGAAGTAGAAACCCTAGACAATATCAAACAGTACACGAACGTGCAACTTGTGTGTAGTACACAAGACAAGGGGCTACATTATTATTAACAAAGACTTGGTATAAAACCCAACAACTCCTCTTATCCAAAATTCACTTACTTATTATTTTAAGATTTTAATTCGAATATAGAGATTTTAATATAATATGAGAGTGAATAGATCTCATTCTCATTGTTCTCCTCACACGATGCAACGTCCAACTCGTGTCAATTTAAACTCGATGTACTTTGTTTGAGAAGACGTATTGAAATTATCACGTCTATAGTTTGAGGAGTGTGAGAGACTTGTTTATTAGTGTTGAATATCCGTTATCTCAGTTTTTAAAATTTTGGATTGAATACGAAAATTCTAATATATGTTATTGCAAAAATAAAATAATTTATGTAAAATTTCCTTTTATGGATACTTCCAAATAGATTATTAACCCAAAGTCTACTTCCACAGATTCTGCCTATCTTTGCGCTTTCTTGCCACACTTGGGGCTGGTCATATTATGTTTATGGCCTGAGATATGAATCATGTTCGTTGGTTTTGGAAGCAAACGAGAAAATACAATCTATTCTTTCTAAAAAAAGAAAATATAATCTATTGTAACAAAATTTGAAAATAATTTAGTGAGTATACCAATATATCAATGGAAATGAATATATTCAGCTTAAACAAAAGTTTATTTGTTGGGAGAGCATTTTTACTATTCAAAAATTCTATTCGGTTCCAACCTTAATTAGTTAGTTCAGTATATCAAAATTCTATGTGGTATCGGCCAAAAATACATCATATGATCGATCAACTAATGTTGATACTTCAAAGCCGGCAAATGCACGATCTCTTGTAGGTTGGTATGGGGGAATTGATAGTTCGTTTCGGGTTCCGTTTTATTTTAAGGGAAATAACGATAGTTAATGAAAAAAAATCATAGTACAATATGTGCGTGTATATACTCTATACTATATATAGAATCTATTTATATGTTAGCTCTAAGATATTGAGCTTATGGGATGCCTACATTTCTTTTTAAATTGAACGAAATGACTAGGCTATCGTTAAAGATAATTTTTTCTTAATTTTCTGTTCTCCCAAATTTTCTTAATTATTAGTTATTACTCAAAGAACGACTAATTAATTATGGATTTGAACCTCCTCCAGTTTTACACTAATTTCCCGATGTAAAGTTCATATATATAAGAAGTGTTATTTCTCATAAAAATAGCAGGTTTCATTTTGTTATGATATATTTTTCAGCTAATTGTATATATTTAATATCTATGCTCGATCAGTATATAGTCAGACAGAACAAGATCGCCAACAGCTCTCTCTAGCTGTAGCAAATAAAGAAATTTGTCCAATTGAAAGTGGAGTCGTAGTTTTGCTCAAATAATTTATTTCTATCAAATAGCACTTGTATCAACTTGTGAGAGAGTTGTTCTAGTTTAATCGGTTCTCCAATTTGAGTCATCGGGAATGCAACAATGTTGAACACTTGTCGGGAGAGCTTTGCCAACTTTCAAAAGTTCTACCCAATTCGAACTTAATTAGTCGGTCCACTAAAACGGATAATCCAAAAAAATAATTTATTTCTAGGTCGGTTGCACGACTCATTTAAGTTCTAGTAGATGGGGAATAAATTTTTATGTTCAATGGGGAATAATTTTTATGTTCAGTGGCAACCGGTGCTTAACCCTTCGACACTAAAAGAAACCAAGGGGCAAGTGAATGATTAATTTTTTTCCATTATTATGGATCCATATGTATAGTCTAATGAGTTTTTTTTTAGTTGTAATGAAGTTCAATATTATTGGCTAATTAAGATTTGATCCAGCAGTTAAGTGCCAAGTTTTCGAGATTAAGAAATATCGTACTTGATTTGTAGGAAAATCAATAGAATTATAATGTGTTTAGAATCTTCATATATAACTCAAATTAATATGAGTAGTAGGTGAAGTTTAATTCATTATATATGCAAAGTCATATATATCATGTAAACAAGTGAGTCATATACTTCATTTGCCAACAAAAAAAATTCGTACTTCAACACACTCCCTCAAATGAATCATATTTAGTAGTTTGTATGGTTTGATTTAATCCGATGCAAAATGAAGAACCTTGCCATGGTTTTAAAATCTTTTTCCGCCCAATTTTTGTGGACCAAACTGTTCTTGATATCATGTTAGCATGTATATATTCTACTTTAAAACTTCAAGGTATGGAAGATCCATATATCATATATCTTTCATAAGAAATGTCAAGTTAATACTCTAGCAGATGGGATAATGTCCTCTTTTTCACTATCAACACATCTCTTAAATGCTACATATATATTTTTTAACAATCAATATTATTAAACAAAATTCGATCTCTGAATTCCATTAGTATAAACGAACAACATAATTAAACCAGACCAACCACAAACTCGATCAAACTTGGACACGTTCACTACTGATCACCACCCTAATCATTGCATTTTCAATAATATTTGGTTCTTGCTAGCTAGCTAGATCAAGCTGTATTAATTTTGATTAAGAATCGCCACCATATATAAATGTCTCCACTATTTTATACCATGCATATACAAGATGTAGATTTACGATAAACCCATCAAGTATTAATGTGATCTCTGCGATTTGATGTCGTGACAGAATAATTACGATTTTTTAAAAATGGACGCGATTTGATCTATGGTCAAGACGGCAACAAGTAACCATGTCTAAAACAATATAAAGCAAGAATACATTAGTAATTATCAAGAATAACATCTTAAGATACGTATTCTGAAACAATCACTATAGCGGGGAGTACATATATGGTGAACGAACCAAAACATCAAAATGAAGACACTATCTAGATCGATAAAAACATTTTTTTAATAAGTAGATCGACAAAAGCAGTGAAATAATATGTTTTTGAAATTTAGGAAGGCTAAATGTAATTTTTATAGGAGAATGGATATCTGGATAGAGTGACAAAATAAAAGATAATATATATTGGCGGGAAGGAGAGGAGAATAAGAGGCGGGATTAGGGTTTTTTTTTTTATATATTGGCGGGAAGAAGAGGAGTCCAAGAGGCGGGATTAGGGTTTGGAAGCTCTCTGCACGTGGGGAAGTTGGTTGCGGGCGTTCGTGTGGGGGTTCGTTATAACTAATGTCACGAGGCCTTCACGTGCTTCGGCTCGGGTTAATGTGCCGCTGGCTTCGTGTATGACGATTAATCAACAATAGGTTAAATGACGATGGTCGTAGCTTAATTAGATCTTAACTTTAAAATTTTGGAAATATCGAAGAATTTATTATCTTTTAAGAGTTTTATTTGGCTCAAATCTAATTTCGAATACTACATAGTATAAACCAAAAAAATTAATTGGTGTAAAATGTGAAACGGTTCTTCTAATTTGCAATAATAGATGATTTTTTTAAATATAAGTTTTTATACTATAATATATGCCAGAAGTTTGTATTTTCTAAATTATTTAGAACACTTTGTGTCCTTGGGTTACAAGCCCTTTGACCAATAATAGACAATTAAGTTACCACTTTTTTTACTTACTAACTTTTTTTTTAAAAGGGTAAAATTTTTGGGTACGGATTAAAATTTTAAAAATATGTAAACGTATATAACTTTTTTTAAACGGTAAAAAAATTAATTTAAATAAGAAATAGATACAGCAAGACACATAATAGATACAGAAATAGTTCCGTGACTGACAAAAACTTTTCCTCACAAATTGCCCGTGTGGCACTAAAACTTTTCTAGCCTTAATAAGCCTTTCTTTTGAAGTTGCCATAGATTAAGCGCGGAAGCTCATAAGATTGAAATTAATGGATGCATGTATCTTTTGAAAAATAGATAATCGACGCCAGGTTTGATGGAAAAATAATTGAAATTAATAAACAACTATTCTTAGATTTTATAAATAAGAGAATTCTATAGTTTTCTTTCACAATTCTGATCTCTAACCCCATTATCAATACAGCCTTATTTTCGAGAATCAAATTAACGAATAACAAATTATCACCCGGAATGCAAATATTAATTGGCTACATGCACAATGATAAAAGAACAATGACTTTTTGGGACACGACCATGATTTATTTTATTTGTACGATTTTAAATTTTTTTTCAATAAAAATGAGATGATACGTGGATTTTCATTACGCGTCGAAACTCATTTAAAGAAAAATGCATTATAACTTAGTGTAAGCAGGGCCACACGCATAAAGAAAAATTTTAAATTTCTAAAAATAAAATATTATTAGAATTATTCTATAGAAATAAAAGTTTAATCCAAGAGAATAATATATCGAACGTGAGCATGTCTCTTTATTGTCATTGGCTGATGAAGAGCCTCCCCATAATTTCTTCTAATATATATTTTCTATTTTTTTCTTACTCCCCTACCTGATAATTAATTAATTGAATCTCTTCAACGCATAAACTATATATTATTTCCTCTAACGACCAGCATCTAGATTAATTCGCCTATTATCTTAACACTAATTGACCATATATCCTGTCACATTAATCGATGAAGCTTAACCTGTCTTGTTTGGACATAATTGAGTAGTTCTATTTAAAATATACCATTGAGTAGTTTTTAAGTTTATATAATTGTATTTACTATATTGTTAAGTGCGTATATGGTAGACTTATTTATAAGTGTGACAAATCTACATATCTAATTATTTTAATTTTTTAATTAAATAAGAAAATTCTAACAAATATTAATACTTATATGGGTTTCTTTGTCCAAGCATTGCTAAATTATAACAGAGCTCTTACCATTACCCGTTTGGTTTAGCAGAGTATGAATATATTGTAATTTGGAAAAAATAGATAATAAATATAAAAAACTGTCACTTTGGATAAATAGCTCAGCAGTTAGTTATGTTTAATGAGTAGATTAAATGTCGATTAGATATTATTAAATTTAATTAACTAATTTGTAAATTTGTGGTTAAAATGTTTTTTAAATAAGCCAACTTTTATTATAACCAAAAGAAAAGAAATAAGAAAATTACACAAGTTTCAAATCCTCTAGCTAACCCACACGTGACTTAGGGAGTCCTATAGGATACTTGGCAGTGCACTTCTTAAGAGGCATATGTATTCGATTTGATGTCCTTTTGTCCAACTACTTTGGCCTTTTAGTGGGCTGCTCCTCTTTCGCTAGGTCATCCCATTTTTGTACCAGAAGTATCGACATTACTTGAATAACATCCTCATATGTGAAGTCCAAAACTTCAAACTCATTGGTATGCAAACCTAGCAAGAAGCTAGCTTATTCGCGACTAGCACCCTGAGCATCCCTATCACAATTGTTGTGAGGTACTTCCCTCATGTATCACTGCACTTCCAATAATGCAGCCCGATTCTCAGCAGCGGCACCGCCTATTCTAGATTTCTAAAACCTGTCCCTTGATGTGAACCATAATCTCGCACATAACGATTTCCTCTGAAATACTTAACTGACTCAAGGCCACAATATTCAACTCATCGCTGCCCTCCTGATACGGAGTGGCCTCCTTCTCACCTGAAACTTCCTCAGTCGGTCATCGCCTGCTCATTGAGTCCTGAAAAATCACGAAATCATGTGAGTTATCCTTATACCATGCCTCCCTTTTCTTCACACCTGAATCAACCTCGACTCTCCCATGCACTGGAGACTTGCTTGAACGACCACCCAAATCTGTGATCTGCTCCAAAGAAGCCCTTGTTACCACCTCCACCACAGGAAGCCCTCCCAAACAACCTTCTTCTGAACTTTTCTCCTCTGCCTCTTCAAGAACCAATGCTGGAGCACACCAAACACATTGCCCGTAACAAGATGTGCCTCAAAGCGTTACGTATGTCTGGTAGGGATTATATTCACTCTGGGACAAGTCCCACGGTGCCTTTACTCTTTGATGTGTCGCCCTCATCATGCACGACCACTTTTTTTTGTAAGAAGTGAGAGATCTTGCTTGTGGTTAACATGTTTCTACAGAGTTTTTAGACTGATTAATACCACCTATAGAAATTACCAAATAAGATAACATGGAAAGATAAATAATTTTCAAACAAATATTTCGATGGAAGAAAGGGTATAAGCATGAATTGCATTATAGAATTAAATCTTGAATTCACGATATCCTTAAAAAATTCAAAGTTGTCATTGTTGGAGAATTGGTTTATTAACCAAGGAAGAGATGGCCCAATATAAGTGAGTGTATTGGGCTTTGGCCCAAATATTTAATTAGAGGGAGAATCCTAATTAAATATAATAACTAAGTAATTAGTGGGCAACTTTGAGCTAATTTAATTGAAGGTCACACCAATTGATTTTGGGTGTTTGTGAGATCAATACGAAGCTCGTTGATAGAGCTTCGTAACGATATATAACACTTGCAAAAATCCAATTCTCGGGGTGAATGAAAATTGGCTTTAAAGTAGTATGGTTGTTATTAAAATAAGCACAATCCCACATTGGTTAGCGCACCATGCTGAGACAAGTTTATAAGGGACTAGAAGTCTAGCATGGGTAAACTGGTGGAGAAGGGAGAGGCTCCTCGTGCCGTCCGTCCGTCCGTCTGTCCGGCCCGGCTCGGCTCGGCTCGGCACGCACGCACGCATGCACGCGCGCCCCGCCCCGCCCCGTCCCGGACCAGGCTCGGGCTCGGGTGCGGGTGCGGGTGCAGGTTGCGGGATTATGGGTTTGTGGGCCAGGTTCCAGGGCCTTATCTTTTTAGAACTGGGTTGGACTTGTTGTAGCGATCCTAGGCCTAAAAAGTCCTCTGGGCTTCTTGGACTTCCGTTTGGACAAGCCCACGTTCTGGAACCTTCTCTTGCCAGCTGCCATTTGAATTTAAATTCGAATTTTAAATTCATGAGAGTAACAGCATATTTATGTTGGGGGTTTTATGGGTCTTGTAATAGCCCATTTAATGGGTGGGTTAATGGCCCTATTAAATCCGGATTTGGCTGTTGGAGGTCCAAGGCTGCCTATAAAAGGAGCCCACCTACTTCTCCCTCCTTAGCATAGCATTTCTCACTTTCATTGTATCAGAGTTCTAAGGCTACGAAAGGTTCGAAAGGTGTGCTATAGTGCTTCCTATAGTACTCGGGATTGGGCGTTGTACCTTGGAAGCTCTATTATCCACGGAGGCCCGAAGCATATAGGCGGGTAATAAGAGTTTAAGGGCACACGGTTAAACTGTGGTCTCGTCCAGGATTCAATCCGAAATCCTAACTTGAAGACGAAGGTGTTACACACTTACCTACAAGTGTGATCGTGATCATTCTTTAAACTCCTCTCTTTATATGCTTACGATTTATATTTACATACTCATGCCATAATTTACTAATATTTGTCCAACAATCTTAAACTCTTATTAACACGTGATATTAGTAAATTTCAAGCATACTTGTTGTCGAGGACTGTTCTGTACCGTATAAGCATATACTTGTAATATATTTTTGCTCCTGTTCGAAAGTTACTATAATTCAATCACTTGCGAAAAATTAAACTCGTAATTTTTATTGGGTTGTTCTAATCGTACTACTTAGGTTGTAAACGTGGGCTTGGCCCATTATTGCATACTGATTTTTCAACGCGTTCGGTTTTCTGTTGGACCCAAATCGATTACACACTAAAGGTTATTTGGTGATCTATAGATCATGGCTGATAACAACTCTCCCCCACACGAGATCAACAACTCCGGTGCGACGAACACCACGAATGACAACTTGAACGAGGAGGTTCCTGTTGTGAGGGCTAGCGGCGCTGAGGACGTGATGCCGGGTCATAGACACCCAATGCCACTGCCGTACTCTCATCTTGAGAAATCGGAAAAGTTCAAGAGTAGAAATTTCAAGAGATGGCAACAAAAAATATTGTTCTACTTGACCGCCTTGAACTTTAGCCGGTATGTCAAGGAGGAGAAACCCAAAGAGAATGTGAGTGATCCGCTTCAAACCGCGATCCACAATGCATGGGTACATGAAGATTACCTATGTCGCAACTATATATTGGGTTCACTCGACGATTCGCTTTACGGCGTGTACTATACCAAAGAAACGTCTAAGGATCTTTGGGAATCGTTGGAGCACAAATATAAAGTTGACGACGCCGGTGCAAAGAAATTTGTGGCTGGGCGCTTCCACGACTATCGGATGGTCGATGGAAAGAGCGTTGTGGAACAATGCGAAGAGTTGCAATTGATCTTTCATGATCTTGCAACGGAGGAAATGGCCATCAATGATGCCCTCCAAGTGGCGATGGTAATTGAGAAATTACCACCATCTTGGAAGGACTTCAAGATGTACCTCAAGCACAAGAGGAAGAAGATGACTCTCGAGGACCTTATCCGAAGGTTGCGCATCGAGCAAGACAACCGAAAGGTTGATAAGAAACCAAGTGGCATAGTTGCTAAGGCCAATGTGGTCGAGACCGGGGGGAGCTCCAGTGGGAACAAGCGGAAACGCTCAAATAATTCCAAGGGAGATGCTCAGAACAAGAGCTTTACTGGTGCCTGCTTTGTTTGTAACAAGACCGGCCATCGTGCCAAAGATTGCTACAAGCGTCTAGCCGCAGAGGGTAAGAAGACGGCAGGACCAAGCAAGGGCAAGAAGAAGAAGGAATGGTGAACTCCGACCTCGATGAGATGCACCTCACGACCGTTGTGTCCGAGGTGAACCTCGTGGGTGGGAACTCGAAGGAATGGTGGGTGGACACGGGGGCTACCCGCCATATTTGTGCCAACAAATGGATGTTCAAGACCTATCAACCGGTCGATGATGAGAACTGCTACATGGAAAATTCTGCAGTCTCGAAGGTTGAAGGCAAGGGGATGGTCATGCTGAAGATGACCTCGGGAAAGGAGCTGACCTTGACTGATGTGCTGCATGTGCCCGAGATTTGAAAGAATCTTATCTCCGGAGTGGTGCTCAACAAGAGGGGCTTTTGGCTTGTGTTCGAGTCTGACAAGGTCATCATGTTCAAGGGAGGGATGTTCGTTGGTAAGGGCTACTTGACCAACAATCTTTTTAAGATGAGTGTAATGACTTTAGCTCCCAAGGCAAAGTCTAGTGGTAAGATTGATGTGGGTGCCGCCAATAAGGCTAGCACGAGCAATAATGTAATGAATGTTGCCGATAAGGCCAATGAGAAAGTGAAGGTTGCTTATTCTCGGGATTCGTTATATTTATGGCATGGTAGACTAGGTCATGTGAACTATAAGTCTTTGCAAAGGCTAATATCACTTAACCTACTACCAAAGTTTAACATCGATCACAAACATAAGTGCGAGACTTGTGTTGAGGCCAAGTACGCCAAAGCATCTTCCCAGTCGATTGAGCGAAGCACGGAACCGTTGGATTTAATCCACACCGATGTATGTGATTTAAAATACGTACAAATGCGTGGCGGTAAAAATTATTTTATAACTTTTATTGACGATTGTACGAGGTATTGCTATGTCTACTTGATGAGAAGTAAAGACGAAGCAATAGACATGTTCATTCACTATAAGAATGAAGTTGAGAACCAACTTGGCAAGAAGATCAAAAATCTTCGAAGTGACCGAGGTGGTGAATATGAATCTCCATTTGCACAAGTTTGTGCCGAGAATGGAATCGTTCATCAAACCACTGCGCCTTATTCTCCCGAGCAAAATGAAATTTCGGAAAGGAAGAATAGGATGCTTAAGGAAATGATGAATGCGATGCTTATTAGTTCTGGATTATCAAGGAATTTGTGGGGGGAAGCGGTGCTTTCGGCCAACTATGTGCTCAACAGGGTACCACATAAAAAGTTGGATAAAATACCTTACGAATTATGGAAAGGTCATGCGCCTAGCTATAAATTCCTAAGGGTTTGGGAATGTCTTGCTAAGGTTCCGATCCCACCTCCTAAAAGGACAAGGATTGGACCCAAGACGGTGGATTGTGTGTTTATCGGTTATGCACAAGATAGTGCTGCATATCGATTCTTGGTACACAAGTCAGATAACTCTGATATCCACGTAAATACTATCATAGAAGCTAGGGATGCTTCATTCTTTGAGGAAATCTTTCCTCACAAAGCTCGAACTGGTGTTGACCGTCAAGTTGACCAAAGTGGAAGCAATGTGGGGGGAGAGGAACCTCAAGATAAAGTTGAAGAGCCTAGGCGTGGGAAAAGGGCTAGAAAAGAAAAGTCCTTCGGATCAGATTTCCTAACATATCTGTTAGAAAAGGATCCAGTAATCTACAAAGAAGCAATGTCTTCTACAGACTCTGCTCTTTGGAAGGAAGCGGTGAATAGTGAGATAGAGTCTATCTTACATAATCACACTTGAGAACTAGTAGATCTACCTCCGGGTAGTAAACCACTGGGCCATAAGTGGATCTTCAAAAAAAAGATGAAGCCTGATGGTACAGTGGATAAGTACAAGGCGAGACTTGTTGTTAAAGGCTACAAGCAAACTGAGGGTGTTGATTATTTTAACACATATGCTCCTGTCTCCAGGAAAATATCTATTAGGTTAGTCATAGCCTTGGCAGCTTTGTTTAACCTAGAGATCCATCAAATGGATGTGAAGACGGCCTTCCTTAATGGAGATTTACATGGAGCAACCCGAAGGGTTTGTAGTTCCAAGTAAAGAACATAAGGTGTGTAAACTTGTAAAATCCTTGTATGGACTAAAACAAGCACCTAAACAATGGCACGAAAAATTTGATAGTGTAATGCTATCTAACGGGTTTCAGATAAACCAATGTGATAAATGTGTCTACGTGAAAGGAGATGATAACGACTATGTGATAGTTTGTCTCTACGTAGATGACATGTTGATCGTGGGTAATAATGATAATATCAAAATTACCAAGAAAATATTGTCACAAAATTTCGACATGAAAGACTTGGGACAAGCTGATGTAATACTTGGGATGAAAATCACCAAGACTTCAGAAGGTTACGCGCTTTCCCAAGGTCACTATGTCGAAAAGATACTTGACAAATTTGATAAGGATAGCAATGTAATTGCGAGAACTCCTATGAAAGTGGTGTCGAGTCTCTGCAAGAATCGCGGAGAGAGTGTGAGACAACTAGAATATTCTAGAGTTATAGGCAGTCTAATGTACCTCATGGACTGTACTAGACCAGATATTGCAAATTCGGTTAACAGATTATCGAGATATACGAGTAATCCCAATTATGAACATTGGAAAGTGATAGTTAGAGTCCTTAGATACCTAAGGTACACTGCTAACTATGGATTACACTATACGAGACATCCAGCCGTTCTGGAAGGGTATTCGGACTCCAAGAATATAAAATCCACTAGCGGATACATATTTATATTTGGAGGAGCAGCGGTCTCGTGGAGATAATGCAAACAAACTTGCATTGCTAGATCAACTATGGAATCAGAATTCATAGCGTTGGATCTAGCAGCTGAAGAGGCGGATTGGCTCCGAAGTTTCTTGGAGGACATCCCGATGTGGTCAAAACCAGTGCCTCCCATTAGCGTACACTGTGATAGTCAATCAGCTATTGGAAGAGCACAAAATAATGTGTATAATGGAAAGTCTAGACACATACGTCGTAGACATAAATCCGTGAGAACGTTATTGAGAACGGGTGTGATATCTTTAGACTATGTAAAGTCAAAAGAGAACATCGCGGATCCATTAACTAAGGGTCTAACGAGAGACCAAGTTGAGGTATCATCGAGGGGAATGGGATTAAAGCCCACGAAATGACCTAAACCCATGATGGCAACCCAACCTGGATCATAAATCCCGATCTGCAGGTTCAAAGGGACAACTGAATTGTGAGGCTAGGGTCGAACAAAGCACTCGGAAAATTGAGTTCCTTGCCTATTTCTATGATGGAAGAGTGATAGACCTGTCTATGTGAAGGTTAAGCTTTAAGCTTTAAGCTTTTAATGATCCTTATACTTCGAGTATATATATAAGTGGGGTATGGCAGGATACTCCTTATAAGAGATCACATATATCGAATGTGAAGGGGCCGCTTCTATGAGATGAGTTAAGGGCTAAATCTCTAGAGCATTCGATGAAGTTTCCAAGGCAGTTCAGGGCCAAAATGGACAACAACGAAAGAACCAAGTAGTGGTTTGAGAAGGAGTTGTGTGAGTACCTTTGTCTTGGTATACATGAAACACCGAACAGTTCAAGGCATCGCGTCCACTGGTTGGCAAGTATATCCGAAGGTATTTCACTAAGGAAGGTTCAAGGCTTTCAACCACCTTTCCTGATGCAACAAATTCTCGCAGAACTCCAAGTTGCATGTAGCATTGGTAGGCTCATATCATATATAAGCCAATTTGCATTCATGTGGGGGATTGTTGGAGAATTGGTTTATCAACCAAGGAAGAGATGGCCCAATACACATGGCCCAATACAAGTGAGTGTATTGGGCTTTGGCCCAAATATTTAATTAGAGGGAGAATCCTAATTAAATATAATAACTAAGTAATTAGTGGGCAACTTTGAGCTAATTTAATTGAAGGTCACACCAATTGATTTTGGGTGTTTGTGACATCAATACGAAGCTCGTTGATAGAGCTTCGTAACGATATATAACACTTGCGAAAATCTAATTCTCGGGGTAAATGAAAATTGGCTTTAAAGTGGTATGGTTGTTATTAAAATAAGCACAATCCCACATTGGTTAGCGCACCATGCTGAGACAAGTTTATAAGGGACTAGAAGTCTAGCATGGGTAAACTGGTGGAGAAGGGTGAGGCTCCTCGCGCCGTCCGTCCGTCCGTCCGTCCGACCCGGCTTGGCACGCACGCACGCACGCGCGCGCGCCCCGCCCTGCCCCGTCCCAGACCGGGCTCTGGGTCGGGTGCGGGTGCGGGTTGCGGGATGCGGGATTGTGGGTTTGTGGGAATTATTCCAGGTTCCAGGGCCTTATCTTTTTAGAACTGGGCCGGACTTGTTGTAGCGATCCTAGGCCTAAAAAGTCCTCTGGACTTCTTGGACTTCCGTTTGGACAAGCCCACGTTCTGGAACCTTCTCTTGCCAGCTGCCATTTGAATTTAAATTCATGAGAGTAACAGCCTATTTATGTTGGGGGTTTTATGGGTCTTGTAACAGCCCATTTAATGGGTGGGTTAATGGCCCTATTAAATTCGGATTTGGCTGTTGGAGGTCCAAGGCTGCCTATAAAAGGAGCCCACCTCCTTCATTCCAAATCACCCCAGCTCTTCATTTCTTCAGAGCTCTCTACTTCTCCCTCCTTAGCATAGCATTTCTCACTTTCATTGTATCGGAGTTCTAAGGCTACGAAAGGTGTGCTATAGTGCTTCCTATAGTACTCGGGATTGGGCGTTGTACCTTGGGAGCTCTATTACCCACGGAGGCCTGAAGCATATAGGCGGGTAATAAGAGTTTAAGGGCACACGGTTAAACTGTGGCCTCGTCCAGGATTCAATCCAAAATTCTAACTTGAAGACGAAGGTGTTACACACTTACCTACAAGTGTGATCGTGAGCATTCTTTAAACTCCTCTCTTTATATGCTTACGATTTGTATTTACATACTCATGCCATAATTTACTAATATTTGTCCAACAGTCATTTCTAAGTAAAGTGTATGATTCAGCTTTAATGAAACAAATGTTACAACAAACAATGATCGGAAATAATTTTGTTCTATTTTAATTAAGAAGTCTTAGATTTGAGTCATTTCTGTTTTTAGTTTAACTATTTGGTATCCGGACCTACTAAACTGAAATAAACCAGATTCGAGCCTGGTGTGACCTTTCAAATGTGACAAAGTTCTCCCAACAAATATTTAACACTTTTGTGTTCTTAAAACCTCGAACTCGAGACTTGGTTAAACTAGAATAACACTCTCACTACTTAATTTAAGTATTTGTTAGTAATTCGAATCCTTTATAATGCACCATTAATATTTACTAGAAATTTTTTATCACTTTCCAAGATTTCACCAGGTTGTGTCCGGATGTCTAGAAAAATAAATCAAATCTTACATGATTGCCAGACAGCTAAGGAAGAAATAGCTACGAAATATGGCACCGATTTGGCCCTGGTCTTCAGCCCATTAGAAAAAAGGACCCGTTACGTATTCATAAATTTCGAGCTCTCTTTTTTCCTTTCTCCTACTACATAATTAATTATTTATGGTCCCCCAAAAAATTAAACCATTGACCTCTAAAATGTCACATCAAAAGGCTCAATTAATTAGTGTATATGATACAATCCTGAGCGAATCGCGGCATACTAGCATAGAGCCACTTTTATGGACTCAATTCTCAATAAGCCAATATTTGCCAACTAATTACTAATTTTATACTTCTTATGTGTGAATATTATATTCTCATGAAAAGGTCAGTTCTCGAAAGTATATTAAAAAATAATGTGAAGAATAATAATAAGTCATAATATTTCGAAAAACAAGAGCTTCTACTGATGGATAATCGACCAAAAATATATTTATTCTATTTTTTGTAAAAATAAAATTTTACATTTAGTTACACTCGACGGAGATTAAATCATGAACTTTCGTAATTATCCAATTTATAAAATTCTAACGCATAATTTCTTTTAAGTTTTTCATCAATCACCCGACCACATTAATCTCAATCAATATGGTTAGCAACAAATATTTAGAATTAATGATGGTGAAGACATTATTTTAATTTAACCAAAAAATATTAAATAATTATTATGAGAATTTTGACGCTTTTAAAAAATCACATCTAACTCTAACTAGAATTAGTCGGAACAGTAAGGTAAACATATTTGAAAGATGCCATGGTTTAGTTGCCGCTTCTCACTCTCCTATTATGCAAGGAAATCCAAATCGTGTACACCTACGTGTTTGCAAGCACGGTCGCACACACGTTTTGCGTACTAATTTAATGGGAAACTAATTAAAACTGATTACCTTTTGCCTCCTGCAAGGAGGCAAGGAATATATCTCATTCGAAGGACTCCTCGAAATTATAGAGTAATAATAGGGGTGTGTATCAAATCGATCAAAACCCGCAAAGATATTAGTATTAGTATATGCTCATTAGCATATACTTTTCCAAAGATATCAAGGCATTGAATAATAAGGCTAATGAGGCATTAACTTAAAAAACAGTAAACGCTGGATTATTGAAAAAAAATTAGACTCGTTTTAATTTTTATTCAACAAAATCTATGAAAATTTCTGAAAAAGAAAATGACCAAATTCAACTCCAACACGAGATCTAGTGTATTTTTAAATTTAGTACCCTGAGATTTAAAATTTATCAAGTGGCAACACCGATTTAAGTGTTTTAGCACTTATTTGATACCCAATTAATTTCGTTAGTCTAGTTTCACGCGGCTTTCCATGCGACACGCGAGCAAAACAATTATTTTAATCACCAGTTTCCTAATGGCAAACTAATAAAACTCCCCCAACATATTTCTTTTCCAAAAACACCAACTTATATTACAGTTTAAGGAGGTTAAGACAAAAGGTCGAACAATGAACACTTGCTCAGACGAAGGAGCGAAAATTTCGAACGTTTCATGAACAGAATGTAATTAAAGACGACTTGTGATCTGAGACAATGTTCCCCAAAAGGAACTCTTAAAATGTGATCCGAGTTAAGTTGGATTCATGTAAGAAAATCTTGAATTCGAGTATTACGAATGTAGAGAACATCACTGAGAGAGTCCTAAACAGAACCCGGCAATGCTAGACTCTGAATATTGAAAATTCCCCGAATAAAAGCCCTGAGGGTAAAACGAGAAGGGGCTTAAACTGGTCGCCAAGAGAGATTTGTTTGTGTTCCATAAACAGCCATTAGTCGCCCAAAACAAAGCCCCTCGCCTTCTAGTTCAATCTCCTAATCTCAAGGGAAATGCCAGCAACAGACACATGGGGCGACCCGTAAAAGATTGGAGGCAAGAGAGTGCACCTTCAACAACAAGTCTTCATGTACAGGTACATCCATCTCCACCTATTTAGATTCAACACTAACCTCGCTCAAGAATTATATCTGCTCATCACCCAGCTGGTCATCTCCGAAACCGCGTTGTGCAATCCTATAGTATAGTATGCCCATAGTTGCTAAGCAGGCCCTGCACATAATCAAAGCAGACATGAATACATAATTCGGTGGGTTAAGAAATCTTGCAACACCAACATGTTTAATGTGCCATATCAGTAACATAAGCAGTGGTTGTTCAAAGGAAAAGGCAGGAAGTTTACATTATTGCTATAAAGAGCAAGATTTTTCTAGGATCCATCCGTGATGGCCTTTGATTCCGGGCACGACCTTCTGTCACATCATTTCCGTTTGCGCTCCGTGCAGGTGCCGTTACTGGTAGGGTTGGTAGTGCACTCGACCAAAATGGAAGCAAAGCTCTAAGGAACTTGTGCCTTAAAGGACCTACGATAGAGAGAAAGGGATCTGATAAATGTATCATATGAAAAGCACAAAGCAAAGAGCACGAGAAAATTCTTCTGGGAAGTGATAATTTAATGCTCTATAGATTGATGTCATTCACTCCTACCAAAAAAAGATTGATGCCATTCAGGGACATACAAGTATATTGAACATGCTCTAGGGAAAAAATGTCACGCACAATATGGTTAGACAATTTGTCCGACTTTTCTGGCACACATTTGACGAGCTTCATGCATTGACCAATCAAAATATAGAAAACTCAGATCACCTCTTCTAGTATACTTTTTGCGATTCGCGTCCTCATCGTCCGCATAGTATGACATTTCTGAACTTTGCCGATCAAGGTGGGAGGTGCCCTTACGGGTTGTTGTCTGTTTTGCATTTACATGAGAGGAAGGGGAAGACAAGAAGAAAAATAAAAACCTTAAATGAAAAATGACATGTAATTTGGGCTCAAAGTTGGATGATTCAAAACAGTAAACGGAAATAACTCTTACACTAGGGCTCAAAGTTTTCATGTAATTTGCCGTCGTTGTTGCGCTTTCAATCTCCACAATGTCTGGTACTGAACTTCTAGATGGCCCTGTTGCCATTGAGGCTGAGTATCCATCAGAGATGATCGACTCCTCTTTACCTAGAGATGCCAAGGAAGGTATGGTAACAAGTGGTTCTGATGCAAATGCGGGAGGTGGTGCTGGCAAAGAAACTGGATGATTTCCAAACAAATTCTTCTCCAAACCAGTCTGCATCACAACAAGCATAAACCCAAAAAACCTAAGCATATGAGAGGAGGACTGAAAGTTTCAGCTCTACAACTAAAGTTGCATTACTTTTTTTGGGTTGGGGGGGGGGGTAAATTTGCATTACTAGATCAGCTATATTTCTCCAACATTATTAAAGAAACTAAGAGAATGGAATTATCAACAGTCAACAAGTAGCCCAAAGTGAGAGAAAGCTAGCTAACACAGCAAAGACTTGCACCATATACTGAGTGTCCAACAGAGATGTGGAATTAGACATTCTCTCTTCCATTTATGTTAGACGGAAACTTTAGTCACTGCATTATATAAAAACTGGTCCAGGACCATGGCTCGCACCTGCTTGTAAACTATCCAATTCTAATATCTTTTTTCCCATTTTTGAGTCCTGTACAAAATCCGACATTTGTGAGCATAAAAATGTTGATTCCTGAACTCAATTTGTCTTATCCATCAGCAGAGTCAATGGCGTGTTTGTCCAAACAATTCTACAAACGGCAAAGAAAACCTGCCAAAGCAGTGGGTAATGAACACCTACAATCACATCGTTTCGGAAATACTACCCTCAATTATGAAATCACTAGCGCTCTATTTGTTCAGGTGGAAGTGAATTCCTAGGGAGAAGTATTTCTGGGTATGCTTTTCTAAAGGGTAAAACATTCTCTTATTTTAACTTTTCCTTAATATGCAAACTAATTACAATAATCAGAATTTTTATAATTTATCAAACATAAGAGAAGTCGGGCAACAGTTTCCTCGAAAATCCTTTCCACCAAATGAATAGAGTCTGCATAGTTTGCTACTACATTTGTATCAGATTTTTTGGAATCAGATCAAGCATCACTTATTATGGTTACCGGAAAACAGCACCAGCAGATGACACCTAAAACAGCAGCTCAGAGAAGAGGTGAAAAACATATGAAAGGAAAAGCAATTATTTCATCCCAAGTCATCAATTCATGCACCTCATACAAGGAACGTATGTGCCTTGTCCAAGCCCAAACCCAGTAAAAGGAATCCACTAACAAAAACATTAATAGGAGAAAGAAACTGTACATAGGTATCCGTTATTGATATACGATGTACAGCAAAGTTGGCAACAGAGTTCAAATACAAGCAGCAAGATTTCTTGAGGTAATAATTCCAAATATTAACAACAGAGACTTAGAGAAGGCAGCTAGATATTTGTCTGCAATCCAGTGCAAATAACGGTGAGATGAAACAAGATAAACCTCAGCATGAACCTGACCTGCAAGATTGCTTCCTTCAGCTTTGAATGAAGACGAGAGCCAGAATCCTTAACACTCTTTGGAGGCCATATCTGCGAATGAAAGTGCCACACAGACATCAGCAAAGTGAAAGAAAATAGACTATGGCTAACCAGATCAAGATATTGACTCATTCATATGTACTTCCCCTACTCAAATCAAGAATACAAACAAACTTGGAAGTATGATTTCAATTCAAGGGTCCAGCAAAATAATATCATTTAGACACTTCCCAAAGATCCAAAGATTCTATCAGGACCAAATCACTGACATGCAATTGCCTATGGAACATCTGTCCTATATTCATATGTTTCTGGACATCCTTCCCGATATTATCATTGATGTATAAAGTTATTTTTCAGAAAACAATTTAATATTTTTTTAAAATCACCGAAACTGAATGTTAACAGAGCAGATTCTGCATCCAACTTTCAACTACTTCAAATTTCCTGAGGACGAGAAGAACTTTAAGAGCATCTCTTTTTTGATCTATACAACTTAAGAGCATCACACTACAAGCAATAATACAAATGTAGCAGACATCAACATTTGTGTAAGACCAAAGTAGGCAGCTGTTATAATTGCTTTAAATGTCGTTACCGGTGTTGAACAAGAAGGGCATATATATCCAGCTGGCGCAGTGTGCGGAGGAAAGCCTTTGATATGTGAAACCAAACAATTGGTGTGTACAACATCTAAAAGAAATCCAACATGATAAAATGTTATGATGTGCATTTGAGAGAAAATGGGTAAATAAGATTTAAAAAAAGATCACTAGTATGAATCTGCAGAAACTTACGCAGGCAACCCAGTCGAGTAGTTAGCGAGCCAGATCCCTCATCAAGCACTGATTCGCAGGAGCAACATTTTGGAGGCCAATCATATTCTCCGTCTATCACCCACTCAGAATAAGTGCGCACCTAAATTGATGACAAGCCAATAGTTCAACAGCATGACTATAATGTATCTAAAGGGATGGGATTTGGAGAAATTCAAAGCTGTAGTTTCAATTGTCACTGTCCTATCTCTCAACATGATAACAAAGGCCTGGTCCTGTTTTGCATAGAATCTTGCCCACACCATATCCCAGCAAAGGAGAAGAAACCCACCACTCAGCATGAAGAAACCATGGTATGGCAGCAATTATTCTCTTTTGTGGCACAAACAAACTAGGTTACGATATACAGTTTCATGATCAAAAAGAGGAAGAGTAATGAACTTACCACACAGATTTGATGCTCCGGAAAGCAAATGCATTCCCCGCAGACAGGAACCTTATGCACAAAGCAATATAGTTTCGTAGCCTGAAACAGAAAAAAAACAAGATCTCAGAGCTAAGAACCAACCTCTGCCAGACCAATTCCAGCAGATTTGTCACAACCAAATCGAACCGGGATAAGAACAACATCGACCCACTCTCACCACAAACCAAAAAGAACGCGATCGCCTCAGCAAACAGCTACAACTACAATCACTGAGCTAAACACATAGGATCCCAATACCACGAGAGAGATTGAGCTCGAGAAAACACAAAAACAACCGCTCAAATCAACTGTTCTCCTTAATATCAGACAAAAGACATAATGCAATTCCAGCTCGGATCGATCGAATCACGATCCTCCCGCACAACACTCAAAACCCTAAGCAAACGAAACTCGCAGATACAAACAAATCATTAAAAAATGGATCCAGATCCCTAAATGCACCACTTCGATGAAAGCCAAAACGGTCAATTCAGATGCGAAATTAGGGTTTCCAGATTCTTTTTTATTTATTTTTTACTTCCGCTAATTTACCTTGCGACATTTACAGACCACCATTGGAGGCGGCGAGTTTTTCCGATTTCAGTGATTTCTCCGATTTCTAGGGTTTAGGAGGATTGATCGGGGAGGGTGAAAGGGAGGAAGAAGAGGATGAGAGGAGATCTGGTTTTTTTTTTTTGGGAGTTTTGTTTTTCTTTATTTGGAAGGCGAGGAGGAGACTGGAAGAAGAAATTGTGGTGACGTTATTCCGATCCTCGGTGTCGTGGATATATCCGTATCCAAATTCATTGGATTTAGATATTCTGATTGTTCATTAAATTTGGATTAAAAATCAGATCCAGGTTTATACTCTTCACTCTGGACCAACTAAATTATGTATGGATAAGACCCACTTTTAAGGGGGTAAAAAACACCCATGGTCACTGAACTTTAACAATTTTTTATCCATGGTCACTAAACTATTTTTTTACCCTTTATGGTCACTAATCTATACTAAATTATTCCGGTATGGTCACTCCGACCACTTTTTCGCCAGAAATCTTCCTGGAAACAAGAAAAATTGGTCCCGGAGATCTTTTTCGGCAAAGTCCGGTCATCTAATTAACGTTCCAACCCCAACCTAATAATCCCGGGACCAATTTTTCTTGTTTCCGTGAAGATTTCCGGCGAAAAAGTGGCCGGAGAGACCATACCTGAGTAATTTAGTATAGATTAGTGACCATAAAGGGTAAAAAAATAGTTTAGTGACCATGGACAAAAAATTGTTAAAGTTCAGTGACCATGGATATTTTTTACCCTTTTAAGTGGTGAAGTTCTCCAACAAATAATATATATTTGATCTTTACCTCAATCAATATTTTAAGTCGTTCAAATCTTTATTTAAAAAACGTTATTTCATTGGAAATATACATTTAAATGTGAATCTATTTTCAATAAACAAATATAAATTTATATTTTTTATATCATCTTTATTTAGATATCTACTTGACCGACTATCAAACTTTTTTTAATATAAATGAATGGTGTTAAAACTCTTTCAAAAAATATTTAATATTACTATGTTATTTTAAAGTCGAATTTTTTTGTTAAGCGAAACAACTCTTGTACCCTACTTATTTTTTTTAGGGGACTTGTACCCTACTTATTGATGTACTTACTTGTTGATAAATATAAATTTTGGTTTAAGACTCGATTTTTCTTAGTATAGGGGTGATTCCTATACGACTTCAGACGAATTCGAATTATAATTCGGCAAAATAGAATTATAAAAATTATGTTTTGTATCTGATTTGTCCAAGGACGAACTCAAATTTATATGAACCGATTTGAATTCGAATTAAATTTTTTACGATCAAATTCAACCGAATCCAAATCAGATTCAATTCAATAATCACACCAAAATTTGAATCTATAAAGGGTTTTCATGAAAAATGCAAGCCTCTAAAAGTCTCCTGGTAAATTGTTCATACTTCAAATATATACAATTAAAGTTCACTTTAATATGTTCTAGTTTAGAAAGCGAATAAAAAAATCTTACGTGGTCTTACCACATAATGTTCCTCTCTCCTATGTGACACTGACGTGACAACCTTAAAAACCCCAAATTTGAATTATAATCTAAACAATTTCAAACTCTTTTAGGTTTGCAAATTTGGGGTTCAAAATTTTTTAGATTAAGGTTCAGAGTGTGGATTTTTATTTTGCCACGAAACAGAAATATGATGTGACGGTGATATCCGAAATAAATTAACACTCTTTAAAAATAAAATTAAATCACATAATAATATATTATTAAATAGCAAATTATGCTCAGGTCCTTGTAGTTTGGTCTCTCTCCCTCTCGGGTCCCCGCATTTTTAAAATCCATACTGACGTCCCCCGTATTTGGTTTAGAAATTCTCGGATCCCTAACTGACGTCAGCAGCTTTTTTATTTTATTTTTGTCATTACCCTTCAAAAAAAATCACCACATCCTTCTTCCTTCCTCTCCAAAGATATATGATGTGAGCCGACATGAGAAAATTAGGTGAGACAAATTTACAACCCACTTTAAAATTTGTCATAAAAAAGTCACTTAAAAGACACCATATGATAGAAGTTAAAAATACATAAAATCACAAAATAATTAACTTGTACTTTTTTCTTTTTAAAATTGTATTCAAACTTCGATTAATCAAATGGAGTGTCCGAATACATACGTAAAAAAATGATAACCCTGAGAGAGAATCTCGCAACTCACTCCTCCTCCCACCACCCGATTCCCCCATTTTCAAATTCAAAAGAGAACAACTTCCCCCACTGCTTCGCCCAAATCTCGACTCTCTCCTCCCTCCCTCTCTCTCTCTCTCTACGTATACAATAAGTTAGGTTAGCTAAATGACGGCCGCCGGGGCGCCGCCGCCGCAGGGGTCGGGGAGGGAGATCCTGAACCCGCCGTCCGACGGGATCTCCAACCTCCGCTTCTCCAACCACAGCGACCACCTCCTCGTCTCCTCCTGGGACAAGGTCCGTCCTCTTTTTATATATCCCCCTCAGTGGCATTCTCGTAATTAATTTAACTCCCAATATATTTTCCCCTTTTTTCCTTAAAAAAACAGAGCGTGAGGCTGTACGACGCCAGCTCGAACGTGCTTCGTGGGGAGTTCATCCACGGCGGGCCGGTCCTCGATTGCTGCTTCCACGACGACTCCTCCGGCTTCAGCGCTGGCCTCGACAACACCGTTCGCCGGTTTGTTCTTTTTTCTGCCTATTTTGCCCCGGTGTCCTCCGAAATTCACGAAACTGCCACTGTAGAGAAGAAATAATAATTTTTTCTTGACTATTTTGCCCCTGTGTTCCCCAAAATTCACGAAACTGCCACTCTTGAAATGGGACCGATGCAGGTTGGTGTTCAGCCACAATAAGGAGGATATATTGGGCAGGCACGATGCCCCTGTTCGTTGCATCGAGTACTCGTATGTATCAGGTAATGTTTCGGTTTTCATTCTCCGTGTTCGAATGTTATTGCACGAGACGAAGAAGTGTTTTATTATTGATTTTGTTGATGTATGTAGGCCAAGTAATTACTGGTGGCTGGGATAAGATGTTGAAGTGCTGGGATCCGAGAGGAGCTAGCGGGCAGGAGCGCACGCTAGTTGGCACATACCCACAACCCGAACGCGTGTACTCGATGTCTCTTGTTGGGAACCATCTGGTCGTGGCAACGGCGGGTAGACATGTGAACGTCTATGATCTGAGGAATATGTCTCAGCCTGAGCAAAGGAGGGAATCTTCTTTGAAGTACCAAACTCGTTGTGTCCGCTGCTACCCCAATGGTACAGGTAGTAATTTCAACTCTATCATATTGTCACATGTCTTGAGTCTAAGGGGAAGCTGGTCGCACCTAATGGTTTTTAGTTTACTAGCAGTATGCAATATTTAGATGAACAATGTACGGCCGTGGACTTGAGAATTGCGGTTTTCTGTTTCTTGATAGTTTGTTGCTATGTTGTCAATAGCGCGCTATAGCGGCGCTATGTAGCGTTTTGGGCACCCACCGCTACGCTATGCTGCTGTTAAACGCTATAGACAGTAGCGGCTATAGCGGCCGCTATAGCGGCCAAATAGCGGCTGCTATACCACTTTTTGGCCGCTATTTGGTCGCTATTTTAGATTTTGGCAAGAATTCCTTAAATACCCCTGATTTTTTAACTGTTTACTTATTTATAGAGGGCATATAGGTAGTTTTGGGTATTGGGCAAGTGATTTTTTCCCTTTTTTCCAGTTGCCGAGTAAGTTAATAAGTTTTGGGTATTGGGTAAGTTATTTTTTTAGTTGCTGTGTAAGTTTTGGGTATTGGGTAAGTGATTTTTCCCCTTTTTTTCAGTTGTCGAGTAAGTTAATAAATTTTGGATATTGGGTAAGTGATTTTTTTAGTTGCTGTGTAAGTTTTGGGTATTGGGTAAGTCATTTTTCTCTTTTTTGGCTTACTTTTAGTTGCTATGTTTGTAATTTGGTAGTTGTTCTGTGTTTTTTTGTTGCCCAGTAAGTTAATATGTCTATTTTTTAGTATTTATGTTTATTTTGTACACTGATTTTTAGTGTTCTCAATAGCGGTCATCCCGCTACCGCTATACCGCTATAGCATTTTAGAGGGGTTACCGCTACGCGACGCTATCTGCTATTGACAACATAGGTTTGTTGTCTGTCTTACGATTTATTCAAATCTATCAGATTACACTTCCTCATATCAACTATGAATGCAGGGTACGCTCTCAGTTCTGTTGAGGGGCGGGTTGCTATGGAGTTTTTTGATCTTTCAGAGTCCAGCCAATCAAAGAAGTATGTTCCTGGATGTGAATCAGAAAAGTTTATATATGTTTCTTGATCCATTTTTGTAATAATGGTGGATACTATTGCTCAAGAAACTCTTAATGAACCTTCCGCAGATATGCATTTAAATGTCATCGGAAGTCAGAGGCTGGGAAGGACATTGTCTATCCTGTAAATGCTATTGCATTTCATCCGGTGTAAGTGTTCCTATATCCTTCTTGGACAGAATAGCACTCTAAAAGCTAGGTATGCAACCAGAACTTTTGGTGCATGCGTCCAGTGTTTGACCTACACAAACTCTTGCGTCAACCATAAGCGCCCCTGCTGTTTTCATTGTTGTAAAGAGCCAATTCTTGGTTTTACCAAAGAACAATTGTCCCTAGATAAACTATGTTCAGCTCGGCTGCAGGTGTCATCTGATTTCATCTTTTAAGTGTGAAGTTAGATTGTCTTGTGCAAGATGTAGTTTTAGCTGTCTTGCTGACAGATCTTCCCAGCTTTCCTTGACTGAATAGATCTCTGTACTTTAACCATGCACTTATTTTCTTGTTCCGGTATACCAAATGATGTTGATTATGTATTGTCATGATGAACTGAAGTTAACCAGTTTGTTGAAGTTTGAAAAGCTACCTACATTTCATCCATTTTCAGTTGCTAATCTATGTTGTGCAAACTGCAATCTGCAGGTATGGTACATTTGCAACCGGAGGATGTGATGGCTTTGTCAATGTTTGGGACGGGAACAACAAAAAGAGGCTTTACCAGGTATGCTTCTAGACCAAATATATGCAGATTCGGTATTCATGCATCATCCGCTTATGTCTTTGCTGCTTCTTGTGTTGTAGTACTCAAAGTACGCTTCCAGCATATCTGCACTTTCGTTCAGCCGAGATGGCCGTCTTTTGGCTGTTGCATCAAGTTACACTTACGAAGAGGGCGAAAAACCGTAAGAGCTATTACTATCTCCCGCTCTCTCTCCCACTGTTATGTGTGCTAATACCACATGATGTTGTTTTTTTCAGTCATGAACCGGATGCCATCTTCGTACGCAGCGTTAACGAAGTCGAAGTCAAGCCAAAACCGAAAGTGTACCCAACCCCTCCTGCATAAGGACTGGAAGAACGCTCTGCCTGCTTAACAGGCGTCTAATTCACTTGCGTCATCCGTGTCTTGTTCATTTCTTATGAAGCTGTACTCAGACACAACAGTAGTTGGAGTTTTAATGTTCATAGATATTGTTGCTCTGTTCCGTGTCTCATCTTTTTTGTTGCTATGTTATTTTCTCCCATCAAACAAAAATATTGCAAAAGGAGGCAACGCGACTTTTGAAAAAACAGAGTTTTCAAACCAAAAAAATCGAAAACAGAGTTTAATAACTTGTTAGCACTTGTAAGTACACTTAATAAAATGCATTTGTTTATAAAAAAAATAGGTCTCGAGTGGAGCCATATTGCTGAGAAGTGAGAATATTCTTGTTCATTATCTCTATTTTCAAATAATAGAGGTTTGTACATCTCGTTTGCGTGCGTCATTCTGATTAAGGTTTGACTTGTAAATATACTCTCTCTTAGTAATTATAGATAAATTCATACCAATCTTATATATAAGTGCTGCGCGCATTAACGGTTAATTGGAACGACCGAAATTGTGTGGAACTTTCGAACTTTCATAATCAAACTTTTTCACAAAGTTTAACAATGGAACTTACAATTAAAAAAAAATAAGGAATCAAGAATTTGAGAAACTGCGAGAGACAAATTCTATCAATCTCTTTGAAGGACAAGAATTGACCAATTAGATTACTGTAGAGTGACCAACGTTAATAACTATTTACAACTTTTGGCGAAAAACAAGTCTTTTACAAGAAATAAGAAAACGTTTTTTTTACTTTCATTATATCTCCTCGCCCTGCCCGGCGTGGGCCAGCTGTTTGACCTGAACTTGTCGTATGAGACTTATGACGAGAACGTGCCCTCGAAGAAGGTGGAGAGGTGTTGCGCTTTGTTTCTTTCTTCGTCGGCACGTTCTCGTCAAAAATCTCAACTGACTGTTTCTTAAAAAATTTTGGTTTAATTTCTTGATCGATTCTTGATGGATGATGGTATATGGAAAGGAAAAGAAGATGAGACTTGGAAAGAAAGACCGAAGAGGTGTAGAAGATGAGATTTGAAATTAGAGAAGAGAGAAGAAAAAGGTAATTCACTTATTTATAAGGCAGAGTAACTTATATATTTGTTATAAGAGTCCATATCGGGGTGAAGTCGAGATTTTTTCTTAAATTGGTAAAAAATATACATATATTCTCCAAAATATATAAGTTGTTTACCCATTCAAGAAAAAATCCCGGTGAAGTGTTCTGTGTTACGTGTTACCATTGCTAAAGAAAATATGTTAATAAGAATAATATTAGTTGTAGTGTTCGTGTAACTGTGATATTTCATTAATGATATGTCATAGAAGATTTAAGTGATTTGATTGGTACATTCATATCAATAAGATGCACTTTCTTTTTTAGCAAACATCTTAAAAGAACTTCAAGAATAAGCGCGCTTGGCCTAGAGAAATTTTAGGGTGGGTGGGACCTCCTGTGAAGGTTCCCAGCGTGCGTATGAGTGAGGACAAAATACGTTGGAAAAAGCTCGTGTTGATCTGTGGAGACAGTCGGTCAGATCACAACCTGTGTGTGAGTACACAATCAATGAGCAGCTCCTAGCAAGTATTCTAGGTAAAGAGAGACATGGACAAACTGATACCATACTCTAAAATGAGGAATTCTAGGATTGTTCTGTGTGGCGTGATGTAAGGAGGGATGAATGTGATACTCCGTTATCGATATGTCCTAAAATTCTTTAGTGGTTTGATTAGAACTACCCATATCAACAAGTTGTACCTCCTTTTCTGACAAATATCTTGAAAGAACTCCAAGATTAAGCGTGCTTGGCTTGAAGAAATTTCAGGATGGGTGACCTCCTGGAAAGTTTCTTTGGGTGTGTGAGTGAGAATAAAATACGCTGGAAATAACTCGTGTTAGTCTGTGGAAACATTTGGTCATATTACGGGGCGTTACAAGTTGTATGAGAGCAAGACTCACCTTCTTCCTTCCACCTTCATCTTCTTCCAATTTAATTGATGTTGAGTTAAGAAAATATTGACTCAAAATGGACTTGGGTTTTGGCTGGAGGTGAGAGGAAGAAGATGAAGGTAGGAGGAAGATGGTGAAGGGTTTTTAAAAATTTGTAAAAACAATGGAACTTTTTTGTAATTTAACGGATTACACGTCATCATTAACTAAATCCACTCAGTTTTCACATTTATGCAACGTAGGCTTAAAATGGTACCGTTTCACATCCAGTTAGTTGGGCAGTTGTCCATGACTTGCCGTGATAAAATTTCTTAAACCAGAGGGACTAAATTACCAATTTTAAAGGTCTGAATACAAAAAAAATGAAACCATAAGGTACTAAAGTACATTTTTTCCTAAAATTTATAAAAGACTAGTGATCATAAAGGGACAAAAAATAGGTTAGTGACCATAGGATAAAATTTATATAAAAAAAATTAGTGATCACGGTCCTCTTTTACCCTACTTATGATCTGAACTAATTAATTCAGCTCTATAGTCCATAATTTTTTAAAAAGAAAGAAGGACGCCATACAACTTTACTCATCTAATAAAATTATGTCATCTCCTCCTCATGATGCAAATCAACACATTCTCTTCCATACCCATTCCATCATCTTCCAATTGAGAGTTTGTGGTTTGTCTAGGTTTAGTTATTTAGGAATTGGAATATCTAAAGCAAACTATTTCAATTTATTTTACCCATTAGTTTTTATAAAGAAGTATAATTGGTTGAATTAATTCGTGATCGTGGTTTGTTAATAAATAATCAGTTAGTCACTAACAAACATTTATATCAACAGTTGAATGAGAAGTTGTAGATATCTCGAGTTCTGAATATTGAAAATACAACCGTGTTAATTAGTTGTTGGAACAAATCTTTCTCGGCTCAAATCTTGATTAGTCGACATCGTGAATATTTTGATACTACTATAAACAAAAGAAAAGGTTAGTTGGGTAGTCTAGCTAATTTCCGTGGAAAACTGTTTTATTCTTGATGATTAATTAGTCGTGTTCATTCTATTTTTTGATAGGTAAAATTTATATTAAATAAATAAACTGTTACACCTAAAGTGCAATTAAGCACAAATCTCATACATTAAGTGTGCAATTAAGCATTAATCTTCAACACAAAATATCAAAGATAATCACATATCAAAAGTAAGAATGTGGTAAAAAGATAAACATTATCTTCAAATATTTTGTTAATAGATAGATAGTAAATTATTAGCTTGATCAAATAGATAGATATTAATTTTCTACGAACCTTTTTACCCGTAACAGATAAAATTATCAAGCGTCAAGTATAAATATTATTGGAATAGATAGTTGTTGAGATTATTGAGTCACATTAGGAATCTAAGTTTGTAGACATGGTGTCACAATTGGAATGTGTATCGAATGTAGATAACTTTCTTCTGTAACAAGTAAGTAGATGGTAGCGAAACCCTAGCTAGTTTGAGTTGTATATATAATATACCTCGCCAACTAATGAGAAAATAAGCGACATCATATTCTTCAAATATGAAAAACGAGTGAGGATACAGGAAACAGTTCGCTCTCTTCCTATAAATATGATTTATCGAATCATGGTAATTCAAATAATATCAACCGAGGCTCATTCCACAACAAATATCGGTTCCTCTCTATGAAAGTTGCATTTCTTTTTCATTAATAATACTTAGAATTGCAGCTTTCATGGAGATGAACTCGATCTTTGTCGTGGATTGAAGGGTAAAAAAATGCAGCTTTCTTATCGAGGAAAGTCTTACATGTGTGAATGCGATCCTAAACGTTCTTTTACTACTAGTTGTATGAATATTTATGGTGCTCAATAATCAAAATTCAATAATCAAAATTCGAGTTATAACATATGATTCGCAGGAGGATAAACTCCGGCCTTAGAAGAGGTCTAAGCTACATCGTTTGTTCCATAATCCGTTGACTCTTTCTCTTGGTCAATTCTTGGTTTCATTAATTCGTGAGCGTGAAAACAAATAATTATTAGGTGGTCTACAACTATATTGATTGTGAGAAATTTACCATTGAGAATTTGTTTTCCAGAAACATTGTTTAAACACAGAATTTTGATTACTCAGGACAATCCGTTCTTTATTATCTATCATATCTTTTAAGAAAGATTGTTTTATAAGATTATATGTTTCAGAATTTTGATTCAGTACAATTAATATGTTTACTGATATTTTCTTTTATAAGATTTCATTTAATTATTGGATTTATTAGATATTAGTTACATTAATTTTTCTGTTTTTGTCACGTTATACACGATTTCAATTATTTATGTCACGTTAATTTTGGAGAGCCAAAGAGATTGCCTTTAATCCTGAGTGAATTAATTGAATTTATTATTTCATTTTTCTGTTTAGATATAGGGGAGTCTACCAACGATCAATTAAATCGATTAGTTTCGAAATTATTATACATTAATCAAAAAAAAATTCAGTTTAAGTTATTGAAAACACATGAGCGTTCAAATATTTTTTGGGTAATATTTCAAAAATTTATCGACTCGAATTTATATTAATTGGTCATGTGAATCATGAATGTCCGGTATTAAATGGTATAAAAATGTGATAGTGCGAATCTTATTAAGCTGCTTTAGATGAACGAGAACTTATTAAAATGTCATGGACCTTGCAAAAAATAACCAATCCAAAATTTAATATTATAATAAAAAATAATTTAATTCTTATAAACTCGCATTTATTTGAGGATAAGGATACAGAATAACGTAATAAAAGAAGGATGGTTTTGCTTCTATCCTTACTGTGACTTGAGTAACCACATTTTCTAATGTTGTCACATTTGCGACCGTTGTCCAATAAGATACAGACTCATAGATTAGGAAAATAATGGAAATTGACACACGGAACATTGTCACATTTTTAATAATATATTTAGTTTATTAAATCGACTAATTAAGATTCGAGTTAGTTGAAATTTTTTTAATGAGGGTGGAGCCCATGAATGTTCTAGAATAGTATATATGGTTGTCGATAAAATTAAAAGCTAGAACATACCTTTTTTTATATTGAAAAGGTATATATTTTATTAAGTATGTATAAGATTATACACACGTGTTGATGTTATCGTAGACCTCGTTAAATGATACGTGGTTAAGAATTATATCTTAGTTATTGCGTTGTAATCGAAGTTTAATTTGAAACCCATTAAGTAATCTTTATTAAATAAATAAATAAATCACTTATAGATTAACTTAGTAACCTAGAAAATAAAATTCTTTATTCTAACTTAACTAAAAATCAATAATTCGAGCATCTGTTGTCCACCATACCACGGCAACCGTAACTAGAATAGAGGAAAGTCACTGAGTCGGCGATGTTTTTTTTGAAAGATAAATTATTTACACTTAGATTATACTTATCAGGGTTTGATCCATAGACCTCTGTCAAGTCAGCGATGATCTACTTTGAACTTTTTAACTCACACTCGCAATTAATGGTTTTTTCAAAGGTAAAATTTTATTTTTATGACTAAATAAAGTAGATATTTATACGAGTACATCACATTTATAATTATTAAAGTAGTAATCTTTAACACATAAGTTCATCGACCAAAGTTTGTATGGATTTTACAATTCACCAACGTGACGAAATAAGATCGCATAAGGACAACAATGATCACGGAATAAACTTATTCTGATACCATGTTAAGATCTCTATATTCAACAACAAAAAAAGTAAAGAATATGTAGATTTTTTACGGTTATAAATAAATTCACCTACATTAAAAATTAGACATTACCGATATAGAAATCTCAATATAAAAACCAATCAAAAGAATTAACAGTAAGTAGGTTATATATATATCATGGCGATTAATAATATTTATTTTAAAAAAAATAACAGTAACTGTTTAAGAATTAGGCGCAGGCCTGTTGAGATACGTATTTTGACATGTATTTTCTTATTTCAATCATGTAAATATTTATTCTTACATTTTTTGAAGAGTTAGTATCTACGTTTTTTGATATTTAAAAAACGTCCTATAATTACGAAATTTACCTCAGAAAAGAGAGTATCCAACCTTAACTGGTTTAACAGTAGTACGTGGCAAAGAGCTATTAGAAAATTCCACGTATAGGTCGGAGAGGATCTTCTCGCTAAATGGACGGCTGCGATGCAGTTGCTTTCTAATAACTTGGCCGTTAATCTTCACATGGAAAATTCTCCAATTCAATTATCCACGTGTCGATTTCTCAAGAGATAGGGTCTTGCGTGCCGTTTCACCTTTCGATGGTTGCGCGTCGGCGAAGCCACTCTTTTTTTTGGTGGAAAGGCGAAGCCACTCTTTGAAGTCCAAACTCCCTCCCTCCTTTCATTTAATTAATATTTTTTGGTTAAATTTTAATTAATATAATAATAATGGACTGAACTAGTGACTGTTCTAGTTCACTCCTTGAACAATCTTTATTCTTTTTATTTTTGTTCTCTTTGTGTCCAAATTATACATTTGGGAAAGTAAGAATTACTTGAAGGGTAATTTTTAATTTAACAGTATTTTTAAATACTTTTATTGGTATAGCTGAGTGCATAAATTAAATGGCGAATTGTTTTTGTAAATTAACTTTAAAATGTGAATGTGTTAATATTTGTTTGTAACAACAATTTTAAATAGTTTGAACTCTAATTAATAGATCTTACTTAACGCGATGGACCAATATGAGGTGAGTTCTATCAAAAATTTATTATCTAATTGGAGTAGATTTTAAGAATGTTAAGAAATGATAATTTAGTTCCAATTTTTTAAATGGTCAAATAGTCAATAAAAGTCTCGATCATATCTTACTACTAGACTTTTGACCGACCAATACCTCCAAGATTCTTTTCACTTCCATATAATACAGGCAAATTATAGAATTTTAGAAATGCCCTTGACGGTTTTGACGCGTAATTAACGATTAATTATGTGTTAAACTTATTTAATTAACAAACTAATTCGTTAATAATAAATTATTTACTTGTTGAAGCAAGAGGTCCACAGGCTCGGATCCACAACTTCTTCGTGCTAGTCGAATTACGATCACGTTTGAACAGATTCGTAATTGATTTTCACGAGATTTCCTTTATTGAAAATCTGATTAAAATTCTGGAACTAATCCGGAATTTTTCTTTCTTATTGAGTGGTTGTGGGAAAAGTTACAAATTGGTCCAGCCAAATTTTCCTTTTTACAGGGAAATCCGGACAATCAAAATGCGCCACGTGTCGCCACGTGGCATTTTGGGCCACACGTCTGCCACGTGGCACTTCAGACCGCGTGTCCGCCACGTGGCGCGCCTACCCTTAGCCTTGCCACGTGGCGCTTTGGACCACATGTCCGCCACGTGGCACGCCATGTGGCAAGGCTACCCCCTAGCTTTGCCACGTGGCGCTTTGGACCACATGTCTGCTAGTGGCACGCCACGTGGCAAGGCTACTCCCTAGCTTTGCCACGTCACGCTAACGTGGCGCTTGCGTGGCTTCAGGCCGGTCAACGCGGGTTGACCGGCCCATCCAACCCAACTTATGGGCCTAATGGGCCCAAGGTCCAACATCTCCCACTCAATTATTATTGACCTTGATCAACTGTTATCAGATTTCTTTAAAGGATTTCGTGCGACCAGCACACGTCGAGTATGTTAAGCCAAATTCAAGAGCACGGACACTCAGGCTACTTGAATAGTAGCATCTCGACAACCTTCTTGTATAATGTATGCTATTACCCCAGGACTCATGTCACATTCTATTGTTCACATCAGTGATTTCAAACAATTATATTCGGGTTCACTATTGTACTTTTCAATACAATTGGTTTACCTGAACCACGAAACTCAGAATATGATGAACATATTTCCTTCTCCCTTAACTATATTCCTTTCATAATGATACAGCCTGCTTTTCTGGTCAGCCCTGCCAGGTCGAATCGCTATGCCATGACCTTTTCATGAACTTTCCAAGCTAGCAGCACTGGATCATACTTCCAGAATACGTTTAGGATCTTAAGGGTAGGTTTCGGGAATCACAGTTCTCGAAAATTGGTCTCACACCAGGGATTGTGAAATCACTCAACATTTTCATCCCATCAAGTGGTCGAGTAGCACACATGATACTGATCACGTGTTACGGTATATTTTCCTTTTTAAAGAAACACATGTCATTTAACACCATACTAGAGTATCAGCCTTAGCTTAACTCTAGGCTAATAGGACAGACAGTATGATAAGTTCCACTTATATCTTATCATATGGATTGTAGAAAATCCAAATGCAATAACTTATTCCTGCATCCCATAAGGAAACTTGCTCTTAAGCAAGACGGCATTTAGCCATAGGACATGCACTTATGTATGTCCAATAACTGCCTCATCTCATCTAGGAATTAACTTTTTGACTCCCACTGAGGTAAACACCCGTGTGAGTGGGCTACTTCTATGTCCGACATATTTTACATTTAACTCATATTGCCAAATAAAAATTCTTTATTCCAACTAATTGGATTACAAATAAAACCGTCGTAAACCCAGTGACTTAACAACATGTTTCTCGAACACTTCTCGAGGTAATGCTTTAGTCATTGGATCTGCGGCCATATCTCGTGTAGATATGTGTTTCATACACAGTTCTTTATATTTTATTAAATTTCTCACAAAGTGAAATTTAATATCTATATGCTTAGCCCTGCTATGGAATCTAGGATCCTTAGCATATGCTATAGCTGCCTGGTTGTCGCAGAATAGACTCATTGGCTCCGTCGAGTTGATCAGGGAGAGATGGCTTAAGAATCTCTTCAACCATACTGCTTCTTGTGCAGCATGAGCTGAAGCTACATATTCTGCTTCCATTGTCGACAGGGATACACATTTTCCTTCTTACTGCTCCATGAGACAGCACCCCCGTTCAACAAGAAAACGAATCCAGATGTAGACTTTTTCTTATCCACATCACCTCCCCAATCAGCATCAGTATAGCCACTCAATATCAGGTCACGGCCTTGATAGCACAAGGAGTATTATGCAGTAGTATTCAAATATTTTAAAATCCCTTTGACAGCCTTCCAGTGAGCACTGCCTGGATCAGACTGATATTTGCTTGCTATCCCAACAGCATAGCAAATGTCAGGTCTAGTACATAACATTGCGTACATCAGGCATCCAACAGCATTGGCATAAGGAATCTTCTCCATGTCCCTACGTTGTTTAGCTATTTTTGGGCACATGTCCTTACACAAATTATGACCTTTAACCAATGGGACATACTTTGGGTTACTGTGATCACAATTGAAATGTTCTACTACTTTGCGAATATATGTCTCTTGTGAAAGAGACACTATTTTTTTCGAACGATTCTTCAAAATCTTAACTCCGAGTATGTAATCCGCTTCACCCATGTCTTTCATTTCAAAGTTGGAAGAAAACCAATCTTTGATTTCGATAAGAAATCCCATGTCATTTCCAGCTAAAAGTATGTCATCAACATACAAGGTGATGATAACAAACTTCTTTCCTGATCGCTTAACATACACACAGTGATCTTCGTCTATCATTATAAAATTATGCTACATGATCGTATTATGAAAGCGAATATACCACTGTCTAGACGACTGCTTAAGGCCATAAATTGATCTATTCAATTTGCAAACTTTGTGTTCGCAGCCTTTTTGAATGTAGCCCTCAGGCTGAATCATATAGATTTTTTCATCCAGTTCTCCGTGGAGAAAAGCAGTCTTTACATCCATTTGATGTAATTCTAGATTCATGTTAGCAACCATAGCTAAAATGCCCTAATTGACGTAAATCGAACAACAGGTGCAAAAGTCTCCTCATAGTCTATCCCAGCCTGTTGTTTAAACCCTTGGGCAACCAAACGCGCTTTGTATCTTTCGATACTACCATCTGCATTGCGCTTGATTTTGAGAATCCACTTATTCCCAATTGCCCTACGCCCCTTAGGTAGGTCAACCAGATCCCAAACCTGGTTTTTGATCATAGAAGACATTTCTTCATCCATTGCATTCATCCATTCATCACGTTTTGGAGATGACAATGCTCCAGATACATTTTTAGGTTCATCTTCATCCTGCAGGATGGCCAGAAGAATTTCACTTGGACCACCAAATTTTTTTAGTGATACCAAGAACGCATTAGCCTCGCCTTCGATGTCAAATCGTCGGCATGGTATGCTAGTTCTGCTAGACCTACGGTATTCCCGGTTTTGATAAACATCTCTCATATATTCATCATATCCAGGAATCGCACTCCCACTGGGTGGAAATATCGTACTCCTACTGGAATAAAGAATTACCTCCCTTTCAGGACTCAGATCACGACCTTCCAGATCATTTTGAGTTAAAAAATCTCTATCTTCCTCCTCAATTCTCCCACTCGGAAGAAGTGATCCAGATGATTCTGGTTCATTTGTCTCATAAAGGGTAAGGTCACTACTAACCTCCCCCAATTTTGGAAATTCATTCTCTAAAAAAGTGACATCGCGTGATTCAAATTCTGTTACATGTCCATTATCCAGTTCACCCACGAACACGTACCCTTTAGATACCTCTGGGTATCTTATAAAGATACTTTTTCTACCTCTCGGTCCTAATTTACCGAAAGCACTTGAGGTAGAATGGACATAGGACGCACACCCCCATGGCTTAAAATAGGATAAATCGGGCTTCCGATCTGTCCACATTTCGTAAGGAGTGGCTGTAACAGACTTAGAGAGAACACGGTTTAGAACGTATGCGGCAGTCAGGAGCGCATCTCCATAGAATGATATAGGCAAACTTGCCTCTGCCATCATTGATCTAACCATATCAAGAAGGGTTCTATTCCTTCTTTCAGCAACTCCATTTTGCTGTGGTGTATAAGGAATGGACAACTGATGTTCAATTCCTTTTTCAATGCATAGAGCTTTAAACTCATCAGAAAGATATTCACGGCCACGATCAGTTCGTAAGGCCTTTATCTTTCTATCCTTCTGATTCTCAACAAAACTCATGTATGTCATGAAGCAGTTTAAGACTTCAGACTTGTGAGAAATCAGGTATATCAGACCATATCTAGTATAGTCGTCAATAAAGGTGATGAAGTAATATGCTCCATGCCTTGCCCTCACGTTCATTGGACCACATATGTCAGAATGGACTAATTGTAGTAGAAATTTGGCTCTAGCCCCAGTACCGAAAGGTTTTCTAGTACTTTTCCCTTCTAGACAGGATACGCAACTAGGTAATATAGATTTCTCTATATTACCCAATAGTCCTGCCTTAGCTAGACGGTTTAAACGATTCTGACAGATATGGCCAAGTCTAGAATGCCATAGTTTAATATCATCCTCTGATGAGTTTGAACTAGTGACAAAGGAAAAAAGAAGGGCATCATCCAAAAATAATCTAACGGTGTCGTTCTCAAACGATAACCGAAAACCTAAAGACATTAAGGCTGAAACTGAGATCAGGTTCCTTCGTATGTCTGGAGCAAACAATACGTCATGTAAAAGAAGGGCACGACCACCACGAAGGTATAATCTACAAGTGCCCAGGCCTTTCACATCCACGCACGAGTTGTTACTGACAAAAATGGTTTTTGCTCCAGCCAGCAACCGCCTGTACTCAACGAACGAACCACGGTCTCTAGCTATATGGTCTGTCGCTCCTGAATCAATCACCCACATAGAATGTGATTCAGTTAGAAGGGTACAAGAGGATACATACAATTTACTCACACTTGAGTTTAGATGTACCTGCTTGGGCATTTTGCAATCTTTTGCAAAATGTCCCTTCTGTTGACAGTAAAATATTTTACTTTTGAAATGTTAAACCGCTTGTTCTTTTTAACGTTGGAGCCATCCAACTTGGTTCCATAGTTTTCAGCCTTTGGAGTTTGTTTACACTTACCCTTCCCTTTACCTTTCTTCTTTTTCCCACCATTCCCAGTCGAACAAATCGAATGGGCTTCAGGGTGGAATTTCATAGCTAGGAGGCGATCTTCCTCCAGCTCAAGGTGTCTGGCAACATCATCAAATGTTACCAAATGATTGGAATGGGTAAGATTCATCTTCATCTGTTCCCAACTTGGTGGTAAAGAACGGATGACAGCTTGAATCTGCTGCTCGTTGCTGAGTATGTGACCAGCCTCTGCCAGTTCACTGATCCTATTGGACATCACTCTCAAGTGTTTCCTCATGGGAACCTCCGGACGCTTTTTAAAGGTGTCAAACCTTATGGTCAAAGCACGCAGCTTCGACACTGAAAGCTTTCCGAATTTTAGTTTGAGAGCATCCCATAACTCTTTCGCGTTGTCATGCACGCGAATTTGTCTGGTGATATCATCCATCATGGAACTCAACAAGATCAATTGAGCAGTAGTATTTTTCCTCTTCCAAATAACATAAGCTTCTTTATCTCGCTTATGTTGAGCAGTTGTGCCTTATTCAGGCTCATCCATTATGACATGTATGTGCTCCAGAACCTCTTGTTCCTCAAGCACATATTGGATTTTCATACTCCAATTGTCATAGTTTTCACCGTTGAGTTTTAACTCACGGTTTAGCTCAGCTATGATGGATCTAGAAGCGACTGACATCTCTATATAGATTTTTAATATGAGAACATATTAGAAATTTGATTTGGCAATATGATTCAATTTACTAATCACTCATAACTTTTAACGATATGGAGTTTTTGTTTAATCTCAAAATCGAAGTGGGTCGCGGGCATGCTTCCCCTCACCATTCAAGTATTAATCTTAAACTTCAACCGTTTAAAGTTCATCGATAGTAAATTTAAGTGGAAGTAATTAATCAAACATCTTTATTTAATTACATGCATTTGTACATTCTGAGCTTATACGCACATGTACAAAAAACTCAGATAATGTCTCAACCTATTGTACAAAAGTCCCCAAAAAACAACATATGTACATGGGGACAGTTAAACACATAATCACACAGGGATCGGATGTCCAGGCGATCCGGTAGGAGAATCCAGATACATATCTGGATCCGGGTCCGAGGGCGATCCGGTGGGGGTCGGGTACGAGGATGATCCGACAAGAAATTCCAGGGTACTTTCCAGAACTGGAATTTAATCCATGATCCAGATGATCAGGAGCGGAGGAAAACTATAATAGTAATCCTTAGCGAGATAGCGGTTCAAGATTAAACCGCTTCGCAGCTCCAGAACAGGAGAAGGTATCATTTCTCTGCGAAGACCCTTATCCTCAAGATAATGGATCAGACCATAGAGAGCATCTCTATGGGTATTGAACTCGGGTGCCGAGAAGACACTCATATCTTCTCGAATTTTTATCGTGACCAGGAGGTCTCGAAACATAGAGGGCCAGTCCTCTCCATGATCGTAACCTCCGGCCCAGATGCACTCTTGCATCTCCCGGTGAACAGCCTCAATGTGCTCAACGATGACATACATGTCATTCTTAGGCACACGCAGCGGTAAACGAAGCTTCAGAATCTTCTGTCGAAGTTCTGTTGCACAGAAGTTCAGATACTTGTCTCCAGTAGCCATCAAATCTTGCAACAATTGCAATTCAATTTCGGGTTAATACTCATATTTTCCCAAAATAGGATTGAAAAACTCATTTTCCAATCTTTTGATGATCATACTATTGATCAATTTATGTGATTTTAGTTTAACTTTTACATATCTTGGAACTCGTTCCAAAATATTAAGTTTATTAAAATATCGTCATAATTTTAATAAACTTAATTGACAAAAATTTCTCAAAATTTTTATCAATTTATTGGATTTTAATTGAATAAAAACTGATTTTATCTAATTAAAAGAGAAAAAACCCAATTTTTAAGTCCAATTTTGACTTAAGTCAAAATTGACCGTAAATCGGGTTGGGTCGAACCAATAAACCAGGCCAATCCGTCCAGTTTTTTGATATTCTTGACCCGGGTATAAATATTTTTCGGGAAAAATCGTGAAATTACGATTTTGTCCCTCGCATATTTTCCCTCTCTTTCTCTCTCCCCGACTGCGAAGGCGAAAATCCGGCCGCCGCTCTTCTCCACGACCGCCGCGTAACGGCGGCGAACCTAGGGCCTTGACCGGTCGCAATCGACTCGTCTCGGCCTCGCGAGCACGGCCGTAGCGGCCTCGCGGGCCGTCGTCCAGCCGTTCTCCGCCGCGATCGTCTTCTCCGTTCCGCGTCTCTCCGCCGTCGTCGTCCTCGATCTCGCGATTCCGGCGACGTCGATCCACAAACGTGGTATCGGGACGTCGGGGAGAAGCCGGAGAATCGACTATCGTCGATCTACGGCGTCGAAATCGTCGGATTTCCGACGAAATCGACAGAATTCGATTTCGGGCGAAATCGCCCAAATCGCCCGATTTAGGGTTTATTTCGATTTGGGGATTTTTGGGAAAATTTCCAATTAATCCCCCAAGTTTTCCAAAAATTGACCGAAGTCCATGACACGCAGGTGCCACGTAAGTGGTCAAATTTCAAATTGGTACCTTAAGGTTTTGCGCATGCGCAAATTTGCCCTCGTGGTTAGGCAAAATTTAATTTAGTCCCGCTGGTTCCAAATTAATTACATTAAAGTCTAACAGATTATGATTTTCTATAAAATTACGATTAATATGATTTTTAACTCAATAAATCACATAATTACTTGAATTGAAATATCATATTATCATCAAAACATGGTTTCAACCATGCTCTGATACCAATTGACAGTTTTGACACGTAATTAACGAGTAATTACGTATTAAACCTGTTTAATTAACAAGCTAATTTGTTAATAATAAATCACTTACTTGTTGAAGCAAGAGGTCTACAGGCTCGGGTCCACAACATCTTCGTGCTAGTAGAATTACGATCACGTTTGAACGGATTCGTAATTGATTTTCACGAGATTTTCTTTATTATAAATCTGATTAAAATTCTAGAACTAATCCAGAATTTTTCTTTCTTATTGAGTGGTTGTGGGAAAAGTTACAAATTGGTCCAGCCGGATTTTCCTTTTTATAGGGAAATCCGGACAACCAAATTGCGCCACGTGGCGCTTTGGACCACATGTCCGCCACGTGGCAAGGCTACCCCTAGTTTTGCCACGTGGTGCCATGTGGGCGCGCCACGTGGGCTGCCACATGTGTCGTCAGCGCCACGTCACGCTGACGTGGCGCTTGCGTGGCTTCGGGCCGGTCAACCCGCCCATCCAACCCAACTTATGGACCTAATGGGCCCGGGCCCAATTAGGCACAATAATAATTGCCTAATGGACCCAAGGTCCAACAGCCCTCTTCAAACAAATTAAAGTACCCTCCCTACCGACTTCTTTCCAAGGATATTTATACCATGTATTGTCCATTTCTACGTCTTTGGAACACGTAACCTTCCACCAATTTGAGACTCCCACTTTACACCTGTGACTTTAGCGTTACGGAATAACCGACCTATGATACACTTAACATTAGAATTTTGACTTCGTTGACGATCATGAAATAGAGATATAAAGATAATATTAAATATAAAATTAATCCGCTCTTATACAATTTTATAATCTTTATATTTAACTAAAATTTATTATAATAACTTGATGGATTTTCGACGCCATATTTGTAACTAACAATGTAATTGTTTCGATAAAATAATGATTTAAACGTGTCAATTTGGTATGGGATTCATATTCACAATTGCTTCCGGGACACCACGTTTATAAGGTAAGCCAAGAACTGCCGATTCGGGCAAGCAAATCGCTAGTCCAAGTGCACCCGCAGGTTCTAGGACGTGTGTGTTTTAGGTGGCTTCTTTTTTTTTTTATCTGTTTCTTTGTTTCGAGTTCTTTGTCCATCCAAATGTACATCATTTACGCAAGGACAAAATACAACGTCTGCATTTCCTTTTTCAACTTTATTACAGTTCAAGACAAATATAAAGTAGAACTTTTAGTCCATAAAAATCTAAAGTATGAAATTCACAGTCAAATTCACAAAAAATCTAAAGTTAGTCTGAATTCAACACGAATATAAATTAGTACTCATAGTAAAATGTATAAAAAATATGAATTTGGAAAACTTCTAGAGAAAAAAAAGAAAACGTTAGATGCCTAATAAAAAGATGGTAACTAGGTGATGCTAAACAAAATTTATCTATATGTTAACTTGTTATCTCTTATAGGCAATATTTTTTTGTGAAATTTGTATATTCATGAGTTGAATAATGTAGATTATTATTTAAAGACTATTCACTGAGTATAACATATTATGTCATTTTCTTTTTCCACTTCTACAAGCAACTCATATCGGCACACGTGGCAGCGGATAGACTAGTGGGAGTAACCTAGGACAATGTTTGGTTTACAGTTACACACGTGGCAGCTAAATCAGGTTGTTAGGGATACCACCAAAAGCAAGCGCATCAAACCCATTTTTTCCCTCTCTTTCCGTTTCTCAGTCTTCGAAGCGCAGTTTTAGAGGGACGGGGAAGTAAATTTGGGTCTTGGATTGAGCGGAGATAATATAAAAATCGTTTTAACGAAAAAAATTTTATTTAGACCATCAGATTTTATTAAAAATTATGTGTACAGATCTGATAGTCATTAAAAATCGTGTATATAATTATAATGATTTGATCCATTTTCTAGTGGGGACAAAAATTGTCCCCACTGAATCCCAACCCGTAAATTTGACGTCCTCAAGCAACGAACGCGGGGTGTCGAGGCGCGTGGCAAACACGCGGAATGGATGGTTGGGAGGTCAATGGGAGAAGCAACTGGGAAGAGTATGGGACGTGTCAGTTACTTGGATGAAAAGACTGCTCCAACGTGATTTCCAAGCTAATCGTTTACCATGGTCATGGAAACGAGTTTAAATATATTAAAAATCCATTTCCTAATTAAGTATTTGTATTGATTGATTCGAGTTTGAGCTCCCGCATATATAATATTGTAAAATGTTTGAATGATTATTGTAAACTCAATTATATTATGGAGAGAAAAATATGATTTAGTTCAAATACGAATTAGTGTTAGGTATTTATATATAGTATGATTTTGACAAAGAAACTAAATCTTTTAATAGAACCATAAAATGCTAGGTATTGTGAGATTCTTGCAGCATCAATTTTTTTCTACTTGGTGGATGGAGAGATTCTTATCACTTTATGTGATTAAAAACGTTCATTAAATCGGTAAAATATCAAATGGTACATTAAGAGATAAGAAACTTAATGAAAAATATTAATTGAGCCAAAATCTAGTTCATTAAATCACGTTTTGCTCTTGATCCTCCCTAAAATCTTAATTGATTATGTGTGCACGCAATAACATCTAGTTAATCATGTACTCGTCCAACGCGCAAAAAATAGAAGTGGTCAAGCCAAACACCGCAAAGGGATAAGTACTCTTTGACATTTTATCAATTCCTTCCTAAAAGCTTAATTGACGGTTAGAACTTTGCAATAAACTAATATTTTTAGGAGTACCAATTTTACTCCGAATTAGGAAAAGCGAAATCTCCGTACATCCCTTGAGACTCGAGAGTGAGCACAAACTGTAAAAAAGTTGTATTCAGTTAAAATTTAGATTCAGCTATAAATATGTTTTTATGAATATAAAATATACTATTGAAAAATCATACTAATAAGATCTAACAATATTTTTATTATAAATTCTTCTAATTTTTGTTTTTTAATTTATTATTCAATAATTGATTAATTAATTACGTGGCAAAAGTAACATAGACTTGAAAACAAGTGAATCTTGGTATAAATAAAATAATTAATTATTGATATCTTAAGAGATATATCCTAAGAGATCACGCATGTAGTTGCTTATTACAACAACAAAAAAATCTCCAATTCTCCACAGAATCAAACTCTGATTCCATCCTCTCACCAATTAATGACGCTTGCGTTTTCAAATGACCATGTCCTAAACAAAATACCAGGTCCAGGTACGATGCCAAAAATCACCAAAATACCCCTGTCCTGCCGCAGGTCGAGTACTCGAGATCCCTTCCCTTACCAACCCGAAAGTCTCTGAATTATTTTTCAACCTCTGATATTTAGTTTCAAGACAAATAGTCGAGTACTATTTTTTATTTACAAAAAATTTTATCAAAAAATTTTTATTTACAAATTTTGAATTCAAAACTAATTTGTCGTTTCTTGAAAATAAAAAAAGCACAAAAACAGCTCAGCTCAGTTTCCGTATCCTACACAAAATAGTTGACCGACTTCACTAATATCTGCTACTCCCTCACTGCCCTCTATAAATATAAATCCTCACCTCTTCCCACTTTAATAAAACAGTACCATATAAAACTCTCTCTAACTTTCTTTCTCTCTCTTAATTTGTGTGTCTGAGATGGCTCTTGAGGCTCTAAACACGCAAACTTCCTTGACCAAGGCGGATGACTCATGGGCCAAAGGCAAACGCTCCAAACGACCGCGTTCCGGTGACAGCCCTCCGCCGTCTCCGTCCTCCTCCTCGTCCCCGTACGGCCCCCCGCCCATGACGGAGGAGGAGTACTTGGCCTTCTGCCTGATCCTGCTCGCTCAAGGAGGCGTAAACGCCGTGGGAGAAGAAGCTCCTGTCGTCCAATCCTCCGTTGAGGAGGTGCCGGAGCCTAAGCCGGTGACAGTGGTGGTGGGTAATTCTCACACGTGCGTGGAATGTGGCAGGGTTTTCTCTTCGTACCAAGCCCTAGGGGGACACAAGGCGAGTCACCGGAAGGGATCATCGGACTCCGGTGAGAAGGACAAGCAGTCGGCGTCGATCTCCGGGAGCGGTTACCACATCGCCGGCGACGGTAAGCCCCACGAGTGCGGCATATGCCACATGGTGTTCTCGTCCGGGCAGGCTCTAGGCGGTCACAAGCGGCGCCACTTCGAGGGGAAGATCGTTTCCGGTAACAAACGCAGCCAGGGAGTAGAGAAGGCCACCTCGGCCTCCGAGGGAGGGAGCACGAAGAGCGCCAGCGCCGGCACCGGCCAGAGTACCATCTCACAGAACGACAGGGTCAAATTCTTTGACCTGAACAGCTTGCCGGCGGAGACGACGGAGGAGGAGGAGGAGGATGACTTGCTCTGCTGGGAGACGTCGGAGGAGGTGCTGAGCTCTGTTCTTCCGTCGCCGGCGAAGAGGCCTAAACTGCTGAGCTTCGATGTCGTAGTCCCCAAGTAACAGAAGATCAATTGGAGTTGTATATAATTTTGGAGTTTGGGGTTTTCTTAATTTCTTTTCGGGATTAGTTAATTACGAATTGGGAATCTAAACCAATTTATTTTCCACATTTATTTGTGTTTCAAGTGGATGTTGGGTTGGAGACTGTACAAGGGAGTATAATTGGTTCAATTAATCCGTGATTGGGTTGGTTAATGTTGAGATTACAGTTAGATATTGTTTTTTTTTTTGAAATGATGAAGTCATTGCTCTTTAAAACGAAATACAAGTCTAAATATATTGAAAAAAGTAACTTATCCTATCAAGAGAGTCGTACAACAACTCATTAGAGTGTGATAATATTGTTTATAAACGTGATTTCACATCAAAGATTCAGTTTCTTAACTTGCTATATTGGATGGTGTTTCGCCAGGTAAGACCAGCTACCAAGGAATCGCCGATCAGGGGATAGCTTAAACATACTCGGATTAGTGTTTTAATTAACAAAGATTATTTGGGTAACAAATTTTTAATTAATATTATCTGATATTCGATTTACTCAACTAATTATTTCAGATTCGCACTGGCACCTTAAAATAAGTATAATAAGTAAATTAGTAAACGAGCAAATTGAGTTCTCTAAAAGACTAAAACCATCCACGTGAAACTCTTTTCGAGTGCTCTATCATTTTGTGGATCAGGACACTTGCACTTGCCACGTAGGTTTAAATCAACATCATCCAACTTAATTCTATTTGGGAAAAGTCCACATAGTACCTTGTGGTTTGCTCGATTATCAGAGATAGGTTTGTGGTTTCAAATTCATCAAAAAGGTTATTGTGGTTTCACGGGCTCATCAATTAAAGGTTCGGATGGGTCCCCGAACCTAGTCAACATCCATTGCGCTAGCCACATCAGAACGACGCCATTTTTAATCCTATGTGGCACACCACGTAGGATTAAATCTTTACCTGGAAATACTGATTTAATTATAATTGTTCAAAAAACCCCAATATTCGCTCTCTCCTCTTATTCCCCGACACCATCATCTTCATCCGACCACCATCCAAATTTTATGTCTAAATTAGGAATAATTCCAATAAGAACCCCCACCATTAAGGCTTCGTAGAAGTGGGAAGAGAAGGGGAATTCTAGCTCAAGGAAGGGGAGATGGGAGTGGATAGTGAAGTGGGTTGAGGGTATCCGGCCGGGAAGGAGCGAGTGACAGGTTCTGATCAACGAGTTCACCGGCGTCAATGGAGGCGGGGGATGGGCCAACGAAGAATATTCCTTCGCTCGGGAGATTCCTAAACTCGCTCAAGGACCTCCTCCATGGCCACATCGACAAGCTTATCGACGTTAATAGAGGCAGAGGAGGAGGAGAGAGCACTGCGGGTGCCCGCGATGATGCCAGAGGAGGGTCGAGGCGGGAGATGGGCCGACTTGGAGAAGGCGGCCAACCGAGAATCTCACCAAACTAAAGTCCCACCTCCACCTTCCCAGAGCAGCGACGGCCAGATCAAGGGACTCTGACGAAGTGACAGCCAGATCTAGTATTTTCTGATTTTGCTTGCTCCAGACAAGGCTGTGGTCGGCAGGTTGAAGATTAGGAAGTAGAGGTGTCAGTGGTGCACCAACTTCTAAGCTACCCTGGCAGACGCTTGCCGGATCTCAGCCTGTTCATAATGTTCGCGTCCAAATCTGTCGATTGGGCCACCGCCACGTTCCAGAAGGTTCTCGTTCTTCTTCCCCGAGACGAAGGCGATGAGCGTTCCGTTCCCCACGAGAACGTCGCCGGAAGAGGTCAGGGCACTCAGGGTGTACTGGTAGTAGACGAAGGAGATGTGGGTTTGGTCTTGGTCGGTTTAGCTGCAACGCTGCCGTTGCATCGACTTCGAAGGTTTTCTTCTCTTTTTTTTCTTTTCTTTTGCCAACAATCTGTTTGATGATATGCTCGTTTGCGTTGGTTAGTTGAAGCTTGTTGTGATTTTCTGGGGAAAAGGTTGGGTTTAATGGTTATTATTTATTAGTGATGAGGTGGGTTGGTAAGGGGTTGATGGTGGTGGGATGAAGATGATGGTATCGGGTAAGAAGAGGGAAGAGCAAATATTTGGGATTTTTGAACAATTATAATTAAATCAGTGATCATTTTGTTATTTTGCTAACGTGCCATGTCAGCATTTTTGGGTAAAGATTTAATCTTACGTGGCGTGCCACATAAGATTAAAAATGGCGTCGTTCTGATGTGGCTAGTGCAATGGACGCTAACTAGGCTCTGGGAGCCATCCGAACCTTTAATTGATGAGCCCGTGAAACCACGAGGAACTTTTTGATGAGTTTGAAACCATAAACCTATCTCTGATAATTGAGCAAACTACAAGGTACTAATGTGGACTTTTCCTATTCTATTTTGATGCAAAAATTGGTAAAAGCTGATAATTTCAACATTTAAAACACATAGCAAGTAAGTATTAAGATCAATATTTAAATGTGATCAAAATTTGTGTGTTAAAATTCTCATACTCAGAATCGACAACCCTATTTAAAAATAGTTCTCCTAATGGTACGCGAAATGTCATTATTGAGGAGGATACTAATCAGATTTCTGTCGACGTTTAAACGTCGTCGTATCTTACGGATCTGTCCCGGGCACTATGGATGTGGGCCGTGTTGGCACCGGAAGTCGTGGGCCTTCTATTTTTGATCTATTTTTTTCGGAACAATAAAATTATTAATAAAAAATGAAATGATATACCAGAATACAATATAAACACTGCGCAACATTTTAATACCGTGAAATATGCGGTTACACAAGAAAAACAATTATACGCCCATACAAAATATATATCAATTGGTTAAGCATGCATGTATATAGACATAATAAGTTAGGAATCTTATTTTTTGGTAAGTAGAGAATTTTATTTAGAATAGTATTACATTTCATTCTAATGAGTAGAATTCCTCGTGTACAAGTACGGGAACCGGGATTACCGCCAGATGCAATTCTACACTCCACCTTGGTCCCCTTATCTCCATAGATTAATCTAGTAAAATAAATATATAAAATATTACGTTGAGTTCCTCTACACTAAATCTTATTTTGTTTGGATTGGTTTCTTTCACACCTGGAGTCATGGGCACAGACATTAAATGGAATTTATTTTATACTAACTCATATCCGAATCTACTGAACTAATTAATTTAAAATATTACAAAATTTTCTAACAAATATTTAAAAATGCTATGTGGTTCGCCTGGGTCACCTCGGATGGCCGATTGCCATCGAAACCTTCCCCATAGAGACGAGAAGGCGTTCATGCCCATGATGTGCCAGACTTGAGCTTACTTCTTCTTCCTCTTCCAGCACCTTTTACCCTCAATAGACATGCGTGCCTCACTTTCCATTTGCTACTACTAATACGCGTAATTATCATAGTTTTAAAATAAAATTTTGGTCCATTTTTTGGGTCGAATGGTCTGATTGGTTTGGCCACCAGTTGGATTGAATATTTTTTTAATAAAAACTTAAAATTTTTAATACCCTCCGTTGATGCCCAAGTCCCAACTACACACTTTGTCTCTCTATCCACGTAAAAGGCAACACTTACCAATGTTATCATCTTTATCTTCTCTCTCTGTTCCCAATACAGAGAAGCAAATAAGTTGGCCTATTTGAACAAAAAAAATGTGAGAAAAAAAAGGGAGGAGAGGATGTGGCTGTGATGTGAGAATTCAAAGCAAACTAAGAAACATGGAAACTTGATGAGCTGGAGGATACCTTTCTGGGGTTTGCAGCTGCGATGTCGATGAGAATTGGCATGGCAAAAAGAATCTCAAGAACATAATCTGTCCAAGTCGGTAAAAAAAAACAAATAGGAAATCAACCTCTACACCCACCACCTATCTTGGTTCGAGATTCAACAATCAAGCAAACTAAAAGGAAGCAACCATCAACTATCCTACGAAGACCAGAGACGTTGTAATGTACGGATCGATGACGTGGATGGTGAGGATTGGATGAGCGGAATGCACGGGAAATTTTAAGAAAAGCGGTTTAGACTAAGCTGGGTTCTTGTGTTGTAAGGTCCATGGGCCCAAGATGAAACCTGGGCCTAGTAGTATAAATAGAAATGTATAGAGCTATAGGACTATTCTGAACTTCTATCGGCTTCGGCCATTGTTGTTTCACGGTGAACGATCACCGTGAGCTTGAACATTACATGGTGTATCAGAGCCTCTCGTTGTCGGATAGAGAAGCTAATGACTCGCAAGAAAACTATGGACGACCCAATTCAAGGAACCATCCAGAATTTGGGATTCCAAATAGTATTTGTTGAAGAGGAGAACGGAGAGCGTCGTGCTCAATACGAGGAGCTTCGCGGCCGTATGGAGACCATGGGCGAGCGCGTTGACTCGTTGAGCGAACGCTTTGACGAGCGCTTCAATTCGTTAGAGGTGACATTGAAGTCCTTCACGACTGCGATAGGGAAAACTCCGGTGGTGGAGAGGGATTCTCCTCTGCTCCCTAATCCTTCGATTCCGCCGATAAACTCTCAATCGGGTGACTCTAGCGGGTCACGGGCTGAAGGAAACCGCTTCCAGAATCGTGCGTCACCAGAAACGGTTGCGTCCGTTTAAAAAGGGATTCCTGAAGTGAACCAGCGACAACGCGCAATGGAACGTCAAGAAGCCTCACAGGTAAATCTTGGTCCCTTCTTTTGTGATACAAACCTAGGGCTTGGGTTCGTAGATGGGAAAAGTACTTTCGGGTTATTCGGAGAAAAAGATTGATGTGGCTACCATTTACTTGGATGAGAAAGCAGACATATGGTTCTTGTCTTGGATTTTGGATCATAGGACGGCAAGATGGGAAGAATTTGTTGTATCTGAGATTTGGTGTCCGTGGTTATGATTCTTTGGTTAAGAAGTTTAACCATTTGAGGCAGATTGGAAGTGTAGAGGAGCATGTGAACAAATTTAAGGAATTGAAAGGAATGATGTTGTTGGATAACAGGTACCTCACTGAGAAGTACTTCACTTCAACCTTCCTTGCTGGTCTGGAGGAAGATATCAATGCAATGGTGTCTGCTGCTAGACCCACTTCGTTAGCAGAGGCAATTAGGTCTGCTAGGCTGAATGAGACTGCAATATCTGCTATGTTTCAGCAGCCTAGGTCGAAGAGTTATGGTAGTAGTGGTATGGGAAGCACGTATAACAATGGTACTAGTTACTCTGGGGAAAGCAGAATTAATGGCAATAATTTTTCTGGTTCTAAGAGTGGAAGTGGGAGCAATAATGTAGGCAGTGGTAACAACAAGTTTGGGAAGAAAGAGCCTACTTGTTATACGTGTGGCGATAACTGGTTTAAAGGGCATGTTTGTGCCAATAAGAAGAAACGAACTCTGAACTTGATGACTTGGGAAGAACAAAAGGAGTTGGAGAATGAGGAAGAGCTATTAGATGATAGAAAGGGATTTGGTGGAGCTGCAATAATCTCCTTGCAAGCTGTTGAAGTGGACAACAGTGCTCAGAGTGGAACTTTGAAGGTGAAGGGTAAGAGCCAAGATAAACCATTACTTGTGTTGTTGGACTCCGAAAGCACGTTCAGCTTCATAGATGACAATGTAGTGCAGTCACTGTCCTTGAAGTCTGAATCCATCTCTCCACTAGTAGTCACGGTTGCGAATGGCGAGAAAATGACAAGCAAAGAGCAGTGTAAAAGGTTCCAGTGGGAGATGGGAGGCCACCAGTTTAATAGAGACGAGAATCTTGAAGTTAGATGGCTATGACATGGAGTTAGGTACGGATTGGATGAAGGGTGAGAAACCTGGTACTTCAATTGAGTTTGATTTCTGGACGATGCAAGCCATAGTGAAAAAAGATGGCAAGTCAACCATATTGAAGGGGATGACTGAGGACGATGTACATCAGCTGCAGATGTTGCGAATGGATGCGGCAGAATTGGTTTCTGCAGACTGCTACTATATGTAGTGCGATCAGCTACAGAAGTCAATGGCAAAGTGGGATGCGGGACAAATTGAGGAAGTGTTTTGGATGGCTGAGGTGATTGAATCAGATCAGAGTGAGAAAGCTCAGTATATTAAGGCTAAAGATTTGAAGTTCAAGTCAGAATTGCAGCAGCTTCTATCCAGTTTTGCAGGTATCTTCCAAGAGCCTACCACACTTCAACCTTTTCCTACACTTCCAAATTCGAATGCAGATGGAGAAATCAGTGTTCAACCAGCCAAGATTGTTGCAGAGCGCAAGTTCCAGAGAGGCAATCAGATGGTTGATCAAGTTCTTGTGTCCTGAATTAATCCAAGTCCAGATGATGATTCGCGGGACGACTTGGCGTATGTTCGTGCTAAGTTTCCCGAGTTTATTGCTGCATATAACCTTGAGGACAAGGTTAGTTGAAGAGGGGGAGTTGTAATGTACGGATCGATGACGTGGATGGTGAGGATTGGATGAGCGGAATGCACGGGAAATTGGAAGAAAAGCGGTTTAGACTAAGCTGGGTTCTTGTGTTGTAAGGTCCATGGGCTTAAGATGAAACCTGGGCCTAGTAGTATAAATAAAAATTTATAGAACTATAGGACTATTCTGAACTTTTACCATAATTAATTGAGGCGTTATCCCTCTCTTCATCGTTTCTTTAGAAATATTTTTTAGAGAACTAGGATTTGAGATTAATCAGTTTCTTGATCTTCTTTTCATAATGAGAAAATTGTAAAAGCCACTCGCGATATTCAAGTTTGATCTTGATGATCCGTGGGGTTGATGAGGAATTGATTTTGATGGATGATTATTGTTTTTGTTTGGGCCATAAAATCCTAATTCGAACAGGATCAATTTTGGATTGTTGTTAACTCTTGTTATTATAAGTTTAGATGTTTTACTTTTAGTCGTTATTCTTTTTGACAGGGTAGCGGATGTTGATGATTGTTATTTGGGAATATGTTTATTTGGAATAATTTCACACAAAAAACATAATTTTTGGAATAATGAAATACATTTACCCATAAAAAGAGTTGCACAGTTTACTCTAATTTTATTAAAGTGTTTCTAGACTCGGTTGAAATAAAAATTTCATAAAAGAAATTGTTCCCTCTTTCAAAAGAGTCTTGATATCCAATTAAGCATATAAATGAACATTAATTAACGATTTGAAAGATGTATAGCATTCAAGTCTTATAAATAAGAAAATATATAATTAGAAAATTATTCTTAGTTAGAACACTTCCGAAAAAAATTATTAAAAATTTTCCATACGTAATAAATGGGAGTACATAAAAACATTTCCAAATTTATTAATTGAGTTCAAATAATAATCTACGGTTAGTAGTAAGCCCATATAGAAATCTCGAAGAGATAGTCGCGCGCGAGAAAGAACAAAGTGAAGACTACAAGTAACTGCTCCCTCTCTTCTTATAAATAGATATTACAGAAGGTAGTTAGAATTATATCATTACAAGATTAATTTCAATTCCGTCTGCAAGAAAGTTGTGAAAGATTCTACCGATCAAGAGAATATTCTACGCTCCGGCGCCGGTGACAGTGCTGGTGACGATGGACGAGGGTAGTCCAGAATTTCCTAAATCATGTCCCTCTCATGCCCTTTTGCAACATATGAACGATCACCGGAAAGTTACCTCCGACGCCGGGAAGAAGGATAGGCCGTCCGGAAGCGACAACAAGGACGCCCCCCTTCCGAATTACTGGTGGCGGCAGGTCCCGGGGTGGAAAAGCCTCCCACCGGGAGCGTTCAAGAGAATGATGACGCCTTCCCAGTTAAAGCTGCTGGCCGAGACGCGTGTCCAGACCCTACCGGCGGTGACGCCTGATCAGACCTTGCCGGCGGCGACGCCTGCCCAGAACCTGCGGTCAACAATACCTGACCTGAACCTTCCGGCGCCGGAGGCATTTGACCTAAACTTGCCGGCAGAGCCCGAGCCCTTAGCCTCCGACGGCGACGACGAGGCGTAAAAGGTGCTGCGTTTGTTTCTTGACCGAGTCTTGGTTAACAGTGATGGGGTATTCCCCGTTGACTTAGTGTCTCTGGTCAATTCTTGGTTCCATGAATTAGCGACGGTGATCGGTTAAGTCTAGCTATAGTGGAAATTGATTCATTCTTTACAATTGATCATTTCTTTAGATATATTGTTTCAGAGAATTTGGATTTGCGAGTAATCGGTACAATTCATGATGCTTCTTATATCTTCGTTTTAGAGATATTTTTATCAAAGCCACTAGATATAGTAAGTTTGATACTGATGATCCGTAAGGTTTAATGTGAAATCGATTTTGGTCGAGCCAAATAATACTAGTTCGAGTTGGGTTATTGTAGATTATTGTTACGTCGTGTTATATGAGGTTTAGATTTTTTTAGGTGTTATTCATTATGACAGGTTGCTGGATGTAGATGACTTTTATTTCTGGAGTATATTTATTTAGCGTAATTCACAAAAAAAAATTTACTTTTTGGACTAATGAAATACATTTACACATAAAAAAGAGATGCACATTTTAATCTAATTTTATTAAAGCGTTTCTATACTCAGGTTGAAATAAGTCTCATAAAAAGAACTGTTCCCTCTTTAAAAAGAGTTTTAGCTGCATTTTATGTTCGTTGATCTAACTACTTCACTTGATGGAAATAATAATTAATTATCTTATAATTAAATGCAAGAAACATAACGAGTCGAACTTATTAATCATCAACAGTAAGGAATAAGTTAGACTATTAACCAATCACGATCAATAATTAGAAATATACTTACCGTACTCGGATGTAAAATTACTACTGATCCTAACGTCGTCTTTTTAAAATGAGAAATTCATCGAACATCATCTGCAATATATTGGTAAGACACAAAAGTGAGCTTTAGCTGTAATTTGAGATCGCTTAAAAACTCATCAATAAAAGATATATCTTCTGTGGATTTAGACAATTTGTCGAACCACTCATGTTTTTGTTTTATTGTGTTCTAACAGAAATAATTATGCTGCACATCCATACTTTTAAGTAGGTTGATTTTTTAATAAGAACGACATCTAAATCGAGTTTATGTGCGCGCAATTAGCTACCACAACCGCACTAGAAACTTATTAATATTTTGTACAAGATTTCCCTACTTAACTTATATCTTCCTCCTTTCTGCAATTCTGAAACCTCTTCATATTTCCCATACACGCCAAAGCAAGGCCTCATTGTTGTAGAATGTAGTTCCAAATTTGACTAGGAAATGTGCAATGGAGAAACATTTTTTCAAAAGTTAAACGCACTAAAATTGAACACTAAACTTTTGTCAATTTTTGCTGCAAAATATGTTATTAGCCAAAATACTCTTGGGCGGATTTGAGAAACACATGGCTCCCCATTTCGGTCTCTGAAACTGCACCATGAGTAAGTGGCCAACTGTGTGTCAACTATACCAATCCTAGATAGGTAGCCTCGAGTCGCAATTCTTTCCGAAAATTTTGAATTTACCAAAGCATACTTATAAAATTTTCCCGTATGTGATGGACCAGAGTACAAATGGTACGACTAATCATACATAAAAGTGTTCGGAAATTTATTGATCAGAGTACAAATGGTACGACTAATCTATGACCGAATACAACCGATTAGTTGCATTAAATTTAACAATTTAGTGCTAGGCCCATAGAGGAATATCAAATTACTGCGTCATAATTACTAACTTAAGTTAATGGTAACAATTTCCTTTGAAGAGTTAATTACGCGGGAGAAAGAACAAGCGAGACTACAAGTAACGGTTCCCTCTCTTCCTATAAATAGATATAATCATATGGTAATCAGAATAATTTCATTTCAAAATCACTAACGAGTTTTTTTAGGTCAAGAATCAATAACGAGTTTAGTTTCAAAGAAAGTACCGATTAATAGAATATTCCGCGCTCCGGCGCCGGTGACCGTGGTCGCGGCGATGGACAAGGGCCACGCCCAGCACAAGTGCAAGATATGCAACGAATTGTTATATTCCGGTCCGGCTCTCAGAGCCCACAAGCTCAAGTGCGAGAAGTACAACCCGTCCGCCGTTTCGGGCTCCGAAAAGGACGCCCCACTATCAAATTACTGGTGGCGGAAGGCCCCGATATGGAACAGCCTGCCTTCGACGGTGGTCGGGAGAAGGATCAAGATAGGTGACGCGCCGTCCGGGAGTGGTAAGAGAAATGTCGTTAGTTCTCTTCCCTGGTGGCGGCAGTTCTTATGGCCAGAAAATGTTCAGGACCAGTTGTTTTGCCCCGAACTGCCCGTGGAAGCACCTGACCTAAACCAGCCGGCGGTGACACCTGCCCAGAATTTTCCAGCCAAGACGCTTGACAAGAACCCGCCGGCGGTGACTACGAACCTCAACCAGCCGCCAAAGACGCCTGACGAGAACCTGCCGGCGACAGAGGCATTTGACCTAAACCTACCTGCGGGTCAGCCGCCGAAGATGCCAGCTCAGAACTTGCCGGCGGCGACGCCTGCACTTAACCAGCCGGCCAAGACGCCCGACTTCAACCAGCCGCCAAAGATTCCTGACCTGAACCTACCGGCGCCAGAGACGTTTGACCATCCCGAGCCCTTCCCCCCCGCCGCCGGCGAAGAGGCCTAAAGGTGCTGCGTTTGTTTCTTGGTCGATTCTTGGTTAACAATGATTTGGGTAATTCCCCGTTGACTTAGTGTCTTTGGTCAATTCTTGTTTCCATGAATTCGCGACGGTGACTGGTTAAGTCTAGCTATAGTGGAAATTGATTCATTCGTTACAATTGACACATTTGTTTAGATATATTGTTCCAGAGAATTTGGATTTGTGAATAATCGGTACAATTCATATGTTTCAGATATTTTCTGTTTCTTTAAGCGATGAGAAAATAATCGAAGCCACTTGCATTCAAGTTTGATTTTGATGATCCTTCGGGCTTAATGTGAAATCGATTTGGACTCTTATTAATTATTAATTTTGATTGAATCGACGAATTATAATTTGAGTTGGGTTAATGGTCAATTACTTCTTGTTATATAAAGCTTAGATGTTTTTAGGAGTTATTCTTTTTGGCAGGTTAGTGGATGTAGATGATTTTTATTTTGATGTTCACTTTTTTTTCATAAAAGAGCAACTAATAGATCGATAGATGGTAGAGCGATCAAGAGATAGATTCCTTCTCTCTCTTCCGGTGACTTTTCTTAGAAGTTAAACATATTAGTATTATAATTATAATGGGAAATCCTGTACAAAATTTTCTAATATAAAATAGTTGATTTACTCGAATTTGACTAATCAACCGATTTTAGAATTCGGTGAATGCATAGGAACTGGGGAGTGCGGACGTCTATATAGGAAAGGATATAGGACGTGATTTCATTTGTATAAATCCACGCAGACGTGTTAATATAAAAGATGATCAATCCGCTCGATGGAAATTGTTAAATAATTATTGTGAAAATTTTACTATTATTTAATCTAAATTTTGATTAACTATTTTTAGTAGGTGTTCGGATATGAAATATTGTCAAAATAAATAAATTACATTGTACACTATTAAGTTCCTCTACACTAAATTGTGTTTGTTTGGATTGGTTCCTTTCTCACGCCGAGTCATGGGTACAAACGTTTAATCGAACAGTTTTTTTTCATCCGTACTATATAACATTAGGATCTACCGAGTCGGGTAATCTAGATTTGAGTCGTGTGTAATTTAAAAGGTGGTAAAATTTTTCGAACAATATCTAACACTAATGCGTTCCCGAAAACTCAGAAGATCTCTTTTGCTTGGTTATGGGGTCCCCTAGGATGGCCGATTGCCATCGAAACCTTCCTCAGAGACGAGAAGAAGTTCATGTCAATGATGTGCCAGACCCGAGCTTACATCTTCTTCTAGCATCTTTTACTAATCACCTGCAATCACTAGTCGTATGGTGAATTCTTTAATTACGCTAAACCCGCCATAAAATTTTCACTTAACAAAAATCTAACTATTACATTTACAATCATATGCGAGTAATCTATGGTCGAATACAACAGGTTAGTGCTAAGCCCGTATAGAAATCTCGAATTGCGTTGGCGCAATTAACATATGGTAACAATTTCCTTTGAAGAGATATCGTGCGGGAAAAAAACAAAGCGAAGACTAAAAGTAACTGCTCCCTCTCTTCCAATAAATAGATATTATCATATGGTAGTTAGAATAATATCATTCCAATATCAATTTAGATTTCGTCTCCAAGAAAGCTGTAAAAGATTCTACCGGTCAAGAGAATATTCTAAGCTCCGGCGCCAGTAACCGTGCTGGCGGCGATGGACGAGGGTACTTTCAAGTGTCCAGAATTTCCTAAATCATATCCTTCCGATGATGCCCTTTTGCAACATATGAACGATCACCAGAAGGTTACCTCCGACGCCGGGAAGAAGGATAGGCCGTCCGCCGCGTCGGCCTCCGGAAGTGATGTCAAGGACGCCCCCCTTCCGAATTACTGGTGGCGGCAGGTGCCAGGGTGGAAAAGCCTCCCACCGGGAGCGTTCAAGAGACTGATGACGCCTTTCCAGTTAAAGCTGCTGGCCGAGACGCGTGTCCAGACCCCACCGGCGGTGACGCCTGCTTTATCATACCTTGCCGGCGGCGACGCCTGCCCAGGACCTGCGGCCAACAATACCTCACCTGAACCTGCCGGCGCCGGAGGCATTTGACCTAAACCAGCCGGAAGAGCTCAAGCCCTTCCCCTCCCGCCGGCGATAAAGAGGCCTAAACGAGTAGCCACAGAAGTAAACTCGTTGTCATACCTAGTGTCTCACCCAAGCAAACACACAAGTCGGGTGGTCAAAAACAAAACTAATCAGCCAGAACTCATCAAAAGTCCATATCATATTCTGACCAACGTGGATCCTCACTGGTATACTGCGAGTTTTCTTCCTACGCGACAGTGACTTCTTGCTATAGTGGAAATTGATTCATTCATTACAATTGATCATTTCTATAGATATATTATTTCAGAGAATTTGGATTTGTGAGTAATCAATACAATTTCATAATGCTTCTTGATCTTCTTTTTAGAGATATTTTCTGTTTCTTTAAACAACGATAAATCGATTTTGATGAATGAATATTATTTTTTATTGGGTTAAATAATCTTTGTTCGAGTTGTGACTTTAGATCGTGTTCTATGATGTTCAGATGCTTTTAGGTGTTATTCATTCTGACAAGTTGCTGGATGTAGGTGAATTTTATTTCTGGAATATATTTATTTAACGTAATTTCACACAAAAATATTTTTGGGACTAATTACACATAAAAAAGAGCTGCACAGTTTTCTCCAATTTTATTTAAGCGTTTCTAGGCTCGGGTTGAAATAAAAGTCTGATAAAAAGAAATTGTTCCCTCTTACAAATAAAAATATATAATTGAAGAATTACCATTTATTAAAATACAATAATGCTCAACTCTAGAAAAAAATTTATTTCTCTAGACGTCCTTCACTCTTTTGTCATAGAAGTGTAAGTAATGATATTGATAGATGGTAGATCAATCTGGAAATGATTTGCCCGAAAATTACAGTTTTCGTTGTTGTAAAATTAGAGAGAAAAAATCCTCTAAAGTCGTATTATCGATATAGATCAGCAACATTCATAGTAAGTAGACCGTTACGTCAGAGATGATACAAAGTAAGTGCAAAATTAGTTATTATCTGTTTAAAATATAAATTACGGTTAAATAAATATATAATTGTGGCTTGCGGTACACGCCATTGCAGCTGCTTAGAAAGTTGTAAATAGCCACGAACGTTGATCAATTGGCAGTTCCTCTCCACGAATGTTCTCCTCTAAAATAAGACCGAACTTACAAGGTGTTCTTTCTTAGACCATGGCCAAAACTAGACTAAGGTGAACTAAGCAAGGTCAAGGCCAAAGCTAGTTGAGACAATTGTACAAACAAGTGAGGAGTGTTGAAAATGGCTAAGGACGAATCTATTCTAGCATTTTCATGCAAACATGGTGTGCAGGAAGAAAGGCTCATTGACATTCCTTATTGGATGAACAAAGATGAACGAAACAAGAACAAGGATGAACAAGTGGTCAAGAACAAAGAACTACTTCAAGGGAAGATGAACAACTTTCCTACAAACACAAGATTTGGCCAAAAAGTAAAGTAAGGGAAAAAGATGTTAACCTTGGAGTTGATGGTGAAAGAAGAAGGCCAAGGTTACTTGGAAGACTTTAGCCAAGTTGATGGGGAGAGAGAGAGAGAGAGGTGACCAAGATTTGAGCTCCATGATTGGCTAAGATTGTAAGTGTGAGAAAATGGAGAGAGTGTCAAAGACTTGGTCCCTTTTACAGGCATAAGTGAGGGGAATTTTGGGTAATTCATTATTAAGCGTATGAGGGAGTGCTTCAAAGTTCAATCCATTAAGTTCCATCAAGTCAAGGACATTCGAAGAGAATACGTCAATACTTCTCACTCGATCATCTCAAAGCGTTACTATGCGGGGGACATTATTAAGGTACGTAAGATATCGAGATAAATTTGGACACCTCGACTCCTAGTCGGGGTTCGTCTAAGGTTACCTTCGCCCGGGACTTGCCTTTTCAACTTTTCAGATACATATTAAATTGATTAATTCAAAAGTATCAAGTTACAAATGACAACAAGACTACGATCTCTACCAAATTTTAATTGTGCTCTCATAATTTAAAATTAAGATTTTTAGTTTAACTATAACAATCATTCGTTGATTAATTTAGGTACTCATAATTTAAAACACGAATCAATTAATTTAAGCAGGATCAAATTACAAACGACAATAAGACTATGATCTCTACCTTTTTTTTTTGTAAGCCACCAAGTTTTCAAACACGAATTGATTAATTCAAGCAGAGTTAGATTACAAATCATAATAAGACTATGATGTGTACGGCATTTTTTTTCCAGAAAGCCACCAAGGTTTCAAACATGAATCGAATTCGAGCAGAGTTGAATTACAAACAACAATAAGACAATGATTTGTACCAAACTTTAATTGTGCACATAATTTAAAATTAAAACTGCTAGTTCAGCTATAACAATTACTCATCGACTGATTTAGTTACTCGATAATAGTGAAACTTAGAATATAAGAAATCGTTCTCTATTTCCAAAGAATCTTGGTTTACCACCTCTTGTTTATGTGAAACTTTCGGCAATTACCAATCATACCTTTTTCATAATGTTTGAGAATGGAACTAACAATAAAAAACTGAGAATCAAGAATTTAAGAAATCACGAGACACTTTATATCAATGGTCATTTCCAAAATAATCTCCATTTTATTCTTTTTGATAACCTTTTTATACACTATCAAAAACATTAATTTCAAATCAAATAATACCAAATCTTGAAAAAACAGACAAGTCAAATTTGTTTCTATTGTACTTGGATCAAGCATGTTGATTAAATTAATTATAAATCTTGATTACATTAAAAAAATATTAAGAATTGATCAAATTTGAAGGACAAGAAAATAAAACTTTTTATAAGAAATAATAAAACAACCTCTTTTTCTTCTTGTAACTCTCTCCCTGTAGACAGAGAAAGTGGAGACTTACGACCTAAACACACCGCCGGAGAATGTAATGCATGACTTGGGACAATATGCTTCTCACTAAGAAGAGCAAGCAAACTTGTGTCAAAGCTGTATTTTACACTTCCTCGAATTTCTCTTCCTGTTACCCAAGGAATGGGAACTTCCACCCAAGCATATTGGTCTGCATCATTCACAATATAGCATTCATCTTCATCGTCAATATCAATTACCCCATCGTCAGTGTTTACCTGATCTTTGAGACTGATCGCTTCCTTCAAACTATGTAATAATCCATCAGTTGACAGGTTAATATCCTCGGCATATAACTGAACCTCGTTTGCAGCAACACCTTCAGATAGCTTGGCAATTCCTTTAGCCAATTTTCCAGGATCATATGCAAAAATCATTTTCCTAATCAAATCATCATTTTCAACAGATGTGGTAGTAACAGCTTTAATGTCATCCCACCCTTTAACAAGTTTAGACTCTTTCTCCAATTCTTCAATCAACTCAACCATAGTCTTATCAGTTCTCAATTGCATATTTTCCATAACTACTACAACCTTAGCCACTGATTTGGTCTCTGTGTTTGAAGGAGGTTGTTGCAACGTATCCACATCAACTAAAGAAGTGTCCACAGATTTTTCAAAATGTCCAAGCTTACTATCACCAACTATAATGCAACTATCATCAAGAGAAACAGCTTCCACTATAGCATCCTGCAGAATTGCGTCCTCGTATAGATCTTCATTCTCAAAATGCAAGCACAATGCTTCTACGAATTTATCCCAACTAGCCTCTTCATTGCCTAAACTCCACGACCAATACCATGCTTTCGCCTTACCCACCAATAAATCCGCCACTATACTATCCTTAAAGATCTCCAAGGATTGATTAACCGAGAAGTACTCTTCACACTTACTAATCCAGTTTCTCGGATTAACACCTGAAAATGAAGTGAGACCTAAAGGACAACCCATTTGAGACAGGAAGAGTGTTACCTCTGGCGTGCAAACCCCGGGTTCTGGGAACGATGATTCCTCCCAGAACTGGTTCCGACGAGGCTCACGAGTCTGGTAGTTCTCGTTCCGGCGTTCTTGCAACAAACCCTGTGTTCTTGGCAGCTCACGAACCTCCCGACCTCTTCCACGCAGTTTCTTGGCATTCTCAGAGGCCTTCTCCATCGCCGAACATCTTCCATCTTCCACCTCACGAACCCTAAATTTTCGCCTTTGCGCAAGAACCTCTTTTTCCTTTTCTTGAAGATGCCCAAAACGCGAGAGGTGACCCGACGGTTCTCCTGATCCATTTCCGTATTGGAAAGTTGCCGCCTTTCCGAATCTTTCTTCCCGGAGACCATCGAGCTCGCTGCGCCACCAATACCACGGCAGCCCATTAATCACAAGAGGGTCGTAGTCAACAAACCGTTCTTCAGTGTCTGCCCAACAAGCCATTACGACAAATTCCGAGAATCGCACGGCTCTGATACCATGTAACAAACCCGCTAGGGTTTCAAGAATTAGAATCAAGATAAAAGGGGGAAAATAGAGATTAGAGAAAGGGGAAGAAGAGGATAGAAGAGGAAGAGGATAGAGAAACGTTTCTGTTTCTTTAGAATTATTTTACAAATGTCCAGCATAGCCTCTACAGTTACATTGACTTCTATTTATACCCTTGTGACTTATTACAATTCAGTCCCACAACTTCTATTACTTCTCATCTGGATCCTCTTGTACATTACAGAATACTAATCTGCGTTTCGTTGTCTTTGGGTCTCTTGTTATGATCATAGTAGTGCCTCTTTGACTATAAAATAACACCCGCAACAAGAACAAAAACGAAACGTGCCGCATCAGATCCTGAATCTAGAGCAAACCAGCAATAACACACCTCTGTGAAGGGACGGGATTGAAAAAAATTAGGTTTTTTTTGCTGAATTCGTGATTTGGAGTCGAGAAAAGAGAGGAGATGGATTAAAAATTTAGTTGCATCTAGGCCCAGCCCAGTAGATTGTTTAAAAAGTTCCGATTAGGAATGACAATTAGACCCTTATCCTGAGAGTCTATCCTGATCCAGACTCGAAGGGTTCAAGACCTATTGACTTTGACCGGGTCTAGACTATGATCCTGTCCGGATCCTGATATTTTAAAAGGATAATGGTATGGATATGGATCTATAGGATCCTGCTCATCCTACCCAAATTTTTTTAATTAATATTAAAATAATATATATATGTATATTAATTATTAGACATAATACTAAATTCTCAATTTTAACTTATCCGACTTCAATTATTTTTGAATTTTTTTGTTTAGTTTCTTTGTATTGATTTGTTTAATGAATGCAAATATCTCATTGCTGTTTGAAAACTATCAAAAGATAATTTAATTTTTTTAAAATTAAATATTGCTTTAAAAAATACGGACCCGCGGGTCGCCCTGGTCCTGCCCGAATCCTTATTTTTAAAGAGGATAAGGGTAAGAATCTGGGTCCATCATTCAAAAAGAAGGTAAGGATCTGGATCCTACCCGGATCCTGCCCATTGCCATTCCTAGTTCGGATATTCGAATAATTCGAAAAAGTATTTTTCTATCCGAATCCGAGTCTGAATTAAAATTGTCGGATAATCCGAATCCGAATCTGAACAAAAAATTATCCGAATCCGAATCTGAAAAGTCCGAATCCGAATTAAAATTGTGGGATGCTTCGGAAGGTCTGGTTTGTGATTTTCGAGGCCGTGATGTGGGGTATCTGGACACATCGCAACCGGATAATCTTTGATGAAATCAGGTTTGATCGTGAGCTTCTGACGCATTCCATTTTCTTCCGTCTGCACGAATGGATCAACTGGTGTGGCTTGGCTAAGGATTTGAACAACCAAGATGTTCTGTTTCTGGAAAGCACGAAGGCTTAGTTTTTGGTTTCTCTAAATGATGTTATGCCTGTAATAGGCTTTTGGTTCAATCCACTGAACTGGATTGTTTGGCGGGGGACGGTTGAACCTGTTTCAACGTCTCACCTTGTAAATACGTTCATTTTTACTTTTCGTTTAAATAAAGCAATTTTACCGATCAAAAAAAAAAAGGCGGCCATTCATTGATGCACCTAGTGGTAGAGTATACTAAGCTGTCAAGATAATATACCATAAATCCTTCAATCTCTCGCCATTTATAAGACCAAACCACGCAGCCAAGAACCCACCAATTGAGCCAACCGGACACCACACCACCCCAGCTAGCTTAATCAAGTGGTTCCACAGCTGAGAAGAATACTTACAGTGGATGAACAGATGATCCACTGTTTCAACTTCAAGCCCACAAAAAAACTCATGCGGCTCCAAAGTGCGAATCTGTACCTTTAGTCTTGATTTTATCTTGCAAGAGGAAGCAACTGATCTTGAAAGGAATAAGACCGACCAAACCTTTGCGAAGGAGTCGAAAGCTTGAAGTCTTCTCTCTCCGAAGGGTCAGGAGACCATTTGTACCCATCCGACTCCACCGTAGCATCATCAAAACGTGCAATTGTTCGAAGCAAGTTGGTCCCTCTCAGCTTCCTCCCAAGAGACTTTCTTCTCCATCAGCTAATGCAAAAAAAAGTTCAATTTTTTATGTTCGATTATCTTCTTTTTTTTTTCAGATGGGGAAGGTTTGATGTTCGATTTTTTTTTCCTCTTAATTTTTTTCATTCTACCCGTATATCTTGAAAAATATGCGAGAAATTAAAAAAGAAAAAGTTGATTCGTTCAGAAGCTTTATATTTTTGATATATGTTTTCTGGTGTTGCGATTGGATATCATATTTCAGTTCATTCTGTTTCTTGATCTCGGTTATATGGGAATTAATCATTTATTCTCTGAGATATCGGATGTTAATTCATCGAGGTGCATTTGCAATATTAAATCATTTTTAATCATTTATATGGGAATTAATCATTTTTTTCCGGGAGTCATCAATTTTTAAGACATATATTACAGTAAAACCTCTGTAAAGTGATAATCCCTCTAAATTAATAAAAAGTTCCGGTTCCGAGTTGAAACCAGTGTTAAAATTTAATAATCTCTCTATCGTAATAACTAATATTTTTCAGAAAATTTTAGTGCTAAATCTGGCTCTCAATTTTCGTATAAAGTGATATTTTTAAATAAATACATATATTTTTACATATTTTAGGAATTCAAAAAATATCGTAAGACATTAGCATGCTAAACTAACGAGTGTCTTGTAAGAAAATATATCAATCGAGTGTATCATTTGAATAACGCAATAAGACAAAATTTTAGGTAATTTGTATATAGACAAAGTAGTTTTTGGTATTTACGTATTTATTATTCAAAAATTTAATTTTAATATTTTTAAGAAAAAATGTAAACCTCTCTTATCTAATAATCTCTTTAAAGTGATAATTTTCTTCGGTCTCGACAATATCACTTTAGAGAGATTTTATTGTAAATCGATTAATTTGATCAGCGTTGAGTTACAAATGACAATAAGACTACGGTCTCTACCAAATTTTAATTGTGTTCTCATAATTTAAAATTAAGATTTTTTGTTTAGCTATAACAGTCATTAATTTATTAATTTAGGTACTCGTAATTTAAAACACGAATCAATTAATTCGAGCAGAGCCGAATTACAAACGATAATAAGAATATGATCTGTATCACTTTTTTCGTAAGCCGCCAAGTTTTCAAACACGAATTGATTAATTCGCGGAGAGTCAGATCACAAACGATAATACGACTACGATATGTACGACATTTTTTTCAAAAAGCCACCGAAGTTTCAAACACGAATCAATTAATTCGAGCAGAGTCAAATTACAAAAGATAATAAGAGTGATTTGTACTAAACTTTAATTGTGCTCATAATTTAAAATTAAAACTGCTAGTTCAACTATAACAATCATAAATCTAGGACAGCAAAAGACATTAGCCTAACGACATAAGGCATTTGAAGAACGTCAAAAAGTATTTAACCTAGCGACATAATTAAAAAATTGAGGGTTCAAATTCAGATAAAAATTTACCTTTCAAAAACATTAAATTTGAATGACAAGAAAATAAAACTTTTTACAATAATTAATAAAACAACCTACTTTCCTTCTTGTAACAAAAAAAAACCCTCTTTCCTTCTCCTCCTTCTTCCTCCCACTCCATCTTCTTCCTCATACTTCATCTTCTTCCTCAAAACTAAAAAAACAAATCTAAATATTTTTAATGAGAATCAAAACCAATTAAAAAGAATCAAAACTAATTAGAGAGAATCAAAATTTTAATAACCCTAATTTTCAAAAGTCTAATTCAAATTAGAAATCTAAATCTAATTTTATAATTAGGGTTTCTCCCAAAGGTTATACCCAACGAGGTCGCCTCTTGGAGGCAACTTTACGAGAAATCGTCTGCTCCGTAGTAACAATGTTCTTTGCCAACCTCTTCTAATCCCCAATAAAATCCGTGTAGAATGTTAAATATTTATCGTCCGCTAAATTTTAAATGTTCTATCTGATTTTGTTGAACTTCAAGATTTACACGTCTCAAGCGAACTTCATCTCGTACATGTTTTAAATTTTAAATATGCTATCTGATTTATCTTTTTAGGATATTTGTTATAGTTCGTTATAATTAGTTTACTCTTTTTTTTTTGGTAGATAGAATAATATTTTAAACCCAAAATAGTTACAGCAAGTAGTACAATCCTACGCAACAAGTTAATTACAATGGTAATCTCCCCTATCGCGTAGAGATTCTATGTACAAAATTAAATCTTGGGGACCAATATCTGCTAAAGAATTTGACCATGTAAGCCATTCTTGGACTTGTCCAGTAATAGCATGGATGAGAAGCTCCCTGTTGCACCGCTCGCCTTGAAATATCGCTCGGTTTCTCATATTCCAAAGTCCCCAAAGTATCGCCCCAAAGAGTGCAAACCAAACCTTCTTGATTATCCTATCATGCACGAGTCTCATCCAATCCTCCAAAAAATCTGTGAAAGAAGAATTGCCACACCAAGATACACCAATTTTGCGAGCAAAATAATTCCAAACTGAATTGGCAAAACTGCATGTGAGAAACAAGTGATCGATGGTTTCATTCATATCACCACAAATTGGACAAAGTGAGTCCCAAGGATCCAATCTATGCCTTCGAATGAGGACATCCTTAGAATTAGTTTACTCTTTTTTATTGTTACCTCTTCTTATTAAAAGTTTAAATATTTTTAGGTGTCATTCATTCTTACAAGTTAGTAGATTTAGATGATTTAATTTTGGAATATATTTATTTAGCATAATTTGAAAAAATAGTTGCATTTTTTCTCTAATTTTTGGAATATATTTGCTAATGAAATACATTTACCCGTAAAAAAGAGTTGCATAGTTTTTTTTCTAATTTTATTAAAGCGTTTAGACTAGGGGTTCAAATAAAGTCTCATGAAAAGAAATCGTTCTCTCTTTCAATAGAGTTTTGATACCCAATTAAGCAATTAAATGAACATCAATTGACGGTCATGCATATTCTTAGAAATAAAAAAATATATAATTGGAGAATTAACTTTTTTTTTGATGAACCGTAATAATTAAATAGGTAGACTAGATTATGGAAACATGCTTTACTTAAGCCCTTGGGAGCACATAAGAACTCACCGGAAGAATTCCTCCGACGCCGGAAACAAGGAAAAGCTGTCGTCGGCGTTGGTCTCCGGAAGTGAGAACAATAACCCCCGGCGGTGGGACAGAATCCATTTTCAGCCCGCCTGGGCCAGAAGAAATATTCATCCCTGATGGCGGAACTGGGCCGGATGAAGAATACAAAATTGGGCCGGATGGATGAGAAATGACAGATTTAACCCCAGTAACTGGGCCGGCCCAAAACATAGATTTCCAACTTTGTAGTAGCACCCGGCCCAAAAACCAACTTTCAAGTTTAAAGACGGGCTCAGTCAGGAGATTACAGGGCCAAACGAAGAGGATGTGATACATGAGAAGATGATGAGTCGAGTCATCATAGTGGGGTGGCCTATATATTCAAAAGAGACGGTGGAAGGAAACAAGCTGAATGGAGTCAGGTCCCAAAGAGGAAAAGAAGGTGGATAATATTTTAGATATCATTTATTTAGTAGCATATATTATTAAATAGATGAACATTTTTTAATTTTTAGACATTTTTTAAAATATTTCACGATTCGTAAGAATTTGACGTAGTTTTTTGATGGCTAATAAAATTTCAAATAAGTTGTATAGAGCTAGATTCTTGAAATAAAATTCAAGAGAAGGAGAAGAAACATAAAAAAGGTGAAGAAAATGTCGTAAGAAAAATATTGCTTTTTTAGTTTCTTTTAGCTGCATACTTGATTAAGCCACATCTGATTTTATTCATAATTTTTTTAGATCTTCTTTTTAGAGATTTTCTGTTTCTTTAAGCGATTTTGCAATATTCAAGTTTTATTTTGATGATTCGTCCGGTTTAATGTTAAATCAATTTTAATGAATGAATATTGTTTTTAATTGAACCGAATAATCCTAGTTCGAGACGCGTGAATGATGGATTATTGTTACCTCTTGTTATTAGAAGTTTAGATGTTTTAGCCGTTATTTTTTTGAAAGGTTAGTGGGTGTAGATTATTTTTATTTTCTAATATGTTTATTTAGAATAATTTCACATAAAAATTATATTTTTTGGAATAATGAAATACATTTACCCGTAAAAGAGTTTCACAGTTTACTCTAATTATATTAAAGCGTTCCTAGACTCGGGTTGAAAAAAAAGTCTCATAAAAATAAATTGTTCCCTCTTTCAATAGAGTTTTCATATCTAATTAAGCAATTAAATGAACAGATGGTCATGCATAAGAATTCAAGTCTTAAAAATAAAATATACAATTAGATAGTTACCCTTAATTAGAACGCTCAACTCTCGATAAAATCGTTTGTCTTGACGTCTTTCACTCTTTTTCATAAAAGTGCAAGTAATGGATCGATAGATGGTAGACCGATCAGAAAATAATTTGCCCGAAAATGTTGTGAAAATCCTTTAAACTTGTATCATCGATATACATAGAAATATCATAGTAAGTAGAGGTGATACAAAGCTAGTGGATTGTGTCTGGAGTGAAAGGGTCATTGCGGACCGTTTAAACTGAAGGATCAATAATGGCATATTCCGGTTATGACAATGGCATGTTCCGGTTACGACACTGACAAATCCAATTATTGATAATGGCCCGTGTGTTACGAAAATAGCATGCCCAGTTATCGATAATAGCATGTCGGTGATCCCCTGTTATGCGCGAGGACTTCGAATTACTGCATCACAATTTATACTTAAGTGAACGTGAGACTGATGGTAACAATTTCCTTTGAAGAGGTAAATTGCGCGGGATAAAGAACAAGCGAGACTACAAAGTAAGGGTTCCCTCTCTTCCTGTAAGTAGATATAATCTTAGGTAATTAGAATAATATCATTCCAAAATCACTAACGAGTTTCGTTTCAAAGAAAGTTGTACAAGATAGTACGGATTAAGAGAATATTCCACGCTCCAGCGCCGGTCACCGTAGAGGCTGCGATGGACGAGGGTGACGCCTCGGCGGGCTCCGGAAATAATGACAAGGACGCCCCGCGATGGAACAGCCTGAATTCGACGGTGGTCGGGAGAAGGACCAAGAGAGCTGACGCGCCGTCCGGATGTGGCAAGAAAAATGCCGTTAGTTCTCTTCCCTGGTGGCGGCAGTTATTATGGCCAGAAAATGTTCAGGACCAGTTGTTTTGCCCCAAACTGCCGGCGGTGACGCCTGCCCAGAATTTGCCCGCCAAGACGCTTGACCAGAACCCGCCGACGGTGACGCCTGACCAGATCCTGCCGGCGACAGAGGCATTTGATCTAAACCAACCGGCGGGTCAGCCACTGAAGATGCATGACCAGATCCTACCCGCGGAGATGCCTGACCTAAACAAGTTGACGGCGACGGTGGTCGGGAGAAGGATCAATATAGGTGACGCGCCGTCCGGGAGTGGTAAGAGAAATGTCGTTAGCTCTCTTCCCTGGTGGCGGCAGTACTTATGGCCAGAAAATGTTCAGGACCAGTTGTTTTGCCCCGAACTGCCCGTGGAAACACCTGACCTAAACCAGCCGGCGGTGACACCTGCCCAGAATTTTCCAGCCAAGACGCTTGACAAGAACCCGCCGGCGGTGACTACTAACCTCAACCAGCCGCCAAAGACGCCTGACGAGAACCTGCCGCCGACAGAGGCATTTGACCTAAACCTACCGGCGGGTCAGCCGCCGAAGATGCCAGCTCAGAACTTGCCGGCGGCGACGCCTGTCCTTAACCAGCCGGCCAAGACGCCCGACTTCAACCAGCCGCCAAAGATTCCTGACCTGAACCTACCGGCGCCAGAGACGTTTGACCATCCCGAGCCCTTCCCCCCCGCCGCCGGCGAAGAGGCCTAAAGGTGCTGCGTTTGTTTCTTGGTCGATTCTTGGTTAACAATGATTTGGGTAATTCCCCGTTGACTTAGTGTCTTTGGTCAATTCTTGTTTCCATGAATTCGCGACGGTGACTGGTTAAGTCTAGCTATAGTGGAAATTGATTCATTCGTTACAATTGACACATTTGTTTAGATATATTGTTCCAGAGAATTTGGATTTGTGAATAATCGGTACAATTCATATGTTTCAGATATTTTCTGTTTCTTTAAGGGATGAGAAAATAATCGAAGCCACTTGCATTCAAGTTTGATTTTGATGATCCTTCGGGCTTAATGTGAAATCGATTTGGACTCTTATTAATTATTGATTTAGATTGAATCGACGAATTATAATTTGAGTCGGGTTAATGGTCAATTACTTCTTGTTATATAAAGCTTAGATGTTTTTAGGAGTTATTCTTTTTGGCAGGTTAGTGGATGTAGATGATTTTTATTTTGATGTTCACTTTTTTTCATAAAAGAGCAACTAATAGATCGATAGATGGTAGAGCGATCAAGAGATAGATTCATTCTCTCTCTTCCGGTGACTTTTCTTAGAAGTTAAACATATTAGTATTATAATTATAATGGGAAATCCTGTACAAAATTTTCTAATATAAAGTAGTTGATTGACTCGAATTTGAATTAATTAACCCATTTTAGAATTCGGTGAATGCATAGGAACTGGGGAGTGCGGACGTCTATATAGGAAAGGATATAGGACGTGATTTCATTTGTATAAATCCACGCAGACGTGTTAATATAAAAGATGATCAATCCGCTCTTTCGTTGATGGAAATTGTTAAATAATTATTGCGAGAATTTTACTATTATCTAATCTAAATTTTGATTAATTATTTTTAGTAGGTATTCAGATATGAGATATATTCAAAATAAATAAATTACATTGTACATTAAGTACTTATCAAAAGAAAATAGTACATTAAGTTCCTCTACACTAAATTGTGTTTGTTTGGATCGGTTCCTTTCTCACGCCGAGTCATGGGTACAAACGTTTAATCGAACAGTTTTTTTTCATCCGTACTATATAACATTAGGACCTACCGAGTCCGGTAATCTAGATTTGAGTCGTATGTAATTTAAAAGGTGGTAAAATTTTTCGAACAATATCTAACACTAATGCGTTCCCGAAAACTCAGAAGATCTCTTTTGCTTGGTTATGGGGTCCCCTAGGATGGCCGATTGGCATCGAAACCTTCCCCAGAGACGAGAAGGCGTTCATGTCAATGATGTACCAGACCCGAGCTTACATCTTCTTCTAGCACCTTTTACTAATCACCTGCAATCACTAGTCGTATGGTGAATTCTTTAATTACGCTAAACCCGCCATAAAATTGTCACTTAACAAAAATCTAACTATTACATTTACAATCATATGCGAGTAATCTATGGTCGAATACAACAGGTTAGTACTAAGCCCGTATAGAAAACTCGAATTGCGTTGGCGCAATTACCATATGGTAACAATTTCCTTTGAAGAGATATCGTGCGGGAAAAAAACAAAGCGAAGACTACAAGTAAGTGCTCCCTCTCTTCCAATAAATAGATATTATCATATGGTAGTTAGAATAATATCATTCCAATATCAATTAAGATTTCGTCTCCAAGAAAGCTGTAAAAGATTCTACCGGTCAAGAGAATATTCTAAGCTCCGGCGCCAGTAACCGTGCTGGCGGAGATGGACGAGGGTACTTTCAAGTGTCCAGAATTTCCTAAATCATATCCTTCCGATGATGCCCTTTTGCAACATATGAACGATCACCAGAAGGTTACCTCCGACGCCGGGAAGAAGGATAGGCCGTCCGCCGCGTCGGCCTCCGGAAGTGATGTCAAGGACGCCCCCCTTCCGAATTACTGGTGGCGGCAGGTGCCAGGGTGGAAAAGCCTCCCACCGGGAGCGTTCAAGAGACTGATGACGCCTTTCCAGTTAAAGCTGCTGGCCGAGACGCGTGTCCAGACCCTACCGGCGGTGACGCCTGCTTTATCATACCTTGCCGGCGGCGACGCCTGCCCAGGACCTGCGGCCAACAATACCTCACCTGAACCTGCCGGCGCCGGAGGCATTTGACCTAAACCTGCCCGAAGAGCTCAAGCCCTTCCCCTCCCGCCGGCGATAAAGAGGCCTAAAAGGTGCTGCGTTTGTTTCTTGGTCGATTCTTGATTGACAATGATCTGGGTATTCCCCGTTGACTTGGTGTCTTTGGTCAATTCTTGTTTCCATGAATTCGCGACAGTGACTTCTTGCTATAGTGGAAATTGATTCATTCATTACAATTGATCATTTCTATAGATATATTGTTTCAGAGAATTTGGATTTGTGAGTAATCAATACAATTTCATAATGCTTCTTGATGTTCTTTTTAGAGATATTTTCTGTTTCTTTAAACGACGATAAATCGATTTTGATGAATGATTATTATTTTTTATTGGGTTAAATAATCTTTGTTCGATTTGTGACTTTAGATCGTGTTATATGATGTTCAGATGCTTTTAGGTGTTATTCATTCTGACAAGTTGCTGGATGTAGGTGAATTTTATTTCTGGAATATATTTATTTAACGTAATTTCACACAAAAATATTTTTTGGGACTAATTACACATAAAAAAGAGCTGCACAGTTTTCTCCAATTTTATTAAAGCGTTTCTAGGCTCGGGTTGAAATAAAAGTCTGATAAAAAGAAATTGTTCCCTCTTACAAATAAAAATATATAATTGAAGAATTACTATTTATTAAAATACAATAATGCTCAACTCTAGAAAAAAAATTGTTTCTCTAGACGTCCTTCACTCTTTTGTCATAGAAGTGTAAGTAATGATATCGATAGATGGTAGATCAATCTGGAAATGATTTGCCCGAAAATTACAGTTTTCGTTGTTGTAAAATTAGAGGAAAAAAAATCCTCTAAAGTCGTATTATCGATATAGATCAGCAACATTCATAGTAAGTAGACCGTTACATCAGAGATGATACAAAGTAAGTGCAAAGTTAGTTATTATCTGTTTAAAATATAAATTACGGTTAAATGTTGTACACGCCATTGCAGCTGCTTAGAAAGTTGTAATTAGCCACGAACGTTGATCAATTGGCAGTTCCTCTCCACGAATGTTCTCCTCTAAAATAAGACCGAACTTACAAGGTGTTCTTTCTTAGACCATGGCCAAAACTAGACTAAGGTGAACTAAGCAAGGTCAAGGCCAAAGCTAGTTGAGACAATTGTACAAACAAGTGAGGAGTGTTGAAAATGGCTAAGGACGAATCTATTCTAGCATTTTCATGCAAACATGGTGTGCAGGAAGAAAGGCTCATTGACATTCCTTATTGGATGAACAAAGATGAACGAAACAAGAACAAGGATGAACAAGTGGTCAAGAACAAAGAACTACTTCAAGGGAAGATGAACAACTTTCCTACAAACACAAGATTTGGCCAAAAAGTAAAGTAAGGGAAACAGATGTTAACCTTGGAGTTGATGGTGAAAGAAGAAGGCCAAGGTTACTTGGAAGACTTTAGCCAAGTTGATGGGGAGAGAGAGAGAGAGGTGACCAAGATTTGAGCTCCATGATTGGCTAAGATTGTAAGTGTGAGAAAATGGAGAGAGTGTCAAAGACTTGGTCCCTTTTACAGGCATAAGTGAGGGGAATTTTGGGTAATTCATTATTAAGCGTATGAGGGAGTGCTTCAAAGTTCAATCCATTAAGTTCCATCAAGTCAAGGACATTCGAAGAGAATACGTCAATACTTCTCACTCGATCATCTCAAAGCGTTACTATGCGGGGGACATTATTAAGGTACGTAAGATATCGAGATAAATTTGGACACCTCGACTCCTAGTCGGGGTTCGTCTAAGGTTACCTTCGCCCGGGACTTGCCTTTTCAACTTTTCAGATACATATTAAATTGATTAATTCAAAAGCATCAAGTTACAAATGACAACAAGACTACGATCTCTACCAAATTTTAATTGTGTTCTCATAATTTAAAATTAAGATTTTTAGTTTAACTATAACAATCATTCGTTGATTAATTTAGTTACTCATAATTTAAAACACGAATCAATTAATTCAAGCAGGATCAAATTACAAACGACAATAAGACTATGATCTCTATCACTTTTTTTTGTAAGCCACCAAGTTTTCAAACACGAATTGATTAATTCAAGCAGAGTTAGATTACAAATCATAATAAGACTATGATGTGTACGGCATTTTTTTTCCAGAAAGCCACCGAGGTTTCAAACATGAATCGAATTCGAGCAGAGTTGAATTACAAACAACAATAAGACAATGATTTGTACCAAACTTTAATTGTGCACATAATTTAAAATTAAAACTGCTAGTTCAGCTATAACAATTACTCATCGACTGATTTAGTTACTCGATAATAGTGAAACTTAGAATATAAGAAATCGTTCTCTATTTCCAAAGAATCTTGGTTTACCACCTCTTGTTTATGTGAAACTTTCGGAAATTACCAATCATACCTTTTTCAAAAAGTTTGAGAATGGAACTAACAATAAAAAACTGAGAATCAAGAATTTAAGAAATTACCTGACACTTTATATCAATGGTCATATCCAAAATAATCTCCATTTTATTCTTTTTGATAACCTTTTTATACACTATCAAAAACATTAATTTCAAATCAAATAATACCAGATCTTGAAAAAACAGACAAGTGAAATTTTTTTCTATTGTACTTGGATCAAGCATGTTGATTAAATTAATTATAAATCTTGATTACATTAAAAAAAATTAAGAATTGATCAAATTTGAAGGACAAGAAAATAAAACTTTTTATAAGAAATAATAAAACAACCTCTTTTTCTTCTTGTAACTTTCTCCCTGTAGACAGAGAAAGTGGAGACTTACGACCTAAACACACCGCCGGAGAAAGTAAAGAGGTATCGCGCCTTTCTCCTCCTACGCCGGCATGTTTAGGTCAAAAGTCTCCACCAACTGTTTCTTGAGAATTTAGAAGATAGAGATTAAAGATTAGAGAATAGAGAAAAGAAAGACTATGAACTTTTTTACAAGAGTAGGGTAGCTTATATATATATTTTTTAGGGGATGTAGGGTAGCTTGTGTAATTGCTATCACGGTGATAGATTTCCAATTGAAGACTTAAAATCCACATGGATGAGAATTTAATATTAAACTGATGAGATATTGATTAATTAATTTTTAATCCGACTCACGACTAACTATATTTTCTATTAGATTAATTAATTTACTACTCCAATCTCGTCGTTAACCGTTTAAGTTTGATGTCATACTTATTATCATAGACGACTCCCGAATTTGACGATCCCCCGGTTTAAATACTGGATTGTTTCAATTCAAATAAATCCCTATAAATCATGTTTGTTTCTAATATAAAATAATGCATCCAGTCTGTTGTGGCCTTATTAATATAATTCAATCGTTGTCCCTCAAATAAAAAATTATAATAATGCATCCAGTCTAACCTGACAATTTTGGAAGGTCCAGATAGTGTATAAGAACATGGGAGAGCGGACGTGTACATCCGTAAGGAATTAGGATGTGATTTAATTTGTATAAATTCACGCAGACCAGTAAATCCAAAAGAGAATTAATCGGTTCAAGTCTGCGAAGAATGTTAAATATTTATCGAGAAAAGTCTGATACATTTTAAATATGCTATCTGATTCTATTTATATCTCAATCGAACTTCATCTTGTAGAAATTTAGTTTTATCTCTTAGTGTAAAATGTATCTTTTAAAATATATTTTTATAGTTTGGTTGGGGTTAGTTTAATCTCTTTCTATTGTTACCTCTCGTTATTAAAAGTTTAGATATTTTTAGGTGTTATTCACTTTAACAAGTTTAGTGAATGAAGATAATTTAAATTTTTGGAATATATTTATTTAGCATGATTTCAATATAAATATATTTATTTATTTATTTATTGGACTAATGAAATACATTTACCCATAAAAACGAGTTGCATAGTTTTCTCTAGTTTTATTAAAGCGTTTTTAGACTCGGGTTGAAATAAAAGTCTCGTGAAAAGAATTTGTTCTCTCCTTCAATAGAAATTTGATATCCAATTAAGCAATTAAATAATATGGATAGGTAAATATTACACATGCTAGGGTTCAAACTCTCGACTTTTCTAAAATTTATACATTTCTTGTGTTGTTAGACTACATGACCTTTGGTAAATAATATGGATTCTTAATATTGTTTTTGAAAGTAATGGTAATCTCTACTATTTATTTAACGAATATGGTTGATCTAACTAGTGTGAGTACCAAATTTAATTATTTAAGCTTTATTTATGGAAGAAGAAAATATTAAGGGAAAATTACATTTAGGACCTTGGTATTTGATAAAATAGATACTGAAAACCTTGTAATTTGCCTTTTAATCATGTAAGATCGTAAAATTATCATTTAATAAAAGTCTAACTATTAGATTTTTCAAGTCATATTTGTAAAGACAAAAAAATTTCCATCGGTGGTGAACGAGAGTACATAAAAGCATTCCTAAATTTATGGAGCTGAGTTTAAATTTCATGAATAATACCAGTAATCTATGATCGAATACAACCAGTTAGTACTAAGCTCGTATAGAAATCTCAAATTACCACGGCGCAATTACCATATGGTAATAATTTTTTATTTATTTATACCATCTAACAGATTTTTACCAAAAATGGTGTCCTTTATTAAAGTATTACGAGAATGGTATTCTTTTTAAAAGTATTCCAAAAATGATATTCAAATATATTACGAATTTTTTTCTCGTACTGAACATACTTTAAATTTTTAATTCGTATTATATCTGAAAAACTCGTAGTCATAGTACGAGAAAAAGTCACGTAGTAAAGCACAGTACGGATTGTTTTCTGGTACTGCCAAGGGACCCGCAAGATCTCTGCAGCTGAGCCACTGCAAAATACACTGTTGCATCGGGAATTACACCAGTGCATTACATTTTCTCAAACGGCCGTTTTGCACTCTAATTTATTGTCGAGAGTCGAATATTGTATGCGTTATTTATATATTGACTATTTTGGTATTGTTTTTTATTCATACAGTTCGCATATAAACTAAATTAAGGAGTTCAAATCTTTTATATTTTAAATAAAACAAATCCTAGTTTTTTTCTGCACGATTTGAAAATTTATTGTTGCGTAACTTCTCGAGAGATTAGGAGTCGATTTGCAGGTGTAAATGAAGTAATTGTCTTCATAAGTAAAATAGTTTCAATTGGATTAGATTTTTAATAGCACGCTACAGGCACAGGCTTATTTTAGACAATTTCTGTAATATTGAAAACCAAACCCATTACTTCAACACTCTTTTCCCATATTCAAGCTACCGATAAGTCATGATTTTAGGTCATACTATCTTGATTCTTATTCATACTATCTTGATTAGGATACACGAGTGGCTTTGTTGGTTCAATTCTATAGCAGATTTAGGCCATCAAGATCTCTTGCTTTACTTCGTCTCTCTACGCATGAGGGATTAGCTTCTTACCCCTCGCGCTTGTACATATCGTTTTCTTTAATACAATCATTCAACTTATTAAAAAAAAAAGAAACACTAGAATAAGACTTCTTCTAATATAACGCTAGCTTTTGACGAGAATTAGATGAACTCTTATAAGTAATGAAAGCGAAGAGAATGATGTTAATTTCTTTTTGAAGGCATACGATACATTAACGTTGATGCAAAATATCAGAAGGCAAACATAAAAAAATATAATACCTTATTTTTACTCTAATAAGGTATATGATTCAAAATTGACGAATGTAAAAAATTCTATTTAAAAAATTATTCTTAAAATAAAATTTGATATTGTCTATTTTAAATAACGGAGGAAAAAAAGTGAATGCCTAGTCTACGATACTGCAGTGTATTTTGCAATGGCTCAGCCGCCCTTTCCTCCCGCCGCCGGCGAAGAGGCCTAAAGGTGCTGCGTTTGTTTCTTGGTCGGTTCTTGATTTGGGTATTTCTTGGTTCTTAACTGTGTCAATTCTTGGTTCAATGAATTCGCGACAGTGACTTCTAGCTATAGTGGAAATTGATTCATTCTTTACAATTGATCATGTCTTTAGATAAATTGTTTCATAGAATTTGGATTTGTGAGTAATCGGTACAATTCATAATGTTTTTTGGATCTTCTTTTTAGAGATTTTCTGTTTCTTTAAGCGATTTTGCAATATTCAAGTTTTATTTTGTAATATGTTTATTTAGAATAATTTCACATAAAAATTATATTTTTTGGAATAATGAAATACATTTACCCGTAAAAGAATTTCACAGTTTACTCTAATTATATTAAAGCGTTTCTGGACTCGGGTTGAAAAAAAAGTCTCATAAAAATAAATTGTTCCCTCTTTCAATAGAGTTTTCATATCTAATTAAGCAATTAAATGAACAGATGGTCATGCATAAGAATTCAAGTCTTAAAAATAAAATATATAATTAGATAATTACCCTTAATTAGAACGCTCAACTCTCGATAAAATCGTTTGTCTTGACGTCTTTCACTCTTTTTCATAAAAGTGTAAGTAATGGATCGATAGATGGTAGACCGATCAGAAAATAATTTGCCCGAAAATGTTGTTGTGAAAATCCTCTAAACTTGTATTATCGATATACATCAGAAATATCATAGTAAGTAGAAGTGATACAAAGAGAAGTGAATTGGATTCAGAGTGAAGAGGTCATTGCAGATCATTTGAACTGAAGGACTGATAATAGCATGTTTTGGTTATGACAATTGTATTTTCCGATTACGACACTCACAAATCCAGTTATTAATAATGGCCCTTGTGTTACGACAATAGCATACCCAACTATCGATAATAGCATGTCGATGGTGTCCTACCACTCGCAAGGACTTTTTCCATTTTTGTCCGCTATTTTAATATTTTTGCAAAATTTTTTTTTCTTATCCTTCACTCCAAACAGTCCGGAATGGTACCGGACCCAATCCAAGCCGGATACAAAGCAAGTGCTAAATTAGTTATTATCTGTTTCTTGTTTTTTTTTTGGTAGGTAAGGTTTATCTGTTTCTTATATAAATTACGGTTAAATAAATATACACCTGTGGCTTGCGGTACACGCGATCCAAGCTGCTTAGAAAGTTGTAAATATCCACGAACGTTGGTAATTAGCAGTTCCTGCCCTTAACTTGCTGGCCAAGACGCCCGACCTCAACCAGACGCCAAAGATTCCTGACCTGAACCTACCGGCACCGGAGGTGTTTGATCTGCCGGGAGATCCCGAGCCCTTGTCCCCCGCCGGCAGCGAAGAGGCCTAAAGGTGCTGCGTTTGTTTCTTGGTCGGTTCTTGTTAACGATGATTTGGGTTCTCCCCGTTGACCGTGACACTGGTCAATAATTTGTTAAATCTAGCTATAGTGGATTTAGGAATTTCATCGTTTCTTTAAAAATATTGTTTCAGAGAACTAGGATTCGGGATTAATCAGTACAATTCTTTTGAGAATCCGTCAGGTTTAATGTGAAATCGATTTTAATAGATGATTATTATTTTTGTTTGGGTCGAATAATCCTAATTCAAAGGGGGTGAAGGGTGGATTATTATTAACTCTTGTTATTGTAAGTTTAGATGTTTTACTTTTAGTCGTTATTCTTTTTGACAGGCTAGTGGACGTAGATGATTTTTATTTAGGAATATGTTTATTTTGAATAATTTCACACAAAAGGTGTAATTTTTGGAATAAATGAAATACATTTACCCATAAAAAAGAGTTGCGCATTTTACTCTAATATTTTTTAAAGCGTTTCTAGACTCGATTGAAATAAAAGACTCATTAAAAAAAGGTGTTCCCTCTTTCAAAAGAGTTTTGATAACAAGCAATTAAATGACTATCAATTGATGATGGTCATGTATTAATTGAAAGATTGAAATAGGTCTAGAATTAAAATCTTATATATAAAAAATATATATAATTAGAGAATCATTCTTAAATAGAATAAGACAATGCATAGCTCTCGAAAAATTGTTTATCTTGATGTCACTTTTTTCATAAAAGAGTAACTAATAGATCGATAGATGGTGGAGCGATGTGAATGTTTTTCAAAAGAAAAAAAAATTCGTGTTATAATTAAAATGGAAAATCACTATAGAAAAGCAAGCATAACTCAAGTAGCAAATGCTATATTCAATTGGATGCAAGTAGTCTTGATTTAGACATGGTCGCCACCAATTGACTAATATATTAAGTGATCTAGGTGTAAATTTTTATTTACAGCTATACATAATCTAAAGTGATAATCTATCAAAATGGCATCATTTGCTACTTGCTAGTCTCTGTCTTCCGGTTACTCGATATTGTACTCTGGTTGATGATTTCAGATATTTGTCAAATTTATGGATGAGTTCAAATTTCATGAATATTGCAAGTAATCTATGATCGAATACAATTTGTTAGTATTAAGTCCGTATAAAAGGTGCTGCGTTTGTTTCTTGGTCGAGTCTTGGTTGACAATGATCTGGGTATTCCCCGTTGACTGTGTCTCTTTGGTCAATTCTTGTTTTCATGAATTCGCGACAATGCAATTTGGATTCGTCAGTAAACAATGCAATTTCATAATGCATCTTGATCTTCTTTTTAGAGATATTTTCGGGTTCTTTAAGCGATGAGAAATCAATTTTGATGGATGACTATTATTTTAGTTTTGGGTCGAATAATATTAGTTCGAATTGGCTGACTTGCGAATTATTGTTAGGTCGTGTTATATGAAGTTCAGATGCTTTTAGGTGTTATTCATTCTCAAAAGTTGCTGGATGTAGGTGATTTTTATTTCTGGAACACATTTATTTAGCGTAATTTCACACAAAAATATATTTTTTGGACTAATGAAATACATTTACACATAAAAAGAGCTCCACGGTTTTCTCTAATTTTATTGAAGTATCTAGACTCGGTTTGAAATAAAAGTCTCATAAAAAGATTTTTTTTTACAATCATAAAAAGAAGTTGATCCCTCTCACAAATAAATATATATAATTGAAGAATTATCCTTTATTAGAATACAATAATGCTCAACTCTCCAAAAAATGACATCCATCACTCTTTTGTCATAAAAGTGTAAGTAATGGGATCGATAGATGGTAGATCAATCCGGAAATGAACCGTTATATCAGAGATGATACAAAGTAAGTGCAAAATTAATTATTATCTGTTTCAAATAAAAATTACGGTTAAATAAATATATAATTGTGGCTTGCGGTTCACCATCGCAGCTGCTTAGAAAGTCGTAAATAGCCACGAATAAGGGTGAGTATTCGAATAATCCGAATTCGAATTATCCGAATTTCTCATTATCTGAATTATCCGAAATGACTAATTTATTATCAGAATCCAAATTCGAATATCCAATTATCCAAAATCTAAAATCCAAAATTATTTCGAATACGGATTCGGATTATTCGAATTATTCGAAATTAAAAGAAACTAAGGATCTACGTTGGCTGGAGTATGAGGTGGACTTTTGATGCGCCGCGGCTGATTTATCATCCTGGACTACCCGTGTTGTGGGTACCCCTACACATTTTCCTCCAACTTCTCCCCACGGGCTAGGAAGAGGAACGCAAAGAAATAGAAGAAATGATCGCTTTAGATCATTGGTTCCTTCATTGGCCTCGCTATCCCTCAAGTTTGTAGGGTCGAGTTCTTCCTTATGACGATAGGCTTGCTGTTTTGCGATTTCCTATTCGGCTTGTGTGATTGACTTCTCTTCTGTTTCCTTTTCCCCTTCTTGTAACTTTTTCGTTTCTTTGAGTAATAAAATTTCTTTTCGCCCAAAAAAAAAAACTAACATCAAATAAATTTTTTTGTCTGCGTTTAGTTTCAGATCATAACAAAGTTAACCCCATGGTCATAACAAAGCAAATTCTGTTGGACCTTGAATCTATAGACTAATTTATCATAACTAAACAAAGTTAACCCCATGAATACTAATCTGCGTTTCGTTGTCTTGGGTCTCTTGTTATGATCATAGTAGTGCCTCTTTGACTATAAAATAACACCCGCAACAAGAACAAAAACGAAACGTGCCGCATCAGATCCTGAATCTAGAGCAAACCAGCAATAACACACCCCTGTGAAGGGACGGGATTGAAAAAAATTAGGTTTTTTTTTTGCTGAATTAGTGATTTGGATTCGAGAAAAGAGAGGAGATGGATTAAAAATTTAGTTGCATCTAGGCCCAGCCCAGTAGATTGTTTAAAAAGTTCGGATTATGAATGGCAATTAAATCCTTATCCTGAGGGTCTACTCTGATCCAGACCCGAAGGATTCAAGACCTATTGATTTTGACCGGGTCTAGACTATGATCCTATCTGGATCCTGATATTTTAAAAGGATAAGGGCATGGATATGGATCTATATGATCCTGCCCTCATCCTACCCGAATTTTTTTAATTAATATTAAAATAATATATATATATATATACATGCATATTAATTATTAGACATAATATCAAATTCTCAATTTTAATTTATCTGACTTCAATTATTTTTGAATTTGTTTGTTTGGTTTCTTTGTATTGATTTGTTTAATGAATGAAAATATCTCATTGCTATTTGAAAACTATCAAAAGATAATTTAATTTTTTTAAAATTAAATATTATTTTAAAAAATACGGACCCGCGGGTCACCCTGATCCTGCCCAATTTTTCGGAACCCAGATCATATCCGAATCCTTATTTTTAAAGAGGATAAGGATAAGAATCTGGGTCCACCATTCAAAAAGAATGTAAGGACCTGGATCCTACCCGGATACTGCCCATTGTCATTCCTAGTTCGGATATTCGAATAATTTGAAAAAATATTTTTTCTATCCGAATCCGAGTACGAATCCGAATCCGAATTAAAATTGTCGGATAATCTGAATCTGAATCCGAACAAAAAATTATTCGAATCTGAATCTGAAAAGTCCGAATCCGAATTAAAATTGTGGGATGCTTCGGAAGGTCTGGTTTGTGATTTCCGGGGCCGTGATGTGGGGTATCTGGACACATCTCAACCGTATAATCTTTGATGAAATCAGGTTTGATTGTGAGCTTCTGATGCATTCCATTCTCTTCCGTCTGCACGAATGGATCAACTCGTGTGGCTTGGCTAAGGATTTGACCAACCAAGATGTTCTGTTTCTGGAAAGCACGAAGGCTTAGTTTTTGGTTTCTCTAAATGATGTTATGCCTGTAATAGGCTATTGGTTCAATCCACTGAACTGGATTGTTTGGCGGGGGACGGTTGAACCTGTTTCAACGTCTCACCTTGTAAATACGTTCATTTTTACGTTTTGTTTAAATAAAGCAATTTTACCGATCAAAAAAAAAAGACGGCCATTCATTGATGCACCTAGTGGTAGAGTATACTAAGCTGTCAAGATAATATACCATAAATCCTTCAATCTCTCGCCATTTATAAGACCAAACCACGCAGCCAAGAACCCACCAATTGAGCCAACCGGACACCACACCACCCCAGCTAGCTTAATCAAGTGGTTCCACAGCTGAGAAGAATACTTACAGTGGATGAACAGATGATCCACTGTTTCAACTTCAAGCCCACAAAAAAACTCATGCGGCTCCAAAGTGCGAATCTGTACCTTTAGTCTTGATTTTATCTTGCAAGAGGAAGCAACTGATCTTGAAAGGAATAAGACCGACCAAACCTTTGCGAAGGAGTCGAAAGCTTGAAGTCTTCTCTCTCCGAAGGGTCAGGAGACCATTTGTACCCATCCGACTCCACCGTAGCATCATCAAAACGTGCAATTGTTCGAAGCAAGTTGGTCCCTCTCAGCTTCCTCCCAAGAGACTTTCTTCTCCATCAGCTAATGCAAAAAAAAGTTCAATTTTTTATGTTCGATTATCTTCTTTTTTTTTTCAGATGGGGAAGGTTTGATGTTCGATTTTTTTTTCCTCTTAATTTTTTTCATTCTACCCGTATATCTTGAAAAATATGCGAGAAATTAAAAAAGAAAAAGTTGATTCGTTCAGAAGCTTTATATTTTTGATATATGTTTTATGGTGTTGCGATTGGATATCATATTTCAGTTCATTCTGTTTCTTGATCTCGGTTATATGGGAATTAATCATTTATTCTCTGAGATATCGGATGTTAATTCATCGAGGTGCATTTGCAATATTAAATCATTTTTAATCATTTATATGGGAATTAATCATTTTTTTCCGGGAGTCATCAATTTTTAAGATATATATTACAGTAAAACCTCTATAAAGTGATCCCCTCTAAAGTGATAATCCCTCTAAATTAATAAAAAGTGCCGGTTCCGAGTTGAAACCAGTCTTAAAATTTAATAATCTCTCTATCGTAATAACTAATATTTTTCAAAAAAATTTAGTGCTAAATCTAGGTCTCAATTTTCGTATAAAGTGATATTTTTAAATAAATACATATATTTTTACATATTTTACGAATTCAAAAAATATCGTAAGACATTAGCATGCTAAACTAACGAGTGTCTTTGTGATAGTCGTCTGGTTGTAAGAAAATATATCAATCGAGTGTATCATTTGAATAACGCAATAAGACAAAATTTTAGGTAATTTGTATATAGACAAAGTAGTTTTTGATATTTACGTATTTATTATTCAAAAACTCAATTTTAATATTTTTTCGGTCTCGACAATATCACTTTAGAGAAATTTTATTATAAATTGATTAATTTGATCAGCGTTGAGTTACAAATGACAATAAGACTACGGTCTCTACGAAATTTTAATTGTGTTCTCATAATTTAAAATTAATATTTTTTGTTTAGCTATAACAGTCATTAATTTATTAATTTAGGTACTCGTAATTTAAAACACGAATCAATTAATTCAAGCAGAGCCGAATTACAAACGATAATAAGAATATGATCTGTATCACTTTTTTCGTAAGCCACCAAGTTTTCAAATACGAATCGATTAATTCGCGGAGAGTCAGATCACAAACGATAATAAGACTACGATATGTACGACATTTTTTTCAGAAAGCCACCGAAGTTTCAAACACGAATCAATTAATTCGAGCAGAGTCAAATTACAAAAGATAATAAGAGTGATTTGAACTAAACTTTAATTGTGCTCATAATTTAAAATTAAAACTGCTAGTTCAACTATAACAATCATAAATCTAGGACAGCAAAAGACATTAGCCTAGCGACATAAGGCATTTGAAGAACGTCAAAAAGTATTTAACCTAGCGGCATAATTAAGAAATTGAGGGTTCAAATCCAGATAAAAATTTACCTTTCAAAAACATTAAATTTGAATGACAAGAAAATAAAACTTTTTACAATAATTAATAAAACAACCTCCTTTCTTTTTTGTAACTCTCTCCCCGTGGTGGTCAGAGAAAGTGGAGACTTATGACCTAAACACACTGTCGGAGAAGGTGAAGAGGTATCGCGCCTTTTCCCCTCCTACTCCGGCATGTTTAGGTCAAAAGTCTCCGCCAACTGTTTCTTAGAAGTTAGAGATTAAGAATTAGAGAATAGAGAAAAGATATGCTATCAACTTTTGTACAAGAGTAGGGTAGCTTATATAATTGCTATCTCGGTGGCAGATTTCCAATTGAACACTTAAAATCCACATGGATGAGAATTTATTATTGAACTGATGAGATATTGATTAATGAATTTTTTGATTCGGCTCATTAAATATGTTTTCTATTGGATTAAATAATTTACTATTCTAATCTCGTCGTTAACCGTTTAAGTTTGATGTCACACTTATTATAATAGACGACTCCCGATTTTGACGATCCCCGGTTTAATAATGAATTGTTTCAATTCATATAAATCCCACTAAATCATGTTTATTTTAATAAAAATAATGCTTCCAGTCTAACCTGAGAATTTTGGAAGGTGTAGAGAATATGTATAAGAACATGGGAGAGGGGACGTGTATATCCGTGAGCAATTAGGATGTGATTTAATTTGTACAAATCCACGCAAACGAGTAAATCGGAAGAAGATTAATCTGCTCAAAATCCGTGTAGAATGTTAAATATTTATCGTCCGCTAAATTTTAAATGTTCTATCTGATATTGTTGAACTTCAAGATTTACACGTCTCAAGCGAACTTCATCTCGTACATGTTTTAAATTTTAAATATGCTATCTGATTTATCTTTTTAGGATATTTGTTATAGTTCGTTAGAATTAGTTTACTCTTTTTTATTGTTACCTCTTCTTATTAAAAGTTTAAATATTTTTAGGTGTCATTCATTCTTACAAGTTAGTAGATTTAGATGATTTAATTTTGGAATATATTTATTTAGCATAATTTGAAAAAATAGTTGCATTTTTTCTCTAATTTTTGGAATATATTTGCTAATGAAATACATTTACCCGTAAAAAAGAGTTGCATAGTTTTTTTTCTAATTTTATTAAAGCGTTTAGACTAGGGGTTCAAATAAAGTCTCATGAAAAGAAATCGTTCTCTCTTTCAATAGAGTTTTGATACCCAATTAAGCAATTAAATGAACATCAATTGACGGTCATGCATATTCTTAGAAATAAAAAAATATATAATTGGAGAATTAACTTTTTTTTTGATGAACCGTAATAATTAAATAGGTAGACTAGATTATGGAAACATGCTTTACTTAAGCCCTTGGGAGCACATAAGAACTCACCGGAAGAATTCCTCCGACGCCGGAAACAAGGAAAAGCTGTCGTCGGCGTTGGTCTCCGGAAGTGAGAACAATAACCCCCGGCGGTGGGACAGAATCCATTTTCAGCCCGCCTGGGCCAGAAGAAATATTCATCCCTGATGGCGGAACTGGGCCGGATGAAGAATACAAAATTGGGCCGGATGGATGAGAAATGACAGATTTAACCCCAGTAACTGGGCCGGCCCAAAACATAGATTTCCAACTTTGTAGTAGCACCCGGCCCAAAAACCAACTTTCAAGTTTAAAGACGGGCTCAGTCAGGAGATTACAGGGCCAAACGAAGAGGATGTGATACATGAGAAGATGATGAGTCGAGTCATCATAGTGGGGTGGCCTATATATTCAAAAGAGACGGTGGAAGGAAACAAGCTGAATGGAGTCAGGTCCCAAAGAGGAAAAGAAGGTGGATAATATTTTAGATATCATTTATTTAGTAGCATATATTATTAAATAGATGAACATTTTTTAGTTTTTAGACATTTTTTAAAATATTTCACGATTCGTAAGAATTTGACGTAGTTTTTTGATGGCTAATAAATTTTTTACTTAACAAAAAAAACCAGCGATGGTAACCCCCAAGAGTGTCCTTTTTTCACCCCAACTGAATCAAAATCAAAATCAAAAAGCAAACCTAACTGAGAGAACCATCTTTTATAATAAATCTATCCAACAGTTTCCAGTTTCCTTTATGCCTAGGCCTAAGTCCAGCCCAGGCCCAATAACTGAACAAAGTCTTCGTCGGTTGTGATGTGCCCTTTGTGTGGGCTTTCTGTACGTGCTTGCCCATTAGGCTTATCTCGTAGCTTTCCCCAATTTCTTGAACTTAAAACTTCTCTTTTTTTTTATCTGGATCAAGCAATAGTACAATACGATGCAAAGATTTCTTAGTTCTAACGTTTCGTTTTTTCCTTAATCGTTGTTGTTAGGAAATAAAAACTTTAACAGTAAATAAAATTTCAAATAAGTTGTATAGAGCTAGATTCTTGAAATAAAATTCAAGAGAAGGAGAAGAAACATAAAAAAGGTGAAGAAAATGTCGTAAGAAAAATATTGCTTTTTTAGTTTCTTTTAGCTGCATACTTGATTAAGCCACATCTGATTTTATTTTCGATTTATTAAAAAAGTCTACGTCGGTCAAAGTCTCAGAGTGACCAAGTAATTAAGAAAATTGAAATTTCTGCAACAACTCACTCGCTCGTATCTAAATATTTGTTAGTGACTACTTAATTACTTATTAACAAATCATTATCACAAATTGATTCAACCAATTATAGTCCCCTGTAAAAACTAATGGTTAAAATAATTGGAATAGTTTGTTATAGATATCCCAATTCCTAGTTAACTAACCCCCAAACTAATGGCTAGTAAATTGATTAATTCAATTTCCAAAGAAACAGAAATCTCATAAAGAAGAAAATATCAAGAAACAGAATGAACATGTACGTACTATTAATCACAAATTCCAAACTAATGGCTACAAAATTAATTAATCCAATTTCCCAAGAAACAGAAATCTCATAACGAAAATATCCAGAAACAGAATGAATTGTACTTATTTATTATCGAAAATTTCAAGTTCTATCTATGAACAGGTTATCCGTGAAGTTGGGAAATGCACATCGATTGAACTGTAGCTAAACGAATTTCTGATTCGAGGGCTTCTCCCTCCACTCTCCTCGATACGGTGACGAACAGCGAAAACCAAGGACTGCCTTGGCTCGGCGAGGGACGTGGTCGTACGACAATTTTGGGCGGTGGACAACTTGTCAGGGCTCGTCTTCCTCTCGTTGGGGCACCGACGGAGAGGGGTTCAAAAACCTTAATCACCTCTCAAAAAAACCCTAATCACTTCTCAAAAAAACGCTAATCGTGTTCTTCCCTTTGTTCTGTTTTTTATTTTTAGTTTTCTTTCTCTCAATTTTGTTCTTTACTCGAAATCAAACTCACACAATTTGAGCTTGAGCACTAAGCCTCCGATGGCTTGGTGATTCTTTTTAGAAGGATCAATATATGAATAGTTGTGGATCATATAGAGAGACCACACTGGATTGGGATTTGGGTATAGGATAGAGGTTACAGACGAGTGGCAATTTAGTAATTTTTGGAGTCAGGGATATTTTTTGTATTTTTAGTAGCGTCTCATCGGAAAAGTCGCCAGAATTTAGATTTAGGGACTAAACAATTTGATTTATGAAATATTAGGGACTAAATAAAATTAGGTTGTCCTGATTAATCAATTTTTGCAAACATCAGGGACTTGTCACTATTTTGCCCTTTAAAAAAAATAAATTTTTATACATAACAGATGTTAGGATTTGAACTTGGACTAATTAGATATTCATAATGATTTGTGCCATTAGACTACAAACATTTGGCCACTACCGCTATATAATAGTTTCTCTCTAAGAAAGATGGCAGTTCTTTTCCAATCAATCCACAACAAATATCAATTTTCTCTCCAAGAAATTATTAATAAAAAAGAAATGCAGCTTTCACGGAGAGAATCAAGATTTGTCGATGATTGAGCCTCGATTGATATTATTTTATTTACTATAGTTCGATATATCATATTTATAGAAAGAGACTAGAGGGAATGATTTCCTGCATTCTCACTCGTTTTTTCATTTTTTAACTGACACTAAATTATTTTCGAATTTGTTAGGGGTAAAAGGGTCCATAGAAAATTAATATATGTCTTCGCCACAGGGGATTAGAAATTTAGAATAGCTTCGTCTTCTTCGAGGGAGGATTCCTCGAAGACCATGTCTTCATTGTCTTCTTCGGCCATAGCCCTAGTAGGAGCGTTGGAACCCCCCCATATCCGCAACCGGACGCCCCAAAAGAGATCGATCCCAACTGCAGCCTATGCGGGAAGAAGTTCCACTCCTGGAAGGCTTACTTCGGGAGCGGGAGCGGGAAGGAATTTTTAAGAGACGTCGTTTGGGTTGGTTGATGTTGCATGCTGTTCGTAATGCATGTTTGGTCGTCCTGCTTCATTTTTTTAGTCCAATTGTTTTCTTCTTATTTTTATTATTTTCTTTCGGATTTTAGTCCCATTTTGTTTCTTATACGGTTAATAAATAGTGTACTGACCCTATTTAAATTTAAAAAAGTTAATAATTAAGTATCTTATCACGGAAGCAACAAATAGAATGAATTCGACTATTAATCGTCAAGGGAAAAGAATAAACCAGTTTTCCACAGCACTACCCAACTAAATTTCTTTTTTCGATTTTTTTATTCAAACATCCATAATGTCAATTAATCAAGATTCTATCTGCAAATTTTTTTTGACAAATATTTAAAACAGTTATTTTTCCAACATTTTGAACTCGAAACTTCTACAATGATTCACTCATGAGTTCATCTAAATACTTGTTAGTGACTACCAACCATGATCGCGAATGAGTTCAACCAATTATACTCCCTTGTAAAAAATAATCGGTAAAATAATTGAAATAGTTTGTTTTAGATATTCCAATTCCTAATTAACTAACTATAGACAAACACCCAAACTAATGGGTACAATTATGCTTGATTTTCTTATCGCTTAGGCATGTAAATTCCATAAAAAGAGGCTGGATTATACTTACTATTAATCGCAAATTCCACACTAATGTCTACAAAATTTAAGTAATCCAATTTCCCAACAAACAGAAATCTCATAAAGAAAATATCAAGAAACAGAATGAATTATACGTACTAATAATCGCAAATTCCAAACTAATGGCTACAAAATCAATTAATCCAATTTCTCAAGAAATCATGATCACGAATTGATTCAACCAATTGTACTCCCCTGTAAAAACTAATGGTTAAAATAATTGAAATAGTTTGTTATAGGTATCCCAATTAATTTCTAGTTAACTAACCCTAGACAAACCCCCAAACTAATGCCACTAAATTGATTAATTCAATTTCCCAAGAAAGAGAAATCTCATAAAGAATATCAAGAAACAGAATGAATATGTACGTACCATTAATCGCAAATTGCACACTAATGTCTACAAAACTTAAATAATCCAATTTCTCAAGAAACAGAAATCTGATAAAGAAAATATCAAGAAACAGAATGTAATGTACTTATTTATTAATCGAAAATTCCAAGCTCTTCTAAGAATCTATCTGGAAACATATGATCATCAATCGTAAAGAAAGAATTGTCCCAATCAATCAATCATAATTCTGATTTCTACTACGTAACAATGTTTCTCGGAAATCAAATTGGAAACGGTAATTTTCCCCAAAAACACACACTAATGCTATAGACTAGCTAATATTCTTTCTTTCAAGATCACCACCAATTAATGGAATTATGGAACCAAGAAGTGACCAAGAACGTTGAAAGTCAACAGAAATACCCTAAACCCGAATCATTGTAGCCCTAACAAATTACCTGCGGAAGAAACGCTGCAGCCTAGACCTCTTCTTTAATGGCAATTTCTCTTCCTCCTGCGGGTTCATCTGAGCGGGTGGGTTCATCTGAGCGGGCGGGTTCATCTGTGCGGGCGGGTTCATCTGAGCGGGTGGGTTCATCTGAGCGGGCGGGTTCATCTGTGCGGGCGGGTTCATCTGAGCGGGCGGGTTCATCTGTGCGGGTGGGTTCAGGCGAGGCATCTGTGCGGGCGGGTTCAGACGAGCCATCTGTGCGGGCGGGTTCATCTGAGCGGGTGGGTTCATCTGAGCGGGCGGGTTCATCTGTGCGGGCGGGTTCATCTGAGCGGGCGGGTTCATCTGTGCGGGTGGGTTCAGGCGAGGCATCTGTGCGGGCGGGTTCAGACGAGCCATCTGTGCGGGCGGGTTCATCTGTGCGGGCGGGTTCATCTGTGTTGGCGGGTTGATGTTAAGCACCTGGGCTCCGGCGTTTTGAGAGGCGCTGCTCTGGCCACTCGTTCCGGCGCCGGCATCTTTCTTGGGGTCAACTGTGCTCCGGCCCCAGCCCAACCTCTGATACCAGGGACGGCGGAGGTTGGCACCTCTCTTGCTCCTTGTCTCGCGCTTGCCCCACAATAACTTCTTCAATACCGGAACCTTCCGCCACCAATTAGGAGATAGAGCGCCGTGCTGGACGCCGGTGGTGGACGCGGATGGAATGTTCTGCCCCTCGGTAGCGCCGGAGGAAACCTGCCGGTGCGCTTTCTGGTGTTCTTTAAGGGCTCTTACGGTAGGAAACGTAGTTCCAAGATCACATGTGCACCTGTAAACCTTCCCCATTGCCGCTATATGCCGGTCACCGTCGCCGGATCGGTAGAACGCAACTGGCGGGAATATCGATCGATATTCTATTTCTCGGTATTATATATTTTTTTCCGGTGGAATACTACTGGAAAGGAAAATGCAACTTTCTTGGAGAGGAACTCTGAGAACGAGCCTCAGTTTATATTTATAGGAAGAGAGGAACCGTTTCTTGCATTCTTAATTTTTCACATTATTTGCTTCGATAGATTTTGCATGGCTTACACTTAGGGGTAAAAAGGTTATTAAAAAACTAGCAACTGCTTATTTTTAGCTTTATAACACTTCCTATTTGGCCCAATGATTTACAAATCCAAATTTGAGCTAATTAGAATAAATTTGACTAATTATCTTATAATCAAGAGCAAGTACAAGAATAAATTTGACTAATTGATCATCAATGGTAAAGAATAAATCAGTTTTCCTTATCGACGATAATTAATTTTTTTTACTCAGTTATATCACATTTTATTCGAACGCGAACTATTACTGATTCGCATAAAATAAAATTTGTAATAAGCAAAACTCTCCTAAGTATTTAACACTAGAATTTATAGCAAAGCTCTACATAATTTTGTCTAATCGTATAAAAGAAAGTATTTAACACTATTACATTTTTAAAAATATATTCTAAAAAATATAACTTTTTTTTGGTAAAACTAAAAAATGTGACTCACACTTCTACAACGACTCTTTAGATTTTGTCTGTGACTTCCTAATTAACTCTTAACCGATCACGATCACGTATTAATTCAACTAATGAGGAAAATATTGTAATAGTTCATTTAGAGATTTCTAATCACATAACCCTAGAAAACCCCAAACTCCTGAAATATACAGCACTCAAATTAATCTCCAGTTACTTGGGGAACAAGACATCGAAACTCTGCAGCTTAGGCCTCTATTCCGCCGGAGGAAAAACAGGACTCAGCATCTCCTCCGCCGTCTCCCAGCAGAGCAAGTCATCCTCCTCTGTGGTCATCTCCACCGGCAACACGTTCAGGTCAATCAAGTTGACCCTGTCGTTCTGTGAGATGGTAGTCTGGCCGGTGCCGGAGATGATGCGCTTCGGGCTACCCTCGCTCCTATGCCGCACTCGTGATCCTTACCGTCGTCGGAGTTGTTCTTGTTCCGGTGACTCGCCTTGTGTCCCCCTAGGGCTCGGAGCGGAGAAAAACTCCTACCGCATTCCATACACTTGTAATATTTACAATCCAAGACCATCGTCAACGGTTTCGCATCCACCAGAGCTGAGGGAAACTCCGGCGCCACCACGGTCAAAGGCTTTGCATCCAAAGGAGCAGCGACAAAAGAAGAGGGCAATTCCGGCGCCTTCTCAGTGGACGACCGGATGACAGGTCCTTCCTTTTCTGCGGCAATGAGCAAGCAGGATCAGGCAGAATTTCAAGTACTCCTCCTCTGTCCTGGGCGGGGGACCTTAAAGCGACGAGAAGGAGGAGGGCGCCGGCTGGCCGTCATCGGAACGCGATCGTCTCAAGCGTTTTCCTTGCGTGTTTAGAGCCGTTACAGGAAAGACAGAGACAAGGAAATATATGGGAATGGGACTGTTTCTTTGAAGCGGGAGGAGGTGTAGGAGATATTAGTGAAATTAGTCAGCTATTTTGTGTGGGAGACGGAAACTGAGCTTTCCTGTTTTTATTTTTTATTTTCATGAATGAGTAGCATTTAAACTAATTGGGAAAATACTTCAAAATAGGAAAGTTTTGATAGGAGGAGACTGGTACTACCAGGAAATAAACTATGTTCCTTGCATACCAATTTTACCCCCGGATTAACTGAATGTTGTGGGTTTGTAAGGGATCCTGACCTGGGGCGGGGATAGGGGTATATTGGTGATTTGGTAGCCTAATCGATGATGGACACGGGTAATCTGGTAGCATAATGGATATTAATTTTTCATATTATTATTGTATCATAAAGGCTTTATTGAATAACTACATGATACAATAAAGGACGCCATCAGTGATTGTTTAAGACAAACAATAGCGAGGCAGATTACATCTTCAAGAGTTGCACCCAAGAACTCAAAACAGAGGAAAACCGAGCCACTCCTAAGAAGGTTTTAACCCGATGTTGCAACTTCGTGCAAGGAAATTCAACACCTTTATGTTAGTTTATTCCGCATATATAATAATATTTCAACCTTTAAAAAATAATATACCCGAGAACTCAAAACTAAGCTCTCTTTTTCAATATGTGTAATTTTGTTAATCACAAAGAAACCCCGAAAACAAAATTGCAACCGTTTTTTATCAAAACTCTACCATGGCAAAACTGAATTAGAAAAAACAGAGCTACGTCAAGAGTTACATCAGGAATTCAGGACAATACAGAGAATTACAGGTTACACCATTACGACCACTACGTAATGAGAGTTTAATTTCACCCGAGAAATTCTTTAATCAAACTTGAATATTACAAATGGACTCGATCATTTACTAATGGCTTACGTTCGTGAAATTCTATCCAAAAAAGTTGGATTATTATCGCTACTAAATTAGTAATCCAATTTCTCATGAAACATAATCTCATAAAAGAAAATATCACTAAATATAGTGAATTGTATTTATTATTAATTAAAAAAAGAATCTCCTACTGACAAAGCCTCCTAATTCTAATAAATTTTTTTATGGAAACAACCTCTTCTACCATGAATTGTTCCAACCAAGTATTGACAAAACAAAACAGGGTCTACTGACAAAACAAAATGTTTATTGATACTCAACATGATTGATCCATCTTTACATTCCAATTTATCTTACATGGAAAGTGCAAAGGATCTTTGGGAAGACTTGAATGAGAGATTCTCTGTTGAGAACGACATACGTGTTTATCAACTGAAAAATGAGATCGTCAACTAACTATAAGTAATGTGGTATGACTCTCGGTGCTTATTATAACCACTTGAAAGCGATGTGGAAAGAGATCAGTCCATATGTTAAGCACCTGATGTGTACTTGCAGCTGTGCATGTGGAGCTGGTAAGGAAAAAAAAGAAAAAAGGTATATCAGCTTCTTATGGGACTGGACTATTTGACCTATCAGACAGTTTGCTAAAATATTCTCAGCATTTTTCAGCTGCCAAACATGAATCATACACATGCTCGTTTGATGAACGAAGAAATCAATCACGTTGTGACTGTTGAGAATTTTCTTGCACTTCATGTGGTTCATTATGCAGCTGGATTTGTGGTGCAACGCCTATTGCGACTCGAAATGGGCCTGCAATCCTCTTGCTTGACGTTCCATCACCAGGTACTATATTTAGATGGGACTTTCACCTATCTCGTGGAAGATGAAGAAACAACCAACACTTGCTTGCTCCTCCGCGGAGGCCAAATATCGGCTTATGGCTACTGCAACACGAGAACTGCAGTAGTTAACTTTACTCTTCCATGATCTTAGAGCATCTCGTGTGAATCTGATGCACTTATATTGCGATAGTCAGTCTGCTATTCATATTGCTACAAATCCAGTATTTCACAAATATATGAAATACATCAAGATGGACTGTCATTTTGTTCGTGACGTGGTTCAAAGTGGGAGGATCATCTTGCATCACGTTCTGACTCATCTCCAATTTGCTGATACTCTTACCAAGGCTATCGGCAAGCGCCAGTTCAATTTTTTACTTCGTAAGTTGGGCACTCGTGACATGTATGCTCCAATTTGGGGGAGAATTTGGGCATAAAAAGCCTTCCCGTGTATTAATTGTGTACTTCCTATTTAGTAGTGTACACACCTCTTTAGTGTATCTACATGTATTAGGGTTAGGGTTACCAACCATCTACGAGGTTGCACGTCGTAAAACCAAACCCTAAGCCACCAGAGGAGTCGTCTGTAGTAATGCCCGTAACTGTAGGGCGGGTTTCGTGCAGTGGTAGGTGACATATCAGAGGTGAAAGCTCGCATCAACAGTCTTCCATCAAAGAACCTGTCAGATTCTCTGCTCCTCTCGCTCCAACGAGTGTGGGGTCTCTCTTGAAAATTGTAACGTTGCTTCTCTCGCCATAAGATTAGACATCATGCAGAAAATTAGCTCTTTGGTCTGTCTTTGGTTCCCAGCAGGCGACCTAAATATTGATGGCAGCGACGATGGCTCCTTGTTCCGTGCAAGAACCCTTATTCTGGAGTATATAACACATCATGTAGAAGTATGGTGCGTCCTTCAGGCAGGCTCAATCTTCATGTACTTATTCTATTGACATTTACGCGTGCGTTATTGCCAACATATATAGATTTTGCTCCAACTGGTAGTCGTCAGAATTCAACAAAAGTACCACGGTCCTTTGTCATATGGTCTGTCGCTCTTGAATCAATCACCCACATAGGATGACTTTCAGTAAGAAAGATAGTACTAGATACATACAATTTACTCGCATATGAGTGAATAAGATGTACTTTATTTTTTTCATTGCAATCTTTTGCAAAGTGACCCTTCTGTTGACAGTTGACATATTTTACTTTTAAAATGTTGTACTTTCATTTTTTTCTTCTTTCCAGAACTATTCTCGTTATTTTTAGAAGTTTCAGCTTTGTTCTTCTTATTTTCCCAGCTTTTCTTACCTTTGCCCTTATGGCCCATCTTCCTCTTGTTCCCTCTCGAGGTGACGAGCCATGTCATCAAATGTCATAACATTATCAGCATGGGTAAGAGTCATTTTCATGTGTTCCCAACTTGTAGGCAGGGAACGAATGACAACTTGGATCTGCTGCTCATTATTAAGTACGTGGCCAGCCTCAGCTAGCCCACTGATCATATTTGACATCTGCCTAAGATGCATTTTCATCGAATGATCATGACGCTTTTTGTAGGTATCAAACCTTATAGTCAAAGCTCCCAGCTTTGGAATAGAAAGCTTCCCAAATCTTTCTTTAAGTGCATCCCACAGGTCTTTGGCATTTTCAAACATACGAAATTTCCTAGTGATGTCATCCATCATGGCACTTAGTAAGATGAGTCAAGCAGTAGAATTCGTCTTTTTTCAAGCTAAGTAGGCATTTTTATCACGCCTGTGCTGGGAGGTGTTGCCGATTTTAGGTTCGACCATAATTTTACTTATGATCTCAAGAACATCTTGCTCTTCCAGTACATACTGGATCTTCATATTCCACTTACCATAATTATCACCGTTGAGCTTCAAATCCTTGTTGTGCTCGGCTATAATTGATTTTGAAGCAATCGACATGACTATTGGGAATCATAAAAAATGTGTGAGGAGTATTTTGTTTCAGATTCGACGGGGACGGATCGGGTGTGAGAGCTAGAGGCGAGGACATACATTCATTCATTCATTTTTCAATTTAAGACTTGTTCTTTGTGCTTTCTTTATGGATTTTGTGACAAAAGGATGGATTTTCCTATTTGAGAAATAAAGATGCCTTGTTTATCCGAGCGTGACAGCCATGGTGATGTTGTAACCCCCATATGGAAGATCCTGAACTCTAACCCAAAGTGGCAACGAGAACAACTCAATAGTCGTTGGTTGATCCTCACTTTTGAGTTCTTGCAATGAAACAGCTTGTTTATCAAAACTCCACGGTTGATCTCGTAGCACTTGTAGCATTTCTTTCCGGTCAGAAAACTTAAATAGAAACTTGTTGGTAGCAATTTTTGACATCTCCATTCCCCTACGAGGTTGCCATAGATCCTTCATTATATGCTTAAAGGCAGTAGCATTGATCATTTTCTCAGACCAGACCGTTCCGACCATCGAACTTCCTTCCAAAATCTCCAATTGATCGAGGAGATCAAATGGCAGTTCTAGAATATCATCATCGTTCTTCTCCACCGAGTTGGTTGGAACCCTAGCCCTTCCCGAACTGCTACTTCCGAGAGTCTGCTGCACGTTCACAACTTGTAATGGAGAAACAACAAGCCTCTTGCCGCCATCCTGAGGAACCTTAGTTCTCGCATCTTTCCGCGTCGGGTCCCAGCCTTCTTCTCCCCGTCTAGGGAAGGGACCATGTTGTGAGAGTTTCGCATCCGAAGCCATCCCCACATCATGCTCATCAATCTCCTTCCCCTTCCTTATGTTGTTTGTCGGAGTTGGTGTACTTGATTAGGATTACTTCAGTCGAGGCAAGTGTTGGACACTTTCTCCGTAAGACGAGATTGCCCCTTATATTTCAGTGCGGTACGGGATTCGGCAATCGTCCCTAAGATACAACGACTATTTAGGGCGTTTCCAAGAACGTTGCACACGTATCTCGAAACTTTCGGGCGAACCCTTATATACCCAGAACTTTTGGGACTCTTTTCTAGATGAAGAACGGGGGGAGAGGAGAAGTCAACAATGCTAGAAGGTGCATGTGCTGCTGGGATGAGAATTCTGGCAGGGGGACAGGCCTATTTATAGGCTGGAGGAGGCAGCCACCCCGAAGGGACGCGTCCGCTCGGCCAACAGGCTGACTGGCTGCGCTCGTGGCCCTTCGGTGGCTTCTGGATCCTTCCAGGCGCGCCAGGCTGCGCTCGCGCCCTTTCGCGGGAGATCTCGCACTCCTTCGGCCTTCTGGAAGCCTCCTGGACGTTCCAGTCCGTCGTGCCTCTTCGGCGGTCAAGCTGAAAGCGCTCGCAGCTCCTCGTCGCTTAGGTAGCTGCGCAGCTGCCTCCGGGCCCGGGCAAAATACTTAAGGCTCCTCCAGCTCCTCGCGACGATGCACACGTGCGAAGTGCCAAGTGCGCCACAAAGCGCCCATTGCGACCTGCGTCCAATGCGCCATGCGCACACGCACGTGCTCGTGCTCGTGCTCGTGCTCGTGCTCGTGCTCGTGCTCGTGCTCGTGCTCGTGCTCGTGCTCGGACGGTGCTTCGCACCGTCCTCGCAGGCAGCTAGCGGTGGGTCAGCCTTTTGGGTAGCCAATCAAGTTGATAGGCAAGGAGGGAAATTCCTTATAAACAAGGAAATCCTCCTTGCTCTAATCAATGTGGGATTGCACTTTCCCATTTCCCTTTGGGCCTCCATTTTGGGCCTTACCATTTGTGGGCTTGCATTGAACTTTCATTCAAAACCCAACAATCCCCCACATGAATGATGATTAATGCATGCAAACTCTAATCGAAAGTTCTGACGTGTTATTATTGTATCGAGACAGGTAGCTTGCGGCTTTGAACCTTCTCTAGTAATATGTTATCGGATTTACTCGCTGCTCGGTGAACGTGATGTGTTGAACCGTCAGCTTTTGGTGTAAACCAAGACAATAACATTTACACAATAATAACCCTAGTATATTTAGGTTCTCACGTTGTGTCCGTTTCGGCCATGGACCGTATCTTGGATTCATAAGTGTTTTTTCCTATTTGAAGCGGCCTCACTTCACACTTACATAGGTGATCTCCTATCAGGAGTATCCTGCCATACTCCACCTTAATCAAGGTATAGGAATCATTAAAAGCGTAATGCTTATCCTTACCACACCTCTGCAGGTTAATACCTGGGCAGCTTCTGAGAATGAGATAGGTTCCAGGTGATTCACTGAACCCTCCATAACTTAGTTGTCTCATTGAACCAAGTTTGTGGGATCTCCACTCATCATGGTTGAGTTACCGCTATGGACGTTCTTTATTGTGTGGATTTTAATCCCATTCCCCTTACTGCGTTGTACATTTGATCTCTATTGATTCCTTTCGTAAAAGGATCAGCTAAGTTGTCCTTGGACTTTACATACTGTCTAACGGTATTGTGTCTCCGACGGATATATCGAGACTTTCCGTTGTACAACGTACTTTGTGCTCTCCCGATTGCAGACATGCTATCACAATGTATCAATACGGGAGGCACTGGTTTACTCCAGCACGGAATATCCTCTAGGAAGTTTCTGAGCCATTCAGCTTCTTCCCCAGCTTTATCTAGCGCTATAAACTCTGACTCCATGGTGGATCGAGCTATACACGTTTGTTTAGAGGACTTCCAAGACACAGCTCCTCCTCCTATGGTGAATACGTATCCACTCGTAGATTTGGAGTCCTTAGTGTCCGATATCCAATTTGCGTCACTGTATCCTTCTAATACAGCTGGATATTTAGCATAATGTATGCCATGGTTTATGGTATGTTTTAAATACCGTAAAACCCTTTCTAAAGCTAGCCAGTGATCCTTTCCTGGATTACTTGTGAATCTACTAAGTTTACTAACCGAGTACGCAATATCGGGATGAGTGCAGTTTGTTAAATACATCAAGCTCCTGATAATTTGCGCATACTTCAGTTGCGATATTGGGTCCCCTCGATTCTTGGCTAAGTGTAAATTCAAATCTACTGGAGTCTTAACCGGAGGTTTGTCGAAAGATTCAAACTTCTTGAGCACGTTTTCCACGTAGTGGGATTGTGTCAAGATAATTTCGTCAGCTTTCCTAGAAATTTTTATTCCTAGTATGACGTCTGCCAGACCCATATCTTTCATGTCAAAGTGGTTCTTTAACATGTTCTTAGTTTTCACAATAACCTCTTTATTGCTTCCCATAATTAGTAAGTTATCTACGTAGAGACATACACTTACGTAAGCTTCAGGTGTGCCCTTAATGTAAACACATTTATCGCACTCATTGATCTTAAATCCATTTGACAGCATTGTTCCGTCAAATTTCTCGTACCACTATTTCGGCGCTTGTTTTAGCCCGTATAGTGACTTGACTAGTCGGCACACTTTATGCTCTTGTCCGAGAGCCACAAACCCTTCAAGTTGCTCCATGTATATCTCCTCTTCCAGTTCTCCATTTAGGAAAGCTGTTTTTACGTCCATTTGATGGATCTCGAGGTTATAGAGTGCTGCAACAGCTATGAGTACTCTAATCGATGTGATTCTTGTGACAGGCGAATACGTGTCAAAGAAATCATATCCCTCCTTCTGCTTGAACCCCTTAGCTACCAATCGAGCTTTGTACTTATCGATTGATCCATCAGCTTTGTATTTCCTTTTTAGGATCCACCTGCATCCCAAAGGTTTACAGCCCGGTGGGAGATCCACGATTTCCCATGTGTGATTTTGCATAATGGATTCTATCTCACTATTGATAGCTTCCTTCCAGAGAGGAGCATCTGGAGTGGACAATGCCTCTTGGATTGTCCTGGGTTCATCTTCTAATGCATAGGTTAGATAGTCCGGACCGAAAGATTTGGTTACCTTCGTCCGTTTACTACGTCTAGGTTCATCATCTTCCTGATTTGACCCTTGCGTAGTCTCGTGAGTCCTTTTCTTCGGACTTGCTTCCTTTCTTTCCTTATTAGGTAAGCTTTCTTCAAAAAACGTTGCGTTCCTTGATTCTATGACCATTCCCGTGTTTATCTCAGGGTTTTCAGATTTATGCACCAAGAATCGATAAGCACTGCTATTTTGCGCATATCCGATAAAGATGCAATCAATGGTCTTGGGTCCTATGTGCACCTGCTTAGGCTTAGGTACTTCGACCTTTGCTAGGCACCCCCACACTTTAAGGTAACCGTAGGAAGGCTTCCTTCCTTTCCATAGTTCATATGGGGTTTTATCCCTTTTCTTGTGTGGCAATTTGTTTAGAATGTGGTTAGCTGAGAGCACAGCTTCCCCCCACATGTTCTGGGGTAAACCCGAGCTAATCAACATAGCGTTCATCATCTCCTTAATAGTTTGATTTTTGCGTTCAGCTACGCCATTCGATTGAGGTGAGTATGGAGCAGTCGTCTGATGAATAATGCCATGTTCTTGACAGAGTTCCTCAAACGGAGCTACATATTCTCCTCCTCGATCGCTTCGGATCATTTTAATTTTCACGCTGAGTTGATTTTCAACCTCATTCTTATATCTCTTAAAAGCATCAAGAGCTTCGTCTTTGCCCTTTAAGAGATATACGTAACAGTATCTCGTGCAATCATCGATAAATGTGATGAAGTATTTCTTCCCGCCTTTAGTTTGCACGTGTTTCATATCGCAAGTGTCCGTATGAATTAATTCTAAAGGCGTAGTACTTCTTTCCACTGAATGGAAATGTGCTTTGGTCATTTTAGCCTCCACACATACTTCACATTTATCGGACGGGTTGAACTCTAGATTCGGTAATAAATTTAAACTTACTAACTTTCTTAGCGAGTTTATATTTACGTGTCCTAATCTACCATGCCATAAATTAGAATACTCGGCCAAGTAAGAAGAAGTATTAACTTTATTTTCACCGTTAAAGGTGCGATGTACAGTTATTACATTCATCTTAAATAGCCCCCTTTCTAGGTAACCCTTTCCTATGAATTGACCCACTTCGGTCAGTACAAACTTATCAGCCTCAAATACAAGCTTAAGACTGGCTTTGCTTAACAGTGAGCCAGAAACTAAGTTCTTGTGGATGTCCGGGACATGCAGCACATCCTTGAGGGTCAGCTCCTTTCCTGAGGTCAGCTTCAAGACCACCTTTCCCAGACCAACGATCTTGGACGTTGCGGAGTTTCCCATGAACAGCTTTTGGCCGGTGATCGGGATATAGTTTGAGAACATCTCCTTGTCCGAGCAGACGTGGCGGGTAGCTCCAGTGTCCACGAACCACTCTCTCGGATTGTCCACCAGGTTGGCTTCAAACACTACGGCTGACAGATCCATCTGGGACAAATCTTCAGCTAGGTTAGCCTTTCCTTGGTTTTCCTTCTTCGGCTGGCGACATTCCTTAGCCATGTGTTCGGGTTTCCCGCAGTTGTAGCAATCGCCCTTGATCTTTTTCTTCTTGGGCTTTTGCTCCTTCTTCTTATCCTCGGACTTTTTCCTCTTCTTGCCACTTTTTCCCTCAGCGAGGTGCACGGTGGTCTCAGAGTTGGCCTTGCCTTGCTTGACTTTGGACTTTCGGTTGTCTTCCTCGATCCTAAGTCTCACGATCAGGTCTTCTAGGCTCATGTCCTTCCTCTTGTGCTTGAGGTAGCTCTTGAAGTCCTTCCACAGCGGGGGGAGCTTCTCGATCATTGCAGCTACTTGGAAGGACTCGCTGAGTTGCATCCCTTCAGCTTGGATCTCGTGAAGGATCAACTGCAACTCTTGCACTTGGTTGATGACCTTCTTGGAGTCCACCATCTTGAAGTCGAGGAATCGTCCGACGATGAATTTCTTCATCCCGGTGTGATACCCTCACCCTTCTACCGAATTGGTTACAATATAATAAGGTTAGTTTTGGAAGGCTTTAGGCATAGTCAGTCATCGTTGGGTAAAATAGGCGTAGCTTCCTCATCCGGATTCCAAATTAGGTGATATTAATTTGTGTGGATTTATAACATCTATATCTATAACTTTGTTCTTTGAGTGTTGTGATTTATGAAATAATCTGGCTAGAACAAAGTAAGAATTTAAGGTGTTTTAATATAGGTCTGATTTTGTCAGTATTGGAAATATTTGTTATGTGATTTTATTAACCTAAATTTTGAATTTACTATTCAATATGATGATTAGCCATATTATGTTCGATAAATTAAGCAATGTATATTTAGCTGACCAGTGACAAGATTTGCAAATAGTTCTGAGACAGATTAAAAGCTAGTTAAATTTTAGCTTGTAGAGTTGGATAAGAGTAAAAAAAAAAGGAGACGTGGCAATTTACAAGTTTCCACGGATTTGTTGGTCATTATAAAATAAAAGAATGATGAAATGAATTCAGTTAACTTCTTGCACAAAGATAAGAACAGATAAAAAATAAAAGAAGGCAACGTGGATGGACAAGGAAAATTCACTCATGATACAGCAAAAAGTGAACAGTATAGGCGGTGGAAATTTAAGTTACTAGGAGGAGAACAACTAACTTATCTTCAAGTTTTCATCGAAACAAAGAAACCATAGATTAGAAAGAAAAAGGAACGTGACATAGGACTAAACCGAGAAACCAAAAAGAGAAACACCCGAGAACCATAAGAGGAGACCTAGGAAAAGAAGAGATAAAATCAGCTCCAGGTAAGTTCACCCGTATTATATTCAGTTTGATTATTTAGTTTTGAGCAAGAAAATTAAGTGCGGAAAGTGACTTTTCATGAGGACTTAAATTGGAAGTTTAATAGCAATTGTGTGTATGTATAATCGGTTAATCAAATTGGGAATTACGTAACTAGATTAAGAAAAGAAAAAGAGAAGAACCGTGGAGAAAATAAGATAAAGAAATGACATGTGGAATTAGGAGACAAAAGAAATCACTTAAGTAAGCTCATCTACAATAGTCCCTACGTTGAACTTTGAAATTGAATTACTAATTACTTATGGCAATACCTATTCGATGAATTTAATTGGTTTGAAACTAATTTGTGTGATCGGTCTAGTTAAATGGAAAATTTATAATGTATTAGAAGCTGAGATAGAGAACATTCGGCATGAAGAACATGTTAATAGAAGTGCGATGATAAGTTCACTTGGGCTAATACTTAGTTTCCATGAAAATTAGCTAATAGTGGTTAATTGTTCTTTTGACTAGTTAACCGACGTTTGAATCCGAGTGCCACGAGTGGTAAAACGAAGCAGGGAGCTTCTCTTTGAATAGTTTGAGCAACCATTGTCTTGTAAGTGGATATTCTTTGTAACATGTGTTTAGCTAACTAGACGTGGGCGATGTGCTTTATTTGGCATACTTTTGAATGATATGAAATGTGGTATTGGGTTTGGTTTTGGTCTATTTGATATTTGAGGTTATTTTTGGATTGTCTGTGTACGTATGTGAACTTTCAAAAGTTTGGTATGTGGTTTGTGTGATGGCGGATGATGAGGTCTACCCGTGACCAACCGGGGATGTTGGCATATGTGCACATATTCTGAGGATACATTGGATATGTATACGATATGATATTTGGCCGGCGGGGTTGGTTTCTGATGGCGCCTTAAGATATGGTATCCTCGTGTCGGAGTGGGAGTGACACTATCTAGACCTATCTGAAGTTCATCCGATTTGTGCTATGTGTTTGTAAAGGTCTATCTGAACTTTTGGTTATGTTTGATATGCGATTATTTTGATGACCTTATTTGTGAAGTGATCTTTTTGTTGTAGTAGCCTTGTGTTAGTATTTGGGTTTGATGGGGATGTTTGGTTGGTTAAATACATGTTACTTATAATATTTACTTACTAAGTGTTTCAAAGCACTTATCCCTTACTTCAATCCACAGGTGAAGAGATTTGAGCCGTGGTTTGCATCTGGAGAAGCTTTTTCATCCGAGTTCAGCCCGTTGTCTTTCTTTCTCGGGCTACGTCCAAAGGTCTCCGGATGGTCTTTGTCTTTGTAATCTAGGTCGCTCCATTGTACATATTTGTTGGTCTTTGACATATGATCTTAGATTAATGTTAATAGGTAATGTATGTGTAAATTTATGTTATGTTTTAAAAGAATGAGTTTGATGATATGACGTTGGAGATGTGTACTCCAACGCCTACCAGGTTTTGAACACGATAAATATGTTTGTTTGAAGAAAAAATATATTTTGGCAATCCTGGTAATAGGAATGATATATTATGATTTGAGGCTTGCTAGGTTGTGGTTTATTATATTAAGTTTGACATGATCTAGCGCCGGTCACCGACCACGAATTTGGGTCGTGACAGAATTGGTATCAGAGCTTGGTCAGAGCATTAGGTTTGAACCTAGCTTATTATTTGAATTATGTGTTATGTATAATGGAGCATAGGATTTGTCTTGTCTTTGAACCTCTTTTGTTGTGTTGTCCTTTGGTTTGCTTAATTCTGACTTATTTGGATAGGAGGCTATGACAATTACACGTAGTGGTATGGATACGGTTAGGGAGCATGGTGAAAGCTCCCAAGGTCGGAGGAATGATGTTGCATCGGAGACTACACCACCAGTTGAGGCCACTACCACTGGTAGGGTCACTAGAGATGAGATTCCACCACCTGTTGCTGCTGTTCCTACTTCTGAGATGGAGAGGCAGGATGGTGATGGTGTAGACAGAGTTATGAAAGCAATGGAGAAATTCATCGCTACTCAGCAAATACAATTAGAGTAGAATGTTACATTAGCTGCTAAAGATGACTCTTTGGGTGAGTTCTTGAAGTTGAATCCACCTACATTTTCTGGCTTAAGTGATGATCCTCAGGTATTCATTGATGAGATAGAGAAGAGGAGAAGGATCTTAAGGTGTGATAAAGAGAGAATGGTGGAGTTGGCTTCATTTAAGTTGGTAGGTGTGGCTGGAGTTTGGTTCTAGAATGAGGGATCATATGCATGAACTTGGGAGATCTTTACTAAGGCCTTGTTGGATCGATTCTTACCAGAGAGTTTGAAAGATGCTCGAGCTTTCGAATTTGAGCGTTTGGTGAAGACGCGAGAGATGACAGTATCTCAGTATGATGAGAGGTTCACTTATCTGTCACGGTATGCAAAACACTTGGTTCCCAATGATGAGATGAAGGTAAAGAGGTTTATTCGTGGACTTGATGATTCTATGTTCAAGGTTATGTATCCTCGTGGTTTCGAGACATATGCAGCTGCAGTGGATTGTGCTCGAACCTTGGAGATGCGAGATAATGAACGTCGAGTGGTCCAAAGTCAACCAAAATTTCAGAAGTTTGAAAAACTACCACAAAGGAGTTTCAACCAAGGCTTTAGACAGCAAGAGAGATGGACCAATATTCAGCCAGTATCGTCAAAGGGTGGAGGACCAGTTGGTAGTTTTGGTAGAGGGAAGGATTTTCGTGGTCAGCAATTCAGTAAGAACCAGTCCAGTAATTTCAGGAGATGCCAAAGTTGTGGTAAACAACATCCTGGAGATATTTGTTATAAAAGGACAGGAGCTTGTTTTCGCTGTGGTATGCAAGGTCACTTGGTGAAAGACTGTCCTACAATCGATCAACGTAAGCAAGTGGCAAGTTTGATAGTTAGGCCGCCAACACAACACTTTCCTCGACCACAAGTTCAGCAGGCAATCTACTTGATCAAAGAGAAGTAGGTTTGAGGATTGAGGGACCTAAGTTTGATAGTGGAGGAGGGGGTGCACAGCCTAGAGTGTATGCTTTGACCAGGAGAGATGCTGATGCAAGTAATACTGTGGTGTCAGGTAACCTTCCCATTGGATCATCTTATGCACGTATTCTATTTGATTCGGGTTCTACACACTCTTTTGTGTCATCTCAATATGTTCAATGTTTGAATGCTATGCCTGTATGTCTGGATGAGTCAATGATCGTTGCCACTCCTTCGGGTGGGTTTGTATATGTTTGTGAAGTTGTTAGATCCTGCAATATTCAAATTAGTGGGCATGACTTGTCAGCTGATTTATACATATTGGATATGGATGGTTTTGATATCATAGTGGGTATGGACGTGTTATCCACTTATCATGCGATAGTGGATTGTTTTGGAAAAAGAGTGATTTTCCATCCAACAGATGAGGCTGAGTTTGAGTTTCAGGGTGAGAAAAAGGTGACTACTGCAAAGCTTATCTCTTACATGAAAGCTAGCAAGTTTCTAAGGAAAGGATGTGTAAGCTATTTAGCTATGGTAAAGGAAATAAGGAAGGAAGATGTTTCAGTGGATCATATTCCTATTGTCAGGGAGTACCCAGATGTATTTCCAGAAGATTTACCAGGCTTACCTCCAGAGAGGGAGATTGAATTTTGTATTGATCTTGAACCAGGAACTGAACCAATCTCTATACCACCTTATCGTATGGCTCTAGCTGAAATGAAAGAGTTGAAAGATCAGTTGCAAGATTTGTTGAATAAAGGGTATATAAGGCCTAGTGTTTCTCCGTGGGGAGCCCCAGTGCTATTTGTGAAGAAGAAAGATGGGAGTTTACGATTGTGCATAGACAACCGAAAGCTGAATAAGGTAACTATACGCAACCGATATCCTCTTCCGAGAATAGATGATTTATTTGATCAGTTGCGGGGATCTAAATGGTTTTCTAAGATTGACTTGAGATCGGGGTATCATCAGTTGTGGATTAGAGAGATGGACATTCCAAAGACGGCATTCAGGACTCGATATGGCCATTATGAGTTTCTGGTTATGCCATTTGGATTGACTAATGCCCCAGCTGCTTTATGGATATGATGAACAGGAATTTCAAGCCTTTCCTAGATCAGTTTGTGGTTGTGTTTATTGATGATATATTGATTTACTCTATTGATCAGGAGGATCATGAGAGACACCTTAGGCAAGTGTTGCAGACGCTACGAGAGAAAAAGTTATATTCTAAATTCTCAAAGTGTGAGTTTTGGCTTCAAAGTGTAGCTTTTCTAGGACATGTTGTGTCTAAAGATGGAGTGTCAGTTGACCCAAAGAAGGTGGAAGCTGTTGTGAATTGGCCTACCCCAGCTAATGTTACTGAGATACGCAGCTTTTTGAGTTTAGCAGGGTATTATCGACGGTTTGTTAAGGGGTTCTCTACTTTGGCAGCACTATTGACTCGGCTAACTCATAAAAATGCCAAGTATGAATGGTCGGGTAGGTGTGAAAAGAGTTTTCAAGAACTGAAGGATCGATTAACACATGCACCTAAATTGGTTCTACCTTCAGGACCAGGTGGATATTCAGTTTATTGTGATGCTTCAAGAGTGGGTTTGGGATGTGTTCTTATGCAACACAAGAATGTTATTGCTTACGCCTCTAGACAGCTGAAGAAACATGAAGAGAATTATCCAGTCCATGACTTGGAAATGGCAGCTGTTGTGTTTGCATTGAAGATTTGGAGGCACTACTTGTATGGTGAGAAGTTTGAGATATATACAGATCATAAAAGCCTCAAGTATATCTTTGAGCAACGAGATTTGAACTTAAGACAGAGGAGGTGGATGGAGTTACTTAAGGATTATGATTGCACCATTAACTATCACCCTGGGAAAGCAAATGTGGTAGCTGATGCTTTAAGTCGCAAATCCTTAATTCAGCCAAAGTTTCTAGCAGAGATGCATATGAGACCTACCTTACGAGGACGGGTTATGGAATTGCAATGGGAGGATCCAGAGGTTATTGTGATGATGGAACAAGTTGAGCAGGGTGAATTACCTAAATTTCGAATTAGTGCTAATGGTATCTTGTATTTTGGTTCTCAAGTGGTTGTCCCTGATGTTGGAGATCTAAGAAAGGAACTATTGACTCAGGCACACCAAGCGGTCTACAGTATGCACCCTGGATTTACAAAAATGTACCATGATTTGAGAAACAATTATTGGTGGCAAGGTATGAAAAAGGACATTGCAAAGTTTGTTTCAAAGTGTTTGACTTGTCAACAGGTTAAAGCAGAGCATCAGAGACCTTCTGGATTACTACAACCTCTTGAGATTCCAATGTGGAAGTGGGAGCAGATAACAATGGATTTGTTAGTAGGGCTTCCGACTACTTCCAAAGGTTATGATGCAGTGTGGGTTATTGTAGACAGATTGACAAAATCTTCTCATTTCCTACCAATAAGGAGTACATACGATGCAAGTAGGTTTGCTCAGATATTTATGGATGAAATTATTCGCCTTCATGGTGTACCCGTTTCAATTGTATCTGATCGTGGAACTCATTTCACATCAAGATTTTGGGGGCAATTTCAGGAGGCTATGGGAACTCGTTTAGATTTGAGTACGGCCTTTCATCCTCAAACAGATGGCCAGTCTGAGCGTGTTATTCATATTTTGGAGGATATGATGCGAACTTATGTCATTGATTTTGGAGGAAGTTGGGATCGTTATTTGCCATTGATGGAGTTTGCCTATAATAATAGCTACCAGTCAAGTATCAAGATGGCTCCATATGAAGCTTTGTATGGAAGAAAATGTAGATCTCCGTTATGTTGGAATGAGGTTGGTGAGAAACAACTATTGGGCAATGACTTAGTACAAGAAACCAATGAGAAGATACAGTTGATTCGACAAAGGCTGGAAACAGCCCAGAGTCGGCAAAAGTCATACTCAGACAAGAGACGAAAGGATATTGAGTTTGATGTGGGACTACATGTTTTTCTCAAGGTTTCACCTATGAAGGGAACAATGAGGTTTGGGAGAAGGGGCAAACTCAGTCCTAGATATATTGGCCCATTTGAGATTTTGGAGCGAGTTGGACCAGTGGCATATCGATTGGCTTTGCCACCATCCTTGTCACATATTCATCCAGTGTTCCATGTCTCTATGCTTAAGCGATATTTGCACGATCCTACTCATGTTTTGGAGCCACAGATAGTAGAGATAAGTGGAGATTTGACATATCAGGAGAATCCAATAAGGATTTTGGATCATGAAGTTAGAAAGCTTCGGAATAGAGAGCTTCCGATGGTCAAGGTTGAATGGGCAAATCGTTCCTTAGCTGAGGCAACTTGGGAAATGGAGGGAGAGATGAAAACCAAATACCCACATCTGTTTGTGTGACAAGTAAGTTAAATTTTCATTAAGTAAATTCGGGGACCGAATTTTATAAGGAGGAGAGAATGTGATACCCTCACCCTTCTACCGAATTAGTTACAATATAATAAGGTTAGTTTTGGAAGGGTTTAGGCATAGTCAGTCATCGTTGGGTAAAATAGGCGTAGCTTCCTCATCCGGATTCCAAATTAGGTGATATTAATTTGTGTGGATTTATAACATCTATATCTATAACTTTGTTCTTTGAGTGTTGTGATTTATGAAATAATCTGGCTAGAACAAAGTAAGAATTTAAGGTGTTTTAATATAGGTCTGATTTTGTCAGTATTGGAAATATTTGTTATGTGATTTTATTAACCTAAATTTTGAATTTACTATTCAATATGATGATTAGCCATATTATGTTCGATAAATTAAGCAATGTATATTTAGCTGACCAGTGACAAGATTTGCAAATAGTTCTGAGACAGATTAAAAGCTAGTTAAATTTTAGCTTGTAGAGTTGGATAAGAGTAAAAAAAAAAGGAGACGTGGCAATTTACAAGTTTCCACGGATTTGTTGGTCATTATAAAATAAAAGAATGATGAAATGAATTCAGTTAACTTCTTGCACAAAGATAAGAACAGATAAAAAATAAAAGAAGGCAACGTGGATGGACAAGGAAAATTCACTCATGATACAGCAAAAAGTGAACAGTATAGGCGGTGGAAATTTAAGTTACTAGGAGGAGAACAACTAACTTATCTTCAAGTTTTCATCGAAACAAAGAAACCATAGATTAGAAAGAAAAAGGAACGTGACATAGGACTAAACCGAGAAACCAAAAAGAGAAACACCCGAGAACCATAAGAGGAGACCTAGGAAAAGAAGAGATAAAATCAGCTCCAGGTAAGTTCACCCGTATTATATTCAGTTTGATTATTTAGTTTTGAGCAAGAAAATTAAGTGCGGAAAGTGACTTTTCATGAGGACTTAAATTGGAAGTTTAATAGCAATTGTGTGTATGTATAATCGGTTAATCAAATTGGGAATTACGTAACTAGATTAAGAAAAGAAAAAGAGAAGAACCGTGGAGAAAATAAGATAAAGAAATGACATGTGGAATTAGGAGACAAAAGAAATCACTTAAGTAAGCTCATCTACAATAGTCCCTACGTTGAACTATGAAATTGAATTACTAATTACTTATGGCAATACCTATTCGATGAATTTAATTGGTTTGAAACTAATTTGTGTGATCGGTCTAGTTAAATGGAAAATTTATAATGTATTAGAAGCTGAGATAGAGAACATTCGGCATGAAGAACATGTTAATAGAAGTGCGATGACAAGTTCACTTGGGCTAATACTTAGTTTCCATGAAAATTAGCTAATAGTGGTTAATTGTTCTTTTGACTAGTTAACCGACGTTTGAATCCGAGTGCCACGAGTGGTAAAACGAAGCAGGGAGCTTCTCTTTGAATGGTTTGAGCAACCATTGTCTTGTAAGTGGATATTCTTTGTAACATGTGTTTAGCTAACTAGACGTGGGCGATGTGCTTTATTTGGCATACTTTTGAATGATATGAAATGTGGTATTGGGTTTGGTTTTGGTCTATTTGATATTTGAGGTTATTTTTGGATTGTCTGTGTACGTATGTGAACTTTGAAAAGTTTGGTATGCGGTTTGTGTGATGGCGGATGATGAGGTCTACCCGTGACCAACCGGGGATGTTGGCATATGTGCACATATTCTGAGGATACATTGAATATGTATACGATATGATATTTGGCCGGCGGGGTTGGTTTCTGATGGCGCCTTAAGATATGGTATCCTCGTGTCGGAGTGGGAGTGACACTATCTAGACCTATCTGAAGTTCATCCGATTTGTGCTATGTGTTTGTAAAGGTCTATCTGAACTTTTGGTTATGTTTGATATGCGATTATTTTGATGACCTTATTTGTAAAGTGATCTTTTTGTTGTAGTAGCCTTGTGTTAGTATTTGGGTTTGATGGGGATGTTTGGTTGGTTAAATACATGTTACTTATAATATTTGCTTACTAAGTATTTCAAAGCACTTATCCCTTACTTCAATCCACAGGTGAAGAGATTTGAGCCGTGGTTTGCATCTGGAGAAGCTTTTTCATCCGAGTTCAGCCCGTTGTCTTTCTTTCTCGGGCTACGTCCAAAGGTCTCCGGATGGTCTTTGTCTTTGTAATCTAGGTCGCTCCATTGTACATATTTGTTGGTCTTTGACATATGATCTTAGATTAATGTTAATAGGTAATGTATGTGTAAATTTATGTTATGTTTTAAAAGAATGAGTTTGATGATATGACGTTGGAGATGTGTACTCCAACGCCTACCAGGTTTTGAACACGATAAATATGTTTGTTTGAAGAAACAATGTTGTAAAAAAAAATATATTTTGGCAATCCTGGTAATAGGAATGATATATTATGATTTGAGGCTTGCTAGGTTGTGGTTTATTATATTAAGTTTGACATGATCTAGAGCCGGTCACTGACCACGAATTTGGGTCGTGACACCCGGCATCCTCCGTTTTGTACTTCTTCTCGAGTGAACTCCACAGCTCTTTAGTAGTCTTAGCTTCCGCGTAGACGTTGTAGAGCGTGTCGTCTAGTCCATTCAGGACGTAGTTCCGGCATAGGAAGTCGCTGTGACTCCATGCATCGAGGGCGTTGATCTTCTGTTGATCTGCCTCATTTTCCGCTACCTTCGGAGCCTCTTCCTTCAGGAATCGGACCAGGTTGAGCGTCGTCAGGTAGAACAACATCTTCTATTGCCACCTCTTGAATTCGGTACCGTTGAACTTAGCCGGCCTTTCGGCGTGGGCAGTTCCCGGGACCGCTGGCACTGGTGCTGAGCTTGTTGATGCCATCTTCAAGTACACAATCTCGTCTTACGATTGTTGTTTGTCGGAGTTGGTGTACTTGATTAGGATTACTTCAGTCGAGGCAAGTGTTGGACACTTTCTCCGTAAGACGAGATTGCCCCGTATATTTCAGTGCGGTACGGGCTTTGGCAATCGTCCCCAAGATACAACAACTGTTTAGGGCGTTTCGAAGAACGTTGCACACGTATCTCGAAACTTTCGGACGAACCCTTATATACCCAGAACTTTCGGGACTCTTTTCTAGATGAAGAACGGGGGGAGAGGAGAAGTCAACAATGCTAGAAGGTGCATGTGCTGCTGGGATGAGAATTCTGGCAGGGGGACATGCCTATTTATAGGCTGGAGGAGGCAGTCACCCCGAAGGGACGCGTCCACTCGGCCAACAGGCTGACTGGCTGCGCTCGTGGCCCTTCGGTGGCTTCTGGATCCTTCCAGGCGCGCGATGGAAGTTCCAGGCAAAATACTTAAGGCTCCTCCAGCTCCTCGCGACGATGCGCACGTGCGAAGTGCGCCACAAAGCGCCCATTGCGACCTGCGTCCAATGCGCCATGCGCACACGCACGTGCGCGTGCTCGGACGGTGCTTCGCACCGTCCTCGCAGGCAGCTAGCGGTGGGTCAGCCTTTTGGGTAGCCAATCAAGTTGATAGGCAAGGAGGGAAATTCCTTATAAACAAGGAAATCTTCCTTGCTCTAATCAATGTGGGATTGCACTTTCCCATTTTCCTTTGGGCCTCCATTTTGGGCCTTACCATTTGTGGGCTTGCATTGAAGTTTCATTCAAAACCCAACACCTTATAGCCCGATCAACCCCGCCTTCGCCCTCCATTTCCCTGCCTGGATCACAGTCACCAGAAGCCATCGCCCCGATCACCAATATCCCCACCCAACACTCGATTAAGAAAAACCTAGAAACTCTACCCGACCCTCTAACTAGACCGCTCAGGAGATCTAACTACTAGACACACTCGTTCTCAGATTGAATTGTGCAAGGGAAGGTTAAAAATCGGATGGAACCCTCAGAAGGGAAGATACTCTCTAAAAGAGACGGAACCCTAACCCTAGCAGGAAGGGACCCAGAACTTGGTGCATTCCATTAATATTTGCTTTAATCCAACAGATTTGTGCACATTTAACGCATTCCTCTATAACAAATTTAATTAAGACTTCTTTTTTTTGAGTAAGTGTATTTTATTAAACAACAATTATTACCGTTAATAATCTGACTCTGCTCGAATTCAACAACAATCATTATATAACCCAAAGCCTAGAAGTATACACCAGATTTAATCTGTTCCAAAATTATTCTGTTAGCAATTAGACATTTTTCATAAAATTTGACAATGGAACTAAAAATAAAATCTGAGAATCAGGAATTTAAAAACACGAGACACGTTATATCAATGGTCATTTCCAAAATAGTCTCCAGTTAATTCTTTTCGTAACCTTTTTATACACTATCAAAAAAATTAATTTCAAATCTAATAATACCAAATCTTGAAAAAAAACGATAAGTCAATTTATTTTTCTTTTGTACTTGGATCAAGTATGTTGATTAAGTTAATTATAAATCTTGATTACATTAAAAACAATATTAAGAATTGATCAAATTTGAAAGACAAAAAAATAAAACTTTTTTATAAGAAATAATAAAACTATCTCATTTTCTTCTTGTAACTCTGTCCCCGTAGCCAGAGAAAGTGGAAACTCACGACCTAAACATACCACCGGAGAAGGTGAAGAGTTATCATGTCTTTTCTCCTCCTACGCCGGCATGTTTAGGTCAAAAGTCTCCACCAACTTTTTTGGGAGCTTAGAGAATAGAGAAAAGAAATGCTATGAACTTTTTTACAAGAGTAGGGTAGCTTCTCGGTGACAGATTTCCAGTTGAAGACTTAAAATCCACATGGATGAGAATTTATTATTGAACTGATTAGATATTGATTAGACTAATTATATTTTTATTAGATGAATTAATTTACTATTTTAACCTTGTCGTTAACCGTTTAAGTTTGATGTCATACTTATTATCATAGACGACTGCCGATTTAGACGATCCCCCAGTTTAAATAGTGAATTGTTTCAATTCATATAAATCACATTAAATCATGTTTCTTTTAATATAAAATAATGCATCCAGTCTAACCTGAGAATTTTGGAAGGTCTAGAGAATGTAAAATAACATGGGAGAGAGGACGTGTATATCCGTAAGGAATTAGGATGTGATTTAATTTGTATAAATCCACGAGCAAATCAGAAGAGGATTAATCTGTTAAAAACCCGTGTAGAATGTTAAATATTTATCGTCCGCTAAATTTTAAATGTGCAATCTGATTTTGTTAAACTTCAAGATTTACACATCTCAAGCGAACTTCATCTCGCACATGTTTTAAAATTTTAAATATGCTATCTGATTTATCTTTTTAGGATACTTGTTATAGTTGGTTAGAATTAGTATACTCTTTTTTATTGTTACCTCTTCTTATTAAAAGTTTAAATATTTTTAGGTGTTATTCATTCTCACAAGTTAGTAGATTTAGATGATTTAATTTTGGAATATATTTATTTGGCATAATTTTAAAAAATAGTTGCATTTTTTTCTCTAATTTTGGGAAAATATTTGCTAATGAAATACATTTACCCGTAAAAAATAGTTACATAATTTTTTTTTCTAATTTTATTAAAGCGTTGCTAGACTTGGGGTTCAAATAAAAGTCTCATGAAAAGAAATCGTTCTCTCTTTCAACAGAGTTTTGATACCCAATTAAGCAATTAGATGAACATCAATTGACGGTCATGCATATTCTTAGAAATAAAAAAGTATATAATTGGAGAATTATATTTTAATTAGAACACGACAACGCTTTGCATACCCGACCGAGAAACTGTTTGGTGTATTCTATTTAAGTGTTTACGGAAATATCGATTTGTGGAGTAGTGTAATAGTCCTTTGACTTGAGGTCAATATGCAAGGCATGTACGGAGTGATGGGTTTTGACCATGACCAACGCTTGCACTCCTAACGGGGTAGATACCGCATGTGCTGGGTACATCACGAAGTACATGTGCGTGGTAGTTGAGCCAAGAATATGATTCATTCCTTAAATGGACTTGGAGAGAATACTTGTCTTCTCATAACTAATTGGATCGTTAGTCATTGGCCAATGCACGTCACTTTTGAAATAGTATCTAAAAGTGACAATATGATCAATTAGTAGAATGAGATAATACGATTAAGTTGTTTGAATTGACACTTTAATCATATTCTAGACTTAATCGAGTATTCGCGAATGAAAGGACCGTATCACTATGAGCTTCATATTACATGTAGTTGCAGTATCCTCACAACGTACTTCATATGTTGAGATTATCTGATCTATTGTCTAGGGTTCGACTAAGACCATTAGTTCGACTAATCGCTTGACATGTGAGGGCCTATGAGTCACATAACAAGTAGTCTTAGTTTACGAATTGTAAGTTGGTTAGATTAAATATTGATTTGATCAAGAATATTTAATCTATAAAGAAATATTATAATTCTATTAGATAGTATTATAATTGGTTAATTAAATTGAATTAAATTAAATAATATATATAGTAAAATGTTGGACATATTGATTGAGTCAAGAAAATGTTGTATGGGCCTCAACGCCCAAAGGGTGAAAGGCGGCAGCCAAGGGCTATAGCCTTGGTGCTCACGTAAGCCAAGTTAAATGATTAGAGCCTTGTCCACGGAATCACTCCTAATTAGGAGTTATTTAATAGTTATATATATATATATATATATATATATATATATATATAAGCATCGAGGGTTAAGGACGGATGATTAACCTATACATGACACATAATTTTCTCTAGCAATTTTTGGCAAAGAATTTTCCTAGCGAATTCTAAAAAATATCAACTATCAAGAGTTTGTAGACGAGGACTACGTGGATACCAAAGTAGAGGATTCGATCTGTAACGTACTGTAAGAATTCTCCAACTATGCTGTTATATTTTATGTCATACTGCCATGATCAGATTCAGTGTTGATAAAAAAAATTTAACTTCCGCTGCCACGAACCTAAGGTTCGTGTTAATAAATTTCAACGGTGGTATCAGAGCTTCAGGCTGATTTTATGGTTGTTGTTGCAGGAATAAGTGAACAAGTGACCCGAGACGAATCTGGAGTGGTCGTCCCAAGGTTGGTCTAACTTATACTAAGGCTATGCTAGGCTAAGAGTTGTATGTTGTGTTGTTAATGTCCGTCTTCTTCGCCTGAGCCCTCCTTATATAGGTCGTTTGGACCTAGCCTCTCGCCTTCAGAATAAGAAGTCCTAAGCCACCTTCCTGTACTTCGGCTCTAAGTCTCAATCCCGAGAAGTCCGCCTCACGTTATTTGTTCCTAATGTAAAAAGATCCTTCCGGCTCAGTACAAGTCGTCTTCCTTAAATGAGCAAATCCCGTCCTCGAATAGGAAGCTTTCAAAATGTGACGACTAAGCAATCGTGGTCTAAAGAGGAACTTACCAAGTGTTGTCAAATATTGAGAATCTTGGCTTAACTTAGGAAAATATAGATCGACTTGACCTTCTCGAATCTTCCATGCAAAATCTCGTCTCAAGTTTGTCATCGCCTAAGATGGACATCTCGCCAGGCCCAAAGTGAATCCCAACTCCTTAACCAAAATGGACATACTCCCTGAATCATCTTCCCGCCTTCACAGATAATATGGTACCTACCGCCTCCATTCTCGGCCAAGCGGCCCAATGGGTCACATGAGCCCAAAGCAACGCACGTCGGGAGGCTTTGCGCCTTAATAGGCCAATTGGGCTTCCTGTGAATCGAGCCTTCCTCCCTTCGAACCCAAAATCATCTTCCTGCCTATTCCCCTAGGGCGGGATCGTTAAGCCCGTAAGCGGGATCCTCTCGCTTTAAATGGGCTCCAGTCTGATGGCAGGATCCTCCCACCTTGCCACTATAAATGGGCTCTAGCCCGATGGCAAGATCCTCTCGCCAATAAGGATCAAGTTCGTCCTCCCACCTTCATATCCTCTCGCCTTCGGCTTCTTGCTTGCCTTCCCACCTTAGGCTTCTCGCTCGACTTTTTGCCTTAGACTTTTCGCCTTAGGCTTCTCGCTCGGCCTCTCACTTCTCGCTTGACCTCTTGACGTAGGCTTCTAGTTCGGCCTCTCGCTTGGCCTATTGCTCGGCCTCTCATTCGGCCTCTTGCAGTCGGCCTCTCACCGTAGGCTTCTCGCTCGGCCTCTCATCGTAAGCTTCTGGCTCGGCCTTTCACCGTAGGCTTCTCGCTCGGCCTCTCGTCGTAGGCCTCTCGCTCAGCCTCTCGATTGGCCTCTTATTTGGCCTCTTGTTTGGCCTCTCATCGTAGGTCTCTCACTTGGCCTCTCACTCGGCCTCTCACCGTAGGCTTCTCGCTTGGCCTCTCGCTCGGCCTCTCGCCGTTGGCTTTCCAAAGTGGGCTAATTTTGAAGTAGACTTTTGACCACCTTTCACTTTGAATCAGAAAATGTTGTAACTGTAAAATTGTAGATCTTTGTCTTGCCTTTCCATAGCCGAAAGAATCAGCTCAATCAAATATTCGAGTCAAAATCTACCGCTGATCTACCAAAGTTTATTAGAACTCAAAGAGCAAGCTAACGCCGGGACTTGGCACTTTGTTTAGACCCGCTTCTGATCCGAATTAGGCAAGGCTCTTGAAAACAAAGTTGTAGATACATATCTCATCTTTCCATAACCACAAGAATCTCCTTATTTCAAATTTCGAGTCTAAAATAATGGCCAATTTATCACTAAAGGACGTTGTCATCCAAGGACAAGCCGAAGTGAACTATGGACAACACAACAAAGTGGTCTATCGTCACCGGTTTCGACCAAGTATGACCATCATCGGACTCGATGGAGGAGAGACCAACGACAATCTCTTTCCAACTCAAAACTGGAAGTGATCGTTTTGAGACAACACCGCCTACTGATCACTTTGAGACCACATCGGTCACTGATCACCCGATCACTTTGAGACCACACCAGGTACCTCAAAATATGTTGACAATTCTGAGATTATTTTTGTACCTCAACAGTTGTATACATAATTTTATATGTCTTCGTGGATAAATATGTGAATATACTGATTTGTTTTGCCCAAATTTTTGGTTTTTGTCTTCAAGCGTTGGTCATGTAATCTGTCTTCATGTACATGCGTTAGTTCGAAGAGCACATGCTATTGAGGGTTACTATAATCGGTTTAGTTTCCATCGCATGATCACATGCTATAAAGAATTATGAATTCCACATGCTATTGACTTGGTTCGCTTACTGTTTGCGGCTGATTACTATGAACAAATAAAATTGTTAATTGGTTGTTTGTTTTCTGGTCGATGGTGCAATCGTAAGCGATGGATTAGGCATCTTATAATCTGATCATATAAAGTGGATTAGGGTTCATAGGTCACGCCGCTTATTGAAATTTGTCCTAGGGGCAATCCTCGAGAATTTTAAATTTTACAGGGAGTTATGTGAAATTTGTTGATCCAAAATTGCAGTTTTGCCCTTGGGGCGTTTCTGAAATTTCTGGATCAGCTGGTAAATTACAATTTGATCCCTGGATTATTTCAAATTCTGAAAAGGAATAAGAGGCTATCTTTCGTTGGACGAAAATTGGGCAAAATAATTTAGGAAACACTTTAGAAATTGACCGAAAGCTTGGAGCTTGTTGGTAGTTCTAATTTAGCAATAGTTTTACCTATGAATATTTATTGTCTTGCACTTTTATTTTATATATGTGCAAAGTATGATTATTATGTGACATACATATCTGAATTAGATTCTAGTAACTGTTTATATTTAATTTTTCTGAGTTGGATCTCATGAAATATTATGTGAACTGTTTATGGATCTTGTTTAAGCAAGTTAAATACCCCGACGTGAAATGTTCCTCAAACTTAAATATGGTTTTCATTTAGAATGAATGATGTCTTCCGTCATAATTAAGAAAAACCGAGATTTCGCTTTATAATATTTAAGACCAAAGTCTTTTGCTTGGAACTGCGTCTTATGGAACTCTTATAGGAACATGTAAATGTCACCGTGTGATGGTTGCAAACCACCTAAGTTATTTCACTAGCCAAAGCAAGGAAATATTGAGGGGACATCGATGGGACTGGGTTCGAGAACTAGGAATTGTATAAACTACAATTGGTTTAGAGACCTACCAATCCTGCTGTCACAGTCACCAGCCAGAGCAGGGGTTGTGACAGTAGGAATGTGGATCCTAGTCCATTAAGATTTATATTAGATATAATTTTGTACTCTTCCTATGAGGTCGTTAAGTATGTAAAAATAATGGAGACAAAATAAATATAAAGGCCGTATTTATTTTGATCACTGGATGTTGATCATAGGAATTATGTGTTTTAATTCCTGTTTTAATTTTATTTCTTTAGGTGTGTTGAAATGGCTAACAAGTTATTGAGATTTGTACTGGAATCGAACAAGTTGGCTGTGCCAAATCTTCTGGATTGGCACCAAAACATGCATTTGATGTTAAAACAAGAAATGATTGAGTATGTGTTGGACACGCCCATCCCTGTAACCCCTGCGGCTGGCTCTCCTGAACTTGCTACGTTTGACGTAGAGGCTTAGAAGAAGCATCAGGACGATGCAAAGCAGGCGAGTGTGTTATGTTGCTTGGTATGACACCTGAGCTACAAGGCAGTATGAGAGTATGAATCCCTATGAGATGTTGAGGAACTTGATGGATCTATTTGACTATGAATCTCGTTCTGAGAAATATGAGCTCATGAGGGATCTTTTCAGATGTGGGATGTCTGAAGAAGGGAAGGTCTCACCTCATGTTCTAAAGATGGTTGGGCTCATCGAGAAGTTGGGTACTCTGAGTATCAAACTAGAGAATGACGTCTCGGTGTGCGCCATTCTTCAGTCGCTTCTTGATTTTTATTCTAACTTCATAATGAACTACAATATGAATAAGGCAGAGTCGATTATACATGAGCTGCATAACACGCTTAAGAGTTTTGAAGGTACTACTTCGAAGGAAAGGAACGTGCTCATGTTGGGCTCCTCTTTTGGTTCTGCATTTAAAGGAAAAAAGAAACAGAAGAACAAGGCTAAGAATAGTTCTAAGCCCAAGTTCCTTAATCCTAAGGGTGGTATTCAAAAGAAAGAGCAGGTTGGCAAGGATGTGTGCCTCCACTGCAAGCAAAAGGGGCATTGGAAGAGAGAGTGCAAGGTTCTGACTGCAGAAAATAAGATACTAGGTGTTTCACACTCCAAAATAGGTATGTTTGTAATTGAAATAAACATGTCCACTAATAGATCTGACTGCTGGGTATTAGATACCGCATGTGGCTTACACATTTGTACGAATGTGCAGGGTCTCAAAGATAGCAGGGTGGTTAGACTGGGTGAGATCGCCTTATGCGTGGGAAATGGAGCATGAGTTGCTGCGGAGCGTGTAAGGGCATATAGTATAGACTTACCTAGTGGGTATAAATTGGAACTTAATAATTATTATTTTATCTCGTCTATTACTAGAAATATTATTTCCATTCCAGTATTGGACATTGACGGATTTTTCTTCCATTTTTCCAATAGTAGTTGCTACTTTTCGAAAAATGGTATTGTTTATGGAAATACTTCTCTTTTTAATAGTTTATACTTGTTAAATAGTGGACATGATATTCTTAATGTGCTGAACAAGAAGCTCAAATTAAGTAATCAGAAAAATCTCACCTTCTTATGGCATTGTAGACTTGGTCATGCCAATGAGAAAAGAATTGCAAGGTTAAGAAAGTTAGAATACTTAACCCCATTTGACTTTGAGTCTTATAAAAATTGTGAATCTTGTCTCAAAGGTAAAATGACTGACAAACCCTTTACTGAAAAAGGGGTAAGAGCCAAAGAAGTGTTAGAGCTGGTTTACATCGACATATGTGGGCCACTGCCTACTCTAGTAAGGAGTGATTTTAGATGCTTCATTACTTTTACTGACGACCTCTCTAGTTATGGATACATGTATCTTATGAGACACAAATCTGAGGCCTTTGAGAAGTTTAAGGAGTATAAAGAAGAAGTAGAGAAACAACTTAGGAAGAGTATTAAGACTCTTCGATCAGACCGAGGAGGTGAATACCTTAGCCATGAACTCCTGGATTATTTAAAATTACATAGGGTCCAATCACAATGGACACCTCCCAGAATACCACAAATGAATGGTGTGTCCGAAAGGAGGAACCGAATCCTGTTAGACATGGTAAGGTCCATGATGAGTTTCTCCTGTCTTCCAACATTTCTTTGGAGTTAAGCACTCCAAAGCTCAATCTACATTCTGAATAGGATTCCATCTAAATCAGTTGAAATAATAACATATGAGTTATAGTGAGGCAAGAAGCCATCATTCTCATATATCAAGACATGGGGTTGCCCTGCGTATGTGAAGAAGATGCTCACTGATAAGTTGGAATCTAAAAGGTGAAAAAGATTACTATATGGGATATCCTGAGGTTGGGAACATGTTGGATAACCATGACAAAGAATTAGTGGGAGCATTCAGTGTTCTCATGGTGGGAGTCTATCACTAGGTGGTAATCTTCTAGCCAGTAGAGCGTAATTAGGGATATCTCACATGAGGAAGATACCTCAATTAGACTGAATAAGGACAATTTGTATATTGTTCAATCTCCTACTCAGGAAATGCTTGAAAGCATTGCTCCTAAGAATTCTCCTGGCGTTGATCAGATCATCGTAGAAGAACCTCTTCACGATCAGAATGAACAACCTGCACAAATATAACTTTGTAAGTCTACTAGGATTCGACGTCCACCTACCAAGTTTATTTTCCTCTTGGAGGAACATGATAATGTGGAGATCTCGGACAAGGATGAACCTAAGACTTATACTGAAGCAATGTCAGACATCAATTCAGGGAAGTGGATGGAAACCATGAAATCAAAGATGGACTCAATGTATACAAATCAAGTCTGGGACTTGATAAAATTGCCTGACGGGGTTAGACCTATTGGCTGTAAATAGTTCTTCAAGAAGAAGATCGATGCAGATAGCATAGTACAAACCTACACGGCTAGGTTGGTGGCAAAGGATTGTAGGCAATGCAAGGGCATTGATTATGATGAAACCTTTTCATCAGTTACAAAGGTCAAGTCCATTCAGATTTTACTTGCTATAGCTGCATACTATAATTATGACATTTGGCAAATGGATGTCAAAATGGCTTTTCTTAATGGGAACCTCGAGGAGCGAGTATTTTTGACAAAGCCAGAAGGTTTTGTATCCAAGTCAAATTCATAATTAGCATGTACACTGCAAAGGTCCATTTATGGATTAAAACAAACTTCTAGGAGTTAGAATATCCGTTTTGATAAAGCTATCAAATTATTTGACTTTGTAAGGAATGCAAAAAATCCATGTGTTTATCAAAAATGCCAGGGGGATAAGATTGTTTTCATTATCATATATGTAGACGACATATTGATTTTAAAAAATAGTATCCCGCTAATGCAATCAATGAGAGATTTGCTGTCCAAGGCCTTCATAATGAAGGACTTGGATGAAGCCTGCTACATCTTTGGCATAAAGATTTATAGAGATAGATCTAGCAGAATATTGGGGCTGTCACAATCCACGTACATAGACTAGATACTGAAACATTTTAAGATGGAAGACTCTAAGAGAGATTTTTTATAGGTAAAATCACGAGATTAAGCTGTCAAAGAAGGATTGTCCTTCTGAACAAGCTGAAATCAAGTACATGGAAAGTATTTTATACGCATCTGCGATTGGATCAATCATGTATGCCATGACTTACACTAGACCCGATGTGGCCTACGCTATCAATATCACTGGTAGGTACCAGAAGAACCCAGGTGAACCTCACTGGGTTGCTGTTAAGAACATTCTGAAGTATCTTAAATGAACTAAAGAATATTTCTTAGTCTATGGTAGATAGCCAGAACTTGTGGTAGATGGGTTTACCGATGCCAGTTTTATGACTGACTATGATAACATGAAGTCACAATCAGCGTATGCCTTCATGTTGGAATGGTGAGATGGAATAGTTCCAAGTAAGACACGGCCACGGATTCAACAACCAAAATAAAATTAGAACATATTCCCATAGAGAATAACCTGGCTGATCCTTTGAGCAAACTATTTAGTATTCACAAGCATGCCAGACACTTTGAAAATCTGGGTGTTAGACATGTGGATGATTGGCTCTAGGCCAAGTGGGAGATTGTTGGTATAGATTTCCTAGAGACAATCGATATAAGGACATTATACTTGATTACATTCAGTTATATTATTGATGTGTATTAATAATATTTGGCATTACATAAATGAACGTAATATTTGATTGTTTGCATATATTCATGTTTATGTTCCCATGAAGTAGTGTTGTCACTGAGAACGTGAGATCTCAGATGACTATGCACGTAGTTCTTAAAGAGCCACAATCAATGATCGTCGAGAATGGGATATCGATGATGCGATTGAGATTGGTGTGCGATCTACATCATATCCTTAGAGGATGTAGTGGTTCTCACAACTATGAGATACTAGGTATTTCATAATGGTTGCACATATATTTGGAGAGTATTGGCATACCCGATCGAGAAACTATTTGGTGTATTCTATTCAAGTGTCTGCGAAAATATCAGTTTGTAGAGTAGTGTAATAGTCCTCTGACTTGAGGTCAATATGCACAGCATGTACGGAGTGATGGGCTTTGACCATTACCAACGCTTGCACTCCTGACGGGGTAGATACGACATGTGTTGGGTACATCACGAAGTACATGTGCGTGGTAGTTGAGCAAAGAATAGGATTCATTCCTCAAATAAACTTGGAGAGAATACTTGTCTTCTCATAACTAATTGGATCGTTAGTCATTGGCCAATGCACGTCACTTTTGGAATTGTGTCTAAAAGTGACAATATGATCAATTAATAGAATGAGATAATATGATTAAGTTATTTAAATAGACACTTTAATCATATTCTAGACTTAATCGAGTATTCTCGAATGAAAGGACCGTATCACTGTGAGCTTCACATTACAGGTAGTTGCAGTATCCTCGCAACGTACCTCATATGTTGAGACTGTCTGGTCTATTGTCTATGGTTCGAATAAGACCATTTATTCGACTAATCGCTTGACATGTGAGGGCCTATGGGTCACACAACAAGTAGTTGGTTAGATTAAATATTGATTTGATCAAAAATATTTAATCTATAGAGAAATATTATAATTCTATTAGATAGTATTATAATTGGTTAATTAAATTAGATTTAATTAAATAATATATATTAACTAAGTCAAAAAAAGTTGTATGGGCCTCAAGGCCCCAAGGGTGAAACGTGGCAGCCAAGGGCTATAGCCTTGGTGCTCACGTAAGCCAAGTTAAAGGCTTAGAGCCTTGTCCACGGAATCACTCCTAATTAGGAGTTATTTACTAGTTTTCTATATATATAAGTATCGAGGGTTAAGGACGGATGATTAACTTAGATACATGACACATAATTTTCTTTAGCAATTTTTGGCAAAAAATTTTCCTAGCGAATTCTCAAAGATATCAACTATCAAGAGTTCGTAGACGAGGACTACGTGGATACCATAGTTGAGTATTCGATCTGCAACGTATTATAAGAATTCTCTAACTATGCTGTTATATTTTATGTTATACTGCCATGATCAGATTCAGTGTTGGTGAAATTTTTTTAACTTTCACTGACACGAACCTAGGGTTTGTGTTAATAAATTCCAACAAGAACAACTTTCCTACAAACACAAGATTTGGCCAAAAAGTAAAGTAAGGGAAAAAGGAGGTTAACCCTGGAGTTGATGGTGAAAGAAGAAGGCCAAGGTTACTTGGAAGACTTTAGCCAAGTTGATAGAGAGAGAGAGAGAGAGAGAGAGAGAGAGAGAGAGAGAGGTGGCCAAGATTTGAACTCCATGATTGGTTAAGATTGTAAGTGTGAGAAAATGGAGTGTGTGTGAAAGACTTGGTCCCTTTTACAGGCATAATTGAGGGGAATTTTGGGTAATTCATTATTAAGCGTATGAGGGAGTGCTTCAAAGTTCAATCCATTAAGTTTCATCAAGTCAAGGACATTCGAAGAAAATACGTCAACATTTCTCACTCGATCATCTCAAAGCATTAATATACGGGGGACATTATTAAAGTACGTAAGATACCGAGATAAATTTGGACACCTCGGTTCCTAGTCAGGTTTCGTCTAAAGGTTACCTTCGCCCGGGACTTGCCTCGGGTCCACTGGAAGTGATCTACCTCGGAATCGTGGCAAGTGACCTTCAATTTTTCAGATACATATTAAATTGATTAATTCGAAAGCATCAAGTTACAAATGACAACAAGACTACGATCTCTACCAAATTTTAATTGTGTTCTCATAATTTAAAATTAAGATTTTTAGTTTGTTATTGATTTATTTAGGTACTCATAATTTAAAACACGAATCAATTAATTCAAGCAGAATCAAATTACAAATGACAATAAGACTATGATCTCTACCACTTTTTTTGTAAGCCACAAAGTTTTCAAATAGGAATTGATTAATAAGAGCAGAGTTAGATTACAAATCATAATAAGACTATGATGAGTATGACTTTTTTTTCCAAAAAACTACCAAGGTTTCAAACATGAATCGATTAATTCGAGCAGAGTCGAATTACAAAAGACAATAAGCCAATGATTTGTACCAAACTTTAATTGTGCACATAATTTAAGATTAAAACTGCTAGTTCAGCTATAACAATTACTCATCGACTGATTTAATTACTCGCTAACAGTGAAACTTAGAATATAAGAAATCGTTCTCTATTTCCAAAGAATCTTGGTTTACCACCTCTTGTTTATGTGAAACTTTCGGAAATTACCAATCATAACTTTTTCATAAAGTTTGAGAATGGAACTAACAGTAAAAAACTGAGAATCAAGAATTTAAGAAATCACGAGACACTTTATATCAATGGTCATTTCCAAAATAATCTCCATTTTATTCTTTTTGATAACCTTTTTATACACTATCAAAAAATTAATTTCAAATCAAATAATACCAAATCTTGAAAAAACAGACAAGTCAATATTTTTTCTAATGTACTTGAATCAAGCATGTTGATTAAATTTATTATAAATCTTGATTACATTAAAAATATATTAAGAATTGATCAAATTTGAAGGACAAGAAAATAAAACTTTTTATAAGAAATAAAAAAACCTCTTTTTCTTCTTGTAACGCTCTCCCTGTAGCTAGAGAAAGTGGAGACTTATGACCTAAACACACCACCGGAGAAGGTGGAGATACCGTATCGCGCCTTTCTCCTCCTACGCTGGCATGTTTAGGTCAAAAATCTCTGCCAACTATTTCTTGGGAGTTTAGAAGATAGAGATTAAAGATTACAGAATAGAGAAAAGAAAGACTATGAACTTTTTTACAAGAGTAGGATAGCTTATTTTTTTTTAGGGGATGTAGGGTAGCTTATGTAATTGCTATCTCGGTAACAGATTTCCAATTGAAGACTTAAAATCCACATGGATGAGAATTTAATATTAAACTTATGAGATATTGATTAATTAATTTTTTAATCCGACTCACGACTAACTATATTTTCTATTAGATTAATTAATTTACTATTCCAATCTCGTCGTTAATCGTTTAAGTTTGATGTCATACTTATTATCATAGACGACTCCCGAATTTGACGATCCCCCGGTTTAAATACTGGATTGTTTCAATTCATATAAATCATGTTTGTTTCTAATATAAAATAATGCATCCAGTCTGTTGTGGCCTTATTAATATAATTCAATCGTTGTCCCTCAAAAAAAAATATAATAATGCATCCAGTCTAACCTGACAATTTTGGAAGGTCCAGATAGTGTTTAAGGACATGGGAGAGCGGACGTGTACATCCGTAAGAAATTAGGATGTGATTTAATTTGTATAAATCCACGCAGACCAGTAAATCCAAAAGAGGATTAATCGGTTTAAGTCTGTGAAGTACGTTAAATATTATCGAGAAAAGTCTGATACATTTTAAATATGTTATCTGATTCTGTTGAATCTCAAAATTTATATCTCAACCGAACTTCATCTTGTAAAATTTTAGTTTTATCTCTTATTTTAAAATGTATCTTTTTTTTAAAAATTTATAGTTGGTTGGGGTTAGTTTAATTTCTTTCTATTGTTACCTCTCGTTATTAAAAGTTGAGATGTTTTTAGGAGCTATTCACTTTAACAAGTTAGTTTTTTTTTTGGGAAGGTATAAATATATTATTACTCCATGATAATATTTACATCCAGTGAAAGCCCTCAATTGCAGAGAGAGTAATCAACGAACAGAGGTCACAGACAAGGTTTACAACATAAAGAAACACAAGGCACAAACCAAATTACAGCATCGCCCTGAGGAAAAGAGAGACGTCTTGGCCATTGAATTGTTGCGAAAGCCCCGACCAAGAAGTCGATTCCGATAGTCGCCGGGAAATGAGTAGAAGAAGTTTGTTCAGCTGTAAAGATTCACCATCGAACACCGCACGATTCCTTGCTTTCCAGATACACCAACAACCCGCTGCAAATAGAGTATACCGCACCTTTTTGAGGACGTTACCACGTACCAGACCAATCTATGAGTTAGGGAATTGAAGGGTGGAGCTACAAGCACACCAATGAATGTCCAACAAACTAGTAAACGAGTCCCGTACCTTCTTGGAAACTGGACAGTGAATGAATAAGTAATTTAAAGACTCGATGTCCTGGTCACAGAGGGGACAAGCTGAATCCTCTCTTCGAAGCATGCCGATGCGAAGTAGATTATCCCTTGTTTTGATTCGTCCTTGTAATGCCATCCCCAAGCTGACTTTCTACGGGATCGAACTAGACCAACCTTTTTTGAGAACTTTAGGAGCAACAAAGATGAAGCCATTAAACATTAGCCTATAAAGACTGTATACTAAAAATTCCGCTTCCAAGTTTGGCTTCCAAGTCAGGCGGTCAGCAATTCCCTGCATAATACGACAAGAAGACAGAGTAGATAGAAGAATTTGAAGAGACTCTTCCTCCCAAGCTCGTAAAGCTCATCTCCAGTTGAAAGACCAGTGCCAAGAGTCCTCCACCCAGCCCCCAAACTCGGCAACAGTAGCCCCCTTTAAGGGCGAAAGCGAATAGACTCTAGAAAACAAGGTGGATAAAGGTGAATCTGTACACTAAATGTCTTCCCAGAACCTGACAATATTGCCACATCCAATAGAGAAGCCCAAGTTGCGTCTAAAACACACGGCAGAAGCCAACTCGGAAGAAGCAAGATCCCAAACCGTATGCCAAGTACCAGGAAAGTGCCTGCTATGGGGTATTCTGGACAAGATACCAGAGTTGTTCATGTCAGAAACTCCGTGGATGCCTCTCACAACTCGATCCCAAAGAGCAGAGAGTTCCGAAAGAAAGCGCCAAATCCACTTCAACAGCAAAGCTTCATTTTGAATATCCAAGCGAGTTAAGCCCAGACCGCCTCTATCAACAGGAAGACATATATGATTCCAAGACATGAAAGATAGGCTTCGTTTAGAGGGATCTCCAGTCCACATGAACTTCTTCATCTTCCCCTTAGAGACTTCATAACACCTGCAGGGACTCTAAAGAGGGACATGAAAAATATTGGTAAGGTCGAAAGGACCGCCTTGATCAATGTTGCGCGCCCGCCAAAGGATAGAAGGCTGCCCCTCTATAAATTAAGCTGAGTATCAAAGAGTTCCAAAATCTGCTCCCAGTGAGATCGATGCTTCATGGAGGCACCGACCGGGATGCCTAAGTATTTGAAAGGCAACCTTTGTCACCTGCATCCCCAGATATCAGTTGCCGTGTTAATCCAATCATCGGACTGATTTATGCCTGTTATAGAGCACATATCAAAATTAAGGGTTAGACCTGAAATCAGAGAAAAGGACAGTAAAATATATTTAAGGTTTGTAATATATATATATATATATATATTGGACTAATGAAATACATTTACCCATCAAAACGAGTTGTATAGTTTTCTCTAGTTTTATTAAAGCGTTTCTAGACTCGGGTTGAAATAAAAGTCTCATGAAAAGAATTTGTTCTCTCCTTCAATAGAAATTTGATATCCAATTAAGCAATTAAATAATATGGATAGGTAAATATTACACGTACTACATGACCTTTGGTAAATAATATGGATTCAATATTGTTTTTGAAAGTAATGGTAATCTACTATTTATTTAATGAATATGGTTGATCTAACTAGTATGAATACCAAATTTAATTATTTAAGCTTTATTTATGGAAGAAGACAATATTAAGAAAAAATTATATCTAGAACTTTGGTATTTGGTAAAATAAACGCTGAAAATCTTGTAGTTTATTTTTTAATCATGTAAGACCATAAAATTATCATTTAATAAAAGTCTAACTATTAGATTTTCCAAGTCATACCTGTAAACACATAAAATTTTCCATCGGTGGTGAACGAGGATACATAAAAGCGTTCCTAAATTTATGGATCTGAGTTCAAATCTCATGTAATCTATGATCGAATACAACCAGTTAGTACTAAGCTCGTATAGAAATCTTAAATTACCACGGCACAATTGTTGGAGAATTAGTTTTATAACTAAGAAAGAGATGGCCCAATACAATTGAGTGTATTGGGTTTTGGGCCCAAGTATACTTGCGAGAAAAATTAATTCTCGGTGTGAATAAAAATTAGCTTAAATGTGGTATGGTTGCTGGTTGCAGGATTGTAGGTTTGTGGGAATTGTTCCAGGTTCCAGGGTCTTATCTTTTTAGAACTGGGCCGGAACTGTTGAAGCGATTCTCGGCCCAAAATCTATTGGGCTTCCTCTTGGACAAGCCCACGCTCTAGAACCTTCTTCTTCTAGTTGGCATTTGAATTTAAATTTTGAATTTTTGAAATTAAATTCGGGTCAACTTAATGAGAGTAACCGCCAAGTTAATATAGAGTTTTTATGGTCTGGTAACTACCCATTTACTCACCAAGTTAATGGGCTAGTTAATGGCCGGAGTTAATGCAGATTAGAGTGTTGGAGGCCTAGGCTTCCTATAAAAGGAGCCCTCCTCCTCCATTCCAAATCACTCCTAGCTCACACTCTTCCTTGAGCTCTCTACTTCTCTCCCCCTTGCATAGCATTTCTCATTTGCATAAAAGAGTGGGAGTTCTACATCACCAAAGGTTCGAAAGGTGTGCTATAGTACTTCCTATAGCATTCGTGATTGGGCGTTGTACCTTGGGAGTTCTATTACCCACGGAGGCCTGAAACATATAGGCGGGAAATAAGAGTTTAAGGGCACAGGGTGTACTGTGGCCTCGTCCAGGATTGCATCCGAAATCTCTACCTTCAAGAGGACGGTTTTACACACTTACCTACAAGTGTAATCGTGAGCATATTCTTACTCTACACTTTTATATATTGTTCATGCTTTATATTCATGTTCTAATCATTATTTATTAATATTTTTCAACAATCTTAAACTCTTATTAAATTAAAAAACATTACATAAAACCAACAAAAATCCATACAGTTCAAAGAGCAAAGATTTGCCAATATTTTTTAAAACGATTTGGAGTGCTCTATTTTTTTGGGTTCCGGTTCAACTGGTTCATCAATCACAATAATTTCTTTAAATAATTCTATTATTAAATATCATCTAATTTTAATACAAAATTATCATTTACAATTATCAAAATTTTAATTTAATTATTTTTAAATCTAATATATTATTTTTTTCAACAAAAAATGGTTGATTGGATCTTGAAAAATATGTCGAACCAAATAAATTGGCTAGTCCAACCGAAGTGATTAGTTAGCCTAATTACCGATCCAACTGTTCTCTCGATTTGGATTTTGAGGATGAAGCAACCCGTTCTTGGCCCATGGTGGCGGTCTGACCATCGGTCAGGCAAATTGTTTTAAACAATGAGATTTTCTTAATTGCAAGTGTTTCTTTTCTTACAAATATGAGTTAATGCAAGTAAAATTAATCTTTTAATTAACCCTGAAATGGTGATCATGTACTAAATTTAGATCATCATTGTAGGCATTAGTCTCAGGTATTAAGTACATTATGGAGGCCTGTATCCGATAATCAAATGCTGCCACAAGATTTGCATGTGTTGGGATAGCAAGTGGTCGATGCTAGGCTTTACCATGTTACATAATAGAAACTTTAGGGAAGTACAATTATAGTCAATAAATGTTGGGTCCTGGACCACCACTTACTGTTAGGATCTTTTACCTGCAGAATCCTTTCCCCGTGTTATACGTTTCTATGTTACCAATTGGAATCGAATCCGATGTGCACTTTCCTAGTAGATCTTGTGAAAAGGTACATAAATTATGTAATGAATTGTTATGTTCGGTTAAGTATAGTTGAAAATGATTTGAAAAGAATAAGATTTGAGTTTTTTATTTTATTTATATACTATTTTACAATTTACATGCTTTCCAAATTTGGGATTCCCTTAGGAATTGTAACCGCAAGTAAGATTTGAGTTTTAACGTATGTAATAGGATGTGAGTCTTTAATGTACAGAGACATTAAGTAAATTTGTGGTTTTAATTTGGGTAGAACTCCAAACACAAGATATAGATTTTCCTCTTATATAAGTAGGATTATAGTGCCCAGATTATTTTTTGAAGGTTAAAAACTAGAATTTTTATTAATCATGGGAATCAAACAAGAGGACCTCCTCAAGGCCATGAGGAGGGTTAGTGAGAACATCATTCAGAATAGAACCTAGCCTAGAAACATTAGTTAACCAATCGGCGACTTGATCAGCTAATCTAGGGACATACGATAGTTTACACAATGGTAAACTCAAAATCAAAGTTTGTACTTCCATGGCTTAAAGCTCAATAGGCCAATCGATGTTGGAAATAGAAAAATTCACAAAATCCACGAGCCCTTTGCAGTCAGGGTCCAGCTTGATCTTGTTAATAGGGAAATGAGACTTTATGTACTTGGCAGCCATATCAATGGCTAATAGCTCAGCTTCAGTTGCTGTTGAGGATGTTGCAGAGGTTGTATGCACCGCAACCAGACGCCCTTGGTGGTCCCTGATCACAAGAGCATGATAAATTAGACACATCGTCTTATACTACTCCTCACATTAAAAATAAAGCATGATAAATTGGAAGAATTATTTGAGACACGTTATAATCTGGAAACTCAACCCATCTTCCAAAATTAGCATAATCACTATGGATTCTGTTAAAGTTCCATATTCAGTTTACCTTCATATTTTTATAAGTAGTTTACAAATGAAGAATATTTCAAACAAAGTTTATCTTAATAATTTGTATGAGATATTGGTTATGAATAAAAGTATATTTTCAACAGCATACACGAGCTCAATCTCTTTATAAAGAATGACAATACTCGACTCTTAAATTACTCATTATCCGCTCTATGTTACAATGGACACCAAAAAAAATATGGACAAATTACCCTCAGATCTCTGAATTATAGTTTTATCCCTCGCAGGTCCATGTGTTTCAAAAATAGTGTATCAGGTCCCTGCTTTTTAATAAATATTAGTCTCGGGTCCATGGCTGATGTCACCACTCAAATTTTCATTTTGTTGTCATGTAAAATGAACTTTATGCCCTTGAACAAAAAAAATAAAAAAAATCTTACCTTCTTCAAGTTTGGAACTCCAAGAACACCATGTACATCTGGAAACAAAAAATAAACCCGATCCATCCATTAAAACCAAATCAAGAAATCAACAAGTACCAAACATTAAACCCTCGAGCTAGGATGAGTCGAGTCCCGATAATAAACCCTAATCTATAAGTTTCCATGTTCAATCTTAATTTCAATCGAGCTAGGGTTTTCTTTGATCAATTTTTTTGCAACATCGAGTTTTTCAGTGAGCTCCCGAACGCACAAATCTGGAACACCGCTCGAGCCCGCTGGCGACCATAAAGAGGACGACGTCGGGGAGTTAGAGGGATCAGAGAGCGAGGGTGGCCCCGATGACGGGGGCGACTCAGGGGTGGAGCGGGAGGTTTTCCAAACCCACAACCCAGAAACCCCTCCACCGCTGACCTAGGAGCTCCTCTCCTCTCTTCTGGGCACGACGGCCAGCTTTGTCATGTCTGACTGTAGCAAGGATGTGCCTGTATTTCTGCCTTCTTCCGATTCTCATGTTAGCACCAAGAACGCAAGTTCATTGGATGATTCTGAAAGTGCAGTGTCGCGTACTTCCCCGGCCTCTGTGATGGAGCTGGACACTTCATCGGTGTCTAATCTTAATGTGGATTGCAGTGATTTGTTTAAGGATGATGAGGGATTTGATGCTCGCATTATTGCTGATCTTGAGATACCTGATCTGGGTTTCATAAACGAGACCATAGATTCTCGGGATCTGAACTTGGATCTTGAAGACAAAGGAGTTTCAAGCTTGAAGAAGGTTGGATTTTTTATTTCAAGGACATAAAGGTCATTTCACATGAAAAAAAATAAAAAATCGCGAGCTGACGTCACTCAAAACATGATTAAGTTCGGACACACTATTTAATCTAAACACTTATTAATACTTCAACTTTTTACAAAAGTGAAAATAAAATCGGATTTGGGTTAATTAAGTATGATAGCTAAAAGGAACCCCACAAAGAAAAAAGACACCATCAAATATCTCACGGTTCTAAAAAAATTCTCAAAATTCTACTCAAGTCAAAGAGTATGTAACTTAACGGCATAAGACGTTGCAAATTTTAAAAAAGTTCAGAGTTTAAACATTGGCAAATGTAATAGTGTAAAAAAGTAAGTAATAACAATATTGTTCTTACAATAATTTCTTCATGTCTTCATTTTTCTCTAGAATTTTATTTCTGGAATCCAGCTCTATGCCACTTATTTAAAATTTTATTTACCGCTTTCGTGTTTGAAAATTCCCAACAACAACAACAATTAAGGAAAAAACGAAACCTGAGCTAAGAAATTCTTTGCAATATATTGTTTGTTTCAGCTAAAAATATTTTGTTGTAGAATTTTATTATCTTTCGAAAGCGCAAAAAAAAAATTTCGGGGTTCAAAAGCTCAAAATTGGATTAGTAACTTGTAGATAAGCCCAATGGGCGAGCAAGAAAGAAAGCCCACAAAGGGCTATTAACCTTTCATCTCCGCTTTCTTTTCATTAAACCAAACAAAGCCCAGATCAAAAGCGAAGAAGACTTTTGTTCAGTGATTGGGCTTGGGTGTCGGCTTCACTCGAAGAAAAGTGGTAGCTGTTGGATTATAATTTTTTATAAAGTAAAATTTATATTGGTTGAACTTTTTATCTTTTAGATATTTATAACGTCTTGTACCGTTAGATTATAAACAGTGTACTTTGTCGTTGGCAGGATTTTAGATATTGGGAGGGGAACTCGAGTAAGTAAATTACCTTAATATATGAATTTGTCCCTATTGTGTACATTTATTATTAATACATCTTAATGTTTCAAAAGATATTTTGATATTCTTATAATTTGGTTAAATATTGTTGTTGGATCTCTTGTTTATTATTATCTTATCTTAAGAGATATATCCTAAGATATCACACATATAATCGCTTATTAAACAATAACAATACACAATCTCCGCACAATCAAACTCTAATCTCATTAACAAGTCGATGGATCAACTCCCACTCTTTGTAAAAAAAAAAATTCTGATTGGAAGGGAAACAAAGCACAATAATGTCAAAATTCTAGAGATTTGCCTCAATCCACCTAAATTAAAATCTGACAAAGAAAAAAACTATAATCCCATTCTCACACCAATTAGTGACGCTGGTATCCCACGACTTTCAAATGACCAAATCCTAAAACAAATACCAGGCACGACTCCGGAAAAACCCAATATAGCCCTGTCCCGGCCAATGACAGAATCCCTTACCAACCCACAATCTTTGGTTACATCGGGGGTAAAGTTGGCATGCAAGGAACATAGTTTATGACCTGGTACAAGTCTCCTCCTACCAAAAGTTTCCTATTTTGAAGTATTTTAGTATTTTACCAATCAGTTTAAATATTTTTCCACTCACGAAAATAAGAAAACAAAAAAGTCCCAGTTTCCGTCTCCCAAACAAAATAGCTGACCGACTTCACTAATATCTCCTACTCCCTCCTATATAAATAAATATAAACCCTACATCCTCCTCCAACTTCAAAGAAAGATTCTCATTCCCATATATTTCCTCCTCTCTCTCTTTCTCTCTTAATTTGTGTGTAATGGCTATAAACACTCAAGGAAAAAGCCCGAAACGATCGCGTTCCGATGACAGCTGGCCGCCGCCCTCCTCCTCCTCCTCTTCGCTCTACGGTCCCCCGCCCAAGACAGAGGAGGAGTACTTGGAATTCTGCCTGATCCTGCTTGCTCATTGCGGGGCTGCCGCGGCGGAAAAGGAAGGAACTGTCGTCCGGTCGTCCACTGAGAAGGAGCCGGAATTGCCCTCTTCTTTTGCCGCAAAGCCTTTGACCGTGGTGGCGCCGGAGATTCCCTCAGCTCCGGTGGATGCAAAACCGTTGGCGATGTACTTGGCAGGTAAATATTACAAGTGTCACCGGAACAACAACGCCGACGACGGTAAGGATCACGAGTGCGGCATATGCCACAGGGTGTTTTCTTCTGGGCAGGCTCTCGGCGGCCACAAGCGGCGGCACTCTGAGGGGAAGATCGGCACCTGTAACAGATGCGATCAGGGAGTAGAGAAGGCAGAGTCAACGTCGGAAGGAGGGTGTCGGAGCAGGAGCGAGGGTAGCACGCAGAGCGCCGTCTCCGGCACCGGCCAGAGTAGCAGCTCAAAGAAAGGTGGGGTCAACTTGTTTGACCTGAACATGTTGCCGTTGGAGACGACCGCCGAGGAAGATAACTTGCTCTGCTGGGAGACGACGGAGGAGGTGCTGAGCCCGGTTCTTCCGCCGCCGGCGAAGAGGCCTTAGCTGTTGAGTTTCGATGTCTTGTTCCCCAAGTAACTAGAGATTAATTTGAGTTCTGTATATTTTAGGAGTTTAGGGTTTTCTAGGGTTTAGGTAATTAGCAATCTCTAAATGAACTATTACAATATTTTCCTCATTAGTTGAATTAATTCGCGATCGTGATCGGTTAATAGTTAATTAGGGAGTCAAAAACAAAATCTAAAGAGTCTTTGTAGAAGTGTGAGTTATATTTTTAAAAATATAATAGTGTTAAATATTTATCTTTTATATGTTAGAAAGTGTTCGAATAACAAAATAATGTAGAGCTTTGCTATAAATTCTAGTGTTAAATACTTAGGAGTTTTTTACTTATTACCAATTTTATTCTCTGCAAATCAGTAATAGTTCGTGTTCGAATAAAATGTGGTATAACTGAATAAAAAAAATTAATTACGTAGCCTAGCTAGTTGATTAGGAAAACTGATTTATTCTTTACTGTTGATGATTAATTAGTCGAGGATATACGAATGATAAAATTAACAACTGATTTGTAGACCTATTGGGCCGAATACCCAAGTGGTATAAAGCTTAAAAATAAATGGATGTTAATTTTTTACTAACCTTTTTACCCCTAAGTATAAGCCATGCAAAATTTATCGAAGTAAAAATGTGAAATAATTAAGAAAGCAAGAACCGGTCCTCTCTTCCTATAAATATAAACTGAGGCTCGTTCTCAGAGTTCCTCTCCAAGAAATTTGCATTTTCCTTTCCACTAATAATACCAAGTAGAATTCCACCGGGGAAAAGAAATAATATCAAGAAATAGAATAACGATCGATATTCCTTGTTCCCGCCAGTTGCGTTCTACCGATCCGGCGACGGTGACCGGAATATAGCGACAATGGGCAGGGATTACACGTGCTCATGTGATCTTGAAAGAAAGTTTCCTACCGTAAGAGCCTTAAAAGAACACCAGAAAGCGCACCGGTAGGTTTCCTCCGGCGCTACCGAGGGGCAGAACGCGTCGACCACCGGCGCCGGAACCAGTAGCCCGCACAGATGCCTCGCCTGAACCCCCCCCCCCCCCCCCCCCCCCCCCCCGGCACAGATGAACCCGCAGGAGGAAGAGAATTTGCCATTGAAGAAGAGGTCTAGGCTGCAGCGTTTCTTCCGCAGGTAATTTGTTAGCACGAAACGGGACGGGCTACTATGATTCATTCGGGTTTAGGGTATTTCTGTTGACTTTCGTTCTTGGTAACTTCTTGGTTCCATTAATTGGAGGTGATCGTGAAAGAATATCAGCTAGTCTATAGCAATAGTGTTTTTTTGGGGGAAAAATTACCGTTGCCAATTTGTTTTTCCAGAAACATTGTTACGTAGAAATCAGAATTATGATTGTTCGATTGGAACAATTCTTTCTTTACGATTGATCATATGTTTCCAGATAGATTCTTAGTAGAACTTGGAATTTTCGATTAATAAATAGGTACATTTCATTCTGTTTCTTGATATTTTCTTTATGAGATTTCTGTTTCTTGAGACATTGGATTATTTAATTTTGTAGCCATTAGTTTGGAATTCGCGATTAATGGTACGTACATATTCATTCTGTTTCTTGATATTTTTTCCTTCATGAGATTTCTCTTTCTTGGGAAATTGAATTAATCAATTTAGTAGTCATTAGTTTGAAATTTGCGATTAATAGTAAGTATAATCCAGCCTCTCTTTATGTAATTTACGTCCCTAAGCGATTAGAAAATCAAGCATAATTGTACCTATTAGTTTGGGGGTTTGTCTAGGGTTTTAGTTACTTAGGAATTGGAATATCTAAAACAAACTATTTCAACTATTTTAGCGATTAGTTTTTACAAGGGAGTATAATTGGTTGAATTAATTCGCCATCATGGTTCGTCGTCACCGACTAGCATTTAGATGAATGGTCGTAGAAATCTCGAGTTCAAAATATTGAAAAACGTAACTATGTTAAAAATTTCTTTGAATAATTCTTTTCCGACCCGAATCTTGATTAGTTAGCACCATAGATGTTCCGATAAAAGTATAGACAAAAGAATAGTTAGCTAGGCACTGCAATGGAAAACTGATTTATTCTTTCCCCTTTGACGATTAATTTGTCGACTTCATTCTATTTGTTGCTTCTGTGATAAGATAATTAATTACTAACTTGATCAAATAGATACGTAATAATTTTATATGGACCTTTATATCCCTAACGAATTCGAATATTATCTAGCATCAAGTAAAAAAAATTGAAAAAAAACGAGTGAGGATGCAGTAAATCATTCCCTCTAATTTTTTTTAAAGGTAAATTACACAATGCCAGAGTTTGAACTGTGAACCTCTTAGATATTTACAACGCCTTGTGCCGTTGGGTTATAAGTTCTTTGGCATTCTCTCTAGTCTCTGCCTATAAATATGATATATGGAACTATAGTAGTAAAAATAATATCAATCGAGGCTCAATCGTCTACAAATCTCTATTTTCTCTCCATGAAAGCTACATTTCTTTTCCAATAATACGTAGACTAGGTATTATTATTTATTAATGCCTAGAGAAGATATTATTAATGGAAAATAAATGCAGCTTTCTTGGAGAGGAAATTGATATTTATTATTTTGACAAAAAAATTGATATTTATTGTGGATTGAATGTGAAAGAAATGCAACTTTCTTAGAGAGGAAATATTATACAGTGGTAACAGGCTAGTCTTACTGTGAACGTGATCACTTCTTTTACTACCCAGTTGTTTGACATGCTTAGAATGACACTGTTACTGCAGCGGTAGCAGGCCCGAAGTGCACTCGGACCTGGCTGGCGTCAGGGGCTGGCAGGCGCCAGACGGGTCAGAAAAAGTTATTTTTCTTTCCTGTTTTGCTTATTTCCGACTCTCCAGCCCTATTAGAGTTTGTCTCTCTATATAAACTAATATAATATATCGTTAATGATCCAGGATGGTCTAACAAAAAGGTCAATTTTGAACTTGCATATCTCATTAATGGTAAAGATCAAGGACGAGCCATATATGGATGAAAAGCCCTATAAATCTAGTTTTTGACGCTTTAAACTCAGAGTCATTTGGAGTTTTAAAGAAGAAGTTATGGCTGTTTTATTAAAAGAGGACAAAATTCTGGCGGACAAATTTTACGAGTCACTTTACAGAGATATTTCGCAATCACTACTTCATTAAATATGGTCAATAAGATATCATTGGAAAGGTGTAGATGTCTAGTTTCCAATGAATTAAACAGTTTATAATTTAGAGTTGTGTATCAAAAGTTATGAGTCTTTAAGTAAGGTATGCCCAAAAAATTCGAGAATAGTTAATATGAAGTTTAAAAGTCGTGTATCCTAGACTTATATAAAGCAACCATTGTAAGGATGTAAAAACAGAGATTTGAATATAAAGAAAAGAGTTATCTTTGAGTCTATTGACTTATTTTAGAAGATGAATTTTTTCTAGCTATCCCTCTTAGCCTATAGATGGATTCCTCTAGGTGACGAGTGCTCGAAACTCGTCGGTGAATTCCTTTGAGTGTAGAGTAATTTTCCGATCTTGTTGGTGGATTCCATCGGGTGAAGGGTTCTATCTTGTGTGTTGCTCAAGGTTCCTTGGTGAATTCCATCGAGCGTAGAGTAAAATCCTAACCTCGTTGGTAGATTTCGTCGAGTGAGGGGTTGTATCCAAGTGTGCCCTTCTTTTCCCTCTTCGTGTCTCCTTTTTTCCGGTATTAGTTTGGTATCAAAGCTACGGTTCATGACGGTCCCACGTCTAAGGATCAACCCCGATGAAGTTCCAAGACGAGAGCGTGATCTTTGCGATATCGAGATGGATGATCTGAGGTAGGGGCGGAGGGACCCAATTAATTTTTTTTTTTTGATAACTAAGTATATTTTTTAATGTATGTCCCCACTAAAATTAAAAATTGACTCCACTAAAAAATTAACCAACCTAAAAATTCAAACCAAATCTTAAAAAAATTTAGACATGCCTTAATCTTTTAATATATATTATAAGATCTTAATTAGTCTAACTATATTACCATAAATAATAAAGCAATCAACTAAAAAAAATTAAAAAGATAGTACCTACCTACCTAGCCCAGTCCAATAGCACACGCAGGCAAACACATAATGGAAAAAAAATTATATTGCCCCCACTCCCCAAATTTTCTGGCTCCGCCCCTGATTTGAGGAGACAAGTGCAACAACTCCAGCTGCGTCTCGAATGCTATGAACCTTTGGGACGTGATGAGTCGCATTATGATTCAGAGGATGTTGATCAAACTATTGAAGTCAGTGGTGAACCAATCTATGACTCTTACCCGGTGAGGAGAATGAGATTGATGAAAGTGAGATTCTTGTCATTCTACGCCTCTTAGGTGTTGGACATGACGAAGACAGAACAATGGCTAATTTGGAATCTTCTAAACTTGAGGTTATGCCTCCTGTTCCACACGATAACTTGGGATCACCTTATAATGGCCAGGGTGCTAACTGTGGCAACACATTATTAATTTCTCTTGAAGAGCTAGTTGATGATGGGTTGCTATCCGGAGATGAGTTTCCGAAGCTAGTGGATTGTGAGTGTGTTGGTTTTCTCTAGCTATTGAGATCAAGTATCCGTTGCTAACCAACTTTGTTGATAAGTTTATTCAGAGTAATGATAATTTCAAGAGTCAACTTGAAGAATTTTTCCAGGACCCTGGCATAGTGGCTTGATTCGAGGATGCAGCTTGCATTGATGATTCTTTTAATATCATTAGTTGGTATAATTGGCCAACCACTTGTAAAGAAGGAGTTTTGGTGTGGATCGTCTTCTTAAGGAGCACATTTTCAAGAGGCCGTCGTGGTAAAATTAAATCATAAGAAGATGGTCCATTTATGATTCTTCAACAAGTTGGAGCAAATGTTTACAAAACTGAGCAAAAAGGTCAAATTTGAACCTGCATATCTCATCAATGGTAAAGATTTAGAGAACAAGCCATATATGGATGGAAAGCCATATGAATCTTGTTTTTGATGCTTTAAACAGAGAGTCATTTGAAATTTCAAGGAAGAACTTATGACTGTTTTACTAAAAGGGGACAAAATTTTGGCAGACAGATTTTGCGAATCAATTTACAGAGACATTTTGGGATCATTACTTCATTAAATATAGTCAAATAAGATATCATTGGAAAGTCTAGATGTCTAGTTTCCAATGAATTAAATGTTGCAATTTAGAATTGTGTATTAAAAATTATGAATCTTTTAGTAAGGTATGTCCAGAAATTCGAGAACAGTTAATATGAAGTTTAAAAGTCATGTATCCTAGACCTATATAAACATTGTAAGGATGTAAAAACAGAGATTTGAGAATAAAGAAAAGAGTTATCTTTGAGTCTATTGACTTATTTTAGAAGATGGATTTTTTCTAGCTATCCCTCTTAGCCTATAGGTGGATTCCTCTAAGTGATGAGTGCTCGAAACTCGTTGGTGGATTCCTTCGAGTGTAGAGTGATTTTTCGATCTCGTTGGTGGATTCCATCGGGTGAAGGGCCTTATCTTGTGTGTTGCTCGAAGCTCCTTGGTGGATTCCATCGAGCGTAGAGTGATTTCCCGATCTAATTGGTAGATTCCGTTGAGTGAGGGGTCGTATCTGTTAGGAATTCAGCAACTAGAGAACAAGATCACACAAAGAACACGGAACAAGAGAATTACGTGGTTCGGCCTAATGCCTACATCCACGGGGAGAAAGGAGAATTTTTATTGATGAGTTTCCGAGCCACAAAGCCATACAAAACCTTAGGGTAACATGCCTTTATATAGAGGCAAACCCTGTTGTTTGTCGGAGTGGTGTACTTGATTAGGATCTACTTCAGTCGAGGCAAGTGTTGGACACTTTCTCCGTAAGACGAGATTGCCCCGTATATTTCAGTGCGGTACGGACTTCGGCAATCATTCCCAAGATACAACGACTGTTTAGGGCATTTCCAAGACCGTTGCACACGTATCTCAAAACTTTCGGACGAACCCTTATATACCCAGAACTTTCGGACTCGTTTCTAAGTGAAGAACGGGGGAAGAGGAGAAGACAACAATGCTAGGAGGTGCACTTGCTGCTGAGATGAGAATTCTGGCAGAGGGGCGGGCCTATTTATAAGCTGGGGGAGGCAGGGAGGCAGCCACCCCGAAGGGACGCGTCCGCTCGGCCAACAGGCTGACTGGATGCGCTCGTGGCCCTTCGGTGGCTTCTGGATCCTTCCAGGCGCGCCAGGCTGCACTCGTAGCCCTTCGGTGATGGATCTCGCAGCCCTTCGGCCTTCTGCAAGCCTCTTGGACTTTCCACTCCGTCGTGCCTCTTCGGTGGCCAACCTGAAGGCGCTCGCAGCTCCTCGTCGCTTATGTAGCTGCGCAGCTGCCTCCAGACCCGGGAAAAATACTTAAGGCTCCTCCAGCTCCTCGCGACGATGCGCACGTGCGAAGTGCCAAGTGCGCCACAAAGCACCCATTGCGACCTACGTCCAATGCGCCATGCGCACACGCACGTGCGCGTGCGCGTGCTCGTGCTCGTGCTCATGCTCGGACGGTGCTTCGCACACTCCTCGCAGGCAGCTAGCGGTGGGTCAGCCTTTTAGGAAGTCAATCAAGTTGAGAGGCAAGGAGGAGAATTCCTTATAAACAAGGAAATCCTCCTTGCTCTATTCAATGTGGGATTGCAACCTTCCATCTCCCTTTGGGCCTTTCCTTTGGGCCTTTCCTTTATTTGGCTTGCATTGAATTTTCCATTCAAAAACCCAACAATCCCCCACATGAATGATGATTAATGCATGCATACTCTAATCGAAAGTTCTGACGTGTTATTATTGCATCGAGATAGGTAGCTTGCGGCTTTGAACCTTCTCTAGTAATATGTTATCGGATTTACTTGCTGCTCGGTGAATGCGATGTTTTTAACCATCAGCTTTTGGTGTAAACCAAAACAATAACATTTACACAATAATAACCCTAGTATATTTGGGTTCTCACGTTGTGTCCTTTTCGGCCATGGACCGTATCTTGGATTCATAAGTGTTTTTCCCATTTGAAGCGGCCTCACTTCACACTTACATAGGTGATCTCCTATCAGGAGTATCCTGCCATACTCCACATTAATAAAGGTATAGGAATTATTAAAAGCGTAATGCTTAACCTTACCACACTGCTGCAGGCTAACACCTGGGCACCTTCTGAGAATGAGATAGGTTCCAGGTGATTAAACTGAACCCTCCATAACTTAGTTTTCTCATTGAACCAAGTTTGTGAGATCTCCACTCATCATGGTTGAGTTACCGCTATGGACGTTCTTTAGTGTGTGGATTTTAATCCCATTCCCCTTACTGCGTTGTACATTTGATCTCTATTGATTCCTTTCGTAAAAGGATCAGCTAAGTTGTCCTTGGACTTTACATAGTTAATGGTGATCACCCCACTAGAGATCAACTGTCTAACGGTGTTGTGTCTCCGACGGATATGTCGAGACTTTTCATTGTACAATGTACTTTGTGCTCTCCCGATTGCAGACATGCTGTCACAATGTATCAATATGGGAGGCACCGGTTTACTCCAGCACGGAATATCCTCTAGGAAGTTTCTGAGCCATTCAGCTTCTTTCCCAGCTTTGTCTAGTGCTATAAACTCTGACTCCATGGTGGATCGAGCTATGCACGTTTGTTTAGAGGACTTCCAAGACACAGCTCCTCCTCCTATGGTGAATACGTATCCACTCGTAGATTTGGAGTCCTTAGTGTCTGATATCCAGTTTGCGTCACTGTATCCTTCTAATATAGCTGGATATTCAGCATAATGTATGCCATGGTTTATGGTATATTTTAAATACCGTAAAACCCTTTCTAGAGCTAGCCAGTGATCCTTTCCTGGATTACTTGTGAATCTACTAAGTTTACTAACCGAGTATGCAATATCGGGACGAGTGCAGTTTGTTAAATATATCAAGCTCCCGATAATTTGCGCATACTTCAGTTGAGATACTGGGACCCCTCGATTCTTGGCTAAGTGTAGATTCAAATCTACTGGAGTCTTAACCGGAGGTTTGTCAAAAGCTTCAAATTTCTTGAGCACGCTTTCCACGTAGTGGAATTGCGTCAAGATAATTTCGTTAGCTTTCCTAGAAATTTTTATTCCTAGTATAATGTCTGCCAAACCCATATCTTTCATGTCAAAGTGGTTCTTTAACATGTTCTTAGTTTTCACAATAACCTCTTTATTGCTTCCCATAATCAGTAAGTCATCTACATAGAGACATACAATTACGTAAGCTTCAGGTGTGCCTTTAATGTAAACACATTTATCGCACTCATTGATCTTAAATCCATTTGACAACATTGTTCTGTCAAATTTCTCGTGCCACTGTTTCGGCGCTTGTTTTAGCCCGTATAGTGACTTGACTAGTCGACATACTTTATGCTCTTGACCGGGAGCCACAAACCCTTCAGGTTGCTCCATGTATATCTCCTCTTCCAGTTCTCCATTTAGAAAAGCTGTTTTTACATCCATTTGGTGGATCTCGAGGTTATAGAGTGCTGCAACAGCTATGAGTACTCTAATCGATGTGATTCTTGTGACCGGTGAATACGTGTCAAAGAAATCATATCCCTCCTTCTGCTTAAACCCCTTAGATACTAATCGAGCTTTGTACTTGTCGATTGATCCATCAGCTTTGTATTTCCTTTTTAGGATCCACCTGCATCCCAAAGGTTTGCAGCCCGGTGGGAGATCCACGATTTCCCACGTGTAGTTTTGCATAATGGATTCTATCTCACTATTGATAGCTTCCTTCTAGAGAGGAGCATCTGGACTGGACAATGCCTCTTGGATTGTCCTGGGTTCATCTTCTAACGCATAGGTTAGATAGTCCGGACCAAAAGATTTGGTTACCTTCGTCCGTTTACTATGTCTAGGTTCATCATCTTTCTGATTTGACCCTTGCGTAGTCTCGTGAGCCCTTTTCTTCGGACTTGCTTCCTTTCTTTCCTTATTAGGAAAGTTATCTTCAAAAAATGTTGCGTTCCTTGATTCTATGACCATTCCCGTGTTTATCTTAGGGTTTTCAGATTTATGCACCAAGAATCGATAAGCACTACTATTTTGCGCATATCCGATGAAGATGCAATCAATGGTCTTGGGTCCTATTCGCACCTGCTTAGGCTTAGGTACTTCGACCTTTGCTAGGCACCCCCACACTTTAAGGTAACCGTAGGAAGGCTTCCTTCCTTTCCATAGTTCATATGGGGTTTTATCCCTTTTCTTGTGTGGCAATTTGTTTAGAATGTGGTTAGCTGAGAGCACAGCTTCCCCCCACATGTTCTGGGGTAAGCCCGAGCTAATCAACATAGCGTTCATCATCTCCTTAAGAGTTCGATTTTTGCGTTCAGCTACGCCATTCGATTGAGGTGAGTATGGAGTAGTCGTCTGATGAATAATGCCATGTTCTTGACAGAGTTCCTCAAACAGAGCTACATATTCTCCTCCTCGATCACTTCAGATCATTTTGATTTTCACGCTGAGTTGATTTTCAACCTCATTCTTATATCTCTTAAAAGCATCAAGAGCTTCGTCTTTGCCCTTTAGGAGATATACGTAATAGTATCTCGTACAATCATCGATAAACGTGATGAAGTATTTCTTCCCGCCTTTAGTTTGCACGTGTTTCATATCGCAAGTGTCTGTATGAATTAACTCTAAAGGCGTAGTACTTCTTTCCACTGAATGGAAAGGTGCTTTGGTCATTTTAGCCTCCACACATACTTCACATTTATCGGATGGGTTGAACTCTAGATTCGGTAATAAATTTAAACTTACTAACTTTCTTAGCGAGTTTAGATTTACGTGTCCTAATCTACCATGCCATAAATTAGAACACTCGGCCAAGTAAGAAGAAGCGTTAACTTTATTTTCACTGTTAAAGGTGCGATGTACAGTTATTACATTCATCTTAAATAGCCCCCTTTCTAGATAACCCTTTCCTATGAATTGACCCGCTTTGGTCAGTACAAACTTATCAGCCTCAAATACAAGCTTAAGACCGGCTTTGCTTAACAGTGAGCTAGAGACTAAGTTCTTGCGGATGTCCGGGACATGAAGCACATCCTTGAGGGTCAGCTCCTTTCCTGAGGTCAGCTTCAGGACCACCTTTCCCAAACCAACGATCTTGGACGTTGCAGAGTTTCCCATGAACAGCTTTCAGCCGGTGATCGGGATATAGTTCGAGAACATCTCCTTGTCTGAGCAGATGTGGCGGGTAGCTCCAGTGTCCACGAACCACTCTCTCGGATTGTCCACCAGATTGGCTTCAAACACCACGGCTGACAGATCCATCTGGGACAAGTCTTCAGCCAGGTTAGCCTTTCATTGGTTGTCCTTCTTCGGCTGGCGACAGTCCTTAGCCATGTGTCCGGGTTTGCCGCAGTTGTAGCAGTCGCCCTTGATCTTCTTTTTCTTCTTGAGCTCTTGCTTTTCCTGCTTATCCCCGGACTTCTTCCTCTTCTTGCTACCTTTTCCCTCGGTGAGGTACACGGTAGTCTCGGGGTTGGCCTTGCCTTGCTTGACTTCGGACTTTCGGTTGTCTTCCTCGATCCTAAGTCTCACAATCAGGTCTTCTAGGCCCATGTCCTTCCTCTTGTGCTTGAGGTAGCTCTTGAAATCCTTCCACAGCGGGGGGAGCTTCTCGATCATCGCAGCTACTTGGAAGGACTCGCTGAGTTGCATCCCTTCGGCTTGGATCTCGTGAAGGATCAGCTGCAACTCTTGCACTTGGTCGATGACCTTCTTGGAGTCCACCATCTTGAAGTCAAAGAATCGTCCGAGTGAACTCCACAGCTCCTCCGTTTTGTACTTCTTCCCGACATCCTCCGTTTTGTACTTCTTCTCGAGTGAACTCCACAGCTCCTTAGCGGTCTTAGCTTCCGCATAGACATTGTAGAGCGTGTCGTCTAGTCCATTCAGGACGTAGTTCCGGTATAGGAAGTTGCTGTGACTCCATGCATCGAGGGCATTGATCTTCTGTTGATCTACCTCATTTTCTGCCACCTTCGGAGCCTCTTCCTTCAAGAATCGGACCAGGTTGAGCGTCGTCAGGTAGAACAACATCTTCTGTTGCCACCTCTTGAATTCGGTACCGTTGAACTTGGCCGGCCTTTCGGCGTGGACAGTTCCCGGGACCGCTGGCACTGGTGCTGAGCTTGTCGATGCCATCTTCAAGTACACTATCTCGTCTTACGAATGTTGTTTGTCGGAGTGGTGTACTTGATTAGGATCTACTTCAGTCGAGGCAAGTGTTGGACACTTTCTCCGTAAGATGAGATTGCCCCGTATATTTCAGTGCGGTACGGGCTTCGGCAATCGTCCCCAAGATACAACGACTGTTTAGGGCATTTCCAAGACCGTTGCACACGTATCTCAAAACTTTCGGGCGAACCCTTATATACCCAGAACTTTCGGACTCGTTTCTAAGTGAAGAACGGGGGAAGAGGAGAAGACAACAATGCTAGGAGGTGCACTTGCTGCTGGGATGAGAATTCTGGCAGGGGGGCGGGCCTATTTATAGGCTGGAGGAGGCAGGGAGGCAGCCACCCCGAAGGGACGCGTCTGCTCGGCCAACATGCTGACTGGCTGTGCTCGTGGCCCTTCGGTGGCTTCTGGATCCTTCCAGGCGAGCCAGGCTGCGCTCATAGCCCTTTGGTGACGGATCTCGCAGCCCTTCGGCCTTCTGGAAGCCTCTTGGACTTTCCACTCCATCGTGCCTCTTCGGCGGCCAACCTGAAGGCGCTCGCACCTCCTCGTCGCTTCGGTAGCTGCGCAGCTGCCTCCGGACCCGGGCAAAATACTTAAGGCTCCTCCAGCTCCTCGCGACGATGCGCACGTACGAAGTGCCAAGTGCGCCATAAAGCGCCCATTGCAACCTGCGTCCAATGCATCATGTGCACACGCACGTGCGCATGCGCGTGCGCGAGCGCGTGCTCATGCTCGTGCTCGTGCTCGGACAGTACTTTGCACCGTCCTCGCAGGCAGCTAGCGGTAGGTCAGCCTTTTAGGAAGTCAATCAAGTTGAGAGGCAAGGAGGGGAATTCCTTATAAACAAGGAAATCCTCCTTGCTCTATTCAACGTGGGATTGCAACCTTCCATCTCCCTTTGGGCCTTTCCTTTGGGCCTTTCCTTTATTGGGCTTGCATTAAATTTTCCATTCAAAAACCCAACAAACCCTTGTTGTACAAGTAACATATCTAGGTCTAATTAGGAGTCCAAAACCTAGTCAGAATAGGAATAGGAATAGGAAATAAGTCTTTCCTATTTCTCGCCATCCCAACAATCTCCACCTTGGCGAGAAATCATCTCGTGGAAGAACCATGAAGCTCCACCCAACAAACTCCACCTTGACAAAACACCGCCCCATGAAGAACCATGAGATCTTGCAAAACCAATCTGACTCCACCGACTCTATCTCGGACCATAGATTACTGCATCAATAAGACCATCTCAACTTTCTCTTCACCTTTTGTTCAATCACTCCGAGCCAGCCCCCAAACTCGAGCTTCTGAGCTTGCTTGGCCTATTTCCTCCAATCTCTATTGAACCCCAACTAGCAAGTCCACCTGCTGAAGCAATCTTGCGACCAATAGACACGCCCTCTATTTTTCGGTCAGCCCTATGCTCCGCAACCCCGAACTGCTTTTTCGCTGGACCTTCTTGCCTCAAACCAATGCTACATGTCATAGCATACAAAGGGTAACCTTTTGTTCCACCAAGTAGAACCCTCGACATGCCTCGAACTCCATCATTCATCCTTGAGTGAGATACCCGATTCGCCCGTGGTGTCACCAACGGCTTCGCATTCCCCATGCAAAACTTACCCAACACCTTTGATGTGCACGTCCCTTTAGACAACCATAGCAGGGCCCAGCTAACAATGCTTCTCCGAGACAACCATGGCTCCTTGCCAACCATGCCTCCATGAAACAACCATAGCTTGCTATCCATGTCTTCGCGAATCCCAACTACACCCAAACCATCCATGTCAAGCCTTTGCTCCCTCATACGAACCAACCTCAAATGACTTAAGCTTTTCCCCACTTCATCAGACTCATTGATGTGACTCCGCCTACAACAATGTTCCCCACTAACCTGTAGGTATTTGCTTTCACCCTTCATCCCTACCATCGCATCCTTCTCCACCTTCATTAGCCTACCGTTATAACTATCACCGTTATAATCCAAGGTCCCTAATGAAAAGAGATTACCAGGATGCATTGGACTTGATAAGACAGAAAGCCAGTCACCATCCGACCCGTCTGAATATGTGGCCATGGTTGTGGATGCCGATCCCTCCTCGTTGTCTTGATCCCCAGTTCGTCCTGGATAGTCCCCTTCATGCGCCCTTCTCAGCACTTGAAGCCACTTCCATTGAACTTCTTTGACTCCGACCTGAATCCTCTTCCACAACCCAGCTGGTGGCTCCTCATCATCCGCCAAGCACAAGCGAATCTTCACTACCGCCTTGGCCTCCAACTCTTCCCACTCTTGCTCCTCCATCTTCTCAGACTTCTTCTCCGAGAGCGCGATAACCATCTCTTGTTGCACGAGGAGATCCTTGACGCGCCTTTGCCATAACCTGAAATTCGATGAACCATCGAACTTCACAAGAGCAAACCTCGTGCCGTCCGACATCCTTCAACCTTAGCTCTTGATACCACTTGTTAGGAATTCAGCAACTAGAGAACAAGATCGCACAAAGAACACGGAACAAGAGAATTACGTGGTTCGGCCTAATGCCTACATCCATGGGGAGAAAGGAGAATTTTTATTGATGAGTTTCCGAGCCACAACGTCATACAAAACCTTAGGGTAACATGTCTTTATATAGAGGCAAACCCTTGTTGTACAAGTAACATATCTAGCTCTAATTAGGAGTCCAAAACCTAGTCAGAATAGGAATAGGAAATAAGTCTTTCCTATTTCTCGCCATCCCAACAGTATCCGAGTGTGCCCTTCTTTTCCCTCCTCGTATCTCCATTTACATTATCAGTTAAAGGCGTGAGAAAAAGTGTAGAGGCGCACTAATAACCTAGAGAAATAATACTAGTTTTGTACGCCACCAGACATAGACATTTTTGTCGAACTGGGTCACCAAATTGTTCATGTTCTTTGCTTTGATTTCGTTCTTTTTGATTGCTAGTCCATTATTGTTTTCCAACAACCTGGAATGGCGGTTCTTTGAGGAAATTCTTCTCTCAGAAAACCATGGTCTTGGATGCCATGTCCCCGAAAAGCTCCCCAAGAGAAAAACTCGGTTCGGGTTCATTCGCCTGAACAGAAAGGAGGACCTGCAACGACTAATCGCAGACACATCAGGAGCCGTAGTTGATAACAAACAAATGATGTTTATTAAACAAGAACTGCTCGAACACGGGATCCTACCTTCACAGTTGCGGGTTTTAGGAGATGAAGACGTTTTGATCACTCGAGAAGACTCGAATGTCGGGGTGTAAATGCCCAATAACATTAATCTCCAACAAATTTACACCAGATAAGATTCTAACATAAAAACATATGCAATATGCTAAAAATTTATCTAATATCCTCCTGGGCTTCTTTCGTCCGTTTTCATCCTCCTGATACCCGCAAATTACTACCCTGGCGACCTTCTCAATGTGGTTTCAGAAGCTTAAGCACCATTTCTGAATCAAGGTGTATCTAATTGAAATTCTATGGAATCCCTATGCACGCACGGACTAAATTTTTTTTTTTGAATTATTACTATCGACCAAATTTGGGACTCTAATACAACTCCATGAAGACACCCAAACCCGAAAGGAGATGGATAATGCAAGGATACTCATTTGGGGTAGGATTGCGCACGGAATTAGCTTTTTCGTATCCATTCGAAAAAAGGGCAAAAGTGTCAAAAATGACTAGGAGACGCGTGCGCGTAAATTTTTTGGTGGGGAGTGGAGTTTGGTTGGTTTGGGGGCACGTGGTCACGCCCTTTTTAGTTTTTTTTTTAATTTTGACATTATTTTTTTAAAAATTTGCCGAATGAGTATACTAGTCATGTTATTTTATCGTAATCAGGTCTGCCATTTGACATAGCTAGACATGTCATTTAATTAATTAATTTATTATAGGTTTTATTAAATTATAATCGGGCATGTCATTAGACATAGCCGGACATACCATTAGTTATAGTCGGGCATGTCATTTAATTAATTATTTAATAATTAATTAATTTTTAAATATTATCATAATCGGGCATGCCATTTTAAACCGATATGCTATTTAATCGTAACCGGATCTGACATTTACATATAACCGGACATACCATTTGATATAACCAGACATGTCATTTTGACATAGCCGGACCTGCCTTTTGGTCATAACTGGGTCTGCCATTTAGACATAATCGGGCATGCCATTTTGACATAGCCAAGGATGCCATTTTGACATAATCGTACATGCCATTAAACATAACCGAGCATGCCATTTTACATAACCTTCCAGCCGCTTGGTACTCGATCAATTCTTGACTTCAAACAAATGTTTGACATCCTTACACTACAAATTGAGAGAATTCATAAACTTCAAAGTTGTAGAATACGTCTCAGCTTCGCACAAGAATTTGAATCACCTCAATCAGACTACAAAGTAAGAAGTTGTGACTCCCTAACCAAAATCTGTCAACCACAACTCGGTCGACTCTTAACTTCAAATGAATTTTTGATATTTTTACACTCCGAATTTGGAGAAGTCATAAATTTCAAAGTTGTAGATGTACATCTCAGCTTCATATAGCAACTTGAATTATTGAAGTCATAAACTTTAAAGTTGTAGATATATGTCTCAGCTTTGCCTAGCAACTTGAATTACCTCCATCAGACTTTGGAGTAAAAAGTTGTGGCTCCCCAACCAAAACCTTTCCACTGCTTCTCACCGTCGTTCCTTCTTCATAATCAAACTCCAGCCTCGCTAGCGATGAGAGGGACTCGGAGCCGACGTCGGAGGTCCATCAGAGTCGCTCCTCTTTGGCTAGTCCCACGGTTTTTGGCAGCAGCACCGTGTGGTTCTCCTCAAAAAGTCCTATACGGGTAGTTTTTTATTTGACAAAATAAAGAAGAGAGGGGATAGGAGAGAGAATGAAGAAGGAAAAAAGGAAGAGACACACTAAAAGATAAAAATACTCATATAAATTACAACCGACAGATCTCTAGCGTGCACTTAGTCATCAAGATCAAATGATAAGATTTAATCCCATGCTCTAAGTACTAAGACTATTAGTACCCGTACCGAATCCACTGCCTACTGATTTCGTATAACATTATTATGACCCGCATTGAGTAGAATTTGAGGGTTTGGATAAATGGTAGATATTCATGTCCACGAAGGGTTCTTTAATGAACCTGAGGCCACGACGATCAGAAAAAAACATGGCTACTTCAGTGGTGGCTCAGTCGCCGCGGCAAGCAGCCAGATACACTTGTTTGGGATGTCGTTATGGCACGAGCACATCGGCCTGCTTCACGAGTCATCATTTCTGCGTCTAAACAAGCAAAAATATTAATCCATTTGATTCATTCATTAAAACAAATTAATATAAAAAAAACTAAATAAATAAACTAAAAAAATTAAAGTTGGATAGGTTAAAATTGAGAATTTTGTATATGTTTAATAATTAATATAGATATATTATATTTTAATATTTTTTAGAAAATTAGGATAGGATCAACGCATGATCGTATAGATATATGTTCATGCTCTTATCCTTTTTAAAATATAAGGATTCGGGCAGAATGAAGGTCTAGACCCGGTCAAAATCAACGGATCTTAGACTCTCGAATAAGGGTCTAATTGTCATTCCTACCAACAATAAATTCCTCCAGACGAGTCTAGGTTTAGATAGTAGATTTCTAGGGCACCAGGGTTTTTTTGTGTGGAAACCAGGGTTTCTTCTAGCCCTTCAATAAAATTGTCATTCTAGTTATAAAAATAATAATATGACAATAAGCTGATGTTTACCGGATTATTTTTTTAATATAAGTAATTGGACTTTTTAACACCGTGAATTTATATATGTTTTTAACGCCGTCAATTTATATACGATTGATTAATTTTTTCAAGAAATTTATTTGGTTATGCTGATAGACCCGCTTGACTCAATTTCTTAAACCCTCGACACTAACCTAGACCTGGCCATGAATTGAATCTGATTCGTGATTCGATTCGATTCGATTCGTTAAAAATTTGATTCGATTCGATTTATTAAAAATTCGATTCGATTCGATTCGATTCGTTAAAAATTCAATTCGATTCGTCAATAATTCGATTTGTAAAAAATTCGATTCGAATTTGTCATAAAACGAATTGAATACGGTTCAAGATATTTATAATTCACAAAACCGGCGAATTTAATTCGAATTCGATTCGAAAATTTGATTCGAGTTAAATTCGATTCAAATTCATGTACATATAATAATAATATATGTTTAAAAAATTCAAATAAAATGGGGAGATTTGAGAGGGAAAAATTCGGTTATAATTCAATTATAATTTGATTATAATTCGATTCGAATTCGATTATAATTCGATTATAATTCAATTTGAATTCGATTTGAATTCGAAAATTCATAATTCGTATTCGATTTGTCTTGTGAAGAATTGAATATTGTTTAATGTTTTGATGAATTCGAATTCAAATAAATTCGATTCGAATTTGTCCAAATTCGAACCGTGGTCAGGTCTACACTAACCCAATTTGCCTTCATGGATTGAGGCAGGCATCTCCACTTTTGACAAGATTTGTTGTCAAGGTAATTATGTATCTCATCGCGTTCAGCCGCTTTTGAAATTGTTTGCAAGGACCTACATCGATCAATCTTCTTCAAAATTCATTGGCCATTGCGAGTGGTCATCTTCTTCAAGAGAACAACGAACCCATCTCGGCTGGAACTGGTCACGGCCGATAGGCTAAAAATCCACCACCCTTGTCGAATTAAGATTTGGGGAGGAAATCCCCAAAAAAAATTATGTTAGGGTTCATCACCCAATTTCGAGGAACAAAGTTTAATTCAGTCCCTTCGAGTTTCACGCGTTTGCACATAAGGATGTAGTCCTTTTGTTCGTGTTTCACGCAAAATTGCAGAATAAAACCGCAAGTCTTTTGCGTGTGCAAAGAAGGACAGAAAACGTGTGAACGTGGGTTCAATAAAATTATTTCGGGCAAATTACTGTAGTATCTCTCTAGTTTGACTTAATCAATGATTTAGTCCCTCTAGTTTCGAAAAATATTCTGACATCCCGCTTCTTTGATTTTATTATACTTTTAGGTCCCTTTTAGATGTCAGTCGGTCTTTTTTTATATTTTTGTCATTGACATGACCAAAATACCCTCAAAAAATAAAAAAGAGTTTATTCCTTCCTCCTGATCGTCTTTCTCGCCGCCCGCAACATAACAACCAAAAATCGACCCCTTCCTCTCACTCCTCCGCCCCTCATCGCTCTTCTCCCCTCATCGCTCTACTCCTCTTTCAACCAAAAAATGTACTACCAAGAGAAAAGATTGAACAACGACAATGACAACGAGGCTCAAATCGACGATGCCGAGGACGGACTCCAATTGACGACGACGATGAGGATGGGCTCCAATCGACGATGACGATGAGGATGGGCTCCAATCGATGACGACGAGGACGGGCTCACATCGATGAGGATGGGCTCCAATCGATGATGACGAGGACGGGCTCACGAAGATGACGATGAGGACGGGCTCCAATCGACGAGGACGACGAGAACGGGCTCCCTCTTGTTTTTGAGGAAGCAGTTACGAGAAGGGGGCGAAGGGGCAAAAGGGGGCGAAAGGGAGAGATGGGGCCACTCCGATGAGGAGGACGAGCAATTTCGATGCCGGAGATGGAGGGCGGGCCAGTGGGTTTTAGTTTGGAGATGTAGGTTTTGGTACCTAAAATTTATTTATTTATTATTTGTTTTATTAAAAAGATTATTTTGGTCATTTCAATGATAAAAATGAAAAAATAGAGTGGATGACGTCAGCGAGGGACCCAAGAGTATAATAAAATCAAAGATGGGGGACATGAGAATAATTTTTGAAACTAGAAGAACTAAATCGTTGATTAAGTCAAACCAGTGGGATACTACAGTAATTTGCCCAAATTATTTCAGTCCTCTAGTTCTCTCTTTTATGATGTCGAAGACAATAGTAGGTTTTTCTTAAGAACCATTTATTAAAAATCCGATTTTTGATATTAAAAAAACATAGAAAATGTTTTTCATATAATCTTAATTATATGAATAAACCTTAAAAATTGATTACAGATCAGAACTAACCTCACACTGGCTCTGATACCAGTGATGGTTTATAATTACTTGTTTGCATATAATCTTAATTATATGAATAAACCTTAAATAAAAGTTATAATCAAATGTTTACCTCTTGTAACACATAATTCAGTTAATGCATTATTCAAAAGGTTCTTCACAGGATTTTGATGGAGGCTCGTCTCTGGTCAATCTCTACTCACTTATTAACGAAGCAGGGTTGGAATTTTACCGCCTAAAAGCCTATGCTTTTCTTAGAGAGAACTTGGAAAGAAAAAGATGCGTTTCTTTTTCTCTCCCTATGTTTGGTAATCCGTAGGATTTCTTCCTCCCTTTCCTTTTTCATTTTTTACGTATAATAAAAAAAATCCCAGGAGAGAGACTAGGGTTGAGACTAGGTTGAGTTGTTATCTCCATAACAAACTCATCCGATAAAATCTCTTTTAAACTAAATTAAAAAGATATCACAAATCCTTTTAATTTAATTTCTTTTGGATAATGATGGGTGGATATTTCCAACAGGAAGAGATGGTTTTATGGTCGTTGTTGTTTGAGAGTGGTGTTTCAATAGGGGGCTTTTGAAAAAAATATAAAGAAATGTGTAATTTTTTTGAATTTTTTCTAACTTGCCACGTGAGCATGTCCGTGTAAAGGATTAATCCTATGTGACATGTCCCATAGGATTGAAAACAGTGTCGTTCCAATGTGGCAAGCACAATGGATGCTGATTAGGCTCGGGGAGCTATCCAAACCTTGAATTGATGAGCCTATGAAAACATGAACCTTTTTGATGAATTTTAAACAACAAACCCATTTGTGAAAATCGTGCAAACCAGAATATACTAATGTAGACTTTTCCCAATTTAAGAATCAGAATAGTGGAGTCAGATCCTTACTCTTATCCTCTTTGAAAATAAGGATTCGGGTAGGATCCTTACTCTTTATCATCTTTTTGAATAGTGGAGTCAGATCCTTACTCTTATCCTCTTTGAAAATAAGGATTCGGGTAGGATCCGAGACTAAAAAATCGGACAGGATCATGGGCCAGCGAGTCTTTTTATTTAAAAATTATTTTATTTTTAAAATAATTAAACTGTCATTTAATTGTTCTCAAATAGCAAAGATACACTAAAAATGTCAATGCATTTGATTCGTTCATTAAAACTAATCAATATAAAGAAACCAAACAAGCGAATACAAAAAAAGATATTAAAGTTTGGTAGGTTGAGATTGAGAATTCGGTATACGTTTAATAAATAATATAGATAAATTTTATTCTAATATTATTTTTTAAAAATTTGGGTATGATGAGGACAATCCTATAGATCTATGTTTATGTTCTTATCCTTTTAAAATATAAGGATCCAAATATGATGAGGGTTTAGACGTGATCAAAATTAACAGGTCTAGACGTGATCAAAATTAACGGGTCTTTGACCTTTCAGATCTGAATCACGATAGATGATGAAAGAAAGGTCTAATTATCATCCTACCAGCAATGAGTTCCTCTAGACGAGTCTAGGATTTGACAGTAGGTTTCTAGGGCACCACTCTTCTTATACTATTTTAGGGTTTCTTCTAGCCCTTCAATAAAAATAATAATATGACAATATGCTAAAGTTTATATATATATATATATATATATATATATATAATTGATCTTTTTAACACCATCAATTCATATATGCTTTTAATGCCGTCAATTTATATACGTTTTATGTGAATGGATTAGTGTTTCAAGAAATATATTCGGTTATACTGGCAGACCCACTGGACTTAATTTCCTAAACCTTAACATTAGCCAATTTGCCTTTTTTTTCTCTAGTCAGATTATAAAATACGTTTCTTTATAGACAGAACTTTTCCAGCCCGGCAGAATTTCCCAGCGCTATATACAAACCCTAATTCGACCAACAATTCAAACCCTAATCCGAGGACTCGGAAAAAGTACAGCCCTTTACCCATACACTCGCGGACGAAGAAACTACCAAAGGTACATCCTTCAATTTAATTTCCTATTGAATTAGGATCTGTTTCATGAAGTAGCTTGATCAATTATCTGTTTTATTGCCCAGTTCTTTGAAAAGCTTAAAGCTTTGCATGCGTAGTATTTTTTTAAATTATTTAGGGGCCTGCTATATATATATATATATATATATATATATATATATATATATATATGTTTAATCTACCGGTTTGTTCTAATTGTTTTTTTACAAGTAGCTTGTTCTAATTGTTCGTGCTCCGAATCAGATGGAAGACTGGGTCGAAGGTGAGGACTTTATTAGTAAGTTATCGGATGACATCCTTATCCGCATTCTCTCTCTCTTGACCATGCAAGAATCTGTAAGATGCTCCACTCTTTCGCGCCGCTGGACTCCTCTTCCCAAGTTAGTCCCAATGAGACTGAAATTTGTTAGGAAGTACACTGAATGGTCTCATAAGGAATTCAAGAAATTGCGCACAATTGAAGAGGCCAAGTTCATTCGTGAGGTGAACAAGGTTCTTGATTCATGTCAAGGACAAACACTTGACGAATTTAACATTTGTTTTCCCCTAGACAGTCGGAATGAATGCCAAATTGAAAAATGGATCCAATTTGTAATGGCAAACAAAGTTAAAAACTTTGAGTTGGACTTTTTCCACTGCCATGGTGTGGGTCTTGATGATAAACTCTACTGGTTTCCTTCTATTCTCTACCGTAAGAGATTGAGATCACGACACATTGGCTTGCCTCGTTGCACTTCGCTTACGGCTCTCCGTCTAAACACCCTCAATGTGACTGGTCAACATATCGAGCAGTTCTTAGAATATTGTCCTTTTCTTGAATCAGTTTGTGTTATACATTCAGATACTCTCACAAGCCTCAAAGTAGACGGTCCTGCTCAGTTGAAGTTGTTGGAAATACAATTTTGCTGCTTCTTGAAAAAATTTGAAATTTCAGCACCGAATCTCAAGTCGTTCAAGTGCCAGGCTGATTCAAAGACGAGTGTGCTTCTTAAGAGAGCACCACAACTTAATGAGATGTTTGTAGGAAATGGTTTTTATGACTTTTTGGTAGGCAACTTGCATTTGTTTGCTGGTCATCTTTCTCAAATAGAGACCCTTTCATTGTCTATGGGCTCCTGGGGGCACAACGTTCAGGTTAGTCTTCATGTTTAAGTGTTTGATACGTAAATGATGCTATGAAATTTTACATGTTTGACTTTCAATTGTTTAGGAATTAAAATGGCCCATGAAAATCCCCACGTTAAGCAATCTCAAGCAACTGACAATTACTAATAGCAAGGAAAGATCCATATGCTTAACTTCATGGATCGAGGCATCTCCACTTTTGACAAGATTTGTTCTCAAGGTAATTATGTATCTCATACGTAATTCGTTCGAATTTGTACTTTCTATTTAATGATGTATATATATGTTGCTCGTAAAACCAGAGGAATTCGAACTTGTTGGTTTTAAACCCACCTAATTGCGATCTCAAATGTGAAATTTTTTCACTAAAAAGTATATTTATTTTTTATATGCATGACATATCACAGTGCACTTGGATTTGGTATTTTGTTGGGAACCAACAGTTTCTGATTGCTATAGTGCTTGAAGGTCAGTTATGTTTCTTCATTTCAGAAACAAGGGATTTGTTCTTTACCACGCCCTTTAAAGTTCAGAGAAGCAATGGAGCCTAGAACAAGTCTGCATCAGCACCTAAAAGAGTTTGAATTTGTCGGATTCGAAGGAGATGACGGTGACGCTAAATTTGTCCAGTACATAATTGACAACGCTATAAACCTGGACAAGATTGTAATTGATTGTCGTAGGACCCCCTCTTGGCAGAACTATGACGTTAGTAAAAGCATGTTAGTGGCCAAAGATTGTGTTAGAAACTTAAGTTCAATGGTTGAGGTTGTTCTAATACCATAGATTATTCACTATACTTTTGTTCACACAAATAATCTTAATTTGATATTGATATATCGTCGCTTTAGATAATTATATCATCAATCATCAACTTTATATTTAGGTATATAAATAAATTTCTTTTTTCATTTCGGCCAATTTTTGCTTCGTGATACACAGCTTCGCGCGATTTCTTTAGCTTCGTTTTGGGCTTTGGGGTTGCGGGAGCTGTTTTGTTTGGGGTTCCAATCCTAATGATATAAAGGAAGATGTAAATTTTATTGTAATGGAGAATCTTGATGCAATTAGTCTAGTATCAATATTTGGATCATTAGTTGTTTGAATAAATTTAAAGAAAAAAATGAACCATATATAGTCGATTATCATTCGACAAAATCATAACTAATATCAAGCAATACTTGAAGTTCGTAACAACTAATCACAAGTACATTTAGCAAAGCTATCTTACAATTACCGATGTGTGTTGTTCGAAAGTGGTACGACCTAAATTTATTTAATGATTTCTTGAGTTTAAATCTCATAAATATAAAAATACTATTGTAAGAAGTACTCTTAAGCTGAAGATTATTTGATCTAATGACACAAGATATATATGATTTGATAGAGGTTCAAAATTCAATCCATCACAAGTGTAATTTGGTACAAATATTTATATTGTATTTTATATCCAGACCTGACTACTATAAATTCAGATTTATTTCTAGACCTATCTTAAATTTAGAAACATATGCATATATATATATATATATATATATATATATATATATATATATATATATATATATATATATATATCTCCATGCACATGCAAGTTTTTTCCACCTTAACTTCACTAATTAAGTAAACTGATTGTAACGAAGTCGTCATTTTTGCGGGATCAAATTTGGTCTTGGAAACCTGTTTGTATGACAGTTCTTGATAGTCCATTTGGTAGACAATTTTATCATTACCGCGTAGATTATTTTATCATAAACTATTTTATCATAAACGGACCATTTTATCCAACCCCTTTATCCGGGACGATCCCTATGAAACTATTTTATCATAACTGTGTAGACCATTTTATCCAACACTCTTTATCTGAGACGGTCGCATTTATCCGAGACGATCTCTGTGAAACTATTTTATCATAACTGGGTAGACCATTTTATCATAACCGGATAGACCATTTTATCATAACTGGATAGACTTTTTGTCTTCCATAACGGTCCTGGCGCGTTTTACACTTCGAGGACCAAATCCAACACCCATTTTTGCAGAGGAATAAATTTGGGGCTTTTTTTCTATTATACCATGTGGCCGTTATTGGATCTATCAGCAGTTTTCTAAATGTTAAACAAATAATCCCCCAAAATTAGAAAAAATGACATACATCGACCAAAGTTTATCCAATCTGTAATCAACTTAATTCTTTCAATAAATTTTTGTGTTAAAGACATACTGATGGAGATAAAGAGTGCTCTTAGATTTAGTCATTATCAATAATTTTTGGATTATCATTATTTTTTAAAAAGTAGATAAATTTATTCGCCAAAGAGAAACTGTACACTGGGAACCCAAATTGCGCAGCAAGCAATATGGGCAACAAAACGAATAAAACAAAGTATGCTGTTAACTACGCCACCAAATTAAGATACAACATTACATCTTGCAAGCACACCCTAGTAGACAACCTAACCAAAAGACCCATTCCGACAATCGCCCTGGAAATTTGCAACTTCAATCTCGCAAGGTTGAAATCATCCCCATAAAAATGACCCGATTCCTTGCCTTCCAAATCACCAACAAACCGAAGCGAACAAAATGTACCAGACATCTTTGAGGAGCTTCCCCTTACGAGCCCAACCCACAGATCTGGAAAGTGCAAGGTTGAAAGGCCATCATACCAGCGTACTCCCAACAAATTAGCATAAGCGTCCCCAATCATCTTCACAACAAGGCAATGAATGAACAAGTGATTTTATGATTCTTCCTCAGAGTGGACAATGTGCATCGCCATTACGAAGAAGCCCAACCCTACGAAGATTTTCCCTCATTTTGATACAGCCTTGCAAAGCCATCCAAAGGAAGTAGCTGACTTTGGATGGGACAAGCCTTGGCCTGCATTGCTTGAAAAAAGAAGGAGCATCAAAATAAAATCCCGCCAAACATGCGATTGTAAATATTCCAGACTGAGAACACCATAAAGGGATCCGATCTCTAAGTAACGCATTCGTGCGCCTCCTGCAAGGGAGGAACACCAACAATTGTAGCAAGCAGAGTCCGAAGGGATTCCTCCGCCATGAATTCTCGCCCTTAGTACAAAAGCTCATCACAGGGGCATCTTTATGCGGGGAAAGCATGTACAGTCGAGGGAACAAGTTTGACAATGGGGTTTCAGAGCACCACGCATCCTCCCAAAAGCGTATACGGTCATCCCTGCCAAGAGTGAAACAAATGTTATATTTAAAGATAGAGGTAGAAGGTACCGTCGATGAAGTAAGGTGCCAAATAAAGTGCCAAAGATCAGGAAGACAATCACGGCAGGGGACTCTGCACAAAATCATAGAAGTGCTTGAATTAGAATCTCCATGAATGCCTCGAATGACCCAAACCCACAGGGCATTAGTTTCTAACAAAAAATGCCATATCCACTTGAGCAACAATGTCTTATCCTGCAAGTCCAAGCAGGTTAGACCCAAGCCACCTTTATCCACAGGAAGGCAGGTATGGTACCAAGCAACAAAAGATAAGCTTCTCTTGGTTGGATCACCAGACCAAAGAAACTTCCTCATTTTACCTTCCAATAGCTTCATAACTCCAACAGGAACTTTGAACAATGACATAAAAGAAGACTGGCAAGCTTGAAAGAATGATTTTGACCAAAGTATCGCGTCCGCCTAAAGACAGAAGACTGCCACTCCAGGTAGATAAACTCTTGTCGAAAAGCTGAAGAAGTGGCTCTCAATGTGAGCGATGCTTCATAAAAGTGCTCATTGGTAATGTAAGGTACTTGAACAATAATTTTTTACTTTTGCACCCCCGACATTCCGTTGCATCAACAATCCACTAATTGCTGAGGTTGACTCCTAATCAAGCACTTATAGAAATTTAAGACAATACCCCAAACCATTGAAAAAGATAATAAAATATTTATTAGGTTAGAAATATTTTAGTGGTTGGGTGTGGTTAGGAGGATGGTGTCATCAGCAAACTGAAGTAGACAAAGTCTTGCATTCATCCAGTGAATATATAGACCTTAAACCAATCCCAAACTCTCAACCCTTATGATCATACGTCGAAGCCCCTCAACTGCAATCAAGAAAAGATACTGGGACATCGGGTCCCCTTGCTTAAGTCCTCGCTCCAAGGGAAATAGGGCGGTTGGTGATCCATTTATAAGGACAATAAATGGTAGGATCATATTTAATAGGCTTGTTTTGGTTCTTTATAAGAAGAATTTTCTCTATTGTTTTAAGCAGTAAAATTTGATAAATAAAAACCAAGGGTTTCCCATGATTCTATGCCGGCTTCCGATATTCTTAAAATCAATGGAACAAAACTATAGCCTATTTTTGGTATTTTACAAAATTAACAGTTTCATGGTTGTATTTCCACTTGATTCATGTATTAGTTTGTATCATAGTTCTGTTCATTTTTGAAGTAGTTCGATCCTCCTGACCGAAGTTTGTTCCATCCAAAAGAAGAGAAAAAACAAAAAGAGGCAATGATTTGTTCTAGGGTTCTTGCACGGAACAAGGAGCCATCGTCGCTGCCATCAATATTTAGGTCGCCTACTGGGAACCAAAGACAGGCCTAAGAGCTTATTTTCTGCATGATGTCTAATCTTATGGCGAGAGAAGCAATGTTACAATTTTCAAGAGAGACCCCACACTCGTTGGAGCAAGAGGAGCAGAGAATCTGACAGGTTCTTTGATGGAAAACTGTCGATGCGAGCTTTCACCTCTGATATATCACCAACCACTGCACGAAACCCGCCCTACAGTTACGGGCATTGCTACAGACGCCTCCACTGGTGGCTTAGGGTTTGGTTTTACGACGTGCAACCTCGTAGGTGGTTGGTAACCCTAATCCTAATACATGTAAATACACTAAAGAGGTATGTACACTACTAAATAGGAAGTACACAACTAATACACGGGAAGGCTTTTTTATGCCCAAATTCTCCCCCAAGTTAGACCATACATGTCACAAGTGCCCAACTTGCTAATTAAAAAATTCAACCGGTGCTTGCTGATAGCCTTGGTAAGAATATCAGCAAATTAGAGAGGAGTCAGAACGTGATGCAAGATGATCCTCCCACTTTGAACCATGTCACGAACAAAATGACAGTTCATCTTGATGTATTTCGTACATTTGTGAAATACTGGATTTGTAGCAATATGAATAGCAGACTGACTATCACAATATAAGTGCATCAGATTCACATGAGATGCTCTAAGATCAGGCAAGAGCAAAGTTAACCACTGCAGTTCTCATGTTGCAGTAGTCATAAGCCGATATTTGGCCTCCGCGGAGGAGCAAGCAAGTGTTGGTTGTTTCTTCATCTTCCACGAGATAGGTGAAAGTCCCATCTAAATATAGTACCTGGTGATGGAACGTCAAGTAATAGGCGTTGCACCACAAATCCAGCTGCATAATGAACCATAAGTGCAAGAAAATTCTCAACAGTCACAACGTGATTGATTTCTTCATTCATCAAACAAGCATGTGTATGATTCATGTTTGGCAGCTGAAAAATGCTGAGAATGTTTTAGCAAACTGTCTGATAGGTCAAATAGTCCAGTCCCATAAGAAGCTGATATACTTTTTTTCTTTTTTTCCTTACCAGCTCCACATGCACAGCTGCAAGTACACATCAGGTGCTTAACATATGCACTGATCTCTTTCCACATCGCTTTCAAGTGGTTATAATAAGCACTGAGAGTCATACCACATTACTTATAGTTAGTTGGCGATCTCATTTTTCAGTTGATATACACGTATGTCGTTCTCAACAGAGAATCTCTCATTCAAGTCTTCCCAAAGATCCTTTGCACTTTCCATGTAAGATAAATTGGAATGTAAAGATGGATCAATCATGTTGAATATCAATAAACATTTTGTTTTGTAGTAGACCCTGTTTTGTTTTGTAATACTTGGTTGGAACAATTCATGGTAGAAGAGGTTGTTTCCATAAACATTTATTATTAGAATTAGGAGGCTTTGTCAGTAGGAGATTCTTTTTTTAATTAATAATAAATACAATTCACTATATTTATTGATATTTTCTTTTATGAGATTATGTTTCAAGAGAAATTGGATTACTAATTTAGTAGCGATAATAATCCAGCTTTTTTGGATAGAATTTCACGAACGTAAGCCATTAGTAAATGATCGAGTCCATTTGTAATATTCAAGTTCGATTAAAGAATTTCTCGGGTGAAATTAAACTCTCATTACGCAGTGGTCGTAATGGTGTAACCTGTAATTTTCTGTATTGTCCTGAGTTCCTGATGTAACTCTTGACGTAGCTCTGTTTTTTCTAATTGAGTTTTGTCGGTAGAGTTTTGATAAAAAACGGTTGCAATTTTTTTTTGGGGGTTTCTTTGTGATTAACAAAATTACACATATTGAAAAAAAGAGCTTAGTTTTTTAAAGGTAGAAATATTATTATATATGCGGAATAAACTTACATAAAGGTGTTTAATTTCCTTGAACGAAGTTGCAACATCGGGTTAAAACCTTCTTAGAAGTGGCTCGGTTTTCCTCTGTTTTGAGTTCTTGGGTGCAACTCTTGAAGGTGTAATCTGCCTCGCTATTGTTTGTCTTAAACAATCACTGATGGCGTCCTTTATTGTATCATGTACTTATTCAATAAAGCCTTTATGATACAATAATAATATGAAAAATTAATATCCATTAGGCTACCAGATTACCCGTGTCTACCAAATCACCAATATACCCCTATCCCCGCCCCAGGTCAGGATCCCTTAAAAACCCACAACATTCGGTTAAATCGGGGGTAAAATTGGTATACAAGGAACATAGTTTATTTCCTGGTAGTACCAGTCTCCTTCTATCAAAACTTTCCTATTTTTAAGTATTTTCCCAATTAGTTTAAATGCTATTCATTCATGAAAATAAAAAATAAAAACAGAAAAGTTTAGTTTCCGTCTCCCACACAAATAGCTGACCAATTTCACTAATATCTCCTACACCTCCTCCCGCTTCAAAGAACGAGTCCCATTCCCATATATTTCTTTCTCTCTGTCTTTCCTGTAATGGCTCTAAACACGCAAGGAAAACGCCTGAAACGATCGCGTTCCGATGACGGCCAGCCAGCGCCCTCCTCCTTCTCGTCGCTCTAAGTGTTGGAATTTATGAGTACGAACCTCTAAGATCGTCACAGCGGAAGTTAAAATTTTAACCAACACGTACCTGATTTTGGCGATATAACATAAAACATAAGAGTATAGTTAGAGAATTTTTACAAGACGTAGATTGAATCCTCTACTATGGAGTCTACGTAACCCTTGTCTACGAACTCCTCGAACGTTGAATCCTTTGAGAATCCGCTAGGAAAATTCTATGCCAAAGGATGTGGAGAATTTCTATCTAGGTTTTTGGTATATATGTCATACCCTTTAAAACCTTAGATGTACATGTATATATATAGGAAAAATTTTACTTAAACCTTAAGTAAGAAGAGTTTAGAAAGCCATCAAAATTGACTTTTCCAAAGCCATCAATTTTGACTTCTAATTTTGGGCTTTGAAGCCCAATCTCGTATGGGCCTTGAAGCCCAATCTCGTATGGGCTTCGAGGCCCAATTTCTATTTCCTTGACCAAGTCAAACATGTCCAACATTTTTTATATATGTACTTATTTGATTAAATCCAATCTAATCAAATAATTATAATACTATCTAATAGAATTATAATATTTCTCCATAGATTAAATATTCTTGATCAAATCAATATTTAATCTAATCAATATTTAATCTAACCAACTTCAATTCGTAACAAGGACTACATGTTGTGTGACCCATAGGCCCTCATATGTTAAGCGATTAGTCGAACTAATGGTCTTAGTCGAACCCTAGACAATAGACCAGACAATCTCAATATATGAGGTACGTTGCGAGGATACTGCAACTACCTGTAATGTGAAGCTCATAGTGATACAGTCCTTTCATTCGCGAATACTCGATTAAGTCTTGAACATGATTAAATATCTATTCAAATAACTTAATCATATTATCTCATACTACTAATTGATCATATTGTCACTTCGGACACTATTCCAAAAGTGACGTGCATTGGCTAATAACTAACGATCCAATTAGTTATGAGAAGACAAGTATTCTCTCCAAGTCTATTTGAGGAATGAATCCTATTCTTGGATCAACTACCACGCACATGTACTTCGTGATGTACCTAACACACGCTGTATCTACCCCGTCAGGAGTGCAAGCGTTGGTCATGATCAAAGTCCATCACTCTGTACATGTCGTGCGTATTGACCTCAAGTCGGAGGACTACTTCACTACTTCACAAACCGATATTCCCGTAGACACGTAAATAGAATACACCAAATTGTTTCTCGGTCGGGTATGCCAATACTCTCCAAAGTATATGTGCATCCATCATGAAATACCTAGTATCTCGTAGCTGTGAGAACCACTATATCCTCTAAGGATATGATGCAGATCGCACATCAATCTCAATCGCATTATCGATATCCCATTCTCGATGATCATTGATTGTGGCTATTTAAGAACTATGTGCATAGTCATCTGAGATCTCACATTCTCAATGACAATACTAGTTCATGGAAACATAAACATAAATATATGCAAACAATCAAACATTATATTCATTTATGTAATACTGAATATTATTAATGCACATTAATAATATAACTGAATGTGATCAAGTATAATGTCCTTATATCGATTGTCTCTAGGATATCTATACCAACAATCTCCCACTTGGCCTAAAGCCAATCACCCATATGTCTTAACACCTAGACTCTCAAAATGTCTAGTTTGGTGAAAGGATCAGCCAGGTTATCCTCTGTAGGAATTCTTTCTAATTTTATTTCGGTTGTTGAATCTGCGGTTATGTCTTGCTTAGAACTATTCCATCTCACTATTTTTCCATTGAGTATAAAGCCATACGTCGATTATGACTTGGAAGTCATCATAATCAGTCATGACCGCTAAACCCAGTTATCACAAGTTTTGGCTGCCCACCATAGACTAAGAAATATTATTTAGTTAACTAAGATACTTTAGAATGTTCTTAACAGCAACCCAGTGAGGTTCACCTGGGTTCTTCTGGAATCTACAAGTGATACTGATAGCGTAGGCCACATCGGGTCTAGTACAAGTCATGGCGTACATGATTGATCTAATAACAGATGCATATGGGATTCCTTCCATGTACTCGATTTCTGCTTCTTCAGAAGGACAATCCTTCTTTGACAGCTTAATCCCATGATTTGCCGGTAGAAAACCTCTCTTAGAGTTTTCTATTTTAAAATGCTTCAGTATCTTGTCTATGTATGTGGATTGTGACAGCCCCAACATCTTGGAAGATCTATCTCTGTAGATCTTTATGCCAAGGATGTAGCAGGCTTCACCCAAGTCCTTCACCATGAAGGTCTCAAACAGCCAATCTTTCACAGATTGCATTAGTGGGATACTATTTCCTAAAATCAATATGTCATCAACATATATGATAATGAAAACAATCTTATCCCCACAGCATTTTTGATAAACGCATGGATCTTCCGAATTTCTGACGAAGTCAAACGATTTGATAGCTTCATCAAAACGGATATTCTAACTCCTAGAAGCTTGCTTTAATCCATAAATAGACCTTTGCAGCTTGCATACTAAATTTGGATTTGACTTGGATACAAAAGCTTCTGGCTGTGTCATAAACACACGCTCCTCGAGGTTTTTATTAAGAAAAGCCATTTTGACATCCATCTGCTAAATTTCATAATCATAGTATGCTGCTATAGCAAGTAAAATCCGAAGGACTTGATCTTTGCAACTTGTGAAAAAGTATCGTCATAATCAATGCCTTCGCGTTGCCTATAACCCTTTGCCACCAACCTAGCCTTGTAGGTTTGTACTTTGCCATCTGCATCGGTCTTCTTCTTGAAGACCCATATGCAGCCGATGGGTCTAACAACTTCAGGCAATTCTACCAAGTCCCAGACTTGATTTGTATACATCGAGTCCATCTCTGATTTCATGGCTTCTAGCCACTTCCCTGAATTGATGTCTGACATCGCTTCAGTATAAGTCTTAGGTTCATCTTTGTCCGGGATTTCCACATCATCATGTTCCTCCAAGAAGAAAGTAAACTTGATGGGTGGACGATGAATCCTAGTAGACTTATGGAGTTTCGTTTGTGCAGGCTGTTCATTCTGATCGTGAAGTGGTTCTTCTGCAATGATCTGATCAATGCCAGAAGAATTCTCAGGAGCAATGCTTTCGCGCGTTTCCTGAGTAGGAGATTGAACAATGTCCAAATTGTTCTCATTCAGTCAACTTGGGGTATCTTGCGCATGCGAATTATCCCTAACTATGCTCCCACTGGCTGGAAGACTATCACCTAGTGAAAGACTCCCACCATGAGAATCACTGAATGCTCCCACTGATCCCTTGTCGTGGTTATCCGACAAGTTCTCAGCCTCAGCATTACCTTGTAGTTCTTGAATTTCATCTTTGTCCGGGATTTCTACATCATCATGTTCCTCCAAGAGGAAAGTAAACTTGATGGGTGGACGATGAATCCTAGTAGACTTACGGAGTTGCGTTTGTGCAGGCTGTTCATTCTGATCGCGAAGAGGTTCTTCTGCAATGATCTGATCAATGCTAAGAGAATTCTCAGGAGCAATACTTTCGCGCGTTTCCTGAGTAGGAGATTGAACAATGTCCAAATTGTTCTCATTCAGTCTACTTGGGGTATCTTGCGCATGTGAGTTATCCCTAACTGTGCTCCCACTGGCTGGAAGACTATCACCTAGTGAAAGACTCCCACCATGAGAATCATTGAATGCTCCCACTGATTCCTTGTTGTGGTTATCCGATAAGTTCTCAGCCTCAGCATTACCTTGTAGTTCTTGAATTTCTTCAAGCTCTATCTTTTTACGACTTTGTCCTTTAAAGACATAGTCATTTTCAATGAACGTCGCCTGTCTAAAAACAATAACCTTTTATTTCTCAGGAAGATAGAAATAATATCTTTTTGTTTCCTTAGGATATCCCACAAAGTAACCTTTTTTACTTTTGGATTCTAACTTATCAGTGAGCATCTTCTTCACATACGGAGGGCAACCCCACGTCTTGACATGTGAGAATGATGGTTTCTTGCCACACCATAACTCATATGGCATTCGCTCAACTGATTTAGATGGAATCCTATTCAGGATGTAGATTGAGCATTGGTGCGTAACCCCAAAGAAATATTGGAAGAGATGAGAAACTCATCATGGACCTTACCATGTCTAACAGGGTTCGGTTCCTCCTTTCAGACACACCATTCATCTGTGGTATTCCAGGAGGTGTCCATTGTGATTGGACCTCATATAACTTTAAATAATCCAGGAACTCTTGGATAACGTATTCACCTCCTCGATCTGATCGAATAGTCTTAATACTTTTCCCAAGCTGTTTCTCTACTTCTGTCTTATACTCTTTAAACTTCTCAAAGGCCTCAGATTTATGTTTCATAAGATACACATATCCATACCTAGAGAGGTCATCAGTAAAGGTAATGAAGTATCCAAACCACCCCTTGCTAAAGTGGGTAGTGGCCCACACACGTCACTGTGAACCAACTCTAACACTTCTTTAGCTCTTACCCTTTTCCCAGAAAAGGGTTTATTAGTCATTTTGTCTTTGAGACAAGATTCACAATTTCTATAAGACTCAAAAGTCAAATGGGGTTAAGTAGTCTAACTTTCTTAACCTTGCAATTCTTTTCTCATTTGCATGACCAAGTCTGCAATGCCATAAGAAGGTAGAATTTTCCTGATTACTTAATTTGAGCTTCTTGTTTTGTACATTAAGGACATCATGTCCACTATTCAACAAATATAAACCATTCTTAAGAGAGGCATTTCCATAAACAATACAATTTTTCGAAAAGCAGCAACTACTTTTAGAAAAATAGAAGGAAAAACCTTCAATGTCTAACATCGGAATGGAAATAATATTTTTGGTAATAGATGGAATGAAATAACAATTATTAAGTTCCAGTCTATACCCACTAGGTAAGTCTATACTATATGTCCATACGCGTTCAGTAGCAACTCGTGCTCCATTTTCAACGCATAGGGCGACTTCACCCGGTCTAACCGTCCTGCTATCTTTGAGACCTTCCATATTCGTACAAATGTATAAGCCACATGCGGTATCTAATACCCAACAGTCAGTTTTATTAGTGGATATATTTATCTCAATAACAAACATACCTGTTCCGGAGCAAGAGACACCTAGTGCCCTGTTGTGCAGCCAGAACTTTGCAGTCTCTCTTCCAGTGCCCTTTCTCCTTGCAGTGGAGGCACACATCCTTGTCTACCCGCTCTTTTTTTTTAATACCGCCCTTAAGTTTAAGGAACTTTGGCTTAGAACTATTCTTAGCCTTATTCTTCTACTTCTTTCTTCCTTTAAGCGCAGAGCTAGAAGAGGAGCCCACCATGAGCATATTCCTTTCCTTCGAAGAAGCACCTTCAAAAGTCTTAAGCATGTTATGCAGCTTAGGCCTAGTCGTACCAAGCAACATTACATACTGCGCCTGCTTTGCATCATCCTGATGCTTCTTCTGAGCCTCTACGTCAAACGTAGCAAGTTCAGGAGAACCAGCCGCAGGGGTAACAGGGATGGTCGTGTCAAACACATACTCAATCCTTTCTTGCCTTAGCATCAAATGCATGTTTCGTTGCCAATCCAGAAAGTTTGGCCCAGCCAACTTGTTTGATTCCAGTATAAATTTCAATGACATGTACGCTATTTCAACACACCTAAAGGAAATAAAGTAAAATGGGAATTAAAACACATAATTCCTATGATCAATATTTTGCAATCAAAATAAACACGGCCTTTAGTTTTATTTTGTCTCCATTATTTTCACATACTCAACGACCTCATCGGAAGAGTACAAATTTATATCTAATATAAATCTTAATGGACTAGGATTCACATTCCTACTATCACAACCCCTGCTTTGGTCGGTGATTGTAACAGCATAACTGGTAGGTCTTCAAACCGATTGTAGTTCATACAATTCCTAGTTATCGGATCCAGTCTAATTGATGTCCCATCATTATTTCCTTGCTTTGGCTAGTGAAATAACTTAGGTGGTTTACAACCATCACACGTCGACATCTACATGTCCCTATAAGAGTTCCATAAGACGTAGTTCCAAGCAAAAGACTTTGGTCTTAAATACTATATAACGAAATTTCGGTTTCTCTTAATTATGACGGAAAACATCATTCATTCTAAATGAAAACCATATTTAAGTTTGAGGAATATTTTATATCGGGATATTTAACTTGCTCAAACAAGATACATTTCTAGTTCACATAATATTCTATGAGATCCAACTCATAAAATTAAATATAAACAGTTATTAGAATCTAATTCATTATTTTTAGTTCAGTCCAGGGACCTAATTGAAATTTTAGAATTAATTCAGGGATCAAAAAGTAATTTGGTAGCTATCCTGAAAATACAGAAATAGGACCAAATTGTAATTCCAAGAAAAGTTCAAGGATCAAACTCTAATTTTATACTAGCAAATTTACAAATCAGTCCCTACAATTAACCAGGGACTAAATTGCAATTTCATAATTAATTCAGGTACCATACCATAATTAACTACCAAAGCCAGATTACAGAAACACTCCAAGGGCATATCTGCAAATTCAGATTTCACAAAATTGCAACGAAGCCCCTGAAGAACATCAAATTTCCAACATCAAGTCTCTGGGACAATTGCAAATCGATCCCTGACAACCGTCGACCGATCGGCGCCGATGCGGTCGACACCGCCGGCCTCCAGACAAAACCCACGACTGGGTGAGTCCTCCGGTAGTCCCAGACCGAGGCATTTCCTCGCGTGGCGGCCGTAATCCATCGACGACGTGGTCAAAAAATTAACCCGACATCGGCTCGACGACAAAGCTCGACCGATGCCGTTTCGATCTAGACCGCTGCCTCCACAATGAAGCTCACAACGGGGTGAGCACGACGGTAGTCCTAGACTGCTGCTTCGCCGCGCGTGGCGCCCGGTATTGGGTCGAAAACCTTTAGACCCAAAAATGACGCCGAAGCTTCGAAAGCTTCGTTCTCTCTGTCGGTGAATCATCGGTTGTCACCGCTGGTACGACGACGTCGCTCACAACGTGGCGAGCACGTCAGTGGTACCCTAGCGCCATGAATCAGTGCGTCGACTACGGTGTCGTTGAACTGCGGACCGAGTCTAAAAATGGCTCGATGACACCTCGTCGCTCGCGTCGATCCGGTCGACACTGCCAGCACCACGACGATGCCCGCGATGAGGTGAGCTCGTCGGTGGTGCCCGATCTCAAATAGGCGGCGCGTGGCGCTTGTCGTCGTTGAGGACGCGGTGCCGCCTCTAAGGCGGTCCGATTTCTTCATAGTCAATCTGGTTTTGGGCTCCAAAAGCCCACATACAATTTTCTCTTGTTACAGAAAACACAACAAGAGATAACGTGTTAGGGATTCAGAAAATAGGGAACAAAATGCGCAAAGAACATGGACACAAGAGATAACGTGGTTCGGCCTAATGCCTACGTCCACGGAGAGAAAGGAGAATTTTTATTGATGAGTTTCCGAGCCACAAAGCCATACAAAAAACCTAGGGTAACATGTCTTTATATAGATACAAACCCTTGGTATACAAGTAACCTATCTAGGTCAGATTAGGAGTCCAAAACCTAGTCAGAATAGGAATAGGAATAGGAAATAAATCTTTCCTATTTCTCGCCATCCCAATAATCTCCACCTTGGCGAGAAATCATCTCGTGGAAGAACCATGAAGCTTCACCCGAACTTCAACAAACTCCACCTTGACAAAATACCGCCCCATGAAGAACTATGAGATCTTGCAAAACCAATCCGACTGCATCTCGGACCATAGATAACTGCATCAATAAGACCATCTCAACTTTCTCTTCACCTTTTGTTCAATCACTTGGAGCCAGTCCCCAAACTCGAGCTTCTGAGCTTGCTTGGCCTATTTCCTCCAATCTCCATTGAGCCCCAACTAGCAAGTCCACCTGCTGAAGCAACCTTGCGACCAATAGACATACCCTCTATTTTTCGGTCAGTCCCATGCTCCGCAACCTCGAACTGTTTTTCTGCTGGACCTTCTTGTCTCAAACCAATATTACATGTCATAGCATACAAAGGGCAACCTTTTGTTCTACCAAGTAGAACCCTCGACATGCCTCGAACTCTATCATTCGGCCTTGAGTGAGATACCCGATTCGCCCGTGGTGCCACCAACGGCTTCGTATGCCCAATGCAAAACCTATCCAACATCTTTGACGTGCACATCCCTTTAGACAACCATAGCGGGGCCCAGCTAACAATGCTTTTCTGAGACAACCATGGCTCATTGCCAACCATGCCTCCACGAAATAACCATAGCTCGTTATCCATGTCTCCGCGAATCCCAACCCTACTCAAACCATTCATGTCAAGCCTTTGCTCCCACTTGTTAGGAATTCAGCAACCATGAAATTTCCAAAGCCAAAATTGGACATAAACATACTTGAATGAAATTTCACACAATTCATTCATGAATACTCATAAATTTATGCATACAGCCATAAAATCAGCCTAGCTCTGATATCAATTGTTGGAATTTATGAGTACGAACATCTAAGATCGTCACAGCTGTGAGAACCGTAAAACTAATTTAGAGAATAATATAAAATAAGTGACCAAATAGTAATTGAACAAATTAGGGTTAGACCTTTGTCTATATAAGGTGAGCTAGAAAAGAAAAACCCGAATGAGGAGGAAAAGATAGAAATTTCGTAGGTCCCAAGAGTAGCCATCATTGGTTGTAAAATCCGACGGTGAAATATTACCGGATTGACACAAAACTTAAGGTTTTTTTCCTAACACAATGGGCAAGATTCTGGACGGTCGAGATATTGTTTAAAGGTGTCTAAGGCTGTCTGCACAAGCCAGCTTTGAGAAATCCGAATTTGAATAAAATAGGAAGGTAACTCGGTTCTGTCGTATTATGCTATTGTCTATATGATTTCGGATTTAAGGATATAGTGTGGATTTCATATTCTGGTATGTCGAATAGCATGAACACGGATCTCAGGAACCTAGGATTATTGGATCGCATGTTGGATCTCTGTGAGCTGGGTAAAAGCATGATGATTAAATTGGTTAATTGGTTGCGCAAGAAATAGATTTTGTTCTTTGCTTGTTATGATTGTTGCGAAGACATGGTTGCTGGCTAGAAAGAACCCTAGATATACATTAAGAGTAGTGTGTTTTTACAAATATTAAAATGTGATTCTTTTGATCGTTGAGTGGTATGAAATCCATGATTAAACTTGCGGCGCAAGCAGATGTGTTTTAGGTTGCACAGAATGATGATAATACATATCATAATTAATTAATTTTAGTTTCAATCTGATTTGAATGATATTGGATAGACCTGACAAGTTCGGATTTATATTAATATCCTGTTTTTCAGGATTGAGTTTGGTCTTGTGTCGTGTAAGTTGATTTCCTTCGTAGGATGCTATGACACTTGCGACTTCTTGATTTCTTGTTCAAGTTATGAAAGTTATTTTGGTTCTGTCGTTAGGTTTCTTGATTTCTTGCTCGACTTCTTGAATTCGGATCTGTGATGCTATCAATTAAAATGCTCTCTTGTGATTCCGTGAACTTGATAAAGAAGATATAGGCTAGTGTTATTTTAAAAACTCTGTGAACTTGATTTGTGTGCACCGAATAATACTAACGCATGACCACGAACTTTATTTTGTCCTGTACTAGTGATTCATAACGATATAAATGAGACACATGAACTTGTTAGTATAAATAATAATATAACTATTAAGACTTGCGTGGCATCTCAAGGAAAATCAGGGATATATGCTTGTTGTCAATGTTCTGTGACCAAACTCATGGTCCTCTGAAGGGTTATGAGCTTGGATAAGTGCTGCGTGGTTAGGTGCTTGCTTTCGGACATGTTTATATATTTTTATCGGTTTGATTCCTATGTGTAGTCTATTTCGAATCATTCGTTTTATGTATTGCTAATAAACCTGTTTTTGTATTATTTTTTGATCTGTAGTGCTTTTCTGATTTCCAAAATTTCATAATTCTGTATAGTTAATGGATCCATATTGTTTATGTCTGAATTCTTGGTATGATAAGTTTCGATGTGCAACTGGTATGCTCTGGTATGATAAGGCTCAAATGGATAGGGAGTGTGAAAATTATCTGGGCTCGTGGGGATACCCTTCTATCTTCTGGGCCCGCAACGCGGGAATGGAAGGGTACTTTTCTGGGCCCCACGAGAATCCCATCATGGATATGTTAGGCTCCGGAGTCCTATTCTGTTAGTTGGCTAAGTTAGTTGGCTAAATTAGTTGGCTAAGTTAGATGGCTAAGTGACCTCTGTTTGTTCTGAAAAGCTTGTCAGTGTATATATGATTTCTGTTCTACGTCAATGTGTCTTGATTTCAATAATCATTATTGGAAATATTTGATATATGAATTGTTATATCATTTGAGATATGATATACTGTATGATTTGTTATGTCCTTGAATGTGTGTTATATGTGTCACCGACTTACTGAGTTGCGTATCCTCATTAATGTGCGCTATGTATTTCAGATACGAAGGGACGATTCGGAAGTGAGTCCTATTCTGTTAGTTGGCTAAGTTAGTTGGCTAAGTTAGATGGCTAAGTGACCTCTGTTCGTTCTGAAAAGCTTATCAGTGTATATATGATTTCTGTTCTATGTCAATGTGTCTTGATTTCAATAATCATTATTGGGAATATTTGATATATGAATTGTTATATCATTTGAGATATGATCTACTGTATGATTTGTTATGTGCTTGAATGTGTGTTATATGTGTCACCGACTTACTGAGTTGCGTATCCTCATTAATGTGCGCTATGTGTTTCAAATACTAAGGGACGATTCGGGAGTGAGAACTAAGAGTAGACTCATGCCTTGCATGACACGACACTCATTTTTGTCAATTAGAACGAGAACTTATATTTACCATCGATCATGTAACCTTAAATATATATGCCTTATAACATACTTGGAAGGTAATTGAGCCTTACAGAGAACGTTCTTTCCGTGGCGGTTGACATGTCCATTTTCGGGGCGTGACAACAGCGGAAGTTAAAATTTTAACCAACACGTACCTAATTTTGGCAGTATAACATAAAACATAAGAGTATAGTTAGAGAATTCTTACAAGACGTAGATTGAATCTTCTACTATGGAGTCCACGTAACCCTTGTCTACGAACTCCTCGAACGTTGAATCCTTTGAGAATCCGCCAGGAGAATTCTATGCCAAAGGATGTGGAGAATTTCTATCTAGGTTTTTGGTATGTATGTCACACCCTTTAAAACCTTAGATGTACATGTATATATATATGGAAAATTTTACTTAAACCTTAAGTAAGAAGAGTTTAGAAAGTCATCAAAATTGACTTTTCCAAAGCCATCAATTTTGACTTCTAATTTTGGGCCTTGAAGCCCAATCTCGTATGGGTTTTGAGGCCCAATTTTCCTTTCCTTGACCAAGTCAAACATGTCCAACATTTTTCATATATATATATATATACTTATTTGATTAAATCCAATCTAATCAAATAATTATAATACTATCTAATAGAATTATAATATTTTTCCATAGATTAAATATTCTTGATCAAATCAATATTTAATCTAACCAACTTCAATTCGTAACAAGGACTACATGTTGTATGACCCATAGGCCCTCATATGTTAAGCGATTAGTCAAACTAATGGTCTTAGTCGAACCCTAGACAATAGACTAGACAATCTCAATATATGAGGTACGTTGCGAGGATACTGCAACTACCTGTAATGTGAAGCTCATAGTCATACAGTCCTTTCATTCGCGAATACTCTGTTAAGTCATGAACATGATTAAGTGTCTATTCAAATAACTTAATCATATTATCTCATACTACTAATTGATCATATTGTCACTTCGGACATCATTCCAAAAGTGACGTGCATTGGCCAATGACTAACAATCCAATTAGTTATGAAAAGACAAGTATTCTCTCCGAGTCTATTTGAGGAATGAATCTTATTCTTGGCTCAACTACCACACACATGTACTTCGTGATGTACCTAACACATGTCGTATCTACCCCGTCAGGAGTGCAAGCGTTGGTCATGGTCAAAGTCCATCACTCTGTACATGTCATGCGTATTGACCTCAAGTCGGAGGACTACTTCACTACTTCACAAACCGATATTCCCGTAGACACGTAAATAGAATACACCAAACGATTTCTCGGTCGGGTATGCCAATACTCTCCAAAGTATCTGTGCATCCATCATGAAATACCTAGTATCTCGTAGCTGTGAGAACCACTACATCCTCTAAGGATATGATGCAGATCGCACATCAATCTCAATCGCATCATCGATATCTCATTCTCGATTATCATTGATTGTGGCTATTTAAGAACTATGTGTATAGTCATCAGAGATCTCACATTCTCAATGACAACACTAGTTCATGGGAACATAAACATGAATATATGCAAACAATCAAACATTATATTCATTTATGTAAAGCCGAATATTATTAATGCACATTAATAATATAACTGAATGTGATCAAATATAATGTCCTTATATCGATTGTCTCTAGGACATCTATACCAACACTAAGGTCCCCCGCCCTGGACAGAGGAGGAGTATTTGAAATTCTGCCTGATCCTGCTTGCTCATTGCCGCGGAAACGGAAGGACATGTCATCCGGTCGTCCACGGTGAAGGCGCCGGAATTGCCCTCTTCTTTTGTCGCTCTTCCTTTGGATGCAAAGCCTTTGACCGTGGTGGCGCCGGAGTTTCCCTCAGCTCCGGTGGATGCAAAACCGTTGACGATGGTCTTGGCGGGTAAATATTACAAGTGTATGGAATGCGGTAGGAGTTTTTCTCCGCTCCGAGCCCTAGGGGGACACAAGGCGAGTCACCGGAACAACAACAACTCCGACGACGGTAAGGATCACGAGTGCGGCATATGTGCTTTCATCTGAGCGTAGCCCGAAGCGCATCATCTCCTGCACCGGCCAGACTACCATCTCACAGAACGACAGGGTCAACTTGATTGACCTGAACGTGTTGCCGGTGGAGATGACCACAGAGGAGGATGACTTGCTCTGCTGGGAGACGGCGGAGGAGATGCTGAGTCCTGTTTTTGCTCCGGCGGAAGAGAGGCCTAAGCTGCAGAGTTTCGATGTCTTGTTCCCCAAGTAACTGGAGATTAATTTGAGTGCTGTATATTTCAGGAGTTTGGGGTTTTCTATGGTAATGTAATTAGAAATCTCTAAATGAACTATTACAATATTTTCCTCATTAGTTGAATTAATACGTGATCGTGATCGGTTAATAGTTAATTAGGAAGTCACAGACAAAATCTAAAGAGTCGTTGTAGAAGTGTGAGTAACATTTTTTAGTTTTACCAAAAAAAAGTTATATTTTTTTGAATATATTTTTAAAAATATAATAGTGTTAAATACTTTCGTAATAGTTCGTGTTCGAATAAAATGTGTGATAACTGAATAAAAGAATTAATTATGTAGTATCTAGCTAGTTGATAAGGAAAACTGATTTTTTTTTTTACCGTTGATGATTAATTAGGCGAATTAATTCAGTTTCTAGCTTTTGATTATAAGATAATTCATTATCACCTTGATTAAATAATCAGATGTTTATTTAGAGTCTCATGAATATAGCAACGTTGAATAATTGTTGAAAAAACTTTAACATATTTTAAAAATTCTAATTTGCTCGAATTTGGATTTGTAAATCATTAGGCCAAATAGCAAGTGGTATAAAGCTAAAAAATAATCAGATGCTAGTTTTTTACTAACCTTTTTACCCCCAAGTGTAAGCCATGCAAAATCTATCGAAGCAAAAAATGTGAAAATATTAAGAACGCAAGAAACGATTCCTCTCTTCCTATAAATATAAACTGAGGCTCGTTCTCAGAGTTCCTCTCCAAGAAAGTTGCGTTTTCCTTTCCACCGGAAAAAAATAATAATACCGAGAAATAGTATTCCTTGTTCCCGCCAGTTGCGTCTCTATCTCCTAATTGGTGGCGGAAGGTTCCGGTATTGAAGAAGTTCTTTTGGAGCAAGAGAGGTGCCAACCTCATCCGTCCCTGGTATCAGAGGTTGGGCTGGGGCCGGAGCACAGTTGACGCCAAGAAAGATGCCGGCGCCGGAACGAGTGGCCAGAGAAGCGCTTCTCAAAACGCCGGAGCCCAGGTGCTTAACATCAACCCGCCAACACAGATGGCTCGTCTGAACCCGCCCGCACAGATGCCTCGCCTGAACCCACCCGCACAGATGAACCCGCCCGCTCAGATGAACCCGCCCGCTCAGATGAACCCGCTGGAGGAAGAGAAATTGCCATTAAAGAAGAGGTCTAGGCTGCAGCGTTTCTTCCGCAGGTAATTTGTTAGGGCTACAATGATTCGGGTTTAGGGTATTTCTGTTGATTTTCAACGTTCTTGGTCACTTCTTGGTTCCATAATTCCATTAATTGGTGGTGATCGTGAAAGAAAGAATATTAGCTAGTCTATAGCATTAGTGTGTGTTTTTGGGAAAAATTACTGTTTCCAATTTGTTTTTGGAGAAACATTGTTACGTAGTAGAAATCAGAATTATGATTGATTGATTGGGACAATTCTTTCTTTACGATTGATGATCATATGTTTCCAGATAGATTCTTAGAAGAGCTTGGATTTTTCGATTAATAAATAAGCACATTACATTATGTTTCTTGATATTTTCTTTATCAGATTTCTGTTTCTTGAGAAATTGGATTATTTAAGTTTTGTAGACATTAGTGTGCAATTTGCGATTAATGGTACGTACATATTCATTATGTTTCTTGATATTCTTTATGAGATTTCTCTTTCTTGGGAAATTGAATTAATCAATTTAGTGGCCATTAGTTTGGGGGTTTGTCTAGGGTTAGTTAACTAGGAATTAATTGGGATACCTATAACAAACTATTCCAATTATTTTAACCATTAGTTTTTAGAGGGGAGTACAATTGGTTGAATCAATTCGTGATCGTGATTTCTTGAGAAATTGGATTAATTGATTTTGTAGCCATTAGTTTGGAATTTGCGATTAATAGTACGTATAATTCATTCTGTTTCTTGATATTTTCTTTATGAGATTTCTGTTTGATGGGAAATTGGATTACTTAAATTTTGTAGACATTAGTGTGGAATTTACGATTAATAGTAAGTATAATCCAGCCTCTTTTTATGGAAATTACATGCCTAAGCGATAAGAAAATCAAGCATAATTGTACCCATTAGTTTGGGTGTTTGTCTATAGTTAGTTAATTAGGAATTGGAATATCTAAAACAAACTATTTCAATTATTTTACCGATTATTTTTTACAAGGGAGTATAATTGGTTGAACTCATTCGCGATCATGTTCGTAGTCACTAACAAGCATTTAGATGAACCCATGAGTGAATCATTGTAGAAGTTTCGAGTTCAAAATATTGAAAAAATAACAATGTTAAATATTTGTTAAAAAAATTTTTTGCAGATAGAATCTTGATTAATCGATATTGTGGATGTTTGGATAAAAAAATGGAAAAAAGAAATTTAGTTGGGTAGTGCCGTGGAAAACTGGTTTATTCTTTCCCCTTGGCGATTAATTAGTCGAATTCATTCTATTTGTTGCTTCCGTGATGAGATACTTAATTATTAACTTTTTTATATTTAAATAGGGTCAGTACACTATTTATTAACCGTATAAGTAACAAAATGGGACTAAAATCCGAAAGAAAATAATAAAAATAAGAAGAAAACAATTGGACTAAAAAAATGAAGCAGGACGACCAAACATGCATTACGAACAGCATGCAACATCAACCAACCCAAACGACGTCTCTTAAAAATTCCTTCCCGCTCCCGCTCCCGAAGTAAGCCTTCCAGGAGTGGAACTTCTTCCCGCATAGGCTGCAGTTGGGATCGATCTCTTTTGGGGCGTCCGGTTGCGGATATGGGGGGGTTCCAACGCTCCTACTAGGGCTATGGCCGAAGAAGACAATGAAGACATGGTCTTCGAGGAATCCTCCCTCGAAGAAGACGAAGCTATTCTAAATTTCTAATCCCCTGTGGCGAAGACATATATTAATTTTCTATGGACCCTTTTACCCCTAACAAATTCGAAAATAATTTAGTGTCAGTTAAAAAATGAAAAAACGAGTGAGAATGCAGGAAATCATTCCCTCTAGTCTCTTTCTATAAATATGATATATCGAACTATAGTAAATAAAATAATATCAATCGAGGCTCAATCATCGACAAATCTTGATTCTCTCCGTGAAAGCTGCATTTCTTTTTTATTAATAATTTCTTGGAGAGAAAATTGATATTTGTTGTGGATTGATTGGAAAAGAACTGCCATCTTTCTTAGAGGGAAACTATTATATAGCGGTAGTGACCAAATGTTTGTAGTCTAATGGCACAAATCATTATGAATATTTAATTAGTCTAAGTTCAAATCCTAACATCTGTTATGTATAAAAATTTATTTTTTTTAAAGGGCAAAATAGTGATAAGTTCCTATGTTTGAAAAATTGATTAATCACGACAACCTAATTTTATTTAGTCCCTGATATTTCATAAATCAAATTGTTTAGTCCCTAGATTTAAATTCTGGCGACTTTTCCGGTGACACGCTACTAAAAATACAAAAAATATCCCTGACTCCAGAAATCACTAAATTTCCACTCGTTTGTAACCTCTATCCTATACCCAAATCCCAATCCAGTGTGCTCTCTCTATATGATCCACAACTATTCATATATTGATCCTTCTAAAAAGAATCATCTAGCCATCGGAGGCTTAGTGCTCAAGCTCAAATTGTGTGAGTTTGATTTCGAGTAAAGAACAAAATTGAGAGAAAGAAAAATAAAAATAAAAAACAGAACAAAGGGAAGAACACGATTAGGGTTTTTTTGAGAAGTGATTAGGGTTTTTTTGAGAGGTGATTAAGGTTTTTGAACCCCTCTCCGTCGGTGCCCCAACGAGAGGAAGACGAGCCCTGACAAGTTGTCCACCGCCCAAAATTGTCGTACGACCACGTCCCTCGCCGAGCCAAGGCAGTCCTTGGTTTTCGCTGTTCGTCACCGTATCGAGGAGAGTGGAGGGAGAAGCCCTCGAATCAGAAATTCGTTTAGCTACAGTTCAATCGATGTGCATTTCCCAACTTCACGGATAACCTGTTCATAGATAGAACTTGAAATTTTCGATAATAAATAAGTACAATTCATTCTGTTTCTGGATATTTTCGTTATGAGATTTCTGTTTCTTGGGAAATTGGATTAATTAATTTTGTAGCCATTAGTTTGGAATTTGTGATTAATAGTACGTACATGTTCATTCTGTTTCTTGATATTTTCTTCTTTATGAGATTTCTGTTTCTTTGGAAATTGAATTAATCAATTTACTAGCCATTAGTTTGGGGGTTAGTTAACTAGGAATTGGGATATCTATAACAAACTATTCCAATTATTTTAACCATTAGTTTTTACAGGGGACTATAATTGGTTGAATCAATTTGTGATAATGATTTGTTAATAAGTAATTAAGTAGTCACTAACAAATATTTAGATACGAGCGAGTGAGTTGTTGCAGAAATTTCAATTTTCTTAATTACTTGGTCACTCTGAGACTTTGACCGACGTAGACTTTTTTAATAAATCGAAAATAAAATCAGATGTGGCTTAATCAAGTATGCAGCTAAAAGAAACTAAAAAAGCAATATTTTTCTTACGACATTTTCTTCACCTTTTTTATGTTTCTTCTCCTTCTCTTGAATTTTATTTCAAGAATCTAGCTCTATACAACTTATTTGAAATTTTATTTACTGTTAAAGTTTTTATTTCCTAACAACAACGATTAAGGAAAAAACGAAACGTTAGAACTAAGAAATCTTTGCATCGTATTGTACTATTGCTTGATCCAGATAAAAAAAAAGAGAAGTTTTAAGTTCAAGAAATTGGGGAAAGCTACGAGATAAGCCTAATGGGCAAGCACGTACAGAAAGCCCACACAAAGGGCACATCACAACCGACGAAGACTTTGTTCAGTTATTGGGCCTGGGCTGGACTTAGGCCTAGGCATAAAGGAAACTGGAAACTGTTGGATAGATTTATTATAAAAGATGGTTCTCTCAGTTAGGTTTGCTTTTTGATTTTGATTTTGATTCAGTTGGGGTGAAAAAAGGACACTCTTGGGGGTTACCATCGCTGGTTTTTTTTGTTAAGTAAAAAATTTATTAGCCATCAAAAAACTACGTCAAATTCTTACGAATCGTGAAATATTTTAAAAAATGTCTAAAAACTAAAAAATGTTCATCTATTTAATAATATATGCTACTAAATAAATGATATCTAAAATATTATCCACCTTCTTTTCCTCTTTGGGACCTGACTCCATTCAGCTTGTTTCCTTCCACCGTCTCTTTTGAATATATAGGCCACCCCACTATGATGACTCGACTCATCATCTTCTCATGTATCACATCCTCTTCGTTTGGCCCTGTAATCTCCTGACTGAGCCCGTCTTTAAACTTGAAAGTTGGTTTTTGGGCCGGGTGCTACTACAAAGTTGGAAATCTATGTTTTGGGCCGGCCCAGTTACTGGGGTTAAATCTGTCATTTCTCATCCATCCGGCCCAATTTTGTATTCTTCATCCGGCCCAGTTCCGCCATCAGGGATGAATATTTCTTCTGGCCCAGGCGGGCTGAAAATGGATTCTGTCCCACCGCCGGGGGTTATTGTTCTCACTTCTGGAGACCAACGCCGACGAAAGCTTTTCCTTGTTTCCGGCGTCGGAGGAATTCTTCCGGTGAGTTCTCATGTGTCTCCCAAGGGCTTAAGTAAAGCATGTTTCCATAATCTAGTCTACCTAGTTAATTATTACGGTTCCTTACAAAAAAAAGTTAATTATTACGGTAAAATACAATTGTACTTCTCTTGAACGAAATAAACTAATATGGAGAACTAATTACAAATTATATACAACCCTAATTGGAATTGTATCAGATTTGTTTATAAATATATAAAATTCACATATCTATTGTCTTGCATTTTGGGTTAAATTTGAATATTCTAAACATAATTTTTCACCTGGGTACAAGTCTCCTCCTACATAATGTTTCCTTTTTTGAAGAATTTTTCCAATTAGTTAAAATCATATTCCAGTCAGGATAACAAATTGGGCCGTCAGATTTAATTGCTTTTAAATCTGATGGTCAATAACCTATCAGGTGATATTGGTTTGCATGTGAAGTGATATTAATTTGTATGTGAAATGATATTGATTTGCATGAGGCTGATTTACGTGTGAAGAGATATTGGTTTGCATGTGAGATGATATTGGTTCGGGTTATCAACCCCATCTCTTCCTAGTTCAAAGAAATACTCCCATTTCCATATACTTCCTACTTCTCTCTCTCTCTCTCTCTCTCTCTCTCTCTCATTTATGAAAAAAAGAGCGTAAGAGAAACAGTTTTTTTCAAGAGTTAAGCATTGTTATTTTATTTATAAGTAAAATTTTATTACATGATAAATGTAATAAAATATGATAAATGTTATATAGGAACATTTTCCAAAAGTATTCCCATATAACATCTCAGTGTCAATGACAAAAAAGTATCCCCTATATACTCCTAGATTAATAGCTACCCCACTTCCTGGCATAAGTACTTTACGACGGACAATGAAGAATATTAGGTGTATTTTTCTCCCAAGTCATGTCCATTGCGACTGCTAAACTCCATGCATAATTCGCGAGCTCTACTTCCCAGCTGGAGAATGACACCAGTTGTAACCGCCACATTGCTGCAGCTATCATCCTCCTCTTCTCCAAAGAAACCATTCGGCCTAAATTCATCCAGACAACCAAGTGCTCAATCAGATTCTTGTTCCTCCACACAATTAGAGAATAATTCCTCTAATCTAACCACATATTCCTCATTCCCAATTTGGAGATTAAACTTACGGCAGACTCTCTCTTTATTGGTTCGGGAAATTTTTTTATATATAAATGAAAATATATATTCCCCAAATTAACCACCAAGAAGAGTACACTATAGGCACCAATAGTACTGTACCTTGCGTACTAGATAACGAACATCAAAATGAAGTTGATATGCGCTATCTGAGTACAAACGCCTAGGTATATCAAAAGTCTAAAGACAAGATGAGAAAACCCCTCATTACACCAAAACATACGAGCAAATCACGGGGGAAATAAGAACATCTATTGGTTTTCGGCTAGATGAGATTATGTATAGTTTTGAAGTCACCGAGTGGGAATTTTTTTTAAAGCATTGTCGTGTTCTAATTAAATATAATTCTCCAATTATATATTTTTTATTTCTAAGAATATGCATGACCGTCAATTGATGTTCATTTAATTGCTTAATTGGGTATCAAAACTCTATTGAAAGAGAGAACGATTTCTTTTCATGAGACTTTATTTGAACCCCTAGTCTAGCAACGCTTTAATAAAATTAGAAAAAAAAACTATGCAACTCTTTTTTACGGGTAAATGTATTTCATTAGCAAATATATTCCAAAAATTAGAGAAAAAATGCAACTATTTTTTCAAATTATGCTAAATAAATATATTCCAAAATTAAATCATCTAAATCTACTAACTTGTAAGAATGAATGACACCTAAAAATATTTAAACTTTTAATAAGAAGAGGTAACAATAAAAAAGAGTAAACTAATTCTAACGAACTATAACAAATATCCTAAAAAGATAAATCAGATAGCATATTTAAAATTTAAAACATGTACGAGATGAAGTTCGCTTGAGACGTGTAAATCTTGAAGTTCAACAAAATCAGATAGAACATTTAAAATTTAGCGGACGATAAATATTTAACATTCTACACAGATTTTGAGCAGATTAATCTTCTTCCGATTTACTCGTTTGCGTGGATTTGTACAAATTAAATCACATCCTAATTGCTCACGGATATACACGTCCCCTCTCCCATGTTCTTATACATATTCTCTACACCTTCCAAAATTCTCAGGTTAGACTGGATGCATTATTTTTATTAAAATAAACATGATTTAGTGGGATTTATATGAATTGAAACAATTCATTATTAAACCGGGGATCGTCAAAATCGGGAGTCGTCTATTATAATAAGTGTGACATCAAACTTAAACGGTTAACGACGAGATTAGAATAGTAAATTATTTAATCCAATAGAAAATATATTTAATGAGCCGAATCAAAAAATTCATTAATCAATATCTCATCAGTTCAATAATAAATTCTCATCCATGTGGATTTTAAGTGTTCAATTGGAAATCTGCCACCGAGATAGCAATTATATAAGCTACCCTACTCTTGTACAAAAGTTGATAGCATATCTTTTCTCTATTCTCTAATTCTTAATCTCTAACTTCTAAACTCCCAAGAAACATTTGGTGAAAACTTTTGACCTAAACATACGAGCGTAGGAGGGAAAAAGGCGGGATACCTCTTCACCTTCTCCGGCGGTATGTTTAAGTCGTAAGTCTCCACTTTCTCTGGCCACTGGGAGAGAGTTACAAGAAGAAAAGGAGGTTATTTTATTAATTCTTGAAAAAAGTTTTATTTTCTTATCCTTCAAATTTAATATTTTTGAAAGGTAAATTTTTATCAAGATTTGAACCTTCAATCTTCTAGTTATGCCGCTAAGTTAAATACCTTTTGACGTCCTTCAAATGCCTTATGTCGCTAGGCTAGTGTCTTTTTCCTTCCTAGATTTATGATTGTTATAGTTGAACTTGCAGTTTTAATTTTAAATTATGAGCACAATTGAAGTTTGGTACAAATCAGTCTTATTGTCTTTTGTAATGACTCTGCTCAAATTAATCGATTCGTGTTTGAAGGTTTGGTGGCTTTTTGAAAAAAATATCATACACATCATAGTCTTATTATCGTTTGTGATCTGACTCTCTGCGAATTAATCGATTCGTATTTGAAAACTTGTTGGCTTACGGAAAAAGTGATACAGATCATATTCTTATTATCGTTTGTAATTTTTTATTCGTGTTTTAAATTATGAGTACCTAAATTAATAAATTAATAATTGTTATAGCTAAACTAAAAATCTTAATTTTAAATTATGAGAACAGAATTAAAATTTGGTAGAGGAACTGCCAATTGATCAACGTTCGTGGCTATTTACAACTTTCTAAGCAGATACGATGGCGGGTACCGCAAGCCACAATTATATATTTATTTAACCGTAATTTTTATTTGAAATAGATAATAATTAATTTTGCACTTACTTTGTATCATCTCTGATATAACGGTTCATTTCCGGATTGATCTACCATCTATCGATCCAATTTGATTAGTTACACTTTTATGACAGAAGAGTGATGGAGGTCATTTTTTGGAGAGTTGAGCATTATTGTATTCTAATAAAGGATAATTCTTCAATTTATATATATTTATTTGTGAGAGGGATCAACTTCTTTTTATGATTGTAAAAAAAAAATTCTTCTTATGAGACTTTTATTTCAAACCGAGTCTAGATACTTCAATAAAATTAGAGAAAACTGTGGAGCTCTTTTTATGTGTAAATATATTTCATTAGTCCAAAAAATATATTTTTGTGTGAAATTACGCTAAATAAATGTGTTCCAGAAATAAAAATCACCTACATCCAGCAACTTGTGAGAATGAATAACACCTAAAAGCATCTGAACTTCATAAAACACGACCTAACAATAATTCACAAGTCAGCCAACTCGAACTAATATTATTCGACCCAATACAAAAATAATAGTCATCCATCAAAATTGATTTCTCATCGCTTAAAGAAACAGAAAATATCTCTAAAACGAAGATCAAGAAGCATTATGAAATTGTATTGTTTACTGACGAATCCAAATTCTCTGAAACATATATCTAAAGAAATGATCAATTGTAATGAATGAATCGATTTCCACTATAGCTAGAAGTCACTGTCGCGAATTCATGGAAACAAGAATTGACCAAAGACACCAAGTCAACGGGGAAAATCCAAATCATTGTCAACCAAGACTCGACCAAAACACAAACGCAGCACCTTTTATACGGACTTAATACTAACAAATTGTATTCGACCATAGATTACTCGCACTATTTATGAAATTTGAACTCGATCCATAAATTTGACAAATATCTGAAATCATCAACCAGAGTACAATATCGAGTAACCGGAAGACAGAGACTAGCAAGTAGCAAATGATGCCATTTTGATAGATTATCACTTTAGATTATGTATAGGTGTAAATAAAAATTTACACCTAGATCACTTAATATATTAGTCAATTGGTGGCGACCATGTCTAAATCAAGACTACTTGCATCCAATTGAATATAGCATTTGCTACTTTAGGGATTTTCCATTATAATTATAATAGTGATTTTCCATTATAATTATAATACTAATATGTTTAACTTCTAAAAAACAGTCACATCGCTCCACCATCTATCGATCTATTCGTTACTCTTTTATGAAAAAAGTGACATCAAGATAAACAATTTTTCGAGAGCTATGCATTGTAATTGTAACGGTCCGTGATTCGACCGACTGCTTCCAAAGACCAATACAGTTCTTTTCTAGCGTGTTTTATCCTCATTCACACACATTCCAGAAACTTTCCAGGAGGTCAAGAAGGTGCATATGGATAGTACTAATCAAATTACTTAATGCGTTTCAGACAGTACATATCATTTACGGTGTATCACAGTCATATTCTATTTAAGAATGATTCTCTAATTATATATTTTTTTATTTGTAAGATTTTAATTCTAGACCTATTTCAATCTTTCAATTAATACATGACCATCATCAATTGATATTTATTGAATTGCTTGTTATCAAAATTCTTTTGAAAGAGGGAACAATTTCTTTTTATTAGACTTTTATTTCAATCGAGTCTAGAAACGCTTTAAAAAATATTAGAGTAAAATGTGCAACTCTTTTTTATGGTTAAATGTATTTCATCTATTCCAAAAATTACACCTTTAGTGTGAAATTATTCAAAATAAACATATTCCTAAATAAAAATCATCTACATCCACTAACATGTCAAAAAGAATAACGACTAAAAGTAAAACATCTAAATTTACAATAACAAGAGTAACAATAATCCACCGTTCACCCCCTTTGAATTAGGATTATTCCTCTCAAACAAAAACAATAATCACCTATTGAAATCGATTTCACATTAAACCTCACGGATTCTCAGAATCAAACTCGAATATCGCAAGTGGCTTTACCAATTTTCTCATCGCTTGGAAAAAAAACCCGAATATATCTCTGAAAAGAAGATCAAGAAACTAAAGAATTGTACTGATTAATCCCAAATCCTAGTTCTCTGAAACAATATTTTCTAAAGAAACGATGAAATTCCTAAATCCACTATAGCTAGATTTAACAAATCATTGACCAGTGTCACAGTCAACGGGGAGAACCCAAATCATTGTTAACAAGAACCGACCAAGAAACAAACGCAGCACCTTTAGTCCTCTTCGCTGCCGGCGGGGGACAAGGGCTCGGGATCTCCCGGCAGATCAAAGACCTCCGGCGCCGGTAGGTTCAGGTCAGGAATCTTTGGCGTCTGGTTGAAGTCGGGCGTCTTGGCCGGCAAGTTAAGGGCAGGCGTCGCCGTCAACTTGTTTAGGTCAGGCATCTCCGCGGGTAGGATCTGGTCATGCATCTTCGGTGGCTGACCCGCCGGTTGGTTTAGATCAAATGCCTCTGTCGCCGGCAGGATCTGGTCAGGCGTCACCGTCGGCGGGTTCTGGTCAAGCGTCTTGGCGGGCAAATTCTGGGCAGGCGTCACCGCCGGCAGTTTGGGGCAAAACAACTGGTCCTGAACATTTTCTGGCCATAATAACTGCCGCCACCAGGGAAGAGAACTAACGGCATTTTTCTTGCCACATCCGGACGGCGCGTCAGCTCTCTTGGTCCTTCTCCCGACCACCGTCGAATTCAGGCTGTTCCATCGCGGGGCGTCCTTGTCATTATTTCCGGAGCCCGCCGAGGCGTCACCCTCGTCCATCGCAGCCTCTACGGTGACCGGCGCTGGAGCGTGGAATATTCTCTTAATCCGTACTATCTTGTACAACTTTCTTTGAAACGAAACTCGTTAGTGATTTTGGAATGATATTATTCTAATTACCTAAGATTATATCTACTTACAGGAAGAGAGGGAACCCTTACTTTGTAGTCTCGCTTGTTCTTTATCCCGCGCAATTTACCTCTTCAAAGGAAATTGTTACCATCAGTCTCACGTTCACTTAAGTATAAATTGTGATGCAGTAATTCGAAGTCCTCGCGCATGGCAGGGGATCACCGACATGCTATTATCGATAACTGGGCATGCCATTTTCGTAACACACGGGCCATTATCAATAATTAGATTTGTCAGTGTCGTAACCGAAACATGCCATTGTCATAACCGGGATATGCCATTATTGATCCTTCAGTTTAAACGGTCTGCAATGATCCCTTCACTCCGGACACAATCCACTAGCTTTGTATCACCTCTACTTACTATGATATTTCTGATGTATATCGATGATACAAGTTTAAAGGATTTTCACAACATTTTCGGGCAAATTATTTTCTGATCGATCTACCATCTATCGATCCATTACTTGCACTTTTATGAAAAAGAGTGAAAGACGTCAAGACAAACGATTTTATCGAGAGTTGAGCGTTCTAATTAAGGGTAACTATCTAATTATATATTTTATTTTTAAGACTTGAATTCTTATGCATGACCATCTGTTCATTTAATTGCTTAATTAGATATGAAAACTCTATTGAAAGAGGGAACAATTTATTTTTATGAGACTTTTTTTTCAACCCGAGTCTAGGAACGCTTTAATATAATTAGAGTAAACTGTGAAACTCTTTTACGGGTAAATGTATTTCATTATTCCAAAAAATATAATTTTTATGTGAAATTATTCTAAATAAACATATTACAAAATAAAAATAATCTACACCCACTAACCTTTCAAAAAAATAACGGCTAAAACATCTAAACTTCTAATAACAAGAGGTAACAATAATCCATCATTCACGCGTCTCGAACTAAGATTATTCGGTTCAATTAAAAACAATATCCATCCATTAAAATTGATTTAACATTAAACCGGACGAATCATCAAAATAAAACTTGAATATTGCAAAATCGCTTAAAGAAACAGAAAATCTCTAAAAAGAAGATCTAAAAAAATTATGAATTGTACCGATTACTCACAAATCCAAATTCTCTGAAACAATTTATCTAAAGACATGATCAATTGTAAAGAATGAATCAATGTCCACTATAGCTAGAAGTCACTGTCGCGAATTCATTGAACCAAGAATTGACACACAGTTAGCGAGAAATACCCAAATCAAGAATCGATCAAGAAACAAACGCAGCACCTTTAGGCCTCTTCGCCGGCGGCGGGAAGAGAGGGCTCAGGATCTCCAGGCAGATTCATGCCGAACTCCTCTGGCACCGGTAGGTTCAGGTCAGGTATCTTCGGCGGTAGGGTCTGGTCAGGCGTCGCCACCGGCATGTTTAGATCAGGCGTCACCGTCAGCTTGTTTAGGTCAGGCATTTCCGCCGGTAGGGTCTGGTCAGGCGGCGCAGCCAGCAAGTTCTGATAAGGCATCTTTGATAGCCGGTGGAGGTCACGCGTCTCGGCCAGCAACTTTATCCGGCCGGTGGAGGCCGGATACTAGATAAATTTTTGTCCAAAATGGTGTTCCTTTATTAAAGTATTACTGTAATGATGTTCCTTTGAAAAGTATTCAGAAAAAGGTGTCTTAATATAATACAAATTTTTTTCTTGTATTGTGTAAACATACTACGAATTTTTAATCCCTATTGTGTCTTTTTTTTAGGGATTTTTTTTTGAGGGATAGTATTGTGTCTGACTACGAGTTTTTAAAGCACAGCGCGGAATTTTTTCTCGTGATGCGAGGGGCCTGCAAGTCTGCAGCTGAGCCATTGCAAAATACAGTGCAATATCGTAGACAAGGCATTCGCATTTTTTTCTCCGTTATTTAAAATAGGTAATATCAAGTTTTATTTTAAGAATAATTTTTAAAAATAGAATTTTTTACATTCGTCAATTTCGAATCATATACCTTATTAGAGTAAAAATAAGGTAATATATTTTTTTATGTTTTCCCTTCTGATATTTTGCATCAACGTTAATGTATCGTATGCCTTCAAAAAGAAATTAACATCATTCTCTTCGCTTTCATTACTTATAAGAGTTCATCTATTTCTCGTCAAAAGCTAGCGTTATATTAGAAGAAGTCTTATTCTAGTGTTTCTCTTTTTACTACTTTGTGTATATGTTAAAGGTTAATCAAGACCTTCTAAAAAAGGGTTCATCAAGTCAAGGCAATGAACTTGAGGGTCCTTCTGAAACAGAAAGAACTACGAGTGAAGAAAAAAAGATGCCGCCGAGGGTCCGAAGGAGTTCAATGCTCTCCTCATGGTTGGGCCTTCCAAGCTGCTGTAGCACCTCCGAGTCAGAAATTTTGAACCATGACCTCTAAATGGGGATTAGCCCCAGATGTGTGTGTGTCTCTCTCTCTCTCTCTCTACCTTTCCAAATAAAATCTCCATTCTTTCACCGGAGCTGTCGTTAATCCCTCCTTCCGGTGACGGGAAGGACTAGTGGTGACGGCAGTTCTGATGGCCGCCAATACTCAGTTCAACAGGGAGGAGATTGGAAGCATGCATAATCTTTTCGTGGATCTCCTTCCCGTTCAGTGGTCGGTCGAGAATCTCCGGAATTTCTTCTCAAGATTTTGCTCGATCAAGGACTGTTTCATTCCTAAGAAGCTTTCAATTAGAAAGACTCACTTTGGTTTCGTAAGGGTGGGTTCTTACGAGGACCTTGGCAAGCTGATCTTGGGTTCTTTCTGGCCAACAGAAAGATAGTGGTCACTAAGTAAAAGTTTGACAGGAATTCTTCCAAGGGGCAGCGGGGAAAGCAGGCTGTTTCGGCTAAGCCAATCAAGGCTCCTAGGAAGGTTGCATGGGGTCTTAGGAGGGGCTTGCAATCTGGAACCTGCTGTTCCAGATCCACTTCCGCCCTGTCGGATGAACGTGTTTATGCCGGCCCAAATTCTTGTTCTTACGATTGGTTGTCTAAAAGCCTGGTGGCGACTTTAATGGATGCTAAGCAACTTCGCTTTCTTCACCAGAATCTGCTTATGTATAGGGTTAAAGATTTCTGGGTTAAAATTCTGGCCGGTAATCAAGTTCTTATCACCTTTGAATATGTTCCTTCAATGGAGGTACGGTGCCCTAAACTGCAAATTTATTTCCAATGTTTAGTTCCCTGGACTCCTGCTTTCTCTATCCTGTCTCGTTGTGCATGGATTAAAATTCTGGGTGCTCCTCTTGATGTTTGGTACGAGGATTTTTTTTGAGTGGCTTTCAGAGCCGCTGTGAGACCTTATTTTGCTGCAGGGAGACAATTCGGGACGAAGCAGGCTTGACGAAACTTTGGTTTTGATTTCAACCAGATTAATAGAGAATATTGATAGGAAATTCTTCAAGGTGCAGGTAAAAGGTGTTCATCATGTTATCTAGATGGTTGAGGTTCACCCTTTTGCTTTCTCCTCGGAGGATTCTCTTGGGTTTTTGGATATATCGCCTTTTTTCTCCAAAAGTTTAGGGATGGCAGAAATATCCATACCCTGAGAGTCGGACCCTACCCTTACCCTACGGGTCTAGGGTATGTTGACTTTGACTGGGTCTAGGGTAGGGTATGGGTATGGGTCTATGTTTAGAGGTAGGGTCTAGGATAGGGTATGAATCCATAGCTAGACCCTGTGGGTCGGACCCTACCCTTATATTTTTACCATATTTTAAACTCTACCCTAATTAGACTCTAGTTAGATCTTTGTTAGACCGTATTGATAAAATATATAATATACTTTACGGTTAACTTTAACATATTTATTATGTTATTCCGCAACTAGCTTAGAAGATGTCGTGAATGATGGATCATTAGAAACTGACATGCTATATTTTTTTTTTGTTGAATTGTTTATGTACTTCAAACTCCAAAAAAAACCTTGGACTATTGAAATTAAATTACAAATTTTGATGTTTCATCAATTTTCTATTGAATGTTGATATGTAATGTAGTAGATGTCTTGAATTTATTTAAATTTTATATAAAAATTAAGTTTTGATTAAAAATTATCAAAATGCAGAACGTTAAAGGGTCGGACCCTGCAGATCCTATAGACCCTGGATCTCCAGGAGGGTAGGGTATGAATCTAACAATAAAAAATTTGTAGGGTCGAAGGTAGGGTATGAGTCCATCCAAAAAAATTAGGGTATGGGTAGGGTCCTATCAATACCCTACTCTACCCTACCCATTGCCATCTCTACAAAAGTTGCTATCCTGGGTTTGGTGTTGTCTCTAGTTCCAAACCGGTCAGGGATTACAGTGCTCAGGTCCTATGTGGGGTGATAATTTAGATTCGGACCTCTACTCGCCCTAAAAAGCCTACTGCTAAAGCTGTTAGCTTGCAAAAGAAAAAAGGGTGCAAGGTTAAAAAGGCCTTGTTCACGAGTTTGTCTCCGCCCAAAATGGCAAGCCTCACTTCTAGAATTGCGACCTTTTGCAATGCCCTGTATGAGACGAGATCCGCTGATAAGCATGATTTTTTGGCTAAAGATGCAATGGAATTGGCTAGGCGGATGGGTTTTCATTTGGATGATGATGTGCTCGAAATCCTAAAGGCTATAAAGGATGCTGCGGTTGGCTCGGAGATACAATCGGCTGTCCAGCCTTAATGTATCTTTCAACTTGGAATACAAGAGGAATAAACTCCTCTATAAAGAAAGCGAGGGTAAAAAGTTTAGTAAGGTCTAATAATATCGGGGTCCTGTTAATCTAGGAATCAAAGATGGAAGCTCCTACTAGTAGAGATATAAAAAGTATGTGGAAAAGAGAGTACTTTTGCTGGGATTTTGTTCCGTCGGTGGGTCGTTCTGGTGGCTTGATCAACATCTGGAACCCTTCCATTTTTAACTGCAGTTTCACTCATAAAAACCGGAGATGGTTAGCTATGGTTGGTACTCTACCTCAGTTAGATAGGAGCTGCTGCATTATCTCGGTGTATGCTCCACTGACTTCTTCGGAACAAAGGTCTTTTTGGGTGGAAAATTTGGCTTTTAAGGTATGTTACCCGACATCAATGTACCTTATTGCTGGTGATTTTAATGCTGTTTGTTCCAATAATGAGAGGAAGAATGGTAACAGGGGACATGTGACCAGCACCAGGTATTTCAAAGAGTTCATTGATAAATGTTTGCTGATTGATCTTCCTTTACTAGGCTTGAAATTTACTTGGAGAATGGGTGATGCTGCTAGTCGATTAGATCATTTTCTTATCTCCTCAGATGGGTTGTCAACCTTCCCTGATATCTCTCAGACTGCTTTGCCAAAGCGCAGATCTGATCACCACCCTCTAGTAATGGACTGTGGAAAAATGAATTGGGGACCGAAGCCATTTAGGTTCCTCAATTGCTAGCTAGAAGATCCAAACTTCTGTAAGTTGATCGATGAATGGTGGAATGGAATCGAGAGGTTTTTGGGAAAATTGAGCACAATTTGACACAAGCTGAGGAAGAATTATTTAACTTTGACAAGAAACAAGAGGTGGCTCAATTAAATGATAAGGATTTTCGAAATAAGGTGAGTTGGGAGGCTGCTTTGATCAGATCGCAACAAAACTTGGACATATTCTGGAAGCAGAGATCGCGATTAAACTGGGGAAAGGGTGGCGACAGGAACACCAAATTTTTTCACTCTATGGCCACTCATAGGAGGACTTCAAACTATATTATTTATCTAAAGCTGGGAGGTATTATAGTCCATGATCCTGAGGTGATAAAAATTGGTGTGTTCAATCACTTCCAAAGCCAATTTAGGAAGGCTTCAACCCCAAAGTTTTTTATGCCCAGCTCCTTGTTTGAAAAATTATGTGATTCTTCTAGGTCTGCTCTTGAATTGATGCCTACAAATGAGGAAATTAAGGCAGTTGTTTGGAGCTGTGAGGGAGACGAAGCTCCAGGCCCGGATGGGTTCAATTTCAAGTTCTTGAGGGCCACTTGGTCTACAATCAATGAGGATATCTTCACTTTTGTTCCTAATTTCTTCAGAACAGGCAAGTTGCATGCGTATGCTTCATCTTCTTTCATGGCCTTAATCCCTAAAGTGCTTGGTTCCATTAGCATGAAAGATTTCAGGCCAATTAGCCTAGTTGGTTGTATCTACAAGATCATATCTAAAGTATTGGCTCTTAGGCTGCGAAAGGTGATTGGGGAGGTGATTACTCTGAACAGATGGCTTTCATCTCTGGCAGGCAAATTACGAAAAGCATTATGGTTATGAGCAAGGTTCTTAATCATCTAAAATAAACCAGGGAAGTTAAGTTAGATTTTGCAAAAGCATTTGACTGTGTTAGCTGGGATTATCATATTGATGTTATGAAGGCAATGAACTTCGGTGACAACTGGATAAATTGGATTCGTGCTTGTGTGTCCAGTGCCTCTTCCTCTGTTTTAGTCAATGTCGCTCCTTCAAAGATGTTTAAACTTGAGAGAGGACTTCGTCAGGGCGATCCATTATCTCCTTTCTTGTTCTTGATGGCTGCTGAAGGTCTAAATGTATTAATCAAGAAGGCGGCTCAGATGAATTTGGTTAAGAGAATTACATTACCTGGAGGTAATCATCAACTCAATCTTCTTCAATTTGCAGATGATACACTACTATTCTCTAACTATTCTGAAGAGCACTTGACAAATCTGAGAGATATCGTTGTGCTATTTGGGCTGACTTCGGGTCTAAAAATCAATATGCTCAAGACCTCGATGATCCCTGTTAATATTGATTCCTCTCGCCTGGATAACTCGATGAGAATATGGGGCTGCCTTTTACTTGGGATTTCCTCTTGGAAGTAACATGAGTAGATTTAATAGCTGGAAGTCAATCTTGGACACTCTTGATTGCAGACTAGCTAAGTGGAAAGAAAACTTATTATCCCTTAGCGGACGTGTGACTTTAATCAAAGCTGTTTTGTCGAGCTTGCCCATCTACTACCTGTCAATTTTTGAACTCCCTGTAGGTGTGTGCCAGGCGATTGAGAAAAAAAAGAGACGCTTTCTTTGGTCTGGTTGCCAGGAGGGGAAGAAGAGATCTTTGATCAACTGGCCAATTGTTTGTATGCCCAAGGATGCTGGTGGTTTAGGAATTGAAAGGCTAACTGATAAAAATCATGCTTTGCTTCTAAAATGGATATGGAAATTCATGATAAACAGGGAGTCTCTCTGGGCTTTGGTTGTTGCAAGGATTCATAACTTTAGACCCTCTTCGATTCTTGATTACCCTGCTGGTGGTGCAACGGGTACCTGGAATTTAATAAGCTTGCCGGCCATGCAGGATTCTGCCATATCAAATGAGTTTTTCAGCAGCATAAACATCAAACTTGGGAATTCTGGAATGACTTGGTTATTGGAGAGCAGTCTTTAAAACAAAGCTTTGCTAGGCTGTTCTCCCTCTCTGTTCACAAGAATGCTTTGATATGTGATTGTGGTTATTGGGAGGATAATCGCTGGAGATGGTGCTTAACTTGGCGCAGAATCCTGCGAGGATGGGAAGTTGATGAAGCTAGTTTACTGTCAGACCTGCTGCAATTAACTGAAATCACTCGAGACATTCCAGACGTGATTACTTGGGCTTGGGAGAATGAGTCCACGTTCTCCTCTCAGCATTGTGTAGAAAACACAATAGAGGTTTGCATCCTTTTTCTCGCTCCTCTGCTGAAATTAGTAAGATTTGGTCCCGAAAAATTCCTTTTAAGGTTGAATGCTTCTTATGGATAACTCTCCAAGGGAAGCTGAACACAAGAGATGTCTTAATCAGCAATTCATCTCTTCTTCCATTGTACTTTCGCTTGGAAAGTTTGGAACTTCTTCGTGAAAAAGCTTGGTATAAAATGGTGCTGTGGACCTGATTTAAATAGCCTACTCTCAAATTGGGTAGGCTTGATACAAGGTGGAATGATCGGCAAGGTGTGGTTTTCCCTTTTCGGAGCCGTGCTTTGGGGTTTATGGCGACATTGCAATGCGATTGTTTTCAATGATGCTATGTGCAATCTTGAGCTTACTACTCATTCCATCTTCTACCATGTTCATGAATGGTTGTATTGGTCGAATGCCACCAAAGATCTTTGTAACCAAGACCTTCTTCTTTATTTTGATTCGAACCTGTGAAGTGTGGAAGTTACTCAGCTTGTGTAACTTTGCCTTCGATTAGTTTAACACCTTTGTGTAAGTTTTATCTTTATTTATACAATCTCTACTTATAAAAAAAAAGAAAGGGGATTAGCCCCCGACCTGTCAATGCTCCGTAGCAAGTCTGGTTGTAAAAAAGAATCCGCCCAGCTCACCGGGCTTGACGCCCCCCTATGCCTACCCCAGAGGAATCACAAGCAACCTCAAAGACCAAAAAAGTTTTTCGCTGTAAAAAAATAATGACTTATCGGTAGCTTGAATATGGGAAAAGGGTGTTGAAGTAATGGGTTTGGTTTTCAATATTACAGAAATTGTCTAAAATAAGCACGTGTCTGTAGCGTGCTATTAAAAATCTATTCCAATTGAAACGGTTTATCACCTTTCGTTTATGTGAAACTTTCGGAAATTACTAATCAGACCTTTTTCATAAAGTTTGACAATGGAACTAACAAGAAATAATAAGAATTGGATTACATTAATTATAAATCTTGATTACATTAAAAAACAATAATAAGAATTGATGGGCATAAGAACATGGGATGGGCGAGCGGGCATGTATATCCGCAAGGTATTAGGATGTGATTATTCCAACAACAACAAAATTAGGATGTGATTAATTTGTATAAGTCCACGGAGACTAGTAAATCGGAAAGAGGATTAATCGGCTCAGGTCAGTAAAAATGTTAAATATTTATTGAAAAAAAGTCAGGTACATTAAATACTATCTGATTAATCCGAATTTTATCTTGTAGAAGATTAGTTTTATCCGTAAGATTTATCTTTTTAAGATATTTGTTATAGTTAGTTAAAATTAGTGTAACATGTAGAAATCAACGAGTTACCGAACGAACAACAAGCAGCCAAGGATCCTTGCAATAAAGGAGTCCGAAGCGTGCTTGATAAGATATTGAGAGAATTGAGGGAGAAACAAAGTGAGGGAGAAACAGAGTCCAATTCAACCAACTTTGTTTATATTTTTCCATAACTTCCGTTATTACTCGCCTTTTAACAACCTAACACAACAAGCCCAGTGAATAAAAGAACAACCCAAAATAACTAAGGCCCATAACATAACACAAAGATAAAAGCTCATTTGTACTCAACTAGACCATGTTCACGTTTTGTCTCCATCTTCACTTTCGCTCCTCCATTCTTAATCCAAGTAACCATCGATTCTTTCACATTGCAATTAGTTTGATCTCTTTTTTGTTGTTACTTCTTGTTATTAAAAGTTTAGATGTTTTTAGGTGTCATTCATTTCGACAGGTTAGTCGATGTAGATGATTTTAATTGTTGGAATATATTTATTTAGCACAATTTCACAAAATATATTTTGGACTAATGAAATACATTTACCCATAATAGTTTTCTCTAATTTTATTAAAGTGTCTCAAGACTCGGGTTGAAATCAAAGTCTCATGAAAAGAATTCTTTATAAAGTAGTTGGCTGACTCGCAGACTATGTTTGCTCCAGATGTTGTGTTGCAGCACAAAGTTGATGATGAGGATAATCATTGTGCTGAGATCAATTTGATAGAAGAAGAAGAAGAGGAATTCTCCTTCGATGATGAAGAAGAGAAGGAAATGCAGATGTTGAGATCATTGGTGTACACAGATAAAGAAGGGAAAGGATCCACGTGCCTGACGTGTGACACGGAGGGGTAACTTAGTCATTTCACATGACTAAGTTACCATGACGACATCATTTTAGCTCTAGTCTCCCGCTTATCATTTTAAGTTCCCGTTTTGTATAAATAGAATAGGAGGGATTAATGTTTTTAACCTTTTTGACACCTAGGAAAGAGAAACTGACAGTTATTTTATTTTCCTTTCTCGAGTGTTCTTCTTCTCTGAGCTTGAGATCGGTTTCACCATTTCAATGGTGGTTATCTTCACTCAATAAAGCTTTCATTTACTTCCGATTCACAACGTTATCATGGTATCAGAGCCATAGGCAAGTTTACGCCTAAATCATCCTAGATTTTCCCAGCCCTCGTAGCTTCAGAGACGTTCTAATGATGACGGGAGCAGGACAAGCTGGAGATCATCGCGCACCAGGGGTAAATCATCGCACCACTACTCCGATTCACTCTCCGACGGTGAATCCTCATCCTACGATGACAGATTCTTCATTCTCTGGTAACTCTAACTCTCAGGAGAACTCTTTATTCTACTTGCATCCTAGTGAAAATCCTTGTTCTATACTGGTTACTCCGCCTTTGAACAACCTGAACTATCATAGTTGGAGCAAGTACATGCAGAGAGTACTTAGATCTAAGAAAAAATGGTCTTTGGTTGAAGGATCTATTCGTTTACCTGAGTTTGCGGATGATGATTACTTTGAGTGAGAAAGTTTCAATAGTATGATCATAAGCTGGTTAATGGCTTCGGTTGAGCCTTCAATAGCTCAGAGTTTGAATGGATTAGAGACTGCTGCTGAGGTTTGGAATGATCTTAAGGAGAGATTTGGTACGGGAGATTCAATTCAGATAGCACATGTACAAATGCAGTTGTGTACCTTGAAGCAAGGTGGACTTTCTATTACTGACTACTTCACCTCGTTTCGTACGCTTTGGGATCAATTTAGTAAGTACAGGCCTGGTCTATTGTGCAAGTGTATTGACAAAGAAAAAGGTTCTTCAGATTGTGATGCTGTTCATTCTAATCGTGAGTACTTGCACCATGATCAGGTGATCAAATTTTTTATTGGTCTCAACAAGAACTATGATACAGAAAGTATGGATTCCCACCGAACTTTAAGTTTACACATAATCCTACACGAGGAAATGCAGGTGGTGGTGGCAATTCTTTTGCAGGTGCTACTCAGACTCCAGATGGGACTCACATGGTCAATCAAGGACTAGAGAGATTGGGAATCAGCCCTGAGCAGTACAATAATCTGGTAGCTTTTATCCAACAAACCTCTTGTGCGCCTAAGAGTTCAGTTCCTAGCAATCCTATCCTAGAAACTGTCTTCCAGACCTCTCAGGTCAATGCCACTCATACTCTTCCTTTCTCTGGTAAGCCACATTCCCTCACTTTGCATAGAGCTTATTCAGTTTTGAGTCCTTCTAGCACTTGGATATTAGATTCAGGTGCATCTGATCACATAGCATGCTCTTTAGATTTCTTTGTAGAAAGCCATCCTGTTAATAATGTGGTTATTACTCTTCCTAATAACTATAAAGCTGATGCCACTCATATAGGTACTATTCAATTAGCCTCTCAATTATTCCTTTTCAATGTCTTGCTCGTTCCTAGTTTTAATTTTAATCTCATCTCTATTAGCAAGCTCACCACATCTTTTCCATTTCAGTTTGTTTTTAAACACGGATTGTGTTTGATTCAGGACCTAGTAAGCTGGAAGGTGATTGGTAGTGCTGTGGAATCTCAAGGCCTGTACTTTCTAAACCTTACCCCACCTATCCTCACACAACCATCTACTAAACCAAAACCAGCTGCCGCTAGTGTTTTTGTGCCTCAAGACCTCGATGTTTGGCATTGCAGATTGGGGCACTTGCCATTGTCCAGATTGCAGGAAGTTAGCAAGATTGATAGTGCTATAACTTCTGCTTTGAATAAGCATTATGAAGTGTGTCATTACTCTAGACACAAGAGACTTCCTTTTGCAGAGAGTGATTCTCTTGCTTCCAGTTGTTTTGAACTAGTCCATATGGATATATGAGGTAAATACAATGAAGTTTCGTATGATGGTTATGCATATTTTTTGACAATACTTGATGATCACTCCAGATATTTGTGGATATACATGATGAAAGATAAGTTAGCTGTTATAAAGTTGCTTCTAGAATTTGTAGCCATGATAGAAACACAATTTGATAGAAAGGTTAAGAGAATAAGGACAGATCAAGGGAAAGAATTTTAAATGAGAGAGTTTTATGGTGCCAAAAGAATTCTACATGACACAAGTTGTGTCTATACTCCCCAACAAAATGGAAGGGTGGAGAGCAAACACCAAGATATATTAAATATGCATCATTGTATCCTACGGATGTGTCGAGACTTACCATTTTACATCGTACTTTGTGCTCTCCTGATTGCTGACATGCTATCACAATGTATCAATACAGGAGACACAGGTTTGTTCCAACAGGGAATATCTTTTAGAAAGTTTCTGAGCCATTCAGTTTCTTCCCCTACTTTATCCAGTGCTACAAACTCTGACTCTATGGTGGATCGAGCTATGCACGTTTGTTTAGAGGATTTTTAGGACACAGATCCTCCACCTATGGTGAACACGTAACCACTTTTGGATTTGAAGTCTTTAGTGTCCGATATCCAATTTGCATCACTGTATCCTTCCAATACAGCTGGATATCTTGTATAAAGTATTCCATGGTTCAGAGTATGTTTTAGATACTTTAGAACTCTTTCCAGAGCTAGCCAGTGGTCTGGTCCTAGATTGCTTGTGAATTTACTAAGCTTGCTAACTGAATATGCAATATCAGGGCGTGTACAATTTGTCAAGTACATCATGCTCCCAATGATCCTTGCATATTTCAGTTGAGATACTGGGTTCCCTCTATTTTTTTAGCTGAGTGTAGACTCAGGTCTACCAGAGTCTTAGCCGGAGGTTTGTCAAAAGCTGCGAACTTCTTGAGTACATTCTCAATATAGTGAGATTGTGACAAGATAATTTCTTCAGTCATCCTGGAGATTTTGATCCCTAGTATGACATCAGCTAAACCCATATCTTTCATGTCAAAATTATTCTTGAATATGTTCTTAGTTTTCACGATAAGATCATTACTGCTTCCCATAATTAGCATATCGTGTACATATAGACATACAATTATGTAAGCATCATGTGTGCCTTTAATGTATATACATTTATCACACTCACTGATCTTGATCCATTTGACATCATTGTTCTGTCAAATTTCTCATGTCATTGTTTCGGCGCCTGTTTCAGACCGTACAGTGACTTGACCAGTTTGCATACTTTATGTTCTTGTCTAGGGACAACAAACCCTTCAGGTTATTCCATATATATCTCATCTTCCAGTTCTCCATTTAGGAAAGCTATTTTTACATTCATCTAATGTATCTCGAGGTTATAGAGTGCTGCAATAGCTATGAGCACTCTAATGGATGTGATTCTTGTGACCGGCGAATACGTGTCAAAGAAATCATATCATTCCTTCTATTTGAACCCTTTAGCTACCAATCGAGCTTTGTACTTGTCGATTGATCCATCAGCTTTATATTTCCTTTTAAGGATCCACTTGTAACCTAAAAGTTTGTAACCTGGTGGGAGATCCACGATTTTTCACGTGTAGTTTTGCATGATGGACTCTATCTCACTGTTGATAGCCTATTTTCACAGAGGAGCATCTGGACTAGATAATGCCTCTTGGATTATACTGGGTTCATTTTCTGACACGTAGGTCAGAAAATCTGGACCAAAAGACTTGGCTACCTTGGCCTTCTTGCTACGTCTAGGTTCCTGAGCATCTTGATCAGAACCTTGTGCAGCCTTAAAAGTTCTCTTATTAGAGCTTGCTTCTTTTCTTTCCTTTTTAGAAAAAATATTTTCAAAGAATGTTACATTCCTTGATTCCATGACCATTCCCTCATTGATGTCAGGATTTTCTGACTTGTGCACTAAAAATCGGTATGCACTATTATTGTAGGCATAGCCGATGAAAATGCAGTCAACTGTTTTGGGTCATATTCTCACCCTTTTAGGCAGAGGTATTTCTACCTTAGTTAGGCACCCCCACACTTTCAGGTAACCGTAGGAAGGTTTCCTACCTTTCCATAATTCAAATGGAGATTCACTTAGGTGCATTCCTTTGCCATGAATCTCATACAGAATTAGTTGTAACTCTTGCACTTGATCTATGACCTTCTTGGAATCCACCATCTTGAAGTCGAGGAACCTCCCAACAATGAATTTCTTCATCCCGGCATCCTCTGTTTTATACTTCTTTTCCAGGAAATCTCACAATTCTTTTGCAGTCTTGGCTACTGTATAGACATTGTAGAGGGTGTCGTCTAATCTATTCAGGATGTAGTTACGACATAGAAAGACGCTATGAGTCTAAGCCTCAAGAGCATTGACTTTTTGTTTGTCTACCTCATCCTTCTCCACCTTAGGGGCTTCTTCTTTCAAAAACTACACTAGGTTGAGAGTTGTTAGGTAAAACAACATTTTCTGCTGCCACCTCTTGAACTCGGTCCCATTGAACTTTACCGGCCTTTCGGCGTGGACAGTTCCTGGGACTGGTACTACAGCAGTGCTTAGTGATGCCATCTTCAAATACACTTAACCTCGTCTTACGATTGTTGTAATCTGGAAGATTATGGTGTATTTGATTAGGATCTAAGTCGAGGCAAGAGTTTAACTCTTTCTCCGTAAGACGAGATTGCCCCGTATTCAATACTTACGGTCTACGGTAATCATCTCCAAGATACAATAACTTTATACTTCAAGTTCGAAATACAACGACCCTTGAAGTCTCGGCGAACCATTGGATACTTAGAACTTTCCTCTCGAGGAAGAAAGTAGATACTACAAATGCAAGAAGAAGCAATATGCAATTGTAGTGGGATGATGGTATATGAGGGTAGGGGGCCTATATATAGGCGTTGGAGGCTGGAAGCTAGCCTGCGGTTTCCGATGTGGTAATGCCACTTTGGAATGGGCCTCCCACCATGGGCCTTATTGGGCCTTAAAGCATGATTAGAACACAATTATAAAGTATGAGCGATATAAAAGTGTAGAGTTAGAGTATGCTCATGATCACACTTCGGGCTAAGTGTGTAAAAACTTTATCTTTAATGTAGGGACTTCGGATGCAATCCTGGACGAGGCCACAGTTTAACCGTGTGCCCTTAAACTCTTATTACCCGCCTATATGCTTCAGGCATCCGTGGGTAAGAGAGTTCCCAAGGTACAATGCCCAACCTCGTGTACAAAAGGAAGTACTTTCATACACCTTTCGAACCTTTGGTGGCCTTAGAACTCTGACACTTATGATGATGAGAAATGTTATACAAAGGGGAAGAGGTAGAGAGCTCAAGGAAGAGTGTAAGCTTAGGGGTGATTTAGAATGAAGAAGGAGGCCTCCTTTTATAAGGGCCTAGGACCTACAACATTCAAAACCAAATTTAATAGGGCCATTAACCCACCCATTGAATGAGATGTTACAAAACGCATAAAATCTCAAATTAAATGGGTTGTTACACTCATGAATTTAAATCTAAAATTCAAATTCAAATTCAAATGGCATGGAAGGGGAAGAAGGTTCTAGAGCGTGGGCTTTTCCAGGAGGAAGTCCAAAAGATTTTGGGCCGAGAATCGCTTCAACAAGTCTGGCCCAGTTGAAAAGATAAGACCCTGGAACAATTTTCACAATCCCGCAACCCCCAGCCAATTTTCATTCACCCCGAGAATTAGATTTTTACAAATGTTATATATCATTACGAAGCTTTATCAACAAGCTTCATATTGATCTCATAAACACCAAAATTTAATTGGTATGTATTTAATTAGGATTCTCCCTCTAATTAAATATTTGGGCCCAATGCCCAATACACTCACTTGTATTGGGCCATCTCTTCCTAGAATATTAAACCTAATTTTCCAACAATCCCCCACATGAATGTAAATTGGCTTATATATGATATGAGCCTACCAATGCTACATGCAACTTGGAGTTCTGCAAGGATTTGTTGCATCAAAAAAGGTGGTTGAAAGCCTTGAACCTTCCTTAGTGAAATATCTTCTGATGTACTTGCCAACCAGTGGACGTGATGCCTTAAACTATTCGGCATTTTTATGTATACAAAGACAAAGGTACTCACTCAACTCTTTCTCAAACCACTACTTGGTTCTTTCGTTGTTGTCCATTTTTGCCCTGGACTGCCTTGGAAACTTCATCGAATGCTCTAGAGATTTAGTCCTTAACTCATCTCATAGAAGCGGCCCCTTCACATTCAATATAAGTGATCTCTTATAAGGAGTATCCTACCATACCCCAACTTATATATACTCGAAGTATAAGGATCATTAAAAACTTAAAGCTTAACCTTCACATGGACAGGTCTATCACTCTTTCATCATAGGAATAGGTAAGGAACTCACTTTCCCGAGTGCTTTGTACGACCCTAGTCTCACAATTCAGTTGTCCCTTTGAACCTGCAGATCGGGGTTTACGATCCAGGTTGGGTTGCCATCATGGGTTTAGGTCATTTCGTGGACTTTAATCCCATTCTCCTCGATGATACCTCAACTTGGTCTCTCGTTAGACCTTTAGTTAATGGATCCACGATGTTCTCTTTTGACTTTACATAGTCTAAAGATATCACACCCGTTCTCAATAATGTTCTCACAGATTTATGTGTACGACGTATGTATCTAGACTTTCCATTATACACATTGTTTTGTGCTCTTCCAATAGCTAACTGACTATCATAGTGCACGCTAATGGGAGGCACTGGCTTTGACAACATCGGGATATCCTCCAAGAAACTTCGGAGCCAATCCGCCTCTTCAACTGCTAGATCCAAAGCTATGAATTCTGATTCTATAGTTAATCTAGTAATGCAAGTTTGTTTGCATGATCTCCACGAGACTACTACTCCTCCAATTGTAAATATGTATCTGCTCGTGGATTTTATATTCTTGGAGTCCGAGATCCAGTTCGCGTTTGAATACCCTTCCAAAATGGCTGGATGTCTCGTATAGTGCAATCCATAGTTAGTAGTGTACCTTAGGTATCTAAGGACTCTAACTATCGCTTTCCAATGTTCATCATTGGGATTACTCGTATATCTCAATAATCTATTTACCGAGTTTGCAATATCTGGCCTAATACAGTCCATAAGGTACATTAGACTGCCTATAACTCTAGAATAATCTAATTGCTGCACGCTATCTCCGCGATTGTTACAAAGACTTGACATAACTTCTATAGGAGTTCTCGCAATTACATTGCTGTCCTTATCGAATTTGTCAAGTATCTTTTCGACATAGTGACCTTGGGATAGCGCGTAACCTTCTAAAGTCTTGGTGATTTTTATCCCAAGTATTACATCAGCTTGTCCCAAGTCTTTCATGTCGAAATTTTGCGACAACATTCTCTTGGTAATATTGATATTATCATTATTACCTACAATCAACATGTCATCTACGTAGAGACATACTATCACATAGTCTTTATTATCTCCTTTCACGTAGACACATTTATCACATTGGTTTATCTGAAATCCATTTGATAGCATTACACTATCAAACTTTTCGTGCCACTGTTTAGGTGCTTATTTTAATCCATACAAAGATTTTACAAGTTTACACACCTTATGCTCTTTACCCGGAACCACAAACCCTTTGTGTTGTTTCATATAAATCTCCTCTTCTAAATCTCCATTTAGGAATGTCGTTTTAATGTCCATTTGATGGATCTCTAGATTAAACAAAGCCGCCAAGGCTATGACTAACCTTATAGAGATTTTCCTAGAAACAGGAGCATATGTGTCGAAATAATCAACACCCTCGGTTTGCTTATAGCCTTTAACTACAAGTCTCGCCTTGTACTTGTCTACAGTACCATCCGGCTTCATCTTCTTTTTAAAGATCCACTTATGACCTAATAGTTTACTACTCGGAGGTAGATCCACTAGTTCCCAAGTGTGATTATGTAAGATAGACTATATCTTACTATTCACTGCTTCCTTCCAAAGAGCAGAGTCCGTAGAGGACATTGCTTCTTTGTAGGTTACTGGATCCTTTTCTAACAGTTATGTCAGAAAATCTGATCCGAAGGATTTTTCTTTCCTAGCCCTTTTCCCACGTCTAGGTTCTTCAACTTCATCTTGAGGTTCCTCTCTCCCCACATTGCTCCCACTTTGGTCAACTTGATTGTCAACTTTAGTTCGAGCTTTGTGAGGAAAGATTTTCTCAAAGAATGAAGCATCCCTAGCTTCAATAATAGTATTTACGTGGACATCAGAGTTATCTGACTTGTGTACCAAGAATCGGTATGCAGCATTATCTTGTGCATAACTGATAAACACGCAATCCACCGTCTTGGGTCCTATCCTTGTCCTTTTAGGAGGTGGGATCAGAACCTTAGCAAGACATCCCGAAACCCTAAGGAATTTATAGCTAGGTTTATGACCTTTCCATAATTCGTAAGGTGTTTTATCCAACTTTTTATGCGGTACCCTGTTAAGCACATAGTTGCCTGAAAGCACAGCTTCCCCCCACAAGTTCCTTGGTAATCCGGAACTTATAAGCATTGCATTCATCATTTCCTTAAGCGTCCTATTCTTCCTTTCCACAATATCATTTTGCTCGGAAGAATAAGGTGCCGTGGTTTGATGAATGATTCCATTCTCGGCCCAAACTTGTGCAAATGGAGATTCATATTCACCACCTCGGTCACTACAAAGATTTTTTATCTTCTTGCCAAGTTGGTTCTCAACTTCATTCCTATAATGAAGGAACATGTTTATTGCTTCGTCTTTACTTCTCATCAAGTAGACATAGCAATACCTCGTACAATCGTCGATAAAAGTTATGAAATAATTTTTACCGCCATGCGTTTGTACGTATTTTAAATCACATACATCGGTATGGATTAAATCCAATGGTTGGGTGCTTCGCTCAATCGAGTGAAAAGATGTTTTGGCATATTTGGCCTCAACACAAGTCTCGCACTTATGTTTATGATCGATGTTGAATTTCGGTAGTAGATTAAGTGATATTAGCCTTTGTAAAGACTTATAATTCACATGACCTAGTCTACCATGCCATAAATGTAATGACTCGCGAGAATAAGCAACCTTCACTTTCTCATTAGCCTTATCGACGACATTCATTACATTATTGCTCGTGCTAGCCTTATTGGCGGCACCCACATCAAACTTATCACTAGACTTGGCCTTGGGAGCTAAAGTCATTACACTCATCTTAAAAAGATTATTGGTCAAGTAGCCCTTGCCAACGAACATCCCTCCCTTAGACATGATGACCTTGTCAGACTCAAACACGAGCCGAAAGCCCCTCTTATTGAGCACCACTCCGGAGATGCGATTCTTTCGGATCTCAGGCACATGCAGTACATTGGTCAAGGTGAGCTCTTTGCCCGAGGTCATCTTCAGCACGACCGTCCCCTTGCCTTCAACCTTCGAGACTGCAGAATTTTCCATGTAGCAGTTCTCATCATCGACCGGTTGATAGTTCTTGAACATCTATTTGTTGGCACAAATGTGGCGGGTAGCCCCCGTGTCCACCCACCATTCCTTCTAGTTCTCACACACGAGGTTCACCTCGGACACAACGACCGTGAGGTGCATCTCATTGAGGTCGGAGCTCAAGCTAGCCTCCGCAATGTTAGCATTGGCGGGCTTCTTCTTCTTGCCCTTGCTTGGTCCTGCCATCTTCTTGCCCTCCACGGCTAGACATTTGTAGCAATCTTTAGCTTGATGGCCGGTCTTGTTGCAGACAAAGAAGGCACCTGTAAAGCTCTTATTCTGAGCATCTCCCTTAGAATCATTTGACCATTTTTGCTTATTTCCACGGGAGCTCCCCCCAGTCTCGACCACATTGGCCTTAGCAACCATGCCACTTAGTTTCTTATCAACCTTTCGGTTGTCTTGCTCAATGCGCAACCTTCGGATAAGGTCCTCGAGAGTCATCTTCTTCCTCTTGTGCTTGAGGTACATCTTGAAGTCCTTCCAAGATGGCGGTAATTTCTCAATCACCATCGCCACTTGGAGGGCATCATTGATGGCTATTTCCTCCGTTGCAAGATCATGGAAGATCAATTGTAACTCTTCGCATTGTTCCACAACGCTCTTTCCATCGACCATTCGATAGTCGTGGAAGCGCCCGGCCATAAATTTCTTTGCACCGGCGTCGTCAACCTTATATTTGTGCTCCAACGATTCCCAAAGATCCTTTGACGTTTCTTTGGTATAGTACACGCCGTAAAGCGTATAATCGAGAGAACCCAATAATAGTTGTGACATAGGTAATCTTCATGTACCTATGCGTTGTAGATCGCGGTTTGATGCGGATCACTCACATTCTTTTTGGGTTTCTCCTCTTTGACATACCGGCTCAAGTTCAAGGCGGTCAATTAGAACAATAATTTTTGTTGCCATCTCTTGAAATTTCCACTCTTGAAAATTCCACTCTTGAACTTTTTCGGTTTCTCTAGATGAGAATACGGTAGTGGCATTGGGTGTCTATGACCTGGCATCACGGCCTCAGCGCCGCTAGCCTTCACAACGGAAACTTTCTCGTTCAAGTTGTCGTTATCGCTGTTGTTGATTTCGTGTGGGGGGAGTTGTTGATTCCAGCCATCTATATTTATCACCAAAACAAACTTTTCTAAGTAACGGGTTGAGTCCAATCTTCGTATACCCAATAAGGCAAATAATTCTGCCGAAGGAACGTTCGTAGCAAGTAAATACTTACCCCGAACTACAAGACTGAACACAATTGGTGAAATAATTTGTAACGATAACTCTACTAAATTAATTATCTTCAAGTGAGCAAATACAATTAAAACTCAAACTGTAACGTGTAAAATTTTAATTGCATGAACTACACAGTGGACAATTAATTGTTATCGAAAAGTGAATACAGTAGGTAGGCTAATCTTTATTTTAGGGTCTGGATTGGGCACGGAATGCTCAGATTCCGAACCGTTCGGAATGAAGACACGCGGGGACTTTTTTGCAAACGCGCTAAAATACGGGGACAAAATGAAAAAAACCACGCACAAACGCAGGCCGGATACAAATGCCATTATCGCATAACTGTGCATGCCAATATCACATAACTGTGCATGCCACTATCACATAACTGCGCATGCCAGTGTGACCTTTTTGTAAAAATGCTAAAATATGGGGGACCAAAATGAAAAAAACTATGCGCGCCATTATCATCAACGGGGACTTGCCACTGTCAAAAATACACATGCCATTATCACATAACTGCGCTTGCCATTATCACATAACTGTACTTGCCACTGCGGTCCCCTTTCACTCCAAACCGTACGGAATCGATTCCTACACTCCGTGCTCAATCCACTCCCTTTATTTTATTATTATACGTTACCTATTTCAGTTTTGAAATGATTGTATCACATCACTAAAAAACCAATTTAAGAAATTAACTCAACGTTAGCACTGAACAGTTTAACAGCGAGGGTGAAGACCAGATTAAGAATTAAACAGTATAGGTACAGAATATTATTATGGCCGAAGTTATTTTATTTTCCCGTTTATCACAATAGCTTGCCTTTCCAATCTTCCTTGCAATTTAAATGTAGAACTAAACAGGTTTGAACACAGATTGCAAATAGGAGGCAAAAGGCACAGATACTGTTTCGGAGAAGAATATGATCTACAAACTAATTTACTAATATTTAAAAATCGTAATAAGAGGGGTATTCCGAGAAATGAACTCAGGACCTCTCGCAAGTGTTATATTTAATTAGGAGCTTCTCATCGATATAAAAATATGTACTTGTGATTAGCTGTTACGAACTCCAAGTATTGCTTGATAATAGTTATGATTTTGAAGAATGGTAATCGACTATATATGGTTCATTTTTTTCTTTAAATTTATTCAAACTACTAATAATCCAAATATTGATACTAGACTAATTACATAAAGATTCTCCATTACTAGAAAATTTCCATCTTCCTTCATGTCGTTTGGATTGGAACCCAAATAAAAAAAGCTCCCGCAACCCCAAAGCCCAAAACGAAGCTAAAGAAAGTGCACGAAGCTGTGCGTATCACGAAGCAAAGATTTGACCGAAGTGAACAAAGAAATAGATTTATATACCCAAATATAAAGTTGACGATTGATGATATAATCATCTAAAGTGACGATACATCAATATCAAATTAAGATTATTTGTATATACAAAAGAATAGTGAGTAATCTATTGAATTAGAACAACCTCAACAGCTAAACTTAAGTTTCTAACACAATCTTTGGCCACTAACACGCTTTTACTAACATGATCGTTCTGCCAAGAGCGGGTCCTACGACAATCAATTACAATCTTGTCCAGGTTTACAGCGTTGTCAATTATGTACTGGACTAATTTAACATCACCGTCATCTCCTTCGAATCCGACCAATTCAAACTCTTTTAGGTGCTGATGCAGACCTGTTCTATACTCCGTTGCTTTTCTCAGCTTTAAAGAGTGTGGTGAAGAAAAAACCCCTTGTTTCTGAAATGAAGAAACATAACTGACCTTCAAGCACTATAACAGTCAAAAACTGTTGGTTCCCAACAAAATACCAAATCCAAGTGCACTGTGATATGTTATGCATATAAAAAAATTTATTCTTTTTTGTGAAAAAATTTCACATGTGAGATCACAGTTAGGTGGTTTTAAAACCAACAAGTTCGAATTCCTCTGATTTTGTTTTGGAAAGGTAATTAAATTAAAAATGTTATGATATATACAACATAGTTAGTGCGAATTTACAAGCAAAATATATATATATATATATAATAATCGTTAAATAGAAAGTACAAATTCGAACGAATTATGTATGAGATACATAATTACCTTGACAACAACAAATCTTGTCAAAAGTGGAGATGCCTCGATCCATGAACTTAAGCATATAGATCTTTCCTTGCTACTAGTAATTGTCAGTTGCCTGAGATTGCTTAACGTGGGGATTTTCATGGGCCATTTTAATTCCTAAACAATTGAAAGTCAAACATGTAAAAAATTCATAGCATCATTTACATATCAAACACTTAAACATGAAGACTAACCTGAACGTTGTGTCCCCAGAAGCCCATAGACAGTGATAGGGTCTCTATTTGAGAAAGATGACCAGCAAACAAATGCAAGTTGCCTGCCAAAAAGTCATAAAAACCATTTCCTACAAACATCTCATTAAGTTGTGGTGCTCTCTTAAGAAGCACACTCGTCTTTGAATCAGCCAAGCACTTGAATGACTTAAGATTTGGTGCAGAAATTTCAAAAATTTTCAAGAAGGAGCAATATTGTATGTCCAACAACTTCAACTGAGCAGGACTGTCTACTTTGAGGCTTGTGAGAGTATCCGAACTTATAACACAAACTGATTCAAGAAAAGGACAATATTCTAAAAATAGCTCGATATGTTGACCAGTCACATTGACGGTGTGCAGACGGAGAGCCGTAAGCGAAGTGCAACGAGGCAAGCCAATGTGTCGTGATCTCAATCTCTTGCGATAGAGAATAGAAGGGAACCAGTAGATTTTATCATCAAGACCCACACCATGACAGTGGAAAAAGTCCAACTCAAAGTTTTTAACTTTGTTTGCCATTGCAAATTGAATCCATTTTTCGATTTGGCATTCATTCCGGTTGTCTAGGGGGAAACAAATATTAAATTCGTCTAGTGTTTGACCTTGACATGAATCAAGAACCTTGTTGACCTCACGAATGAACTTGGCCTCTTCAATTGTGCGCAATTTCTTGAATTCCTTATGAGACCATTCAGTGTACTTCCTAACAAATTTCAGTCTCATTGGGACTAACTTGGGAAGAGGAGTCCAGCGGCGCGAAAGAGTGGAGCATCTTACAGATTCTTGCATGGTCAAGAGAGAGAGAATGCGGACAAGGATGTCATCTGATAACTTACTAATAAAGTCCTCACCTTCGACGCAGTCTTTCATCTGATTCGGAGCACGAACAATTAGAACAAGCTACTTGTAAAAAAAAAATAGAACAAACAGGTAGATTGAACATATTATATATATATATATATAGCAGGCCCCTAAGTAATTTAAAAAAACATGCTACGCATGCAAAGCTTTAAGCTTTTCAAAGAACTGGGCAATAAAACAGATAATTGATCAAGCTACTTCATGAAACAGATCCTAATTCAATAGGAAATTAAATTGAAGGATGTACCTTTGGTAGTTTCTTCATCCGCGAGTGTATGGGTAAAGGGCTGTACTTTTTCCGAGTCCTCGGATTAGGGTTTGAATTGTTGGTCGAATTAGGGTTTGTATCTACGGTTGGGAAATTCTGCCGGACCGGAAAAGATCTGTCTATAAAGAAACGTATTTTATAATCTGACTAGAGAAAAAAAAGGCAAATTGGTTAATGTTGAGGGTTTAGGAAATTGAGTCCAGTGGGTCTGTCAGCATAACTGAATAAATTTCTTTAAACACGTAATCGATCCAAAACTCATTGCTCGTAGGGACAGTAATTAGATCCTATTTTTATGGTGTTTCCTAATTCAAATCAGAAGAGTTTAGAAATTGTTGATTTTGACCTGGTTTAAAATCTCATCTTGTCCTGATCCTTATCTCTTGAAAAGATAAAGGCATGAACATGAATTTATAAGATTTTGCCCCGATTTTATCAGAATTTTTAAAAAATAATATTAAAATAAAATATATTTATATTAATTATTAAACATATACCAAATTCTCAATCTCAACCTATCCACCTTTAATTTTTTTGAATTCGCTTGTTTGAACGAATCAAATGCATTGACATTTTTAGTGTCCTCTTGGTATTTGAGAACAATCATAAGACAATTTAATTATTTTAAAAATAAATAATTTTTAAATAAAAGGATCTGCGGACCGCCCTGATCCTGTCCAATTTTTTAGGACTCGGATCCAGCTTGAATCCTTATTTTTAAAGAGGATAAGAGTAATGATCTCGGTCCACATTCAAAAAGAAAATAAAAATCTGGATCTTATGAATCCTACTCGAATCTTGTCCATTGCCGTTCCTAATTGCTTGTTCTTAAATTGGGAAAAGTCTGCATTAGTATATTGTGGTTTGCACGATTTTTACAGATGGATTTGTTGTTTAAAATTCATCAAAAAAGTTCATGTTTTCACAAGTTCATTAATTCAACGCCCGGATAGCTCTCTGAGCCTAGTTAGGGTCCATTATGCTCGACGTCTGAATAAAACCGTTTTCAATCCTACGTGGCACGTCACGTAAGATTAATCCTTTACACAGAAATGCTGACATTGTAAGTTAGAAAAATTCTAACTATCACACATTTCCTTAGATTTTCCCAAAAACTACCTATTGAAACACCACTCTTAAACAACAACGACCATAAAACCATCTCTTCCTCTTTCTAGAAAATCTGCCTCTATAAACCCCCTTCTTCATCCTCCAAAATCGCAAATCCATTGCTCCAAATAACTCAACTCCCCATTAAAAAAAATGGAAGCTCTACCTTTTCAAGTTCTGGAAACCAAACCCATCTCTGAAAGAAGAAGATTTACAACCCTTCTCCTCCACTGGCCCCAGTTTACAATGTCCTCCAAGAACAATAAACCAGGTAGCTTTCTGAATCCCAATTCCTAACTTTTTGTCTTCTTCTCTTTCTTAATTTCTGGTTTTCTGGTTGGTCACTTCTCTTTTCCCCTCTGCCTCAAATTGTACATTTGGGATCTTAGCATTTTAAATAGGGACTTTTAACTTATCAACATCAACGTCGTGTACGAAAGGAAAATATGAACGTGTAGTCGTGTAAATAATCATGAAAAAGCCATCTCAAAAATAATTATGCCTAATTTGTTTAAAGAATAATCTGCCTAATCGATTTACTTTTTTGCATGACCATCACTTGATAATATTTTAATTACTATTAATTGGATATCAAATCAATATGAAAAAAGAGACGATATTTTTTAATGAGGATTTTATTTCACCCGAGAAATTCTTTGATCAAACTTAGATATTAAAAAAATGGTCTCGCTCATTTTCGAATCGCATAGGTACGTGAAATTCTATCCCAAAAAATCTGGATTATAGTCGCTACTAAATTAATTAATTCAATTCCCCAAGAAAGAGAATCTGATATAAAAAAATCAAGAAATAGAATGAATTATCTCACTATAATAAAAAAAATATTCTTTTTAGACAATTTGGTATCACACATAGAAATATCAAAAGTAGCCCTCCCTTAATTTTCTTTGATGTTAACCTGGAGGCCGTCCCTAAGCTTGCTCTCTTCTCTTCTCTATGCTTCGTCCTCCAAGAAACTTCGTCCGCTTTATTCGTCCTCCAAAGGTAAAGAATAAAGCAGTTATCCTTTTTTATTGGTTTACTTTTTTTGGTTAATGTGCCTTTTAGTTCAGGTTTTTTTTTTTTGGTAAGTATCCTTTTAGTTCTGGTTAGAGTGTGTCTTTTGTCATTCACGAGCTAGCTTGAATATTTGGTTGAAATAATTATATTGTATTATGTTTTTAGGTAGGCTGAAATAATTAGTACTTGAATATTTGGTTGTTCGACTACTTTTATTTACAATCTGATTAGATTATAAATAATGATAAATAATTTTAATAATTTTTTTTCAAGATTCTAACAAAATCAATTTACAAAATGCAACCATTTTTTACATATTTTTCTTATAGCATATGTTTGGTAAGTAATACGAGATTGATATCCTGACATAGTGGAATTTCAAAATATTATAGATTAAATATTTGTTATTATTTACGGGTCACGATTGGATCCGGAATACTAATATTTCGGACCGTTTGGAGTTAATAGGAGCGAGAGGGGCAACACGAAAATTTGTTACACAAGCAGGGACAAACTCGGAAAAAAATTAAATTTCAAAAATTGAGCGCGATAAATTAGGGGAAGAACAGATTAGGGAACACGATCTGATAATCGCCATTCCATTCAAAACAGAGAAAATGACAGATCCAGATACCTCTGAATCCCAAAAACCCTAGATCTTCCAGAAAGCTACGATTTGAACAAAACAAAGAAGGTTACGGACCTGCATATTTGAAAAATGGAGCAGCTTACGGACCTGCAGAATTTGAATCTCCAAAATACAGAGGCAGGATCTTCGAATATTGAAGGTTAGTCCAAATCCTCTCATTCTTACTTTGATTCTATAAATAAATTACGAAAATCAATACAAAAACTCATTAGTTTTAGAATAGATCCAGAACAGCAAAAAGATTCAGAGGAATCAGAGGTATCAAGTATGCTTCAAATCTATACCGAAACGTCGAACATACAAAAATACAGAGGTGAGATTGTTAGTCTTCAAACTTTCCATTTATAACTATTTGCTATTAAAGATCCAAATAAGAACAGATGACATGGACTCGCACAATGTGCTCCATAATATTGGCACTTTATGGCATGTCGTAATGGCATGTTATGATATGTGATGTTGGCAACTGTTGTTATGTCACAATGGCATGAAGAGAAATTTGAATTTTTTTGCTAGCGCCGATTGATTTGCTTTGTAATAATGTGCTTCGTAATATTGGCACTTTATGGTATGTGAAAATGGCATGTTATGATATGTGATGCTGGCAACTGTAGTTATGTCACAATGGCATGAGGAGAAATTTGATTTTTTTTCCAGCGCCGATTGATTTGGAGCAGATTGAAAAAGAAGAATGGTTTAAGCAAACACAATTTGCTACATTTGAAGATGCGCGAGACTTCTACTATTCATACGCACACCAAAAGGGTTTTGGTGTGCGCATTGATTATCAAAAAAGAGAGATGATCGACAGTAAGCCCACGGGTAAATATCTTTACATCAGATATCTTTGCAACAAAGAGGAGACACGAAAGAAATGTAATCCCTTGCAATCCTTGACAAAGAAACGAACATATGACCGGAGAGAAGAAAGAGTTGGATGTATGGCCAGAATAACTATCCATTATTCTGAACAGAGACAATCTTATTTCATAAAGAAATGGACAGTGCAGCACAACAATCACGAGCTGCATTCGCCATCATTCACGTATATGTTGAGATCAAACAGATCTGTTAATCCACTCCAATAACAAATAGCTCGGATGAATAACGACGCTGGTATCAAGCTTACCAATAGATCTGAAAAACCATCTCGGAAGTCGAAGGCAAAAGAGCATAAAGGCAGGTGAAGCTACTGCCCTGCTTGAGTATTTCAGAAATGAGGCATTCCAAAATCTAGCTTTTTACTATAAGATCGAAGTAGACAACGAGGAGCAGATCGTGAACATTTTTTGGGCTGACAAAAGAATGAGGACGGACTACAAATGCTTTGGTGATGCCATATACTTTGATACCACATATAGGACAAACAAGAATTATCGTCCATTAGATACGACATACTCATATTTCTCTGTTTTATATATCCATACATGAATTATGTAAATGTGATAATGGCATGTCATGTTATGTGATAGTGGCACGTACTGATATCTGATAATGGCACAATATGTTATTTAATAATGCCATGTCCTGCTATTTGATAATGGCACGTCCTGTTATGTGATAATGGCAGGGAATCTAGTATGACAATGGCACGTTCTTTTATCTGATACACGTACGGCATCTGGTGTGGTAATGGCACGTACGGTGATGTGATAACGGCATGACCTGTAATTATACTTATTGTTGAATTGTGCAGCCCTATTTGTCGAATACAACCACCACCATATGAGCAGCATTTTTGGAGCAGCACTGTTATTTGATGAGATGACGGAGTCTTTCAAATGGCTGTTTCGAACTTTCTTAAAGTGCATGGACAAAGCTCCGCAAACAATATTCACTGACCAAGACGTTGTAATTGCGACGGCATCAAATTGGAGATGAAAGGTACATACCATTGCCTATGTACATGGCATATATTAGAGAATGCAAAGAAGAATCTCAGTCATCTATACACAAATATAGTAGCCCAAACTTTCAGTTATATGATATACGAAGTAGATGATGAAAATAAATTCAATCATGCATGGACAACTATGATGGAAGAGTGTTTCAAACCAGAAGGGCACAAATGGCTAAATTCGATCTATGGTTCACGGGAGAAATAGTCATCTGTGTGGGTAAAGCAATACTTTACTGCTGGTATGATGACAACGCAATTGGTTGAATCATTCAACAGCATAATAAGGAGGCATTTACAATCAGACTACAACCTTATTGAATTCTTCACGCATTTTAACAACCTGCTTGATGATAGAAGGGCAAAGGAAGCAAGGGCAGACTTTGCATGCAAGGACATGAAGCACAAGAACAAGTATATAGGCAGCTCAATAACAAAGTCAGCAGAAGTTTACACACATTACATGTTCGACAGATTCCAGGAACAATATGGTCAATGTTTAGAATACAAGATTCAAAAAGAAGTTAACAACGACCATCTAAGAGGTAACACAATTAATACATAATATACATCTCATGTCGTTATCACATAAACTGTCATTGTCTAACTGATCTATGATTACAACCATGTCTGCAGACGACATCACTCAATACAGTGTGTATAAACGTTCAAAAGAAGACGATACAATTAAACTTGATGAGAAAACAGTTCATATTGAAAAGAAAAAAAAAGATAATTTCATGCTCATGCCGTCTCTATGAAACCCTTGGCATATTTTGCAGGCACATTCTGAGAGTCATGGAAACCTTGACTTCTTTGGATGAAAAATATTCACAAAGGTACCAGACCATTATCTTCTGAAAAGGTGGACAATAAAGGCTCGGGATGGATTGGAGTCTTCAGACATGCAAACAAAACTGATGCCAGATCATAAATACAGAAGAATTTTTAATTATCTAACATGCGAGATGATACAATTGGCTGATGAAGCATCAATGGACACTGAGAAAGTTAAAATTCTTGAAGTCCTAATAAGTAATGCAAGGCATCAATTCGGACAAGGTAAGAACATTTAACTTAGACACATTATTATGTTCAAAAAAAGTAGATGATTGTGCTAGATTTTAACATTTAAAATATTTTAACATAAAGGTACCAAAGCCCCTTCAACGCAGCCAACCAATGTTGATCCACCAACATCTCAACTAGGTGAAAAAACTATAAAGAAGAGAAAGAATCCAAACAAGTCGAGGCAGAGATTGAAAAGTTCAAACGAGATCGGAAGACAGAAAGCATGGGCACGATTCAAAAAGAAGACACAAACTAATTTGGATATAGACTTAAATGTTGATCCATGTTAACATTCATCTCATACTGTACACACAAAAAGTATAAACATGTTATACTCGACAAACAAAAAAAAGTGATAAACACATACAAATTTCATTGTGATGTTTTGACAGTTTCATATAACCACATTTGCCATTCTGATATAGCATGTCTCGCCAGTATCATACAACCATTTATATCATTGCCATAACAACTATTTTTTACTTTTTGCATTTTTTGGGCTACGTTGTTTATTGACTTTTAAAAAATCATTAAAATACAAAAAATATTGTCATTCATGTCCTTGTTTAATTGTTATTATCTGTTTATGTACAGACTAAAGTTATACACTTAGTGTTATCTGCTGACACTTTTCTCACAACGGCAAGAGATGTTATGTCAAAACGGCATGACACTTTTCTCACAACGGCAAGAGATGTTATATCACAATGGCTAAACCTTTTCAGCCGCACAATGAATACAATTACACTACTATGCAAAAAGCGGAATCCATTCAAAAAATTTACACAAAACAAAACATCATATACTAGTCATTGAAAATTGACCATGTTCAGTAAAGTCATCATAAGTATATACAAACTACCATCATAAAAAATATTCACCATATTCAGTAATCCATATACAACTACCAACATAACAAACATTCACCTTGCTCAGTACCCATATACAACTGCCATCAAAGGTCACCATGTTCATTAACACTAAAAATCTGAATCTATATAATAAAAATTTAGCACATGTGACCTTATTCCCAAATCCATTTACTGCTACTTCTTCCTCGGCTTTTCCCAAGCTTCGACTTTTTCCCACAACTATGGCAGGACTAGATTGTCAGGCTGCACAATCATATCCAGACACATCTGCTTCCTGAATTTGTTAACGAAAACTGTTGTTGGCCATTCATTCTTATGTTCTTCCTTTATCAGACCTTTGCCCCAGCATGCCAAGAAAAATTCACAATACAGGCAGACAAAACCCCCACAACTGAAACTATCCTGCTGCTTCGGAATATTTTCAACAACACTATACTTGACAGTGTTAAAGCTGAACAAGCTCCGAAAATAACTCACAAATGGGGCAAAGAGTCTAACAATCTTCTTTGCATTATCAATGAGCATCTCCACCTTACTTTCGTTAACCTCCATGCTATCGAGGATGAAGCAGCTTCCTCTCCCCCTCACATCAACGGCATACACAGAGAAGTGGCTCTCGTGAAACTATGGAAAAATCCACTATTATAAACACATGAAGAAAAATATAAAAATCAGCATAAAAATATGTTAAGCAATACAATGAAAAACAAAATGTATGAGAAAAATAGACGACAATGACACTTACATAAGAAATTTTGCCCAAGTCGCAACATATTGGGAAAATATTATCAAGATAATTTTGCATAGCGAATGCATGACGTGTTGCAGTTGCTGGATGCATATTATCAATACCTTGGTGACCAGGTTTCAACCACGTACGCTACAATGATTGAATAAGAAAAGTTGTCAGATTGATCACAATGGCGTGTGTTAAGTCACATTGGCATGTTCTGTTAGGTCGCAATGGCATGATCTGTTAAGTCAAAATGACATGATCTGTTAAGTCAAAATGCTGTAAAAAAGAAAAGGGCAAATTACCCTCACATCCCTGAGGTTTGGTCACCCTCCCCTTAGGGTCCCTGACTTTAGGAAAAAGATTGTCCCGTCCCTAAGTTTTGATGATAATAGACTCTCGGGTCCCCGGCTGATGTCATTTGCTCTTTTTTCATTTTTGGTCATGGAAATGACCAAAATACCCTTAAACAAAAAATAAATTTTTTTACCTTCATCAACCTTTTACCCCCCCCCATCCCCCCCGCTCCCGCTCCCCCTCTCCCCCTCCCGCTCGAGATCTCCCCGCTCCCTCTCCCCCCATCCCCCTCCCGCTCCCGCCCCCCCTCTCCCGCTCCCCCCTCCTCCCCCTCTCCCCCTCCTGCTCCCTCCCTCTCCCCCTCCCCCTCCCTCCCGCTCCCCCCCTCCTCCCCCCCTCCCCCTCCCGCTCCCCCCACTCGACGAAGAACACCAAGAACGTTAGTGAACAGCCTCAACTCCTCGTCTTTGTCTCAGCGCCGAGCAACAACAGATCCAAAGCGGCGGTCTCCAATGCCGTCATCGCCCCCGCAATGCTCTGGCTGGAGGGAATTGACGACAATGAGCACCGCCTCCTCCCTAGAGTTGGTGACGAAGACGCTCCGTGGTGAAGTCACCGATGGAGATCCCACAATGAAAAACCCACATCGATATCGAACCGGGAGTCGGCTCGCAGGTCAAGGTGTAGGAGGAAGAGGCATCTAGAGGACCTGACGGAGCTGGCGAAGAAGTTGGAAGCAGAGAATCGGGAACTCAAGAACCAGCTGGATTGGGTTTTAAACCAGCTGGAGGGGGGGAGCGGGAGCGGTAGGGGGAGGGGGGGAGCTGGAGCGGGGAGATCTCAAGCGGGAGGGGGAGGGGGAGCAAGAGCGGGAGCGAGAGAGGGAGGGAGGGCGGGAGCGGGAGGGGGAGATAGGGAGGAGGGGGGAGCGGGAGGGAGGGGGAGGGGGAGAGGGAGCGGGAGCGGGAGAGGGAGGGGGGGCGGGAGCGGGAGGGGGAGGGGGGGAGGAGGGGGGAGCGGGAGGGAGGGGGAGGGGGAGAGGGAGAGGGAGGGAGCGGGAGCGAGAGCGGGAGTGGGAGAAGGGGGGCAGGAGCGGGAGCGGGAGCGGGAGCGGGAGCGGGGAGATCTCGAGCGGGAGGGGGAGGGGGGGTAAAAGGTTGAAGAAGGTAAAAAAATTTATTTTTTGTTTAAGGGTATTTTGGTCATTTCTATGACCAAAAATGAAAAAAAGAGCTGATGACGTCAGCCAGGGACCCGAGAGTCTATTATCGTCAAAACTTAGGGACGGGACAATCTTTTTCCAAAAGTCAGGGACCTTAGGGGAAGGGTGACCAAATCTCAAGGATGTGAGGGTAATTTGCCCAAAAGAAAAAGAGAACTCACAGCCAAATGAATCAGAAATATGATGCGATCAGTCACCGACTGCTTCTGAAGCCGTTTGACCACAGATCTCAAATACCAATCAATCACAGAGGTGTTGAGCTATGATTGAGGGAGCAAGATTTTTATGTCTTTGCGAACTAGTTTTTTTTGATTCTGGTCCCATGCAAAAATCTCATCACTATGAACAAATATTATAAGACCTACAAATTCTATGAAACAAAAAATAAACCATGACAAAAAGGTGTAGCTTACGGGAGTGAACCACGTCTTCTTGTAGTCACATACTGGTAGATCATATCCTTCTGATCCCTAGTCAATGACAAGCACAGAGTCGCAGCCAACTGAGCGTCCCCTGGTCGATTCATTCGAGCTTCAATATGTTGACTATATCGGATGAAAACTTCCTTAATAGTAGCCTCTTCTTTAATTCCCTCTATCTCGTCTTCATCCAGCTAGTATTCAGGGTCCAAATCAACAAAAGGTGTAGCTTTGGATGCAACAGCAACTCATTTTCCCTTCTCCTTCTTACATCAGCTACTGGCTTAACCCTCTTCCTCTTCCTCTTCTCCTTCCCTTCAGTGAATGGAGATCTACGATTCATGCTAGGAAGCCTCAAACGCTTCCCTCCCACAGCCACTGACACTGTACCCGGTGCATCTACAAAAGAGGGATCATGGTCCCCACGATTAAAACCCTTCTGTGTGGCATAAACTTCTTCAGTCGCATCTACAACGGCAAAATATTTATCACAAAAAATAGGATCATCAAATGGGTTTTGAGAATTACAAATATTGGGCTACATTCCATCTCCATATTCATGATCAGCAGATGCTTTTGGCCCATACATTTCATCATCTACATCTGAGAAACCTAGTGAGAAAGATGAAAAATCAATACCTGGCCTCCCCAATGGTGTAGCTACATTGCGCATACCTACTTTGGCAGGGCTAGATTGGCCAGCCTTTTTCTCAACATTTCCACCCTCATCATTCACCTCTTCATCTGGAGCATGATCCACCACTTGAGCAGGGACATGCTCCTCTTCAACTTAATCATCCACATTATTAGCATGTTGTGGCAGGGGCTCTGTCTCTTATTTGCCACCATTATCACTATGATCAACAACTTATGTCAGAACTTGCTCCTGACACTGTTCGTTCAGTTCGGACAAGCCAGATGCCAATGCCATAGACTCTTCAGCAATGCTTGAAATCATCTGACCCCAATGATCATCAAGAGTAGCATAATCAGATTGAGAAGGATGGTAATCTGGGTCAGATCGAGAACTAAAGTAATCCAGTTCGGATTCACCATCATCCGTAGTTCAGCAACTCAACACCATAGCATATTGATCACCAACGGCAACACTTCCCGTCTGCTTCGGCTACAAAAGTATCAAAATAGTCGCACAAAAAAAATAGTGAGTCATATTGGCAAGAACTGTCATGCCTTACTGGCAAGAACTGTTATGTCAAGATGGCATGTTTTGATCTGACTCAAATACAGAATCCTATTTCATAAGATAAGAAAACTCACCACAGAATCATTTTTCTTTCTCTTCTGCTTAACAAATGCATCCTTTTCAGATTCTACATCGCGTGCAAGATCTGCAACAGCCTCCTCTTCCTCCATCTCCTCAGCATCAATCTCCTCCTCATCCTCCTCCTCCTCAACCACATCCTCATCCTCATCTTTCTCACCAACTGCCTTCCCCTTTGTCTTAGCAGCAATACATTTCTGAACCTCATATTTGTAACTCTGCAAATCATCACTACGCGTATGCACTTTGCCCAATTCTTCAAACAACTGCATTGCAACACCAAAATGTAATTAAAAATTACAAAAACTATTCATGACATTCTCACACTAACATGTCTCAAAAATTAGAAATACATGCAACAATCACCTTGGGTAGGGGCATGACTGTCAATCTTCGTTTGGAACTAGACAAGAGAACACAACCAGTGCTAGTGGAAGAAGAAGGCACACTAGGATCCACATCATCTTCATTTGCAACAGGTGTCTTTCTAATGTATTTCTTAACCAAATGAAGATTGCCTCCAATCTTAACTAAATTTTTGGGCTTATGGACACACCGTCTCAGCTCACCATTTACCTTATCTGAGACAACTTTACACCAATTGTATTGTGCTGCCCCCGGCAGCGGAAAAAGATAGGTAAGATACCTGGCATCAACCACAGGGGAGATACTAGGCGCAAGAAATACAGCAATCACATAAAGTATGTAGATTTTAGCCCAATCTACATACGCACGCACCTTACCCTGCTTACCACTCTTACCCCGATTAACACACTTACAGCGCAACAAAAAACTCTCTATCTCTGGTATATCTATATGGAATGACCTTTTTAGGTTAAGTTCAACCCTTGCCAAAAGGTCTTCAACCCTATCCCTCCTCTTCCCCATGAATAAATTTCCTTTCAAACTGACATTAGCATCCCCCATTGGGAGCTCAAAATATTCATGTACAAAAGATGTCGGTACAACAACATTTGTTTTCCGACATTTCTCACGGACAGCAATAAGCTCATTTGGATCCAGATCATCAACATCAATATTCAGCAGGCACCCAAACCCTGCTTCATCTATACACTTTGCTATTTTATCACGGTCGTCCATAGCAAACAGCTTGGAGTTCACAGCTATAATATAGCTAGGCTTGCTAAAACTCCTGAAACCTGGCATCACGGAACACTACTATCAAACAACACTGCTAACAAATAACACACATCACGCAGTCCTAATAATGACAAGGCCTCTTATGTATTAATGGCAAGGCCTCTTAGGTCTTAGCGGCAGGCCATTTTTTCCTTCAAAAATGTCAACGACAATGACCAAAACTGACAGAGAATCAGCCGCCTAAAAAACATAAACCCTAAACATCAACAAAAAATAACAATTCTAAACCCTAAACTCGTAAAAATGTAAATAAAACAAACCTCGAAAGTTTTTAGAAGAGATTAGTCCCTTACCTTAAAAAATATGTACGAAGAGCGACCGAAACAGGAGGCCGAGAAGAATATGGGAGAGCGTTCCTCGATCTTCGTCTACGACAGTGGAGAAGAGAAGGATCGCGACCGAGATAGGGAGTGCCAATGGCGTGGGGAATGATGGAGTGTTCCTCGGTACAGCAAGCTCGTCTACAACTTCACGGCGGCGAATTCGATTTGGTTTATTTAGGGTTAGGAGAAAGTGAGAGCGAAGCAGAAGGAAGCGGGAGGAAAGAGAAAGTAGGAGGGGGGGAGAAGGAAGCGGGAGGAAAGATGGGAGTTGAAAAATGAGAAAGGAAATAGAGAGGGGTGAAAGACCAAAATACCTCCGGATAAATTATGGCCATCAGATCAGATTGGGCGCGTGTGGGCCTCATCAAACGGCCCACATTTTATTCCAAACGGTTTGGACTGGGCCCTTCAATCTGTGCTGAATCCAAGGCCATTATTTACAATCTTACTATAATAAAGAGAATCTCCATTTTTGGGTGGTTTGGTGTGTCATATCAAAATTATCCCTAAACATTAAAGCCTTAAACCGAATATCAAACCCCAAAACTGAAAACTCAAATCCCAAACACAACATCCCATAACCCCCCAACCTCGGATCACGAACCCCCGACCACGGACCCATAGACCCCTAGACCATGGACCACCAGATCGCCAGACCCCCTACCCTAGACCACCAGACCTCCAAACCCCCGACCCTGGACCACCAGACCTCGAACCCCCGGACCCTTGGACTACCAGGCCACGAACCACAGACCCCGGGACCCCCGAACCACCGGACCTCCAACCTCAGACCCTCGGATTCCCGGAACAATGGACCACCGAATCCCAGACCACAGACCACTGGATCCCGACCCTGAACCCCCAAATCATCAGACCATGAACCCTAAACCACGGACCACCGGACCACTCTACCGCCACACCCACGACCTCGGACCCCAGGCCATGCACCCCCGGACCCCAAACCCGCCGGACTGTCGGACCCCCGAACCCCGACCCTAGACCTCCGAATCTGGACCCCGACCCCCAGACCCCCGACCACGGACCCCGACCTCCAGATCCCGAACCCCATTCTTTTTTATTTTTCTACAACTTAAAAAAGAAAATTATTGAATGATATATTTTGCGAATTGCATCGCGCGTGCATATTTACTAGTACTAATTATTAATAGGAAATTTTTTTTAGAGGTAAATGCACGCTTTATTAATAAGAGGAAAGTGCACCAGTGGCCTATACAAGTTGCAGATGAAGCAACAACAATTGCAGTAATATGATCAACAATTCCAAGTTCTACTAATAATCTATCTGAAAACCTATGATCAACCGTAAAGAACCAATTGTCCCAATTAATGGATTTCTACGTAACAATGTTTCCCGAAAAACAAATTATCAACAGTGAATTTCCTAGAAATACTATCGCTATAGGCTACCTAATATTTTTTTATGATCGCGAATTAATGAAACCAAGAATTGACCAAGAAATAAAGTCAACTGCGATACCCGAACCCATTACTTGTGGAAGAAAAGCTGGAGCTTAGACCTCTCCTTCAATGGCAATTTCTCTTCATGAGATTCTTCCTCCGGCAAGTTCAGGTGAGGCATCTTTGCCGGCGGGTTGATGTTAAGCAACTGGGCTCTGGCATTCTGGTCACTGACTCTGGCGCTGGCATCTCTCTTAGCGTTAACTGTGCGCCGGCTCCTGCTTAACCTCCGCCACCATGTAGGAGAAAGGGCGGCGTTGTTGTTGTTGTTGTTCTCGTCGTTACTGTTGGAGAATTAGGTTTAATACCTTAGGAAGAGATGGTACAATTTAAGTGTGTGTATTAGGCATTGGGCCCACGTATTTAATTAGGGAGAAAATCCTAATTAAATAATATGGAGGCCACACCATTTGATTTTGGGTGTTTGTGAGATAGATGCTTAGCTTGTTGACTAAGCTTTGTAAACAATATAAAATACTTGCGAGAAAAATTAATTCTCGGTGTAAATGAAAATTGGCTTAAAAATGGTATGGCTGCGGGTTGCAGGATTGTGAGTTTGTGGGAATTGTTCCAGGTTCCATGGTCTTATCTTTTTAGAGCTGGGCCAGACTTGTTGAAGCTATTCTCGGCCCAAAATCTGTTGAACTTCATCCTGGAAAAACTCACGCTCTATAACCTTCTTCTCTTTGTTAGCATTTGAATTTAAATTTTGAATTTCAAAATTAAATTTGGGCCAAGTTAATGAGAGTAACCGCCAAGTTAAATGATATTTTTATCGTCTAGTAACCACCCATTTACTCACCTAGTTAATGGCCAGAGTTAATGCGGATTTGAATGTTGGAGGCCTAAGCTTCCTATAAAAGGAGCCCTCCTCCTCCATTCCAAATCATCCCAAGCTCACTCTTCCTTGAGCTCTCTACCTCTCCCTCCTTAGCATAACATTTCCCACATTCATAAGAGTCGGAGTTCTACACCACCAAAAGTTCGAAAGGTGTACAAAAGTGCTTCCATTCGTACACGTGATTGGGCATTGTACCTTGGAAACTCTCTTATTCACGGAGACCTCAAGCATATAGGCGGGTAATAAGAGTTTAAGGGCACACGGTTAAACTGTAGCATCGTCTAGGATTCAATCCGAAAGTCATTACCTTGAAGACAACGTATTTCACACTTAGCCCAAAGTATGATCGTGAGCATACTCTCACCCTTCTCTTTGGTTATACTTCATATACCATAATTTACTAATATGTTTACCAACAGTTACCACTTCCTTTTCCGGCGTCGGCATTTCCCTTGGTCCTTCTCCGGCGCTCGCCCCACAATAAGTTCTTCGATCCCGGAAGCTTCCGCCACCAATTAGGAGATAGAGTGCCATGCTAGATGCCGGTGGTCGACGTGGACGGCATGTTCTGCCCCCGTCGCCGGAGGAAAGCTGCCGGTGCGCTTTCTTGTGTTCGTTTAGGGCTTTTAGGGTAGGGAAAGTACGTTCACATGTGCACTCGTAAGACCTGCCCAATATCGATCGATATTCTATTTCTTGGTATTATTTTTTTCGGTGATTTTTTTCTTGGTATTATTATTAATGAAAAGGAAAATGCAATTTTCTTGGAGAGGAACTCTGAGAATGAGCCTCGGTTTATATATTCTTCCCGAAGTGAGGGAAGGAACGGTTTCTTGGGTTCTTAATATTTTCGCATTTTTACTTGAGCGCTTCGATAGAGTTTGCATCGCTTAAGGGTAAAATGGTCCGTAGAGATAGATTTAACATCGATTTGCTCGATCAAGTTAGAAATGTTTTTATTAAAAGCAAAAACAGAATCAATCATATGAAACCCTGTATCTGCCTAGTAACCTTTATGCAATGTAGCTGTTGAATCAGTTCATCACTTGTTTGTGTCTTGCTCGATACCGGCTGAACTATGGGCGACGGTTGGAATTGATGTAATCGGGCTCCCTCGGACCTCTTTCGCTTAACTTCTGTGTTGGGATGTTAACGAACTTGTCAGAAGAGCGGATTCGGCATGTAGCTTGTTTATGGGGATTTGGAAGGTGCGAAATATACATACACGCGCGCGTACACACATATATATAATGAATAGAATAAATTTGACTATTTAATTATCCCGGGTAAAGGAAATTAACTTTTTATTTGTTTATATAACTAGGCAACTAAACTAACCTAGATTTTAACTGGTAGATTTTTATAAAGTAACAGCTCTCAAAATATTTAACAATGCTACTCGTGGATCAATAAAATTTACTGTTTCAAAAGAAAAATTAAGGATGCTTTCCAAGTATTCAAATTCGATACATCCAAATTAAATTAGAAAAAATTTATCACCAATTAATCTAAGTATTTGTTAGTGACTACTTAATTAACTATTAACCAATCAAGAATTTATTCAGCCAGTTAAACTCTCCTATAATTGTTGAAGTGCAAAAAATAACATGTTGGGAGATCGGAGTCGATTAGGGCGATCATTGAAGTACCTGGGCTTGAACGTCAACTTGCCTTGGCTGGGTATGCTCAAATCAGCTTGGGTACCCTCAACCTTGATATCCTCAGCCTTGAATCACCATGACTAACTCCAACTAGAGAAAGGTGGGCTTGGGTGAGCACGGTCAAACATATAAACCAAGTCCAGCTAGGTAGAGACATGTGACCTTGATTAACTACGACTAGAGGAAGTCGAGTTAGGCCGGCTTCAGCCAGGCGAAGATGTGAAATGCTGACTTCGACTAAGGAAAGACGATTTGGATATATTTTGGCTATGTAGGAGTACAGCCGACTTCGGTTAGGCAAAGATATGCTAAGTCGACCCCAACTAGAGGAAGCTAACTTTGAGCATTGTTGACGGGAAAAATAATTTACAAGGTTGGGGCTTCGAGTATGGGAGTTAGGTGCGTGATTGACTTCACAAGTTCGAGAAGGTGAAGCCGAATGTAGCGTTTATTCTTCTAGAGCGAGTGAGGTGCCAACTCAATAGAGGTGAGCCCGACACTAGCTAAAATTAGCGCCAACTAAGTGGAGGGCCAACCCGGCGCCAACTAAATGCGGCGCCAACCGAGGAGAGGCAAACCCGGCGCCAACTGAGCGAAGGCGAGTGTGGCACCAACTGAGGGAAGGAGAGTGCGGCGCCGAGTGAAGGCGGTTGAAGGGGCTTCGGCTGTGGTAAAGTGGTCATAACTTTTGACTCGGACCTCGGATTAAGGTGATTCTTGAGCTTATGGAAAGATACTAGATAGGCCTACAACTTTGTAGTTCATCACTTTTGCCGATTCATAGTGAAAGGAAGTCCAATACCGGCGCCAAGTGAACCCGGCGCCAAGTGGGTGAAAGGAAACCCGGCGCCAAGTGAAGGCGGTTAAAGGGGCTTCGGCTGTCTCTGGTAAAGTGGTCATAACTTTTGACTCGGACGTCGGATTAAGGTGATTCTTGAGCCTATGGAAAGATAATAGATAGGCCTACAACTTTTTAGTTCATCACTTGGGCCAATTCAGAGTGGATGGATGTCTAAAACCGGCGCTAAGTGTGGAAAGCTAACCTGGCGCCGAGTAGAGGAAGTAAATCCGGCGCCAGGTCATATCTTTTGACTCAAATCTCGGATTAACGCGATTCAAGTTGCTGTGTGAAGATAAGACATAGAGCTACAACTTTGTAGTTTATGAATTCTTCAAATTCGAGGCAGAAGGATGTCAAAAAGGCACTTGAAGCAGATGCGGTGTCGGATGAGGCACTAAATGAGGCGCCGATTGAAGGCACCTAAATCCGGCGCCAATTGAAAGTACCGAATAGGGGCACCGATTGCCATTAGCTCAAGTAGAGAGCTAGTTTCCTCTCACTTCAGGTGAGACCAATCTCTTGAGGCTAAATGTAGCGCCCGGTGTACATGAAGAGACCGGGTTAGCACGGACTCTACATAGGTGGACAGAGATACGAAGAGACTAAGTTTAAGGCGGACTCTTGAAGTAATTGGAAGAGCTCTGGGATACTCGATACACCCTGGGTTCTTAAGAGACTAGGATAAACTCTGGCACGATAAATCCGAATTAGATGGGGATAAGCGTTGGAAGTCCGTTTTCAGACGAAGATAAGCATTGAAAGAGATAGGCTTCGGGCCTTCGAGTTCAGGATAAGGGTAAGGCCTGGTTGAAGATAAGCGACGAGGACTCCGAGTCTGACTACAACACGGCTAGAGTGAAGCTGATGCGATCTTCATTTTCTATATAAGCATGACAAGGGGCGAGCAGAAGACATCACACACAAAACATACAAATTACTCTCAAGCTTCGGCTTTTATCTTAGTTTAGGTTAGTAGTAGTCTCGGCTTCGGCCAACCCTTGTTACTCAGCGTTAGACCGACCTTGGGACGAGCACTCCGGGCCGTCACGAGTTCGATCGACGTTCTCGCACATTTTTATCCCAACAATAATAAAACCTAATGAGGAAAATAAATTGTAATAGTTGATTTAGAGATTCCCAATTCCTGATTAACTAACCGTAGAAAACCCAAAACTCATGAAATATATAGAACTCCAATTACTTGGGAAACAAGACATCGAAACTCAACAGCTTAGACCTCTTTGTCGCCGGCGGAAGAACAGGGCTCAGCTTAGGCTTCCTCCGTGGTCGTCTCCGCCGGAAACATGTTAAGGTCGAACAAAATGACCGCACCGTTCTCTGAGCTGCTACTCTGGCCTGTGCCGGAGACGGCGCTCTTCATGCTACCCTCGCTCCTGCTCCGACTCCCTCCCGCCGACGTCGACGCTGCCTTCTCTACTCCCTGTTCCCGTCTGTTACAGGCGTCGATCTTCCCCTCGAAGTGTCGTCGCTTGTGGCCGCCGAGAGCCTGCCCAGATGAAAAAACCCGGTGGCATATGCCGCACACGTGATCCTTACCGTCGTCAGCGTTGTTGTTGTTCCGGTGACTCGCCTTGTGTCCCCCTAGGGCTCGGAACGAAGAAAAACTCCTACCACATTCCAGACACTCGTAATATTTTCCCGCCAAGACCATCGTCAACGGTTTTGCATCCACCGTAGAAGAGGCCAACTCCGGCGCGACCACGGTCAAAGGCATTGCATCCAAAGGACAAGAAGTCAATTCCGACTCCTTCTCAGTGGACGACTGGATCACAGGTCCTTCCTTTTCCGCCGTAGCAGCGCCGCAATGAGCAAGCAGGATCAGGCAGAATTCCAAGTACTCCTCCTCCGTCTTGGGCGGGGGACCGTAGAGCGACACCGAGGAGGAGGGCGGCGGCGGGGCATCATCGGAACGCGATCGTTTCGGGCGGTTGCCTTTGGCGGGAGAGGAAGTTTGCGTGTTTAGAGCCATTACACACAAATTAAGAGAGAGTAAGAAATATGCGGGATGGGAAACAGTCTTTGAAGCAGGAGGAGGAGGTGGGGTTTTTATATAGAGGAGGGGTTAGGAGGTATTAAGTGAAATCGGTCAGCTATTTTGTGTGGGAGACGGAAACTTGGACCCTTTTTTTTTTGTTTAATTTTCGTGAGTGGAAAAAGATTTAAACTAATTGGTAAAATACTTCAAAATAGGAAACTTTTGGTAGGGGGAGACTTGTACCAGGTCAATAACTATGTTCGTTGCATGCCAACTTTACCTCCATGTAACCAAAATTTGTGGGTTGGTAACGGATTCTGTTCTGTCATTGGCCGGGACAGGGGTAAATTGGGTTTTTTTCCGGAGTCGTACCTGGTATTTGGTTTAGGATTTGGTCATTTGAAAATCGTGGGAAGCAAGCGTCACCAATTGGTGTGAGAATGGGATTAAGAGTTTTTTTTCAGATTTTAATTTTGACGGATTGAGCTAAATTTTGAGAATTTTGATATTATTGTGCTTCGTTTTCCTTCTAATCAGAGTTTATTATTTTTGCAAAGAGTAGGAGTTTGATCCACCGAGTTAGTAATCCGATTAGAGTTTGATTATGCGGAGATTGTGTATTGTTATTGCTTAATAAGCAAGTATATGCGTGATGTTTTAGGATATATCTCTTAAGATAAGATAATAATAACCAAGAGGTCCAAGAACAATATTTAACCAAATTATAGGAATATCAAAATATTTTTTGAAACATTAAGATGTATTAATAATAAATGTACGCAATAGAGACAAATTCATAAATTAATATAATTTACTTACTTGAGTTCGCCTCCCAATATCTAAAATCCTGCTGTATAACAGCTTGTAGTCTAACAACACAAAATATTCTAAATATTTAGAAAATTCAAATATTGGTATTATTATAGTATAAAATTTATCTTCAAAAAATTATAATCCAACAGCTTCCACTTTTCTTCGAGTGAAGCCAACACCCAAGCCCCATCACTGAACAAAAGTCTTCTTTGCTTTTGATCTGGGCTTTGTTTGGTTTAATGAAAAGAAAGCGGAGATAAAAGGTTATAGCCCTTTGTGGGCTTTCTTTCGTGCTCGCCCATTGGGCTTATCAATAAGTTACTAATCCAATTTCGAGCTTTTGAAAGATAATAAAATTCTACAACAAAAGTATTTTTAACTGAACCAAACAATATATTGCAAAGAATTTCTTAACTCAGGGTTTCGGTTTTTCCTTAATTGTTGTTGTTGTTGGGAATTTTCAAATACGAAAGCGATAAATAAAATTTTAAATAAATGGCATAGATCTGGATTCCAGAAATAAAATTCTAGAGAAGAAAGAGAAAAAAAATTAAGAAATTAAGAAATTATTGTAAGAACAATATTGTTATTACTACTTTTTTTACACTATTATATTTGCCAATGTTTAAACTCTGAATCTTTTTGAAATTCACAACGTTTTATTCCGTTAGACTACATACTCTTTGATATATTGTTATTACTGGTGAAGTAGAATTTTGAGATTTTTTTTAGAACTGTGAGATATTTGATGGAGTCTTTTTTCTTTGTGGGGTTCCTTTTAGCTGTCATATTTAACTAACCTGTTGGACTGGCTCATTAGTCACCCATTATTGGGCAAAAATTGGTCAAGCCCATTAGGCCCAAAAGTCATTGGGCTTTTGGGACGACACGTGGACTGACACGTGGCCGACACGCGGCAATGCTATTGACACGTGGCACGTCACGCAAACGACACGTGGCAACGCTAGCGACACGTGGCACACCACGCGGACACCACGTGGGCGACACGTGGCAAAGCCAGCTGATAGCTTCGCCACGTGGATGACACGTGGCGCACATGTGTGAGCCGGGTCTCCCTATAAATGGGAGAAATTACTGGTGATTAAGATGTAACTTTTCCCATTCTGAGATATACACTTCAGAGAGCTTTTTCAGTTTAGTCCCTGTAGTTCTCAGATTTTGCAAAGCAAGAAAACTCGTGGAAATCGTTTACGTATCCGATCCGTTTGTGATCGTAAACCACCAGTGACAATATCTTGTTATCCGATCCTGTTTAAAGTACGCTGCAACAAGTAAGTCTTGTTATTTATTAATAAATTTATTTCATTAATTATGAGGTAATTAACTCATGATTATTCGTTAATTATGGGCCCGAATTCCCTTCATAACCCAAATCCGATTTTATTTTCACTTTTGTAAAAAGGGTTGAGATATTAACAAGTACTTATATTAACTAGTATGTACATTGTTTGAACTTAACCATGTTATGAGTTCGAGCCATTAGAAATACAACGGTAACAAACTTGTTAAAAAATTGTCATTTTTAAAAATTATATCCAAGTCAAATATGAATTACTTCGTGGAGCGGCAGGATACCAAAGTTATACCAAAAAACTGATCGACGTCAGTCAAAGTTTCAAAGAAAGAGCACGTAATTAAGCAAAATGAAAATCGTTCTGTCCAATTGAAATTAAATGGCGTTCTAAAAAGCATGTGCAGTAACCGCCCACAATATCCACTGTTAGCTAATACATTATAATAAACTAAATAGACTTTCTAGTAATTTTCTTTGACCAGAAAATGGACCAATATGTGATACTTGTCCCATTGTCAAAAGTATTCGATGATAATATGCCCAATTTAAAGTACACTATGTTTATTGTAATTTTTTCGAGATATATGTTTCCAAAAAATAAAATTTATTAAAAAATCGTTTTATAATTTCGAAATAAAGTAGTCTCTACTAAAAATTGACGATATTAGCCCGAGAGTTCAATTTTTCATAATCTAGGAGGGACTATATAATAATACGTCAAAGATCATGGACCTAAATAGATATTTTCGACAAACATTACAGAGCTGAAAGCATTTTATCCAAAAAGTAATGGCATGGGGAAAAGTTGAGAATCATAAGGTAAAGTGGGTTTGGTCGGTAGCACAGGAGATGCTTGGTGCATGAAAAAATGTATCCACCATTATAGTGGCCGGCCTACCCCGCACATTATGCACAATACTATATTTAAATTTTTTGGTATCCGTTGTAACATAGAGCGGATAACGACTAATTTAAAAGTCGAATATTGTCATTCCTTATAAAAAAATTGAGCTCGAGTTTCATATATGTTGTTGGAAATATACTTTTATTCATAACCAATATCTCATACAAATCATTAAGATAAACTTTGTTGAAAATATTCTTCATTTGTAAACTACTAATAAAAATATGAAGATAAACTGAATATGGAACTGTAACAGAATCCATAACGACTAACCTAATTTTGGAAGATGGGTTAACTTTTCAGATTATAACGTACCTCATATAATTCTTTCAATTTATCATGCTCTATTTTTAATGTGAGGAGTAGTATAAGACGATGTGTCTAATTTGGGCACTATAATCCTAGTTATATAAGATAAAAATCTTTATTCTTGTGTTTGGAGTTCTACCCAAATTAGAACCACAAATTTACTTAAAATCTTTGTACATTAAAGACTCACACTCAAATTTTAGCTCGGTTGTAATTTCTAAAGAGGGAATCCCACATTTGAAAAACATGTTAATTGTAAAATAGTATATAAATAAAATACACTTATAAAAAAATCAAATCTTATTCTTTTCAAATCATTTTCAACTAGAATTAACCAAACATAACAACTCATTAAATATGTACCTTTTCACAAGATCTACTAGGAAAGTGCTCAGCGGATTCGATTCCAATTGGTAACATAGAAACGTAAAACATGGGGAAAGGATTCTGCAGGTAAAGGATCCTAACAATAAGTGGTGGTCCAGAACCCAACATTTATTGACTATAATTGCACTTCCCTAAAGTTTCTATTATGTAACATGGTAAAGCCTAGCATCGACCACTTGCTATCCCAACACATGCAAATCTTGTGGCAGCATTTGATTATCAGATCCAGGCCTCCATAATGTACTTAATACCTGCGACTATTGCCTACAATGATGATCTAAATTTATTACATGATCACCATTTCAGGGTTAATTAAATGATTAATTTTACTAGCATTAACTCATATTTGTAAGAAAAGAAACACTTGCAATCAAGAAAATCTCATTGTTTAAAACAATTTGCCCGATCGACAGTCGGACCGCCACCATGGGCCAAGAACGGGTTACTTCATCCTCAAAATCCAAATCGAGAGAACGATTGAATAGGTAATTAGGCTAACTGATGGTTGGACATATTTGTCAAGATCCAATCAAGCAATTTTTTTGAAGAAATAATATATTAGATTTAAAAATAATTAAATTAAAATATTGATAATTGTTAATGATAATTTTGTATTAAAGTTAGATGATATTTAGAATTACTTTACCATTTAATGCTAAAATAACTAATAATAGAATTATTTAAAGAAACTACTGTGATTGATGAACCAGTTGAACCGGAACCAAAAAAAAATAGAGCACTCCGAATCGTTTTAAAATATTGGCAAACCTTTGCTCTTTGAACTGTATGGATTTTTGTTGGTTTTATGTCGTCGAACTGTCCCCTTCTCATGTTTAGTGGCGTGGTTAGGATTTCGGTCGCTTAACGATCAAAAGATATTAGTATGATTCCAATTTCCAAATCATCAAACGAAAAAAAGATATTAGAATGATTCCCCCTCAAAATATGGGATTTCCCTGATGTCGAAAAGATAGTGAAATTAAAACGAAACCATTGCGAAAGTGATTGTTAATTATTACTACAAAATATTAAAGGGGACCAAAAACATCATGTGATTGGGTCAAAGTTGACATGTGGGGGACCTACTTCCGCTTTCGAGTTATGAATATTTCTTAAACAAATATTTAACATTATATTCTTAAAAAATTGAACTCAAGATAGATTACTTAAACTAGAACAATTATTTTCTTAGATAAATTAAGTGGTTATATTATATATACTACTTAATTATATGTTCTTGTGATCCATTATAGGTTTAAATAATTAGGCAGCTCTACGTGGCTAATTGCGTAGCCAAACCTACACACCATAACATATTATTTTGACCGATTTTGGGTTGGACCCTATAAGTATCTGTTTGTTTAGTTGGCTTTGAAATGACAGGAAATTAATTATTTCTTAAGGAATCCCACAGTTTTTTAGAGCGCTGGTACTGTCAGCATCATGTGTAGGATTTTTGTACGCCTCTTAATCAATTTTATCCCTATAGTCAGCATCTTGACCACCTGATATTGAACACTATAAAATATTCCTTTTATTACAGTATGGGGTTTTGGTTACATGGATAATCCAACTATCTACACTGTGATCTACTAGAATATAAATTATAATACACATTTTAGCTCGTTTAATTTTTTTTTAAAATCATTGGACCATTCTGTGTTTCTTTGCTGTTAGGGATTGTTTAAGATTCTGGGTATCCACTAATTACGTCAACAACTTGTTGAGATGGGAGTTAATTATGAGCTGATCCGATTTAGCATATAATACTCACTTTATACTCAGACTTGCTAGTCAAATGTAGGTATGTTGCTTGCTTTTTTCCCCGGAATAATTTATATCCCAGTAGGTAAGTCAATTAATTCAAATTTGAGTCAGATGAGACGATAAAGTATAACAAAATTTTTATATAAATTTTGATATTATTAAATTTTTCGAAATTGAAAATCAAAACTTCTAATCAATTTAATAACTCTTCGCTTGTCGATTTACGCATCTATTTTACTTCGGCCGAACTCAAATTAATATTTTTGATTGAATAAAAGGAGAAGAATTAAAACGTAAAAGTAATCAAATTGTGTTATGAATTAATTATCTCCATTAATTATGTGGATGTCAATTTCTCACATAAACTCCATTGATCACCACCTCCTATTTAATTTCGGCACATTTTCTCCATAATGTATTTTAGTAAATTAGTGGGTAGTCTAGTGTCTGAGCTATAAATACAAGTTGTAGTATTTGTTATGTGATTTGATGGTGATTAATGAGAAGCTGATTTCATTCTCCAAGTTTATTTTACTTAGATTAGAGTTAATTTGTAATAAATTGGTTTTTTTGTTTTATATTTTATATTTTTAGATTAAATTGAAAACACAATTTGTGTATGTATATTTTTTGGGGAAAAGTACACTTTACCTACCTGTAGTTTGCATGATTTTGCGTTCAGGCCGTGTGGTTTCAATTTGGTAAATCATTCCATGTGCTTTAAAATCTTTTGCAGGATACGGTCCACTCCGGATGACTGGACTAAAAGTGCCACGTGGCATGGAAAAATTATAAAATAGTCCCCATTATTATTTATATTATTTCAAAAATCTCCACCTTCGACAACAACCATCCACCTTCCGCTCCTCCGCCGGAGAGCGCCCTTCCCGGCCCCTCTCCTCCTCCTTGACGCCGGTGATTATAGGGGCTAATTTTAGGGTTGACAAGTCCATCGACGCCGGTGATTATATGGGCTAATTCTAGGGTTGCCAAGTCCATCAACGCCGGTAATTATGACTACGCAATCCTAAGGCACGTGTCGAGGGCCTCCCTCCTCACCATCCCGATGTCGAGGAGGAGGAGAGGGGCAGGGAAGGGCGTTCCCCAGCGGAGGAGCGGAAGGTGGATAGTTGTTGTCGAAGGTGAGAGTTTTTGAAATAATATAAATAATAATGGGGACTATTTTATAATTTTCTCATGCCACATGGCAAGTCACGTGACACTTTTAGTCCAATCATCCGAAGTGGACCATATGCTGCAAAAGATTTTAAAGCACGTGAACTGATTTACCAAATTAAAACTATTCGGCTTGAACACGAAATCGGGCAAACCGCAAATAGGTAAAGTGTACTTTTTTTTTAAATCTCATACTCTAGACAGCATTGAGCTTTGTCATCTCTCAAGTAGAATTTTTTCATTTTCACAAGTGAGAATTAACTTATCGTACTCTCTAAAATGAGGTAGGATCCGATACTCTTCTACCCACTGAGCATTGATATTTGTATGTTCATATTCACTCTGTGTGTGTGTGTGTGTGGAGTCTACCAAAATCAGATCCAACGCCCAGAAAAAGCGGGTTTAGGACAGTAAATCGTAACTGCAGGGTTAGGAGCTGATGAGGTGATGGACCAGTTAGTTAAACAGCAAATCACTGATAAAGCTGGTATCTTTCTTTTCCTTTTGCCCCGTATTAAAGCTGGGCTGGGTAGATGCCTTTCCAAATTTCTATTCATCAGAGATTAACTTAAATGTAAGTAACTTGAATTTTCGTTATGAAGTTCTGGGTGAAGCTTTACAAACACAAAATGTATTATTGGATAATCATTTTTAAATAAAATCCGACAGTGTTCTACTAAAAAAATCTCTCTTCTGTATAACCCAAAAAAAATTGTCCAAAAAAATAAATAGAACTATGGACTGGCAAAAAAATTTCAATAAGTATTTAACACTACTGTATTTTCAATAACTTCTCAAGACCTGTTATTAAAATATAATAATTATTTTATCAATTAATCTAAATAATTATTAGGAGTATAGCAACATGTTTAGTCCAAATTGAAACATTGTTAATTTTTTTTAAAACCCAACAAAATAATATTTCCATCTTAATCAATAGATCTTGAGAAATATGATTGTATTAAATATTTTTTGAGAAAGTTTTATCGTTCACCTGTTTCGAACATACACTCTGTGGATATTTGATAATAGTGGTTTAAAAAAACCTGTCGAGGTCTTCTTCTATGCTCTAAAAAAATATCAGAACGTTTTTTACTTCCCCGTAGCTAAACAGTTCCACCTTTATTTACTTTTTCTTGGGGGGAAAATAAATACCCTTCATTTACTCGGCCCACCTTAGAATTGCATTATTACCTTTTGACAGATAGGTAATTAATTGTCCTGACAGTAACCCAGAAACCAGATAAGAGAACTAGAGATCTACTAGAAGCAGCAAACTAGTGAACTACTGGTTACAAATTTGGACCTTGGAAACCAAAGGGACCCAGTAAAGATTGGAACTTGGTCAGTCCCAGACAAGAAAGGTTGGAATTTGGAGGAGATCGCGCAAGGGAAAGCCAACCGGCCACGGTTTCGGAACCTTCGGTTGCAATTTCAAAATTTACAGTTACATTTCTTACAAAATTTTGGGACGGATGATGGTATTATCGGTTACGATTGAACTAATGATTTTATTTTTTGAAAAGAATAAAGATAATTTTACGGAAACAAAAGTTGACTCGGTTCAACGATTTTATCACGACCCAAATCTCCCAAGAAGATTCTGAAATGGTTCAAAAAACTTTGACCACGGTTTAGATTCCAGTTACCGGAAGTTCTGATTTCGAAATTGTCGATTGGGCGATTCTATTCGAGCCGTAGTCAGGTCCGAAGAGGAAAAGGAAACAGATAACCCAAAAAGCAGCTAAGGAAATTAAAGACGGGGAAAATTTAAGAGGGCCAATAACTATTTAGAAGCTATGGCAAGCTATAAGTGAGACATTTATTAAAAAGGAGAGGAAGAAGGGTGGCAAGCAAGCAGCAAGAAGGCTGTAGTTTTCGGTGTTCGGCGTGCTTAACTGAGTCATTGATTGCTCTCTCTCTCTCTCTCTCTCTCTCTCTCTCTAAAGCCATTCAAATTCCAAGTTAGTGGAAATGGAGGTTCTTTTTCTTCAAGAGAGGATATTCCCAAACCAGACTTTCTTCACTAGAATGGAAGCATGAGCAGATATAGAAACTTGGAACCGAATTCCTCTGGTGGTGGAAAACAACTCCTCAAAGTGGGTCACTTCCCTGATACAACATTTTCTTAGTACACTTTTACTTTTCAGTGTAAAGTTTGGCACTTTTCTTTCTCTACTTTGCCAGCTCATTCTCTAGGATGGGTATTTAATTTATTTTTATTATTTAAAACGGTGTTCTGTGTTCTGGGTTTTTAATGGGGTGTTGTTTCTCGTTCTCTTGTCAACTTTTCCTTCCCAAAGTTTGGATCTTTAGAGTGGTTTTATTAGTACTGGTTGATGTTCTTGGCTAAGAGGGCTTTGTTCACAAAGGGAGTGGCTTTTGGTGGCTTTGTCTTTTGGTTTCCCCATTGCTTAATTGGCTTTTTGTGGCTCTTGCACAAAAGGGTAATAAAGATAAAGTCTTTGGGTTATGGTTGAAATTAATAATTTACAATTTGGTCTTTTGTTGATTGTTTTCCTTTCCTCCCAAGAATATTAATATAATGTATTAAAGATAGATGCTTGTTGTCTGTTATATTTATTTGGTGGGTTCTTCAGCTGATACCAAGATGCTGTTCTTTCTGTTGCAGGGATTTGTCAAACTTCAAAAGGTAAAAGCTTCCACCTATACTCTCAGTAGTTGCTAATTTTCTATTGGGAAGATTGGAACTTGAAACATTGTTTAGTCTCAAGAGGCCTTGCTTGCATATGGAAACTTGGATTAAACAATAGGGATAATGGACTAGTGATCACAGAGGAAAATACAAAAAATTTGCAGTGGAAGAGTGAGTTGGCCAGGTGGGGAGAGTCAGATTTATGCTTGTGAAGCATCTGTAAGTAGTGGAACGCTTAGTTTACAGTGCCGGTTTGTTGTGTCTCCTAAGGTGGTTCACGTCTTCCGCGCTCCGCGGCCTTTGCCACCATTTTAGGCAGCACTATAATTTGCTGGCTTCCTTGTTAGCTAAGAGATCCTTTTGTTTAAAATATTGCTTAGTCTCATCTTCTCACATTGCACTCTCTTTCTTAGTCAGACTTGCCTGCCTCGATTGCTGTCAAGATTCGGTCGTACATTTGTTTCGCTTTTCTTTTCTAGTTTCACCCTTCTTTTTAAGATCCTTCTTGACTCTCATTTGAGCTTGAAGAGTCTCTCACAAATCGGGAACTTGGTCCCCACTTCTCTCACGTTGTCCAACCTCTCCATTCCAGTTCTGGAAAATCTCTTCTCGAGATATGTTGTGTGTGTATTGTGTGGTGGATGTGAGGTTCTAATTTTAAAATAAAGTTGTTTAATTTACTACAGATCAGTTGAGTAGGGAGGAAAGTTTATCTTCGAGGTGCTACTGGAGCAATCGGATCCTTTATTAGGCCAAGATGAAGTTTATGAAACTTGGATCGAAGGTCGACGCGTTCCAGACGGGCTCTGGCAATACGAGGTGAGAACACTTTGAATCCTCATTTGCAGTAAGATTTAATGTATCTGCTACTTGCATACTCACTGCATTGTGGTATAGCTTGAGCTGTTTCCTCTGATTGAATAGTTTCCCGATGCAAATTGCATCAATCATGGACAGTTGATAAGTGTCTGGCTTCCACCGACTCTAGAGCATGTTTTATTATCAACTGCTGGCATTTATATGGATCTAGAGCCACTTAGAGTGTACGTTTCTTTCTGTGATAAATTTGGAGATTATGTTGATTAAAGTTTCTGATAGTTGAAAATTCCTCTTCTTCGGAGTTTCCAGCCACGACCTTAGCTTTAGCACGAGGAGACTCCCTTTAGTTATCTTATCCTTGAATGTAAGAGGTTTTATTGTTCGTAAAGATTATCTTGTCTGTGCTTTTATTAAATGATGGCATTCCAGGAATTATAATGTGTCCGATTCAGTAGCTCATTGCCATTCTTCCTGTCTGAAAGTATATAATTACGCTTTTCGTCTGGTGATTCGTACTTGATTTTGATGTTGGAAGTGCCGATTCTGTTTCCCGCCTGGCATGAATCACTTCTGCGGGATGGATTCTGTGCGGTTGTGGTGTTTTGAAGTGCTTTCTATGTCGATTCTGGAGAAGATTTTATGCTTTTGTCTCATCATCATAATCTCTCTACTTAACTTGCAGGTTTGTGAAAAGTGAGTTGGCATCTGATGTTGTGGTTACTGTTTCTGATGTGAAGTTTTATCTGCACAAGGTACACAGTCGATGATCTAATAATCCTTTTGACCTTTCTATGGTATTCACTAAATAGGCTTGCACCTCAATGATCATAGAGTTGTTTGATTTATAACATGTATCCCGTGGTTCTGCAGTTTCCTCTTCTGTCGAAAAGCGCTCGCTTGCAGAATTTGGTTACAACACCTAACAGTGAGGGTGGCGATGATATCGACATTTCCGACATTCCAGGAGGCCCTGCTGCTTTTGAGATATGTGCCAAATTTTGTTATGGCATGACTGTGACACTCAATGCTTATAATGTCGTTGCGGCCCTCTGTGCGGCCGAATACCTGGGAATGCAAGAGGATATTGAAAAGGGAAACCTTGTTTACAAGATCGAAGTCTTCCTTAGCTCTAGTATCTTCCGCAGCTGGAAGGATTCAATCATTATTCTTCAGACGACTCAGACACTTTTGCCATTTTCCGAGGAACTAAATGTAGTGAGCAATTGTGTTGAAGCTATAGCTACCAAGGCATGTGTTGACGTGGAGAGAGTAGACTGGTCCTATACCTATAACAAGAAGAAGGTGCCTGAAGAGAATGGGATTGTTGAAGTGGGCTTGAATGGTTCAAGAAACCGGTCTGTCCCAAAGGATTGGTGGGTCGAGGACCTATGTGAGCTGGAGGTTGATCTGTATAAGCACGTACTCATGAAAATTGAAAGCAAATCTATACTTTCCGATGAGGTGATTGGAGAAGCCGTCAAAGCGTATGGTTACAGAAGATTGCCGGGTTTCAGCAAGGGAATGATTCAGTGTGCAGATCCGGAACAGTATCAGTCTACAATCGAGACCCTAGTACTGATTTTGCCTGCTGAGAGGGGCAGTGTCTCTTGTAGCTTCCTACTCAAATTGCTAAAAGCAGCCATAATAGTAAATTTGGAAGATGCTACAAAGGAGCAGCTGGTTAGGAGAATCGGACAGCAGCTCGAGGAAGCTTCTGTACATGATCTCTTGATACGAGCAAAAGAAGACGAGAGCATGGTGTATGATGTTGATACTGTTAAGAAAATGGTGGAAGAGTTTCTCATGCGAGATCAGTATACAGAGGTTGAGTCACCAGAAGAAGGATATGAGGTTCACGAAACACGAAGACCAGGGATCTTGTCAGCTGCTTCCAAGCTCATGGTGGCCAAATTGATTGATGGATACCTTGCCGAAATTGCAAGGGACCCCAAACTACCTGTGACAAAGTTTGTGGAGCTTGCTGAGATGGTTTCCGGTATATCCCGTCCTGCACATGATAAACTTTACCGTGCCATCGACATGTACCTCAAGGTAAGGCTTGATACTTTATTTTGCAAGATGGTGTGAGCATATATGTTTTTGGCCTTCAATAGGTTGCTAACATCAACAATTTTTCTCTGCATTGTCGCAGGAACACCCGGAAATCAGCAAAAGCGAGAGGAAAAAGATCTGCAGGTTGATGGACTGCAAGAAGCTATCAGCCGATGCAAGCATGCACGCCGTGCAGAATGAGAGGCTCCCTTTGCGTGTAGTCGTACAGGTGCTTTTCTTTGAGCAGGTCAGATTGGCTGCCACATCCGGAAGTAGCACTCCTGATCTTCCCAAGAGCATCCGGGATCTAAACAACGGGTCATATAGGAGCTCAAAGTCAGCTGCTACCAACCCTGAGGAAGACTGGGACGCTGTAGCCTCGGCTGAGGAACTCAGGGCGTTGAAGACAGAGATCGCTTCCTTGCGTCTGGCCAACGGGGACAGAAACATCGGCGATGTCAAGCACGGAGCAGACAAGTCCAGCAACGTTGCAAGAGGGTTGCTCAAGTCGAAGATCTTGTCGAAGCTTTGGTCGCGGAAAGGAGAAAAGGGCGACAACAGCGGCTCGGATTCATCGGAGAGTCTCGCTTCCCCCGCCCCGGAAGAGGCCAAGTCCACACCTTCCAGGAATAGAAGGAATTCAGTTTCTTAGAGATGAGGTTCTAGTACATCATCATAGCTTTTAGATGTTCTTCCTCTTGTCTCTTCATGGGATCTTTAGCTACCTGAGTAATATAAATTATCTTTAGCAACTGATTTTAGCTGGAAAAAATGGCTATTTATATAGTCTAGAGCAAAGTTAATGTTAGAAAGAGGACTATGCAATTATGCAACCCAAGAAAGAGTTGATGCTTTGTTGGTGATAACTGTCAATAGTTACTTTTTATGGCCGCGAATTCGGTGCTGACAACACGGACTATGCAATTATGCAACCCAAGAAAGAGTTGATGCTTTGTTGGTGATAACTGCCAATAGTTGTTTTTTATGGCTGCGAATTCGGTGCTGACAACACGGGCCAGTGCACTTCTGCTACATGTCTTTTTTTTGTTGTTTGAAATTTTTGCAGTTGGACTTTTACATGATTTTTGCCGTTTGGGCTTTGGACTTTATTTTTTCCGTTTGAACTTGTTTAAAATGAAATGTGGGCCCCCTGCATAATAGGCGAGGGCATTACCACTGGACCAACATGTTACTTTACAAGAAAGGCGTGCATGCTTGTTTATGTATATTAGTTGCCAGATTCATGCTGCTAGGCCCCAACAGCACTGAATCCGGCCTAATTTTTTCTACCAATTTAGATAAGTTATCGATTTAAAGATCACTTAATTTTATCAATATTTTTTTGAGGGGTAAAATGTCTTAAGAATATTAAGACGCCATAAGTAAATTCAATTCGGATGTCCTAAATCTCACATTTTTTGTGGAATTTATAAATAAAACATTTTTATCTTACTATTATAATATTTTGGCTTAGGTGTGAAAATTACAATAATAACAATTATAAGCAAAGTAATTGTAAATGCGCAAACTTCAACACGATGACTTTTATTTGAGAGGTTTTTAAACAAACCCTACACTGATAAGATTTTAAGACCCTCGTATAATTCAAGTTAACCATCGGAAAAAAATATATTTAAAATTCAAGTTAACCAGGAGATAATAGTAAGTGGGCCAAGCCAAATAAGAAAGTGGGCCTAGCCCCTCCAAGAAGATCACCGACCAGAAAATTAGTGGTTGTTGCTTGAAGAATAAATGGTGCACCGACATTTCCCGTAGTTGATGAAAATAATTGGGGATTTAAATTTACACGTTTTGGGTGTTCAAACTCTATGAATGAAAAAGATAATGTCTGGAGAGTCGCCACCTCTAAAAAAAATTTAGAGTCCTACAAAAGGACATGTAACCTAACAGCACAAGGCGTTATAAATTTCAAGGAGGTCCAAAGTTCAAACCTTGACATTGTGTAAAAATTTACCTTTCAAAAAAAAAAGTGCTATGTCCAACAACAACTTTAAGTGACAAGAGTACATATTCCAAAACATACCATTGACTTATCTTATTACACGCAGGTTGATCATACCATTCCAAAACATGGATTTTTCTATACTAAGATGGTATCGAAAAAGTCCATAGGATAGAGACCGCTCTGATACCACTTGTGAGAAACATAGCGGAACTACAAACAACGCAGAACATAAGCAAACCGTGAAAACAAGAAGCTAACCTCTGCAATCTCTATAGAAAATCATGTGCAGAGGGAACTAATTCAAATGCAGATACAGAGGGAAGAAGGTGTAACACAAGTCATGTCTATATTCTCAACAACCACTATATGAGCAAGTAACAATAGGTTCATCCCTACTGCTAAAGAGGTCGGGAGTTCAAACCCTCCCGCGACAACGCGTTCTCACAGAGAAATGAGTTCACTACTAACCAAGTAACACGACTAACAATACTCGAGAAAAAAAGGAACAATGAGTCGCACGTGATAGCAATCGGAAAAATGCGAATGGTAGCAAGAGGGAAACTATATTACCAAATAACAAAGGACAGCCAAACGAAGCAGAAGTATAAAGCTCTTAGAAGGGTACCAAGTCTCTCCATTATAAGTACTTGAATGACTTTAAGGTAACTAACAGTTTCTCCAAGTTCTAATCACACCTGTAGTTAGATACTCAGTTAAATCAAGAAAGGATACTCCATTCAATGTGACGAAACACAAACAAGGCAGAGATCATGATATACAATTAAACAACATTACAGTATTGTCAATGGAACTCGAAAAGACTTGGGCAGATACCTACACGACGATCGACAATTAGATGAAGTGAAGCATGACATATACAAACATATACATTGATTTCATATCCCTGGATAAGAGATAGAGCACATCCGTATACATCTAACTAATAGAGGGGAGCTGGCCCTGTGTTATCTTCAGAGGCAAACAAAGTAGATGAGATAGGAAAGCGATTCGCAAAATGCTGCTGGTTAAGTCGAGACTACCTAATGACTCCGTGTAATTACCTCCATTATGCACCTCCACTCAGTTGGAAAAAAAGATGAGGTTGGACGTGATTGTTAGCGATTGGTTCGAGAGTGAGTTGTCATGTGAAATCAGTCCTACATGGGTGTTGTCGGGCAGCTTGTAGTTGGTAAGCAGCGTACTTGAATTATGTGTGTCCTCAAGCTACAGTAGGTAACCTGCTATTAAGAAATAAAATTTCAGTCAATTTCATAAGCAGAACTCATGGGCTCCTTTGGAAAAAATAAGAAGAGAGAATAAACAGAAACTTAAGGAGCATAAACAATGCAAGGAAGCTTGCACACTCGGACCTACCGACCTAAGGTATGTGTTAGTCCCAGGACTTCAAAACATTCAAGAGCACCAGCCCGCAAGTAGTTCACCGATTTTTTATTTGAAGTTTGATTTTGGGTGACAAGAGAGTGAAATTCAATTCAAGGGAGCCAGGACAAACAGAGAAACATCTCCATTGCGCTTTCGCTAGGCTTGGAACAAAGATGCCGGTGGATATTGGATAGAATTTGAATTTTTAAGTACCTCAGCATGCATCCAATTCTATAAACTGAGAAGTGAAAATATTATCAAGAAATATAGTAGAACATAAATGTTACCTGCATTGCTGCTACCATGGACAAGAAATCTTTACATTGCTCAAGCAGAACTCTTTCATTCGCAGTGATGTTCACCATCTCAGTCATCAAAGCATTGGTTTCTTCCACCTATTGGGAACAAACAATTCAAAACAATATGTTTTACTTTTTGTCAATTTCAACCATTCAGTACGGATGCGAACAGCACCCTATCAGCTTATTCTAAGCCTGATGCCTGCACAGGCAAGATTGCCTACCGAAAGAGATATTTCAGCGTAGTGCAAGGCAATCAAAGGTCAATAAACTTTTTAATATATGAAATTCAACAGTAAGTGTCAGATACCTTGTCAGACAATGAGCAAATTGAGGATCCCATGGCTTGCATAACATCCACCGCCGAGCTGACAGCATCCTTTAGATTTTGTATATCAGACTGAAAAGAAAAGAAAAGATGAGCGAAACTTAGTCCCAGGATGATGCTGATACAGCCTTGAGGCATGATGACCATTTTGTAAAGAAGTAAGCTACAGAGGCATACAATCGCTTTTCCAACCACAGGAAGGCGGAGAGTGCTGGCTTTCAATGCTTCTGTTGCCCCCTCCAGAGAACTTAAGTGCTCCCGATCAAAAAGTGACCATTCTTCTAGATAAAGCATCTGGGTTTAACAAGGGTGAAACAACTGTGAAGAAGATGGCATAGCAAACAAAGAGGGACTTGTCGAATAACTTGTGTGACGTCATTTAGTTCATTTGGATCAACTTCACATTTCTATGTCTATTCATGAGTCAAAAGAAATTTCCTCAAGGTGACCTACATATCTTAGGCTTAGTTGACCAGAAGAAGTCTTGTGAATATAAGAAGTTAAGCAATAAATAAGGAGCAGTAGCACCAGAATTTAGGAAGTCAATTAAGAAGATCAAAGTATCTTACTTGTCCTTTCAGGATGGAACTTAGCTTCAGCTTTTGCCTCAACAGGAGTAATTTTATTCTTTTAAGAGTGACAGTGTGCCGCAATTCTGAGATTTTCACCCATGCGTTCCACAAGTTTTTCTGCATACAATATAATTGTTATATGAAGTATTTAGCAATTGAATGATTATTCACTCTATTCATTACGGACGTTAAGTATAGCATAAATGAATATAAACGGTAGAATGATTGTTTCACATTCACTCAAGAAACTAGAGTGTTTTGTGCCAGTCTACATATTATGTCAATCTTATATTGCACGAGTAATACCACATTCATGCCAACACCAAAATGCAGATAACAAAGATAACATACCTCAGCAACAAGTCTCTGCAGCATGAATGTAGCATCAGCTCGGGCATTCACAAATCTCCATTGCAAGTAGTGATTGTATAGAAGTCTCAATGCATGTGCATCAGCAATTCTCTCCTCCCCTATCTTGCTTCTCCTCAAATCAACCGAAAAGCTGAGAATTGAAGGTGTCGCACCCGAATTCCCAGTCACTGGCCTGACCCTCGAAGGGCTAGAAAGTGCTCTCGAAGGGGACGAGACTGTCGTTGCCCAAAGCTTACTAGGGGAGGCAGGTCTCATAGCTCCCCTTATAGGTGAAGCCAGAGATCGTGGAGAAGCCAAGGGACCATCACTACTGAACCTTTTCGATGAATTGCCCTTAGAAGGGACACCCATTCTAGAAGCAGGACTAGTGGACAGTGGTGAACCATGATCCTGCAACCGCCTCAACCTGCTATTCGTCTCCTGCCAAAACCTTGCTGAAACGGCAATCCCACGAGCACCATTTCTCCCTGCGCCGGAAAACTCATGCCCTGTACCAGATGTGCTACCAGATGACACACTATCAGTATCGGAAGTGGTCAGATCTCCCACACTAAGCGGCGACTCAGACAGCAAATCGGCATCCTTGAACTGCTTAGCATTGCCTAAATCCAAACTCAACCTCCTATCCTCATCAACCAGTAGAGAATCATCCCGGTTCAATGACTTAACCCCGACCAACGCAGATCCAACACCCCCTCTAGCACCGTTACTAACAACACCATAATCCAAACTCCTAGACAAGAGAGAACCATTCTCGCTAAAATTCCCTTCCCTAGTCCTTCCAGGCCACCTCCTATGCTGATCCATAGGCCTAAGGTTCTCACCTTGATCCCTCCCAGGCGTGGAAGGCCGCCTCCTCTCCGGGGTAGCCTTCCTCCCAGCTACATTGCCTCCAGTTGCAGCCACCTTGGCCTTGCTAATTGGAAGCGAAAAGGCCTCGCCTTGGAAAGAAACAGATAAGCTCCTAGTGGAAGTAATAAGCATCTTGGTAGCAGCAGAGACCTCACTTCCACCTGCATTGCCCCGGGGAGTAACTCCACCACCCCCTCCTCGCCTCCGGTCCGCAGATTGGGATCTCTTGGGCCCCACACAGGACGAAAGAGAGGAACTTGGCGACGGCCCGGAATTCGGGGGACGGGAGAGGATAGGAGAAGGGTGTCTTCTGGTAAAAGGGGAGTAGGAAGAGGACGAAGAGGTAGTACTAGTAGTGGAAGTAGTGGTGGTAGTGGAAGAGGAGGAAGGGGAAGGGGAAAGGTACCTACTTGGGACCAATTTCCCTCTGGGTTTCTTGGTAGTTACATTGCTTGGCCTTTCTGAAGGTAAAAGGGGAGGCCTTGAAGTTGGGCTTGATGGGTTTTTGCTAGTGGAAATGGCAGCCACCATCATCTGAAGATGGGGAAAATATCTTGTGGGTTCTTCCCCCTCTCCCCTCACATTGCCTTCTGGTGGTAAAAGGTGGGATCTTTCTCCTTCTTTGCTTCTTGTTCTCTCTCTCTCTCTCTCTCTGTGTGTTCTGGTCTAGAGAGAGGAAGAGGAGGAGGTTTTATGCTTTATGGGTATCACAAGAAAGGTATTGTGGGGGTGGGTTCAATTGGGGGTTCTTCCTGTTATTACAGAGGGGAACCTGCAACAGATAGCAAATGGGGTTTAAGAATTGACGAGGAGAAAAATGTTTACTAGTAGTAGCAAGTAACCAGGTCTCCAGGACCAGGAGTGGGATTTTATTACAGCAGTTTCAGTTTTTTATAATGTCCTAGAGAGAGAGAGAGAGACTAGGTGGAGGAGGGAGTGAGATTTGGGGGTGGAAGGGAGGAGGGTCACAGGTGGAAGAAGGAAGGTACTGTGTGAGTATATATATATATATTGTTAATTCTTTTCTTCCTCTGTGTTTATGGTTTCTCTCTGCTCTGTTTTTTGTTCTCTCTTTGGAGGGAGGTTAGGTTAGGGGGTTTTAGATTTGGTCAATCCTTAAAGAGATGCTATTGTAATTAAGGATTTTTGTTTGATTCCCCCTGGGACTATAATGGGATGTTGAATTCAAATTAGTCAATCAAATAGATATCTAATATTAGATAATATCAAACAGAAAATATATTTTTTCATTTGATGCTATTGGGCTTCTTGAAACTGAAGTCAACTTTTAGACGGCATAAGTCTACTAAGATGAAAAATAATTGACAAACAAGCAATTGACGATGTATTTTCTTACCGTGATTTGTTTAATCACCTAGATTTTAATGAGGTCAGTAATTTTGCAAGAGAAAATTTTACGCTGAGGTTGTAAATATTATTATTAATAAATATTATTTATAAAAAAAATAAACAAGCAACTGATAACTCTAGCAAAGTGTAGAAATATGGGTTTTTTTTAGTTATCGATTTTGAATATTAAATACAACTTACTAACTCAATAACATGAATCATCAGTAAGCAATAACTAATTTTTTAATTACTACCCAAAAAATTAATTTTTTTTAATGAATTGTTTTTCCCTTTGACCAACAATGAGACATTGCTTATGGGCTATGGCAAGTCCGGTACTCGCATTGATAGATAGTGAAATACTTTTTTTTTCCAAAATAAGAATTGATTTTTTAAGACACTTTTAAAGGACCAGTGTGGGACAGTGACATGGTGGTTATGATGTTGTGTCAGTACATAAGCAAGCAATTTAATATTTGCTAGGGTAACTAACACCTAATTAAATTTGGTGATTATGATGGTGGAATAACTCAGTAGCGAGTGCGATGAGCTTGTTAATAATTTGGAAGATCTGTCTATTCATTATCTTAAATTTTTTGGTAAGATATTAAAATTCTTATAATATTCGTCATATTAAACCGACTAGTTCATATTCAATTCGGATAAAATCTCTAAAGTATAAGAGAGAGTTCTCTTAAAAAGTATTTTATGACGTTTATTCCCAAAGAAATAAACCCCGCTATTTCTTTCTCAACTCAGGTGGTGTTACTCAAATACTTGTGATTTATTAGTTTTGTAATGAATTCTTATTTTGTTTGCAATTCTGTTTAATGGGTTATTCTTTCTTATTGGGTTTTCCTATTTGGTATTTAACAATTTATTCAGCTTTAGGCTATGCTTGGTTATGTAAGGATTTCATTTATTTCATAAAATTTATTTGCAAAACTACATATTCACGTTTTGGTTAAAAGTGAGGAATTCATTGGCAAATTATTATATCATGAAATTCATTTGCAAATCTCACCTTTTCAAGTTGTGCGAATTTTATTATAATTAAAACAAATCCATCCAAACTGTATGGAATTGCGAAGAAACTCCATAGATAACTAAGCAAGAGACACTTTTTGCAATGAAAATCAATTTTTTGGACTAATTTATGAATTCATTCCCAAGTGAAATTCTTATAGAATTCATTTACAAATAAACAAGCTTAATTCTTTTGCAACCCAAACATAATATCATGTGAATATAATTCTTATGGTCAGGCTACTAACATTCTTATGGTCAAGAATGTTCGGAGAATGTTGCCCTATTCAAAAAATTTATCCGGATTAGTTATACAATAAATGTTTATTAATTTTGTCCCTATTTAAAAATCTCACCCGATTCGGAGAGTTTAATAACCTTATAAACGGTGATGTATCTTTAATTTCTTTTGTTTAAAGATGTTTGCACGCTTTATAATAATTACTTCACTTTTTCCTTTTACTTCTTGAAGCCTTTCTAGATTGCTTGCTTGTGAACCCATTCTTTGGTCCCAAGCACTCACATGGTGGATAAAAAGTGTCAACAGCGAAATAAAGATCAAGAATATAATTACAATAAGGACAAATTACCCTCAGGTCCCTGGATTATAGTTTTATCACTCGTAGGTCCCTGTGTTTCGAAAATAGTGTATGAGGTCCCTGCTTTTTAAGAAATATTGATCTCGGGTCCCTGCCTGATGTCAGCACTCGATTTTTAGTTTTTTGGTCATGTGAAATGACATGTATACCCTTAGACAAAAAAATATCTCTTTCTACCTCCAGAACACTAAAAACACCAACCTCTATCCAGAAAATCAACCAAGCAATCAAAGAGCACAGTGGCAACCGACGAACACCCAATCGACGAACACCCAACCGACAAACACCCAACCGACGAACACCCAATCGTCCTCCTCTGCGGACCCCACCGACCCGACCACACCTCTCTCTGCACCGAATATCCGCCTTCTACCTCCTCGCCCACTGCCATCGTCCTCATTTTTTCCTCCACCCAAGCTCGAAGCCTCGTCGCTGGAAGCTCCTCCAGATTTTGCCGCTCGAAGTTCTCCGCTCAGAGTTCATCGGATTTGTCGCAGTGTCATCAGGAACTCGCAGCCAAGGTGGAGGAGATCTTGCCGCTGGAAGCTCCTTCTTCTCCGACCGAGATTCGACCCAAAACACATCTCTTCTTCTCCGACCGAGGACGCATATGAGCTATGGCACGTCTTTTGAGAAGGATGATGACGAGCTATGGTGGTCCATCCGCGACCTAGGACACATATCTCTGGATCTAGGTTTTAAAATTGAATTTTTATTTTGTGCAATTGAGTTAAGGAAGATGGAGGAGAGAGGTTGAAGGAGATGAATTTTTGTTTGTCTTTTGTGCAAGGGTATTTTTGTCATTTTATAGGACAAAAAAAGAAAAAAATGATGCTGATATCAGTCAGGTACCTGAAACCAACATTTTTCTAAAAAGTAGGGACCTCATACACTATTTTTGAAACACAGAGACCTGCGAGTGATAAAACTATAAACCAGGGACCTGAAGGTAATTTATCCTTATAATAATATGCTTGGAAGAACAGAACAGTCTACTAACGAATGGGAATCCAACTGTTACATTGAGGGGGGAATCATGAATCCGCTGTGGCCCAACTAATAAATGAACATGAGCAAACGTTGGAATCGATTTACGAATAAAAAAGATACGATAAAGAGAGTCGTTCTTAAATAATGTCCGAGAATACTCAATTGCAAATAACCAAGGTTACAAAAAGAAAAAGTTCAGGCAGAGAGAAAGATGGCGAATGAAACCTGGTGAGAGTGGCTGAAAGTGCTAATTAACCTTCTTGAAAAGAGCTCTCAAGCAGAAACTAGTTGGTTTTTGACAGGTTATTGTTATTTATAAAGCAATAGCTTAAAGTAGAAAGGCCATTGTAAAGGGGTTTGGGATTTGCATTGTGATTTTTTGCAAGCCAAGTTATTACTCATTCCTTAATTAGTATTTTAGGGGAAAGATGCAACATCAATTTCAATTTTTTCTGTTCCTTGCTTTTAACGCAATCTTTTATTGCTTCTTTGAAATAATCCCCCACACTTGTCTCTCTCGTCTTGCCTAGTTCACCCGCCTAGCATATTCTTAGCTGTAAATTTTAATGTGTTTTCCAAGTCTAGGTTAATTAGATACAATCTATTGAAGTTGGAAAATGCTTCCAAGTTCAGTTCTCGAATTCGAACTATTGAGAATGTATTAGCGTTAAATATTTGTTAGAAAAGTTTTGTCATTTTTTTAAGTTCTATTTGCTCGAACCTAGTCTAGTCAGTCCTACGAATATCAAGATACCAGGTGATATCAACCAAAACCATAAAATTGTATGGTACTTTATTTTTTGGTTAACCTTTATTATTCAGAGTGAGTGTCCTGTTTGAGGGAATTCCAGTGGTGGTTTGGATTTTTTGATACTATAGATTGAAATTTTTGTCTTCTATGTCTAATTGATTTAGGCTAGTTTAAACCCATTAATCTCGCACAAAATATTTCAGCGGGGAGCACAAAAGAAAACTTATCAATAATATATCCTTCAATGAAACAAGGGATACGTTATTGTGACAAATATATTTCGAAGGTGAGATGTCAATAATATGAGTGCATCCAAATTCATGCATCTGGTTAGTTTTTTTTAATATTTAGCAATGTAACACTAATAACGAGCTAAAATATATTTGCGTGGCGTACACCTTTTAAAATTTCCGGAAGACCATATACTTTCTATTTTTGTGTAATTTGTGCTATTAGATTTATCGTTTAAATTGTCTTTTTTTACAATTAAATTAATATGTACTGAGAACAATAAGGTTCAATTTCACACTTATAACAAGTGTACCACACTTACTTGCAACTAATAATATAGTAATCTCAACATGCCTTTTTTCTCAAGCAAAATTTATTATGTCGAAGTCTACACAGACTTTGACTTCACCATTGTGCCATGACATGAGGGTCGTGTAAACAACAACATCTCACGAGATTAACAAAATTTGTAACTATGTTAGAATCTCCATATCCAAAATATTAAGACAATATATAAATGAAATTTTAACACTTATAAATAAGTTCATCACACTTACTACTAGTAACGAGATAATTTCAAGTTGAAGAACATTTAACCTAATGACACAAGGCGTATAAAAATTAACAAAATTACAGGGTTCAATCTCTAACAAGTGTAACTCTTGATATAAAAATTTACATTAATAATCACAACAATCAGGAATACAGTTAAAATTGACGCATCAAACAAAGACCTATAAAAAGAGTTTTATTAGTGATTGATTAGGTTGTTCCGGCAGATTCAAGGAAATTAACAGCCAAACGAAAACAACATATGGGGAAACATGAAAACCATCGTAACCGATGCTTCGTTTGACCATCTATGCACTTCAAATTTTGCGCCTATACTAAAGTTGCATATCACAAGAAATTCTATTAAATTATATGGCTTTACTTTCACCAATTACCAATAAATTCTATAATATTGTATGGTTTCACTTTCACCGGTCACCAAACGAGGAGCACCGAGAGGTGGAAGGTGTTGGAACAACGGTTTTAATAGTACATGTAGAAGAATCAGATTCTCTTAATTTGTTGTTTCATCACTTAGTATTTGAATATTCATTAAACCGATTAATTCAAGTTAAAATCGAATATGAGTTTTAAATAATAGTAAAATGTCTCAACAAGTATTAAATACCATCGTATTTTAAAGAATTTGAACCGAGATCTTTTACTTAAGTTAAAATTATTTTTTTCAATTCATTTAAATGTTCGTGGATATCATATTATCTTAATTATGGAGTTGACATTACCGATATAGTCAAAATTATATGGACTCAAATGTACTCTATCAAACCTTCAAAAAAAAATACTCTATCAACATTTGTTGTGGCTTGAAAAATACGAAATGATATAAAAAAAGGGGGTTAAGTACCCTTCAGTTCCCTATGTTAATGTTAATCTCCACAACAGATCCGAGTTTTAGATATTTATAAAATAAGGTAAGAACGAGACTAGATTAAGTAATGCCTAATGGCCAAACAAATAAGGTACATAATTGTGATAATTCGGACCAAAATATATGGATTTTCGTAGGGATTAGGGATGGCAATTAGACCCTTATCTTGAGGGTCTATCCTGATCCAGGCCCAAAAGGTCCAAGATCCGTTGACTTTGACCGGGTCTAGACCATGATGCTGCCCGAATCCTGATATATTAAAAGGATAAGGGCATGGATATGGATCTATAGGATCCTACCCGAATTTTTTAAATTAATATTATAATAATATATATGTATATTAATTATTAGACATAATACCAAATTCTCAATTTTAACTTACCCGACTTTAATTTTTTTTTAAATTTGTTTGTTTGGTTTATTTGTATTGATTTATTTAATGAATAAAAATGTCTCATTACTATTTGAAAATTATCAAAAGATAATTTAATTTTTAAAAATTAAATATTTAAAATAAAAATACGGACCCGCGGGTCGCCCCGATCCTGCCCGATTTTTTGAGACCCAGATCCTGCCCGAATCCTTTTTTCTAAAGAGGATAATGGTAATGATCTGGATCCACCATTCAAAAAGAGGGTAAGGATACGGGTCCTATGGATCCTACCCGGATCCTGCCCATTGTCATCTCTAGTATGGATGGTAGAAATACTCATATCATGTGGGTCGGACCCTACCATTACCCTACGGGTGTAGGGTATGTTGACTTTGACTGGGTTTAAGGTAGGGTATGAATATGAGTATGGGTCCATGTTTGAAAGTAGGGTGTATGGTAGAGCATGAATCCATAGTTAGATCCCGTGGGTTGGACCATACCCTTATATTTTTACCATACTTTAAACTCTACCCTAATTAGACCCTTGTTAAACTCTAATTAGACCCTATTGATAATATATATAACATACTTTATGGTTGACTTTAACATATTTATTATGATATTACACAACCAGCTTAGACAATTTTGTGAATGATGGATCACTAGAAGCCAACATTCTATATTTTTCTTTTATTGAATTGTTAATGTACTTCAAACTCGAAAAAAAATCTTATACTATTGAAATTAAATTACAAAATTTGATATTTCATTAATTTTTTATTGAATGTTGATGTGTAACGTTGTAGTAGATGTCATGAATTTATTTATATTTTATATAAAAATTAATTTTTGATTAAAAATTATCAAAAAGTAGAACGTTAAAGGGTCGGACCGTGTAGACCCTGGGGCTTCAGGAAGGTCGGACCAGCTTAGACGATTTTGTGAATGATGGATCACTAGAAGCCGACATTCTATATTTTTCTTTTGTTGAATTGTTAATGTACTTCAAACTCGAAAAAAAAATTTTGTACTATTGAAATTAAATTACAAAATTTGATATTTCATTAACTTTTTTATTGAATGTTAATGTGTAACGTAGTAATAGATGTCATGAATTTATTTATATTTTATATTAAAATTAATTTTTGATTAAAAATTATCAAAAAGTAGAACGTTAAAGGGTCGGACCGTGTAGACCCCGGGGCTTCAGGAAGGTAGGGTATGAATCTAACAATAAAAAATTTGTAGGATCACGGACAGGATATAAGTCCAACTCAAAAAACTAGGGTATAAGTAAAGTCCTACAAATATCTTATCCTACTTTATCCATTGCCATCCCTAGATTTTCGAAACTCGATTTTTTTGTGCAGATTACTAATAACACATGGGACTTGCTAAAGGGCACTTGCCACAGAGACAATACAGAAGTTCAAAGTTTAGTAAAAATTTATTTTTCAAAAAACATTAATAACACATTAAAAAAGAGACGGCGGAGATGGAGAATCATCATACATGATGAGCTAAGTTAGTTGACCATACACTAATAAATAGATGATTTGCATCTCAATGTCGCGACTCATACCAACTCATGTATAGTTTGATGAATATGGTGTCAGTCTTTAAACATGAAGTGGGAGAATCGAATCCCATGACCGTCTAAAATCCAAAATTATAGAAAATCTCATCAAAAAAATTTGGCCACTCATCTTCTCGACCAAAAAAAAATGCCGCCACTCATCTTACGCTATGACTTGATGAAGGAATTATAAAAAAAGGGGGCAAACAAAGGCTTGTGGCTTGAGAAACACTCGATGATATAATTAATTTAGAAGTAACAACCCCAATAAGTAATGTTATTTGTTAAGCCAACGGATCCAACGCAATCACTAATACGAGCAAGCAAATTATGAAACCACAAGAAGAACAAATGAAAAGAACACACAAGAGAAGAATTTGGTCACCAAGTTCGATCTCAACGATCTACGTCTGGGGGCGTACCAAGTCAGGAGGATTTTCACTAATCTCACACTTTGGCTTCACTTGCTCTTTACAAGGATGTTGCCTCTTTCTCTCTCTAGAACCACAATAAATGAGATCTAGTTGGGTATTTACAGTGGTACCAACCCTAGGTGAGTAAATGACTAAGGAGGGGCAAACTTGTTTAAGAAAATAGACTTTTCTGGGCTCGACTGGCGACCGCCAATCAACTGGCGATTGCCAGTGGCCCTTCGCAGGAGTTCCTGGAACTCTGCACTAGCAACCGCCAGCGAACTTGCGCCCGCAAGTACCCACTGTTGAAACAAATATTAGTAAATAATGGTTTAATACGAGTATGCAAATATAAATCGTAAGCAAATAAAGAGAAGAGTTTAGAGGTATGTTCACAATCACACTTGTGAGTAAGTGTGTACAACCGTCTTCTTTGAGTTAGGGATTTCGGATGCAATCCTGGACGAGGCCACAGTTTTACCGTGTGCCCTTAAACTCTTATTACCCGCCTATATGCTTCAGGCCTCCGTGGGTAAGAGAGTTCCCAAGGTACAACGCCCAACCTCGTGTACAAAGGAAGCACTTTCGTACACCTTTCGAACCTTTCGTAGCCTTAGAACTCCGACACAAATGAAAGTGAGAAATGCTATGCTATGGAGGGAGAAGTAGAGAGCTCAAGGAAGAGTGTGAGCTGGGATGATTTGGAATGAAGGAGGTGGGCTCCTTTTATAGGCAGCCTTGGACCTCCAACAGCCAAATTCGGATTTAATAGGGCCATTAACCCACCCATTAAATGGGCTGTTACAAGACCCATAAAACCCCCATATTCATTAGGCTGTTATCCCATTTATTGGCTTGAATTTAAATTCGAAATTTAAATTCAAAGCCACCTGGAAGGTGAAGAAGGTTCCAGAGTGTGGGCTTGTCCAAACGGAAGTCCAAGAAGCCCAGAGGACTTTTTGGGCCTAGGATCGCTACAACAAGTCCGGCCCAGTTCTAAAAAGATAAGGCCCTGGAACCTGGAACAATTCCCACAAACCCACAATCCCGCAACCCGCACCCGCACCCGCACCCGCACCCGAGCCCGAGCCCGAGCCCAAGCCCGAGCCCGAGCCCGAGCCCGAGCCCGAGCCCGGCCCGGCCCGGGACGGGGCGGGGCGGGGCGCGCGCGCGTGCCGAGCCGTGCCGAGCCGGACGGACGGACGGACGGACGGCGCGAGAAGCCTCTCCCTTCTCCACCAGTTTACCCATGCTAGACTTCTAGTCCCTTATAAACTTGTCTCAGCATGGTGCGCTAACCAATGTGGGATTGTGCTTATTTTAATAACAACCATACCACTTTAAAGCCAATTTTTATTCACCCCGAGAATTGGATTTTCGCAAGTGTTATATATCGTTACGAAGCTCTATCAACGAACTTCGTATTGACCTCACAAACACCCAAAATCAATTGGTGTGACCTTCAATTAAATTAGCTCAAAGTTGCCCACTAATTACTTAGTTATTATATTTAATTAGGATTCTCCCTCTAATTAAATATTTGGGCCAAAGCCCAATACACTCACTTGTATTGGGCCATCTCTTCCTTGGTTAATAAACCAATTCTCCAACAATCCCCCACATGAATGCAAATTGGCTTATATATAATATGAGCCTACCAATGCTACATGCAACTTGGAGTTCTGCGAGAATTTGTTGCATCAGGAACGGTGGTTGAAAGCCTTGAACCTTCCTTAGTGAAATACCTTCGGATATACTTGCCAACCAGTGGACGCGATGCCTTGAACTGTTCGGCGTTTCATGTATACCAAGACAAAGGTACTCACACAACTCCTTCTCAAACCACTACTTGGTTCTTTCGTTGTTGTCCATTTTGGCCCTGGACTGCCTTGGAAACATCATCGAATGCTCTAGAGATTTAGCCCTTAACTCATCTCATAGAAGCGGCCCCTTCACATTCGATATAGGTGATCTCTTATAAGGAGTATCCTGCCATACCCCACTTATATATATACTCGAAGTATAAGGATCATTAAAAGCTTAAAGCTTAACCTTCACATGGACAGGTCTATCACTCTTCCATCACAGGAATGGGCAAGGAACTCAATTTCTCGAGTGCTTTGTTCGACCCTAGCCTCACAATTCGGTTGTCCCTTTGAACCTGCAGATCAGGATTTACGATCCAGGTTGGGTTGCCATCATGGGTTTAGGTCATTTCGTGGGCTTTAATCCCATTCCCCTCGATGATACCTCAACTTGGTCTCTCGTTAGACCCTTAGTTAATGGATCCGCGATGTTCTCTTTTGACTTTACATAGTCTAAAGATATCACACCCGTTCTCAATAACGTTCTCACGGATTTATGTCTACGACGTATGTGTCTAGACTTTCCATTATACACATTATTTTGTGCTCTTCCAATAGCTGATTGACTATCACAGTGCACGCCAATCCGCCTCTTCAGCTGCAAGATCCAACGCTATGAATTCTGATTCCATAGTTGATCTAGCAATGCAAGTTTGTTTGCATGATCTCCACGAGACCGCTGCTCCTCCAAATGTAAATATGTATCCGCTAGTGGATTTTATATTCTTGGAGTCCGAGATCCAGTTCGCGTCTGAATACCCTTCCAGAACGGCTGGATGTCTCGTATAGTGTAATCCAAAGTTAGCAGTGTACCTTAGATATCTAAGGACTCTAACTATCGCTTTCCAATGTTCATAATTGGGATTACTCGTATATCTCGATAATCTGTTAACCGAGTTTGCAATATCTGGTCTAGTACAGTCCATGAGGTACATTAGACTGCCTATAACTCTAGAATATTCTAGTTGTCTCACACTCTCTCCGCGATTCTTGCAGAGACTCGACACCACTTCCATAGGAGTTCTCGCAATTACATTGCTATCCTTATCGAATTTGTCAAGTATCTTTTCGACATAGTGACCTTGGGAAAGCGCGTAACCTTCTGAAGTCTTAGTGATTTTCATCCCAAGTATTACATCAGCTTGTCCCAAGTCTTTCATATCGAAATTTTGTGACAACATTTTCTTGGTAATTTTGATATTATCATTATTACCCACGATCAACATGTCATCTACGTAGAGACAAACTATCACATAGTCGTTATCATCTCCTTTCACGTAGACACATTTATCACATTGGTTTATCTGAAACCCGTTAGATAGCATTACACTATCAAACTTTTCGTGCCATTGTTTAGGTGCTTGTTTTAGTCCATACAAGGATTTTACAAGTTTACACACCTTATGTTCTTTACCTGAAACCACAAACCCTTCGGGTTGCTCCATGTAAATCTCCTCTTCCAAATCTCCATTAAGGAAGGCCGTCTTCACATCCATTTGATGGATCTCTAGGTTAAACAAAGCCGCCAAGGCTATGACTAACCTAATAGACGTTTTCCTGGAGACAGGAGCATATGTGTCAAAATAATCAACACCCTCAGTTTGCTTATAGCCTTTAACAACAAGTCTCGCCTTGTACTTATCCACTGTACCATCAGGCTTCATCTTCTTTTTGAAGATCCACTTATGGCCTAGTGGTTTACTACCCGGAGGTAGATCTACTAGTTCCCAAGTGTGATTATGTAAGATAGACTCTATCTCACTATTCACCGCTTCCTTCCAAAGAGCAGAGTCTGTAGAAGACATTGCTTCTTTGTAGGTTACTGGATCCTTTTCTAACAGATATGTTAGGAAATCTGATCCGAAAGACTTTTCTTTTCTAGCCCTTTTCCCACGCCTAGGCTCTTCAACTTCATCTTGAGGTTTCTCTCCCCCCACATTGCTTCCACTTTGGTCAACTTGACGGTCAACACCAGTTCGAGCTTTGTGAGGAAAGGTTTCCTCAAAGAATGAAGCATCCCTAGCTTCTATGATAGTATTTACGTGGATATCAGAGTTATCTGACTTGTGTACCAAGAATCGATATGCAGCACTATCTTGTGCATAACCGATAAACACACAATCCACCGTCTTGGGTCCTATCCTTGTCCTTTTAGGAGGTGGGATCGGAACCTTAGCAAGACATCCCCAAACTCTTAGGAACTTATAGCTAGGCGCATGACCTTTCCATAATTCGTAAGGTGTTTTAGCCAACTTTTTATGTGGTACCCTGTTGAGCACATAGTTGGCCGAAAGCACCGCTTCCCCCCACAAATTCCTTGGTAATCCGGAACTGATAAGCATCGCATTCATCATTTCCTTAAGCGTCCTATTCTTCCTTTCCGCAATTCCATTTTGCTCGGGAGAATAAGGCGCCGTGGTTTGATGAATGATTCCATTCTCGGCACAAACTTGTGCAAATGGAGATTCATATTCACCACCTCGGTCACTTCGAAGATTTTTGATCTTCTTGCCAAGTTGGTTCTCAACTTCATTCTTATAGTGAATGAACATGTCTATTGCTTCGTCTTTACTTCTCATCAAGTAGACATAGCAATACCTCGTACAATCATCGATAAAAGTTATAAAATAATTTTTACCGCCACGCGTTTGTACGTATTTTAAATCACATACATCGGTATGGATTAAATCCAACGGTTCCGTCCTTCGCTCAATCGAGTGGGAAGATGCTTTGGCGTACTTGGCCTCAACACAAGTCTCGCACTTATGTTTGTGATCGATGTTAAACTTTGGTAGTAGGTTAAGTGATATTAGCCTTTGCAAAGACTTATAGTTCACATGACCCAGTCTACCATGCCACAAATATGACGAATCCCGAGAATAAGCAACCTTCACTTTCTCATTGGCCTTATCGGCAACATTCATTACATTATTGCTCGTGCTAGCCTTATTGGCGGCACCCACATCAATCTTATCACTAGACTTTGCCTTGGGAGCTAAAGTCATTACACTCATCTTAAAAAGATTGTTGGTCAAGTAACCCTTGCCAACGAACATCCCTCCCTTGGACATGATGACCTTGTCGGACTCGAACACAAGCCGAAAGCCCCTCTTGTTGAGCACCACTCCGGAGATAAGATTCTTTCGAATCTCGGGCACATGCAGCACATCAGTCAAGGTCAGCTCCTTGCCCGAGGTCATCTTCAGCATGACCGTCCCCTTGCCTTCAACCTTCGAGACTGCAGAATTTCCCATGTAGCAGTTCTCATCATCGACCGGTTGATAGGTCTTGAACATCCATTTGTTGGCACAAATGTGGCGGGTAGCCCCCGTGTCCACCCACCATTCCTTCGAGTTCCCACCCACGAGGTTCACCTCGGACACAACGGCCGTGAGGTGCATCTCATCGAGGTCGAAGCTCAAGCTAGCCTCCGCAATGTTAGCATTGGCGGGCTTCTTCTTCTTGCCCTTGCTTGGTCCTGCCGTCTTCTTACCCTCCGCGGCTAGACGTTTGTAGCAATCTTTGGCACGATGGCCGGTCTTGTTGCAAACAAAGCAGGCACCAGTAAAGCTCTTGTTCTGAGCATCTCCCTTGGTGTCATTTGAGCGTTTCCGCTTGTTCCCACGGGAGCTCCCCCCGGTCTCGACCACATTGGCCTTAGCAACCATGCCACTTGGTTTCTTATCAACCTTTCGGTTGTCTTGCTCGATGCGCAACCTTCGGATAAGGTCCTCGAGAGTCATCTTCTTCCTCTTGTGCTTGAGGTACATCTTGAAGTCCTTCCAAGATGGTGGTAATTTCTCAATTACCATCGCCACTTGGAGGGCATCATTGATGGCCATTTCCTCCGTTGCAAGATCATGAAAGATCAATTGCAACTCTTCGCATTGTTCCACAACGCTCTTTCCATCGACCATCCGATAGTCGTGGAAGCGCCCGGCCACAAATTTCTTTGCACCGGCGTCGTCAACTTTATATTTGTGCTCCAACGATTCCCAAAGATCCTTAGACGTTTCTTTGGTATAGTAGACGCCGTAAAGCGAATCGTCGAGAGAACCCAATATATAGTTGCGACATAGGTAATCTTCATGTACCCATGCGCTGTGGATCGCAGTTTGATGCGGATCACTCACATTCTCTTTGGGTTTCTCTTCCTTGACATACCGGCTAAAGTTCAAGGCGGTCAAGTAGAACAACATTTTTTGTTGCCATCTCTTGAAATTTCCACTCTTGAACTTTTCCGGTTTCTCAAGATGAGAGTACGGCAGTGGCATTGGGTGTCTATGACCCGGCATTACGGCCTCAGCGCCGCTAGCCCTCACAACAGGAACCTCCTCGTTCAAGTTGTCGTTATCGGTGTTCGTCGCACCGGAGTTGTTGAGTGGTGGAGAGTTGTTATCAGCCATCTAAAAAATATAGAATTTAGTAAGAAACCAGTTTCAACAATACCAATTAAACTAGTACTTAATTGGTTCGAACCCCACAATATTCTGCACTTTGAATGATCAGTAACGATCGTAACAGGTAAATACTTACCCCGAGCTACAAGATTATAATCAATTGGTGAAATAAATTATAACGATAACTCTATTAATTATCTTACCAGTGAGCAAATACAATTAAAATTCAAAACTGCAACGTGAAAATTATTAATTGCATGAACAACCCAGTAGACAATTAATCGTTCTCGAAAAGATGATTAAAGTACGTAGGCGAATCTTATATATATTTTTTAAATAGTCACCATAATCTACTAATATTTATGAATTATAAGAGTTTAAGATTGTTGAAACAAATATTAGTAAATAATGGTTTAATACGAGTATGCAAATATAAATCGTAAGCAAATAAAGAGAAGAGTTTAGAGGTATGCTCACAATCACACTTGTGAGTAAGTGTGTACAACCGTCTTCTTTGAGTTAGGGATTTCGGATGCAATCCTGGACGAGGCCACAGTTTTACCGTGTGCCCTTAAACTCTTATTACCCGCCTATATGCTTCAGGCCTCCGTGGGTAAGAGAGTTCCCAAGGTACAACGCCCAACCTCGTGTACAAAGGAAGCACTTTCGTACACCTTTCGAACCTTTCGTAGCCTTAGAACTCCGACACAAATGAAAGTGAGAAATGCTATGCTATGGAGGGAGAAGTAGAGAGCTCAAGGAAGAGTGTGAGCTGGGATGATTTGGAATGAAGGAGGTGGGCTCCTTTTATAGGCAGCCTTGGACCTCCAATAGCCAAATTCGGATTTAATAGGGCCATTAACCCACCCATTAAATGGGCTGTTACAAGACCCATAAAACCCCCATATTCATTAGGCTGTTATCCCATTTATTGGCTTGAATTTAAATTCGAAATTTAAATTCAAAGCCACCTGGAAGGTGAAGAAGGTTCCAGAGTGTGGGCTTGTCCCGAGCCCGAGCCCGAGCCCGGCCCGGGACGGGACGGGGCGGGGCGGGGCGCGCGCGCGTGCGTGCGTGCCGAGCCGAGCCGGACGGACGGCGCGAGAAGCCTCTCCCTTCTCCACCAGTTTACCCATGCTAGACTTCTAGTCCCTTATAAACTTGTCCCAGCATGGTGCGCTAACCAATGTGGGATTGTGCTTATTTTAATAACAACCATACCACTTTAAAGCCAATTTTTATTCACCCCGAGAATTGGATTTTCGCAAGTGTTATATATCGTTACGAAGCTCTATCAACGAGCTTCGTATTGACCTCACAAACACCCAAAATCAATTGGTGTGACCTTCAATTAAATTAGCTCAAAATTGCCCACTAATTACTTAGTTATTATATTTAATTAGGATTCTCCCTCTAATTAAATATTTGGGCCAAAGCCCAATACACTCACTTGTATTGGGCCATCTCTTCCTTGGTTAATAAACCAATTCTCCAACACCCACTAGCGCCCGCTGCAAGCGCTTCAACCTCACTTCTGCTTCGCTTCGACTTCGTTTTCACTTGACTCCGCCACTCGAACCCGACACATATCAGGCTCCAATCCCAACATTATTGTCTAAAATAGGGTAGTTAGCCCACTTTGGATGTGAATTATGATCACTCCATAGGGGTATCATTTTGTTGTCTATAAATATTATTTTCAGTTAGGTGCTATTCGACTCGAATTAAAATTAATCGGCCTTAAAAAAAAGTTGTTCCATGTGGCCTGGGTGTAGGTGGGCTATTCTAGGCTTTGGCATGGGCTAGGCTGGATCTAGGTCGCCTCCCTTATTTTTTTAGGTTTTTAATAAAAGAGAGTTATTTACCCATTTTGTTAATTTTCATTTTTTAAAAAAAGAAACAAGTATAATTTTCTCTTTTAGGCGTTAATTCAACTTGTACATTTATACCCAAATGCTCTTCTCCAGCAATTGGAACTACTGGTGTATTTTTACTGTTGGATTTAGTAATATGTTTTATTTAAAAAAGGTGGAGAACGATAAAAGTCGTTTGGACAAATGGGAAGACAAGGACAACGAACTACTTCTGAGCAACTAAACATTTATGCAAGTTCAAGGAATCATCGAGGTGCATATATGCAATTGTACTCGATTTTAGATTAATCGATCCAAGGAGCCGAGGCAACACATAACCAAGAGTTGAACAAAATGTAGATATATTGTTCACAATCACATATGATTTGAGCAATAACTACTACAAAGAAGAGCCTCTAGATTCCTGGTACAAAAACAATCAAGATCAACATAAACTTGAAACAAAACTTCTAAAAAGATCTCATGCTAGTTCTAGGCTCCTAGCAAACCAAACTTCAGCCTGAACTTCCTGTCATTACAATCCAACATGTCACTCAAACTAGAGACTATGTTTCCTTGTTTCAAGATCTTATGCCGGGATTCCAGCCTCTTCTTCAAACTAAATTGAAACACGTCAGGACACTCAACAACTTCGTCGATGGATCGACCCATTACTTCGACCAAGAACTTAATCCTAGGTTCCAAAGATGTGGTAACACTCCTGAACAGAATAGAGGGACAACCAGTTACTAGAGCTGCTATTTGTCTGTCCTCAAACCCGCGCCTGCTGAGATAGGCATAATTCGGTTTCAAGACCTTGTCGACGTCTCTACACAAAACTTCAGGACAGTTCATCACAACAGTTTTAAGGTTAAGGTCCGTGACACCAAATGATTTCAGAAATTCAGAAGTTGGTCGTAGCCTTTTGTCGACACTGTAACCCATAATAAAAGGGTGTTTAACTAGCACTTTACCAATCATCCCGTCTTTGGCAAGGCCAAGGCTACCAAGGAATTCCGCAATTTCTCTAAGCTTGGAATCAATACTGTAGCTGATAAGACGAGGGTTGAGCAGTATGATCTTACCAAGCTGTTTTTCAGGAACCCCGAGAGTCTGAAAGAAAGCTAGAAGTGGACAGAGCTTCTCTTCCAAGCTATGTGACAAAATAGGAGGGAACTTGGTAATTGCATTGACAACTTCTCGAGGCTTTGTACTAAGGGCAGAGAGACACTCGACCATTGGAATCAGCTTATCGCTAAGGCCAAGCGAGAGGATTTTGGGGCACTTTGAGACAACAGAAGGGAGTTTCCTCTCTCGGATCCCAATCCCCTTGAGGTAATCCCAATTTTCGGATGCTCTCTCTCTTTGGACACCCTCAAGTCGTTTGCACCTTTTGAACATCAACTGAATGCTCTTGTCGTCAAAACCTCTTTCCCTAAAGAACCACATGATGTTGCCACCACTGTGGCTGCCAGTTGCTTCCATCACCTCTGGAACTAACATTAGAAACAACAAAAGTTAGGCTATGCCTGTGAGATTGATGCTAAATCGAGAATCAATGCAGAAGAAAATGCAAAGCAAACATGACTAACTGAGTACACTGACATCTAATCATATGTCGTTCCAAGAACGAGTGGATAGGTTTTCGCCGAAGTTACTAACATATAAACTATCATCAAAAGCCACAAACGTGAAAACTCACATTATGCAACGCAACACGATGGAAGGATGGTTTCCTTGCATTGTTGATACAATGTAAAACTCAAATCCATTTAGCTAATACTCATACTAGATGAGAAGCTCCCTTATTGATTCATGCATTAACGGCCACCAAAACTAAACAAAAAATCCATCCGGGGAAGCACACTGCGTTCTTCCCGACCTCTTTCATCCCCGTTTCTCCATGTTCTTACACCCGAAAACCCACATCAATCAACCAAGCACCTACCCAATTCAACATTGAACCAACCAACTCATTCAAGCAAACAATTCTACTCCCTTCCAAGATACACTCCACCCTATCCTCCCAAAAGGTCGAATTTATGAACAGACCAACAAAAAACCGACATGGGTTTCCCCTGACATCCACCAATTCTCAAACATAATACAACGAATACCAACAAAGAAACACAGACACCCACATGTCCGAATTCACGAGACCTCCACGCTGACAGAGCAATGGGAATTACAGCTAATAGAGTAAGAGAGAGAGAGAGAGAGAGAGAAGGGAAAGACTTGAATTACGTGGGCCGGAGGAGTTTCTCCGGAAGAACCAAGTACTCCTCCTTACTGGGAGGAGACACAGAGCAGCTACTGAACTGATAATGTGTAGCAAGCAAGATAAGGTTTTGTTTTGTCTTTTGGTTTGGTTTGGTTCGGAGGGTTTTGGCTCTTTTCCTTCTTTTACAATTCACCCATTGTTTTTCCTCTCTTTTTTACATCACTTGTGATTTATTTGTATCCATGGTTTTAAAAAACGTCCATAGGTTTATCTGAGATTTTTTCCGTCTTCTAGGTTAACTAATCACTAATATTAAAAATAACAAATAATGATCAATATTATCTAATTTTATTGCAAATTATATAATGTATATACACCAAAATCATAATTTAATCATTTTTTCAATTTTAAAATACATATATAATAAAAACATACATATTTTGTTGGGTCGACAGGTCCAACAAGAAAAATTGGTGGTTGATTGTCGGTTGAACCAAAAATCAAGTTTAGAGTTAAATCAGGTTTGAATTCGATCCCAATTTGCGATCCGACCGGTACAATTTTTTTTAAACCATAATTGTATCTATGACAAGCAACCGATCAACCCCTTTTTTTGCACAAAAATTCTCACCATTTTTGTCCATTTTTATTCTTGAGATTTTTAGAATAAGGTTCTTTCTAATGTTATCGAGAAGCTTCTGAGATGAAATGCTCACCACATGATACCACATCCAAAATTTTCTCCTACTATTTAGTCTCGGCTCATTTTGCTTAATTTTTTTTAGAATTCTTTTGTATTTGGACGTACATATGTAATAAACAAAATTTAGTGAATAAACTGTTCAATTATCTATGATAGTTGGTTCCGCTTCGGAAAAAATGATAATTGTACCTCGCTTATGAATTAAGAAGAAGCTACAAGTATTCTACTCTGAGTCCAACTTTCGCTAAATTATTCTTGCATAATTCGATAGTTTCAATGAACATTTCTTTTAAGTTCAAAGAAGATGACACTGTAGAAATACTCAATTGAGTAGACACTACATAAAATTTATCCTCAAGTAGGGACTAAATTATGAAACGTCAGATTCAATTGTAAAAAAATATTTTTAAATCTGATGGCCAATAAACTATCAGGTGATAATGATTTGCATGTGAAGTAATATTGATTTAGTTTACATGTGAAGTGATATTGATTTGCTTTACTCCCCGCCAAATCTGCCCCGGTCACGGACTCACAGATACATAAACAATGATCATCACTGGAAAACAACAAACCGTAGCCGGGAGCAAGGAAAGTAGGAAACAGCAGATGACAGTTACAAATTGATGCAGATTCCTAACCACAAAATGTAATTCTGCTAAGTTGTAAAGACTGCAAAAATAAGCATGACTAGTTTCACTTGGCAAGCATCACACCACCGCAAAACAGAATTCTCCGCATGTTTGAGCAAAAGGATCGAGAATTAATACTAGGTAGGAATGGATGCAAGAACCAAGCACACATGGGTGAACTGAATCAGAAGTAACATTATCAGTATTAGTAGACATATTGCCTCGTCGAACTACCTTAACATTAGTAGTAGAGTCGCATAAAAACAAACTAGTGAATGCCATGGGATCTTTGAGGATGAGGAATCTAAAGATAAAAGGGGAGTATAATCAGTTAGAAAAGTAAACTTCCAATATCTTCTTTATCCAACATAACTACCCAATACATCAATCCTAAACAAGACCGAGTCTTGGAAGTTCATTCAAACATAGAAAACCGATACCAACATTATCAGGTCACCAGGTTGGCTTCAGCTCGGCACAGCTACAAATCGTTCTTTAACGGTACTGCACGGAAACAACATAGCCAAACATGAGAAGCCGAGCCTCCAAACACCGCATCCCAGCAAGTACAACAAACTTTGAAGCCAATGCCATAAAACAAGGATTCTAAACTATAAGGCATTCATTCACCTTGATGAATCCAATTTCCTTAGCGTTGCTGCGGAAGCACTGCCTGCAGCACATGAGCCCGTATTTGCGGATGATCCCATGAGGATTCCCGCACACACGGCTACGAAAACCAACAACAACAGACATACACAAGTCAATACACATCAAGTCATCCAAAGTAACATCATCACCGTCATATTACAACCACACTAATCAAGTTCTTTCTCCACCCAAAGCCAATTAGATAAACCCTACAGTCATCTCCCAAATCATATAAACCCTCTAAATCAGTTTTTAAAAAAACCAACTTCAATCCCTAGGTCAAACAGCACAGAACCAGGACCGTCTAGGAAGCATAAAGTTCCCAACTTTGAACCATCTCCTAAACATTTTCCTCATCCTCGTATCTGGGTAATCCTTAAAACCCACAAAAAAAAACTGTAAAAAAAAATTCAAGTGTCAGTTGTCCCATCTTACCAAGTGCGAGAACCAGGACCGTAGTTCTTGGGGTGAGAGTTCCAGATGTTGGAGTGACCCATTTTGGTAATTTCGATCTCCTTTTTCTCTTTCGAAAGCCGGAAAACAGAGCGGAGGCGATTGGTATTGGAAGAATTTGGGATATATAGGAAGTGACGACGAGGAAACCCTAGAAACCTTTTTTGAACTTGGTTTGACCAATTTTTGGAATGGGCCAATTTTTTTTTAATTTTGGTCCTCCAAAAGGAAGCCCAATTGGCGGTGGCCTAAACCGTACATGTTTGACCCGATTTTCTCCTAATGCACGAATTAAATTTAATAAATTTTGATTTAGTGTATTGTTTTTGAGACATCATTGATGAGAGTTGGCCGGTTTATTTAATCCGGATATCAGCTAAATCGACTAATCAAGATTTGAGTCAGATAAAAGTGGGTGACCAATCTATATTGTCCCAATAAATTAAATTCAAGATTCTGATTAAACTATAACAACTTTCTTATCAGTTTACACAAAAGTTCTCATTGCCATTTGGCCAGCTCGTTAGTTAAGTAATATGATTTTGTATTTTCTAAATTAAGTATATAGTAAATGTCGTGCAATGTTATATGCTTCATTAGTTGGACATGTATGCACATATGTGGTGATAAATTATACCACTAACATTTTCTAAAAGAATCTTTTCAGTCCCTAAAAGCTACCAAATTATCGATTCGGTATCATGGACATGTATATACACATGTCGCTTATATCATTCATTATTGTAACATCAGTATCATAAGTATTGCATTTGACAACTTGATGGTTTTCCCTTAAAAGTGATGGATTTTGAAGTTTACTTCCCAAAATAACGAGTTTAAAGCTACATGGTCTTTTTTAATTATGCTGCTAGACCAGTTCATGACCGCCAAAATGACTACTAAGAAAAGTCACCTAGTTCATGAATGTATGTCTTTTGCTTCTTCATGAGGTTACGCATCAATCAATGGCTCAATTAATGATTCATAGGCCTCCATCTTGGTCTGCTGGCGTCCACTGTAAATTTGATTGCTTCTTTCATGTACAGATCGATCCATCACACAATGGAATGGAGCATTGTTCTTCCGTCATGACCAAAAGCTCGTTGCTCCGAGTACATCACAAGCACGCTGTTCGCACTCCAACTTTCCCCACCGCCCATCAACTCGTTCGCACGGGAATACTGGTTTATCCAAGCTGTCCGAAGCATCATGTCAAGATGAAGAAGGGAGGAGAAATCATCAAGACTGGCGCCACGTTGATCAAAACAGCACTTTGATTGGAAAAGCAATCGGTAAAAGATGAATACAACTAAGTGCAAATCTATGCCGAGAAATGATATCTTTGATGCAAGTTATATTTTGCTCCCTTCTTCGAGAAATATCAGATACGAATGAAATTCAGAATGCAGATGATAAAGAAAAAGGCTAATTACCTCCTATTTACCACATTATGGACATGGCACAGCCATTGCGAGAACTCGTCATGAGATCCAGCTTGCACAGGATTCGCTCTGCCCAAAATTGTTAATACAACTCAAGTATCACAAACTTAGCTCGTGTAACTGCAAGAAACAAGCTTTTAAAATAGGACGTTCAGAATGCGATGTTTGTCACGCATAATGCAGATCTCTCTGTATCCTTCCAAACCTAAGCCCTAACCAAACCTTAGAGCCTAACTGCAGAAATTTGTTTTTTTGGTGCCCTACAGACATACTGCAACAGAGACTGACCATCCTCGAGAAATCTCCATCAATGAAAGAGGAGGGGGAGTATATAGACGAATAAGCATACCTCAAAACGTCTTTGAAGTGATCAGCACATTCCTTGCAGGGATACATCCGAGATAATATAGCCATCTGCCTCAGCAATGCAATAGATCTATTTAGTAACGATTCCAGTTCAACTGAAATGAGATCTTTAGCTTTAGACAGCAATGAACAATTTTCAATCGAACTTGAGTATCAGCCATCAAACAACAAGAACACACATTCAACGTGACAGAAAGTGTTTTTCCTAGAAACGTAAGAGAAATGGTGCAAAATGGGTAAGAGCGAATACCAGTTCTCTGACATCTCTCTTCTGTTGTCTTGTTGGTTTGTCTGGATACTGAAAGAAGAAAAAAAAATCAAATAGAGTGTGCTTGCCAAAACAATTCTTGTGACACAAGAAAGATAGGAACCCATTGCATGACAAAAGCAGGAGATGACACCAAACCCCTACAGAAAGATAGGAACCCATTGCATGACATAAGAGAAACCAGATGAGATATTAAAACAACGAGTCAAAGGAGTTCTTCCTATAACGGAGAAACAAAGAGTTTCGGCAAAAAAACTCACGGGATAATACAATGCTCAGGCTAATGGAATCATTTCAAAAAACTTGATGGTACCTGAGCTGCAAGTGTATGTAGGAAAGTCCAAGTAGCTCTCCCAAGTTCCTCTTTTGTCGAAGTCGCTGCAACTTTCTCCTAACGAAAAAATGAACAAACATTTTGGAAGAAGCAAATACCAAAACTTTGGATCCATAGTTCTAGAAACAGAAGAACAGTCTTTGCATAAAAGTTAATGCTGAGCACGTGAGACTTCGAGCCTCGATGTCTCACTTCTGAGTCACAGGCGAGTCGGGGTGAAGAGAACGGGAGGATTGTCCCTTGGTGCAATCTGTTGACCAATTGGGCTTCCATGTATCCAAAACTTAAACAAATAGGAGGAACTGCCAAGGAAGTTGTAAAGGTGGCATCTTTACGGTTCACCCCTCAACCAACTTCAGGCAAGACCGACAACTTAATTCATCTAATAATCCGAAGATTGGCAGAGCACCCCGACTCCTAGGTGAGTCAGGGCGAAGAGAGCGGGAGGAATGCTCCCTATTGTGCAATCCAATCGACCAATCGGGCTCCCACGTACACATAACACAAAAAACTCGAGGAACTGGCAAGAACATCCAAAAAGAGCGACTACCCACGAAAAAAACGAAGAATTCCAAAACGAAACATGTTGAAAGTTTCCAGTGGGGACTTTTCTCAAACACTTGGCGGCCTAGCTTCATTCGGAACATGTTAAAAGCAAGCGCGTGGGGTTTTTACCTTGTTGAGATCACTTTCCGGCGGGAAAAGGCTGGCCGGGTCGGCGTGTACTTTAGAAGGAGAGGAGGAGGAGGGGATGATACGGAGGAGAGGGTTCCGGGGTGGTGTTGTTGTTGGCGGCGGTGAGTTGATGAAGTTGGAGAGATGGGTCTGTATGCAATTTGACACATTTTGGAAGGCTTGTAAGAGATGATGCTGAATTTGGTTTTTCTCAGGCATGTCGTCGTCTCCCTTTGGACTTCTTCTCGACCCTGGTCGGAGAAGAAGGAAGCCGAATGGATCGCCCAAACCTAGTTCACGGAATAAACAACTCGAGTATGCTGGCGTGGGTAGTATTAGTATTAGGTTACAGCTTTTCGAACATAAAAATATAGTAGAAAATGATCTACCGACTTTAATACGAGATGTTATTTGTTCTAGATGAAGATTAATACTCCGGTCCGGGGTCAATTTCATTATAGTACATCGTAGTTTTAATTTTGGTATACCACGGTCGAACACCGTAAAATGGTTATTTTTCTCACTTGTGAGACTTACATTCAAGAATTTTTTAAGGAATAACTGGAACATACTCTTATTAGTACCTCAGTAAATTTCACGTTTATGCACTTTGCGTTAGCAAGTTCTTAAGTCAAGCTTGGTGTTTGACAAAATATTTTTAGGAGTGATAATAAGTAGGATAATTGTCTATATAATCATAACTTACTCATAGACTAATTGTCCGGGGTAGATTGCTATGAGTATGTTTACTCATTCTCTGGTTTGGAGAGTTGGAACTATATTATATCTTCATTCTCGTAATTTTTTTTAGCAAATTATTTTGTTGTCCTTTGTTGCATACCTGAGACTGGAGGATCCATGGCGGTAGGAATTGATGGTCATGGTAGGGGAAATGGCAACATGCAGGTAGGAGAAGATGGAGCGGTCGAGAAGAACGTTGGTTGAGCTTCTATGGGTCAACTGTCGTTAGGAGTGTGGCGTTGGGCTGTCGTTTTGTTTTGTGAAGGAGGTACCCAGTTGGGCCTCTTGTTATTTGCATATTTACATTTGGGCCCGAGGCCAGAATAGTAGCCCATTAGGTCGAGTCACTAGGGAGCCATACTGAGGAGTGAGCGTCCTGTATATATATCAAAATGGCAACATCGTAGAGGGCATGGAGGAACAAAAAATGGAATATTGGCCTTAACTGTCTTTGTCTTATTATTCTGACATATTCTCTCTCCCTCTCTCTCTAATTCTCTATTCTCTCCCCTCAACGGACTTGTCCGTGACTATTTTTGGCACCTTTTCTCTTGTAAAAGGTGAGGTTCACATTAATTGGTATCAGAGCCTAAAACACGATGAAGAATGATGAGTTGGCGGCGATGGTGAAACAGGAGCTGGCAGCTTTACGTCAGGAGGCTGCTGATGCTAGAAAGGAGCAAACGGACACGCTAGCCAAGGCTCTAGCCTTAATAGCTGGCCGTTACGAGGAGATGGAGAGCTCTATTGCAACTTTAAGCCTGCAAAACCAAAACTTGGCACACCAAGTCAACAACCAACCAGATAAAGGGGCTAACAAAGTGGTACAAACTGAAGCAGCAGAGTCCTCACACACCAGATCCACACAGGTACCTATTTCTGAAAACAAGAGACAAATTAATATAGGAGATCTGGCCTATTTCTCACGATATCCAAAGCTAGAGTTCCCTAGGTTTGATGGAGAAGATGTGCGTAGCTGGCTAATTAAATGTGAACACTACCTAGCTATGGAAGATATTGAAACTGGACACATTATGAGGTTGGTGGTGTTACATTTAGAAGGTGAAGCATTAAAGTGGTATCATGGATTCCTAAAATCTCGACCTAAAGAAGGGGAGTTGGTCTGGGAAGAGTTCAAAGTGGAGGTGGAAAGGAGGTTTACAGATGAAATGCACGATGATCCTATTGAAGATTTGTTTAACTGTGTCCAAGAGGGATCTGTTCTTGAATACCAATCTGAGTTCCAATCTTTACTCAGTCGAGTTACCCTAGACCCTAACCACGCCCTTGCCCTGTTTCTCAAAGGTTTAAAACCTGAAATAGCCCTTACCATCCGTTTATTCCACCCTGCCACACTAGCCCAAGCCTTTAACCTTGCTAGGTTGCAAGAAAGGACCTATAACTTCAACCAAAAGAAAACCAGAGAATACGTCAAACCTCCTCTTCTTCCTAAACCATCTATTCCACCCCAGACATCCTACAACTCAGCTTATAAACCATACAAGCCACCTTACAAACCACCAACCCAAATCACTACCCACACCACACAGCCTCCTAAACTACCAAATAACCACCAACCCTTGTCCTTAAACCAAAATAGAAGCAGACTACCTGAACGATTCAGGAACAGAGCAGACTTTAATGAGAAAAGAGCTAGAGGACTTTGTTACTGGTGTGATGAGAAGTATTCACCTGACCACAAGTGTGCAAGAAGAGGAAGGCTCTACTTTGTGGAGGATGTAGGTGAAGAACTGGAGGAAGCCGAAGGTGCTGTAGACGAGTTGTTCCTTTGTGAGGAAGGGGAGGAACCTGTAGAGAATCCAGTTTTGTCAGCACATGCAATGATGGGAAACTCACCCCAAAGTTACAGAACAATGAAGGTTACAGGGTATGCTCAGGGACAAGATGTGATGATCTTAATCGATTCGGGAAGCACCCACAATTTTGTGAACTCACAGGTAGCGGAGAAGCTGGAGTGCCAGCTTGAACCTTACAAGACTATGAAGGTCAGGGTGGCTAATGGTGGTGAAGTGGATTGTTCGTGGTTGTGTAGGGGATTCTCCTGGACCATGCAAGGCAAGGAGTTCAAAGCTGACATGTTCCTACTACCCCTAAGCTGTTATGACATGGTACTAGGTGTGCAGTGGTTAGAAACACTGGGAGATATAAAGTGGAACTTCCACCAGTTGAAGATGGAGTTCAGGTTAGGACAGGCCAAAATTGTTCTCAGGGGCTCGAAGAAGGGACAACTTGAGCAGTGTTCAGCCAAACATATGCATAAGTTATTGTCAGTCGATGAGGAAGAGACTGAAGTGGAATGCTGTAGTCTGACCTTGGTGAGATTTGCCACAGGCAAAGAGAAGTATGAGTTATACCAGCTGGAGGAGAAGCAAGCTGAGGAGGGGGATTCCAGGCAGAGCAGCCTGACCTTTCTACTAACAAGTTTTTTAGATGTTTTTCAGGTACCAACTGGATTACCCCCGGACAGAAACTTGGTGCATCAAATACCCTTGAAAGAGGGCAGCCAACCAGTGAATTTGCGCCCCTATAAGCATTCAACTGTACAGAAAGATGTTATGGAGAAGATGGTAAAAGAAATGTTACAAACTGGGATCATTCAGAAAAGCAATAGCAGTTTTGCATCACCTGTGGTACTGGTAAAGAAGAAAGATGACACGTAGAGGTTCTGTGTCGATTACAGGGCACTCAACAATTTAACTGTGCAGCACAAATACCCCATTCCTATAGTGGAAGAGCTTCTTGATGAACTAGGAGGGGCTGCTTGGTTCTCTAAGATTGATCTAAGGTCTGGGTATCATCAAATTCGTATGGCAAGGGAGGATGTGCATAAAACTGCATTCAAAACTCATGATGGTCATTATGAGTTTCTTGTTATGCCCTTTGGGCTAACTAACGCACCAGCTAGTTTCCAAAGTGTTATGAATGATATGTTTAGGCCTTTCTTGAGGAAGTTTATTCTGGTTTTTATGGATGATATACTTGTTTATAGTCCTACTTGGGAGGCTCACTTGAAGCATTTAGAGCAGGTGTTCTTGGTGCTCAGACAAGAGGAATTCTATGCCAAGGAGAGTAAGTGTAAGTTTGGTGCTGCCTCAATTGACTACTTGGGACACATTATTTCCAGCCAAGGAGTGGCGACTGACCCCAAGAAAATTGAGGATATGAAGAATTACAGTACTCCTACTACCCTAAGACAACTCAGAGGTTTTCTAGGTCTTTGTGGGTATTATAGGAGATTCATTAAAGGATACAGGTTGTTGAGCAGACCACTTACAGATTTACTCAAAAAAGATGCTTTTGGTTGGAATGATCAGGCTGAGAGAGCTTTTTGGGAATTGAAAAAGGCGATGACTACTGCTCCTGTTTTGGCTTTACCAAATTTTAAATTGACTTTTGTTCTAGAGACTGATGCCTCTAAATTTGGTGTTGGGGCTGTGTTGATGCAGGAGGGACATCCTATAGCTTTTTTCAGCAAGGCTATGGGCCCCAGATACCAGATTTTATCAGTTTATGAAAAAGAGCTACGAGCTGTGGTTTTAGCTGTGACTAAGTGGCACCATTACTTAGTGGGTAGAAGCTTTGTCATCAAGACGGACCATAAAAGCCTCAAGTATTTGCTCGACCAAAAGTTATCGACGGCTAGCCAGTGTTCATGGTTGGCTAAGCTAATGGGGTATGATTATAGGATTGAGTACAGGAAAGGGGCAGAAAATAAAGTGGCTGATGCTTTATCTCGTTTGCCTCAGAATGATCCTCAGTTGCTAGCCTTGTCTCTAGTCTCAGTAGACGAAATTATCGAAGACATTAAGGCAAGTTATTTGTCAGATCCTCATTTGATAGAGCAATTTACAAAGCTACAATCTGGAGGCAATTCTGAGGGACCCTATTCAGTTGTACAAGGCAGACTACTCAGAAAAGGGAAAATGGTTGTAGGACCTGATTCAGGCTTAAGACAGAAGCTCATCAAGTTGTATCATGAGTCTGCAATGGGAGGGCATTCAGGTGTAAATGTCACGGTAAAAAGGCTTAAGAGTGTGTTGTTTTGGAAAGGGCTCAAGAAAGAAGTTGGGGACTACATCAGATCTTGTCCAACCTGTCAAGTTTGCAAGTACGATAACTCGGCTTATCCCGGATTACTTCAACCATTGCCTATTCCCGAGAGGATATGGCAGGTTGTCTCGATGGATTTTATTGATAGTCTACCCAAGTCTCACGGGGTCACTACTATCCTAGTAGTGGTGGACAAATTGAGCAAGTACGCTCATTTCGTACCACTTAAGCATCCATATACAGCGGCTAAGGTGGCTACAGTCTACATGGAGCAAGTGTATAGACTTCATGGTCTGCCCGAGGGCATCATTAGTGATCGAGACCCTATTTTCCTAAGTCAGTTTTGGCAAGAGCTGTTCGCACAACAAGGAGTGGACCTACGGATGTCTACGGCTTATCATCCTCAAACAGACGGCCAAACAGAGGTGGTGAATAGGTGTTTAGAAACTTACCTACGCTGCATGTCACATGAGAGGCCTCTGGATTGGAGCAGCTGGTTGCATTTAGCCGAATATTGGTACAACACGAGCTTCCATACAGCCACTGGTGTTTCACCTTTTGAAGCCCTGTACGGAGAAGCCCCACCGCTCCACCTTCCATATTTCGCAGGTGGTTCCCCAGTCGAAGCTGTGGACAGGAGTTTGTCAGCTAGAGAAGAGAACCTTCGGCTCCTCAAGTTTCACCTACAGAGAGCCCAAAACCGAATGAAGCAGCAGGCAGACAAAGGGCGTACAGATAGGGAGTTTAAGCTGGGGGACTGGGTCTTGCTTAAATTGCAGCTTTATCGGCAGCGCTCGGTGCAAGAACGAGAGTCAGTCAAGCTATCCCCTAGGTTTTATGGCCCCTACCAGGTGACAGATCGGAAGGGAAAGACAGCCTATACCCTACAATTACCAGAATCATCGAGAATCCATCCGACATTCCATGTGAGTCAACTCAAGAAATTCCATGGAATCGTACCTGACGCGTTGTGCCCAATTCCACCCTCCCTACTTCCGGACAAGGAGCCGCTGCGGATTCTGAGCAGGAGGATGGTCAAGCGAAGGAATCAAGCGGCTACAGAGGTCCTTGTTCAGTGGGTGGGTGAGGACGAAGATGATGCTACCTGGGAGGAATATAACTCGCTCCAATCCCGATTCCCTCTCAGTTCCTTGTGGACAAGAAACTTAAGCGGGAGCGAGTGTTGCATACCTGAGACTGGAGGATCCATGGCGGTAGGAATTGATGGTCATGGTAGGGAAAATGGCAACATGCAGGTAGGAGAAGATGGAGCGGTCGAGAAGAACGTTGGTTGAGCTTCTATGGGTCAACTGTCGTTAGGAGTGTGGCGTTGGGCTGTCGTTTTGTTTTGTGAAGGAGGTACCCAGTTGGGCCTCTTGTTATTTGCATATTTACATTTGGGCCCGAGGCCAGAATAGTAGCCCATTAGGTCGAGTCACTAGGGAGCCATACTGAGGAGTGAGCGTCCTGTATATATATCAAAATGGCAACATCGTAGAGGGCATGGAGGAACAAAAAATGGAATATTGGCCTTAACTGTCTTTGTCTTATTATTCTGACATATTCTCTCTCCCTCTCTCTCTAATTCTCTATTCTCTCCCCTCAACGGACTTGTCCGTGACTATTTTTGGCACCTTTTCTCTTGTAAAAGGTGAGGTTCACATTATCCTTCAATTTGAAATTATATATATATATCAATCAATAATATATTTCCCAGTTTTTTTGGGTATATTCTCACTTCAATGAATTTTTACAATATACCTTTTCTGTCGGGATTAATTTTCCAATAAATTAAACTTGAAACAAAAATAAGCTTGTAAAAACAAACCAAAAAGAGGGTAGGACAGCAAGTGAACAAAAAAGCCACCGAAATGGACCCCGTACGCGCGCGGTGTAGTAAAAACTAAAACGACGCCGAAGCATTAGAGAAAAAAATGATGAAGTAAAACACTTGATCAGTCAATCGCCGGCTAACAGAAGAAAGAAGAAAGAGAGGGAAAAATAAAAAACGAGCAAAAGGGTTCCAATTGGGTACGTACCTCTCCCCATCAATTTCTGTCTCTATGTTGTGTTGATTCCCAAATTGTTTCTGGGTTTTCGAATTCTCGTCGATTCCTCAATTGGGTATCGATTGTTTTTGCAAGTGTTTGCTTCAATCTTGCTAATTTGATTGGTTGCTAATTCGGGCCTAGCTTGGGACTTGCCTAATTGGTTGATTTTGCTTTTGCTTTTGCTTCTTGTGGGCATTCTATGTTTGGTTTTCTAGTCTAGTTGGCTCTGCTGTTTTCAAGTAGGGTTTTTGAACTGAACTTTGTTTTCAAGTTTGTTAATTTTGTTGATGTAATTCGAAGAATGTGTTGCGATTTTTGTTGACTTGGAATGTTATGGTGCCTATCCAGATTCGTAGGGTTTTGTTGACTTTGATTGATGAGAGATGATGCTTTCCGTCCCGGTGTTTGCTTGAGATTTGCGGGTTTTGATTGGACCAACTTGAGCTGAAGCATAATGGGGTCTGAGTTCGGTTATGCTCGAATTGATACGTTGGAGCTCAAATCTCTAATCTTAAAGAAGATTGGTCATCAGAGAGCGGATACGTACTTTGATCTGCTTCGACAATGGTTCGCTTCCAAGATTACCAAGGGTGAATTTGACAAGCTTTGTACGAGGACCATCAGTCGAGAAAACCTTCCCCTACATAACTGTCTGATTAGGGCTATTGCTAAGAATGCTTGTGTTGGGAAAATTCCCCCATCAACAGGTGTTACAAGAGTCGGAAGTACCCTTCATGTTAAAGCTGTCAATGGGTATCAAAGAAGCTGCTTACAGTCTCTTCATGGAGATGTATTTCCTTCTTCTCCTCGTAAGGGCAGGTCTCCTGTTAGTCGAGACCGCAAATTCAAGGACCGCCCGAGTCCTTTGGGGCCACTGGGAAAGCCCCAGAGCATGACATGTGATTCTAGGGCGCAAGAACAGCAAAGTGCTACAGAATTGCTTTCTCCAGGTAGCAGGCCACCAGTTGAAGTTACTTCGGTGGAGGATGGGGAAGAGGTAGAGCAGCAGGCAGGGAACCCAGGTGTTCAGAGTAGAAGTCCTGTTACTCCTCCACTGGGCATTTATATGAACTTCGGTGGAGCGCGCAAGACTCTTCCATCCCTGTCCAGTAATTACCGTAGGTTGGCTTGTTCGAGTAGTGGTGAGCTGCCAGACACCGGGTCACTAAGAAGTCGTTTGGAGCAAAAGTTGGATTCAGAGTGCATAGGCATATCAGTGGATTGTGTTAACTTGTTGAATAATGCACTGGATGCATATTTGAAGAGGTTGATTGAACCTTGTCTCGGTTTAGCTGGAGCGAGATCTAGAATTGTCATCTTGAATAATGCGAGATTGCAAAATATCGGCAACTTCAGTGGATTGTTACCTGATAGGTACTTGCAAAGACTGCCACAATCTTTTTGTGCATCCATGTTGGATTTTCATGCTGCAATGGAGTCAAACCCTCGAATATTGGGGGAAGACTGGGCACTACAACTCGAGAAAATCTCGATGCGTGCATCAGAAGAGTGAGAAATGGCCTTGTATAAGCATTGTGCAGTACTTTAGCAGGCTGTCACTGGCAAGCATAAGCTGCGACCACTTTGTTTGATAAGCTTCCCCTGGTCTGCTGCTCGCTACTTAGGGGATTGTCATAAAGAAAGAATTACAGCGTTCTGGAACGGAAGGTTGCGGTTGCCTCGAGTACCTCACGAACCAATAACGATGAAGCAAGCTTGTTCATATCATAGGTTTGTAATCCTAGTTAAAGTTAGAGCCTCACTGCCTAGGCGAAATTTAAATTTACACCATTCTTCGTTACATTTCTCTCGTCTGTACTGTACTGAGTTATCAATGAAATGAATCTCGTAATCTTTTCCACATTTTGCCACTGCTCTTTCATTACCTCAGTCGATCAGTGGGAATGAATCCCAATTGTTCGTTCATCTTTTGTATCTTAACAGTTTAGCCATCTACATATGTAACTGGAAAATGGAGTTGCTTTCATCTCATAAGCATTAGAGTACACCTTTGTCTGGGCGAAGGGGGTAGGCGGGTCCTAGTCCAGTCGTCCGGCTGCGGCAAGAGTTTGGATTGGCCGCGGAGTTTGTCAGAAATGGGGTTTTTTAGCATGGTCGTTCTCTGCGACGGCGAGTCGAAGAGAGGCAGTGAGTTGAGACTTGTGGGGGCATTTCCAGTTATCTTGTGTCAATTTGACTAACAAACAGTTGATTTAACAAAAAGACAGCTCGATGACTCGATAAAGAGATGAAGAGGAGGAACTAAGAGACAAAGTAACTAATCTTCCGGAACTTGTGTCATTTCCCTTACAGAATCTTTGCATATTGTTGATGAATTGCCAAGTACACAATGCAGTATCCCTAAGCTATCTGCAGAAGAATTAAACCAATTGGCTGCCACCCATTTGTGCAAGAGATGAAACTAGTCGGATTCACCTTGCAAATGGATATAACATGTTGGCAGCAATCTAATAACTATGATCCATTGATAAGACAAGCGATCGGATGAAGGCCAGACGTGCCAGCGATAAACTCTGCTGTAGGACTTGAAGCGGCCGAAAACAGAGAGGAAATCAGATGGCATCTTCTACTTTAGCTAGACTTGCCATGTAGGTCATGTAGACAGTCCACAAGTAAGAAAATGCGTTGCAGACCAGAGGCTGCAAAGAGGAAGTCAATAACACATAAGATTCCAGTAGACACAAGATCACTCGATCACATGGCGGGTAACAGTATACACTAAAACTGTTGTCGAACAAAAATTTGCCTGTAATTGAAGAGGAATGAATCTAAATGTGATAAAATCACAAATAGGCCAGTACATAATGCCATTTCTCATCGTTGGTAGTAAATCGCGCTTTAAGCGGGCAACAATCTCATTAGTGTTTTCACCTGTGAAAAGTAGCAAACACATTATATCATTGTTGGACAGCGGAAGTAGTCATTAAGGATAGGGGAAATAATCTATGTCCCACATCTAAGCTTGGCTACCAAGATTTCTGTCACATATGATGAGAAAAAACATTCCGTCAATAGTCGAATAATGCATTTATAAACCCACTTCAAGGACTCTAGAGATTAAGCAATCACAATGTTGCTGGAAGGCCATTATCGAGTGGCTCTCAGGTGAAAGAATAGTAAGCATTCTCTGAAAGCAACTTTGCGTGTGAAGAACTCACTCACCCTGTAGGTATGCATTCAAAGAGAAGAAGACAACCATCATGCAAGGCCCATAAAACAACTGCCCGATAGCAATTTTCTTGAAGATCGCCATCGCATCTCTTTTAGGGAAGAGCTTCGACATCAAGTTGAACCAATAGTGAAGTGATGGCCCCAAAATCAGCAACCCATATCCAGCCATGCGCAACGTCCTCCCTACATCATAATTAGCTTCAGAAACTGGCTGTGCAAGTGTCTGAAGAAAACTTGAAATCAGATGACATGAAGTAGATTTATCAGCAATAATAACTCGTCCAATGACTTGAAGTAGTAAAGCAAGCGCGGACTATAGAGAGTGATTTCTTGCTCCTAGGCAAACTGAAGCAACCACAGAGGTCTACAATGACCATGATCTCATCTAAATTGACCTCGTCATAAGGTTCACAAAGTTTTGCTATTTACGCCCGAGCTAATCATAGTTGCACTGTCCATAATCATTGTTGCATTTCAACAATGGCAGAAGCATGCCAAGTTAATACGAGACGCGCAAGTCTATCTCCGGAAACAGGAGCCATACGCCATACGCATATGAAATATACTAACTATCATAGCATGTATGAGTATAATGACGAGTCTCTGCGAATGTCCGAGCATTGTCCGGGCTCATAAGAATGTCCCTTTCCAGAGACAAGGGTAATGTAACGCACAGGACAGAGTACATAGCTTTCTACCGATTTACAGCCAAATTAGTCCACAAAACACTGGGTTGCTAATCGTATAATGTACCCAGAAACCAAAATTTGAGGGCTATTAACACTTTAGCTAAAGATTCAATCTTTTCCACTCCAACAACGCACAAGCACAAAGTGGGGGCCCGCGAAAGGAGAAGACTTTTTACCTGAGACGACAAGTCAGCGGCCACGTAGATGAAGGCGGCGGTGACGCTCTTGGTCAGGACAGGGCGCGAGTTTAGCATCTCCAAGTACCACCCCACGAGCCGCCCGTTTCCTCTGGACGCCGACTTCGAAGAAGAAGAAGAAAGGTCGGTGACGCCTTCCCTGAAAGTGGGCCTCTTGAAGAGCTGGGACAGACGACAGAATGGCCTCGGGGCTAAACCGGTCGTCTGGTTTTGGAATACGGAGGAGGTGGTTGGTGGGTCGGAGAGAAGACGGTTGCGTAGTAGGCGGTGGAGGGCGGCGTTCCTCATGAGGGACCCACTCATTTTTCTCTGCGTTGGTTTTTCTTGTCTTGGCTTGGGTTTTTGCGTTTGCTGGGAGTTTGGTGGGGCGGTTTTAAGGGTTTTCGAATTTGGACAGTCGTAAGGGAGTTAGTACTTAATAGTTATAACTTATAATACGCTAGACCATGGAGAGTAGAGCCTACTCGCTCTGTCACCTCCAAACTGAAAGAAAGATTCTCTTAGAACAAAATACACATATGTTAATGTATGCCGAATGTAATTGCTTTAAAATTTAGTAGAAAGATTTAGATGAGCCCGACTCTCGACCCGGGGCGCCGATCGGAAAAGTCATAAGGACTGTAGTTAGTGCAACGCTCAGCTCCGAAGATTGACGAGAAGATTGCCACTGTACATCAAAAGTGACCTTTTTGGGGTACGAAACTAGATACAGAATCGTACGTGATATTTTCATCTCATACGGTTCCTCCCTCTTTTTATTCTGTCAGCGTCAGTTGGCCACCTTCGCGGGATCATTTCCACTCTCTGGCTTCGCACTCTTTTTGTAGGCCTAAAATCTCATTCTGTCATAGGAGATAAAGTGCCTTTTCGATTCCTTTCCTCTGTTCCACCGGAAAGTTGACTCATTGACATATAATCTTGCCTATGTTATGCTTCCCGCCTTGTGCGCAGGGTTTGGATTATCAATGTTATTAGCTGTGAATTTTTGAACTATTGTTGGAAGGTAAAATAATAGTCCAATTGATGTCGAGGAACCATCTAATTTTAATATAAAAAATGTGTTAATAATCCAAGATTTCATTTAGACAATAGTATAATATCCTCAGAATATATTACCATCTTTTTTGTTAGATTTTCAGGAATTAATTTATTAGATTGTACTTTTTCATAGTAGTATTTTTTTACTCAAATTGTCACCATGTCTCTTCCAACTTTCGCTTGGCATGCGCTAGGTGAGTTGACATGTGTCGCTGTCGCTGCGTGATTTTCACTCAATTATCCAACGCCTACTACGAATACTTTCAGGATACAATCCAACATCAAATTTTAGACATTCCTTAAGAGTCTTCACAAAACTTTTTGATATTACTAACAAGAATATAGACCAACTGATAGATGATTATTCTAATTTAACTACAAATATTAAAACATCTTAACAATGTAATTGCATTAAAATTAATGTCACAACTTTTTGGTGCAACTTTGTGTGCTGGCCCAAGATGAGAAATTAACTTGATCAATAGTCCCATTTCCCATAACTTTTCTTACCATCAATCTACAGAGGATCTATCACAAAAAGGACAGAGCGCGTGCAGCACACAACATTGGACCCGCGAGTAGGCCTCCCTAACAATTTCAATGGTTGGAAAGTCCGCGAATTGAAATTTGGTTCCCGTTTTTCTTTTAACAAAATGTCTCCCCGTACCTTTAGGAGCCTGACACGCGTGATACGCCGTCGTTTTGGGAGCTCCTTCTGTCGGAAGCCCTCGATTTGCCAATATAAAAGTTTCCACTTGCCAAATGAAGAGCCACGTCATGTACCACCTGTCCGCTCCCAATAAATTGGACCCTTTTGACTCTAAACGTCGACAGATATGCAGCTCCGAAAACAATTTGTTCTGTAAATATTGATTTTTTAGAATATGGTGGAGTTAAAATTTTGTATAATTCTTTTTATTACTTTCTAAATTTGACCAACTCAAATCAGTGGTGGTTCGAATTTCATTTACTCGAAAACAATGAAGTTTTTCATAATGGAAGAAAATTTCAAAAATAAGGAATCAAGTTCTACAAACTTTTTTTGTGCAACCAACAAATACAAAATTGTCTATTTTACTAAATATCACGTACATGAAACTATTTTGCCCTTCCTTTTTTTTGTTACCATTATATATATATATATATATATATATACACACACACGTGTGTGTGTGTGGTGGGAAATTCCCATTCTCTCCATTTTAAACATCATTAGTAACTTAATTCAACAAATTTTGGTGGATCCATTGGCCATGAAATCGAACAAAACTCATAATAGATCCAATTGCAACCATAGACATGTAAATAGATGGCCAATAAGGCATTGTCTTACTAATTATTGCTGAAATTTTACGACATAGAATCTTAAGTTTGGACTAGATTATCAGATCTCATGCAGGTGCTGGTACTGGTTTCAGGCCATAATATCTCAGAAGTGGCTCAGGTGAAGGTCCACGACCTCTGAAGTCGATGAAGACCTGCAATAATTTAGAACATCATTATTATTATAGCATAATCTCAACACGCTCGAAGTTCATCGGGCCAGAGTTTGCATTCCAAAATCTTAAGGCAATAACTAGGTAGATTTTTCGTACTTATAAATAAGTCTATCGTACTCGCAACTAGCTAAAACATGAGATTAAAAGCATGACAACCCTGATCTGGTTAAGGTTTTACCTGAAGTGGTGATTTTCCACCTCCAAGGGCAAGCACGGTTTCCCGGAACCTCAGGCCAACTTCTCTAATTGCCTGCTCAGAGAGCAGGTAAATGCATTATGCATGTAAGCAGGTGGTACATGGAACCAGATGCATAAGAACTTGGTAGGGAAAACTGGTAGAGGGTTGTTTTTGCTTAACCACGAGTCTCGAGTTCAAGCCACGGGAATACATCAGCACTAAAGGTGAACTAAAAGCTCAAACGTGTTTAGCATCTCCATACCTTGTCATTGTCCAAACCGACCTCGTCGAAAGCCGAGAAAGCATCAGCTGCTAGAACCTCTGCCCACTAGAGAGTTGATGGTTTCACAGTCAGATCAGATCGAAAAGCAAACGAAACAAGTAGCCTCGAACGAATTCGTATTGCATATGTATAGATGTAAGGAGTTAGGTACCTGGTAACTATAATATCCAGCTGCATATGTATCTGATAAATGTTAACAGTTATTTGAATGTTCTGTTATCAAAATCTCTCAAAATGGAGAGATGAGGAGCCTGTCATTGATGCCTAACCTGCAAATATATGGCTGAAACTGCACATGAATCTGTCCTCGGGGAGTAAGGGTATAACCTGCGTTCTTTTACCAACGGTTTGATCGATATCGAACACGGATTCTGACCCACCTGGGATGTACTTCGTGTGTAGTTCCAAATCCACGCTCGCAAACCGCAGCTACAATTGCATCAGAAGACAACAAGTGAACAAGAAATGAAGTTGAAAATGGAGAAACATAAAGCAAAACCATAATGTTGCAGTCTACCTGGCGAAGCAATTCCGAACCAGCACGAAAACTCCTGGCCGATATGAGCTTGGAGCACACCTCATCAGGTAGATTTTCTCTGCTTTTATAGTGCCTACAGATGCTCATCAATGTTTCCCTGCACAAATATGCGCAGATCGGTAAGGCGTTGACTGAGATCGACGAAGCATAATGGTCATAATCTCGGACTGAGAAACATTTTTGAACGGGAACTTACCTCTGATAACACCAATGTTCCATAAGCTGCGAAGGTAACTCAACAGCATCGAACTCGATTCCACGGGTTCCAGAAACGAGACCCTCGTCTTGCTTGGTCAGCATGTGCTGAAGGGCGTGGCCGAACTCATGGAACAAGGCCTCAACCTACTACCACAGAGGCATGCAAAAGATGGTGAAGATGGCCGAGGAAACTAGACAAACTCACAGAGATACCAATTGAGATCCAGCATGGATGTAACGAGACTCGCCTCGCGAAATGTCATAAGGCTCGGTCTGCCGTCAACTGGCGGGGTTTGATTGCACAAGACGTTTACTATTGGCAGCCTGAAAGATTCAGAATCAAGGGAAAATGCAGAGCTGCGGCCAACAACCAAATCTACCCATGCCCCGCCACGCTTTTCAGAAGGACGAGAATACGGATCCAAGTAGAAGTATGCCAGCAGAGTGCCTGACAAGTCCTTGACAGAGAAGAACTTGACATCGCTATGCCAGACCTGGACAAACCATTAGTAATCGTGTGTTAGTTCTCGTCCCAACATATTAGAGCGGAACAGACAACAAGGTCGGAGAGATTACCGGTGCTAAACCATCAGATGGCTCGATATTGATTGAGAACAGCTTCTTTGCTAAGCCGAAAAGACCATCCAAAACGTCGGACAAGGGGAAGTAAGCACGAAGGTCCTCCTGTATCCAGTAATACCATTACCAAAGCCATGTATTTTCCAGAGAAAATAGTTCATTCAGAGAGAGAGAGACAGACTTATACCTCGTTTATGGCGCACTTGGACTCTCGAAGTCTCTCACCCCAGAAGTCGATGTCCCAATGCCTCAGCTGATTTGCTTCTGCAGCATTTTGGGCTCTAGCAAGGTCCTCAAGGTCTTTGATATCTACGATGAATACGGAAGGTCCCGAAGACAACGAGCTCATGCCTTTCGAAGATAGAATTATGAATCCGCGACTAGAGCAAGCTTCAAGGAGCAAAGTCATGGCCATGTACCTTGAATAACAGGATTCCGACAAGCTTGACAAAGCTCCTCGATTAGCTCCTCTGCTTCATGAACTGTAGCCATTTTGTTCTCCAGGCTCACCTAAAGATCGATGAATTAGCGAAGGAAGTGAACAAGGGTAAGCCAAAACATGGCGCATACATTACCTCGGCGTAATTATTGAACCCAAGGAGCTCTGCCTTCTCCAACCTCAGCTTCAGAATTTTCTCTATTATTGGTGTATTGTCAAGAGCTCCAGATGAAGCACGAACAATGCGCGCACGGTATAATTCCTCGCGCAGAGCTCGGTTACTGGAATGCTGGACAACAGATCGATAGCTGGGACCGTCCAGCGTGAAAATCCACGGACCATTCTCTGCCGTAGCGTTCTCGTACCCCTTGATCCAAACCAAAGAAAAGATTCACGAAATGCATCAAGCAAATACTTCATCTTGCAAAAATTTATTCAGTTCTGATGACGAATACCTTGGATACTGCAGTTTGTGCAGCCATCGAAAGTCCGGTTGCAGTGATTCCTTCGACGTCAGACTTATCGGTAAGTACTTTCTCAAACTTGTTTGTGGCATCTAAGAGATTCCCCTCAAATTTCTGTCCCAGATTCTCCAACTCCTACGAGAAATGTAGCAAAAACATAACTCCATTGTAAACTATCGCTCGTATCAGGAATCGATGGCTTATTTTTCTGCAGACATTAAGTACAAATTCTACTCCCACCTAACCGTTCTTGTTTTCAACTCGAACTGTGAATTGGAAACATGAAACTCACCAGTTGGATTTCATTGAACCTCTTCCTCTTATCCCCTTCAAGAGAAACACCATTCAAGACAGCCTCCTTAATTTGTGCTACAGAATCAGTACATTATGCATCCTTAGGCATAATTATGATCAACACACATCAAAAGGAACAAAGCAGGCGGGTATACTAATACCCGAACATGTGAAATCGATCACAAGGAAACAGAATAACTCGAGTTATTAGTGTTTCGTTGTTCTTTTATTTGTTAAGAGAAAAACTGCAGTTCTCTTCATTGCACCTTTTCAAAGCAAGAAGGCCTTCTGCCAAAGATAAAGGTGACTGATTTCCTGAATGCAACTAATACCTTCTACTATGCGTTTACGCGCATCGTTCAAGCTTTCGTAATTAGCAGACTCTCTAATAGCCCGAAAGGTATCATACAACGGTTTGCTTTGGCCCAACCTGAGTTGAAACTTCACTTTCTCTGGCTGCAAAGTTCAATAGATCATCACTTGACAAGATTAATAACAATGAAACAGAAGAACCCAAGAAGTACATTTGTTTGTACCTGAATTTGTTCAACAGCAGAGCGCAATTCGGGTGAGTCTTTTACACAGTTCAAATGATTCACAATGCCCCAAACAACGGATAATCTGTCCTTGATCCTCTCAAATGGTTCAACCAATTTTGGCCAGGTCGGTTCAACATTTTTCTCTAGTTCAACCAACTCATCCTCCTGTAAAATCTTATAGTCAGCACTCCTCTAATCAACAAAACAACAAGATCAATACTTTTCCTAGTTTGTTCTTACAAAGACAGACATAGTATACATGAACTAATTGTTAGAATCTCTAAATCCAACCCAAACCTTTAATTAAGGTGACAAGCCCAAGGGTTGTCCGAGCAACAGCGGACCACGTGATCAACTCACTCAGATACAATCTGAGTCTCCATATCAAACCTAGAATCTTAAGGCAACGAGTACTTCCACACTTAGCATAATGATGTCTAGTTCTATTTAAGCTCAACACACAGAAGCAAGTTTGCAAACCAAGGAAGGGAGGCTACAAAGCAAAAGAGGCAACTTACAAGCTTGCAGAGAAGCGACCGGAAGGCGGGCGGGACATGATCGGGGAGGATGGCGTCGTACGGAGGGAAAACGAACTCATCAAGTAAAGGATTCTGTTGTTGGCTTGCCATAATTAGCTCAGTTCAGCTCGATAAATTCTCTTATCACCAGAAAAGCAGTCAACAATGGAACCTGCAACTACCGAGAAAAAAAATGGTCAGCCTTAGATAGAAGACTTGTCAGAAAAGGTCGACCCTTCACGTCCCTTTCCCTTTCTGGAAATCCAATGACCCTCACCCGCCAGCGTTGGACTTATTCATTTTAGTACTGTTCTAACTTTTGGAATGCCATGGCTAGACATGTTTTTGTTGACTAAGTCAATGACTTATGTCCTAAGGCATCTCCTAGGGAGACGCTTTTTCATCTTTATATATTGGTTTCGAGATGGAACATTCTCTCCGCTAGATGGTCTCTTTCTGATCCTTGGAGATCCGGATGCAGCTTCGAGGCTCAAGAATGAACAAAATCCAGCATGCCCATCAACCCGAAAAAACAGAAGATAAATTGACAAGTAGCTAACCTGAAACAATCTCATATCTAACCCGAAACTTTTGTATGCGACTTCGGATTTATACTCTTTAACATGTTCTTCCTGCAAACGCTTAAATATGCAAGTAGCTCTAGCATCTCTATTGAGAGAGGAACCAATGTAGTACAAATTACGGAGTCTGACAACCATCATTCTGTTGGTTGCTATGAAATTATCTCTACATGTAAACGGTATTACATAGTGTTCAACTACTGGTTTACATATGATTCGGTACATCGGCAAGCTGCAACGACGGAATAAACTCTGGTATTACATTACATTCTGTAATTAGTGGTCTGCATGACTATCTTTAGCATCCGAAGTCATACGACACCGGTCCCTTCAGCTGCGGTCCATTAAACCTGTTGTTCTTGAAGCTGAACCAACGCAAAGAAAAACATGAGATTCTCGAATACGCTTTCTGCAGAACAAAACTCGAGGGCATCAGCAGAACATGCCAAAATAAGAGCTCATTCAAGCTACTTGGGCTATTGATGATTAACGAGTTGTTTGTTACTGTCTAGAGAGAGGTCTCATAAACCTGCCATTAACCCTCCCGACATAGCGGCTCCTCATAGACCCTAGTTATCAACACGTTCACGACTTTCCACTTGACATACTAGAATCTCAACCAAATATACAATTGTAAAACTTCAGATTTTTAAGTTTGACTAAAGTCTTCTTGACAGAATATTAATGGAGCACAATCAACTGAACTCGGGACTAAATTTTGGACACGGGAAGCACCCTTACAGCCTTAATAACTTGTGATGAACAACAGATACAAGTGAACAGAAATTTTAAAGGATAGACAGTACCTTTCCATCGGGAAAGTGGCAAACGGACCATCGACAGGAATTGTTCCACAAAGATCATTGTTAGATGCATCGCTGCAACATCGAAGATCAATAAAACCATTAGTAGAAGCTACGTTTCGGAGGCAGGAAACAAGTTGTCAAATTGTGAACTTTTTTGTTTTCCCCTGTACTTACAAGATCTTGAGGTTTTTCAGTTTTGTGAGTTGCCTTGGAATTGGTCCTGTTAGCTTGTTGTTATTCAGCCGACTGTACACCAATAATTCAATGATAGTCACATCCAGTATCACATATATTCGGCAGTATGAGAATCAAAGCTCGATGATTGTGAAAGCAAAGACGCTTACAGGAATCTGAGAGACTTCAATTTGCCGAAGGACATGGGAATCTCTCCTTCAAATTTGTTACTATACAAGTCCATGCTAACAAGGTACTTCAGCTTGCCCAACTCCGTCGGGATCTTCCCTGATATGTTGTTACTATAAAGCTCCCTGCGTGCCATCCAAGGAACTAGCATTAATTTGCAGCACGTTGAACAATTACCATCACCGATCATTATCTAGCCCCTACTAGATGGGATCAGCTTTCCATACAAACATAAGCCCCAGCTACTCCATTGCAGAGAGAGCGAGATTATTGGCGAATTCTGTCCGGTTAAGAAATAAAATGAACTGACTCAAACTAAGCATATCTCAGAACTCTATAATCATTTACTGGACACAAATTCTACAGCTGCACGAAAGCTGCCCACTTCATGATCGAGAACGCATTGCCACCACACGTGCAAACACGGGAATGCAAGGGTCTAACTATCTCACCTATCCTCACATTCCAAGAACTTTAGCCTCAAATACAATCATGTCAAATAGCGGAAGAAACAAATGACAACGAACTTATTCGTAAACCATTAAGATGAAAACAACCACTTACAAGTACTGCAGATGCTCCAAGTCTCCAAGCTCAGGCCCCAGAGATCCAGAAACATTGGAATTCCCCAAGTCCCTAAGAAAGAAGACCACTCAATTGTATCAGCCAAAACACGTCTCCTCAATCCCACAATGGAAATTGACATCAAATTAAACACCATTTAAGAAGAGAAACGTACAATCGAGTGACGCGGTTCTTCGAGTCACAGGTGACATGAAACCAGGTGCAAGGATTAACCAAAGTTGGGTCCCAGCTCTGCAACACGTTGTTAGGATCAGACAGCCTCCTCCTTAGAATATGCAAAGCATTTCCTAACAACATCACCACCAAAGACCAAGTTTTAGTAGAGCCACCTCTAAAACAGTTCTTGACTCCGAGCATACGAGAGCTTACACACAAAAAAGACCAAGTGACCAACAACCAAGAGCATGAATTTGCAAAAAAAAAAAAAAAGGTCACATCTTTCTGGTACCAATTAAATATTTAAACCCAAAAATGGAAATCAACCCAACTGCGAGCTCGAGAATTTAAAATATGGTTCTTATCTAGCAATAGAGACAGAGATAAAGCTTGAAGCTTCGGCAAAAAATTGAAAATTCATGGAAATTAAGTTACCTTCAGAGTTGATGGCAAGAGAAGGGGAAAGCAGGATGAGGAAGGAAGAGAGGAGGAAGGAGAGAGAGGAAAAGGAAACCATCTTCTTTAGAGAGAGAGAGAGAGAGAGTGTTAGAATGTGGAGGGTTGAGAAGTGGGAAAGAAGCTTTTGGTTTTACAAACAAAGGGAAAGAACACAAATGCACATGGAAACTAAGTTTTTATTGTTTATAGTAAGTGATATCGAATAATTGACTGGATTAATCTAAATTTGAGATTAAAAAAATTAATACTGATAAAAAAATTTAAATATATTTATCATTATATTCACAAAAATTTGAACTCTAACTCAAACTTTTTTTTTTGAGAAATAACTCTAACTCAAACTCAAAACAACTATTTTTTTTAGAATTTAAAAACTATACATAACAAAACTAAAGTCAAGTCAAAATGTTGAATCTTTTGTACTGTGGTGGGGGAGGAGAAATGAAGCTTCCTCTGTTTCTAGACATGAGAGAGAAATGAAGAGACAGTGTGGAGTTTGGATGTAGAGCACAAGTTAAGGCAAATTAATGTTATATATTTGATTTTACTTTTACTCCCTTTCTCAAAAAGAAAACTTTAGCATCTAATTTTTTTAACGTTTATCTGAAGTTGATGCGGCCTCTTTTGGTGTCCATAATCTGTTTAAGTTTAATTTGTGAACGAGAAAATATATTTCATGAGAGATTTGTTCCTCAATTCAAAACATAATTATTTCTTACAAGAATTTTTACGTCTAAACCAGGAAAAATATTATGAGATCTGGTAAATTCTATGAAAATTGACTATTTGAAATTTTCATTTATGATATTAGATTGTGATTTTTGTATGACTTTAACATTAATGGAACTGCTAATTTCTATAAAAAAATATTCTTTGAGTAATTTAAAATAATTTTTTTCTGACAGAATTTAAGAAACATAAAGGAAATTCGCTAATTACGTATTAATTGGGGCAGAAAAAGATGAGAATGGTAGTCGTAGCGAATTTTCCGGAGGGTGGGGCCCAGTAGTCAATAATCAACTGTCCGCGTTCTAACATTTTGTAGGGCCCACGAGCGTACAAGAACCGCAATTGGGTTTTAAAAAGCCGAAGTTGATGACTCAAGGAAGTCTGCAAGTAATGTCAGCAAGAGTTGAAGGAGTCAGAGTTGTGTCTGTCTGGTGCTCTGCCAAATGGTTCAAAAGTAAAAAAAAAAACGTAATGTCAGCAAGAGTTGAAGGAGTCAGAGTTGTGTCTGTCTGGTGCTCTGCCAAATGGTTCAAAAGTTAAAAAAAAACCTTGCTATTTTCCATCTCCAATGATTGCTAATATGAGTTGAATTAGTGAGTAGTTACGCAAAATTAAAAAAATAGTGAATATTCAAGTATCAGAGCCGTTCATTCTTAGTGCGCACTCACACCGACGATCACTCTGTCTTTTAGTAGAGATAGTGTTCTGATATCATTTGTAACCTTAGCATGGGCAGAGGGAGGAGGGACGTGATTACCCCCACTTAATTTTTTTTGTTTGATAACTATGTATATTTTTTAATGTATGTCCTCACTAAAATTAGAAAATTGATCCAATTAAAAAATTAATCAACCTAAAAATTAAAACCAAAATAGGCCATCACCAATTTATCATATGCTAGCCGGGCTCAAGAAAGTGTGTATTCCAAATGTCAAACAAGTTATCAAGTTCGAATTGAATTTGACCATATGCAAAAGAGTTATATTCCCTTTCTGAATAGAATCACCGGTGTTATATTTTGAATTGCAATTCCTCCTCATATAAGGAACCAATCCTAGAGCTCCCTCAAAAAAATAAAAAGAAAGAAACATAACGTCCAACCCAAAGCAGACCCAAACTGCTATTGCTATTATTGCTTGGTCTGACTAAGTTTTATCCACGTGACTTTTCGTCATTGGATATCTTGACACTGGATAGTCAGTTGGATAATTATATCGTTGACATGAGATCTAATGATGAATTTTATGATATAAAGAAGTTCTATATTTTGGCTCAGAAGTTGGTCCAAATACAAAGAGATCTCATTTATCCTACGATATTTTGGCTCCTGAAATTAGCTTTGATATTGTCGGTTCTACTGCAAGTGTTGAAAGAGTCTTTTCTGCCATGAATATTTTGAAGAATCGTCTTCGCAACAAGATTGGAGATCAATTGCTAGCTGCTTGTTTAATTACATTATATCGAAAAAATATATTTGATTGTATTGACAATGTAGCTATTATGGAGCGATTTCAACGCATGACTAATAGTAGATGATAATTATAAATGTTGTAATTACATACGTTGAACTTTTTGAAAAAAATTATATTGCCCTCACTCCCCAAAATTTCTGGCTCCGCCTCTAAACCTTAGAATAATTCTTGGAAGTTCATCTATCATAAAATTATTCCAAACTCAAGCTCATTTGAATTTATGCCAGAAAAATTGGTACGACTTGTTAATATAGATAGTATAATCAAACAACTTAAAATTTTTTTAACAATTATCGAACAAGATATTACACTACCCATTTCAAAAAAAATTATTGATTTGTTCCATTGTTTTCGAAACGGTAATCCGACTGGCAGTCCGACCAATCAGACCACGAATCGGAGCCTTGGGCGAGTCAGAAAATTATGTACGTACGGTTATCTAACGAACTGAATTATTTCTGGTCAGACTGGGCAGTTGGCTCGTTTTTTTTGACCCAAAAAATTTGGTTCATTAGGTTTGACCCAAAATTGAACCAAAAAATTTAGAATTCACCCAACCAACCCAAAAAATTAAAAAAAAATCAGATTATATACTCGATTTTTCTAAATCAACACAAAATAAACTAAATCAACAAAGATAATTATACTAAATATGAAATAAATTGATCAATATATTGAGAATATTAATTATTAAACCTATTATTTACTAAATATAAATAATATATATATATATATAAACCTTCAACCCGATCGGTCAGACCAGTTGACCCGAAGGCCGGACCCAAATCTAGGTCGCTCTCTGGGTCGTTTTTGAAAACAATGAGTTGTTCTTGTTTTGAAAATTTTGGATTTTTTACATTAAAAAATTCTGGAATATTGCTTATGCAAACATAATTATGTTTCTCTTTAAAATAATTTTAAGGGATTCTGATTCCACGGTAACTAACTCGAAGATATTCAATATTATTCGTAGGCTTATTGTTTTTGTACAGAAGATGTTCATTAATAATATTTTACTCTTCGCAAAAGAAACTAACATCTTCGTACCTCCGTGCCTCTGGCAAATCGCAGTTTCTAATGCAAGGAAACGAAAACTGCATGACTCAGAAGCAATAAGCTGCTAAAAGCAAAATAAAACACGCCGGACACGCATTATTTTTGCTTGCTGGAAAACTGGTCTGAACCAACAGATAATTGTACCCGACGATGTTTGGTGTACTCCATGTGCGCCAATAATCGAGTTTCTATGTGAATTCAAGCCGCTTTATAAAGTGTTAATCTGATTAATTACGAGGATGTGCTCAAAAAAATTTAATTCACAAATTGGCAGACTCATTTCTAAATTTATTTTGATGAATTGGACTCACTGAATTTATTAAAGTTTATGAAGAGGAGTCACAAAATTCACATGAATTTAAAGCATTCATTCATGTTCTAAAAATAAATACCATGAAGAGAGATCTAAAAGACTTGTTCTCTCTAATTAGGGGTTCTATTTAGAAATTTTATGTATAGTTAATAGTTTTGTTTATTATTCTTACTTCTAGTAACTTTAATTTTATATAGGATATATATCACATTTTTAGCCTTCTTAAAAGGCTTGGAGTTATTTTCCTTTTAAGTTTTCCTTTACAGCCACATTTTTCACATAATTAAAAGTTTTGTTTCATTGGATTGTAACGTTCAGCATATATATGTATGTATATATATATAAGCCATAATAGAAAGGATACAAAAACACACGGATCTATGTGAGCAATGTCTCTCTCGGTTCAACGTAATTATTCGAACACACAGATCTTTATCAATGTTTGTGATATCTTTAATTTTATCGGGTTACGATCTTCCATCACGAACTGATCTAAAACGACTTGGAATTTAACACTTTGTGGCCTGGTTTCATCGCATCGTTGGAAATTCGAATCAATGAGACGATCTTCGTTTTACATCCCCACTTCCCAGGATAATCCAGTGCTCGGACATTGCAGCAAGCTGCCTCGTATCGCTAGAATTTGTTAATTTAAGTGAAATATTTGTACCATGAAATAAAAGATTAGTGAACAAATCCAATTTGGATGCCATAAAACTTACAAGATATGAAATAAGATTTATCTTTCAATTTTTTTTAGCGGAGTTTCTCAATTTATCATTAAAGTCCGAGAAATAAAAAGAATTAAAATTTCTATTCGGCCAAACATAGACAAGAGGAAGAATGGAAGGAAAGAAAATATGGTATGCACAACCACAAGCTAGGAAGTTCGTTAAAAGTTAAAACACAAAAAATAAAATAAAGTTTGTTAAAGCAATAGCTGGATTTTTTGGTCAACGCAGGCCCAGAATGAAAACCCAAATCCCTAATCTGATATCAGGCCCAACGCGGGTCCATTTGTGTTTTTTTAGATCCGTACAATTAATCAAATTCAACACTAAATTCGGACGGATTAGTCACACCGTATTAAAGTTCACCCATTGCACATATTAGTAGCGTCTCTTGTATCGAAAGTTCGAACTTTTTATGGGAGGTTAATAATAGAATCCTAAAAATAATGATGAATACTCACTTATTCACTTATCCGAACATTTAGAATTCAGTACGTTTTAAAAAATTGGAACTCAAAATGCTTTCTTCAATATTTTATTTAAGGAAATCTATCCTCAATGATAGAGATACCACATTAATTGTCTGGATTGACACAACCTTCCTGATATGGAATGTACCTAATATTTGTACCATAACAGTCAAAGCAATAAATGAATTACCCAATTAATTAGATAATAATTAATTCTTAATAGAGGGTTATTGGATATAAATAGAGCACTGGCCAAAATAGTTTAAATAGTCCTTCCTCATCCAATTGCAACGAGAGGCTAACGAATATAATAAACAGTAGCAGTGATCAAAGTTGTTAGGATCTAGAGTTAATTTTTGGGATCTTAGGATTTTACGATTTATCATGGGCAAAATGAGTCAGAACTTGTGGAAGATCTAGAGTCGAACGGGATCCGTAGGATTTGAATGATAACTTCTAAGATCCTGAGATCTACGAGTTGGAGCGGTGGATGTTTCTCAACGCTTCCAGGGAGAGAGAGAAGAATAAAGGGTTATCCTTCCTTTAATATTTTAATAATGTATGTTATCCAGATAACTATACTTCTTTTACTATGTAGTCCAAAAGACAAAAATCTATTATGTCTAATTTTTTTAATAATATTTGTTATTCAGATAACTATTGATCCACTAAAATGCTTAAAATTGCAGATTGGTAATTGTTGAGCCCAAAAATTAATAATCAAATTTATATTAATTAATATCTCTGAAATTAATAGTTTTAAAGTTATTTAAATCCATATTTTCATCCTACTAATTTTTTGCCACTTATTTCTTTTACATCGATTTTGATGTTTATTTTATTTTCTTTATTGCTCGTCAATCACATTATGTAATATATAGATACGTAGTGGATTACCATTAAAAATGTATTGAACTGAGATTTTTGTGTGTAAATTTATGAAGAAAAACTGGTCATTAGTGAATTTTTATATGAAAATGTTATTAATCTTAGTTATTTTTATAATTTTGTCTATTTGGTGGATCTTACGATCCGTGTTACGATCTTACGATCCGTGTTACGATCTTACGATCTACGCTTTCTCTATGCCCAAACGACCTTTAGTGAGATCCCGATTTTGACAACCTTGGCACTGATGGCTACTGAAGAAGAAAGAGATGAAGATAACTATGTAAAGAACAAAGATTATGTTTGAAGAAATCAGATTAACAGTATACCCAAAATCAACCTCCGGAGTAGTATAACATTTACATTTTCACCTTCTCAAGGTATTTTCGGTATTAAAAAATGAGCACCAAATTGAAGTTACAACTCATATATGTACAACACGTATCTATTCAATTACTTTTGCGTCCTACCAACTTAATCTATAGTTCTGAGTTTGTAATTAATCTATAGTTATGGTATCAGCCACTATGGTTCCGCTTCCCCAATGTTGGTATGGTTTTCTCCATTGGTAGACACTCAGTTTCATTTCTTTTACGTGTAAATTTTTACGCCAATATCACACCGTCTAGGATGAATCCTTGACTTGCAGCAATTCATTTTTGCCCTTTGGCCTTTTACAAGTAAGTTGAACTCTTGTTTCATTTATTTAGTGATTCTTTTCAGCCTCTCAGTGGACGACAAATGCGTAATTGCGAGTCTAAATTCGCATGGACGTAGATAAATATGGTCTGGCTGATGAGTTTATGTGCAGATCAACAAGGAAGGTGTTGGCTCCTCTTTGCAGACCGAGTTTGGGTTCCTTGGCAATGTGCCCGGCCAACGGTACACACTCTACACGAATGTGTTCTCCCAAGGGGAAGGTGACAGGAGCAGTAGTTCGACTCTGGTTCGACCCGAGCAAGGCATTCCACGCTTACTCCATTGCGTGGAACCGCCAAAAGATTAGGTTCTTGGTGGAGAGGGACCCCATTTAGGTATTCAACAACCTGGAGGCCCAGGGTGGCCTACAACAGCAAGCAGCCAATGAGGGTATACACCAGCCTCTGGAATGCGAACGACTGGGCCACAGAGACAGGGCGCGTCAAGACTGAATGGACTCAGGATAATGCATGGCTGGATCTACGAGCTCTTGATGCATCTGGTTAGAACTAGGAACCAGATCCGCTGGGTGCGGATGAACTTCATGTTCACAACTATTGCAGACTTCACCTTATTTTCTGCCACTTCAACTATTGCTTCATTCTTTTGTTATTGAGGTTGAGTTTGTTTCATTAAAGGAGAGCTATCCTTTATACTTTTGAATTAAGCTACAACTGAGTGCAACATCAAATAAAAATGTGTGCATCGTTTATGAAACTTGCTACACGACAGAGTCATTTGTTCCTCTTCGGCTCGAATCTAAGCATCCTGGGAGAAACAACTAATATTGCCACTTCAAGTCAGTCATTTTTACATGTATTAAAAACTGAAACTAGAACTGTTCCAACTTCCAAGTCATTTCTATTTCCAACAAAAGAGGTTTACAATCAAATATCAATATTAGCTTGGTGTAATTATCAAATAACAAAAACAGAAGAACATCATCTTAATATGCACAAGGACAACAATATGAGTTGTTTTAAATGACATTTAAAGAGATCTCGGGATTGAAAAGAAACTATTGAAAGAGCTACCAACCGACAGAATTCATCTTTTGACTTTGGATACTTGTTAACGTTCCTATATATTCAAGTCACATATTCTTAATATGGAGACTTCACAACATCTTTTCACGCTAAGCTGACTAGGAGGAGTACAATAGTTTCTCTAGTAACTATGTTTAACTCCACCTACTAGGAAAAAAAAGAGTTAAAGAGAGAATTGAGTAAGAGGTGAAAAAGAACTGAGATAAATAAATGATTTCCATTGATCCAAGGAACGATGATAAATACATGACCGGTAGCAGCCTTTTGAGGGTGTCAATTAAATTAGGGCCGGAATGGAATGGGGTAGCAGAGAAGAATTGGAGGAAGGTGAAGGTTCTATTTCCTTTTTTAGAGAATGGGATTTTTATTTCTTAATTTGGTATATTTATTATTTTGGTAATTTACTCATAGGTTTATGGGGTTTGATAATATCATTTATCAAATCCCTCGATTTGCAGAAATAGTTTTTCGTCTCCCATGTTTAATTTTATTAGATTCTTGAGTCTCTCGATGATATCATCAATCATTTTACTATTATTTTATCTCTGAAATGACTTTTATGCTCTTATACCCAATTGTCTCTGACCCTCCGATCAATGTAAGGCTTTTCCGATCATCTTCTCACGCAAAAAATAACTTTCAGTTATCTTTTCTGGCGAACATCAAAATTTGAGATCCAACAATCTCACCTTCACTACAAACATTGACTTCTCCAATCTCACGACAAACATTGAGCTCTCCGGCACCTCTCCTCTTCCATGGCGATGGCCAACTAATTATATTTTTTTGGTTTATGCCAATAGATATCCAAATATTCAGATATTTATTAAAACAGCTAATCTTGTTTAAGTCAGACAAAATTTTGAAATATAACAATATTATTTCAACAAATATTTAACTGTAATACATTTTTAATTGTTCGAGACATCTTATTTACTATGATATTATGACAAATAAGTTTGCAATTTTAAAATCTGCATGATTACATTTTGAACAACCGTCCCTGAAGTGTTCTCATGCGTTACGTCTCGTAGTGGAGGAGATTCAGATTTCATTTATGAGAAAAGTTCATTTTAGTACTCTACAAAAAATTAATTTAGTACCCTGTAGTAATAAACTCATCAATCGAGTCAAACCGCAGCCAATTAACATCACTTAAGTCCACAGACAGCTGCCCGAACTTTGTCCGGCCATCTGAACTAACCACATCAGCATTTGTTGACGACATAGTGCCACGCGTGCATCCCTTCTCTCCCTCTTCCCCTCTTCTTCTCTTTTTCTCTTCCCTCTCTCTCCCTCCTCCTCTCTTCTTCTTCCCAAAAATCCATCCCACCATTAGTAAAAATCGACCAAAATTAAGAACGTCCTGAATCATTTCCGGATTCTGGATTCCAAAACCCACGAAAACCCCGTTGCCAAGACGCCGAATCAAATTTTTTTACCAAACCCTAATCCTAGAAATTGAGACATGCACGACCATCCAAGCGCAACCATCTTAACCATTGTATGGATATTGTAATGCTCAACATTGAGAGTGAGAAAGAAGCTCCCAAAGACAAGGGCGTTGACGTGCTCCATATACGACCGCGCGGTATTGTCGGTGGAGGCGATTCCGCATGGCTGCGACATGGAGGCGATCAGCATCGGCACCGCCTCCGTCACCCACCAGGAGAACACCCAGACCAGAATGTTAAATGGGGTGTCGAGCTTCACCAAGGCGCATACGGCACCGCACAGGAGGGGGCCCAGTAGCATGTAGTAGTTCCCACGCGTAAGGAGGGAAGTTACGGGAGACGAGATGAGATGGGAGCTTGGAGACCGTTGGATGTTCGAGTCCTTGGTCATTGGGCGGAGTGGCGTCTTGGGGTCGCCAGAATTGAGAGAGGGAGGATCGCCGACCTTTGTCTTTTTGCTTATTTGGATGTAAAATGAAGAAAAATGGTTTACGGCAAGCTATTGTATTCAGGAATCCATATAATTTTACCCAACCTCGGTCTTATGTGCTTTTACATTTTACAACTGTGCTAGTTAAGATGGTTTCTCTTTCTTTCTCATTGATATTCATACTTGAGTTGTTGAAGATTAATTAAGGTTCTCAGTGATACTTAGTAACGCTGGAAATTAGAGACAGTAGTACTCAGAAAAAATCAACATAGTTGAGTAGTAAGTAACGGTCAACGCTCAGTTTTTACTAATGGCGGGATGGGTTTTTGGGAAGAAGAAGAGAGGGGAAGGAGGAGAGAGAGAGGGAAGAGAGAGAGAAGAGAGGGGAAGCCGGGAAGGGGGAGAGAAGGGATGTTCACGTGGTGCCACGTCATCAACAAATGCTGATGTGGCTAGTCTAGATGGTCGAGCAAGGTCTGGGCAGGACAAGCAAGATTCGGGCAACTGTCCGTGGACCTAAGTGATGTTAATTGACTTCGATTTGACTCGATTGATAAATTTTTTTACCACAGGGTACTAAAGTAATTTTTTATGATATCATAGGGTACTAAGATGAACTTTTTCCTTCATTTATTTGTCTTCCTGCGGCTAGACGTTCCATTGTCTCCCTCCCTCATTGGTGATCATCGCTCCACATAAGTCAAACAAGGCCCAGCCCCGCATCCGCCTGCCGATTTCCGAAAATTGCGTTGCCGGGATTAAAATCAAGGGTTAAAGACACTTTAATACCCTGTGTTATTAGAAATGGACACTTTGCACTCTGTGTTTTAAAAAATTTAAAATAGTACCTTGTGTTTATTTTCAACAATCATTTACAAATTTTCGGTAACCGGAGGTGATATGTCATCAACATGGCGATGACGTGGCCATGTTGAATCCAACGTGGATAAGTTGATGTTCACCGTGAAAGCAATTTTTTTTCAATTTTATCATTTAGATTAAAAGAGAGAAATAACGTGTAAAAAAATCCTTATCAAAGGATAAAAAATGAAATGCCCGAGCCCTAAAATGAGAAGAAAGATCCATGTCCAGAAATCCACCCAAATTAAAAAAAATTGAAAAACCCTAATCAATCCAGAATTCTAATACCCAGACAAAATTAACCCCAAATCCATCTCTAATACAAATCTCTGGAATTACAAACCTCCACCAAACAAAGCTGCTTCAAGAGGGACGCCAACCCCAAACCACAACCTGCTCCTTAACTCAAGCAAATAACAAGCCAACAAACAACTGAAAAGGTAACCCAGTAGACAATTCAACCATGCTTCAACAATGAAAAATGGTAACTCAGCAAACAACTCGACCAACTTCAACAATGGAAGCGACTCAGTACACAGCCCCTCGTCCATGCCAGGATTTATTATTTCTGCCAATCCAATGAAGAGCAAGAGGAGGACTAGAATGGGAATTCCAATTTTTAACCGGTTTGAGAAGAAATGTTTAGATGGAATTCGAGATTACGAGAAGAAATTAGAGATTAGAGATTTGACATTTGTTCATAAATAAAATAGAGTCTGAAACATTTATTTTTATTTTTAACTTTATGAATCCCAATCGGCAACTTAAAAATGATGTGGAACATGCATTATCCATGTCATTGCCGGAAAGTTGTGTCATTTAACAAATGGTTGTGAGAGATAAACACAAAGTACTCTTTTGGGTGTTTTTAAAACTGAGGATGCAAAGTGTTCATTTCCAATAACACAGGGTACTAAAGTATCTTTAACCCTAAAATCAATTATTAATCTCCATTATTAACAAAAATATAAATGTTTTTTATACCCCAACTACTGCATATTAATTTTCACCAAAAAAAACTATTGTATATTAATGATCGACTAAACCAATTTTGAATTAGTAGAATTATAATAAATTGCTTTGCAAAAATTATTTTAATTATTTTTGGTTAAGTTGGATAATTGATTTAAGTGACAGTTAGTTAATAAAAATGTAATTGAAGTAACATTAATGTATCTGCTCGTGGATCCCACTCCCACTACTACATTAGTAAGAATGATAATGCACAAGATTCATGCATGATTTATATGACCTAACTAGAATAAATTTGTACCTATCATCATGGTTTTAAAAAACGCAGTCCGACCGGTGGTTCGACTGGTTGGACCGTGAAACGGGCACTAGACCAGGTCGTTTTTAGGCTTTTGACAGGGGTCTGTACTAACCGGACCAAATCTGGTCAGACCGACCGATTTTGAGGTCCATCTTGACCAGTCGAACCCGGTTAGTACAAAAATGGGCGAAATTGACTTTTTTTTTGTGGTTTTCGAGGAAAAAAATTGATTTGACAAATTTATAAAATAATAAATAAATAAAAAAGTAGAGTTATAGAATGGAGAGATAAAAAATTAAGTCTACTTTTTTTGTATGGAAAATAAGTATATTTTAACCTACATATATATATTATTTAAATTATTTAAAAATAAAATTTTTTGGTCAGACTGGTGGTTTGCCCGGTCCGACTGGCCGACCCGGAGGACGGGAGAAATCCCGGGTCAGCCTCCGGGTCATTTTTTAAAACCATGCCTATCATAGATTAGGAAGGAATATATTTTTGTTTATCTGGATAATGATGTACTTGATTAGGATCTAAGTCGAGGCAAGGATTTGACTCTTTCTCTGTAAGACGAGATTGCCTTGTATCCAGTGCTTACTGGCTATGGCAATCGTCCCCAAGATACAATGACTTCGCACTTCAAGATCGTAGCACAACGACTCTCGAAGCCTCGGCGAACCTTCGGAAACTCGGAACTTTTCTGAGAGAGAAAGAGATCCTACAATTGCTAATGAATGCTTATGAAAGTTGTAGTGGGGTGATTTGCAAATGAGCGGGAGAGGCCTATTTATAGGCTGCGGATGGAATGGTGGCAGGCACTTCCGAGGAGACGCGTCCTTTCGGCCAGTAGGCAGGCTGTGTCCTTCAGGCACCTTTTCGGCCAGCCAGAGACACCCCTTCGCATACCAGATTCAGTCAGGCCTGCTCGTGACCCTTCGGTGCTCGTAGGCACCCCTTTGGCAGACGGTAGGCAACACGCTCGTGTCCCTTCGACAGCTTGTAACTCTCCAGAATCGGGCAAAATTTTAAGACTCCTCCAGCTCCGCGCGATGATGCACACGTGCAAAGTGCTAAGTGTGCCTCAAAGTGCCCATTGTGACATGTGTCCAATGCGCCATGTATGTAAGCGTGCGCGTGTGTATGCGTGTGCTCAGATGGTGCTACGCACCATCCTTGTAGCATGTCCGAGTTGCCTTTCCAGGTGGTCGACTTAGTTCCTAGCTAACAAGAAGTATCTCCTTATATACTTGGAAAACTTTGTTATATTTTTCGATGTGGTAATGCCCTTTCCCATTCCCATTCCCACCTTGGGCCTCCCACCGTGGGCTTTCCATCTTGGGCCTTTGCATTGAATTTTTCATTCAATTCCAACAATCCCCCATATGAATGATGATTAATGCATGCTCACACTTTTAAGAAAAAATTCTGACGAGTTATCATTGCGTCAAGATAGGTAGCTTACGGCTTTGAACCTTCTCTAGTAAGATGTTATCAGATTTACTTGCTGTTCAGTGAACGCGATGTCTTGAACTGGTCAGCTTTTGATGTAAACCAAGACAATAACATGTATGTCTAATATCCTTGGTTCTCACGTTGTGTCCATTTCGGCCATGGACTTATCTTGGATTCATAAGTGTTTGTTCCATTTAAAGCAGCCTCACTTCACACTTGTATAGGTGATCTCCTATCAATAGTATCCTGCCATACTCTACCTTTATCTGGTATAGGAATCATTAAAAGCATAGACGCTTAACGTAACTACACTTCTGCAGGTTCGTCCTTGGGCAGCTTCTAAGAATGGGATGGGTTCCAAGTAATCATCTTAACCATCCATAACTTAGTTGTCTCATTAAACCAAATTTGTGGGATCTCCACTCATCATGGTTTAGTTATCGCTATGAACATTTTTAATGTGTGGGTTTTAACCCCATTCCCCTTACTGCATTATACATTTGATCTTTGTTGATGCCTTTCGTCAAAGGATCAGCTATGTTGTCCTTGGACTTCAAATAATTAATGGTAATTATACCACCAGAGATCAATTGTCTAAAGGTGTTATGTCTCCTACGATGTGTTGAGACTTACCATTGTACATAGTACTTTGTGCTCTCCCGATTGCTGACATGTTATCATAATGTATCAATACAGGAGGCACAGGCTTGTTCCAATAAGGAATATCCTCTAGGAAGTTTCTGAGCCATTCAGCTTCTTCCCCAGTTTTGTCTAGTGCTATAAACTCTGACTCCATGGTAGATCGAGCTATACACGTTTGTTTGGAGAATTTCTAGGACGCAGCTCCTCCACCTATGGTGAACACTTAACCACTAGTGGATTTAGAGTTTTTAGTATCCGATATCCAATTCGCATCACTGTATCCTTCCAATACAGCTGGATATCTCGTATATAGTATATCATGGTTCAAAGTACATTTTAGATACTTTAGAATTCTTTCCAGAGCTAGCCAGTGATCCGTTCCTGGATTACTTGTGAATCTACTAAGCTTGCTAACTGAATATGCAATATCATGGCATGTACAATTTGTCAAGTACATCAGGCTCCCAATGATCCTTGCATATTTCAGTTGAGATACTGGGTCCCCTCTATTTTTAGCTAAGTATAGACTCAGGTCTACCGGAGTCTTAGCCAGATGTTTGTCAAACGCTTTGAATTTCTTGAGTACGTTCTCAACATAGTGAGATTGTGACAAGACAATTCTTTCAGTCGTCCTAGAGATTTTGATCTCTAGTATGACATCAGCTAGACCCATATCTTTCATGTCAAAGTTGTTCTTTAATATATTCTTAGTTTTCACGATAAGATCATTACTGCTTCCCATGATTAGCATGTCATCTACATACAGACATACAATCACGTAAGTATCAGGTGTGCCTTTAATTTATACACATTTATCACACTCATAGATCTTAAAGCCATTTGACATCATTATTCTTTCAAATTTCTCATGCCATAGTTTTGGCGCCTGTTTCAGCCCGTATAATGACTTGACCAGTTTGCATACTTTATGCTCTTGTCCGGGGGCAACAAACCCTTCAGGTTGTTCCATATATATCTCCTCTTCCAGTTCTCCATTTAGAAAAGCTATTTTTACATCAATCTGATGTATCTCGAGGTTATAGAGTGCTGCAACGGTATTGATTAATCCATCTGTTTATATCCATCTGTTTATCCGGATGATGGTGTACTTGATTAGGATCTAAGTCGAGGCAAGAGTTTGACGCTTTCTCCGTAAGACGAGATTGCCCCGTATTCAGTACTTACGGGCTATGGCAATCGTCCCCAAGATACAACGACTTCGCACTTCAAGATCGTAGCACAACGACTCTCGAAGCCTCGGCGAACCTTTAAAAACTCGAAACTTTTCTGAGAGAGAGATAGAGAAATCCTACAATTGCTAATGAATGCTTATGCAAGTTATTGTGAGGTGATTTGCAGATGAGGGAGAGAGGCCTATTTATAGGCTGCGGATGGGATGGAGGCAGGCACTTCCGAGGAGACGCGTCCTTTCGGTCAGTAGGTAGACTGTGTCCTTCAGGCACCTTTTCGGCCAGCCAGAGACACCCCTTCGTATACCAGATTCGGCCAGGCCTGCTCGTGACCCTTCAGTGCTCGTAGGCACACCTTCGGCAGGTGGCAGACAGTACGCTCGTGTCCTTTCGGCAGGCTGTAGCTCTCCAAAATTAGGTAAAACTTTAAGGCTCCTCCAGACGATGCGCACGTGCGAAATGCCAAGTGCACCTCAAAGCGTCCATTGCGACCTGCGTCTAATGCGCCATGCGCACACGCACGTGTGCGTGCTATGCACCATCCTCGTAGCATGTCCGAGTTGCCTTTCTAGGTGGTCAACTTAGTTCCTAGCTAACAAGAAGCATCTCCTTATATACTTGGAAAACTTTGTTGCATTTTTTGATGTGGTAATGCCCTTTCCCATTCCCATCTTGGGCCTCCTACCTTGGGCCATTGCATTGAATTTTTCATTCAATTCTAACATATATCCCACGTTAGAAATATGTATCCAGAGAGATCATCTCCTTGTAGACCAAACAATTAGATACGGCACTGCCCTAGCATATCAACAAAATCCTAGACGGTTTCCTAGCTTGTATTTATACTTGTTCGTTGAATGCGAACAGTAGCAGCATGGTATCAGAGTCGAAGCTCACTTAACCCCACCAAATATTAGCCTATCCGCGGCAAAATCACAATCCCACCAAAAGATGTCGTCCGAGAGTGTTGACAATACCCACAGCTCGGATCATGGAGATGTCATCATTCTCACGTCCAAAAGCAGCGTGGATGCATCGTCACCATACTACCTTCATCCCTCTACCTTCATGGAGATGTCATCATTCGGTCTCATTAATTTCCGTAGTTTTTTTTACTAATATTAATTACAATTAGGTTATTAATTATTTCACATCCATGATTTTTTTCCGTTCCATAAAGGGTCATTTCATTAAAAAGTAATGACTAGAGCAGTACAACGACAAAGGGAAGACAATGATAAACGAGCAACGATTTAATCCAATAACTAAAATTCAAGAACACATGATATGATCATAATCCCTTCGTAGTATTTAGGTGTAAATATTGCTAATTAGGTGATTTAGGAATTGCCATTTTATATAATCCAATATTCTTTCAAACTGTAATTACATTGGAGTTATATAAATTTTTTACTTAAAAAATTCTTTTTTAATTTTACTTTCATGGGCATGAATCATTTTTTTTTTCAAAAATAATAGTAACAAGAACAACATAGTCAGAAAAAATATCAGCTAAACATCGACAATTAAGAAACAATCAAAAGAAATATCATATTAGTCCAAACTTACGAAATAGGAAAGGTACGAGATATGATTTGATTTTTTTGGGTCACGACATTTACGATGCAGGGAGCGGATTTGGTCCTGGAATGCCAAATCCAACCAGGACCGTCCTGGACGATTTAATGGTTGATTTAGTTATGATTCAATGGTTCACTTAATTATGATTCAATGGTCTACCTAGTTATGATTCAATGGTCCATTTTTTTCCGTCCCGGATAAATCGGGGTCCGTCCCAGTTACCCAGTTACGATTCAATGGTTTACTCAATTACGATTCAATGGTTTACTCAGTTACGATTCAATAGTTTACCCAGTTATGACTCAATGGTTGTGAGCTTTTTTTATTTTGCACTCCCGTATTTCTGTATTTTTGCAAAATAGTCCCCGCGTGTCCTTCAATAAAAATCCTCCAGCACCGTGCTGGATTTGGCCTCCAGGACCAAATCCGGTCCCTACGATACATGGGTGATGGCCAATTATATATCTTAATTTTCCTCTCTCTTTTTTACAAGCTGAATTAATAGAAACTCGTAAATTAAAGAGTCTGAGGTTACCTCGAATTTTAAAGAGTTGCATCTGTTGCTAAACCCTCGTCGAACATTTGAAATAGGACAAATTATTCTCAAGTCCTTAACTTTTGGTCACCCTCTCTCTAGAATTCCTGACTTTTAGAAAATGATTATCCCGTCCCTAAATTTTAATGATAATAGATTCTCGGGTTTCTGGAGCCAGAATATTCCTTTTTCTCCGACGAACCTCCACTTAAAATGACCCAAATGTCCCTCCCTTGTTAAATCATCGTGATTGGGTCCAAGCAACAAGATCTAACCTTAATCCTGATCTCCGACCGCCGCTAGCTTCGATTCCTATATTCTAAACAAAATGCACAAATCAAATCCAAATCCAACCGACAATCTAATTGGATCCCTAAACCAACGGTGAAACGAATCGCCCAGATCCAACCGACCTATAGCAAGCTAAAACCACATATCAAATCCAAATCGCTTGAAAGTAATTTCACACCGAATCACAAGAACGACACCATTTCTAAACCCTACTCCGGCCAATAGAGTCGTTAGCGGAGCATGTCCAGCCAAGTTTAGCTTCCCGATGGAGACCAAGTTGGCGGCATCGAAGTCATGGGGATACCGTCTCAGATCTTTGTCGGCACCATCAATTTTTTGTGGACATCATCTGTACCGGGTGAGCAGGCAGCGGCCTTGGCCTCGAGGACATCGAACTTGAAACCCTCGGGGACTTCCTCCCGTTGTTCTCTAAAATGCTCTGGTCCTTCTTCTCCCAGGAGGACGGCTTAACGATGAACACGGCATTGTCTCCGCCTGCGACCAATATGGCTTCGTCCCGCCAGCGACCAACTCGACGACGGCGACCCCGCGTTCCTCCACTCCTCCCTCTATCAAGGCGTCCCTCTCCAATTCTTCTTTCCCTCTGTTTCTTCTTTCTCCCTCTTCCATTTTCCATTTAGCTTCTCCCTGTAGCTTTACGGATTCCAATCAACATGGATGCTTGATTTTGGTCACAGTTTCCTAATCAATTAGCTTCTCCTTGTAGTGTTCTTAATTAATTAGCTTGGGTTTTTCTGGTAAACGAAGAGGGCTTGAAGATAGCCTTGAGGACAGCGGCGGCAATGCTCGGCGAAGTTGGGTGGGATGGGTTTTGCTTGTTGGGTTTCTGCCTCCATTGGTTTGATGGAAAGAGAGAGGAGGAGGAGGAATTTCGATGACGTTTTGCTTCTTGTGATATTAATTAGAATAATGGAAGTTATTTTGGTCATTTCAAGTGGGGATTCACCAGAGAAAAAGGAATATTTTGGCTCCAGGGACCCGAGAATCTATTATCATTAAAACTTAGGGACGGGATAATCATTTTCCAAAAGTTAGGAATTCTAGGGGGAGGGTGACCAAAGGTAAGGGACTTGCGAGTTGGGTGGGATGGGTTTTGCTTGTTGGGTTTCTGCCTCCATTGGTTCGATGGAAATAGAGAGGAGGAGGAGGGATTTCGATGACGTTTTGCTTGTTGTAATATTAATTGGAATAAGGGAGGATATTTTGGTCATTTTAAGTGGGGATTCACCGGAGAAAAAGGAATATTCCGGTTCCAAAGACCCGAGAATCTATTATCATTAAAACTTAGGGATGGGATAATCATTTTCCAAAAGTCACGGATTCTAAGGAGGGGATGACCAAAGGTCAGAGACTTGAGAATAATTTGCCCTCTGAAATATTTTAAGAGCGAGAACTTGATAGTGGCAAAGAGAGAGTTTCTCAGAAGGAGAAACTTAATTAGATAATGGATGCTTATGTCTTAGGTCAAATGATCATTTTTATAGGCTAATTAGGGTAGTAAATTAGGAAGTTAATATAACGAGGATCATATTAGGAAGCTAATTTACAATCCTAAACCTCTCTTCTATATAGAAATTGGAAAGTTTCATCCAATTTATGAGTTTACTTAGACACCAAACTAATTCTATGTTGATTCATTTGACACAATATAAATATAAATATAAATATAAAAGAGAACAATACCAAGTGCAGCTTGTTTTGGATCATTTTTTGAGGGAGGTTCCTTAATTACTCAAGGGCATTTTGGTAATTGTATAAATACTGAGTTGTATATTGTACTGGTACACTTTTAGTTCGTCTGCCACCTTTCCAGCCTAGGGCGATAACTTTTGAGCTCCTCCGGTTATCTTCCGACTAGTAATTGGACACATCGTGAAGGCCGACAACTCCTCTCCCCCGATCAGGACGCCGGAGATGAACGGACAGGAGTTCGCTTCCAGCCAAATCCCCACCCCCGAGATGGATACTAACCAGCCAATGCAGGAGGATGATAATGTGATCCACCCACCCACCCGAATCCACTTGCCGCTTCTCGCCCGGAAGGATGTGGCACTGGATAAAGCAAAACAGCAGCCCGGACGACGACGAAGAAGAGCAAGTCACATGGAGGTATTCAATTTTGCAGCTGCATCATCCAAATTACATCAGTAATTTCTCTTCCCTGTTTAGTCACTTTTGAAGGAAATAGAAGATGCTCTTTGTTGCCAAGATTTAGAATCCCGCCACATCGAAGAATTAGAAGATCCTCCGTCTCTTTGTTTTGATTCCTTGGCAAGTTAAATTTCTTACAAGAAGCATTTGAAATTTTCAGGTTGCAGCTAGTCCTAGGCAGTCTGTTCTGGACGACAATGAGCCACTAAAGTCTAATGAAAGCTCGACTGCAGCAGCTCGAATTAGAACCTTGTTGCACAAAGTTTTTCAGGTTATAAATATATATATATATATATATATATATATCTTTCCTCCCTCCCTTGGTTTTTATATAAGTTGTCAGGTGACCTATTTGCCCTTTTCTTTGTTAGCTAAGTGCTTCTATCCCATTTTAACCGATGCCATTTTCCTTTTACAGGCTGGTCTTATCGAAGAGAATCCTACCATAAAGTTCTTGGAGGAATTTTCCAGAATTCTGGTCAATACAACTTGTGGAGGTGGATTACTAATGATGTCATCGGTTGTTTCTTTTCTCTTATGGTCCAATCCAATCTAATCCAATTGTGTGATGGAATTTACCTAGTATTAGTACTACAGTTGCTGCTGCTCCATCTTTGTTGTGTTTTTGTTTGAAATCTCTCATCTGTCTTTACCATTCTGCAGTTCATGAGAGAGATGATATGATACGTACCTTGGTTCAACACATTCCCAACATGTTGAAGTGGATCACTCTGTACAAAGATACACCAGTCAGTTGCTGATTCTTTCTCTTCTTTTTTAATTTTGTTTTGTTTAGTATGTCCTAACTTTCATGCTTCAGGACTCTGTCAAGCCTGTTGTGGACTTTGGTTCTGATATTGGGTTGAAAAGGCCGACAGTACGTGAGGTTGTCTCCCATCCTCTTGATAATTCTAACCCATTACTCATCCTTCTATATTTTCACTTATTTCATTTGAGTATAAATGTTGATGGGAGAAAGTCGATGCGTTTGAATCCTTATATTTACCTTGAAAAAAATGGTCGGACATGGATACTCTCAACTCCAGCAGTCAACTGATATGAGCATTTTTGGATAACTTAAATCTTGCTTGCATCATTTTCTTTTCCTCCCAACCCTGCTCTTTCTCAGGTACGTATCCCCTACCCACCCACTATACCTTTTGATAATAGATAAGCTGACTAATGCACCCCTCTACTGCAGGAAATCGCTGACTCTATGGGTTTACAGCTCGGAAAGATTAAGATTGGGAGGTTTGCTGGTGGAGAGATCTATGTCCAACTCCCAAAGAGTGTCCGAGACTGCGATGTTTATCTCGTCCAACCCACTTGCCCTCCCACCGACGAGAATCTTGTGGAACTTCTTCTCATGATCGATGCTTGTAGCAGGTCCTCCGCCAAAAATATCACCGCTGTCATTCCATATTTTGGCTACGCCCGCGCGGATCACAAGGTACTCCACCACACTACCTTCCCAATTGATAGTCAAACTGTCTATCCTCATGTCTTTTCCAATCTACAATTCTTCAGACTAGTGGACATGGACATGGATCCATCGCTGCCGATCTTGTTGCCAACTTGATCACTAAAGCCGGTGCCAATAGGGTCATTGCTTGTGATGTCCATTCTACAAAGTCCATGGAGTATTTTGACATTCCAGTGGATCACGTTTATTGCCTGGTAGGGTGATTATAACATTTAACATTTGCATCCTGTTTCAAAGAAAGTAAACCTTTCAGTTTTCCCTTGCATGTGTCATTGATGTGCTAGACTTGGTAGCCTGTTATCATTGATTATCTGGCTAATTATCTGGCTGAGAAGAAAATAGGCTCGGATGATCTGGTTGTGGTATCCCCTGCTATCAAAGGTGCATCTAGAGCCCGTTTTTTTGCCAAGAACCTAAATAAGGCTCCTGTGGCAATTGTTGATGAAAAGGTAAAATTTACCCACAAATTGAATTGATGCACCTTTATATGTGCGAGACACTTTTTCTAGACCTGAGGGAAAAAAATGTTTGAATTGATGCACCTTTGAATTGAATTGATGCACCTTTAATGTTTGTTTGTATTTAGGTCATAAATTTGATAGGGGATGTGCCTGTGAGGGGAAAAAATGTGCCTGTGATGGTGGTTGACATGATTGACACGGCCAGTGAGTTTTCCACTTAGAATTCAATAAGCTGTTGAATGATATATGGTTCACGTAAATATGTATAGCTATACAATTTTTCACTTGTACAGGAACAATATGTAAAGGTGCAGCTTTATTGCGTAAAGAAGGTGCAAGGGAGGTGTATGCATGTAGCACACATGCTGTTTTCGGGTTCTACTTTCTGCTTCCTTTTGTTAGTAGCAGCATATCAACTGGAATATTTATCACAAGTTTTTTCTTTTTTATGTATCTTGTTGGTGCAGTCGGGGAGCAATAGAAAGGTTACTGTGTGGATCATTTAAAGAAGTGATAGTAACCAACACGATCCCTGTATTGGACAACTACTTTCCTCACCTCACTGTTTAGTCTGTTGCCAACCTCCTGGCTAAAAAAATTCGGGGTGTTCATGATGAGTTCACAGTAAGTTCCTGAGCAGTAGAATTAAACAAAGAAAAGGTGTAAGGTCTGAACAACTTTAGCTTATTATTTTTAATTCTCATTGTCAGGTTGCCGCCAAGGTTGCCGCCGATGAGCCTTATCCGGGTATCGACTGATCAGCTCCAACACAAGGGAAGTTGCAATTGACTGTTCGGTCTTCATGCAATTTGGAGATGTAAAAGTTCAATTGAATCAATGATCGACTAAGACGAAAATGTAAGTAAAGATACACGTACCATTCAGGTCAAGGAAACATGATCCGTAGAGTTTTTTTTTCTAATAGCACATAGAAATTGCAGTTATCCCAGTAACATCTGATTGTTTGTTTCAATATGTTTCTTCCCGTAGAGATTAATTTTTGTTTCTACAATTTTAATGCATTTTCCAAATATTCAATCCATTCAAACACAAATATTTCTAAACTACTGATATGCTACTATCTTGCCAAGTGAAAACGATCGAGACGAAGCCGTCGGAGACTAAAGGGGTAAGGGGTGAGATCAACGATTATAACAGACTAGGATTTGAAACATCAAAACAGACATATCAATGGATGAAATTTTCAGTGGAGCGATTAAATGCGATGCGTACGAAAGACGAAGGGTCATTTCCGTGATTGACAGGAGAAAGAATTGGACATGATCCTATTGCCACAATCCACAAAAAAGAGCTAGTTGTTCTCGCCTTTACAAGCTCTTTACACAATTAGGTGAGAATTTAGAAAGAAACAGAAACACTAAAGGCGCCTTCTTCTTTCCTCCTCTTCAGCTTTTTTAATCCAAGCAGCCTGAGAGAACAAAACAACCAACATTGCCACTTCAAGTTAGTCACTTTATAGTGCTGAACATCAAAAACAACCAAGTCGTATACGATACTGGAATGAGAAAGAATGAGGGAAGATGATGGGCTTGCCTTGTCCTTCTCAAGCTTGGAGAGGTGCGGGCAGATGGAGTTGCCTAAGCTCAATCCTCCCCATGCTTCTTGCATCTCTCTTTCCGTTGCCAACCTACGTGATGACGACAAAGGCGGCCTAACCACATGATGGTCGCCGTGTTCCTGTTCTGTGGCAGCAGCAGCAGCCATCTTCTCCCTCTCCAACCTTGACTTATGCTTCACCAATACCTGATCAAGTCCGCCTGCTTCTTCATCTGTGCGCAAACGAGCAGCTCGGGTTCTTCCCTTGACGGTCATCAGCTCTTCTCCGTTCAGCTTCTTCTGCATTCTCTCTTTCTCTAGCTGCGAGACGTGCTTTACTAGAACTGTGTCCAGGCCTTCACCCTCTGCAGCACTTCTTTCTCTTTTTAGTCTCGCGTTGCTACTTCCCGTCGTTGTTCGAGTCCACGTTTTCTTTGTTTCCGGCCTCAGTTTTCATGCTGTTCCTTGCTCCTTGGACCTCCTTTTCCAGCCTTGAAGCGTGCTTGACAAGAACCTTTTCCAGTGCAGGTACTTCTTGAATTTCACCTTTCAGTTTATTTTTGCTAGCTGCTCCATTTAACACAGTTCCGGCTTCCTCATTATCCATGTCACCATATTTTAAGGCATTTTGTTATGCCTCTTGAACTTCCTTTTCGAGCTTGGACCGATGTTTGATCATACTGCCCAAGTCTGCAATCTCCTCGGATGAATTCTGTTTTCATGAATTGGGTTTGTTGCCACGACTTCCGAAGTTTTTCTCTGCATTTCTCTTGGTATTCTTGCCCCACCGTACCATTTGTCGACGAATCCTGGTGTCCATTTTCTTGTATTGATGATCCTAGAGAGTAGTGGGATGTGTGTGTTCACCTGACTCTAGTAGCAAAATCTCGGACTGGCACTGATATATTCAAGGGCCTGCTTATGGAGTTGTATTAATACTTTTTTTACTCATCAAAAGTATACTCAAGGGCCTTTATTTTTTTTATTTACAACTCTTGTTATCCGGTACACTAGGTCGACTAATCCAAATTCGAGTCATGTAAGATTTTTGAAAAATGGTAAAGTTTTATTTAATACTGCTACATTTTCAAGGACTCGAAATCGACACACGATTAAGCTAGAACAATGCTCTCATCAGTTGATTAAAGTGTTTGTTAGTTAATCAAGAGCCTTGATGTGTTTCCGTATTAGACCGTATGAAAGTGAATTATGTAGTATAAAGTTCATAACTTTATATGCTAAATTGAAAGTTAACATGTTCAGGACCAATGCTGGGTTTAACATGTTCAGGACCAATGCTGGGTTTAACTATATCAGTCAATTCTAGGCATTAACAATCCAGCAAAGTGAGTGGAAAATAATGCGTGAAGAAAATGATGCACTTGAGATTTTGGAAGCTTAATTACCATTTGAGTAAATTAGCTCTACATACCGTACAGACAGGGCGCGTCAAGACCGATTGGATTCAGGACAATGCATGGCTGGATCTGCAAGCTCTTGATGCTTCTAGTAAGAACTAGGAACCAGATCCGCTGGGTGCGGATGAACTTCATGTTCACAAATCACAACTATTGCGAACTTCATCTTATTTTCTGCCACTTTTGACTATTGCTTCATTCTTTTTTATTGAGGTTGAGTTTGATAATTAAAGGAGTGCTATCCTTTATTCTTTGAATCAAGCTACAACTGAGTGCAACATCAAATAAAAATGTGTGCATCGTTTAAGAAACTTGCCACGCAGCAGATTCCTTTGTTCCTCTTCGGCTCGAATCTAAGCATCGTGAGAGAAACAACCAACATTACCACTTCAAGTCAGTCATTTTTAAAGGCGATATGATTCTGGAAGTTTTTGTTGCCTTATATGCTGCACCAAATCAGTCCCTGAGATTAAGCAGTTACAGCCTGAATCCCAGCTGTCCCGATTCTCTGCAATTCCCTTCCAAATCTGAACCGATTCACTCAATCAAGATTCTCTCCTAACATTAACAACCAAACTCTGTATAAATATGTGTATATGCTGTAAACAATCTTAAAGAAATATAGAAATCCTTTTATGGTATCAGAGCCACCTCTTTAAAGAGACTTCCTAGGGGTTTAGTGTTGAAGTTAACGGATAATATTACCAGATTTGTGATGTAAAGGAGGCAACCACAAATGCTTTCATAAAATATCGGGGAAAAGTGATAATCTCGATATATTAATTCTAGATTTGAGGATCTCTTTAGAACTTAACCTTTCCTGATTATACACAAAAGATTCTTCCATTCTCATTTTATTGCTTTTGGTTAGTGTTTAACAATATCATAAGATTGATTTAATTCAAGACATCTTATCTTACTATAATAAAGGAAACATCCTTTTTAGACGGTTTGGACTCCTGGACCCCGGACACTCGGACCCTTGGAACCCGAACTACGGACCCTCGGACCACGGACCCCTGACCCCGAATTTCCTGACCCACGGACCTCCGACCACGAACCCCAGACACTAGACCCATATCCCCGGATTCCCGGATCCTGACCCACGGACCCCGAATCCTCTGACCCATGAACCCTGGACCCCAAACCCATGACCCCGGGACCACCGGACCCCCGACCACGAACCCTCAGACCCCCAAACCCAGGACCCCGGGACCACCGGATCCCAGACCCCCATATCCCGGACCCCCGAAACTCGAACCACAGACCTCAGACCCCAGATCCCCTAACCCACGGACCCCGGAAATGTCAAAACTACCCGAAACTAAAAATGTCAAACCCCAATTCACAGACTCTGCCCCCGTACCTCCAGACACAAGACCCCCAGACCTCGAACACTGTACCCCGGACCACCGAGACTCCCGGACCCCCAACCACGAACCCGAGACCCCAAACCCAAGACCCCAAGACCACCGGACCCCCAAACCCCTGACCACGGACCCCCAAACTCGAGACCCCGGGACCACCGGACCCCCAAACCCCTGGACCCCAGACTCCCGGAACCCAAACCATTGACCCCCGAACCACGGACCCCGGATCCCCTGACCTACAGACCCTGGACCCCCGACCACGAACCCCAAACCCAGGACCACCGGACCTCCGAACCCCCGACCCCCCGAATTTTGGAACCCGAACCCCCGACCCTGAATCCCGGACCCCCACCCCTGGACCTCTCGACCCTCGGACCCCGGAACTCCCGACCCCGGACCACTGACCCCCGAACCACGGACCCCGGATCCCCTGACCTACAGACCACTGACCCCCGAACCACGGACCCCGGATCCCCTGACCTACAGACCCTGGACCCCCGACCACGAACCCCAAACCCAGGACCACCGGACCTCCGAACCCCCGACCCCGACCTCGACCCCCCGAATTTTGGAACCCGAACCCCCGACCCTGAATCCCGGACCCCCACCCCTGGACCTCTCGACCCTCGGACCCCGGAACTCCCGACCCCGGACCCGTGATCCCGGACCCCGTTCGGTTTTATTTTTGTACACCTTAAAAAAAAATCAATGAACGATATATTTTACAGATTTTGAAACAGATTAGCACGCGCATCTAGTCTTTATAAGTGCAAGGTGCTAATTGGACCAATTTTAAATATAGGGTTCTAATTTTACTTATTGAATAAGTACAAGGGGAGATTTGATCTTTATTCCTTTTCTATTAGCACATAACGTCTGATTGTTCGCTTCTATATATTTTGTCCCATGGAGATTAATTTGGTTTTTCCAAATAGACAAGATGTAAATTTTATTATAACATACCAGGATTTGAAACATTGAAATAGATGAGATGTAAATTTTGGCGGAACGGCAAAATGCGTTGAGATCGATTAGAACCAGCCGGGTATTTTCAGTGAACGTGAGAAAGAATTGGACATGATCCTATTGCCACAATCCTCAAAAGAGAGCTAGTTGTTCTTCCTTTACAAGCTTTACACAATAAGGTTGTGAGAATTTAAAAGAAACCAAACACTTAAAGGCGCCTTCTTCTTTCCTCCTCTTCAGCTTTAATCCAAGCAGCCTGAGAGACACCAAAACAACCAACATTGCCACTTCAAGTCAATCACACTTTATAGTGCAAAACATCAAAAACAACCAAGTCGAATACGAGACTGTAACGAGCAAGCAGAAAGGAAGATGATGATGATGAGCTTGCCTTGTCCTTCTCCAGCTTGGAGAGGTGCGGGCAGATGGAGTTGCCTAAGCTCAATCCTCCCCATGCTTCTTGCATCTCTCTTTCCCTTGCCAACCTACGAGATGACGACGAATCCGGCCTAACCTGATCGTCGACATGTTCCTGTCCTGTGGCAGCAGCCATCTTCTCCCTCTCCAGCCTTGACTTATTCTTCACCATTACCTGATCAAGCCCACCTGCTTCTTCATCTGCGTGCGAACGAGCAGCTCGGGTACTTCCCTTTAATGTCATCAGCTCTTCTCCGTTCAACTTCAGCTGCATTTTCTTCTCCCAGAAAGCAAAAATCTTGGACGCCTACATCCCACCAAAGCTTAGCAAGAAAAACACAAGATTTGGTTTTGTTCGCCTCCATGAGAAGGCAGATCTCCAACGGCTTATAACAAATACTACGGGAGCCATCGTACAGATTCAAGCCATTTCCAACAAAGAAGGTTTACAATCAATATGAGCTTGGTGTAGTTATCCAATAACAAAAGCAAAAGAACATCATCTTAAGATGCATCAGAACAACAATTGGAGTTGTTTAAAATGACATTTAAAGAGATCTCGGGCTTGAAAAGAAACCATTGAGAGAGCTACCGACCGACAGAATTCGACTTTTGACTTTGGATACTTGCAACTTGTCAACATTCCTATATAATCAAGTCACATATTCTTAATACAGATACTTCACAGCATCTTTTCATGCTAAGATGACTAGGAGGAGTACAATAGTTTCTCTAGTAACCTTGTTTAACTCCACCTACTAAGGAAAAAAAAGAGTTTTAGAGAGAATTGAGTAAGAGGTGAAAAAGAACTGAGATAAATAAATTGTTTCCATTGTTCTGAGGAACGGTGATAAATACATGACCGGTAGCAGCCTGCAAGTGCTCTTTCCCACCTAACTAGCTAACTAACCAACCGATTCTCGCGCCAACCGTGATTGTCAGTTAACTCCAGCTTCTGCTACTGCTTACTGACTCTGGCGTATGATCACCACGATACTCCCCTGTTCTCCATATTCATGTCATCATAAATTACAACCAGGAATGCACCCACGATCAATTGAAGAGTAGCTCAACATGGTCACATCAAGTAGACTAACTGCATGATAAACCAATAGCTCAGCAAACTAGCAACAGTGACTACGGTGAAATATCCTCTGACTTCTTAGACGTCCTTTGTGTAACACAAAGCTCAACTTATGAGTAACAAGGACAATTTGTCATACACAGTGGCAAACGCACCAACCCCGTTCTGTAAGATACAAACTTGATATGGAAATACGATGTGTCAGTGAACAAGAAAATAAAAATACCTTTAGCTAGGCAGTGCCTTTCAACCCCATCATAATTTGCCGAACCTTTTCTCGGAGCTCCTTCTCTGCATTTGCAAGCTCTGTCCGGTAGAAGAAATCCAAATGGGCGTGAACCAGTGACGGGACATGAACCAGCTGACAGGTTATCGAACACCAATATCCAAAAAGCTCCAACTCCTCGAGCTGAGGAGTGGCAACACGGACCTCTGGGTATGGAACATCCTTGTTGTAATGTGCGCTATGAGTGTGAGGTTGATGTATGACCAATTTCTTCAACCTGTTATGAGTAATGTCAATGTCGTGCCCACCAGGCACGGAGATGTAACGCAGTGTCAAGGACTCGAGTGAGGGACATCCAGACAACACATTCTCAATTCCTAACAGCTCTGCAAACCCGAAATCCAGAATGCGAAGCGACCCCCAGTTCGCCCTTTTACCGAGAGAGAGATCACAACCAACCGTTGTCAGCTCCCTCAAGGAATCACAGGAGAACAACAAGGGGTCGAGATCGAACCAACGGGACATCTTAGGTGAATCTGCACGTGGTAAATATAAGTTGAGGACCTCCACGTGGCGGATCACGGCGAATTCAAGCAACTCTGCGACCATCGGGAATCGGAACTTAGTGCCGTGTTGGATACGGAGGCTGAATGTGGTGATCGTGGGGGCGGCGTGGAGATCTAGGGTTTCGGTCAGGGACCACCGTCGTATTTGGTAGCCAGGGCTGAAGTGGAACGACGGTTGTACACGTGGACCCACAGGGACCGCCGCCGCCATTCCCGCGACAAGGAGGTGGTCCTAACGGCATCGTCGGCGTCGAGGAGAGAGAGGATGTGGATCAAGACGTCGTCGGGTAAGTGGCTGAGCCGATCTACTCGTCGTCGTGGTCGCTTCCTGCCTCTTCTCTTCATCTTCCTTTGCTTCTGTCCCGATGAACCCCGAGAGAGAGAGAGAGATTGTTGGAAAGTTTTGAGGGTGCGATTAAATTAGGGCTGGAATGGGGCAGAAGAGAAGAATTGGAAGGTGGAGGTTCTATTTCCTTTTTTAGAGTGGGATTTTGATTTCGTAATTTGGTATATTTATTTTTTGGGTAATTTACTCAAGAATCCTTCGATAAAATGGCCTATTGGTCTCTCAATTTCCAACAATGATTTTTCTGTTCTCTATATTTGGTTTTATTATACTTTCGATCTCTCTCTAATATCATCAGTCATTTTTTTATTATTTTATCTCTCAAATGACTTTCTTATACCCAATCGCCTCTGACTCTCCGACCAATGCAAGACTTTTTCGATCATCTTCTCATGCGAAAAAAATTTCCGATCTTTTTTTCCGACGAACATCAAAATTTCAATCCAACAATCTCACTTTCACAAAAATGAGTAGCATCTGGACAGGATCTATAGAACCTAACCTTCGACGCTAGACAAATTTCATTATTGGATCCATACCTTTACCATCAAAATGTGCAGGGTAGGAACTGCAAAGTCTACAGGGTAGGATCTGAAAAGTCTACAGGTCTCCTTGAGCTAAATACAATACATTTTTGATAATTTTAAAACGTAAAATTTTAAATTTATATATATAATCTAAATAAATAATAACATGAATATTTAATAAAAACTTCACAAAACAACAAAACATCAAATTTTATAATTTAAATTAAATTGTAGAAGGTTCTTTCTTCTAAATTTTAAATGCATAAATATAATGAATATGTGAAATTATATCTTTTCTTGGTATAAATTATATCTAATATTTCAATAAAGAAAATTAGATTTCACCAAAAATAATAAAACGAATTAGAATTATACGTACCTTGAATTTTGGAGTTAATATCACTAATAATAGGAAATATATTCCAGAATATTTGAAATTTTTATTACAATTTACAAGTAAAAAAAAAGTCTAATTGTGTTTTTTAATTAGGGTATTAAGAGTGGGCCTATACACATATTCTAGCCAGTCAATTAGGGTATTAAGAGTGGACCTATGCGTGTACATTTCCTTAGAGCTAGTCAAAGTCAGTATACCCTAGATTTATTGGGTAAGGATAGGGCTCAGCCCACGAGCTATGTGTATTTTCTTCCATCCCTGCTTATCTATATCATAATTTTATATTTTAAGTTTAATTTTAAATAGTTTTCTACTATTTTCGCAATTATTTTAGTAACGTCTGATCTTTCGTTTCTATATGTTTTATCCCATGGAGATTAATTTTGGTTGCACCATTCCTATAGAAATTTTCCAAATATTCAGTTCATTCAAACACATTCAACACAAATATTTTTAAACTACTGATTTGCTACAATCTTGCCCAGTGAAAACTATCGAGATGGAGCCCTCGGACACTAAAGACGTAAATGGTAAGGTGCAAGATCAAACATTGTATCAGACCAGGATTTGAAACATCAAAATAGACACACAAAAACGTCTAGTGGGACGGTAAAATGCGTTGAGATCGGATAGAACACTTACAACAAAAACACTGCTGATTATTTTCCCTGAACATGAGTAAGAATTGGACATGATCCAATATTGCCACAATCCTCAAAAGAGAGCAACTTCTTGTTCTTCCTTTACAAGCTTTACACAATAAGGTGTGAGAATCTAAAAGAATCAGAAACACTAAAGGCGCCTTCTTCTTTCCTCCTCTTCAGCTTTAATCCAAGCAGCCTGAGAGAAACCAAAACAACCAAAATTCCCACTTCGAGTCAGTCACTTTCTAGTGCAGAACATCAAAAACAACCAAGTCGAATACGAGACTGTAACGAGAAAGCATAAAGGAAGATGACGAGCTTGCCTTGTCCTTCTCAAGCTTGGAGAGCTGTGGCCGGATGGAGTTGCCTAAGCTCAATCCTCCCCATGCTTCTTGCATCTCTCTTTCCCTTGCCAACCTACGAGACGACGACGAAGCCGGCCTAACCTGACCGCCGTGTTCCTGTCCTGTGGCAGCAGCCATCTTCTCCCTCTCCAGCCTCGACTTGTGCTTCACCATTACCTGATCAAGCCCGTCTGATTCTTCATCTGCTCGCAAACGAGCAGCTCGGATTCTTCCCTTCGCGGTCATCAGCTCTTCTCCATTCACCTTCAGCTGCATTTTCTCTTTCTCTAGCCGCGAGATGTGCTTTACTAGAACTGTGTCCAGGCCTTCACACTCTGCAGCAGCAGCACTTCTTCCTCTCTTTTTAGTCTCGTCTTGCTGCTTCCCGTCATGGTTGTTGTTTGAGTCCACATTTTCTTTGTCTCCGGCAGCAGTTTGCTCAGTTTTCATGCTGTTCCTTGCTCCTTGGACCTCCTTTTCCAGCCTTGAAACGTGCTTGACAAGAACATTTTCCAGGCCAGGTACTTCTTGAATTTCACCTTTCAGTTTCTTTTTGCTAGCTGCTCCATTTAACAGTCTTCCGGCTTCCTCATTATCCATGTCATCATATTTCAAGGCATTTTGTTTTGCCTCTTGAACTTCCTTTTCGAGCTTGGACCGATGTTTGATCATGCTGCCTAAGTCCGGAATCTCAGATGAATTATGTTTTCCTAAGTTAGGTTTGTTGCCACGACTTCCGAAGTTTTTTTCGGCGTTTTTCTTAGCTTCTTTGAATTCCTTCTCACGCTTAGAGGAATGATTCACAAGAATGCTTCCCAAGTCTGGTACTGCACTAGATGAGGTTGTCCTGCTATGTGAATCAGCACCACCTTTCTGCATACCTCGTTGCATATCTTCTCCGAGTCCTCCAGCTTTCTCATGATTTGCTGCATTTTGTTTTGCCTCTTGAACTTCCTTTTCGAGCTTGGACCGATGTATGATAAGTATACTGCCCAAGTCCGGAATCCCCTCGGATGCATCCTGTTTTCCTAAATTGGGTTTGTAGCTACGACTTCCAAAGTTTTTCTCAGCGTCCCTCTTGGCCTCTTCGAATTCCTTCTCATGCTTAGAGGAATGATTCACAAGAATGCTTCCCAAATCTGGTACTGCACTAGATGAGGTTGTTCTGCCATGTGAATCAGCGTCACCATTATGCATACCTCCTTGCATCTCTTCTCTGTGTCTTCCAGCTTTCTCATGATTTGCAGCATTTTGTTTCGCCTCTTGAACTTCCTTTTCAAGCTTGGACCGATGTATGATAAGCATACTGCTCAAATCAGGAATGTCCTCAGATGAATTCTGTTTTCGTTTATTCGGTTTATTTCTACGAATTCCAAAGTTCTTCTCTGCGTTCCTCTTAACCTCTTCCATTTCCTTTTCTAGCTTACAAGAATGCTTGACAAGGATACTTCCCAAATCTGGAAATCCACTAGATGAGGTTGTCCTGCCATCCGACTTGGTGTCAGCATCATGCATACCTTCTAGGTTGTCTTCTCTGAGATCGTTCCTCTTGGCCTTCTTTGCTTCTTGAACCTCTTTTTCGAGCTTCGACACGTGCTTAACTAAAAACTTGTCAAGACTTGGGAGTTCCAAGCCTGCAGTTGCAGAAGACATTCTCCGGGCTTTAAGAGAGTGGCCTGATGTGAAGTCAGTGTTGGGGACTGAAGTATGCAACTTACTGCTTTCTGCTTCTGCTAAGGCAGCACTTAGCCCACACGTTGCAACTATCGAGGCAAGTGAATAAAGCTCCTCGTCTTTTAAACTCTTGAGCCTCTCAAGCATCAAATCCGCGAGCTTTTTTTTGGTAAGCTTCTCAGGTGACTGCTTCCTCCTAAATTTCTTCAATCTCATTGCTGGAATCGGCAACCTAGCACCACTACCAGAATCATTCTTTACCGATGCTAGATCAGCTTCAGATGAACATTCAGAGTACTCTGATAGTTCATCAATATCAGGATTCTTACTGGTTTTGCGTAGCAAGTCCCTGAATTCCTCTCTGTCAAAAGAAGGACAGCTTGCAAGCCTCAAGAATGCTGTTTTGACTACTGCAGCTACTTCTTTGTCCACATCAAATGCAGTTTCGAAAGAAGCTGTAACGGTATGTGTTGTTGATCGTCCTCCATCAACAGTGGAGGTTTCAATTTGGCACTGCTTCTTGGGGCAATTTGGTGTATCATACATAATCACCCCCAAAGCTGATGCTGCCTCGAAAGCTTCAGTTGCTGTTTCCTCTGCTTTTCGCAGCGAGGCTTCCGCTTCTTTGCTTTGAATCCTGCAAACACGAATGAAAAAGCTCAGAAGGTAGCATGAGAAGAGATGACCCATATGCTTGATCTGGTAAAGGTAATACCTAGCCGCTCGAAGAATGCGACACCAAGATGCTTCCACTAGAGCAGCTTTTCGAGCTTCCATTGCTTTGGTTGCAGCTTCTCTTGCTGCAATTTTCTCTTTCAAGACCCTTGAGTAGTGTGGACTAGAATCGCCAAGAGTCTCATCTAAAGTCAAATTCATTCCATCTGTTTCCTGCCACAAGTAGACCATTGGTAAAGAAATTAAAGACCATAGAGAGCTGAACCAAAAAATATCAACTGGGGATGGAAGTAGTTCGATTCTAAAAAATCAATCGACTTTACCAACTTCTGATGTTGATCAACTCGTTAGAACCAAATGTAGTTCTGCAATAAGATCATGAAAACAACAGGGTATAGACTAAGAATGAAGAATGAGCAACTAACCTGTAGCATTTGGATTTTCCTCTTCAAGTATGAATCCACCTTTTTCCGCGGGAACCAGTTGGTTGGTGAACACTTACGGGGAGAAGGCATCTTAATTTGGGATGTAAACCTAGTTAAAGCGTTGAACGGGGATGATTGGCCATTCCCTCTTGGAGGTTTATCCTGTAGCATGCATAATTTAGAGCTGTCAGATTGTACTAGTGATCAACAAAGAAAAGTGTTTAAAGAAACAAGTATGAATGGGCCAAAGAAATGATCCCCAATGTATACCATCTTCCTCAAGGCCAAGAGACTGATTGATTCAGTAATGTAAGAACATAATGTAAAATGAACTAACAAAACAAAAACAACCACAGGAGAAGTAAATCCAGAAGAATGTAGGGACAGCTATAGAGTTTGAAACCAAGCACTCCAAATCCAAACAGCTAACTAAACCTCTGACCAGTCTTTAAAAGGATAAGTTTGGGCTAGAACTGTGAAAGAAAACTGAACCTAATCAAGAACCTAGCCATTGTAGGGAGTAACTCGGTTTGACGAGACGAATAAACGTCAACTAACCGAATCAAGTTAACCATATATCCTAGAAATCCTTCTACCAGTTAAGCCCATAATTTTTGATCCAACATCAAAGATCATCAACAGTGGCAATAGATCAACATGTACACAGCTGATGAATGGTTCCTACCGGTACAATTCCCATTCTAAAATAACAAGAACTCGAGAGGGTTAGAATGGTCCAATCCAATCTGGGTATATTTGGTCCGTTAAATGTGGATTCTAGGTGCACAAGAGCGCTCTGGTAGTGCGGGTTTAGAGATAGCATAACACTCAGTTCTGACTACATTCAACCTAAACAAGAATCTCATGCTAAGTTACTGATCTAAATGCAAAATCCTTTGAAATGCGAAGATATACAAGAGAATTTCCGGAAAACACGAAAAAAGATTTAAGCTTTCCGCGATTACTCCAAAAAGGTTGGATCTTCATCAATTCTCTTAGAACCCATCCCAAGAATCAAGACCTCGAAAGACCAGTACAAGAAAACCCAGAAAATCCCGTAGAAACTGATCATCAGGCCTAGAAATACGAACTAAAAACCAGAGATTTCCGGAAAACCCGAAAAAAGCTTCGAGCTTTCGGTGATTTCTCCGAAAAAAATTGAATCTTTATCGAATTCCCTGCTACTCTCCAACCCATCGAAGAATCAAGACCCAACCCGAGATAAGTAAAGGCTAATCCAGAAAATAAATTTAAGAATGGTTATCTTTTCTTAACCTTTCCGATCTTGGAAGCGGAAGAGGAGTTGTCGCCGGAAGTATCAATTGGCTGATCATCGGGACCCGGAGAGTGACCGGTCGTCTCCTCCGGTGCGTGCTTATCTATGCAGCCGAGATCGATGCACCCTAAATCCATTTAGAAGGGAAGCGAAGCGATTTAGGGTTGGAAGAAGAGTGGTGGAATTGGGAATTTTGTTTTTTTGTTCTGTTGTTTGAATATGGGGAGGAGAAAGTAGCCGTTATGGGGAAGAGGAATGGGTATTTCAAGGGTTTTGGTTTCCAACGGTCCAATTTTATTTTCAATTTAAAATCGGGTTGATGTTAATTTCCAAATTAAAACATCGTAGCCGCTTAAAATTGAATTAATATAATCACACAAATATCATATTTAAATTTAAATATGTTGGCTATTTGTACCTAGTTCAAAACACTGTTAGGTAGTTAGGTGTATATGTGGGTAGAGTAGATAATTCAAAATTGAGGCTCGATAATTGGTCTAGAGTAGTTTAGCAAATCTAATTTTCTTAAATAATATGTCAACTCGCCGATTTCATATTCCAAATATTTTTAGAGCAAATTGTACTTAATTTATATTTTATATAACCCATGTACTTGCCATAGAGCAGATAGTAGATTGGAGAGCGACTTAAAAATTTCGATATTCATAATTTTTTTGCCAAAATCATTGAGGCCAAATGCCAATAGACTTATTAAGTAGCCATAACGGGGAGGAGGAAGGGGTTTTAAAGGTTTCTTTCGTTTCCAACGGTCCAATTTATTTAAGGATGACAAATTGAATTGACGGAGAAGGATTTTATGGGTCGGATCCATTTTCTACTAAACAATAACAAACCCTGATTACCTTTAATTTACCAAGGAAAAAAAATCTCTCTTCTAGCAATTTGATTTCAAATTATTTTTCTTGTCTAATGTAATGGATACTTAGATAATGAACATGTAATAGATACTTGTCTACATAAAGTTATAAACCTTATACTACATAATTCACTTTCATACTCTCTAGGATCATCAAGACAATAAAATGGACCCAGGATTCGTCGACAAATGGTACGATGTGGCAAGAATTCCAATTCACAAAGACCCTCCCGAACAGCTTCTTGAGATGGTGAGAGGTTAAGTCAAGAAAGAAAATCAAGAATTCTATTTTTTTTGTCTGTGAGATTCTACTATTAACATGTAAAAATATTGGTACAACGATTATTGAATCGTCGAATTACAGAAGTTTATGGTGTTGTCAGCAGTCGGATGGCAAGTCGAAGCTTCTTACCGATTATTATGATTGTGCTTTGTCTCGGATCCACTTCGTTGCCACCCATTTCTCTCCCTTTATCACCGGACAGCTCCCATGAAGAGATGTCTGCAAAAATGGTCGACCAGTGTGAACTTGCAGAAGCATAGAACTTAAAGCACCCAATGATATTAAGATGCAATGGCTAAAGTAGCTATAGGCAACAATCGGTCTTCTTGGACCTACGAACTGGTTAAGGAATATGACTTAAAAATAATTACCCGATCGATGGTTCCATTTGGCAGCAAAGAGTAAAACAAAAGTCCGTCGCCTTTCCGAGGCTTGACTTTCAAACCAATGCATTGTTTAAAATCATAGCCTGATATAGGTTTTGCATCGTTCTGCGTGAAATCATAAAATCCATTAGAATAGGATGTAGTGGAATGCGGAAGGAATAAGAACATAAGGAATGACTTTCGGTGTTTACCTCAAAAGGAAACATTGTTTCTCCACCTTCTTCTACATCCGATAAATACAACAAGAAAGAAGCAACCTGTATGGTGGTTCAGCAACAGCAAGGATAATTTCACTTTAGCAACATGTATTGGAGTAAAGAACAAATTAGGAGATTTCTTCAACTTGGCAAAATAAAGCGAAATGCAGAAACCGGGTTCGGAAGACAACTAATTAGCTTCATATTGTTCCTTTTAAAAGGATAGATAGCCTCTTGTTTTGCAGATATAATGTGCTCTAGTTTCTCTACAGATTGGACCAATCTGTTAAAATATTTTCCTTGATCAACAGGAAAAGGAATTAAATAGAGGTAGATACGACAATGACCCTAGCTACGGTAAATTGGAAGGAGTGACAGAAGAGAAGGGAAAAATGATTGGGTATATCACCAGTCTGGGCATCAAAAGTAATCTTTCATAAAAAAGTTCTCACCAAGTAAGAGAGACGTGCAAAAACGCAAATAATTAAAACTAATTACAAGAAGGGTGACATACCCTCTGGCTTCTCTGGGGGCCATACTCCGTTGGATTAAATGAATCGTAGTGTGAATCATACTTCTGTCCAATTTCATAACGCAAAACGTTGAATGCCTGCAACAATGTGATAATCACTCAGGCTAATTAGAGACGAGCCCTGTATAGAAAGTAAAGCCATTTGAATGCTGAAGTGACAACATGAGCCTCATCTTCAACAAAGCAAGAGATTGGTCGACATTCGAGGCTGGTAAAAGTTCCTAAAAGTAGGCAGCACACTACGTTACAAGTACTTGCCGTTAAAAACATTATGAGAGTAGCAAAGTTCCTTTGGGTAGTCAAAACAATAAAAACTTGATAATCCTGTGTGCATCATGAACAACCCAATTCTGTCCCTCTCCATGATCATTTTTAAAAAGGTTAATTACCGTTTAACTCAAACATGCATCGGCATTGCTAGTAACTATTATTGCCAATTACAGAATGCTTGTGTTGCTCCATCATCATGATTCGTGAAAGAACACATGTATTTCTTCAAACAAGAACGGGGAAAGTGAGAGCTCATGAATCTCCAGGAAAAACTATCATGATTGAAATGTCAAGAACAATTAGACTACAACCACTCATTTTTTACCACCTAATTTTTAAGCATCAGTTGGTCTTGTGAGCTAGAAAAATGATGCTAGATTGTATTCTAGCTACTACTCTAGAAGACAAGTTACCTCTCCGTGGGACCTAGGAATCATTGTAGCTTTAGCAATCTTTTCTTCAATGAGCTCCAATGTCCCAGTCTTATCTTCTGAAGAACTAATAAATGTGCCCGAACTGTGTTGCAGAAGGTTAAGGAGGCAATAAGCATACCAATCACTCCCCCATAATTTACAGATGGAACAAGCCAAAAAAGATTTCCCAGGAAGTACCTTGTTCTAGTACCTTTTGTGCTGTCAGCAGTCTCGCCCTTTCTCAATGCCAACCCAGAAGGTCTTAGTCGAGATTTAGCCTTTTCAATTATGGCATCACATTGCTCTGCAGTTGCGAATCTCGGGAAATAGAGAGCTCTCGGCTTCCAACTCAATACCTAGAGTAAAAAACAACAACAGGACAGTCACGTCAGTTAATGCCAGTATCCTTAGAGCTGAATCATCAAGGTAAGACCATTTCCACCATATAATCGCAGGCTTGCCGCTCGCGGCCACCACCTTGGCCAAAAAAGTGAAAGAAAGGAATCAACTTTCAACTTAATTCACAAATCAAGTCCATCCCGATTGGTTAAAACCAAACCGCACAAGCAAGACGGGCCTAGTGGAGGAAAGCCTCTCTAAAACATGCACTGATCACCAGCTAACCAGCTAGACAAAACAAGAACTTTTAACTTCATTATCTTAAAACCATGTTCCTTAAACAAGTTCAAAACAATGCTAATCCAAACAGAGACCGCAACTCTCTTATTCCTTTCTAATAAGTAACAACTAACTACTAAACAACAAACTGGCCACAAAAAGAAACTTCCAACGTAATCCACTTGAAACCCTAATTCTTCAACAAGTTCAAAACAATGCAATTCCAAAAACAAAGATCGCAAAGACAAACGGCTTAACCTGAAACGGGATCGAAGTAAAAGAAGGCTCCCCGGTCTGCCCAACCGGCATCGGATTCCGCTCCCCGGAGTCATCCTCCTCCCCGCCGCCGCCGTCCCCATCCACCACCTCGATCCTCCTCCTCAGCCGCGGTCTAATAGGCGGCGCATCCTACCCGTTACAAATAATTATAAAAACAACAATCAAACACTAACCATAATTTCCCAAAAAAAATGCAGGAAATTTAGCGAAAAGTTTGTACGTGAGAGAGGATGGCGGAGAGGTAGAACCCGGCGAGGAAGAAGAGGGAGCAGAGGACTACGGCCGCGGGTAGTCCAATTCTCCTCTTCGATCTCTTCGTTTTCAATTTCATTTATCTATTTACCTATTTGCTCTCTCTTCCCCTTTTTTCTTCCCTTTTGTATCTTTTGTGTTGGGGGGTTTCGCTTTTTTTGGACTTGACTTCAAGATCTAAACTGAAGCCGCGTCGATGGCGGGAGAGAGGTGACTTTCGTTTTTTTTTTCTTGTTTAAAGTCCACTTACTTTGTGGCTTCGTCACGGCGATTTTGGTTCTAAATTTAATGGCCACTTGATATTAATAATTTTAATTGAATAAGGATGTTAGAAATACTTATACTATCGAACATTATTCTTATCCCGTGGATCTGAATATGTTGATTTTCACTAGGTTTAGTTTATGGATCTGAATATATTAACTCTAAATTTGAAATATATAATACCAATTTTTTTTATTGATATACCAAAAATTTCGTTAGTAACTTTTACATATTCATTATGTTATTCAAAACTAACTCAAAACATATTTTGAAGGATAGCAACATGGATTTTTTTTTTCTCTATTTTTTCTTTTGTTGAAATATTTATCTATTTAGAACTTGATAGAAATAACGTTAGTTGTATTTCTATTGAATGTTAATGTATAATGTATGAAACGTGTGAAATTTGTTTGAATTTTATATGTAATATTAAACACATTTTAAGAGACGAAATCATCTATTTGACCATGTATCAAGATCTAAGTGTAATTTACCCAAGAATTTATGCGAACAATTATAAAAATTAAAGAGTTCAAAGGTCGGGCCCGTGGGTCTTCATATATTGACTTATATATTCTTTCCCGGTTTATTTAGTTCTGTTGTTCAGTACAATGGGAAGAGTAGGCTAGGATCGTTTATATGCTTTTATTGAAGTTCATCTCATGTTTAAGTTGTTCTTGTTGGACTAGGCCCATTTGCACCCATTATTGGGCAAAAATGGGCCCAGGCCCATTAGGCCCAAAAGCCATTGGGCTTTTGGGACGCCACGTGGCATGACACGCGGGCGACACGTGGCATGCCACGTGGCAAACCTAGTAGGTAGCTCCGCCACGTGGCATGCCACGTGGCAAAGCTAGTTGATAGCTTCACCACGTGGACGACACGTGCCGCACATGTGTGAGCCGGATCTCCCTATAAAAGGGAGAAACCACTGGTGATTATTGGTGAACTTTTCCCATTCTGAGAATACACTTCAGAGAACCCTTTTCAGTATAGTCCCTGTAGTTCTCAGATTTTGCAAAGCAAGGAAACTCGTGGAAATTATTTACGTATCCAATCCGTTTGTGATCGTAAACCACCAGTGACAATATCTTGTTACCCGATCATGTGTCAAGCACGCTACAACAAGTAAGTCTTGTTATTTATTAATGATTTTATCTCATTAATTAAGAGGTAATTAACTCATAATTATTCGTTAATTATGAGCCCAAATTCCCTTCAATTGGTATCAGAGCCTGCTTATATATTGTTCTGGTTGTTAAATTATTTTTGAAATCAAGTTTAATTGTGTATATTTGGTTCAAAAATTGAGTTTAATTGTGATTTTTAATGAAAATTACAATCTGGTGTACTTTATTGCAATCAATTTAAAACCAATGGAATTAAATTGAAATTTGTCCTAAATCGCGGGCAAAATTTGCGCACGCGCGAAACCATAAAGTACTAATCTGAAATTTGAACGCCGACGTGGCACCTGAGTGTCATGGACTTCGGTACAATTTTCGGAAAACTTGGGGATTAATTGGAAATTTTCCAAAAAATCCCCAAATCGAAGTTAAACCCTAATCGGGCGATTTGGGCGTTCTCGCCCGAAATCGAATTCGATCGATTTCGTCAGAAATCCGACGATTTCGATGCTGGAGATCGACGATAGTCGATTCTCCGGCTTCTCCCCGACATCCCGATACCACGTTAGTGGATCGACGTCGCCGGAATCGCGAGATCGAGGACGACGACGGCGGAGAGGCGCCGAACGGCGAAGGCGCACGGCGGCACGACAGACCGTGCGATCGGTACGGTCGTGAACGGAAGGCTACGGGGAGTCGAACGCGATCGGTGGCTGGCGCTGACTCGCCGCCGTGAGTGCGCTGTCGTTGGAGGACGATCGGAGGTGATTTTCGTCCCGTCGTCGGGGAGAGAGAAAGTGAATGTAAAAATCTGCGAGGGGCAAAATCGTAATTTTACGATTTTTCTCTGAAACATTTATACCCCGGTTCGATTCAATTGTAACCGGGCGAATTGATCTGGTTCTTGGTTGGACCGAATTCGATTTTGGTCAACTTTGACTTAAGTCAAAATTGGGCAAAATTTTATTTTTGTTGGATTTAATTGGATAAATTATTTTTTGTTCAATAAAAATTCATTAAAAAAATAAATAAAAAAAATAAATAAAAAATTATAAGTTAATTTTTTAGTTAAGTTTTTAAGATTATTAGAATAATTTTAATGACTTAAATATATTTTGGAATAAGTTCTGAAATATATTGAACAAAATATACAATTACCTTTAAGAATCTAGAATTGAACAGATCCTTTGTATATGTGTTCATCATTTGATTAAAAATTATGTATTTTTGATCATTGGGTAAATATGTATATTAACCCAAAAACAATTGACCTGCATATGTTGCAGATTAACGATGATGAAATATAAGACGATTGTGTACTCGAACTTTTGTGCACGTGAAATACGTGAAAGTATACTCATGTGTCGCATTTCGAGTCGACAACCAAAGGATGATATGTATGTTCTAATGGAACATATAGACAATGTTCATCATATGATGCAGGATTGCGTCTGGGCCGGAGGATACGACCATGGAGAGGATTGGCCTTCCATGTTCTGTGATCTTTTGATCACACTCCGGATTAAGGAAAGCATAGAGTTTTTCCTACAACCTGAGGATTGCTCTCACAGAGATGCACTGGCAGGGTTAGTCCTTTATTTACAGAATAAAGGACTTCTGGAGGAAATGATCCCCAATCCTCCTATGGAACTACGTAGTGGACGTATGATCCGTCGCTATTGTAGTCTGGGATACTTTTATAGTTTTCCCATTCCATGTGCGGTGTGGATTTTAGATTCCGCACCTATCCCAGTTGTGACTGTTTGAATCCTCTTGTGTCTATAAATAGATACTTAATGTATTTTCGTATATCTTGTTGAAAGTTTTCATATACATATGTTGTTTTTGGGAAACTCCGTTTTATACTAGGTATTCATAGAAGCTTTATATACATAGGTGTGTATTCAAAACTTCATGTATATCCTTGTATATATAAATAAAAGGCTTGTGAGCTTTTTATTTCTGTGATTATATAATATGTTTATTTAATTACACGTGTCAAATCCACTTGTATTTACTATCAAAGAACTTAGAATGATTAAAGTTTGAGATTAATTCTTGAAGGGTAAGGGGAAACACACCCGTGACCTACTTTAAATTCGAGATTAGTCAAGGACTTTATATCATTCGGAGTTATAACGTATAGTAAATTTGTGTCGTATTGCTTAGAATGACTCTTTAATATACTTTTTCTTATAATTCCCGTTAGTTATGTCGATTGCTTCAAAATCGATTGTCGCTGAGCTCAACAAGGAGTTGAAGCTTAATGGTGACAACTACGATAATTGGAGTATGAAAATACTATATGTGCTAGAAGAACAAGATGTTCTCGAGATGACATCTACAATATTAGTTGAACCTGAGTCAGGTACCACTGCACAGCATAAGCGTGATTGTGACGCTTTTAAAGCTTGGAAAAAGAAAAACTCTACTGCTCGTCTCATCTTGCTAAGTGCAATGATGGATGACATTACCAGGAAATTTCGTGTCTATGACAATACAAAGGACCTTTGGGATGCTCTGAAAGAAAAATTCGGGAGACTTTCAATCTCGAAGCTACGTGCTTTGACAATAAGATTTGATACTTATAAGAAACGCCCTGATCATTCTATGCAAAAGCATCTCAGGGAAATGTCAAACATGATTGGTGAGCTGGTTGAGGCTGGCCACATGCTAAGTAATGAGCAACAAATCCAGGCTGTCATTCGTTCCCTACCTGTGAGCTGGGAACACATGAAAATGACACTTACCCATGCCGATAATATTACGACATTTGACGACATGGCCCGACACCTTGAGCTAGAAGAGGATCGTCTCCTAGCTATTAGAGTACACCCTGAAGCCCACATGACTCAGTCTAGTGGTACAGGGAGTAAGAGAATAAGAGGTAAAAAGGGCAAGGGTAAGAAAAATGGAAACAAGAGTAAGGCTGAAAATTCTGGAACTAATGAGAAAAGTTCCAGAAGAAAGAAAAAAAGAAAGTTTAACATCAAGAAAGTCAGATGTTACAACTGTCAAAGGAAAGGTCATTTCGCGAAAGATTGCATGGAAGAAAAGAAGGTACATGAAATTCACTCTTATGTGAGTAAATTATATGTATCTAGTACTGTTCTTCTATCTGAAACTCATCCTATGTGGGTGATTGATTCAGGAGCGACCGACCATGTAACAAAAGATCGTGAAGCTTTTGTTGATTTCCGACGGTTGCCGGTTGGAGCAAAATACATTTTTGTTGGTAACAACACACGAGTGGATGTTAAGGGTATGGGTACATGTAAATTGAACCTACGTCAAGGACGTACCCTTTTTCTACATGATGTGCTGTTTGCTCCAGAAATTTTTCGGAACTTAATTTCTGTTTCAACCTTGATGGCTCTTGGCTTTCGATTGCTGTTTGAGAATAGTTCTGTACAGTTGTTTTTAGAACATGTTTTTTATGGATCTGGTTTTAAATCAGGTGGTTTCTTAATTATGGATGTTGATCAGTTATCAAAATCTTGTTTTTCCTTAGTCACTAATGTTCAAACGTCTCGAGATGACGTTATTTTGTGGCATTCTAGATTGGGCCATATTGGTCAAGATCGCATGAATCGTCTAGCTAAGGCAGGACTATTAGGTAATTTAGATAAAGCTATTTTACCCACATGCGAACGATGTCTAGAAGGAAAATTGATAAGAAAATCATTTGGTAAAGGAACTAGAGCCACCTTTCCACTGCAGTTAATTCATTCTGATGTTTGTGGTCCAATGAATGTGAGGGCTAGACATGGAGCGTATTACTTCATCACATTTATAGACGACTATAGTAAGTATGGTCTAGTCTATTTGATTTCTCACAAATCTGAAGCATTTAGTTGTTTCAAGATTTTTATGAATTTTGCGGAGAATCAACATGATCGAAAGATTAAGGCCTTACGAACAGATCGTGGCCGTGAGTATCTTTCTGATGAATTTAATACTCTGTGCCAAGAAAAAGGAATTGAACATCAGTTGTCCCTTCCTTATACACCTCAACAAAATGGGGTAGCAGAAAGAAGGAACAGAACCCTTCTTGACATGGTTAGATCTATGATGGCTGAGGCAAATTTGCCTATATCATTTTATGGAGATGCGCTCCTTACCACCGCATATGTTCTCAACCGAGTCCCCTCTAAATCTGTCGCTACCACCCCTTACGAAATGTGGACAGGTCGAAAACCCGATCTAAGCTACTTAAGACCGTGGGGGTGTGCGTCTTATGTCCATTCTACCTCTAGTTCTTTAGGTAAATTAGGACCGAGAGGTAGAAAGAGTGTCTTTATAAGATATTCTAATGTATCAAAGGGATACGTTTTCGTAGGTGAACTCGAAAATGGACAAGTGACAGAATTTGAATCACGAGATGTCACTTTTTTGGAAAATATTTTTCCGAAATTGGGAGACGTAAGTAATGATCTTACGTTATACGAAATTGATGAGGCAGAATCATGTGGATCGCTCCAACCGAGTGGGAGAATTGTGGAGGAAAATCAAGTTTTTCCACCTCACATCGATCCGGTAGTTCACGATCCTTGTGTCAGTACCTTTCCAAATTCCAGTGGGAGTATGGATTATCCCTTTAGTGGGAGTACTATTCCTGGTTATGATGAATATATTAGAGATGTTTATCAAAATCGTGAACTTCGTAGAACCAAAAGAACTAGCATTCCACGCAAACGATTTGAGGTTGAATGCGCTGCTAATACTTTCTTGGCATCATTGAAAGATAACAATGGTCCAAGTGAGATTCTTTTGGCAATCCTACAAGATGAGAATGAACCCAAGAATGTTTCTGCTGCTCTATCATCTCCTGATAAAAATGAATGGATTAAAGCAATGGAAGAAGAGATGGCTTCAATGAAGAAAAACCATGTTTGGAAATTGGTTGATCTGCCTAGTGGACGTAGGGTAATTGGGAACAAGTGGGTTCTCAAGATTAAGCGTAAAGCAGATGGCTGTATCGAAAGGTATAAAGCTCGCTTAGTTGCCCAAGGATTCAAACAACAGGAAGGAATAGACTATGAGGAAACTTTCGCACCTGTTGTGAGATTTACATCCATTAGGATAATTCTGGCTATAGTGGCAAATTTAGACTTTGAACTACATCAAATGGATGTTAAGACTGCTTTTCTCAATGGAGAATTGGATGAAGAAATCTATATAATTCAGCCAGAGGGCTACATCCAAAAAGGCTGCGAACGTAAAGTTTGCAAATTGATGAGATCAATTTATGGCCTTAAACAGTCTTCTAGACAATGGTACATTCGCTTTCATAATACGATAATGTCGCATGATTTTAAAATGATAGACGAAGATCATTGTGTCTATTTGAAATGTTCGGATAATAAGTTTATCATTATTACACTGTATGTAGATGACATACTGTTAGCTGGAAATGACAAGGGATATCTTAATGAACTCAAAGTTTGGTTTTCGTCCAACTTTGAAATGAAAGATATGGGTGAAGCTAATTACATTCTCGGAGTTAAGATTACGAGAAATCGCTCGAAAAGGCTATTATCTCTTTCACAAGAGACATATATCCATAAAGTAGTAGAGCGGTTTAATTGTAATAATAGTAATCCCAAGTTTGTCCCGATTGCCAAAGGCCATCATCTCAATAAAAATATGTGTCCTATAACAGCTCAACAGAAAAGAGATATGATAAAAATCCCTTATGCTAATGCAGTTGGTTGTCTGATGTACGCAATGTTGTGTACAAAACCAGACATTTGTTATGCTGTCGGTATAGCTAGTAGATATCAGTCTAATCCAGGTCAAGCACATTGGAAAGCAGTCAAGGGAATTATGAAATACTTGAATACGACTGCAGAATACTCACTGGTTTATCAAGGTCAAGACCTGATATTGAGAGGTTACTCCGATGCTGATTGGGGTGGTGATATGGATGAGAATAAATCTACATCCGGATATGTCTTCATGCTTGACGGAGGTGCTATATCATGGTGTAGCAAGAAACAAAAGTGTATTTCTCTGTCAACTATGGAAGCTGAGTACGTTGCTTCTGCCGCAGCAGTACAAGAAGCAGTATGGTTGAAGAGATTTCTAAACCATTTATCCCTAACCAACTCAAAAGGACCAGTGAGCTTATTTTGCGATAATCAAACGTCAATAGCTTTTGCTAAGGATCCTAGATACCATAGCAGAGCAAAGCATATTGGCATTAAGTATCACTTTGTTAGGGATATGATTGTACATAAGGAGGTCAGCATAAAATATATGCCTACGTAAGATATGATAGCAGATCCTATGACTAAGGTTGTATCCAGAGATGTGTTCGAAAAACACGTCAAATCCCTAGGTTTGCGTAGACATTAATGTTTTTTGTACATGTTATAAGAAATCAGTTGTTCAATATAACATGGTTGTTCTAATAATACGAATGTGTGAATGTTTTTTTGGGAAACATTTACCTGAGCATGTGAGACAGAAAAGTAACCCACTCACACGGGTGTTTACCTCAGTGGGAGTCAATGAGTTGATTCCTTGTTGAGATGAGGCAGTTTTATGAACATCATTACATCGAGTGCCTGTTCTAAAATTTTAATGCTGTCTTGCTTAACTACAAGAGATGTTCTTGTTAAAGTGCGAGATTTTTGATAATGCATGCATCTGTTGCTGCATTGGATTTATTTTATAAATCCAAATGATAAGAAATAAGTGGAACTTATCATTAATCTGTCTATATAGCCTAGAGCAGTTTTTAGTAAACTAAAGTCGTTGTTCAGTAAAACATCGAGACTGATGCTCTAGTATGATGTTTAATTATGAATTACATGCGCTCCTTATGTTTTAAAAGGAATGAACATCATAGGACGTGGACTGTACCATGTTTGCTTTGTCGACCAATGGATGGGAAATCATAATGTGATTTCGGTTTCCCTTGTGTGAGACCAATTCTGAAAAATATGTTTTTTCAATACACTATCCTCATCATCCTTAACGTATTTTGAAAGTATGATTCTGTGCTGCTAGCTTGGAAAGTCTATGAAAAAGTCATGATTCATTATTCGACTTGGCAAGACTGACTAGAAAAGCAGGCTTTATCATGATGGAAGAAATACTTATAAAGGAAAAGGTCCTTCATCGATCACATTCCTAAGTTTCGTTGTTCAATGGTGCGCACCTATTGTGTTGAAAGTAATACAATATTGAACACGATTAGATTGTTTGAAATCACATATGCAAACAATGGAATATGAGATGAGACCTAGGATAAGGCATACCTTACGTAATGAGAATGTCGAGATGCTATCATTCAAGTAGCCCGTATGTGTGTGCTCTTGGGTTTAGCTACGTGCACTCGATGTATGCTGGTCGCACGAAATTTTTGCTAAACATAATCTGAGACATTGTTGATTATGATCAATAATGTGTGAGTGGGAGATGTTGGACTAGGCCCATTTGCACCCATTATTGGGCAAAAATGGGCCCAGGCCCATTAGGCCCAAAAGCCATTGGGCTTTTGGGATGCCACGTGGCATGACACGCGGGCAACACGTGGCATGCCACGTGGCAAACCTAGTGGGTAGCTCCGCCACGTGTCAAACACGTGCATGCCACGTGGCAAAGCTAGTTGATAGCTTCACCACGTGGATGACACGTGGCGCACATGTGTGAGCCGGATCTCCCTATAAAAGGGAGAAACCACTGGTGATTATTGGTGAACTTTTCCCATTCTGAGAATACGAGAACTCTTTTCAGTATAGTCCCTGTAGTTCTCAGATTTTGCAAAGCAAGGAAACTCGTGGAAATTGTTTACGTATCCAATCCGTTTGTGATCGTAAACCACCAGTGACAATATCTTGTTACCCGATCCTGTGTCAAGCACGCTACAACAAGTAAGTCTTGTTATTTATTAATGATTTTATCTCATTAATTAAGAGGTAATTAACTCATAATTATTCGTTAATTATGAGCCCAAATTCCCTTCAGTTCTGATAACAATTCCATTCAATTTCTTGTTGTTTTGTTTTAAATGTTGGTGGAAACCTACAAAAAAATTAGTGAAATACACATATTTGGGGATGAACTATCTAAAATAGGTCGAAAAACTATTTTTTTCTTAAATGGGTGGAGAAAACCGTGGAACTGCAAAATCGTATAACCATACTTGTAACGCGAAACCGTGAAACATGCGGTTTTTATAAAGAAATTGCGACACCGACGACGTCAACTTCTTTAATTCGAATTTTGCGGTTCGGTTTCAACTTTTTTACGAAAATCGTGAGCCCACACGAAACTTACCCCTAGGACCTCTTTCAATTTTTTTGAAAAAAAAAATTTATAAATATATTTACGGTAGAATAAAAGTTTGCAATCTTGTAGCCGCCAATTTTTTTCAAAATGTTGGTCAGACTTATTGCGTTAGGAACGTTGATGTGTGGAAAAATCGAATCCTCACAATCATCATATTATACTTTAGTATCTTGTAGTTTGGTAAATTTGTACAACATCATAGTAATTTAAAAATATTTTTCGAGTGATATATATTTCTCTATTTCACATCTGCTATCTGAGTAATTTTTTTTTTACAAAATGACTCTCAAGTGTCATTAAATTAAAATTTATAAACAATTCAGAAAAAAAATTTAAAACATCATAAGAAAATTCTTCACCGCTAACTGAAATTCATTTCATTGCATCAGGGAAAAATGTAAAATGTAATTAGTATTGGAAGAAATAAAATGAGAAAGTGGTAAATAACTAATAAGTCCTCTATTGAGAAAGAAAATAAACTACCATCATCAACCCTGCTAAATGTAAATTCCCGTATTAAAAAAATAAATAAAGAAAAGTCTTCGAAGCTACAGACTGAAAACGACACCGTCTCGTTCCCCTCTCCTTCTCCCGCCTACTCTATTACCATCATCGCCATTTAATACTCCCGATTCCCCCATTTGCCATCCTACTAAAACACACCAAACCGCCTAAAACGCACCGGATCGATCGAGAGAACGCGAATTCCTTGTGTTGTATGACGAGCGCGTCTGAGCTGTTCCACCAGAGGAGGTCGCGCGTGGGCCGCGACCCGGCCCTGGAGATCCTCGAGCACTCCCCGACCGCTGACCCCCGCCACCTCTATCGCCGCCGCAGCCGCCGCCACGATCTCGACGCCTGCGACCCCCGGACCCACCCGCGACACCTCCTCCTCTCCTCCTCCGTCCACGTAAGCAACTTGAACTGGCTAATGCTATTCCACGCTCGTGCTTTATTTCGGGAATTAGGTTTTCTGGATGAGTGATCGTGTTGTTCCCTATCTGGAAAATTTCGAGATTTTTTTCTCCCGGATTTGATTTGGGACACGTGGCGGATTGTTAATTGGATAAGGATAGGATTTTTGTAATAGAGTGTGATTATAATTGTAGTTGAAGGTGAATCCTTGCTTGTGGAAGCTAATTGTCTCCCTATCCGAATTGGTCGGGTATTTCGGGTTAGTTCAGGCTCAGGATCGAGTTAGATGTGCTTGATCGATTGGAGTGAGATGGAACAAGTGTTGCTTGAGATGTTTCAAATTGGGAATCCTGGAAACGGGTTTCATTTCAGGATCTGACGATTTTTCACGTTTGGACGAGGATATATGTTGTGTTTCCGGTATATTGCAACTTTATTCTGAGTCGAGCAGACGAGAAATCGCTATTTTATTAGAGCCGCTGGATGGATACTAACGGGGTGTAGCTTCTGAAATTTTATCTTGATGCTGAACATGCTGTCATGTTGTTCTTGTTGTTTGTCGTTCATTCAGCCTGCAGAGGAGAGTCCCTCGAATTGGCATGATCAAGGAGCAAACGAGGTTATACTGAACAATAATGCAAATACAGGCAGTTCAAGGAACACAACCAGACCGAGATCAACTGATGACAGGCTTCCTGGAACGGTGTTACTGGCGAGGGCGAGGCTTCTTGAGAGGTTGAGCAGGATGTCATTGTCTGATTCCAGGTAACTTGTCCAGTTTACATTTGATTGCATCTACCTCTGATCCCTGGTCCTCGGTACGCAAGTTAAAGAATATCTAACATATTCCTTTTGTATTTGTTTCAGGCCAAATGCAAGAACTTCAATGGGAATCAGCAACAGGGAGCAAACATTGCGTAACAGAGCAAGAGATGCTGAAAATCTGAGAACCGAAAACTCTGTGGGGTGGTCTAGTGGAGGCTCTCCTTTTGAATCAAGGGTGCAACATAGGCAAGCAACAATCAAGATTAAGCCACCTGGACTTTCTCCTGCCAATATTGACCTTCTTCACTCGGAGGTGTTCAGCAGCTTTTGTAATGCCACCGAAACTGAAGACGCATCACGTGGCTTGTTTGATTGTAGCATATGTCTCGAGAGCTTCTCGGAAGGCGATGAGCTGATTCGCCTCCCCTGTGAACACAAGTTCCATTTTAACTGCTTGGAACCCTGGATTCGAACTTGTGGGGACTGCCCATATTGTCGGATGGATATAGCTGCTAGCAGTCACACAATTGCCAAGAGAGCAGAGGACCCTTCATAACATGTTCTTGTTGCTTCATAGGGGCACTGCTCACCTGGTCGAAGCTTGCGACTCTTCGAAGATCTCTCCGATATCTGTATTTTTGTGCACGACAGTTTTCATGTTTTGTAAAGCACATTAAAGCCAGGTAATGTTTAATAGGAGTCTTACCATTGTTGATAATAGCTTTCATGTTGTATTTTTTTGGCTGGATCGGTGTGGTGGTTCTTTATTTTTGTGTTACTTCCGTAACTGTTGCTAGTTCCATTTGCTAATGTAACAAACTATAGTACACTTTGGATTTCATGATAGATTTCTGTGCCGTTCTGTGGGACTAACCAAAAAATATTTATTAAATACAACTGACCAAAAACGAAAAGTAAACCAACTCTGTATTTTTTTTCTAAAATAAAAATAAAGGATCAAAATCAAAACCCCGTAATCCGTATTTCGTTGTAATTAATTAACGCGTCTTCCGTTTTCGTGTCTCATTCCTTATCCTCCTCTTTATAATATATAAACACAATACAGATTTTCCCTCCCCAACCAAAAAAAAACTCGAACGAAACAGAATCCGTCAAAATTGCGAACCGGGAGCGATGAGATCGTGCGCGATGACGTGGCAGTCGGAGCCAGGTCATCGCTTCCCCCGCAGCTACTCTCGCCGGTCCCCGAGCCTCCCGCTTTCCCCTCCTACTCGGTGCGTCCCTCCCTTTCTCCTTTTTTTTTCCTTCTTTTTTGGAGGTGTAAAGGTAAAGCCGTTGCGAGTTTAGAAGCTTGAACGGCGTCGTTTGCTTGATTATTCAGTTTTTCTTTATGTTTTCAGGTTGCTTATTATAATTTAGGCTCTTTTTTATTAGGTTCTGAAGTTTTTTTTTTCATTTTTAGGTGTTTTTTTTTCTATTTCGTTGAGGTGTGATGTATAGTAAGGTTCTGAATTTTGCAATTTGTTTGTAGATGATGTGTGTGGTGTAGGTTGCCATCAGGAGTTGGTGGCTTGGGACTCAGATATCGAGTTCGAGTTTTGTGAATGAAGCATGGACGAGAGGGAAGTATGTAGGTAGATAAGTTGTTGTCTATGTAGGACAAATCAACTAGGCGAACAAGTGGTTGTTTGGTGGACTTCTACAGTTCTAGTATAAGGAACGGAGTCGATGTAACTCGGCCGGAGGAATAAAGGCTTTTCTGTTAGCTTCGGTGGGGCAACTGTCCCCACACTTCATCGAGTGACCATGCCGCAGAGCATAACTGTGAATGCTTAGATTCTTATTCGACTGAACATGTCGGTTTCCAACAGTCTTTGGGATTTTTGCATGTACTGAAATAGCTATTGTCAAAAAGCATCTGTGAGAAGGTCGAATATGTTTTGGGTTGTTAGTGGCACGGTTCTCATGGAGTGCATGAGCGTGATGGTGTTTGTTGTATTCTGATTTGCAGAATTTGCTGAGGAGCAGGGTGGTTTATTGGTGGATATCATAAAGAAATCATTTAGGGCCACCAAGGAGGCGTATTACCGTCTGATGAAGCAGTTGCCCCCTCATGTGATGCTGCAGATTACCTCAGATGGGTCATACTCTCTGTTTGAATCAAGCGTTGCAACAGCTGGGGTGCAACATATGCAAAGACCATTCAATATTAAGCCGCCTGGACTTACTCCTGCTGATATTGACCTTCTTCACTCAGAGGTGTTTAGCAGCTTTTGTAATGCCACTGATAGTGAAGAAGTATCACATGGCTTGTTTGATTGTAGCATCTGTCTCGAGAGCTTCTCGGAAGGCGATGAGCTGATTCGCCTCCCCTGTGAACACAAGTTTCATTTTAACTGCTTGGAACCCTGGATTCGAACTCGTGGTGACTGCCCATATTGTCGAATGGATATAGCTGCCAGTAGTCGCACAATTGCAAAGAGAGCAGAGGATCCTTCATGAGATCATCTTGTTGCTTCATAGCAGCATTGCTCACCTGGTGGAAGCCTGCGACCCTTCGAAGATCTCTCCGATATCTGTATGTTTGTACACTATAGTTTTCCTGTTTTGTAAAGCGCGTTAAATCAGGTAATGTTAAACAGGAGAGATACCATTGTTGATACTATCTTTGATTGGAGAGGTTGGAGAGATGGGTTGCTTTGTTTCTGGGAGAGCTTTGATGGGTTGGTCGTCAATTTTTTGTCGGTTCCTGGGAGAAGCTTATCTTGATGGGAATTTGGTCTTTTGTGTTTGTTTTGTCAATGGATGTTCTTGGCTGCCTATACAACAGTTTCCCTTTAGGAAAAAAGTTTGGATCGTTTAGTCCTGGATTTGGAGCTTTTGAGATGCGGAAGAGCTGGGATTTGGAAAAGACCATGGACGTTTTTTTTTTGTATGTTGTGTTAAATTTGGTGTTCCCACGTTTTGTACCAATAATCACTGAGTTGCTCGTTGTACCAATAATTACTAAGCCAGATGCAGTCTTTTCTTGATAGGCTTACGATAGAAATATAAGATGATGTGTCCTTGTTTTGTTTTGTTGGTTAACTGCAGGTGTATCCCAAAGGATGGACAATAATCTATGTACCACCTGACAATGCAGGCATGTAGAAGTTGAGGTCTGAGTTTTGGGCACAACAATATCTCGGCTAGCAATTTTATTTTTAAGAGTTAATACTGCATCAACTTCGCTTAGGAACAAATATCCCATCCCGAAGAATGCACTTCTCTGCGGGAAGGCCAGCGGTTGGCGCACCACACTACCTCTCAGTTACTTGGCAAGGGAGCTTGTTTTCTGGACTCGAGGAATGATGCTAACCATGGACACTTGAGTGTCATCCAGAGGAAAGTGCCGGTAGACGAAAGGAGAACTCCCATTCCCCACATCACCATATATCCATTATCATGATGGATATATGGATTGGTATAGAAAGCATACACGTCGATTTATTAGCCCCGCTGGCGTAATGCAATAGGAGGGTAAGTAAATTTATATGATTCTAAAATCTTCATGGAACTTCAACTTTGCTTCTTTCCACCTTGGTAGTCAAAACCAGTTTGACTATTGTTGTAAATTTTTCTATCATATCAACTTTATTTTTATAACACGCATAGCCATTATTCACCACAACAAAAGTAAACAATATATTTTTTAGGATAAATTACCCTCAGGTTCTTTCATTATAGTTTTATCACTCGTAGGTCCCTGTATTTCAGAAATAGTGTATGAGATCCATATTTTTTAGAAAAATATTGGTTTCGAGAACCTGGCTTACGTTAGCACTTTTTTTTCTTTTTTGTCATGTAAAATGACCATTATACCCTTCAATTAAAAAACAAAAAATATCATCTTCAACCTTAAGAACACAAACCCATAAATCCAACCAATAATCAACCAAAAAGAACCCTAATCTGTCGAATTCATTGAATTCCATCGAATCTGTCAAATTCGTCGAACGACTTCTGCCTTGGGCTTTAAGACCGAGCCGACATCGGGCTGCCTCCCTCCTCCTCCTCGAAGACCCGACCAACATCGAGCTGCCGCTACCTGACTTGATGATGTGGGCGTGGAGTTGGACGCCGCCGCTGAGCGACCTCGACCCAGAATTCTTCTTCTCCGACCGAGCTCCGGCAAGGACACATCTTTCTTCTTCTCCGACGGCTCCTATGAACTCGCCCAGATCCCCAATCCTCAGACGCCGGAAAGAACTTCTTCCCCATTATTCAACGATGTCGACAACACAAAGCTTGAACGATCTTTGACTTAGCTCCTGACTTGAGGCGGAGCTTGGAAAAATTGAAAGCAAAGAATGGGTTTCTGGGTTGTTAAAATGAGTTTTTGGGTTGTTAAAATAGGTTTCTAGGTTCGTGTTTTTAGGTTTTTTGGTTGATTAAATTGGTGGTGAATAAATCGATTAAAGAGCAGGGACAATTTTTTGCTTTTTTAGTTGATTAGGGATGAATTTCTGGGCTTAGATGTTCTTGAATTGAGGTTGAAGATGATGTATTATATATATTTTTTTGTGCAAGGGTATTTTGGACATTTCCAGGACAAAAAAAAAACTGCTGACGTCAGCCAGGGACCCGAGACCAACATTTCTCTAAAAAGCAAAGACCTCATACACTATTTTCGAAACACAGGGACCTTCTTGAGAGTCCCTCCAATTGGCATGATCGAGGAGCAAACCAGGTTATACTGAACAACAATGCAAATACAGGCAGTTCAACGAACACAAGAAGCATGCCGAGATCAAATGACGACACGGTGTTACTGGCGAGGGCGAGCTCCTTGAGAGTCCCTCGAATTGCCATGATCGAGGAGCAAACCAGGTTATACTGAACAACAATGCAAATACAGGCAGTTCAAGGAACACAAGCATGCCGAGATCAACTGACGATTGGCTTCCTGGAACGGTGTTACTGGCGAGGGCGAGGCTTCTTGAGATGTTGAGAGGGGTGCCATTGTCTGAAACTAGGTCACTTGTCCAGTTTACACTCGATTCATCTACCTGAACCCTGGTCCTCGGTATGCAAGTCAAAGAATATCTGACATTTTCCTTTTGTATTTGTTTCAGGCCAAATGCAAGTACTTCAATGGGAATCAGCAACAGGGAGAACATACTGCGCAACAGAGCAAGAGATGCTAGCGAAAACTCTGTGGGGTGGTCTAGTGGAGGCTCTCCTTTCGAATCAAGGGTGCAACATAGGCAAGGAACAATCGAGATTAAGCCGCCTGGACTTACTCCTGCCGATATTGGCCTTCTTCACTCAGAGGTGTTGAGTAGCTTTTGTAATGCCGCTGGTAGTGAAGAAGTATCACATGGCTTGTCTGATTGCAGCATATGTCTCGAGAGCTTCTCAGAAGGTGATGAGCTGATTCGCCTCCCCTGTGAACACAAGTTCCATTTTAACTGCTTGGAACCTTGGATTCGAACTTGTGGTGACTGCCCATATTGTCGAATGGATATAGCTGCTAGCAGTCACACAATTGCAAAGAGAGCAGAGGATCCTTCATGAGATCTTCTTGTTGCTTCATAGCAGCATTGCTCACCCGGTGGAAGTTTGCGACTCTTCCAAGATCTCTCCGGTCTCTCCTGTTTTGTGAAGCATGCTAAGCCAGCTAATGTTTTAATTGAAGTGTTACCAACCATTGTTGATAATAGCTTTGATGTTTAATTTTTTTTCTGTTCACCTGGATCCATGGCGTTTTTCTGTATTTTTGCTATTGTAACAAAGTATAGTACACATTGGATTTCATGACATATTTCTACCTCTTGCTGCATGTGTTTGGTATTTTTCATTTTATTTTATTGTCGAAATTATCCGGTATCCGGAAATTGTTGTGCAGGACCTCTAATGGTTGTTCTACAACAAAACTTATTAGCGTGTGGTTCTGTTCTACGGTCCTATATACACATTCTGCGTCAAGGCCGCGAGAATTTTGACCTTCGAGAAAAGTAGTAAGAACCCGAGAGAAGTAAAAACAAACACCAATCAAGTTGGAGTTTCACTCGGCTCCCTAGTAAAAACACTAACTAACAAAATATATACTACCGACACAGCTAATGTGTATTTAAACCTGACCGCGGTTCGAATTTGAACGAATTCAAATTTGAATTCAGCAAAATCGTAAACCGTATTTAATTTGTTAAAGGAGAAATCGAATACGAATTATGAACCTTCGAATTCGAGTCAAATTAGAATCGAATTCGAATTAATTCTTTAAATTTTTAGAGTTAGTAGGGTTAGAGTTAGGCTTAGTATTAGGATTAGTGTAGTCTTAGTGTTAGGATTTAGGATTAGAGTTTAGGGTTAGGGTTAGGTTTTCACCTTGATTGTTAATGTATTATTTTGAGAGAGAATTTATTTGCATCAAATTATTAGTAAGAGAAGTAGAGAATTGAGATTGGAATGTGTAAATTTTGAAAAATAAAAGGTGATATTTAGACTATTAATTTTGAAAACTTTTGTGGTGGCCGTAGTCTTATAGAGTTGGAAATAATGCAAATGCTAATACAATCCCAAATACTCATTTTTCATTTATACAAAGACACGTGGTCTTATTTCGTTTAGTTGAAAGCCTACAAACTGTGGAGGCCCACATGGTTGGGACATGAAATAGTGCGCATGAATATTGATGGGAGGTTGACGGGATGGGACGGACCTGACGGGTTCAAACTCCACCCATTTCCTTCCATCTTTCAACTCACTCCTTATTTTCTTGAATTTTTATACATAATATTGACGAATTTGAATCGAATCGAATTTTAGATAACTATGGCCAATTCGTCTTGGGACGAATTCAAATTGAATTTTAGAAATTTTGAACCGTATTCAATTCGTCTCGGGATGAATTCGAATTGAATTTTAGACTAATCAAATTTTTGACAAATCGAATCAAATTTTTAACGAATCACAAATCAAATTCTAATAATAGTTAGGTCTATGTGTACTAAACTGGAGTTAGTCCAATTAGTAAATGAAGTCGATTTTGACTTCCTACACGTGGCGCTGTTTTCCCTATTTCATGGAAGCAACATCTGCGGGGTACCATTTCGTATCAACAACAAAAAAATTGATTATATTTACACGTTTGAGCCCTGTCTCACGTTAATTGTGGGATGTCAGTGGACCATATAATAATATTTCTTCTGGATGCACTTCATTGGAAACTTCAGTAACCGATTTCAAGAATTGGAAAACTTCAGAATATTAAAGTGGAAATGCATTAAAATATGCCCAAGAGAAAACTACAACAACAATTCCGTGCATTTCACCCTGGGTCAAGTCCACCCGTGGCTATGAAACAGATTTCGGTCGTTCATATTTTTTTTGTCAAAAGTCAAACTTTGTTGGTTCACTGGTCTAGGCCCTAGGGAATGACCCTTTCCTTAAATTCGACATAAAGAAAAAAATAAAAGAAATCGGACAAAAGAATGGCTTCGTAGTTGATCAGAATTCAAAAGACTCATTAATGAGTCAATAGAAACTTGCTAACAACAAATTTTTTTTGTTAACTAGCTAACAACAGATATTGACAGAGTCACACAGATACTTTAATAAACATGCAACAAATTTCTGGCTTCTTCAAGATATTTAGATCGATTAACTAAAATTAAATTTTAATTGAATCACAAAAAAACCAAAATAATTTTTTTTCATTGTATTTAACACAGCCACGTTGTTATAATTTTAATTCGAGATTTCCGATAAACTATTGTCAGGTGTGGAATATCTGTGTAAAGTAAACCATTTCAAAATTTTAAAAAAAAATTCAACAAGTAAAATTCTATTTTTTTTATTATTAAAGCTTAGAATTACACAACTTTTTAGTTTGGAGCTAGAGAACGAGACAGAGACATTCAGACTTTAAATTTCTGTATACAAATGAAATAACAATGATTGTTGATGCACCAAATCTTCCTTGGACCTTTTTATTTTGGCATGGATCTTAAATTTTTGTTTAATTGGGAGAAATACAGGCTGTTAATGACTTAATTCCATATGTCACCCACCAATTATAGCAAGTTTTACATTTTTATTTATAACCGTGGTATTTATACATTATTTCCAGCTGTATTTTAAGATGCAGTTAATAAATGTAATCGAATCTAGACATGATTTTGTGCATTAAAAAATGACCCAGATCTGTTCGAATTTAAGGAATTGATATTCCCGATTCTTCCATTCAGAAGCATTTAAAACGGATATATAGACACCGTTTTAACATTTTGTTTCCGAAATAATTAGAACATGAGTATGCATTTTTAAAAATATATCAGTATTAAATATTTGTTGAGAGAATTTTATTATTTTTTAAAAATTCTAATCGACTCTAATCTGAATTAATTGACCTATTGGGTGGATATCAATGATTATAAACCAAAAAAATATTTGTGAAATACGTTACATATTAATTATGGAAAAAATCATTGGCAAAAAATTTTAAGATACACATTGAACCGACTAATTTGGATTCAAACTTGCTAAAATCATTGGCAAAAAATTTCTCAATAACATTTAACACTGTTACATATTTTTTAAAATAAATTTGAAATTTTTTGTTAAACTAGAATGATTAGTTCGGGTTAATCTAAATCATGAGGAGAAAAAATAAAAAACGCGTCGTGTGCACAGTAAAATACAACCAACCAAAAACAAAACAAACTCTCTATTAAAAACCCCGTAATTCTCACTCCATTGCTAATTAACTGACGCGTCTTCCCTTCCCGTTCCTTCTTCCCGTCTCTCTCTATATATAAACATAAACACGGAAGCAGTTCACACACTTGAAAACACAAAACAGACTTTCCCCTTCCCCAAAAAAAAAAACGACCCCGTCAAAATCGTGAGCCGGAAAAACGAAACGACGTCGTGTACGGAGGGATGATGGCGATTAGATCGTGCGCGATGACGTGCCTGGGGAGAGGAGGCGGGGACGCGATGACGTGGCAGTCGGGGCTGAAGAGGCACGCGACGGGGGAGTACTCGTTGGCGGTGGCGCAGGCGAACGCGTGGCTGGAGGATCAGAGCCAGGTCATCGCTTCCCCCGCGGCTACTCTCGTCGGCGTCTACGACGGCCACGGCGGCCCCCAAGCCTCCCGCTTCGTCAAGAACCACCTCTTTCCCTTCCTACTCGGTGCGTCCCTCCCTTTTTTATCTTTGTTTCTTTCCTCGAGGTTTAAAAGTATGGACGTTGTGAGTTTAGAAGCTTGAACGGCGTCGTTTTCTTGATTATTTAGTTTTTTTTAATCAGCTTGCTTATTCTAATCGAGACTCTTTTTTGTTAGTTCTGATTTTTTTTTCATTTTTAGGTGTTCCTTTTTCCATTTCGTTTATTTTTTTTTGTTGTTGTTGCTATTTGTTTGTTGAGGATGTGTGTAGTGTAGGTTTGAGTTGATGGCTAGGGATATCGAGTTTGAGTTTTGTGAATGAAGCATATACGAGAAGGGATGTATATAGGTAGACTAGTTGTCTTCGGTAGATATCGTTGTAGATGACACAGGGTCAGGTATACGACGAATCAATTAGACAAACACAGAGGGATAATGGCTCTTCAATATCTATTGTCAAATAGCATCTGTGAGAAGGTCGAATATGTTTTGTATCGTTAGTGGCGCGGTCCTCATGGCGTGCAGGAGAGTGATGGCGTTTGTTGTATTCTTATTTGCAGAATTTGCCAAGGAACAGGGCGGTTTATCTGTGGATGTCATAAAGAAGGCATTTAGGGCCACAGAAGAGGAGTTTTGCCATCTGGTGAAGAAGTTGCTCCCTATGATGCCCCAGATTGCCTCAGTTGGATCATGCTGTTTAGTTGGTGCCATTACAGATGACGTGTTGTATGTTGCAAACCTCGGGGATTCTAGGGCAGTTTTGGGTAGAGTGAATGAGATGAAAAAGTCAGTAGTTGCAGAACGTTTATCTATGGATCACAATGTAGCAGTTGAGGAAGTGCGGAAAGAGGTGAAGGCTCTTCATCCTGATGATTCCCATATTGTAATGGAAATTCGTGGTGTTTGGCGGATTAAGGGTATAATCCAGGTATGTTTGAGATATTCTACTCTTGATTTAAATGGCTCATTTTTCCGCCCTTCTCCAGTTTGTTGTTTAACTTTTAATCTTGTGGTTGTTTATTAATACATTTGTTGTTTGTGATTGTTTTTCCCTATTTGTTGGTCATTTTTAGGTCGCCATAAACGCGACTTAAAACATTGATATGGTCATTATTTGAGTTGGAAAAACACAAGTGGAATTGAGGTTAAACAGCTTATAAGAGCCACGGTTTATGCTGATATCTTGTATTGCTGTCTGTTTTATGGACAGACATCCAATGAAGATGCAGCCCTCAGTTTGAGTGACTCTTATGCTTATCCTTCGTCGTCCTCCACGATTTATGACTTGCCTCCTAGTCTACTGTCTCATTGCAGCCAAGTGAAGCAGTATGTTTTCCTTGCATGAGATGTTCTAGAAGTTCCCTTGCAGATAACTTGTGGTTATGCTATTACAGAGAGTCTTCTTTTTAGTTTTTTCTTTTTGTTTCTTTTGATATGTCCCTAGAATTCCGGGATCTGTTATTTAGCATTGGTTTGAGAAAAGTGCTTGGGGCTTTCAGCTTGCCTTCCTGATTTAGGTAGGTCTATAGTCTAACAGAGCTTTGGAGTTTTGTTTAGACGACACTGTTTGATATCACGTATGTCATTTTAATTGCAGGTGTCACGATCGATAGGCGATGTGTATCTGAAGAAACCTGAGTTCCAGAGAGATCCAGATTTCCGGGGATTTGTGTGCCCTGTCCCTCTGAAAAGAGCTGTAATTACTGCAGAACCCTCAGTTATTGTCAGAAAGCTCAAGCCGCAAGACAAATTCTTGATCTTTGCTTCAGATGGTCTTTGGGAGCAGCTGACTGATGAAGAAGCCGTAGAGATTGTTTCCAACAATCCAAGACGCGTGAGTGCTCATCTTTCCTCCGACTCAGTCTCCTTCCTATTCTATCTGACATCTTCGTTTACTTTTGCATTTTCTTGTGTTGGTTCCAATGGTTTTCCCTCTGTTCTACTCTTACAGGGCATTGCTAAGAGATTGGTGAGAGCAGCGCTTGAGGAGGCTGCGATTAAAAGAGAGTTGCGATACAATGACCTAAAGAAAATCGAAAGGGGAACAAGACGGCATTTCCACGATGACATCACTGTCGTCGTTATTTATCTTGATCAGCAGAATGGCTCCTCCGACAACAGACTAGCGCATACCACTTCTCCCGTGGATATGTACTCTCTAAACGATGACCAAGTACAGGGAGATATGCTTCACATGACAACATCTTCAATGAACAAAGCTGCTCCAATCGGTTGACATACGATCCCCCTTGACCTTCGTTATCGCTGATACAGTAGTATGGTTTGCCCGATATGTTCGGGTTTTGGAGATGGACAATCATAGGAGGAAAAGAAAGAATACATCTGTGAATAGATAGGGTGTGATCTGTTGATTATATGTAGGCGGATGCTGATGGAAATAAACCTGTCTTGAGGCTTTTTTCCAAATGACGATCTAACTGCATCTTCATGCTTCTGCCTGTTTGATTTCGTCCGCAGTTGAAATGGACCTGTTTTGTTGGATTTGATCAGTTTCGATTCTTTCTCGTGGATCTGGCTTTAAGTTTACACTTGGTCTGATTTTCTGAATAATGGGCAAACATTCTAGCTTCCAACCTAATCAAGGTTAATTTTGTTTTTTAATCTCGGATATTACTCAGCTATCGGATTACATTGGTAACGTTTGAATCCAAAGTGGCCAAACTCTCTTTTATCACATCAAGATTAACTTTTAGTTTTATTATCAAACTAATCGTCAATTTTCACTAATCAAATATGAATATGTAGACGTACAAATAAATAATATTAATTTTTAAGTTAAAACTATTCCATATTTAGATATTTAATTAATTGGTTAATTCACACTCGGAAGAAGATCTCATCTTTAAATGACTGGATGTATTAAGTTGTTTTAAAAACAATCTGATATCTAGATTTAATATCCGGGGAACAAATATAACCAAAAGCCCGAGAGAGAGAGACGAAGAAGAGAAAGATGTCGAGCCACCAGAAAAAGAAGTAAAAGGCAGCAATCTGGGACCGTTAAGGAATTTGGAAAGCTTTAAAAGAGAAACCGAAAATTTTAAATAAAAAACATGGGTACCTGTTCTTTGGTCGCCGACTCAGTTTGGCAAGCCGTTGAGTCAACTCGGTCAGGTCAGGTCAGCTCATATCCCCTCTCTGTCTCTCTCTAGAATTATTCTAATTCACTGACCTATTGGGATGATGATGATGATGATGCTTTATTTGTTTTGCTTCTGGTTACGTGTGTGAGCAGTTACAGAGGACCAGCTCTCAATGTGAGTGTTGCTTCTTCTTCTTGTTCTTTAATTTTTTTTGTTATGAACTTGTATGGCTACCAATTAGTTGGTTCAACCTGTGTGTGTGGGTTTAGGGTTTAGGAGAAAATGTGTCGAATAATCCAGATTCAAGTCGGTTGTGACCTGAAAGTTCTCCTAGTATTTAACGCTGTTGCGTTCTCAATGACTCGAACTCGAGTGTGGTTTAGTCCATACTAAATGATCTCTAATTTGTTTTGTGTTTTGTTGTGTTGGGATGAGGAGTGGCAGCTTGCACTTGTTGTTTGGTAAGAACTTGGAGAGGGCGACGAGGATTGTGGACCAAAGAGGTGTCAAGAGAATCTCCGGCCTCCCTAGTCGCCGTTCCATTTTCCAGGTCCCTTGGCTTCCCTCTTATTGTTATCTTGCTTTCTCTCTCGGGGTGTATAGTATTTGCTTTTTTGTTGCAAGAACCGCGTTTCGAGATAGACCGATATGTAAATCGTGTTCGATCAACTTTCGGGTTTAGGGTTCTAGGTTGGATGTAGAAACTCGAAGTGGTGGTACCAAAGTCCATGTTGAACTTCGGGGTTGAGTACGAACGCAACGGGATGAAGGCCAGTACGCTTCATTTGAGAGCAGTGTTGGAACTCTAGCGTGTTGGTGTGTGATATGAATCATATGATGAACCGGAACCACCTTCATTTCGTCTTTCCTGCTGCACCTCGCGATTACATGTTGTTGTTGTTGTTAACAACATTGCTCATTTGATTCGAGATCTTAGCATTCAAAAATTTATTTGTGCAGAAGGGAAATGGAAATGTGCATGTCCCTAAGAATGGTTCCTTGAGTTCTCTGTGAAGGTGACATTTCTGGTAGTAAGATGGTCATTGAGTTTCTTGTTTTCTGGTTGTGGTCAATAGGTGATGGGAGAATCACGGAGGAAGGAAGAGTACTTCTGCTTCCCTCACCACTATTGTGGTTGCTATTCGTTTTTCTACGAAACCGTGAATCGAGGGGAACAACTTTGTGTAAGATTTTCCATACTCATCACTTCAGGTTGTTCTATATCCTTCACGTCCATACTTGATGTGCTCTCTTTTCTCTCTCTCTCTCTTGCACACAGTGCAAACACCAGCTAGCCGCAAGGCTTGCCACTGCTCTAGGAACCTGCATAGAAGTTGAAGTTTCTGACGAGGAATTGGCGCTACTGCTAGTGAAGCTGTGACAGTATTAGATAGCGACTTGTTGTTTTCGGTAGCAAAGCGTCAATTGAACCGATAGGAATTTCGGGATACGGAAACGATACTAAAAGTTTTAACAGATATAGCAGGATTACAGTGCATATGAAGAAAAATGGCGCTGAAAAATGTCTCAAGGAACAATCTTGTATGCTTTCAGCTTATCAATCCAAGAGACGAAAGAGTTCTTGGAGTTCCTGAACCCCAAAAATCCATGCTCTTTGCTCTTGTTCATGGTATCCAACAAAGCCTCCTCATTTGTGAAACACAAATCAGCAAACCACCAACTGGCAACCTCCTCAATTCTGTCAGGAACCAAGCCATTCTCCTTGAGAATCTCATCCCAAATTGGTTCCTTACCTTCCATTGCCTCAACCAGTGTCAACTTCGTGCCACCTTCGAAGATTCTGTATTCGTCAATGTCATACTGCTTGGCCAACGCCTTCCAAAGATGTATCCACTTGAACAAATCCCCATTGCTGCAGTTAAATGCTTCGTTCTTGGCGTTAGGTTCCACTGCCGCCCACATCTGCGGAAGATCCTCATGGAATGGAGGGTCATGACACTGAATCTTCTGCTCTATTGAATTGAATGAGCCCAAGTAATGCTTTCTACCAGTCTGCAAGCAAATGTGCTTCAGGTTTGGTGCTACTGCTTTAAGCACGTTCCGAAGCATCGCGCCGTTAATGGCACAATTCTCAGCTTCACTATGGCTACTAGCCCATGCTGTGTAAAATATGTGTTACATCTGCGAGGTTGGAAAGCTTTCCGAGTGATTCATGTTCATCTGTGAGGTTGCACTGGATGTACTCGAAGGGATGATCGAATAGCCATGTCGGCCGGAGCCTCCGCGCCACTCCGTAGACCTTCCAGGGGCCACCAGGGGTATCCGCAAGCGGGAGAATCTCCGCCTGGCTACTGCCAACTAGACTTGTCACTCCAACCACAAGAGCCACGCTCCGGTACTTCGGCGGCGCGTCATCTTCCTCGTTTTTCCTCTATCGATCATCATATAACAAAGTTAGCTTCAACATGTTTGCTAAACAACTTTTGTGAGCTGAAGTTTCTGATGCAGTATCAAGTGATGCTAAGAGTGATGCGGGTTTCTGATATACTGTGACCAACCAAGCTTTTCATTTTTGTTTTGGAAGAATACCAAACTAAGCTGGCTACTAAACAGATTGTGGTTAGGTTTGCATGCTAAGAGTGATGCGGGTTTCTGATATACTGTGATTTTTTTTGGTTTGTTCATCTTATATCTAGTCTACTAATCTAACTTCGAGTCAGGTGAGACTTTTGATAGGTGACAGAATTGACATTGTTGCATTCTCAATGACTAGAACTCGTAATTTGATACAGAGATTGTAAAGAGAAAAAAACATTATGCAACTTGCCTTAGCTGCACCAATGGCTCCAGACCACCACCAGCTCATCGTCCCTCTGTTTTGGTTGACGATACCGGAACAACAAATCCAGAAATGGGAGGGAGAGAGTTTTGCATCTACAATAATATTTTTTACATTCGTAATATTTGAACCAAAATTTTATCAAATGAATTTAATCTCTTCACCGCTTGGACGAAATTTCATAGATAACATATATGTCTTTGTCCGAAAGGCATTAGTATATTAAATGTAAGTTGAACGAGTAATATTATGATAATTAATATTAAAAAATTAAATTTTAAAAGACATTTTTATGAAGTCGTCGTAAATCAAGGAATCACTAAAATTTTGACCGCTGTATATACCAAATCATGTCTATAATGTAGCCATAGTATTTTTTTTTCAAACCGACATGGGATTGGAGGTGTTTTCTAAATGAAGTTGGCCAGCGAAATACTACACTTTTTTGGTATAAACAAGAAGGTAAAAAAAATTTTAACCTTTATTCATCAACAAACGAATAGCGAAATACTACATTGCTCTATGGTAAGAAACAAGGAGGCAGTGAAATATTTTTAGCATAATTCCGTGATAGGTATATCTTTATATATTCGACAAATAAGATTTCTTTATTTTTTTAAGATGTAACTACAAAGATTCACATTGTTTTTGGTGGCTGAGGTCAACTATTTTTTGTCTCCACGTAGACAATAAGATACTCAATAGATGAAAGGATCATTGAATCGAAAATGGTAGGTAAACGTATGCTATAGGCCAAAACAACATGTACGACGTTGTTTATGGAACACTCACTAAAAAATTTAAACAAACAGAATTTCTTAATAAATATTTAATACTGTTGTATTTTTAAATGCACGAACTCGATTTATGTCAATTGATGTTGTTCATCTTATCTTACTCTACATAAACACTAATTATCAATTAAAACCCTTTCCAAGAGAAAAAATATCACTGATTAGATAATAATTTCCCTTGACGTATGATTTCCAAGCAACTGCTGATGATGACTCCCAAAAAAAGATCATTTCTGCAGCAAGAAATGCTGCTCTTCATAGTGCTTCTTGGAAGAAATAATTCTGGTCACAATCCTTAATATCCTAAGTACAAGCAGAAGCCGACCGACGACTAGAGGTCCGTGCAAGCGTACACCCGACTCTATCAATTGTCATGCGCGCAACGAAGGGGGTCCGCGAGCTAGAGCTGAGCAACACATAGCTGAGCAACACACAGTCACAGAACGAAATGACAGAAGTCCCTTGATATTTGAACAAATATACAGTGATTCCATCAGGTAAACTGAGGTATGAAGTAACAAGCAGCTGAAGGCTGTGCTTAAAGAAGCAATACAGAGGATACATACATACACATGCAGGAGGAATCGCCCACCATCGATATCTTTCGAGCAAAAGATGGATTCGATTTGGTCGTTTTTCTGCAAAGGGTACAACTATTTAGTCAAAATGGAATAGAAGTTAGTTACCATCTGTAACTCCATAATATGCAGACTCGCAAATATTTCCACTATCCTGGGGAGCGTGGTGAGCATTGGCGAAGCCAATCTTCGCTCCATCGTCCTTCCAAGAGCACGGGTATTTGATTGATTGCTGGAGACTTGAAGAATGGATCACTTATCCAGTGATTCATTCAGCTACTTGCCTCCATTTCTTCAAACGTTTGTTCGTCTACGGACCTGGAAGGAATATCACAAAAGGGTAAATAATTCCAGAATGTGTACGCCTCTGCGCTACAGCTTCTAACAATTCGAGATCACAGCTCTGCGTAAGCAGGGATTATGAAGCAATTCTAATAAAAATTAGCTAATGAGCTCATTAGAGTGTAAGCCAAAGTCCACAGATTTGAAGATAGGCATGACTACCTTTAAATGAGGCACGTCTTTATATTCCTCCTATGCCCATGTACAGGTGCAGACATGTGCGTGCGCTCCACCCGGGTTTGGTCGTGGAGTTTCCAAGTCTATATACAAGCAGGACCTTGCTACATCATATATATGTTCATAATTCCACAAAGCAGGACTTGATATGCTGCGATATTTCCCATCACCGAAAGGAATTGTCTATGACCATTGCTGCTGGATGAGGCTTGACAGTCTCAACTTCTCCCCCCTGGGAATATTGGGATCAAGCTGATGAAGATTATGTATAAACAAGATCGCGTCATCCCTGCGGCCGTGTTTACAAAAACCATCCACTATTGAGTTGTAAGTATTCTGGTCTGGTCTACAGCCACGGCTAATCATGTACCGTATTACAGCAACTGCCTCTTCGAACATTGAATCAGATGCATAACTTGAAATAAAGGTGTTGTATGTGATTACATCAGGGTCAAGACCACAATCCATCATCTCTGACAGTATTCGAGCAGCGTCTTTTATTCGACCATTTCGACAATAGGCATGGATGACTGTGTTGTAGGAAACCACATCTGGCTTCAACCCTTTTGCAACAACTTCCCTCAAAATTTCTTCAGATCTCTCAAAGTTCTCTGAACCACTCAGCATATGCATCAAACTGTTGTATGTTGTCAGGCTAGGCGTGACCCCGTTCTCGTTCATGAAGTTCAGGATCTCATTTGTTTTGGCAACCTTCTGCCTCCTACCATAAACTGAAATCATGGCATTCAGTGTAGTTAAGTCAGGTGAACAGCCTTTATCGCAGAACTCCGAGAATGCATGCTCGGTTTCTGCAAGCATATCACATTTGCTATATACTAATACAATGGTTTTCAAAAGGACGGGATGGTTCGCAATGGCACCAGAGTAGATTTTTTGAGCAAGAGCATGCACCCTTTCAGTCTCCATGCTATTAGCATAAGCATGAAGCAAACACGAGTAGGTAACCTCGTTGGGTCTGCAGTCGCCATGTTCCATCTCGGCTAATATTTTCTCAGATTGTTCCCATAGGCCTTCGCGAGCGAGGGCCACCAACACAGCATTATAAGAGGAAAGGTCCGGCGTAATTCCAGCTTCAAGCAATCTCTTATATACGGTAATGGCTTGGTCAATAGAGCCACAACGACTATACGCACCTATCAGCGTGTTAAAAGTGACCCTCTCAGGTACGAAGCCAACCCTCTTCATCTCCTTGAAGATTCTCGAGACCTCTGAGTCCATTCCATTAATCCCAAACACTGATAGAAGAGAGTTCCATGTGATAATGTCCGGTGTACAATGATAAAATTGAATATCCTCAAAAACCTTCATCATCTCAGTGAATCTACCCCTGTTACCATGCATCTTAATCAGTGCATTAAACGTACAAATATTGGGTTCGTAACCAGCAACTTTCATTTCCTCAAAAATCTCCATAGCAGCCTTATCCCTCCCGGCCTTCTCAAATCCTGAAAAGAGAGTGGTGTAAGTAAATACATCAGGCGTCATCCCTTTCGCAGGCATCTGAGACTTGAGCTCCATCGCTTCGTCCATTAAACCATCTCTTGCATAAGCAGAGATCAACGAATTGTATGTCACGATGCTAGGACGGCAACCATTAACCTCCATTTCTCTCAACACCTCCATGGCCTCCTTAGGCCTTCTCGAGTTGCCATAAACATCAAGCAAGGCATTATAAGTAACTTTATCGGGCTGAATACCTAGCTCCGCCATCTCCTCAAATACCGCAGCCGCCTCCTTGTACAAAGCCCCTTTCCTACAACAGCTTATAAGTGTATTGCAAGTATACTTATCCGGAGAAATCCCAACACTCTGCATCCTGTCAACAACACCAACAATCTCACTCCAAGGCATCCCCATTTTCCCGTACGCGTTCAGGATCACATTGTAAGTTATCAAAGTCGGCGTGCACCCCTGTTCCTCCATCTTATTAAACACGCTAACAGCATCCCTGTACCTCCCATTGCTCGAGAACGCGGTGATCATAGAAGTATAAGAATAAACATCAAGCTCAAACCCGTCACTGCAAAGGCTCTCAAACACGGAACTCGCCACCGAAACCTCGCCCAATTTACCGAGCATACTGAAAAGCACGGCCACAATAGCATTGTTCAAAACCAACTGCCAATCCCCCCTTCCCCTAACCCACTCGAACACAGCCATAGCCAAATCATGCTTAAGGTAAAACCCCAAAGTCTTAACAATTTCAAGAACATCCGTGGTCAAAGCATCAACCTTTCCACCCTCACCCAACTCATCCTTGTAATGATCAAACAAAAGACTCAAACTTTGGTCTAAACTGGACATTTCAAAAGATGGGTCAACCATGGAATTGATAACCCGTTGACCTACGGGGGAGACGCCGCTGTGGGTCCAGCGCCGGCCGCGGTTCTGGTCCTTCCACTTTCCTATGGGCTTCCGGCTTCTGTAGACGGGGAGCCGGTCCGGCCGGGGCGGTTGGACCGGAGTGGGTGGTGGTTGTTGTTGTTGTTGTTGTCGGTGGCGGCGGTAGGGGTTAGTGAAGGAGGAGGAGGGGGTAGGGATTAGAAGTGGAAGGGCTAGCTTTTCTGCCATTTTTGTGGGTGAGGTTTTATTACAAGGAAAGAGGAGGAGAGGCTAACAGGGGTTTATGGGTTTATGAAACTAGAGAAGGGGATAAAGAGGTTTTTTTCTTTTTTTTTAGGGGATTATCATCTGTGGTAAAGAACATGGGACAGAGGGTGAGTGGTCACTCTTGACAAATAATGTGGAATGGAACATGTTGCCTCCTATTTCGAAAATTTTACGATAATTTCACAAGTATTATTTTATATATCTATGTTTTAAATATTGTCATTCGTTACATACTTATCGTAGAAAAATTACCATGTTGTAGACCATTAAAAAGGGGGTTTTTAATCGCTAGTATTCCGATGATACCGACGATCGCAATTTTGAAAAAACAAATTTACACTTTATCTTTTTTCAGAAGGAAAAATAAATTTTATTATCATTAATAAAATTTACTTAGCAAAAAACATAAAGATGATGATATGATTTTGTCGATTTTGTACAAGTCGACAAACCAGCAAGATATTAAAGTGAACATTTACTAAAAAATATCTCGCCCGTTTAAATACACTTTTATTTTGGTGTATATACTAATCAATATATTACCACTTTCAGACTTTTAAATTTTTCTTCCCCGAGTAGACATTTGATTCTAGTGGCAAATGGTAGAATGTGCATTACATTTCAAGTCAAGCACCATCCAACCCTAGAAACATAAAATAAAATACAAGTCAAAGGTATCAAATTAAATTGATGCAGGTAGTTCATACAGGCATTTTTTCGCAGTGTGTGATTAAGTTCTTGATAATAGTAGGATGATACGTACGATGCTCATCTCGTTGCCTTGAAAGGGATACTGGATTTGGATCTAGAAGGAAGCAGCACTTAACTTGTACGTCATCCCAATTAATTTGAATTTAAACCGAACATAACTATAAACAGTGACAAAACTTTTACAGCCTATTTTTAACACATTCTCATTGTTCAAATTCGAGACATGGATAACACGTTGATTTTCGAAGCTAGTGTGCCCGACAACAGATGAACCTTCAATTTGGGAAAGAACATGCCACCCAAGACAAAGAAGATTGCTACTCATTGAAAAGGATCCAGAAGCTAAAGCCACAAAAGGAAGACACCGGCATCTACTTTCTACCTACTTAATAGCTAAAGGAAGCGGACGAGCTCGAGTTTCCACTGCTCGACAAAAAGGAGAGCCCTCCGGCAACAGCTAGCCTGAGAGAAAACCCACCAAGTGTGATACACGATCGACGACTTCATTTGAGAAAGTGAGGAGAGATCAGCTTTGCAATTTCGAGGAATCCCACGCGTTCTTGACCAGCAAATATACTCTTCAGCTTCTCGTCACAGACGATGACCTTCTTGTTTTCTGGGTCCTGAAGAAGCCAAGACAAGTATCCATCCAAATAGCTTAGAATGAAAGACAATTTTCAGGAAAAGAAGTTGGCAGGAATTTGTATTCACAACAAAGGAACAAAAGTCAACGAGCTACATCAATGAGAAGATTCAGCATGTCAGCTTCTAACAAGCACAAAAAGAATACAACAGTCCTGACAAAAGATGCGATGCAGACGTCAGCTTGAATTATACGAGGCAGGGAGGACATGTCAAGGCCACACATTCTAAAGACCAATCAAGGCGTTGAGTGGTGCATCTGGAATAGCATAATTACATGTGTGGCAATCAACCAAGCCAAAGATATATTGCTCCAAGTGCAGATAACATTCCCGTTAATCCACCATCTGCTAAGCAATCAACCAAGCCAAGCTCTTAGTAGCATGTCTTCCTCCGACCCTAAAGGCACTAAACCGGTTAATACACCCACAACCGCACTCGACGGAACTAGTTACAGTAGAAACATATGGAAAATTGCAATGCAGGAGGCTTCCGGCCTCCCGACAGAGGCTCAAACTCAAACAGCAACTTGATACACCCAATCCAAACAACCCAACACGAGAAACAAAGACGAAAATAACAAATAAACACACCTCAGCCCAATAAGAAAACATCAGAGAAAAAAAACTCTAACAAAATCCCTCTCCAAAGACTTGGCTCAAAGTAACCCCAAAATTCAAAGTCAACCCTTTCTTTATTTAACCTAAAACAAACAGCGCCTAAATGAAAATTTCAAAAATACAATTACGAGGGTAAAAAGGTAAAAAAAGAAGTTAGGGTTTTAGGACCTGGAGGTTGTGCTCCTTAATGTAGGCCCAGATAATCTTGAGCACCTGGGTGCGAGCGATTACGTCGGACCCCACGAAGTCCGCCATCTCGGGGGACACGCGGCGCGGCTTCATGATGCCAGTCGGCTCCCTCTCCTTCCCCGCCGCCGCCGCCACCGCGCTCAACCTCCCCGCCGCCCTGGCTCCACCTAGAGCGAGGGATGCCGCGGAAGGAGGCCTGGACCCGAACGAAGCCGTCTTGGGCCCGAAGAAGGCCGCCGAGAGAAAAGTCGAGGAGGAGGATGTCATTTTTGGTTCTAGGGTTTTGGTTTCGGAGGGTAAAAGTGGGAATTTGGCGAGCGGTTTCTGGGTTTTGCCTTATCCGTTTAGTCTTCTCCGAGGGAAGAGGAAATAGGAAGATAGGGCGTGGTTTTGGCGTTTGCGAGTGTTAGCGTTTGGAGGCGAGATTTTTTAAGTTTTTGGCTTAACCATCGGCAACCGTGAATATTTACCAAACTGATTAATTTTATTTATTTTTTTTGGTAGAAGTCGAGGGACAAAGTGTCTACTAATCTTTATTAATCATGTGCTGGAACAATAGTACGTGTACATCGAGGTATGCAAACCCCCTTCAAATCATCCAAATAAGCCTCTATGCAGAAAGCAAAAGGTATATCCGAAGATACATAGTCATAGCCTATGGTCAGTGCACTGTGCATACTTCGAGAGCAAATCTGCCACCCGATATCCCTCTCTGAAGGTATGCTGAATCTGTGTCATCCAATCTCGGCCAATCATGCCTCGTGCTCATCTGATCAGATTAGCCTGCGGATGCTCCTGCCCAACATCACGGCCGACACAGAGAAGAGCTAGGGAGGAATCGACCTCTACTATCACCTGTCTATAATCACACTCTCATGCTAGCTCAAGTCCCAAAACTAGAGCCCAAAGCTCAGCCACAAGAGAGCTGCAGCAACCAACTCCTTTGGCGAAACCCTTTAGCCAACGGCCTGCTGCATCACGAATAATCCCTCCTGTACCAGGAAGCACCAGGATTGCCAGCTGACACCCCATCTGTATTCAGCTTGATGAATCCAGGCGGTGGACGTGGAGTATTCTGGTTAAGCATAACTCATGTGCCTGCATAGATATGGGGGGGGGGGGGGTGGACATGTAGTAGGCCCATTTTGGAAGACCATGGCATTTCGCCATTTCCAGATCCACCAGCGCGCGGTAGTAAAGACAGTCGCCCAAGGTGGGCCCTCAGCATTCAGACTATCCGTCAAGACATTTTTTCGTATACAGTCCCTACAATTCATGGTCGTCAAGAAACCCGCCCGTCTGTGAGGAAGTAGTGCCCTCCAAAGCACTCGCGAAAACCTGCAGTCATGAAAAAGATGCATTAAAGTCTCATCCGTATCAAGGCATCTCGGGCACATACTCCAGTTAGACTAGTGCCTCCGAACTTGTTCCGCATTCGTCATTAACCTGCCATTAAAAAGAAGCCATATAAACACACGTATACGTTCAGAAACACCCAATTTTCAAATTGCAATCCAAATAACATCTCTCTGGACAGGCCACAACACTCTGCCAATCGCCTGGTATAAGGATTTGGTAGTGAACTGGCCATCCAATGTCAACTCCCAGGATAGTGCATCCAACGAACTGGGCAGGCTAGAGATGTCTGTAGCTACCAGTGACGATAGCTGCGGCCCCTACAAAAGCTCAGACAAACAAGCATTATCCCAAAACCCAGTAGGCAACCAATAATCACAGACGCACTTTACCTCCTCTTTCGGCGGTAGCTCACCTAAGGTGTGGTTTCGGAGGCGGGAGGGAAGCAGCCAGGGGTCATGCCAGAAGGAAGACCCTAGCCCATTTCCCACATTCCACCTTAACCCAAACGACAGTGCAGGTTCGGCCTTCACGATCGCTCGACATGTCGGAGACCCACTGGAATATGGCATCAGCATCTCAGGGCCTTCTCGCCCCCTACCGTACCGACTATAAAGCACACACGGCCAAAGTGCATCTTGATTCTGTAGTAGTCGCCATGGTAGCTTAGTGAATAGTGCCATATTAACTGCCCGCATTGGTCGGATCCCAAGGCCCCCTGCCACCTTCAGGAGGCAAACTGTTGCCCAACTAATAAGATGGGTGTGTCTACACTCCTCTGTGGATCCCCAGATGAATTCATGTGTACACATGTCCATCGCTTCACATATAGGCACAGGAAGGATGATGCAGACAGAAACGTAAAGCAAGAACGAAAGAGCCTCGAGTTTGTGAATTCAACGAGAAATCACAAGATGACAAGACGAATTAGGGAAATCCCTAGTTTTGTATTCAATAATCAACGCCTAAATCGTTCAACAAGAAGGCCTTATAAAGAGGCTCACAAGCTCGACTCCCACCAATAATAAAATGCTAGTACTAATCCTATTAGCTACTGGAGTCCTAATAAGACTCTCGTTATTAAATTAAATAAACTAATTAAATAAACTAAAGCAAACAGGAAGTTAACGACGTATAGGATAGCTATTTCATGGCCCGCAAGCGTGGCATTCGGTCATGCCTATCAAGGAACAAGAGTGCAGCTTCATCTCCATCATTCTCCCCGACGTCAAAACGATTCGCCCTCGAATCGGCATGAGCCTCATCTCCGTCACTGTCATTGCCCTCAAAGGGAACCAAATGCTTGACATTAAAGACATCCGAGGTACGAACGTGACTAGGGAGGCGTAGGCGGTAGGCATTCGGATTAATCTTCTCGATTATCTCCAAGGGACCAATTTTACGTGATGACAGCTTACTGTATTCATGAGCCGAAAATCGATCTTTTGTGAGGACAGCCCAAACAAAATCGCCGACATCAAATTGAACATCCCGACGTCGCATATCAGCAGCTTGTTTGTACCCCGCATTGGCAGCCTCCAAACGTTGCTTAGTGGTGTCATGAAGCGCCTGAAGGTCGGCGATCATATCTGCTGCATTTTTATGCACAGGAGCCGAGGTTGGAAGTGGCAACAAATCAACTGGGCTACGTGGTAGCACAGCATAGACAATCTGGAACGGACATAAACCCGTGCTTCGGTTCACAGCTATATTATGCGCAAACTCAGCCTGGCTGAGCTGAATATCCCAAGAACGCACATTATCACCCACGAGACAACGCAATAAATTGCCCAAGGAGCAATTGACCACTTCCGTCTGGCCATCTGTCTGCGGGTGGTACGCACTACTAAAGTGAAGCTCGGTTCGAGCCATGCGCCACAATGATCTCCAAAAATGGCTGACAAAATGGGTGTCCCGATCCGAGATAATTGAAAGGGGCAATCCATGTAGGCGATAGACTTCCCAAAAGAACAATTGAGCCACGTGAACGGCATCCGTGGTGCGTTTACAAGGGATAAAATGCACCATCTTCGAAAAATGATCCACAACCACGAAAATGGAATCGTGACCCCGTTGCGTACGCGGAAATCCATGCTAATGGCCACCCAAGGGAGCGAGGGGACCGGAAGAGGACGATATAAGCCAGCATTAGTCGCCGTGCCCTTCGAGACCTGGCAAACACGGCAGCGACGAACAAAACGGGCAATTTCCTTGCGAACACTAGGCCAAAAGAATGTGCGAAGTACTAGTTCAGCGGTACGATCTCGCCCGACGTGGCCAAGTGAGTGAATTTCTGCAATAAGCTTGTCCCGCAAGCTACATGTAGGGATGCACAATCGAACTCCCTTAAATAAATATCCGTCCACGAGAGTATAGCCAGAGTGAGAACCTGTAGAGACAGTAGAGTATATCGATCCAAAATAAGGATCAGTAGCATAAAGGTCCTTGAAACACTCGAAGCCCGCAACTGCAACTCGCATATCTGCCAATAAATATTGGCGACGACTGAGAGCATCCGCGACCCGATTGGATAAACCAGATTGGTGCTTAATTACAAAAGTAAACTGTTGTAATAAAGCGAACCATTTGGCATGACGAGCCGATAATGAGTCCTGGGATGCAAGGTGCTTCAACGCCTCATGATCTGTGTAAAGAATAAACTCGCGTTGAAACAAGTAATGACGCCAATGCTGTACAGCTCGGATAACCGCATAGAATTCAACATCGTAAGTGTTGTAGCGCGAGCGAGCACCCGTTAACTTCTCACTAAAGAATGCCACGGGACGACCTGCTTGGCTGAGCACAGCTCCAATTCCGACCTTTGAAGCATCACAGTGAAGCTCAAATGGGGTATCAAAGTTAGGCAAGACCAAAATAGGAGCATTAGTGAGCTTGTGTTTGACAAGCGAAAATGCGGCTTCCGCATCTGGACTCCAACGAAATACTTTGCCATGCATTGTGTCAGTGATAGGGGCCATAATAGAACTAAAGTGTGGTATAAAGCGCCTGTAAAAGGATACAAGGCCATGAAAGCTCCGGGCTTCCGTTATGGTACGAGGCGTAGGCCAGTCGCGTAGGGCTGCTACTTTGGAGTCGTCCATCTGATCCCGTCAGTAGAGATTCGATAGCCCAGGAAGAGTATAGAGGCAGAAAGGAATTGACACTTTGCAGGAGCAGCATAGAATTTCTCCTCGCGGAGAATCTGCATAACTGATCGGAGATGCCTCATATGTTCGTCCATTGTCCGACTATAGACCAAGATATCGTCGAAATAGACCACCACACAAGACCTTATGAGGGGACGAAGTGCTTGGTTCATAACTCGCATAAATGTGCTGGGAGCATTAGACAAGCCAAACGGCATTACCATCCATTCAAACAAGCCCTCACGTGCTTTAAATGCTGTTTTCCACTCGTCACCTGGTCGGATTCGGATTTGATGATATCCGCTCTTCAAGTCCAGCTTGCTAAAAACTGTGGCACCGCTCAATTGATCAAGGAGATCATCTAGACGAGGAATTGGAAATCGATACCGGACTGTAATTTTATTGACCGCCCGACTGTCGACGCACATCCGCCACGCACCATCTTTTTTTGGTATTAACAATGCCGGAATTGCACATGGGCTCAAGCTTTCCCGGATATGGCCTTTGTGTAACAAGTCTTCAACTTGGCGGTGGAGTTCCTCGTGCTCAGCGGGACTCATTCTGTAGTGCGGCCTATTAGGTAAAGGTGCACCAGGAATCAAGTCAATTTGGTGTTGTATGTCACGAAGTGGAGGAAGGCCGGAAGGTAAATCGCTCGAGAAAACATCCGAAAATTCATTTAAAAGGGAGGACATTAACGATGGTGGAGTGGTCAATTCACTGGTCTCTCGTCCGACCAAAAGGAGCGCATACGGTATCTTACGCATGGCCTGAAGGAATTCCCCGCGATGTAAAAAGAGAATTTTTGTCTCAGGACGAGGTTGCTGTACCGATGGTGCCGTAGGCAATAACACTACCTTGTGGCCAGAAAAGATAAAAGAATATGTGTTCTTTCGCTCATCGTGAATAGCACCTCGATCAAATTGCCACGGTCGCCCCAATAATAGGTGACAAGCATCCATTGGCACAATATCGCACCATACGCTATCTGAGTACCTGCCACCAATTGAAAAATTAACCAAAATGCGGCGATCAACAGTAAGATTAGTACCCTTTTGAAGCCAAGCAAGGCTGTACGGGTGAGGATGTGATTCGGATGAAAGATCCAATTTTGCAACTGCGTCCGATGCGATGACATTTTTGAAGAGCCCGAGTCAATAATAAATTTGCAAATTTTGCCACCAATAGTGCAGGTGGACTCAAAGATTGTATGACGCTGGACATCATCGTCAACAATACGCGGAGAAAAATAAGCACGCCTTAGGACTAGCGACTGACCGACGTCTCCCGCTAGGTAGTCGGTGTCCAGGTGAGCATCATTATCATTATCATCATAAAATGGAGGGTCACTGTCATTAAACTGATCGCCATTATCGAGCAGTAATCCTCGTGTGCTTCCGGTCTTAGGGCAAGCAGCCTGTCGGTGCCCATATTCTCCGCAAGAATAACACTGACCATGTCGAGAAAAGGGTGGTCCGATTAGAGTCGAATCACGTGCTGATGTTGGTGGTGCGGGAACTCGGCCAGGAGAAGGTCGTGAGTCCGATTGTACGGGCTGAGCAGCACGATTCCCTGGAGTAGGAAATAGACCTGGCAAGCGTCGAGCTTGCTGTTTCTCGATGAGGATAGCTCGCTGATGGGCTTCCGAAATTGTAGCCGGAGAAAATAGGTTAAGAACATCCTGTAACAGAAGTCGAAGGCCCCCAATATAGCGGGATACCAACTGGTCGGTGGTTTCCTGAAGCTCATTCCACGCAAGAAGGTGATAGAACTCCTCCGTGTAAGCATCGACAGATCGCGTACCTTGTCGGAGATTCTGCAGCTTCTGATAAAGCGTTCGGGCATAGTTGTACGGTAAGAAAGCTGCCTTCAGATAAGTGACGAATCTAGGCCAAGCCGTCAGCGGAGGCTTACTTTGTCGGGTTCAGGCCGCTTTCAATTGTTGCCACCATGCTGCTGCGCGTTCGCGAAATTGGGTTACAACCAATGAAACACGACGATCAGCAGGTACATTCCGAAAAGCAAGGATCTCCTCAACTGCAGCAAGCCAATCTAATAACTCCTCGGGTTCCAGCGCGCCCGTGAATTCTGGAATCTCGAATTTGAACCCAGCGTCCCAACGAGTTGCAGATGGTCCCTGATCAGCTAATGGTGCCCACAGATTATCGATAGTAACCTCATCATCATCAGATAGGTTATCGATAGGATGCGGTGGTGTAACGGTGTGGAGTTGCGGGTTGGTACCCGTTGCCGTGGTACCGAGCGAACGAAGTACGGCGAGTACCTCATTCAGTTGCTCTTGCATAGCATCCATGCGATGCTCCAGATGATCGTGGCTGGCCGCCCCCTTGTTGGCGTTCTTCAGCGGCATCGTCAAGGAGCGTACGGCTGGTCACTGATACCAACTGATGCAGACGGAAACGTAAAGCAAGAACGAAAGAGCCTCGATTTTGTGAATTCAACGAGAAATCACAAGACGACAAGACGAATTAGGAAAATCCCTAGTTTTGTATTCAATAATCAATGCCTAAATCGTTCAACAAGAAGGCCTTATAAAGAGGCTCACAAGCTCGACTCCCACCAATAATAAAATGCTAGTACTAATCCTATTAGCTACTGGAGTCCTAATAAGACTCTTGTTATTAAATTAAATAAACTAATTAAATAAACTAAAGCAAACAGGAAGTTAACGACGTATAGGATAGCTATTTCATGGCCCGCAAGCGTGGCATTCGGTCATGCCTATCAAGGAACAAGAGTGCAGCTTCATCTCCATCAAAGGATATCAGTCTGCATAGTATGGGAAGGGATAGTCGAGAGTACTGATCTAGCTAGCGTGATCTGCCCCGCCAGACTAAGGGTACGAGCCTTCCACCCTACTAGACGACCTCGCATACGATCAATAATATAGTGATATAACTGGTGCCATCGTCGGTCCAGGGATGTGGGCACACCCAGGTATCTCCCCAAATTCATGGTCAAGGGTATACCTAGAGTATTATTTAATTGGCTAGCCAATCCAACATCTACATTAGCAGACATCATGACCTTGGACTTAGGGAGGCTTACCTTCTACCCTGAGCTTGCACAAAAATCATCAAGAACTCCACGGACAAGAGCAGCCACCGAAGCTCTGCACATAAGAATTAAATCGTCAGCAAATATCAAGTGAGAGAGAGGCGGTCCATGATGTGCCAGCTTAACTGGAGCCCATCGCCTCTCCCCCACACGTTATTCAATGGCATGTGATAGACGCTCAAGACAAAGTATAAAGAGATAAGGAGAAATGGGGTCTCCCTGCCGGATGCCCCCGGTAGGCTGGAAGGAGGTGATGAGTGTGTAAACACTCATGTGTTTGTTGTATGATTTGATCATATTTAATCATGTTTTGATCTGTTTTGGTCTTGTCCTATTGAGTCTTTTGTTTGTTTTATGTTTTTGAGTCTCGATTGGACTTCTACTGTTTGTCGTGTATTTTGGCAGGTACTTGGAGCGGTTCATGGATAAGTGGAGCTAGGATGAGATGAAGAAAAGCGAGGAGCTGACTTATGAAGATAAGTAGCTCATCCGAAATCCGGTCTCCAATTCCAGCGGCCGCCGGTCTTCAATTCCAGACTGACCTTTAAGGACTAAAATGACGATAAGTAGCTCATCCGAAGTCCGATGGAGTCAAATAAAGTGGCTGTGGAAAGACGACATCCGTGGCTACAACTTTGCTTCAAAGGTCATCCTCAAATTAGGAGTCAAAGATGTCCGAAAAATGGTCCCAAAGTCAAGCTCCGAATCTGTGATGAAATTCCAGATTTCTGGCTTCCGAATTTGAGGAATAATTGTGGGCCCATTTCGAATTTGTTTAGCACTTTCATTTGCTGGAACTGCACATGAGATGTGTGGCATGTGTGGCATGTTTTGTGTAATGATTTCCCTTGGCATGTGTGGCATGTTCTCCATTGGTATCCTTAGGTGGAAAGATGAGCTTTCCAACTCAAAAGAGAGCTTTCCAACTCAAAAGAGGAAGGAAAGCTCTCATCTCAACTTCTATAAATAGAGGATGGATGTAGAGACATGGAAATCAAGAGATATCTAGTTTTTGAAGAATAGAGTTGGAGATTGAGAGTTGTGAGGAATACCAAGGAGGAGCACCATTGGAGGAATGCTAGAAGGAAGCTTGAAGAAGGATGCTTGAGGAAGCTCTTGACCACATCTTGAGTTTTCTCTATCTCTCTCTTTAATGTTATTTTCTATCATGTTCTTGTATAAGTTTTCTTCTTGTATGAACATGACTTGTGAGTAGTTTTTCTTGTGAGTACGATGCTTTAATTATGTGATTACTTATCTATGTTGGGTTATGGTTTGATCAACTTTCGTAGTAGTTGTCAATTGATGATCGTAATGCTTAATCTAACTTGATCACTTAGATTATGATGTTAGTTGATGATAGTGGACCGAAAGGCATTAAATTCAACGGAAGGATCAATTGACATATTCTTAGGTATTAATGAGACATCTTGATACTAAGGGATAACCCACGAGGAGTTAACTTTATAATTGAGTTTAGCTTAGTTCACGATCTAATTAATGAGCGAAAGCGTTAGTTGGTATTCGTGAACTATTCTAGCTTAGTTTTATCGGCCTAATGAGCGAAAGCGTTAGGAGGATGCATTAGAACACTCCGGGTACTAGTTAGAACTTCATAAATAACCATGATCTTGACATAGATAGGTAGTCCATAAAAGCATCGTGCTCTCTTTATTTCATTAAGTACAAACCGTCTTTCTATATTTCTTAATTTACTTATTATCTTGCAACCTCATATCATTCTTTACTTTACGAACTTGTTTCAATTTGGCTACATACGATTGATTGTTTCAATTTTCATGTTCTATCTCTCTCAGTTCAAGAACCTTACTTATACACTATACTATTTGTTTGTGCGTTAAAATTGCTTGTCAATTTTGCGTACGTCAGGAGGCCGACTGTCCTCCATTCTATAAGATACGCACTGAGGGAGTCGATACACAAGCCATTATCCACCTGACAAGGTCATCTGGGAAGCCCGCTAGAATCAACGTCTCCCTCAAGAAGGTCCAGCTAATACGGTCATAGACCTTCTCTAGGTCTAGCTTAAGAACCATCCACCCCTCCCACCCCTATTTTCAGGTCATGGTATGTACAGTCTCTCACAAAATCATAATATTATCAACCATATATCTCCCTGGGATGAAGCTAGACTACACCGGGCTAACAATGCTATCCAGAAATGGCTCAATACGATTAACCAAAGTTTTTGTGATGATCTTATACAAAACCTGACATAAGTTGATCGGCCGAAAGTTGGCAAAGGTTTCAGGGCTCAGGACCTTCGGAATGAGCATGATCAAAGTAGTATTCAACCCCATTGGTAGCACCCCTATCCTGAAGAAGTCTTACACCTGTAAACAAACATATTTCCCCACCACATCCTAGAATTTTTGGAAGAAAACTGCTTGATAACCATCATCACCTAGGGCTTTATACGACGCCATCTGGAATAGGCAATCCTTAATCTCTCTAACTATCACTGGCCCACTGAGGCTACTAAGTTGCTCATCAGAAAGAATCGGAAAACTATTCTGATATGGGAAAGGAGGCATGTTATGGTCTGGAGATCTTGGTGTAAAAGCTAGGCGGCTTGGAATCGAAAAGGGCGATTTCGATGACTTGAGACCAACGTCGGTTGCAATTGAATCAATAAGGGACAATGATTAGAGCCATTCCTCACCAAGTGGTGCACAGCCGCTTCTGGCCATTCTGTGTGCCAAGTATCACTACAGAGAACCTGATCCAACCATTTTGACACCCGTGATGCCAGCTCTCGCCCTCGAACCCATGTGAAATGCGAGCTGACGTAACCTGTATTAATGAGACCAAGTGCATCAATGTGTCCTGCAAAAGTAACATTCGATCTAGATAATGTACATGCTCTATCCTAACGCTTAGACAGAGATACAATGTTATTGAAGTCTCTGCCTAGCACCCAGGGATTTGCCATCGCCGCTCCCAGTTCTCGGAGTTGCTCTCACATCACCTGCCGCTCATCCGGTCTCGGGCTGGCGTAGATTATGGTCAGAACAAAGTTGCACTGGTCAAGAGTGACATCTGTATGGATGAAAGAGTTGGATTTCAATAACACAGACACCCTCACAATAGTATCTTGCCATAACAACCAGATACCCCCACTTCTGCCATGAGCTTCAATCCTGTCAATGTTAGAAAATCCAAACTGTCGACAAACCCTGTCAGCATTAAGACCAGATACTTGAGGCTCAAACAAAGCCACTATCGCTGGTTTATGCATCTGCATAAAGGACTTAAAAGCGTATAAGAACGTGGAGCTACCTGCACCACAACAGTTCCACATCATTATTTTCAAATTTGACATTAAAATAAATGATAAAAAACCAAAAAAAGGAAAGGAAAAGAAGGAAGAGATTTGGGATAGAGAGAAAAGTCTTATGTGCATCCCTCCTGAGGGTTCTCGCTCGCCTCTTCCATCTATTCCTCTCGACATCTCGTGCTGACTGTTGCCTGGCCAACCTTATTCGCGAACTCGGCTACATTAAATAATGCTAGGTAGGCAAAAAAAACCATGTCCCTCTTCTGTATCTTCTTCTCTATTGTCTTGATCCTGTACCAAAGATAATTCCTCTAGCCGAGCTACAATATGAGCTTTCTTCCTAATGTCAATCTTCTTCGCTTTTGCGGCAACAGACCCAGACCTCCCTTTGGTATTGTTATTCGAGTTCCCCTTCTTAACCAGTGGACCCTTTTTTACCGGAGCAATGTACGAGCTAGCATTTGGTTTTGCTCGAGCTTTAGCCTTCATACGACTGAGAGTTGTCTGACCTTGATCATCGGTACCCCCAGCTAGTTCTCCTGTGGTTGCCTTAATTAAACTGCCAGTCATGCCAAGCCCGTCCCCATTCAGGGGCACTAGCTGCCTATCTGACACCACGGGAGCTAAGGGTTGCCCTGCAGCATTGTCGCCTTCTTGGCAGTGTTGGTAAACAACGGGTTAACTTGGCTGGCGAAAGAGACTGGCTGAGCAAGATCACTAGATGAATTGGCTTGCAGCGGTGCATTAGTCTTTTGCATTATGGATGACGATGGTGAAGTTAAAATGGTTTCGGATTGGAGCTGCATGTTAGGCGATGCTGAGTGAGCTACGGGAATGGGCTTCTGCTGGTTGGGCACACCAGGTGAGTCTAGAGAAGGAGCTGGGTCGGTTAAATTCTTATTTTGGATGCGACCATTATCTCGCTCCCCATCCCATTTGGTGACCATCTTCGAGCCAGTTGTTGATCCACCTTTAATTACTTTCGAGTTGGACTTCCGATAGACATCAGCTTGGAAGCATTTCGAGCTACTCATCATTGCAACCTCCTTACCATGGGCAGACTTAGGACCTCGGAATGCACCCACTTAGACCTCAGAATTCTTCACATGTCTTGCATCCTCAGTAACTACTCAAGTAAGCACTCCAGCATGATCCGTCAACATTTTAAACATGTTGGAGCTGGGAGTGGGCACCCCTTGTGTCTTATGCTGCAGGCGACGCTATTTCTGTGTAAGAGTCATCCAAGGGCCGATGTTAGGCTCCGCCATATGAGTCTCAGCTGTCATGGCCTGGACGCTTTGAGACAGCGCTGATTGTGCTTCCCCTGATAGGGGGTCGCTCGGGGAAGGAGCCTCTTCTACTATCGTACTCGAAGCCTTTGGGCAGCCTCCCGTAGAATGACCATAGCGACCACAGTTAAGGCAGATAACATGGAGTCCTTCATATTCTACCCTGTACTGCTGTCTGTCAACAATAATCACACCTGGCAATGGTTTATTGAGATTGATCTCAATATATATTCTAGCATAACAGCCACGTTGAATTGCAAGTGTAATCCGATCAACACGTAAAGGCTCTCCGATGGTATGCGAGATAGCCAACATGACTTCTTCATCATAGTAGTAAATAGGAAGGCCCGATATGCGAGTCCATACCAGTGTTGACGCAATGCTATCCATTCTTGGATTAAAGGCCAAAACCAATGGCGAACCGTGAGATAATGCCCGAAGATTGTCCATGGACCTTCCAACAAGACCTTGTCGTGGTCCGAACCCAGCTCAAAATGCGCAAGATAGTTCTTGTTTAGGAGATCAATAAAAACCATATGGCCCCTAGGCTGCCATAAGCTTCTGATCCTCTTTTCCATAACCGACAGCAGGACAAAAACCCCGAGGGCCTTAATCACCAAGTAATTGGACCATTATGACTGTAGCTCCGTCAGGATATTCGGATGCAACTCCGCTACCGGTGGGTTAGGAGTGTTATCATGCAGCATGACGCGAACCAGACCAGCTTTGATAAGATTACCTCTTCCCTTGAAGCGCGAGGTAGGGATAGCCGATTCCACCAGCTTATCGCGAAAGGACAAGACCTCCACGGGCCGAGACTGGCTAGGAGAGCTCAGAATGACCTCTTCAACATCCATAGACACCATCTGAAGGGTTGTGCTAGCATCATACTGGCCTTTGGAATCAGTAGAGGTGATTGGCGTAACTCCTAATGGCAGCGGCTGACCAGTGTCGGTAGGGTTTTTGGAAGGGTTTGGGTCGGGAGAGACATGCTAACTTTAAGAATTCTGAAATAAAAGTAATTGTATAATAGAACTTTGTCCCCCTGATACATGAAACCCCAATAGACAAAAAAATACTTCGCCCGAGAATTCGAAAGAGGAGATTCTGGATCATATAAAAATAGTAGTAACCAGCGTGATGATGAAGAAAAAAATATTTAGTTAAGAGTTTCGAGTTACGGATAAAATACTTACTTAGAATATATGATGTGATTGTTTTAGTTTTCGTATTTTTATATAGGGAGTTATACGTCAGAAAAAAAATGCTTATTGATACGATAGATATGTTGTTAGGAAACAAACATTCCCTCCCCGATTCATTCGGGCCCTAGAAGCCCGCTCCAAGAAGTAAGCCCATTTACGGCCCAGATCCGTTCAGTTATGTCGATCCAATCCAGTTGCGGTAACACGAGAAAAAAATATATTATTTCCTAGGTCATCATTGTGATGGCAAGGAATCTCCTGTTGAGTATTTGTTTCACTTTTGTTCGATAAATATTTGTTGAAAAGCGAAACGAAATTACATCCTACGACTTTTTTTTCAATATTTGTTGCTACAATTTTGTTCGATAAATATTTGTTTCACTTTTCGAGATTTTGAGATCTTGTCTTAGGCTCCAAGTTATTACTATGGTTTCATAATCGATGCTATACGGAATGGAATTATGTGTTGTTCTTTTAACCACACGCGTTTTTGATTCACGACATTTAAATTCAAAATTAAATGAATGCTGTATTCAATAATGGTGATATATGTTGGTGTTTGTAGAAATTTTCTCTCAATAATGATAAACCGCTATGAACCAACACCACCACTCCGTATTATTTCATGATTTTCATCTGACCAAAGGATTTTAGTTAAATGATTGAATATTTATGTTATTCATGAAACACGTTCTCAATACTTCTAGTTAAACTTAAACATTGTATAGGTTTTCAGTATTTGTACTCGTACTTTACCTCCAATTTTTAACTACAACAACTACTTGATATTGGTGTTGGGGCCTACTGATATTCTTGATTGACACAAATATATATGGATCTACCAATTAAAGTTTGCTCTTGATTGAAACGAATAAAAGAATATCAAATTAACTTGAAGGGAAAGAAACGGCCGAACCCTAAAATTTTTTTATAAGTAAAATTTTATATCACTATTTTCTTGTTTGAAATTAAAACCTGAATTTTTGCCAATTATTTTTACCTGGGTTGTTAGGGCGATTGGTAGCTGGCACGTAATATCATTTCCATTCTCATGATCGTGCTGCCCGAAAATGATGGTTTAACTGAATCGGCTTCATCATACAATGTCCCTTTTACTCTACGTTACTTTATTTTTCGAATTCACGATTACCCACCCCCAAAAAAATTGTGTGAGCTGTCCTCTAATCATCAGCATCAATTCTTTGGCCTCTAGTTGTTGTTGGATGCTAAGCATGTTTCCAATTCTAATAATGATGCTTCGCGAAGCCCATGTGACCAAAATGATCATTCTTTTTTTTTCTATAGGTAAATTGATTTGTGACAAACAAAATTGGGTCGAGAGTGGTTCTAATTACATGAGGAATGTAACGAGTAAACATGGCTGTTGTCAACTTAAACATTTCGAGATACAAAATAATGTCGTGATTACTCGAATCTCAAGCGAGCATCGTAATTATTTTTGGATGTGTAAGAGTATAAAATGTAAAAAAACTCCCGATGTTATTATACGTAGTGTTATTGTTCCCGTGCGATATTTGAATTCATAGAAATTGCACATTTTTTGAGAGTCAAAGAAGCAACCGAGAGTTTTTCTAATGTTTGGTGATCGACGTGAATATTATTATTTTTGCTAATTTTCAAAAATAAAAGATATTAATTTACATGAGCTAAAACCCAGTAACGTACGCATTTATAAATATATACCCAAAAAAATCCTTATAGGTAAACGTACGTCCTCCAACAACCACCTACAGTTAGAGGGTCGAAATCAGGTCACCGCCCTCGAAAAAGATGAAAATGGCCGGGTATCGTTAGCATATAACATGGGAAAATATATTTTTTCTATTAAATTTGTTTGGGATGCAAATATTTATCAGATTAATCTAAATTAGAATTTGGTTGCATATCCTCTTACAAAAATGCTAATATGGAACGAACAACTAAAGGCTAATAAACATCCTTCAGAAAAAAAGAAGATAATAAACGTATGTAGAGTCATTTAATTATCTCTTCTATAATATCTATGGATCTTCTAAAAAGCTTCTGTTCCAATCAGAAATCGACTGTTAGGAATTTTCATCGAGAGAGAAAGTGACACGTAAGATGAAGTCATAAATTTGCAAATGGGTCCTACATATCATCAAGGCAATGATTAATGTACGATGAAAGTGATTTCGTAGGATCCGGACCAGTGATGTTTAAGATGGAGTTATAACTCAATTTTTTATTTTTTGATATTCACAGTCGAATATTATTAGATTTTATTTAAAAAATATTTATTTAAAAAATATTTTTTACTATTGTAAAGCTTAAACTCATTATTCTTTTAAGTGGATCTAACGTTTTACAGTTGGATATAAATTTTTTATTTTTGTTACTTCCAAAAGAACATTTTTTAAAGTGGCTGGTCGAATAGTTTTCCATTGGTTTATAAGCGTTCGAGTACATGGTGTAGCTAAAAAATCATTGGTTTTCAAGGAAATTGAATGGATTGGTTTGCAAGGAATGATGCACTGCCCTATTTTCAACGTGTCATTTCTTCGTGAAACCATAGCTAATTTAGCCAGGGCACGACACGTAAACCCCAATTTTGTCTCAGTTGCGAAAATGGCAAGAAACCCTTAGAATCCAGCCAATTCCGGCTCGACAATATACCAACGCCTCATATAGACGTTTGGCGGTGATCCAACATACCAACTAAAAAATAATACCGCTTTTTTATAGAAAAAAATAATACCGCTCGGTAGATCAATTTTGTTATAATTTGATTACTAAAAATATGGCCGTGTTGAAATTGATTGATATAATATTTGTGTCTTTTATCATTCCACACATAAAAAATATATATTAATTAATTGAGTAAGTATCTACGCATATAATTTCAGAAAAAATGTATCAACCAAAATTGGATGTAATTGTCGGACAAGGGAAATATCTACTTGACGTAGAAACCACACTAGACAGTTGGCCCAGGATACTAATCAAGAGGCAGGCCCATGCCCTAATTAGGTTTAGCACCCATAAAGGCTTATGCCCCCCTCAATTATATAATCCTGGCACTATGTGGAAAGGGTGATAAATGACAATAGCACCTGAATTGAAATTTGTGTTTTTCTTAAAAAAGAACACTTCTCTCAATTACTGGTTCACTTAAAAGAAACTTAATTGTTTTGTAGAAATCATTCTTAGTCGACTAATTTATATTCGAGTTGAATCAAATTGCAAAATAAATAGGAAAAATTCTATTTTAGTATCCTGTGGTATCGCAACAAATTATTTTAGTACCCTGTGGTAAAAAAAACCCATCAATTGAGTCAAACCACAGCCAATTAACATCACTTAAGTCCACGGGCAGCTGCCCGGACTTGTCCGGCCAACTCAACGTGCCACATCATCAAAATCTGATGATGTGGCGGTCTCTTCTCCTTTTCCCTCTCCCCCTCCTTCCCCTCTCTCCCTCCTTCCCCTCTCTTCTTCTTCTTCTTCTTCTTCTTCTTCTTCTTCTTCTTCTTCTTCTTCTTCGTCCCAAAAACCCAACCAACCATTACAAATGCTTCAACCCATCCCACCCAAAAACAAAACCCAAAAAACTCAAAAATCATGATCGAGATCATGTGGCCTAGAAAGCGGAGCTCGTCGGCGAGGCGGAACATAGGCTGGGAGGCAAGATCGGAGGCCTCCGGGGAGGAGCGGAAGATGAGGTCATCTACAGCGTCGAGGAAGGCGGAGGAGTCGGTGGAGTCGAACCAAAGCTTCCTTCTCTCTCTGTCTCTCTCCTCCATAGAAATTAAACAATCCCAAGAAGCGGGACGGAATGACGGCGACGCGTTGGAAAGAAGGGGATCGTGGGGCTTGGTCGGGCTGGATTCGAGGTATGAGAGGGGTTTTTTCGTCACCCTTAAGGTCACCGTCATGGAGATGAGAAGCTCGATAGCAAAACCCAGAGGCAGCCCCTTGGACAGCTTAAGCCGGGCTCGAAGCCCCAGTCGCCCATCTCGCTTCTCAAGTCGGCTTCGAGCTTGAAATCGCTTCTCAAATCTTAATTACAAGTAGTACTCCCATTCATATGACCTGATTATCACAAAAGCCTGGATAAACAGTAAGCACGTGGTTAATTAATTGGGTGTTTGCAGAGAATTTCCAGAGATCGGCAAAGTCCAGCCTAGAGTTCTTAGTGTATTCAATTAATTGGGTGTTTTGGCTAGAATTGATTAATTGTGTATTCTTACTGTGAATTGATTTCTGATTCTCTGGATTAAGCATCATAGGTTATCGATGGAGGTTGCTTTTGTTTTTGGGTGGAATGGGTTGAAGCATTTGTAATGGTTGGCTGGGACGAAGAAGAAGAAGAAGAAGAAGAAGAAGAGAGGGGAAGGAGGAGAGAGAGGGGAAAGGAGAAAGACAGTCACGTCATCAGATTTTGATGATGTGGCACGTTGAGTTGGCCGACCAGGTTTCGGGCAGGTCGGGATAAGTCCGGGCAGCTGCCCGTGGACTTAAGCGATGTTAATTGACTGTGGTTTGACTTTATTGATGGGTTTTTTACCACAAGATACTAAAGTAATTTTTCGCGATACCACAGTGTACTAAAATGGACTTTTTCCAAATAAATAACAACAATCACTTAGATCAACTAACAAAATTGTTGTTCCAACTTAACCAAATCATGAGTACAAATTCTTGAAAATGTCATCAATGTTAATTATTTGTTCGAGTTTGTGTACCAAATGGTAATGATGAACCATATGGACAATTGAACCTAACTAACTCCACTAACTCATAAAGGCCCACTCTAAGTCTACCCAGAACAACACTTAGTACACTCATTTGATTAACCATAATTATGTCACTGATCCAGCAAACTTAATTAGTTGTAACGAGATCGATTAATAGTGAATTACATCTACTTTAACCATTTGAGTTATATATGAATTAATAAGCTGGTATCTGCCGAAAAAGACGCAAAAAACATTAAAAAGGCGATTATTCCATTCCAACGCCAAAACGACGTAGCTTGCCACCGAAATCAATCAACACTTCACACTGCAGTCACCCTGCAACCGCAACCGCAACCAGATCTAACCAACATCACATCTGCATCACATGCATCGGTAGACCCCATACTCCTAATCTTCCATAATTAACATGGTTTTAAAAACGTCCTATGACCGAACAAATATCGGAGCCAAACGCAGGCCGGATTTCACCATAAGCATCGTCTCAGGTTTAACCGGTGGTTATCGATTTTTCTATCATATCGACCAGTTTGAACGGTTGGACTAATCGGCCCAACCAAAAATGTTATGTTTTGAAAATATATAATTTTAAATTTACAAGGGATTAAATTATGATTTAATGGTTGAATATTATTGTTGTGTGGTAGAACGTCGGAAACGATCTTAAAAACGGGTCCGGAGTGGTCGTCCCAAGAGCGATTCAAACGAAAGGGAGAAAAGATGAAATAGAGGGTGAGAGAGGAGAAGAAAGAGAGTGGGGAGGAAAGATTTTTATTGATAGGGATAGAAGAAAAACATGAAAAAAATGAAAGATAAAAGCTACGAAGCTACATAAGATAAAAGCTACGATAAAAGCTATGAAGCTAAAAGTTTGATGTGTTATTTTGTGGGTGTTCTTCATGTCTGTGCCTAGCTCTCCTTATATAGAATAAGCTAGCCCCAGCCCCATACAAAAACCCTAGGAAAATCTAACATAGCTCCGGCCTAATAAGGGAAAACTTAACCTGCCTGAAACTTGTAACCAAATTTTTTCTCTTTTCTGTACCAAATTTGGAAAAGTCATAAACTAAAAATTTGTAGATCTCTGTCTTTTCTTTCTGTGGCTTTTAGAATCGCATCAATCTGATACATGAACCAAAAGTTACGATCCTTTTACCAAAATAGATTCAGCAAATCTGCGAATTAATTTTCTGCTCTAACAATGCCCCCCACACGTCAATGTTTTGACGCTAGGAAAAGCATTGACGTGTATCTGCCCTTAAACATGCAGAAAATTAACTTCACTCTACACATAACTGGCTAAGGCAAGACTGTAAATATGTAAAAAAATATACCATCAAACCGGTCGAGACCTTGTCGTTGTCGGCGTGCAGATGATCACCTATTCAATAATAGACTTTTCGGGCAGAGTAGGAGCCTTCCATGCTTCAATAACATGCTTTCACGGCTGAGTAGGAGTCCTTTGTGCTTTATTGGAATGACCATATAACTATTTTTGAAGATCTCTAAGTATTTACCTTTATTTTTGAATTTTTTGCTCCAACCTTCTTCGTTGAGTCTTCGTGAGAGTCGGTCGATGAGACTCTAAACACTTGTCCCCCGAGTGTGGGTTCGGCTTTCTTGGCATCTCCTTATGCACATACTTCGTATGATAACTTGGAGACCTTTGTGGGTTGTGTCTCACATGGTTCTTTCTTGGACCGCGAAAATTCTCCCTTGGGCACCAAAACTTTGAAGGGCTTCTTTCTCAAGAGAACTCCTTGCTCAGTTTTCAATCGAGTGACCACGTCCCTCTTAACTCATACGTACTCAGGCGGCCTCTTGCCGTTGTCGGCTGATTTTGATCGTGAGACTTGAGGACACTCCTTATAATTTGAAACCTTTAACGGTCGAGATTGAACTAGCATGTTAGGTTGTTACTTCACCGCACTCTCTCTTAGTTGTTGAGGAGGAGTCAAACACTTAACTTCATCATCATCAATCTTCTTCACCATATGCATGTCTTGCCCCCCGGCCGGGATAATTTTGACCGATGTAGAAGCTTCGGCTGCAATATTGCAGCATTCCTCATGCCCCCGGGTAAAATTAAATTGTGACTGTTACTCTGATTATAGACTTGCCCCTATGTGTCTTTCCGTTGAGTTGGGACAGAATTGGGCAAGCGAAGGTGGCTCACTGCGCATGGAACGAAGGGTGACTCAGATCTGCGCAACAGATGACTCGGCGAAGGCCCTAAAATTTTCTTTGCTAGTGAAGGCCCAAGGATCCTCTTATCCGGCAGAGGCCCTATAATGTATTTCGTATTTGATACAGCACTTAGGTTTGTCTCAGCCACCGATGGAACTTGTATCAAGCATAGCTCCTCCTTTTCCTCGAATTCGGGCGTTGCAAGCTTGATGGCCATGGTATCGGCCAACTGTGTACTAGTAGTTTGTTCGACCTCTTGGACAAGAGGAACATAAAATTGTCTAGATTCAGCTGATTTATGTACGGCCATCTCAATACTTCTCTCAGAATCGTGAGATTCAGAATCTATTCGGTCTTCAACTTCGCGTATGCCACTTAATGCTTCCTCAGTTGCTGATGCAGTCCTTGAATCTTTATTCTTGAAGGTCTCGTGTCTCATTGCTCGGATTTCAGCACAAAATTCCTCTATAGATTTCGTATATTCCTCCGCAATTTTTCTAACTTGCATGCAATATGCTTGGAATTCAGCATGCCATCTCTCATAATTACTATTGCTCCCCATAAGTTCCTCATAAGTGATCATAATTCGACAAGATAAATTGAAAATTTACAACCAAATTACAGAATGACTAGTCTTTGGTATTTTGGTCGTATCTTTTTCGTCCGAACTCCGATTAAATCGATCTTGGTGTCCCTGGAAAGCTGAGAGATAGATCATCAATTATTTTAGAAATAGCCGTCTCCTAATTCGGCTGGAAAAAAGACCAAATTCGACTGGACTTCTCAATTATACAGATCAATAAGTCTTTAGTATTTTGTTAGTATCTTCCTGGTACAAACTCTGATTTTGGCGTTCTTAGTATCCACAGAAAGAGGAAACAACGATCTTCACTTTCGGCGAAGAACACTTCTTCAGATTCGGCTCCAAAAAGGGCCAGAACACCCTCCAAATCCGGCCGACCTCGCTGGACGTATGCTTTCAGCACATCTTTTGACCGGTTTCGTCCCTTTTGAGGAAGGACTCAAAGTCGTATATGGAAGCTCATGTGTTTGGACACAACAATCGCTCTTCTCAGACGCTTTCTTTAGTCCCACTAGGCGTGCCAAAAATAATATTGTGATAAATTGTGGTAGAACATCAGAAATGATCTTAAGAACAGGTCCGGAGAGGTCGTCCCAAGAGCGATTCAAACGAAATGGAGAAAAGAAATAGAGGGTGAGAGAGGAGAAGGAGAGTGGGGAGGAAAGATTTTTATTGATAGGGATAGGGAAAAATATGAAAGATTAAAGCTACGAAGCTACATAAGATAAAAGTTACGATAAAAACTATGAAGCTAAAAGTTTTGTTATTTTGTGGGTGTCCTTTATACCTGTGCCTAGCTCTCCTTATATAGAATAAGCTAGCCCCAGCCCCATACAAAAATCCTAGGAAAATCTAACATAGCTCTGCCCAAATAAGGAAAAACTTAACCTGCCTGTAACTTGTAACCCAATTTTTTCTACTTTCTGTACCGAATTTGGAAACGTCATAAACTAAAAAGTTGTAGATCTCTGTCTTCTCTTTCTGTAATTTTTGGAATCGCATCAATCTGATACTTGAACCAAAAAGTTACGACCTTTTTACCAAAATAAATTTAGCAAATTTGTGAATTAATTTTCCGCTCCAACAATTATAAATTTGCAATAAAACTAGATAATATTAGTAACTATTCAGTATTATAACACTAAATATAATAAATAATATATTAAATTAAAAAACACTTGTCTAACCGTTATCTAATCGGTCGGACCGGTTGACTTAGAGTATGAGATAAATTCTGATTATTTTTTAAAGCATGATAGTTAGGTAAAGTTTTCCAATTTCTTTTATAAATATAATTTAATATATTTAATGATTAAAATTTTATCGTGGTGCAAATTCTTTTGGTCAATTTTATCCAAAAATGACACCTTACAAAAAAAGTCCCCGTCGTTTGGTGAGCTTGTGGGACCCATACCCCAATCCCTCCTATTTATGCTCTCTCTCCCGCTCTCCACTTTCCCTCACTACAAGTCTACAAGTCACTACAGATCTGCTATTGCCACTCCTTGTCCGGCTATTTCCAGAGTTCCAATTGGCCGCCCGGGAGATCAAAACTCTGCGTTTTTGTCCAACATGTTGGGTTTCAAGACCGCCGCGGTGGTCTTTTACTTGGCCTGCATTGCCTCCTCCTCAGTCCGCGGCCAGGCTCCCGCCGGGGGCCCCACCGCCACACCCGCCCCTCCCACACCCACCACCCCGACCGCCTCGCCTCCTCCAGCCTCAGCCCCACCGCCGGTCACCGCAGCTCCTCCTCCGGTGACAACTCCCCCGCCGGCAACGCCACCTCCGGTCAGCGCGCCGCCCCCTGCCACCCCGCCACCGGCAACACCCCCCCCTGCCACCCCGCCACCGGCTTCACCTCCCCCTGCCACTCCGCCGCCGGCGTCTCCTCCCCCGGCTACTCCTCCTCCAGCGACTCCACCCCCCGCTACCCCTCCCCCGGCGACTCCGCCCCCTGCTCCACTGGCTTCCCCTCCGGCAGCGGTTCCAGCTCCGGCTCCCGCGACGAAGGTGAAGTCTCCGGAGGTGGCTCCGTCCCCTCTGGCCGCCAGCCCCCCGTCCCCGACCACCGGGGCTCCTTCCCCGAGCTTGGGCCCTGCCTCTCCTGGCCCCGTAGGCACCGATACGGTAATAAGCCCCTATGATCCATCCCAAGTAGCCGTTATCGAATTAAATAGTTGCATTTTGAATAGAATTAAACATTTGGCCAAATAAATAGAATTAAACGGATATTGTTCGATAGTAGCTAATAATTAGTAGATATAATATTTAAGAAATTAATTAGGATTGGATACATCGATTTTGATAACGGATTTTATAATATTAAAGAAGATAAATTGTCGAAAATAACTTGCTTATTATCACGTGTTATGTGAAAACAATCAGATGAAAAACGTGAATAAATTGACTAGAATTCATGTCATCGAGCTTGGATTATAATTCTTTATTTTGTGACAAAATTAAGTTGCTGTCATGTGATCAGTAGACGACAGTGTGTTAGGACTTTTCATTATGGTAGGAGTAGTACTGTCGTTTTGTGTATGGATGATGGGGGTAGCACGAGACGCAGAATCTCGAGGCTTTCTGTAACCTGCAACTAGCTATCTATCTATACCTCTGGTTGCTACAAATATTTTTTTTAATTAATTTTTTAAAAGTCATACCAAAATTAAATATATTATGAACTAGTTGGTCTCTGATACTAAATGATTTTGAAAATAAATAAATAAATATAGTTAAATTAGCTTAGAGCTAATTGGTTAGGCATGGCGAGGATCATATCCGTTCAGAAGTTCATTTTATGATCCAGATCATGCTCTAGTTAAATTATAAAAAATATTCAGATCCAATGTATCTGGATCTGGATATATTTACGGATCTAGATTTTTTTTTGCCATCCCTTTATACTTCCCAGTCCTTTTTATACTAGTAGTTAATATCACGGTATTAATTAATCTGCTTAACCAATATAGTATCATCTGTATCTCATGGAAATTTCAATTTTCTACAGAGCGGAGCCGAGAAGATATGGTCCATTCGGACAATGGCCGCGATCTTCTTCATCTTCGGAATCGTCTTCATCTAGAGATTTACCCCAACAGTGCACTTTCTTCCCTTCCTTGAATCTGGGTTTTGCTGGGTACTTTCTGGGCTGATATATTCTTATTATTGGCTACCATTTTAGCCCTTTTTTCATTTCGATGGTACTATTTTCTTTTGGTTCAGTTTCATTAATAGCTTGTATGTGAGCTTCCTCGTATTATAATTACGGCCTTTTGTTGGATTATTTTGGGAGATTTTTGAGGGATGATTGATTTCTGTGGTCGGAAGGATATATATGCATCTTTTGTTTATTTTCGGAAATTTGTTGGTAGCTACCCTCCCTCCTTCCCTCGTCCATATATATGCGTGTATGAAATGCCAATGAATAAAGGTATCAGTCCACATGACAACCCTAGATGACATGACATATGTTAGGTGGTTGGGTAGTATGGAAGCGGTTGCTCGGATCATTGAAGTGTCAAAATTTTCAAACTTCTAACACTGAGTTGATGCGTTTTAAACTACATATCGTCTAACTTAAAAAAGCTCAAACATTGTGACACTAAAATAAACTTTTCTCTTATTTTGTTTATAAACTCAAAAACTTTTACACGACACTTCTTATGAAATAAGTAAGATCATTCACTTCTCAACATAAACTTAAACATTAGAGTACTAAATGGAGGTACTTGGAAGTCTATTTTTAATATTTATATGAAAACATTAAAATTATTTTGTTAGTCAATTAGACCATTGACGGGGTATAGATCTTAGATTCGACTCTCAGGACCCTGAAAGTCGGAGCTTGAATTCTTACATGAAAAACCAGCAGGAATTAAGATATGGTTTGGGCCTAGCTCTAAATCTCTGAATCTAGTATATTTGTTTGGATCATATGGACCATTACCCTACCCGGGAAGAAAGACTCCCAGCAAATAGAGGCCCAAATCGGGAGGCCCATTCAGTTTTTTTTAATACCGTCGCCCAAGGCCCGTTACTGGTTTCCCTACTACGAGAAAGAAGAATATTGGGCTAGGCCTCCGATTCATCCACACTAGCTCACTTTCCGATTCTGAAAATTAAAAGGTACCGATTTCTTTTATATTCCTTTAAACCAAAATAGAAGATATTTTCTCTGGCTGCATACTTGATTCCTGTGAATATTATTAGATAACCCGCGAGCTTACTTCTTTAATCTCTAATTTTATTCGAAACTTGGTAGTCAGTATCTCATTTCGTATTTGATCTCTCTTTTTTTTAAAATTAAAGATAGAACTTTCATTAAGTAGGTAGATCGTACAAAAAAAAATTATTAAGATCACTTGGAGGGAGGACAGGAGCTCGTCCTCCACAAAACCGCCTAGGTAGATCATATACTTTCATTAAGTATATGGATTCAGTTTTTTTTTTTGGTAAGTAGAAGTATTTTATTAAAATGAATAAAAAATGTACAACCCACCACGAGTGTATCGATAAAAAATACACACTGACTTACAATTCTCGCCTAAGTACCCAAATCTCAACAACATAGAAGTACATGAATGCCGAGAAAGCTTCGGATTAACCTTTTTCGGCATACAACACCTCCCTATTTAAGATCTATGTGATTGCAGATAAAGCAGCAAGCTTTGTCCACCCAAAATCTGTGGCGATTTCGTCCACACCAGGCATTCTCTAGCGTGCGAGAGAATGGTTTGAGTAAGTAGTTTCTTGTTGCTCAAATCTCCTCAAAAGATGACTTTATTCCTGTGAAGCCAGATGCCCCATAAGATCGCTCCAAAAAGAGTTAGCCAAACTTTATCATCCATCCCTGATCTTGCAAGGCCTTTCCAGTTTGAGAGAGCCGAGCTTAAAGATCGACAAGAACACCAGCGAAATCCAAGCAGTCCCGCGAAGTAATTCCAGATAGACCATGAGAAAGGGCAATGAAGCAACAAATGGTCATTAGTCTCATCTTCTCTCCAACACAGCGGGCATAATGAGTCCCAAGAATGCAGAGAGCCTCTCCTGATCAGGGCATCACGTGTTGGAAGTTTCTTTTGCACTGCAATCAAGAGAAAGCACTCAACTTTTAGTGGAGTAAGGCCAACCCAAACTTTGCGAACCTCCGAGATGATTTCAGTGATGACAGGGACTAGAGAGCTGTATAACTTGCAGCAGATGGATTTGGTTGAGAAGTTGTCATCCGTTGACAGACTCTAGCGTAGTTGATCTAGCCTCATGTTTGACATCCTGAAGCCCATCAACCTATTTTCCAGCATCAAGATCTGTTCTTGCTCCCGTTAGAATAGTGTTCGAGTCTAGGTAAGGTTCCCATTCCACTCATTGTCTGACCAGTAACCACATTCACATTCTGCCATGGTAAAATATTTTGCATTGAGATACCAAAAAGCCAGGGGAAAGAGTGCCTTAGAGTTGTTCCATTGAGCCAGGGGTCAGTCCAGAAAAAGAAACGAGCACCATTGCCCGCATTGAACCGAATACCATCTCTGAACAAAGAACCCATATCTGAATTAGCAGTCAAAGCATCACAAACAGCTCACCAAGGACCCCCTTTCTTTCCCTGTAGCCTTGTTAGTGTTGAAGTGTTCTTAATATTATGAATCCGTGAGATAGTGCTTGCCCACAATGATTCAGAATCTGTCAGAAATTTCCATGCCCACTTGATGAGTAAAGCTTAGTTTTTTATATATAGTTTCTCAATTCCCAGACCTCCAAGCTCTTTTGGCAAAGTCACAATCTCCCAACTAATCATGGACCTTTTGTTAGAATCTATAGCACCGTTCCAAAAGAACCTGCAAAACAACTTCTCAATTGACTTAACGACACTCACTGGCATGCGATACAAAGAGAGGTAATAGACAGGCAAACAAGAAAGAATAGCTTTGATCAGAGTCAGTCTTCCTCCGATTGAAAGAAGATAACCGCGCCAGGAGGCAAGTCTATTTTCCACTGGATGAACAACAGGCTTCCAAAACTTAACTCTTCGCATATCACAGCCCAGAAGAAGGCCCAAATATTTGATTGGCAAAGTTTCTTGCTTGCAATTCTACTCACCAATTAGGGGATTCAACCACTCTTGCATCACATTAATACCAATCAAAGAGGTCTTCGAAGGATTAATGTTTAGACCTGAAATAAGCCCAAAGATATGCACAATTTTAGTATCGCATGCACAATTTTAAGAATACTTTCCTCCCAATCTGTAGATAGTAATAAAGTATCATCATCATATGGACTCAGTTAAGTAGGCTAAATCTTTCTATAACATAGCTTGTGTAAATATGATAAATTTTTCTTCTAGTAAAAGATTTCAAATTTTAGTTCTTTAAACTCCGTTCGGAAAGGTTCGTGTCTTTATGAACTCATCAAACATGAGTTCAAATTATTCGATTGGTGGCTATCTAAATATTGATAAAAATAATAATGGGTAATTTTGATAAAATTCCAATATTTAGGTAAATTATTTGGGGTCTCTTGTAAAATCTCCTATGACTCTTGAAAACTTAGAAATGCCATTTTTTTCCTAAGAACATATTTCTCTAAACTTTCCTAGATTAAAAAAATTACTTTCTTACAATTACCTAGATATTGTATTTGTTGTATCTCAATCTAATATTACTTGCTGAAATCTAATAAGTCATTTACTTAACATATACATTAATATCTTAAGATTTTAAGTTATATACAAATATTCTAACAATATTATGTAACTAATTTAAGATCTCAAGGAGTGCTCCACACTTTACACTTGCATTTTATACATACCAAGTCCTTATCACACGTTTGGTGTAGTTACGTGTTATTTATGATTCAATTAACAAGTATTCGGATCAATTCGTGAGAAAGAATTTATTCTAATTTTATAAATAAATTTTAAATTCAAACTACTCGAAATACAACTTATTGGATGAATTTTATCATCTATTAAAAATTATATTGTACTTGAACCCGGATTTATTGGCTTAGTAAATTTCCGAACACTACAGTATGAAAAAATTATTTATGACTCAACCGACCCTCACCATAAAATACACGTCAAATCAAGGACAACAGTAGCTATTCTCCCAATTTCACGTCCAACCAAGAGTGAATAATCGTCACATAATAAATTTCATATTTACGGACGAGTACCACAATACAATTATTAGAAAGCCGACTATTGAGCTAAATTATTATGAAAATACCTAAATTTATTTATGAGGGGCGGCAGCCATAAGTTTATTTGGCATGTGTGTACTGGGGCAAAGATACACTCAGTACACACGACAACCATCAATAATAAATGCGGCTACGTATCTGTTTATCTACCTTCTTCGGTGGAAGCCGAAGGTTCTTTTGCCGACACTACGCGTAATAATTTTTCTCGAGGGAAAAAAAAGTTACTGGTTGTGCCAAGATTACTCCATCACTAGTTGTGAGCATGAAGAAGATAACCCGCGAGCTTACTTCTTTAATCTCTAATTTTATTCGGAACTTGGTCGTCAGTATCTCATTTCGTATATGAACTCAATTTTTTTAAAAGATTAAAGATAGAACTTTCATTAAATAGGTAGATCATACAAAAGAAAATCATTAAGATCACTTGGAGGAGAGGACAGGAACTTGCCCTCCACAAAACCGCCTAGGTAGATCATATACTTTCATTAAGTATATGGACTCAGTTAAGTAGGCTAAATCTTTCTATAACATAGCTTGTGTAAATATGACAAATTTTCTTTGTAGTTAAAGATTTCAAATTTTAGTTCATTAAACTCCGTTCGGAAAGTTTCGTGTCTTTATGAACTCATCAAACATGAGTTCAAATTATTCGATTGGTGGCTATCTAAATATTGATAAAAATAATAATGGGTAATTTTGATAAAATTCCAATATTTAGGTAAATTATTTGGGGTCTCTTGTAAAATCTCCTATGACTCTTGAAAACTTAGAAATGCCATTTTTTTCCTAAGAACATATTTCTCTAAACTTTCCTAGATTAAAAAAATTACTTTCTTACAATTACCTAGATGTTGTATTTGTTGTATCTCAATCTAATATTACTTGCTGAAATCTAATAAGTCATTTACTTAACATATACATTTACATTAATATCTTAAGATTTTAAGATTTTAAGTTATATACAAATATTCTAACAATATTATGTAACTAATTTAAGATCTCATCGAGTGCTCCACACTTTATACTTGAATTTTATACATACCAAGTCCTCATCACACGTTTGGTGTAGTTACATGTTATTTATGATTCAACTAACAAGTATTCAGATCAATTCGTGAGAAAGAACTTGTTCTAATTTTATAAATAAATTTAAGTTCGAACGATGAAGAATTTGGCCCATAATTAACATATAATTATGAGTTAATTACCTCCTAATTAATAAAATAAATAACAAGACTTACTTGTTGAAGCATGCTTCACACAGGATCGGATAACAAGATATTGTCACCGGCGGTTTACGATCACAAACGGATCGGATACGTAAACGATTTCTACGAGTTTTCTTACTTTGCAAAATCTGAGAACTACTGGAACTAATTCGTAATAAGTCCTCTGATGTGTATATTAGAATGGGAAAAAGTACAAATTGGTCATCCGTTATTTCTCCCTTTTATAGGGAGGTCCGGCTCTCACATGTGCGCCACGTGGTACCAAGTGTCGAAGCTACCCACTAGCTTTGCCACGTGGCATGCCACGCATTTTCCACGTGGCAAAGCTATCCAATAGCTCTGCCACGTGTCGGCCCAATGACTTTTGGGCCTAATGGGCCTGGGCCCATTTTTGCCCAATAATGGGTGACTAATGGGCCCTAGGTCCAACATCTCCCACTCATACATTATTGATCATAATCAACAATGTCTCGGATTATGTTTAGCAAAAATTTCGTGCGACCAGCATACATCGAGTGCACGTAGCTAAACTCAAGAGTACACACACGGGCTACTTGAATGATAGCATCTCGACATTCTCATTACGTAAGGTATGCCTTATCCTAGGTCTCATCTCATATTCCATTGTTTGCATATGTGATTTCAAACAATTTAATCGTGTTCAATATTGTATTGCTCTCAACGCAATAGGTGCGCACCATTGAACAACGAAACTTAGGAATGTGATCGATGAAGAACCTTCTCCTTTATAAGTATTTCTTCCATCATGATAAAGCCTACTTTTCTAGTCAGTCTTGCGAGGTCGAATAATGAACAATGACTTTTTCATAGACTTTCCAAGCTAGCAGCACAGAATTATATTTTCAAAATACGTTAAGGATCATGAGGATAGTGTATCGAAAAACTTTTTTTTTCAGAATTGGTCTCAAACCAGGGAAACAGAAATTACTTTATGATTTCCCATCCATTAGTCGACAAAGCAAACATGGTACAGTCCACGTTTTATGATGTTCATTCCATTTAAAAAAAAAGGAGTGCATGTAATTCATAATTAAATATCATACTAGAGCATCAGTCTCGATATTTTACTGAACAACGACTTTAGTTTACTAAAAACTGCTCTAGGCTATATAGACAGATTAATGATAAGTTCTACTTATTTCTTATCATTTGGATTTACAAAAAATTCAATGCAGCAACAGATGCTTGTATTATCACAAATCTCGCACTTTAACAAGAACTTCTCTTATAGTTAAGCAAGACGGCATTAACATTTTAGAATAGGCACTCGATGTAATGATGTTCTTAAAACTGCATCATCTCAACAAGGAATTAACTCGTTGACTCCTACTGAGGTAAACACCCGTGTGAGTGGGTTACTTTTCTGTCTCACATGCTCTGGTAAATATTTTTCAAAACAACATTCACACATTCGTATTGCTAGAACAACCATGTTATATTGAACAACTAATTTATTATAACATGTACAAAAAATATCAGCATCTACGCAAACCTAAGGATCTGACGTATTTTTCAAACACATCTCTGGATACAACCTTGGTCATAAGATCCGCTATCATATCTTGCGTAGGCATATGTTTTATGCTGACCTCCTTATGTACAATCATATCCCTAATAAAGCGATACTTAATACCAATATGCTTTGCTCTGCTATGGTATCTAGGATCCTTAGCAAAAGCTATTGACTCTTGATTGTCGCAAAATAAACTCACTGGTCCTTTTGAGTTGGTTAGGGATAAGTGGTTTAGAAATCTCTTCAACCATACTGCTTCTTGTACAGCTGCCGCAGAAGCAACGTACTCAGCTTCCATAGTTGACAAAGAAACACCATTTGTTTCTTGCTACTCCACGAAATAGTACCTCCATCAAGCATGAAGACATATCCAGATGTAGATTTATTCTCATCCACATCACCACCCCAATCAGCATCGGTGTAACCTCTCAATATCAGGTCTTGACCTTGATAAACCAGTGAATATTCTGCAGTCGTATTCAAGTATTTCATAATTCTCTTAAGTGCTTTCTAATGTGCTTGACGTAGATTAGACTGATATCTACTAGCTATACCGACAGCATAGCAAATGTCTGGTCTTATACACAACATTGCATACATCAGACAACCAACTGCATTAGCATAAGGGATTTTCATCATATCCCTTTTCTGTTGAGCTGTTATAGGACACATATTTTTATTAAGATGATGGCCTTTGGCAATCGGGACAAACTTGGAATTTTTATTATTATAATTAAATTGCTCTACTACTTTATGGATATATGTCTGTTGTGAAAGAGATAATAGCATTTTCGAGCAATTTTTCGTAATCTTAACTTCGAGAATGTAATTAGTTTCACCCATATCTTTCATTTCAAAGTTAGACAAAAATCAGACTTTGAGCTCATTAAGATATCACTTGTCATTTCCAGCTATCAGTATGTCATCTACATATAGTGTAATAATGACAAACTTATTATCCGAACATTTCAAATAGACACAATGGTCTTCGTCTATTATTTTAAAATCATGCGACATGATCGTATTATGAAAGTAAATGTACCATTGTCTAGAAGACTGTTTAAGGCCATAAATTGATCTCATCAATTTACAAACTTTACGTTCGAAGCCTTTTTGGATGTAGCCCTCTGGCTGAATCATATAGATTTCTTCATCCAATTCTCCATTGAGAAAAGCAGTCTTAACATCCATTTGATGTAGCTCAATGTCTAAATTTGCTACCATAGCCAGAATTATCCTAATGGGTGTAAATCTCACAACAGGTGCAAAAGTCTCCTCATAGTCTATTCCTTCCTGTTGTTTGAATCCTTGGGCAACTAAGCGAGCTTTGTACCTTTCGATACAGCCATCTGCTTTATGCTTAATCTTGAGAGCACACTTGTTCCCAATTGCGCTACGTCCACTAGGCAGATCAACCAATTTCCAAACATGATTTTTCTTCATCGAAGCCATCTCTTCCTCCATTGCTTTAATCCATTCATTTTTATCAGGATATGATAGAGCAGCAGAAATATTCTTGGGTTCATTCTCATCTTGCAGGATTGCCAAAAGAATCTCACTTGGACTATTGTTATCTTTCAATGATACCAAGAAAGCATTAGCAGCGCATTCAACCTCAAATCGTTTGCGTGGAATGCTAGTTCTTTTGGTTCTACGAAGTTCACAGTTTTGATAAACATCTCTAATATATTCATTATAACCAGGAATAGTACTCCCACTAAAGGGACAATCCATACTCCCACTAGAATTTGGAAATGTACTCATACTAGGATCGTGAACTACCAGATCGTTTTGAGATTAAAAAAACTTTATTTTTCTCCACAATTCTCCCACTCGGTTGGAGCGATCCAGATGATTCTGCCTCATCAATTTCGTATAACGTAAGATCACTACTTACGTCTCCCAATTTTGGAAAAATATTTTCCAAAAATGTGACATCTCGTGATTCAAATTCTGTCACTTGTCCATTTTCGAGTTCACCTACGAAAACGTATCCCTTTGATACTCTTTCTACCTCTCGGTCCTAATTTACCGAAAGAACTAGAGGTAGAATGGATATAAGATGCACACCCCCACGGTCTTAAGTAGCTTAGATCTGGTTTTCGACCTGTCCATATTTTGTAAGGGGTAGTGGCGAAAGATTTAGAGGGGACTAGGTTTAGAACATATGCGGCGGTAAGGAGCGCATCGCCATAAAATGATATAGGCAAATTTGCCTCAGCCATCATAGATCTAACCATGTCAAAAATGGTTCTGTTCCTTCTTTCCGCTACCCCATTTTGTCGAGGTGTATAAGGAATGAACAACTGATGTTCAATTCCTTTTTCTTGGCATAGAGTATTAAATTCATCACAAAGATATTCACGGCAATGATCTGTTCGTAAGGCCTTAATCTTTCTGTCATGTTGATTCTCAGCGAAATTCATAAAAATCTTAAAACAACTAAATGCTTCAGATTTGTGAGTAATCAAATAGACTTGACCATACTTACTATAGTCGTCTATAAATGTGATGAAGTAATACGCTCCATGTCTAGCCCTCACATTCATTGGACCACAAACATCAGAATAAATTGACTGAAGTGGAAAGATGGCTCTAGTTCCTCTACCAAATAGTTTTATTATCAATTTTTCTTCTAGACATCGTTCGCATGTAGGTAAGATAGCTTTTTCTAAATTACCTAATAGTCCTGCCTTAGCTAAACGATTCATGCGATCTTGACCAATATGGCCCAATCTAGAATGCCATAAATTAACGTCATCTCGAGATGTTTGCACATTAGTGACTAAGGAAAAATAAGATTTTGATAACTGATCAACATCCATAATTAAGAAACTACCTGATTTAAAACCAGATCCATAAAAAACGTGTTCTAAAAACAACTGTACAGAACTATTCTCAAACAACAATTGAAAGCCAAGAGCCATCAAGGCTGAAACAGAAATTAAGTTTCGGAAAATTTCTGGAGCAACATCACATCATGTAGAAATAGGGTGCGTCCTTGATGCAGGTTCAATTTACATGTACCCACACCGTTAACATCCACTCGTGTGTTGTTACCAACAAAAATATATTTTGCTCCTACCGGCAACCGTCGAAAATTAACAAAAGCTTTACGATCTTTTGTTACATGGTCGGTCGCTCCTGGATCAATCACCCACTTAGGATGAGTTTCAGATAGAAAAATAGTACTACATATAATTTACTCACATATGAGTGAATTTGATGTGCCTTCTTTTCTTCCATGCAATTTTTGGCGAAATGACCTTTCCTTTGACAGTTGTAACATCTGACTTTCTTGATGTTAAACCTTTTTTTTCTTTCTTCCAAAACTTTTCTCACTAGTTCCAAATTTTTCAGCTTTGCTCTTGTTTCCATTTTTCTTACCCTTGCCTACCTCTTATTCTCTTACTCTCTGTGCCACTAGACTGAGTCATGTGGGCTTCAGGGTGTACTCTAATAGCTAGGAGGCGATCCTCTTCTAGCTCAAGGTGTCGGGCCATGTCGTCAAATGTCGTAACATTATCGGCATGGCTAAGTGTCATTTTCATGTGTTCCTAGCTCACGGGTAGGGAACGAATGACAGCCTGGATTTGCTGCTCATTAATAAGGCTTCTATGAATACCTAGTTTATAACAAAGTTTCCCAAAAATAACATATGTATATGAAAACTTTCAACAAGACATACTAAAATACATTAAGGATCTATTTATAGACCAAAGAGGATTCAAACAGTCACAACTGGGATAGGTGCGGAATCTAAAATCCACACCGCACATGGAATGGGAAAACTATAAAATTATCCAAGGCTACGTTAACGGCGTATCATACGTCCACTACGTAGTTCCATAGGAGGATTGGGGATCATTTCCTCCAGAAGTCTTTTATTCTGTAAATAAAGGACTAACCCCGTCAGTGCATCTCTGTGTGAACAATCCTCAGGTTGTAGGAAAAATTCCATTTTTTTCCTTAATCCTGAGTGTGATCAAAAGATCACTGAACATGGAAGGTCAATCCTCTCCATGGTCATATCCTTCTGCCTAGATGCAATCCTGCATCTTTTGATGAACATTCTCTATATGTTCCATTGGAACATACATATCGTCCTTTGGTTGTCGACTCGAAATGCGATACTTGAGTATGCCTTCACGTATTTCACGTGCACAAAAGTTTGGGTACACAACCGTCTTATATTTCATCATCGTTAATCTGCAACATAAGCAGGTTAATTTTGGGTCAATACACATATTTACCCAATGATCAAAAATAGATAATTTTTAATCAAACGATGAACACATACTCAAAGGATCTGTTCAATTCTAGATTCTTAAATGTAATTGTATATTATGTTCAATATATTTCAGAACTTATTCCAAAATATATTCAAGACTTTAAAATTATTCTAATAATATTAAAAACTTAACTAAAAAATTAACTTATAATTTTTTATCAATATTAATTGAATTTTAATCGAATAAAATTAATTTATCTAATTAAATTCAAAAAATATTCAAGTTCTTAAAATTATCTTAATAATTTCAAAAACTTAGTTCAAAAATTAACTTATAAAATTTTTAATTATTTTTAATGAATAAAAATAATTTATCCAATTAAATCCAATAAAAATAAATTCTGCCCAATTTTTACTTAAATCAAAATTGGCCAAAATCGAATTCGGTCGAACCAAGAACCAGACCAATTTGTCCGGTTATAATCGAATCGAACTGGAGTATAAATTTTTTCGAGAAAATTGTGAAATTACGATTTTGCCCCTTCACTTTCTCTCTCCCCGACTGCGAAGGCGAAATCGCCTCCGAACCGCCCTCCTACGACCGCTCTGTCACGGTGGCGAGTCAGCGTCCGCCACCGGTCGCGTTTGACTCGCCGTGGCCTCCCGGTCACGACCGTACCGGTCGCACGGCCTGTCGTGCCATCGTTCTCCTTCGCCGTCGTCTTCTCTCTTTCGGTCGCCGGCGAAGTTCCAAGCTTCTATCGAACAATTCCGGCGATGTCGATCCATAAAGATGGTATCGAAACGTCGGGAACACGCCGGAGAATCGATCTACGTTGATCGACGGCGTCGAAATCGTCAAAAATTGACGAATTTTGAAAGATTTACGATTTGGGGAAAAAACGCCCCCAAATAGCCCGATTTGGCAAATTTTAGTTTAATCCCAAAACTTTTCCAAAATGTTCACCGAAGGACATGACACGCAGGTGCCACGTAGATGGCCAAATTTCAATTTAGTACCTTAAAGTTTCATGCGTGCGTGAGTTTTGCCCGCGTGGTTTGACAAATTTCAATTTATTCCAGTTGATTTTAAATTGATTACAATAAAGTACACCAGATTGTAATCTTCATCAAAAATCACAATTAAACTCGATTTTTGAACCAAATAGTCACAATTAAACTTGATTTCAAAAAATATATAACAACCAGAACAATATCTAAGCTTGCTCTGATACCAATTGAAGAATTTGGATCAATACATAATTATGAGTTAATTACCTCCTAATTAATAAAATAAATTCATTAATAAATAACAAGACTTACTTATTGAAGCGTGCTTCACACAAGATCGGATAACGAGATATTGTCACCGGCGGTTTACGATCACAAACAGATCAGATACGTAAACAATTTCCACGAGTTTTCTTACTTTGCAAAATCTGAGAACTATTGGAAGTAATCTGTAATAAGTCTTCTGATGTGTATATTAGAATGGAAAAAAGTACAAATTGGTCACCAGTTGTTTCTCCCTTTTATAAGGAGGACCGTCTCTCACATGTGCGCCACGTGGCACCCACGTGGCGCCAAGTGTCGAAGCCACCCAATAGCTTTGCCACGTGGCAAAGCTACCCACTAGCTTTGCCATGTGACGCCGCGTGGCGTGCCACGTGTCGGCCCAGTGACTTTTGGGCCTAATGGGCCTGGGCCCATTTTTGCCCAATAATGGGTGACTAATGGGCCGTAGGTCCAACAAACGACTCCAAACAACTTATTGGATGAATTTTATTACCTATTAAAAATTATATTGTACTTGAACCCGGATTTATTGGCTTAGTAAATTTCCGAACACTACAGTATGAAAAAATTATTTATGACTCAACCGACCCTCACCATAAAATACACGTCAAATCAAGTACAACAGTAGTTATTCTCTCAAATTTCACATCCACCCAAGAGTGAATAATCTTCACATAATAAATTTCATATTTACGGACGAGTACCACAATACAATTATTAGAAAGCCGACTATTGAGCTAAATTATTATGAAAATACCTAAATTTATTTATGAGGGGCGGCAGCCATAAGTTTATTTGGCATGTGTGTTCTGGGGCAAAGCTACACTCAGTACACACGACAACCATCAATAATAAATGCGGCTACGTATCTGTTTATCTACCTTCTTCGGTGGAAGCCGAAGGTTCTTTTGCCGACACTACGCGTAATAATTTTTCTCGAGGGAAAAAAATGTTACTGGTTGTGAGCGTGAAGAATATATTTATAATCATAAAAAATATATATTTGTTTTCTTATAATTTTCGGTTAGATATGAAAATTCTAACATAATACTAGAGCAAGTTGATCACGTGACTCTTGTACGACTCTAATTTTATCGCTCGTGCATAATGATCTTCATTTGAGGGATGTGTGAGATTAACACATCATTATTTATAAGTTTGATAAATTTATTTATAAACATAAAAAAATTACTTGTCCATTATTTTTAGGTTTTAAATTGGACGTAGAGATTTTAATGTCTTATAACTGTTTGGTGATTATACACTTTTTTGGTCGGTGATGAACATATACTTTTACATATGTATATAATACATTCGTGTATATACATAAATAGAGTTCCCAACTAAGTCAAAAGCCAAGACCCAAGAAATATCTCTTCCCCATGCACACTAGCTTTTTTAAATGATAAAATAAACATGAGATATCACTAATTAAAAAATAAACCAGCGTAGGAAACGGAGTATCTAAATATTAACGAGTCAATATGCTAACTAATTAATTAGTCTCTCCTAAATTTTTAGATCAACTAATAATTAAATTAAAATAATTTAACTAAGTAGTCTAGCCCTTAGTAACACAATAGTGTACATATTTGATGAGAGAATTTTTTTCACCATTAAAATATATATTTTTTCAAATCACCATTCAAAGATTACTCAACTCAAACCACGATTAATCGATTGGATGAATTTCCAAATATCATGTTCAAAAAAAAAATTAGCCTTTCTCTATCGAGATTGCATACACACTACACATTCTCCCCACCAAAAATCTCATTCCCCATATGCTCTAAGCATTAAATGTCTCGAAATGCTACATATTGCTAAATTAACATCTATTTCTTATTAATGTGTGTGCAATATGGTCTAGATTCTAGGCTACGGATTGCTTTTTATGAGGCCCAAATTCAAGGAATATGTCTACTCAGTGTTTGGCACCGCGTTACCTTTAATTCTTGTGGATAATTTGGGATAAGTTTTGGGCTATGATATAGACTTTAATAGGAGAGGGCAAAAACGAGTTGGAAATTGGAATTCAATTATTTTGGACTAGCATAATTTTGAGCCGATTTTTTGTATAGGCATAGTGATCTGTTTCCCCAACGGTTGTCACATGATTGAGGAAGATAAAATATTATTATTTGGTACGTGGAAATTTTTTTTCCATCGTTGCCATTTAATGAAATATTTTCCTTCGAAAATTTTGGAATATACTCGATTCTCTAACACTATGAACACAAGAGAATTTAAATACTAGTTCCAAGACAACTAGGGTACCTAACACATTTCGTCCTAGGAAATCATGAGTTTTAAAAAGAAATTCGTAAAAATTAGCATAGAGTGGTAAATATCTTGGATTAAGTCCTACAAAAAAGATTAATACAATTACAAGAAATACTCATATATAAGATTTAATGGTGCTTAATTAGAAAGTGGTTAATTATGAATAGAATAAATTTAAAAAAATAAAGTTTAGAGGCAGTAAGTAGCTTTCACCAAGTTCTGAGGAACACTAAAATTGTTTTCGATTTCCAAGATTTCAACTCAATTCTGGTTGACTCATTGATAAATGGTCCCGAAATTTAGAATTCCCCTTTGCCCAAACCAGTTTCCAAGTTCACACGTGTTTACGCGCTTAATATCACATTAATAATATATTTTAAAAAATCTCAGAAATGATATAATTATGCGAAAATGATGCATGTCAAATTTAGCAATTTCATTGGGTAAAATTTTTAGATATTTTTATTATTAAATTACTTCACGCTTTTGTTTCTTGGTTAATGCACATATTTTTTTTATTTTTCAAATGGGCTTCTTACAAAATCCGTTGCAATTTAGTATTTTCTTGTTAAAAGGAGACACGTGAAGCTTCTATTTTTTGAATCCCTTCAAAATATTGTCTGACGTCCTAAATTAGCTTCCTAGGGAACAACGTACTATGAGATAATTTTTATTAAGACCATCTGTTTTGGAAATTAAAAAAACCAGGTGAATCTGGCCATAATATCTTGAGCATTTTTTAACGTACTGTCATTTGTGCATTATTTTTCCTTTCTAGCTCATTCGGTTCATTTTCCAATTCAAATAATTTTAAATTTATCGTTTATTAATTTGTTTTTGCCAAACTACCATATATCTGAACATTGACTGAAATGACTGTTTCATATTTGAACCATAAATGATGTTTAAATTTTTCAGACAAATTTTAACACTAATATAATTGGGTTAAGTTAAAATTTTAATAACCATACCAGTTGATTTAAATGCTAGAAACTTATTAATTTTCTTTGGAAGAACAATTTAATGGCAGAACGTGGAGGACTTCAATAGCTTGTTGAATGGTATCCATCAATGTATTTACCGAGCGCATATAAACGTAGCTCTATCAAGTCTCTATGTGGTCACCCAATGCGAGAGATAATCTAGATTTCCTCGACTTCTCTGGCCGATCGGTTAGACTGATGAACGGATCCAAATATGTTTATAAAAAAATATTCTTATTACTAATTATATTTAATATTAAAATGTCAAATGATTTTAAATTTTTATTAATTTTATTACAAATTTATCATTAAAAAGTTTAGAATCCTAATTTAACCACTTTTTAATCTAGCAAAACACAAAAAAAATTATTTTAGAAAAAGATTTTTGGGCATTTTGTCTTTCACTACCAATTTGACTAGTTGAACTCGTAATCAAAGTCATCCAATTTTTTTTTGTAAAACGACCGAGTACTAATATCGTTCTGACTACAATTTTTAAAACAATGTCAACACCAAATTTTGGAAATATATTATATGATTTGGGAGGACATGGAGGGTGGAAGGTTGGTTGGCTGATATCACCAACCAAGGATTCTGGGTTGTTACCAACCATATAAGGAACAACGGAATCTTAATTGATCAATTATTTCTTCATTTCCCATATGTGAGAATTTAATTTCCACCTGCTAAAATTGGGGTCTTGGATTGAGTGGGGACTACTAAAAAGTTGTCCCCACGGAGGGGACTCATTCAGGGCCCTTGAATCCTTTTTTTTAATTAAAAAAATTGATCTAACGGTCATTATCACACGAAGGGTATTTTTGACCTTTTTATTAAAATTGACTCTCCTAATTTCCATTACCCCCTCCTTTCCCTGTCTCGAGCCCCCCAAACCCCCCCCCCCCTCGCTCTCTCTCTCTCTCTCTCAATCTAAAAGCGTTCCATTACCCCCTCCCTTCCCTGTCTCTAGCCCCCCAAACCCACACACTCTCTCTCTCTCTCGATCTAAAAGCCATCGGTGGCCACGACCGAAGATCCAAACCAACCAAAGCAAGCTTTTATGAGAGCGTGCAGGCACGAGGACGGACAACAGACGACGACGACCGGAGCCAGAATTTTAACGAGCTCGATAGGGCGGCTTTGTCCTGGATGGAGGCTTCCACTTCACACTTCGAACAGCCGCCCTACATGGCCTACACCTACCCCAGCCATCGATCTTGACGAGGTCGCAACCGCGGTGCGTGAGCTACCCGAACCCAGTAAAATTTGCCCGACTACTTCGGCGCCCCTGAGCTGCACGCTCTCGTACGGTCCGGCAACGGCGGGAATTGAAAGTTCCCCTATGGCGGCGGCGGAGAGGAGGAAGCATTGGAGGATTTCAACGGGTACATGAAAGTTGTAATGATGGGTATACGGGTACATGGGATATTGGTTTTCAGATGTTAGGATATTGGTTTTCGTATGTTAGAATATTGGTTTTCGTATGTTGGAATATTGGTTTTCGTATGTTGGAATATTGGTTTTCGTATGTTGGGATATTGGTTTTCGGATGTTGGGATATTGGTTTCCGTATGTAGTGATATTGGTTTTCGAAAATATTAGTTTTCATATATTAGTTTTCGGATATTGGTTTTCGTGTATTAGTTTTTGGATGTTGAGATATTGGTTTTTGTATGTTGGGATATTGGTTTTCAGATGTTGGGATATTGGTTTTCAGATGTTAGGATATTGGTTTTCGTATGTAGTGATATTGGTTTGCGTATACAGTGATATTGGTTTGCGTATGTAGCGATATTGGTTTGCATGTATAGCGATATTGATTTTCGAGTGTAGCGATATTGGTTTTCGAATGTTGGGATATTGGTTTTCGTATGTAGTGATATTGGTTTACATGTGTAGCGATAGTGGTTTTCATATATAGTGATATTGGTTTGCATGTGTAGTGATATTGGTTTGCATATGTAGTGATATTGATATAGTGGTTAGCATGTTTACAAATAGTGGTTTGTGTGTCGTCGTCCTCTGAATTTTAAAATATGTACCAGGATACGAGTGTAAAGGCATACATGATTTTGACCAAAAAATGGTCACCTTGCGAACCGAACTAAATTTGGTCGGACCAAAAATCTGATCAACCCGGGGTGGTTCACCCAGATTTTTTAAATAAAAAACACATATCCCGTCCGACCCGGTCTAATATTCCTATTAGTTATATTATAAAATCTGGTCCGACCCGGTCTAATATATTTATTTTTCAAATAAAAAAATTTGGTCCGACCGGTGGTCCGTCCGGTCAAACTGGTTAACCCAGAGTACGACCCAAAATTTGGATCGACTCCAAGTCGTATTTTGTTTTCTTGAGTGGATAATTTTGAATTTTGAAAGGAAGAGAAATGTGAAGAGTCAACCAATAGTAGAGTTTTGAGTTTAAAGAAACTAATTAATTATTCCTCTCTCATTTACTTTTGCTAATATTCCAATATTATCCCTGAATATAATTTTATTGCCCAAATTATACATTCACTTCCTTTAGTCCATATGAGTGGGGACTAACTCATGTCCCCACTCAATCCATGGTTACCAAATTAGTGGACACTCAGTTTGATTTCGTAAGCCGAGACAGATAGTACAAACAAAGACGTGAGGGAGTTTGTTCGAGCAGTTGGGTCAAACTATTAATTATTTGTACCAAAAAATTTGTTAACAAATATTATATCCGACATGAATCGTTACGAATCAGTATTATTTTTTGGGGCATGGATTCAGTGGGGACAAAGGGTAATCCCCACCCATAGGGACTAAAGGGAGTGAATGGATAATTTGGACAATAAAATTATATTTAGGGGTAATATTGGAACATTAGCAAAAGCAAATGAGAGAGGAATAATTAATTAGTTTCACTAAACCCAAAACCCTACTATTGGTTGACTCTTCACATTTTTCTTCCTTTCAAAATTCAAAATTATTCACTCAAGAAAACCGATGGTCTTCAAAATACGACCTGGAGTCGCCCCAAATTTTGGGTCGTACTCTGGGTCAACTAGTCTGACCGAACAGACCATCGGTCAGACCAGAATTTTTAATTTTAAAAATAAATATATTTATATATAATCTAGGTATAATTGTACATGTAATCACATACATACCTAAAAAATATTACATTTTTCATCAAAAATATTAGAATATAACAAATTAGAATATTAGACCGGGTCGCACCGGATATGTGTTTTTTTATTAAAAAAATATGGGTGAACCACCATGGGTTGGTCAGATTTTTAGTTTGACCATTTGGTCCGACCAAATTTAGTTTGGTTCGCAAGGTAACCATTTTTGGATCAAAATCCGGTATGCCTTTACACTCGTATCCTAGTCCGACCGGTCGGATCGCATATTTTAAAATCCGGAGGACGACAACACACAAACCACTATTTGTAAACATGCTAACCAGTATACCAATATCACTACACATGCAAACCAATATCACTACATATGAAAACCAATATAACTAAATATGAAAACCACTATCGCTACACATGCAAACCAATATCACTACATACGAAAACCAATATCGCTACATTCGAAAACCAATATCATTACACATGCAAACCAATATCGCTATATATGAAAACTACTATCGCTACACAAACCAATATCACTATATACGAAAACCAATGTCCCAACATACGAAAACCAATATCCCAACATCCGAGAACCAATATTCCAACATCCGAAAACCAATATCCAAAAACTAATATATGAAACTACTATATACAAAAATCAGTATCACTAAACACGCAAACTATTATCACTCGACATGGAAACCAGTGTTAATTAACATGCTAACCAGTATCAGTGAACATGCGAACCACTATCACCGCAAGTGCAAATCACTATCAGTAAATATGCTAACCACTATAAGTAAACGTGCGAACCAATATCATTAAATATGAAAACCAATATCATTATATTTGCAAACCAGTATCATTAAATATGAAAATCAATGTCATTACAACTGAAAATCAGTATCACTACATCTGAAAACTACTATCATTACATCTGAAAATCAGTATCAGTATACAAATATACCAATACAAAAAATACTATTGTACAAAAATAAAAATATCATGGTGGTAAACATGATGTTCATGGCGTAGACGGAGCCGAAGAGGTAGCAGAAGAGGCCGTCGGTGGCAGCGTCGAGAATATTGGTGCAGACGGAGCCGGCGAGATCATGGCGAAGCCGAGCTACATGGAGAAGACAATGTAGGTAGAGAAGAGAAGGAAGGTGTTGTCGACGGCGTACCGAAAAAAAAGAGAAAGACGAAGCGAAGAAGAGTGGTGAGAGGGGGTACCTGGATGCGGGCAAGATCGGCGTCGAACTTCTTCCCATTGAAGGTGGTTCCGGCGAACAAGAATGAGAAGAAGAGAGGCGAAGGGGAGAAGGGGTTCGGTTTAGGGAGAGAGAGGGAGAGAGAGAGAGAGAGAGAGAGAGAGAGAGGAAGTGACCAGGAAAGAGAGAGGAAGAGGAAGAGATATATGGTAGAATTAATGTGGAATCAATGTGGGCGGCGAAATTAATGTGGGCGGCAGAATTAATGTGGGTGGAATCTTAGTTGGCACTTTTTGGGATATATGGTCAAAAATATCATTCGTGTGATATTGACCATCAGATCAATTTTTTAAATTAAAAAAATGGATCCAAGGGCTCTGAATCAGTCCCCTCCGTGGAGACAACTTTTTAGTAGTCCCCACTCAATCCAAAATCTATTTTTTGTGTGGAAACGAATCGGTATTAATTCACTCCTATTATTACTAATAACTACATAGTAAGAGACTGGCTATTGGATTGCACGTTCACAACATCTTAATATCAACCTAAGATATTTCTTTATAGAGTTCGTGACTCAAAAGTGTCGCAATGTAAAAAAACTCAAGGACAATATTAGAGATTGAACCACCATTTTAATTTTTTTAAGTTACCGAGTTTTTTGTTGTAGTTAAGTGAGTGTCGCTAAAGTGTCTTTAAGAAAAATATCATTAATCTCTTTTACGATTTTAAATCAGAAAAATCACAGTAAAAAAATTATCAAGGAATAGAGGCCAAATAGCCGCTTCTACTTGTCCAAAAGGTGCAATTAACATCTTATACTCAAATTTGAGTCAATTAGTATCCTATACTTGATAAATTAGAGTAATTAATACCTTACGATCAATTTTAGTGACATGTCATTACTTAGGTGGCATCCATGTCATTTTAAATATTATTTTATTATTTATTTGACTTAATTTGATCCATTTATATTTAGAGTTTATTATTTTTAAATAAAATATATATCAAAATTATTTAAAATATAAATAAAAACCTTGAAATACTAAAATTTGAAAACATAAAATTTAAAAATCCCAGAAACTCTGTATTAAAAATAACAACATGAATAAAAAATGATTAAAAATTAAGATTGAACAGAAAATTTACAAAAACTAAACAAAAATGAAAACAAAGAATAAAAAATATATATAATATAATTAATGACATAAAAACTCTCACCAAATATTAAATCCAATAATATTCTGGAGAATAAAAATAGAAACGACATAAAAATAATATACTTAAATATATAACTTTAAATAGAAAATAAAGAATAAAAAAGTGCCACAAGGGAGGATGAGTAGGCGAGAGCTTTTCTTAGTTTTTTAACTTTATTTAAAATTTAACATTTTTGATTAATTTTGTTTTAATGTTTGTTTATCATTCCAAAATTTTTTTATTTCAAAATTTTTTATTCAAATTTTAGAATTTCTGGATTTTGATTTTTGTGGAATATTTTTTAGATGTTTTATTTAAATAATTAATTCTAAATATAAATGGATCAAATTAAGTCAAATAAATAACAAAATGGTATTTGAAATGACATGGATGCCACCTAAATAATGACATGTCACTAAAATTGATTGTAAGGTGTTAATTGCTCCAATTCATCAAGTATAGGGTGCTAATTGACCCAAATTTGAGTATAAGGTAGTAATTGTACCTTTTGGACAAGTAGAAGGGGCTATTTGTCCTTTATTCTAATTATCAAACTACGAGCAATAAAGGAAATGTGACCTATTATTTGTTGTACAATGTTAAAATATCTTAATCAATTTTTAGTGCATTGTTATTTGCATATATTTTTTTGGTAAAAAAACAATTGGATCCATGTAATTAAACGAAATAGACTCTAAGTATAGCTAATTGCACTTTTATCCCAAAGTTGAAAAAAATGTATTACCAAGTGACATGTACCTCCCTTTCCACCAAAATGTACAACCAGAGTGATTACTCTTTTTTTTTTCTTTTTCATTTGATTTGTCTTTTTAAAGGTAGAGTTCCCATAAAAAGGGAATGGGAGGGATAGTTCAATTTTACAAACTAGCAAACCCTTTTAAACCCGGGTGGACCTAGCTGCACAATTGTATTAGAGGGTTTTCCCCTAAAATGAATGTCTCATTTCCTTATCAAGAGAAATGCCCTTACCGTGGAAAGTCTTCTGATTAGAGTGAAAGACTTTGTTTATTTTTAACTATGATATTTCGAATTCAAGTTATTAAAAATGTATCATTATTAAATAATTGTCGAGAGAGCTTGACCAACATTCAAAAGTCATACTCAATTTGAATCTAGATTAAACGATCAAGTAGTCGATAACTTTGTACCAGCTAAGTTCACGAGTTAGAGATAAGTTAACTCGAACTACTATCATCCGCCATAGGATATAAACCACCACCTATCGATCCCTAGCTGATATAGAGTCCAACCGATAGACAAATGATACCAAGTTGTATAAAAACGGTAGCAAATGTGGATGCCTTCCTGTAAAGGGTATAATTTTTTGTTTTTTATAGAAGTCTAAAGGGTATAAATGGAGGCCCCTCCCAAATCAATTTGGAACTTGACCCTTCAGGAAACCGCTGTGGGTAGGAACCTTCCCCCTCGTTGGAGCAGGAAATTAAATGTAAAAAATAAATTAATAAGTGAGACACATTGATGGAGGAACCCAGAAGAGTCAAAGGATAGAGGGGACACAAGGCCTGCAAAAGCAGGAGTGGGAGAATTGGAATACAAGAAAGAAAGAAGCTAATTATTTAGATCAACCGAAGATTAAGTTGTTCTAAATTAAACGGATCTCGAATTTAAATCTTGAAAATATATCAGTGTTAAATATTTAAATTTTTTTATCACATTTCCAAAGTTCCACCTTGCTTAAATCATCAGTAGTGAGTCCGAAATATAATAACAAATTTACGTTAGAGAACTAAATCATTAAGGTGTCACATGGGGTTTACCAAGACTTTTTTACCCGCGCCACGCTGTAATGATACTTTTTCACAGACAGGCTTCAGTCCTTTGGGTTACGTATTTTTTTTTATCTCCGAATAAAATAATATCCGAACAATTACTAAACTAACTAATTTTTCTTTAAGTCAAGTCTGACTACAAATGATTTTCTCCGATTAAACTAGAATATTTCTTCAGCAGTTGACTTATGTGCTCAATGGTTTTGGTACAAATCAAGTGGGATGACACTTTTTAAAATTACGATATCCTAAACTGAAATTGAATTGATCTACAGAGTGCCAAACAGAAATTTCCTCTTTGTTTTTCATTCTTTAACATAACCCATGTTAGTTTATTCTCAGAGGGTGTCGGGTCCAAGGGCGTGGTGTGTATGGGAGGAAAGGTAAAGTTAGTTTTTTTTTTTTGGTGCAGAGCATTCCACCTTCCAAACCCTGAGTAGATGCTTTCAAGCACCGTGGAAAGATTGGATAGTAACAACTGAGAGGACAGCACCAAATAGACTAGAGTTTGTCCAAATGGTAAGCGTAAGCGAGTTGAATTCAATTAAAGAAATGCCGCGTCCTAACCTTACGAATTTAAAACACACCATTAAAAGAACTGACCCTCGCTCTGATACTGATAGTGCTCGACTCATTAATACCTGGACCCATTGATCAAAGAGGAAATGTCCACCAAGAACCCAACAACCATAAGTGGACAAAGGAAAACATGTTGGTAGACTTTATATTATAGTTGCAGAGTAACTGTAATCATATTGAAGGAGGCTACCTCGTGATATTACATGAACAAAGCAAGAAACCCAAATGATAAAATTTAAATAATAAAAAAACAGCAGATATATAGGCCAGAGGCAGCTTCCCTTGCTGCTGCAAGTGCCATTGAATCGCAGAGAGAGAATTAATAGACCTATGACGTAAAAGTAAGGTTCATGGCTGTGTGCTATGTTGAGAAGCTTCACCACCTCCCCCTAGCATGGAAGGCAAACTAAAAAAACCGACCTCCATCTGCTCTATATCCCTAAATGGAAAACCGAGCTCCGACTCTCCTTAGTCGGATTCTGCAGAGTATAAAGATCCACCCTCGGAACCGGTGAATGTTTATGCTCTATTTACAGATCAACAGAGGCATAACCCAGAGTCCAAAAAAATGACTTCAACGTTTGGTTTTGTAACTACTAATGTGTTAATGACTAAACACTAGCTAGAAGGTATAAACAATTGACAGATTAAGTCATCCCTACTCTTAGTAGTCAAACCTCCATCTTCCACACCATATTGTCAGTGCCGAAATCATGTGGTTTCTCCAATGCTGCAACTTTTGCTCGATGAGCTCCAGACGATACTATGCTCTTTTCCCTTTCTTCCAGAGAGAGCTCACAAGTTTCGCTGATAGATCCAGATCTCAGGTCGGCAGGAGGGATGAAGCAGTCCATCGACAGCCCGGGAACATTGAATGCGACCTCTTCGATAGTCCAAGCTTCCTCCATCTTAGTCTTTGTATGGCTCATTGCTGTCTCGCCAAACCTATAGAGGGTCGCCACAGAGCGGCCAGAATGGGCAATCATGATCCCCTCCACAGGCTTGTAGTCATCAAGAAATGAACTGATTGTAGTTTCCCAGTATACAGCATCACCCCCATTAGACTGGATACGGGTGAGATGCGAGTCCTCCATGTGAACAAGAAGCCCGGTCTTTTGGCTGAAGTAGCCAAACAAGACATGCCTTATGATCTCTGCCGGACCTTCACTCCTATCCTTCAACGTCTGAGGGTCGGCACATAACTTCAGGATGAAGCAATCTTCGCCATTTATTTTGCGCTCCCCGGTGCACTTTGCATCAGCAAACATACTAGCAGTGGTCCTTGGATCAAGTCCCTGCACGACACCGGCACGTGAGCAGCATATTCCAAAGCAAAGAAATAAGAACACATCTCAAATCCGGAACATCTCTAAACCTGGAGAGCACGGCGCAAAGGCCTAACAGGGCCTTTCGCGGTATGAGCACCGAGCCACGGGGTGTGCCTCCATACAAGTTTCCCATTGCACCCAGCATGAACCTTGCTACCACCAACAGCAAGCTCCACATACCACATGTCCGGGTTCATCTGCCACAGCACGAACCCGCCAGACTCTCCGCCCCTCGAGCCATTCCTGTTCTTCACCACCCTCGTCGGGGTCTCGAACTCCGAGGCGATCATCCTCATCTTCCCCATGGCGTACGCGTTCCGGATCGAGTTCTGCAGCTTCTGCCCGCCGGATGCCGCCGTGTACTGCTGCAGTATGTACTGAGCAGAGGAAGTCTCCTGCGGCAAACAACACAGTCAAAGTTAACATAACCAAAGTCAACATAAAGCCCTATAAAAAAACACATTATTCCCACCCATTTCACTACATGCAAAAAACCTGATAATGACGATTTTGCCCCTGTTTGTGATCTAATCCCGGTAGGTTTAGTGGATGTCCGGATATATGAAAATAAAAGGGGTAGTAATAGAAACTCACAATAGGGGTGTCCTTGATGCTAAGGTGAGGCAAAGGGTCCAAGGAGCTGACGTGGACAGGGGCCAAAGGGGCACCCATCACCCCAATAAGCATCCTCAGATCACTCCTCTTACTATACGACGCCGTCCCTCCTCCGCCGACGCTGGGAGACATCATGAGCTGGCCCCTGACCCAGTTTCCCAACCCGGACCCGACCCTCCTGGGCTGGTCCGACCCGTCGTCGGGATCCGGGCCCTCCAGGACCGGCCTCAGGGAGCCGGATCTCACTATGAGGGGCTCCGGGTAGAGTGACGCGGCGGAGGAGGTGTGGCTGCCCTTCTTCATGAAGAGGATGAGGGAGGAGATCGGGGACCCGGTCCGGGCCGGGCTGGCGGACCTGGACCGGACCCTGGGTCGGGTCCGACCCGGCGACAAACCACGCACCACCTCCTCCTTGAGCGTCGAGAAGAACCCCTGCTTCTTCTCCATGGGTTCGAGTTAGCTGGGTCCTTGCTGGTTTCTTGTTTAAGGGAGAGGAAACAGCATAGATGTAGAGAGAGAGGGGGGTAGAGAGAGAAAGTGTGTGTTTTGTGCTTTGGGGAGTGTGAGAGTTGGGGGATGGAGGAAGAGAGTGAGAGGTTTGTGCGGGTATATCTATGGAGGTGGGCAGAGAAAGGGACAGTTTTTTTTGTTGGGTTGTAATTACTAATTAGTGTTTCTCCTTTTTCACCTTTCCAGTTTCATGCTTCTTTTTTGTAGGAGAGAGAGAGAGAGAGAGAGAGAGGGGGAGGGCCAATTGGGTGATGGAGTTGTAGAAAGTGATGGGCGGGTAAGATCATGGTATTTCTATTTCAATTGCAAAAATTTTTTTACCAACAAATACTTGTATCAACTAATGGCAAAATTATAATTGTTATTAACGAAAAATTTTGTATTCGAGTTTTTAAAATGTATTTGTGTTAAATATTTTGTCAGAAATAGTTTGGTGTTGCAAAAAAATTTGGTCGACTAATTAGTATCCACATCAACTAGTGGGAGAGTTGTGTATTGTTATTTGCAAAAAGATCTCGTGTTTGAACTCTTATAAATATAAAAATATTAAATATTGGTTGAAAATAGTCGGGTGAGCAGAAATTATTTGGTCGATTAATTGGTATTGGGCCAAATAAAACTATAAAACCATGATTTTTCTTAATTAGTTTTCTGTAGTTTATTTTTAGGAGTTAAATTTAGATTTTTCGTTGATATAATATTATTTTATTAATTTGTCATATATGCAAGTTGGTACTATTTTTTTGTGGCGGGGATTTGTTTAGGAAAATGGATTTGCGGTTTTAAGGAATTTTGGTAACGTGGTAAACATACAGAGCGGAAAGAGGTTCTTTTATGCTTTTTTTTTCTTCTTTTGCATGGCACTATGGTGCAGTTTTTTTCTGTCTTCTACCTACGGCCATCTGTTGCATGTCTGTCTTATTTCGGAATTTTGAGTTTAGGGAATTTGTAGACAAAACTGCCTTATTTGCGTTTTTTATTGATACTTGTTTGCAAATTTTAGTTTAAGGAATTTGTAAAGTGGAGTGAATTCTCAAACCATCTTTTGTAACATGGGAACATTCATAGAACTTACCGATGCTCGCGATTACAATCTCGTATTTGTACAAAGGAATTTAATCCCTAAAATTTGTACCAATATTTTATTTCGGGTCGAATTAGTATATTAGAATTCGACACGTTTTTAGTGGATAAAATTCGACTCATTAAGAAAACCGAACCATGCGAAATATAATAGGTTCCTATCTTAACTAGGACCAACTGGTTTATCTATTTCTGCAATAAATTATTTTTTATTGTGATTTTTTGTTTCTTGTTAGGTTCTGCATTCAACAACTAGTATCCACTCAAATTATATCTCTTTTGTTTTTTCAAATATATATCATTTTGCTGCCTAATATAGAACATGATGGTGAATATGGTTCGCCTACTATAAACTGACGTTTAGTATCATATATTAAAATAAACCGAGGAGGATTCGAGGATTTAAGAAAATAATAAGTAGATGATAAAATTGAATAAAAAGGATTGGAATATTAATTTAATGTGCAATCGGTGGAAATTTCGATGACAAATCCAATGTGCATGATATTCTTCGGTTACGTTTTACTAAGATTTGCAAAAAGAGATATTGAAAAATAAAGAAAAAGGTAGAATAATCGTGTTGAAGCGAGTGTGTTTCATGTGAATAGTCTCGCATTTTTTTCATTCACCAAATTAAGTGGCCCTTGCTAGGGGTGAGCAATTGATTCAAATCAGATCGAATCGATCTGAATTATAGGAATTGAGAATCGAAAAGAGGAAAGAAAATATATCTGAATCAATCCGATTAAGTTCTGAATCTAGACCAGAACAAGAAAAATGGTTTTGATAAGGTCTAGAACCAATGACCAGAAAGATCATGGTGAATAAACAACTTACCGTAAAAAACGTAGATCTAAAAAGTGAGCTATGAAAAAATATTTATATATTGTAACTTTATCTCTTCCTTGTTAACAAAATTTATATTTTAAAGTTAATTGAATTAGTTGATACAATGATGTGAGTAATGTTGGGAGACCAAGTGTTATAAACCAAAATTTTTCAAAAGGGCAATGGAGTAATTTCACAGAGCATGTGTTATTAAGAGAAAGGATAAGTTCATTTTAGTATCCTGTAGTTTCACTCATTTCGCCTGGAGTACCATGTGGTTTCAAATTAGTAGTTTAGTACCCTGTGGTTGACCACCAATTATCAGGGGAGGTCCAAGGCGGCTGCCCATCGAAACCCGTCCGAAACGACACCGTTTAGAGACCACGTGGAAGACACATGGCACCTGACTTTTTTAAGTTAAAGCTGACGTGGATAGTGATAAATTATCTATTTAGTCCCTAATTTTTTTATATTATTTCAAAAAAGTCCAAACTTTATCTTCAACCTCTCTCCCTCCACCGTCCTCTCCTCCATCCTCTGTTTCCTCCTCTCCTCCATCTTCCATCACCTCCAATTGACGGGCTTCGCTACAATGGTACACACCTCTCTCTGCCCCACCCCCTCTTACTGTATACTCGCTCTAATTTTGTTCGATTCCAAAACGAATCTAGAATTAATAATAATTAATGTAATAAATAAATAATTTTGCAGGCGTCAGAGAAGAAGTTGCCGAACCCGATGAGGGAGATTAAGGTGCAAAAGCTGGTCCTCAACATCTCCGTCGGCGAGAGCGGCGATCGTCTCACACGGGCCGCCAAAGTCCTCGAGTAGCTCAGCGGCCAGTCCCCCGTCTTCTCCAAGGGTACCACCTCTCTCTCTCTCTCTCTCTCTCTCTCTCTCAGTTGTTGTTAGTGGCTGTTATGTAACGAGTGTAATTAGGGTTTTGGGAATTGAAAATGCAGCGAGATACACTGTTAGGTCCTTCGGTATCAGGCGTAACGAGAAGATGGCTTGCTATGTGACCGTGAGGGGAGAGAAGGCGATGCAGCTTCTCGAGAGCAGCCTCAAGGTTAAGGAGTATGAGCTATTGAGGAGGAACTTTAGTGAGGAGAAACTTCTCGAGATCTTGGAGGAACTTCTCGAGATCTTGGAATCAAGAAAGTGAGGAGAAACATGAGGTTAAAGAAGGGGGAGCGAGAGAGTAGGAGGGGGGGAGAGAGAGAGCGGGGAGGAGGAGAGAGGGGGAGAGAGAGTGAGTTAATTAATTTTTAGGGATAAGTTCATTTTAGGGACTAAATAGGTAATTTACCATGGTCCACGTCATCTTTAACTTAAAAAAGTCGGGTGCCACGTGTCTTTCACATGGTCTCAAAACGGTGTCGTTTTGGGCGGGTTTCGACGGGTAGCCGCCTTGGACCTGCCCTGATAATTGGTGGTCAACCACAGAGTACTAAACTACTAATTTGAAACCACATGGTACTCCAGACGAAATGAGTGAAACTACAGAGTACTAAAATGAACTTATCCCTCAAGAGAATGGTGCCCCAATCGAAGGAGGTGCATGGGAGCACGTGGTAAGTAAAACCGACACTTCCAGCCATCGAGGTCAGAAGAGTAATAATAATATAACTCTCATAAACAAAAAAAAAGTAACAATAATAATAATAATGCACTTCTGATCTAAATATATGATAGTTGGGCATCAACTAAACCTATTAGTATATATTTAAATTGGATTAAATTATTAAGTTCTTTACTCAATTTTGACATACGTGTATTTACATGACCTAACTTTGACATACGTGTACTTACATGACCTAACTGCCTATCAGAATATCATATCATACTTTTCCGAAAAACATATTATAGTACTATGTTATTTCGTTTAATCAGGTACTAATTTGTCTTTTTTGGTTTGTTCATTTGCCAGGCGACATAAAAGAGCCGAGTGCTTCAGTAATTGTGACGTGAGATAAGCTCACCGGCGGGCGACTGAGAGGCAGCTTTTCTGGTTTGTCTTTTTCTTTTTTTCCATCGGGATGTACGGTGTACATTGGAAAAAAATAGTTAAATACTGGGAATTCGATAATAATTTTTACGAGTATTTGTTCTTACTTTTTGGAGATTTGATAGATAATAATCTTTTATCACAGTCCTAGATTCTTCAATCGAGTGAATCCTCAAAAGCGATATGAATATTATGTTCCCAGTGAAAAATTAAATAGAGAATTGCGATATAAAAATTAAAGATCATTAAGTAATATTCGAAACTCCATTATTCTATTCAGTAAAGAAACTTGAGAAAAATATTTACTATGATTTCTTTTGAAGTGCTAAAAATTGTTAATTTTGATATTGGGTCAAAGAGTATTTTGTTTTTAATGGATGATGGATTTCAATAATCATTGCAAATAAACGTTGCACAGCGGAGCTAGGCCAGATACCAGTCCAATATTCTGCTGCCTCATGATGCTAATTCTTTTTCTCGAAATTACTGTTACACAGATATTTGATTGACCAATTTAGATAATTTTAGTCTGAAAAAATTGTAAATAATAGCAAAATTCATGCCACCAATTTTTAACGTAATTATAGAATCAAAAAATTGAAACATTTGACAGCTTCAAACCATTGCTCTCAGAGGAATTTTGTGATAACAATGAAGAATATCACAGTGAGGTGTTAATAGTGATTCCGTGAGCTAGCTACTAGAGCTGCGTACCCAAAATAAATGTACAGTCCAATGTTTTGGCTGAAATCGTGTGATCATTATGGATGTCTAGAAATTTAGAAAGTTTGTAGCAAGAAGGCCGCCAAATATTTTTGGTGATTCCATCGATTTCGTACCTAGATATCGCTTATCATTTACTGTGCGTCTGATAGGCGTTATCTGAAACATTTGGCGTGGTCCCTTGATGTAACCTCCTTTGGTGAGTTCGTTTGAGGTAATGATATGTTACTTATTAAAAAAAAAGCTCGCCAAACCATACTTGACTTAACGACACAAATCGTAAAAATAAATTAAAGAAAGTCTAGAGTGTAATTTCTGATTTTTTGGTTAATATTTTCGACTCCTTTTTCCCATTTTCCCAATTATGATAAGGGATTAGGAAGTCTCATAATCTTAAGAATCATAGGATTAGCTCCGTAAAGGATGGACCACGGCCATTCCTACCATCGAATTCCCCTGATATAATAATATGCTTATAAATAAGCAAGAAGCTGACAAATATTTATTTTCTAACTTATTTTTCTTTGAAAAAAGCAAATCAATATATAGAGACTCGAAAGGAACGTAGAAATGTATGAATATCGCATGGACCACGAAAGAAATTAATAGCCAAAATTTATGATAGAACGGAATACATGTACTCATCGTCCTAACTTTTGTTATATATAGACTCGGATACATTGAATTGAAAAATGATACAGTTTCGACCAATATTACCAGCTTCAACCGAGCCACTTGGTAGACCCTTAGCCAAAAAAAGGAACTCGATTGTAAAAAGCTATTACAATTGCAATGGTGGAGGGTGATGGAATAAATCCTCACCTCTGCGGAAATGGGAAATGGAGAATATCCGGAGTGGTACAAATAAGAAAAAAAATCTAACGCTGGATTTATAGGGTGGGACAATCTAGTCACGTGAAATTGGCTCGTTTTGGGGCCCAAGAAAAACGCGTTTTAAAATTTTTTTAATCTAGATATTTTTAACAACGACTAATACAAGTTCGAATCAGATAAAATTTTTAAAATGTGACAAAAAATTTCTAATCTAATATGTTTTTGAGAATTTAAACTCAACTTTTATTAGTCCAGACAATTTTCCTAATTTAATATGTTTCTAACTCTTCTTGTGGAATACAGCGGAGAATATTATTTTTTCCACTTGGCAAATCGCGCAAAGCACTTTCCCTTCCAAGGAAATAAAGGGAAACGAATAAATAATTTACAAAAGAAGAAATCTGTTTTTTTTAGAAAGAAATCTATTATAAATCCGAATTTCCATGCAGTAGTTGCAGCTATCGGAGGAAGGACGTGGTTAGATCTTCCGAAAGATAATACGGTAAAAAAGAAAAACCTTGATATGTCGCAACAGATATATATTTTTGAAAAGTATAACTTAGTGTATTAGATAGTTAAATTTATTTCCTGAACTACATTTCCTAAATTCATAACGGTCCTTACATAGTTCATACCGGTCTTTACGTGTTATTTAATTACTATCGATCATAAAATAAATATGGTGACACTTGATAGTCACATATTGTGACCTAGTATTCATAAGACAAAAAAAAAAGCTTGCCCAATTTTTTTGGTTTAAATGAAAAATATAAAATTTGAAAAATATTTTTTTAGAAAATAACATGTCTTTTTTATTATTTTTGAAACATAATTTTTTTACATAAAAAATATACATTGTTAGGGTTTGAACCCTATACCTCCGTCAAATCGTCTTACACTTCATGCCGTTAGGCCAATATTTTTTTAGCAACTTGCTTAATTATGATAGAAAATAATTTCTCATAGAAAACTTACGAATTATTTATTTTGGAAAAAAATTTCTTAAAAAGATTTACATGCGTTACTCTTGCCAACCTCATATAAATTCCATGTATCTTTGGCCGAATAAAGAAAGGAATGATTCTTTGTCATATTTACAAAAAGAAAATACGAAAAATGGGATGGAGCAATTATTGGCTGCCATGCATTGAAGCGGTTGAAGAAGAACATGGTACCATGTTCAAACATATCTTTTTGTCTTAAAATCACAATCCTCGTCATGTTTCTCCTCTCCCATATGATTAATTACAATACTCAAATTCGATCGGCCATTAAATTCTTGAACATGTCACACAGGAAAAAACATTCTATTTTAATCCACTTGATTGCTGTTTCTATAAAGTTTTCCGATTAAGATATTTGTTAGAGTTATTCTATTTTTTAGTATCTTTTTAATTTCATGTTTCTATCTAGTTATTAATCTGACGTCGGACTTACCCCAGTACACCTGGAACAATTTCTAGTATTTTTCCATATCATCTATAACAATTTTGTCCTTCCTTTCATTTTCTCTTCCATTGTTGTTTAGTCTAAACTATTTCTCTCTTTAACCTTATTTATTGTTTATTCTATCAAGTATTTTCTATCCTGGCCTAGTGTGTTTTCTCTTTTTTACTACTCTTTGCGAACCCATCCTCAATTTTATTTACGATACTCTAGTAAATATTTTTTTTGGTGGGGTGGTTGGAGGGCAGAAGGAACTGCACCGCACTAAAAATTTAATTTACAACAAAGATAATCGAGGAACGCTTTCAGATGGAAAAGAATCTAAATGTGGAAATTTAATGGGACCTATAACTCTCCTATTATTTTAGACTTCCTTCGATTTTTAATTCGCCGGGTTGTAATTATTATATATGTATACTTCGCGCCCATCTGCACGCGGATAGGCATTTGTTTATAAATAAATATTACTCTCACCGAAATCCAGCTTATTGCTTAATTATAGTTTGGTTTAAAATCAGACTTTTTTTAGAATAAAAGTGTCTCGAAGTCTATATAATAAACAAAAAATAGAATATTAAAGAAAGATACAGACACAAGATAAGAAATCCAAACAGAAAACAAATATCCGTCCGATTGACAGTACGGTGGCACAGGTGGAGTGGATTAATTGGGTATTTTTCTAAGTTAACACTGCTTAAATATATAAGCAAAAGTTTAAATTTTGTCGCCGCCGGAGCCACCACCGCGTCTGGCATCTGCTGGCAATATGACTTAACCCTTAAGTCTTTAGTCAAATGATTAAGAAATCAGATAATTAACAATGAGAATTGTACGATGTTATTAGCAACTTGTTATAATTTTTATATCCAATCATATTTTTTACACTTTAAATAAGTCTATCACTCGTGAAATTAGCAATGTTATAAATGATACCTATCAGACTGAATTTTGTACCAAATTAGAGTCATATGAGGATAATAATAAGCACAAGATTAAACTACTTAAATATTATGTTAGAATTTCCCCATACAACCAAAAATTTTAAGATGTGAATTTTTAACGCTTGTAACAAGATCACCACTCTTCCAACTAATTTTTTTATAAGTAGAATTTTTATTTATAAAAATACTGAACTATATAAAGTGCCTATATCAAAATCATCTGATAGCAACGTTTTTTGTTATAACGATCCCATTGTCTAGTTATTGTTGTCTAACATTCAAGCGCATAAATACCTAGACACACTTTCGACCTTTGCCTAAGAACCTATATCGTTCAGCTAGTAATACGATAATCTTGATTATTATATACATACGGAGAATTTATTTTTTCAGAGTATGAACAAAATTTGAAATTTATAAATCAAAATTCAATTAATTGTATTGTAACAAATATTCTTGTTAGAAAAGTTACATCAATTTTCGTCAAACCATATATTAAAAAAATATCTCAATCAACATCTATTTTTTCTTATTAGCCAGACAAACATCTAGTTTACGTCCATTGATGGAGCGGTCTTCGCCTTTGACCAAATCATTGCTATCAATTTCCAGATGCGATGTTGAATAATGTAATTAGGAAGTGGGGTATTAGTGTCCGTAACAGATTCTACAACTATATTTTATTATAGCTTTTAGTGGGCCTTTTTTCTATCCAACCAAAGGACGATTAGTGATTAGCAGGGGAAAAATAAAAAAAGTGCACCATGTTGCTAATTTGGCTGGGATTAAAAAGTCAAGCAACAAAATTTACAATTAAGCCATAATAGATATAATAATTAGGCGATTTTTTGTAACAGAAGTTTTATACAGCCCAATATCTTTGCAAATTTTAATTATATTAGAGTTATATAAAATTTTTACTTTTTTTTAAAAAAATAAAATAGTGCACCATGAATATAAAATTCAAATTAGTCGGTCTAATAAGTTATCGAATATAACGGGTTTTCGAAAAACTGTACGGTTATTTGTTTGAAATGCAATCTTATTTGATCCGGTTGGTATGTCAAGTCTTATTCTACAATGGACGAAGAGCATAAGGCATTCTCTGGTTAATCATTTTTTCTGTTCTCAGGTAGATCGAATATTTTCCCACTAAACCCAAGTAAGCCGTCAGTCTTCAGATATTAGTTCCCCGAATATAGTTAAATTTAAGATTATCGTTTTATCATATCATGGACCTAGGGACTACATTTGAGTGGATTGGATATAGATCATATAGATTCTTAAATTGCAATAAAACGTGATAACTTGGAATTTTTTATAAAGAAATTGGGACTCGGATGGTGTGGTGGTCAAATTTTGGTCGCTTGCTTATCAATTCGGATGGGTTTATCAATAGGCATAATCCTCAAGAAGGACTGGTATGTCGAGGGATTATGCGGAGAATTTGAAACCGTAACACTCATGTGAAAATAGCGATCGAATTTTTTTTAAAATATAATTCAATTGTCTACCATATTCATAAACTCTTGTTTATAGAGCGATTATGTGGGGAATCTGAAATCTTAAGAATAACATAATTTTAACAGTGCAAATAGCAAACAAGAGTTTCTTCCACATAATTTCATTCTCTACCATATTCATAAACTCTTGATTGACATTAAATTAGATGTATTAATGTTATCTTATGTACAAAAATCTGTAAGTATTCGTAATGATTAAGCTTAAAAGTAGTAGTTCCTTGACTCGGAATATATAATTCCAATCGGTGGAAAAGAGAGCCGCTTCCGTAGAAAAGTTGGGTAACAAAATCATGATCTTTTAAATAAGGAGAATCAAATTTTAAGGGCTTCTTTTTCTTCTGAAAAGTACTCTACTAAGGAAAAAGAGAGGCAGTCGAAGTTGGGATATGACTTTAAACAAGTTGGGATATGACTTTAAACAAAGTTGGGGCTGTCACTTCTAAGGGGATTAGTATTTTGGACAAAAAAAATTTACGTTATAATAACCACTACTTGTAGATGCATTGCTATAAAAACTACGGTCCGATTAGTTTGTTCTTCGATCCGTTTTTTATAAATATTGTATAGATGTGCCTCTTTCGTGGATTATAGTGTATGCTTTAAAAAATGGGCAGGTATAATGTTGTTGAAATTTTTTTTGTCTGGATCATGGGATGGAGATGACAAACTAAAGCATCCCCAAGATTTCAATGGAACGGTCAATTCACCGATTAAAAAAAAGATAGCCTGGGAAATTGAACACAAAATAATACGAGTATTAATAGAGGACTTTGAACACAAAATAATACGAGTATTAATAGAGGACTTTATCATTCTTCTCAATAGTCCAAACTCGAAATATTTTAATTAACCTAAAATAATGTTATTATCAGTTAATCTAAGTATTTGTTGGTAAGAAACTCATATTAATTGCAAACCCTACACTCTATATGCCCGCCGTTTCTCCTCCATCTACCACTCCGCCATTGCTCTTTTTTTTAACCATATTGAGCCTTGAGCTTACCGTACTGCGCCGCACACAAGCAAAAAGCAGGTATTATTTGTGAAGGTAATTGGCTTGTTGATTTATTGGATGATATATATACACAACATTGTATAGATTTCCCAGAAAAAGTACATTACATAGAGCGACCCCGAGTTATATTTGACTTACGGTGATCAAATTAAACACGTGTACAGTACGTTATAAAATCCAATTGAGATCGAGGACCAGGTAACATTAAATGCAAAAATACCCAAAAATCTTATTGTATAACTGGCAAATGCTATTATGGTCGTGGTCCCCCAAATGTACGTTACATAAATTTAAAGAGATGATGTAAAAGGTACTTTTGAGGGTTTAATTTCGTACTCACTGATCGCATCACTTTTGTATGGGGATTACTCGTGGGTAGTAAAATTTGCATACACCTTGAAAAGTTTGAGAAACCGAATTCCTCTTTTTATTAATCCCGCTGGTGGTCTATCTTGATGCCTCAACTGTATACGTCAATATATTTTCACTTGATACCAATCTTAATGATAAATGACTCGTCTTGTCGTGACATTCCTTAAAAAATTTATTCGTTAATGCAACTTCTTAACTTCAGATATTACGAAGTGTACCGATATACAGTGCACTTCAACATGACACCTATTATAATAACAACGGCTCATTCCGATGTGATTTTTTTTGAATTCTCAAAATTTTTGTCGCTCCATCTTCGAAGGGGTAGAAAACATGAACTCCCAACCATTTATGCGATGGAGGGATCGATTCTTATTTGTGTCGAAGCCTGCATTTTTTAACTTCTGGTGTTTCGAGCTAAACACTAATTGACACTACTAAGAATAACACTTTCAATTATATTTTGTCCATAAATAAGACTTGAAACCGATAACTAAAAAAACAAGATTTTTGAAAATACGGTCGGAGCAGTTGGACTGCGAATTAGATATTTAGGCGTACCGGGTTCGGGTGTTGTACACGCACATTGCGAACCGCCCGGACAGTTCGACGAGATTTTTTGGCTCAGACCGCATAGTTTGATCAATTTTTGTTCTAAATCAACATAAAATTAAATAAACATTACATCACAAGCTCATTATCTCTAAACCAACACAAAATAAACCAAATCAACAAAGAATAGTGGATCGTATACGAAATAAATTGGTCAGAATATAGATTTTGAAACCTATATTTAGACTATTTAGTCTGTATATTATTTTAAAATAGTAAAAAAAAATTAAAAAGGTATAGTCCAATCAACGATCCGACCAATAAGACTGTTTGAACAGGAAGACGGGAGAAATCTCGGATGCGTTTTTTAAAACCCGAGTTAATTGCACAAGCTGTATGCATTAATGCATTTTGTTGTTAAAAGATTGGGCAAAAGCCCAATGTCAGAGAATTTTGTTCCCAAACTGGGCCTAAATATCCAAACGGCCCATTCTTCCCAAACCCGTAGGTGGTAGTGGAACCCAACCCAGAAGGGGGACCAGAGCCACCATGTTCTTCGCCTGTAATGTAAGAACAAAGACACGATCGCTTCTCAATTAATCTTCCAGATAAAGAAACAACAACAACAACAGCAGCAGAAGTACGACAATCCAACGCGTAAGTGGGTTCGGGATTTCGAAATTTCCGAGGAATCTTGGAGTTGTTCATGGAGCCAGAATCAGGCAGCAGTGTCCTGGACATTTCCAGGTTGCAAGAAATGTGAGTTTGTTCTCTTCGTTTGGGTTTCTTGGTTCTGGGTTTCCAATGTTTTCTCCGGAATTGAATTCCCAATTCGTGAACTGCCTCCTGGATTTCTGAGAGTTTTTCGCAGATTTGTATGATTGGACCTCAATAGAGGGAATTCGGGTTAGTAGAGAGGGAAGAGCTTTGATGAAGTTGCTGGGAAGATTCTTAATCTTTTGTGTGTTTTTGGATTAAAAAAATCGTTGCTTGGGGTACTTTGAGGGTGAGTGTTGCACGGGTTTGACTTTGCCTCAGATTCCATGAAATGGGGTCGTGTGGGGACAACGGATCACCGATCATCTGGTTCTGATGCCATGTTAAGATCTTCATATCCGATAAAATCTTCTACACTTAATAAATTTGGCCCAACAAACACATTGGAATCAATGTAGGACTCTCTCAACTAAGCTGGCAACGCTAGCGCTTCTAGGACGCCTTATTCTTTTGTTTGATAGTCAATTCTTTACATTTTGTTGGGGAGATGATGACAGAATAATTGAGAATCAAGTTCGTAGATGGTTAGAAGAGGTGAGAGAGTTGAGTGATTTTGTAAATATAGCGGATGGTTTTTTGTATCATAACTTTTTTCATGGTATCGGTACTTTTAATCTTAGACTAATTTCTGCTTGTTTCTAGTTATGCTGATTCATGCAGGGTGCATGGAATCGAGCCGAATAGTTCTATTTTGTGTAGCTTCTTTCAGGTTGGTGTTCAAACTCTCGTCGCCTTTTTCTTTTATGACATTATAGGATGGCTACGTCTGTGGTGTCTCAAGATCCCTTTCTGCTTACTGTTCAGGCGGAGATGATGAAATCGTGCAACGAGGGCTGTAGGTTGGATATTTTCATGGGCAATGTCAAAGATGATGAATTTCTCCCACTTCTTGATGTATGTATGGCTATACCTAGTTCTGAGATTGAATCGGTTGATGTACACAATGGACCATCATGTACATTAAGTGGAGAACATGCTTTGTCATTGATATATTGTATTGAGAAGAAGCTTCAAGAAGTTAATCTTCAGAATTTGTCGCTTGGGATTGACTTTTTGAGGTACATATCTATCTAGAGTCATTAATTTCAAGTTTCTAGAGAAGCAATTAGCAGCAAAGGGTATCCCTAGAATACGTGACTAATCTGCTATTAATAAGTGTAGTAGTATTTATTTTGAACATTCATATCTTTATTTTGTTACTAGTTCTTCTTGGCTGTATAGAAATTTTTTTAGTTTTTAATTCATCCGTTCTTTGAAATTGGTTTAATTGTATATGTGACCATCAGATCTGATTCGAGCTCTCTTTATTCTCTGCTTCTCGATTTCTGATCCTTTATTACAACAATTAGTTTCATGGCTATTATTTGTGGTGCCTTTGCGCCTGCTGATTCTTGTGGAGTTTGTAGTTTGTAGACTTAAATTTTTTCATTTAGAAAAGAGTAATCAGTGTGCATATTGAAGCATAGTTAAAATTACTCAACACTTTTCTCTTTTCTGACTAATTTCGTTTTCATCATAGGGAAATTTCAGAGAGAGGCTTGGCATGCCGAGTTCTGAATCTGAGGTCATCATTCTACCGGAAGCTCAACATGGTTGGGGACTTCAGGAATCTACACACACTTAATCTTGATTACAGTGCAACACTCAGCGGCTTCGAAGAGAATTGTTTCACTTCTATGCCTAATCTAGTTTCTCTCTCCATGTGCGGCACAAGAGTTTCAAATCTCTGGACCACAGTTGCAGCGCTATCTAAACTCTCATCTCTGGAGAAGTTATGGTTTCAGGAATGGGTTTGTTGCAACGATAGTGCGGGAACTTTAGCATCACCAGCTCATCAGTTTAGTGACCATCTTGATCTGGGTCGCGCAAATAGTTCCGGAGATGTCCGAGCATCATTTATGGAAGTCGGTGAAATTATGGATCATAACTTCTCTGCACAAGAGACATTCGACAATTCGGCGTCCTTGAGAGATATGGCTGTAAGCGAGGATGACGAAACCATGATGGATGTTTCTTCAGACGGTAGTGAAGTAGGCTTTTCTACTGAGCTATTCTCCAATGTACCTCTTTGGAGTGGACAGAATTCTAACCGGAGGAAGGTTAATTAGATCTCTTGTCTCAAACCAATTTTAATTTTAAGTGATTTTACCGATATTTCTCCTTGATTCATAACACCAGGCATTTAAAGTGAAAGTTGTAATTCAGAGCGGAAAGTTAATTTTATAAGATTTTGGAGAATTCATTAACGCCCTTTAGGTTAACAAAATTACAGTGGTTGCCTTTCCTGTTCTTGGCGTTCTCCTTATCCATTTTAATTCAGAGACAGCAATTCTGTAACATATATTTTCTTTCTTGTTTTATCTTCACCAAAATAAATGGATCACTTTCGTGATTTTGCGCTGTCAATAACAATATGCTTTCCCATTTTCTTCATGTTAGAATATTACAGTCTTTCAAGTTTTTCTGTATTAATTTGGCAGGTATCTTTAGCAACACTCTGGAGTTGGGATGAAGAGTCACCTTCAGATGCTTCAGCGCAGCCTTCTGGTGATGTCACTTTGAAGTATATTTCCCGTCATGCTTCACCTATATGCTTCGAGAAGCATTACAGAGAATTCACGATAGCTTCATTGCCACAGTTGAAAATCTTAGATAACCTGCCTGTGAGAAATGTTGACAGGGAGAGTGCAGGTGTTACATTCTCAAAATATTTTGAATACTTGCCATACAAACGGAAGCAGAAAGAGAGTGTTGTTAGCATCTTGTATAAACGGGAACTAAAAGAGAGCCGCTTTCTTAAACTGGATAATAGTAGAAGGCCATCATCTTCCCATAGAATCTCGCAATACTTGTATACTCGATCGCTGTCTGCTGCCAAAGTTGGATCTTCTGCTTGGCCATCGTTGTGCCCACTTTCCATATCAGGTTGCGATCTGGGAAATGGAGTTAGGAGGTTTCGTCCCAGGCAATTTGAGTACCATCCTTCTGTCTCTAGCCTGATGGTGTTTGGCACTTTAGAGGGCGAAGTAGTAGTCATCAATCACGAGAACGGAAAAATAGTTCGTTATATTCCGTCAATTGGGGCAATGAGTAGTGTATTGGGGCTTTGCTGGCTCAAGAAATTTCCTTCTAAGGTATGTCATTTCAATATGGAAGGTCAAAAGGTCGGAGTTGGTTTGCTACAAACTCATATTTTCTAACCATATATGACCTTTCTGTTCATGTCTATCTTTCATCCCATATTTACTTTCTTATTTCCTTCTAGTTGAGGTGTTCTTCAACCCATGTTTGCACGGTTAAACGGTTTGTTCAATTACGTTTGCACTGTCCATGTTTACTTCTAAAACTGAAGTTGCACTACTGAGTCTAATTCTGGTTTCTTTGCTGCCTGTTTGTGGAATGCTAGCTTATAGCAGGATCGGATAATGGTTCCCTGAGATTGTACGACATCGAGAATATGCGTGCAGCAGGTTCCGGCGCAGATAATTCAGCTTCTTTTTATGACTTTGATCAATTGACATCTGTTCATGTCAACTCCACCGATGAGCTATTTCTGGCTAGTGGTTACTCGAAAGATGTTGCTTTGTATGACATAAACAGTGGGAGACGGGTGCAAGTTTTTACTGATATGCATAGACAGCATATTAATGTTGTGAAATTTTCGAATCATTCGCCCTCCATTTTCGCTACTTCATCATTCGATCAAGATGTCAAGCTATGGGACTTGAGACAGCAACCATTGCGTCCTTGCTATACTACATCAAGTTCTAAAGGGAATGTTATGGTCTGCTTTTCTCCAGATGATCACTATCTTCTTGCATCGGCTGTTGACAATGAGGTATTTCGGGTCAACTTTTTGCTGTCGTCCTGCTTTTACCGTCCGATTTCCCCTAATAGCAATCCCGTCAGCTCTAATTTTTATTCCAAATCTGTTGATGCGACACATTTACTGGTTGGGATTTTGCTTCAAAGTCTCGCTATAAATTGAAATTCATAGTTAGAGATTGGTCCATTGCTTATTACAAGCAATTTGATAACGCGTTTTCTACCGGAGGTACATGATTAACTAGTTACCATGTGGATTGTGGCAGGTTCGCCAAATGTTGGCCGTTGATGGGAGGATCAACTTGAATTTTGAGATTGCGCCTACAGGGAGTTCGCAGAATTACACCCGTTCGTACTACATGAACGGGAGGGATTACATCGTCAGTGGTAGCTGCGATGAACAAGTGGTTCATGTTTGCTGTGCCCAAACTGGAAGACGTCTCAAGGACATAGCGCTCGAGGTACATCAAATCTTATAACTCCACGCCTAAACAGTTACACATCTTAGCAAGATTTTTGTCAAATCGATTGGTATCAACAAAAACCTGAAAGATTGGAATACAAGTAATATAGTGAAGATTTCAGTTTAGAGAAAGATACATCGGTAACTCCGTTATATTGTTGGTCCGGATTGCGTACTTGTCCCTTGGCGATGAAGGATCTGATCTTAATTATCCCGAAATCTGAAATTAGATTTTTTTCATGACAGGACTCAGGCCTGGGGACTTCTATGTACGTGCAATCTTTGAGGGGCGATCCACACAGGGTGAGTTCTGCCCTTTTGCTATTTAAACAATTTACTCTTTCCTGCATTGGCTACTTCTGAAAGATCGTCAATCTCGAAAATCTGAATCAATCATTTCTCCTCGATCTTTCATGTCGAATACTAGGACTTCAACATGAGCATCTTGGCGGCCTATATGCGTCCGAGCTCCAAGTCGGAAATCGTAAAGGTTACACCCTGCTCACACCTCTCGCTCCGATCCTCATCCTCGACATCTTCTTTCCTCGAAATGTTTACACTCTCTTTCAATTTGCAGGTCAATCTGTTGGCGTCCCGTTACGATGCTGAAGAACAGCCTTGGACTCTCCACAATTGTCCATCCAATAGCCTAGGCGGATGAGGCTCCTCCCTTTTCCTGGTATAGTCAACTCCAAATAGATTGTGTAAAGGAGCAGAGCGTATAATATAGACCTAATTTGTCTTTTTTTTACGAGTCTAACATTTTCGGGCTCATTTTTAAATTTCGATGAACTTATATCAACTTGTTACCATTTATTAAAGTTTTCTCTAAAATATCAATGACTAGATTTGCCCAAGCTCTTCTAAATGTGCTTTGTTATTATATTTTACTTAAAAAAAGCTTATTTTCCCCTATGGGTCGCGTTGTTGAATTGGAAAAACACAAATTGAAGGAGTGGGCTCTCGGGGGCAAAAAAATATGTTAGAAGGTAGTTGATCTTGTAATTATTATTGCTCGCATAACATAACTTAATTATCATGGCACATAACAAATTTGTTTATAATTGTAGAAAATCTATCGTGTTATAATGACTTCGCTGCAATCCCAGCAACCGGTTCGGCCCGTGAAATTTGTGGATACAAACTATAAAATGAAATTTCACATTATATTTATGCGATGATATTATGCTAACATTAATAATCCACACAATCTAATCGAAAAATTTGTTAATATGATCATTAGAGACTAATTTATATAGATAAATGACTATCCAAATAAGAAATTAAGAAAAAAGACCATCGACTAAAAGTAAAAAATTCCAAATGCCGAAGTGAACTTTGGAAGCCAACGACGTCGTTTAATAGCCCGCGGATTCCACTAATCCCTCGCATTTCCCTTCGAAGCCTTCTCCAATTTCGAACTCGCGAGAGAGAGAGAGAGAGAGAGAGAGCAAAAAGAAAGTTGAAGAAAAATGGACAACTCCAAAGTTCAAGAGGTAACCGCTTCTCCCGATGAGAGATTGAACTCACCGGATCCTGGCCGGAACTTTGATCTGACGGGTATTGTTTTTTGAGGCGGCAGATTATAGAGAAGCAGGTTCTGACGGTGGCGAAGGCGGTGGAGGAGCAGCTGGACGACGAGATCGCGGCGCTGGACCGCCTCGACGACGACGACCTCGAGGCCATCAGAGAGCGGCGCCTCCAGCAGATGAAGCGCCTCGCCGAGAAGCGGAGCCGTTGGATCTCTCTCGGCCACGGGGAGTACACCGAGATCCAAAACGAGAAGGACTTCTTCCCCGCCGTCAAGGCCAGCGACCGCGTCGTCTGCCACTTCTACCGCGAAAACTGGCCCTGCAAGGTTATTATCGTCATTTTTTGTTCGTCGCTGCTTCTAGTTTCTGCATTTCGTTACGATTTTGAGAAATTGGAGATGCGATTGTGTTTGGAGAGAGAGCTCGATGAGGTACCAGTTTAGCGGATAATGAACAAATTGTGAGGATTGCTTCGGTTGTCTGCGATCTGTTTTGAGACACGAACCTTCGGTTGGATCGGAGTATGTTAGAAGCTAAGGGAAATGAATAGTTGATGAATGCGAGTGGTTGTGCGGTTACAATGTGGCGTCCATAGATGCAGGACCGTTGTGTGGATTACGTATTTTAGTGCAATGATGATGTAAGTAGCGTGCCGTGCTTTACCTACAAGTGTTGGAAGGGGTTATCTTAGTCCGGAGAATGGTCGATTTTGCTTAAAAATTGAATCTGAGTCTATTCCGTGTCGGTGGTGAAACTATTGCTGGAGGAGTTTAGGAAATGCGATCCATGTTCTACAGTTGGTTTTCAGGTGATGGACAAGCACTTGAGTATATTGGCGAAGCAGCACGTGGAGACTCGTTTCGTGAAGATCCAGGCTGAGAAGAGTCCGTTTTTGGCTGAGAAGCTTAAGATTCTCGTCCTTCCGACCCTTGCCCTTATAAAGAATGCAAAAGTTGATGATTATGTGGTATGGCTTACAAATTGCTATTTCATTTTCTTGGTTTGTACATGTAGTTTCTATTACGCCACTTGTGTATGGGACAATACAGAGCTAAGGCTTGATGCTTACAGGTGGGGTTTGACCAGCTTGGTGGGACTGATGACTTTACAACCGAGGAACTGGAGGAGAGGTTGGCTAAAGCTCAAGTTATCTTTTTTGAGGGCGAATCGTCTCTGAACGCATCCAGGTCCACCGCGAAAACTAGGAGTGTACGGCAGAGTGAAAGACAAGACTCATCAGATTCAGAGTAAGTTATGGCTACCCGGTGCAACGAGTGTGACTATCACAATGCGTTGACAAGATGATTCGGGGAGGGGGAAGTTACTGTAATTTGAAGTGTTGCTCTCCGCTCTGCGATCTTAGCTTATTGTTATCGACGACCGCATATTCCAGCTTTTTCGGCACCCTGTCATGAATTCCGTGGTTTTGTAGTACTCTGTTCTCGGGCGTTCTTTCTGCCTTGTCGGTCAGATGGAGAAGTCTTGTTTCTGGCTTCCATTTGACATTTCTTCAGAGAAGGGTAAAAGCTCTTTCCCTTCGAATTGGATGGTTGCACATCTCATGAACTGTTATATTTCTAGCGTTGATGTAATGTCGTTTTTTAACTAATTAGAGAGTTCAATGAGAAGCTGGCTAGTGTTATTCTACTTGATCATCTTCTGGAACTATAATAAAAAAATTAAAGAGTCATAGTTATTATCGTCTAATTAATAACGTTACAAAACTATTATGTAAATCTTTTCTGTATTAGGATTCAATCAAATTAGAGTTTGTTAAGATTTATTTCTGAATAAAGCGGATTTTATATTTAAATTGAGATTCTCAAGTGGCACAAATTTCAAACTAGATTCTCCAAATAATTTTGAGTTAGAATCAGATATTCCCAAAGAAAATTTTAAATTTAAGCATACATAAACCTCAAATTGAGTCGATTAGGATTCAAGTGGGGCATGATAGCTCGAATTTCATCTGCAAATTCGGATTTTCTTTGGATTCTCCACAAAAAAAAAAACACTTCGATATCACTAACCATCGTGCAATAAAACATAGACTCAAATAGACATTTATTAATCCGGATATATAAGATTAATGTATAACAAAGGCACCTCAAAAGAGCAAGCACCAGCTGCCACACACACATGGTCAAAAACTCTTTTTGAGTTTACAAACACTAAACAACGAAAACACACGAACGTCCACCAAAGTGGATTCGATACAATAAACACACAATAACACACGTACTCTTAAGTAGTAAACAACACAACGACAACTTCCTAAGCACAACATTAATTGGAAATTACTGACACATATACGAAGTATATTAGTTTGTTGGAGATGGTAATTAGCGGTAATGCCTGTGTTCTCGCGCCTTGGCGAGCACCTTCTTGCCGAAAAGATGGCTGTGAAGATTCGCGCTGTAATTCTGAATTTTCCCCACCAACCGGCTGAGAATTTCTCCCTGGTTTTCGGACAACAAGCAATGACAACATTAACGAATATGTTCGAAAATGACATGATAATATGAAAAAATGCCTTAATTATGGCATAGGTTCTAACCTGAGCAACATCCAAAGCGCACTGAGCAACAAAGTTGCCGTACTGGTCCTGGAGGACGTTCAAGAAGTCGTGGTCGTTGACCATGAGCTCGCCGACGATCATTGCCACGTCGCGCTCCTCGGATTTCTTCAGGCATTTCTCAACCACATTGCTACCGTACTTGTTCATGGCGAGCACGACATAGCTTCCCCTCAGACGGTCTACTATACCCGCGGTGGCGATCGGCGGCTTTTGCTCTAGTGTGTGTTGCACTACATAGTTTCTGTAGACAAAGATGAAGGAATTACACGAATAGAGTAGAAGGGTTATGATTGCACAATCTATGTCACAAAGAGAGAGATAAAATAACCAACACGAACCCGTAACGGTCCTCGGAGAGTAGGAGGGCATTAGAAATGATCTCATCAACAAGGCGATCCTTCGTTTCTCCTTCGGATCTGTCGACAGCCGGTTGCAGCACGCAACATCCGCTCTTGTCCATTGCAATTTCCGAACAATGGTCTGCAATTTCCTTGACAAGGAACTGAAGAACAAACAACGAAGTGTGATCAGATCAGTTGCATGTGTCGAACAAAAATGAGCACGAAAAAATAACAGTTCGCAGAATTCGAATTATGAAATATCCACCTTGGTATCCTCCGGAGGGAACTGATTGAGACATTTTTGGATCACATGGTGGCCATTCTGATCCTTGGATAAGGTGGCAGTGACGTGCTTCAAGGCAGTCACTAGCATGGATTTTTGCTCTTGAAGCTTGAACCAGTCAATCATTTTCTGCATTGCCCGTGTTCTATACATAATCGGGCACGCGACAGTATTAAATTTTTTTAATTAAGAACAATCTATGACAAAAAGAAAACAAATAAACAGACTTACCCATGGGGATGGATACATATATCTGCAAGGGTAGGACCAATATTACTATTGATCAAGGAAAGCAGCAGCTCGGTCATCTGGCGGTCGCTGCAGCTCTCGAATAGCTTCTGCATCAAACAATTCCCGAACTGATCGATCATCAAATCGTTGACCTGATCCTTGACCTCAAAAAAGATCATATCAGTATGTTCGTGTCTCCTATCCTCTTCTAATAGCTTCTTCAAAAACCGACACCCTTCTTGGTCCCTAGCCACCAGTGCGACTGTTCCCCTCACTTGATCCGGGGATGAATAGATAGGATGGCTCGTAAGATGGCCGCAGCTACAGTCCCTCGTCCGAGGAATCCCTTGGCTGCGGTGGGACAAAGACATCAAGTGGCCATTAACAGATCTCGATCTCGGCCTGTAAGTGCCGGTCTGGTGGTTTGTTTGATATGTATTAGGCCTAATTGGTCGGTAACTTGCTTGACCTAATTCGGCGAAAGACTGGCTGCGCCGCGGATAGAGACTAGAATCATTGTGGAGATTGGACCGGGCGTGATCAAGCCCGATCATGTTCCTGTACGCTCCACCATCATCGAGTCCCCGGAGCTGGCGATCAACAAGCGAGCTGGCCAGCGGCGAGCTTCTCATCAAATTCAACTGCGGCTGCTGGTGAAACCCATTGGCACGCGGATAGTGATTAGAACCAAGCCCGTTACTGGACGCTCCACCATCATCGAGCCTTCGGAATTGGCAATCAACAAGCTGGCTGGCCCGCGGTTGGCCAAGCCCCGCGCTGGCCGAGTAGCTTCCCATCAAACCCGAAGGCGGCGACTGGCAAAACCCATCAGGGTGAGGCCACTGCAGGCTCGGGGACGACGAGCCAGCCCCCAAGTTCAAGCGGCGAAAGGCAGCCTCGATACCATCAGCAGCGTTAGGGTTATGGTCAAACCTCGAAGGGCTAGGGTTAGGGTTTTGGAAGAAGCCACGGTTATGATACATAGGGTTTTGGAAAAGAGTATTAGGGTTCTGGGTTTGGTAAGCAGGCGAGTTGTTGGGAGTAGGGTTAGGGTTCACGAACACCCATCGATGATCAGAGAGATCTCTTCCGTCCGGGGTTCGCCTCATCGGCATGATCGTTGGAGTCAGGAAGAGAGAGAGAGAGCTAGAGAGAGGGGCTGGTGAAGAAGGGTCAATATGGTTAGAGGGTTATATAGAAGGCAACGGCTTCCGTTTCATAGTGTATCCCAAAGGAGAGATTGGGAGAGAGAAGGAGAGAGAGATGTTTTCTAAATTGAAAAAAAGTGTTCTGATTGGTGGAGTTTAGTTAGGGTTTCGGAGGATAGATGAGAGAGATAATAGACAGTGTTGGAGTTTGGACTCAATTCTATGTAACAGAACTACAGAAGTCTCTTAGCTTGACTAAACCCTTTTCGGTATATATCCGTATACTTAATAGATGATTCGACTATTATATATTTATATTCGGTAGAACTTTTAAAATTATGAAATTCATAGGTGAGATTTTTTGAGTTTTTTTATTTATTATGTGACTGTGATTATAAAAAACTCAAGAACCTTTTCTAAACCTTTTCTAATAGTTATTGTATTGGGGTTTTTTTGTAAATACGTATTCGATAAAAAAAAACATTACTCTACCTCTACGAGATGGGATTCATAGTGAGATTTTTTAAGTACATATATAATGTGATTGTGATTATAAAAGAATGCAAAAAGTACTTTTTCTAATAGTTATTTAATAAGATTTTTACAGTCAATCTGTTATTAGTCCTAATTCCCTTGAACCAATTTTGCTGAATCTGGAAATTACGTCTCTGTCAACACATAGTATAGCTAGAGAGCAATTTATCTCAATGAATACTCGTCTAACGACTCTCCCACATAAATTCGGGATAGGATTGGGTACCGAATACTTCTATTCCAAACGCTTTGGAGCAAAGATATGCGGGAGCTTTTTTACAAAAATGCAGAAATACAGGGACCAAAATAAAAGCCACACGGGCCGGTATCGTAAACGACATGACACTGTCGCAAACACGGAAAATACACTAACCAATATGACATAACGGGACATGCCAGTATCACATAACGGAGCATGCCAGTACAGTCTCCTTCACTTCAAACCATCTGAAATAATTTCTTTCACTCTGTAGCCAATCCAAAACCCATAAATTTTAGACCAAAATGAGTGTCCAAAGCTCGGCCATAAAAGATGTACAATATCCTATGCCTTCGGCCACAAAGCTCGGGATTACCGGAAGAGTCTCTGTTCATGAAGTTTCAACAAGGAATGTACCTTACAAAATTGGAGGTAAATACAGCTAATTTCTTGCCACTTTCGTTCTTTTAATTCCATTTTAATTCCATTTTTGTTTGTTTCCTAATCAGGGACTGAATGGTAAGAATATCAATGACTAACAGTATTAGGATCGATTTTCAAATTAATTTAGGCAGTTAATAATCAATATATTATCAATCTAAAGAGAACCTACCAAAAACCTCTCATACCAAATAAACAATACACTTGCCAAACATGAAAGATAAAATTTTGTTAATCGCCAACTTTATATTTTACAAGAGTAGACTTATCACGGGAATAAGATTACAGCCGCTTGCCATGTTGGGAAAACACGGGGCCAACAATACGAAAAGAACGAAATCAACACGAAGACAAGAGAATTTGGTTACTTAGTTCGACGGAAACGTCTACGTCTGGAGACGTGATAAGCAAGAGTTTTCACTATTTTTTACTTTGGTGTTTCACTCGATGAATGCCACACAATACAATGAGGCTTACATGAGTATATATAGAGGCACCAACCCTACTAGAGTTTTAGGGGAGGCAGGGGCAAACTTGGAATAAAATTACACATTTTCGGGTTGACTGGCGAGTACCAGTTGATTGGCGTATGCCACTTCTTTGGCGCCCGCCCAGCGCTTCAGCTACTCCGCTCCGCTTCGCTTCTCTTCACTTGAATCTCCCGAATGTCCTCAGACTTCATAACCCAACAATCTCTCACCTGGATCCTTCACTTGATGACCCTCTTGTCTACTCGGCACGCCGGATCTCTTCTTAGTTTGCTAGGCCCGCTGAAGCCATGTTTAGCTTGAACTTCTCCAAGACAACCACCTTGGTTAACATATCCACATGATTCTCACTTCCTTGAATCTTTTCAAGTTGCAAAATTTTTCTCTCTAGGAGACTTCGTATATAGCGATACTTCAACTCAATTTATTTTTTCTTTTATAAATTCTATGCTAAATATTCTCACTTGAAAAAAATAACAATAAAATTACGCCGCGGGTCCTAGTACTCAGGGAACACTAATGAAATAGGTTAGTGGTGAGCAAGTTTGCATCAATATGGTATTTACTTAAAACCTTCTCCTACATAATACATAGCTACTGCTTGGTCATGATGAAATGTGTAACTTGATCTATAAACCTGATGAAAATCAGTCACATGATTTCAAAGAAGGTCTTACAGACACAAACAGATTTCTACAACAATTAGAACTGATTGATTCAATATCCCTCATTATATTTATTTGTCGGCAGATATGGAAGATTAGGAATGTAGTTTCAAAGTTCAACTCTCTCAGGGAAGACAACCACTTACAGAAACTCAGGGATGACAACCAATTACTCACCAACACGTGATAGTCAATTGTGACGTGGCCTGGTACACGGAAGATCAAATTATTGAGACCCGCAGCAATGGCTATGAATGATTTAGGCCACATCGTTGATGGTCAATACGTATCTACAAGGACTGCCTCGTTTTAGCTGCAGAAATTAAAGCTATTCAACATAGCTACAACATGGAGATGCAATTCCTTTCTGATTGCAAGGTAGTTGTTTACTATTTTTTTGGTCGTTAAGGTAGTTGTTGACTATATTAACGGACATACAAATTCCACTGAATGAGATGTGAAAATTAAAGTTATCTTAGCTAAGCTTTCTTTTACTTTTTTGTATAGGTGCAAACTTAAATTTACACTTGGGTTCGTAAATGAAGTAGTAAATTAGATATTGACGATGTCGAAAAGAGACTATGTGCATTTAATTGGCTACTACATCCACCACCGATGTTATGTTTTCCTTTGTACAGAGATTTTTCAATTTATTATATACAATGCAAGATGTTAATTCTGAAAGAAGAAAAGAAAATGCCAAAGCCCAAGCGAGTTTCAGGCTGAATTGAGTTGGGTGCGACCGTGATAAGTCACCATCTCACCTTAAAATGCTTTTTCTTGTGTACACTGACAATATATTTCGTCAACTTGATTGGGTTAAGGATTCTTAATGCAATGTATAATGCTCCATCGAAAAGTAGTTAGATGTACGTAGACAAACCGATAATGAGATTGTTCTAGTTTAATCAGAAACACACGAAATTTAAATCTTAAAAACTGCAACAATACTAAAATTCTAAAATTGCTACAATGAACAAACTCCCGGTCGGGTCCGGATATGTAGAAACAATGGGCTTTGTCATGGGGCTGGGCTGAGCTGTGTGATATTTGGTATAACTGATTAGACCAATACAATGTGTTGGTTTTAGGCTATTGTTAGGACGACGACAGTTGGGTTGACACATCCTCCTGGACCACCACGGGCATGCTGCATGGCCATTCGTTATTATTGTCTCCTCCGACGATCTACGTACGCGAGCATCCTAAATGTTTTGCACATTAATTAGTGCCTTGTTTTGGTACGAAATTTAAATTATCTTATAAAATAATGGAAGATATATCATTGAGAGAACCATTTTTTAATAGAGTACATAATGTTCCACTATAAATAACATATATATACATAAATACGTACATAGCGATACTACAAATAAATCAAGGCCTACTGCAGCAACTTCATAGAAAGGAATTCTACATTTTTAGTATGTAATATGTACATAGCAATACCAATCATAAAATTACCGATTAAAAAAGGACATCCACATAAATAGTATATTTCTGTTTTCCTATTTTTTAATATCAGATATCAGCTTGCATATTGAAACTTTTCTTCAGATGTAAAATGTGATACCATAAATTTACTAATTGATTACGAAAGAAAATAAACAATTATGATTAACTGAAACGACCAATTAAGAGTTAAAATATATTGGGCTCTATTTTTTTATACCACCTGATATCAAGATATCTAAATAGCTTACTAATCCAAGTTTGAGTCGTGTAAGATTTTTAAAAGGTGAAAGAGTTCTCAAAACAAATATTTAACACCGCTGCGTTGCAATGTCTCTAATCCGAGAGTTCTTGATTAACCTAAAACAACCCCTCGCAAGTTGATTTAAGTATTGGTTAGTTAGGGTGGCAATTTTTAAATTAATGTCTATTTGATTAAAAAAAATCAGCATCAGATAGTTACATAGACAAATTTAAGTATATCCCTTGCCAAAAGGTAAAGTGACATTTATATCTTTTAGGACAATCCCTAGAGGTTGTAAAATTTGTCGGCACTAATTAGGTTAGGTTATTCCGGTAGCAAGTTAATAACAGCTTACGGGGCCGGATTCGGTCTTGCAATCTCATTTCTAGGACCGTCCTGTACTCTATTTTGGGGCGAATTATTCCATCATAATTGGGTGAACTATTTCATCATAACTATGAAACCATTGTATTAAATTGGGCGAACCAGCGCGTGTTCTGGGACGGCCCATTCGGCGAACTTCAGGCGAACCATTCCATCATAATTGGACGAACCATTGTATCATAACTGAGCAAACTATTACATCATAACTAAGCGAACAAGTGTATGTTCCGAAAAAATCAGGACCGTTCCTGGCGACTCATTACATCATAATTATGCAGCTCATTGTATCATAATTGAGCGAACTATTGTATCATAACTGAGCGAACCAGTGCGTGTTTCAGGGCGGTCCTGAACGAAAATACATGTCCAATACCAAATCTGGTGCCACAACTTACTTTTGCAAGAACAAGCAACCCATCAAATGGCACGGTTTGCGGTCCGCCCGTGCCGTCCTTACGGAGACCTGCTGGCAGTTAGCAACATATAAAGCACAAAATATAACTAAATAAGAGAAAAATAAGGATAACAAAAATTCACTTTGACAATTCTTACTTTTTTCTCTTTGTTTGTATTGACATGTGACTTATCCACACGCTATACCTTGTGCACCTCCTCGAACACAAAATTGAAGTGCCTAAACTTTCTCCTATCTTGTTCGCCAGTGGTAGGCCTCCTGTTCAAGGATATAGCTGAATTCTAAATAATTCGGTAAGGTCTCACTTGTTATGTTATCGCAAACAATAGAAAGAAAAAAAAATGATGCCATGCACATGATATCACCTGAATAAAGTTAACATTCAATAATTTGAAGGGGTCAGTGACCTCAATGTATCCGTATCATTTTACCCGTTTGATAATGAATAAAGGTTAGGGTCCTTGCCCAATCAAACAAAAAGTTGACCATTGGAATTATCCAAGAAATGAAACCAAAAAGTACTTGATCGTTAAAGTGTCGGACTACCAGTTACTAAAGTGAACTTCTTACAATTATAAATGTCGAGAAGAAGACAAGTGTAGAGGAAGAGGAGAATAGAGGAGGAGAAGCGAGGAAAGGGAAGAAGAGAGAGAGAGAGAGAGAGAGAGAGAGAGATAAGAGAGAGAAGACATCTCTTTTGATGGCAACAATCTTCACCTCCTCCGTCTCCTCCTCCCACCTCCGGCCTCTACCGCCAGCCAAACACGACCTTAGCTGCTCCTTCCTCGCTTTCCCCTTCTCCGCTTCCCCGTGCGCTTCCCTATTCTCGTCGAACCCTAGGAGGAGCCGGGCCCTAACCCTAACCCTAGCTTCCGCTTCGTCCTCGTCGAACGCCTTCGACGAATTCGGGTCCATCCCGACGCCGCCCCGGACCGGGGATAAGGTTCGGTGCCTTTCAATTAGCTCATATTTTTCATTTCAGGGCGAATTTGGTTGGGGGTTTTGGTTTAAAGGTTGCAACTTTGGTTGGGGGTTTTCTAAGTCACAAAAGTTGTCGTCTTTTTCGTTTCTTTTGGTGACTTGCGAATTGGGTTCTTTTGTATAGCTTCAATGAGCTAATGAGTCGAAATTGTTGCTTGGGGACTTAAACTCAATTATAGTTATGAGTTGGAATGAGAATCAACTGACCTTTTCTCGGAATTCTCGGACTATGGGCGTTGGATTTTACTCATCAAGTATGAATTGGGAATTGAAGCATTCGTTTTTTGTTCTCCTTTATAGTGGATTTGCTTTACGATTGATGTGTGCGTAACAAGTTGAAAAGTGACTCTGAATTTCACAAAATAACTTGTGTCGGTGACTAATTGAAGAAATTGCGTGATGCGCAAGGGCTGTAGTGTTTGGTCTTGGGAGTGAGCGAAACTGTCGGTGTATTCTGTGTGTTTGTATTTTGTAACTGTATTGTTGTCGTTTCAGAAATCCGTGCTTGCGGATTTGATACAAGAGATAGAGCCACTGGATGTGAGCCTTATCCAGAAAGACGTCTCCCCAACGACGTTGGATGCTATGAAGAGAACCATATCAGGAATGTTGGGTCTACTTCCATCAGATCGGTTTCAAGTTTTTATCGAGGCTTTGTGGGAACCTTTGTCCAAGTTGCTTGTATCTTCAATGATGACCGGGTACGGTACAGAGATGATGCCGTCTTTCTTTTGCCAGAAAATAGTGATGATAGCCAAATTTTGGTTGTGATTTCTTCGTGTTCAGCTTTTATTTGACCTTTCTCAATGATACAGCGCTAAGTTCTGCTTTTATTAGTTCATAGTTGAAATCTTTCCTTTAACAACAGAATGCCATTGGTTGTATCAAGAATTAATTAATCTTATCTGTTTAGAGTGTATGATGTACACGATAGAATATTCTGGGAGATAACAGTGATTAAGTATGTAGTTGTTGTTTCCCTTGTTACCAATATCAGGTATACATTGCGGAATGCAGAGTACAGACTTTGTCTAGAGAGGAACTTTGATATTCATGAAGATGGCCCTGGAAAGCAGTCACCAGATGATATTAAACTTGACTTTGAAGGGGTTACATTAGAAAGAGCAGAAACTAATGACGAATCTGGGGTTTGTGACAAAGATGAAGCAGATACTGTCAGCATTGAAGGCCTTGGTGAAATGTCTCTAGAAGCTCAGCAGTATCTTCTTCATTTGCAGTCTCGTTTATCTTCTATGAAAAAGGTACTTGCAATATTTACAACTTTCTTGCTTAGGAAGCACAAAATGTCTCAGCAATTGGTGATTGGTTCTTTGTACCTCAATAAAATTGATGCCAACTTGTTGCCCAGCATCCAATTTTTGGAAACGCTTGGCGCTTGTTCAATAATAAAAAAGATGAACCCCAATGTCCATGTAGCCAAACCAGCCAGTATAGATTCATTCTCGTCTATCTACATTCTCTTGCATACGAGTCTACAAGCTTAGTTGTGGTGCAGCATCCAATTTTTGGGAACACTTGGCGCTTGTTCAATAATCAAAATGATGAACCCCAATGTCCATGTACCCAAACCAGCCAGTATAGATTCATTCTCGTCTATCTACATTCTCTTGCATACGAGTCTACAAGCTTAGTTGTGGTGTTTGAGTTTTGTGGGCACCTCACAAATCTGTTGTTACGGCGGTATTTTTGTTTATAGTTATTGTTCATACTGCTGTTGTTATCATTGTTATTGAATAACACCAATATTTGACTGCCATGTTTTCTCATTGTGTGGTCGAAATGTTTCTGTAGGAACTTGACGAAGCCAAAAGGAGAAGTGCTGCTCTTCAGATGCAACAATTTGTTGGAGAAGAAAAGAACGACTTACTAGATTACCTTAGATCATTACAGCCAGAAAAGGTTTGACTTGTTCTGCAAACCTTTTTGATTATGCTGGATTGTCGTCTAAGTACTTTTAATGAGTGATAGCCTACTTAATCTTGAAAGCCTTTCTGGCGGGAAGATTATGCACCTCACTGTTTCATGTCTAATCAGGTCACGAGTGACTGTACTTAATTTATAGAACGTAATCTTACAGATAAAACAGATTATTTTTTTTGCCATTTGGCAAATCATGCTCACTGAACAGAGAATGTTGTAAAACCCCAAACGTCCATGTTAGTTTCTGTGATTTAAAGTCCTAAATGATTAGACAATGTTTGTTGTCCATGCTGTTGAATCCTAAAGAGTTTGGTAGACTTATTGGGATAAGCTATGGCCTCGTGTCACTATTGGCCCTTTCCTTCTGCAAGATGTCGACCATTGCAACATCTGTGGTTCTATTTTCTATTTTTTGCGCAGTTTCTTTGATGCATGGTATACACTTTGCTTTTATGGTTACGGTAAATGGATATTTATGTGTATAGTAGTCTTTTCACTTTTGACCTGTTGGATGCATTTATAATAGTTTACCCTGAACCTTGAACAGGTAGCTGAGTTATCAGAACCCACATCTCCTGAATTGAAAGAAATAATCCGCTCCGTAGTTCATGGTCTCCTTGCTACTCTTTCACCGAGAATGCATTCAAAGGCTCCACCACAGTCGGAGAACCCGTCTGCTGGGACACTAAATATAGGCAGTGAGGATTGCGCTGAGCTTGTTGAAAATACTTCTCTTCAGTTCCAGCCCCTTATTTCATTAACCAGGGACTATTTGGCACGTTTACTTTTCTGGTGAGGAAAACTTTCAAAGTCTGTCTCTTTTTTTCTTTCTAGTTTTAGTTTCGATGAATGCCTTAAGATGAGAATCTTAAGCTCACTGCCTGGCTGAAATTTCCGGTTTTCCAACCATGGAAGTTTAAGTATATTGGAAAATCTTGATTGGCATCTGTGCTTTGAGCTTACTGGCTTTCTGAAATTTCTTCGCTTGAACCATAAAAGTTTAACTGCATCAACAATTCTTGGGTTTCATCTATGATTTGAATTTACCACCTATCTTGAAAATGCCGGGTTTCAACGTTAAAAGTTAAATCGTGTTTGTATTCTTCTGTTTTTGATACTTAGCTTTTGATTTACTGGTACAGGCACAGCTTTGTGTCTAATTCTTAACTTTATATTCTTTAAGCGTCTCGCAAGAAAAAGAGATAAATATTTATATTAAACATTATACTTCCGTACTTGCCGGTTGCTTTAATTTTTCAGCTTTGGATTCTCGGCTCCGTTATCGTCATTCATCTATGATTTCTACTGAATCTGATGCATATGGTTTTCTTTTCCATTTTGCCTTAAAAGGTGTATGCTACTGGGACACTATCTTCGGGGCCTGGAGTACAGAATGGAGCTGACGGATCTCTTGTCCTTGACGAGTGGGTTAGAAGATGGCGTGCATGGAGACGAGCGGGTTGGTTGAAGATGGAGGTGTTGTCAAGCAGATGCTTTCATCTCTGTATAGTTTTACTGTTGGGTGAGTGTATACAGAGTATAATTTCCAACATCAAGAAGGTTGGAGAGAGCTATAAATGTTGGCATATCGTTCCTTTCCGGATACATTGTTGTTTATGTGGGCAAGAATATTTTTGTTCTCTTATTTCTTATTCATCCTCTCAGAGTTTACCATCTCTGGTTTTAGAGCATCAGAGAAACAATGGAAAGATCGCAAATACGTCGGATCTCTGCCGTTCCGATGAATGACGTTCATTGGAATCAGACCCGGGTTCCGTTCTGATGTTATCCTGTAACCATAGCCATGTCTAAATTTGTTTTATAGAGCAAGGTGCATAGGTCAAGAACCGTAGCGTTAAATACTTCTTTTTGTTTTGGAAGAGGAGGGGCAATAACCCCAAAATGTATAGACAAAATGGCAAATTATATCCTACTAATTGTAAGGCTCCTTCTTGGCCTCTTGTGAGGTTGCGACTGTTGGCCTCGTCAAAATTCTATCACGAGAAAACTCGGTGGGAAAATCCGTGATAGGGAAAGAGTACACCAGGAAGGAAAGTCCTCCCTAGACCTTTTGGTGTATCGCATAACCTGGCCTTATATCGTCACTAGGTAATACATCTCGGGAAAGAAAATTATACCTGGGCTCTGTGCCATCAGCGTCTCTAGACAAACGAGTACAACGGGAAAGGCTAATACCCCACAAATCATCCAAATACACATCAGTACAAAAGTCTGAGGGGGCCTCGAAAACAACATAATTGAAGGAAAGCTCGAGAGCAAGCTTGGAAAGCGCATCCGCCACTCGATTCCCCACCCGCCAGGTATGTTGAAGGTTAATCTCCCAGTCCTTCGCAAGAAGTTCCCTCGCCCTCGAAATCAGCATAGCCAAAGGGTGGGCTCGGTCATCAGGATGCCTGATGCAGAGAATGGCCAGCGACGAGTCCACCTCCACCAGGACCCTCCTAAAGCCCATCTCCCAAGCTAGCTCGAGCCCAAGGATCAAAGCTCAGAGCTCCGCAGCTAAGGAGGTGCAACTCCCAATGCCCTTGGCGAACCTGCATAACCAAATGCCACCCGAGTCTCAGATGATACCACTAGCCCCAGCAAGACCCGGGTTGTCATCGAAGCTCTGTCCGTATTGAGCTTGACGAAGCCATCTGTAGGTCTCTGCTATAAAACTAGGATCTCCCAACGGGGGGTAATGGAGTATTCCGGTCCGCTAGGACACGGACAAACTCATGTGCTTGAGAAGTGATGAGGGAAGGGGGTGCCCCAAGGTAGTGCCTAGCCTAAAACCAGAGTCATTCTGCCAATTCCAAAGCCACCAGCAAGCAGTCACAAAAGTTGTAGCCCACGATGGGCCATCCGTGGGTGTGGTAGTATCAGAGATGTTGGCCCAGAGCCAATGACGGGTGTTAGTCTCGGTGTAAAAGCCCTGTGGCAGACGTGGCATAAGAGAAGCCCACACCCTCCTAGAGAATCTACAATCACAAGACATGCATTAGAGACTCAGACTCGATACCACATCTTGGACACGTATCATCCTCCGTGAAATGCCTTCGCGGCTGCTCTGCATTCGTCATCAATCTGCGATGACAAAAAAGCCAAATGAAAAATTGAATCCTCTCATGAGCATATATAGTCCAGATTCGAGCCCAGATCGGGTTGGCGGGTGGCATCTCCACATCCCTGCACAACACCCTATATAAAGACTGCATAGAGAATCACACATCCTGAGTGAGGCTCCAAGACAATGAGTCAGTCCACGCCGGCGAGACCTGCAGAAGAGTCGAAGTCAAAGAACCAATAATATGCGGAGGCAGAAGGACCTCAAAACGAGAGATATCCCAACATCCCCAGGGGACCAATACTTAACCACCCGCTCCCGGCCTCCTCCGCAGGGAGATCGCCAAGGAGGTGGTTCCAGAAAGGAGAGGTAGAGAGCCACGGGTCATTCCAAAAGGACGTACGGTGACCATTGCCCACGTTCCGACGGGGACAGTGGGCAAGAACCGGTTGGGCCTTCACCATGGCCCACCAGGTGGCAGAAGAACAGTGCCTCGGCTTCAGCACATCCAAGTCCGTGCCATCCCTACCATACTTGCCAATCAGAACACGCGCCCAGAGGAGGTTCTGAGACTCGAGGAATCTCCAAAGGCAGCTTGGAAAATGATGCCATATTGATTGGCAATAGCTTTGCACTTCAAACCATAGCATAACAAGAAGTTGCTTGTTTGTAGCGTTAAATACTTGTTTGAAGAGTTTTGCACTTTTCAAAGGTCATATCCGTCTCAAACCTAAACTAGTCGATCTCTGACTATTCAGATACGATGTGGTATAAAATAATAGAAAAAGTTAATATAAATAAAGTAGTCGGAATCTAATTAACTCAAAATTGGATATGCATAATTAAATACAAATTGAAAGTGCAAGAAGAACTCATGGTCGGGCTTGGGCTTGGCCCATGCTTCATGGACTTTATGATTTCAAGATCCGAACTTAACTGCCCAGAAGTAAGGACCCATCGGAAAGTATTACACTGTCGACAACTTTTACGACTTCGGAGGCCAACTTGAGACGATTGTTCTGTTTTCTGATATGGAGAAGAATGATATGATCCAAAATTTTATTTTCTTTTTTGAAGCTTAAACCTTAATCATTATTTTTATTTTTCGGATCCTGTATTTTAAACCGTTACTTTTACACTCTGGGTTTGACAGATGTATATTCAAAACATGTAAATGTAGAGTCTGTGTTTATTTTTTTAGGGTTAGAAGTTAGAGTAGGGGTTGAGTTATTTTAGTTTTAGTCAAAGTTTATATTACATATATACACCAAAAGTTACTTGGTTCTAATATTCAAGCAGGACCCTACGTATTCCTTTCGTTACCCTGATCTTTTTTATAGAAAAAAGAGAGAGGATTTAAGTAGAATTTGGGTTAGACCCACTAAAAATCTACAGGTTATGGATCGGGAGACTCTCGAGATTCAGATTTTTTTCCATCCCTGCGCACCCGTCGGTAATGGAAACTATAAAGGGGAACCCAAATGAAGGAATTTCAACTAGAAACTTGTACCGTAATTCGAAAATCACAACCCGCTTTTATTTATGGTTGTTGTTTTAACTTAACTAAGAGATTTCAAATTCTAATCATTAAAAATGTTGTTGAAATTTTTTTATCATCTTTCAAAAATTATATCTGACTCGAACTTAAATTAGTCATATAGGTCCGGAGTGAAGGAGAAGCGTCCTTTGTTATTCAAGCATTGCAAATCGTCTGGTCATGGCTAACCTCGTCGGGCTTTCTTCGTCAACAAAAGAAAACGTGCGTCAATGTTATAGTCGTAATAGTCCAATGTTTTTCTAAAAAGAAAAGTAATAGTCCAATGTTCAAAAAAATTGCACTGGCTATAGATTACGCCACGCCGAAGTATATGATTCCGTGAAGAACTTTCGCAAATATCCATAAAGCTAACGTCTCTCATGGGTCAATTTTTTTTAATGCCTTACTAAAAATTGAGTATGGTCATATTCTATTTAGAAAGGCTCTATTGATAATATATTTTTATTTTTGTAAAATTTGAACTAAAGAAATTATATTCTGTACCAACCCCCACTAGTTCTTTTGTCAATTTTGGACTAAAGTGATGCAGAGAAACTTCACGGCAAGAAGTATTACTACAAAAGTGTATTTTTGACTAAAGTGTTGCTTGCGATAAATATTACTACTATACCGAGTCATCCAAGTAGTAAGATCCGGATTTAAATATAGCATCATTAATGTACCGAATTCTATAGAACTGCAAAATTTAAGCAAAAAATATACTCAGATTGATGACCTCCCGAAAAATTCTCGTAATGTGTTCTCTTTTTCCATTTGTATACACAAAGTAGGCTCTAGCAACTGGGAAGCAGCAACCACCAAGAATACGTCAAGAGTTGACTAGGAATTGGATACACATTTTCTCAAGAGTGTTCAAAAAAGTTCATCTTTAGTTAAGTCAACATTTAGAAAGAGAGAAGTCTTTCGGCCAGTCGAATTTTAGCTGAATGACATTGGCCCACTTGCCCCCTTCTGCTAAAAAAGGTAGAACTCTTTCTGAAAATTTTTAGTATTCACAATAACTATAATCTAGATCAGTTTGAATGAGAAATATAATTAACCTGTATAAATTGAGATAAGAAATTAATTAATAAAAAATGTAAAATCTTGATGAAAATGATCTTTTGGACAATAAAAGAATATTAGATACCAGTTCTAGATAATACACCCGAGCTAATCATGTAAGCTAATTCAACTTAATGTGCTATATTAAATTTAATTTATTGGGCCAAAATTTGTATGAATTTTTTACTTCACCAATCTTCCATAAGACATCATGAGCTGATTTTTACTGTGAGAACATGTTAGAATAGTTATATCAAATTTAAAATTTAAAAAAATTCAAATTTTTACAGTTATAAATCAAACTCAGCTCAACGGTTTAAAGAATAATCTCATATTTCTTATCACAACAAATGCCAAACAATTTCGTTCTCCCGGGTCAAAAAATAGAAAAAGACTTTGACAAAAAAATCTAAAAAGGAGAACAACCGTCTCCTACATTTAGCTAATTTCGGCAGCAGATTTCCCAAAAAGAAATGTCACATGCACACATTATTATGATATTAATTATCACGTGGATTTGGTGGAAGGAAATAGGAAAAAGACAGGAGAGAACCACCCGAGGCCAAAGCCAGTTCCATTTTGTCCCCCTTCCTGGTGGGTAGACCTTCACGTCCACCTTCACTTTATAATCCATAAATAACTACATAATAATAGAAAAATGTATATTAATTTATGATTGTGTTGTTTTAATTAAGAAGTTTGGGATTTTTAAGTTTTTGAAAATACAAAAGTGTTAAATGTTTGTTGGAAAATTTTTCATTTTAAAAAATTTTATTCGATTTAAATCTATATTAGTCGATCCAGTGAATTCTTATAGCAGGTGGTATAAATAAATAAAAAATTAAGTATATAGTCAATAACAAAAAGTATAGTGTTGGAATAATAAGACCACGTAGTATAAAGTGCAACCGCGGGGACTTTTGACCTTGAAAACATGTGTTGGGAAAATTTGATGGTTTTCACCTTCCACCAACCTTCCTCGCCTTACCAAAATTTTTAATTTAATTTATGACCTTACCCCCACGTTTGCTCCACTCTCCACTAAGTCAATTGTTAAAACTTGGGAAAAAAAATATTGAAATTTGAAAAAAAAAACCAAATTCATATCTTATAAATGTGATAGTATTAAATTTTTGGTAAAAATATAATTTTTTAAATCTCGCCTAACTTAAATTACATTACTCAAACAGAAAATATTCATATAGTTTTGAAAAAATTACGTTCTTAATCAAAAAAATTAATATTATGTTGTCACCAACTGTATATACTTTCACTGGAACTTTGGGATTTGGCGATGGATATTCCGGTTTCATAAACAGTTTACCGCTACAAGGCATGAATATTTTGTTGTCTCCTTATGGCTTACAATATCCCGTACTTGAAATATATCAATGCAAGCGAGATTATTCTAGTTATCAATTTTATTAAGATTTTGATCTGATATACAAAATTTAGCTAGTATGATATTATAATGGATTAATATCATTTAATAATACGAGAGATTATATTAAATTTGCACAAATTTTGACCCAAATTTTTTATTTCAGCATGCATGTTGGAAAACACTGCATTCGGAAATAGGACATTCCACGAGAGCTCATCATTGATTTGGAAAGAGAAAGAAAGAATGTTCGTCATTTCGAAGCAATTTCTTCCTTGTACGTACAAGCAAGTTCTAAATTACTTGCTCGCCTACGTTGTCCATGCTTACACGTACTAATTATTTCCGGACAGTAAGATTAATTTTGAACTGGCAGTACTATTTTTTTCTTTTCTGGACAGCTAGCTGGTTTTACGATTTTCTGATCACTGATATTAACGAGCATTTAGAATAATAATTAAAGGGTTTAGAGTTTAAATTCTTAAATATGCAATATTGTTAAATATTTGTTGTAAGAGTTTTTGGCTCAGAACACATCCGGATACTATGAGGTATAAACAAAAACGAATTAACAAGTAAACATTCTTTCCACGAGGGGTAAGTGGATTATTATTAAATCTTTTAATATTTACCTCGCAAACCTGCAATATTGCATCGTACGTACGGAAATAATTGCTATAATTTGAACAAAATATTTGATAAAGACTATCCGTGGATTGTTCTTTGGAATACCGCGTCGGTTATGATTTAGCACAGATAAGACTGTCCGTAAACTACGGACAGGAATGGATCAAATCATGTGATTATGCACGATGATGTTTGACTCCATCGTGGTTATTTTTCTAGGTTGGACACAGAAAAAATTTAAATTGTATCAAAAGCGAATTAATCTTATGGCTTTTTTGCTTATTGACATAATATTTTGTTCAAGATGATGTATTAAGATTATGATATCGCTAATTTTTTGTTTATATTATTTAGTATATAGCCTAGGTCGATTAATTTAGATTTGAGCCGTGTGAAACTTTCGAAAGATGGCAAAGTTTTCTTAACAAATATTTAACACAACTACATTCATAAGGGGCTTGAACTCGAGACCTCTTAGTTAAATTAGAGTAGCGTCCTCATGTTAATCTAAGTATTTGTTAGTTACACATAGTTAGTTACAACTAATAACAAATTGTTTACGCCTGTAAAAATAATCACAGTCGAGTCTCTTGCAATTAGCTGAACGCAAAGTTATTAAATATCATAACACAAACCAAGAACATGAAAAGAAATAGAAAGTGGAAGGCATCTTGTACAAGCATGATTGAGTTTGATTAGAGTTTTTTCTTTTCCAGGTTAATTTATCTATAATTAATCCTAGTCATCGGGCAAGTTTCATGCCATTTTATGAAATGCCAATTCCATGAAACATGCAACTCGAACTTCGAAGAACCGACGTATAACTTCAGTCTCACGTATATGCGGTTTATTTATCGTCATGTCATGTTATTTAGCCATCAAAGAGAATAAAATGTGGATTCGTACATTAATTTTGTTACTTAGATAGGACGTTGTCGGTTGCGGATATTTATGACATACTGGAAACAGAATAGTCTATAATGCCTATAAAGATGGAATTTGATTTTATTTTTTTAGTTATACCATATGAGTACATTAATCGAGTAGAATAATTCAACCTCCAGCTATTAGAACTTTTGAATCGTGGTAAAATTGAACAAGTATATAAAAATGTAACAATACATATTCAAATATTTGAACTTGATATATTTTTATTAAGGTAAAACAACACACTCTTAAATATTTCTTGCTATATATAATTTTGTAACTTTGTCCAGATTTCAACCTCTTATGGGGTCAAACTTAATGGACGCCACTAATTCAAATTTTAGCACCCTAAAGACTGTGATTCTGTTCCTCAATATCTTTGACCATTTTGAAGATCTTTGATATCCTTCATTCACTTAGATATCATATTTTTCAACAAGTAGAATTTTATTTATTCAAAAGAATACTTAGATTTATATTACTTATGATTTCGAGTGCTTAAAAATGCATAAGAGTTAAACATTTGTTGGGTGAGCTTTGTCTTTATTCAAATATTCTATCTCGCTCGAATGAAGATAAGTAAGATTGATGACTGTCCCTGGTAAAAAAAATCATATTACTAACCTACTTCCTCTGTCCTTTCCTTAGTAGATGATACATTTGCTTAAACATGAAGCGTTTCGCCTGTTTGGGTAATATTTATGGACTACTAGTTACTAATGACCTCTCCCACCAAAAAAAAAAGTTACTAATGACCTCTAAGGATGTCTCGCTTTTGGAAAAGTTGTTTGGAAGATGGTATTTGTTCCTGACTAAGATCCGGTTCGAACCAGCAAACTGACGAATTGTGACCCGTCGGTTCAGTGAACCAGATTTGAACCATGGTGGGCGAATCAGAACTAGGATGGTTCAAATATGGTTAGATATTTTTTTGAAATGTAATATGGTTAGATATATCCTCAAATGTTGATTCGAAAGTTCAACTGGCAAATCAAATTGGCGATTCAATTTGCCAATATAACTGCCAAATTTTGCATTCAGAATTTAACAGAAATTGGCGGGACGATTTGAAAAAAATAGAATGAACAATTTTTAAAATAAGAGGGGCTTGATTGTCCGGTACAACGGTAGTCGTGGAACAAGCATTTAGTGCCGGAGATAACATCTTCGAAGTTCGGTACTCAATGATACCAAAAAAAAATGGAGGCGCAAATATTGTTTGATGATTGGACCAAACCGGATAGACGAAGACAACTTAATTTGATACACTAAATATATATCCAATTATTTATTTATTTTTTCCAAAAAAAAGTTGATTGCCTATTACAAATGTCACCTCCAAATAAAATTCGACAATGCGCCACTTTTAATATCCAAAAGACACATAAAAAAATTGATTGCTAGTGAAGCCATTTTATGTTTTCTTCTTTTTGTGAGACAATTGTCTTGTCTCTTGTCTGCTCATTCTAAAACAATAGAGAGATAGTGGAAAAGGATTAGGGCCTAAAATGAGGCTTACCATAACCAAATTGACTTGTAATTTTGTCACTAGATAAATGGCCCCATTGAAAAAAGTGGTTCCACTGCCAAAAAAAGAAAACATAATAAGTATTTACATCTCTCTCCCAATTTGTGTTGCCATTTGAGGTAATTTTTTATTGGTAGATTGTCCTAATCCATTTGATCTTTTTTTTTTGTTAGTGAACCTGACTAGCAAAAGATAAAACCAAAAAAAGAGGTTGGAGAATCTCTCTCTCCCACTCTTGCTGCCATTTTCAGGTTCTTGTTTAATTGTACTGATCCACTTGATCTAATATTCATAAGTCCAATTATTTGGAGATTGGATCAAAATAACTAGATTAATGGGGATAGCGTAGATCCGAGTAAACCAATTTATTAAATGATAACTCTAACTACCACCGAACTTGTAGATCAACTGATGAATGTTCTAGTCTCGAATTAAAGGTTTAATAGTTCTGATCTAGTTGATCTACTCTTTTGATTATGAACCCGATTAGGAAATAAATAGACCAAAAGAACTAAACTAATTGGGATACAAATATCAATTAGACCTGATAACTCTAACCGCCACCAAGTGGTCGGACACTGAGTTTAAGGTTTGAAAACACAACTATATTTTTTTTCCGGGTAAACATTGACAACTATATTAAAACTTAAAAGTCAGTAGGAATTTTTGTTCGTTTATAATTTGTACTCGAATTTAGATTAGACCTTGTTGAGATTTCAGAGTTCGCTAGTTAACTAAACCTTTGTTGAGGGCTCTTTTGGCCACCTCTAAATTAATTCATTTTGAGGTCCATCTGAAAAAAAAAATAGAAAAAAAAATCATAAAATATTAATCACATAAAATAATCATAAGATACTGGAATGCAATAAAATAGTATAGTGACCTCATTAGTGACAGTATTGTCAGGAACTGGCCGGTACAGTACATGTCATGTCATGTCGGTCACAAATTATTATTTTTTGGTGAAAAAAACAAATTAATTGAGTGAAGAGTAACATTAGACCTGACCACGGTTCGAATTTAGACGAATTCGAATCGAATTTATACGAATTCGAATTTATCAAAACATTAAACCATATTCAATTCTTCAATAGACGAATCAAATACGAATTATGAATTTTCGAATTAGAATCGAATTATAATTCGAATTCGAATTAATTCTATAATTTTAATACTTAATTTAAAAAAAATTCTAAAATCTCTAATTTTTTTGAATATTTTTGTAATATTTTCGAAAAAGTTTAAAAGGTTTTGATATTTTTTGAAAAATTTTAAAACTTTGATTTTTGCTTCAAATATTAAAAAAAATTAGGAATTAGTGTTTAACATTTTTTGGGAAAAAGAAATAAACTAAAGATTGGATTTGCACTTAATGTACCAAATTAAGTTGTCTACGTATCCTTAGCTCCGAAGGAATCAAAGCCCACGTAGTTCTCTTACCTTTATGGAGCTAACTCACTTAGTCGGATGTGTTTGTGCTTTCACCGGTTGTGGCATCATTGAGGTCGTATAGTTGGTCGGGATTTTCCCGGACCAATTCTTGTTGTCGTCTTTCCGCCTTGGTCCAATCGGCGAGTAATGCTTGTGCCTCCAAAGATTGCGGTGTCATTGAGTACCGGTGTTCATCCAAAATATTACCTCCTGCACTAAATGCTTATTCCACGGCAACCATCGAAATCGGACAAGCAAGCAATCCTTTGGCAATAATTGACATAACCGAAAATTGTTCTACATGGTTGTTCCACCATTCTAATAAAGGAAAACTAGAAGATTTGACAAATGGAATATCAAATTGTGTGTTAAGATATAAATCAAATTCCGAATTGGTTAAACTTATTCCTTGGGGTCTTTTTTATTTTTTCATTAACAATCTTTCCGTAAATCTTAATTTTTCACCTTGTGAGGGAGAGGGAGTTGGTTCATTAGATGTAGAAGCATTATCCCTAATACTATAATCACTCATTAAATCCAAAATATCTTTTTTTACATTGTTTGTAATTTTTACAACATGATCTTCTAGATTAGGAACTTGCAAAAACAATTCCAAATTTGTGTAATACACATATAATAAATTTTGTAAACCATCAATTTTAATGTTCGGCATAAAAACGGTTGCAATTAAATTAAGTTGGGGAATCTCCTTGAAATACTTTAACCATTTGTTAGCCATTTTCGAAACGCATGATGACAATGCAAAATCTTGATAAGCGCTACATATTGCCTCCGATATATTACAACATTCCAAAAATAGTAAATGAGATGTAGGATAATAAACACCCGATAAAAGATGTGTAACATAATTAAAACATTCTAAAAGCTCATTTAGTTTTTCTACAAGGTCCCAATGGTAAGGTTGTAACATAATATTATTAGTTTGATCATTAGATGCAAAAAAATTACATATAAGTCGAATTCCAACGATGTTGAACATCTTGTGGAAAATGTTTTGGTTTCATGTTGTTTGATTTGCAAAATTTTTTCCAATCTTTTAGCAATTTTGGGCGAGCCCATAATAAATTAAGTGCTTGTTTAATTGGTCCTAATGTAGAGTCTAAAGTTTTAATTCCATCTTGGGTACAAAGATTAAATATATGACATGCACATCTAATATGAAAAAAAATTTCTCCGACTCGTGTACAAAAAATTTCTAAATCTTTAACCATAACATTATTAGAACTTGCATTATCTAGAGAAATTGAAAATATTTTTTGAACTAGATTATATTCTTGTAAAATAGTATGCAATATTTTATAACAATTATTCCCACTATGACTATCATCAAAAACTCTATATGCAATTATTCTTTTTTGTATATTTTATTCATTATCAATCCAATGACATGTAACACCAAAATATGAACGTGTTTGCCAATGATCACTCCATATATCACAACATATAGAAACTCGACCATCAAAATCAAAGAAAAAAGTTTGTAATTTTTCTTTATTTTTCTTGTATAAATCTTTTACATATCGTGTTAATGTACTTCGTGGAACTTTTTTTGCACTAGGATTTAAAGTATTTTGACAATAAGTTGTAAAATTAAGTTTTTCACCAAAACTAAAAGATAAATGTTCGTTAGCAACTAATTTAGATAATTTCTCTCTATTATTTTGATCGGTGTAATGAAATAAAATATTAGGTGTAGTAGATAATTGAGTTTGTGATTTTTCAAAACCAACTTCGTGTGGATGTTTAGTATTCAAATGAATAGTATAAGTACCATATACATTCTCGGTTTTGAATTCATATTGTTTACCACAATAATTACATGTAATTTTGAAGATACCTTTTTTTCCGGTAGAAATTTTTGTGAAATGCTTAGTAAAAAGTAATGAAGGTGATCTTTTTACCTTTTGTGGATTGTTGAATATTGAATCAACACTTTCCCGTTGAGCTTCATCATGGACGTTCACCATTTCTTCCGGAATAGGATAAGTAGAAATCGGTGGAAAATCCGATTCAATAGAATCGTGATGTTCCACACGTTTTTCCTTACCCTTATTTGCTATACTTGAGACATAATTATATAGTAATATGAGTAATTATATGAGAAATATGACTAATATATCTAATTAGTAAACTTGAGGGAGAATTTATATAGCTCAAATTTTCATTAAGAGAAGTAGAGAATTGAGATTGGAATGTGTAAAATTTGAAGAATAAGAGGTGGTATTTATAGAGTTGTGAAGAAATTCTGAATTTATAAAAAAAAAAATTTTAAAAGTACCAACAGTAAAAAAAATGGTAACCTGAGGATTAAAATGGTAATTTAAAAAATGGTAATTTGTCCCTGACGCAAGCGCTGATGTCAGCGAAATTCAAATTACCCCCTTTTTTTGAATTTTTATGAATTCGAATCGAATTCGAATTCGAATCGAATCGAATTCTCAAAATGAATTCGAATTGAATTCGCCTGTTTGACGAATTACAAAAAAATTGAACTGTATTCAATTCTTATCATGACGAATTCGAATCGAACTTTTTGACGAATCAAATTATTGTCGAATCGAATCGAATTTAATTTTTTACGAATCGAATCACGAATCAGATTCAATTCACGGCCAGGTCTAAGTAACATAGCTTAGATTTTGGTCAACGATGGACGTTTATCTAGCTGCTGTCGTAATTCTAGTCGTTAACCTATGCTTTTCTCCATTATTATAATATTAAACCCATGCCAAATTCTTGCTTCATAATTGTTCTGTTTAACCAAACATACCAATATCCTAATCATAATATAAAAGTCGACGGAAATAATACGCGGGTATATGGATACACAGTAGATATGTTAGTTCAAATTTAAATCGGATCGTAATAAATTGAGAATAACACATCGCTAATTTTGAATATGGCAAACTTCTAGTATGATGTCAAGACGAATTGAATGCATTGTCCGTAATTTTTGTAAGTAAATCGATTCATTAAAAATCTAATTGAGAGATTACCGAAATACAGAGTTGCTCAAGAGAGTAACCTGATCAAACTATACAAACATAAACACAAGTCTCGTTTAAAAAATGTATCGAGATTACAATATCGCTAATTTCGTCGACTCAATAGGATATTTCTACGGGGCATATAAAAAGGTGATCTATTGGGATTACTGCTTTCCTAAAAGCAAAGACATATATGCTATCCACTTTGTGTCCATTCTACTTTAAGCATGTACACCCACTGAAAAACCAACCATACCACATGCAATGCATTTATATCCCTTTCCGAAGCTATAATCGCCATTAATCTACGACTTTCTTCTTCGAATCTCAACTTTTTCTTAATTTATTTGTATACTCAAATCGATCGGATATAATTAAAAAATCTGTGCATATCTTTAATCAGTTCGCATTATTTATTAGTTATTTTCCCGTAATTATCCTTGGTGAATCATCTATTTTCTGCGTAAGCTTCATGCACTTTCAAATAACCCTACGTTGAATCATCTATTTTTGGATATTTCTCGGGTTTCCAAGATCATGGTTCGTCTGTGTGTAGCGAGGGTTTTTTAGTGCGAAATTATGCTTAAGCAGCTAATGCTCCGTACTCCTTTTTCGTGCGACATTTTTTTTGGGTTTTACCACAATACAGTTGTTAGGACTTCAGCAACTAGGGAACAAGATCGCGCAAAGAACACGGAACAAGAGAATTACGTGGTTCGGCCTAATGCCTACATCCACGGAGAGAAAGGAGAACTTTTATTGATGAGTTTCCGAGCCACAAAGCCATACAAAACCTTAGGGTAACATGTCTTTATATAGAGACAAACCCTTGGTGTACAAGTAACCTATCTAGGTGTAATTAGGAGTCCAGAATCTAGTCAGAATAGGAATATGAATAGGAAATAAATCTTTCCTATTTCTCGCCATCCCAACAACAGTAATAACAAATGTTCCGGTTGCGAATTCGTATTCGTACGAGGAAATTTTACACTCTGTTATATGTAATGTGCAAATATTTATTTATTAATAAATTTACCTCTACTCCAAAAAAAAACATTGTTGAATATCAAAACTACAATTTCGCGTTCGTAACTTGTGCAACTTTTTTTTTATGCTACATGGTATTTGTTTTATTCGATTGACCAATCAAGATTCGAACCTGATAAAAAATTTATAGTTGGTGAATTTCACCTAATAATTATTTAAAAGTATATTATTTCCAAAAAATTAAACTTAGATTCACTTAAAATAGAACAACTCTTTAGTAATAACCTATGTAGCTTTTGTGTTGTTATTATATTTTTTTTGTCGTTAAATAATTGTGGTAAGAGTTTCAATGAACCCGTCAAGTCAGTCTGTATCAGTCCTTTGGGCTCTAAAAATAGGAACCCCGTACAGCAACCTTCAAAATGGTTTATCCAAAACTATGTGACAACGAATTTTTCTCATTCTTTGTTTCAAATCTTCAATCACTTTGGACAAAAATTCCTGCAAAAAGTACAATAAGGAAATAAAAGCCCCATACAAATTATCGACATCATGACATGGACACGTGGCTGGTGCACGTTTCGACGGTATGATCTAATATTTCTAATTTTTTACGACGAAAGTCGTGTACTACTGGTTCTATTTTTTAATAATTTTTTTATTTTTAAAACTTAAATTCAGAACATAAATTTAAATCTCTTTTTATCACTTAGACTAATTTTTATTGGTGTACCTTTCATATCACTGTCGGTTCCAAAATTATGTACGAACTTGCAATCCCTATAACAAAACGTGCGAGTCCAACGAAGCACATTGGCCATGGCTACTCCATTGTGGCCATACCGGTTTGTGTAGTGCAGTTTCTCCTCTTGAAGTCGAACTAAGGGCGATTCAAGTCGTTCTTGATTTAGTCGTCTCAAACTTTGCTTGTGATGTGTCTTCCGTGGAGACCGACTGCCTAGTGGCGGTCTCCCTTTTGAAGTCCATTGGCCTTTGTCCGTGGCTTTTGGAACCTCTAGTTCAAAACATTAAACAAGTTTTGTTTGTCTTACCGTTGTGTAAAATTATCATTATTCTGCGATCTCTTAATCGAGTTGCGGATTGGCTTAGTAAACAAGAGAGATTAGGTCTTCTTCTAGGTGATTGGTCACATCTCCATCCCTTGGAACTAGATGCTCTTTTGTTTACAGACTTTTCTATCTGATTCTAATATATATGTTCTTTGTTCTTAAAAAAAAAATTACAAAATCAGTTATTGACCACCTAGATTGAATGCCGATCTCGATCTAATTAGTCATCTTTTTGCCTGGACGAGAATAAAATGTAGCCGAATCGAGAAAAAAAGATATTAAATTTGAAACTCTTTTTTACTGATAATCGCACACTGCTTTCTTTATATATACATTTAAAACTCGTCTCTTTCACTACATGCATTAAGTTAGTCCAAACAATGAAAGCACTTTTTCACTCTTTCATGTAGTAGGAAATTTCATTTGAAAAAAAAATGTTCTTTAGTAATGAATTCGGACCTCGGAAGAGAATGACAAGCACAAAAAGTTTCAAGTTGCATGTTGCGCCAACAGATATTATCATATTTCGTGTGTATTTTGCATGCTTTGATATAATTAGTAGCTATTTTTTTTATAGGTAATTAGTTTTTTGGTGGAATTTATAGGTAATTAGTTGCTACCATAAAGTAAATTTTCTATTTGTGACAAAAGTCGCATGCCACAAATTAGATATTGGTTTGTCCGGTTCGAACATAGGTTGTTCTCACTAAAATAAAAGAGACTAAAACGTAACATCATTGGCATTTTCCATTACTCTAATTGGTGTGCATTATCTATGATTAATTATATGTTATCAGTTGCGTACTTAGTTAGATGTCTTGACTAGTAGGAACAATTATTGATCGGATATTTTTTCTATTACTTTTGAGATGAAAAAGTGACGACATTCCAATTTTGACTCTCGCTAGAGGTTCGAGTATGCAAAATATTTGATACCATTGTCGTTAATATCTTTTTGGCAAGTCTTTGGAAGATTTTGAGAAACAATTATAGGATGAATCAGTTTTTACATCCAAAATTTTGATAAATAAATTTAATTGTTACACTAAACCACATCTGGCGCAGCGAAAAAGAAATTCAAAGTTTTTTTAAAAACAGAAATGGTGGTCGAAATTGTGATAGCTAATGAATTGAATATATTTTATCAAATATCTATCCTACCATTCGAAACATCGAGGGTCTTTCTTTCTTCCTCTTTTTCCTCCCTTTCCCTTTCAAAGAAAGACAGCGGAATATTATTGACCCAAGTAACGTCGAATACTTGTACCAGCCCGTAACAGTAAAAGTTAGTATTATATTAGAAGATTAATATTATAGTAGCAATGATACTTACCTTTCTTGTATAAACCACTTCGTATTCGGGAAAACTACCGAGACTACTTATCCCGATTCAAGTTAAGTAGATGACGTAGTTTTAACAAATATTTAACTACTAAAAATATATGGATTAATTTAAAATAACGTTCTACAGCACTTACTCGCTGTAGTTAATTTAGGCATCTGTCTCACGTGGTGTTGGATGCTACAGTGAAAAATGCCTCACGCGCAAACGCGACATCGCTATCGGCGACCGACAGTTTACCCAGAAAGGCAGCCAAGAAATTAGCTGACGCTCATGGCATCTTCCCTTCTTCCGTCATTCCAGGGACTTGGCCTCTATAGTTTCACGAAATTTAATTCATAAATGATGGTATAATAATCCGATTGGATATGTGTTTAAATGAAGATGATCATTTTGTAAAATTTACATAACTGTTACAAAGATTTTCATTATAAAAAATTCTTGTTGATAGCACCGCTGTTGATTTTTTTATTAACACTTTGTTAAACGTAATTGATACATTCAAAAACGATATGTAGTCGAATTTTTTTTCCTCACATAAAATTGAATAGAAATTTGCACAAATTTAAAATACCATTTTCTACAACTAAGCAAACGGAAAATCGTCATTCAAATTTCTAAACTTCTTTTAATTTTTCTTAACTTCATTTAAAGTCTATGATACTTTTAATTAAATTAACAAAAAATTAAAAGAAGTTTACAGAAATTAAAGATTACCACGTATCTTTACGACATGTAACCATACAGAACACTATTGCTAATTTTGTTATTTAATCAAAAACTGATAAACTATGGAAGGGTCCATAACCTTATAAATTGGACTACAATATTTCTCGATAATCCTTACGTCATGCAACTTGTTTGACGAGGACAAATAAAAAAAAGGTTAATGGGATGTCTGGTAAAAGGTGGGAAATATTATAGAGACAACAGTGGTCTGTGATTGATGTATCCGTTATGGTTGATCGATTATGCTACTTGATACTGTTTTTTTTTAATTTTAAAATTAGGTAGATTGATATAAATCTTGAGGCTTCATACGAATTTGAGCTTTGTTTTTCTTTCAAGTAAGGATTTTCTATTTTTGCAAGGGCTAAAAATTGACCATTTGATTCCTAAAAAATAAGTTAAGATCCATTGTCATACTACCGACGAAAAATTAGTAAATTGATAAGAGTTTGATAAGAGTTAAGATCCGTTGTCACTTCTATTATTTAAATTAGAAAAAGGACTAATAATTCATAGTATAAAAATCTATACATCAAGTATGTACCTGTTTTTATAGTTGATCGGTGAGTGATCATAAATTGTAATCATTCCAGGTCGAGAATGGTCTTTTTTTTGTTCTAATGCGACAAAAAGCTTTGTAAATCAGGATATACTCTTTTTTTAGGGGACGGATATACTCTTTTATATTGAATCCAATAGGTCATCTATAGTATAAGACAACATTTTGTAATCTATACTAAAGTGTACCTATAGGCTTCGGTCTTGTAATGTAAATTTTATCAATAGAATAATATTTACATACAAAAAGAGAGATCAGAAGTTGTACACCATCAATCAATAATTTCTAAGTGTTTGGAAAAGAAACCTAATCAACTATTAGGGGAGAATAGTTTCTAAAAGAAAAAGGTAGAGACCATACTTTTTCCTGCTATTTTTTTCATCATGAGAATTTTGGATACGAATATTTTAATAATTACGTAACTTAATACTTAAAAATAGCTACCGTCATATGTTATTTACCCCTTTTTTACCGACGAATAATAATCAGAACCAGTTAGATAAGAAAAACTTCAGCACCAACTACGAGCTAAATTTAATAGGCAGAACCAAAAAACTTACATTATATCCCATGACCAATGTATCAATTATAATCAGACCATAAAAAATGTAGCAATTATAAAACTAGCGACCAGCAACGAACTACATTAAGTTCCTGAACTCACCTATCAAAACTTAATTTTGTATATGGCAAATGGGGCATGTAATTGGACTGTTGAATTGTGTTCCTAGCGCTAATGTTTTTTTTTTGACAAATAGATAGATTTTATTTTACCACCAACTAATAATTACAAAAGGGTACTCTTTACATCTCCTAGCCAAAAGAGAAAGTCCCCTGTATCACCTAATTACACAAGTAATATAATCAAATTAGTCTCTATCTAATGAATTTAGATAGAGAAAAAAATCTTGGCATTCAAAATCGTTAGATGAATCTGCCCACAATATTTATTCACGAGCATGAATGGTGATAGAATGCACAAGAACTTCTAGCTTAAATTGTTCGTCTTCAAAGACCATACAGTTCCGACATAGCCAAATACCCTATGAGATCGCACCGAACAACAACGACATCCAAACTTTCTTCAACATTCTCTCCCGCACCAACCCAAATTCGTAGCGCTAATGCTAGGGCACTCTTTTTCCCTTTCGTAAAGTTTCTCATTGAGTTTTACTGCAACGAAATTTGCAGCTGTAATCTCGTATTCGTATCAAAGAAATTATGTATAGTTAGTAATAAAAATCTACATATAAGAAAAAAAACTACATTCAACCAACCTAACAAAACCAAACCAACCTACTGCAATTCATCAAAACCGCTCTTGCTAGCGCTGGTTGAAACTTCAAAGGTAAAGGAGAAAACGAAAACAAAATCATCAAAAAGGCAAAAGAGAGGGTTCCCCTTCCAGTTGCGGCTCAGATGACATGGCGGTCACCCAAGCCCCACATGCCTGCCTCATTTCTTGCATTGTCTACGTGTGTGGGCCTCCCCTTGTCCCCTTCCCCCCCTACACAACCTAAGACCCTCTCTCCCCCTTGTCACTACTCTCCTCGTCCAAACACGAGTCCATTAACTAATCTAGATTTGACTCGATTAAATTTTTAAAAGACAATAATTTTATTTTAACAAGTATATAATATTGCTTCATTCATAAAAATTTGAACTTGTAGTAATTTGGTTAAATTAGAATAATTATGTTACCGAGTTTTCAACCTATCCTTCATGTGTCTTGGTCCATCCCATCTCCCGTTTGTCCCCGGGCCACACACCCCATCTTACGTGGCAATCCACCCAAACCTCGTCCCCTATATAAACCCACACCTCCTCCCCATTTCTCCTCATTATCTCCTCATTATCTCCTCAACCCACCACATCTTCCCAATCTCCTAATTATCTCCCCTCTAATGGCCGTCGACGATGTGCTCGCCTCGCCGTTGGGTCCACCGGCTTGCCAGAAGGACGCCAAGGCGCTGCAGTTCGTGGAGGAGATGACCAGGAACCCGGACTTGGTCCAGAAGCGGATCCTCGGCGAGATACTTGACCGGAATGGCCACGTCGAGTACCTCCGGAAGTTCAACCTAAGTGGCGCCGGCGACCGTGTCGAAGCTTACAAGTCCATAGTCCCCATGGTTACCTACGAGGACCTCCAGCCACAAATCCAGCGTATCGCCAACGGCGACCGCTCCCCCATCCTCTCCTCCCACCCTATCTCCGAATTCCTCACTAGGTATATTTAAATTCAAATTCCGAAACTACCCGATATCTAGATACTCATCCTCGAATCGAGTAACACTACAAGAGTTACTAAAAGTAGAATTTTAACCAACTAATTTTAGTTAATTCGAGTCGGGTCAAAATAACACGATTAAAAAAATTCGAACAACCATTAGTATTTATAGTTGATATTTTGCTAATTTTATTATAATTGAATTGAATGAAACAGCTCTGGGACATCAGCCGGGGAGAGGAAGCTCATGCCGACTATTAAGGAGGAGTTGGATCGCCGCCAATTATTGTACAGTCTACTCCAGCCAGTAATGAACCTGTAAGTAATACAAAATTATATAATTAACATTTAATTCAACTCACATGCGAGTGTTTAATTTAGTTGGACCGATAAATATTCGAATACGAGCTGATTGTTTTATTCTTTGAATAAACAGGTACGTGCCGGGTTTGGACAAGGGGAAGGGGCTCTACTTCCTGTTTGTAAAGTCCGAGACAACGACGCCGGGTGGGCTATTGGCCCGACCCGTATTGACCAGCTACTACAAGAGCGAGCACTTCAAGACCCGCCCGTTTGACCCTTACAACGTCTGCACCAGCCCCAACGAGGCCATCCTTTGCCCCGACTCCTTCCAGAGCATGTACACCCAGATGCTCTGCGGCCTCCTCGACCGCCACCTCGTCCTCCGCGTCGGGGCCGTCTTCGCCTCCGGCCTCCTCCGCGCCATCAGGTCACTACCTTACCCGTCCACAAATGTAAAAGACAATATTGAAAGAGTCTGACAGTACTCGACTTTATACAGGTTCCTCCAGCTCAACTGGCGCGAGCTTGCCCAGGACATCGAAGCCGGGAACCTGAGCCACCGAGTCACTGACCCGACACTCCGGAGCTGCATCGCCGAGAGGTTTTTGACCAAGCCAAACAGGGCACTAGCCGAGTTCATCACCCAGGAGTGTTCAAACGAGAATTGGGAAGGGATCGTCACAAGGATCTGGCCAAACACCAAGTACTTGGACGTCATTGTCACGGGAGCGATGGCCCAGTACATCCCTACCCTCGACTACTACAGCGGCGGCCTCCCCTTGGCCTGCACCATGTACGCCTCCTCGGAATGTTACTTCGGTCTTAACCTAAACCCGATGAGCAAGCCATCCGAGGTTTCGTACACCATCATGCCAAACATGGCCTACTTCGAGTTCCTCCCCGTGGAGTACAGTGTCTCGGGTTTGAACCATGGGAAACTAGTCGACCTAGTTGATGTCCAGGTCGGGAAGGAGTACGAGCTGGTCATAACAACCTACGCGGGGCTATACAGGTACAGGGTTGGGGACATACTCCGAGTCACGGGGTTCCACAACTCGGCCCCGCAGTTCCATTTCGTGCGGAGGAAGAACGTCCTCCTCAGCATCGACTCGGACAAGACGGACGAGTCCGAGCTGCAGAAGGCGGTCGACAACGCCACCCGGGTGCTCCAGAGGGTGATCAACGCGAGCGTGGTGGAGTACACGAGCTTCGCGGACACGAGCACCATACCGGGCCACTACGTGGTCTACTGGGAGCTGATGATCAAGGAGGGCGGGGAGCAAGACGACCTGTCGTCCACCTGGGACGAGGTCATGGCGAGGAGCTGCCTCGAGATGGAGGAGTCGCTGAACTCCGTGTACCGACAGGGTCGGGTTGCGGATAATTCAATCGGCCCATTAGAAATCCGAGTAGTCAAGAGTGGCACGTTCGAGGAGCTCATGGATTATGCAATCTCGAGAGGGGCGTCTATCAACCAGTACAAGGTCCCTCGGTGTGTGAATTTTACTCCCATTGTGGAGTTGCTCGACTCTAGGGTTGTGTCCAAGCATTTTAGCCCTGCTTTGCCTCATTGGACACCAGAAAGGAGAAGACGATGATCAGATTTGGGGAGAAGAAATTAATAATGATGTGTTTGGTTTAATTTTTATCATCTTTTTTTGGGGTTAGTTCTCTTTTTGGGTTATGGTTGAAGTACAGAATTGTAGTTTTTGAAGTTATTATCTCTGTGCGTAATGATGTCATCAATTTCTAATGTCAGCTTACTTTGTGCTATCCAATTGTCACCCTTTTATTAGTTTTTTGTGGTTGATATTACCCTTCATTTAAAAATTTACGAATCGATTAATTTAGATTTGATAAAAAAATATATGTCTTGTATTTGGCGGGTACTTGAGTATTGTTCTCAACTCCTCCGGTAAGAGTTGTTTTAATTTAATACATATGCCGATGTACAGTTGAAATAGAGATGAAAAAGTGCTTAAAAGTGATTCCTCTGGAGTCAACCAACTATGTTTGCTCAATTGCCAAACACACTACTGGTGAACATTATGGACTTGATTGAAGGAATCAAAAGATTAAAGACTGTTTTGTTCATTCGAAGAGATTCAAGTAGTATTTTTTATAAGTAGAATTCTCATTTCATCATACTATAAGTAAATAATTACATATACCGCCTTTGACGTTAGAACCCCTCGTATGAATACAAATTTATAATTACACGTCTCGTTAAAATTTATCGTGTTAAAATTTAATAAAAAAGGGTAGCATAGCGTAATTCAACACCCTAATAATTGGATTTAAGTAGTATTCAGCAATTTATTCATTAATCTAACCTTCCCTTGTGAGGGGTGGCACCGACCCCACCGCAGGCATTTATGGAAGTCAATGGAATTAGTATATCTTCACAGTAAGTGGCCGTCGGGGAAGGAATATTGGGTTTAATTAATTGACTGGAAAAGGATGTCACCTTTCTATTAGTTGAGATGTTTGTCTAATAAAGTGGCTTTCAATAGATAAAATGGAACACCAAACTTTCATTTGCTTGCCACTTAATCAGCTTGTTGGCCCTTTTAGTAACATGATGATGACATAAATCCTATTTCAACTAGTTAAGTTTGTTTTTTTTTTTTGACAAGTAAGTTAAGTTTATTTTCTTTGCTGTTATTATATTGTGTTCGGAAAATTGGTGGACCGACTAATCTAGGTTTGAACTAAATAACGTATGATGGTAAAGTTATTCTAATAAGTATTTAACACAGTTGTTATTCCAATGATTTGAATTTAAAGTTTTTGGTAAAACTAAAACAACTCGTTTGTTAGTTAATCAAAGTGCTTGTGGGTTAGACTAAATGTGTTCTTCTAGCTTAACCACGAGGTTCCGAGTTTGAGTCCTTAAGAACGCAGTAGTGTTAAATATTTGTCGGGGAGAGTTTTATCACCTGACAAAGGTCATATCTCACTTGTACCTAGATTAGTCGATATAGTGAATATCCGAAATTTAGTATAAAAAAAGAGTGGAGGTCGGTAGTTTTGTTTGTTTTTATAGTTCGGGAACGATGCGGTTATCAGGTCGCTACAGGTGACGTAGAGTCGCAATCGAAAATGAGTTGCAGAGCTGACCAAATTAGAAAAAAAAGTTCGTTTAGATAAAAAGGGGCAAGACGTGGATGAAAGGAATATTAATGGAGTTAGATAAATTAACTCCTGATGATTTTCCATATTATACTAATTGATCCAGGTTAGTTTGATTTTATACATATGGTTTGCAAAAATGGACTACGACGTCCTTACTGTTAGTTTTTTCCATTAGTTTACATATTTCATATGATTTTGTAATGTCACTTGGCATTAGATAATTTTTTAAAAATGAAAAATTAATTACAAATAGAAAATCAAAATATTCTAGATAAAATATAGTTGATACTTAGTAAAATATTACTAGAAATTTTTTTTTTGAAATTTCTTTAAAAATTCAGGAAAAGGAAAAAATATTCACTAGTTCCAACATTTAATACATATATTAGATTTTCAGACAAGATTTAATACTTCTAGTTCAAAATTGAAATTTCTAATTTAGATTAGGTGAGTATCAAATAAATGGGACCTCGAGTTGCTAGGCAAAATAGGTCAAGTAGAGATGTTAACGAACGGGATTGAATTCATAAATTATAGAATCAGATTCAAATCTGTTTTTGCCTTTAAAAAAATTCAAATCTGTTTTTAGACTGGATTCAGTTGGATTCTTGAGTTTAAGATCCAGATCCGTATGATCTAGATAAGACTTTTATTCGACAGTAGATCCAATATTCCTATTAACCATTGAATATATCCAGATCCAGCGATAATAGATTGTGATATCCATGGATCGGGATTTTTTTTTCCATAGTGTCTATCTAAGTTGTTTGATAGAGGGAATCCACGTGAAGTGTCCAAAGACCAAGAGACTTAATGATACCAACATTAGTATGAATTGCTTGTCTCGTTAAAAATTGCCTAACAGTTGCTTGTTTTGGCTTTTAGGTGATTGACCCTTTAATCTCTTCCGGATATTGGAAACACTAATTAAATCACCCACATTCTGCGACCTTAATTCTTTGCAAATGCAAGTGGCATAATGCAAGTCGCAAACACTGATCACCCACTTTTTGCTGGCCTTATTTCTATGCAATTGCATGTCGATGATAAAGGATTTTAATCAAGAATTTCGAGTTTGAATCATTTTTTGAATTATCGAGAACACAACATTGTTAAATATTTGTTGGAAAAATTTTGGTACATTTAAATGTCACATTCGTCTCGAACTTGGATTAGTTGGTTTAATGGGTGTCCACATACCAGATGACTTCAAAAATCATACTCGGCTTGAATCTCGATTAGTCGGCCTAGTGAGTGTCTAGATACCAGATAATTTCAAAAGTTATATTTGGGTTGAATCTTGATTAGTCGACGTAGTGGGTCTCCGAGTACCAGATGATTTAAAAAATCATACTTGGTTCGAACCTCGATTAGTCGAACTAGTGGAATGAATTACGAGTACCACGTAGGCTTCAATATTGGCAAAGAAGGTGAGTCCATCCAAGCTCAATTATGTACCTGCGTTTGCTTGCTAGGGACTTGTCTAGGACATACTATTTGGGTAAATTACTCTCAGGTCTTTTTGGTTTGCTAAAATGACTATTTTTGTCCCTCCTGTTTTAAAACTGATACTTTAGTCCCTCTCGTTTAATTTTATTGTACTCTCAGGTCCCTCGCTGACGTTATCATTTATTTTATCATTTTTTAATTGGTGAAAATTATGTCCATACACTTCAAAATCAGAGAAATTAACTTTTTCTTAAATTTAAAGTAAGGGTATGATAGTCATTTTTTAAATTAAAATATAATAAATCGAATGATGACGTCAGCGAAGGGACTTGAGAGTACAATAAAACCAAACTAGGGGACTAAAGTATCAGTTTCGAAATAGGAGAGATGAAAATAGTCGTTTTAGCAAACTAGAAGGACCTGAGGGTAATTTACCCTATCATTTATTATCCAAGCAGGCTTTGCAAGATTTTGGGTTATTAAAGCGGTAAAGAGCAAATGGCATGTCTGGGGACCAACTCCTCGGTGTTCGTCCATATTAAAGGGTAGCAGTCCCATGCAATGGGGCATGGCTTCTAGTTTTGGAATGCCAAAATTACACCAGGCTACCCAACTTAAACCACCTCAGTCTTGCTTTTTGGTTTGCAAATTGCAAAAAATTTCCATTATTTTGATAAAATAGTTAGTGTAATATTATTAATAATCATGGAAGATAATCGTCATACAAAATAGTAGCTAATTTCGGAGGTAGTTGTTGTAACCAATTGGACGGACAAAATCTAAGTCTAATTTTAGACACCACCCAATCGGCCACTGCATTGACCGTCTGAAAAACATAGCTGGATTCGTATGTAAGCTGTTATGTTAGAAAGAGATTTGCACAATTTGTATCATGTAGGCTTAGAATACTTCATCTATCTTATGAAGAATCATGTGTGTAAATTAAACTGTTGTGATACTATGTTATAGTTTCAATATCAACCTAGAACTTAAAACGACTATATAAGATCGAATATTGTCTCACTTTAAAATAATTGTAAATCATGTAGTCCGTAAAATTTCAACGTGGAGAGAGATCAGAGATGGAGAACTTTGTGTAAAACGTGATGCGTTGGTGGCTTCGTTGCACTTTCTTCTTGACATCATCGGTGCTTTTTGCCTTTGAAGAGTCAATTAAGTAGTGAAGTAAAAGACACTAACACGTTCTAATAGAAGAAGAAAAACAGAAATGACATGACCTTTCAATACATATTGGACAAGGCCCAATCTAGAATGGCGGGGTGGAAAGCGAAGTACCTAACCATGGCTGGTAGGATTACGCTAACAAGATCTATCCTCTCCACTCTTCCTTTTTATGCCATGCAGGTTATCTTACTCCCTCCGAATCTATGCAAAAAGCTAGACAAAATTAGCCGATCTTTTATCTGGGGAGATACCACGGAATGCAAAAAAGTGCACCTGATAAACTGGAAAGAGGTATGCATGCCCAAAACTATGGGAGGATTGGGCATCCGTAGTGCGAAACATGCTAATAGCGCCCTGATAACCAAACTTGCTTGGCGGTTTATCACCAATCCTAAGACTACTTGGGCTCAAATCATAAGCAGAAAGTACGGAAAAGGTAATAGCCCCCTCTCGATGGGAGATTCAGTTTCGAGATCCTCCGCCATCTGGAGAGGCCTTGCTAAAGCAGCCAATCAGTTAAACCTAGGCTTGAGATGGTCTATTGGGGATGGTCAGAAGACTTGTTTCTGGCTGGATGAGTGGCTCCCTGGTGAACAGGCTCTGTTGATGCATTTATCTGCTTCTGTGCCGTGTGACCACCTTCACCGGAAGGTTTGTGATTACTGGTGCACGATGAATGGGTGGAAGTGGGAACTACTGAACGGATTGCTACCAGATGAGACAAAGGCCAAATTGCTAGCTATTATGGTGGATAACCCGGGCTCAACCACTGATTCCTACTCTTGGAGGTTCTCGAACTCGGGTGAATTCACGACCAAGTCCGCCTACCTTGCATTAGTGAAGAGCCAGCAGGTACCATCGACATCGCCCACCCAATGGGAGAGCATCTGGAAACTTAGAGTCCCTGAAAAGCTCCACACATTCCTATGGGCTTGCCTCAAAGGCAGGATTATGACCAACAAAGAGAGGCATCGACGTAAGTTTGGTCCCGACCCCTATTGTCTACATTGTAGAGATCAACAGGAGACTATCCTACACCTGCTCAGAGATTGCCCCAAGGCAAGACCTGTCTGGTGTGTCTTACTCCCAGAGGAGGGTCCCGGTACTTCTTCACCCTGGATGTGCAGTCTTGGTTTCACCAGAACTTGAAGTGCTCTTTGATGATAGAGACAGATTCTAAGTGGAATACTTTATTTACCAGCACGGTTTGGTAGATTTGGAAATGGCGAAACAATTTAATTTTTGCAAGGAATGACACACCTCCAGATAAAGTTGCCTTCATCCGATCCCAGGTGGCCGAGTTTGAATTGGCCTAGAGCAACTCCATGTCGAAGGAGGCTATTCGGGGCAAAGGGGATGTTGGAACCAAGTTCTGGACTTGCCCCGCGGGTGGTTCCTACAAGCTCAATACCAATGGATGCTCCAAAGGTAACCCTGGCAGGGCAGGATGTGGTGGTGTTTTGAGGGACTCTGCTGGACGATGGTGTATGGGTTTTGCCCAGAACTCGGGGCATTGTGATGCGTTAAGTGCAGAAATTTGGGGATTGTGGAGAGGGCTCCAGTTGATTGAAGCAGGTAATTTTCGACCAGTAGGGTGGAGACTGACTCAAGAACAGCCTTCAGATACCTAGCCGAGGGGGTAGCGAGTGGCAACCCGCTAAACGTACTCGTGAATAAATGCAGGGACCTCATCCGCCGTCACGGGCAAATTGAGGTCAACTTTTGTAATCGTGCTAGCAATAGAGTAGCCGATTGGCTTGCTAACTTTGCACTCGATGTTCCATGTGGCCTTTATGTACTTGAAAACCCCCCTGATGGATGTGGCTCCCTCTTAACGAAAGACATCTCCGGTCTGTTCCCTGTAATAGCTTAGTATTTATTTCAATGAAAGGGTGCATACACCCACCATTTCCACCTAAAAAAAAACTTAAAAATATAACCTTTTTTATATTTAGTTTTAGAGCAAATTGCCCTCAGGTCCCTGGTGTTTGCTTAAATCACTGTTTTTGTCCCTGCTATTTCAAAATTGAAATTTTAATCCTCCTAGTTTACTTTTATTGTACTCTAAGGTTCCTGATGTCAGAATCAGAAAATTTTGCCGACCAAGAGGGACCTGAAATGACCCTTATGCTCCCTCTCCTCCACAACCTCCTCCTCTTCCTCCACAACCTCCTCCGATTTTAGGTCCCTCATCCCTCTTGGCCAACAAAATTTTTTGATTCCGGCATTAGGGACCTTAGAGTACAATAAAAGCAAAATAGGATGATTAAAGTTTCGATTTTGAAACAGCAGGGACAAAAATAGTGATTTAAGCAAACACCAGGGACCTGAGGATAGGGATGGCAATGGGCAGGATCCGGGTAGGATCTATAGGACCCAGATCCTTACCCTCTTTTTTGAAGGTCGACCCAGATCCTTACCCTTATCCTCTTTAAAAATATGGATCCGGGTAGGATTCGGGTCCTAAAATACCGGGCAGGATCAGGGCGACCCGCGGGTCCGTATTATTTAAAAATTAAATAATTTTACAAAAATTAAGCCATACTTGTTCGCAATAGCGAAGCATTCGAAAAATGAGAATGCAATTTATTAGTTTGCTAAAATAAGTTAATATAAAAAAACAAATACAAAATTTCAAGTTGATATAATAATTGAATAGTAGAATGTATTAGAAGGTTAGAAACTTGGATTGATATTATGTAGGTTAAAATTTTTTCATCATTCCTCCTTTGGCAATTTGTTATTTTTTCTTGGATATTTAAAGCGTCACAGACAACAATACTAGCCTACTTAACGGGTGCTTCTTTTGGTTGAATACGTGTTCACTTTCTTTACCGATTATAATATATTGATATTTGATACTTCGGTATCTTTACCAATTAAGATGTAACTTTGATACTTTAATATTTTGGTACTTATAACAACTTGGTTGAATAAAATTTCTTATAAAAAAATTCTAAATTGGATAGCTTGTGATGAGAATGTGGTACTAATTTTAGTAATTAATATATTTATATATATTATTTTAATATTTAAAAAAAAATTCGGGTAGGATCCGGGTAGGATCCTATAAATCCATATCCATGCCCTTATCCTTTTTAAAAATAAGGATCCGGGTCTAGACCCGGTCAAAGTCAACGGATCTTGGATCCATCGGGTCTGGATCCGGGTAGACCCTCAGGATAAGGGTCAAATTGCCATCCCTACCTGAGGACAATTTGCTCTTAGTTTTATTGTAGCGTAGAATTGTGTTTTAGCAGCGTTAATGCCAATTTTTTATATTGAATTTCACTGTGGTAGAATTTTAACGAGATATACAGCTGCAATTTTGTATGTGTATGAGGGATAAATGTAATATTTATACATTAATACTATTAATAAAATTTACCTTTCAGAAGACATTAACACGTTCTAATAGAAGAGAGAAAAAAAAAACAGAAATGAAATTACCGTGTACCGAACAACATATAAATAACCTTTTTTTAATCGAAAAAACAAGCCCTAAATTATTTCATGGCATCGAACCCGAGAATGCAACTTGTGGTAGACACTAGGAAAGTTCTAGGTACATTTTCCATACTTTTTTAAACATATGATATCAGAATTAGGGATAGTTCCCCTGTAATATCTTATTTATTTTTCAGAAGTAATTTTAACTATCACCGGAATAATTACAACGTTGTACACATGATCCATCACCTTAATGATCAAAATTCGCCCTAGGCAGTCCTGAGAAAACATAGCAAGTTAGTTATAAGATCAAGTTATTCATATTTTCTACTAATAGAATTTGTTACGCTCTAAATTTGAACCATAGTCATTTCAAATTCAAATTCATACTTCTCACATGCACCATTTTCAAATATCCACGTCAAGAAAGTTACCGCACTTCTATGGTTCATCCATTGGAAAAAATATTTACCATTCAAATTCATACTCTTACGAGGGAATTTAACACCTGGAGTTGTAAGTTCTACGGTGGAGTAAAACTAACTTAACAAAAAAAAAAAAATCCAAACCCGTTGCAAAGTAGAAACAATCATTGGTGGAACGTTATATTATTACGTTTGATCTGGATTAGTCGGTCCAGTAGATGACCCTCTACCCGTTCCGGGAAAAAAATGAAGCTTAGCCCACTGGGCCCAAAGAAGCCCACACAAACCAAGCGTAAGAAAAAGCGGACAGAGAAGACATCTGGAAGACCGAGGAACAAGAAGACCGAGGAATCTCGAGCCTCTCTCTTTCTCTCTCTTCTTACGCTGGCAACCGCTTCTTTTCTCTCTCTCTCTCTCTCGAAACCCTCCCTTCCTCCGCGAGCTTCTTCGTTGCTCAGGTCAGTTACTTTTCTAATTCGATCCATAAATCCTAAGTGAAGTAGTTGTAGCTTCGTATTGGTGTTGCGGCGTTTGTGGATAGGGCGGGGGTATGCCTTTATGGTTAAGTGTGTCCGAAGAATTAGGGATTTCTCGAGGGAGCGAGATCTTCGGATGCTCCTGTGCTGTGTGAATCGCGGAGAGCTCGGGCGGTTTGGTGGTGGCGAATTTGCTTTTTAATTGTCAGAATGTTGATCTTTGTTGAGTTTGGCTGTTTCGGTTTTGTTTGTGTTTGTGTTTGGATGCTATGGTGCTTTTCGGATGCTGTGAGAGAGCTGGGGAGGTTTGGTGTTGAGCTTGCTCGTGCGGCGTTTGTTGCATTTGTATCTGATTAAGATGGCTGGTGGCGATTTTTGCCTTTTATTGTCGGAATGTTGGTCTTTTGTTTCGGTGTTTGTTAGTGTTTGGATGCTAAGGTGGAATGCTGGATGTTTCTTATTCTGACGGTTTTTTGTTTCTGCTAAATAGTTTTCGTCTAGAGGCATTTGGTGCCCGAAATGCAGTTTTGGTGTTTCTTGAAAGCTCAGAGTATTGTTATTTTCCCACGATATAGGTTCTTGGCATTGTTAGGTTAGCTTGGTTCTCTCATGGGAGAATTATAAATTTACTCATTCCATCTTGAAACTTTTCCGCTCCACTTTCGCATTCTAGTGGTACTGGTATGGCTGTTGTTTCTGCTTGTTTTCTGCAAAAAATATAGTCATTAGCCTATGGTATGGACACAGGATTTGAACCGAAGAAGTTAGCACTTGTTTCCGAGTTTTTGTGGTATGGCTGCTTTTTTGTTATACATATCTTCTTTTGTTGCGACTTAGAAGGCTTACTGATCTTTGTTATCTGGGAGGGATAGTACTACAAGTTTAATTCAGACAATCAATCTGTGTCTATATAGTTAATTTTCTAACGAATTCTGCAATCTGTATTGGGTGCAGATAGTGTCAAAGCATCCACGGTATTGGCTGTTGATTTTGCTTTACATGCAGTCAATTTTGGGTATCCTTTCAAATCAGCGCAAATTTTTGAGTTGTACTTCATCTGGAAGACATTAGGAGTGAGATATTTATTTTGGTGAAAGCCATTTGGGTCTTTGTAATCAGATACAAAGCTTTCATATTGCCGAGGCAAGTTAGTTCAGAAATTTTTATATAACTTATTGGGGTTTACCTAAAATGTCCAAGGCCAACACGGGTCTAGAAAATGGGTCAGCTACAGCAAGTCCTGGGCTGCTTTCTTCAACTGTCAGCAAACAGCAGGAGCTACCTAAGAGCAATTCTTCTCGCTTAGGACGCAGGGGTAAAAGAAATACAACTAAAGCGACGAAAAAGTATATGCTAATGTCTCAGGTGGGATGCGATAGAGCTCTGCGGTCAAGGCAGAAGCCGAAAGAGACTGACACGGCTCGAGAAATAACAAAGGCCAGTGGAGAGAGCAGCAAAAGAAATGGTAAAAAGAAAAGCAGGAATGATCTTATGGTAGATGAATATTCGAGAATCAGTTCACATCTAAGATACTTGATGAGTCGCATGAACTATGAGACAAGCTTGATAACTGCTTACTCTGCAGAAGGATGGAAAGGGCTAAGGTGCATTTCTATCAGAAAACTAGCCCTTTGATTATTTTCTGATTATTCTTGAGAAGATGCTATTGACTCAGTTGGCAAGTATTTTGATTGTTCTTCAAAATGTTTTATTTATGTATTATTCTTCTGAAGTTGCTTTTTTTCAATACCGTGGTTAATATTTACCATCATACTCAATGTTCGTTTGCGGTTATAGTAAGATTTAGCTTTATAACTTTAGCACAAAGCAGCAATTTATGGATGGGGTAAAAAGAGTTATTATTAGGTTTATAACTAAGAGAGGTAGGCGTAATAAAAAAGGGAAAATGAAAATGAGATGTGATCATTCTATTAGTTTCAATTTGTCGGACCATTTGGCATGATATCAGGGTAATAATTTTTTTAGCAACTTGTCTTGGGTGACATGTCAAGTGGTGCTTCAAGTTTTTTTTTTTTACCATGTTGTTTTGCAGCCTGGAAAAAGTGAAGCCAGAGAATGAGCTACAACGAGCCACATCTGAAATTGCTCGACTAAAATTGAGGATTAGAGATCTATTTCAACATATTGATTCAATATGTTCTGAAGGAAGGCTTCCAGAGTCTTTATTTGATTCTGAAGGAGAGATTAGCAGCGAAGATGTAAGAGATATCAATTTCGAGTCATTTAAATTACACCAGAAATTTCATTTTAATATGCTCCTGCCGCCTGTTACTTTTACTTTACTCCACACTTGAACTTTTCTGATAATGAAGATTTCTACAAAAAAAATTTCTTTTCTGCAGATATTTTGTGCAAAATGTGGTTCCAAGGAGTTGACACTTGATAACGATATTATACTATGTGATGGTGCCTGTGATCGAGGATTTCACCAGTTTTGCTTGGTGCCTCCATTGTTAAAAGACGACAGTACTATCCTATCTGTTAGTTGTTATTGGTTATTGTTCCTAAGACTTTCCAGATCTTTTAGAGTTTGAAGTATCTTCTTGGTTGGCAGTTCCTCCTGACGATGAGAGTTGGCTATGCCCTGGTTGCGATTGCAAACTTTATTGCATCGATTTCTTGAATGTATCTCAAGAAACAAAGCTCTCGTTGAATGATAGGTGGGAGGTAAGCAGTTCCACCAATTATTGATAGTTGTTGATTGACAGCTCATTGATCTTTTTCTTCAAAATTGCTCTCAATATTCAGAAGGTTTTTCCTGAGGCAGCAGCAGCATCTGGGAATACGGACCACAATTTTGGATTGCCTTCTGATGATTCAGATGATAATGATTATAATCCCAAAGATCCGATTGCTGATAGTAAGAGTGAGGGGGATGAATCAAGCTCTGATGAATCCGACTTCACTTCCACATCTGATGAATTGATTGGGCCTTCTCTTGATCAGCAAGGCTTAGGGCTACCTTCTGATGAATCAGGGGACAATGATTATGATCCGGATGGACATGATATTGATGAGGAGGTGAAGCCAGAGAGTTCCAGTTCTGACTTTACTTCCGACTCCGAGGATCTTGCTGCTATTGTTAATGAGTTACCTATAGATGAAAGGCACACAGATGTTGGGCACCGTGATGGTGGCACCTTGGGAAGATCTGGAGGAAATGGACAGAAAGATCACGGTTGGCATGAAGAGCGATTCTCTGTGCTAGACCAAGATCCTGGCGAGAACACCCCTGTTTGTGGGAAAAGAAGTATCGAACGGTTGGACTACAAAAAGCTTTTTGATGTAAGTGAGATGTCGTTTTCTTTTCCAATAATTGTTTTCAAAAGCCTGAACAACTTAGCCAGTTCGTAAACAGCCAGTTTTCCTCTTTGTTCATCTAGAGTAATTAGTAATTTTGTTCATTTTGAAGGAATCATATGGAAATGACCCTTACGATTCAAGTGAGGATGAAGATTTCACTGATGCTAAAGGTGCAAGAAAGAGAAGAAAGAAGTCTGGAAAAGCTGCTTCGACATCGGGTAATAAAAACAGTCTTCCAGCAGAGGATGAATTAGGTGGGAAGGACGCGGAGCAACGGCCAGAGGATATTGAACATGCTCAAAGGACAAAAAAACAAACCCATAAAGTTAGAGATAAGAACAGGTCATCAGCTGGAGTACCTATTAACTCTTCCCCAACTGGTTCTAGCTGTAGAAAAGTTAACCCTTCAACTTCCAAAGGACTTGGAGAGGCTGTAAAGCAGGTACTTCTTCATACGACTGATATTCTTGCTTAAAGGTTCTTTCTCCTGGTACCTTATAATGTCCTGCTTCCAGACAGAATGTGCATGGAGCTGCTTTTCTTGGATTTTCTTCCTTGGTCACATTGTTTATCAAAACGGTCTGAGTTTATCCTTCCATGTGAATCATTTGGTAGATAGGCTATCAGCTATTGCTTCTTGTGGGCGGGGAAAATTCTGTGATAAAGATGACTTTTTTTTACATAGTTTTACACTTCTTAAGAAGGAAGAAGGAACTACGAGTTTACGTTGGTATCTCCTCATGTTAATCTTTTGATCCATTTACTTTCAGTTTATTAATACCACCATATTTTGCTTTCCCAATCAATCAAGGACTTGGGAGAACTTCTTGGCATCTTCTGTAGTTCTTAAAATCGCATTTTTCTGCTCCTAGATAAGTAGGTTAAAACAGAGTATATGAACTTTAAGTTTGGGAGAGGAATTCAAAATGAGGGTGTCGTTAGAATCAGCGACCAAAAAGTTGTTTGTAGAGAACGGTTTAAAATATTTGGGTTCCATGCTACATAAGAATGGAGTAGATGTTGATGTCTTGTTTAGGATATAGGTAAAGGTTGAAGCAAAGAAGTGGTTCAAGTCTACAATTTGACCTTAATGTCTCTATTAAAGATGTTGTACACAGGAGAATGTTGGACAAGTAATCAGGTATATGAACAAAAGATGAATGTTGCCGAAATGAGAATGTTAACGTTGGATGCTTGGCCATGTAATTGATCAGATAAAAATGGCCATATTTAAGATAAAGAATGATAATTTTGGACAGTTAATCAAGTATGCAAACAGTAGATGAATGTGCCAAAATGAGAATGGTATTGTGGATGATTAGCCAAGTAATTGGATCATATAAAAAATGAGCATATTTGAAGATTAGGTTGGAGCAATGCCTATCGACAAGATGAGAAAAGGGCAAGCAAGTTGATGGCTGTTAGGTGAGGTGAGAATAGAGACGGTAGTTATATTACAAAGGATAGAGAGGCCTATAAAATTGGTGACAAACAATTAGGAGGGATTTAAAGCTCTTTCGTTGTGTTTTCTTTGCTTTTCTTTTCTTTTCTTTTGCTTTCACTTCCGGAATGCTGCAAATATCTTGGATTTCTCCGACATTCATTAGTAGCATCTCCCAATTTTGTGATGGGGCTTCGCGCCTTCCTCTTGTTTTGGCATATCCTACGGACGGTTCCTGTAGGTAACTAAGAAAACTAATTTGCTGTCCTGATGTTTGTACTAACCATAACCAAATGATCTTTTGAGTCTCTTAGTGCATTGGATGGAAACATGCATCAAAGAATTTTTAGATGACTTGTGTATTGCACTGCAAAATGCCACGATGTCATTTCTTGTTTTACTCTGGTTCAAACGTCTTGCGTGGTTGATACTTGATCCTCATTTCATCGATGGGATATTAATTAGATATAATGGCTAATCGATACTCAACTGTTCTTGCAGCGGTTGTATCAGTCCTTCAAGGAAAATCAGTATCCTGATCGAGCTACAAAAGAAGGTTTGGCAAAAGAGCTGGGCATTACTTTTCGACAGGTGTGTGTGTACCACTGTTTTTTGCCGTAGATCAAGTACATCGTTGCCATTTCGGATCTCTTTGCTTCTTTGGCTTTTGTCTTGCAGCCCTTATTCTATTGGTTGTACCGGAGTTAAACACATGACCTATAGGCTTCATGCCTCCACATAAACTGCGCTGCGACTGCTTCATAGGTTGTACAAAATTCTCTTTACCAACTCCTCAAGCTGATTCAAAATCTCTCGTGCTGTCTAGGTTGACAAGTGGTTTGGCAATGCCCGCTGGAGCTTCAACCATTTGCCGTCAGAGGATGCAAGCACCACGACAAGCATTCCGGTGAAAGACCCCCCGGTGACTTGTACAATCAACAGACAGCTCGAGGAATATCCGTCAGTAGTCGCTTGGACGGATAAGAAACACAGCAATTCGTCAGGTAATACCCCAGAACCTAGAGCAGTAAATCATGATCCCACCGACAAGAGAAGAGAGATCGTGTATGGATTACCAGCTAGTGGCTGGAAAACAAAGAGGAGAAAATAATCTTTCCCTCGGATAACAAATCGGAAAGAGCGAGATTCGTCGTCGTAAAGGGCTAACTTCTCTATGAATGTGATGGATGATTGCTATAAACCAAGATTTGCAGTTGTTGTACTGTCCTTGTTGCTTGTAACTTAACTCTTTCCATCAGAAGAGATTTTAACCGATTCGTAACTCGAAAGTTTGTCTGGCTATTTTTCTCGTATTTCTCGAAAAAGTGATTCGGTTATGGGATTCAATTTATCATGTTCAACGTTATATATTCCTCTTTTGTGGTGGTTTGTAAAGATTTTTTTTAATTCTTCGTAGGTCCGAACCCTGGTGCTAGATATCAGTACAAATTTCATTACAACTTTTGCCATTACATACAAATTTCATTTCAACATTTGGTTTTTATAAGTTGAAACACCGGAATGAATCGTCAATATAGTGACGAAAATAATAAATTTATTTCTTTTTTTTAAGTGACAATTTTTTTCTTTTCTCATGCAACAATCACTATGTTATGGAAATATCTCGAATATGTATCTTGATCAATAGTCATTTACGGTCTAGAAAAATTGTAACTTAACTTGGGATCCAAAACTAACGGTCACGGTTCAAAAAAATCAGTTATTGTTAAAACGACCTGGTTTAACTATCGGTTAAATTAAAATATACATTTTATGATTTCAGAAAATTTTGAAATACTATTATTACTTTTTTAAAGCTAAAGAATAATATTATTATAAGCGGAAAATTGTGAACAATTTTTTAATAAACTTTCCCAAGTTGAAGTAGGGGTGACTACGAATCGAATTTGGACGAATTTAAATCATAATATGTCAAATTCAAAGTTTTAAAACTATACTTCAGATTCAATACGAATCATAAAATGTTGAATTCGAATTTAATTCGTCCAAATTCAAATTTGTTAATAGATTATTTTTTGATTTTTTTAAAGGTAGATTTTTACACCATGACAATGTCAGGGTTTGAATCCTGAACTTCCAAGATATTTACAACTCTTTATGCCGTTGGCCTATAAGCCATTTGACATTTTTGAATAGCTAATTAGTTAATTTTGAAAGAATACAAATAGAGATCAAATTATCAAAAGAGAGATTAGAGAATTGGAGAATTGAGATTAGATTGTCGTAATTTTTTAAAAATTCAATAAAAAATTTATAGTATTTTGAAGTAAAATTTGAATTGAGATTGAATTGCATTGCCTTGCTTTTTTTGTTGTTGTGAAAGTGGTGAGTGCTCATCACTCATTCATTCATAGAAAGCAAGTTACACGGCAAAATGAGATCTAGGTCCTCTTCTAAGAAGGGGATACAACTCTCGGGAGGGTGGTCTAGCACCTCAAAACCCCCAGAGAGCTCGAGAGCAAGGTTTGACAATCTATCCGCCACCTTGTTGCACTCTCGAATACAATGAACAACCTCTACACGCCCTAAACGACGGATTAGGTTCTTACAACTACTCACGAGAGGGTACAATGAGTTGCCTCTATCCACTCCCTCGGTCAAGTATCGAACAGCTAGGAGGGAATCAGATTCGACCACCAGCTGGCAATACTCCATTGATCTCGCAACTTGTAGACCTCTCCATATGGCCCACACCTCTACTGTGGTTGCATCACAGAACCCAATGGCTTGCAAGAAGCCAATACACCAACGCCCATCTGGGTCTCGGATGGCCCTTCCACCTGCTGCAACTCCGGCGGTCTGGAGCACCCATCCATATTGAGCTTGTACCATCCATGTTGTGGGGGACTCCATTTGTGATCCATGTTGTTCATTGTGATGGGGGGGGGGGGGGGGGGCTCCATGCTTCTTCAAAGCCACGGGCTTGCTGGCGTATGAAGCTAGCTTTGTCACCGTGCATTTGTTCCCGATCAAAGACTTCGTTATTCCTCCATCTCCATAGCCACCAACACGAAGTGGGAAAAATGATGTTCCATGCCAAGTGAGGGGAGACTATCGAGCCTAAATATGAATTTTGAAATTTCAGTTTTCCTCGTTTTCTCCTCTTTTCAAATTTATGAATTGACAAATTAGGGATATATGTATTCAGATTTGATACGTTTAAGGATGAAGTCAAATACACATTTAAATTCGTATGAGTCGGTTCGAATTCGTATCAAATCTTTTATAAATTGAATCGAACCAAATATGAATTGGTTTATATTCATGATCTTAATCTAAATGTTAATCTAATCAATTTTTTTGTGATATATTTGGTGCAAATAATAAGAGACTTATATTTATTTAAAATAGATTCAATATAAATGATATTATCAAGAAAATAATCTACTAATTAGAATTCGACAATGAACAAATATGAATACATATATTTACTAAACAGCGGGTCGGGAACCGGGCGTTTACCAAACGGCAAATATTACAAACTATGTCTCAATTTTTTTTGGCAAATCTTTTTTATTTAAATTTAAAAAAAAAGATTTATCAAAATGTTTTTTTTGGACATAGTTTGTAATGTAATATTTGCCGTTTAGTAAACGGTCCGGTTACGACCCGCTAAATCTTTACGAAAGGCACAGAACGCCGCTTTCGCGTATCCGCCGCATTAGAACCAAGCCAAACAGGCGGAGGAGATAACCCTAAAGATCGCGATACGATCGCCGGAAACTGTCCGAGCCGGTGACCGGAAAACCTCTCGGTGAAGAGAGATGGAAGTGGAAGTAGACGACAAGGACCTCAAAGCCGCCGGCGCCGAGCTTCTTACCGACGGCCGGCGAGGAATCCGCATCCGCGGCTGGGAGATCGTCTCCTCCAAGGGCTCCATCCTTAAATCCTCCACTGTTTCGGAGTAATAATTGGTTTTCTCAAATTAGGGTTTCCTTTTTACTCCGTTGACCGATTTTGACTTTTTTTGGGTGGGGAAATTGTAGATGGGAGGAGAAGCTAGGGACGAGTCACCTCCCGGAGATGGTGTTCGGGGAGAGCGGGTTGGTGCTGAAGCACTTGGGGAGCGGGACGAAGGTCCATTTCAACGCTTTTGATGCTCTGGTTGGGTGGAAGAAGGAGGCTTTGCCCCCCGTGGAGGTCCCCGCCGCTGCGAAATGGAAGTTCCGAAGGTAGCTTTGCTGACCTCTCCGTGGAGGTCCCCGTGGGCATCTCATTGCGTTTTACGGGGTAGATTTTAGGTTTGCTTGTTGCGTGTTAGGGTTCCGAATGATGTCGGCTCATTGGAACTTTGCATTGCATTTTGCAGCAAGCCATTCCAGCAGGTCATACTTGACTATGACTACACATTCACGACGCCGTATATTGGAAGTGAAACAATTGAGGTAGATTTTCAGATGTTTCCGTTTACTTTTCCCAGCTTTTTAAATTGCATCTTCATTTGGTATCGTTTGTGCATTGCAGTCTCTTTCAGTGCTTGTTTATTTGCCTCATCCGTACCTGCATATATAACTTTGGTTCCCGATGACATCTGAAGCTTAATGGCTTTATTTTGCTCTCTGGTTATTAATTAACTGGGTTTTCCAACTAGCTACATAGAGGCTACTTTGCTTATATAGGCCATTGCTTAGAGAGAGTTGATTATGATCTTCTTACAGTGAGTTGATTATAATTATGATCTTGCTTCTATAGGCCACTGCTTAGAGTGAGTTGATTATGATCTTCTTACAGTGAGTTGATTATGATTATGATCTTGCTTCTATAGGCCACTGCTTAGAGTGAGTTGATTATGATCGTCTTACCTAAGTATGGTCCGATGTAATGTTAAAGGTTCCATTTGTTAGTAGTCATTGCTTGTGTTTGTCTTGTTTGGTAAATGATTTATGAGTTTGTGACAGAACAAAACGGGAGAATTTCCTGATGCAAGATGCAGCCTTCCTTGGGAGGATGCAGATGAACAGATAGATTTAGTGGCATTGGCGGCAAAAGAGCCAATTCTCTTCTATGATGAGGTGACAACTTTGAGTTCCTTTGTTAGGAGCAGATACATGAGACTTCATTTCTTTTTTCTCGTTTACTTGCATGCTTATTAAGGCTGTGTTTGGTTGGAAGATGGAGGTGATATATATCTTGAATACAGGTGGTCTTGTATGAAGATGAACTGGCTGACAATGGAGTGTCACTATTGACTGTGAAAGTGGTAATTTTTAATCTACTCTGGTTTGTACATGTGCGTGCTTGAATTGAGACTACAAGGATTTTGGTGAATAATGTTGCTATATTAATTGTCAGAGAGTTATGCCAAGCTGCTGGTTTCTTCTTCTGCGATATTGGGTGAGTTAACTTGTCCTTGTTTCTATAACCAGTAAATATATGCATATTGTATGTATTGGTGTTAAGGATTTTACGTTCAGCATACATTCAGCAAAATGTTTGGGACTTCAGTGTAGGAAGACACTAATCTAGGGGATCTGAAGTACTTTTATGAGGAGGATAAATATGTCTCCGTTTAAGTTTTAAGAAAAGTAATTGTTTTGCAGCATATTGCGTCCTCTATCTGACCAAGTTAGTTTTCATCGTTAGTCTGTTATTTGGCATCACCCAAGTTACTAAAAGGGTTTTACTTTGATCCTCCAACAGATTTCATTATTAATCATTTTTTGCTTGTTACTAATTAGTGTTATACCAATCCACTAACTTTTGTGTTACAGCTCAGAGTTGATGGAGTGTTGATGAGACTAAGGGACACACGCATGCAATGTATTTTTGGTGACACATCAGATGAAACCATTCTTCGGGAAAGCTGTTGGAGAGAAAGTACCTTCCAATCTGTGACTGCTGTAATATCTCTTTCTCTCTCTACCTCTCCGCTCACACATACGCAGACCTGTATGCTCTCTCTTGTACAGTACCTGCCATCCTTGTTATGCTCAAATTGTGTTTTTCTTGTTGGTTGATGGTTATGTGAGACTAGTTGCAACATTGATCCACTTGCCTGCAAACATGTGATCACTAAGCATCACCTAAAACTCGTATGAAAGGGTAGATTAAAGGCAGATGGAGATGAACCTTGAACCCACTTTTTAATCTCCCTCGAGTTTTCTTTCGAAATGAATTGAGGTCATGGGGGAAATCCTTCTCTTCCCCTTTCTCTTCTCTCAGCTATGAACTGGGATTGTTTGTATTCGATACCTGGCTCAACATGATAAGCATAACGTAACCGTAGAAATACTTTTGGCATGGGGGAACAGTTAGTGATCTTATAGTTCAATTTTTCCCTAGTGTTGTATCACGCTGTTACTCCCCTTTTTACCAGCTTTTGGATTTTTGCCCGATTATTATGCCACTATTGCCTATTTAACCTTCATTGTGTCATTAAAATGTCTTTCTGATCTATATTAATTGATTTGGTGCAGAAGGGGTCCTCTACTGATTCTGCTGCATATACTGATCCAAGCACCATCAGCCAGAAACTTCCTGTTATCATGCATAAGAAACAGAAGCTTCGCCTCCGCGGGAATCAACTCTAATGCAGATTTGGTGGAACTTGGCTGATTGTATTTGTGCTGAAAGTCATAATCACCTTCCATCCTATTTATTTTGTCTGTTTTAATCGAAAAAGTACAAACTTTGCTATCTAAAAAGAGTTGTCAATATGACATGCTGAAACTGATACATGGAAGGTGAAGTAGCCAAATGTTCCTTATTGCGTTCTTTTTGTCTCAGAATTTGGAGTTTGTATCGAGAAAGTTTACCTTGTTAACGAAATTGGCAGGGATTTTAACGATTGGTCCGCGACCCGAGTTTATAAACATTGATGTATTGGCAGGTAGACCGGTACCTAAGTCAAAAAAAAAATTTCAGAAAAATTTAAGTAGGTTGGCCTAAATTCTAGGGCTCTAGACGGGATTAAGTTTTGTTTTCCTTTCAAACAAAAATTTGCCATTTCTACAAGGGGTGGAAATTGACCCATCGACTCTTGAAAAACAAGGCAGGACCCGTTACCATCCTATCCACCTTGCGTTGGTACCTAAATCAACGTTTGAAACTTCCGGAACATGTAAATCAACCAAAAGCAATAAAAGTTATCCACACTTTTGAGAAGCGAAAATGACACCTTGTACAAGTTCGTAACTAGGAAAGGCTCACAGCATGTAGCTAATGATCTAAGTTTGAGCAGGTGTTTTCTGGTTATGACCATAAAACCTCTGCGAACTTGCTACAATTCGAGCTTCGTCCGACCCGACAACGTTCATTTTCTTCGAGTCGAAGTGACTGAATTTTAGCAGCATTTTACTGCTTGTTTCTTTGCTGCTTCTTTCATTTTATTACACAGAACCGGAAATGTATAGATAGAGCAGATACAGATCAGAGCCGAAGGTTTAAGTCGAGTTTGTTGAACTCTGCTGATGCGTCAGGTAGCTGATGGTGATCAAGCCGAAAGCTTCCGTGCCACACCACATCCGCAGCTTCATCGATTTGCGGGTTAGCCTGCGGAATTCCATATCGGAACTTGGCATTGGATTGAGCAAAACTTGGTGTAAAAGCTGCTCCATCAATGTTTGACTTGTGCAGATGTGCATGTGCCTCAACTCCAAGGGACCTGCCAACCTGCGGGTTCCGGAGCGGAAGGTAGTGCATAATCCCATGGGACCGGTACATTCGAGCTGCACCCCTCTCTCTCTTGTGAGCATTCTGATGGCCGCCGAGCGCTTGCGAGCTGTAGAACTTTCTCCTGCAGAAGTTGCAGGAGAAAATCTTTCTAGAACTAGGCCTGGTTGGTGGCTCACAGCCCCTGGTTGTTGAACATGAAGACCCTCCTAGACTCAGGTTTAGCCACTCTATTGTTTCATCAGTAGTTCTTGTGGTGGAAGCTTCTTCTTGGGAAATCATATCTCCAAAATGATGGTTGAGAGGATGTTCTTTGGCTGGTTTGGATCAAATGGATGAAGAAATTTGTTGAATAATGGATGTCATAATAACAAGGGGGGACAAGTTTCGCAATTAGACAAAATGCTCGACGTCATTCCTAAATAAGACTCGAAAAGACAACTATTGAATAGTTGAAGGCATTAAGAAGAGAAAGAGAGGTTTCTAATTTTTTTTTTTTGAATTTTCCTACATTTTTTAAACTTTTGATAGTTGGATTTCTTTTTGTTTATATTACCTTTTCAATTAATTTGATATTTTTTTATTTATTTATTTTGAGTTAGGATTATCTTGTCCAAAATATTTCAACTTATCAATGCTAACCTTACAATACATTACATATGTTAAGTCTAAAAATCACTCAACACATAATTATGTGCATTGAAAATGGATGTATGAACAATTTCGAGACAAATACCCAACTCGGTGATGGTTGGGGAACAAGTCTGGCATCATATTACGATTGCTTAGGATTCTCCACTTTCGATTTTTTTACTCTCTCCTCGAATCAAACAAACTCTATGCGGGCTTCTCTTTAAGCATGTGATAAGGACACTCAAAGCGTTCAACTTGCCGACAGTTTCATCAATGATCAACTCATGTTTATACCGCCAATAATCGTTTAGATCAACGAGCATATTGAATTAGCTTAACTAAGTCTTGACGTCTTACATATCAAAAAAAAAGTTTTGATATCGAATCTTTGAGAACGTAAAACAGTATTAAATACTTGTTAGTAAAATTTTATCAAAAGTTCCACTAATCTCTAATCTATATTAATCGGCCTAATAAATTCGAATACTATATGATATAAACCAAAAAACTAATGTCTTTCTACTTGATCATGAACCTCCCTCCTACCCTGCCACCTATCCCCAATTTATTCCTGATCAATCAAATCCTTGTACTGATATATGGTCACCAGAGTTCATGCTACTCCGAACTATCGTATACAATTCAAAATTTTAAGACAAATGACATGATAAGTTGTACACCATAGCGGAAGGTGCAAATTAACCACGAGTACTCGTAATTTGGAAAAAAAAAGGTTATAAGATTTACTTTTATAAAGTTTTAAATTCAAATGTTGCAACTACCAAGTATAAGCAAATAATCCCAATCAATTATTAATGGTTAAATATCTGAATCATGGACGTATCGAGCAGAGTGGTGGTGGGATTGCATGTTCTCTAATTGTTGCCTTCTGATTTGGCTGATGGTAGGAATCAATGGGTCCTAAGAAATTCCGATAATGGTTGAAGCAGCGGAGAATGAGATGCACAACGTATCTTAAACGAAACTAATTATATCCGGGCACTAGTATCTTTTGAGATGAAGTGATCTAGCTGAGCAGTATTATTCCATTATAACGATAGCAAGAAGACTTCATCGCGGGTATATGTGCCGCCTCATCGATACTACTAGTGATTTCTATTCCGACTAGTATCTTTTGAGATTTTCTGATGAAGATAATGATGGAGATAATGATGGAGATATATTTATTAATTATTTTTATACTTTAGATTATTATTACGTATTTGATTTATAGTATGATTTTAGTTAATAAGTTTTTTTTTGTTCTTATAAATATGACATCTTCTCTATTATTTTAGTTGGCTGAATTGATAAAAAATTAAGGTTTACCTTTAAATCTGTGTCGCTTTCCGGTATTCTTAGAATCAATGGATCGTCACTATTGCCCATTTTTTGTACTCTACGAAATCAACGAATTCGTAGTTGCCTATCCACGTGCTCCCCTGCATCAGTTGGTAATCAGAGCTTCGTCGTTCCTGGCGTGTTCGATCCTCTGATTGGAGTCGTTCTATCAAAAAAAGAAGAAGACATACTCGTTTTAAGGTTTCTGATGAAACCCCATGACGCCGTCAGAGCCGCCGAAGTCCAGAAATTTGATCAGCCTCCACTGATACGCAACACCCAACTACCGCTAAAGACCAGGCCGCGCTCCCTCTGCCCTGCAACGCCCACCGATCGTCATCCAAGGAGGAGGAAGGAAGCAGCGACCCGTTTCCTTGGTTGGGTCCGAGGGTTTTTGAAAACCCAAATGCACCTGAGTCGCACCTCCCTGAGTCCGCCAACAGCCCGAATCCCATCAGTCCCATCTGCCTTCCTTGTCGGCTGCCGCCCCTTGTGGCGGTTCAAGGGTTTGCCAATTTTTCCCCTTTCTCAATTTAGGATTTTGGTGATTTGAGAAATTTTGGGACTGATTGTGCAACTGACAAAACTTTGAGGATCTTTTGGTAATATTTTGGAGCTGTTGAGTATTGTTTGCAGAGTTTGGTGGTAAATTCATAATTTGCCAGTAGGTAAATCTACGGTTTGATTCAGGTAAATTTCAGAAATTGCAAACTAGTCCATTTGAGCTTAATTGAAGATGCTAAACTCCAAGATGCATATTCCTACTTTGTGTGATCTTCCTAATCTCGATTGGGAGATTTCCACAAAAAGTTTCATTCAGTGACTTGTCAATATGGAGATATATTTTGATGTTCACATGTTTGTGGAGCTGGATAAAGTCAGATTTGTCAAACAATGATTGCAAGGTGATCTTATGCATTAGTGGTCCGACTTAAATCTTTGACGAAAAGGCTGTGGTAAGCAGAAAATCTCTTGATGACCTAAGATGAAAGAGAACCTGCTTTATGAGTTATTTTTTTGACATGCTTATGAAATTTGGAATGCTATTCATGATAAGCACCATCGCTTTTGGGAACAATATGATCGTTAAATGGTCAAGAAGTTGCATGAGATTCAAGCTAATTTGGATGATTTAAAGCAACAGACGGCAGAGTTCTCGAGGAAGCAATAAACTGCACCACCAGAAGAAGTTGAAGAGTATTTGGTATTGGAAGAATTTGGTGAATCCGTTGATGACTTATTTGGTAAACCAATTTATGAATCATACCCTGATGATGAGGAGGAGGAGGTTGAAGAAGTTGTTGAATGTGCCTTTATCCCAAGTTTCTCAGGATTATGAGGCTGAGTATGTCGAGCATATTGACTTTCTCGAGTTGATAAATTTGTGTATTTTGAGAGTTCTCCATTGTTGGATATGTGGAATGACCTCCAAGATGCTGAAATATCTGCCCGAATAAGTGAGTTCGTGGTCTTTCATCTAGAGAATGTTTGTGGTTACTTGATGTCCAAGTATTTGTTCTGGTGGGATGGAAGATATCAAGTGTCACCGCGTCACTCGAAAGTGTTCAAGAGTGCAAAGATCTCAAATTGGTCAACCACACCAAATTCGAGGGCAAATTTCTCCAACTGAGGGAGAATGATGGAGATAAGGATGGAAATATATTTATTAATTATCTTTATTCTTTAGATTATTATTATGAATTTGAATTCTAGTTAATAAGTTTCTTTTGGTTCTTTATAAATATGACATCTTCTCTATTGTTTTAGTTGGTTGAATTGATAAATAAAAACTAAGTTTTACCCTTAAATCTGTGTCATTTTCCGGTATTCTTAGAATTAATGGATCATCACTATTGTATGTTTCCGGTATTCTGCGGAATCGACGGATTTGTGGTTGCCTATCCACGTGCTCCCTTGCATCACTTTCTAACTACTCACATGTGAGATATATCATTTTGTGAATTTAAGATCTTTTATATATATATATATATATATATATATTGGTTTTAATAAATTTGTTTATTAGAAAAATATCGGAACACTTAACAAACTAATCAAAAATTGCAATAATTTTAGCCCATCAGACAGTATCTACATAGATATGTGGGTGTCTTCTTTTTGAACCTCCTTCGGCATTTTTTTAGTGGAAAAGAAGTGGGGAACACATAACTGAACTAGTAATAACACTATTAATTAGGTAGTCTCGGAATAAAAGAACGTTGCCGATACCACAGGGTTTGAGCTGAGCAGGACGGGTAGGGTTGAATTAGCTACTTGTAGATCTAATTAATTTTAATTATAATAAATTTGATTTGATTAATTGATTTTATACCACAAAGTATTAAAATAATTTATGCGATATCATAAGGTACTAAAATGAACTTTTCTCATATTTTTAATGTTAGAGGCAAAGGGACGAAGAGATTTGATTCTACATCCTCTCCCTGTAACGTATTAATTAAAAAAATTCTTCATTTTTTTCATAAAATGTAGATGGTATGTAGGACCGTATTTGATGTATTTTGTTGTATTTCATGTGCGGTCGTAGGGGTATTTTCGTTATGTATTTTTCGTCAATCAATACACATTTGTCATGTATGGACTCAGATATTTATTTTCTATAATCAGAGGACCCAAATTTTAATTATGTGTCCTTAATAGTATATTGTCTCTAAAAACAGGCACAGAGGAGATTTACCAAAAAAAAAAGGCACAGAGGAGAATTCGAGAATATGAAGAATAGAAGGAGGGAGAAAGCAAAAATAAAAGCGACGGGTGAAGAAAGATATTTTTCTTTTATAAGTAAATTGTTCCATTATAATTCTCACCTAGGGATTACCAAAATACAAGGTTGCGTCGGGTAGGGGTGAAGGGAAATATACTTTTTTTTGAGGGGTAGGATATTTTTTTTGAGGGGTGTGAAGGGAAATATACAGTTGTATTGCTTGATTTGAGTTGATGTGGGAATTCACCATGTTTAGTGGTGATCCGATCTAACTGGGCTCACAGAATAAATAATTAATTTTTTTGTGATTCACATATAACTCAATCTAATTAAATATTTTCCTACTGAGGTCACCGAATAAATAATTAATTTATCTCTCATCCACATATTATTTACTATCAATTTTGTTTATATATAAATTGTAATAAATATACAAAAATGATGCGTCTGTAATAATAACAAGAAAAAAATTATTATAATAAAGTAATAAAATTAAAATTACAAAAGTTGTAATATAAAATTAGAAAGAAATAAATCAAGATACAAATGGATGCGTTAAATGATAAATTACAAATACAGAAGATAAAAATTATATATTTAATTACTAGTGCCAAATATGTTCAATCAAATTATTTTTAAGAGCATTATGAGCTTCCATATTACGAAGTTATTCTCTTTTAGTCATATAAGTGGATAAGCTTTCAATGCGTTCAGTAGAGAACTGAAAAGGTTCTTCATCGTTTTCTTCTTGTTCTTCATCATTTTCTTCTTCTTGTAGGGATTCTCACCTAAGGATTACCAAAATACAAGGTTGCGTAGGGTAGGGGTGAAGGAAAATATACTTTTTTTTAGGGGTAAGATATTTTTTTGAGGGGTGTGAAGGGAAATATACAGTTGTATTGCTTGATTTGAGTTGATGTGAGAATTCACCATGTTTAGTGGTGATCCGATCTAACTGGGCTCACGGAATAAATAATTAAATTTTTTGTGATTCACGTATAACTCAATCCAATTAAATATTTTCCTACTGAGGTCACCGAATAAACAATTAATTTATCTCTCATCCACATATTATTTACTATCAATTATATATATATATAAATTATAATAAATATACAAAAATGATGCGTCTGTAATAATAACAAGAAAAAAATTATAATAAAGTAACAAAATTAAAATTACAAAAATTGTAATATAAAATTAGAAAGAAATAAATCAAGATGCAAATGTATGTGTTAAATGATAAATTACAAATAGAGAAGATGCAAATTACATATTTAATTACTAGTGCCAAATATGTTCAATCAAATCATTTTTAAGAGCATTATGAGCTTCCATATTATGAAGTTATTCCCTTTTAGTCATATAAGTGGACAGGTTTTCAATGCGTTCAGTAGAGAACTGAAAATGTTCTTCATCGTTTTCTTCTTGTTCTTCGTAGTTTTCTTCTTGTTCTTCATTTCTTCTTCTTGTACGTCTATCATTAACAAATTTTGTCGGATCATAATAGTAGAGGTATGTGTTTCGTTCATCATCTACTATCATATCGTGCAAGATGATACAAGTCATCATAATTCGTCCCATCAAAACCTTGTCCCAAACAAGACATATATTGGAATTGAATAAAAATTAAATGCAAAGGCCCAAAGTAGGAAGGCCCAAAGTGGGAAGGTCCAAGATGGGAATGGGAAAGGGCATTACCACATCGAAAAATGTAACAAAATTTTTCAAGTTTATAAGGAGATGCTCCTTGTTAGCTAGAAACTAAGTTGACCACGTGCGTGTGCACATGGCGTATTGGACACAGGTCGTAATGGGCACTTTGAGATGCATTTGGCACTTCGCACGTGCGCATCGTCGCGAGGAGCTAGAGGAGCCTTGCGATTTTTGACCGATTTTATGGAGCTACAGGTTGCCAAAGGAATGCCTTGCGAAGGAGTGCGAGCACTTAGCCGACTGAAAGGGCGTTGTCTGGAATTGTCCACCGAAGGGTCATGAGTAGGGCTGGTCAGGAAATTCAGAGTGCAAAGGGGTGCCTACGAGCATCCGAAGAGTCACGAGCGACAGAATGCTTGGCCGAACGTCCGAAGAGTCACGAGTCGAAGGACAGGTCAGACTGCTGGCCAAAAAGGTGCATCCTCCTCCCAGAAATGTGCCCATTCGGAAGTGCTCGTGCTACTTCAGCCTATAAATATGCCTCTGTCCTTCATTTGCAATTCACCCCATAACTGATTGCATATCATTTCTTTAGCAATAGTTGTTCTTCTCTCCCTCTCTCTCGAAGAAAGTTTCGAGTATCCAAAGTTTGCCCGAAGCTTCGAGAATTATTGTGCTACGATCTTGGAAGCAACAAAGTTGTTGTATCTTGGGGACGATTGCCGCATCCCGTAAGTACTGAATACGGGACAATCTCATCTTACGGAGATAGAGTGAAACTCTTACCTCGACTTTAGATCCTAATCAAGTACACCATCATCCGCGTACACCATCATCATCCGCGTAAACTCTTACCCCGACGATCCCAGGAACTGTCCACGGAAAAAGGCTGGCAAAGTTCAATGGCACCGAGTTTAAGGGGTAGCAACAGAAGATGTTGTTCTACTTGACAACGCTAAACCTGGTCTGATTCTTGAAGGAAGAGGCTCCGAAGGTGGGAAAAAATGAGGCTGATCAACAGAAGATCAATGCTCAGGATGCATGGAACCATAGCGACTTCCTATGTCGTAACTACATCCTGAATGGGTTGGACGACGCCCTCTACAATGTCTATGTAGTAACCACGATTGCAAAAGAATTATGGGATTCTTTGGAGAAGAAGTACAAAATAGAGGATGCGTGGTTGAAGAAATTCATCATCAAAAGATTCCTCGACTTCAAGATGATAGACTCCAAAAAAGTCATCGACCAAGTGCAAGAGTTGCAACTGATTCTGCATGAGATTCATACCGAAGGAATGCAACTGAGTGAGTCCTTCCAAGTGGCGGCAATGATTAAAAAGCTACCACCCCTAAAGAAGGGCTTCAAGAACTATCTGAAGCATAAGAGGAAGGACATGGGCCTTGAAGGCTTGATTGTGAGACTCAGGATTGAGAAAGACAACCTAAAGTCCGAAGTCAAGAACAACAAGACCAACTCTGAAGCCACGATACATCTTGCTGAAGGAGGTACTGGCAAGAAGAGAAAGAAGTCTGACAACAAGCAGGAGAAGCAAGAGCCAAAGCAGAAAAGGGAGAAGAAGATCAAGGGCAACTGCTTCAACTGCGACAAGCCCGGTCATATGGCAAAAGATTGTCATCTACCAAAGAAAGATAATCGTGAGAAAGCTAATCTGGCTGAAGACCTGTCTGAGTTACACCTATCCGCCGTAATGTTTGAAGCCAATTTGGTTGATAACCCAAGAGAGTGGTTCATAGACACAGGGGCAACCCACGACATCTGCTTAGACAAGGAGATGTTCTCGACCTATACCCCGATCATCGGACGGAAGCTATTTATAGGTAACTCTGCAACTTTCAAAGTAGTCGGATTAGGGAAGGTGGTACTGAAGCTGACCTCAGGCAAAGAGCTGACTCTCAAAGATGTGCTGCATGTCCCAGACATTCGTAAGAATCTAGTATCTGGCTTCCTGTTAAGTAAAGCCAGATTTCAGCTAGTTTTTGAGGTTGATAAATTTGTATTGACAAAAGCTGGTACATTTGTAGGAAAGAGTTACCTAGACATGGGACTCTTCAAGATGAATGCAATAACTGTACAATGTGCCTTTGAGGGTCAGAATAAAGTTGTTAATTCTTCTTACTTGGCTGAGTGTTCTAACTTATGGCATGATATATTATGACACATAAATTTAAGCTCATTAAAAAAGTTGGTAAGTTTAAGTTTATTACCTAAACTAGAGTTTAACCCAAACGATAAATGCGAAGTATGTGTGGAGGCAAAAATGGCCAAAGCACCTTTCCATTGAGTGGAAAGAAGTACAACACCTTTAGAGTTAATTCATACCGACGTCTGCGATATGAAACACGTGCAAACTAGAGGTAGAAAAAAGTATTTTATCACATTTATCGATGACTGCACAGGATACTGTTACGTATATTTCTTGAAAGGAAAGGACGTAGCCTTCAAAGCCTTTAAGAGTTATAAGAATGAGGTTAAAAATCAACTTAGCCGTAAAATCAAAATAATTCGAAGTGATATAGGGGGAGAATATGTAGCTCTGTTTGAGAAATTCTGCCAACAAAATGGCATTATTCATTAGACAACTGCACCATACTCACGTCAATCAAATGGCATAAATGAGTGTAAGAATCAAACTCTCAAAGAGATGATGAATGCTATATTGATTAGCTCGAGCTTACCCCAGAATATGTGGGGGGAAGCTGTGCTCTCAGCTAATCACATTCTAAACAAACTGCCACACAAGAAAAGGGAGAAAATCTCATATGAACTATGGAAATGGAGAAAACCTTCCTATGGTTATCTTAAAGTGTGGGGGTGCCTAGCTAAGGTAGAAATACCTCCGCCTAAAAGAGTGAGAATATGACCCAAGACCGTTGACTGCATCTTTATCGGATATGCCTACAATAGTAGCGCATACCGATTTCTAGTACACAAGTCTAAAAATCTTGAAATCAACGAGGGAATGGTCATAGAATCAAGGAATGCGATATTCTTTGAGAATGCTTTTCCTAATAAGCAAAGGAAAGAAGTAAGCTCTAATAAGAGGACTTATAAAGCTGCACGAGGTTCTGATCAAGATGCTGAAGATCTAGACGTGGTAAGAGGACCAAGTTAGCTAAATGATTTGGTCCAGATTTTCTGACATACGTATTAAAAAATAAACCCAGGACAATCCAAGAGGCATTGTCTAGTCCAGATGCACCTCTCTGGAAAGAAGCTATCAACAGTGAGATAGAGTCCATCATGCAAAACCACACATGGAAAATTGTAGATCTCCCACCAGGTTGCAAACCTCTAGGTTGCAAGTGGATCCTTAAAAGGAAACACAAAGCTGATGGATCAATCGACAAGTACAAAGCTCGATTAGTAGCTAATAGATTCAAACAGAAGGAATGATATGATTACTTTGACACGTATTCATCGGTCACAAGAATCACATTCATCAGAGTGCTTATAGCTATTGCAGCACTTTATAACCTCGAGATACATTAGATGGATGTAAAAATAGGTTTCCTAAATGGAGAATTAGAAGAGGAGATATACATGGACCAACCTGAAGGGTTTGTTGCCCCCGGAAAAGAACATAAAGTATGCAAACTGGTCAAGTCATTATACGGGCTGAAATAGGTGCTGAAACAATGACATGAGAAATTTGACAGAACAATGATATCAAATGGCTTTAAAATCAATGAGTGTGACAAATGTGTATACATTAAAGGCACACCTGATACTTACGTAATTGTATGTCTGTATATAGACGACATGCTAATCATGGGAAGTAGTAAAGATCTTATCATGAAAACTAAGAACATGTTAAAGAACAACTTTGACATGAAAGATATGGGTCTAGCTGACATCATACTAGGGATCAAAATTTCTAGGACGACTGAAGGAATTGTCTTGTCAAAATCTCAATATGTTGAGAACATACTCAAAAAATTTGAAGCTTTTGACAAACCTCCAGTTAAGACTATGGTAGACCTGAGTCTACACTTAACTAAAAATAGAGGGGACCCAGTATCTCAACTAAAATATGCAAGGATCATTGGGAGCCTGATGTACTTGACAAATTGTGCACACCCTGATATTGCATTTTCAGTTAGCAAGCTTAGTAGATTTATAAGCAATCCAGGAATGGATCACTGGCTAGCTCTGAAAATGGTTCTAAAGTATCTAAAATATACTTTGAACTATGGTATACTTTATACTAGATATCCAGCTGTATTTGAAGGATATAGTGATGCGAATTAGATATCAGACACTAAGAATTCTAAATTCACTAGTGGTTATGTGTTCACCATAGGTGGATGAGCTGTGTCCTAGAAATCCTCTAAACAAACATGCATAGCTCAATCCACCATGAGGTCGGATTTTATAGCACTAGATAAAGCTAGGGAAGAAGCTGAATGGCTCAGAAACTTCCTAGAGGATATTCCTTGTTGCAATTAGCATGTGCCTCCTGTATTGATACATTATAATAGCATGTCAGCAATCAGGAGAGCACAAAGTACTATATACAATGGTAAGTCTCGACACATCCGTAGGAGACATAACACCGTTAGACAACTGATCTCTGGTGATATAATTACTATTAATTATTTGAAGTTCAAGGATAACATAGCTGATCCTTTGACGAAAGGCATCAACAGAGATCAAATGTATAACGCAGTAAGGGAAATGGGGTTAAAACCCACATATTAAAAATATTCATAGCGGTAACTCAACCATGATGAGTGGAGATCCCACAAACTTGGTTCAATGAGACAACTAAGTTACAGATATTTAAGATGATTACCTAGAATCCATCCCATTCTTATAAGCTGCCCAAGTACGAACCTGCAGAGGTCTGATTAGGTTAAGCGTCCACACTTTTAATGATTCCTATACCAAGTAAAGGTAGAGTATGGCAGGATACTCTCGATAGGAGATCACCTATATAAGTGTGAAGTGATGCCGCTTCAAATGGAAAAATACTTATGAATCTAAGATAAGGTCCATGGCCGAAACGGACAAAACCTGAGAACCAAAGGATATTAGAGATATCATTGTGTAAATATTATTGTCTTGGTTTACATAAAAAGATGACAAGTTCAAGACATCGCATTTACTAAGCAACAAGTAAATTTGATAACATCTTACTAGAGAAGGTTCAAAGTCGTAAGATACCTATTTCGATGCAATGATAACTCGTCAGAACTTGTCTTAAAAGTGTCAGCATGCATTAATCATCATTCATGTGGGAGATTGTTGGAATTAAAATAAAAATTTAATGCAAAAGTCCAAAGTGGGAAGACCTAAGATGAGAATAGGAAAGGGCATTACCACATCGAAAATGTAACAAAGTTTTCCAAATTTATAAGGAGATGCTCCTTGATAGCTAGGAACTAAGTTAACCACCTGGAAAGACAACTCGGATATGCTACGAGGATTATGCGTAGCACCATCTGAGCACGAGCATGAGCACGCGCACGTGCGTGTGCGTATGGCACATTAGACGCAGGTCGCAATGGTTGCTTTGAGGCGCACTTGGTACTTCGCATGTACGCATCGTCGGGAGGAGATAGAGGAGCCTTGAGATTTTTACCCGATTTCGTGGAGCTACAGGCTGCCGAAAGAATGCCTCGCGAAGGAGTGTGAGCACCTAGCCGGCTGAAAGGGCATTGTCCAGAATCGTCCACCTAAGGGTCACGAGTAGGGCTGGTCAGGAAATTTAGAGTACGAAGGGATGCCTAGGAGCATCCGAAGAGTCACCAGCGGCAGAATGCTTGGCCGAACATCCGAAGAGCCACGAGTCGAAGGACAGGTCAGACTGCTAGCTCGAAAGGTGCATCCTACTCCCAGGAATGTGCCCATTCGGAAGTGCTCGTGCTGCTTTAGATTCCAGCCCTCCACAGCCTATAAATAGGCCTCTCTCTCATTTGTAATTCACCCCACAACTTATTACATAACATTTCTTTAGCAATAGTTGTTCTTCGCTCTCTCTCTCTCTAAGAAAATTTCGAGTATCCAAGATTTGCCCGAAGCTTTGAGAATCATTGTGCTACGATCTTGGAAGCAACAAAGTCGTTGTATCTTGGGAACGATTACCGCAGCTCGTAAGTACTGAATACGGGGCAATCTCGTATTACGGAGTGTTGCGAGAATAAGTGAACAAGTAACCCGAGACGGATCTGGAGTGGTCATTCCAATGTCGGTCTAACTATGCTAGGCTAGGCTAAACTATGAACTACGGACTACGGGCTAAGGAAAGAAAAAGTAACAATGATAAGTAAAGTAGTTGTGTGTTGTGTTTTTGATGTTTGTCTTCCTTGCCCGAGCCCTCCTTATATAGAGTGCCTTGACCTAACCTTCGCTCCTTCAGAATAGGAAATCCTAAACTGCCTCCAAGACCTTCGGCTCCAAGTCTCAATCCCGAGAGATCCGATTCAAGTTATTTATTCATAATATGACAAGATCTTCTCGGCTCAGTACAAGCCGTCTTCCTTAAATGAGCAGATCCCGTCCTCGAATAGGAAGTTTCAAAGCATGACTACAAAGCGATCGTGGCTTAAAATCTCGTCTCAAGTCCGTTATCACCCAAGATGGCATCTCGCTAAGCCCAAAATGAATCCCCAAAATGGGCTTAAACTGACGGCTTCTTCAACCAAAGCGGACCTACTCTTAGGATCATCTTCCCTCCTACGAAGGTCAAATAAGCTTCCCGCTCGGGCCCAAATTGGTTTTCACCTTTGGCTTTTTGCTTTAAGTTTCTCACGTGGCTTCTCGCTCGGCCTCTCGCTCAGCTCCTCGCTCAGCCTCTCGCCGTAGGCCTCTCACTCAACTCCTCGCTCATGGTTCCTACCGGCCTCTCGCCTATGTGAGTGAGACGAGTTTCTCGATCAGACTCGGCCATGTGGGTGAGAGGAGCCTCTCGCCCAGGCTCACCAATATGAGCGAGAAGAATCTCTCGCTCGGTCTCGCCTTCGTGGGCGAGAGGAGCCTCTCACCCGGGCTCGCCTACGTGAGCGAGAGGGGCCTCTTGCCCAGGCTCCACGTACCGACGAGCCCGAGCTAATTCTCGCACATTCGAAGATAGATCATCATCAATCAGATACATTAATTACGTGCTCCAACAATGCCCCCCGCACGTTAACGCTTCGGTATGGTCAGGTGAGAAGCGTTGACGTGGTTCTTCACCTTCGTCTTGGCTTCCTTCCACTAGCTTGTAATAGAATGCAAATGTGCAGCTCAAAGAAGTTTAGGCCGTCATCCTGAGGACATATTTGGCCGACTCATAGGGTGATAAGGCATAAACCTGTAGTCACCTTGTCGCCCATTACCTTACTCTTCATGGGCAAGACGGAGTACTTGCCCTCCGGGTATGTCATTGATCGATCTTCGGACCGAATGCACCTTCCATTTGATTAAGCTTATACATCGGGAAGACCAGCCATCCATGCCTCTCCAAAACACACTTGTTGGCACTAGGGACCCCTCGTATAAGACCACTTCAATATAGAGGGTGGCCGACACGAATGGGCGTGCATCGACCATCATGATCAACACCTTCCCATCTAATTTTCATTTAATTAGACATTGGCGGATGGAAGATGGGATTACTTGATTGGAGCAGACCGAGTCTCGCCCTTTCCCGACAAAATTAGTTATGACCATGCCGGTCGGGCTAGCATCTTTTTTCTCCTTATTGCGTTCGCAGAGGAGCAACTGAAGAAAGGTGTTCACCACACCCATGCCATCCACGGGTACTCTCTCGATCAGCTCCCTAAGGATATGAGCCGTGATGTAGAAAGATTTCTTGTGATCATCCATTCTTCGGGTTGGCCTCACAATGGTGACGTCGCCATTGAAGGCTTCCACCATGGGAATGACAGAGGACATCTCTCCTATCTGAGGCTCAGTATGGTCCTTTTTTATCATGTCATCTTTAAAGTGGCTCGAGTGGTTGGGCTCCTATCAGAGGCTAGCCGATGTCCTATTGATTGTCAGCTTGCTTGGGAAGTCTCCAAACTTAATGCACCTCGTGTCATGGTCGACCAAAACCTCCTTCTCTTTTGGTCGAGAATAGACTCTTGCTGGGTGTCCTCCTTGGGATGAATCTCGCTCATGACCTTGGGTACCCATTTGCGGGTCAACTTCCCGCGTAGTATAGCGGGTGCCTTTAGTCGGACCTCTTTAACATGCTTGAGGTCATCTCCCTTCTCCCAGTTAGAGGCTTTCACATCTTTCTCCCGACTTTGAGTCGAGGCCAAATGATACTTCACCCACGGACGAGCTAGAAGCACCTTTTGTTTCTCCAGTTCGACCCTTTGCTCTGCGATTTGCCTTTCGAGGTCCTTGATGGCTTGCCTTCTTTTCTGGATCTTCCTTTCAAGGCGGCGTCTCTGGGCCTTGGTCAGGACATCTCGCATTGGTGGATCAGAGATGACCCTTCTATCTTCAAGTCGGTTAAAAGCATACTGACATGGGTTGGACCCATCTTGAAGGTCTACTTTGATACAAGGATGACAGAGCCTCCACGTCTCATCGGCTTCCTTCAGATGGTAGAAGTTCTGAGTCCTTAAGATTCTATTATTAGGTGGCCGTCCTTGCCCCCCGAGTCTTGCCTTTCGGGTCTTAAGGTCAGCCTTCCCTTACTTAGGACTATCGGCTCCCCTCAAATAAAAGCACTTCCAAGCCTTTGGAATGCCGTTATCGGGCAATCTTTCTTGTCCCCTGAGTCTTGCCTCTCGGGTCTTAAGTTCGGCATTCCCTCGCTTAGGATGATCGGCTCCCCTTGAACGAAAAGATTTGTGAGCGTTTGTTATATCATTATCAGGCGGCCTTCTGTGTCCCCCGAGTCTTGCCTCTCGGGTCTTAGGATCAATTTTTACTTTCTTAGGGTCCGGTCGTCCCTGCCCCCGAGTCTTGCCCTTCGGGTATTAGGATTGGCCTTCTCTTGCTTGGGGCTTCTCTTTTGACTTCGGTTGAAGCCAACTATGGCGATATGAGCAATAAGGTGAGGACCCATCGATGACTGGTCCTCCAAGAATTGATGTGGGATGAAATCCTCAAATTGGAAAGATAAGGGTTGTCCTTCTATCCTTTGTCGTCGGGTAGATCCCAATGTCAGCTGACAGTTGACGTCATCCTCATCGAGCTCTTCTTCCCGATTAATATCATCCTCATCGAGCTCTTCTTGTCGATTGACTTCGTCCTAATCGAGCTCTTCTTGTCGATTGACATCGTCCTCATCGAGCTCTCCTTGTCGATTAACACCGTTCTCACCGAGATCTCCTTGTCGGTTAACGTCATCCTCATCAAGCTCTTCTTGTTGGTTGACGATGTTGTCATCGAGCTCGTCATCCTCATCGAGCTCTTCTTGTCGGTTGACCTCATCCTCATCGAGCTCGTCATCCTCACCGAGCTCTTCTTATCGATTAATGGGATGGCGGTTGTCCTCCTTGTCTAGGTCCATCTGTGCTTGATCCATGACTTGGAGGGTCGGGGTAGGATTGGAAACTCTTGAGTCAAACAAAGGATTTGTGCATACATCCCTCCTTTTGAAAGAGTTTTGGTCGGCCGAGACCCTAGATTGGTATGACCAGTCTTGGGTCAGGGCCGGTTGGTACCAGCTCGATTCTACTTGGAGATTGCTAGCCCCCGTCCTTGTAGTCTCGTAGTGTCTCGAGTGGTTCACTCCACGTGTACCCATCCCCATATAAGGAGTTATTTAGAACGAGGGATACATAGGAGTTTCAGGTAGTTGATCATAACGGAACATACCCGACGATGGCAGAGCGGTGGCGAAAGGCCTGTGACCGGTCCATGGTTGCACGAAGGTTGGTCGGCTGGGTAGCACTTCTTCTGCATGCCTAACAACGGACTCCTCATAGCACTTTTGTGGGATGAAGGTGGCATATGTCTCTATCAGAACGACGGGTCTATAGAACTCTTCGTAGCTCTTTCGAGCAACATATGAGGCATATGACTCCATCGAGATGATGCTTGTCTTAGCCAGCTCTTTGGAGGAAGCCGAAGTAGATGAGTTCTTTCTTGCGTCAACTGAGATGCAGAAGGTGTTGGCTCCTTAGAGGGAATCGGTGCAACAAAGTTATTGGTCGTCTTGGTTGAGCGAAGTAAGATCGCCTTCTCAGATGCCCTCCTTAGTCCCACCGAGCGTGCCAAAAAACTGTTGCAGAAATAAGTGAACAAGTAACTCGAGACGGATCCGGAGTGGTCATCCCAAAGTCGGTCTAACTATGCTAGGCTAGGCTAAACTATGAACTACGGACTACGGGCTAAGGAAAAAAAAAGCAACAATGATAAGTAAAGTAGTTGTGTATTGTGTTGTTGATGTCTGTCTTCTTTGCCCGAGCCCTCCTTATATATAGTGTCTTGACTTAACCTTAGCTAAGTTAGAACTTAAAAGTCTAGTCGCTTAGAAATTCGTGTAACAACAAGCCAACAATAGACCACGAGATCATTGTTTGAACCAGCGCTATGACCCCCAGAATAAATAACGGGCCCAAAAATTACCAACCAAATTTCAAGATGGGTTGATTCAGGAGATCTTTCTTTTCCGAATAAAATCACCTTTCATGCTCTGCTTCAAACCATTGTCCCATCCAAGTGTGCTTAATTCATAGGAGTCAATTTGAGGCAAGAGGGGAAGGTCTTTCGCTTTGAGTCGCCTTGAATCCTAAAGTTTAAATAGCGATGATTCATGGGATGATTTAAGACCAAACATTTAAAAAAGGGACAGAGGAGGCAAGCGGACTGGATGAACCACATGCCTGAAAAGGATAAGAAATGGTTCCAAACAAAAATAAAAATATCATTTATAAATTAATATTTGTTATTATATATCTGAATATCTTTTGCTAATTTTGGAAAATTTTAGTACTTAACAATATTATTAGTATAGTGCACTAGTCCATAATTAACATAATTTTTTAGTATGTAATAACAGTTTACGTATACACCGTGAGATGTTATTTTTATACAATATCAAATATGACTACTAGTCGATGTGGGATTCGTTGGCACGAGAAAACATAAATGATTATCCATTATTAATAACTATAGCATGGGAATAGTATTCGAGTGGCTACGGGTTTTTTTTGAGATTTTTTTTATAGAAAGAGTGGCTACGAGTTCGAGATGGTGAAATGTTGACTTGGATCCTCGTGTGGCTAAGGATATATACGAGGATGAAGCAGGTGTTCGAGATGTTGACAAGTGTAAAAAGAATTACCTACCATTTATCTTACGGGTTTCAAGTATGATATTAATATTTTAATATAATATCAAAATAGGTTAATCTCGTGCACATAATTTTCCTCAAACAATTTTATTTCATCATGTTGTACCAAATACTCGTTAGTCGTTACTTCAAGATTTTAGGTTGTATATACAAATTTTAACACTCTATTTGAAGTGATTACTTGACGAAGACTATCAATATATCTAATCCTAAGAAACAAAATGACGAAAGCTACATATCATAGCACTACAAGTGACAGGGGATTAGGTTTCTGTGGTTGTCTTTCGGTGTAATTGTGGAATAGTCTTTCGGTTAGGTTGACTTTTTGGAGAAACTTTCGAAATTGTACTCGAATAACATTTATCGCTCGGTAAACATCTAATAGCCCAAGTATTGTACTAACGATACAGATGACGTAATTATCCTTTGGCAATTTTTTGAGGAATAGGTGGATGAATGTTCAAGTTGGTGTTGTAAGTTCTTGTAGTTTTCAGTATATTTTGTGTAGGAGTTCTATGTAAGATTATCGTATCTTAGGACACTTGTGGTGTATCAACTTTGGAGTAATATATATTTTACCTATTAAAAAAAACACTACTTATATAGAAAAGCTACATGTCGGGATATTACTTGATGACAATGATGGTGCCTGTTCGATTGTATGCATCGGGACACACAATTTCGGGTCTACTTTAGATGTTTTACATGTTTTCCAAATTCACGAAAAAAATTATTAAAAAATAAAATGAAACTGCATAATATTTGATCAAAAAAAAATTGCAAACCACGTGATAATATAGCGAATTTTTCCGACAATAAAGCTAATAGCTATATTACAATGTACTTGGTTCAAGAGTTAAATGATCTTTGCATGGTCCCAAATGCTTTCTTTTAGTTACTATTTTGCTCCCAATTATGTCGAAAATGGCACATGGTCTACATTGCCTAGTGGGTCTCTGTTCTTCTCCAACCTCTCACCATCTAATAGGTTCTTAGAAGTTTTCTATATATCTTTTTTTATGATGGACCAATTTCACTGCGTAAGATTATGGACAACCGTTGAAGAAAAAAAATCAACAGATGGATTCGTCAAACTAGTTCTGAACCGGATAAAAATCCTTCAAAAACGAGCGCAAAAATTTGAACTGCCAATATCAAAACTAAACGGATAAGGAAACCCAAATTGTAGTTTTTTTATAAGTAAAATTTTTATTAATTAATTATTATATTTACAACTTACTTAGTCCGAAATTTCTTCTTATGCAGTTGCAACCTCCGACTTCAGTAAAATCTTATCACAATAAAATCTTGTGAAAAAAAAATTGTGATAAGAAGAGGAAAATGACAACATCCATAACTTTTTTTCTACAAGAAATTACCCAAGTCAAATGGGCTCCCTAGCAACAGTGAATTTGGCCTCTTCTAATATCATTATATGCCAATAGATGTTGGCTATAATGGACAGTTCCTGTGGTCAAGACTAGTTCTTCCAGGTCAAGAAGCAAATGGGCACAGAAGCATGGTATCATTCTAGTGAAAGATTCGAATGGATTGAAATTATCAGTCCTTCCATAATCGTTGAATTGCTCTTGCAGCAACATAGATAAGTTGGTGATTCAACCACATTCCACATTATAGCGCAGAAATCGCGCGATCGGATGGATGTGTTATTGCAATTGCCGAACTGTCATGGAGGATGCTTGAGGCTGAAGCAACAAAAAGAAAAAGAGGCAAAAAGAGGAGGTTCCAACCTCATGAATTAAGTCATTAAGCGAGTTTGAGGTCAACATTCTGACATTGCAATGAACCATCAACCAAATTAAATCAGCTACTTCAAGTGGCAATCCAAATCATGTAGACAATGCACTATTGTAATTCTTTTCTAAATATGAAAAAGTACAAGAAGAAAGCCTCATAAAATGCTTATTTGAGTTGTGCTGAAAATGCCAAACCCGCAAGGGGTAACCCTCTTCGACTTGCTCCCACCAGATATTGATGCGCTCGAGCGCTGATCCCAAGACTAATTAGGTACCTGCAACAGTAGAGCAATTAATACAAAAGCTAAAGCGTAAGTGTTCTCATCGCCAAAAAGAAGTATGCTGAAGGATTGTTAAGTTATTCGGTCACTGATTCAAAGACAGCCTATTTGGTTCTAAGACATACACCAATCCCAGAAAGAACTTCTTTTCGATTTCATTATCATTAAGACGGTGAAATAGAGAGAACAAAAAAGATTCAGGGTCAGGTTTTAATGCTTTAAACTACCAACTGCATTCTGGAGACGCACAACTTTGTCAGAGTAAGGACCTCTAAGGAATGTGAGTTATGCACAAGAACAAGTTGCATGCTACTGATGTTTTCATCTCCAAGGCTCCACTAGTTTGACACAGTAAAAGGTAGATGACTAGAACTTTCACATGGCTGACATTCCTCTTAAATTCTGCAGCAAATTTTTAAGACGGGAGTCCTAAATTTTGGCATTCCGCACCTCAATCTGAGTGAAAATTCCATGCGCATCACCCGTCTTTTCCACTCCTCCCTATCAAACCCAATCCCAATCCTTCTGTTAACCAAATTATAAAGGAAGAACACAAGCATGCCTAAACTCATACACATTTTAACGAGCTATCATCAAGTTTCTAGTTATTCCGAGTAACAGCTCCAAAACAGAACAATACTTCAGAATAAACTAAACAAATCCTATTATTTTCCATACAAATCAGTAAGACTCACAAAGAGACTACTAGCGATCCTGACAAGTACGACAGAAGGTACCATGGGACAACTCGCAAAAAGCCCGCAAGTTAGCATTGAGGTGAGAAGTGAGATGGATCTTGGCCACCATACTGTGCAGCGGCAAGAGCGACTGCACACATCCCAATTCACCCAAGTTCCTACAAAAGCACAAAACCCAGGTAATTACAACCACATACGAGAAGTTGCAGGTTACGATGGCAATTGTAACCCAATAATCAAAGACTCTAAGTAGATCTCACATAACTCTTCCTTTCCCTTCTTCTAGCTGCCCCAAGTAAAATGCCAAAAAAGGATTTCAAGCAGGAAGAAAAATTATCTTCCAACCAAAAAAAGCAGCAAGAAACATTGCCTAAAAGAGATTTGATCCCGAAATGAAAAAGAATGTACAAGCTGAACTACCAACAATCACGATTCATCAGAATGTACTACAAAAACTCCATCTTGTCCCCAACTTGATCTCGTAGACTCGTTAATCATCAATTATACACAAGCTAAACTACGAACAATACAGCGAAACTAACTTGCTGCGGTTAGTGGCGGCATTCATTTGTTTCAAGGAATCGATTTCCAAATCCACAGTCGGTTGATTTAAAACCAAGAAGTTGCATTAGTAAATTTAAATTGGCCAACGATACGAACCTCAATCCTAGTCGGGTCTCGTCGCATTGTTAGCGGGATTCGTATTAGTCTTGCTTCCACTAAAACTTAAATTCTTCGGATTTCATTTGCAATGTAATGATTCCTATCTCATTTGGAACAAAGCATAGTCTATCTAATATTCGAATTCTAAGATGAGGGGTTACCGGGACGGAGCGAAGGAGGGGAGGCGACGGGAGGCGGAGGGAGGGCGGCGGAGCGGCGGCGGAGGAGGGCGGAGGGAAGGACGAGGGCCCCTCGCCGCGGCGGAGATGGATCGCACAACGGACCCTCCACTTCTCCAGGCCATTTCCAGATGCTAAAAGGAAAGCCTCTTCCGTTGGGATTTAGAAAGATAAACAGGGGAGGGGATAGAGGAAGATGGATTAGATCCTTTTCTGGGATCTATCTATTCTAGGGTTTATCGATGATTTTTGGGGGTTTCTACTTTCTAGGAGGTTAGCTTGCTACGACGTCGTCGATTCGGGAAGGTTGAGGTAGTGGGCCTATGGATTTGGGCTTCACGTGGTTGAAGGAGCCCAGTTAATGATGGCCTATGAGGTGTACTACTCGGGCAGTGGATTGGGTTCGGATAATTCCGAACCGTTTGGATCGAAGGACCGATAATGACATGCCATGTTTACGACACCGGCATGTCACGGTTACGACATCGACAAATTCAGTTATTGAAAATGGCCCGCGTGCTATGACACCGGCAAGCCCAAGCATCACTCTATAACCTCGAGATACATCAGATGGATATAAAAATAGCTTTCCTAAATGGAGAATTAGAAGAGGAGATATATATGGAACAACCTGAAGGATTTGTTATTCCTGGACAAGAACATAAAGTATGCAAGCTGGTCAAGTTACTGTACGGGCTGAAACAGGCGCCGAAACAATGGCATGAGAAATTTGACAGAACAATGATGTCAAATAGTTTCAAGATCAATGAGTGTGATAAATGTGTATACATTAAAGGCACACCTGATGCTTACATGATTGTATGTCTGTATGTAGACGACATGCTAATCATGAGAAGATGTTAAAGAATAACTTTGACATAAAAGATATGGGTCTAGCTGACGTCATACTAAGGATTAAAATCTCTAAGACGACTGAACGAATTGTCTTGTCACAATCTCATTATGTTGAGAATGTACTCAAGAAATTTGAAGCTTTTGACAAACCTCAAGCTAAGACTCCGGTAGACCTGAGTCTACACTTAGCTAAAAATAGAGGGGACCCAGTATCTCAACTGAAATATGCAAGGACCATTGCGAGCCTGATGTACTTAACAAATTGTACACGCCCTGGTATTGCTTATTTAGTTAGCAAGCTTAGTAGATTCACAACCAATACAGGAACGGATCACTGGCTAGCTCTGGAAAGGGTTCTAAAGTATCTAAAATATACTTTGAACCTGGCATACTATATACGAGATATTCAGCTGTATTGGAAGGATACAGTGATGTGAATTGGATATCGGACACTAAAGACTCCAAATCCACTAGTGGTTATGAGTTCACCATAGGTGGCGGAGCTGTGTCCTGGAAATCCTCTAAACAAATGTACACAGCTTGATCCACCATGAAGTCAGAGTTTATAGCACTAGACAAAGCTGTGGAAGAAGCTGAATGGCTCAGAAACTTCCTAGAGGATATTCCTTGTTGGAACAAGCATGTGCCTCCTATATTGATACATGGTGATAGCATGTCAGCGATAGGGAGAGCACAAAGTATTATGTATAACGGTAAGTCTTGACACATCCGTAGGAGACATAACATCGTTAGACAGTTGATCTCTGGTGATATAATTACCATTGATTATATGAAGTCCAAGGACAATATAGCTGATCTTTTGACGAAAGGAATCAACAGAGATCAAATGTATAACGCAGTAAGGGGAATGTGGTTTAAAACTCACACATTTAAAATGTTCATAGCGGTAACTTAACTATGATGAGTGGAGATCCCAGAAACTTGGTTCAATGAGACAACTAAGTTATGGATGGTTTAGATGATTACTTGGAACCCATCCTATTCTCAGAAGCTGCCCAAGTACTAACCTGTAGAGGTGTGGTAAGGTTAAGCATCTACGCTTTTAATTATTCCTATACCAGATAAAGATAGAGTATGGCAGGATACTCTTGATAAGAGATCACCTATATAAGTATAAAGCGAGGCTGCTGCAAATAGAACAAACACTTATGAATCCAAGATAAGGTCCACGGCCGAAACAGATACAACGTGAGAACCAAGAATATTAGAGATATCATTGTGTAAATGTTATTATCTTGGTTTACATAAAAAGCTGACCAGTTCAAGACATCGCGTTCACTGAGCAGCAAGTAAATCCGATAGCATTTTACTAGGGAAGGTTCAAAGCCGTAAGCTACCTTTCTCGATGCAATGATAACTCGTCAGAACTTTTCTTAAAAGTGTCATCATGCATTAATCATCATTCATGTGGGGGAATGTTAGAATAAATACAAAATTAATTCATTTGGCCCAAAGTGGTAGGCCCAAAAGTGGAAATAGAAATAGCATTACCACATTGAAAACAACAAGAAAAATTTTCAAGTTTATAAGGAGATGTTCCTTATTAGCTAGGAAATAAGTTGACCACATGGAAAGCCAACTCGGACTGCTGCGAGGATGGTGCGTAGCACCATCCGAGCACGCGCACGTGCATGTGTGTGTACGTATGGTGCATTGGACGCATGTCACAATAGGCACTTTGAGGCGCACTTGGCACTTTGTACGTGCGCAACATTGCGAGGAGCTGAGGAGCCTTAAAATTTTGGCAAATTCTGGACGAGTCCAGAAGGGTCACGAAGGACTGGAATATCCATGAGACTTCCAGACAGCCGAAGAGTCGCGAGCATGGCACCCGAATAGCCACAACCTAGTCTGGGCACACCTGAAAGGATCCAAAAATCTCTGAAGGGTCACGAGCAGTGCCTGAAAGACCTGTGGCCGAGCGAAAGGGCACCTGCACACATCCAGAATCATCTGCTGGCCGAAAGGGTACCTCGCCTCCTAGAAATAAGTGAGAATTGTGACTTTTCGGAGGTGCCAGGAAGCCTGCAAATTCCACCCCCTCCGTGGCCTATAAATAGGCCTCTCCCCCCTCATTTGCAATCATCCCAACTACAAGTGCATAAGCATTCATTAGCATTGTTATTTTTCTTCTCTCTCTCTCTCTCTCTCAGTAAAGGTTCCGAGTATCTGACGGTTTGCCCGAAGCTTCGAGGGTCGTTGTGCTACAAACTCGAAGTCCGAAAGTCGTTGTATCTTGGGGACGATTGCCGTAGTCCGTGAGCACTTAATACGGGGCAATCTCATCTTACGGAGAAAGAGTCAAACTCTTGCCTCGACTATACTAGATCCTAATCAAATACACCACCTCCGACAAACAACAGCATATTCTTCGATTTAACTTGATAAATTGGCTTTCATTCTAGTTCACCAGGGTGACAAAATTTGTGCTTCAATATAGATAGTCACCAACGACCACTTAGATCAATCAGATCAATTGACAAAATAATTATTTTAACAATAACATATTATAAATTCAAATTCTTAAAAACACCAAATCCAATTTTGCATTAGTCAATTGGTGTTCCGATACTGAGAATGGTACGTCAGAGTTTGACCTCGTAGGTCAACAGTAACTCGGCTCCTTCAACCACTTGAAGCCCAAATCCATAAGCCCATTACCTCTAACCTTCCCGAATCCATAAGCCCACTAATTCAAATTCTTAAAAATACCCGACTTAAATTTACATTAATCGATGTAGTTGGTATCTGAATACCGAGTAGTACATGCTTGGATTGGGTTCGGAATGGGCCCATTCCGAACCGTTTGAAGTGAAATCACGTGGGGACATTTTTGCAACAAAGTTAAAATCCAGGGACAAAAATGAAAAAAAAACCCTTGCACGGGGTAGGGGATCACCGCACTCTAATAGATGTGATTCTTGTGACTGGTGAATACGTGTCAAAGAAATCATATCATTCCTTCTGTTTGTATCCTTATCAAAGAAATCAACCGAGCTTTGTACTTATCGATTGATCCATCAGCTTTGTATTTTCTTTTAAGGATCTACTTGTAACCTAAAGGTTTGCAGTCTGGTGGAAGATCCACGATTTTCTACTTGTGGTTTTGCATGATGGACTCTATCTCACTATTGATAGCTTCTTTCCAGAGAGGAGCATCTGGAGTAGACAACGCCTCTTGGATTGTCCCAGGTTCATTTTCTAAAATGTATGTCAGAAAATCTGGACCAAACGACTTGGCCGTTCTGACCCTTTTGCTACGTCTAGATTCCTCAACAACTTGATGAAAACCTTGAGTAGCTTCATGAGCTCTTTTATTAGAGCTTGGGTCTTTCCTCTCTTTGTTTGGAAAGATATTCGCAAAGAATGTTGCATTCTTTGATTTCATGACCATTCTCTCATTGATTTCAGAGTTTTTAGACTTGTGCACTAGAAATCGGTATGCGCTACTGTTGAAGGTATATCCGATAAAAATATAGTCAACGGTCTTGGGTCCTATTCTCACCCTTTTAGGTAGAGGTATTTCTACCTTAGCTAGGCATTCCCACACTTTAAGGTAACCGTAGGAAGACTTTCTCCATTTCCATAGTTCATATGAGGTTCTGTCCCTTTTCTTGTGTGACAGTTTGTTTAGAATGTGATTAGCTGAGAGCACAACTTCCCCCCACATGTTCTGAGGTAAGTCTGAGCTAATCAACATAGCATTCATCATCTCCTTGAGATTTCAATTCTTACGTTCAGCTATGCCATTTGATTGAGGTGAGTATGGTGCAGTCGTCTAATGAATAATGCCATTTTATTGGCAGAATTCCTCAAACGGAGCTACATATTCTCCCCCTCTATCATTTCGAATCATCTTGATTTTAGTGCTAAGTTAATTTTCAACCTCATTCTTATAACTCTTGAAAGCTTCTAGAGCTTCGTCTTTTCCTTTCAAGAGATGTACATAGCAGTACCTTGTGCAATCATCAATAAGTGTGATGAAATACTTTTTTTCACTTCTAGTTTGCACGTGTTTCATATCGCAGACGTCGGTATGAATTAACTCTAATAGTGTAGTACTTCTTTCCACTGAATGAAAATGTACTTTGGTCATTTTTGCCTCTACACATACTTCACATTTATTGTTTGGGTCAAACTCCATTTTAGGCAATAAATTTAAACTTACTAACTTTCTTAGTGAGCTCAAATTTACGTGTCCTATTCTATCATGCCATAAGTTAGAACACTCAGCCAAGTAAGAAGAATTAACAACTTTATTAGGACCTTCAAAGGCGTGTTTGATAGTTATTACATTCATCTTGAAAAGTCTCCTCTCGAGGTATCCTTTTCCTACAAAGGTACCAACCTTAGTTAATACAAATCTATCATCCTAAAAAATTAGCTTCAACCCGGCTTTGCTTAACAGTGAGCCAGATACTAGATTCTTACGAATGTCTGGGACATGCAGCACATCATTGAGGGTCAGCTCTTTTCCGGAGGTCAGCTTCAGCACCACCTTGCCTAGTCCGACCACGGGGGAAGTTGCAGAGTTACCCATAAATAACTTTCGTCTGTTGATCGGAGTATAGGTCGAAAACATCTCCTTGTCTGAGCAGATGTGTCGGGTTACCCCTGTGTCAATGAACCACTCTCTTGGGTTATCCATCAGATTGGCTTCAAACACCACAGCAGATAAGTCAAGCTCAGATAGGTCTTCGGTTAGATTAGTATTCTCACGATCGTTCCTCTTTGGCAGGCAATAATATTTTGCCATGTGACTGGGCTTGTCACAGTTATAGCAATTGCCCTTGATCTTTTTAGCCTTCTTTTGCTTTGGCTCTTGCTTCTTCTACTTATTTTTGAGCTTCTTCCTCTTCTTATCGGTATCTCCTGATGTACGCAAAATTGCGAACAAGTAAACGCACAAGCAAATAGTATAGTGGTAAGTAAGGTTCTTAGAACTGAGGGTTGAACACTAAATCAAGGCAAGTAATTGTGTGAAGCGAGAAAATTAAAAGATTGTAAAGTAAATAAAACTAGATCGGAAACACAAATATAAGACGAGTTGTAAATCAATGGAGATAAACGAGCACGATACCCTTATGGACTACCCATCTATATCGAGACTATGGTTTTTATGAAGTTCTAACTAGTACTCGGAGTGTTCTAATGCATCTCCCTAACGCTTCGGCTCATTAGGATGACAAAACTAAGCTAGAGTAGTTCATGATTACTAATCAATGCTTCCGCTCATTAATTAGACCAAGAACTGAACTAAACTCAATTATGAAGTTAACTCCTATCGGGTTATCCCTTAGTATCAAGATTCCTCATTAATACTTTAAGACATGTCAATTGACTCTTCTGTTGATTCTAATGCCTTCCGGTCTATTATTATCGACTAAAATCATAATCTAAGTGATCAAGTTAGATTAAACATTAAGATCATCAATTGATAACTACTACGAAAGATAATCAAACCATAGCTAACATAGACGAGTAATCACATAATTAGGGCATCGCACTCACAAGAGAACTACTCGCTAAGCATGTTAACAAAGCACAATAGATTAATGAAGAACATGATAGCAATTAACATAAAGGTAGAGATAGAGAAAGCTTAGTCGTGATGATCAAGCTTTGCCAATCCTTTTCCCGTGCTAACTGGAACCGTGGCTTTATTAAGCTCCAAAGACTGTGTCAAAGTTGCAGTAAAAACGTCCTCCCAAAAACTGTCCCCAAAACCTAACAAATGAGGGCTATATATAGCCAAAAGTCTAACTAAAAATTAGGAAAACCTAAAGGAGCTTAAGTTAAATTGGAAGTCTTGCTGGCCAAGTAATAATATAAATAATATAACTTAAGTTTTAGAGCCGAAACGGGAGGCTAAAAGTCGAATATAACTAAAATAAATCGAGTCTCTGTGAAAGAAGAAAATCTGAAAAAACCGTCGAAGGCCTGGTGCCCGCCAATCATGTTGGCGCCCACCAACTGGACCTTCTGTAGGCGCATTGGCGTCATTGATCAGCTTCGTCTCATCTTCATATTTTGTAGTTTTGACCCTCTTCCACTTCGAATTTGGCTTCGACTATAAAAGACCAAATGTAGATCTTTCCTCAAGCTTTCCAACGGTATATCATTTGGTACAATCGAATACTCGAAAAAAAAGTTATGACTCTTGAAATGTGGTCTCTCGAAATTACCCTGTGAACGACCTTCATTGAGCTCCAATTCCCTACAAAATATGACGATGGGTAGAAATCCATTCCTGAACATAAATGTACTAAAACGATCATAAGAATTGACATGACATAATTAATATAACTCAAAACATGACTAAACACACACGAAACATACGATAAAATATGAGCGTTTACACACTCATCACCTCCTTCAGCGAGGTGTACCTTAGCCTCGGAGTTGGTCCTGCTGGTCTTGACTTTGGACTTTTGGTTATCTTTCTCGATCCTTAGTCTCACGATCAGGTCTTCCAGCCCCATGTCCTTCCTCTTATGCTTGAGGTAGTTCTTGAAATCCTTCCAAAGGGGGGTAGCTTCTCAATTAATGCAGCAACCTGAAAGGACTCGCTGAGTTGCATGCCTTCGACGTGAATCTCATGTAGAATCAGCTGCAGCTCTTGAACTTGGCCTATGAACTTCTTGGAATCTACCATCTAGAAGTCGAGGAATCTCCCGACGATAAATTTCTTCATCCTGGTATCCTCCGTCTTGTACTTCTTCTCCAGGGAATCCCACAATTTTTTTGAGTCTTGGCACCTGCTCAGATATTGTAAAGGGTGTCGTCTAATCCATTCAGGATATAGTTATGACAGAGGAAGTCGCTATGACTCCATGCATCCAGGGCATTGATCTTCTGTTGATCAACCTCATTTCCTGCCACCTTCGGAGCCTCTTCCTTCAAGAATTGGACCAGGTTAAGCGTCGTCAGGTAGAACAACATCTTCTGTTGCCACCTCTTGAACTCGGTGCCATTGAACTTGGCCGACCTTTCGGCGTGGACAGTTGCTGGGACCGCTGGTCCAAAGCTTGATGATGCCATCTTCAAGTATACAAACTTCTCGTATTACGATTGTTATTTATCGGAGGTGGTATACTTGATTATGAGCTAGTATACTTGAGACAAGAGTTTGACTCTTTTATCGTAAGACGAGATTATCCCGTATTAAGTGCTCATGGACTACGACAATCGTCCTCAAGATACAATGACTTTCAAACTTTGAGTTCGTAGCACAACGACTCTCGAAGCTTTGGGCGAACCGTCGGATACTCGGAACCTTTACTGAGAGAGAGAGAGAGAGAGAGAGAGAGAGAGAGAGAGAGAAGAAAAACTACAATGCTAATGAATGCTTATGCACTTGTAGTTGGGATGATTGCAAATGAGGGGGGAGAGGCCTATTTATAGGCCATATAGGGATGGAATTCGCAAACTGCCTGGCACCTCTGAAAAGTCACGATTCTCACTAATTTCTGGGAGGTGAGGCACCCTTTCTGCCAGCAGATGATTCTGGATGCGCGCAGGTGCCCTTTCGCTCTGCCACAGGTCTCCCAGGCACTACTCGTGACCCTTCAGAAATTTTTAGATCCTTCCAGGTGCGCCTAGACCAAGTTGTGGCTATTCGGATGCCCTGCTCGTGACTCTTCAGCCGTCTGAAAGTCTCATGGACGTTCCAGTCCTTCGTGCCTCTTCGTGACCCTTCTGGACCCGTAAAAAATTTGTCAAATTTTAAGGCTCCTTAGCTCTTCACGACGTGCCAAGTGCCAAGTGCGCCTCAAAGCGCTCATTGTGACCTGCGTCCAATGTGCCATGCGCACACGCACGTGCGCGTACGCATGCTCGGATGGTGCTACACACCATCCTCGCAGCAGTCCGATTTGGCTTTCTTGGCGGTCAACTTATTTCCTAGCTAATAAGGAACATCTCCTTATAAACTTAGAAATTTTTCTTGTTGTTTCCAATATGGTAATACTATTTTCATTTCTACTTTTGGGCCTACCACTTGTGCTTTCTACTTTGGGCCAAATGCATTAAAATTTGCATTTATTCCAACATAGACATACTATTCTGATTCCCAAATCCCTTAGCGATTGGAGAACTTAGTGATCGATACTCGATTCGGTCTTTTCTTTCCTACAGTTTTGTAAATTGAATCTAATCAATAGGTTATAGAACTGTGTACTAGATTGGGTTTGCAAGGTTTCTAGACTTGGCTCTCTTCCTCAGGATTCGATCACCTCCTATCTTTTCGAATTTGATGCCTTATTGTTCACTGATTTTCCAACTTAATATATGCACATAGATGCGATGTTTTCCCTGAAAAAAAAAATTACAGCAATGTACTTAGTGGTCAAGAATCGAAAGTAAGGTAGCTAACATAACAAGTTGTGTCGAAATATTAGGACACTCGAACCAGCGGGCGGAGTCATTGATTAATTGGGCCGAAATAGGGTGTTGAATAAGTCCAAGAGCACCAAACGAAGGAGAAAAATAAGCCGTGCGTGTTAAATGATAAATTTGTATTGATCCTTTAGTAACTTCACGTCATCATTGGTGATATATACATTTTTTATTTAAAAAGGAAGCTAGAACTGCATATATTATATGTAGCAATTAAGTAGCGTATATTTTCTTTACACTATGTGTTGAGGTACAAAAATATCAAGGCATAAGAGAAGTATTGGATGTCATTTCGATTCTTGCCTCGGGTTAAGACTTGTCCCAGGTAGAACAAGAGTGTTGAGTCATCAAAATATCGAGGGCACTAAGCTGATATGAAGTTTGAGGCGATGGACGTTGGCTATTGGCTTGAGACGAGGCGATGGACATTGGCCATTAGCTTGAGGCGAGGTGATAGACATTGGCCATCGATTTGAGGTGAGCTGATGGACATTGGTCCTTGGCTTGAGGCAAGGTGTTGGATATTGGCCTTTGGCTTGAGATAAGGCGTTGGATATTGTCCCTTGGCTTGAGGCGATGTGTTGGACATTGACACTAACTTGAGCTGTTGGACTACGACACTAGCTTGAGGTAGTGGATGACTGGGCTAGCTCGAGGTACTGGATGATTGATGCTAGCTTGAGGTACTGGACGACTGACGCTAGCCTGAGGTAGCGAACAGCTGATGCTAGCTTGAGGTAGTGGATGGGTAGCGCTAACTTAAGGTAATGGACGAATGGCATTAGCTCGAGGACATGCAAATTGACATTAGCTCAAGGAGTAGGAAATGCTGGCGTTAACATTGGTTGTAGACTATGCATCTTGAATTAAAGCAGAAGGATGTCAAAATACCGCTTGAAGCTGCCGCTTGCGAAGGCTAAGTAAAGAAAGAATTCAAGAAGTCCCGAGCTTGAGGAGGCTTAAGATAGGGATGGGCTTTGGGTGATTAAGCCCAGTCGAGAGGTGGCTTAGGAAGTAGGCCGAGGTGACGGCTTGAGATTTTTCCTACAATAAGCCGAGTCTTCTGTTAGGACAGCATAAGCACTTTTGATAGGCTCATACACAACAACAGGAAGATAGTAAGCAAAAAGAACACTGAGGACATGCTATATACTTGGTTCGGTCAACTGACATACATTCACGGGGGTAGAGACGATCTTCACTATGATATGGAGTACAATGGTTACATAGGCTAAGGCGAGGCTACCCGCCTCAAGCGGTACCCATTGTGTTTAGCCCAAAGAATTCCTTAACACTTCCCTTCTATTTATAGGAGACCAACTGATGAGTGTGAAAACATTCATTGTTTGCGTATGTTTTAGCATTGAATTCCTATCATTTCTAGTAGGTTTACGTGTTATTTGATGTTAATATCTCTTATTTCGTATTATGTTAGTTTTCGTGTAACCTCTTAATTTTTATTGTGTTTCTTTCATGTTTATTGCTAGAAGCCCTTGTGAGATGAGAGGGAGGATGTTGGTGCACCATTGGTTCGTGTTGAAGTCTATCGGAGTAGCCTAAAAGATTGACGCTTGATCGGGCACTCGAAGATGTGGGCGAGTTTGACCTCCTGTAACTTAAATGTAGATAACTTTCTCATCCGAAGACCGATGAAGGCAAACTCAGTGGCTCCGGAAAGAAGACATCCTGGGCTACACATTTGTCTCTAATGGGCTTCTTCAAATTCGAAGCCCAAAAGGGATAAAAATCACGTCCAAAGTCGAGCGTTAATTCTGCCAGCAATCTGTACAAATTTGGCCGAAAATTCAAGGACCATTATGGACCATGATTGCCTTTCTTTCTTTCACATGGCTGGGAACTTGAGTGCCTTGTATAAATAATTCTCCTTGGTGCTCCTTATTGGAAAGAAGAGCTTTCCACCTCCAAAGTGGAGCTTTCCACCTCCAAAGTGCTTTCCACCATCAAAAGAAAGGCTTTCCAACTCAAAAGAGAGAATATTCATCCATCCACCTTCTCTTTTGATGGATGAGTGGAGAAAAAGCTCTCATCTCATTCACTATAAATAGAGGAGGGAATTGCTCTCAAAGGGATATCTAGTTTTTGAAGAATAGAGTTGGAGATTGAGAGTTGTGAGGAATACCAAGGAGGAGCACCATTGGAGGAATGCTAGAAGGAAGCTTGAAGAAGGATGCTTGAGGAAGCTCTTGACCACATCTTGAGTTTTCTCTATCTCTCTCTTTAATGTTATTTTCTATCATGTTCTTGTATAAGTTTTCTTCTTGTATGAACATGACTTGTGAGTAGTTTTTCTTGTGAGTACGATGCTTTAATTATGTGATTACTTATCTATGTTGGGTTATGGTTTGATCAACTTTCGTAGTAGTTGTCAATTGATGATCGTAATGCTTAATCTAACTTGATCACTTAGATTATGATGTTAGTTGATGATAGTGGACCGAAAGGCATTAAATTCAACGGAAGGATCAATTGACATATTCTTAGGTATTAATGAGACATCTTGATACTAAGGGATAACCCACGAGGAGTTAACTTTATAATTAAGTTTAGCTTAGTTCACGATCTAATTAATGAGCGAAAGCGTTAGTTGGTATTCGTGAACTATTCTAGCTTAGTTTTATCGGCCTAATGAGCGAAAGCGTTAGGAGGATGCATTAGAACACTCCGGGTACTAGTTAGAACTTCATAAATAACCATGATCTTGACATAGATAGGTAGTCCATAAAAGCATCGTGCTCTCTTTATTTCATTAAGTACAAACCGTCTTTCTATATTTCTTAATTTACTTATTATCTTGCAACCTCATATCATTCTTTACTTTACGAACTTGTTTCAATTTGGCTACATACGATTGATTGTTTCAATTTTCATGTTCTATCTCTCTCAGTTCAAGAACCTTACTTATACACTATACTATTTGTTTGTGCGTTAAAATTGCTTGTCAATTTTGCGTACGTCAAATTGGCGCCGTTGTAGTATAGTGGTAAGTATTCCCGCCTGTCACGCGGGTGACCCGGGTTCGATCCATGGAGAAGAACTTTCGCAGGAAAGCATGGGCTAAGTCTGTCCAACTCCTTATTGTCTCTCCTTTCAACTTGTTGTACCATACACGAGCTCGATCCTTCAGAGAGAAGTGAAAGAGACGTAGCTTCAAGACGTCATCATCTATTCCGTGAAACTTCATGATATTGCATATATCCTCGAATCGAGAAAGATGGTCTTGAGGATCTTCACTCGGTAATCCATAAAACTGGACAGAATTTTGCAGTAATCCCACAATGGCTGCTGGGATCTGGAATGAGTGGGCTCCTATTGGTGGTTGTTGCAACCCATTAGGATTCCCATTCCATGTAGGAACGGATGATTCCAGCAGGGTCCTTCTTCGTGGCGCACCTGCAATGGCCTGGGTTGCTTCCAAAGTAGCGTCATAAAGAGTTTGGGTCGCCTCGTCATTATCATCCTGATTTTGTGCCATGGATCTGGATTGGTCTCTCCTTTCACGCCTAATTCTCCTTTCGAGTATATTGATGTCAATCTCAGATAAGGCGTTTGTGTCAGGGCCAAGTCCTGCACTCCGGGTTCTTGGCATGCACTAAAGAGATTCGCAAAAGCGAGCGCACAAAATCAGCAAATATGCTGTACACAAAACCAATTGCTTTTGGTTTTATGTCCTAAAATCTCAGTTCCGTGTCGACGGCGCCAATTTGACGTACGCAAAATTGACAAGCAATTTTAACGCACAAACAAATAGTATAGTGTATAAGTAAGGTTCTTGAACTGAGAGAGATAGAACATGAAAATTGAAACAATCAATCGTATGTAGCCAAATTGAAACAAGTTCGTAAAGTAAAGAATGATATGAGGTTGCAAGATAATAAGTAAATTAAGAAATATAGAAAGACGGTTTGTACTTAATGAAATAAAGAGAGCACGATGCTTTTATGGACTACCTATCTATGTCAAGATCATGGTTATTTATGAAGTTCTAACTAGTACCCGGAGTGTTCTAATGCATCCTCCTAACGCTTTCGCTCATTAGGCCGATAAAACTAAGCTAGAATAGTTCACGAATACCAACTAACGCTTTCGCTCATTAATTAGATCGTGAACTAAGCTAAACTTAATTATAAAGTTAACTCCTCGTGGGTTATCCCTTAGTATCAAGATGTCTCATTAATACCTAAGAATATGTCAATTGATCCTTCCGTTGAATTTAATGCCTTTCGGTCCACTATCATCAACTAACATCATAATCTAAGTGATCAAGTTAGATTAAGCATTACGATCATCAATTGACAACTACTACGAAAGTTGATCAAACCATAACCCAACATAGATAAGTAATCACATAATTAAAGCATCGTACTCACAAGAAAAACTACTCACAAGTCATGTTCATACAAGAAGAAAACTTATACAAGAACATGATAGAAAATAACATTAAAGAGAGAGATAGAGAAAACTCAAGATGTGGTCAAGAGCTTCCTCAAGCATCCTTCTTCAAGCTTCCTTCTAGCATTCCTCCAATGGTGCTCCTCCTTGGTATTCCTCACAACTCTTTGGATGTCGTAGAGGCTCCTTCGATCTCCTTGCCACTTCTTAGAGTAACAGCTTTGACATCTCCTCTTGGGTTAGCCTCTGTGTTGCTTGGCAGTGAACCTATCGGTCGTCGAGTATTTGCTGCAGCTAAGTTTCCAAGTTCAATTTCCATCTTTTTGAGTTGTGTTGCCTGCCCTTTGAGGAATGTCTCAATCTCTTGCTGTCGAACTTCACAACGATCCATCCGCTGCACAGTTATGGATTGTTGCTGAATAGACTGCTGGACTACTCCAACTAGCTGGTCGATCTTTGCGAAGACATTGACTTGGTCGCCCACCAACTGGTCGATCTTATCTCCCATTATTTTGACTTGATCTCCCACATCTTGAGTTTTCTCTTTCTCTCTCTTTAATGTTATTTTCTATCATGTTCTTGTATAAGTTTTCTTCTTGTATGAACATGACTTGTGAGTAGTTTTTCTTGTGAGTACGATGCTTTAATTATGTGATTACTTATCTATGTTGGGTTATGGTTTGATCAACTTTCGTAGTAGTTGTCAATTGATGATCGTAATGCTTAATCTAACTTGATCACTTAGATTATGATGTTAGTTGATGATAGTGGACCGAAAGGCATTAAATTCAATGGAAGGATCAATTGACATATTCTTAGGTATTAATGAGACATCTTGATACTAAGGGATAACCCACGAGGAGTTAACTTTATAATTAAGTTTAGCTTAGTTCACGATCTAATTAATGAGCGAAAGCGTTAGTTGGTATTCGTGAACTATTCTAGCTTAGTTTTATCGGCCTAATGAGCGAAAGCGTTAGGAGGATGCATTAGAACACTCCGGGTACTAGTTAGAACTTCATAAATAACCATGATCTTGACATAGATAGGTAGTCCATAAAAGCATCGTGCTCTCTTTATTTCATTAAGTACAAACCGTCTTTCTATATTTCTTAATTTACTTATTATCTTGCAACCTCATATCATTCTTTACTTTACGAACTTGTTTCAATTTGGCTACATACGATTGATTGTTTCAATTTTCATGTTCTATCTCTCTCAGTTCAAGAACCTTACTTATACACTATACTATTTGTTTGTGCGTTAAAATTGCTTGTCAATTTTGCGTACGTCAAATTGGCGCCGTCGACACGGAACTGAGATTTTAGGACATAAAACCAAAAGCAATTGGTTTTGTGTACAGCATATTTGCTGATTTTGTGCGCTCGCTTTTGCGAATCTCTTTAGTGCATGCCAAGAACCCGGAGTGCAGGACTTGGCCCTGACACAAACGCCTTATCTGAGATTGACATCAATATACTCGAAAGGAGAATTAGGCGTGAAAGGAGAGACCAATCCAGATCCATGGCACAAAATCAGGATGATAATGACGAGGCGACCCAAACTCTTTATGACGCTACTTTGGAAGCAACCCAGGCCATTGCAGGTGCGCCACGAAGAAGGACCCTGCTGGAATCATCCGTTCCTACATGGAATGGGAATCCTAATGGGTTGCAACAACCACCAATAAGAGCCCACTCATTCCAGATCCCAGCAGCCATTGTGGGATTACTGCAAAATTCTGTCCAGTTTTATGGATTACCGAGTGAAGATCCTCAAGACCATCTTTCTCGATTCGAGGATATATGCAATATCATGAAGTTTCACGGAATAGATGATGACGTCTTGAAGCTACGTCTCTTTCACTTCTCTCTGAAGGATCGAGCTCGTGTATGGTACAACAAGTTGAAAGGAGAGACAATAAGGAGTTGGACAGACTTAGCCCATGCTTTCCTGCGAAAGTTCTTCTCCATGGCCAAGTCGGCCAAACTCTTGCAAGAAATCAACACCTTTGTCCAAAGAGATGGGGAGAGCATCTATGAAGCTTGGGAGAGATTCACAGATCTCCAAGGAGCTTTCCCTCAATATGGCATATCACAGGAGAACCTCATGAAGATCTTCTACAATGGGTTAGATGGCCCATCTCGTGATCATATTGATGCCTCATCTCAAGGGGTGTTCTTAAGAAATACTGCTGACGAAGCCACTCGTTTGATGGAGGAGATGGCAGAAGTCAATGGCATGTGGCCAAAGGAGCGTGCCAGAATACCACACAGAGGAGCAACTCGAGGGATACTGGAAGTGGATAGCAACACCAAGCTCGAAGCCAGGCTTGAGGCCCTTACCAGAAGATTTGAAGACCTGGCTAAAAGCAAGGAAAAGATAGCTGCAGTGCAAGATGTTTGTGAACTTTGCAAAGAAAAGCATCCCACCAACGACTGTCCAGTATTGGAAGAAATTCAAGCTGTCGCTGATAGGCAACCAGGAGGGTTAGGTTACTCCAACCAAAGTCAACCAAATTTCTCTCGATTTGGAAGGCAGCCATACAACACTGGCACTCAGCAAGAGCCTAGAAAACCATATGTGGGAGATCAAGTCAAAATAATGGGAGATAAGATCGACCAGTTGGTGGGCGACCAAGTCAATGTCTTCGCAAAGATCGACCAGCTAGTTGGAGTAGTCCAGCAGTCTATTCAGCAACAATCCATAACTGTGCAGCGGATGGATCGTTGTGAAGTTCGACAGCAAGAGATTGAGACATTCCTCAAAGGGCAGGCAACACAACTCAAAAAGATGGAAATTGAACTTGGAAACTTAGCTGCAGCAAATACTCGACGACCGATAGGTTCACTGCCAAGCAACACAGAGGCTAACCCAAGAGGAGATGTCAAAGCTGTTACTCTAAGAAGTGGCAAGGAGATCGAAGGAGCCTCTACGACATCCAAAGAGAAGGAGAAAGTGAAGGAGAAAGAGAAGGAAGAAGAGCTAGTTCAGCCCATTGAAGAACAGGAATTTTATGTTCCTCCACCACCAAGCATTCCACCTCCACCGTTTCCTCAACGACTCAAGAAGAAACCAATGGAAGATAAAAGATTCATTGGTTTTATTGAAAAGATGAAGGGTATTCAGATAAGTGTCTCTTTCTTGGAGATGCTTGATCAAATGCCGCATTATGCCAAATTCCTCAAAGGACTCCTCACCAATAAGAAGAAGTGGGACAAAGAAGAAACGATATCTCTAACCGTCAATTGCAGCTCACTCATCTCCAAGGATTTGCCGGCTAAGCTTAAGGATCCAGGGAGTTTTACTATCCCTTGTTTTATTGGTGATGTTGAATTTTCTAAGTGCTTGTGTGATCTTGGTGCCAGCATTAACCTCATGCCGTTAACTATCTTCAGGCAACTAGGACTTGGAGACCTTAAGCCAACAGAGATGCGTCTTCAGCTGGCAGACCAGACTGTCAAGAGACCACATGGAATTGCGGAGGATGTGCTAGTCAAATTCGAGCAATTCTATGTTCCAGCAGATTTTGTAGTCTTGGACTTTGACCCAGACAAGAATTGTCCTCTTCTCCTAGGAAGGCCATTCCTCAACACCAGCCGTGCCTTAATCGATGTCAATGGAGGGAAGCTAACTCTACGTGTTGGGGAAGAAACAATAGAGTACCAAATGGCCAAAGCAATGCAGCACCACCGCGATGATGAAGATTGCCTGCGCATCGATACGATGCCCGATGAAATGCTTTATTCTGAAGAACAGTGGAGCTGGTCTTTGACAGAGGAAGAAGAGGCAGAAACCCTTGAACAAGTGCACGAAGTTGAAGAGGCCGAAGAAAATGAAGAAGTAGACAAAGAGGAGGAAAAATTGGAGCTAGCATTTTACAAGGGGGCTCCTACGCTACCATCCACTGTTAAAGCCCCCGCTGTGGAGCTGAAAGAGTTACCTCCTCACTTGCGATATGCTTTCTTAAGAGAAGGAGGAAGGCTGCCAATAATTATCTCCAACAAGCTTACTCCGGAGCAAGAAGAGCAAGTTCTTACACTGGTGAACAAAAGAATCAAGGCCATGGGATGGCAAATTTCTGATATCCATGGAATTAGCTCTGACATTGTGATGCACCGCATCAACATAGAGGAAGGGTCAAAGCCCAGGGCCGATCGTCAACGAAGACTAAATCCAAACATGAGAGAGGTTGTGAAAAAAGAGGTAATCAAACTTCTCGATGCTGGAATTATTTATCCTATTTCAGATAGCGAATGGGTGAGCCCTGTCCAATGTGTGCCCAAGAAAGGAGGTATGACGGTGCAAACTAATGAGGAAGGGGAACTCATCTCAACAAGAGTAGTTACTGGGTGGCGTGTATGCATCGACTACAGAAAACTCAATGCCGCTACTCGGAAGGATCACTTTCCTCTTCCCTTTATTGATCAAATGTTGGAGCGTATTGCTGGACATGCCTACTACTGCTTCCTAGATGGTTATTGCGGGTATAATCAGGTACTCATCTATCCTGGAGACCAAGATAAGACTACTTTCACTTGTCCTTTTGGCACTTTTGCATACAGGAGAATGCCTTTTGGTCTGTGCAATGCTCCTGCCACTTTTCAACGGTGCATGATGGCAATCTTTTGGGGGATGAATGAAGACATCATGGAGGTTTTCATGGATGATTTCTCTGTCTTTGGAGATTCATTTGAATGTTGCCTCCACAACTTGGATAGAGTACTCAAGAGATGCGAAGAGAAGAAGCTCGTGCTTAATTGGGAGAAATGTCATTTTATGGTGGAAGAAGGCATAGTATTGGGTCACAAGATCTCAAAGGCTGGAATTGAAGTTGATCGTGCCAAGACCGAGGCGATCGAAAAAATGCAACCACCGACGACGGTAAAGGGCATCCGCGCATTCCTAGGACATGCAGGGTTTTATCGACGCTTTATAAAGAAATTCTCTTCTATTGCAAAACCCTTGACTAACCTCTTGAATAAGGATGTCACCTTTGAGTTTGATGATTCTTGTCTAAGTGCTTTCAGGACACTCCAAGAAGCATTGGTCACCGCTCCAATTATTACTTCACCATCGTGGGACCTCCCATTTGAGCTTATGTGCGATGCAAGCAATGATGTCTTGGGTTGTGTCCTCGGACAACGAAAGGAAGGGCGACTGCATGTCATCTATTATGCAAGTCGTGTTCTCGCTGGAGCACAACTTAACTACACCACCACGGAAAAAGAGCTACTTGCGGTGGTGTATGCTTGCGACAAATTCAGGCCTTACTTGTTAGGCTCTAAAGTCATCATCTACACCGACCACGCAGCCTTGAGGTACCTCTTTGCTAAACAAGATGCAAAACCCCGACTTATCCGTTGGATTTTACTTTTGCAGGAATTTGATCTAGTGATTAAGGATAAGAAGGGCACGGAGAACGTGGTCGCAGATCACTTGTCCCGCTTGGAGTACAACGATGGAATGGAAAAGGAAGGAAGGATTCTCGAATACTTCCCAGATGAAGCTTTGTTCTATGTCCAAGCAGTGGCGCCTCCTTGGTACGCAGATTTTGCCAACTATTTGGTGAGTGAAGTCATGCCCGAAGACTTGAGCTACCCTCAGAGAAAGAAGTTCCTCAGTGATGTGCGTTTCTATGTGTGGGATGAGCCATATCTATTCAGGAGATGTGTGGATGGCCTTCTACGACGATGTATTCCAGACGAGGAAATACCATCTATTCTCCAAGAGTGTCATGGATCAGTTTACGCTGGACACTTCGGAGCATCAAGAACAGCTTCACGAGTTCTTGAGTGTGGGTTCTATTGGCCTACAATTTTCAAAGATGCAAGAGCATTCACTGAGCATTGTGATCGTTGTCAACGAACAGGTAATATTTCTCGACGAGATGAAATGCCCCAGTCTGGTATTCTAGAGGTTGAGCTGTTTGATGTGTGGGGGATCGACTTCATGGGTCCTTTCCCTCCCTCTAAAAGTAACAAGTACATCATTGTCGGAGTCGACTACGTATCCAAATGGGTAGAGGCATGGGCTACTCCAACAAACGATGCCAAGGTGGTCTTACGATTCCTCAAGCAGCTCTTCGCCCGATTCGGTGTTCCTCGTGCAATCATCAGTGATGGCGGTTCACACTTCTGCAACCAACCTTTTGCCACGCTTCTCCGGCGCTATGGAGTCACTCATAAGGTTGCCACACCTTATCATCCTCAAACCAGTGGACAAGTTGAAGTATCTAATAGGGAGCTGAAGAAAATTCTAGAAAAGACAGTGAGCTCAGCCCGAAAAGATTGGTCGGGTAAGCTTGATGATGCCTTATGGGCTTACTGCACTGCTTTCAAAACCCCTATAGGCACAACACCATATCGCCTGGTCTACGGCAAGGCGTGTCACCTCCCAGTGGAGCTTGAACACCGAGCATTTTGGGCAATCAAGACATTGAACTACGACTACAAGCTCGCGGGAGAACGCCGGGTGCTGCAACTCCAAGAACTCGAGGAACTCCGCTCAAGTGCCTTTGAAAGTGCACGACTCTACAAAGACACCACCAAAAAGAGGCACGACGCTCGTATTGGAGCCAAGGACTTTCGAGTTGGTCAACAAGTACTCCTCTATAATTCGCGCTTGAAGCTGTTCCCCGGAAAATTAAAATCAAGATGGAGCGGGCCATTCGAGATTGTCAATGCCGGCCCTCATGGAGCCATTGAAGTGAAGAATCTGGAGGGCCAAACATTCAAAGTCAATGGCCAGCGGTGCAAGCTATACCTAGGGAGCAAGATGGAGCGCGCTCGAGAAGTACAAACTTTGCTCCCTCCATCCGCACCTTAGCCTCAGGGAGTAGTCCACTTCTCTTTGTTTTACTTTATTTTTATTTTCATTTGTGTTATTTAATGTGATGTTTCGTTTTGTGTGTTGCCCCCACATTGAGGACAATGTGTCATTTAAGTGTGGGGGTGAGAGGTTCCACATAGAAATGATTTGATGAGTATAGCATAATTTTTTCAAAATTTGACCCCCCTCAAAATTATTAAACTTATGTTAGAAGATTGCCACATACCTAGTTAGGGATTGAACTCGAGCACTAAGATTAGAAACTTGTAAAAACTTCACCCTCGGTTGTTTAGACTTGTGGTCTCACTATGTAGATTTGACTAGAGGGTTGACGAGTGACCTTGTGAGGAACTTTGAGCCGAAGGAGGAGACAACCGTCTTCATTTATTCATGAGGTGCCTACTTGAGTTCGGTTGATTGAGGTATCCGACTAGTACTTGACATAGTCTTTGTCGTGTGTGCGTTAGTGGGATGACGGGGGCAAATTTCTTTGACATTAAGCCCAGAGCTGTAAAGATGAAAATCCCTTGAATCCATTGCTTTAACCCATTGAGCCTAGCCATTCTTTGATCATATTATATGTAAGCCAACTTTAAGCCTTATACCTACTATCCTCCCGACTTTTGGTCATTTGATCCGTGGACGCATAGGTTGGGGATAATATGTATTGGGATTAGTTGAAAACTTGGTGTTGATATGGGCTTAATCTGTTTGTGATTTGGATAATTGAGAGCAAAAAAAAAAAATCGAGTTGTTGCCTAGTAAATGTCAAGTTTGTGAAAAAAAAAAAGAAAAGAAGAAGAAGAAAAGAAATGAAAAGTGGTGAAAAAGAGAAGTAAAAAAATGGAATAAGGCATGAATAAGATGGCATGACTCGATCTACACGGTCTTAGGAAATGGGTGAATTGGGGAGTGTGCTTGAATTATTTATGGTGAGGATGTTTAGAATAGACGAGTGACTAGTTTGCATTTGTACAATGTCCTCGGATTGGGTGGTTTAACTACTATCCAGATATTTTATCTCACCTGTACCTCAGCCCCATTACAACCCGAATGAAAGTCCCCCTGATCATAAGCAATCTCACGACTTTGAGACATTGTTGAGTAGGACGTCGGATACTTTGAAAAAAATCGGCCATGTACGTGAGAGATAGGAAGTTAACCAATTACAAATTGCGAGCGAAAAATTTCCGAACCGCTGAGTGGTCAACCTTCTAGTGTATTTTACATAGTGTTAATACTTGGTTAAATAATCTAGAGGTGAGATGTCTACCGGTTCTTACTTTTTGTGTTTTGGTTAATGAACTAGCTAGGTTATAGGGTGATCTGTTGATGTGAGTTTGAGATTTTGAGGGGAGTTAAATTTTGAATTAATCATGCCAAGTCTTTCCCTTATTGCGTTTTGATTTCTCTTGTGATGTTGTTTAGTATTCCATGGTTGAGTTTGCTTGAGGACAAGCAATGATTCAAGTATGGGGGTGTGATGAGTGTGAAAACATTCATTGTTTGCGTATGTTTTAGCATTGAATTCCTATCATTTCTAGTAGGTTTACGTGTTATTTGATGTTAATATCTCTTATTTCGTATTATGTTAGTTTTCGTGTAACCTCTTAATTTTTATTGTGTTTCTTTCATGTTTATTGCTAGAAGCCCTTGTGAGATGAGAGGGAGGATGTTGGTGCACCATTGGTTCGTGTTGAAGTCTATCGGAGTAGCCTAAAAGATTGACGCTTGATCGGGCACTCGAAGATGTGGGCGAGTTTGACCTCCTGTAACTTAAATGTAGATAACTTTCTCATCCGAAGACCGATGAAGGCAAACTCAGTGGCTCCGGAAAGAAGACATCCTGGGCTACACATTTGTCTCTAATGGGCTTCTTCAAATTCGAAGCCCAAAAGGGATAAAAATCACGTCCAAAGTCGAGCGTTAATTCTGCCAGCAATCTGTACAAATTTGGCCGAAAATTCAAGGACCATTATGGACCATGATTGCCTTTCTTTCTTTCACATGGCTGGGAACTTGAGTGCCTTGTATAAATAATTCTCCTTGGTGCTCCTTATTGGAAAGAAGAGCTTTCCACCTCCAAAGTGGAGCTTTCCACCTCCAAAGTGCTTTCCACCATCAAAAGAAAGGCTTTCCAACTCAAAAGAGAGAATATTCATCCATCCACCTTCTCTTTTGATGGATGAGTGGAGAAAAAGCTCTCATCTCATTCACTATAAATAGAGGAGGGAATTGCTCTCAAAGGGATATCTAGTTTTTGAAGAATAGAGTTGGAGATTGAGAGTTGTGAGGAATACCAAGGAGGAGCACCATTGGAGGAATGCTAGAAGGAAGCTTGAAGAAGGATGCTTGAGGAAGCTCTTGACCACATCTTGAGTTTTCTCTATCTCTCTCTTTAATGTTATTTTCTATCATGTTCTTGTATAAGTTTTCTTCTTGTATGAACATGACTTGTGAGTAGTTTTTCTTGTGAGTACGATGCTTTAATTATGTGATTACTTATCTATGTTGGGTTATGGTTTGATCAACTTTCGTAGTAGTTGTCAATTGATGATCGTAATGCTTAATCTAACTTGATCACTTAGATTATGATGTTAGTTGATGATAGTGGACCGAAAGGCATTAAATTCAACGGAAGGATCAATTGACATATTCTTAGGTATTAATGAGACATCTTGATACTAAGGGATAACCCACGAGGAGTTAACTTTATAATTAAGTTTAGCTTAGTTCACGATCTAATTAATGAGCGAAAGCGTTAGTTGGTATTCGTGAACTATTCTAGCTTAGTTTTATCGGCCTAATGAGCGAAAGCGTTAGGAGGATGCATTAGAACACTCCGGGTACTAGTTAGAACTTCATAAATAACCATGATCTTGACATAGATAGGTAGTCCATAAAAGCATCGTGCTCTCTTTATTTCATTAAGTACAAACCGTCTTTCTATATTTCTTAATTTACTTATTATCTTGCAACCTCATATCATTCTTTACTTTACGAACTTGTTTCAATTTGGCTACATACGATTGATTGTTTCAATTTTCATGTTCTATCTCTCTCAGTTCAAGAACCTTACTTATACACTATACTATTTGTTTGTGCGTTAAAATTGCTTGTCAATTTTGCGTACGTCACTAACCCTAGAGTTCCTTCCTAATTAGAATCCTATTACATTAGGCAATAACTAAATAGGAAGTTGAGACATTCCCAACAATCTCTACCTTGGCTTAAATTCTAAAACCAATCATCATCTCGAGCTTCACTTGCTCTTCCACGTCCGATCATCATCTTCACTACGTGCCTCTTCCGTTAAACTTCATGCTCCACCTTGAATATGACTTCATCGTCTGCCTCAATCTGATAGGTACTCTTGCGTGGTCTTCACTCGGTCATCCAATGCATTCTCTAAGCACCTATCCGGCTCCATAATCTGAAAAATCTACCTGGAATCTTACACAAGTATCTACTCACCATGGATCTTCACTCGATCAGTCAACACATCAGGAAAAAATTGTATGTGCGCAAGCTTCACCTTGCTCTTCGGCGCCAGACTTTCTCAATCGATCTTAAATCCACCTCTACGGGAACCTTCATGACATTACTGATCTATCAGGAGAATACCGTATGGACGCAAGTTGCACCCTGCTCTTTGGTGCCGTACTTTCTCAACTGATCTCTGATTAAATAGGAGAAGAGGGCACAAACTTTTAGATTTTACATCACCTTCTCGTGACTGCCTCACACCGGCCTTACATCACCTTCTTGTGAACACCTTGTTGGACACCTTCACTTGGAATTATTGCACCTCACTCCTTCATCTTCATTGACAACCTGGTGGTAACCTGTGGAACACGTGAGTAAACTGACACTTGTAACACCAGTACTAAACTGCACTTTGCCACCCATGTACAACATCTGCGCCTTTTCAACGAGTATTAGGCCCAAGCTATGCTCAAGGTCTTCACCCGATCCACCTCCTGGTCTAACACTATGAATCCAAGATCTGATCAAATCCTATGGAACAAGGGAGTATCACTCCTCCACCTTGAACCAAACCTTATAACCGATCTTTTATGAATCTACATGACCTGAACTCATCTGCTTCAACAGGACCTCAATCTGACCTTCACTCGGTCAAATTCTTCTCAACTCGGACGAACAAATCACCATGGCCATCATCTGCCCAATCTGCATACCTGCATACTCCAAAGTTGCTAAGAAATCATAAATCAGTCACACCATTGACTTTTAACCACACCATTGACTTTTGGTCAACTAGAATATAGGATTTTCCTCCAACAACCCTAGAGCACCAAGGGCCAAGGGGGCGACAGCCGGAGCTCTCTTTCCGGTAGTGGCTCAGCCTTGGTCAGCTCGAGCAGTTGAGCAGCGACTACGGCAGAGCGGCGCGAGCTCGTTCTCTCAGACTCGCCCTTTTTCTCTCCCAAACTTTCTCTCTCTTTGCGAATGGGCTCAAACCTTTCTCTCAGGCGCAGCGGCAGAGGTCTCTTCTCCACCTCTTCGAGCATCGACGGTGACGGGATGTGGCAGTGCGGGCTTGGACTCGAACCATCCTCTAGTAGCAATGGTGCGGGGAGTCCTCTCCTCCCTCTATGGCAAACTGACCTCCTTCCTTGTGCAGATTCTCTTCATGCGAGCTCTCTCTCCTCGCGCGGGCTTCTTCTCCTCCTCTCAGGACAACCGCGTCAACGACGGTGCATGGTGGTTGTGGGACGGCGATGCGTCACGACGTCATTGCAATGGGCGGCATCTAGCGACGACAGCGACTACCTCCATGCGTAGCGACCCATCTCCCAAAGGGATGGAAACGCTAATTCCAAATTTCCCACAATTTTGGCAAAATTACCCAATTGCCCCTGTCTTTCTTCTAAAATTACAAATCAGTTCCTCCACACTAATTTTCACCCGAATACACACCAAGCTCTTGATACCAGTTGTTAGGACAACAGAAGTACTTTCGATAGGCTCATGCACAACAGCAGAGAGATAGGAAGCAGTAGGAACACTGAGGATACGCGATATACATGGTTCGGTCAATTGACCTACATCCACGGGGGTAGAGACGATCTTCACTTTGATATGGAGTACAATGGTTACATAGGCTATGACGAGGCTACCTGCCTCAAGCCCTTTTCCCTGCCTACACTACCGTACCCATTGCGTTTAGCCCAAAGAATTTCTTAGCACCGCCCTCCTATTTATAGGAGACTAACCCTAGAGTTTCTTACTAATGAGAATCTTATTACATTATGCAATAACTAAATAGGAAGTTGAGACATTCCCCACATCTTCCTATATTGGACACGACCTAATTAGAGTCTTCCTATATTGGACACGGCTTAAGTGAGATTCTCCTATACGGAGCACGACCAAATTTGGGTGTTTCTTATACAAGGACCGAAGCTACGTTAGGATCCTCTATATAAGGAGGTTTGGGCATAGGAGCGCCATCACAAAACATAACCAACAACAACTTCTACTCTTTATTCCTTTTCCTCTAGCTTAGCCCTATCTATAGCACTTTTTCTCCCCTCTTCGTTAGGCCGATCTTAGAACAACTACTCCGAACCGGTCCTAGGTTTTCTTAGCGTTCTTGTACCTCTTTACCCGCAACATTATGCAAACACCGAATATATTTTCAGAAGTAAGATGTTCTACTGATAAATATTAAGTTGCATACAAGTTTGGACTAACGGGAGGAAGACAAGATTTACAAATGAATGATTAATTCACGAGTCTCAATATCGCAAATTCCGATACTGCTAAATAAATTCTTAAAATATACTGCCACTTAAACAAGACAGCTCTACACAATTATTCTTCATTCCCTCTCTCATTTTCTACACTCTTCAAACAAAATAATTCCTCAATGAACCAAACTCAAGCAACTAATTAATGGCGGAACAGATCTTCCTTATCTCGCCATCACTCCCGGTCTTCACCCCAACGTTGCTCATCCTAACCATAGACTTGGCGAATTCGATGTTGAAGGTCAAAGCAGCCAGGCCTCGGACTCCCAAGAATCGCTGGACAAAGGGCTTCGTGGAAGCATCGGTCCACAGCTTGGAGTCCGACTCGAGCACGCCTCGGCCGTCTCTCAGGTTGGCGTAGTAGGATGTGTCGAACTTTTCGGAGCTGCCGGTGTCCAGCGCCACCCGGGTCGTCCCGGAGCCAGCCTGCGGGCACAATGCTTGGAGCTGAGCCACAAATGAGGCGGCCAAAGAAGCGTCTGCCCCGGTGGTTGTGAAGTTGTAGAGCCTGTAGCTGAAGAACTGGCAGGCTGAAGTTCCTATTGTGTGTGCACCTGCACATATATTAGTTTACATTAGTCTAAGTTCTACTATAGTCTTACAACTTTACGGAGACCCGTGTTTTTGGCAAACATTCACCCGAAAACCAAAGAGAAATGAATGTTAGAGCTAGCTAGCTAATGCCTTACCAACAAGTGCAACAAGATCCTGTGTGGTTAGGTTTTTGGCAGCGAACTTCTTCTTTTGGTCATCCATGGAGTCTGTGAAACCAGGCAAATGGGATGTTTCCGCCGACAAGGATACTCTACCGTCCTTCCGTCCGGTGGGTACCGACCAACTTATCCCCTTGGTCTGAAATTATAATTAATGTCACGCATGAATAGAATGTTGTGACAAATAAAAGTTAAGGCCATAAAACCTAGCAAGCTTGTATTCTATATATATCCAATCTGGTGCATGAATAGAAAATGTTTTGGTTGGAAATATCCATTATATTGGTATACCATGCATGAAATAGAATTTGTGTGATACAACAATGATCAATCCGTTCTAATACACGTTAAAATCTTGTGTCATCGCATTTTGACTTTGTCAAAAGTAGATGTAAATTGCGGCCGATGGGCTAATTATTTTTTGGGTTTAAATAAGCAATGGAAAACATCGTTTCTAATCAAGATAAAAAAACAACTTCCTACGTAAAATGTGAAAATCTTTCTTTGACAGAAAATACTTCCCAAGGAAACATGTAGCTTACCAGAGTAACGGAATCGCGAGCAGCAAGAGCCACAATATCGGCGCAAGAGACAGTTCCGGGGCATGCAGCTTCAAGCTGGGTCTTGGCGTCGTCAATGACTTCGTACCCTCTCAGCCCAGAGTTAATCAACGCCGTCTTCTCGGTGCCCGAGCCGCTGATAAGCACTGAGGCATCGCAACCTCGCACGAAGCAGTCTTGGAAGTGTAACCTCAGCAAGGCAGGTGCAACCGTCGCGTCGGAGCTAAAGTGGGTTGCCACCGTCGACCGAACGATGGACTCCGCCTTCGGACAGGTACGAACGTAGAACCCTACGCTCGTGCCTTGGCCTTGTACCAAGTAAATTGTTGGAGCTATGACAATTAATAGGATACATAGATTCAAGTGACCAAAAAGGCTAGCCATTGATAATGTAGGCAAGTAAGGAATTTTTCGCAATGGAGAATATTTTTTGAAGTTCAATACCGTAAAAATGTTCTACGGTGAATAAATTTGGATATATGTGTAATGCTAGTTTAGAGTTGTGGGTTCTAAGAGATTGTGAGAAGATGGGTATTTATAGGCATTGGAAATTTTAATTGCCAAAGAGAAAGTAAACAAAAGTGAGCTGCTGAATCTCTATTGGAGCTCACATGCACTTGTAATATTATGTATTGTTTGTTTCATAAGCTAAAAATGAAGATACAGCCAAAACAATGGCCTTTGGCTGCTACGGTTACTGCGTTCGTGCTCCGCTGGATGAGTTGTGTAGCACACCCCCTAGGCTCGTGTGACCCTATATTTTTATGTATAAGTAGATGATATTTTCTTATTATGTTCTAATTTTTAATTTTTAAATAGTGATATGAAATATGATAGTGTCGTTTTATGACCAACTTAATACGAATATTATATACTTGTTAGAAAAACTTTGTCATTCTCATCCGACTCAAATCTAGATTTGTCGGTCCAGTGAGTCCGAATAACAGATAGTATGAACCAAAAAAAATTAATAGTGGTAAGTGCCATTTACTAATATATTAGAATTTTTCATATCTGACCCATCTAAAAATTTTGAGTAGGTGAATTTTTTGCACTTACGAACAAACTCCCCACACTCGCAACTAACATTATAGTAATCTTCACACGCCTCTCCAAATAAAGTTTATTCGAGTTAAGTTTGTACTGACTTTAAATATTGTCAAAGTGCCATGACATGAGAATTCATGGGAGCAACAATAAACCATAGGATCAAGTCGTTCACTATGTCAGAATCTTCATATTTACGAACCTATATTTTGGGTTGAATAAAAAAATCTCTAACGTAATAATATATATTCTATTTGTTGCACTTAAAGGGAAAAAATATATTTTTATCCTCTTTTTTCACATGATACAATTTTGACTTGTAATTTTTTTTTGTCACGATTAGGAACTCGCCGTCGGATTGGGCAGAGTACAATGCAAGAGCTCCGCGTACATCTTCAGGACAAAGCTTGTAGCCTAAGTTGACCGAGGAAAGTTCCATGGAAGAATGTCACACTTTGTCCTCTTCCTCATTATTTACATTAAGCTTAAGGGTTAGTAATATATGTATTTCTTAACCATAAATAAGAGGAGTATTTTAACTTTATACGATGTAATGTAATAAAACCAAACCCAAAAAGTGTTATGTAATTAATAAAAGGGCAATTAAAATAGAAAAATTATTTACTGTTTAATAATTATAAATATATGTATGACAATTTCTTGATTAAGTTATATTAATTTCTCACATTTGATATAAGTAATTGTTAATTCATTACTTACATTAGGGGCTAGTATCATAAATATTTCTTAACCAGAAATAAGGTGAGTATTTTAACTTTATTCGATTTTTTTAATAAGTAAAGTTAAATGATGTCACGTAATAAAACCTGACAAAAATGTAAGAGAAGGGTTGATAGAAGAGAGAAATTGTTTTACTGATATCATTGAATTTGTACACGATTTGTGTCGTTGGACTAAATATCATTTTGGCTAGAAGAGAGAAAATGCCTACCATTAATTAGTTAGATAGGCAGTGGGAAAGCTGCAACAAATTTTTTGGCCAAGTGCATTAATTATATGGTCTAAATTCAACATGCCAACGTATGTTATGAAAAACCAACTGTTAATTAGATTCACTGGTGAATAAATTGTTCTATATTAACCAAGTTTTGAGTTCGAGTTATTGAGAATCTACTGTTAAATATTTGTTGTGAGAGTTCCTTCGCCTTTCAAATATTCTACCTCGTTCGTTAAAAAAAAATTTACTCTCTGGCTATTAATTGTCATCAACCCATAATTATCATTTATACGTAATTATTCATTTAAATAAATAGTTTACTAAGATAAATACACTGATTCATATGTCAAATCAAAGGTTGGCGGGAGTATACGACTTTGATGACTTGGTTGGTTGGTATATATTGGAATTATTCGTATACTTTCTCCATTTCATTCCATTGGGTAAAGGTGCATTGCATTAGGCCATCCAGCAAAAAAGAGAGACAAACAAAATTAGGGAAAAGAAAGCATGAAGAAAGAAAATAAAGAAAGGAAGGAAGTGAGATTTTTTGTATTTGAAACAAAATAAGAATGGTTATTATAATTGTAGAGATAAATAATCCGGTAATGTTAAGTTCGTACAAATTTCAGCCGAATACATATTCTTTGGTGGTTTGGAGGGTCATCGATTGCTAAATTTTTATAATGAACCTCTATTATTCAAAAAAAATTACTATTAAGTTTTGGATTGAACTCAAAATCTTTTTACTGAAATGTAAATCTATTACTTATAAAAAAATGTAAATCTATTTGGTAACCCACCGTCACAAATTGAATCCAATAACAACTCAACATCAATTGCGGGCCTGAGTTTCGCCCATCAGAACCCAATTGCAAGGCTGCTTTAGTTTTCCCAGTGGCCATGCTACTGAATCCGGCTTTGGATTGGGTACGGAGTGAAGGAATTGATTCCGTACGGTTTGGAGTGAAGGGGGACCGCAGTGGCAAGCGTAGTTATGTGATAATGGCAAGCACAATTATGTGATAATGATATTTGTTTTTGTGAAAAATGGCAAGTCCTTGTTGATGATAATGGCATGCGTGATTTTTTTCATTTTGGTCCCCCGTATTTTAGCATTTTTGTAAAAAAGTCACACTGGCATGCACAGTTATGTGATACTGGCATCCGCAGTTATGTGATACTGGCATGCGCAGTTATGTGATAATGGCATTTGTATCTGGCCTACATTTGTGCGTGGCTTTTTTCATTTTGGTCCCCGTGTTTTAGCGCATTTGCAAAAAAGTCCCCGCGTGTCTTCATTCCAAACGGTTCGGAATAGTGGCATTCCGTACCCAATCCAACCCCACTGAATCCAGCCAAATCAGGTGGAATATCTGCTCAATTTCTTTTTTTGTGTGTGTGGTGAAAGCTGACTATTGAACTATTGATCGAATAGCACATTACTATCTTTTAGTTTAAAAATGTTTAATCGGGTGAAAGAAATTTTTTCTAATTGATACGCTATTTTATTTGCACAATTTTTTTCACATAAATACTCCTAGCATCATCAAACTAAAATTTTAAAAATAAAAATGAAAAGGCTATTCTCTAAGTAATATGGTTGAATTTTTTTTGGCTATTCTCTCGGTAATGTACTTCGTGAACAATGATGAATCACTTTGTTAATTTTGATATGTTTTCTTGTTAGTGTATGAAGAAAAGATCTGAACCTAGTGATTACCTCTGCAATTTTTGTTCCGGGTAGTCTTTGATTTTTTTTTCAGAGTTCAGTTCTAGTATACTATTTTCTTTTTCAATCACCTCGTATCTAAATATCTACCGCGCCGACTAGTTTAGTTCTAGTATTCATTATTAATGTCACAATACCATCTGGTAGCTATAGCATATGCCCCACCAAGCTCCGCCTAATTTTACTAGTCAATTGGAGGTTATGGGGTTACTCTACTGATTATCCTACTCAGATTATTCAATTTAATTTCCTCATCAGAATTTATTTTCTTAAAAATAAAATTTTACACCAATTATTATGGGATTGTACTCCAAATTATCATATATTCATCTACGTCTTATGCCATCCAGAGAACTAGCCTTTGGTGGCAATTATGTTGCATGATCATTGAAGCTCTCATTCGTGTCTCTTTGGCGATCAACCCCTCTTCTTTCTGTTGGGGCTGGGTTGAACGCAAAGACAAAAAAAGATTTATGTAACAAAAATCCTATCTCGCCATTTTGCCTAATTCCCAGATTGGAACTTGTAGTCACTTTGAGGCTGCGCCAAGCTTTATGGTTTGGGAATTGATGTGCCGGTTATACAAAAAGCCCAACACGAATTGGGCAATACTGGGTCAAATTTGGGCCATGAGGGATCCATCTACCTGGGCTGAGTATCTTCAAGAAAATTCTCGGGTTCGGCCCCTTCACTGGATCAGTGGGATGAAAAAATGTACCATTGTTGCATTTGATTTCGTAGGTGAGGTGTTTCCAAAAATGAATTTGCCGGGTGCGCTGAAGAATCCACATAGGCTATGTATTGCGGTAAAAGAGAGGCGATACATTATTATGTTTATCCCTATGAGACTAATGGTGCACTATCTGCATTTTTACAATGTCAGGGTGATGAAAGAGTACGACGTGAAGGACTCATGGTGCAAGCTATCCACCATCTGCGGACCGGGAACGGGGGCTCTCCGTGAATTCATCATTTTCAGGACAAACGGTGAATTGCTTGTAAGAATGCTTGATTATATGCTTGTTGCCTATGATGGTAGCACCAATAAACTTACGCGTATTGCGAACAAGAGATACATCTACATTTGATTTGTGGTTGAACATACGGAAATTTTAGCTCTACTTCAAGTTCCTGATGGAGACAAGAGATATAAACTAGAAGCGGGCTCTAGAAATTATGAATATTGATGGCTCCGTGGAAATTATTCTGGAATTGGAACAACTCGTTGTTCATGTTTGCCGAGTAAATCAGGATTTTGGATTTGGATCGTTTCCTCGTACATTCGTCGTTCTGGATTATAATTTCCTATCTTGATTTTAGCTTGCTTACGTAGGACAGTTTACCAATTATAACAATGTAAATTTATGAACTTGTAAAAAAAATATGGTTGAATTTTCTTGGTGTTTCTCTCGATAATGTACCTTCGTGGACAATGATGACTCACTTTGTTAGTTTTGATATCTTTTCATTTGAGTGTGTGCTTGAAGTTGTATGATTAATTGGCTCTGTCCAAACTCGTAGAAAAAATCTCACCCTTGTGATTACCTTTCCAATTCCTTTTCTTGGTATTCTTTATTTATTTGGAGTCCAATTCTAGTACATTTTTTTTCTAAAAAAAATAATCTTGTATGAGGACATCGATTATCAATGTCACTGTACGATGTCGTAGCTCTAGCATATCCCCCACCAAGCTTTCTGGGATACACTCCTGATTATATTTTCCGGGTGCCACTTTTGTTCTTCTTCTTGCTGTTCTTCTTCTTCTTTGTGGAGCCTGAGAGGCCTCGCTTCGACAGGAGCCCTCCGAAGCTTCTAGGGCAAGAAGATCTCGTCCTCATTTTTGGTCAGGGGAAGGAGGGAAAGATTGTTTTTGATATTTTGTTTGTTTTTGTAGAAACCAAAAAGAATTGAGGGAAAAGGCTTGCATTCTCATTACATGACTAACAATATATAGACAACAAGACTTGACAGACAAGGCAAAAATCCTATACGACTAGGAAAAACCCTAACAGCCGTTATACATGGATAATTACAATATACTCCAATACTCCCCCTTCAAGTTGGATCGTGAAGATTGACAACGCTCAACTTGCGAATAAGCTCCTGGAATCGGTCTTGACCAAGCGCCTTTGTAAATAGATCGGCTAGCTGAAAAATAGTGGAAATCTTGCGAGGAAGAACTTCACCGGATTGAACTCTTTCTCGAACAAAATAACAATCCATCTCCACGTGCAGGTGAAGGAAGGATCTCGCCTGGTAATGGGGTGATCTCCAAAAGGATATCATCATCAATAAAGGGGGAAACACAGACAATGCGGTCCGGGGGGGAAGAGTTTTTCTCATCAATGATCATAGTCTGATATGGGAAGATACTTTCGATAAAAGTGACATCCCGAGAAACTTGAAACTTGCGTGTCTTCAAATTATACACGCGGTAGCCTTTTTGTCCAAAAGGGTAACCGAGAAAAACACAAGGATGGCTGTGATCATCAAACTTGTCCGCCTTGACATGGTTATGAACATAGGCAAGGCAACCAAATACGCGTAGGTGATCATATGTTGCTGGTCGGCCAAATAATCTTGCATAAGGAGTCTGGTTTTGGATGACTCGAGATGGGGATCGATTAATCAAGTATGTGGCGGTCAAGACACACTCGCCCCAAAATCGTATCGGCAGATTGGCTTGGAATCTTAATGACCGAGCAACTTCGAGTATATGGCGATGCTTGCGTTCAACTATGCCATTTTGTTGTGGTGTGTAGACATAAGAAGTCTGAAAAAGAATGCACCGCTCCTCATAAAACTTTTGCATAGCATGAGAACAGAACTCCAAGCCATTGTTAGCTCGGATGGTCTTGACGGTGGTACTAAAATGATTCACGACCATGTTGTAAAACATCATCAAGTAATGAGAGACTTCTGACTTATGTTTCATAAGGAATGTCCAGACAGCTCGACTGAAATCGTCCACAATGCTCAAAAAATAATGAGGCCCAGATGAAGATGGAGTCTGATATGGGCCCCAAATGTCACAATGCAATAACTCAAAACAAGTCGTAGTCTTGATTGAACTTGTAGGAAAAGATAGACGAGCATGTTTTGCCCGAAGACAAGAATCACATTGTCTGAAAACAGAAGGGAAAACTAAAGTCTTCAAGGACGGGATGAGCCGTAATTTATCCTTTGGAAGATGGCCAAGTCTTCGATGCCATACCAAAGCATCATTCTCCACTGATAAAGCTACCCCTCCCCGCACATCCTCGAAGTAGTAGAGACTATCGCGCTGCTTACCCACTCCAATCAGGCTCCTCGAAATTGAGTCCTGTATAACACAATAATCAGCATAGAATGTCACAATGCAGTTGAGATCTTTAGTCAACTTGCTTACGGATAACAAATTACACTTAAACAAAGGTATGTGCAAGACATCAGTAAGTGAGATTCGTTTATTTAAGTGGACAGTGCCAACGCCAACGACAGGGACTTCTTCGCCATTCGGTATCTTCACCGACGGGTGACTAGAACCAGAACGTGTAATGATCAAAGAATCCTGATTACAGGTAATATGATCGGTTGCACCCGAATCTATTACCCAAGGTTGTGTATAGATGACATTACCAGCCATGTTCGCGCTTGGATCAGTCGTCGAAGACGCAGGGATACCTCCTTAATCGGGTTTACCTGCAAGCTGACGAAGTAAAGTATTAATCTGTTCTTGCGTCAATCCAGAAGAGCTGCCTTCATCATGGCTGACTTGGGCAGCTCGAGGTCGAGGATTATTCACATCCTGCGGCCTGTTGGACCTATTATTTGTGCCTCCAGATTGTGGTCGAGATGATGTGGTCGCTGAATTCTTCCTCCAGCTGGGAGGGAACCCAACGATTTCATAACAGGTGGATTCAAGATGGCCAATCTTGCCGCAATATGAGCATGTCGGCCTGGTTCTGGAGTTCCTTCCATCGCTCCCTTGAAACGCCTCTTGTGAACGACTTTGAAAAGCGGCCGAGTCGAGGATAGGTCAACGGGTAGCAGATATGTTCCGTTGCTGCTCGTCCTCGACAACTAAGTGGTATGCAACACCGATGGTAGGAAGAGGCTGAGAGCTGAGGATTTGGGTCTTGATTATTGCAAACGAGTCATCAAGGCCCATTAGGAAGTCGTATAAATGCTCCTTCTCTCGAATGGCAATAACCTGCTTGCTCACATCACAAGTACAACCATCACAAACACAGATAGGTAAAGGTGTGATCTCATGTACCTCATCCCACAGGCTTTTCAGCTTGGTGTAGTAGGATGAGACCGAAAGTTTGTCTTGACGCAAACTCACGATGGTACGCCTAAGCTTATAGGCACGTGGAGCACTGCCTTTTCCAAACCTTTCGGCCACATCAACCCAAATATTGCGGGATGTACGTGCGTATCGGATGCTACTTCTCACATCCTTCTCCATAGAGCTCTTCAACCAACCTCTGACCATTGCATCAGCGCGGATCCAGTTGGGTAAGTCACTAGAATTCGCTGTTGGTTTGACGAGGGTTCCGTCAACAAACCCGAACTTGTTTTTGGCCTAGAGAACCGTGCTCATGTCATTAAGCCATTCTCCATAATTTTCATCATTAAGACGATCCATGACGTGCATCTAACTTGGACTATCAGATGGATGGATGTAGTACGGGGACATCGTGTCCATACTACTAGTGACAGAATTGACGTTGCCAGATGAACTATGCTCGGACATCTTTCGAGCAGGGAGCGGACAAGCGGAACCGGAAGCAGAAGTAGGATGAACTTGTCTCAGTCCACCGACTCAAATCGCAAGGAAAATAAAATTATTTCTTCCTCGGTGAAATTGAAATTGCAAGGAAGCGTAATCAATTTGATCTTCTTTGTTGAGATTGAAAAGAGGCGTAATCAATTTGATCTTCCTTGGTGAGATTGAAATCGTACTGGTTGAAATCGTACTGCTTGGTGGGGATCACAAACTCGGCGGGTTGAATTTTAGGGTTTGTCGATGGGGATAGGAATTTTATTTTGGCTTTGATACCATGTAGAAACCAAAAGGAATTGAGGGAAAAGGCTTGCATTCTCATTACATGACTTACAATATATAGACAACAAGACTTAACAGACAAGACAAAAACCCTATACGACTAGGAAAAACCCTAACAGCCGCTATACATGGATAATTACAATATACTCCAATATTTTTAAATTAGGTTAAAGTTCACTCGAATGTCTCGTGGTTTCAAACTTTTTTTTGACCTTGACATACCACAACCTTGTGGTTTTTTTTTAGAATGAACTACCATGTTTTTTTCCCTGAGGTGCAGGCCTGCGATTCTGCTGCAGCAATCATGTTTGTGCAACCTTTTGTTGCTGCTTATGCTGCTTCTTCCAAGGAGATTGAGCTGCCTTTGACCTCTGGCGTTTGTGTAGTTGCCACGCATCTACTGGATGCTGACTCTACTGCAGCCCCTCTTGCAAGTGCTCCATTTTCAAAGCACGGAAAAGACAAATCTCCTCCACAAACTCTTTGCCGGTCTAGCTCCCGAATAAGAAAGTTCACAAGTAAGGCCGCAGCTCTAAAAAAGATTCCCAAGCGAAGTGTTACGATTCGAGCTCAACATAAGGGGGTCGCAATCTCACCATTGGTGGGAATTGAAGGGCATGATGTTGATAGGAAGGAGCGAGATGAAGAAAGGGAAGTGGTGCGTGCAAAACATACGTTAGAGGTGGTGGTGAAAATGGGGTTGACCTGTGAGGTAGACGACCCAGTTATGCTCCTTCAAATTAGGAACGCAAGGCGAAGAAATGGTCAAACAAAAATTCATGATCCCTCGTAAGTTTGGAAAGTTTTGGTGGGTGGGGGTAAATATCGGCTTAGACTTTTCATACGTATTTACCTTGCTTTGGTGTTACTTATGGCTAGTTTAAGACCTATGTGGTCTCTTGGTGTTATATTTTTGAGTTATGTACTTTGATAGCGTTCTTCATTGAATTATGATGGGTGTCTATCTAGTATTTTAGGCATTATATTGTGGTACAATTGGTGTAAATTCCCTTCTGGGGTTTAATTAAAGAAATATAATTTACTTATTTAAAAAAACAACCACATAGTATATTAATCTGCTCAACAGGAAAAGTTTTGGTACAAGAGTGAGCATAGCTATGGGGAGGGAAATATTGCCAATTAGTTGTTACTGCGTTCACATGCGAGCGAGTCCCAAGCCAATTGACAACCTGATTTGTCTCCCTATGAACGAACATAAGCTTACATCGATGCAATAGAGCAATGCATAGTCTAGCCAATATTGCAGTGTTCTCAACCTGCCAATCAAAGACCCTTGGTAAACCATTGATAAACTCGACTGCCACCTTGTAGTCCCAGCAAATTTGCACCTCCATATCACTGAAGTTCAGTAGAACCATATTTAAGCCGAGGCTGATGACTTGCACTTCCGCATCCAAGGCAGAGCATGCCTTTGTAAGTACCATTTATGGGTGAGCATTGACGCCGAACCAGGCCCAAACTGAAAGAACCAGAACCGAACAGGAGAGAAAACTGGGGACCGAACTAGACCAGACCTAATTTCGGGTCTGACCTAGATCGAAACCATGGTTCCAATTCAGAATCGAACGGAACCTATTGGAACCGCAAACGCCTACTTTGAAAAAATTAAATAGTTTCAGTTAACAGAAATCATAATAACAAATAACAACTAACAAGTTTGTAGGTTCCAATAATCTAATTCCAAACATTACACACAAATAACAGGTCTATAAGTTTCGATTCCAAACGAAACATATAAACATAAACAAAAATAGCAAGGTTCCAACTTCATCATCGTTCGTCTCCACTGTCATCATTGCCACCATCGTCATCTTCACCAACGTCAATAATCTCATTGGTTCTTGAAAGTTCCTCATTGATTCTCGAAAATGTATCACCATGAGCAAGTTCTGTCAAGCATCAAGTTAAGTGATATAAAATACATATTAGATACTTCAAAAATAATAATTTATAAAAAAATATGATAAAATAAAACTTATCATATGTAATTTTATCTTGATCATCTGAATTTTTTTTCTTACTAATAGGAAGAAAGGATTCTCGAAGCCAATCTTGACAACATAATAAAATTTTAACCATTTCAGGAGCCAAAGAATTCTTAAAATCATCTAGCACTCGTCTTCCTGTGCTAAAATCAGTTTTAGAAGCAACAGTAGAAATCGACATCGATAATACATCACGGACCATATGAGAAAGGATAATGAACCTAATAGCATTCCTCTTCCACTATTGAATAATGTCAAATGATGATGTATTATTCACAAGTTTTTCTTCAAGATAAATATCCAAATCTGAACTTAGCACCTTAGACCATTCTCTCTATCAAACATTTGATATCCATCATCGCAACACTAGATGAGCTACTCATCTTACTTGCAAATGAAGATGTGACATTCGAAGAATATGGCCTTATTCCTTTCTAGTCACTGCAGCTAAGCCCGTACTTTGATTTTCGTCGCACCAGGAGAATTTTGCACATATAAATAAGCAAGGAGATCACATCACTATGATCATTGTGCAACTACCTTGTGGTTTCTATTTATGTGATTAGGTGACAAAAGTTTTTTATACTTAATAACCAAATGATATTTACTTTAAGTCTGGTTAGATTAATATATTTTGACATCTGGCACCACATCATTCGTGTCGCTAGAAAGTGAACACGATAAAAACTCAGTTCTTTTGTGCTTTGCTCGGAAATCCGAGAACATTCAATAATTTTATTGACATGATATGCTATGTGTGTAAAAGTATTACATTGACATGACATATAAGACATTTTAATTAACTGAGCTTAACAAATATCACTTAATTACTAACTAGATAAAACATTATCACCTAATTAGACAAATTAGAACCATGAGATACTAAGTGGGCTTTTATCTTTAAATTATGAAGCGGCAGCGTTTTATAGCTGGCCTGAGCAGTGTGATAGGAACTTGGATGTGGTTATCACCGACCGGGTTGAAATGAGAGTGAATTCTCAACTGTTATTCTGTAACTGTGTTTTATTCAACGCCGTAAAAGCGAAATATTTAAGAGGATTACGTTTTTTAGGTTTATCGGCCACCACCAAATTGCCCCTGGCCAGATACCAACCCGAAACTTGCCTCGCCATGTTTTAAGTTGCCATCACGCCGAAACATCACCTTTTACGAATTGACTGACGAAGATTCAAAATTTTTGATAAGTATAATCATTAGGAAAAATTGTTCGAGATTAAGATATTAAAATTTTAATTTGATTGGCCATTGTAAATAAAAATTTGGGACCATTATAACTTTAAGAGAAAATTTAGTTACTACAAGTGTCGTTTTAGCCGATTGTTAGACCCACCGTCGGAAAAAGATCATCACACGAAGTTTTTCAACTAAACAGATCGCGTGCACGTCTGTCTTTGCCTCCTGCTGGGAGTCATCGGAAATATTGAAAGAATAGCAAATAGCTCGTACATAAAAGTTCCGAGAACTATTAGTACTTAGATCAATCGGTAAAAAATTATTTTAATATAATTCAGAAGTTTTTGAATTCGAGTTTATGTTAAAAAACTTCAATAATTTTTTCCGAGGTTCCTAAATTGTTTCGAGTATAAAATAGCATATGGTATCAAACTGTCAACCAAATAAATTGCTCGAGAAGGAAGGGTCCCACCAAAAGCATATGCTCGAATATATTCTTATTCTCCCACCAAGCTCTGCCTAACCTTGCCATTGACTCTACCCATCTAACATAAGTACACTTAAATGCAAGAAACCTAACAAGCTCCCTTGTAATAATTATAAGATCAAACCAAAAAATGTTGAGCCAAATTGATAAAGAAATCTTGACAGAGATCCTCAAGAGATTGCCGGTGCAACTTCTGGTTCAGCTCAGGTGCGTATCCAAATCCTGGCACTCCCTAATAAGTAGCCCAAGTTTCATTTCTGCGCAATCCAAGTTCGTTGTAGAGGACAAAAGGGTCATTTCCAAGATTCTCCTTAGGCATTATTCTTGGGCTAACAAGAATGAGAAGTACACAATATTCCTTGGTGATGAGGTTGGCGCTGATGCTATTGGTTGCCAAGAATTCTCCTTTGATTGCAAGAGCTACTCTCGGTTCTTTGAGATTGTAGGGTCTTGTAATGGAATCTTATGCCTTTCTGATACTTACCGGATCAACTCGCATGCTGTTATCTTGTGGAACCCGACTGTTAGGAAGCATGTGATCCTGCCAAGGCCAAGTATTACCCTTGACATGATCTACATGTTTGTTCTCGGATTCGGGTTCGATTCGAGGAGGGCCAACCACTATAAAGTGGTCAGAGTGGTGTATCCCGTGAAGGAAGTGATCACTCCTAAAGTTGAAGTGTATGAGCTGGGTACAGATGCCTGGAGGAGCATTAGTGTTGGCGGTGCAGCTCCGAAGTATATAATATCCGAGCTCTCACTTCAGGTTTTCCTCAATGGGGCTGTCCATTGGATCGGATACAATCCAACCAACGCGGATGATGGTAATTTCCGCGACCTGGGCCTGGTGCTCTTCCACATGGGAACCGAGGAGTTCAGCGAGATGAAGTTGCCTGATAGTTTAACCAAGCTATCTGCACTGGATCTCTCTGTTGGCGTGTTTGATTCCGGGCGATTGCTTTCGCTGGTGCAGTACAACCGGCACGCTCGTAGCCCGTGGATACAGTATGGCAGCTGCTGCGTTTGGATGATGAAGGAGTACGGCGTGATCGAGTCGTGGGCGAAGCAGTTCCGGGTCGAGTTGGAAGGTGGAGTTGCCAAGGGACTTGGCATCAGGAAGGGTGGAGAAATGCTAGTTGTGACCAGCAACGGAGAGCTGGTTTCCTGTGACTTGGAGAGTGGGGAAGTGAAGCATCTTGGGATAAATGGCATTCCCAATTCCTTCTATTTGGATGTCCACTACGAGACTCTTGCTTTACTATAAGGAAGGCTCGTCTTCTTCGCATATATATTCAGGATATGGAACCTAACATCTGAAATGCGAGTGCAATCCTCGGGTTTTGTTCTCGCGGTCTGGCTCAAGTAGCAAAGGGCGAAAGATATATTTTTTATTACATTTCACTAGATGATTTTGGAACTGGTCTCCATGTTAAGATGCACTAAAATATAGAAATTGCCCTTGTAACTATAGCTGGCAAGGCTCAGTTCTTGTATGTGAAAAAATACGTGACTTCTAAATAAGACCTGATGTGGTGCAGACAAAGTCTATTGATTATTATGTATCTGACAGTCTCCATTATGTAATCATCAGTGTCTTCTGATATTTTCTTCACACGCACATTTCTTGGATCTCATTTCACGAAATTCAACGCCAATCAATGATAAATAGCGAGTATGTTCGCTATTAGATTTTACGAGAGATTAACTCTGTACAATAGTAGATACGAGACAGCTCTTTTCTTACTAGATTTTTAGTGAGGCCTCGGTTGCAACCCCGGACGTTAATACAGGGTGAGTTATCTCTTGAGGGGGTTTGGAAACTCATGGGTAGGGGTTTCTTGGGTTGGAGCGGGTTAGTTTGTAGGAGTTCCGGATAGCTCTTTGTAGATACAAGTAGGTTTCCTTGCTTTCTCTTTTTCGTTGTTCTCTTTTTGAGTTTTATAAAGGACAGGACTTATTAAAAAAAATTGACGATACAAATGAAAATCCCACAGACCTCCAAGGCCCTCAGCAAAACCCGCTATCAGACCTCCGCGGCCACAAGGCCTCTACTTTTACGGCTATCCTTGTTATTATTTCAACACGTTTTTTCAAAGTTAAATTTGTTAAAAATTTGTAGAACATTTGATTTTACCAAAGTGCGATGAAGCTTGTGTGAGGCAACAATAGACATAATCTTCCTTTATCAAAGTGTCACTTTTGAACTTCATGCATGGACTAGATATTATTAAATATGATCTGATATTTATCGATTCTTTATTATCAGTAGATATTGTAACATAGAAAAAAAAACCTCCCAAAATTTTGACGGCCCAAATAGCAAATGCCTAAACTTGTCAACGGGAAATACTTGAACCGTTTCAATTCCGAACAATATACAAAAAGGCTAACGTGGCTGAAGTCTGAAAAGCTTGTACCAGCAAAAGAAAAGGGAAAAGTCTATTTTAATATCATGTGACATAGCCCAAAATTACTTTAGTATTTTGTGGTAAAAAAATTATCAATCGAGTCATACTTATTCTAATTAATATCACATAGGATCTGAACAGGTCGGGAAGGGTTTGGGCAACTGCCCATGAACCTAAGTGATGTTAATTGAAATAAGTATGATTCGATTGGTCAATTTTTTACCACATAATACTAAAATGATTTTGGACTGTATCACATAGTACTAAAGCTCAAAGGAGAATATAAAAACACCCTATAGAGGATCAGACTTTTTTTTCCCTTGAGAGAAGAGGTTCTACAAGTAATCAAAATGGTTAAAAGGTACAAGTCAATTTCTGTCTCCTCTTCCCCAAAAACGCCATACCTATTACTTGCCAAAAGCAGTGCGTATTGTACCCTAATTACCATACGTTCAGCCTAATACAAGTCCTATTATAAGGTGATTAATTCAGATTCACCCGCGGTATTTGTCAGCCGGTGAGACAACGTCGTTGACTATCCCTCCCGGTAACTAAAGTCGGCGCCGTTGCTGCTCGCCACGTGTACGGTACATTCCACCGGGACCAAGCACAATCCGCTGCTTGTAAGGTTTCTTCTTGGTTCCTCTCCTTCCCCCACTTTCTTCAACTTTCTGTGCATCGATGTGTATTTTCCATAGAAAAATTTCGCTATAAGAATAGAGACGGCAACGTATCATCATTTAGTTTAAGCGAGAGTTATTTCGGAATTTTGGGATGCAGAAGTGTTAAATAAATGTCAAAAAGATTTTGCCGCCAATCAAAAATCATATGCGGCTCACTAAATATCTAAATGTGATTTTAAAAAAGCAGTATATCTGATTATTAATACGACTTACAGGTTGGTGTCGGAGGTAGGGAGAGCACAAGACCTGAACTTGGTCGTGGAGGAACCTGATGTATCCCATCTCTTCATGCAAAACCGACGCCGTATCAGGCTGGTCAACAGTTTTCAACAATTCCCCATAACAATTACATCATTTAATCACTCCATTAACTAAACTACACAAGCAAACTACTCCGTGAATGAACCCAATTAATAAACTTCAAAGAGAGAATGAACCCAATTAATAGTGCTTTTAAAATAGTTAATTAAAGAGTGACTTGACAAAATAATGACTAATTTCCAACAAACAACGTAACAATTAATGCCTTACCTTTCCAAATGGCTTGATTCTGTCCCCTAGCTTCTCCCCCACTCCCCTGCAATATTTTATAGAAAGAATACAAATTTCAATTTGCATGCAATTAAATTTAATTAATCACCCTCCAATTATAAAAAAAATCAAGAGAAAAGAAGGAAACAAAGGAGCCCAAATTGCTACTCTCACCCTGGTCTTTCCACAATCTGGCATTCCTCTTTTTACTACCACCCTCTGCTCATACAAATTAATGGGTCAAACTACTATATTTCACACAAAGTTGAGAATCTCAAATCGGTTAAAACATGAGTGGGGACAAGTTTATAAGTGTGAAAAATCTACCAACACATTAACTTAAGGTTTTGGATTGGATATGGAAATTTTAACATAGTATCAGAGCTGGTTGATCCCGTACCCATTGTTGAACTCGCACGACCCCCGTTTCTCGTACGTTGGTGAAGTGAAAGCCCGTGCCGCATTTTGGTGAAGTCAAAGCTAGTGCAATCTTCGATCCGATGTGGGTCTTGTTTGAGGGGGCGTGTTGAGAATGCCACATCGGTTAAAACACGAGTGGGGAGCAAGTTTATAAGTGTGCAAAATCTATCAACCCATTGCCTTAAGGTTTTGGGTTGGATATGGAGATTCTAACATAGTATTAAAGCGGGTTGATCCCGTGCCCATTGTTGACCCATTGTCCCCCACTTGTGTTTTAACCGATGTAAGATTCTCAACAAATCCCCTCAAACAAGACTTACCACGGGTCGAAGATTGCACTGGCTTTGACTTCACCAAAGTGTGGCACAGGCTTTGACTTCACCAACGTGCGAGAAATGGAAGTCGTACAAGTTCAACAATGAGCATGGGATCAACCCGCTCTGATACCATGTTAGAATCTTCATATCCAACCCAAAACCTTAAGGCAATGGGTTGGTAGATTTTTTACACTTATAAACTTGCCCCCCACTCGTGTTTTAATCGATGTGGGATTCTCAACACGCTCCCTCAAACGAGATCCACCTCAGGTCGAAGATTACTCGTGTTTTAACCGATGTGAGATTCTCAACACGCCTCCTCAAACGAGACCCACCTCGGATCGAAGATTGTACTGGTTTTGACTTCACCAAAGTGCAGCACATGCAAATTAATTGGTCAAACTATTTCAGATAAATTACATCAAAAAAAAATTAAAATCACAAGATAATCCAAAGAAGAACAATTTAATTTACATTTGTTTCAGAAGCAGGAGGAGAAGCACTAGTAGTACTGTCGTCGCATGTACTGACCCCGGATTTATCCGGACCAAACAATCCCATTTTTCCACCAACATAGTCACCTTCGACGTTTCCGAGGTAACCAAGAAGAAGAAGAAGGCTATCTCCGACGGGATTGTGGTCGTCTACCTCGTTACAGAATAGCAACTGGGAGAAAGTACTCGAAAGGTGGTGGCGGTGGGAGTGGAAGCTCTCGCTATCGGCCATTTAAAAAAAATCTTATGAGGAAGAAAAGTGGTTGTGGAAATATTACTAGGATACGAGACACGAATAGAGAGAGAGAGAGGCTTCTCTCTTCCTCGGTTGTATTGCTACGAGTGTGGTTTTAGATATTTCCAATAATGTTGCACTTATATTATGTATCCCCATGATTCGAACGACTATTTTCACATACGAGCATATTCAGCGCATTTGTAGAGATGGAGGTGGGATCAGGACGCGGAAGGGAACACAGCGGTCTTCTAGGCAGTTAGCGTCGTGAAACAAGGTCGCCACGTGGAATCCGACCCCCGGTGATCGTCCCGGGGTCGGGTTCAACAGGTTGAATAGGCCGTTCGCCAAAACGAGAGGGGTGGTGTTTGCAGGGAATGAGTACGGGGATGGGGTGGGTTGGAGATTGAGCAAGGAAACGGAAGGGAGAGTGTTGAAGTGGAGAATTGGAGGACGTGTTTAGGTGAGCTATCAGCCGAACCAAGTGAAGAGCTCTTACTTTGAGACTAGGTGCGTAGAATGGTGCGATGAGGTTGACTTGCCTTTGATTTCTGGAAAGTTGGTCAACTTGAAAGCTAGAACTGCATATAGTATATGTAACAATTAAGTAGCGTATATTTTCTTTACATTATGCAAATACCGAATATATTTTTATAACAAAGATGTTCTATTAATAAATATTAAATTAAATATAAGTTTGTACTAACAAGTCGAAGACATACTTAAATATGAATATGAATGATTAATCCACAGTTGAGCACGAACACCATCATTCAATTTCGCAAATTCTAATTTTGCTAAATAAAATCTAAATATATTGCCGACCGAACACTTGGGAAGGCAGAGTACAATTAGTTATCTTCTATAGACAATTATTCTTCTTTCCCTTTCTCATTTTCTACACCCTTCAAAGAATATAATTCCTCAAAGAACCAAACTCTTTCAATTAATTAATGGCGGAACAGATCTTCCTTATCTCGCCATCACTCCCGGTCTTCACCCCAACGTTGCTCATCCTAACCATTGACTTGGCGAATTCGATGTTGAAGGTCAAAGCAGCCAGGCCTCTGACTCCCAAGAAACGCTGCACAAAGGGCTTCGTGGAAGCATCGGTCCACAGCTTGGAGTCCGACTCGAGCACGCCTTGGCCGTCTCTCAGGTTGGCGTAGAAGGAGGTGTCGAACTTGTCGGAGCTGCCCGTGTCCAGCGCCACCCGGGTCGTCCCGGAGCCGGTCTGCGGGCAGAGTGCTTGGAGCTGAGCCACAAATGAGGCGGCCAAGGAAGTGTCGGCCCCCGTGGTTGTGAAGTTGTAGAGCCTGTAGCTGAAGAACTGGCAGGCTGAAGTTCCTATTGTGTGTGCACCTGCACATATATTCGTGTATATTAGTCTAAGTTCAACTATAGTCTTGCAACTTTGTGGAGACCTGTGCTTTTGGTCCGGAAACCAAAGAGAAATGAATGTTAGAGCTAGCTAGCTAGCTAATGCTTACCAACAAGTGCAACGAGGTCCTGTGTGGTTAGGTTCTTTGCAGCGAACTTCTTCTTTAGGTCATCCATGGAGTCTGTGAAACCAGGCAAATCAGATGTTTCCGCCGACAAGGATATTCTGCCGTCCTTCCGTCCGGTGGGTACCGACCAACTTATCCCCTTGGTCTGCAATTATAATCAATGCCACAAACCCACATTATTAGTTCAATCAATGTAGTAGAATGTTGTGACAAATAAAAGTTAAATCCATTAAACCTAGCAAGCTGGTACTCTTCTATATATATATATATATATATATATATATATATATATATATATATATATATATATATATCCAATCTGGTGCATGAATAGAAAAGGTTTTGGTTGGCAATATTCAATGTGAAATAGAATTTGTGTGAGAATAACAATGAGCACAAGATAAATTAGCTATGATACATGTTAGAACTTCGTTTATCGTATGTTGACGAAGTCAAATTCGTTCTAATTTCGATCCGATCTAATTATTTTACGGGTTTAAATAAACAATGGAAAACATCTTTTCTAATCAAAGATGAAAAACAACTTCCTGTATAAAAATCTGAAAATCATTCTTGGACAGAAAATACTTCCCGAGGAAACATGCAGCTTACCAGAGCAACAGAATCGCGAGCCGCAAGAGCCACAATATCGGCGCAAGAGACTGTGCCGGGGCATGCAGCTTCAAGCTGGGTCTTGGCATCGTCAATGACTTCATACCCTCTCAGCCCGGAGTTAATCAGCGCCGTCTTCTCCGTTCCCGTGCCGCTAATGAGCACCGAGGCGTCGCAACCTCGCACGAAGCAGTCATGGAAGTGTAACCTCAACAAGGCGGGTGCGACCGTCGCGTCGGAGCTGAAGTGGGTCGCGACTGTCGACCGTACGATGGACTCCGCATTAGGACAGCTACGAGCGCAGAAGCCTACGCTCGTGCCCTGGCCTCGCGCCAAGTAAATTGTTGGGGCTATGACGATTAATAGGATAAAAAGATTCACGTGACCAAAAAGGCTAGCCATTGATAATATTTTTCTAAACTTCTGTTATTAGAATCAAGAACAGTAAAATTGTTCTCCGATGAATATATTTGGATATATGTTTAACGCTAGTTTAGAGTTGTGGGTTCTAAGAGACCGTAAGGAGACGGGTATTTATCTGCATTGGAGATTTCTAATTGCCAAAGAAAAAGTAAACAAAAGTGAACAAAAGTGAGCTCCCGAGTCTCTATTGGAGCTCACATGCACTTGTAATATTCTGTATTGGTTGTTCATAAGCTAAAAATTTAGATACAGCCAAAACAATGGCCTTTGGCTGCTACGGTTACCGCGTTCGTGCTCCGCTGGATGAGTTGTGTAGCACGCCCACTAGGCTCGCGTGGCCCTATATTTTCTTTTTTTTAATGTATAAATAGATGATATATTATTTTCTTGTTATGTTCTATTTTTATTTTTTTAATAGTGATATGAAATATGATAGTGTCCTTGTATGATCAGGTTAATAGCAAGAATTTTCTCATTCACACCCGACTCAAATTAGATTAGTCGGCCCGGCAAATATAGATTGATGGTTTAAAAAAAAGCTTAATAGTGATATCATTTACTAATATATTAGAGTTTTTATATTTAACCCTAAATCTGAAAATTTTACCTAAAATTCACTCGTACAAAGATTCACCTAAAATAATACGAAAAGTCTATTTTAGTATCTGTGATATCTCATAGAATTATTTTAGTACCCTGTATAGACCTGACCACGGTTCGAATTTGGATGAATTCGAATCGAATTTATTCGAATTCGAATTCATCAAAACATTAAACCGTATTCAATTCTTCATAAGACGAATCGAATACGAATTATGAATTTTTGAATTATAATCGAATTATAATCGAATTTGAATTAATTCTATAATTTTAATACTTAATTAAAAAATTCTAAAATCTCTATTTTTTTGATATTTTGAATATTTTTGTAATATTTTCAAAAAAGTTTAAAAAGTTATGATATTTTTTGAAAAATTTAAAAACTTTGATTTTTGCTTCAAATATTAAAAAAAATTAGGAATTAGTGTTTAACATTTTTTGGGAAAAAGAAATAAACTAAAGATTGGACTTGCACTTAATGTACCAAATTAAGTTGCCTACGTATCCTTAGCTCCGAAGAAATCAAAGTTCGCGTAGTTCTCTTACCTTTATGGAGCTAACTCACCTAGTCGGATGTGTTTGTGCTTTCACCGGTTGTGGCATCATCGAGGTCATATAGTTGGTCGGGATTTTTCCGGACCAATTCTTGTTGTCGTCTTTCTGCCTTGGTCCAATCGGCGACCAATGCTTGTGCCTCCAAAGATTGCGGTGTCATTGAGTACCGGTGTTCATCCAAAATATTACCTCCTGCACTAAATGCTTGTTCCACGGCAACCGTCGAAATCGGACAAGCAAGCAATTCTTTTGCAACAATTGACATAACCGGAAATTGTTCTACATGGTTGTTCCACCATTCTAATAAAGCAAAACTAGAAGATTTGACAAATGGAATATCAAATTGTGTGTTAAGATATAAATCAAATTCCGAATTGGTTAAACTTATTCCTCGGGGTCTTTTTTGTTTTTTCATTAACAATCTTTTCGTAAAACTTAATTTTTTACCTTGTGAGGGAGAGGGGGTTGGTTCATTAGATGTAGAAGCACTATTCCTAATACTATATTCACTCATTAAATTCAAAAATATATTTTTTTACATTGTTTGTAATTTTTACAACATGATTTTCTAGATTAGGAACTTGCAAAAAAATTTCCAAATTTGTGTAATACGCATATAAAAAACGGTAATTTGCCCCTGACGTTGACGTAAGCGCTGACGTCAACAAAATTCAAATTCCCAAACCCCCCGCCCAACCTTACCCGTCCTGATCGGACATTGCCCGTTGATCTGACTACTCACATCAGTATTCGTTTGAATCGCATCCCGTGAATCGCATCACTTCAAGGTTAAACAAGCCGCGTGTGCACTATCTCCCTGTCTTGTTCCCGACTTCCCACCGGGTCCCACCCCCTCCAAGTAGGCCCCACCTCCGACTCCAACTAACTCATTTATCACTCAGCGGCTGTACTAAGTAGTAGCCTCTCTCTCTTCCTTCATCCTCGAGAGAGAGAGAGAGAGAGGGAGAGGGCTGTAGATGGGTGAGGAATGTGACTCGTCGTGGGTTATAGTGAGGAGGCCGCCGGAGAAGGACTGGTGGGCCCCGAGCCGCGTCAACGACGAGACGGCGCCGTTGAAGGTGACGTTCAGTGGGCCCGCCACTCACTGGACGGACGCCATCCCCATTGGGACCGGACGCCTCGGCGCTATGGTCTGGGGCGGCGTCACCAAAGAGACCCTCCAACTTAACGGTACACTATATAAATATATATCATACACCCACCTGCTATCACGAAACTACTTCAAGTTCGAGTCGGGTAGTACTTTTTTCGATTTTTGTTAGATGGTGATTTGATGCAGTTTTTTTTTTGGCTCATAAGTTTGAACTGTTGCAGAGGATACACTATGGACAGGAGTTCCCGGGAACTACACCAATCCAAGTGCTCCATCGGCATTGGTCGAGGTCCGAAAGCTCGTCGATAATGGCCGGTATAGCGAGGCTACGACAGCAGCTGTGCAATTGTCCGGAGAGCCTTCAGATGTGTGTATTTCGGTTTGTGTTTACAGAATGAGTGCGAATTTTTCGAGGAATCGAGTAACCCTGATGATGGTTAGTGTTTGTTTGTTGAAGGTCTATCAACTGTTCGGCGACATCCTGTTCGAATTCGACTATTCGCATCTGGATTACGATGAGAAGACGTACCGCAGAGAGGTTGATTTGGATACTGCAACTGCCTCGGTGAGGTATAAGGTTGGTGATGTTGAATATGTGAGAGAACATTTTGCTTCGCATCCTGATCAGGTGATTGTGACGAAGCTTTCGGTAAGCAAACCGGGTTCTTTGTCTTTTACTCTGTCTATGGATAGCAAGATGCACCATCATTCGTATGTTGAAGGTAAGAACCGGATCATTATGGAAGGGAGCTGTCCTGGAAAAAGGAAGCCACCAAAAGCAAATGAAAATGATAATCCGAAGGGACTCCAGTTTGCTGGGGGTCTTGAACTACGAATAAGCGATGGCAGGGGAGTACTAAGCATCTTGGATGACAGTAAGTTCAAGGTCGAAGATTGTGATTGGGCTGTTATTCTATTTGTGGCATCTTCTTCATTTGATGGACCATTTACAATGCCTGTGGACTCCAAGAAGGATCCTACTTCGGATTCCCTGAAAGCATTAGATTCGATCAAGAAGCTGTCGTATGACGATCTATATGCACGTCACTTGGATGATTATCAGAACCTCTTTCACCGTGTCTCACTGCAGCTGTCAAGAAGCTCCAAAGTTGTGTTAAGTCATGGAGATGAGGATACAAAGACCAAACGAAACCAAGAAGGAATAATTCCAACTGCAGATCGAGTGAAATCCTTTCAAACTGATGAAGATCCGTCCCTGGTGGAGCTACTATTTCAGTATGGTCGGTATTTGCTTATTTCTTGTTCGCGTCCTGGAACTCAGGTTGCAAATCTGCAGGGTATATGGAACAAGGATATTGAACCACCGTGGGAGTAAGTTGTGCTTTTAGTTATTGTACTCGTACGTTTCCCTTCTGATAGAGTAAGGCTTTATTGTTGTTGTTGTTGTCACCATTATCAGATGTCACAATTGACATAACGCTGTCAAAACCTGTTTAGATTGCTTGAGCTTCACTCCCTTTTTGGTGTTTAATTTAGACATTTTTGCTATCTTGTCGATACCATGCATATGCGAATCATTGTTCATGAAAACCTGTCTTTTTGTTGGCCCGTATTTCGGATGCAATTCTCTAGATCTTATATTTGTAGTTGCTTGCTGATATAGTTCTTGCATCATTATTCCAGTGGAGCGCAACACCTGAATATTAATCTTCAAATGAACTACTGGCCAGCCCTTCCGTGCAATCTTAGGGAGTGTCAGGAGCCCTTGTTCGACTACATTTCTTACATGTCGGTTAATGGGAGCAAGACTGCAAAGGTAAAACATTAAGACATTCAACCGATTCAAAGATATCTCCTAAAGTTTGGTTGTTTTCTTATCTACTAACTTGTGATTGTAGGTGAACTATGAAGCAACCGGTTGGGTTGCGCATCAGGTTTCAGACATATGGGCAAAGACGTCACCCGATCGCGGTCAAGCTGTGTGGGCCTTATGGCCAATGGGCGGAGCATGGCTCTGTACACACTTGTGGGAGCACTATTCTTACACCATGGACAAAGTAACCTCTGCATCCTCTACAGATCCTCTTGTTTTACAATCTCTATTAGGATAGAGAACTATCTTTTCCAGCAGAAGTTTTCTTTTTCACGTATCAGAATCTTTGGTGGTTGTTCCTCTTATATGCTGCTTAGTAGATTGCTGATTGATCTGAACTACTATTACAAGATTATCTTGGCAATTGCTGCCAAAGTTTTAGAGAACCGTTATACATTGTGATCGGAATCTCAAAGTATAATTGATAATTGACCTTCTCGCCAATTAAGGAAAAGAGACATTCCAACCTCTTTATGGCCTTTGGTTAATGATCTGGTCTGGTTTTGCAATGCAACCTGTCTGTAGATACAAACAAGATAACTGATGAAGTTTTGTCCGAGAATGCTGCTTTTGATTTTTTGACTAAAGTAACTTGATACGATATGTTGTAATAATGTCACAACTCATCCATATGCTTGTTGCCATTGAAAAGTTTTGATTTGTAAGTTGACTGAAATCGGAGAGATAAGCAACGAATCTTGTAAGAAACTTGCTTCCATTTCCTTAACTGAATATATTAGACTTTTCTAATAAAAAGCGAATGTAACATCAAGAGAACGTAATAGATTGGCTGTGGTTTGCATTGATGTGGGAGTACCTTCTACATGTTTTGCTCCATCTTGTGTTTAATAGATGCTTGCTAATAAATTCTACATAATTAGGAGTTTCTGAAAAATAAGGCATACCCTTTATTGGAAGGATGTACATTGTTTCTGTTGGACTGGTTGATCGAAGGACGAGGAGGATTTCTCGAAACCAACCCATCAACTTCTCCCGAGCATATGTTTATTGCTCCAGATGGTAAACCTGCTAGCGTCAGCTACTCATCAACAATGGACATGTCAATCATAAAAGAGGTGTTCTCTGAAATTGTATCCGCTTCTGAGGTGATGGATTCATTCTTTTCTTTTCGTTTGATCTCTTACACAACCTTTGTCACTCGGACTGGATGTGTCATCGCTGGTAGGCTTGATACTTGCAGATTTTGGGGAAGGAGAACGATGAAGTTATCAAAAGAGTTCGGGAGGCTCAGCCAAAGCTCTTACCGACAAAAATTGCAAGAGATGGCTCAATTATGGAATGGGTATGTAGCTCTCTTTCAATCAGAATTTCTTGTGAGTTGAATAAATAAGTCATGAATTGTTAGACTAAAACTAAGTAGTTTGCTCTGTGGCAATCTGGGTCTTATATATTGACAGGCAGAGGACTTTCAGGATCCGGAGATTCATCATCGACATCTATCACATCTATTCGGGTTGTATCCAGGGCACACAATAACCGTTGAGGGAACGCCTGAGCTTTGTAAAGCTGCAGATTACTCTCTCATCAAAAGAGGTATGTATTCATTTGATCGAGTACACTTCGATACTAGCGGGCCTAACCCTCTTGCTTGTGATATCCTGCATAGATCTTTCTTTTTCCGATTGATATCCGGCATTGCCTTTTTTTTTTAATTCTAAGTTAAGATTGCCTTTTCAGTAATTTCCAATTCTTCTACATTGACTTGAAGTTCCACAGGCGAAGAGGGTCCGGGATGGTCGACCATGTGGAAAACTGCATTGTGGGCTCGACTTCGGAACAGTGAGCATGCTTATAGGATGGTCAGGCATCTGTTTGATCTTGTGGACCCTGATCATGAAGGTAACTACGAAGGAGGTCTATATGCAAACCTGTTCACTGCACATCCGCCTTTCCAGATCGATGCCAACTTTGGGTAAGCAACACACCCTTTTGTTTCTCTCTCTAGCCAGTCAGATTGGAAATCACTAGCTTCATTGTCTTCGACGTCTATGTTGCATATGTTCGGGATGAATTTAATCAGACCGCAGAAATCCACCTTTAAGAAGCTGGTCGTATTGATAGTTGTCTCTGTAAGTAACAATTTCTATGAAAATGTAGCTACTAAAGCTATCCTTGCAGTAAATTTATGACAACAGAAGAACCAAAAGAAAACCCGCATACATTATTGATCGAACATTTAAGATGCTTTTTCTAATGTTGTTCGATAATTCAATCTGATGGAAGATCTTTCACCATGAAATTATCGTTCCAGATTCCCGGCAGCAGTTGCGGAGATGCTAGTTCAGAGCACCATGAAGGACCTGTACTTGCTCCCTGCTCTTCCCCGAGATAAATGGGCGAATGGCTGTGTTAAAGGACTCAAGGCACGGGGCGGAGTGACCGTCAACATATGCTGGGACGAAGGCGAACTGCACGAAATAGGCCTCTGGTCGAAAGAACAAAATTGCCTGAAACGAGTACATTACAGGGGCAATGTAGTGAGCGCACTTATATCCCCCGGCAAGATTTACACGTTCAACAGGCATCTAAAATGCGTAAAGTCCTGCTCATTTTTGGATGTGGCTTCTTGCTGAGTGTTCATACCAATGTCAGCCGGATTCTCGATCACTTCGTTTCTACACGAAGACGGCGAGGAATGTTCGAATCATCGTACATTCCTCGCGGTTTCTTGTGCTTCTATCTTCTCTTAGTTCGCTAATCTGGTCCTGATGCTTTGCAGAGAAGCAGTGGTCATTAGTTTCATATTTTAACACCAGGAGTGTATTCCCTGTATCGTTCTTCTTTTTACAAACAGATGTCAAAGGCTCCCTTCTATTCGGCCCTTTACTATTTGGCAGTTAGGATCCGCAAAAAAATACGATGGTCTCTTTATACTTATATTTAATATTTAGGATTTTACAAATAATAATTTTATGGTAGATTTTACATGATTCACTTTCCGTCTCTTAAAGACCGTCCACTCTAATATTAGGACTCAATAGTACGCTCATTTTATTGCAAGATTAATGGTCAAAATATTACGACTTGATATAGAAAGACCGCCAACCTTTTTTATATTGAAAATAATCAAAAGCATGTAACATCTCCCATCAAAATTGATAAGAAAAAAAGATGTCGATAAAAAACACCGAAGGCAGATTGGTTGAGACTTAGAAGGTAAGGTTCAAATACTAAATAAATATATTACCTTTTTTGGTAAGGTTCAAATATATTAAAAAAACATACAATGAAAAAATCTAACATCATACTGAAACAAACAGAAATAACAAACTTATGGGGCATGAGCCGCATGACTCGACGAAGAACATTAGTTTTGGAGGTGCTCTTGGGAATTGGGAAAGTGAATATCAATTATTCGTAAACGTCACGCAAAAGGAAAAAACACTTAATATTAGAAAGATGATTTTTTTCGCAAGACTCGATAAATTTGATTTAAAAAATTATAAATTTATCTAAAAAATCCTATTAAACTAAAGTCGACGTATTTGGATGGTAACTCAAGATCATCTTCATGAAAATAATTTATTCCCTCGGGAGATTCTGCCCGTGAAGATGATCTTTAACGAGACTTTAATTTTGGCTACTCTTGAACAAGAAATTACCATTCTTGTTTGGTAAGTTGCTTAAAAGTAAACCAACCTTTTAGTATGCTAGAAGGAAACTATCAAATTCTAAATTAGCACGTTATAATTCAAAAAATTTGCCTAATTGAATACGTCTGATATATTTTTTTTTATAGTAACGAAATCATTGTAAAAGCTATTTGAGATGATCTCTCCAAACAGGTTTATCACCAGATGTCTATAAAAAATTATTTTTCTTCTAAATTTTACTAGATTTTTCATGCCTCCGTATAATTGTGACAACAAATAAATTATTATTTTTATTCAAAACAAAGAAAAAGTGATGGAAACGGATAAATATACGGATACTGCTGTATTATTGTTTTCTGGAATATGCATCATCTCTGGGCTTTACACAGCCGCGCGCGTGCGCGCACGAGGATAACAAAGCGAAGCTACCCCGCGGGGCCCACCCCCGCTGTCCGCTTCCTGACAAATCAAATCTGAAAGCGCTGAAGATCCAACCATGACAGTTCACGCCGGGCCCCACGCTCCCTGCAGTGCCTCCAAGTAGGCCCCACCCCACCACCCCTATGTTCAACCATTCAGACTCTCCCTTGTTGCTTTTGCGAGGAGTACTCTCCCTTCTTGCTACTTCTGTATCTAACTTGAAATAGATGGGTGAGCTCAGGAATGGTTACGAAATCGTAACCACTATTTAATAGTTTTAAATATTTGGAATTTGAACTGGTACCATCCCACTAGGTTTTCAGGTGGTTGTGGGGATCGTCGGTTTAGCTCCGAAAGAATCAAAATTTGATCATTTTCATGGTTCCAAAATCGTTGATGTATCAGTTCCACAATTTTCTAAAATATGAAATTATAATCAAAATTTTCTAAGATAGTTCCGTGAACTGTGGTCACATATTCTAACACTAAACCTAACTCATAACTTCAGCCGCGTTTCAATCTTTGAATGATGTGATTAGGTTGAGTTTATTATGTTTGTATTGATGAATTAAATTTAACATTGGATTTTTTTTATTTACAAAATTCGGTATTTTTGGGATTTTCGGTATAATACCGAAATTTTAATTCGGTATTCGGTAGATACCGAAATAATTTCGGTTCGGGATCGGTATTGGGTTTTTTGGTTATTCGGTATTCAGTATTTTTCGGTATTCGGTATTCGGGATCGGTATATACCGATTGTACACCCCTAAATATCAGCGAATTCAAACACTCAATCTAGCTCCACCTTAGGTTTTTTTCTTTTTTTCATATATTTATAATAAAAATTCTATTTTTCCAAAAAAAAAACCAAACAATACAAAATACATACTTGATCGCGTCCTAAATTATCCTCATAGTCATAGCTAGGTCCCTCCCTCCCCTCTCCAGTCTCCACCGTCCCAAAGTCCAACCACCGCATTTACTCCCCAGTGTACATATCCAGTTGCTTCTCCCTTTATCTTCGCAAACACAAACCAACAACCCCAAAAGAGCGCGAGAGAGTTTACATACATGGAGGGCTCGGCCTCGTCGTGGGTTACGGTGAGGAGTCCACCGGAGAAGGACTGGTGGGCCCCGACCGGTGATGTCGAGGGGACGAACAAGTCGACGCCGCCGCTGAAGGTGACGTTCGCCGGGCCCGCGACCCACTGGACCGACGCCATTCCCATTGGGAATGGACGACTAGGCGCCGCCGTCTGGGGCGCCGTTGCTTCCGAGACTATCCAACTTAACGGTACATACATGATACATCTATATCGTACCCAGTTATTCTTTCTTTTTTCTTACCAAATATGATCTACCCAACTTGAACTCGATATGTTTTGTCTATAATAGATCAATTTTTTTTAATCGATTCAAGTGTTTGGCTGTTACACATCTGCATCCACCACCTAATCCGGTTAACAATAAATTGTACGTAATTAAATCTTTGAGAATGTTAACGTGGAGTGTAATTATTCAATGGTTATTAATTTTATTGGGTTTTATTTTTCGGTCCTTGGTGTTTGACCTTCAAATATAGACCTTATTGTTCTTAAGAATCAATTTCTGTCCTCCAAATTTGTTGGATACAACTCTCATGTCCCCATCGATCCCATCCACAACTAATATTATTGGTCAAGATAATTTCAAAATGACATTTATACTCTTACAATAAAAAGTAAAAAACCATCTCTCTCCACCGTTTCATCTTCTCCAACCTCACCTCAACCCTGACTTCAACCCCTGCCGATTCCGATCATCCAAGAACTCCGGCCACACTCTCTCATTCATCAAAATTTTTCCTACATGTCAAAAGACATTTAGTCTAACTGTACAATATCTTTACAAATTCAAGAAGATCCAAAATTCAACATGTTCCGCCTGAATAGCTTTACTCTGGTTTCCTTCTAAAAGAAAAGATTTACTCTGGTTTTGATTATTGGGAATAGTGAAGTCGGTATTTGAGATTTGGTCATATGTCAAGGACAGGACGATAATTTGACCTAATTTATTTGCTCCGGTGAAAAATGTAGGGCGGAAGTGGACCGTTGCTGCGTAGATTTAGGAAATCTCTGAAATTCGTTGGTTGATTTTTTTTTAAGGTTTTTCATTGGTTGATTATATTTGTCGATTTTTGTTAAGACCACTCCCATTCTTTGAATAAAATATGAAAATGGTGTTTGAATTGTGTTACAAAATACAAGTTTGAGGCCCCACAAAAAATACAAGTTTGAGGATAATTATTAGGGACATGTTTGGTACAGAAGACAAACAACATATAGCGAATGGTCGATGGCATATTGAGTTTAACATATAGCCAATTGGTACAACTTGATTAGTAAACTTATTTAATTTGAGTGTATATTGCAATTGCAATTGATTATAAGATTTGAAATAAAATATGCCAAATAAGCCCAATAATATTTATAGTTCAAACATATTGCAATTACAACATTAACATACTCGTGATTAAAAGGTTAGCAATTAGTTTCTCATAAATTTACAAAAAAGGAGTATCAAATAAAAAAGATGAAATTTTATTAATAGATCAATTTCATCTTTTTTATTTTTTTTCCCTTTCAAAAAAAATAAAAAGATGAAATTGATCTATTAATAAAATAAACATATAATAAATACGTATACTTTAAATAAATTAGGTCATTAATGCCCAATTCCTAGAAATAGAGTTCAAGGATTAAATATGCACTTTGCTCCTTTTTGTTTCTTTAATGCAAATATTCTCTCTGCTCTTTACATCTGACACCGCACACGGGCCCTAAGACAATACTCGTCACGGGTACGGGTTGCCATTCATTTGCTTTTATTAGTTTATATACAAATATTATATATATATCACGTGCTCTCAACAGGTTTGAGATCATTTTTTTGTATTTTTAATATTATTTATTGTAATTCGTATCAGTAATTTTGTTGAAGAGATACATTGTTTTTGTCAAATTTAATTTAATTTTTCTAAAGTCGATCAAGATGTTGATTAAGATTTATATATTTAAATAGCTAAATTTATTATTTTTGGATTATCATATTTGTAGTTGTAAGAGTGATGAATTAATTTATAAGCATGAAAAATTAAGATATTTATTAATTTTTTTAGGGTAAACATCGATATTCATTAAATCAAAGTAAACATAGTGTTGGTTACATCTATCCTGTTCTAGGACCGGACTAAGGAACGCAGGTAACGAATCATAAAAGATATTTATTACTTTAAAATTTGAGTAAGAGGTGGAAAAATCAAGATATTTATTATTTTAAAATTTGATCCGGACGTGGAAATTCTAGAAATAGTTAACCATATTATTACTTTTTGGTTTAATTATTAGTATTCGACCCATTAGGCTGACTAATCTAATTCGAGCTGGATAGGAATCATATTATTACTTAGATCATGGAATTGTTCTAGATTAAAAAAAAAAGAGTTTTGTAATTTTTTTTTACCGACTTCCGTTTTTTCTTTGGGAAGACGAACGAATATGAGCAACTTTCTTATATCAACATCCACCTCTGACTATAAAATAGAGAAATGCCGTAAGCTAATGTGTATTAAATTCGATCCCACCCAGATTGTCCATTAATGAAGACTTACAATTTCTACCATCGGTAAAAAATTAGAGGAATAGACTAATAGTGTAGACAAATATTTTTTTGTTTTTTCATTTTATGAATTGTTTCTACAATTTTTTTCAAATAAGTTGTATCTTGCTCAAACCAATAAATAAATAAAATTTTAGAATTAAGGCTAGTTTAAATACTAGTTATTGTAATCATAAAGGAGCTAAACAAACTTTATTTCATACACATGTTTGTAAAACACTTCCCTAATTGAAATGAAAAGTTTTGAATTTTGCAATTATTATTATATATTATAGATGACACTAAAGTTCTCGTAGTACCTCTTATGAACAGGCTTGAAAAAAAATAACAGAATAGTACTTGATAGAATTATTTGTTCTAGCTGTTCTATCCCGTGTTTGGTAACTTCAATACATTTGGTACAATTCTTGTTTGGTATATGTAATAGTTCAACCTAAAATTTTGTGAATGACAAAACTACTCGTCAAAGAAACAATAGAGAATGCATTATTTATATGTCAAATATTTGAACAATCATTTGTTTGGTATTCGTATTCGACAAAGAAATTATATAATATCTAAAAAAATTGGATACGAATAATATGAATTATCTAATTTAACAAACAACTTGAAATGTGCGATTTTATTCAAATGAAATATGATCCAAAATTATTTATAGCAAATAAAATATCTTTATACATTTTTGTTCCTGAAATTATAAATTTAGAAAATCTGAATTGTATTTGAATATTTAAATATTTGATTCTAAATAAAAAATAGATATCAGATACATCAATCACATATTAGATAAAATGAGCATTTTTAATTGGGTTATCTAAAAAGAGAAAGAGTTTAGGGTTATAAGGTAAAAGAATATGAGAAAAAATTTATGTCCTAGGACATAATTTTCTGATCCATAGTTAAAAATGAGACAAGAATTTGGAAGTAGGCTTGGACAAATTTCTAATTTTGTGCAGACCATTTGTTGCACTAAACATGGGGTTGGACAAAAATTCCAGACCAGTCCTGTCCAAGCTACGAAAACAAACTGAGTAGACAATCTCCAACTTTTTTGGAAGGTATATATAGTATTTGTATTACTCCCAAAGAAAAAAATCACATTGAATACCCAGAGTAGCAATTGATTTAGTCCCTGAACGGTGCCCTCATGCAGTTTTGGCGCTCAAGTATGAAATTTCCTGTTGCAGAGGATACGCTATGGACAGGAATTCCGGGGAACTACACTAATCCAAGTGCTCCCGAGGCATTGGCCGAGGTTCGGAAGCTTGTCGACAGTGGCCAGTATAGTGCAGCTACTACAGAAGCTGCGAAGTTGTCCGGAGAGCAATCGGCTGTATGTTACTTCAATTGGTACTTGATAAAAAATGTGAATTTTCCCCACGAAATCATGGCTCTGATGGTGTTATCTTTTTGCTTGTTCAAGATTTATCAACTGCTCGGCGACATCGTGTTGGAATTCGACTACTCGGGTCTTGATTACGACCCGAAGACGTACCTCAGAGAGCTTGATTTGGATACTGCAACTGCCATGGTAAGGTACAAGGTTGGTGGTGTGGAGTATGCGAGGGAGCATTTCGCTTCGAACCCGGATCAGGCGGTTGTGACGAAGCTTTCGGTTAGCAAACCGGGTTCGTTGTCTTTTACTCTGTCGATGGATAGCAAGATGGACCATCGTTCGTATGTCGATGGGAAGAAGAACCGGATCATCTTGGAGGGAAGCTGTCCGACGTTCAAAAGTGATAATCCGAAGGGAGTGAAGTTCGCAGGGGGGCTTGAGTTGCGGATAAGTGATGGCAGGGGAGCTGTGAGTGTCTTGGATGGCAGCAAGTTCAAGGTTGAAGGTTGTGATTGGGCTGTTCTGTTACTTGTGGCTTCATCTTCGTTCGATGGACCATTTACAATGCCTGCAGACTCCAAGAAGGACCCTACTTCGGGTTCTCGAAACTCATTAGACTCGATCAAGAACTTGTCGTATGATGATCTACACGCGCATCACTTGGATGACTACCAGAGCCTTTTCCACCGTGTCTCGCTGCAGCTATCGAAGAGTTCGAAGAGCGAGTTAGGTGATGATGGAGAGGCGGTCACGAAGGAGATAGTTGCAACTGCAGATAGGGTGAAGTCCTTCCAGACTGATGAAGATCCTTCCTTGGTGGAGCTGCTGTTCCAGTACGGTCGGTATTTGCTCATCTCTTGTTCGCGGCCGGGAACTCAGGTTGCGAATCTTCAGGGCATATGGAACAAGGATATCAATCCACCATGGGAGTAAGTTTTGCTTTCTAGTTCCTGCATCTAATTACATCGAGGTATCGATAAACCATTGCGAGTATTTCGAGCTTATAGGTTGTTGCTTGCTGAAACTCATCCGCTTGCATCATTATTCCAGCGGAGCTCAACACCTGAACATTAACCTTCAGATGAACTACTGGCCAGCTCTGTCCTGCAATCTTAGAGAGTGCCAGGATCCGCTGTTCGATTACATTTCGTACCTGTCGGTTAATGGAAGCAAGACCGCGAAGGTAAACCGTTGAACAAAGTGTAGCAACTCACACAAAGTGCTGAAAGTGTAGTAATTTGCTATTGTAGGTGAACTATGAGGCAAATGGTTGGGTTGCACATCAAGTTTCGGACATATGGGCGAAGACATCGCCGGATCGAGGCGAAGCTTTGTGGGCATTGTGGCCGATGGGCGGAGCGTGGCTCTGTACACACCTGTGGGAGCACTACACTTACACCATGGACAAAGTAACCTCTGCATCCTCTCTATTAGGTTGCTGATGCATTAAACTTTCGGTCGTCTTGCTAGATGCTAGCTAATCTGTGTTGCTTGATTAGGAGTTTCTAAGAAATAAGGCATACCCTTTGTTGGAAGGATGTACATTGTTTCTGTTGGACTGGTTGATCGAAGGGCGAGGAGGATTTCTCGAAACCAATCCATCGACTTCTCCTGAACATATGTTTGTTGCTCCTGATGGTAAGCAAGCTAGCGTTAGCTACTCATCGACTATGGACATGTCAATCATAAAAGAAGTGTTCTCCGAGATTGTATCCGCGGCTGAGGTGATGAACACCTGCTCTTAGCTTCTTGCTTGACTTCTCCTGTAACAATTTGTCTCAGACAGAATGTTCCTAACTGGTAGAAGCTTGTTACTTGCAGATTCTGGGGAAAAAGAACGACGAACTCATCGAAAGAGTTCGCGCAGCTCAACCGAGACTTTTACCTACCAAAATTGCAAGAGATGGCTCAATCAGAGAATGGGTATATGCCTCGGCTCTCTTTCAAATGTAATGTGTAGTTCTCTCTATGTTTATCTGGGAATTATATGGCAGGCAGAGGACTTCGAGGATCCGGAGATTCAACATCGCCATCTATCGCATCTGTTCGGCTTGTATCCGGGCCATACAATAACTGTTGACGGAACCCCGGACCTGGCTAAAGCTGCAGATAACTCCATTGTCAAAAGAGGCGAACAGGGTCCGGGATGGTCGACCATGTGGAAAGCTGCGCTGTGGGCTCGACTCCGGAGCAGTGATCATGCTTATAGGATGGTGAAGCATCTGTTTGATCTTGTGGACCCTGATCACGAAAGCAACTACGAAGGAGGTCTATACGCGAACCTCTTCACCGCGCATCCACCTTTCCAGATCGATGCCAACTTCGGGTGAGCAACAGGAACAGGCATATTTGCTCTGATGGATGTGATGATCTCTTACCCTGCATTTTCCATTCCAGGTTTTCTGCAGCAATAGCCGAGATGTTAGTGCAAAGCACGGTTAAGGACATGTACTTGCTCCCTGCTCTTCCCCAAGATAAATGGGCCAATGGCTGCGTCAAAGGACTCAAGGCGCGAGGCGGATTGACCATCAGCATCTGCTGGCGAGAAGGTGATCTTCACGAACTAGGCCTGTGGTCTAAGGAACAGCATTCTCTGCAGATACACTACAGAGACAGTTTAGTAAGTGCACGTATATCCCCCGGTAAAATTTACACGTTCAACAGGCAGCTGAAATGCATCAAGTCCTACTCGTTTTCGGATGTGGCTTCTTGCTGAGTGTTCAGACGAATGGCTGTCCGGATTTTTCGATCATACATTTTTTTTATACCACCTGGTATTCGGAATAAGTTGGTGAGGAATGTCAGAAGCATCATACATTCTTCAGGGTTTCCTGTGCTTTTGGTTTGAGTTGGTTCTGGTCCTCGGTGGAGAAACAATAAGCCTTGGTTCAGACTTTCAGATTAACAAGTTTCTTCTTGTTTGTAAATGGATGTCAAAGGCACCTTCTCTTTGGGAGGTGACAATAATAACCTTTGCTAACACTGCTGTATTCTTGTGTTCAGATCTATTTTTTTAACATATGATATTCAGAGTCGAGCATTGTTGTGCCATTTTTCGGGACAGCTCTTACATTAGTTTCTTTTACATTCGTACTCTATTGTATTCTTGGGTTCAAAATCGAGTTTTTTTTTGTTAACCTATGATATTCAGAGTCGAGTATTATTGGGTCGTTTTTAGGGACGATTCTCACAATAATTTTCTTTACATTCTCAAGATTTGAATCAAAATCTTAGTAAATCTATGTCTCTTACCACTAGGACTAACTCCTATTAGTGAACTCGAAATTTTTTGATTACGAAGATACATCGAGTTAACACAAAAAATGAGTTAACACCAGTATATTACGAAGATACGAGATACCGCTCGTGGGGCTTGAAAGACGGCAAACTCGAAGTCGAAGAGCTAAACCCGAATCTGTTCTCCTTCACCTTCAACTCCTTGTCTTAGTAACGGTAACTAAGATCCTAACGGTCACTTTCTGGGTGTACTCGGGTTCAAATTTCAAACATGAATCCCTCGGTAAATCTCGTGTGAAGGCCTAGGATTAGTAAATGACATCATTTATTATTTTTTTCATCGGTAAATCTCCCGTCATAAGCAAGTTTTGGTAAACATCTAGTAAAATGTAAAAGGAGATTCGGTAGAATAAGATGACGTATACAATTACTCAAGTATAGCATCTCTCTCCCACTACATATTTGATCCAAAACTTTAAAAGAATAACTATGTGAAGTCTGATATTCTGATTCATTATAAACGATATCCAATTGAACTCCTCATACTATAACAAGAATCCTTTGTGAAAAATAGATTAAAGCTATGACGAAATCAATATAGAGAAGCATTAACCAACTAATGATATTTGGAGTAATATGTTAGAGTGGGAGTTTTGAAGAAGTATTTGTTGTAGTTTGTAGGATTAATGTGAGATTTTGGGGTCTTCTTGTTGTATTTAATGGAATTTGTTATACCAACTCACATTATTGAGTCCAAGTTGTTTATACTCTCCTAGAAGATGAAAATTTTGGGGAGACAAGAAATTTACTGAGAAAGTGATCTTCTTTTGCGTGGATAAAGGAATGAAAATGCACGTAGGAAAAAAAAAGAATGACGTGCACTTACCACCATGTACTTGTAAAAAAAAGACGATTAAAATTTTGTACTCAAAGTCAGACCACTTAGTATCCTGTAATTTTTGTGACAGGACAATTATCATTTTAGTACTAATGACTGAACACATATCATTATCTTATATGCATCCAAATTAACATAAATTAACCCGCCGTTCATATTCCAAAGACTATATCATTATCTTATTATTTTATTATTTAAAAAAAATAGTGTTTAATGATTTTCGCTCGGCCGAGCGGATTGGTTAGGTTTTTTTAATATTATTTATCTAACTATCTAGTTATTTCCACTTTGCATAATATTATTCGTAAAAATAGATTTATTCGGATAATATTTTTGTGGTTAGCTTATCTTTAGCAATAAATTTAAAAAATAATTTAAAAATTATTAAATTTTGTATCTCTATAAATAGAGTCCAATGTTAACATATTTTCATATACCATCTAAAATTCTCTCTTCTTTCACTACATAATCTCTTCTTATAAATTGTCTCTATTATATTATTTCTATTATGGATCCAAATGATCCTAATTTTTCAAATTATCACTCATTCGGATCTTATAATCTTTCATCTTATCTAAATTCTGGAGAGTATCCGAACTCTCCACCATTTTATACCTCTCAATTTTTGCAAAATCTTTCCCAAATGCCATTGTTCCAACACCAACCCCCAAAAATATTTTACAACACTTATCATTCGATAGAGCTAGCCAAGTTAAAACTAAAAAGCCTGCACTAATTAATTGGGGTGTCAAAGAAGACATTGCCCTAATGTCAGCTTACATCTTCTGTAGCGAAGATAGTGTTATTGGAAAAAATCTGAAGAGTGCATCGCTATGGTCCCAAGTGAGTGATTTGTACCATGAAGCTCAAGCAGAAAAATTGGAAGAGATCCATGCAAGAAATGTGCCAGCAATAAAAGGTCGTTATAAACGACTTAATGAAAATGCACCAAGGTGGGTCGGTGTCTACTGAGAAGTACTGAAAAGGAAATGGAGCGGCATGAGCGAGGCAAATGTTGAGGCCGAAGCTCAAGCACTTTATGAAAAAAAAGGTGGAAAAAAATTTACTGACCTTGTTATTTTTAATGAAGTTATGTGTAAATCTCCCAAATGGCAAATTGAAGAAGGAGATCGCGCTGCAACAAATTTTCCTCCACAGAACAAGGAGGAGAAAATAGAAAGTGCTGGAAGTTCGAAGAGGTCAAAGAATACCGAAGAAGGAGATTATTCAATCCCATCTAACTCAGAAGATCCAATCACCAGGTCTGCAATACTTTCCCGCCCTATGGGCAGAGATGCTGCCAAAAAAAGGAAAGGAAAAGGTAAAGCATTTAATGATGTTGCAGCAGAACTTCGTGAGATGAGAATAACCAGAGATAATGAAAATGAAATTTTGATGAAGACATTGGAGATGCAACAACAACTGGAGGAAAAAAGGGAGGCCAGGAAGAATAAGGAGTTGGATAAAATCATGTTGACTGCTTTGATTTTAAAATAGCATTTATCCCCAGAAGATGAAGAGTTAAAGAGTTGTCTAATAGCTCGATTGTATGGAAACTGATTAGTTGTAATCTGTTCTTCATTTCTTGTAATTTGTTCTTCATTTCTTGTAATTTGTTCTTCAGTTATCGTAATTTGTTCTTCATTTCTTGTAATGTATTCTTCATTTAATGTAATTTGTCTCGTACCTATTGTATTGTCACTTCACCTTTGTCATCCACCCACACCCACACCCACACCCACAATTAATGTAATTTGTCGCATACCTATTGTGTGGTCACTTCACCATTGTGATCCACCCACACGCACACCCACAATTAATGTAATTTGTCTCGTACCTATTGTGTTATCACTTCACCTTTGTCATCCACCCACACCCACAATTATGGTAATTTATCTCGTATCTATTCCATATATATTGGTGACCATCACAAACTTAAATCTAATCCATACCCATAATTCTCTTCACAAATGTCTCACAGTAAAAATAGATCAGATTCAGATTCAAGTGATAGTGATGCATTCACTAGAGTTGTTGATGAATGAAAAGCACGAAGAAGAGAACATAATCGACGAATTGATCACTTACTTGAGGATGCGTTCGTAGTTAATCCTAGTCTGATCCTTGGAGATCCACCACCGGCAAGGCGAAGACGGTATATCAATAGGGAACGAAGAGTTAGTGAAGAGCATTTGATGAATGACTATTTTGGTGACGAGCCAACGTATTCAGCTGAGGTCTTCCGGAGAAGGTTTCGGATGCAAAGATCGTTATTTCTTCGCATTGTGGAGGTGGTTAGTGCCAATGACGTATATTTTTAATAATGTACAAATACTGCAGGTACCCTTGGTCTGACATGCATGCAGAAATGTACCGGAGCCATAAGAGTGTTAGCTTATGGGACATCAACTGATGTCGTTGATGAATACCTGAGAATGAGTACATCTACAACACGGCAAGCCCTCATTAAATTCGTAGATGGTGTAATTTTCTGCTTTGGAAATGAGTACCTGAGAAGGCCCAACGCACAAGATTTGGCAAGACTACTCTACGTTGGAAAACAACGTGGATTCTCAGGTATGATAGATAGTATTGATTGTATGCACTAGGAATAGAAAAATTATCCCAATGCATGGGCTGGGCAATATGCAGGACGAAGTAGAAAGGCTACAATAATTCTGGAAGCAGTTGCATCATATGACTTATGAATATCGCATACTTTCTTTGGAACACTAGGTACTCTCAATGATATTAATATACTGGAACGATCTCCTGTTTTCAGTGATGTCTTGGAAGGTAGAGCACCAAAAGTGAGTTATGTCGTCAACAATCGACAATATGATATGGCATATTATCTCACTGATGGGATATATCCCACATGGGCTGTTTTTGTCAAGTCCATTACATCTCCTTCAACCTTAAAGCACAAGTTGTTTGCTGAACATCAAGAGGCTACTAGAAAGGACGTGGAACGCGCATTTAGAGTTCTACAAGCTCGTAGGCTGCTAGAGAGAAATTAATAATTTATTCCGTAACCTGGATTGGTTGGGTTGCTGATGTGGGTAGTCTAATAACTATTCTTATTTTGTTTCAAATACAAAATATTTGCTCCTATCTCAAGCAAGGGAAAAATCTCACTTCCTTTCTCTTTTTTATTTTCTGTCTTCATGCTTTCTTTTCCCTGATTTTGTAACTTTTTTTTTGTTTCCAAACAAAAACTTGGGTTGCTGGATGGCCTAATGCAACGCACCTTTACCCAATGGAATGAAATGGAGAAATTTTACGATAATTCCAATATATACCAAGTCGCCAAAGTCGTATACTCCCACCAACCTTTGATTTGACATATGAATCAGTATCCATCTTATTAAACTAATTTTTCAAATGAATAATTACGGAAGAATGATGATTATGGCTTGATGACAATAAATAGCCAAAGAGTAAAATATTTATAATACTAGCCCCAATTTAAGTAATGAATCATGAATTGTCCTAATTTAATAAAAAATTTGTCATACAAACGTGTTTCAGTGATCTAATTAAATTAATAGTAGTTAATGTTTTATTTATGGTTATGAAATATTTAGAATACCAACCCTTGAGCTCGGTGTAAGTAATGAGGAAGAGGACAAAGTGTAACATTCTTCCATGGAACTTTCCTCGGTCAACTTAGGCTACAAGCTTTGTCCTGAAGCCGGACGCGGAGCTCTTGTATTGTACTCTGCCCAATTCGACGGCGAGTTCACTAATGTGATTTTTTTTGTAAGTCAAAATTGTAACATGCGAAAGAAGAGGATAAAAATAAAGAAAGAAAATTGGTCCGGTCTCAGCACCACATTTTGTAGGCAAGACACGTTTTTTAAAAGATAAATTTAACCCTGGGCTTCTGTCAAATAATTTTATACTTTGTTCTAGTAGAAAAAAAAATACGGAGGTTCAGAGCTATGGCAAAATTGTGGAGGATCAAGGGCGGTCTTTTGTAATTCTCCAATCCTGGTACAGAAGCAACTCGACGACAGCCACACTCTTCACGAGTACAGAAGCAACTCGAGGGTAGCCACACAGATGGGCGTTAGCGTTGTCTATATAGATTGTAGTGCAATTGCCATTTGGGATCAATTGCAATAGTAATTTTCAGGGGCATGTGTTCAAGGAGTCGGAGTGTACAATCGTGTATCCGCAGCGCTAACGCTCATAGACCCCTTTTTTTTCTAATGTCGCAGTCTTTTTACTGGGCTTTAGTGCAACAAGGATTTAACAAGACATACAGTTGCAACCTCATATTCATTGTATGATGGGATTTTACACTCGTTATACATGTGTAATACATAAATATTATATCAACGCTTAATGAATAGGATGACAACAGATTCTATCTTATTTCTAAGGAGTCTGTAGGTAAATTCTCACCCTTTGTACAAATAGAAAAACTCTGCGTGAGAGGACAATAAAGTTCAATGTTATCTAGAGCCTTAGAATTTAGGCTAATTTGCATAAATTTTTTCGACCAAAAAAAAAGTAAATATTAATAAAATTTTACAGATTCAAAAAATATTTTTCAGCTAGAGACATATGTCAAATTAGAAGATTGTCACTAATGAAATTTGGTTCAAATAAAATAGTACTTAATTTATTTAAATTTTAATAAAATGAAATGGCCCCATCTCCACCTTCAAATTGATCATAAAAGGACCCAATCGAATTTCATATCCTTCTTTCAAAAAAAATTCATATCCTTATTTTTTAAAAATATAAAATTTTTGAACAGAATAAGAAAATATGGGGCCATAGGAGCCTAGGGGGCGTGCTACACAACTCATCCATCGGTGCAGGAACGCGGTAACCGTAGCAGCCAAAGGCCACTGTTTTGGCTGTTTATACATTTTGAGCTTTTGAAATAAAACAAATACACTTAAATTACAAGTACATGTGAGCTCCAATACGAACTCAGCAGCAGCTCACTTTCGTTTACTTTTTCTTTGGCAGCGAAATCTCCGATTCCTATAAATACTCACTCCTCATTATCCCTAAACATCAACAACTCTAAACTAGCGTTACTCCAAATATATTACACATATACAGTACTAGACCAAGTTCAAAAACTATTATCCATAACAAAAATTCCTTACTTATCTACATTATCAATGGCTAGCCTTTTTGGTCACTTGAATATGTTTATCCTATTAATTGTCATAGCTCCAACAATTTACTTGGTGCAAGGCCAGGGCATGAGCGTAGGCTTCTACGCTCGTACTTGTCCGAAGGCGGAGTCCATCGTCCGGTCGACGGTGGCAACCCACTTCAGCTCTGACGCGACGGTTGCACCTGCATTGTTGAGGTTACACTTCCATGACTGCTTCGTGCGAGGTTGCGACGCGTCGGTGCTTATAAGCGGCTCGGGCACGGAGAAGACGGCCCCGATTAACTCCGGGTTGAGAGGGTACGAAGTCATTGACGACGCCAAGACCCAGCTTGAAGCTGCATGCCCCGGAACCGTCTCTTGCGCCGATATCCTCGCTCTTGCTGCTCGTGATTCCGTTGCTCTGGTAAGCCAAATGATTCCTTTGAAAATGATTTTCACATTTTAACGGAAAGTTTTTTTTCATCTGGATTAGAAAAGATTTTTTCATTATTTATTTGAACCCACAAAATAATTAGCACATTCGGTTGAGTTTTATATACACATTGAATTCGTCAACATGCGATAAAACGGGTTCACGAGCTAATGATTCTCACTATGTCTTGAAGCTTATATTGATTGAACTAATAATGTGGGGGTGTGACATTGATTATAATTGCAGACCAAGGGGATAAGTTGGTTGGTACCCACCGGACGGAAGGACGCCAGAGTATCTTTGTCGGCGGAAACATCCGATTTGCCTGGTTTCACAGACTCCATGGATGACCAAAAGAAGAAGTTCGCTGCCAAGAACCTAACGCCACAGGACCTCGTTGCACTTGTTGGTAAGCATTAGCTAGCTAGCTCTAACATTAATTTCTTTTTGATTTTCAATCGACTGTTTGCTAAAAACACGGGTCTCCGCTAAATTGCTAGACTATGTATGAGAGCTTACGCATGTCCGGTGCTTTGGATAGAACTTAGACTAAGATAACCGAAAATATGTTCAGGTGCACACACAATAGGAACTTCAGCCTGCCAGTTCTTCAGCTACAGGCTCTACAACTTCACAACAACTGGGGCCGACGCTTCCTTGGCCGCCTCATTTGCGGCTCAGCTCCAAGGACTGTGCCCGCAGGCCGGCTCCGGGACGACCCGGGTGGCGCTGGACACCGGCAGCTCCGACAAGTTTGACACGTCCTATTATGCCAACCTGAGAGACGGCCGAGGCGTGCTCGAGTCGGACTCCAAGCTGTGGACCGATGCTTCCACGAAGCCTTTTGTCCAGCGCTTCTTGGGAGTCCGAGGCCTGGCTGCTTTGACCTTCAACATCGAATTCACCAAGTCTATGGTTAAGATGAGCAACGTTGGGGTGAAGACCGGGAGTGATGGCGAGATAAGGAAGATCTGTTCCGCCATTAATTAGTTGCTTGAATTTGGTTCTTTGAGGGATTATTTTCTTTGAAGGGTGTAGAAAATGAGATAAGGAAAGAAGAACAATTGTCTATGGAATGTAAGTAGTTGTACTCTGGCTTTCTAACTATTCAGTCCATTGCTTGAATTTTTTAAGGATATAGCTTGTCGGCTTTTCATTGAGGATTATAGTTGCAGAATACAAAGGAAATAGACGCAACCATAGAAAATATAAAGCTAGGGACAAAAGGCAAGTATAACCCGCTACTACAACAGTAACACGCTGTCGTGCGGTGAGATTGGTCATTAAACTCATGCATATGATTCTCATTCATATAGACATGAATCTAAATGTTGTGATCGGAGGGTTTGGTGTACTTGATTAGGATCTACGGCAGTCGAGGCAAGTGTTGGATACTTTCTCCGTAAGACGAGATTGTCCCGTATATTTCAGTGCGGTACGGGCTACGGTAATTGTCCCCAAGATACAACGACTGTTTGAGCGTTTCCAAGAATGTTGCACACGTATCTCGAAACTTTCGGGCAAACCCTTATATACCCAGAACTTTCGGACGGACTTTCTGTAAGTGAAGAACGGGAGAGAGGAGAAGACAACAATGCTTATGGAATGCACTTGTTGCTGAGATTATTGCAAATGAGGGGGAGAGGCCTATTTATAGGCGCTGGAAGAGTGGCAGAGAGGCACTCCGAAGGGGTACGAGGTACTTCCGAAGAGAGGCGACTCAGGTAGGCAGCCAGATCGCTCGTGGCCCTTCAGAGATGTCCCTTCGCTAGGCAGATTGGCTAGCTGCGCTCGTGACCCTTCGGTGGCATTCTGGATGCTTCCAGGTGCGTCCAGACTTTGCTGGCACTCCTTCACGAGAGATCTCGCAACCCTTCGGCCGTCTAGAAGTCTCCAGGACATTCCAGCCCTTCGTGCCTCTTCGGTGGCCATCCTGGAAGGTGCTCGCAGCCCCTCATCACTTCGGTAGCTACGCAGCTCTCTCCGGACTCGGGTAAAATACTTAAGGCTCCTCCAGCTCCTCGCGACGATGCGCACGTGCGAAGTACCAAGTGCGCCACAAAGCGCCCATTGCGACCTGCGTCCAATGCGCCATGCACACGCTCGTGCTTGTGCTCGTGCTCGGATGGTGCTATGCACCAACCTCGCCGTGGTCTGAGTTGGCTATCCTTCTATTTGGTCAACTCATTTCCTAGTCAACAAGGAGTTTCTCCTTATAAACTAGGAAATGTTGGTGCCACTTTTCAATGTGGGATTGCACTTTCTTTTTTCCCTTTTGGGCCTCCCACTTTGGGCATTTCCACTTTGGGCTTTGCATTGAATTTTTCATTCAATCTTTTCCAATAATCCTTCACATGAATGATGATTAATGCATGCAGACTCTAATCGAAAGTTCTGACGTGTTATTATTGCATCGAGACAGGTAGCTTGTAGCTTTAAACCTTCTCTAGTAATATGTTATCGAATTTATTCGTTGCTCGGTGAACGTGATGTCTTGAACCGTCAGCTTTTGGCATAAACTAAGACAATAATATTTACACAATAATAACCCTAGTATATTTGGGTTCTCACGTTGTGTCCGTTTCGGCCATGGACCGTATCTTGAATTCATAAGTATTTTTCCCATTTGAAGCGACCTCACTTCATACTTACATAGGTGATCTCCTATCAGGAGTATCCTGCCATACTCCACCTTTATCAAGGTATAGAAATCATTAAAAGCGTAATGCTTAACCTTACCACACCTCTGCAGGTTAACACCTGGGCAGCTTCTGAGAATGAGATAGGTTCCAGGTGATTAACTGAACCCTCCATAACTTAGTTATCTCATTGAACCAAGTTTGTGGGATCTCCACTTATCATGGTTGAGTTACCGCTATGGACGTTCTTTAGTGTGTAGATTTTAATCCCATTCCCCTTACTGCATTGTACATTTGATCTCTATTGATTTCTTTCGTAAAAGGATCAGCTAAGTTATCCTTGGACTTTACGTAATTAATGGTGATTACCTCACTAGAGATCAACTGTCTAACGATATTGTGTCTCCGACAGATATGTCGAGACTTTCCGTTGTACATTGTACTTTATGCTCTCCCGATTGCAGACATGCTATCACAATGTATCAATACGGGAGGCACCGGTTTGCTCCAGCACTGAATATCCTCTAAGAAGTTTTTGAGCCATTCAGCTTCTTTCCCAGCTTTGTCTAGTGCTATAAACTCCGACTCTATGGTGGATCGAGCTATGCACGTTTGTTTAGACGACTTCCAAGACACAGCTCCTCCTCCTATGGTGAATACGTATTCACTCGTGAATTTGGAGTCCTTAGTGTCTGATATCCAGTTTGCGTCACTGTATCCTTCTAATACAGCTAGATATTTACCATAATGTATGTTATGGTTTATGGTATATTTTAAATACCGTAAAACCCTTTCCAGAGCTAGCCAGTGATCCTTCCCTGGATTACTTGTAAATCTACTAAGCTTACTAACTGAGTGCGCAATATCGGGAGGTGTGCAGTTTGTTAAATACATCAAGCTCCCGATAATTTGCACATACCTCAGTTGAGATATTGGGTCCCCTCGATTCTTGGCTAAGTGTAGATTTAAATCCACTGGAGTCCTAACCGGAAGTTTGTCAAAAGCATCAAATTTATTGAGCACGCCTTCCACGTAGTGGGATTGCGTCAAGATAATTTCGTCAGCTTTTCTAGAGATTTTTATTCATAGTATGACGTCTGCCAGACCCATATCTTTCATGTCAAAGTGGTTCTTTAACATGTTCTTAGTTTTCACAATAACCTCTTTATTGCTTCCCATAATTAGTAAGTCATCTACGTAGAGACATACAATTACGTAAGCTTCAGGTGTGCTCTTAATATAAACATATTTATCGCACTCATTGATCTTAAATCCATTCGACAGCATTGTCCTGTCACATTTCTCGTGCCACTGTTTCGGCACTTATTTTAGCCCATATAGTGACTTGACTAGCCAACACACTTTATGCTCTTGACCGGGAGTCACAAACCCTTTAGGTTGCTCCATGTATATCTCCTCTTCCAGTTCTCTATTTAGGAAAGCTATTTTTACGTCTATTTGGTAGATCTCGAGGTTATAGAGTGCCGCAACAGCTATGAGCACTCTAATTGATGTGATTCTTATGACCGGTGAATATGTGTTAAAGAAATCATATTCCTCCTTCTGTTTTAACCCCTTAGCTACCAATCGAGCTTTGTACTTGTCGATTGATCCATCAACTTTGTATTTCCTTTTTAGGATCCACCTGCATCCCAAAGGTTTGCAGCCCGGTGGGAGATCCACAATTTCCCACGTGTGATTTTGCATAATAGATTCTATCTCACTATTGATAGCTTCCTTCCAGAGAGGAGCATCTGGACTAGACAATGCCTCTTGGATTGTCCTGGGTTCATCTTCTAACGCATGGGTAAGATAATTCGGACCAAAAGATTTAGTTACTTTCGTCCGTTTACTACGTCTAGGTTCATCGTCTTCCTGATTTGACCCTTGCGTAGTCTCGTGAGCCATTTTCTTTGGACTTCCTTCCTTTCTTTCCTTATTAGGAAAGCTATTCTCAAAAAATATTGTGTTCCTTGATTCTATGACCATTCCCGCGTTTATCTCAGGATTTTCAGATTTATGCACCAGAAATCGATAAGCACTACTATTTTACGCATATCCGATAAAGATGTAATCAATGGTCTTGGGTCCTATTCTCACCTGCTTAGGCTTAGGTACTTCGACCTTTGCTAGGCACCCCCACACTTTAAGGTAACCGTAGGAAGGCTTCCTTCCTTTCCATAGTTCATATGGGGTTTTATCCCTTTTCTTGTGTGGCAACTTGTTTAGAATGTGGTTAGCTGAGAGCACTACTTCTCCCCACATATTCTGGGATAAGCCCAAGCTAATCAACATAGCGTTCATCATCTCCTTAAGAGTTCAATTTTTGCATTCAGCTACGCTATTCGATTGAGGTGAGTATGGAGCAGTCGTCTGATGAATAATGCCATGTTCTTGACAGAGTTCATCAAACGGAGCTACATATTCTCCCCTTCGATCACTTCGAATCATTTTGATTTTCACGCTGAGTTGATTTCCAACCTCATTCTTATATCTCTTAAAGGCATCAAGAGCTTCGTCTTTGCCCTTTAGGAGATATACGTAATAGTATCTCGTACAATTATCGATAAACGTGATAAAGTATTTCTTCCCGTCTTTAGTTTGCACGTGTTTCATATCGCAAGTATCCGTATGAATTAACTCTAAAGGAATAGTACTTCTTTCCACCGAATGGAAAGGTACTTTGGTCATTTTAGCCTCCACACATACTTCACACTTATCAGATGGGTTGAACTCTAGATTCGGTAATAAATTTAAACTTACTAACTTTCTTAGTGAGTTTAAATTTACGTGTCCTAATCTATCATGCCATAAATTAGAACACTCGGCCAAGTAAGAAGAAGCGTTAACTTTATTTTTACCGTTAAAAGTGCGATGTACAGTTATTACATCCATCTTAAACAGCCCCTTTTCTAGATAACCCTTTCATATAAATTGACCTACTTTGGTCAGTACAAACTTATCAGCCTCAAATACAAGCTTAAGACTGGCTTTGCTTAACAGTGTGCTAGAAACTAAGTTTTTTGCGGATGTCCGGGACATGTAGCACATTCTTGAGGGTCAGCTCCTTTCCTGAGGTCAGCTTTAGGATCACCTTACCCAGACCGATGATCTTGGACGTTGCAGAGTTTCCCATGAACAGCTTTCGGCCGGTGTGGCGGGTAGCTCCTGTGTCCACGAACCACTCTCTCGGATTATCCACCAGGTTGGCTTCAAATACCATGGCTGACAGATCTAGTTCAGACAAGTCTTCAGCCTAGTTAGCCTTTCCTTGGTCGTCCTTCTTCGGCTGGCGACAGTCCTTAGCCATGTGGCTGGGTTTACCGCAGTTGTAGCAGTCGCCCTTAATCTTCTTGTTCTTTTTCTTCTTGGGCTCTTGCTTCTCTTGCTTATCCCTGGACTTCTTCCTCTACTTGCCACCTTTTCTCTCGGCGAGGTGCACAGTGGTCTCAGAGTTGGCCTTGCCTTGCTTGACTTCGGTCTTTTGGTTATCTTCCTCGATCCTAAATCTCACTATCAGGTCTTCTAGGCCCATGTCCTTCCTCTTGTGCTTGAGGTAGCTCTTGAAGTCCTTCCAGAGCGGGGGGAGCTTCTCAATCATCGCAGCTACTTGGAAGGACTCGCTGAATTGCATCCCTTCGGCTTGGATCTCGTGAAGGATCAGCTGCAACTTCTGCACTTGGTCGATGACCTTCTTGGAGTCCACCATCTTGAAGTCGAGGAATCGTCCGACGATGAATTTCTTCGTCCCGGCATCCTCCATTTTTTACTTCTTCTCGAGTGAACTCCACAACTCCTTAGCAGTCTTGGCTACCGCGTAGACATTGTAGAGCATGTCGTCTTGTCCATTCAGGACGTAGTTCCGGCTCAGGAAGTTGCTATGACTCCACGCGTCGAGAGCATTGATCTTCTGTTGATCCGTCTCATTTTTTGCTATCTTCGGTGCTTTCTCTTTTAGAAACCGAACTAGGTTGAGCGTGGTCAGATAGAACGTCATCTTCTGTTGCCACCTCTTGAACTTGATACCGTTGAACATCGCTGGCCTTTCGGCATGGACAGTTCCTAGTACCGTTGTCAGTGCTACGGTGCTTGACGATGCCATCTTCAAGTATACGAATCTCGTCTTACGAATATTGTGATCGGAGAGTTTGGTGTACTTGATTAAGATCTACGGCAGTCGAGGCAAGTGTTGGACACTTTCTCTGTAAGACGAGATTGCCCCGTATATTTTAGTGCGGTACGGGCTACGACAATCGTTCCCAAGATACAACGACTGTTTGGGCATTTCCAAGAATATTGCACACGTATCTCAAAACTTTCGGGCGAACCCTTATATACCCAGAACTTTCGGACGGACTTTCTGTAAGTGAAGAACGGGAGAAAGAAGAAGAGAACAATGCTTATGGAATGCACTTGTTGCTGGGATGATTGCAAATGAGGGGGAGAGGCCTATTTATAGGCGCTGGAAGAGTGGCAGGCAAGCACTCCGAAGGGGCACGAGGCACTTTTGAAGAGAGGCGACTCAAGCAGGCAGCCAGATCGCTCGTGGCCCTTCGGAGATGTCCCTTCGCTAGGCAGATTGGCTGGCTGTGCTCGTGGCCCTTCGGTGGTATTCTGGATGCTTTCAGGTGCATCCAGACTTTACTGGCACTCCTTCACGAGGGATCTCACAACCCTTCAGCCGTCTGGAAGTCTCCAGGACGTTCCAGCCCTTCGTGCCTCTTCGGTGGCCATCTTGGAAGGCGCTCGCAGCCCCTTGTCACTTTGGTAGCTACGCAGTTCTCTCCGAACTCGGGTAAAATACTTAAGGCTCCTCCAGAGGATGCGCACGTGCGAAGTGCCAAGTGCGCCACAAAGCGCCCATTGTGACCTGCGACCAATACGCCATGCGCGGGCGCGGGTGCGTGCGCATGCGCGTGCTTGGATGGTGCGTACTCGCCGCAGTCCGAGTTGGCTATCCTTCCATTTGGTTAACTCATTTCCTAGTCAACAAGGAGTTTCTCCTTATAAACTAGAAAATGTTGGTGCCACTTTCCAATGTGGGATTGCACTTTCCTTTTTCTCTTTTGGGCCTCCCACTTTGGGCCTTTCCACTTTGGGCTTTGCATTGAATTTTTTATTCAGTCTTTTCCAACAATAAATACAAAGATATTCATATTAATTATTGCAGCGCAGACACTTTACAAGATTTTTTTGTCTTCACATAATGGAAGCTTGTCACTCGTCATAAGTATAACTCATGTATTCAAAACTATAATTTGATTCCAGAGCCTAAATGTTCAAAGGCTATGAGAGAAATTTGAACGTCTAAGTTCGTTTGTCTTTTGTGTGTGTAGACTCTTATGTGTGTCACCTACGTGTACCAATTCTATGAATTTTATCTCTTATATAAAACCCGAGAAGAGACCATCCAAATGTCCGTCATAAACTCATCTGTAACCTTTTAGACTCTATGGCTTCCTCCCCCTAAATAGGGAGGTTATAAAATTCATTAGCCCACTAATAAATTTATAATCATGATAATCAAGGGTGTAATTCCAACAATCATTCTGGCTTAACCATGTAATTGTAGATAGTGTTTATTTCCGCGTTACTTATGATATACATTATTCGTAATTTTTGATGTATTTTAATGATCTTTTAGTGAAATACAACTTTTACTTATAAAAAAGTGTTAGTTATCAAGCATCGATTATATAATTTGACCTTCCTATCTGGAATCGATTATATAATTTTATTCATGGCGTACATTGAGCCGTTGCCTGGACCATATAATTAATGCATTTGGCCAAATTTTGGTTTGAGCTTTCCCACTGTCTGTCAAGAGTTTGTATTTCAACGACTAAAGATATTGTAAATATATTGGAAATTTATAGTTCAAATCCTGGTATTGTCATGTTTTAAAAAATTGACCTCTAAAAAAACTTTCCCACCGTCTATTATTGTACGGGTCATGTATTTTTATAAATATATATTTTTGTGAAGAGAATTTGAATCTTGTTCATTTTCCATCATGCCTTTGTCTTATGCCATTAAAGGAAGCGCTATTTTGGTTATATGGATCATGTAAAGGGACGTATTGAGTCCTTTTATTTTAATATTGTTTTTGGTCAGATTTTTTAAAAATTTTGATTATTTAAAATTGAATACAGTTGAACTCTATTTTAGTTAAATTTTATCAAATTACATTGTATTAGTTAAAATATTGTCCTGATTTCTGGTTAAGAAATATTTATAATACTAACCCTTAAGCTTCAAGTAAGTAATGAGGAAGAGGACAAAGTGTAACATTCTTCCATGGAACTTTTCCTCGGTCAACATCGGCTACAAGCTTTGACCTTAACCCAGACACGGTGCTCTTGTATTGTACTCTGCCCAATCCGACGGCGAGTTCCAAATTGTAACAAAAAAAAACTGGTAAGTCAAAGTTGTAACATGTGATAGAAGAGGATACAAATATAAAGTCGCCGGTACTATCTCTGGATTTCAAAAAAACAACTTTGGTTTTTCAGAAGAAAATATCTTTCAACTAGAGACATATGTCAACCAATGGATTATGGTCTACAAAACCATTTCACGTCTTTTGCAGTATTTTGATTGTTAGTTCACTTATCAAAGTTTGAGTCCGCAGTGTAAAATTAATTACATAAATAATAAGCAGAAGAATAATAAATTAATTTCTCTCTATTTTTTATCGTTGAGTGACACCCACCGATGAATATTATTAGATATTTTTATAGGCACGCAGAGGACCAAATTATATACCAATAAATAATCGGACGATGTCTATCAAGCTCCCAATGGACGGTTTTGATTAAACTAAAAACCATAATCATAATAGGACTCTTACTCATGATAAGGATCGATGATAGAGTCCAACCATATGAGAGCCACCTTAATAGAATTAATAAATAATTTTTACATTCTTCCACTTGACTCAAATATAGGTTAATAGTATAACATAAGGTGCACAATCTAAGTAATATCAACTCAAAGTCCACAATTATAATGACATTATATGGTAAGGTATTAAATGCAAGCTATAAAGAATATACATCATTTGTGAGACGTACTGCCTTCCATAACTGCAACTCTAGCAACTCAACATACTAGATTAATAAGCAGTATATAGAATCAATCATGGTCCACAATAATGACTCATAAATTCTTTCTTATTTTTCATAAAACCATATTGTTTACGTGAATAATAAAACAAGAAAACGATAATGTATTTTAAAAACATAGCAGCCAACTCAGAGTGCCAATCACCAAAATATTCAGAACTATAACCAAAAGTCGTTCATGATCATATCATTTGGTTATAATCGTAGCCTAAAATGATCTACAATTATGAGATCATTCATCATGTGAATAGTAGACACTCGTATTTCTTAACTTTTTTATTAACAACAAAATACTTTTAACTTCATGTGTTTGACACTTGTGTATTATTTGTAATCCTTAGAGAAATATAGTAATAAGATAATAATTTTTTAGCAACTTGATTATGGCATCAACAACCCTAAAGTCTCTAAATAAGTTCCTTAGTCATAATGTATTATCCGTAACTTCAAATTTTGGCACAAGGTTAGTTCATCATACGACGAGATTCTACCCTCCTTATATATGTAATATGTAAATATTATACCAAATGTTTGATGGGTAGTATGACAACAGATTTTATCTCGTTTTTTCAGAGTTAGTATGTGAATTTCTACACCTTGCGCATATGGAAAATTTTGCTTGAGAAGATAATAAAGCAAATGTCGTTTAGAGCCACGAAATTTAGGCTAATCTACCTAAATTTTCCCTGACAAAAAAAACCTAAATATTATTTAAAAAATTTATCGATTCAAAAAATAAAGAGAAAAAAATATCTTTCAGTTAGAGACATATGCCAAATTAGAAGATTGTCACCAACGAAATTTGGTTCAAATAAAATAGTACAATTAAAATAGAATTAGACAATACTCAACTTATTTAAATTTTAATAAAATTAAATGGCCACATCACTACCTTCAAATGATCATAAAAGGACCTTTCCAAATTTCATATCCTTATTTAAAAAATAAAAATTTTGAACAGAACAAGAAAATATGGGGCCATAGGATAGGAGCCTAGTGGGCTGGCGTGCTACACAACTCATCCTGCGGTGCAGGAACGCGGTAACCGTAGCAGCCAAAGGCCACTATTTTGGCTGTATAACTGTTTATACGTTTTGAGCTTTTGAAATAATCAAATACACTTTAATTACAAGTGCATGTGAGCTCCAATACGGACTCAGCAGCAGCACACTTTCGTTTACTTTTTTCTTTGTCAATGAAATCTCCTGTGCCTATAAATACCCACCTCCTCACTATCCCTAAGCATCAACAACTCTAAACTAGCATCAAATATATATTCAAATATATTCAATAGAGAGCCGTTTTAGAGTATTCGATTACCAAAATCCTATATTCTCCATAACACAACTTCCTTATTTATCTACATTATCAATGGCTAGCCTTTTTGGTCACTTGAGTATGTTTATCCTATTAATTGTCATAGCTCCAACAATTTACTTGGTGCAAGGCCAGGGCACGAGCGTAGGCTTCTACGCTCGTACTTGTCCGAAGGCGGAGTCCATCGTCCGGTCGACGGTGGCGACCCACTTCAACTCCGACGCGACGGTTGCACCTGCATTGTTGAGGTTACACTTCCATGACTGCTTCGTGCGAGGTTGCGACGCCTCGGTGCTTATAAGCGGCTCGGGCACGGAGAAGACGGCCCCGATTAACTCCGGGCTGAGAGGGTACGAAGTCATTGACGACGCCAAGACCCAGCTTGAAGCTGCTTGCCCCGGAACCGTCTCTTGCGCCGATATCCTCGCTCTTGCTGCTCGCGATTCTGTTTCTCTGGTAAGCTGCATGTTTCCTTGGGAAGTATTTTCTGTCGAAAAAAGATTTTCACATTTTTTTACAGGAATTTTTTTTCATCTTGATTCAAAAGAAATTTTCCATTTTTATTTAAACCCGTTAAAATAATTAGTTCATCCAGTCAATATTAGAACAATTTTGACTTCGTCAACGTACAATAAAACGAAGTTCTAACATTTATCAAAACGGGTTGATCATGTACTCATTGTTATAATCAGTCATACCAATATATTGAATATTTCCAACCAAAATATTTTCTATTCGTGCACCAGATTGGATATATATTGAATACAAGCTTGCTAGGTTTTATGGTCTTAACTTTTATTTGTCACAACATTCTACTATATTGATTGAACTAATAATGTGGGTTTGTGACATTGATTATAATCGCAGACCAAGGGGATAAGTTGGTCGGTACCCACTGGACGGAAGGATGGTGTAGTATCCTTGTCGGCGGAAACATCCGATTTGCCTGGTTTCACAGATTCCATGGATGACCAAAAGAAGAAGTTCGCTGCCAAAAACCTAACCACGCAGGACCTTGTTGCACTTGTTGGTAAGCGTTACTTGGATAGCTCTAACATTCATTTCTCTTAGACGACTGTTTACTAAAAAACACCGGTCTCCGTAAAGTTGTAAGACTATGCATGGGAGCTTACGCATGTCCGGTGCTTTGGATAGAACTTAGACTAATATACACGAATATATGTGCAGGTGCACACACAATAGGAACTTCAGCCTGCCAGTTCCTCAGCTACAGGCTCTACAACTTCACAACAACGGGGGCCGACGCTTCCTTGGCCGCCTCATTTGTGGCTCAGCTCCAAGCACTGTGCCCGCAAGCCGGCTCAGGGACGACTCGGGTGGCGCTGGACACGGGCAGCTCCGACAAGTTCGACACGTCCTACTACGCCAACCTGAGAGATGGCCGAGGCGTGCTCGAGTCGGACTCCAAGCTGTGGACCGATGCTTCCACGAAGCCCTTTGTCCAGCGCTTCTTGGGAGTCAGAGGCCTGGCTGCTTTGGCCTTCAACGTCGAATTCACCAAGTCTATGGTTAGGATGAGCAACGTTGGGGTGAAGACCGGAAGTGATGGCGAGATAAGGAAAATATGTTCCGCCATTAATTAGTTGGCGGAGTTTGGTTCTTCGAGGAATTATATTCTTTGAAGGGTGTAGAAAATGAGAGAGGGAAAGAAGAATAGTTGTTTATAGAATGTAACTAGTTGTACTCTGCCTTTCTAAGTGTAAAGTCCGTGGAAATTTGAATCGTAATATTTTTTGATAAGTTGATTTTTATCGCATATGTAAATAAGTACATATTTATAATTCACAGATAAATTCTCTCTTACGAGATTGTAATCGCAGACTTTGTTAAAATTTCAACGTAATAGAACTCCTGTCCCCAAAATACATAACCTAGGGTCCGAAGATCATTGCCCTCACCAATCCCGAATTGCATCAAGGTAAAGTATCAGAGTTTGAAATTCAAAAGTGTTCGCTCAATTAAGTCCAAGCATCACATTGTTTTTTTAGGGAACACAATGCTGGATTATTAGAATGTACTGAATGTTAAGGTTAAGAAAGTGGAAATGGTAGTTGCGTGGTAAGGTACTTGAATTCTCTCAAGTGAAATAATATTTACTCAACTGAATCCATTGTTATTTCTAACCATCGCAATACTCTCAGGAGGTGGCAACTTTTTTATGGTAGTGAACTAGAAATAATGAACCCTCAAATTTTTATTAATCAAATACTAAAACATAGGTAGTACATTGGAGAAGAGAAACTCCCTTCCGGTTATAAGGATTTCACGTCAAAAAACGTTGTATTGGTGCAATGCGATGTCAGAATAGTGTAACCAGGACCTTGGCCTTTACATTGAGACGGCCGAGGGAGGAAATAGCGACTCATTAAATGAAGAAACTGAGCTGCACTAAAAAATTTCTCATTATGAAAATGCGCAGAAGAAAAAAATTATGGAATAAGGTGCAATTAGTACCCTTACTTTAGAAAAAGGACACGTTTCAGCTGTGTAATTAATTAATAGTAGATAATTTGTCTCATTTAAATTTGAGAAAATTTCACTTTAGTACCCTTGCCTTTTTACTGCATTACATTTTTTCGTATAAATTTAAAATACTCTTGTTATTTCTGGTTAAGAAGTCTTTATAATACCAACCCTTAAGGCTTTATAGAAGTAATGAGGAAGAGGACAGGAGAACTTTTCCTCGGTCAACGTCGGCTACAAGCGTTGTTCCGAAGCCAGACGCGGAACTCTACTCTGCCCAATTCGACGGCGAGTCCCAAATTGTAACATTTAATTTGTAAGTCAAAATTGTAACATGCGAAAGAAGAGGAAACAAATATAAAAGTTGGTTCAACTCATAAAAGTACTAGGTTAAAATCTTATGAATAAAAAAAGATAAATGAAAAAAACTAAATTTACAAAAAATTCGACAATATTCGACTTTATAAATATAAAAAATTATCAATTTACACGAATTTGTTCTGATTTTTTTAAGAGATTTGGTTATTTGGAGTCGAGACTAGTAATGTTAAGTACTGTGAAAGTGTGCGTCTTATTTACAAAACTTAAACTTGGATTTTTATTTTAAAGAACCAAATTAAGTTGCAAATCACGTACCCAAACCAGCTTCCATTTTTGAAATTCAGAGCATGTTGTATTTAAAACTGATACAGATTACTTATTTCCATCAATCAATTAAGATAAGTAGATTAGTAATTACTTCGTTCTCTATTGTGGAGAACTTGCGCCCAACTTGGCCTCCAAAACCTAACTTGCGCCCGTCTAATTAGAAAAGAAGTTTTTGAAAAAACCTCCCCAGCTCGCCCCCTCCCCCGACCTCCCCCTCCCGCTCTCCCCCCTCCCCCGACCTCCCCCGCTCTCCCCCCCTCCCCAGCTCTCCCCCTCCCGCTCTCCCCCTCCCCCGACCTCCCCCGATCTCCCCCCCTCCCCAGATCTCCCCCTCCCCCGACCTCCCCCGCTCTCCCCCCCTCCCCAGCTCGCCCCCTCCCGCTCTCCCCCTCCCCCGACCTCCCCCGCCCCCCCTCCCCCCCTCTCGAACCTTTCCCGAGCCCCCACCCTTCCCCCCTCCCCAGCTCTCCCCCTCCCGCTCTCCGTCCTCCCCCGCCCCCACTCCCCCCATCCCGCACCTCCCCCGCACCCCTAACCCCATCCCGCACACCAAAACCCCTCCCCCCCCCCCACGTGGCTGCCAGAGGGGTTGGTCTCTACGACCACCCCTCCGGTTTCGCTATGTCCTAATTAATGTTTCCCTCGGCTAGGGCTTCGAGTTCCACCACCGTCGCTGCTGTTCCGATGTCTTCAACGGCCTCGTTGAGATCCTCAGATGGAGGTTTTCAGCCGCCGTCGCTTAATCCCTGCCCTTCGCTAGGGATGGATTCGCTTCAATCCAGCATCCTTCCTCTCCTTCACCAGTTCTACACCTCTCTTGCCCCATTAGTCGGTAACCCTTCACAGGCGCTGGCTCGTGGGTTGGCAGAGGGTGCGGGGCAGGCTGTGGAGGGTGCGAGGCCTACACCTTCAGGAGATATACAAGCGAGCAAAGACGGGGTTGCGGAGACTACTGTGACACCGACTCCTAAGGCTCCAGCGGAGAACGCCATGAAGAAGATGTCCTACGCAGCCGCACTCTACCCGCGATCTGACCGGGTCCAAGAAGGTACGTATATTAAGCCAGTCTTCGATGGCGAGCATATGGTCGTTGAATTGGATGCAGATAGATCATCAGTTTGTGCAAATTTTGGGAAGCGCACTTTGATTGGAAGGTTAGTGATGCCGAGAGGCACCAAACCTTGCTCAACATTTGACTTGAAAGCTGCTATCTCCAAAGTTTGGTCTGTGCAAGCGTGGAAGTTGCTTCCTCTTGGCCTAGGGTACTTTGGTTTTCAGTTTGAGAAGGAGCAAGATAAGGACGTGGTCTGGAGCTCTTCTGATTGGAGACTTCCTCAGGGATGTCTTTACTTGCAGCCATGGGTACCCTATTTTAAGCCCACGAAGGTTTCCTCGACTCTTACAAAGGTATGGATTACATTAGGGGGGTTGAGCATGGAGCATGGAGCATGTCGCTAATGATATCATACTTGGACTAGCTGCGGCCATTGGTAACCCCATTCGATCAGACTTGACTGCATTAAATAGGTTTAATGGCGCTTTGGTACGGGTTTTGGTGGAACTAGACATGTCCAAGCCTCGTCGGAAAGAAGTTGTATTGAAGCTTGAGGAGGGCATGGTCTTAGTTGATGTGGTGTACGAGAATTTGCCTCTTTTCTGCGAGTATTGCAAAATCATTGGTCATGATTTAGACTCTTGCCGAAAACTGCACCCACGGGTTGAGGGTCCCAAGAGGTCCATGAGGAAGCAGGTGTGGCAACCAAAGAATGAGTGCTCCCCTAGTTCACCAACCAGCATTTAAGTTGAGGAGTGCTCATCTCTTGCCCTTATTACTGTATTGGAAAATTTTGTGCAACAGGTAGTACGCGAAGAGGAGGATCAAGAGGATGGTGATTCGGTGGTACTTCAGGTCCCTGATGATGCGAGGGAAGAGGGTGAAACTCTACCTGGTGACAAAGAGGGTGAAACTCTACCGGGTGATAAATGTTCTCCATTAAGTACAGGTCAGAATGATTTGGTCCAGTTGATGGTGCTTGATGAAGTTCCTAAGCAGTCTCCAATGCAAAGTACAAATAACTTAGAGGGGGATTGTGGTGTAATGATTGAGGAGGTTTCGCCCTCCCAAGATACAGGTCAGGTATCTTTAGGCCCGATTATAATAGAGTCGTTGACGCCAGCTTCACATGTGACTGACTCATCGGGTTCTAAGCCTAGGTCAACATCGGGCAAGAAAAAGGGGCGCAAGAATAGCCCTTCCTCGGCTGAGTTATTGGCATCACTGTCTCCTAAGGATTTGGCAATAGTTGAAGCTAGGAAGGCAGCTTATGTTGCAGCGGGCGGGATTTTACCTACTAGCTCTTTCGGTTCAAAGGGCTCCAAGCATAAAGGTTTGAAACCGGGTTTCCTTGGCAAGGGAACCCCAATAATACTGGGACCATCCCCATCTATTTTGGGCAGCGTCTCTGCTTTACCTAGTACAGATCACATGCCTATCCCAGGTCAAGAGGGCAATGGGGTTGTTGTTTTTTCTGACAACGATGATCTTCCGGACTCGTTGGAGTTCATGGGTTCGATTACGAAGAAGATGAAGAACAATTGGGCGGACGAGGCGGATTCTCAGCCGGACATGGAAGAATCCCATCTACCACCTGCCAAGAACACTCGCTTTCAAGCGAGGAAGCAGGCTGGGACTACCTATGCCAGTAAGGATCTACGTTGGCTGGAGTATGAGGTGGACTTTTGATGCGCCTCGTTTGATCGCTTTAGATCATTGTTTCCTTCATCGGCCTCGCTATCCCTCAAGTTCGTAGGGTCGAGTTCTTCTTTATGGCGATAGGCTTGCTGTTTTGCGGTTTTCTATTCGGCCTTAGTGTTTGGCTTCTCTTCTGTTTTCTTTTTCCCTTCCTGAAACTTTTTCGTTTCTTTGAGTAATAAAGTTTCTTTTCGCCAAAAAAAAATTAGAAAAGAAGTTTTCAAAAGAAGTTTTCCCTAATAGAGTTTTTAGAGAGATCTGTGACTACAACCTCATATTTTAATACTTTTGTATGAGGGGATTATGCTCTTGTAGATTGTAAATATTACTTATTAATAATACAGAAAATTCACCTTTCAGAAAATACCCAACTTAGTCATCATACGCACAAAAGGCAAAAAAATTATTTTTAGAAACTTACTTAAATTTTAATAAAAAATAAATAGCTTACTTTATCACCATCAAATTGCTCATAAAAGGACCCTATCAAGTTTCATGTCCTTATTTTAAAAAATAATAAAAGAACAGAAGAAGAAAATATAGAGCCATAAGAGCCTAGTGGGCGTGCTACACAACACATCCAGCAGAGCACGAACGCGGTAACCGTAGCAGCCAAAGGCCATTGTTTTGGCTGTATCTTCATTTTTAGCTTATGAAACAAACAATACGTAATATTACAAGTGCATGTGAGCTCCAATAGAGACTCGGGAACTCACTTTTGTTTACTTTTTCTTTCGCAATTGAAATCTCCAATGCATATAAATACCCGTCTCCTCACGATCTCTTAGAACCCACAACTCTAAACTAGCGTTAAACATATATCCAAATATATTCATCGGAGAACAATTTTACTGTTATTGATTCTAATAACAGAAGTTCAGAAAAATATTATCAATGGCTAGCCTTTTCGGTCACATGAATCTTTTTATCCTATTAATTGTCATAGCTCCAACAGTTTACTTGGTGCAAGGCCAGGGCACGAGCGTAAGCTTCTACGCTCGTACCTGTCCGAATGCGGAGTCCATCGTACGATCGACGGTCGCGACCCACTTCAGCTCCGATGCGACGGTTGCACCCGCCTTGCTGAGGTTGCACTTTCATGACTGCTTCGTGCGAGGCTGTGATGCGTCGGTCCTCATTAGCGGCACGGGCACGGAGAAGACGGCGCTGATTAACTCCGGGCTGAGAGGGTACGAAGTCATTGACGACGCCAAGACCCAGCTTGAAGCTGCATGCCCCGGAACTGTCTCTTGCGCCGATATTGTGGCTCTTGCTGCTCGCGATTCTGTTGCTCTGGTAAGCTGCATGTTTCCTCGAGAAGTATTTTCTGTCCAACAATGATTTTCACATTTTTATACAGGAAGTTGTTTTTCACCTTGATTAGAAAAGATGTTCTCAATTGTATATTTAAACCCAAAAAATAATTAGCCCATCGGACCGCAATTTACATCCAATTTTGATTTCGTTAATAGTCGATAAAATGAGATTTTAACATGTATCAAAACGAGTTGATCATGCGCTCGTTGTTATAGTCACACTAATTTTGTTTCATGCATGATATACCAATATATTGAATATTACTCGACCAAAAAAATATATTGAATATTACCGACCAAAACATTTTCTATTAAGGCACCAGATTGGGTATATATAGAATACAAGCTTGCTAGGTTTTATGGCCTTAGCTTTTATTTGTCACAACATTCTGCTATATTGATTGAACTAATGATGTGGATGCGTGACATTGATTATCATTTCAGACCAAGGGGATAAGTTGGTCGGTACCCACCGGACGGAAGGACGGTAGAGTATCTTTGTCGGCGGAAACATCCGATTTGCCTGGTTTCACAGACTCCATGGATGACCAAAAGAAGAAGTTCGCTGCCAAGAACCTAACCACGCAGGATCTTGTTTCACTTGTTGGTAAGCATTAGCTAGCTAGCTCTAACATTCACTTCTCTTTGGTTTTCGGACGACTAAAAACACGGGTCTCCGCAAAGGAACTTCAGCATGGGAACTTAAGCATGGGAACTTAAGCATGTCCTGTGCTTTGGATAGAACATAGACTAATATACACAAATATATGTGCAGGTGCACATACAATAGGAACTTCAGCCTGCCAGTTCTTTAGCTACAGGCTCTACAACTTCACAACCACCGGGGCCGACGCTTCCTTGGCCGCCTCATTTGTGGCTCAGCTCCAAGCACTGTGCCCGCAGGCCGGCTCCGGGACGACCCGGGTGGCGCTGGACACCGGCAGCTCCGACAAGTTCGACACGTCCTACTACGCCAACCTGAGAGACGGCCGAGGCGTGCTCGAGTCGGACTCCAAGCTGTGGACCGATGCTTCCACGAAGCCCTTTGTCCAGCGCTTCTTGGGAGTCAGAGGCCTGGCTGCTTTGACCTTCAACATCGAATTCGCCAAGTCTATGGTTAGGATGAGCAACGTTGGGGTGAAGACCGGAAGTGATGGCGAGATAAGGAAGATCTGTTCCGCCATTAATTAGTTGCTTGAGTTTGGTTCTTTGAGGAATTATTTTCTTTGAAGGGTGTAGAAAATGAGAAAAGGAAAGAAGAATAATTGTCTATATACTATAATAATAGTTTTTTTTTGGATAATTATGTAACTAGTTGTACTCTGACTTTGTAAGTGTTCACTCCGAGAAAAATTGATTGTTATCTTCTTCTTTTTTTTTTTGATTAAAGGTTGTAATCTTCTTGCCATGCGTTAGTTATTAATGTATCGGAGTTTGAAGTTCAAAATGTTCGCTCAATTAAGTCCAAGCATCACATTGGTTGATTTTTTTGAGGATATAGCTTCTCGGCTTTTCATTAAGAATTATAGTTTATGAATACAAAGTAAATAGACGCAGTCATAGAAAATATAAAGCTAGGGACAGAAAGCAAGTATAACCCGCTACTACAATAATATCACGATGTCGGATGGTGAGATTGATCATCGTGACTACCAACTACAAGAATTAACAACCTCTTTGATTTAACTATGTAACTATATATCAAAGTGTTAGCTATCAAGCACTTAATTGTCCATGAGATATAAATCACTGAGAGCCAATGTCGGATAAGTGCGATCATCCTACGTCAACTTGAATCGTCATAGGGATACTAGATTGTTACTTGTGTCCATGTAATTTGACCTTCCTATCTAGAATCGATTATATAATCATGGCGGACGTACGATTCAACATGCTTAATCTGGACCATATAATTAATGCATTTGGCCAAAATTTTGGTTTCAGCTTTCCCACCGTCTATTATAGTAAGGATCATATTTTATTAAAACTAGATTTTTGTCGTAATTTAAATTAGATCATTCTCCATTACACTCTTTCCTTATAATATTAGGGCGAATACCATTTTGGTTATACAGATCATGTCAAGGGACGTATTCCTTTTATTACAAGATTGTTTTTTGGTCAGATTCTTTTAAAATTTTCGATTATTTATAATTGAATACAGTTGACCTCTATTTTAGATAAATTTTATTAGATTAATCGTATAAGTTAAAATATTGGCCAGATTTCTGGTTTAAAATATTTATAATACTAACCCTTAAGCTTAATGTAAGTAATGAGGATGAGGACAGACTGTAACACTCTTCTATGGAACTATCCTCGGTCAACATCGGCTACAAGCTTTGACCTTATCCCAGACGCGGTGCTCTTGTATTTGTACTCTGCCCAATCCGACGACGAGTTCCAAATTGTAATAAAAATTTTGTAAGTCAAAATTGTAACATGTGACAGAAGAGGATACACATATAAAATCACCGGTACTATATCTGGCTTTCAAGAAAAAAACAACTTTGGTTTTACAGAAGAAAATATCTTTCAACTAGAGACATATGTCAACCAATGGGTTATGGTCTACAAAACCATTTCTCATATTTTCCAATATTCAAGAGAGTTGGTTATTTAGAGTCGACACGTCCTACTACGCCAACCTGAGAGACGGCCGAGGCGTGCTCGAGTCGGACTCCAAGCTGTGGACCGATGCTTCAACGAAGCCCTTTGTCCAGCGCTTCTTGGGAGTCGGAGGCCTGGCTGCTTTGACTTTCAACATCGAATTCATCAGGTCTATGGTTAAGATGAGCAACGTTGGGGTAAAGACTGGGAATGATGGCGAGATAAGGAAAATCTGTTCGGCCATTAATTAGCTGGCGGAGTTTGGTTCTTTGAGGAATTATATTCTACTAAGGGTGTAGAAAATGAGAAAAGGAAAGAAGAATAATTGTCTATAGAATGTAACTAGTTGTACTCTGACTTTCTAAGTGTTCGGTCGGTAATATATTTAGATTTAAAATTTGGAGCATCGTGTTTGATAGTGCTCGTATTGTGAATTAATCATTGATATGTAAACTTGTCTTGGACTTGTTAGTACAAACTTTTATTCAACTTAATACTTATCAGTAGAACATCTTACTTATTAAAAATACATTCAGTATTTGCATAATGTAAAGAAAATATACTCTACTTAATTGATACATATACTATATGCAGTTCTAGTTTCCTAGTTGACCAACTTTCCAGGAATCAAAGGCAAGTCAACCTCATCGCACCATTCTACGCACCTAGTCTCAAAGTAAGAGCTCTTCACTTGGTTAGGCCAATAGCTCACCCAAACACGTCCTCCAATTCTCCACTTCAAAACACTCCCTTCCATTTCCTTGCTCAATCTCCACCCCACCCCGTCCCCGTACTCATCCCCAGCAAACACAACCCCTCCCGTCTTGGCGAACGGCCTATTCGACCCGTTGAACCCGACCCCAGGACGATCACCGGGGGTCGGATTCCACGTGGCGACCTCGTTTCCCGACGCGTTGTCGTACAACACCGCCTCGAAGACCGCGGCGTTCCCTTCGGTGTCCTGATCCCACCTCCAGTTCCTTATCCTTGACTTGGTTGCCATCCCGGCCCTAGTTTTAACCTTGTTATTGATGCTAGTTTTTACGCTACGTTGTGATTCCACCTCGCGTTGCATGTTCTCAGTGGACCGGCCCAAGCTCAGCCCACTAACGTAAGTGGCACCGACTTCCGGCCCAACCCAAACTCTGGCCCTAGAAACAAAATGCCTCTCCTCACCGAACCCCCCACTCCGGCCGTCTTGGCTGAACCCGAGCCTCGCCACGTGGAAGCGTAAGTTGTCGACACGCGCGGTCACCTGAATATACCCGTCATAGAACTCGACTGTATACTCGAACTGGATAACGGCCTCCAATTGGTGGTGCCCCAAGGCATACTTAAGAACAGACTCCTTTGAGTCAACAATTGGTGGATTATGATCCTTGGAGGACGTTACCTTCATACCCAAGATAGGCACGAACCCCTTGAGGGCCCAAAGCCCATGGGCCTCTGTCGCATAAGAGAAGCCCAATTTCTGGCCCACCAAGGGTAAAATTGTCTTAAGCCCACCGGTCACTTGAGGATGAGCTTGGACCTCCTTCAGGATAAGCCATTTGGTCAACATGTACCCTACGGTGCGCATAAAGCAGAGCTCGGCGTCGGCCCCGATCGTTACCAGGAACGTTCGAAGGACAGGCGCGTGCCTACACGAGAACAGCTCGATGTTGGGGCCGAGAAGGGACTCGAAGAACATCGACCCAACCTCGCTTGGCGCGTCAAACACACATAGCCAGAACAGGCGCGTGAGGAACACCAAGTCGAAGAACACCGAAAAGGACTCCGGGGAGTGGGTGTCCATGATCCAGGAGACCGGTTCTTGTTTGACCCGCTGGAGGTTAGACCGGGGGCAGGTGCTGGTCTGGGCCACGGGCGACCTCACGATGGTCTCGTCGAGGAGCTGAAGGACCAGAGGGAGGAAAGGCCTGGTCGAGGCGAGAGGACACGTGTCAGATACCCAGAGGGCCTTGGAAGCCGTGGAAGAGTGGAACCCTTCCAGGAACAAGCTGAAGCTGACCAAGGCCTCCGAGTTGGACCCAGCCATCCGCTCCGCCCGAAGCTGAACCTCCCGAGTCGGACCGTCCCCACTAGAGGTGTAGCTCACTAGCACGAACACGCGGGGTGAGTCCGACTCGGACCAGTTGTCCGAGTCGGGGAGCTCACTCATCCATGACCAGATGTCCATCATTTCCTCCTTCTGTGTGTGATATAATTACAATCTAATGAAGGAAGTGGGATTCCTTGAGGTGGGTTTTAAGGAGGGAACGAGTGAATATGGAAGGGCCAATTGTTTGGAGATTAAATTTTGGAGTGGGTATAATCTTTAATGAAGGCAGATATGGTTCCCTTTCGACTACTGGAATTTGTGTGGAGAAGATATTAGGAGAAGAATATGGACGTACTTGCATGGGACGTGGACTTTTTTTAACCTTTTCGTCTTGGCCAAGACGGCTTACACATCTACGGGGACGGGGGAGGATATGCATGTTCCATTTTGAGTCACATAAATTTTCTATGCTGATAGTATACGGTTGACGTGGCTGTCCAGGCTATAAATTGAAATAGTCGAGAATCGACTAATTAATATTCGAATAAATTAGAATCATAAAAAAGCCACAAACTCTCTGATTATATATCAAGTTTTTTTAGTTAGTCTAAACTCCGGTGCTCTACGCGATACTAAACCTTGCTCTCCTCAAGAATTTTTTTTTTCCATTTTTTGAAAGGAGTGGAAATCGACCACTCAGGATCCGCCATGTGTTGGTATTATGTATCAAGTTTTATACAGCTAAATTCGTAGTACAAGGAAAAAAGGCCTATTTTAAAGATATCCTCTGATCATTTCCGACATTTATAAAAGTCAAATTGTACCAGTTAAAAGAAATCAAATTTGACATGAGTTTGAGAATTCCATGTTCCTTAATTATAAATTCAACATTTAAATGCCAAAAATCAGTCTTAATCTCCTTAAATATAAAATAAAATTTTATAAATGATTAAATAGGTTTGTCTAGCTCGACAAAGAGGAGATCCGAGCCAGCGCCAGCAAGAACGCTGGCGAGCTAATGAACCGAAGCGGGTTACCGATCGTCTACAATAGGGTCAAAGCATTTCAATTCGGGATATTAAGAAAGACGTTGCATACGAGGCAAAAAAAAAAAAGACGCTGCATACACTTATAAGTTCATCATCTGAAACATTAAGAAAAAAATATGAAATAAGCAGTGCCAAATTCAATATGAAATGGATTGCATTACTGATCTTACGCATGTTAATTTTCTTATAAAAAGTTATTTTAACATCATTACCATTTTCAATACTCTATACCTCTTATTTGTTGGCAAAGTATATTATTACGTTATTGATACCCTTGTTATTTTGAGTTGGTGTAATACTAGCTTCAATTTATCGTTTAAAATGAGAATTGATACAAGTAAAAAGAAATTTCCATTGAATTCCGCAGAAATTTTGTATAGTAACAAATTTTTCTTAATAGTATTATGTATTTTAAGTGTCAAAACTTAAAATATTTTTTAATTAAATTAAAACTACTTATTTGCAATTTGATTCACGTAGTTGTTGGTAAATTCTACGGGTTGCATTGTGGGCTATAAAACTGCAAGATGGATCGGAAATGGTTAAAAGAATCTTTCGAGCCAATAAAACCCCAAACCAAGCCAACAAAAGCGCAATACTAAAGTATTCTAAACGAGGTTGGATTGAGTGGAGACAATCCCTTGTCTCCACTGAAATAGATCAAAAAAAGTTAACTTTTTAATCTAGATTCTCTCTAGTTTATTAGGGAAAATCTAGATTAAAAGGTAAATTTGACCAATCAAAAGTCGTCCCCTCCATAACGACGATTTTTTAATAGTCCCCACTCAATCCAAAACCATTCTAAACGGTGACGTGACGTGGTAATAGAGAGCAGGTAAAAGAATAGAGGGAAAATGCAAAGCAAGGCGCTGAAAGCGTCCGGTTAAGTTAGAATTAAAGTGCTTGTTGGGATATGTCGAGAAACCATGTGGAAGAAGATCGGCCGGCCAAGTTGGCGCCAGCCAAGTGTGCACGCAATGGAAGGCAGTAGCCTTTGGCTGGCGGACGCCAGGTCTGCCTGGACCAGTTTTTATGTTTTGACTCGGCTCTTATTTCATACTTCTAATTCGACCTAGATAAATTTTTTATACTCTAAGAGTTCGTCTATTATATAAGGATGTGTTACCCTATGGTTAGTTATGGCTTTGTGACTGAGATCCATCAATAAAAGTTCTCCTTTCTCCCTGTCTATTTCTCGCAAGGTTGTTTCAGCAGGTGGACTTTCTTGCCTCAAACCAAAGCTACGAGCCATAGCATATAAAGGGCAACTTTTTGTTCCACCAAGTAGAACCTTTGACATACATCGAACTCCACCGTTCGGCCTTGAGTGAGATACCCGATTCGCCTGTAGTGTCACCAACGGCTTCGCATGCCCAACGCCAAACCTACCTAACACCTTTGACATGCACGTCCCTTTAGACAACCATAGAAGGGCTCAGCTAACAATGCTTCTCTGAGACAACCATGGCTTCTTGCCAACCATGTCTCCATGAAATAACCATAGCTTGCTATCCATGTCTTTGCGGATCCCAACTACACTCAAACCATTCATGTTAAGCCTTTGCTCCCTTATATGAACCAACCTCAGATGACCTGAGCTTTTGCCAACTCCTTTAGACCCTTTGATGTGACTCCACCTACAACAATATGCCTCACTAACCTGTAGGTAATCCCTTTTACCATTCATTCTTACCATCGCATCCTTCTCCACCTTCATTAGCCTACCTTTATAACTAGGGAAAATTACTCTCACGTCCCTGACATTTGGTCACCCTCCTCCTAGGGTCCCTGACTTTTGGAAAACGATTTTTTCGTCCCTAAGTTTTGATGATAATAGACTCTCGGGTCCCTGGAGCCGGAATATACATTTTTCTCCGGTGAACCCCCACTTGAGATGACCAAAATACCCTCCCTTGTTAAATTTTACTCCACCCTTTTTAAAAAAAGTTTATCTTCTTTCCTTGTTAAAACCCAAAAACAAAGTAACCCCATCTTCTTCTTTGTTCGAAACAAAACACCACAAAACTTACAGAGAACATAACCCAAAAATTTAGAAAATGGAAGACAAAAAGTGGATTAATCGAAACAAATATCTTCGTCTTTCTTCTTCAATTAGATAGCTTCATTTGACTGGACCCAAATAACTAGTTCATTTGTAACTCCAGTCCGTCACCGGCCCTCTCCTCGCCTCCCTGGACTCCTACCTCGAGGCGCAGACTGTCTCCGGTAATGTTAACCTCGCCCTCGTCGCCGCTGCCTCCTGCTCCAGGCTTACGGAGCTTTGCGCCCGCGCCAACTCCCACCTCGTCGCCGAAAACCTCTACATGGTGCTCCGGTGCCTGGATGCGATCGAGGCAGAGTTCCTCTCGGGCGTCAACACGCCGTCGTCCGCTCTCAGGAGGATGCTGGAGCGGCAGATCCCCGAGATCTGGTCCCACATCGAGAGAAAAGTCAACAAGGACTTTGGCGACTGGCTGGTGGAGGTCTGCGTCTTCATGATCGAGCGGGACCTTGGACCTTCAAGATCTGGGCCTAACTTCGAGCACGAATCTGCCTCCTAAGCTTCAGATCTGGGTCTAATTTCCATCGTCCATGCCTAATTGTAGCATTGTGGCTATAGATAATTCTGTACAAAGATCCCTGTATACTGGTTCTTGGGTTCGTCTTCACATGGATAAGATCTCTGTATCCTAGTTCTTGGATTCAATTAATTTCTGAATCGAAGTGGAGGAAGGAGTGCAGCACACTTTAGTTGATCTCTGTATTCGGATTGTAGCAATGATCTGGGTGGGTTCTTTTTTCTTCTTTTTTTGCTACTTCTCCATTTTTCAATTGATTCAGATCTACCAACCCACAAATTAGTTTTGTTGTTCATTGGACTTGTGTTTTAGTTAAAAATCTGGGGAAGAAGATGAAGTGGGGAAGAAGATGGAACCGGGAAGGAGGGAATTTTTTGTTTTTAAGTGGGAGGAGCATTTTAGTCTTATCAAGTGGGATTCGCTGGAGAAAAAGGAATATTTCAGTTCCAAGGACCCGAGAGTCTATTATCATCAAAACTTAGGGACGGGACAATCATTTTTCACAAGTCAGGGACCCTAGGGGGAGGATAACCATAGGTCAGGGACTAGAGGATAATTTACCCTTATAACTATCACTGTTATAATCCAATTTTCCTAACGAAAAGAGATTCCGGGATGCATTGGACTTGATGAGACAGAAAGCCAGTCACCATCCGACTCGTCTAAACATGTGGCCATGGTTGTGGATGCTAATCCCTCCTCGTTGTCTTGATTCCCAGTTCGTCTTGGATAGTCCCCTCCATGTGCCCTTCTCTGCACTTGAAGCCACTTCCATTGAACTTCTTTGACTCCGACCTGGATCCTCTTCTACAACCCAGCTGGTGGCTCTTCATCATCCGCCAAGCACAAGCGAATTTTCGCTACCGCCTTGGCCTCAAACTCTTCCCACTCTTGCTCCTCCATCTTCTCAGGCTTCTTTCCTGAGAGCGTGATGACCATCCCTGTTGCACGAGGAGATCATTCACACGCCTTTGCCATAACTTGAAATTCGATGAACCATCGAACTTCACAAGAGCAAACTTCACGCCGTCCGACATCCCCCAACCTTAGCTCTTGATACCACTTGTTATTTATTTCGCAACCAAGAGAACAAAATGCGCAAAGAACACAGACGCAAAGAGATGACGTGGTTCAGCTTAATGCCCACATTCACGGGACGAAAGAAAATTTTTTATTGATGAGTTTCTGAGCCACAAAGCCATACAAAACTCTTGGGTAACATGCATTTATATAGAGGTAATCTATTTAGGTCGAATTAGGAGTCCGAAACAAAACAGAAAAATAATTCATCTTTTACTTATTACTCGCCAAACTCAACAGTGCTCATTCGAACAATAAGAACAGGTAGAAAGATTTATTTTTAAATGTAAATTTTTATACCATTATACTTACCAAAGTTTGTTTGAATCCTAATTTTTTTTAATTTGACAGCGTATTGTACCGTTAAACTAAATGTTATTTGACAAATAAGTAGGAAGAACTATAAAGTTATTTCGTGAAAACTCATTTAATTTTTTTTTTTGGATACACATTACAAAATTTTAGTTTACGATATAATTCCGTTTTCCAATATTCGGTGGATAGAGCGGCACCTGACAAGCTCAAGGAGAATTGTATTAAAATTTTGAGTAAACTCGAGAACATAAACAACCATTTATCAATTTAGTGATTCATATTATTGGTTCTAAGTATTCCTAATAATCAAATTCGGATTCAATTTGATACGTAAAAAATATGGTCCAAATTTAAAAGTAGAATCTAAATTAGTTCTGAGATAAATTGAATAAGAATCATTTATTTTTTATTCGAATTTATTCGAACGTGGCCAACTATCCAAGTGTTCAATTCTAGATTTCGAAACTAAAAAAGAAAAAGAGCAATTTACTATCTTGTAATTTTACCGATATCACTTTTAAAAAATATAATTTTAAATTGATAATTCAATCACTGTAATTTTTAATCTTTTGCAGCAAAATTTTTCCTTTAAAAAAAACGGGAGCACGGAACACACGGGAGACGATGGACAAAACAGAGAGCGTCTCCTCTGTCAACGTTGAAGCGACGGTGATAGCGGGCGTAGCTGATGATTTCCTCCGAAGCGTGTCAGCAAGTTACCTGGTTTCGTTTCGTCAGCTGTGATCATATTTCTGTTTTCAATGTCATCATGTGGTTTCCGGGCCCGACCTGTTCTATCTCCGTTTTATGCACTCAGTGGGACCCATATTGCAAATCCATCGTCAGCGGAACTCTCGAGTTCTTCGCCACGCCCTTCATTTTCCTAGATAGCCTATGCATATAATTTAAGATTAATGTACAATCTCCTAATAAATATTTTGAAAGTTTTTAAGTGTTTTGAATTAAAGTATTCATATCATCAATGTCGACTTCTTTTAAATCACATATTTTGAAAGAATGAAACGCATTTGATCTTGGCAATTTTGCAACGGGTAACATCCTAAATTTTTTAGAATACGTACAAGTGAGAACAAAGCGCGACGGAAGTATTGCATTAGTACTTGATAAATTAATAATTTATTTAAGAAAATAATTTTCTTCGGTCATAAGTTTGATCTTATATGTAATTTAATAATTTCGATAAAAAGAATAAGATAATAATCTACTAGAATTACAGAGATAATTAGAATAATTTACCAAAATATGAATCGTTGTTGTTTTATTTACACTATTTAGATGGGAAGCTATTGTATTGTTGGAAAAGATTTATGAAACCTTTTTATTTTGTTTATATAGTAGTTCCTGTGGATGAAATATTAGGAACTTGAATCTAGTTATTCAATGTATTAAACACACTTAGTTTTAGTACAAGTTACTAGTATTTTATATTCATGCATGTAACTATGTAAATAATTTTTTGCTGAATATAAAATACTTCTTTTAATTTAAAAATTATTATTTTATCTATGTAAATTAATAGATTTTACAGTCCTGACAGTATTAATTTAAAAAAGGTTTTATTATATATTGACTCGACAATATCTATTCCAGAGTTTACGATAAGAATGATTCATTTCATATCATAGATGTAACGCAGCACGTGCACGTTATGGAAATTCGTGAGGTCTTCACGGTTAAACAGAAGCAGCGAGCCCGGTGGCTGACCAGTCTATTCAGGTTTTTTCTCAACCCAAGCACAAGTACAAGACCAAGAAATAGAAAAGGGATCCCCTAAAAAAAAAAATAGAAAAGGCACTTTCCATTTTCACTTTTACCCCTCGCAAAAAGAAATCGAAACTTTATCCCCTCAGCTTTGGGCGACTAAACCACGGTTTTCTCGGGCAAGGAAGAGGGTTTGACCGGAAAAGAAACCAAAACCCAATAATCTCCCTCGTACCAACCAAATTGTTACAATTCCGAGTACTAAGAATAGAGTACTTTAAATTTTCAATAAACTAATTTTTTAATAATATTTTCTACATTCTTTGGACACCAACCCAATTTTATTAGTTAAATTAAATTTTTTTACAGACTTTAGAATTTGTCTCTAGTCCTAATTAAATTAGAGCTGTAATTTGATTGTTTAGTTTATTGGGGTTTTCCCCTATAAATGAGACCGTGATCTAGATGGCAAAACCTTGGAAATATCTAGAACCACAATCCTAGCAATAAACCAGAGGAAGAGAAGTCTCTCTCTCCATTTGTCTCATCTCCTTGTAATAATTCCACGACCAGCTTTCCCCCTCATAAAAAATAAAAGAAAATGGCCGATAGTGAGAGCTTTCACTCCCACCACCACCACCACCTTTCTAGCACCCCGAGTACTTTCTCCCAGTTGCTATTCTGTAACGAGCTAGACGACCAGAATCCCGTCGGAAATAGCCTTCATCATCTTGGTTACCTCGGAGACGTCGAAGGTGACTATGTTGGTGGTGAAATCGGACTGTTTGGTCCGGATAAATCCGGGATCACTACATGCAAAGACAGTACTAGTGCTTCTCTTCCTGCTTCTGAAACAAATGTAAATTAATTGAATTGATGTTGTTGGATTATTCAGTTATTTAATTATTTGTTTCGATGTAATTTGTTGAAATGCTGTAGTTTTGACCAAATAATTTGTATGAGCAGAGGGGAAGTAGTGGTAACAAGAGGAAGGCCAGATTGGAGAATCCTTCTTCGGGTGGCAAGACCAGGGTGAGAGAAGTAAATTTAATTGCATGCAAATTGAAATTTGTTGGAAATTAGAGTGTGATTAATTAGGGTGAGAGAATCCTTCTTCGTTTCCTTTTTTTTTAAATCGAATTAGAGTGTGATTAATTAAATTTAATTGCATGCAAATTGAAATTTGTGTTCTTTCTAAAAAATATGCAGGGGAGGAGGGAGAAGCTGGGGGACAGAATCACTGCATTGCAACAATTAGTATCGCCATTTGGAAAGGTAAGGCATTAACTGTGAATACATTTAAGTTGTTTGTTGGAAATTTCTCATTATTTTATCAAGTGACACTTTAATTAATTATTTTACATGCACTATTAACTGGGTTTGTTCTCTCTTTGAAGTTTACTAATTGGATTCATTCGCTGAGCAGTTTGCCTGTTTAATTTAGTTAATGGAGTGATTAATGATGTAATTGATATGGGGAATTGTTGAAAACTGTTGACCAGACTGATACGGCGTCGGTTTTGCATGAAGCGATGGGATACATCAGGTTCCTCCACGATCAAGTTCAGTTCTTGTGCTCTCCCTACCTGCAACCCCAACCTGTAAGTCGTATTAATGATCAAATCACACCCGGATACCAAATATGACTTTTGATTGTCGGCAAAGCTCCTATTTAACACTTCTGCATCCCATAAACTCGAAGGAACTCTTGGTTAAGTTAGATGATCACACTGTCTCAATTGTTATAGTCACATTTTTCTATGGAAAATATATATCTATGCATAGAAAGTTGAAGAAAGTGGGGAAGGAAAGGAACCGAGAAGGAACCTTAGAAGCAGGGGATTGTGCTTGGTCCCGGTGGAATGCACCGTACACGTGGCGAGCAGCAACGGCGCCGATTATTGGTCACCGGGAGGGATAGTCAACGACGTCGTCTCACTGGCCGACATTCCCACGCGGTGAATCTGAATTAACCACCCTATAATATAGGACTTGTATTAGGCTGAACGTATGGTAATTAGGGTAAAATACGTACTGGTTTTGGCAAGTAATAGGTATGGCGTTTTTGGGGCAGAGGAGACAGAAGTTGACTTTTACCTTTTAACCATTTTGATGACTAGTAGATGTCTGATCCTCTATAGGGTGTTTTATTTTCGCCTTTTGCTGGTACAGGCTTTTCAGACTTCAGCCTTCAGCCTCGTTAGCCTTTTTGTATATTGTTCGGACTTGAAACGGTTCAACTATTTCACGTTGACAAGTTTAGGCACTTGCTATTTGGGCCTTCAAAATTTTGGGAGGTTTTTTTTTGTCTGTTACAATATCTACTAGTAACAAAGAATTGAGAATATCCTCTATAGGGTGTCTAGTCCATGCATGAGGTTCAAAAATGACACTTTGATAGAAGGAAGATTATGTCTATTGTTGCCTCACACGAAGCTCGCTACATTTTTTGTCTATGTTACAATATATACTCGTAATAATTATCGGATCATATTTAATGGTGTCTAGTCCATGCATGAAGTTAAAATATGACACTTTGATAGAGGAGGGATTATGTCTATTGTTGCCTCACACAAAGTTCGTTACATCGTACTTTAGTGAAATCAAATGTTGTACAAACTTCGGTCCGACGAATTTAATTTGAAAAAGTGTGTTGAGATAATAACAAGACTAGCCCCGTAAGAGTAGTGGCCTTGTGGCCGCGGAGGTCTGATAGCTGTTTTTGCTAAGGCCTTGGAGGTCTGTGGGCTTTTCATCGTGGTCTGTAACTCGCGTGAAGTATTAGCGTTCGACAACTGACATTGAATTTCGTGAAATGAAATGCAAAAAACGAATATAAACTTGTGAAGAAAAGATCAGAAGACACTGATAGTTACATAATGGAGAATGCCAAATGCATATTAATCAATAGACTTTTCGAGAGTTTGAACACGTTTTTGGATTACAACCCCTAATTCCTTCATCATGCCCTCTGTGCGTGCCTCATGGAATATAAATCAACAACTTATCAGGTCTTATTTAGAAGTCACGTAATCTGACCCTTGTCAGCTATAATTACAAGAGCAAGTTCTACATTTTAGTGCATCTTAACATGGATACAAGTTCCAAAATCATCTAGTGTAATCTCAAATATATTTTTCGCCCTTTGCTACTTGAGTCAAACCTTGAGAACAAAACTCGAGGATTGCCCTCGCATTCGGGTTGTTAGGTTCCATATCTGAATATATCTGCGAAGAAGACGAGCCTTCCTTATAGTAAAGCAAGAGTCTCGTAGTGGACATCCAAATAGAAGGAGTTTGGAATTCCATTTATGCCAAGATGTTTCACTTCCCGACTCTCCAAGTCATAGGAAACCAGCTCTCCATTGCTGGACACAACCAGCATTTCTCCATCCTCCCTGATGCCAAGTCCCTTTGCAACTCCACCTTCCAACTCAATTCTGAACTGCTTCGCCCACACTCGATCACGCCGTACTTCTTCATCATCCAAACGCAGCAGCTGCCGTACTGTATCCACGGGTTACGAGCTTGCCGGTTGTACTGCACCAGAGAAAGCAATCGCCCGGAATCAAACGCACCAACAGAGAGATCCAATGCAGATAGCTTGGTTAAACAATCAGGCAACTTCATCTCGCGGAACTCCTCGGTCCCCATGTCGAAGAGCACCAGGCCCAGGTCGCGGAAGTCACCATCATCCGCGTTGATTGGATTGTATCCGATCCAATGGACAGCCCCATTGAGGAAAACCTGAAGCGAGAGCTCGGATATTATATAGTTCGGAGCTGCACCACACCACCAACACTAATGCTCCTCCAGGAAGCTGTACCCAGCTCATACACTTCAACTTTAGGAGTGATCACTCCCTTCATGGGATACACCACTCTAACCACTTTATAGTGGTTGGTCCTCCTCGAATCGAACCCGAATCCGAGAACAAACATGTAGATCATGTCAAGGGTAATACTTGGCCTTGGCAGGGTCACATACTTCCTAACAGTCGGGTTCCACAAGATAACAGCATGCGAGTTGATCCGGTAAGTATCCGAAAGGCATAAGATTCCATTACAAGACCCTACAATCTCAAAGAACTGAGAGTAGCTCTTGCAATCAAAGGAGAATTCTTGACAACCACTAGCATCAGCACCAACTTCATCACCATGGAATATTGTGTACTTCTCGTGCTTGTTAGCCCAAGAATAATGCCTAAGGAGAAGCTTGGAAATGACCCTTTTGTCCTCCACAACGAACTTGGATTGTGCAGAAATGAAACTTGGGCTACTTATTAGGGTGTGCCAGGATTTGGATACGCACCTGAGCTGGACCAGAAGTTGCACCGGCAATCTCTTGAGGATGTCTGTCAAGATTTCTGTATCAATTTGGCTCGACATTTTTTGTTTTGATGTTATAATTATTACAAGGGAGCTTGTTAGGTTTCTTGCATTTGTATGTACTTATGTTCGATGGGTGAAGTCAATGGAAAGGTTAGACAGAGCTTGGTGGGAGAATAAGAATATATTCTGACGTATATGCCTTTTGAGGGACCCTTCCTTCCCGTGGAATTTTTTTATGCCGTATGTTATTTGATTCAGGTTCGAGCTACAAAAGATCATGATTTTAACATAGTTGTGATTTTTTCTTTTGAAAAAAAATAAGGCAGGTTGATCTAAATCTAATGCTATAAATAATATTAGACTTTGTTTCCTTTTTTAATAAAATTTTGTCATTTACGTAAGCGGTGAAAATTGACTCACCAATTCCTAAAAAACGAGATAGAATTTGTTATCCATCAAATATTGATAAAACAATAATTTTAACACAGCTATTTGAAGCAACTTATTTTTCAGTTGATTTAAGTTATGACAATACGTCAAATTTGCTAATTTTTGAAATATTTTCTACGATTCCCTTTAGAATGAAAAGATAGACGAGCACAGAATTTTGTTTTTTACATAAAATTTTATTATCCAATAGAAAAATATTGCTGTACGAATACAGTACATCAATAACTTATTTAAATATATAAGTTATTTTCACATAATTTAATTGTTCTCCTAATTATATCCTTGTAAAATTATTATCAACGACCATAGAAATAAAGTCTGATTTCGTTGTCGTTGCTAACTTTGCGAAAAACCAAAACTACCCCTCCCAATTGCACCCTGGCTCGCGATCTTGTTTAGTTGAAAAACTTCGTGTGATCACCATTTTTCCCACAGTGGGTCTAACAATCGGCTAAATAGACACTAGTGGTCATTTAATTAAACTATAAGGGACAGTTTAGCCATTAAATTAACTAAATATTTCGCTTTCAACTATTGAGGAGGAATGTAGCTAATAGAGGATTTACGGTGTTGAATAAAACACAGTTCCAGAGTAACAGTTCGGAATTCACTCCCACTTCAACCGGACCAGCTGGCTTGTTTTTAATAAGAAAAGCCCATTAACCACTTCCATCACACTGCTCAGCCCAGTTGCAAAACGCTGCCGTTTTAATTTGCCGCTTCGCAAGCAAAATTCCAAAAATAACCTTCCCCTAGGGGAGCCGATTCCCTCTCTGCTTCCCGCTTCTCCTCCCATTTATAAGCATGTATTTAAAACAATAATATTTGTAGGAGATTAACGTCGAAAAACATTTACAAAAGATATAATTAATGACAAGTGTAACTATTTGTTTTTATGACTTAATATATTTTTGGATGAATATTTATCCAAAAACGTATTTTCTAGTCAGTGTTTATGTTGAGTTGTGAGGAAACTCAAATCATTTTTTAATAAAGAAAAAAATGGAATTTATATAAATCAAATATTCAATTCTTGACAATTAATAACACAATTATAATATTTGGCGTAGAAAATTATCGTATAAAAAAATGCAAATGAAGAAACTAAATTGAAATTAGGCAGAACTTGGTGGGACATATACTATAGCTACAACATCGTATTGTGACATTGATAATGAAAACTAGAATTGGAATAATAAGTTTAGTGGGTGTTCGGATTCATATAATTTTTTTCATAAAATTTTTTTTCCTAGAAATGGACTGTTCAAAGAATACCCAGAAAAGGAATTGCAGAGGTAACCCACTAGGGTGAGATTTTTTCTACGAGCACTGGACAGAGCCGATTAAACATACAACTTCAGGCATACACTAACAAGAAAACATATCAAAACTAAAAAAGTGACTCATCATTGTTCACGTAGGTACACCATCGAGAGATACACCAAGAAGATTCAACCATATTTCTGACAAGTTCATAAATCCACATTGCTATAATTGGTAAACTGTCCTACGCAAGCCAGCTAAAATCAAAATGGAAATACTACTCCAGAACGACGAATGTACCAAGAAGCTGTCCAAATAAAAAATCCTGATTCACTCGGCCAACATGAACAATGAGTCATTCCGATTGCAGAGTAAATTCTACAAACCCATCAATGCTCATAATTTTTAGAGCCCGCTTCATGTACTTTATGTCTCATGTCTCCTCCAGGAACTTGAAGTAGACCTAAAATTTCCTTATGCTCAACCACAAATTGAATGTAGCTGTATTTGTTCTTCGCAACACGCGTTAGTGTATTGGTGCTACAATTATAGGAAACAAACATATCATCATGCATTCTTACAAGCAATTCACCGTTTTTTCTGAAACCGATAAGCTCTCGGGGAAGCCCCGTTCCATATTCGTGGATGGTGGACAACTTGCACCATGAGTCCCTCCACGCCGTACTCTTTCATCACCCAGACGTTGTAATATGCGGATAGTGCGTCATCATCCTCATAATGTATTACAGATAAGTATCGCATCTCTTTCACCGCAATCCATAGCCTATATGGATCCTTCAGCGCACCCGGCAAATTCAATTCTAGAAACACCTCATCTATGAAATCAAAGGCAACAATGGTACATTTGTTCAGTCCACTGATCCAGTGAGCCGATCCATTTACGAACACCACAGTTATGTGACACTTTCTTTTTTGATACTTTCTGAAGTCATGCATACAATGAGGAAATATGCTAGGAGTAACTATCTTCCAAGCATTTTTACTCAACTCAAATACGTCATACTGTCTACCGCTACGATCACTTGAACATGAATTCGGGATTCTAATAACCTTGTAGTCGTTTCTTTGACCATCAAATCCGAAACCAACAACATCAGAAGAATAATGAGATGTCTTGCGTTCAGGAAGAGCTAGAGATATCCCTAATGTAGGGTTCCATATAACTGATTTTTCAATCCAATAGACAGTATTTACGTTAAGCCTGTACGCAGTAGATTGCGACAAACATATCAATCCATGACAAGAGTTATTGACCCGGACATTGAAACCCTTCAGAGGGATGCCCAAATTTCTGTATTCACCTACCGACTCAACGTCGGATCTCAAGGAGAAGCTGCAGTTTTCCCAATCGTAAGGATAAAAGCCGCCAAGTAAGAGCAAGTTGGTTTTTCCAGCGAGACCAGTGGCGAAGTGGGTCTGGGTGGAAATAAAAGAAGCGCTATAAATCAGAGAATACCATGCCTTGGAGACGCACCTGAACCTGATGATTGAATCGATCGGTAGCCTTATCAAGATCTCGGCCAGGATGTCTCGAGGGATGTTGGGACTGGACATGTCGTCGATGGAGGAAGTCTGGAATTAGGGCAGCAGTGGCTTAGGGTTTTTGTTTTAATAAGAAATTAGGGTTTTTCATTTCATTAAGTTGACGTACTTATACAGCGAAGCGTGGGCCAAAAGGAACGGACTAAGAGTAGCTATATAATGGGCCACACTAATTGTGTATAGGAGTGAGCATATAATCTGATGTTCGATTCCGAATCCAAATTTTTTTTAAATTTAGATTCAGATTATCCAAAATTTTAAATTCTCAGATAATAAAAATGTAAATTCGAATTATCCAAACTATCCAATTAAAAAATACATTAGAACCCAATAGCCTACAGCCCAAGTAGCAAGCAACCCAATAGCCCAGCAACCTAATTAATAAATTACTTTACTTTTCCACACCGACTAAAACCCAAAATCGATCCCCTTACCCCTAAAAAAAATCGATCCCATTTCTTAAATCTTATCCCTAATTTTCTAGTGCTCGTTCTCTTTTCCAGATTGCTTATAATCTATTATAAATCAATCAATTCAAAACTAGAGAGACATGTAAAAGAAGAGTCAGTTATTGGGGAACACCGTACACGACCATGACCAGGGAAAGACTTGGAGGTCGAACTTCGTGAGCTTCAAGAGGCAGATATGGTGAAGTGGCAGTGGACTCACTATCCGGCAAGCTCCTCAACAATCTGTTTACTTTCCTTTTGCTCTAATAGTCATCATGAGAAAAAGGTGGCTTTCTTATTGTACTTACGTTCTCGTTTTTGTTGTCATAAACCGGATAGTTCGGATTATCCGAATTCGTAGTCGAAAAAGATTCGGATATCGGATAATTCACTATTTAGATTCTGATTCGGATAGTGAAATTATCGATTCGGATAATATCAATTTCAGATAGTTCGGATTCGGATAATGCGAATGCTCATATTGTGGTGTTCAACGGGAGACAGCTTGGAGAGAGATAGAACTAGATCGAAGTCTAAGCTGTAGTTGGATTTTGTGTTTATTGTTGTTTTAGAGTGTTGTTTGTGGTAATTATTGGAGAAGAAGAAGCATTAGAAAGAGTTCGAGGCTAAGGTTTCAAATTCTTCTCTTGGTGGTTCGAGTTCCGGAAAGCTTGTTTTAGGGATCTCTATCTTTGTCAATGGTTTCAATATCACTTGTAACTAACAATGTGGTATTCTCGAGTTGGCTCGGATATGGCAATGGGACGGGGCGATGATGTCGCTCTCGGGTTGCTCACCGGGATTGCGGATTTTGTGAGGCTAAGATCAGGCTATATTGCTACTAATTGGGTGCTTCCAGGGCAAGGTAACAGATGGGATCAAGGGTATGATGTTACCGATAGGTTCTTGGACTATTGTGATCGTTTAAAGAACGGGTTCGTGACTGAGCTATTCCAGAAGATAACTTTCTAACAATTGTAATAATTGGTGTAAACATTTATTTATCAAAACAAGTGCAGATGAGGAAAAAAAATTGAATTGCCGTAGATGAGGCTAAATTCAATAATCTGAAAGAAGATAATCAGCAGAGTAACCCATGTCCTCTAAATGACTAATGATATTAGGCAAAGCTTGGCGTGGCATATGCTATAGCGGCGATATCGTACATTGACATTGGTAATGAATACTAGAATTGGATTAGTCAGTCCAATGACTATCTTCATACGAGATAATTTTTTTTAAACCATATTTCTGACAAGTTCATAAATCCACATTGCTATAATTGGTGAACTGTCCTACCCAAGCAAGCTAAAATCAAAATGGGAAATTCTGCTCTAGAACAATGAATGTACCAGGAAGCTGTCGAAATCCGAAATCTTGATTCGGTCAACATGAACAATGAGTTGTTCCAATTTCAAAATAATTTTTACACAGCCATCAATATTCATAATTTATGGAGCCAGCTTCTTCTACTTTATACCTCATGTCTCCTCCAGGAACATGAAGTAGAGCTAAAGTTTCCGTGTATTCAACAACGAAATGAATCTCACTGTATTCATCGTTCGCGACACGGGTTACTGTATTGGTGGGGCAATCATAGGAAACAAGCATATGTTCTTTCACCGTTTGTCCTAAAACATATTGGTTTCCAAAAAATCCCCAATCCTGATTCGTGAATGGTGAACAGCTTGCACCATGACTCCTCCATGCCATACTCTTTCATCACCCAGATATTCATATATGAAGATATTGTGTCATTAGTGTGATAGGGATATTCAAAATGTATTACGGATAAGTATCGACTGTCTTTCACAGCAATCCCTAGCTTACGTGGGTTCTTCAGTGCACCCGGTAAATTCATTGTAAAAATAGCTCGTCTACGAAATCAAACGCAACAATGGTATGTTTGGCTAGTTCACTGATCCAATGAGCCGATCCGTTCAGAAAAACAGGTGTTAAGTAACAGTCCTAAGGAGGAGGAAGAAATACGTTAGGAGTAACAATCTTCCAAGCATTTTTACTCAACTCAAATACCTCATATCGAGTAGCATTAGGATCACTTGAAAGTGAATTCGGAATCCTAAGAATGTTGTAGTAGTTGCTTTGACCATCGAATTCGAAACCAACAACTTGAGAAGAATTATCAGATGAGTGCGGTGAGGAAGCGCTAGAGATACCCCTAATGCAGGGGTCCATATAACAAATTATTCAATCTCGTGGCGTTCATGGTGACACCTGAAACTATAATATCAAGACAAACATATCAACCCATGACAAGAGCCCCTGACCCGTACCTGAGAAGCCTCAAGAGGGATGCCCAAATTTATGTATTCGCCTACCGACTCATCGTCGAATCTCAAGGAAAAGTTGCAGTAATCACAATCGTCAAGATAGCAGCCAAGTAAGAAGAGGTTGTTTTTTCTATGGAGGCTTGTGGCAATGTGGGCCTGGGTGGAAATAAAAAAAGCGCTATAAATCAGAGAATACCATGCCTTGCAGACGCAGCTGAACCTAATGATTGACTCGACGGGTAGCCTTAACGAGTATCTCTATCACGATGTCCCAAGGGATGTACGGGTTGGACATATTGTTGCTAGAGAAAATTTAGAAAATATGATTGCAGCGGCTTAGGGCTTTTGTTTTAATAAGAGATTAGGGTTTTCATTCCATTTAAAGTAGTCATACAGCAAAACGTGGTGCGAAAGAAACATACAAAGTGTAGCTAATTATATCTTTGGGCCAGACTAATTGGGAGCAGATTTGGTCCTGGAAAGTCAAATCCAACCAGGACTGTCCTGGACGATTCAATGGTTGATTTAGTTATGATTCAATTATTAACTTAATTATGATTCAATGGTCTACCTAGTTATGATTCAATGGTCCATTTTTTCCTGTCCCGAATAAATCGGGGTCCGTCCCAGTTACCATGTTACGATTCAATAGTTTACTCAGTTACGATTCAATAGTTGTGAACTTTTTTTATTTTGCACCTCCGTATTTCTGCATTTTTACAAAATAGTCCCCGCATATCTTTCAATAAAAATTCTCCAGCACCGTGCTGGATTTGGCCTCCAGGACCAAATCCGGTCCCAGACTAATTGTACAATGCAGTGTCCAACTGAAGGCGGCTTGCAGAAAGAACCTAGCAGGAGTCGTGGACCTCAAGTCAATGAATAGTGGATATGGTAAGAAATTCCAAGATATAATTGGTAAAAAATGTTATTGTTAAAATCATCTATAAATAAAATCTGACAATGGTTTGCAAATAGTATTTGTAGTATGCATATTCCGTGGAGAAAGACAACCGGAAATTGAGCGCCAACCATTTTTTTCGATGCTACAAATGAACAGAAAGTTAGATCCATGTGTAACACGCAGGGACTTGATTGTAATATTAGTCAGAGTTAGGTGACCAATCTGTAAAAAGGTCACAATATAAATAGGAAAGATGTAGAACTCTAGAACCATCGGATCATTTGGGAATCAATCCTAAAAAGACTTGCGTTCTTTTCTGTATCTTCCTCCTCCTTTTTTTTTACCTCTTTTCCCAATTCTTAGGGTTTCCCAATTCTTAATCAAGAACATTACATGGTATCAGAGCTTTTCGTTCCTCGGATTGCTTCGTACGTGGTGTGATAAACGTGGCTTGTCAATTACAGATTCGTGGACTTTACGAAAACCCATTTTTGGAGGAGTCAACGAGGCTGGAGCGTGGGGTTTTCACGCCGGCGAAAGGCCAAACGTTCGTGGGTCAGATGTGTGATATGGAGGCTCTCCGGAATCAGTTCTTGGATGAGTTCTTGGACGTGTGGGCGTCAAAAATTCACCTGAACAAGGTAAACTTTTTCTTGTCTCGACTGGGTCTTCCGGGTCTCCCTTCATTTTCGGGCGTTGTGAGGAATATTTTGATGCTTACCAATCTATGGAGGTTTACCAATTTAGTCTAGTGGCAGATTTGTTGGTCGTTAGGGCAAAATAGTGGTTCTCATCGTGGTCATTTGTCGACAACGAAGAAGATTATTGTGATGAATTCGCCGATGCGTTGTGTGAGTGCTTTGAGAACGACGATGAGAAGGTTGATGAATCAGTGGGTTTTGGAAAAAAAATCTGCTTTAGAAAGTGGGTTTTGTAATGATAAACATTCTGGGTTGGAGAAATTTGTTACGGTTGAGGGAATGAACACGGACGCGTCTCCTTGTAATGCTGTTCATGGAAAAGTTGATGACTCAGGTAAGAGTTGGTCAGATTCTAGCGGTGATGTTGATGATTCTTCACCAAAAATACAAGTGGAATCTGTTAAGCCAATGGTATTTGTCATTTCTGATTTGATTAACCAAATGGTGGTCACTGTAGACATTATAGAAACTGCTAACAAAGCTGTAGTTGAGTGTGATGACTTCCTTTTGGATAGTTCTCATGAAGAGGACTCTTGTGAGGGTGCTACACAATAATTTGAGGACTCTTGTGAGCGTGAGAAACATGCTACTGTCCTTGGAAAAAAATTATTTCTTGAAGCTGAATTAGTGTCAACAAATGAGGTTGTGTTGCTTCAAGGAATGGCTGCTCTTGATGGTGACGGAGCACATTGTACAGTTGCTATGGTAGAACCGTGTGAAAATGGTGTTGCGCGGCTGCAAACTCATGTTGATCTTACCATCAAAAGTCCCTTACAATATGTAGAATCATTGCAGACTTTTGTGAATGTGCAGGGTTCTGTGACTTGTAAGGAGAATTGTGGTTATTGGAACAATGATACTGGAGCTGCAAAAGTGATTGAATTGGAGGCTGTAGTCACTTCTAAAGGTGAGCAAGTGAATGTAGAGTTGGGTAAATACAATGGGTGGAGATTAATGTTTCAAAGTTGGGATCCAGGAGACTTTGCTACCTGTGAAGAAATTGATTGGACGGATTGTTTTGTGAAGAGAAAAATTGAGTATAATCAAGTGAAGAAAGTGAGTGTGGTTAAGAAGTATGTGAGAAAGTTTGAGAAAATAAAGAACATTGTGTTGCTGGGAATTAAAGGGCAGGATGTATATGTCTTTCAACATCATCCTTGGGTGCTTTTGGAGAATAACAGAAAAATTGACTCCTCGCTTGTTAGAGATGAATCTGATATCAAATTTGTTATTCAAGTTCCAGTTTGTGCAGCTTTACTGTTGCCTGTGTTGAGAACATAGTTGGTTACTTCATTTGGTTGTTGGCGGGGTTCAAGTCTTGCTCCATTCTATGTGCTGCATTTTTTCGATGAGACGATGATGGAGATTGCTCAAGTCATTGAACTGCTGCCATGCTACTGGTTATGGAATGGAAATCAGAGATCACTATTCTTTCACTCTCTACAATTTCTAAGGATCATCATGTTGGTAGAAGCAATGGGTGATGTGTCTTTCTTGTGCATCTTTACTGGTGATTGGCTGCTGATTATGTGCGACGTATTTTACATTCAGTTTCAAGAGATGGCTCAGAATCAGTTTCATGCTTCTGTATCCAACAAGAAGCTACTTTTTCATTCTTTTGTAAAGAAAAAGTTCGTGAAGGGCTAGACTACAAGGGACGTGGCATTGCATTTCTGTCACAATTTTTATCAGATGGGCAAACACCATGTTTCTGAATTTCAATGGTCTTCAAGTGTATGACATGGAGTTGCATTCCTTGATCCTGTACAAGAATGGTCTTCAGCAAGTGAAGATTAACTTGGACGTTGAAATTCATAGATTAATTGAGAGAATTCAAGATGCAGATAAGTATAGGAATCATAATGTGGGCGGCAGTACTCCAAATTGCAAGCAAAAGGTCATGTGCTAAAGAATGATAGAAACTGTGGTATTGCAAAAGCACTATTAGAACTTGTGAGTTCTACAAAAACTGGGAGTACAAGTGTACAGCTTTTGAAGAGAACATCACCAAAAATGAACTGGGCTGCATCTCCATAATTAGTAGTACCGAATTGATTTTTGGATGCAATTTGGTTTCCACTGAAGATCAATGGAAGGTTATGGGGGCGTCTGCGGGTCTGTTCTTCTGATTTTGATATTCCTTGAAACTTGAGGACAAGGTTCTCTTAAAGGGAGGAGTTGTAACATGTATAGTTAGAGTTAGGTGACCAATCTGTAAAAAAAGTCACAATATAAATAGGAAAGATGTAGAACTCTAGAACCATCGGATCATTTGTGAATCAATCCTAAAAAGACTTACGTTCTTCTCTGTATCTTCCTCCTCCTCTCTTTTACCTCTTTTCCCAATTCTTAGGGTTTCTTGATTCCCAATTCTTAATCAAGGATATCACACCATGCCAAAACCGTTGCCTGTCCTCATGCAAGAGCATTATATGCAAATCAGAGGTACTTTTTGGAAGTATGATCATATGTCGATTGATATAATCAAAATCGCAACTAACAAAACTAATCTATTACATGCGTAAAAGAGACGCCGATATATTTTTTTTACGTAAAAAAAGGATAATCAATGATGAATGATTCGAAAAGGATGATCAGCATGCTTAGAATTCAGACAAATTTGAATAATAAAAATTATGATTTGTATTTGATTTGGCCAAGGAAAAAATCAAATACAAATTTAAATTTCGTATGAGTCGATTCGAATCTAAATCTATTTTTTATGAATCAAAATTAAATATATTCAATTCATGATCACTCCTTTTATTTAAATATGAGTTTTCATGAAGAAATATCTCTTCGGGTCTTCTCATAAATTATCCATACTTCAAAATATACAATTATTTTTAGGAATAAGTTCATTTCAGTACCACGTTGTTTTGTCAATTTTTATGTATGATTTTGTGGAATAAACACATAAAACACACACAGTGGTTTGATTGGGTGACCACAGTTTGAACTCGGACGAATTTAATTTTTCATAATTTGGCATATTCGAATTATGAAAATTATGATTCATATCCAATTCTTCCAAGGACAAATTTGAAAATGAATTCTAATTTAGATGAACCGGTTTGAATCTAAATCAGTTTTTTGATGAATCAAATTCGAATCAGAATCAGAATCAATTAATGGTGACCCTTAATTTAGGATCTTGCTATTTTGGGAGGTTTTTTTTTGTCTATGGCCACGTGGATGTTTGTTACAATTTCTACGAATAATAGCTAATGCGAAATCAAGAATTATCTTGTGACCGCCGGCCCATTTAGACTTCACCACGACAAATCTGGTGGAAAAAAATGCAGTAAGAAAAGAGATCCTTGATAAAAAAAAAATCATATTTTGATGTTAATAACGCTAAATTTGATTCAATATCTTCGTACTCATCTGCCCCCTCGTGAGGCTCACCTCACATACATTGCTGATTGCACCCACATAACAACATCAAGATTTCTATGCAAATCCTGACCAAAAAAATGATTTTTATGCAATTAACTCAGAAAGATCATTGCACTAAAAATCTTGCAAGCCATCTAAATATGCAGCCCAGTATAGCATGTCCCAAGTGCTTCCTGATGATCCCCTTAAAAAAATGCTTCCTGATGATCCCCTAAAAAAAATGCTTCCTGATGAACCGAGAGAATGCAATAATGAAGTCAATTTGTCTAAATTTTGGTCCAATAAAATTCAAATTGCTAATTGGAAAAATGGTAAATTTGTTTTTTTTTTCGGGTTTTGCTAAGGGCCTTGGCGGTGTTCATCTGTCATGGCTGAGATGTGGGCCTAGCGTTCGTCAATTGGCGTCTGGCATTGGTGAAATGAGATCAGAAGACACTGATGAGTACATAATAGAGAATGTCAGATGCATATAATAACTGGATTACAACCCCTAGTTCCTACATCACGGACTTTGTCCGTGCCTCATCGAATATCAATCAAAAAATCACCGGACCTTATTTAGTAATTTCTCACGTACAAGAGCTGAGCGTTATAAGTTTTTTTTTTGAGAAAAATGTTTTGCCAGCTACAGAAGGGCAATTTCTACATTTTAGGTCATCTTAACATGGAGATCAGTTCCAAAATCATCGAGTATAATCTCAAATCTATTTTTCGCCCTTTGCCGCTTGAGCCAGACCTCCTCGTGAACAAAATCTGAGGGCTGCCCTCGCATTTGGGATTTTATGTTCCATATCTGAGAAGAAGACGAGCCTTCCTTATAGTGAAGCAAGAGTCTCGTAGTGGACATCCAAATAGAAGGAGTTGGGAATTCCCTTTATCCCAAGATGTTTCACTTCCCGGTTTCCCAAGTCATAGGAAATCAGCTCTCCATTGCTGGTCACAACCAGCATTTCTCCACCCTTCCTCATGCCAAGTCCCTTGGCAACTCCACCGTCCAATTCGACTCTGAACTGCTTCACCCACGACTTGACCACGCCGTACTTCTTCGTCATCCAAATGCAGCAGCTGTCACTGTATCCACGGGTTGCGAGAGTGCAAATGGAATACGTTAGAATACGTTAGGAAAGAGAGGAGAAAGCTGGATGAAGAGCGATTCTCTTTATCCTCGGTAATCAAAGTTCTCAAATCTGTATCCATATTTTGTATTTGATGGAATTCTGACATCGCTTTATTCTTGGCAGGAATTGTAATGTCTGAGAGGCTGGAATCAGGCAGAATATTAGTCACTTTTATTGGGTACTCCATGGAAGTCTATCATATGGACAAAGATGAGCTATTTACGTTGTCAACATATGGCGTGGCTTCAACAACTTTCTTCCCTTCGTCGAAGCGTATTAGTCACCTTGTATAATATAAAGTATTTTTTTAGAATTTATAATATAAAGTATATAGTATAAGATATTTCATGGAAGTTAGACTTGGTATAAACGAGGAGACGTCGGTGGGTGTCGAGGAAGAGAGAGATTGTGTGTATAATTTAGGACAGCAAATTCAGTACACCAATTTCTATAGAGTGTGTGGAGCTACGACTTTCACGTAGGAGTAGTTAACCTAAAAAAGCTGAATGTTGTTTCAAAAAAAGGCAACTGAATGTTCGTTAACTAAATATTGTTTTTTACTATATTCGGCATACCTAAAAATAAAATCTCGGGCCCATGCCCATCTATATAAGAGACGGAAAGTTCCTCTGAAAAAATATCTATAGGAGGAGTAATTATCCAACCTCAAATCTTACAAATAGAATACGTTAGAATACGTCAGGAATGAGATGAGAAAGTCGGATGGAGAGCGATTCTCTTTATCCTCGGTAATCAAAGTTCTCAAATCCGCAACCATATTTTGTATTTGATGAAATTCTGACATGCCTTTATTCTTGGCAGGAATTGTGATGTCTAAGAGGATGGCATCGGCCGGAATATTAGTCACCTCTATTGGGCATTTCATGGAAGTCTATCACATGGACAAAGATGCAGCTATTTACATTGTCAACATATGGAGCGGCTTCAACAACTTTATTCCCTTCGTCAGAGTGTATTAGTCACCTTCTATAATATAAAGTATTTTTTTAGAATTTATAGACTTGTTATAGACAAGGAGACGTGGGTGGGTATCGGGGAAGAGAGAGAGAGTGTGTGTATAATTCGGGACAGCAAATTCGGCACACCAATTTCTATAGAGTGTGTGGAGCTACGACTTTCATGTAAGAGTAGTTAGCCAAAAAAAACTGAATTTTGCTTCAAAGAAAGGCAACTGAATGTTCGCTAATTGAATATTGTTTTTTACTATATTCGACATACCTAAAAATAAAATCTCGGCCCTAGGCCCCCTATATAAGAGTTGAAAAGTTCCTCTGAAAAAGGTACCCACAATTGTCCCCACAAAAATCCTCTGAAAAATTCTCCAAAAAAAAATCCTCTGAAAAATTCTCCAAAGGACAAGCAATTGTCCAACCTCAAATCGTTCAAATAGAATACATTAGAATACATTAGGAACGAGAGAAGAAAGCTGGATGGAGAGCGATTCTCTTTATCCTCGGTAATCAAAGTTCTCAAATCCATAACCATATTTTGTATTTCATGAAATTTTGACATCCCTTTATTCTTGGCAAGAATTATGATATCTGAGAGGCTGTCACGGCCAAAATACTAGTCACCTTTATTGGGTACTCCATGGAAGTCTATCACATAGACAAAGATGCACCTATTTACGTTGTCAACATATGGAGCGGCTGTAATGGCTTTCTTCCCTTTGTCAGAGCATATTAGTCACCTTGTATTATAAAAAATATTTTTTTAGAATTTATAATATAAAGTATATAGTATAAGATATTTCATGGAAGTTAGACTTGGTATAGACGAGTAGAAGTGGGTGGGTGTCGGGGAAGAGAGAGAGTGTGAGTATAATTTGGACAGCAAATTTGGTACACCAAATTCTATAGAGTGTGTGGAGCTACGACTTTCACGTAGGAGTAGTTAGCCTAAAAAAGTTGAATATTGTTTCAAAGAAAGGCAACTGAATGTTCAAAAATTAATTATTATTTTTTACTATATTCGGCATACCTAAAAATAAAATCTTGACCCCAGGCCCTGCTATATAAGGGACGAAAAGTTCCTCTGAAAAAAGGCACCCACAATTGTCCTTACAAAAATCCTCTGAAAAAAATCTCCAGAGGAGGAGCAATTGTCCAACCTCAAATCATACAAATGGAATACGTTAGAATACATCAGGAACGAGAGGAGAAAGCTGGATGGAGAGCAATTCTCTTTATCCTCGGTAATCAGAGTTCTCAAATCCGTAACCATATTTTGTATTTGATGAAATTCTAACATCCCTATATTATGGGCAGGAATTGTGCTGTCTGAGAGGTTGGCATCGACCAGAATATTAGTCACCTTTATTGGGAACTTCATGGAAGTCTATCTCATGGACAAAGATGTAGCTATTTACGTTGTCAACATATGGAGCGGCTTCAACAACTTTCTTCTCTTTGTCATAGCGTATTAGTCACTTTGTATTCTATAAAGTATTTTTAAAGAATTTATAATATAAAGTATATAATATAAGATATTTCATGGAAGTTAGACTTAGTATAGACGAGGAGTCGTGGGTGGTTGTCAGGGGAGAGAGAGAATGTGTGTATAATTCTGGACATTAAATTTGGGGCACCAATTTCTGTAGAGTGTGTGGAACAACGACATTCACGTAGGAGTAGTTAGCCTAAAAAGCTGAATGTTGTTTCAAAGAAAGGCAACTGAATGTTATTTTTTACTATATTCGGCATATCTAAAAATAAAATCTAGGCCTCAAGCCCCCTATATAAGAGGCAAAAAGTTCCTCTGAAAAAAGGCATCCACAATTGTCCCCACAAAAATCCTCTGAAAAAATCTCCCCTAAAAATCCTCTGAAAAAATCTCCAAAGGAGGAGCAATTGTTCAACCTCAAATCGTACAAATGGAATACATTAGAATACATCAAGAACGAGAGGAGAAAGCCGGATGGAGAGCAATTCTTTTTATCCTCGGTAATCAAAGTTCTCAAATCTGTAACCATATTTTGATGAAATTCAGACATCCCTTCACGAATTGTGATGTGTGAGAGGTTGGCATCAGTTCGAATTTTAGTCACCTTTTTTGGTTACTTCATGGAATTCTATCACATGGACAAAGATGCAGCTATTTACGTTGTTAACATATGGAGCGGCTTTAACGACTTTCTTCCCTTCGTCAGAGCCTATTAGTCACCTAACTTCCATGAAATATCTTATACTATATACTTTATATTATAAATCAGGAAGAATATTAGTCACCTTTATTAGGTACTTCTTGGAACTCTATCACATAAACAAAGATGTAGCTATTTACGTTGGAGTGGCTTCAACGGCTTTCTTCTCTTCATCAGAGCGTAGTAGCCACCATGTATTCTATAAAGTATTTTTTAAGAATTTATAATATAAAGTATATAATATAAGATATTTCATGGAAGACGAGGAGACGTGGGTGGGTGTTGGGGAAGAGAGAGAATGTGTGTATAATTCTGTACATTAAATTTGGCACACCAATTTCTATAGAGTGTGTGGAACAACGACATTCACGTAGGAGTAGTTAGCCTAAAAAAGCTGAATGTTGTTTCAAAGAAAGGCATCTGAATGCTATTTTTTACTATATTCGGCATATTTAAAAATAAAATCTCGGCCTCAAGCCCCTATATAAGAGATGAAAAGTTTCTCTGAAAAAAGACATCCACAATTGTCCCCACAAAAATCCTCTGAAAAAATCTCCCCTAAAAAATCCTCCGAAAAAATCTCCAGAGGAGGAGCAATTGTCCAACCTCAAATCGTACAAATGGAATACGTTAGAATACATCAAGAACGAGAGGAGAAAGCCGGATGGAGAGCAATTCTCTTTATCCTCGGTAATCAAAGTTCTCAAATCCGTAACCATATTTTGATGAAATTCAGACATCCCTTTATTCATGGCACGAATTATGATGTGTGAGAGGTTGGCATTGGCTCGAATATTAGTCACCTTTATTAGTTACTTCATGGAAGTCTATCACATGGACAAAGATGCAGCTATTTATGTTGCTAACATATGGAGCGGCTTCAACGAATTTCTTCCCTTCGTCGGAGCGTATTAGTCACCTAACTTCCATGAAATATCTTATACTATATACTTTATATTATAAATCGGCCAGAATATTAGTCACCTTTATTGGGTACTTCTTGGAACTCTATCACATAAACAAAGATGTAGCTATTTACGTTGTCAATATATGGAGCGGCTTTAACGGTTTTCTTCTCTTCGTCAGAGCATATTAGTCACCTTGTATTCTATAAAGTATTTTTAAATAATTTATAATATAAAGTATATAATGTAAGGTATTTCATGGAAGTTAGACTTGGTATAGACAAGGAGATGTGGGCGGGTGGGTGTCGGGGAAGAGAGAGAATGTGTGTATAATTCCGGACATTAAATTCGGCACACCAATTTCTATAGAGTGTGTGGAACTACGACATTCACATAGGAGTAGTTAGCCTAAAAAAGCTAAATGTTGTTTCAAAGAAAGGTAACTGAATGTTATTTTTTACTATATTCGACATACCTAAAAATAAAATCTTGGCCCCAGGCCCCCTATATAAGGGACGAAAAGTTTCTCTGAAAAAATGTATCCATAATTGTCCCCACAAAAATCCTCTGAAAAAATCTCCCCACAAAAATCCTCTGAAAAAATCTTCAGAAGGGGAGCAATTGTGCAATCTCAAATCTTACAAATGGAATACGTTAGAATACGTCAGGAATGAGAGGAGAAAGCCAGACGGAGAGCGATTCTCTTTATCCTCGATAATCAAAGTTCTCAAATCCGTAACCATATTTTATATTTGATAAAATTCTAACATCCCTTTATTAATGGCACGAATTGTGATGTCTAAGAGGTTGGCATTGGCCGGAATATTAGTCACCTTTATTAGGTTCTTCATGGAAGTCTATCACATGGACAAAGATGCAGCTATTTATGTTGTCAACATATGGAGCGGCTTCAACGGTTTCTTTCCCTTCTTCGGAGCGTATTAGTCACCTATTATAATATAAAGTATTTTTTTAGAATTTATAATATTAAGTACATAGTATAAGATATTTTATGGAAGTTAGACTTGTTATAGACGAGGAGGCATGTGTGGGTGTCGGGGAAGAGAGTGTGTGTGTGTATAATTCGGGACAGCGAATTTGGCACACCAATTTTTATAGAGTGTGTGGAGCTACGATTTTCACGTGGGAGTAGTTAGCCTAAAAATGCTGAATGTTGTTTCAAAGAAAGGCAACTGATAACAAACTAGATAATAAGAGCAAGGAAAGTGGTGTTGGAAAAAAAATGGATTCACCCATGGGAGCCCAATCAACGCAACAGAAACTCACAAGAGCAAGACCCACGAACATAATGAGAAGATTGAAAACATAAAACATAAACGGATGCACAAAGTGGGACACAAGATTTGTTCACCCAGTTTGATCCTCAATGATCTACGTCCGAGGGCGTGCCAAGCTAGGAGAGATTCTACTATATATTCACACGGAGAATCACTCGCTCGTATACAATGGATGCCAGAACTCTTGGCTCACTCAATATCACTTTTCTCTCCTCTTCTCTCTCTTTTCACCCCTCTCCTTCTCTTGGAGTTCTTGGGAGAAATCTGGGGCAACGCACACCTCAAATGAAGCCAAGGAGGATATTTATAATACCATAAATCCTAGAGAACTATTTGGAGTCGGGAAAGATAATTTTAGGCAAAATTGCCCAAACCCCTGTGCAGGCCGGCGTCCATCAAGGGACTGGGCGTGCACCGGGTCTACATGAAACTCCCAAAGGCGGCGGCTACCGCCCTACCTAGTGACCGCCGGGTCACCAGCTCCTCTTTGCCTTTATTTCTTTGTCTCGCATCCCGGCCTCTGTTTCTCGATCCGATTGATCCCACGAGCGTTCTCAGGCACCAAATTCAATCTGATAATCTCCCAAACTGTCCAGGAGGCTCTTCACTTGAGCCACTTGACTCCTCTTGCTCTCCAGTCGAGCCACTTGACTCCTCTTGCTCTCCAGTCGAGCCATCCACAAGGCTTTCACTCGGCCAATCTGAATGCTCCACTCGCACTCAGACTCAGACTCCATACCCAATAATCTCCCATCTGGAGACTGACCTCCACACGAACCACCCGTCACTAGGTCACCGTCTTCTTTACTTGCCAATTTCCGACCCGGAGACTTACCACATCTTCAATCACTTGTCACTAGGCAATCTCCCATCCGGAGATTGGCTCAACACGAACCATCTTTCACTAGATGATTCTCATTACTTGTCACCATTCACTTGATGACCTTCTTCACTTTGTTGCTTATCATCCTTCACTAGATGACCTTCTCTTCACGCACTTATCACCCGTCACTAGGTGACCATCTTCACCAATCGGTTCTCGTCTCTCGTCACTAGATGACCTTCTCCCAATTGGCGCATCGGCCTCTTCTCATCACTTCACAAGGCAGTGAGGTCGCTTCTTGGATGCAAATAGTAGATAACCCTTGAACGGAAGGAGCGATTACTGAATTCATTGTTCGAATCATGACTCCTAATAATCTTGTCTGAACCTGTACGTGTTGGAGCAGCTGAGGACAAGCGGCCTAACAGTGAGGAGAGCTTTTCAGCTTCCCAATTGAACAAGGGGCGCTCCCACATCAGTCGCCACTCCCAATTCCCAACCCATCTCCCGCAATCGAGGGTTGAAAAGGTTTTCTGCGAGGAGAGAGAGAACAAGTGTGGACAAGCATCCTTCAATGGTAATCAAACCACAGATCAAACCAAAATAGGAAGCGATCGCCCATACCAACAACCAACTGGAAACCAGTCCAAAACTCTTTTGACAGCAAAGAATTTTCATGAGCCAATGCTGCAATCCTTGGACAATATGTAATTTAGTGGGAGTAATATCAGAAGTTTGTAAAAGTTCAGATGTATAAAAAATAAAACTTTCTAGTATGTGATACACTGTTTGTGCATATATCTCTAATCTTTCGAGCAAGATCAGGACTAAGGACGTATTCCACATGACAGGCGACCCTGTTTCTATGCTGAACAGTATATTCTCTTCATGCGTGAAATCTGGGCAGCTTTAATATAAGTTCGAGCAGTACATAAATGAAAGAATTTTACGGAGCAATTCTAATCCAAATTAGGAATGTATCAGGAAGCTATTCAAATCCAATTCCAAAGTAATTTCAACATACGAACTCACATCAGAGTAATGGTGGTGTACAGTGTACACGGTGAGATAGGAGAGAGAGTATATAGACAAACTCTGTTATAGAACTTGATATTGCATAATAACAACCGGGAATAGCCAAAAGCACAATTAAGCATAATTGACCGATATTCAGGGTAACTCATCAATAGTTAAATTTTTTCAGAGTCCGCTTCCTGTACTTAATTTCTGATGTCCCAGGAACTTGAAGTAGAGCTAAAGTTTCCGTATGTTCAACCGCAAATTGAATGAAACTATCCCCCATACACGTCTCTGTATTGGTGCTACAATCATAGGAAACCACCATACCATCCCCCGTCCTGACAAGCAATTCTCCATTTGTCCTAAAACAAATTGGTTCCAGGGGAATCCCCACTACCGGTTCGTGAATGGTGAACAACTTAGACCATGATTCCTCCACGCCGTACTCTTTCATCACCCAAATACGTATTGCCCCATTGTCTTCATAGGGATAATAATAATAATCTATTGCTGATAAGTATCGGCTCTCTTTCACCACAATCTTTACATACTCAAAGGTCTTCAATGCACCCGGCAAATTCATTTCTAGAAATTCCTCGTCTATGAAATCGAATGCAACAATGGTGGCCAATTCACTAATCCAGTGGGCCGATCTGTTCAAATAAACCGGTGGAAAGTCGCACAGATCAGGAGGAAATTTGTTAGGAGTAACAATCTTCCAAGCATTTTGACTCAACTCAAATACCTCGCATTGCCTAGGAACATCAAAACATGGATACGGGATCCTAATAACCTTGTAATCGTTTCTTTTAGCATCAAATCCGAAAGCAGCAGTATCAGGGTAACAATCGGGTGTCTTCAAACTGAATTCAGGAAGTTGTAGAGATATCCTTAACACAGGGTTCCATATAATAATTGTTTCAATCGGGTGTTCACTAGACAAACATATCAACCCATGACAAGATCCGTGAACCTGGACGCCGAAACCAATCTGAGGTATGCCCAACTTCTTGTATTCGCCCATTGGCTTATCACCGAATTTCAAGGTACAGTTATCCCAATCGCCCAGTAAGAGTATGTTGGTGTTTCTAGCGAAGTGAATGTGGGTGGAAATAAAAGAAGCGCTAGAAATCAGAGAATTCCATGACTTTGAGACGCACCTGAACCTGACGTTTGACTTGACGGGTAGCCTTACGAGGATCTTGATCACTACGTCTCTAGGGATGTAGGGGTTGGACATGTTGTCGCTAGATAAAATCTGGAAAATATGATAGCAGCGGCTTAGGGGTTTTGTTCTAATAAGAGATTAGGGTTTTTCATCTCATTAAGTAGGAGTAGTTAAAGAGCCAAACGTGGGCCGAAAGAAACATATCAAGTTGTACTTATATCATGGGCTAGACTAATTGTGCGTTGAGTACGATGATCTCAAGCAATTTTTTTTTGAAATTGTTAAATTTTTATTGATAATATATGTCGAAACAAGAACTTGTAATCTCGGAGTCGCCGAAAGAAACATATCAAGCTGTACTTATATTATGGGCTAGCTAACGGGCATTTGGCCTAGCGGCATAGGCGTTGCTTAACTTCAAGGAGGTCAAGGGTTGAATTATTGACATTGTAACTCGGTATAATATTTACCTTTCAAAAAAAAAATCTTGGAGCCGCCGGCCTCTTCAAGAACTTGATGTAGTAAAATCTAATTGGAAAAAACTATAGCAGGGAAAAAGTGCAGTCGATAACACCACAACGACAAAGTTCATTTTCAGTGTTTAATTACATAAGGTCCAAATTTACCTCATTGACCACGTGAAACATAGTAAACAAGGCAAATATAGACAAGTCTAGAAACAATATAAATAGTCCAAAAACGCTAGAAGAATAACGGAAACCCAAGGAGCCCAACACAAATACGAGGCCCAGCAAACGACCCAAAACACTTGAACCATCAGAATTCTTCTCCTCCCCTACACCCCAAAACCAAAGGTAGTTGAACCACCCTCATAAAGCCATGTAAATATTTTCCAATAACTCTTCATCTACCAAGTAATTTTCACATCCAGAAAATTCCATGGTCTCCATCTTCACCATGTAATCGAATCTTCCTGAGAGCATTAAAAGATACTCCAAGTGCGACAAACTTACGATCTTGGCTACTCCCGCCACCGTGAAGTTTTCCATCTGAACAGGTAAACATTGATGCAATTTCACCGTTCTCTGTAGACGTTTTCTCTAGCTTTGGCTCAATTCCGGTTCGCGGACTTCCTTTCGATGGTTGTTGATGAATGCGAACTCAAACACGGGTGGGAACAGAGACGTAGTATCATCTCTTCAACCAGGAAAGAAGCAGATTAGTGGCTGGAACTACTTGTCATCTAGTAAAATGTCTTCAAACAGGTTCAGATCAATATAGCTTGTAGTTTGTTAAATCCTGAGTTCCTCTGTTGTTGAATGATGTGGTTGTTGCATGTTGACAGATGGCTTAAGCTTTGACTTCGCCGATAAATGAGATGATTGTACTACATGGTGGCCATTTTTGCTTGTTGTTTCTTTTGTCTTGGCCATGAAGCTTTAGATAAAGCTTTAGATAAAGCTTTAGATGATCTCAAGCAATTGCGGCAAGACAATCTCTAGATAAATTATGTAAAACGCATTGACATTGATTTGAAAAAATAAAGTGAGTTTTCGGGAATTTATAGAAGGGTCAAATACCAGTGCAAAGTATCAAATAGTACGGGTGCAATGTATTTCAAAATTTGGAAAATTAGTACATGGTATCTTAAACCATGATCAAATTTCTGAAAATTTGAATCAGATGTAGATATTTTAAAAGTCGTAGTCAAACATCCAAAGAGTCGAAATTCGAAACCAAATCATCATAAACTGCAGGGATCAACAGAACCAAACTTTTTAAGTTTTGTTCTTTCAGTAATTTAATCTCTTTCCAAGAAATTATTTGGCCTGCATATTTAAACATGTGCTACTTAAGTTTCCAGAAATCGTAGCCTGTGAATTAACTCTGTAAATGTAGGTGCATGCATTAAAATTTTACATCGATTCAAAACCCAGCCTCATATGGATCCAATTCCAACAGAACTCGGAGCCGACCTTGAGAAAGCAGTTTACTTGTACGTTGATGACTAGGGAAGCAATGACATTGCCTACACTTATTTGAATGCGGTAGATTTGAGGGCTAGCTACTTGGCTGAGTATAAAGGCGACCTTCTTGGCGAATTCAACGGTAAAGCGTGATGTATCACGAGCTAGCGCGTGATCGCGGATTTTTTTAGGTTAACATCAGGCTACATTCCTACTAATTAGCTACTTCTCGTGTGGGTAAAAAGTATACCAGAACAAAACTGCACAGGAAATCGTTCAAGAAAAACAGCAATCTCCGATTTGCCAATCGTCACATTCGAGAGATAAATATGAGTCAATATTCGTCCCACGAAAGAGCCGATTAATAATACAGTTTCAAGCATACACTCACAAGAAACAGATCGAATTCGGCCAATAGTTTATGAAAGTAGCACCTAATGCCAAAAGGATTCTTACATTACCGAGAGAAACACCAAGAAAATTCAACCATATTTGTGACAGGTCCATGAATCCACATTGCTATTATTGGTTAAATGTCCTACGCAAGCTAGCTAAAATCAAAAACAAAAATCCTTATTCATTCGGTCGAAATGAACAATGAATTTTTTCGATTCCAGTGTTATTTCTACGGAGCAATCAATATTCATAATTTCTGGAGCCCGCTTCTTGTACCTTATGTGTCATGTGACTCATGTCTCCACCAGGAACTTGAAGTAGAGCTAAAGTTTCCGTATGCTCGCCTACAAATGTAATGTAACCGTAGTCGTTGTTCCAAACACGCGTCACTGTATTGCCACAATCATAGGATACCAGCATATCATCCTTCATTACAAGCAATTCACCATTTGTCTTGAAACCGACCGGTTTCAAGGAAAGATATCTTCCCGACTCATGGATGGTGAACAACTTGGTCCATGATTCCTCCACGCCGTAGTCTTTCATCACCCATACATTCCAATATGCATTATGATGGGAGGGTTCATCATAATCTATTGCTGATAAGTATCGTCTCTCTTTCACCACAATCCGTAGCCAGCTCAAGACATTCAGTTCGTCCGGCATATTCATTTCCAGAAACGCCTCGTCTTCAAAATTAAATGCAACAATGGTACATGGATCCTGTTGACTGATCCAGTGGACTGATCCGTTTAGGAAAATCGCTGATAAATTACGCAAATCAGGAAGAAATATGCTAGGAGTAGCAACCCTCCAAGCGTTTCGGCTCAACTCAAATACCTCGTATTGCCTAGGCCTAGAAACAATTGAACCACAATCACATGAATTCGGGATCCTAATAACCTTGTAGTCGATTCTTTTTCTATCAAATCCGAAGCCAACAACAACATGAGAGCAATAATGAGTTGTCTTAGGTTCAGGAAGTGCTAGAGATATCCCTAACGTAGGGTTCCATATAACACTTGTTTTAATCTTGTAGCAGCAAGTACTTATGTTAGGCCCCTCCCTAACATCTTCACTGGTCAAACATACCAGCCCATGACACAAGCCATCGACGTAGACATAGGGACCCTTCAGAAGGATGCCCAACTTTCTGTGTTCGCCTACCGACTGATCGGTTAATCTCAAGGAGAAGTTGGAGTTGTCTGGATCGTCTTCATGGAAGGCAGCATGTAAGAGCAGGTTTGTTTTTCTAGTGAGGTTGGTGGCGAAGTGGGTTTGGGTTGTAATAAAAGAAGAGCTAGAAATCAGAGTGTTCCATGACTTGGAGACGCACCTGAACCTGAGGATCGACTCGACGGGTAGCCTTAGGAGGATCTCGGCCCGGACGTCTTGAGGGATGTAGGGCTTCGACATGCCGTCGATAGAGAAAATCTGGAAATTAGGAGAGAAGTGGCTTAGGGTTTTTGTTTTACTCGGAAATTAGGGCTTATATTCCAGTAAGTCAGAGTCGTTAGGGATTTTGATTCACATATATTTTTCTTTTTGGAATTTTGATTCACTTTTTTATTGCTCTCCATGACGCTTTTGAACTAATCAATTTTATGTTACGTCAATTTAAGCCAGGGACCGACTCCGAGTCGTTTTTCCACTCAAACTTGGATGATGGCTTAATCGGGTGATCCACGGGTCAACAAAATCCATTTCGGCAACGTTAATTTCCTTCGAATTTTACTCATTTTATTGCAATAAATAAGGGTGAGCATATCATTCAATATCCAATTTTAGATAATTTTGTATTTGAATTTTGATTATCCTAATTTTTTGATTCAAATTCAATTCAAATAGTAAAATAGTAAATTCGAATTATCTTACTTTTTTTGAAACAGTATATTTTATTAAGAAAGAGTGCGAAAGGACAACTCGCCTACTAGCAATCGCCAATCTCTTCAAAATTTTGATAGACTAACCAACAAAATCAATTGAGAAAAAACTGTATTAAAGAAAGAGTGTTGTTGATAATACTATGAGTAATAAGTTCTTTTCCGACTCCAGGTTACATATAGATTGACTTAGATTTCTACAGAAATTGAACCCATTTTGCAATTGCAATAGAAATCACATAGCCAACAGGCCCTATTCTCTTCTTAAGAAACAGGCCCTTAATCTAAAAACCTTTGAAAACCAAAACGACACAGAACGTTTTTGCCTTGTCTCATTACATCTACCCAAGCCCATTGATCGCCCCAGCGCGTCCAGGCCCGACATCTAGGCAAAGAAGAAAGGCCAGCTGGTAAGAACTAAAGAATCCCCATGAGAAGATCAGTAATTTATCTTCGCATGCTGGTAGAAACTTGAATGTTGGACTCTAGCCCCTGTGATCTGTCTTTGCTCCCTCGCACAATTTTGCATCTAAGCCCGTTTAGTCCGAAGGAATCAAATTGGAACTTAAAAGCAGCATCTTGACGGATGATGACCTTAAAAGCATCCTAAATAGTAACAAGTAGAAACTTATATAAAAAAATTATAATAAGTAGAATTGTGCATACTTCAAGTGTCACGGGTCGTTTTCTCTTGATCTTTTGCTACGTCTTTTGATTTTTCGTGACAGATACAGTCCTCCGAAAAAGCGACTCGTAACTTGTCCTAAGGAAATAACTCGATAATAGATTTAAGACCCAAGACGTTACTTATTTTATATCGGCTGTAGCCGGCCTCATCAACAAGTTTAGCCCATTCTTTCTCGGTTCTCTCTCGGCCGGCCGGAGAGTAGAGTCATCACAAGCAAGTCAAAGGAGAGTTGTGTTTCAGCTCGCTTGTCACTATTGTTGTTGTCTCCAATTTTGATGCCCAACACCATATCTATCACGATCACCTTTCCTCCCTCGTTGTCCTTCACCGATTCTTTGCTGTGCTTGAGTATCTATACACACTCTTCGTCATCCCAGTCATTAGAATCCACTGGTTGAGATTATCAACGGAAAAACCATATATTCAGTAAATTTTATTCTTTTATAAGCAAATAAGCAATGTTTTCATAACAAAATGGATTAGGACTCAAGACTTACACTACTTAAAAGTACCTGTGGATAACCATTCCAATAAGTAATCCTACTTTGATGGTGAGAAACTACCAAGTGGCAAACTATGAACCAACGAAAATTTTATAAATTTAAATCTAGAATATAGAAATTAAACACCATCTATGAATATAACAAGTGATATCTATGTCGGTACCATCAACATCGTAAATTTTTTGACCAAGTCGAGTATATATTCCTTCAACATAACAGCATCCGCAGGAGGCCACTCAAACATGTCACCTCCAACAAATCTCAAGTTCTTAGTATCCTCCAAACCGGCAACTATATGAGGGAGATCAAGCACAATACATGTCAGATTCGGGAACGCACCGGCCAACGCCATGGCCGTAGTTCCGGTGCCACCACCCACATCGATCAAAGACTTCATCCCTTCAAACATGCCTTTGAATTTTTTAATGAGTACGTGCGCCACCAGTCGGGAATCACTAGCCTTTGCTTCATTAAACAAGTTGCCAACACTCGGCTCCTGACTAAAAAACTCGAACATCGAGATGCCATGAGCCGTGTGGAATGGCGTAAGATCATCGTTCCGGAACCAAAGGTGAAGGTGCTGCCATAACTCAAACATATTTGGGACGAGCACTAAGAACGCATTAGGCGCTGCACTTAAAGGGTTATCCATCAATAAAAGTCTAGAAGCCCCCGTTAGAACGTACCCTTTTTTGGTGCCATGGCCGTCTTCTTCCTTCGTGTCGACTAGGTTTTCGTGTTTAAAGAAGCCGGAGGAACTAGGAAGCGCATGAGGCGGTGGACTCGAGGGGCTTTGGAGGGGTGGATGGCTAGGGCAGTGGCGAGTTGGGAAGGAGACATGGGCTTGCCATGTTTGTGGATTATGTCTGAGATCCCAAGCTGAACTGCGCATTTTAGGGACATGGATTTTATGAAGCTAAGCAGTTGATTCCATACATGGGTTTGAGCCTGAAGTAGCTCTTTTGTCTCGTCGTTCCCACCTTGCTCATAAATATTCATCCTTAATAAATTTTTAGGGTCAGGCTTTTTAGTTCCTTTGAGATGTGTGATGAAAGTATATATTACTTTTATAGATGTAAATTATTAAATCATATTGAATGATTATACGTGATAACTCTCCCACCCTCTCTCTCCTCCCTGATAATTCTTATTAAATATGTAATAGTGATTTTTATTGGGAGATAGAGAAGAAACTCACAAACATACTCACAGAGAAAAAAAACTTAGTTTTTTCTCCAGGAAATTCTCAAGAATTTTAGGCGGTGAAATTCAATCCCCGTTTTGAATACGTGAGCGAGGACGACCAGTGATAAGCCTCCCTCGATCCTGTGACATACCTCTCGAAGAACGGAATGCGCTTCAAGAGGTAAATCATTTAATATGACTATTTCGATTTAATGATGTGTTCATTAAATATTATGATTTCGCATTAATTAAGTACGTGCATGAAAACCTGGAAAATTGGGGGACAATAAAAGAACATTGGAAGGGGTAAGTAATCATCAGATGCCCTAAATTCAACAAAAAGACAGTAAAAGAACATACCCACTGACACCAGAGATCGGAAGAGAGCTAGAGGTTTGGTAAGGGATTTTGGGGGGCAGAGAGAGAGAGAGCCAGATGTGCGCTGATAAGGGATTTTGGGACTTGGAATCTTTTTTAGGTTTGGTAATGTTGGGGTTAGGAAAATTGAAGAGAGAGAGGCAGAGAACTTTTAGTGCGACTGTGCGTCTTGGGCTTACAATCAGTTACAGAGGATGGGCCTGACTCAATAGAAGCCAGTCAAGTCCATTAAACGGAGGATCCAGTGGCCAATTCAACGTAAGATGACATTTTTTCCCGTCCACACAGAACTTACTTTTATTTTTGAGTTATTTTCTTTTAAGACATGGCATTTTTCCTGCACGTAATTAGTTAGTAAAAGTGGACTGTTTAGCCTGGCACCATTATGTCTAAATTTGTTTGGTAGATATACCCTTATAGACATCACAAAATTAATTGTTGCCTTCTTTCTTTTTCACTTGTTGACCCTTTTGCGTCTTCCAATTTCCAGCAGAAATTAATTTATCCTTAACATCTTTTTCCCCCCAAAACTAACTGTGTATGGGTCCACCAATAAATTGTAAGGTCTTGGTCAAAGTTTTAAGTCCTTTGGACGGTTCTATTGCGGAGAAGATTGATTTTCCTTCGGTCCACCTAAAAAAGAATAGGTCTATCTTTTTTAGGGAAGAAATATTCCCTTCTAAGACTTATTTAGTAGAAACAAATAGCCTAGCAGATGCACGGGAAGAATAGGTCATTATCTTTTACTTATATATCGTCTGATTTTACATTTTTATCTTTTTGAAAAATCACTTTTCCAAAATTGTCCTGCTTTTGGCTTTTGAATTGATATCTATCAATAATATATTATGAGAACAATAAATCAAAGAAGCCTCATCTGCAGGCCAACCCATAGAAATGCACATACAAATGCTAGAGTCGACCGCCACTAAACCAAAATAGTCGCCTTAATGACTTGGAATGCATCGAAGTCTATTAGTCTAACAAAAAAAAGTCAAGGGGAGCTGCGACCACTATTAATATTGTGGAAAATTCACTCATAAAAAACTGTGGAAAAGTCTATAAGAATTTTAATCCCATTCCCCTTACTGTGTTGTACATTTGATCTCTATTGATTCCTTTCGTAAAAGGATCAGCTAAGTTGTCCTTGGACTTTACATAATTATACATAATTAATGGTGATCACCCCACTAGAGATCAACTGTCTAACGGTATTGTGTCTCCGACGGATATGTCGAGACTTTTCGTTGTACAATGTACTTTGTGCTCTCCCGATTGCAGACATGCTATCACAATGTATCAATACGGGAGGCACCGGTTTACTCCAGCACGGAATATCCTCTAGGAAGTTTCTGAGCCATTCAGCTTCTTCCCCAGCTTTGTCTAGTGCTATAAACTCCGACTCCATGGTGGATCGAGCTATGCACGTTTGTTTAGAGGACTTCCAAGACACAGCTCCTCCTCCTAAGGTGAATACGTACCCACTCGTAGATTTGGAGTCCTTAGTGTCTGATATCCAGTTTGCGTCACTGTATCCTTCTAATACAGCTGGATATTTAGCATATTGTATGCCATGGCTTATGGTATGTTTTAAATACCGTAAAACCCTTTCCAGAGCTAGCCAGTGATCTTTCCCTGGATTACTTGTGAATCTACTAAGTTTACTAACTGAGTACGCAATATCGGGACGAGTGCAGTTTGTTAAATACATCAAGCTCCCGATAATTTGCGCATACTTCAGTTGCGATACTGGATCCCCTCGATTCTTGGCTAAGTGTAGATTCAAATCTACTGGAGTCTTAACCGGAGGTTTGTCGAAAGCTTTAAACTTCTTGAGCACGCTTTCCACGTAGTGGGATTGTGTCAAGATAATTTCGTCAGCTTTCCTAGAAATTTTTATTCCTAGTATGACGTCTGCCAGACCCATATCTTTCATGTCAAAGTGGTTCTTTAACATGTTCTTAGTTTTCACAATAACCTCTTTATTGCTTCCCATAATTAGTAAGTCATCTACATAGAGACATACAATTACGTAAGCTTCAGGTGTGCCCTTAATGTAAACACATTTATCGCACTCATTGATCTTAAATCTATTTGACAGCATTGTTCCGTCAAATTTTTCGTGCCACTGTTTCGGCGCTTATTTTAGCCCGTATAGTGACTTGACTAGTCGGCACACTTTATGAAGCTAAGCAGTTGATTCCATACATGGGTTTGAGCCTCAAGTAGCTCTTTTGTCTCGTCGTTCCCACCTTGCTCATAAATATTCATCCTTAATAAATTTTTAGGGTCAGGCTTTTTAGTTCCTTTGAGATGTGTGATGAAAGTATATATTACTTTTATAGATGTAAATTATTAAATCATATTGAAAGATTATCCACCTATGATTATCCACCTATGATTATCCACCATGATTATCCTATTAAATTAAATAAAAGATATTGAATATCTTTTAGTTTTAATTTAAATTTGAAAGAAATTTGGGTGAGGAAAATTGGTTATACGTGATAACTCTCCCACCCCTCTCTCCTCCCTGATAATTCTTATTAAATACGTAATAGAGGTTTTTATTGGGAGATAGAGAGAGACTCACAAACATACTCACAGAGAAAAAAAAACTTAGTTTTTTCTCCAGAAAATTCTCAAGGATTTTAGGCGGTGAAATTCAATCCCCGCTTTGAGTACGTGAGCGAGGACGACCAGTGACAAGCCTCCCTCGATCCTGTGACATACCTCTCGAAGAACGGAATACGCTTCAAGAGGCAAATCATTTAATATGGCTATTTCGATTTAATGATGTGTTCATTAAATATTATGGTTTCGCATTAATTAAGTATGTGCATGAAAACCTTCACATATACTCGGCAGAAATTGAACCTTGTACTTTCGTGAATTTATGTTCAAGTGTCGTTTGGCCATTATGCGGTGAATATTTAGAAACTAAATTATCTAGACTAGATCAGTCTAAATGATAAAATAAACTTGAATTATTTTTAGAAAATTTTATGTTAAAATATTATGAATTTAAAAATTAACATTAACATTGCTAAAATCACTCTTAAAATAGGATTTGGCGATAGTAAGACTCTATTTTATATATCATGATATGACAAAAGACATAAATGGAAGTCCGGATAAACACTGTTTTTTCAAGTGACAGTCAAAGTAGCATCCATCTGTTCCATAAATGGCTTTGAGCCTCAAGTAGCTCTTTGAACTCGTCGTTATCACCTTGCCCACGAATATTCATCCTTATAGTTTTTTAGACTCATTTCCTCTCAGATGTGTGATGAAAGTATATATGATTTCCTACCTTCAACTTCCCTTAATTTATGTCAAATGACATTTAGCCTAATAATACAAGACATAATATGAATTGATAGAGATCTAGGTTCAATCATTAGGTATAAAACTTTACCACTAAAAAACCTTTTGTTTATCTATTGTTGAAAGAAAAATAGTCGGGGCTTCAAGAGGTGGAGTACGCTTCAATCGTCGACAAGATCAGCTAGCGGGTGATCGTCGGCTCAACCTAGATTATCGACCATTGATAAATCACCCGTAGATTTTGACTTAGACCTCCAATTGAAGTGATTTTGGTGGCAACGGAGAGATACGACGTAGACCTACAGTTTTGTAGTTCACGACTTCTTCTAATTCAGAGCGGAAGATAGCGTAAAATTGGTTTGAAGCTGACTGCAGGCCGATCATCGGCTACAAGGCGATCGTCGGCTAAATCGTCGGCCATTGGTAAAATTAGCTTATCTTGAGGCTCCGATCTCGTATTGCAATGATTCAAATTGCTATGGAAAGATAAGAGGTAGTTCTACAACTTTCTAGTTGGTGACCTCTTCTAGTTCAGAGCGGAAGGAGGCCTAAAATTGGTTTGAAGGTGACTACAGGCCGATCGTCGGCTACAAGGCGATCGTCGGCTAAATCGTCGGCCATTGGTAAAATTGGCTTATCTTGAGGCTCCGACCTCGTAGTGCAATGATTCAAGTTGCTATGGAAAGCTAAGAGGTATTTCTACAACTTTCTAGTTGGTGACTTTTTCTAGTTCAGAGCGGAAGAAGGCCTAAAATTGGTTTGAAGGTGACTACAGGCCGATCGTCAGCTACAAGGCGATCGTCGGCTAGCGTCAACTCTAGGCCGATCATCGGCCATTGGTATAATGATCATATCTGGAGACTCCGAACTCGTATTGAGACGATTCAAGTTGCTATGCAAAGCTAAGACATGGGCCTACAACTTTTTAGTTCATGGTATCTTTAAATTTGGAGTAGAAGGATGCCAAAAATCTATTTGAAGTTGTCTAATGTTAGATCATTGGCCGCATGACCTACCCCTTGATCGTCGGCTACGTCCCTTGAGACCTCGATCGTCGGCAAGCTGGGGTGAAGGCCGATCATTGGCTGCCGGTGACCTCGATCGTCGGCAAGCTGGGGTATAGGCCGATCGTCGGCTGCCGGTGATCGAGGGGACGATTGTCGGCCAGCTTGGAGGAGGGCTCGATCGTTGACAAAGAAGACCAAGCCCGATTGTCGACCCAGGGCGATTGTTGGCCCATAGTTATTGACGGTCCATGGTAATAGAGACCGTATTCAAGATGGACTCTCGAAGAAATTGGGAAACTCTAGGACTCTCAATATACTTGGGTTGTCAAGAGATGGAGATAGGCATTAGAGACCCGAGTCAGGCAAGGATAAGCATTGAAAATCTAAGGCAGGCAAGGATAAATGTTGGAAATTCAAGTCGGGCAAGGATGAGCGTCGGAGGTCCGAGTTAGACGAAGATAAGTGTTGCATGAGGATGAGCATTGGCAAAGATAAGTCTTGAGGTCTTCGAGTACGGCTAGGAGACGATAGGAGGCTGAGGCTGTCTACTTGTCTATATAAACAGAGCATTGGGAGCAAGGCGACGACATCATCACACACAAAACATACAAGTTACTCTCAAGCTTCGGCTCTTTTATCTTAGTTTAGGTTAGTAGTAGTCTCGGCTTCGGCCACCCTTGTTACTTTCGGCGTTAGACCGACCTTGGGACGAGCACTCCGGGCCGTCACGAGATCGATCGACGTTCTCGTCACTTTTTATCCCAACATCTATGCATATAAATTGAGTCGTTGGTAAGTGCCCTTTTGCATGAAAATATATACTATGATGTGAATATTTAAGTAATCGGGACTACAAATAATAAAGAACTTGGATTAGTTTTAGTAAGTTTACGAATATAAAAAAATATAATTAACATAGCTAGATTCATTTTTAGAATAGAATCTGATAATGCTATCTGAATCTATTTTATTTATCAGGTAGGACTAAATAGATAACATGGAAGTCCGGATAGACACATTTTTTAAGTGATACATATAAGTAACATCCATCTGTTTTTTTTTTTTGCGGAATAGTAAAAGTATGACAATTTAAGAAATAATACGGGAGCAGACAGAGCCGAAGGGCCAAATAACGTAAAACCAAATCTAAGGCTCAGCCACGTCATGTCGTGATGTAGTGGCGTAGTCGCCTCACCAATTAGTGGCTATTGTCCTGTACAAAATTACAAAGGGCAAATTACCCTCACGTCTCTGTACTATGGTCACCCTCCCCGTAGGGTCCCTGGATTTTGGAAAATGATTTTTCCGTCCCTAAGTTTTGATGATAATAGACTCTCGGGTCCCTAGAGCCGGAATATTCTTTTTTCTCCGGTGAACCCCCAGTTGAAATGACCAAAATACCCTCCTTTGTTGAAAAAACAAAGGTTATCTTCTTTCTTTATTCCTCTCTCCTCCTCCTCGGTGGAAATAAAAAATATCTAAAATCAAACTTCATTTTCTTTCCTTCACTTTCTTCTTATTTGCTGGGAATTAAAAAATATGGTTTTAAAAAACGACCCAGAGGCCGACCCGGGATTTCTCCCGTCCTCCGGGTCGGCCGGTCGGACTGCGCGAACCACCGGTCGGACCAAAATTTTTTTATTTTTTTATTTTTAAATATTTTAAATAATATATATATGTAGGTTAAAATATACTTATTTTCCATACAAAAAAAAGTAGACTTAATATTTTATCTCTCTACTCTATAAATCTACTTTTATTTATTACTTTATAAATTTGTCAAATCAATTTTTTTCCTCGAAAACTACAAAAAAAAAGTCAATTTCGCCCATTTTTGTACTAACCGGGTTCGACCGGTCAGGATGGACCTCAAAATCGGCCGGTCTGACCAGATTTAGTCCGGTTAGTACAGACCCTGGTCAAAAGCCTAAAAACGACCCGGTCTAGGGCCCGTTTTATGGTCCAACCGGTCGAATCACCGGTCGGACCGCATTTTTTAAAACCATGAAAAAAATAACTAATCAAAACTAAAATCAACAAAATACCTAAACTAAAACCAAGAACAATCAATGAAATCATATGGGTACCATCATCTTCCCCAACTTAAAAAGTTCCACCTGGGTACTTTCGTCATCTTCCCCAACCATAAGTTCGCGGGAGCTGTGCCCGGACCGGATCCTCGACGACGTAGGCGGCGCATTCGGGATGGGCGCGGTGGGCGGGTCGGCCTTCCACTTCATCAAGGGCGTCTACAACTCCCCCGTCGGGGCCCGCTTCCATGGCAGCGCGCAGGCCGTGAGGATGAATGCGCCGCGCGTGGGGGGCAGCTTCGCGGTCTGGGGCGGCCTCTTCTCTGCCTTCGACTGCACCATGGTCTACGTGCGCCAGAAGGAGGACCCCTGGAACTCGATCTTCACCGGGGCTACCACGGGCGGGTTCCTCTCGATGAGACAGGGCCTCGAGGCCTCTGCCCGCTCCGCCGCGTTCGGGGGCGTCCTCCTGGCACTGATCGAGGGCGCTGGGATCATGTTCAATAAGGTCATGAGCGTCCAGCTCCCCATGATGGTCGATGAGGCCCCTCCTTCTGCTCCCCAGGGGGGGGGGCTTCGATCTGCCACACGATGGGGCAGAGGCTCGGTCGTGGCTCGGTGGGTGGTTTGGTGGGAAGAAGGAGGAAACAGCCAGGAGCGGGGCCAAGACTGAGATTTTGGAGAGCTTTGATGCTCCACCTGTCCCCAGTTTCGAGCTCAAGTGAAATGCCAGAAGTCGGGGATTATGGTGGGATTTGTTACCTTAGCGGAAGTTCAATTCGTGTTATTTTTCTGTTAGAGGAAGAAGATGAAGTGGGAGGAAGAAGGAGGGGAAAGAAAGATGTTTTTTTTAACAAGGGAGGGGCATTTTAGTCTTTTCAGGTGGGGTATCGTCGGAGAATATGGAATATTCCAGCTCTAGGGACCCGAGAGTCTATTATCATCAAAACTTAGGGACGGAAAAATCATTTTCCAAAATCCAGGGACCCTAGGGGGAGGGTGACCATAGTACAGGGACGTGAGGGTAATTTGCCCAATTACAAATTGTATATAAAATGTTGGGCAAATTATTATAGTATTTTTCGTATTTGACTAAATGTTGGGCAAACTATTATCATCAAAACTTAGGGACGGAAAAATCATTTTCCAAAATCCAGGGACCCTAGGGGGAGGGTGACCATAGTACAGGGACGTGAGGGTAATTTGCCCAATTACAAATTGTATATAAAATGTTGGGCAAATTATTATAGTATTTTTCGTATTTGACTAAATTGAATTTTAATTTTTTTGTTTCAAAAATTATTCTCATATTTTCTGTCTTTAATTTTTATTATATTTTGGAGTTCCTCGCATCGGAATATTCGATTTTTTCCGACGAAGAACCACTTGAAAAGATAAAAATACTCCTTTAAAAATAAAAATCTCTCCCTCTCTCCTCCCCTCTCTTCTCTCTCCTCTCCGTCTGCCCACTCCCCTTCCCTCCACTCTCTTCTCAATTAAAACTAAATTTTGCAGCAAAAAAGTCGCATTCTTTATTACATATTATATAACTAGCCAAGTCCAATTCTCTATAGCCAACCAAGGATTCAACAAAAAGTGATCAACTTTAAATACTAAAACCATCCAAATGCAACTTTCCAGATTCCTCTCATCTAAACTAAAGCAATCAAGTTATGGCCTGAAGCTACGAAGGATCTGTATAGGAAGAGCGTCCATGTCAGCTCGTAAGGCGACGAAGGGGGGGCCCCACCACAGCCAACGTAGCCAACAATGCCGGTGACAGTGAGGGGGGCGTGCTCGTGAGGGATTCCCAGGCGATCGAGCTCAGTCCTTACGAGGTTGCTCGTCTCGAACTCCTGGAAGCCGAGCTCCGGGTTCCCGTGGATCCTCCTCCCGATGCCCACCATGTAGTCCACGAGCTTGGGTGCCTTGGCCCGTTTGAGACAGTCGGGTGGGATTTGGGAAATGGGTGTTACTGGATGAGGTCTCGATGGGTTGGTAGGAGGAGTCGTGGGGAACTTCAAGATGGGAACTTTAGTTTTCTCTTTAATGGAGGAGAGATGGGAGGCGGAGAGGAGAAAGAAGAGAGGGGAGGAGAGGGGAGGAGGGAGAGATTTTTTTTATTTTTAAGGGAAATTTTTTTTGTCTTGGTCCTTCGCCGGTGAAAATCGAATATTCTGGCATCAGAAATTCTAAAGTATAATAAAATTAAAGACGGAAGATGTGAGAATAATTTTTGAGATAAGAAAGACTAAATTATTAATTTAGTCAAATACGAAGAATATTATAGTAATTTGTCCTAAAATATTTGCATCATGTATAATTGTGTCCTTACATTTATCTCCAATTTTTTTTTTTATTTCACAGATTCCCATTTCCTTTCCTGTTAAAATAGTAACGTCTATGACCCAACGCATTTATTAACTAGTGATGAGTTAAGTTAATCAATTTAATCGAGATATTTTGATTTAGAATTAATGTTAAACATTTTTTATCTGGCCAGGACGTCCGTAGGGATGTAGGGGTTGGACATGCTGTGGATGAAGGAAACCTGGAAAATAATGATTGCAGCGACTTAGGGTTTTTGTTTATCGGAAATTTGGGTAGTTAGATACCGATGAGTATTTGTCTTCCCATCGGATTTTGATTCCTTTAAATAGTATTTGGGTACTATTGAAATTACTTTCTAATTGTTGTGGCTCGTCCAGAATGTTAAGAATTTTAGGACACGGTTGGTGTGTGGGTCTCTTGAATAATTAATGTTTGCTTGTCTTTTTTCCACTGTTTAGTTTAATTTATATTTGCTTTTCTTTAGTAACTGCCTGCTTGAAAACTCAAAAAAAATGAGAATCAGAATTTCTTTCCAGAATTTTAAAGAAGTAAGTCTGTTTGGAACAAAATTTTTTAGGAAAAGAATTCTTGGCTTGATTAAAAATTAGGATTTAGAATTCCTATTGAAATAGGTCAGATTTCTGGTGACTAAACCAGAATTGGCCTTGAAATTACTCTTATACCCCTCATCATATTAAACTATTACAAATTTACCTAATCGTTCTCTCTCCAAACTTTCTCCTTGGACTCTCGAAAAAAAAAAGTTCTCCCAGGACACTACAGTCTCCTTCAAACTGCAATCAGCGGCGATGAAATTGAGGTCATAGACGTGGTCGGGGCAGGCGAGGCAGAAGAGAATGACCCGATCGACGGTCAACGACAACCCTAATGACTGGGTGCTTTTCTTCCCCTTTTTTCTCGTGATTTTTCAAGTTTTCGTCTTCTGGTAGCTTTTGATAAATTAAGCTTTGGTAGATTGTCGGGTTTGCTGGTTTGGATTTGGGTTTGCGGTGTTTCGCTCTATGTCCTTTGCTCGCTTCTTATTATCCTGGAAGTTCATTGTGGGGTTTGTTTTGTCTCTTACTGGAATTATTCAGTTCCTTGTCACCAAATTGCTTATTACATGGTGTTCACTAGAATTCATTGTGAAGGTTGCTCTTCCAACACACCAAAAGAGCTTGACGTGTAGGAAGAGTATATGCTTATTTTTTGTTATGTTTGTTTCTAGTGAAGGTTGCTATCAATTCATGTTGATTCTTAAGCTTTACTCTTTTTGCAGGAGTTGGATCTGTTCTCGCTAAGTTTTGATGGAGATAAACAAGATTTTCAAGACAGCATGATTGAAATCCCCTTTAGTTGTGATTCATTTGTCCTAGTATGTCTCTTGTTTCTTTGATGAATGAAGCTGGATTACTTTGTTCGTCGTTCTTGTTCAGTTGAATTAGTTCTCTGATGAATTAATAATTACTTACCTTGTACATAAACGTTGTTGTATAATTTCTGTAATTAAGTGATTCTTATCAATAAAATAAGAAAACTTTCAATACTTAGATGTATTTGTTTTTCCTTAAAAAAAGATGTCTTTGTTTTGCTGTTACTTTGTGTAATCTTTCGATGCTCCAATCTGTTAGCTGCTGGTTATTTTGTGGTGGAGTATATGTTGGTTTTGATCTAACTCATGTTCAATCTAGGTTAAAGGTGTTGTAGGGGTGTTCTAGTAAAAAAGTCAAATAAATTCCCAAGTTTAAATTTTAGTTCCAAACATGAAAATAGGAATTGAATTCTTTTCTTATTTCCAATAAGATGGGAAAGGAATTCTTTTCTCTTTGAGAATTGGTTCCAAACAGGTAGTTAGGGGATTTAATTAATATTTGCTGGGCTTTCAAGCTTTGCAAAGAACGTAATTTGGGCTTCCAATTAGTTATAAAAGATGGGCCTGACTCGTGTGTTTATTTTCGGCTCAAGAGAAGTTGGTCAAGTCCACCAAACAGAGAATCAAGTGGGTAATTCAGACATATTCCCACCACCCTAAAAAAAAGGACATATTCCCACCAAAAATAAAAACGTAAGAGGAAATATTTTTCTATCAAAACTGATGGTTTTTTTTGTTTTGTGATAGAGCTATTTTATTTTTTATAAAAATAAACAACAAAAGACATGATAGTTTTTTTCCTGCATGTAATTAGAAAAAGTGGACTGTTTAACCGGCACCATTTTCTGTCTAAAGTTAAACTTCCATTATGCCTAAATTTGTTTGACAGAAATACCCTTATGGACATTACATAAAATTAATTGTTGCTTTCTTCTTTTTGACTTGTTGACCCTTTTGCATGTTCCAATTTCCAGCGGAAAAGAGGAAAAAAAATCTCCTCCCACCTAAAAAATAAAGTGGTCAATGATTTCGCAGGCTTGAGATTAGGGTTTCTGTTTCTGATTTCCTCCTCATATATTTTCTCATCTCGTGTCTATTTGTTCCCTCCTTCACAGCCGCCTCCCTTTTCGCCATTATTGGCCCCGTCATTTCCTGTAAAGCTGGGTTCTTTGGGTGCAACGGAAGAATAGGGTAAATGGGTTGGTGGAATTTTCGTTTTTGTTTCTAAGATTGGAATTTTTTTTGTTAAAGTGGAAGTCTCCTTGTACCTCTAGTAGGGTACGTGGTGGAACCCTACTTGCTGTTTGTTGGTGGTGTCGTTGCTCCCCCTAGGCGACAGAGAAGGAACTGGAGATTTTTTTTTTTTGAGGATAAACATTTCAATCTTCCATTGATAATCAAGTAATAGGAACAATTGTCTCCTGTTCAATCAGATCCACTAGGTTCGACGGTGGATGAGAGAACATTTGAAAGCAAGAAACATCAGCAAATGAAGTCTTAGCTAGAGTATGGGCAACATAAGAGATTAGTTCGTCCGATTTTTTTGTTGGTGGTATCGTATTTAAATTAGTTTAATTTAGATTTCTAATTCGAATTAAAATTTTAAAAATTAGAATTTTTCAAATTTTGATTCTCTCTAATTTATTTTGGTTTTCACTAAAAAGGTTTAGATTTGAGTTTGAGTTTTGATTTTGGTTTAAGGTTAGAGGAAGAAGATGAAGTGGAAGGAAGAAAGAAAGATGGATTATTTATTTTTTTTAACTGGGAGGGACATTTTTTATCTTTTTGAAGTGAGGTCTCGCCGGAGAAAATGGCATAATTCGGCAAAAGAGACCCAGAGTAAGGTTGTTAGGATCTAGAGATAACTCCTGGGATCTTAGGATTTTACGATTCACCATGGAAAAAATGAGTAGGAGCCTGTGCAAGATCTAAAGTCGAGCGGGATCTGAGTGATAACTCCTAAGATCCTGAGATCTGCGAATTGGAGCGGTGGGATGTTTCTCAACACTTCCAGAGGAGAGAGAGAGAGAAGGATAAGGGGTTATCCTTCATTTAATATTTTAATAATATTTGTTATCAGGATAACTATACTTCTTTTACTGTGTAGACCAAAACACAAAAATTTAATATAATTTGTTTAATATTTTTTTAATAATATTTGTTATTCGGATAACTATTGATCGACTAAAATGCTTAAAATGACACGATTGGTAATTGTTGAGCCTGGAAGTTAATAATCAAATTTATATTAATTAATATCTCTAAAATTAATAATTTTAGAGTTATTTAAATCCATATTTTTATCCTACCAATTTTTTTCTACTTATTTCTTTTACATCAATTTGATGTTTATTTTATTTTATTTATTGCTCGTCAAATCTCATTATGTAACCTATAGATATGTAGTGGATTACCATTAAAAAATGTATTGAACTGAGATTTTTGTGTGTAAGTTTATGAAGGAAAACTGATCATTAGTGAAAAAAGTTTATGAAAAGGTTATTAATCTTAGTTATTTCTATAATTTTGTCTATTTGGAAACTGAGAGATACTAGAAGTAGATGACAAAATTTCAAAAACATGAGAGTAATTTACTCTAAAAACTCGAAGAAGCTTCATCTGCGGCCCAACCCATAGAAATGCGCATACTAATGCTAGAGTCCAAAGGCCAGTAAACCCGCCTTAATGACTTGGACTGCATCGAAGTCTTTTAGAGTAACCAAAAAAGTCAAGGGAAGCTACGACCACCATTGTTTTGTGGAAAAGTATATAACAATTGTGTTCGAGATACCACATTATTAGTTATACGTGTGGTGTGGTGATATTGATTATAACAATCACGCAGATTGTACATCCTTTTACCGTTTGGCTGCATGCATTTTTCATGACCTTATTCTGTGGATGTGATACAAGTTTGTTGCAATGGGCGATAAAACAAGTTTGAAACGGGCAGCTTGCTCGTTTATATACTATTAGCACAATTTTGTTTTCAATAGATACTAACAAAAATTTCATAATAGTCCGATTATGTCATGTGGCGAAAATTGGATTTCAATAATAAACCTAAGAAAAATTTATATGTTGGGATAGGGGTGACCACGAATCGAATCGGATTTGAATTATAATTCGTCAAATTTGAATTATTAAAATTATGATTCGTATACAATTCGTCCCAGGACGTATTCGAATTCGAATTATAAAACATCGAATTCAAATGAAATTCATCCAAATTCGAATTATTTTCTATTATTTTATATATTTTTGAACTTTTTTAAATTTCTAAAGATTTTGGCAATGTCGATAAGTCGGGGAATGTCACTAAACTATATAAACCATTTTTTAGCAGTATCGATAACACATTCTCACAATTCAAAAACTTTGATACCATTATTTATTGCACAATATATATTAACATAGTCATAAAATAATAAATGTCATGTAGGATAATAAACACCTATGTATAGCACTATTAAAACAATTTAAAAATTTATTTAATTTTTCTGGAGGACTATAATGATAAAGTTGTAAGATAATGGTATTAGTTTGATGAGATGTAAAACATCTACATAAAATATTATACTATAGAAGAGTTTCTATTAATAATATATAACAAATATCACTATTTTGTCTCCTCTTTTCCTATTTCTTTTTTAATATTTAAATGTATAATTCGTCGATTAATTCGACAAATTGACTAATTTGATATATATAGATTTGGATTCGATTCGTCCAATGACGAATTTAAATTCATATGGTTAAAATTTGAATCTAATTTTCAACAAATCGAACCAAATTAAATTTAAATCAGATTCAATTCATGGTCACTCCTATGATGGAACATGGTTATATTTTGCGTTGTTGTCACGTCAGTGTTGGGTATGGAGACTTCGGACACCGCGGAGGGGGGGGGGGGGGGCGTAGCCCCCGTCCAGAACTGGGATCGACCTGCCAGATCAGGTCGCGGGGGTCTAGGGGGTAGCGCCACCTAGCGGGGGTTTAAGGGGGCAGCGCCTAAACGGTACGCGTCGACGACGAAATGAAACGTGGACAAAAATGCCCCTACGTGTGTGTTTTTTTTTTGGTTCCTAGGTTTATTGGCACTATAAATACCCCGCTCCTCCGTCACTGTTTTCTTCTTCTTCTTCCTGGCAGACAGAGAGACGTTTTCTAGAGAGAGAGAGAGAAAAGAGGAGAGAGAAACTACCATTGTTGAGCCTGCGTAGCTCCAAAGTGTAGATCGAGCTTGATATAGTGAAATCTCCTGGCTTGGTACGCCCCCGGACGTAGATCGGTTAAGATCGAACCGGGTTACCAAATCTGTTATTCTTGTTTTTCGTAGATCTTGCTCCTGTCTTGTTCGCTGCGTTGTTTGGGTCCACGGGAAGTGGGTTATTTCCTAACAACTGGTATCAGAGCACCCGGGTTTAGGGCGTGGTGGGAGCAATCACGATGGGTGATGTGAGATCGCCCGTGGAGAAGTTCGATGGCGTCGACTATGGCTTCTGGAAGATGCAAGTAGAGGACTACTTGTATGGCAAAGATTTGCACTTGCCCCTTGATGGGAAGAAGCCTGAGGACATGAAGGAAGAGGAGTGGAAGCTCCTAGATCGGAAAGCGATGAGCGTGGTGCTCTTGTCTTTGTCTAGGAACGTGGCCTTGCACACAGTAAAGTCAAAGACCACGAAGGAGATGTTGGAGACGTTGTCCGAGATGTACGAGAAGCCATCGGCGGCCAACAAAGTTCACTTGATGAGGAAGCTCTTCAACCTTAAGATGGCGGAGAGTACCTCGGTATCGGTACACCTCCACGAGTTCAATGCGACCATCGCTTCTTTGAGCTCGGTGAAGATTGACTTCGATGATGAGGTACAAGCTCTAATTTTGCTAAGTTCCTTACCCGATAGTTGGAATGGCACGATCACGGCGGTGAGTGCCTCGGCGGGGAAGGTGGTACTCAAGTTGGATGAGGTGAGGGACTTGATTATGAGTGAGGAGATTCGTAGAAAAGAGTCCGGAGTAGCCTCGGGTTCGGCTTTGAATGCTAGCAATAGAGGGAGGTCCGAATCTAAGTGGAAGGGGAAGAAGGACCGGAGCAGGTCCAAGTCCAAATCGAAGGATGGTTCGAAGAGGGACATGAGTTCCATTAAATGTTGGAATTGTGAGAAGTTTGGCCACTTTAAAACCCAATGCAAGGCACCGAAGAAGGAGGACAAGTCGGCAAATGCAATAACAGAGGACCACGGGGATGCATTGATCTTGAGTGTTAGTAGCCCGTTGGAGGCTTGGGTATTGGATTCAGGAGCATCATTCCACTCTTGTAGCGACAAGGGAATAATGGAATTGTATACCCCAGGAGAATTTGGCAAGGTTTATCTAGCCGATGATGAGCCATTGCAAATTGTGGGTAAAGGAGATGTGAGAATCAATACTCCCAATGGATCATTGTTATTATTGAAGGGGGTGAGACACATCCCAGGGTTAAGAAGAAATTTGCTTTCCGTGGGACAACTAGATGAAGAGGGGTATAATGTAACCTTTGGTTGTCGAACATGGAAGATCACCAAGGGAGCTAGAGTGGTGGCTCGTGGTGAGAAGGAAGGTACGTTGTACATGACAAGGAACACTCATGAAAGCATTGATCTTGTAGGAGCAACCAATGATGCAGATCTGTGGCATAGTAGGCTTGGCCACATGAGTGAGAAGGGGATGCGGGTGCTTTGTTCAAAGGGGAAGCTATCGGGTCTAAAGACCGTGGACGTGGGTCTTTGTGAAGACTGTGTATTTGGGAAGCAGAAGAGGGTGAGCTTCTCAAGAAGTGGTAGAACTCCTAAGCCAGAGAAGCTTGAATTGGTCCACAGTGATCTGTGGGGACCGGCACCGGTGGCATCCGTGGGTGGTTCCTTGTATTATATGACTTTCATAGATGACTCTACAAGGAAGGTGTGGGTCTACTTCCTAAAGCATAAGTCTGATGCCTTCAATGCCTTCAAGAAGTGGAAGGCTCTTGTGGAGAACGAGACGAATCTCAAGGTGAAATGTTTGAGGTCTGATAATGGTGGTGAGTATGAGCTTCAAGAGTTCAAAGAGTTTTGTGCGAAGTATGGGATTCGCATGGAAAAGACAGTAGCTGGGACCCCCCCAGCAAAATGGCATAGCTGAGAGGATGAACCGAACACTAAATGAGAGAGCAAAGGCCATGAGGTTGAAGAGTGGCCTCCCGAAGATGTTTTGGGCAGATGCTGTAAATACTGCAGCATTCTTGATCAACAGAGGGCCATCAACTCCTTTGGAGAATGAGATACCGGAGGAGATGTGGAGTGGCAAAGAGGTTGATTTGACTTTCTTACGAGTGTTTGGTTGTGTTTCCTATGTGCTTGTGGATGCAGGTGATAGGAGTAAGCTTGATGCAAAGTCCAAGAAGTGCACATTCATTGGATATGGAGGAGATGAGTTCGGGTTCCGCTTTTGGGATGAGAAGAACCGAAAGGTTGTGAGGAGCCGGGATGTCATATTCAATGAGAAGGTGATGTACAAGGACAAGGGGGATTTAGCTGATGAAGTGGATCCTACCGGTGAGGTGGTCGAGTTAGACATCTCAAACTCGGGTGGGAGCAGGATACTTGATGGCCAAGAGGCCGAAGTGGAGATGGAGCCAAGATCACCACTAACAGTGGTTTCATTGAGGAGGTCCACTAGACAACGTGGATCTCCGGATAGATATTCGCCAGCAAACTACTATCTCTTATTGACCGATGGAGGAGAACCTGAGGATTTTGAAGAAGCTCAAGAAAGTGAGCAAGTGAACGAGTGGAAACTTGCCATGAATGATGAGATGGAGTCCTTGAGGAGCAGTGGAACTTGGGAGTTAGTTGAACTTCCCAAGGGTAAGAAAGCATTGCATAACAAGTGGGTCTATAGAGTGAAGAAAAAGGCGGATGGCACCGAACGTTACAAAGCAAGACTGGTTGTAAAGGGATTTCAGCAGAAGTATGGTATTGACTTCACTGACATCTTCACTCCTGTTGTGAAGATGACCACCATCCGGATGGTGCTAAGTATGGTGGCTGCTGAAGATTTATTGCTAGAGCAAATGGATGTGAAGACGACATTTCTTCATGGTGATCTAGAGGAAGAGATCTACATGGAGCAACCAGAGGGGTTCTTGCAAGGTAACGATAAGCTTGTGTGCAGGTTGAGAAAGAGTCTGTACGGATTGAAGCAAGCTCCAAGACAATGGTACAAGAAGTTTGATGGATTCATTCGCGAGATTGAATTTTCTCGTTGTGGAGCAGATCATTGTTGTTATATGAAGAAGCTGGATAATGGCTATATCATCCTCCTGCTTTATGTTGATGACATGTTGATAGCAGGCACCAGTGCAAGTGAGGTGAGCAAGGTGAAGAAGCAATTATCCGAAAGGTTTGCCATGAAGGACTTGGGTGAGGCTAAGCAAATCCTTGGAATGAGGATTGAGAGAGATAGAGCTGCAGGAAAGCTATTTCTCTCACAAGCCGAGTACATTGAGAAGGTGCTGCAGAGGTTTAGCATGCAAAATGCCAACCCCAAGTTGACTCCTTTAGCTGGACACTTCAAATTGTCCAAGAAGGACTCGCCTAAGACTAAGGCGGAGGAGGCTAAAATGGAGAAGACTCCCTATGCATCGGCGGTGGGTAGCTTGATGTATGCTATGATTTGTACGAGGCCAGACATAGCACATGCGGTGGGAGTAGTGAGCAAGTTCATGAGCAATCCGGGTGAGCAACATTGGGTTGCAGTGAAATGGATTCTTGGCTACTTGAGAGGTACCACCGAGAAGTGTCTTTGTTTTGAGGGCAAAGATGTGAAGCTCCTAGGCTATTGTGATGCGGACTTGGGGTCCAATGACCATGATGAGAAGAGGAGCACAAGTGGTTATGTCTTTACGCTGGGAGGGACAGCGATATCTTGGGCCTCGAGACTACAAAAGGTAGTAGCTTTGTCAACCGCGGAAAGTGAGTACGTGGCTGTGACGGAAGCAAGTAAAGAGATGGTATGGTTGCAGAATTTCTTGGTGGAGTTGGGGAAAAAGCAAAGTGAGAGTGCGCTCTACAGTGATAGCCAAAGTGCGATACACTTGGCAAAGAATCCCGCCTTCCACTCAAGGACAAAGCACATTGAGTTGAAGTATCACTACATACGTGATCTCTTGGAAAGGAAGATCTTAAGGCTTGAAAAGATTGACGGGAAAGTGAATCCCGCGGATATGTTGACTAAGGTGGTTACCTTAGAGAAGCTAAAGTTTAACATGGCTTCAGCGGGTCTAGTAAACTAGAGAAAAGACCCGGCGTACCAAGAGGTGAAAAGGAGAAGGGGTCATCAAGTGAATGGCGGCAGGTGTTGAGGTCAGTCTCCAGGTGGGAGATTGTTGGGTATGGAGACTTCGGACACCGCGGGGGGGGGGGGGGGGGGGGGGGGGGCGTAGCCCCCGTCCAGAACTGGGATCGACCTGCCAGGTCAGGTCGCGGGGGTCTAGGGGGCAGCGCCACCTAGCGGGGGTTTAAGGGGGCAGCGCCTAAACGGTACGCGTCGACGACGAAATGAAACGTGGACAAAAATGCCCCTACGTGTGTGTTTTTTTTTGGTTCCTAGGTTTATTGGCACTATAAATACCCCGCTCCTCCGTCACTGTTTTCTTCTTCTTCTTCCTGGCAGACAGAGAGACGTTCTCCTGGCTTGGTACGCCCCCGGACGTAGATCGGTTAAGATCGAACCGGGTTACCAAATCTGTTATTCTTGTTTTTCGTAGATCTTGCTCCTGTCTTGTTCGCTGCGTTGTTTGGGTCCACGGGAAGTGGGTTATTTCCTAACAGTCAGCGGGTTAATCTCTATAATGTCATCATGCCTGAAGGTTAATTTTAAGGTCTGTCATCAACAAATATCAGACTTTTACTAATTCAAATTATATAAAAAATCGTCTGATCGAAACTGTTGATCATTTTCCTTAGACAGATATCCAATATTGTCAGCTCTTATATAAACCCAAGAGCATCAACACATTTCTTGCAAGTGCCACACGCAAAAATAATACTCTGTCAAAACAAACAAGTTATAAAACTAACTTGCAACCATGCTAAGGAACATTTTCCTCCTCTTTGTGCTCGTAACTTTAACACTAACCCTAAAACTCACCAATGCCGTGGACTACACAGTGACCTACAACGCCGGCAACACCGGGGGCGGTGTGACGTTCACGACGGCGATCGGGGTTGACTACTCCGAGCAAACACTCTCCTCCGCCACGGGCTTCATATGGGAAGTGTTCGAGCAACATAACCTGGCAGACAGGAAAAATGTTGTACAAGTGAGCACGTTCACTCTTCTTGAGCAATCTTTTTAGGCCTAACTTACAGCAACATTTTTTGTTGGAGAATACTGTATCGTAACTGAAAGGTTGTCGGGTCCAATTTATAAGTCTGAAAAATATGGATTTTTTTTATTTTTCGTAAACTTTTTCATTTATCAGCAAGCATCCTTCAAATTTCTACGACTGCCTAATTTACGGCGCAAGATTTTTTTAAGTGGTCTGGCGTTATCATTAATACAAATTTCACTTGTCAAAAAAAAGGTGGACATGTTCGTGGACGACATGGGAGGTGTTGCTTATACCATCAACAACGAGATCCACGTCAGCTCGAGCTACATTGGGAACTACACCGGCGATGTGAAGACAGAGATCACCGGAGTGTTGTACCACGAGATGACCCACGTGTGGCAGTGGAACGGAAACGGACAGACCCCGGGAGGGCTAATTGAAGGGATAGCTGATTACGTGAGGCTAAAGGCTAACTACGCACCGAGCCATTGGGTCCAGCCGGGGCAAGGAGATAGGTGGGACCAGGGCTACGACGTCACGGCTCGGTTCTTGGACTACTGCAATGGCCTCGGCGATGGGTTTGTGGCTGAACTGAACAAGAAGATGCTGACGGGTTATAGTGATGAGTACTTTGTTGATTTGTTGGGGAAGAGTGTTGATCAGCTTTGGACTGATTACAAAGCCAAGTATGGAAGTTTAGGTTTTAGTTATGGAAGGTGGAAAAATGGTATGTTATACCAATTAAAATAAAGTTGTGCTTCCAGCAGCATGTATTATGATCCGGAATATATTTTGTCAAGGACATGCCATATAGAGGTGGTGTCCTGAATTGTAATCTCTTTTAAGCGAATTGAAATAGTCGTCGTTCGTAAATATAACAGAATATACCACAAATCATAGAAAAAACACCACCTCTTACGTTATATGCCAAATCCAAGGCCGAATAAAAATTGGATCAGATATACAATATAGGAGGGGCAAAGGCATCAACCATGAACATCCCTGCAATTGGATTACGCTTTTGAAGCAGGTACTATCTACCTGTTTAAGCAGTCGTCTTCTTCTTCCAGGACGAGGATTGTCTAGTTCGAGAATGAGAAGAAGCTCAAAGGCTCTGCCTGAAAGAGGTCATTACTGTTGTTCCCTGACAGCACATACAACTTCACAAATTGTGCGGAACTTCCGTCTGTCTTTCAGAAGCTTCTTTGCAAACTCGAGAGCTTTCTGCTCGCAGTGAGCCCTTTTGCTTGCATCCTGAATTGATTCAAAATCCTCGACGTGTGCTACACCAACAATTCGCCTGCGATTGAAACATTTGGATGAAAACCATTATACATTGGGGACCAAGAAGACACTGGTGTTCCGGAGACTCGTTCCAGTTAACATCTAGTAAATTACAAGTCAAAGAAAAATATCGAAAATTCTACTCTATAGATTTGCATGGTAAACAAAGCCCATGCCGGACTAAAGAGCTGTGAGTCATGAATAAGTTATAAAGAGGTCACAAGTTCAAGCAGGTAAAAAAGGTCAAAGGAACAACTGCAAGTTATTTGGACTGGTCATCGCAAACTGAATACAAAAACTATAAGATGCTGAATGAGTCAGGCACAGAACTCACCTAATCATTTTAGCCGCACCAAATCCAAGGGAATCATGGAACAATTCTGTCAGGAACTTTTCCCGAGCAAGTTGCTGAAGCTCGGAATTGTCGTAAATAGCTGAAAGATAAGCCTCGCCAGAGCCACTCTTGTGTTCATCCCACAATGCAGTGAATTTTTTGTAAAAGGAAGTCCAAGTCTCTTCAGTTGTTCTCAGAATCCAATCTTTATATGTCTGTGCAAGAAACTCACGCAATTATACATTAATGGATGGTGCATGAAAGCTCGAAGGAATGATCACTGATCGCAGTTAGGAAATGAAGCTTACACTGACAATAAGAAGAACTCCCTGTAATTACTAAAAACCCAACAAATTACAGATTTAACAAAAACTAGGAGGCTACCTGAAGAAAGAGCAAAAGGACAGTGGTTTTCAATCCAAGAACACCAAAACAAATAGTACCAATTTGGAGAAGACAAAGAAAAAACAAAAACTCTTTGCAGGGAGTCTCTTAAAATTTGCAAAAGGAGAGGTTAAGCTAACCTGTCGATCATGGGCTTCATTTGCATGCCCATCTTGTGCAAAGAATGCCAGGATCAAATTCCCGATGAAAGCCCCAATGTCAAAACCCATTGGGCCATAGAAGGCAAATTCAGGATCAATGACTTGAGTTGACGTTTCAGTAACCATGACAGAACTAGTGTGGAGATCTCCATGTATCAAGGCTTGTGCTCTTTCACAAAACCTTCCAAGAAAATTCATTTTCTGTTAGCTAATGATCCTCTCAAAGGTTCAAGACGTTGGCACAAGACTAGTAAAGGAGTATTGGCAATATAGGACTGGAAACAATACTTGGATTTCAGCTCAGCTACTTCAAGCTTCAGGGCATAGTCTTCACGAACAGCCTTGGCATCAAGATCAAGGTATGGAGAAGTCCAGCGGTTGTACTCCGAGACTTTATAAGGATCAGAGAAAACAACCTGTTCAGTCAGCCTGCATAGCTCCACATTCCCACAGAATTCCGCAACTGACCAAAGAGCAATAAAATTCATTAAAACCGCTTTTGCAAGGAACCCTTATCTATTTAAATTAAAGAATCGACAGTAGTCTATCCATCACGCACCATCACGTTTATACTCTGTAGTGGTGCGATAAAGAAGGGATGTATAATAAAGGGTCTTCGCCATATAATCTGCCATGTGCTCAGCTAAAAGCGGATAGACAATCCCAGCAATCAACCCTTTCCTTAAAATTATGTGTGGTGGCTCCAAGTATCTCATACCAATCAAAGACATAGTACGGTCAAAATGGTACACCTCAGGCACATGTTCCGGGCACAACACACCATGCTGTTTAAGTGCCAGTGCCTCAAAATAGGCCCTTTCCTTGGTCATCGGCCACGACTCTCCAATAAGACGGATATACGGAAGCGCCTGTGCGAAAAAACAAAGACCATCAAAAAACAACAAAACTTGGAGGAACATGAATCGGAAAAAATTCCCTCTCTTTTCAACAACTTCATTTTCTCCCAAGGCATCAGGTAAAAGACCTAAACTTGAAGCTCCTGAAGCCTCGTTATCCAAACCTAACTTTTTTACAGCAGCCAAAAAAGACCCAGATACCCAAAAACCTCTACAATCACAATCTTCAACAAATTGCACATACCAGATCAGCAACAAACTCAATTCCACCCAAACGAACTCTCATTTCCATTAATAACAGTTCAAAGTTCCAACCTTTAACTTAGCCACCACCACTACCCAGAGTCCCAAAACCCTCAAAAACCCCATCTTTAACACAAAACACCAAAAACCCAAGTTTTATTTCCCCCGTAGTTTCTAGCTTCATGAAGATCATCATAGAACATTTCCTTACCTGCTTGATGACACAAGAGCCGGAGGGGCTCGTAACGATGTACACAAAGTTGAGGTTCCCATCTCCAACCTCTTTGATCTGCAAGTCATGGCAGTTGCTCCCAACCTTGTCGGAGAGAGATGGGGTCGCCTTGCTGTATTCTATTAGAGACTTCTCATCGAGCGGTCTGAACTCCGAGAACGCCATTTTTTTCCCGACAAGAACAAAGAAAATGGTCTTTGCGGCGTTTCTTCTTCTTTCTTATTCTCTATGGGCTCTCTTTACTCTAGAGATATATATGTATATTTTTGCTTATAAATAAATAAAAATTCAACTTCCACAAGTTTAATAATACGTGATACTGACTGATACAAACTAAAAATAATAATTATTAATTGAAGAAAACATTCTCTTCGCACCAAAACACACAATATTCTCCCGCGTGGTTCATTGAACCTGGTCTTTTTAAAAGATGGTCGTTTAAGTCAATAGGATTTTAATTCTATAAAAAAAAAGTCAATAAGATTTTTGCTCTTCAAAAAATTAAGTCAATAGGATTTTGGCGTGGTTCCGTTTTGTCCAAGTCTGTTTGGGATTTTAGAGTAATTACTTTCAGGTCCATGTTATTTAACAAAAAACTCAGTTTAGTCTTTACTGTTTTCAATAATATTTATCGGTCCTTCTAATTTGAAAAAAATTATGTCTCAAGTTCTTAACGAGTCTACCGCTGATGATAGCGGTCAATATAACCTTGCGAAATTTTTTTTATAAAAAAAAAACCAATTCTTTTCTCCTCCGTCGTCTTCGCCGGAATCAAAAGAAGACGAGAGTGGGCTTTCTCCTCCACCGGCCTCAAACCATCTACGGCGACGCCGATGTCGTTAGCTCCTCCTGCCTCTTCTTGACCCGCCACCAGCTCTCCCTCTCCGGCGCCACGGTCTCCGACCACCGTTCCAAGGACAACCAGGAGCTCATCCACCCTCAGAAAGCCCTCGTCTCCGAGCCGCTGACTTCCGGCTGTGAACACCCAAATAGAAGCCCTCATAGATGCCCTCGTCTCCCAATTTGACAAACCCAATTTCTTTTAATAAAGAAACACCATCTTCCACGAGATCATCCCCTAAGGGACAGAAGGGAATTTGCCCTTTTAATTTGGGTCGAAGTTCACCGCCTCCATAGAAGCCAAGGGAGTTTTAATTTGGTTTAATCGGAGCTTCAATTTCGGCGGATTTTAATTTGGCTTGACGATGGATTTTAATTTGGTTTAATCGGAGCTTGACGATGGATTTGGCTTGAAGATGGATTTTTATCGGAGTTTCAATTTGGCTTCACGAAGTTCACCGCCTCCATTGAAGATGGATTTTAATCGAGTTTCAATTTTTCGGCGGCAGTTCCGGTGGAGGACAAAGCCCGTTCTCGTCTTCTTTTGATTCCGGCGAAGACGACGGAGGAGAAAAGAATTAGGTTTCTTTTTTTAAAATTTCTTTTTGCAGGATATCATGGTTATAAAAGAATTTATGTTGACTGTTAATATCAACGGTAGATCTTGAGAGTTACATTTTTTTAAATTAGTAAGACCAATAGAGGTTATTCAAAATAGTAAGACTCTAACCGGATGTTTTATTAAATACTAATGATCTGAGAGAAATTTATCCAATTTCAGGCTGGGCTAGACAACGAATACCATCATAACCTTCCAAGATCCTGAACAGGTCTTGAAGAGCACTTAAATATGAATTGATAGAAATTTAGAGTTCTAATTTGAGCAGATGTAATATTAGTATAAAATTGGAATAAATCTTCCGGGGCATAAGTTGCATATAAATATATAACAGCTCCCACTACCAAATTACCCGCAACATAGCACAGTCCTCAGTCCTCAGTTCTCAGCCACACAAGCCTCCTCTGTCTGGACAACAGAACTCCTTCAGAAACACTCACATAACAAGAGCCATCAATACTCGCTTCTTGTACGTTCAACCGCAAGATCATAGGAAACAAGCAAATCATACCCCGTTATTACAAGCAATTTACCATTTGTCCTGAAACAGAATATTTTCCAAGGAATCCCCATTATCGATTCGTGGAAAGTGAATAGTTTGGACCATAATGTAATCCGGATAAGTATCTCCTTTCTTTCACCATAATCTTTACGGAATCTTCTGGGTTCTTCAATGCATCCGGCAAATTTATTTCTAGGAATGTCTCTTCGACGAAATCAAATGCGACAATGGTGGCACTAATCCAATGGATCGATCTGTTCAGACAAACCAGCAGGAAATTTGTTAGGGGTAACAATCTTCCAAGCATTTTGACTCAACTCAAATATCTTATATTGCCTAGGAACACCTAAACTTGGCATTGGGATCCTAATAACCTTGTAATCGTTCTTTTAACATCAAATCCGAAATCAACAATATGAGGGGTATAATCGGGTGTCTTTAAACTGAATTCAGGAAGTTCGAGAAACATCCTTAACACAGGGTTGCATATAACAGTTGTTTATCGTAAATTTGGGTAGTTAAATACCGATGAGAGTTTTTCGTCCCGTCCCAAAGGATTTTGATTCCTTTAAATATGTCTTGATTCACGTAAAAGATATTATTGAAATTACTTCGTAATTGTTGTGGCTCGTCTAGAATGTTAAGAATTTTAGGACACTGTTGGTGTGTGGGTCTGTTGAATAATTAATGTTTGCTTGTCTTTTTTCCACTGTTTAGTTTAGAGGTGGCAATGGGCAGGATCCGGGTAAGATCCATAGAACCCAGATTCTTACCCTCTTTTTAAATAGTCGATCCAGATCCTTACCTTTATCCTCTTTAAAAATAAGGATTCGGACAGGATCTGGGTCCTAAAAAATCGGGTAGGATCAGGACGACCCGCGGGTCCGTATTTTTTATAAAATATATAATTCAAAAAAATTAAATTATCTTTTGATAGTTTTTAAATAGCAATGAGATATTTTCATTCATTAAACATATCAATACAAAGAAATCAAACAAGCAAATAAAAAAATTGAAGTTAGGTAAGTTAAAATTGAGAATTTGGTTCGTGATTTTCACTGCTATTACTTGGGGCATGTGGTTGCTTCGTAATGGTATTATCTTCAATGAGGCGAGGTGCGATAATGAGCTTCTCTTGAATTCTGTGCTCTTTCATGCCCAAGAGTGGGTCTTTTGGACGAATGCCTCGATCATTCACAATCAATCGCTGCTCACTTTCTTGATTGCCTACAAAGATTTATAGGTCCCTCTTCTTCACCTCTTAAAATTGAGGGAACGTTTTGGTCGGGGGTGAGATTGTAACCGATGTAAATATCGGGACCATGTATCTTGTCTTTCTTTTTTCGCTTGCTCTGTTTTCAATTTTTGTTTTAATAAAGAATATTTATCTACCAAAAAAATTGAGAATTTGGTATTATGTCTAATAATTAATATATATTATATTAATTTAAAAATTTCGGGTAGGATCAGGGCAGGATCCTATAGATCCATATCCATGCCCTTATCCTTTTAAAATATCAGAATCCGGGCAGGATCAGGGTCCAGACCCGGTCAAAGTCAACAGATCTTGGCCCCTTCGGGTCTGGATCAGGGTAGATCCTCAGGTAAGGGTCTAATTCTCATCCTTTAATTTATATTTGCTGGGCTTTCAAGTTTTGCAAAGACCGCAATTTGCCTGACTCGTGTGTTTATTTTCGGCCCAAGAGAAGCCGGTCAAGTCCACCAAACGGAGGATCAAGTGGGTAATTTAACGTAAGAGGAAATATTTTTCCATCCAAACTGAAGTTGTTTTTTTGGGTTTTGTGATAGAGTTATTTTATTTTTATAAAAATAAACAACAAAAGACATGACAGTTTTTTACTGCATGTAATTAGAAAAAGTGGACTGTTTAGCCGGCACCATTTTCTGTCTAAAGTTAAACTTCCATTATGCCTAAATTTGTTTGACAGAAATACCTTTATGGACATCACATAAAATTATTCTTTTTGACTTGTTGACCCTTTTGCATCCTCCAATCTTCCAATTTCCGCAAACCCATAGAAATGCAAATACAATTGAAGATTCGAAGTTCTCTGGATATGCTATTGGGCTCTCGCCTCTTTCCTGTTTGGGCCTTGCTGGGTGTTTTGTCTTTATGGACTTTTGGTCCTATTTATCTCGTCTTTGTGTTTCTATTTGCAATTGCCATTTTGGCCCAATTGCTTAGGAAAAGAGTCTGTAACTGTAACTATTCAGGGTGGTCTTTTGACCCTTTTTTTTTCTTGGGGCGGGAAAACAACTTTGTTTTTTTTGGTGTTATCATGCTACTCTTTCCCATAGTTCAGTTTTTTCTCAACGAATTTTGCCGTTTCATGGTTTAACGAAGTCGACGGCTACAAGGACACAAATTCTCATTCTAGCCACTATTATAATTATAAATAAATTTAACTTCTCATAAAAAAAATTGCTAGAGTCCACTGCCACTGAACCCAAATAGTCGCCTTAATGACTTGGAATGCATCGAACTCTATTAGTGCAACAAAAAAAAGTTAAGGGGAGCTACGACCCACTATTAATGTCGTGGAAAAATCTATGAGAATTGTGTTTGGAGTTCCACATTATTAATTATAGGTGTGGTAATCTTGTTTATAACCATCATGCGGATAGTTAGACCTGGCCATGAATTGAATCTGATTCGTGATTCGATTCGATTCGTTAAAAATTCGATTCGATTCGTCAATAATTTGATTCGTAAAAAATTTGATTCGAATTCGTCATAAAATGAATTGAATACGGTTCAAGATATTTATTATTCGCAAAACCGGCGAATTTAATTCGAATTCGATTCGAAAATTTGATTCGAGTTAAATTCGTGTTAAATTCGATTCAAATTCATGTACATATAATAATAATATATGTTAAAAAAATTCAAATAAAATGGGGGGATTTGAGAGGGAAAAATTCGGTTATAATTCAATTATAATTCGATTATAATTTGATTCAAATTCGATTCGAATTCAAAAATTCATAATTCGTATTCGATTTGTCTTGTGAAGAATTGAATATGGTTTAATGTTTTGATGAATTCGAATTTGAATAAATTCGATTCGAATTTGTCCAAATTCGAACCGTGGTCAGGTCTACGGATAGTACATCCTTTTTCATTTGGGTGCATGCATTTTTCATGACCTTATTTTGTGGGTGTGATACAAGTTTGTTGCAATGGGCGATAAAACAAGGTTGAAACGTGCAACTTTCTCGTTTATACACTATTAGCACAATTTTGATTTCAATAAATATTAACGAGCAATTTAATGATAGTCCGATTATATAATGTTGCAAAAATTAGAATTTCAATAATAAACCTAAAAAAATGTATATGTTGGGAGTATGGTTAAATTTTCCTTTATTGTCATATAAAAATGGGTTAATTTTGTGTCGTCAGTTGTCATATGATGGTTGAAGGTTAATTTTAGGGTCTATTATTTACAAATCTATTGGGCTTTTACTAATTCAAATTCATCTGATTGAAAGTTTGATTACATTCTCGGATGGATATCTAATATTTTCAACTATATTATATAAAGCCAAGAGCACCAAGACATTTATTGCAAGCACATCGCACAAAAATAATACTCCATCAAAACAAACAAGTTATAAAACTAACTTGCAACCATGTTAAGGAACATTTTCCTCCTCTTTGTGCTCGTGACTTCCACACTAACGCTAAACCCCACCAATGCCGTGGACTACACGGTGACCAACAACGCCGGCGACACTGAGGGCGGTGCAATGTTCACCACGTTGATCGGGGTTGACTACTCGAAGCAAACACTATCCTCTGCCACAGATTTCATATGGGCAGTGTTCCAACAACAGAACCTGGCAGACATGAAAAATGTTGCGCGGGTGAGCATGTTCACTCTTCTTCAGCAATCTTTAGGGCTAACTTATAGTAACTTTTTGTTGGAGAATACTGAATTGGAAGTGAAAGATTATTGGCTTCCCTACTTGTACTAATCTCAACAGCCTTAATATAAGTTCTATCGGTACATGATCACAAAAAACAATAAAACACCAGAGAGTAATACAAATCCAAATCAGGAATGCATCACAAGGCTATCCAAATCCAATTCCAGAGTAATTTCTACAGATCTAATACGAGCTCACGTGAGAGTAATGGTTGTGTAAACGGTGAGATTGGCGAGACAGAGTAGATGGACAAATTCACTTGATATATGGCATAATAGCAACTGGGAACATCCAAAATCTACTTAAAACAGAAGTTCAAAATTCAAATCATGACAGATATAATATTAGTCTCAAATTTTACTTTAAAAAAATACCGGGGTTGAATCTTCCAGTTGCATGACTTGCACATAAATATATAACAGTGACCCACAACATAGCCCAGTCCTTCACATTCTCAGACAAACAAACGCTCCTTAGTTCTCAGTCACTCGAGCCTCCTCTGTCTAAACCTTCTTCGTTGTTTCTAGATCCCGCTTCTTGTACTTTATTTCTGATGTCCCAGGAACTTGAAGTAGAGCTAATGTTTCCGTATGTTCGACAACAAATTCAATGGAACAGTCCCCAACACACTTCTCTGTATTGGTGCTAAAATCGTAGGAAACCACCATATCATCCCCGTTTCTTACAAGTAATTCACCATTTGTCCTGAAACAGAATGGTTCCTGGGGAATCCCCGTTACCGGATCGTGGATAATAAACAGTTTGGTCCATGACTTCTCCACGCCGTACTCTTTCATCACCCAGACACAAATTGTCCCGTTATTCTCATAGGGACAATGAGAGTAAAGTATTGCTGATAAGTATCGCCCTTCTTTCACCAATATCTTTACCGAATCCTGGCACGGGTTCATCTTCATCAATGCGCCCGGAAAATTCATTTCTAGAAATGCCTCATCAACAAAATCAAACGCAACAATGGTGGCCAGTTCACTGATCCAGTGGGCCGATCCATTCAAATAAACAGGTGGTAAGTCCCACAGATCAGGAAGAAATTTGTTAGGAGTAACAGTCTTCCAAGCATTTTGACTCAACTCAAATACCTCGTATTGCCTAGGAACACCAGAATATGGGCTCGGGATCCTAATAACCTTGTAATCGTTCCTTTTAGCATCAAATCCGAAAGCAGCAGTATCAGGGTAATAATCGGGTGTCTTCAAACTGAATTCAGGAAGCTTTAGAGATATCCTTAACACAGGGTTCCATATAATGATTGTTTCGATCGAGTAGTAGTCCTTTAGGTTAGGCATGAACCTAAATGTACTAGACATACATACCAAGCCATGACAAGAGCCATTGACCCGGAAACCCAAACCCTTGAGAGAAGCTAGAGGGATGCTCAACTTCTTGAATTCGTCCGTCGGTTGATCATCGAATTTCATGGGACAGTTATCCCAAAGGCTAAGCAAGAGAATGTTGCTTTTTCTAGCGAGGCTGGTGGCGAAGCGGGTCTGTGCGGAGATAAAAGAAGCGCTAGAAATCAGAGAATTCCATGCCTTTGACACGCACCTGAACCTGACGATCGACTCGACGGGTAGCCTTACGAGGATCTCGACCAGGACGTCCGGAGGGACGAAGGGGTTGGACATGCTCTGTTGTTGATAGAGAAAACCTGGACAATAAAAGAACATTGGAAGGGGTAAGTAATCTTCAGATGCCCTAAATTCAACAGATAGACAATAAAAGAACATACCCACTGAGGTTGCGAGAGCGAAGAGAGCTTGAAGTGGTGCGGCACCGGGAGAGAGCTAGACGTGCGCTGATAAAGGATTTTGGGACTTAGGGTTTTAGAATCCTTTTTAGAGGTTTGGTAATTTTGGGGAAATTGAAGAAAGAGAGGCAGATAACTTTTTATGCGGGATGGGGTGCGTTTTAGTTGGAAGGGGTTTTTTAAGGTTTCAACTTCAAGGGAAGGCCAATTTCCAGTTTGGTCCCGGTCTATAAGATTCTGTGCAAACAGATCCGGACGAACAGAGAACCGATTTTTATCCATTATAAGAACCGCTCCAGACCGTTCTTTTCCATAGTCAAAGCGAGTCGTTCAGTGCACCTGGCATATTCATTTCTAGAAATCAAATTCAACACTAGTACATTTTTTTTGTCGACTGATCCAGTGAACTGATCCTTTTAGAAATCAGGGGGAAATATGTCAAGAGTAACAATCTTCCAGACATTTTTACTCAACTCAAATATCTAGTATTGCCTATGCTTAGAAACATTTGAACCACAACAACATGAATTCGGGATCCTAATAACCTTTTAGTCGGTTCTTTGTCTATCAAATCCGAAGCAAACAACATGAGAGTAATAATGCGATAGAGAGATATCCCTAACGTAGGGTTCCATATAACACTTGTTTTTTTTAGGAACATATAACACTTGTTGTTGCGTGGGTCTCTTAATTTATATTTGCTTTTTTTTTCCAGAATCTTAATTTATATTTGCTGGGTTACAAGTTTTGCGAAGAACGAGATTTGGGCTTACAATTAGTGACAGAGGATGGGCCTGACTCGTGTGTTTAATTTCGGCCCAATAGAAGCCAGTCAAGTCCACCAAACGGAGGATCAAGTGGGCAATTCAACGTAAGAGGACATATTTTCCCATCCAAACAGAACTTACTCTTATTTTTGGTTTTGTGATTGAGTTATTTTCTTTTTAAGACATGGCATTTTTTTCATGCATGTAATTAGAAAAAGTGGACTGTTTAGCCTGGCACCATTTTAAGTCTAAAGTGATACTTCCATTATGTATAAATTTGTTCGATAGAAATACCCTTATAGACATCACATAAAATTAATTTTTCCTTAACATCTTTTTCCCACGACAACTAACTGTGTATGGGTCCACCAATAAATTGTAAGGTCATAGTCAAAGTTTTAGTCGCACCTTCGCCTAGACTTGGCTATTGTTAGAATCTGATTTGTGAATCAATTCGATTCGATTCGTTCTCAATTCGATTCGATTCGGTCACAATTCAATTCATCTGAAATTGATTCAAATTCGTCAAGAGACAAATTGAATACGGTTTAAGATTTCTGCAATTTGTCAAACTGGTGAATTGAATTCGAATTTGAATTTGAATATTGAATTCGATTCGAGTCCAATTCATGTAAATTCGATTAAAATTCGTCCATATTATGTCATTTTTTAAAGAAAGTACCAAGAAGTATTTATATTACTATCTAATTATGTCATCAAATAGAGCAAAAAATACATATGCAATTTAATTTGGTACATTAAATACAAGTCCAATCTTTAATTTATTTCTTTTTCCCAAAAAATGTTCAATATTAGACCTGATTTCCGGACATGAACCAGGTGAGGTTGGCCCCCGATTAGAGCCGGAATGGAGCCGTAATGATTCTCCTCTTTCCAGGACGTTGCCATGGCGCTGACCTCGCTAAGGAATGGTGGGACTTGACTGGGGGAGTTCGTTCTGGCGGAGTTTGGGCAACCTTGTCGGCGTGTCAATCTTCCATCTGGGTTGATCTCCACCTTGCTGCATTGGCGAAACGAGAGCTTCTTGCTACTGCTGCTGCTTCTGTTCTTAGGTAGGTTCTTTTTGTGTGTTAGGCTGTAATTGTTGATTGTGGGTGTTACTTCTAGTATTCCCACCCTCATCTTTTGTTTTGTTTCTCTGTGTTTATGGATGTCTTTGTGTCTGCTTGTCTACCAGTTAAGCTGGGTGAAGTTGTAGTTTTTACTTGTTTAAGGCAATTAATAAATAAATTTACCTTTTCAAAAAAAAATATTAAACCTAAATTTTGAAATATATCAAAAAAATTGGTAGTTTTTTTAATTTTTTTAAATTCAATATTAGAATTAATGAAATAATTTGAATGCAATTCGAATTTGAAGAATCGTAATTCGTATTTGATTCGACTTTGGACGAATTGAATATGGTTTAAGGTTTTGATGAATTCGAATTCGAACTAATTCGATTTGAATTCGACCCAATTCGAACCGTGGTCAGATCTACCATTTTTCTTTGAACGGTTCTATTGCGGAGAAGATTGATTTTCCTTTGTTCCACCTAAAAAAGAACAGATCTATCTTTTTTAGGGAAGAAATATTCCCTTCTAATACTTATTTATTAGAAGTAAATAGCCTAGCAGATATGGCATGTCATTATTTTTAATTATGTATCGATATTCTGTTTCTATTTGAAAAATCACTTTTGCCAAAATTGTCCTTCTTTAACTTTTGGCCTTTGAATTATCAATAACATATTACGAGAAACAACAAATCACTTTGTTTTGATACTATTATAAAACTCAAAGAAGCTTCATCTGCAGGCCAACCCATTAGAAATGCACATACAAATGCCAGAGTCCACCGACACTAAACCCACATAGTCGCCTCAATGACTTGGAATACATCGAAGTCTATCAGTCTGACAAAAAAAGTCAAGGGGAGCTGCGACCACTATTAATGTTGTGTAAAAGTCTATAAGAATTGGGTCCAAAAATTGTTTGGATTATTGTGCTAATCTTGTTTATAAATGAGAAAATTTTATAAGATTTGGTTAAATATGACAATTTTAACATTGTATCATAGTAGGTTGATCGTCTCCGTTGTTGTCATCACTCGTGTCTTTAAAATTAATTATGAAATATGTCATCCACAAATCTATCCAACTTTTACTAATTCAAATTAAGAAAAAGTCGTCTGATTGAAATATTGATCACTTTCTTGGATATATATCTAATATTTCCAACTCTTATATAAAGGTAAGATGACCAACATATTTCTTGCATATCAACCATACCTCTCAGAAAAATAATACTGCATATCAACCATGTTGACCAACAATGCCGTGGACTACACGGTGACCAACAACGCCGGCAACACCATGGGCGGTGCAACCTTCACCACGGCGATCGGGGTTGACTACTCTAAGCAAACACTATCCTCCGCCACAGATTTCATATGGGGAGTGTTCCAGCAACAGAACCTGGCAGACAGGAAAAAGGTTGCAGAGGTGAGCATGTTCGTGGACGACATGGGTGGTGTTGCCTATACTAGCAACAACGAGATCCACGTCAGCGCGAGCTACATCGGGAACTACACCGGCGATGTGAAGACAGAGATCACCGGAGTGTTGTACCACGAGATGACCCACGTGTGGCAGTGGAACGGAAACGGACAGACCCCGGGAGGGCTAATTGAAGGGATAGCTGACTACGTGAGGCTAAAGGCTAACTATGCACCGAGCCATTGGGTTCAACCGGGGCAAGGCGATAAGTGGGACCAGGGCTACGACGTCACAGCTCGGTTCTTGGACTACTGCAATGGCCTTAGCGATGGGTTTGTGGCTGCATTGAACAAGAAGATGATGACGGGTTACAGCGATCAGTACTTTGTGGACTTGTTGGGGAAGAGCGTTGATCAGCTTTGGAGTGATTATAAAGCAAAGTATGGAGGTTAGGTTTTAGCTATGGAAGGTGGAAAAAGGGTGTGTTATAGCAATTAAAATAAAGTTGTGGTTCTAGCAGCATGTATTATTGATAAATAAATTGTGGCATAAGGACATGCCATCTCTTTACGTTATATACCAAATCCAAGGCCGAATAAAAATTGGATGAGATATACAATATAGTAGGAAGCAAAGGCATCAACCAAGAACATCCCTGCGATTGGATTACGCTTTTGAAGCAGGTAGAATCTACCTGTTCTGTCCACACACACCAAAAAAAAACTCATTTTCAGACATGAAACTGACAACTAAAAAGTTATTCAACATAGATTCTACCTCTTGAAACCAAGCCAATTTTAGAACAACCAATTTTAGATACTAGAACCGACTAACAAAAAATTTAAGGCACCAAAGACCAATGCACGAATTGCTGCATAATATAACCATTATTCACTAGTTATCCAGATGTTCTACAAATTCGTAAAAAAACAGAAGTTATTTATATTCCTGGGAAACCTTCGCCTACATCCTCATTTAATATTTCTTGTCCCACTATTCGCCAACAAGATTTATCCTTAAGATCTTTTTTCCTCAACAACTAACTGTGTAAGGGTCCACCAATAAATGGTAGAGTCTTGGTCAGATTTTAACTGGCACTCTCACTCTTTTCCTTTGAACGGGTTCTATTGTGGAGAATATTAATTTTGATTTGGTACATTTCAAAAAGAATAGGTCTATCTTTCTTAGGCAAGAAATATCTCTTCTAAAACTTATTTAGTAGAAGTAAATAGCCTAGCGGATGCATGTCATGTAATTATCTTTTCATTATGTATAAGATATTTGATTTGGATCTTGTTTAGATATATATCAGAATGATTTGGAAGAAATTAGCTTATCTTTCGTTGTACAGCTTTGATGAACAAAAGTTATAGGGTTATTTTGCTTCTCGTTTCTTGAATAAACAAACGTGTAAACTTGTCACTAAACTTTAACGTGATTATATCATTATTAAGTGATTGAATTTTATATCAGAATTATTATAAAACTCGAAGAAGTATTTTTCTGCAGGCCAACCCATAGAAATGCACATACAAATACTAGAGTCCACGCCACTAATCCCAAATAATCGCCGTAATGGAATGCATCGAAGTCTATGAGTCTAACCAAAAAGGTCAACGGGAGCTACGACCACTATTAATGTTGTGGAAAGCTCTATAAGAATTGTGTCAAAAATCAAAATTTTCATATCAAACATAAGAATTTAAAATAGTGAGTATGTGAATTTTACGACTCCTGCAATGGCCTTAGTGATGGGTTTGTGGCTGAACTGAACAAGAAGATGGCGACGGGTTATAGTGATGAGTATTTTGTGGAATTGTTGGGGAATAGTGTTGATCAGCTTTGGAGCGATTACAAAGCCGAGTATGGAGGTTAGGTCTTAGTTATGGAAAGGTGGTAAAGGGTGTGTTATAACTATGATCCCGGTTACATTTTGTCGAGGACATGCCATTTAGAGGTGGTGTTCGGAATAATATTGAGAGAATCGTCCTTTTTAAATGGATCAAGTAGTCGTTAGAGTTATAAAAAAAAAGAGTTGTCGTTATTCGTAAATATAACCGGGGATACCACAAATCATAGAACAAACACTACCTCTTCCCAAAGCCAACCAGTATACAGAAAACATGAAAATCCTGATATTGGATTACGGTTTTGAAACAGGTAGTATCTACCTGTTCTGATCACAAAGAACTCATTTTCAGACAAGAAACTGAGAGCTATCTCACCCTCTCTTGACTAGCATGGTTAAAGCAGTCGGCTTCTTCTTCCAGGACGAGGATTATCGAGTTTGAGAATGCGAAGAAGCTCGAAGGCTCTGCCTGAGAGAGGTCATTACTGTTGTTCCCTGACAGCAGATACAACTTCGCCGATTGAGCGGAACTTTCGCCTGTCTTTCAGAAGTTTCTTAGCAAACTCGAGAGCTTTCCGCTCGCAGTGAGCCCTTTTGTTTGCATCCTGAATTGATTCAAAATCCTCAACGTGCGCTACACCAACAATTCTCCTGCCATTGAAACATTTGGAAGAAAACCATTATGCATAGGGGACCAAGAAGACACCGGTGTTCCTGATATTCGTTCCGGTTAACAAGTTCAGGCAAGTAAAAAAGGTTAAAGGAACAACAGCACGTTATTTGGACTTGGTCATCACAGACTGAACACAAAAACTATAAGATGCCCAATGAATTCTAGCAAACAGCTCACCTAATCATTTTAGCCGCACCAAATCCAAGGGAATCATGGAACAATTCTGTCAGGAACTTTTCCTGTGCAAGTTGCTGAAGCTCGGAATTGTCGTAAATAGCTGCAAGATAAGCCTCACCAGAGCCATTCTTGTGTTCATCCCACAATGCAGTGAATTTTTTGTGAAAAGAATTCCAAGTCTCCTCAGTTGTTCTCAGAATCCAATCTTTATATGTCTGCGCGAGAAAATCACACAACTATCACCACTCAACAGTTGACAAGTAACGTAAAATAGATTTTAGGTTTTATACTCCCAGCTTCAGAAGCAACCTGGGACATAGTAAAATAATTTGCTTGGATAAAAAAATCTAATCCAGAAGATCCTAAATCTATCCGGCGAATAAAACGTGGAATAAACAAAACCCACCGACATGTATAATGCTATACATTATCAGATGGCAAAGGAAAGCTTCAAGGGGGAATGATCACTAATCTCGGTTAGGAAATGAAGCTTACACTAACAATAATAACTCCCTGTAATTACTAAAAACCCAATAGATGTCAGATTTAACAAAATTTAGGAGGCTACCAGAAGAAAGAGCAAAGGGACAGTGGTTTTCAATCCAAGAACACCAAAACAAATAGTACCAATTTGGAGAAGACAGAGAAAAAAACAAAGATTCTTCGCAGGGAGAGCCTTAAAATGTTCAAAAGGAGAGGTTAACTAACCTGTCGATTGTCGGCTTCATTTGCATGCCCATCTTGTGCAAAGAATGCCAAGATCAAATTCCCGATGAAAGCCCCAATGTCAAAACCCATTGGGCCATAGAAGGCGAATTCAGGATCAATGACTTGAGTTGATGTTTCAGTAACCATGACAGAACCAGTGTGGAGATCTCCATGTATCAAGGCTTGCGCTCTTTCACAAAACCTTCAAGAAAAATCATTTTCTGTTAGCTAATGATCCTCTCAAAGGTTCAAGACGTTGGCACGAGATTAGTAAAGGAGGATTGGCAATATAGGACTGGAAACAATACTTGGATTTCAGCTCAGCTACTTCAAGCTTCAGGGCATAGTCTTCACGAACAGCTTTGGCATCAAGATCAAGGTATGGAGAAGTCCAGCGGTTGTACTCCGAGACTTTATAAGGATCAGAGAAAACAACCTGTTCAGTCAGCCTGCAGAGCTCCACATTCCCACAGAATTCCGCAACTGACCAAAGAGCAATAAAATTCATTAAAACCGCTTTTGCAAGGAACCCTTATCTATTTAAATTAAAGAATCAACAGTAGTCTATCCATCACGCACCATCACGTTTATGCTCTGTAGTGGTGCGGTAAAGAAGAGATGTATAATAAAGAGTCTTCGCCATATAATCTGCCATGTGCTCGGCTAATAGCGGATAGACAATCCCAGCAATCAACCCTTTCCTTAAAATTATGTGTGGTGGCTCCAAGTATCTCATACCAATCAAAGACATAGTACGGTCAAAATGGTACACCTCAGGCACATGTTCCGAGCACAACCCGCCATGTTGTTTAAGTGCCAGTGCCTCAAAATAGGCCCTTTCCTTGGTCATCGGCCAAGACTCTCCAATACAACGGATATATGGAAGTGCCTGCGCGAAAAAACAAACAACAATACTTGGAGGAAAACGAATAAAAAAAAATTCCCTTTCTTTTCGACAACTTCATTTTCTCTCAAGGCATCAGGTAAAAGATATAAACTTGAAGCTCCTGCAGCCTCATTATCCAAATCTAACTTTTTTAGAGCAGCCAAAAAAGACCCAAATACCCAAAAACCTCTACAATCACAATCTCCAACAAATTGCACATACCAGAACAGCAACAAACTCAATTTCATCCAAACAAACTCTCATTACCATTGATAACAGTTCAAAGTTCCAACCTTTAACTTAGACACCACCACCACTACCCAGATTCCCAAAACCCTCAAAATCCCATCTTTAACACAAAACATCAAAGACCCAAGTTTGTTTTTCCCATATCCTTTCTAGCTTCATGAAGATCATTATTTGCACTACCAATTACCAAAGTGAGAAAAAACGTAGCTCTTACAAAACATCCAAAGATAACTTTTTCCCAGCATCCAAACCAGACCCAGATACCAAAATCCTCTACGATCACAATCTTCAACAAATTGCACATACCAGAACAGCAGCAAACTCAATTCCACCCAAACAATCTCTCATTACAATTGATAACAGGTCAAAGTTCCAACCTTTAACTTGGCCACCACAACCACTACCCAGAGTCCCAAAACCCTCAAAAACCCCATCTTTAACACAAAACACCAAAAACCCAATTTTTTATTTCCCCCATCGTTTCAAGCTTCATGAAGATCATAAAACATTTCCTTACCTGCTTGATGACAAAAGAGCCGGAGGGGCTCGTAACGATGTACACAAAGTTGAGGTTCCCATCTCCAACCTCTTTGATCTGCAAGTCATGGGAGTTGCTCCCGACCTTGTCGGAGAGAGATGGGGTCGCCTTGATGTACTCTATTAGAGACTTCTCATCGAGCGGTCTGAACTCCGAAAACGCCATTTTTCCCCCGAGAAGAAAAAAGAATGGTCTATGTGGCGTTTCTTCTTTCTTACTCTCTCTGGCTCCTCTTTAGAGATATATATGTATATTTTTGCTAGTAAATAAAAATTCCCACAAGTTTAACAATACCTGATTTAAAAAAATTGATGCCAAGAAGTACTTATATAAAATTGTACGAATTCAAAAAAAATTTAGATTTGAGTCTATAAAAATATAACAATATTAAATATTTAGGTATAAACCGAAAACCAAAAAAATTAATATTAATTCGAAGAAAATATTCTCCCCGCACGAAAAAGTGAAAACACACTATATTCTCCGGCGTGGTTCATTGAACCTGGTCTTTTTAAAAGATGGTAGTTCAAGTCAATAGTATTTTTCCACTCAAAAAAGTCAATAGTATTTTTCCACTCAAAAAAGTCAATAGCATTTTGGGGTGATTCCGTTTTGTTTCAAGTTTGTTTGGGAAATTTTTAGGAAAAAGTCTGTGTTAGTACGTTATGATTTCACATTTTCAAAATTTAATCCATGTAGTTTCAAATTAAAAATTCAGTTCTACGTGATTTCAAATTAGGAATTCAGTCTCATGTAGTTTACACAATTTTTCGCTGACAAGTTCAAGGCAGTTGCCCGCCCAAACAATCTTGAAATAACACCATCTTGGACACGACGTGTATGTGTATGCCACCGAATGAGATTAGTTACTGTTGACATATAATGTGGCTAATTACCTAAATAATCCCAAATTTATTTATATTTTTTCAAAAAAATCCACCTCATCTTCAACCTTACCCTCTCCAAAAAAACCCAAACTCAGACTCCAACAAACCAAGACCAATTAATCCCATTCTAATCTCCCCTGTCACCATAGTTAATTACGTGCCATGGAGAAAGAGAAGAATCGGAGGCTGAAAATAACCACAGGCGAGATCTCCAAGGGGGCGGAGCCGCGGTGCCTGGGCCTCCTCCGTTACTGGGGCCACCTCAGATCTTTCCTCCTGGAATTCGTTCGCCTCCCGCAACCACGTGTCCTACTTTGTGTATGGTTTTTTGTTTAAAGTTGTGTTTTTTTTTTTGGAATTGGGTTTGGTTAATTCGTGGATTGATTTAACATTGAATTAGGAGAAGGAAAAGGGGAGGCAGAGAGAGAAGCGGTGGTCATCGTTTGTTGCGGTCTGAGTTTGGGTTTTTAGAAGGGGAGAAGGTTGAAGATGGAGCAGTGGAATTGGGTTTGGTCAATTTGGAGATTTTTTTGAAAAGTATTAAAATAATTAGGATTATTTTGGTAATTTGCCAGATTGCACGTCATCAATAACTAATCCCGCTAGGTGGCTACGTGTACACTACGTCAGGTCCAAAACAGCGTTGTTTCAAGACCGTTTGGGCGGATAGCTGCCCTGGATCTGTCCATGAAAAAGTGTGTAAATTACAGGAGACTGAGCTTCCAATTTGAAATCACATGAACTAAATTCTGAAAACGTGAAACTACGAGATACTAACAAACTTTTCCCAAATGTTTTAAAATAAATTATCTTTGGTTGATCGACTAGGCTGGGCTGAGTCACATTGGACTGGACTGGATTGGGTCACCTTGGTTTTGGCTGGGCTGGGTCACCTTGGGTTGGGTCATCCGGGCGGACCTGGTCTGGGTCATTTTGGGCTGGACTGGGTTAACTCGAATTCAAACAAGTTTAAGGTTCTATTATCTTGGTGGCCAAACTATTTAAAATTATTTTTTCAAAATTTTACCTTAACTCAATTTTTTCAGATTATATAAAAGTATTTACTAGGTCGAATAATTTAAATTCGAACGAAGATAATATCATCACAAAAATTGACACTTGAAAAAAATTATATCTTGTGAGTTGGTGGGACTCATCATTTAGTGACTGAAAATTCAACATCGAAGATAATGAAAACTATTTTTTAAGGTAAATATTATTAATCGCCATGGTATATACAACCTATTTATTATGGTATTCTCCTTGCCATGTCTAAATGGGATTGTGACTGCTGGCCTCGTCAAAAGCCCAAAGGGAAAAATATATGGTTGGGAAAGAGTTCACCGTTACGAAAACCTAACTTGATGTTAGAATCGCAAAATTAATAATACATACGATCAACCTTTTGGCTTGTTACTTCGCAAGGAAACTTATATTACAAGCATGATAATGAGAAACCAGCATCTTGAGAGAAGATGATGACCTTAAAAGCATCCCAAATTATAACAAGTAGAATTGTACAAACACCAAGGCCTCAGGTCGCTTTGTCTTGATTTTTCGCTATATCTCTTGGCCTTTCGTGACAGATTCGGGCCTTCAAAAAGGCAACTTCTAACAAATCCTAAGGAAATAACTCAATAACAGATTTGAGACCCAAGATGTTACTTATTTTATATTGGCTGTAGTTGGCATCATCAACAAGTTTAGCCCATTCTTTCTCGGTTCTCTCTCGGCCGGGGAGTAGACTCATCACATGCAAGTCAAAGGCGAGTTGTGTTTCAGCTTGCTTGTCACTGTTGTTGTTGTCCAACACCATGTCTATCACGATCACCTTTCCTCTCTCGTTGTCCTTTACCGATTCTTTGCAGTGCTCGAGTAACTTTACGCACTCTTCGTCGTCCCAATCATGTAGAATCCACTGGTTGAGATTATCAACAGAGAAACCATATATTCAGTAAATCAATTTCTATTATAAGAAAATGAGCAATGTTTTCATCACGAAATGGATTAGGATTCAAGAGTTACACTACTTAGAAACACCTATAAATAAGCATACCAATATGAAATAAAATTTTTGATAGTGAAAAACTACCAAGTGACAAACTATGAACCCGCCAAAATTTATTAGTTACAATCTAAAATAGAGAAAGTAATTTATATAGACAAATGGTGAAATCGTGAAAATAACAAGTGTCCGTACCATCAACATCGTAAAATTTTCGCCAGAGAACATTTAGCCTAACGACATAAAAAGTATACAAATTTATGGAAATTCAAACCCTGAGAATTGTAATCATAGTATAAAAATAAACCTTAAAAAAACATCGTAAAATTTTCAACTAGATTGAGTATATTTTACCTTCAACATAACAGCATCCGCAGGAGGAACACACTCAAACATGTCACCTCCAACAAATTTCAAGTTCTTAGTATCCTCCAAACCGGCAACTACATGAGGAAGATCGAGCACAGTACACGTTAGATCCGGGAACGCACCGGCCAACGCCATGGCCATAGTTCCGGTGCCACCACCCACATCAACCAAAGACTTCATCCCCTCGAACAAGCCTCTGCACTTGTTAACGAGTACGTGCGACACCAATCGGGAATCACTAGCCATTGCTTCGTTAAACAAGTTGCCAACCCTCGGCTCCCGACCGAAAAACTCGAACATCGGGAGGCCATGAGCCGTGTCGAATGGCGTAAGATCGTCGTTCCGGAACCAGCGGTGAAGGTGATGCCACAACTCAAACATAGTCGGGTCGAGCATGGAGAGCACATTAGGTGCTGCACTTAAAGGGTTATCTTTCAATAGAAGTCTAGAAGCCCCCGTTAGGACGTACCCTTCTTCGGAGCCATGGCCGTCTTCTTCCTTCGTGTCGACGAGGTTTTCGTGTTTAAAGAAGCCGGAGTGAACTAGGAAGCGCATGAGGCGGTGGACGCGAGGGGCTTTGGAAGGGTGGATGGCTAGGGCAGTGGCGAGTTGGGAAGGAGACATGGGCTCGCCTTGTTTGTGGATAATGTCTGGGATCCCAAGCCGAACTGCGCATTTGAGGGACATGGAGTTTATGAAGCTAAGCAGTTGGTTCCATACATGGGTTTGAGCCTCAAGTAACTCTGTGAACTCGTCGTTCCCACCTTGCTCATGAGTATTCATCCTTACTAATTTTTAGACTCATGACTCTTTTTAGTTCCTCTGAGATGTGTGATGAAATTTATATTATTTTTAGTCTTCAACTTTTATTAATTTGTATCAAAAATTATTTGATATAATGGCATAAGACATAGCATAAATTGATAGAAATTCGGGATTTAATCTATGCTACGTGTAAACCCTGTCAATTGTAATTAGGTTTAAAAAATTCATTTTTACAAATTAAATAAGTGAGAGTTGGACTTAATAGTAAAGAACTTAATTTCTTTTAAGAAGTCTTGAATTCAAATCTTATAATTATAATTATCCTTAAAATAGGCCCAATAATCTGAATATATTTTATATATCATGGTAGGACTAAAAAGATATAGATGGAAGTCCGGATAGACACATTTTTTAAAGTGACGCATATAAGTAACTTCCATCTATTTTTGGCGGAATAGTCAAAGTATGACGATTAATACGGGACTCACCAGTTAGTGGCTATTGTCCTATACAAAATTACAAATTATATATAAAATGACTGCATCCTGTATAATTTTGTCGTTGCATTTATTTTTTGATAAGTTAGAATCTTGTGATAAGTGTGTCGTTACAATTATCTCCCTTTTTTTTATTTCACAAATTTTCATTTCCTATTTTACTAAAATAGTGACGTAATTTTTACCCAACACATTTATCACATTGGATCACCTCTCCCTCGCGGGCTGGGACACCTTGGGCTGGGCCGGTCCACTGTTGGCTGGGTCGGATCTCGTTCTCTTGCTGGGCTGGGCTTGTTCTCAGACTTGTCTCTCTTACGGGCTGGGTTGTGGCTCGTGGGCTGGGCTGGGTCACCTCTAGTTGGGTTGTGTCACCTTGGCCTGGGCCACGTCGAGTTGGGCTAGATCACATCGAGCTGGGCTGGGTCACCAACTCACCACTCCCTCTCGGGGTGGGCCTCTTTGGAAGTTCCATCTCCAACGGAGAAAACCACATAGCCCCATCTCCAACTACCCAAAAACTCTGGCCTCGATGGGACGAAGCCCCAGTTGACCGCAGAGACGAAGGCCATCTCGGCAAAGCTCAAGTGCCCGACTCTCATCCCCATGTTGTATATGATATCTACGGTGAATCTCAACCACTCAAAGTCACGCTGAGGACCCATCGTCAATGATTAGGTTAGGAGTGACCACAAATTGAATACGATACGAATTATAGACTATCAAATTATAGTTAAATTTGACAGAATTCAAATTTGTTTTCTATGGGCGAGGGCCTTAGGTGCTAGTTATCGTGAGGCTCCATGTATTAAGAATAAGCAATGCGAGATCCGAGCAGCAAGTCATTGTTGCCTTTTATATACACAAAATCTGCTTATTCTAATTTGCTTCTAGCGCGGAATCCAGGTTTGTGGAGAGGAAGAGAAATTTCAATTCATCCCCGTTTTCTCCCTCTTTACAAATTTGGTCATACTTCTTTTTCTATTATTTTAATACATAATTGGACGAAATAATTAGACGAATTGTCGAATTTATGATATATGGATGTAGATTCAAAATATCCAATAATAAATTCAGATTCATATGAGTTGATTTAAATCCAAATCGAATCAATAAACCAAATTGAATTGAATCCGAATTGAATTGATGGTCACCCCTAGATCAGGTGGCTTTGGCAAACAATCTTTTTTTTGTGGAAAGGAGGGGCAAACCGCCCCTAGGATATAAAGATTGTCAAATATCCCTACAATTCTATCGGTGGACTCCAATTTCAACAGCCTTGACTTCGTCAGCAACTCATCAACCAACTCTTCCACATTACGGGGGTGTACTAGGTCACCTCTCCACGTTTCCTCCCATAATCTGCGATTTGGATCTTTTAATCCACTTGCCCATACACTAGGAGTTAGATCAACGTGTAAACATGCAAGTAGCTAGTTAGTTATTGTCCTGTTACAATTAGTAGTATATATATGTAATCAATCGTTGTAAATACTTAATGAAAATCTCATATTATCCTCTCAATCATCGACTTTCTCATGGTATCAGAGCCATCTAGGCAAATCAAAGCCTAGAGTTCCATTCCTTCCGTGACTACAAGCTTGGTTGATCAATAGCAGCCATGGCCGTCACGGATCCTCTTATGTATCAATCTCCAATCATCTCTCTCAGCTTCGATTATCCTCGGAGTAGTATTTTAATCTAATGGCGTTACTTCAAGCGTCCAATTATCTCTTTCAGCTTCGATTATCCTCGGTGCAGTATTTCAATCTCATGGCGTTACTTCAAGCGTCCAATTATCTATCTCAGCTTCGATTGTCCTCAGAGCAGTATTTTAATCTAATGGCATTCCTTCAAGCGTCTTCAATTTCTCATGTCCAAGTTCAGAATTCTCGATATACAATCTCCTCGACTTCCGACTTGCGGGGGTGTGTCAAATATCCCTACATTTCCATCGGTGGACTCCAATTTCAACAGCCTTGACTTCGTTAGCAACTCACCAACCAACTCTTCCACATTACGGGGGTGTACCAGGCCACCTCTCCACGTTTTTCCTCCCATGATCTGCGATTTAGATCTTTTGATCCACTTGCCCATACACTAGGAGTTAGATCAACGTGTAAACATGCAAGTAGCTAGTTAGTTATTATCCTTTTACAATTAGTAGTATATATATGTAATCAATCGTTGTAAATACTTAATGAGAATCTCATATTATCCTCTCAATTGTAACCGGACAATTGAGAGGATAAAGTAAATGAAGAATAGAGTTAAAGTAAAGGAAGATAAAGTTAAAGTGATGCAAGTAAAATGAACGTACTTGCTGAGATAAAGTAAAGGAAGATAATATTTGGAGAGGAAATGGAAATATCCTTCTCATTCTGGGTACCAATACTGTTACATTATATATTGCAGAAAGAGAAACTAACTAGCTATAAATCAGGGAGCACTACTAAGATGAATAAGTCAATTAGGAAACTGCTATGGTGGAGCCGTAATCTTCTCCTTGGAACGTGCCAAATCGTAGATTGAGAAGCAAGTCAGTGGTAGTAGCTGGCAATTGATCGTGGAGAGAGTCTTAGCAGTTGGTGTAGACGTGGCCATCAGAAGGGACTTCGACACCCCCCGCAAGTTGGAAGTCGAGGTGAATGGATATCAAAAATTCCCAACTTGGACATGAGAATTTGAAGACGCTTGAAATAATGCCATTAGATTGAAACACTACTCCGAGGACAATCGAAGCTGAGAGAGATGATTGGATGCTTGAAATAATGCCATTAAAATGGAACAATGCTCCGAGGATACTTCAAAGCTGAGAGAGATGATTGGACGCTTGAAGTAACGCCATTAGATTGTAACACTGCTCCGAGGATAATTGAAGCTGAGAGAGATGATTGGAGAGCGATTCATCATAAGGATTAGTGACAGCCATAGCCGCTTTCGGATCGACTTGGCTCTTGGTCACGAAGAAGAAGAACCCTATGTGTTGATGTACCTAGATGGCTCTGATATCATGATAAAATTTGGTGAAAGTTTAACGAATGCAAGTGAACAGAAATGTTCTTGCCTTTTTTTTAATTGATTCAAGAATGATGAACACATGTACATATTTATATGACAGCTATAAAACTAATTAGCTAGGCTTCAGTTCCCACGTTAAACCAACTTCATCATTCTAATGAAGATTGTTACGTGGGCTTCATGGTCTCCTGGATCAAAGATGCCGAATTGTAACTGGTGAAGAGATGGTTACGTGCGAGAGATTTGTGGAGATGTGCTGGCGTTGCTTGGGAAGGTTGCTGAGGAGCTAGCGGCTGTTGAGAAGTGTCCGCGACTTGAGGGATATTTGGAATGCGAGGAGAGAAAATGTCGAGCATGTCCAAATTGGTGAACAAGAACTTCAGCCGCTTGGCAGAGAGAGCTTTGGTGAAGGCGTTGTCGTGAACTTGAAGTAACCCATTAGATTTGAACCTGGCTCTGATACTATGAGAAAGTCGATAATTGAGAGGATAATATGAGATTCTCATTAAGTATTTACAACGATTGATTACGTGTATATATTACTAATTGTAACAGGATAATAACTAACTAGCTATTTGCATGTTTACACGTTGATCTAACTCCTAGTGTATGGGCAAGTGGATCAAAAAATCCAAATCGCAGATCATGAGAGGAAACGTGGAGAGGTGGCCTGGTACACCCCCGTAATGTGGAAGAGTTGGTTGGTGAGTTGCTGACAAAGTCAAGGCTGTTGAAATTGGAGTCCACCGATGGAATTGTATGGATATTTGACAAAGATAATGGCCAAATACATCATACTTAGTGGAAGGTCCCCTCTCGGTCAAGATTTTCAGGACCGCGATTATAATCATAAAATCGCACGGCCCCCTCTCGGCCAAGGTTTTCAGGACCGCGATTATAATCGTAAAATCGCACGATTTTACAAGTCGTCATTGCTCCACCGTGCTGGATCGCATGCGAATATCTTAATGTTGAACAGATCGGTGAGATCGCCGAGTATAATCGTAAGATTACAAAATCTGCGATTAAGATCGCAAAAAAATTTTCGACTAATTCTCTCCCTGTTCCTGTGAGAGATTTAGTGAATATTTTTTTTGTTTCTTTTTTTAAATCATATTTGGTGTTTCCTAGAAGTTTTCTGATTATTTTAAAGATATGTGGTATTTTTTTGATAGCTTAAATCAGTGTAACCCTAACCTTAATAGTGTGCAATATAAATATAAGGGTTTTAAAGATATGGTTTGGTGAGCAGATGACTTGAATGCTTTGTTGAATTAATTTTTTTTAGATATATTGAAGAAAATTATATTTTTAGATGATGTTTGAGACAATGAGTGTTTATGACTTATGATTAAATTAATAAAAGTTTATATTAAGTATATTTTTCTAAGTTATTTCTATAATTTTGTCTATTTGGTGAGATTTTGTAATCCGTGTTACGATCCTCCGATCTACGATTGTTCTACACCCAAACGATCCTCAGTGAGATCCTGATTTTGACAACCTTGTTCTCGGTCTATTGTGAGGTTGCGACCGTCGACTTTGTCAAAAGAAATACAAACAGTCTAACCATCGTCCTCGGCTGAATTTACTCTTTTAGATTATTATAACTCAAGGATCGAGAAGTATTAAATTTTTTCTTATTAAAGAAATACAAAATATTTCATTAGTTCCACTTTTGGTTCTCTACAGTCTCGAGTTTGACCTGAGACAAGAATACTATTGAATTGTAATTTGTTATATACAATCAGATAATTTTATTAGATTATGGAGTCTGATAGACTATAAACTAAACTATTCTAGAGATAAATTTTTTGTTTGTGTGTTAATCAGTATGGATATTCTATTGGCCTTTAGTAGGATTGCATCGTTTTTATTATGAATACCCGTTGATATCTTTGTAATCAAGTATCTTGATCATAGTGGAAATATTTTTTAATCATGTCATTGGCAAGTCCAAAGGCCTGTTCAAGGGGATGAAGTCTTTGGTTGATGTGGGTGGTGGCACCGGAGCTATGTCCATGGCGTTGGCTGATGCCTTCCCGGATCTAATGTGCACTGTGCTTCATCTCCCTCATGTAGTTGCCGATTTGGAGGATACTAAGAACTTGAAATTTGTTGGAGGTAACATGTTTGAGTTTGTTCCCCCTGCGGATGCTGTTATGTTAAAGGTATATATACTCAACCTTTTCGAAAATTTTACGATAGAAGATGACATAGATATGACTTGCTATATTTATAGGTAGAATTTTGTTGTTTTCTAAATATATAATTTTTTACTTGTTATATTGTCACCAAAAATTACTTATTGGTATGTTTATTTGTAGGTGTTTCTAAGTAGTGTGATTCTTGCATCCTAACCCATTTTTGTTATGAAATCATGTTGACATGGAGGGAAACAGAGGTAAACACTTGGTGTTATTTGCCATGTTTATTTGTAGGTGTTTATTGGTATGTTTATTTGTAGGTGTTTCTAAGTAGTGTGATTCTTGCATCCTAACCCATTTTTGTTATGAAATCATGTTGACATGTTACGTTCGAAAATCGGGAGACCATGAGCCGTGTCGAACGGTGTAGGTTCATGGTTTCGGAACCAAACATGGGCTTGCCATGTTTGTGGATTATGTCTGGGATCCCAAGCTGAAGTGCGCATTTTAGGGACATGGAACTTATGAAGCTAAACACTTGGTTAAATACATGGCTTTGAGCCTCAAGCAGCTCTGTGATCTCGTTCTCACTAATATTCATCCCTAATGATTTTTAGACTCAAATTTTTTTGAGATGTGTGATGAATGAAATACTAAGCGATGAATAATTAAGTATTTATAGAGTTCGCCAATTTGCCAATTGCGAAACTCCATTGATTTTTTAAACAAAGTCACACTTTTGTGATGTGCCAACGTGCCAACGGACTTACGTCCATTAAAATGACACGTACTTTTGTGGTGTCATTTACGTAAAAAAGACAGAAACCTTTGAGAAGAGAGAGTTTAAGGTAAAAAGAGTGAACACTTTCATAGCTGGTTCCGTACAGTATGAGCTCTAGACTTATCAAAATATAGCTTTGTTTGCTATTGATAGTCAATTAGTAGGGGTGAAATTGGGTACGGAATGCCCCCATTCCAAACGGTTTGGAGTGAAAGCACACAGAGATTTTTTTGCAAAAATATAAAAATACGGGGACAAAATGAAAAAGCCACACAGGCCAGTATCGTAAACGGGACATGCCACTGTCGCAAACACGGAAAATACACTAGGCAATATGACATAACGGAGCATGCCAGTATCACATAATGGGGCATGCCGGTATCACTTAACGGGGCATGTCAGCGCGGTCCCCTTCACTCCAAACCGTTCGGAATGATTTCCTTCACTCCGTACCCAATCCAAAGCCAATTAGTATATTTGATTATAATTGTTAAGAATTTAATTATGCAAAAATCTCGTTATTTAGTTATCATTCAATACAAATAATATACTTTATTCAATAGTTCAATTCTATTTTAACAAGAACATCAAACTTATAATTGATTTTCATTTCTGACATTCACTTTCCATTTTCTTACGTAGTTGCAATTATAAATAACACATAAACTCTTGGTTTAGGTGGTATGGGCTTAATATCCACAAATTTATTTAACGATCTTCATTTCTACTTTGCCTACGGAAGGACCAATACCCTAGCCAGCTCAATGAAGGGGAATTAGCATGAAAAAGGGCCTAATGGTCCAGGTTTTGGATCGGAAGTTGATAGGCTCACGAAGGAAGCCACTTGAGGATTCTTTAAAACCAGGCCCAGCAAGAGTAGCCCCGGGTAAATTGTTAACCCAATTCTTTAAAACTATGTCCAAGGATACTGCCAAACACTTTCTTAAAAAAATGCTGCCAAACCAAAATTTTCTACTATTATCGAGATACAAGATTAAAAAAAGTTTCCACTATGATCAAGATACTTGATTACAAAGATATCAATGGGTATTCATAATAAAAAAGGATGCAATCCTACTAAAGTCCAATAGAATATTTATACTGATTAACACACAAACAAAAAATTCCTCTCCAGAATAGTTTAGTTTATAGTCTATCAGACTCCATAATCTAATAAAATTACCGGATTGTATACAACAAATTACAATTCAGTAGTATTCTGGTCGTTATTCTTGTCTCAGGTCAAACTCGAGACTATAGAGAACCTGATCTTTAATGGAAGAGCTCAATAACAGATCTGACACCCAAAATGTTACTTATTTTGTACCGGCTGAATCCAGCATCATCAAAAAGTTTCGCCCATTCTTCCTCAGTTCTTTGTTGACCGTTGAGTACAGTCATCAATTGCATATCATAAAAGAGTTGTACTTCCATTTGCTTGTCACTTTTGCTATTATTGTCTCCACTTTTGTTGTTCAACACCATGTCTATCACCATCACCTTTCCTCCCTCTTTGTTCTCGATCGATTCTTTGCACCGATCGAGTATCTTCACGCAGTCTTCGTCGTTCCAATCATGTAGAACCCACTGATTAAGATCAATAAAGAAACCAATTTGGGTAAGGAAGTACTACTTAAGCTATGTTTGTTTTTGGTGAAAAGTTTATTGATAATAACTTTTCATTGATTTTTCTATAAAGACAATATTTTTCCATTGTTTGATTACAATTTCAGAAAGTTGTTAGAAAACTTTCTACTACTTGTTAGTTTTTAGAGAAGTAGTTTACGAATTTTTTTTTGCCATAAACCATACTTAATTTAAGCACACGAAACGAAAAAATTATGTTAAAACAGTTAAATCAATTATCGTAAAAAGTAGGGAAACGACACAAGTTTTTCATGTAAAACCAAATGCAGAAAACAAACAAAACATTTTTTGAAATACATTTTTAATTTTTTTAAAAGGATTTTAGCTCAGCCAAATCTTCACCCCTCCCTTTATTCCTATCTTTACCAAAATAAAGAGTATGTACCTTCAGCATAACAGCATCTGCGGGAGGAACACATACAAACATGTCACCTCCGACAAATTTCAAGTTCTTAGTATCCTCCAAATCAGCTACAACATGCGGTAGATCTAAGACCGTACATGTCAGATCCGGGAATGCATCAGCCAACGCCATGGAAATAGTTCCGGTGCCACCACCCACATCAACCAAAGATCCCATCCCTTCGAACATGCCTTTGTGCCTCTCATCGGTGAGTATCCGCGACACGAGTCGGGAATCGCTATCCATCACTTCATTAAACAAGTTCTTAACACTAGTTTCTTCCCCACAAAATTCCCACAAAGGCGAACCATGAGCCGTCGCGAAGGGGCTAGCGTCATCGTTTCGGAACCAGAGGTGAAGGTGGTGCCATGGCTCAAGCATGGTCCGGTCCAGTATGGCCAGCACCTGAGGGGCTGCACTTAAGGGGTTATCCTTCAATACAAGTTTGGAGGCACCTGCGAGTAGAGGTGTTAATTCGTTAATTACTGAAATTTTTACCAAACACCACACTGAATTTACCAAATACGAAAATTAAAAAAGGACTTAATTTGGTAAAGACTACCGAATATTGAATTAGATTTCGGTAAATCCAGAATTTTATGAAAAAATTATAATTCATCATTAATACATAAAATAATTAACATTAGACATCAAACAATCCAAATAATACCCAGATTTTATCCGACTAAGGGTTTCAAACCTTCAACCGAACAAAATGTAAACATGGAAGAAGGAGATTCCGGTTTATTCAGATTTTTGATAAAATAATAATATTTGTCCAAATTCTACCGAATACTAATATGTACTAAAGTTTTCAGAAATTTTCTACCGAATTTAATCACCCCGTTGATCGATATCACATCCTACCTGTGAGGACGTAACCTCCTTCAGAGTCGTCACCTTCTTCCATTTTTCGGTGTTTAAAGAAGCCGGAGTGAACTAGGAAGCGCATGAGGCGATGGACACAAGGGGCTTTGGAGGGGTGGATGGCTAGGGCATTGACGAGTTGGGAAGGAGACATGGGCTTGCCATGTTTGTGGATTATGTCTGGGATCCCAAGCTGGATTGCGCATTTTAGGGACATGGAATTTATGAAGCTATAAAGCTGGCTCCATACATGGCTCTGAGCCTCAAGTAGCTCAGTGATCTCGTCCTCACCTTGCTCAGGAATATTCATCCCTAATAATTATTAGACTCGGACTTTTGTAGTTCCTTTGAGATGTGAGATGTGTGATGAAAATATATGCTATGCGGTGACAATATTCTAGTATTTATAAAGTTGGCGAACTTCATTTGTTTTAAAGATGTTCTAGTGTTTGAGATGTATTAAGAAAGTAAAATATCTTCGTCCATTAAAAGGACACATAATTTTGTGGCCAGAAGCAGATCAGGACCAGCGTCGAAAGGAGCCAAAAATGTTTTAAGACTTTTGCAAAGCCTCGTGATACTGCATCCTATTTTTGGTGTCTTTGGACCCGAAAAAGAAAGGACATAATTGGTTTTCCATGTAATGTTTGTGAACTGTTTGTTTTGCCTCAAGTAGTTCTCTCTTCCTCGCCTGGCTCAATACTCATCCTTAATTAAGTCTGTCATATTCCGTTAATGATTTGTTCGGTCTGAAACGATTAAGTGATTTGATTTGACTATCCATATCAACAAGGTGTACATTCTTTTCTGGTACACATCTTAAGAGAACTCCAAGGTTATTTTATATATCGAACCATGTCCACATCAAGCTAGATGGCTCATACTACGACATCTATGGTTGAAATAGCCCGAGTAAACAATCTCCAAGAACATGGCCTAAATTGTTCCTACTCAAAGATTTTCTATGGATTATCTCAATGCCTACAATTTAGTAGGATGATATCTCCAAATTCCGAAGCCCTCGGTCTTTGTGGTCTGGGCCGCAGGTATTGTATCATATTAACTGAACTTCTTTAATTTTTCCTTCAATCAAAATTGGCCCAACGGTCTGGGTTTAACGATTAATTGGATTTCACAATCATTAATAGGGCTCGTTTGGATACCGGTAGAAAGTAGATTTAGTGAGATATAAACATCAACTCTAACTAATTTATATTTGTATCGGGTAGAATTTTTGAATTTCAGATTCAGTGCTGACATCGAGAGACCACAGGAGTGTTGGAACCCATCACCAATCCCCCCCACTTGACCTTGGTGGAGCCAACGATCATCACCCCAACTAAGCTTTGCTCTTTCTTGCCGAGGATGAAAAGAGACTATTGATCACCACGTATTCGATGTTTCAACTCGCAGAATATGAGTTTAAATAGTGAACTAGTATCCGCAACATGGTGTGTCAGTGTCATCAAAATATTTTGTCAATGTTCACATCATGTTTATTTATGAATTTCTAAAATTACTGTCGTCATCCCTTTGTTCGTTTAGTGCTGCCGAAACTTCCAATTCTAAATTTTAGATGGTGTCAAATTTTTAAGATACAATTTTTCTTTGTTTAGATACTAAATTTTATGGGAACAATTTATCTATATTTTCTTTCAATTTTTTTGTCTTACATTGATGTACTTTATTTTTTTTTTAAGTTTCATAAACTATACACTTATCAAAAAAATATTTATTGAGAAAATTATGCTCAGGTCCCTGTAGTTTGATTTTTCTCCCTCTCGAGTCCCTGTATTTCTAAACTCTTTGCTGACGTCCCCTATGTTTGGTTTTAGAAACTCTCAAATCCCTGACGCCGAAATATGCCAATTTTTCCAGCGAACACCCACCTGAAAAGACTAAAATGTCCTCCCACAAAAAAAAACTTCTGTCTACCATTTCAGATCCCCATTTGTGTCATTTCTTCTCCCTCTCTCTCTCTCGAACTAGGTTAATCCACTTCTCCATTTGTGTAAAGGTTCAATCTTTTCGAAGGAATCAACTTCCAAAATGCTCAATTTGCATTTTTCTTCTTCTGGGTTTTTGCATTTTTGTACCCTTTTGCCTCTGCATGTTTGTTGTGGTTATAGGTCTGCTGAAATTTTGAAGGGTTTGTTTAATTGTTCAAGATGGACCCTTTTTTGGATCTTCTAGGTCTTATCTCAGTTTGTTTTGCTAGGGAAATTTATTTTTGAACTCGCAACTTTTTCCTCTTGGAGAATTTTTTTAAATTGGAATTGAAGTTTTTAGAATTAGGATTCTTTACGTTTTGATTCTCTAATTAGTTTTGATTATTAATAAAAAAAATTTAGTTTTGGTTGAAAGTGGGAGGAAGAAGATGAAGTGGGAGGTAGAAGAAGGTGAAGGGAGAAGGGAAAGAAGAATTTTTTTTTTGTTTTTAGCTGGAGGGCATTTTAGTCTTTTTAGGTAGGTATTCGCCGGAGAAATTGGCATATTCCGGCGTCAGGGACCCGAAAGTTTCTAAAACCAAACTTGGAGACGTCAACAAGGATTTTAGAAACACAGGGACCCAAAAAAGAGGGAGACCAAACTAAAAAAGCTGAGATTGAGATTGAGATTGAGATTCTGTACGGAGTTATCAGAATATATCGGACTTTTTTTAGAGTGGCCTATTTGTATATTTTTACAAGAATCATGGAGCATAGGGTATTTTGCCAGAATTGAAAAGTACATTCCACTCCCTTGTGGTAGCGAATCTCAGTTCACCGTCCTCATAATAGAAAAAGAAAAGGGAAAACCGAAAGCCAGCAGTTTGTTCGCTTTTAAGATTTATCCAAGAAAAGATAGAAGCAGTTAGCTGTCTGGAAATTAAAAAACAAAAACAAAAAAGAATTCAAAAAGCCGTTTACCTGCTTCCCAATTCGACGACCAGACCACGACAAAAAATGGCGGTTCTTCTTCTGTCCTTTTCCGCGGCGATTCTCTCTCTCCTATCTCCCGCCTTATCCGCCGGATTCTCCCCCGCCGGCGAAGCAATTCTCCGCCGCTGGCCGTCGAACGCGTCGCTTTGTGACCAGCTCATTCGCCCCGCCGGCTACCCTTGCGCTGAATACACTGTACGATCCCTCCCTCTCTACCTTGATTACTGTTAGTAGAAAACGAACAACTGGTTAATTACCGAATTACCCCTGGGCAACGAATTAGGAACCCTAGATCTCCGAGTTCAAATAATTTGCATGATTATTTTTCGGTGATTTGGATATTTTTTTGAAATTACGTTAAGGTCCAAACAGAGGATGGCTACTGGCTTGCTCTACAGCGCGTGGCTTCACGCAACGGAGGGTTACGTGCTCAACCCGGGCCGCCCGTCCTCCTTCAGCACGGCCTCTTCATGGTAAAGTTCATGTTTGTGCTAAAACTCGAGTTCGAATTGATTTTTCTCGAGTTCCCATTTCTGCGTACTCGGTTATTTGGGGGAAGATTAGCATTTGTGAGACCAATCTGCTCGAGTTTCTAATTCGAGTGTTTACATATCTCTTATATGCTTCTCTGGTCTTTTGATCATTCCGAATTAGCTATTGGACGCCTCGGGTAGGACTTAGGAGAGTGATGATTGCTTTTTGTGCAATGATACATTGAAACCTGTCTTAAACAGAATCGGTTTGGTTTGCTGCTTTATTTTTAAGTCAAATACTAGCTCGGTTTTATGCTCTCTTGATGTTTGTCAAACCTTTATGATGAAGCAGGCTGGTGATGCTTGGTTCTTGAATTCTCCGGAGCAATCACTTGGCTTTATACTTGCAGATGAGGGTTTTGATGTGTGGGTTGCCAATGTCCGTGGGACATTTTGGAGTCACGGCCATGTATTTTTAACCGAGAAAGATAAGGTACTTCTGAGTTATTAAATTGGTAGTTGCTTCTTGTTATGGTAGGCACAAAGAAGAGGCATATGGTATGTACTGGCATGTGTTTCTCATTATTTAGGTGTCTGCACGCCTCATTTTCACTTGCAGGAATTTTGGGACTGGAGCTGGCAGGAATTGGCTCAATACGACCTGGCTAAAATGATTAGCCACGTATATTCAAGCACAAACTCGAAAGTTTTCATTGTTGGACATTCCCAGGTTCTAAACTTCTTTCCTTGTTCCTTTATCAACTCTGTTCAGTGTTCAAGTCACCTTTCAGCTAGTTCACCTTATGTTATTCTCTTTGTTTTCAGGGGACAATCATGTCTCTTGCTGCTCTCACTCAGCCCAGTATATCAAAAATGGTTGAAGCTGCTGCTTTCCTATGCCCAATTTCATATTTGGAACATGTTACCGCTCCGCTTGTACTGAGAATGGTAGACGTACATCTTGATCAGGTATACCATGATAGGACTTATCCTGGTTGAGCAGTTCCTGGTAAAATCTTTTTTGAAGGATGTTACTAGTAAAATCTCGGGCTGACAGTTTCTTCACACAGATGGTCCTTGGCATGGGAATTCATCAGCTGAATTTTAGAAGGTTTGATCACAATATATTGTATTGTTGTCTTACCTTCTATCAATTGCTTTAACGTTTTGATCTCTTTACTGTTTTTATCAGTCATTTATAAGGTGGTTTGTGCAGTGACATATTGATAAACCTTGTGGATTCACTATGCGATGGTCACTTGGAGTGCAATGACTTGCTCACTTCCATAACAGGTATCCATCTTCCTTTGTGACGTCTGAACCGCCTTTTTTTTGTCATTGTTTCACTTCAACTAGCCATTAATGATAATATGGTCATTCTACTGATTCGTGTTTTTGCAGTCCTTTAAAGGGCTTATTACTGAAATCCTGGTTGGTCTTGTACTATCTTTTTCCTAGAGGCTAGTGTCATTTTGTCTTAGAAGCCTGATTTTGTAATTTGCTTCATCTTTGGTGATTCATTTTGTGGATGCTTTTTTTTTCCTCTGGTTTTCTATTTTTTTATCTTAAAAGTATTGAATTGTTATCTCCAGTTCCTAGCAACTGTGATAGATTGAAGTTAGGTGATACAAAATGGACTCATAGTGAAATTTCTAAATTTGCTTATAGCTTCTCTCGTTAGTATCTTTGCCAAAAATGTAAACTTGAATGCTAGACCAATTGAATTGTCCTATAGCTGGATGCAAGTGTCATTTCCGATTCTTTGTTTGCTAGCGAACGCCTTGACCAATACCCAACCAGCATCCTACAAAGAACATCAGTTATATGGTTTGTGTACCTTAATCCAGAAGAAAAGTTTGAAGTCTTTACTATTTTACTCAACTACCCCACAAAATTGCAGGGAAGAACTGCTGCTTTAATAACTCTAGAGTGGACTTCTATTTCGAGTATGAACCACAACCAACCTCTACAAAAAACATGCGCCATCTTTTCCAGAGTACGTTTTCTACTCACCTGATCAATTATGATGTTCAACTGATGTTATTTCTTCTGCATGCCCCATTGGTTGCTTCCCCTTCTTCTCTCTCCGTGATTAATTTTCTAATTCACACTTTTAGTTCATCTCTCATGTGTCTTATCTTGTACTGTACAGTGATTCGTAAAGGTACTTTCTCCCAATACGATTATGGGGTGATTAGAAACCTAAAGCTGTACGGCCAGGCGAAACCTCCGGCATTTGATCTTAGTCTTATACCCAAGTCATTGCCGTTTTGGATGGGCTACGGAGGCCACGATGCCTTGGCAGATATAACAGATGTAGAGCGCACTTTAAAGGAGTTGCCTTCCGAACCAAAGCTAGTGTATCTAGAGAACTACGGTCACATTGACTTTCTCATGAGCACGCAGGGAAAGGAAGATGTATATGACCATATAATTGGATTCTTCAGATCATTGGGACAATCTGGTAGCTACTAGATCAATCTCCGGATAGCCCCAATGCCAGGGCTGGAGAGACTCGTGTACATTGTGCAGAATTCGTGTACATTGGAAAAGCATCCACTTACGCATTTCGTAATTTAATGGAAGGTCGTGCTTGTACAAGTTGCAAAAGTTGGCAATTTTCTTACCGAGTTATATACAAGTGAAAATAGATGCTTATCATTTGTGAGACATCATTTCGAGTTCCGGTTGGGGTGAGCTTGTAGACCCTGCTCAAGTTAGTGACATCGACCAAGAAGATACAGATACATGCAGTGACCGTTTGGATCAAAGAGAAATGTAAGGTCCCCCAATGGTAGATTTGTAATTAATTGTTAAATTGATGGCAAATAAAAAACAACAAAATGCATGGAGGAGGGTTTTTGGTGGACACACGTGTCGGTAGGTGGGGGAAGGTTAGGCGCACACGCGTGGTTCACACGCATATATACATATATATATTTTTAAATTCTTGCACTTAATTTTTTTAATAGAAATTTCGAATTGGAATACTAAGTGAATCAAATTCGTGCACCATAGTAAATTAAACTCATATATTATTTAATTATTTTTTTATTACAAATATTATTATAATCGGGCATACCATTAGGCGTAACTGAGCATGCTATTTTAGCATAACCGGCCATGCTGTTAGTCATAACCGGGCTTGTTCTTAGTCATAGCCTTGCATTCCATTAGACATAATCAGACATGATATTAGTCATAACCGAAAATGCTATTGGACATAACCGCACATACCATTAGTTATAATTGGATATATCATTTTAACATAACCGGGTATGCCTTTAGACATTACCGAGCATACTATTGATATGTTATTTATTTAAATCGATTCAACTTTCACTGTCACCCAATTTTCCAAATAAAAAAATAGCAGAGGAAGTTTAGCATATGGTTCATAAAAACAAGTCCAGGAAACGGCTATATGACAATGAACACCACTATTCGAATCTAAAACGCAACTCGGATACAAAATCAAACTGAATCTAATGGCTTCAAACAGAATCCGACGGTGAGATGTTCTTCCAGATCTCCTCGGATCTCCACCAACCAAATTACCACAGTATCCCTTGAGAGTGACGCCGCCGACGGACCATTGACATCGTCCCTGGTTAATTTACAACGGCATGAATCCGGCGGCGACCCCGGAGCCCCACATGTCGGAGATCGATGCGGAGACTTCTTCACTAGCGACTAGACCCAGGACACGTCAGGCTCCTCCCCGTGGTTCACGGTTGACGACGACCATTCGGTAGGAGAAATCAAAGCCATTGGTTCCCGACGGTCACCCTGATTGCCTATGATTCATCTATCCCGAGCCGACAGCTTCGTGACCGTCGGTGACGAGAAATCGGGGAGAAGAGAAATTAGAGATCGAGTCGCTGTCGGTTCGTCGTGGGCGGTGCCGATTCGCCTTCCGATGTGCCGTGACAGTGTCGTCGGCGTCGGTTGCTGTGGAGGTGGAGGTTGCCGTCGGTTGCTGTGATCGTTTCCTCTCTCCGTTGGTTTTGTGTGGGAAGAGAGAACGAGAGAACGATGGAGGAGAGAGAACTAAAAGGAAGGGAAGAGAGAGGGTAGTAAAAGACGAAAATATCTTTGGAAGAATTATTATCGTCAAGTCTCTGATGTATGCTTAATAATCAAGATCAATCGTCCAGATTTAATTCCGTACCGTTTGAACTATTGTTATTAGTCTTCGGACTGAATCCGGCTCCTACCAACATAGTCTGATAGAAAGGGTTTTTAGAAGATCTCATTTAATTAATATATCCAGATTTCAAGTGTAGAGTCATGATTGTGCAGTGTTATCATTGGTATTTTTTTCCCGCGATAATTTATAGGCAAATTATTCTCAAGTTTTTGACCTTTGGTCACCCTCCTCATAGGATCTCCGACTTTTGGAAAATGGTTATTCCGTCCATAAGTTTTGATGATAATAGACTCTCGGGTCTCTGGTGCCAGAATATTCCATATTCTCCGGCAAACCCCCACTTGAAAGACTAAAATATCTCTCGCACTTAAAAAATTAAAAAAACCTGCCTTCTTCATCCCCATCATCTTCTTCCTCCCACCCATCATCTTCTTCAACTCCTCTCTTCTTCTTTTCCAGAAATCAAAATCAATCCAGAGACAAAATAAATAACAAAAAGAAGATTGATCTTGGTCTCAAAGTCAATTATGAAATTGTGGTATCGCTGAATTACAACATCTCCTGCCTGAAACACACGAGGAATCCAAAAGAGTAAAAAGTTAGGAAAGAAAAAAACCAAGGTCAAAATCCCCAATCCACCAGCAACCAACTAAATCCTAGCGTTTGCAAAACCCTAGAATTCCAAATCCGGACAATCCCCGCAAAAAAAAAACAACCGCAATCGACACTCCAGCCAAAGATCTGTGATTATCTTCTCTGTTGCTTTTGGGTGGAATGAAATATTTTTGTTATTTATTTTTTTTTGTCTCTGGGTTGATTTTGATTTCTGGGAAATAAGAAGAGTGGAGTTGAAGAAGATGATGGGTGGGAGGAAGAAGATGATGGGGACGAAGAAGGAGAGTTTTTTTTTAATTTTAAGTGGGAGAAGTATTTTAGTCTTTTCAAGTAAGGGATCGTCGGAAGATATAGAATATTCTGGCACCAGGGACCCGAGAGTCTATTATCATCAAAATTTAGGGACGGAATAATCATTTTCCAAAAGTCAGGGACCCTAGGGGAAGGGTGACCAAAGTTCAAGAACTTGAGAGTAATTTATCCTAATTTATATCCCATTAAATTTTATCGTCGAGTCGATCATCACGTTCAGGTGCGTCTCCAAGGCATGGTATTCTCTGATTCTAGCGCTTCTTTTAATTCCACACAGACCCACTTCGCCACAAGCCTCGCTACAAAAACCAACATTATCTTACTTGGCAATTGGGATAACTGCACCGATGATGAGTCAATAGGTGAATACAAGAAGTTGGGCTTCCCTCTCGAAGTTCAGCTTCAAGGTGTCCGGGTCAACGTCTCTTGTCATGGGTTGTTATGTTTTTCTAGTACTTACAGGCTCATGCCTAACCATTACGACTCCATCTCGAGAAACGATTGTTATATGGAACCCTGCATGGAACCCTGCGTTAAGGATATCTCTATAGCTTCCTGAATTCAGTTTAAAGATCTCCGATTATCTCCCTCATACTGTTGGTTTCGGATTTGATGTTAAGGGAAACAATTACAAGGTTATTAGGATCCGAGTCCAAGTTCAGATGTTCCTAGGCAATGCGAGGTATTTGAGTTGAGTCAAAATGCTTGGATGACTATTACTCCTAACAAATTTCTTCCTAATATGGGGAACTTACCACCAGTTTATTTGAACGGATCGGCCCACTGGATTAGTGAACTGACCACCATTGTTGCTTTTGATTTTATAGATGAGGCATTTCTAGAAATGAATTTTCCGGGCGCATTGATGAAGATGAAACCGGACCTTGAGTCGGTAAAGATAGTGATGAAAGAAGGTTGATACTTATTAGCAATACTTTACTCTCATTATCCCTACTAGCAATGATGCACGCGTGATGTGAGTGCTCTTCTGTTTTAAAACTCGCAAAATATTTTTTTTAAAAGTTGTACATGAATAAGATGCTCTCTTACATATTTAATTACACTATTTTCTTTTTACAAAAAAAAATTACATTATTTTCTTTTTTAGATTTACCTAAGACGTCATAAGAACTTCTTTGTACTCGACATTTTTTGTAAACATTCCAACTTGCTTGAAACACCTCTATGACTTAAGATATGCTTATGCACATAAATATCAGTGTTTTCAATTGTTTGTTCTTGTGCTTTGTTTATCGTGAATGCAAAACCTATACGTACCAAAACTCCAGGGTATCATCTTATACGGCATCTCAAGATTCTCTTGTGGGTTCAATGGCATCCTATGGATGAATATTCTCTTACCTGCGGAATTTCCACTGAAGATCACTGCATCGATTTAAATAGGCAAAAAATAAAAAAATATATATGTAATGGCCGGAGCTCACTTCCCTTCTCCTTCTCCCTTATGGGCCCCATTACTATCTCCATCCGTAGGACTCACATCCATGACCATGCCGACAACGTCCTCATCATCTGTTGGTCAGTCTGCTCCACCGTCAAGCAATGTTGGTATCTCGGGCGTGGACTTTAGCCCGCTGCACATCGCCATGGTTGTCGTTGTGGCGGTGGCCTTCCTACTGGTCACCTACTCTCGCCTCCTCTCCAGCCACCTCATCCTCCTCATTCGTCGGTTCCACCGATGGTGGCTCTGGTATCCCCGCTGCAGGTTTCAGCTACCGTTTTACTCCACCACGTTCTCCAAAATGGACTCGCCTCCCCTCCCGTTAGACTATTCATCCCCCGAGGGGGCCGTTGGCTTCCACGTGTACTCCCCCCCTACGGGCTCGATGACTCCGTCATCAAGATGATCCATCTCTCCCTCTAAAATCCATCGTCGAACGATGCCTTTCTGCGAGACTACGTCGTGTGCTTGCTGGAGTTCGAAGAGAACGACTACGTGAGGACTCTCTCCGCCTGCTCCCACCTCTTCCACGTGGAGTGCATCGACATCTGGCTTCGATCCCACGCCAACTGTCCCCTCTGCCACGCCAGAATATTCCTCCCCTTTCATCCCCGTCATGTCCGCCAGGATCTGCCTATCCTTCGACGATGCCGTTCTTATTTTTCTCCTCGACCAGGCCAACAATATCACGATTCAACTAAAATGATAGTTTTGACATTTCTACGGTGCGACATCAAACACGTTAATTAATTTAAGCGATGTTGCTCATCTAAGAGCTACTGTAGCCAACTGTCTAAGTATGAAATAAAATCTAAGGAGCCCCTCATTTTGACAAATTTTTAAAAAGTATTTTGAATAACTTAAGACTTTTTATGACTATTTTAATTTTAATAATTCCAAATCTTGAGTGTTTATTTTTAGGGTAAATTATCCTCAGGTCTCTGGTTTATAGTATAATTATGGGTAGGGTCCCTGGTTTTTCAAAATAGTGTATGACGTTCCTGCTCTTTAGAGAAATATTGGTCTTGGGTCCCTGGCTGACGTCAGCACCTATTTTTTATTTTTTGGTCATGTAAAATGACATTTGTACCCTTGCAATTAAAAAATAAAAATTTCTCCCCCTCTCCTCTCTCGTTCTCTTTCTCTCACACCTCTCTGCTCCCCTCTCCTCGCGTGTCTCTCTCCTCTCTTCTTCCCCTCACTCCTCCATCTTCATCTTCTTCAACCTCTAATGACCACCATATCTTTAACTTAAAAACGTTACAGATTGGAAGGAACGAAAACTTGATATACTCAATTAATCTTAAACCCAGAAAATTTAATCATATATCCAATTAACCATATATCCAGAAAATTTGATTTTTCGTTACAGATTCATTTTAGTTATTTAGAAAGTCATTGAAGATTATTTTCTGAAAATATTGTTAAGAAATTTTCAAAGTAAAATCTTCTTATGAATTGATAACTTTTAGCAAAATATTTATAAAGAATTTGGGGTTAAGACACATCTTTTAAGATATTAACAAAATTTCTTAAGGCTGAAAAAAATGGTTCTCGTAAAAAAGTTATATAAAAATAAAAAATATTAAAAAGTATGAAAAAAATATTGTCGAAAAATTAACTAAAAAAACAACAAAAACTTAAGTTTAAGCCCTCACAAAAAAAAAGTCAAGTGTAAGCACAAACGTGGATTCTTCTTTTCTTAGCGAGCTAAGCCAGAAGCGGATTCTTCTTTTCTTCGATCGGAAAATTCCTAGTTCCGCGGTAGAACAGCTGAAAAAAAAAGAAACGAAGCCCTAGTATCAATCTCCCTTTTTTCCCTACAAAACCTTGCGCTGTTTTCTTCTTTAACGATGCCTTAGCTCCAATCTTCGTGGGGACGAGAGTTACGGGTATTGTAGGTTCCGAATTTGTAATTGGGGATGGATTTTGTTTGATTGTTGAGCTCGGGTCGTAGGATTTAACTGAAAGGAGGGTAGTTTTGTCTTTTTCAGGTGTAACACTAAACCACCTAAAAAATAATCCTCTTTATTATAGTAAGATGAAGATAACGGTACAATATGTATCTGGGTGATGAAAGAGTACGGCATGCAGGAGTCATGGTCCGGGCTGGCTCACAGATAGATAGATACAGTAGCTTCTTGCTCCTGTACTAGTAAGTCTTCTCCTCCTCCTCATCGGTTATTCCATGATGCTCGTGATCCCCGATCACGTGCAGATTTGTGGTTCCTGCTTGTCGAAGTAGATTTAACACATTCATATTCCTACTGGATTGTTATAGTGTGTGCTGGTTACTTCAAACTGTGCAACCATGTTGCCCTGGTGGTATTATTGGTCATTTGGTCCCCCTTTCCGCTGTTTGCATTAAAGTTCCAGTTTTCTGCATGTATTTGATATTTCCAGCCTTGTAATATCTCATATCAATTTTAACTCTATGGTAGTTTGTTTTGGCCGGAAACTACAATGTCATTTGATTAACTAATCCGAAATCATAAAATTACAAAGAATTAGACAAACTCTCGTTTGGCGTGACTAATTTAAAAAAGAATCACTTGGGTGAGCAAGAAGATGATTTAGTGTGGGATTATGATTTATACATATATGATCCAGATTTTGCTGGTTTCCCCGCACTGAATTTTTTATTGCAAGATTAATAAATACAAAATATTCATAACTAAAGTAAGCAGTATCTTGAGATGATGACCTTAAACTAATCACATATTACTACTAGCAGAAGCATACACACTCCCAACTATGTCGCCACTTGAATTTTTTTGGCCCGGCATAATCGAAGTTTAAACTAGGAAGGAACTCGAATAGTGACAAACTCTCCGATATCGCAATCAATTAAAAAACTAGCACCGCCCTTAACCTAGGATGTTACTTATTTCGTATCGGCCGAAGCCCGCATCATCAAATAGCTTGGCCCATTCTTTCTCGGTTCTCTCTCGACCGTTGACTAGAGTCATCAATTCCATGTCATAAAAGAGTTGTGTCTCAAATTTCTTGTCACTGCTGCTGTTGTCTCCAATTTTGTTGTTCAACACGATGTCTATCACCATCACCTTTCCTCCCACCCTACTCTTGATCGATTCTTTGCATTTCTTTAGTATCTTCACACAGTCTTCGTCGTTCCAGTCGTGTAGAATCGACTGGTCGAATCAAACAAATCAGTAATCTAATTTAATCAGTAATCATTACAAAGAAAGATCATTAAGATAATTTACCTTCAACATAACAGCATCCGCGGATGGAACACACTCAAACATGTCACCTGCAACAAATTTCAAGTTGCCACTGTCCTCTAAACCAGCAACTACTTGAGGGAGATCAAGAACAGTACATGTCAGATCCGGGAACGCGTTAGCCAACGCCATGGCCATTGCTCCGGTTCCACCAGCCACATCAACCAAAGACTTCATCCCCTCAAACATGCCTTTGCAATTGTTAATGAGTATGTGTGATACCAACCTGGTGTCACTAGCCATTGCTTCATTAAACAAGCTGTTAACCCTCGATTCTCGACCGGAAAAATCCCACATAGGGGAACCATGAGCCGTGGCAAATGGACTCACATCATCGTTCTTAAACCAAAGGTGAACATGCTGCCACGGGTCGAGAAATGTCGGGTCTAGTGCAGCTAGCAAGAAAGGGCCTACACTTAAAGGGTTATCCTTCAACAGAAGCCTAGAGGCACTCGTTAGAACGTACCCTTCTTCTTCTTCTTCCTTTGTGTCGACGAGGTTTTCGTGTTTAAAGAAGCCGGAGTGAACGAGAGGGCGCATGAGGCGATGGACACACGGGGCTTTGGAGGGGTGGATGGCTAGGGCAGTGGCGAGTTGGGAAGGAGACATGGGCTTGCCATGTTTGTGGATTATGTCTGGGATCCCAAGCTGAACTGCGCATTTTAGGGACATTGAGTTTACCAAGCTAAGTATGTGGTTCCATACATGGTTTTGAGCCTCAAGTATCTCTCTCTCGTTCTCGCCTTCCATAGGTCTCTGACCTTTCGGGAATTTTCCCTTAATTTTCAGGCTGTGGAAGTATAAAGTATCTTATAAACTATATGTTGATTTACTATATTTTGTAAAGGAACTTTGTTCACCGACACTGCACCGAATTCTTAACATGGTTAAAAAAATATATTCATACACTGGATGCGACAAAAATGTGGTTAAAAAAAATATTCATACATTGGATGCGACAAAATGTGTTTGAAATAAACAGACGGGAAGCAGTACATGTGACACAATAGACTCCCAAACAAACGATAAAACATATTTGAAAAGAACATCAGCAACGCAGTTGCCTTTTTATTTGAAATTTATGTTTCTTTCCTGATTTGAGATTTACTTGAAAGAAAATGCTTGTCTTTTTTGATTGATCGTTATATACCAATTATGTTGCTAGTAAAATTATTCGAAATAAGTTATGTTATGACAATAGTAAAATTATTCGAGATAAAAGTGAAAAGAAACAAACTTAATAAAAAAAAATCTTTGTACAAAGATACAATAAAAGAAAGCAAAATAAACAACCATTGATTGGAGCAAACAAAGCCAAAACCATCCTATCTCAATGGACCCACCCGTTGGAAATATTGAGTGACAGGAAAGAGATCTTAATAAAAGGGATAAATCTATTTTTGGCATGAATAATAGAATAAAAGAAATATCTTTGTACAAAGGATAAAATAAATGAATTCAAGAGAAACTCTGCATGGTCCACAAGGGCGGAGTCAGAAAATTTGGAGAATGGAGACAATATAATTTTTTTCAAAAAGATCTTATAATATATATTAAAAAATTAAGGAATGCCTAAATTTTTTAAGATTTGGTTTTAATTTTTAGGTTAATTAATTTTTTAGTGGAATCAATTTCTAATTTTAATGGCGACATACATTAAAAAATATATATAATTATCAAACCAAAATAAAATTAAGTGGGGTCAATTGCCCCAAGAATATTATAAGTCCCTCGGCGCCTGAGGTTCCAACCGTTTCTTGGAGCAAACAAAGCCAAAACCACCATATCCTCAATGGACCTCTTGGAATCAATCCGTTGTAGGATAGGATCATGCCATGCTGGTTACAACCTCCTATAAGTACCAAAAAAATTATATACTGCATATATCTTGTAAATATTATTATGGTTAATAAAATTTACATATTAAAAATGCGTTTTTTAAAAGTGGAATTTTCGTATAAAAAAATGCACAATACACCATGGATCAACTCGGACAAGATCATTTTTAGGCCTATTTTGACTCCCCATGCCATTTCTTTCAGAATAGGCCTCTTAAAACTTATTTTTCTCGAACTACCGGCATGCCACCTCATCCAATAAATCAATTAGCCTCTACCCTAAACTTAGTATAGGCAAATTAGTAGGCAGGTACTCAAATTTTACATCAGCGTTGGCCCATGTACAACATTTATTTGATTGAATCAATTAATGCCACATGAAAATAAATTGGAAAATGTACAAATAGACCCTATCGGCACAAATTTTACGAGCCTTATAGAAGAGTTTGAAATTGAACAAACAGACAACTTGTATGAATTTTACCCGGTAATTAATCTACAGAAATTGAAAAATGAAGAACCGTTTCATAAACTTGAAAGCCATATAAACCAATTAATTACATGTTTTTAGTCAACGATTGACTCAGCGGTACCTAATTGCTCAACTCTCGAACTCTTCACCTCATCAACAAAGGCTTGTACATTCCGAGGCCGAAACATCTTGTGGAGGCTTCATCATGAACAAAATGAACATGACATCGGAGTTTATTACCCCATTTGCAATTTCGTCCCATTGCTTGAGGCTCAAGGAAATCACGGTACAAATGAAATGTACACAACAGATCATAATGGCTTATTTTCGAGCCACTCCATGCAATCTTCACCACCCTCGTATAGGTCCGCACGGGCCAACAGGCTAAATAGGGCAGAGTTTGGATACGAGACTAATGACCTTGAGCTCGAGCCCTTGGAACGTTTCCAATAGGACGCAAAACTGCTTCCCAAGTTTCCGAAATTGGTTAAAAAAGTTTTGATCAAGCCAAGAGTAAGAACCTTTACCAGGCAGCAAGTAGGTTGGCACTTCTTCGTTCTTTACCAGGTAGCAAGTCGTTTTTTTAAAATTATTTTTCCCACCTCAGTTTTTTTTTTCACTCTGTCATTGAATGAATAAATACTTTTAGAAACAGAGGGCCTGTGTTTTCTAAGTAGGGGACAATTGGCCCCGCAAAAAATAAAAAATTGGTAAGAAATGCAAATTTTCAATCACTTAAAATACACCTACTAAAATTACATATTTGCCCCACACTTACAAGACGACTTTTTTGCTATCTACCCACATTAGTATTTTATCTCAACGGGTTAAATTTATGAGCATCCATATGTGGAAGTTTTATTGTGTATTATAATAAAAAATTCTCATACTTACTCACAAGCAAAAAGTAATACGAATAATGATCTGAATGAAAAATCCAAATTCTCAAACATGATAAATTATCCTCTGGTCCTTGGGATTTAACAAAATGACAAAAGCGATCTTTACTGTTTTCAATAACATATTTTCGTCCTCCAAATTTGCTAAAATACAAATCTGAGACCTTTAGTGTTAGAATCAAAAAATTTCTCCGACAAAAAAAATACCTGATAAGACCAAACTGCTCCTCAGTCAAAAACTACCCTTCCAGAGGTAAAAACTAAAAAATTACCCCTAAACATTCCAAACTCAAAATTTACTCCGATTCATAAATTGCATTTTTCCTTTTCCAATCCACCCGCCCCGAAAGAACAATCCCCCACCGCGACCAACAACCCACCTGCCAAGTGTCATCGAGAACCCCTTTTTCCCTTCCCTGAGTAACCCTCTTCACTGTTTGAGCCTTTGTGTACATTTTCTAGTGAAACACTTTTGCGGAGAACATTGTGAAGAATATGTTTTTCATGGAGGATGAAAGATCGGTGCTACACACTCGAGTTTATTCTCAACGGAGAGTCACAATACTATGCCTTGGTACCTTCTGATCAATATTATTATTTGACCATGATCAAAGATGCTTATCAGGCCTTCCCTATAAGTAATTCATTCTGTAAGTTTAGACTAGACACTAGTATGAAAATCAGCAACGATGGAGAAGTCACGTTGATGTTCAAGTACTACCAAAACCATAAAGTTATTCGGATACACATCAAGCCGGATGAAAATGAAAGACCTTTTTCTCTGTCAGTCCGAAGGGTAAGCAGTAAGTTTGAAATGGAAGACTCATTTCGTCTACTATTGTTCGAAGTTTATGTTGGACTGAGGATGGTGATGAAGAAAATATTGTGACTAGTCCGAAGATGTTGGGTGCGCACGAAGTTGGTGAAGATTTTGTTGTGCAAGAGGAGGTTCCTGAGGTTGTGACTGGGTTGAATAATTTGATGTGTTGTTTTTAGAACTTTGATTGACCAACTGAGTGGTCTGGGGACATGACATCCTAGACTGATGGTGGAACTTCTGGTAGCATAGCACCAGCAAAATTTCTGTCAATAAGAGGTAGAGCAAAAGGTGGAGGGTCTGTTGTACGTGGAAGAGCTACATATGTTGGTCGAGGAGGTGCTCGATTTGTTGGTCGATGAGGAGCTATTGGATCAGCTACAACCACTTAGGACATATTTGATTTTGATATGCTGGCTTTTGAGATGAAGCTTAAATGCTGTGTTTTGAAATGAAACTCAATTTATGTTCAGTTGTTTTGAGATGAAACTTTGTTTGAACTCATGTTCAGGTTACTTATGCTACGAGGAAGTGCATTTCATGATACTTATTGTTTAAACAGCTAAAATCTGACTTTATGCTATGCAAAAAATAAGTGCATTTCATTTATTCCAAAATTAAGCCATTACAGGTTACTTACTGTCTAAACATAACTGAACATAACCACACATTATCAAAAGAAGCACAAGTTTACTGAACAAAGTTATAAACCATTTATAACAAGTTTATCTTGATCCTTCAGTAGCTTTTTCACTTCTTCGTTGGACAACTTGGAACAGGATTGCTTCATCTCTACTTTTGGCAAACGATAAGCTGAGCTAACTTCCCATTGAATGCACCATTCAAGCCATCGACAACTATTATTCGGACAACAGTAATACAAGCGGCTCTTATTTTTTCACTCTCTAAAATTTTGATATTTTGTTAACCCAACGGCCGTAATTAAATGGTTATTAATTTGTTACCATAATCTCTCAAGAATAATTTGAACTACAACTTAGAAAGGAGCATCCCAAAATCATACAATTAACATTTGACATTTCGTTAAACCACAAAGATCGGAGGGTAATTTATCCTTTCAAAAATTATGGTAGACCAAGATTTTGAAATATAATCATACAATTTTGGTATTTTGTTAACCCAATGGCCGTAATTAAATGGTTATTAATTTGTTGCCATAATATCTCAAGAATAATTTGAACTACAACTTAGAAAGGAGCTTCCCAAAATCAATGTAAACGTGATTATTTCACCTACCGCATTCTAAACACTATAAAACCTACCGCTCTCTAATTGTCTTCTACGCCAATATTCTCTCTTCTTCCCCTCTGGCTAATATAATTAGCAATATATCCTCGACCACAGTGGAGAAAGTTCGGGGCCCGTGGAGTCCCAAAGAAGATGCGGGCCTTCGGTACACAGTCCAAATAGTAGGGGCTCGTAATTGGTCGACCGTAGCCTTGTCGATCCCGGGTCGTTCTGCGAAGTCTTGTCGCAATCGATGGGGTGAAACCGGGAGGATGATGTATAGCGACACTGTCTTGACTGAGCTCTCCCTCTTCGCGCCTGGAGAGGAGAAAGATGGGGGAGAGGTAGCCGCAACGATGGCTGGTGCTGAAGTAGAGTTAACCATGAAGAAGATGATGGGGTGGTCGGGTGAAGACGGACGTCCGATAGTTAACATCCCTAGTCTTGGATGTGATGGAGGTTTGTAGCTCCTTTTTAAGAATTCTTAGTTAAGTATCTTTTAATATATATGGTTATTTAATTAAACGTGAACAAAAAAAATATGGCTCATAAACGAAGGGGAGCCCATATGGATTTGGTTATTTAGTTGTCATTTTTCGGTTTAGAGTTTCCAGTTTCAGGTTGTGTATTTTTACCAATTAATTAGTCGTGTCACATACAATAAAAAGGTGGTGAAAAGTATCCTTTGGTTGTGAAATTCGAGAGAATTGTGCATTTTTTAATTACGCACACCAAACGCAAACCTATCTTGTATTTCCTTTTACAAAGCCATCCGAGCAATTCTTACTCGTGATCCGTATCACTTTATTTAAGTTAATGCTTGTTGAAAACACTTAGAACCAAAGTAACTGGGGAAAAAAATATTAGGATCTCACAATTTATAATATTTATGGATATTACTCATTACACAAAGAATAAAGTGTATTCAACCCAGTAAAATTTGATAAAATAATCTATACTGAACCGAAATTAACTCAGAATACATGAAAAATTAAACCAATTCAGTGATTTCTGCTGATCTTGTTGGTAGCGGAAATTCCCTTTTTTAGTTTCTAATGCGATATTTTATTCGGTTAATCCCGTTTCCAAGATTTCAAGCAAATAGCTTTCGTATCTAAATCTACACTAATAGTTTAAGCTGTAAGGGACCATATATGATACATGTCACTCATCACTTTCCGCTTGAATGTTTCTTGAAAAAAAAAAGTAATAGTATAATAAAATATCATGTAGTCGATTGATGAATTTTATACTATACTTAGTTAAGTGTCAATTGCCTTCTACTACAAATAGGTTTTTGTAGTTTGCAATAAGTGATAGTTTAAAAGAGTGGGACTCCATAATTCAAGGTACTTTATGGATGTTACATGAAATCCAATATAATTTCAGACAATAATCACCACCATTTTTATTTCTCCAAAATCAAGACCTAAAAGTGAACTTTGTGGTATCTCCACATTTTTAAACATTAGGTTTAACAATAAATAAGGTAGGATAATAATTCCTAACACTTACACCCGTACCCGAAATTTTTAGATTCAATTTATACTCTACCCTAAATAATAATATTTATACATACTCTTACATTATAATTGAATCATTTGAATTATTGAACACTTCTAAGCGTTAACTCGCATAGTATTATTGGAAAAATTATACAAAAATTTTCTAATTCTACATATAAGACTCACATAACATAATTAATTCAAAATTATGAAAAGTTATGGTTAGTATATAAGCTGTATATAGAATTAAATATACCTTTATTCTATCACAACCTCGTCAAAATTAATAGACTTTGCATTTTGTAGGGTAAGATTCGTTTCGAACTCATCCGGGTTTCTGTGCCATCCTATGGAATATATAGAAATCCATTTGGTCTAAAGCCAGTTACCGTAATGATCCTCCCATATTGTCAGAACAGAGTATGTGAAGAAAATTAGTTCCGTTACACGTCAGACTAATGCATTTTGAACGGTCCATAATTAATGGAGGCCCGCTCGCTTCTTGTAGTATGACGAACCTCGTGGCCCACGGGCCGTAGTTGACGCGGGCCGAATATTTTCCTATAGTGTGTTTTTTTTGACGTATTTTTTTTAAAAGTAATTCTTTTATACTTTTTTTTGGTGGAAATTCTTTTATACCTGGTTAGGGTTTTGACTACTAATATATTGTAGTTCTAAAAACTCTGACTCTGACTAGGTGATAGATATGACACAATTTAATTACTTGAACTATCACGTATATCATATTATCAATTTTATTCGTTTATGGTTGTCACATCATTAATAATAATTTTATTAGAGTATCATACGTCATACAAGTCTCACCCGCTATATGTTTTATCCAGATCCGCAATTAAACAAAACAAGAAGCACCACCATCGGAAAGGATTGTCGGGGGAAAATAAATTGGAAAAGATTGATGCGTTATATATTTTCTTTTTTTATCCAAAAAGCAAAATAAGTAGGGAACTGAACTGAATAATTGTTATAATAAATAGTTAGAATTTTATCAAATAATTTTTTAACGATAGGTCAAAAATTCATCTTTTTCTCTCCCAATTTTTATTAAAGAATCGATGATTTAAATATTATCATTTTGTATGAAAATAATAACTATAAATTAGAATAATGTAATCCAGTGTAGGCCTCACATACACATCTTAATTTTACTATATACAAGTCATGACAGGGCACACAAGCACTACATTAATAATTCAGTAACATCCAAAGTAACAAAACACATAATTGGCATTATCTACCAATTTACCATATAATTAAATACAATATTGGCCCAACCTATTATATGCTAAATTTAGGGCTACTTGTCTTCATATAAATGGATGTGTCACACTTCCATTTCTCAGTTTTCTTTCTTCTGAGCCACACACTCCATTTGGATTCCATGCAACGTCGCGTCCCCTCTTTGTTATCTCATCAACGAACCACTGAATATTCCGGTCCGACGAGCCGCCGCCTGCCACCGCTTCCCTGGCCAACCGCTTCAGTTCATATGCATTGTACCTGAGCTCCTCCGACCTCGGGCCGTACATGATTTCTCGCACACAGAGCTCAATTTCCTCGCTGGTGACAATCCCATCTTGTCCTGGCCTGAGCCTCAGCCCTATGCGGAAGACATCCACGATGAGCTTGGCGTTGGTGGGCTGGTCGGTCCACTGCGGGTATCCGATCACCGGCACGCCGGCCGAGATCGTCTCCGATAGGGAGTTCCATCCGCAATGTGTTATAAAACACCCAACTGCCTGGTGGGCAAGGACCTTGGTTTGTGGTGACCATGACACAACAAGCCCTAGGTCTTTGGTCTCCTCCAGAAACCCTAATGGAAGCTGTCCTGACCCATCTTGGGGAAGTACATCAGGTTGTTTTACCACCCAAAGAAAAGGGCATTTGATGGCTTTTAAAGCCAAGGCAATGGCCTCCATTTGCTTGGCGGGAAGCACAGAGATACTCCCAAAAGAGACATAAACAACCGAGGAAGGCTCTTGTTTTTCTAACCAGTCGATGCAAGAGCCGTCGGCCTCCCACATCTCGAAGCCAATACTATCGTCATGTTCTTCACCGAGCAGCACGGAAGGGACTAATGGCCCGACGGGCCGGAGGCAGAGCGGGAAGATGAGGCCTTGCATGGACTCAATGGCGTCCTTCTCAAGCTCGGTGAACGAGTTAGCCAAAACCCAATTGTAATTCTTGATATTTCCAAACATATCATGGATCAACTTGGAAATGGCTCCAAATGGATTGGATGGAAGAACAAAGGAAGGCAAGTCCTCGGTGAGCAACAAAGGCAATCCAGGAAAATCCACACTCACTTTAGGGTTTGAAAGTGTAGGAAACTGGCGAAGTTTATTGGAATAGTAATAGTAAATTGTAAACAAGGAGCAAGGTTGGATCCAAACCATAGCGCATGGGAGTTGGAGCTCGGTTGCAACAATAGCCACCCAATGAACAAAAGGGTTGTTGATAAGGCACAAGAGCTTCTTGTTACCTGCCAAAACGGATACAAAGCATAAACATGAATTAACGGAAGTCCAAGGTTAAAATTTTGACGGGTGTAAACAGCTTATTGTTACCTCCAATGGGGTAACGTTCCTTGATCAAGTTGGTGAGGTTGGTGGCTCCGATCTTGGCCAGAAAATCCATGTAGTGGTCTAGGTTTCCCATCCGGTCATAGTCAAGGCTGAAGCCATCACGGATGAACATGAGGCTGATGCCTGAGATGGAGTCCGCGGCGGAGGAGAGCATACGGTGGCGGGCGTCCTCGGTTGTGACCAGCGTCACATGGAGGCCCTTTCTTAGTAGGCGCTTGCCTAGCCTAAGCATTGGGTTTATGTGGCCTTGTGAAGCGACGGACACCATTAGAACATGGTTCTCTTCTTTGGTTCCCTCTAGTTTAGTCATTTTCAGTTGATTATGATGTTGTAAAAACAATGGAATTAAAGTGGAGAGGCAAAGTAATTTAAGGGAAGTGAATTATTCAGGAAGAAAGGTGTGTGTGTATATATATACCGTAGGCAGTGTTCGTAGTGACGCAAATTTGATTAATCGAAATTGTGTATTCAAAAATCAAATTTTATTTAGAAATAATTTTCTAATAATATCTTATTTATTTGTAAGATTTAAATTCAATACTTCTCTAAAAATAATTCAAATTACTTGCACTCTTGATATTGTATTTGTGATTTTTCACTTGTTCTTTTGTACAAATTTGAAGCTAATAGTCTTTTCTTAAGGAGGTTCATTGATGACTTTCCTATGGAGTTCAACAATATTAATGGACTTTAAATTACTCACTGTCCATAGTTTTAACTATTATAGTTTTAAGCATTTTGTACAAGTTCAAAAAAAATTGTACTGATATTCACACATTGTACCGATATTTGGTACTATGATTTTCAAATTTTCGTAAATTTTTTCCTTAAATTGTCTTTGGATATGTAAGGAGAATAATTAATAATTTCCTTAGAGGCATTAATGGATGGATTCTATCCAAGTGGTGCATGTAATGTGGGGACATATGTGGGAGTAGAGAAGAAGGTAACTGATTTATTGGGAATCGAATTGGGATCGGTTGGGTCTTCCTTGGATCTTCATGGCATTAGTTCTTTAGCACTTAAAATAATGCCAATTCAAATCCCGAGGATTTTTCCTTGGATCTTCATGGCATTAGTTCTTGACTTCACGGCAAAAATTTGGTCGTAGTTTTGTCCCTTTTGCATGTCCATTGTCAAGTGTAAATTCTTTAGCACTTAAAATTTAGTGCTTCTCTTATGACATTTGTGTCTCTTTTGTGGACGAATTCCAAAATCAGGTAAAAAGACTCACCTTTACGTTACAAGTACAACGGAGTTGTTGTAACACGGAAATAGGAAGAAAAGAAACCGTAGTCAGTGGACAGATACACATTTTTTGGTTAAAATTCAGTTTACTACTTTCATGCTTTGAAAAATTACCTTGTAGTTTAAATTTTTTTGACTAGATGACAAAAATTGTACCCGAATGACAACAAATTGAAAACAGTTAACACAAATCATTTGAATTATCGCATATATCATATCACGTCATTAATTTTATGTTGTATGACATATCACATTATTAATTATCTTTGCGTGGTCACGGAGAGAGTGCCACTTATTTGTCGGACATCACTTTTAATCATAATAAAATTTTATTCAAACCACAAGAACTCGTTTAGAACATAAAATCAAATTCATTCCAAAGTGTCTAAAAAATTACTCTTAAAAAACCTATTACTAAAACAAACAAAGAACGGGTTTTACGAATTTTTTGTCGGAATTTTAGACCTCATTTTTGTAATACTTTTCTTCCGTAACACCATCTTTGTAAAAAAAACCCCCAAAGCACAAAGAAGGAGTAGTTTCGTTGACTTCCCCAAAACCATTGCGTGGGCCCAACGAAAGAAAGAATTTCCGGCCCACTGTAAAAAAGGCCCATAAAAAGAAGCTCTCTTTCCACTTCCATAGTTCCGACTTTTGCTTAATGGATACGATGTCCAAAGTTCAAATCTTTACCGACTCTTGTATAGTCTGATGGATACGGTGTCGTTCTTAAGTATGAGGTGAGAGGATCGAATCCTATGACTGTCTAAGATCCAAAATTGTAGAAATAATTAAATTTCACCCAAAAAAAATTCAAACTCCCTCCCCCCCATCGCGCCAAGGTACCAACTTTAACATTCGAACGGCATTAAAGCTCTCCAATTTCATCCATCTGGATATTGCTCGTTTTAGGCGTTTGGCTTGCTTTATTAAACTTCCATTTATACTAAATTCAGCTACTTTTGTTTTTGAGTTTTTTTTTAATTTTAAATTTGGGTTGTTTCTTGAATGCAGATTGTGGATTTGAGTTGTGGGGTGGTTAGGGTTTTGCACTGGCAACCCAATGCAGGGTCGAGCGCGAACTCGCAGGTCCTTAACTGGAGTGGAGATCATTAAATGGAGCTAAAGATGGGAGGTGGAAAGTCAGCCTCACTGTCTCCGCGGATAGGTTCTTCCTCTGTCTTTGTGATTTTGTCTTTGTGGCGTTAGAATTCAGAAATTGGGATAGAAATGTGGGGGAATCGACGACGGGATTTCTGGGGGTTATCGCTACCGGAGCAGCCATCCGAGTCCCTACTTCATCATAAGGGCACATATGTTAGTGCTGGAAGTCTATATCCAGAGATGATCATGGAGAAGCTCCGGTCTTATAGATCCCGAGTCACCCTCTTCTTCAATGTCTTTCAAGACTCTTCTTTTGCATTTACAAGTTGTTTGGCGGCAAACAGGCTGCTCACATTCTGTATGCATGAACGTGAAGGGATTCCAATATCAGCTCGGGGACTTTGGGTTGCGGGTGGGGAAGGTTGTCCCCAGCCATTCTGAGAGGAATTCTTTTGGAGGTCCATTCTCCGCTTACTCATAATTGCTTGTTAACTGTATGTTTGTTTTGCAAGTAATATTTGGATCATTCTGTTCTGTTTTAGTGAGTCATTAGTAGACAGCCAAGTAAGAATTGGCAAATCAATTAAAGATCTCTTCCGGATCATTTTGTGCATATAGATAAGTTTCTGGTTCAAATCAGAAACAGAGAAAATCAATGTTCTATTCTTTGCAAAGGAGATCAATGTTATCATGGCATGAAATATATAAACGGCCAATCTCATTTGGCGCTTCTCGGCCAATCAAACAGCTGTTTCTCCAACTGCTGATTTTAGTCACATGTGACCACCGCTTTCATAGAAGCAGAAGACCCCCTTCTGGATCTTGTCCTTGGTTTTCATGATTCCACCAGACATGGAGCAACTAATTTATGAACAGCAAGCCGTCTTGTTTGTTTTGTCTGAATATGGTTTATGCCAAAAAATAGTTTCCCAATTTTTTTATGGGAAATTTTTTTCTACTTTAATCAAGCATTTTTTTCATTCCTTTGAACCCGAAAAATATTTCTCAGAATTTACTTGTCTGTAACCTGGGTGGGTTTATTGAATTCTCATGATCGAACACAGACCATTCATTCATAAAACTAAAATTGCATTTTCTATATTTACGTTTTCCTTTTGACATGAGAAAGCCTTTTCATTTAAACATAAAGTACCAATTTCTTTATGAGATAATTATCAGTTTCCAAATATCAAAAGCAAGGAATATGTCACCGGAATTTCTCCGAGGCTGCATTGTGGGCCCACGGGAGGCTATCATGTACCCCTTTGCTCCTTTTCTTGACAATCCTGTAGGCTCCCATTTCAAGGCATTGACTTTTTGAGACTTGCCTTGGAAAAGTCTGAGAAACATCAAACCTTCGTTTAGTCCTTATTAGCTGCTGAAGCTACTATTGTCCCTTTCACACAATTAGATCCACTGTTGAATGATATTGCATCCCAGTTGTGGTAAAAGCTTGTGAGCTCCAGGTTTGTCTTCTTGTACGCAACATGTCCCTGTCAGTTTTTCATTCTGTTCCTTTCACACCGATGACTTATCTGATGAAATTGGATGCGCTGTATTTGCTGATGCGTAAACGGATACGCTGGTTTCTTACAGATGTGATGCTTGTGTTCTTGAGCTAGGAAATGTTGTTTGATCTAATTTTGTTTCATGTTGAACTCTTCATAGTTTTCTTCTGTGTTTAGAAAGAGGGTTGTTCCCATATGAGGTAATAGATTACATTAATGTTGAACTTCTGACCGTTTCGAACTTGGGTTAGACCAGGTTGTTGCTAACAAAGGGAGAGGATAACTGTGTCTTGTAGAATGATGAAAATATCAACTTATGTATATGTCTAACCAATTAGTCTGTCTTCAATTATTCTTCTTCTTTGCTTTCTACCTGTCGCTTCATGATTTGTCTAAAGCTGAACTTCTCCGTGTGATTTGTCGGTTAGAAGCAGCTCGATTGGATTTGGTGCTGCCATCAAGTATAGGTGGCAAGTTGTAGCAGGTTGGGCAGTAGCTATCAATGGCAACAACTTTAGCTTCTAAATCTTCAGATGTTCACAGATGGAAGTACCATGTCTTTCTCAGCTTCAGGGGCGAAGATAATCGTTTTCAGTTCACCGACCATCTCTATCAGGCTCTGCGAAGTAAGGGAATTGAAGTGTTCAGAGACAAGGAAGGTCTTAGGCCAGGCCAGGAAATCTCACCAGCTCTTCTTCAAGCCATTGAGGAATCCAGAATTGCAATCATTGTTCTCTCTGAAAACTATGCTTCTTCCACTTGGTGTCTTGATGAACTGGTCAAGATCCTCGAATGCAAAAAGGAAAAGGGCCAAGATGTTTTGCCTATCTTCTATAATGTGGATCCATCAGACGTTCGGAACCAGAAAGGAAGCTATGGGAAGGCATTGGCTGATCATGCAATTAGATTCCAGGATGATTTTCAGAAGGTGCAGAAATGGCGATCAGCATTGCGTCAAGCAGGCAAATTGTTGGGGGAATCTTACAGCAGAAATGGTTACATCCTCAGTAATCATTTTAGAGATGTTTTTCATCAGTTTTATATCTATTCCAACTGAAACTTGAGTGCTTCATTGCTAATAGTTTAAGGGAAACACATTAGCGCCAGATGGAATGTTTAGATGCATCGACTCAAATCAACAACCTGAAAATCATCAAGTTAACTTTTATCATTTTTTGTGCAGCTATGAATCTCAATTTATTGAAAAGATCATCGAGAAGATCTCGAGTGTTCTAAATCATCCCCTTCTACACGTAGCTGAGAACCCAGTTGGATTGGATTCCCGAAAGTCTGAAGTGGTTTCACTTTTGAAACTTGGATGGGAAGATGATGACCTATGCATGGCAGGAATCTACGGTATTGGTGGATCAGGTAAAACAACAATAGCCAAAGCTGTATACAACTTGATTGCAACTCAATTTGAATGTACCTGTTTCCTTGCTGACATAAGAGAGAGCTCAACTAGACAAGGTTTGGTGGGACTTCAAGAGAGAATTCTAGCGGATATGCTAGGGGGTAATCTCAAGTTGAGTAATATTCATCAGGGCACCTCGATAATGAAAGACAGGCTAGGCCACAGGAAGATTCTTCTGATTCTCGATGATGTGGACAGCTTACGACATTTAAAAGCATTAGCTGGAGAATCTAGTTGGTTTGGTCCTGGTAGCAGAGTAATCATAACAACAAGAGACAGACATTTGCTTGTTGCTCATGGGGTTCGAGGAATGTATGAGGTAAAAAAATTCAGCAATCGTGAGGCCCTCGAACTCTTCTGCTGGAATGCATTTAAGAGATGTCAGCCACTTGCTGGTTTTACTCAGCTTGCAGCCCGTGCATTGAATTACGCCAAGGGCCTGCCATTGGCTTTGGAAATTATAGGTTCTCACTTGATTGGTAAAGATAAAGATGAATGGGGATGCACTTTGACTAAGTATCAAATAAATATGAACAAAGATATTTGCAATGTGCTTCGAATTAGCTACGATCAATTGGAATACAATGAGAAAGAGATTTTTCTGGACATTGTTTTTTTCTTCAAAGGGGTATCCCTGGGTTATGCTGAGAAGATTCTGGAGGCCTGTGGTTTCTTCTCTAAATCTGGTATTAGAGTGCTTGAAGAAAGAAGCTTTCTAAAAATCCGAGGCAGCAGAATATGGATGCATGACCTTATACAAGGCATGGGAAGGGAAATAGTCCGTCAGGAGTCAGAGAGGGAGCCGGGCGAAAGAAGCAGATTGGCTTGTCAAGACGATATTCTTTCGGTGCTTAGTAGAGATACGGTATGTGTAAAGCCTGTAAATGTTGCTTTATGTTTTTTAATAATGCCTTGTCGCAATTTGAACTTCTTAAACTTCTTGCAAGCAATGTTTGACAACAGATGAATTGCATCTTTTTCTTGAAAAGGGAACCAGCAAGATTCAAGGCATAATGTTTCTTAAACTTCTTGCAAGCAATGTTTGACAACAGATGAATTGCATCTTTTTCTTGAAAAGGGAACCAGCAAGATTCAAGGCATAATGTTGAACATGCCTCAGCCAACAGAAGTGCAGTGGACTGGAGAGGCTTTTAAGAATATGGTGAATCTTAGGATACTCATCATAAGGAAAGCAATCTTTTCAAGATCTCCGTATCGACTCCCAAATTCTTTAAGAGTACTTGACTGGATGGAATACCCTTCATCTTCTTTGCCATCCAGCTTCGATGGGAACAGACTCATCTTTCTCAACATGGGTCAGGTTCATCCTTTACAGTTGGAACGCCGGTTCAAGGTATGCGTTATGTCTACTAGCATTTCCTACATCAAATAGACCTAAATGTAAAGATCTGCAAGCACTGATAACGGTTTTCTTTTCTGCCAAACAGAAGTTCCAGAATCTGACTTACTTAACTATCAACAACAGTAAATGGTTGAAAGAAGTGCCTGACGTTTCTATGCTGCCGGAATTAGTAGAACTGAGCCTTGACTTCTGTTTCGACTTGGTCAAAGTTCATGATTCAGTTGGACATCTCGGAAAACTACAACTCTTTAGTGCTTTGGCTTGCTTTCGGCTCAAAGATTTCCCGGCAGGCAATGCTCTGAAATCTCTCAAGCTACTTAACCTTAGTGGCTGTCGGAGCATCACGAAGTTCCCTGATGTCTCACAATCAAAATATCTTGAAAGACTCCACTTGTCAGACACTTCAATTGATATGGAGGGCATTAGCATCCCGGTACATCTTCCTCGTATACATACAGTATAGAACACTGCTTCTGCGCATACTCGTGCTTAACGTGTCAAATTTCTGCTTGCTTATGCGTAGGATATGAAGTACCCGTATGTTGTTCTTCCTGGAGTAAGGATTCCAAGATACTTCCAATATCGTACAAATGAAGAATCTCTTTTGTTCTGGATTAGGCGAGAGTTCCCAGCATTGTCTGTTAGTTTTGCACTGTCAACAAACAAAGACCTGAGTGTGGAGCTCTGCTTTTCTGTTGGTCGTTTCGAAGCAACTCTCAGGAAGGGGAACTTTCTCAGTAACTCCTCTTACGTGTTGATATTTAGTCTACCTAGTGCATTCACGGAGGAGGACTATCTAGCAGTTGAATCCGAAATACTAGAGGGTTGGGTTCAAGTTGAACTTTTTGGCGTTGTAATAGATGGTAGATCATGCAGCAGATGCTGCAGACCTGGAGATGGAATTCCGGTTGGTGTTATAAAGGAGTGTGGGGTATTTGTATGCAACCGAGAGAGCAGCAGAAACGTCAGCTTCTCTGATCCTTATCGTCGGGGCCCTGGTACGAGTCATTCCTCTAAAAGGTATTTGCTTTTCATTGATCAAATGTCTGTACAGGTCATTTACATATATAGGCAACTATGAGATCTTGTATTTACGGTAATTGATTACAGAGCATGATTGTAGGAGATTTGGAATTCAAATGAAGGCTGGAATTAAGGAGCCGTTGCCAGCAGTTGCTGATCTCGTGGGATTACAGATTGCAGCAGATATGACAGCTGTTGATGATGACTGCAGCAGTTACGGGAGCAGCAGATATGGTAATCTCTTTGCTCCCCCGCAAGCAAATGGTCAGCGACTATGAGCTTGGATCGAAGTTCTTGGAAGCGTGCTCGGGGCAGCGGTTTGGTGAGGATGTCGGCTACTTGATCACGGCCAGAGATGTAGTGCACAAGCAGTTTGCCAGCTTGAACAAGCTCTTGCACAAAGTGGAAGTCAATCTCCATGTGCTTTGAGCGGGCATAAAATGTGAAGACTTTGAATTCTTGATGATAATTACAAGGGCAAAATAGTTATAGGTCCATGTTGTTTGAAAAAATTAATTAATCAGGACAAACAAGTATTGATTAGTTTCTTATGTTTGAAAATTAAACTAGTTAGTCCCTCGATCAGTTTTTTCAAGTCATTTTTAATAAAATTCCAAATATACCCTTAACTCTCTTCACACCAGAGGAGAACCTCCCCCATTCTTCTCTCTTCACGAGCCATCCACCCAAATCATCCACGGCGGCGGTGTGGTGGAGGGCGATGGAGGTTCTCCGAACGGCTTGACTCTTCCATACGAGACTATCAAAGCTCAAACCTATGCCCCTAACAAAATAAAGAATGCAACAGTCCACCAAAAAAATGTAAAAAAAATGCAACTTCCATACAACAAAGAAAATAACCATGTTTTAACTACACAAGAAAACCCAAAATGAGACGAGATAGAAAACCCAAGAACACAACCCACCTCTCACTGTCAAGCAATGTTTAGAAACCCCCTTCCTGAGTTAACAAAGGTTTGGCCGAAGAAAGAAGAAATGGATTACCAATTAGCAATACCCAAATGAATTCGGATATCAATTATTTCAGAGAGCTGCCTCCTCCGTCCTCCTCCAATCGCCGCCGTGGAAGATGTGGGTGGGTGAAGAGTGAAGAATGGGGGAGGTTCTACTCGCCGGTGAAGAGAGTGCGAGAGAGTGGAGTTAAGGGTATATTCGGATATTAAAAAAATTGACTTGAAAAAGTTTGATCAAGGGACTATCAACAGAAGGTTCTAGAATAGAATCGTGATTATTGTGCAGATCATCTGGTTGTGATTAGATGCTTGATTGTATGTAGATCTTATGCTAGCTGTTGCTGGAATCAAAGGCATGACTGATATGGCAATATTCTGCAGCGGATTTGGTGCTCTAGTTAAGGTGAGAAGATATTCTCAGAACCTTCCATTACGCCCTCTCAAGTTGATGAGGGTGGAACAACCGTCAATTGGTGTCGGAGTTCATGAAAGCGCAGTCGATGCAGCGGTTTGGTGAGGACGTCGGCGATCTGATCCTTGTTGGAGATGTAGCGCACAATGAGACGGCCATCAGCAACCCTTTCGCGGACAAAATAGAAGTCGATTTCCATGTATTTGGATCGACTGTGAAACACAGGGTTGGCTGAAAGATAAGTTGCACCCAGATTATCACACCAAATAATTGGTGGTAAGCGGCAGGGAAGCTTGATCTCCTGAAGCAATGATTGGAGCCATATAATTTCAGAAGCGACCGTGGCGACAGCTCGATACTCGGCCTCCGTTGATGATCGAGAGACTGATTTTTGCTTGCGTGATGCCCAAGAGACCAAATTGAGGCCGAGGAAAACAGCATATCCAGTGGTTGAACGATGGTCTTTTGGATCATTAGTCCAGTCGGCATCGCTTAATCCAGACAATTTATGCAGCATGCTGCGATGCTGTTGAATCCCGTGGTGTGGTGTGCCCTTTAGATACCTCAAGATTCGCTTGTGAAGCGACGGCCACCATTAGGACATGGTTTTCTTCTTTGGCTCCCTATAATTTAGTCATATCTTAGTTGATTATAATATTAGTAATAACAATGGAATTTGCATTATTAAGGAAGAATGGTTTATATATATATATAGGTGGCTTGCACGGCTACCTACCGTAGGCAGTGACGCAAATTCTTTGGCTCCGTCTGCAGTGACTTTTTTAATTATATATTTTTATTTGTAAAATTTGAATTTAATATTTTTTAAAAATTATTTAATACTTGGAATATTGGTATAGAAATTGTGATTTTCCATTTGTTCTTTTGTACAATTTTGAAGCAAATAGTCTTTTTAAGGAGGCTCATTGATGACTTTTCTTTGGTGTTTAACAATATTAATGGACTTTAAATTACTTTCTATCCATAGTTTTAACTTATTGTAGTTTTAAACATTTTGTACAAGTTCAAAACAAAATGTACTTATATTCACACTTTGTACCGATATTTGATACTTTGATTTTCAAATTTTTGTAAATTTTTTCTCTAAATTGTCTTCGGATATGAAAGGATAATAATTAATAATTTTTTAGAGGCATTAATGGATGGATTCTATTTAAGTGGTGCATTTAATTTGGTGACATATATGGGAGTATAGAGCGGAAGGTAACTGATTTATTGGGAATCAAATTGGGACTTAATAATGATAATTCAAATCTCAAGGATTTTTCCTTGGATCTTCATGGCATTAGTTTTGTCTCTTTTGCATGTCCATTGTCAAGTGTAAATGCTTTAGCACTTAAAATTTAGTGCTTCTCTTATGATATTTGTGTCTCTTTTATTCCAAAATCAGGTAAAAAGACCCACCTTTACGTTACAAGTACAACAGAGCTGTTGTAACATGGAAATTGGCAGAACTAAAAAAAAAAATGGAAATTGGCAGATACAAATTTACGTACAAACCTCTAATCATCATAGATTTTGGTTTTAGTACTTTGTGGTTCTAAATTTTTTTATTAGATAAACAAGAAAATTATTCGACTAATAATAAATTGACAAGAGTTAACCTGAGTTATTTGAATTATCATATGTGTCACGTTATATCACATTATTAATTATCCTCCCGTGGTCACCTTTAATCATAAATTTTTTTTACTCAAAATAGAAGAATTCTTTTAGAACATAAAAATTCATTCCAATAAAAATTGTCAAAAAATAACTCATAAGAAATCTATTACTAAAACAAACAAAGCCCAAGAAAGGAGTACTTTCGTTGACTTCCCCAAAACACTGCGTGGGCTCAACGGAAGAAAAGAATTTCTGGCCCATAAAAAGAAACTCTCTTTCCACTTCTATGGTCCCTCCCCCACCGACTTGTACTTGATGCATCTTCTTCAAAGTTCGAACTCCCCGTCTCGCCAAGATACCAACTTTAACATTCCAACGGCATTAAAGCTCTCCGATTTCATCTGGGTATTGCTCGTTTTACGCTTTTGGCTTGCTTTATTAAACTGCCTTCTATACTAAATTCCGCTACTTTTGTTTTTGAGTTTTTATATTTTATTTTAAATTTGGGTTGTTTCTTGAATGCAGATTGTGGATTTGAGTTGTGGGGTGGTTAGGGTTTTGCACTGGCAACCCAATGCAGGGTCTTCAACGAATGCGTGGAGAGCATTAATGGAGCCAAACAAGGAAGATGGAAAGCCAGCCTCACTGTGTATAAGCCGATACTCTGCGGTTAGGTTCTTCCTCTGTCTTTGTGATTTTCTCTTTTTGGGGTTAGAATTTGAGAGATTGGAGATACAAATTTGGGTGTTGTTTGTGAATGTACATGTCGTCGGTCAGATCAGTCATCCGCGGGGGGATTTCCACGGGATTTCTGGGGGTTAGGTTATTGCTACCGGAGCAGCCATCCGAGTACTACTTCATCATAAGGGCACAGAGGGTAGTGCTGGAAGTGGATTCCTATATCCAGAGATGATCGTGGAGATGCTCCAGTCCTATAGATCCTTGAGGTCTCTCTCTCTCTCTCTCTCTCTCTCTCTCTCTCTCTCTCTCTGTTTGAAGACTGTTCTTTTGCATTTATTAGTTGTTGGTTGGAAGCAGTCTGGTCACATTCTGTTTGGATGATCGTGCAGGGATTCCAATATCAGCTTGGGGACTTCCAGTTGCGGGTGGGGAAGGTTGTCCCCTGCCATTTTTGACAACTTGAGAGGAATTATCTTGGAGGTGATTGGGAAGTCGCTGGCATTCATACTCATCTTGGAGTTGAGCGTAGAGGATCCCAGGGATGCCGTAGGAGGAACCGGACAAGTCATGTCTTTCAATGTCTCTCTTCGTATTCGGAGTTATTTATATACATGAGAGATATTGTGGACTCTGCTATGGGATAACATGTTCAAGACAAATACACCAAAAAAAATCCTCCGAGTCACCAATGGGTCCATTTAGTCAACGGAATGGATTTCCTTGACGAATTATTGGGTTCAAGCCTTACTAGTAGAAAAGACACCATTCTGATTGTGCCGACTCTGTAGGCCCACAGTAGGCTGACCTGTAATGGAACCCCTTCGCTCAGTTTCTGGACAACCCTGTAAGCTCCCATTCCAAGGCGTTGACTTTTTGAGATTTGACTTGGAAAAGTCTAAGAAGCATCTAATCTTTGTTTAGTCCCAATTGGTTGCAGAAGCTACTGTTGTCCCTTTAAGCTTCACATAATTAGATCCATTGTTGAATGATATTGCATCCCGTGAAAAGCCAATATCCAGCCAAGGATCACTTCTCAGTTGTGGTTCAAACCTTGTGAGCTCCAGGTTTGTCTTCTTGTATGCAATATGTCCTTGTGAGTTTTTCTTTCTGTTCCCTTTACCGATTACTTCTCCGATGAAATTGGATGCCAGTATTTGCTGATGCGTAAACCGATTTTCTGTTTCTAACAACTGTGATGCTTGTGTTCTTAGGTTATGAAATGTTGTTTGGACACATTTTGTCTGGTGGGTTTTTGTTTCTTGGAGATATAGCTCCAGTTTATTACACTTTAGTTTTGTTTCAGGCTGAACTCCTCATAGTTTTCTTCTACGTTCGAAAAGAGGGTTGTTCCCATATGAGGTATTAGATTAGAACTTCTGACAGTTTTGAACTTGGGTTAGACCGGGTTGTTGGTAATAAAGGGAGAGGATAATTTTGTCTTGTAGAATGATGAAAATTTTCAATTTATGTATATGTCTAACTAATTAGTCTGTCTTCGATTATTCTTGTTCTCTCTTTCTACCTGGCGATTCATGCTTCGCATAAAGCTGAACTTCTCCGTGTGATTTGTCTGTTGGAAGCAGTTCGGTTGGATTTGGAGAAGTATAGGTGGCAAGTTGTAGCAGGCTGGAAAGTAGTATCAATGGCAACAACTTTGGCTTCTAAATCTTCAGATGTTCACAGATGGAAGTACCATGTCTTTCTCAGCTTCAGGGGCGAAGATAATCGCTTTCAGTTCACTGACCATCTCTATCAGGCGCTGCGTAGTAAGGGAATTGAAGTGTTCAGAGACAAGGAAGGTCTTCGGCCAGGCCAGGAAATCTCACCAGCTCTTCTTCAAGCCATTGAGGAATCCAGAATTGCAATCATTGTTCTCTCTGAAAACTATGCTTCTTCCACTTGGTGTCTTGATGAACTGGTCAAGATCCTCGAATGCAAAAAGGAAAAGGGCCAAGAAGTTTTGCCTGTCTTCTATAATGTGGATCCATCAGACGTTCGGAACCAGAGAGGAAGCTACGGGAAGGCATTGGCTGATCATGCAATTAGATTCCAGGATGATTTTCAGAAGGTGGAGAAATGGCGATCAGCATTACGTCAAGCAAGCAACTTGTCGGGGGAATCTTACAGAAGAAATGGGTACATCCTCAGTAATCATTTCACCGATGCTTTTGATCAGTTTAGATCTATTCCAATTGAAACTTGATTGCTTCATTGCTAATAGTTCAGGAGAAACACATTAGTGCCAGATAGAATGCTTAGATGCACAGACTTTAATCAACAACCTAAACATATACTTTCAATCAGTTGAACCTCTTTATTCAGTTAGAATGAACAAGTTGAACCAACTCCAATTAAAAGATATGTAAGAAAATTGGCTTACAAGAGCTCCTTCTCAGAAAACAGGATGAACATATTAACTGCATAATGTTTCCTTGGATGGTCCTTTCCTAATATGTGAACTTTGTGTTGATCAACAAATTAACTGCATGATGTTGCCTTTGAGGGTTGAATCAGTCGTTATTTATCCAGGGATTCAGTTGATACGAAATTAGTTAAGAGTTCTTCCTGGGTTTGTTAACTTCTACCATTTCATGTGCAGCTATGAATCTCAATTTATTGAAAAGATCATCGAGAAGATCTCGAGTGTTCTCAATCGTCCCTTCCTACACATAGCTGAGAACCCAGTTGGATTAGATTCCCGAAAGTCTGAAGTGGTTTCACTTTTGAAACTTGGGTGGGAAGAAGATGATGATGATCTATGCATGGGAGGAATCTACGGGATTGGTGGATCAGGTAAAACAACAATAGCCAAAGCTGTATACAACTCCATTGCAACTCAATTTGAATGTACCTGTTTTCTTGCTGACGTAAGAGAGAGCTCAACTAGACAAGGTTTAGTCGGACTTCAAGAGAAAATTCTAACGGATTTGCTAGGGGATAATTTCAAGTTGAGTAATGTTCATCAAGGCACCTCCATAATGAGGGACAGGCTGAGCCACAGGAAGATTCTTCTGATTCTCGATGATGTGGACAGCTTACAACACTTGCAAACATTAGCTGGAGAATCTAGTTGGTGTGGTCCTGGTAGCAGAGTAATCATAACAACAAGAGATAGACATTTGCTTGTTGCTCATGGGGTTCAAAGAATGTACGAGGTAAAAGAATTCAGCGATCATGAGGCTCTCGAACTCTTCTGCTGGAATGCATTTAAGAGAAGCCAGCCACTTGCTGGTTATACTCAGCTTGCAGCCCGTGCGTTGAATTACGCCAAGGGCCTGCCATTGGCTTTGGAAATTATAGGTTCTCACTTGAATGGTAAAGATACAGATGAATGGGGATGCACTTTGGCCAAGTATCAAATAAATATGAACAAAGATATTTGCAATGTGCTTAGAATTAGCTACGATCAATTGGAATACAATGAGAAAGAGATTTTTCTGGACATTGCTTTCTTCTTCAAAGGGGTAGCGCTGGGTTATGCTGAGAAGATTCTGGAGGCCTGTGGTTTTTTCTCAAAATCTGGTATCAGAGTGCTTGAAGACCGAAGCTTTCTAAAAATCCGAGGTGGCAGAATATGGATGCATGACCTTATACAAGGCATGGGAAGGGAAATAGTCCGTCAGGAGTCAGAGAGGGAGCCGGGCGAAAGAAGCAGATTGGCTTCTCAAGACGACATTCTATCAGTGCTTAGTAGAGATACGGTACATATAAAACCTGTAAATGTTGCTTTATGTTTCTTAAAAATGCCTTGTCGCAATTCGACCCGCTAAACTTCTGGCAAGCAATGTTTGACAAGAGATGAATTGCATATTTTTTTTCTTGAAAAGGGAACCAGCAAGATTCAAGGCATAATGTTGAACATGCCTCAGCCAACAGAAGTGCAGTGGACTGGAGAGGCTTTTAAGAACATGGTGAATCTTAGGATACTCATCATAAGGAAAGCAATCTTTTCAAGAGCTCCGCATGGACTCCCAAATTCTTTAAGAGTACTCGACTGGATGGAATACCCTTCATCCTCCTTGCCATCCAGCTTCGATGGGTGCAGACTTCTCTTTCTCGATGTGGGTCAGGTTCGTCCTTTACATCTGGAACGCCGGTTTAAGGTATGCATTATGTCTACTCGCATTTCCTACATAAACAGACCTAATGTAAACATCTGCAAGCACTGATAACGATTTTCTTTTCTTGAAAACAGAAGTTCCAGAACCTATCTTACTTAACTATCAACAATTGTAAATGGCTGAAGGAAGTGCCTGATCTTTCTATGATGCCGGAGTTGGTAGAACTCTGCCTCGACTTCTGTTTCAACTTGGTCAAGATTCATGATTCAGTTGGACGTCTCGGAAAACTACAACACTTCAGTGCTGTGGCTTGTGTACAGCTCAAAGATTTCCCGGCAGGCAACGCGCTGAAATCTCTGAAGCTACTTAACCTTAGTATATGTCGGAGCATCACGAAGTTCCCTGATGTTTCACAATCAAAATATCTTGAAAGGCTCCACTTGTCAGACACTTCCATTGATATGGAGAGCATTAGCATCCTGGTACATCTTCCTCATATACACAAAGTATAAAACACCTGCTTCTGCGCTTACTCGTGCTTAACATGTTGAATATATGTTTGCTTGCGCCTAGGATATGAAGTACCCGTATGTTGTTCTTCCTGGAGTAAGGATTCCAAGATACTTCCAATATCATACAAATGAAGAATCCGCTTCGTTCTGGATTAGGCGAGAGTTCCCAGCATTGTCTGTTAGTTTTGCACTGTCAACAAACGAAAACCTGAGTGTGGAGCTCTGCATTTCTGTTGGTCGTTTCAAAGCAACTCTCAGGAAGGGGAACTTTCTCAGTAACTCCTCTTACGTGTTGATATTTAATCTACCTAGTGCATTCACGGAGGATGACTATCTAGCAGTTGAATCCGAAATACTAGAGGGTTGGGTTCAAGTTGCACTTTTTGGTGCTGTAGTAAACGGCGGCAGATCAAGCAGCAGTTCGAGAGGTGAAATGCCGGTTGGTGGTAATATTATAAAGGAGTGTGGAGTACTTGTATGCAACCAAGAGAGCAGCAGAAACATCAGCTTCTCTGATCCTTATCCTCCAGGTTCTGGTGCGAGTCATTCCAATGTCGCTGAAGGGAAACAATCAGAAGAACCTCTGCAAACGGTTGTAGGCAGCCAACATATTGCAGAAGATGCCCCTGTCAGCTCCTCCTCTTATTTCTTAAACACTGTGAAGAGGCTGCTGACATTCAAAAAGCGCAAGGCCGGCAAGTCCCGCGAAATGTGGAAATCAAGAGGTATGAAAAAGGGAATGATTCGTGAAGTTGACGAGTACGAGGATGAAAACGAGGAAAGCTTCTGGAAGTGATTATGACGAAGAATTTTGGAAGCAATGTCGATGCCGTTTCCAGTTATGCATGCTATACTGGAGCAATTGCTTGCTGCCCTTGAACTGCAGATGAAGCGCATGAAGTGTGACTTAGTCTTCAACAGAAGCATATGCAGAAGTTGGAGAAAACAACAGCGCCATGGCGCGTAACGGCTGGTGGTTAATAGCTTCAATTTTTGTAGTCGGAGTTCTTTTATGAATTGCTTATTACATTTGCCATGATTGGACTGGCTTATCTATTCTTTTTTCAACCTTGGGTTATCGAAGATGTCGAAGAAAAATCGCTGGTTACAAATGTGATGGACTTATTTTATAAGTGTTGGAAATTCACTTATTGACTTGAGTATTTCTAGATTCCAACATATTATTAGAGTAGGTTGATCTCGTAGCATGTTATTACACGAAGGTTGTTGGCTAAGTCAAAGCTTTTATATCGTATATGACCAATCATATATGTTACAAGCGTATATTACGTAGTACATTGCCATGCGTGCATTATTTCTTTCCTAACAATACATACATAGTATAATGTCCTCAAAAGAGAAACAGTACATTTTTATAGTATTGTGCACAATGTAAAATGACCATGTTGATAGTTTTTTTTAATACCATTTGATATCCGAAAGACGAAGTGTAGAGACGATGATGATAGTTTTAGCTCTAAAAATATGAAAGCTACATATTAATATTTGCAACAACCATCTTCGCCTTTTCCGACATATTTGGGCCGGGCTTCGAAATCTCTCCAAATGTGAGGGTATTGGGGCCCGATGACCCACTCCTGGGCTCGGCCCAGACTCCTTAATCTCTCCAAGGGTTTGAGCATTCTGGTAACTGTGGCCCACACCAGGGGTCGGCCCAGACTTTTCCTCTTGGTCAAGGAACCGGCTAGGGTTGGTATCACCATTAACCCTAATAAGCCTTGGAGAGTAGTTCAAGGGCCTTGCTTCTATGAAATTGAAGTTACTTATGAGGAAGAGAGTACTTATAATAAGAGCTGAAAGAATGGCCAGGTGCTTGAATTGGGTAGCCATTTTTAGTTTGGGAATTGGGATTTTTTGTAGTAACGAAAATATTTATAGCCAATTTGAAGAATACTGGGTTTCTTGGGGATGAGTGCATATGCCAGTTCTAGTAGTGGTATTTATATGGTTTGATGAGGTAGCGTTTTGGAGCTTGAAGTAAGTTTGGGACACTTGTGAAGTTTGCATGGGCTGTGATACAAATAGTGCAATGACAATAGGTTACGAGGTTAACTCGCTCTGATATAATATAGGTTATATATCTAACTTAAAATATTAAGATAATAAGTATATGTTATTTATACATTTATAAACAAACTCATCACACCCCCGCAATTAGCAATATACTATACGACATCGTCGGTATATCTGGAATTGGAAGATTCAACAAGTTATCAGTAGCTACCATTAGTTGTGCAATTTGTTCCAATGTTTCTGACTTCAGCTGGAGGTTTGAACAGTGATAACTGGGCACCAGTAGCTACCACCGCTAACTAATTACCACATGAAAAGATAAATAGAGACTGCCACTATGGAAAATAATATGGAAAATAATGAAAAATCAATATACTTTATAAGTTTTTTATACAAATTAGTATCCGGACACTCATTGGATCTCGTAGGATCTTTGAATAGTGGCAAAATTTTTTAACAAATATTTAACATTGTATTCTCAATGGTTAAAATTCAAGACATTTTGATTATGTTAGAACAACTTTACTATCAATTTATTTAAGCTGACGGAGACTTATATGGGTTATGATCCACTAATTTGGTTCATGCATGCAAATAAAGTAAGTGAATCATACTTTTTCCGAAATCTTGGAGACGATCTTGTCTTGTCAAAGTCCAATCTTAGCTTGTGCAATTTCCATGCATCGCACAAACGAACCCAGTTAGTACCTTTTGTTATCCCAACAGTCTAATAGCAAGTGTAATTCCACCTTTTTTTTAATGAGAAAAGTACATTTTACCTACTTATAGTTTGCCCGATTTCACCTTTAGGCCGTGTAGTTTTAATTTGGTAATTTAGTCCCTGTGCTTTCTAATCTTTTAGAACATACGTTCCACTCTGAATGACGGAGATAAAAGTCCACATAGCATGTCACGCAAGCTAATACGATGTCGTTTTATTGTCCACGTGGCAAGGAGACTGAGTAAGTCGAATATGATGTGTTAGGTGATTAATTACCAAATCAGTCCCACTTATCCCCTCTCCTTCCTTGGCCTTCTACCTCCACCCACATCATCATCTTCCCCAATCCAAACAACGGCTCATCTCCATAGGCCTCCTCGATCATATTCGACTGATTTGGAAGAAAAACTTTTTTTCTTCTAATAAAGTTTGGAAGAAAAAAAACCCTCGCAAACTTGTTCCAACTACTTTGCGAGCCACTCCAGCACTGGATCTAAGCTTCCCATAAAAATTTTCTACCAACAAAAATGGAACCCTCTCAAACTTCCTGCTAAAATCAAACCCAACTCTTTCTCGTATTCGATTCACCTTTTTTTCAATAAGCAGTTCAACTAAATCATTCCAAACCGATAAAAATAAAAAGCAATCCGACCATGAACAAAATCCCTAGATCGAATCCGATTCTGGGCACCAAGTCGAAACCCACAAATCAAATTCACCAACCCACTAATCGATCAGAATATAACCTCCTCCTCGGAGACCAAACAGTTCAAGGGGGAAAACAATCGGGAGAAAGAGATCGCATCGAGCTCTCTAGACTTACTATCAGTGAGTGGGAAGAAACCCTAATCTTCAAGCGTAATAGAGAGAGAGAGAGAAAATTAAGGTTTACCTTCGGTTCGTCTTTTCTTTTTTATTTTATAATATTGGATTTCTCCTTTTTGGAGGAGAACGGCGCGTCGAAACCCTAAGAGAGAGAGAGAGGATGATGATATGGGGGAGGAGGTAGAAGGCAAGGAAGGAGAGGGGCTAAGTGGGACTGATTTGGTAATTAATCACCTAACACGTCATATTCGACTTACCCAGTTACCTTGCCACGTGGACAATAAAACGATGTCGTATTAGCTTGCGTGGTATGCCATGTGGACGTTTTTATCTCCGTCATCCGGAGTGGACCATATGCTATAAAAGATTGAAAAGCACAGGGACTAAATTACCAAATTGAAACCACACGACCTAAAAGTGAAATCGGGCAAACTACAAGTAAGTAAAATGTACTTTTTTTTATTTACTTACGTGGCAAATGGTTGATACCCCGGTGAAACGTAATTTTATGATGACTAATTAGTACTTTGATCAAATGGTAGGTGAGTTGTTCTAAATAAATTAGGTTTCAAGTTCGAATAATTATATATGCAGTAGTGTTAAATATTTATTGGGAGATCTTTGATACCTTTCAACTATCCTACCAAAAGTCAAAACTGGATTAGTCGGTTCAATAAACTAGATACCAAATAGTATAAACCAAAAAATCTCTCAACGTATTGAATAATAGGATTTAGAAAATGTAACGTATATCATCAACATTAATTTTAGGACAAATTTATATCCCTCGCCGCCGGATCTAGGACCAGACTCCTTAAATCCTTCCAAATCTTGGGCATTTGGGTAATTATGACCAATTCCAGGACCCGGACCAGAATCCTTGACTTCAATAGAATTTGCAACACTTCCATGTGGGATCGAATCAATCAAGGGCCTTGCTTCGATTCCAAGATTCCCCATGAGAGTTACACCTACGAGGAGGAAGCAACCAAGCACAAGAATTGAAAATAAGGAGAAATGCTTCAATTCCCTAGCCATAATAGAGGCGGAAGCACAGATAAACAAAAAATATATAATATGGTGAACCGTTGCTTTCTTTATTTTTTGGGTCAAAGAATGGTTAATTTGATCTCGATCGATTTTCGATCTCAAAATGGGTGTATGCATGATGCTCAACTATTTGTGTTGGGTGATATTTATAGTGATCGAGTGTTTTTTAGGGTATCATGGAATAACGTCAATGTAAATTATTATGATTAATGCTATTTACTAGCTATGTTATTATCTCTTGTTTATTTAGGTGATAACTGACAAGTGATCGAATGTAATGAATGATAAGTTCAATTTTTTTAGAATTAATAAAATTTTATTAATTAATTTTTTTTATTGGAACTTGGAATTAGAAATGTAGGGTTAAGGGCTGGAACAAGGACCTTACGTGCAAGCTTTTTTCTTTTTACGTGTATGTTCATGTCTTTTTTCTTTCTTTATTTTAGGCAAATGGTCTTAAATCTTTATTATTGCATGGTTAATGTCACTTGTAAATGAAGAAAAAATGTCACACGTATTTTTTTTTAATTACATGGTATCCAAAAATTTATTAAATTATTTAATTTAAGTTTGAATTGTGTAAAATATTCAGATATTTATTGAGTATTTAAATTTGAGATCAGCAGTAAGTTGCGATAAAATTATCTTTACCAAATTAATGCATTTCTAAGATTTCTGTTTTTGGATCCTCTTTATATTTTCAATTGCACCTTCTTAATCCAAAATGACCCAAATTACGTATACTTGTGATAGATAGCTAATGGTACCTGAAAAGGGAAAATTTGGGTAGAGCCTTTCACGGTACACTAAGATATTGGTTTGGTTTGTGTCAGGGAAAGGAATAGAAAATGTTCAATTTAACCAAAAATAGTAATACTATGTTTAATTTAATCCATACACTCTTCAACCATGTACGTGTGCTTCGTCCATTGTATATATCCAAGATTCTAGCTGGATTACTTTATCAGTGATTCATAGGTTCATTATCTGCTTAATTTACAACTGGAAACCTAGATCATATGGTTGTTCCAATATAATCAATTGTCTCAAATTTAAGAAATGAAAACTTGAACATTTGTGTAAAAGGTAAAATTTCACCTTCGTATTATGTTGTTTGGTAGACTCGCACAAATCCTGTGGTTTTAAAAATGTCTAAACGGATGACAAAAAGTTTCTCTAGTTGATACCTACTAATTAATAATTTTTTAGGACAAAAATAACCCTAAGTATAATTAGAAAAAAAATTTTGGTTTTATTTTTTAGAAACAAATCAGAAAAAATATGAAAATAATCTTATCCCTCTCTCATAATAGTTTTTATATATTTTTCATATTTTTTCTGATTATTTTTTAATTTTTAATTTTATGATACTTAGGAATTTTTAAAAAAAAATATTGGGCTACCAACTAGAGAACCCTATGTAGCCAAAAAAGTACTAGAAAAAGTCGGTCAGTGGATCAACCATTTTTAAATCACAAGAAAGTAGTGTAAAAGTCCATCAAACCACATGGTTAAAATAGACATTTACCTTTATAAAATTTGGAAGAAATTGTTTTACCACCGTCCATAGTATTGTCTGATTTAAATATCGGTTAGTCACTTCCAAAATTGTCCAGATACCATATTTAACAAAAAATATATATGTTTGATTTTCTTGGCAACCGACAACGAATGGAGATTTAACAGGATAATACTGCTAAGACCACTGACTACTGAGTTGGTACAGGGGAGAAGATAGAGACCGTCCACCTTGGAAAGTAATAAAGGTTAAAAAAATGGAGTTAGGGTTTCAACGGAGTTAGGGGAGCGGTGCGATAAATTTGATTAGTTAGTTCATGCAAGCAAGAGGAGTGGACTTCTTTAATTTTTTATTGACTAATTTATATTCGTGTCGAATAAATTTTTTGAAAAATGATAAAATAATTATTATGTTTTTATAAGGTTCGAACTCAAAATATGCTTAAAATAAAACGTGTAGTGATTTGTTTATAAGTATATGTGAAGTGATATGACACTAATGTGAAGTGATAAGACACTAAATCTGACGTCTTTGTTGATTACGAAAGTTCTATGGTAACTATTAGCATCGAAGTGTCTCAGATGGCAAATTTGGGTTGAGCAGTAGAAGACATAAGCGTTATTTAACTAGTACGTACAAGCTTCTTCTTTTTGGATATCTAAGACCACCACATCATCATTTAAATGTGCGATGTTTCCTGTAAACGTCGAAATTGTTATACTTATTTCGACTTTTTTATAGAGTCATAATAATTTCCCATTGCTCATTGCAAAAGTGAAGGAAAAATTTAGAAGTGTAAAAATCTATCTACCTATTGCCTTAAAATTTTAGATTGGATATGAAAATTCTAATATGATATCAAAGTGGATTGATATCATGTCCATTTTTGTGTTCGCACCACCCTCATTCTCGCACGTTGACAAAGTGAAAGCTCGTGTAATCTTCGACCCAACGTCTGGAACTCCGGTTTAAGGTATGTATTATGTCTACTCGCGTTTCTACATAAACAGACCTAAATGTAAAGATCTGCAAGCACCAATGACGATTTTCTTTTTCTTGCAAACAGAAGTTCCAGAACCTAGCTTACTTAACTATCAACAATTGTAAATGGTTGAAGTGCCTGATGTTTCTATGATGCCGGAGTTGGTAGAACTCTGCCTCGACTTCTGCTTCAACTTGGTCAAGATTCATGATTCAGTTGGACGTCTCAAAAAACTACGACACTTTAGTGCGGTGGCTTGCTTAAAGCTCAAAGAGTTCCCGGTAGGCAAATCACTAAAATCACTCAAGCTACTTAACCTTAGTGTCTGTCGGAGCATCACGAAGTTTTCTGATGTATCACAATCAAAATATCTCGAAAGACTCCACTTATCAGACACTTCCATTGATGTGGATAGCATTAGCATCCTGGTACATCTCTTCCCTCATAGAAATATAAAGTATAGAATGCCTGCTCCTGCGCTTACTCGTGCTTAGCGTGTTTAAATTCTGTTTGCCTGTGCCTAGGATATGATGAAGTTCCCAAATGTTGTTCTTCCTGGAGTAAGGGTTCCAAGATACTTCCATCATCGTACAGATGAAGAATCCATTTCGTTCTTGATTAGGCGGGAATTTCCAGCATTGTCTGTCAGTTTTGCACTGTCAACAAACGAAGACTTGAGTGTTGAGCTCCGCATTTCTATTGGTCGTTTCAAAGCAACTCTCAGGAAGGGGAACTTTCTCAGTAACTCCTCTTACGTGTTGATATTTAATCTACCTAGTGCGTTCACGGAGGAGGACTATCTAGCAGTTGAATCCGAAATACTAGAGGGTTGGGTTCAAGTTGAACTTTTTGGTGTTGTAACAAACGGCAGATCAAGTAGCAGCAGTTCTAGAGACGAAATGCGGGTTGGTGTTATTATTTTAAAGGTGTGTGGAGTATTTGTATGCAACCGAGAGAGCAGCAGAAACATCAGCTTCTCTGATCCTTATCCTTATCCTTATCCTCCGGGTTCTGGTATGGAACAATCAGAAGAACCTCTGCGAATGCTTTTAGGCAGCCAACATAGTGCAAAAGATAGTCCTGTCATCTCCTCTTCTTATTTCTTAAACACTGTGAAGAGGCTGCTGAAGTTTAAAAAGCGAAAGGCCAGCAAGTCCCGCGAAATGTGGAAATCAAAAGGCGCGAAAAAGGGAATGATTCGTGAAGTTGACGAGGACGAGGATGAAAACGAGGAAAGCTTCTGGATGCAATTATAATGAAGAATTTTGGAAGCAATGCCATTGCCAGTTACAGTTATGCATGCTATACTAGGGCACTTGCTTGCTGCTCTTGAACTGCTGATGAATTGTGACTTTGTCTTCAACAGAAGCATATGCAGAAGTTGGAACAAAACAACAAAGCACGGCGACACGCAACGGCCGGTGGATGTGTGTTGGATGCTGAATCTACTGCTAAATGATCAATATCCGATTTAACTAAGCTAGCATCCATTGCCAGTTTTGGGACAGAATTCCTTGACTCCTTTCAGTTTGTCATCAAAAAATTAAACCAAATTCATACATTTTTCTTTGTTCTTTTTTTTTTTCCTTTTCCCTCTCTTTCTCGTTTTATATCTTGAGATTGTCGCAATCTTGGATTCGGTTTTTGTAGTCTTTATGAATTATTTATTACATTTGTCATGATTGGTTTGTCTTATCTATTCTTTCTCCAAGCTTGGGTTATCGAAGATGTCGAAAAAAAAGTGCTAATTGCGAATTTGATGGACTTATTTTACAAGTGTTAAAAATTCACTTACTGAATTGAGCATTTCTAGATTCCAACATATTATTAGAGTAGGTTGATCTCATAGCATATTATTACATGATGGTTGTTGGCTAAGTCAAAGCTTTTTTTAATATATATTACAAGCGTGTATTACATAGTACATTGCCAAGCGTGCATTATTTCCTTCCTAACAATACATACTATAATGTCCCTAAAAGAGAAACAGTACATTTTTATAGTATTGTGCACAATGTAAAATGACCGTGTTGATAGTTTTTTTTAAATACTATTTGATATCCGATAGACTAAGTGCAGAGACGATGATGATAGTTTTAGCTAAAAAATATGAAAGCTACACATTAATATTTGCAACAGCCATCTTCGCCTTTTCCGACATATTTGGGCCGGGCTTCGAAATCTCTCCAAATGTGAGGGTATTGGGGGCCCGATGACCCACTCCTGGGCTCGGCCCAGACTCCGAAGTCTTTTCCAGAGTTCGGAGATTTTGGGCCCTGTTACCAACTGGGTCCGGCCCAGAATCCTTAATCTCTCCAAGGGTTTGAGCATTCTGGTAACTGTGGCCCACACCAGGGCTCGGCCCAGACTTTTCCTCTTGGTCAAGGAACCGGCTAGGGTTGGTATCAATATTAACCCTAATAATCCTTGGAGAGTAGTTCAAGGGCCTTGCTTCTATGAAATTGAAGTTACTTATGAGGAAGAGAGTACTTATGATAAGAGCTGGAAGGATGGTAAGGTGCTTGAATTGGGTAGCCATTTCTGGTTCGGGAATTGGGATTTTTTGTGTGGGTTGTACTGAAAAATATTTATAGCCAATTTGAAGAATATTGGATCTCTTGGGATGAGTGCATATAACATTTCTACTAGTGGTATTTATAGGGTTTGATGAGGTAGCGTTTTGGAGCTTGAAGTAAGTTTGGGACATTTGTGCTGTGATACAGATCACAATATAATTTATATATTAAAATATTAAGATAATGCGTATATTATTTTATACATTTATATACAAACTCATCATACCCACAATTAACAACATACTATACGATAACGTCGGTAAATCTGGAATTGGAAGATTCAACAAGTGATCAGTAGCTACCATTAGTTTTGCAATTTGTTCCAATGTTTCTGACTTCAGCTGGAGGTTTGAACAGTGAAAAATGGGAACCAGTAGCTACCACCACTCAGAAATTACCACATGAAAAGATATATAGAGACTGCCACTATGGAAAATAATGAAAAACCAATATACTTTATAAGTTTTTTATACAAATTAGTATGCGGACACTCATTAGATCTGATATAAACTTTCAATGGTGGCAATTTTCCTACCAATTTATTTAAAAGTGTGTTCTTCATGATTAGAATTTGAGACCTTTTGATTATATTAGAACAATTTTCCTACCAATTTATTTAAGTTGACGCAGACTTATTTGGGTTATGATCCACTAATTTGGTTCATGCATGCAAATAAAGTAAGTGAATCATACTTCTCCAAAATCTTGGAGATGTTCTTGTCATGTCAAAGTCCAATCTTAGTTTGTGCAATTTCCATGCACGCACAACCAACACAGTAAGTACCTTTTGTTATCCCAACAGTCCAATAGCAAGTGTAATTCCACCTTTTTTTTATACTTGCATGGCAAACTATTGATCCCGTGAGTTTTGAATTAATTAGATTTCGAGTTTGAATAATTATGTACGTAGTAGTATTAAATATTTGTTGGGAGAACTTTGACATCTTTTAAATATCTTATCAAAAGTCGAAATTAGATTAGTCGGCCCAAATAAACTGGATACCAAATAGTATTGTTCCGTAGAAACTAACGAGAACATAGAGAACGAACTCGAGACGGTCCTGAGTGGTCGTCCCAAAGGTGATCTTAACGAACTGCAGAAAAGAAAAAAGTAAAGGAAAGAGTGGAAGGGAAAGAGAGAGTTTATTGAGAGTAAAGGAAAAATAGAGAGCAAGGGAAAAAGAGTAAAGAGTATAGGAGTTATGTTTGTGATTTGTGTGGTGTCCCTAAACTTTATCCCGACATGTACTTATATACAAAAAATATCCCAACCCCGGCATACTACCTAAGGTCGTATTTTAGTCAAATATGATGACTTAAACACTATCCTTTCTAACACCTATCCTTATCCGACTCGGACTCCCCCGGCTACGCGAAACCTATCCGTCTTCGATGCTGATCTCGTCTTCTTGAGTCCGCATCCATGTATAACTCTCGCAACCCTAAGAGTCTGAGTGCATCCGGTCTTCATAAACCCCTCTAACTCTTCAAGAGTTCGTTTTGAGTATGGTCTCTTCCACCTCCTCATATCCTACAATGGTTAACTCCCTTAATCCTTAACGTTGAGCCCAAAATCAACTTAAAATGCCCAAACCGAGATCAGATACCAACCTGGATCAACGATCCTCAACTACAAGGGACTCACAAATCGACGACCCTCACCTGCTACACACATTGCGGATCGATAAGCCTTACCCGTAGGAGACCCACAGATCGACGGTCCTTTCTTACCATCAAGTTAATCGGATCGAAAATCCTACTCCAGGTTGCAGTCGGTTGGATTGACCATCCTCCTCCAAGCTGGACCCGGATGGATCGACCATCCTACTGCGAGTCGCACTAAGATGGATCGACCATCCTTTTATTACATCAGGTTAGATGGATCAACAATCCTCTCCTCACACCAAGTTGGGGAGATTGACCATCCTTGCCTCATACTAACCCAGATAATCGACCATCCTCAGGTCATGCCAGGTAAATGATAATAACTTTAAATAGATTTTTGACCCCTTTATGATCCAAATTAGAAGTGTAATAAACTGCAAAGTGGTAGGCCTATTTCTTGGCTTTTCACAGCATTTTGAATCATCACAATCCAACTTTGGAGGGAAAAGATATGGCTGATTTACCATGGCCTGATGATCCTAGTGAGTGGATCAACCATCTCCTCTTAGGTTTATTCTAGCGGATCATCGATCCTCCACTAATAGGTGGGCTGGATCGACGATCCACACCTAGGTGGGAATTAATTGATCGACGATCCACACGTAGGTGAGACTCAATGGGGATCAATGATTGAAGGCAGAGTCGTGCTGGCCAATGATCTAACACCATGTAACTTTGACACCCTTCCACTTCGAATTTGAAGACTCCATAAATACAAAGTTATAGATCTACCTCTTCGCTTTTCACAGCAATTTGAGTTGTATCCATCCGAGGTCTGGGTCACAAGATACAATTAATTTACTAAAATCCGACGGTCTTCACTCATGAAGCTAGAACCGAGATTTGAAGCCTCATTATGACCATCTTCCATGTAGAATTAGGCAAGACCCTTGAAATATAAGTTGGAGATATACTTCTTATATTTCCATGGCCGTAAGAATAACTTCATTTCGAAGTCTAGGTCAAACGTTATGGTCAATTTACCAAGTATGGGTACTCCTTAAGAGGCTTGAGGAAGTCCAAGCTGACTTGAGACTGAGGCTAAGAGTACTCCAAGCTGAGTTTGAACCGAGAAATCCAAAAGTGTGTACGAAAGTCTTGAGAGATGAGAACCACGCCCTTAGAACTTGCTTGATTCCATAGAGGGACTTAACCAGTCGGCAAACATGATCTGGGTAATCCTTGTTCATAAAGCCCGGTGGTTGTTGCATGTAGATCGCCTCAGTTCAGTTGCGATATATGAAAGCATTTGATACATCTAATTTTTAGATAGGCCAATTGTAGGAGAGAGCAATAAATAATACCAATCTGACACTTTCGGGCTTGATGATCTGGCTGAAAGTCTCCGTAAAGTCAACACCGGGCCTTTGGCTACAAATCGGGCTTTGTAGTGAGATATTGTCCCATCCGCATTCTTGTTGATTCTGAAAACCCATTTATTACCAAGAATATTTGGTGCCTAATGTTGTGGAACGTGGACCCAAGTATTATTTGCTATTAGAGCATTGAACTCTTCGGTCATTGCTTGTCCCCAATGTTGATGTTTTACTGCTTTTGTGTAACAAGTAGGGACCTCCTCTTCTGTAATTTTTGTCACGTGGGCCTGTGGATTTGTTTGGGCTTTTGCCTTTGCCCTGGTAACTATCGGATGTATGTTTGTGAGCTGGGCCGGAGCGGAGTTGGTGAGTTGCGGAGTTGGACCGGTCGGTGGTCGGCCCTTTACCTTTGGGGATAGACCTGAAGTGGCCTGGGATTTGCTTCAACAGGAGGCAGATTTGTTGGGCCCGATGGATTATTTGGCCCATCTGGTGGCAAAGGTGGGCCTGGTCACGGAAAGTAATTCAGGGAGCCAATTATCACTCGACTTAGGTCGTGGGTACTGATTGGTCGGGACCATGATTTTTGGGACCTGCAAAAGAGAAAACTGATTCTTCAAAGAGAACATGAAAGAAGATGTGAATCTTATGACTTGTAAGATCAAAACAGGTAACCCTTATGTTGGCAGATGTGAAAACTGATTATGTTTCATAACTGATGCTTACCATATCAGACCCGAGATTACAGCAGCAGCAGTTACTCCTCTACAGTTGCAACCTCCTATTCTGATGTGATCCTGTAACAGCTGGCCGAAATCTTCTCCTCAAGATAAGCTCCTCATTGATTGTGTAGATTCATCTCTGTTGGTCATTTGAAAGCATTTCTCAGGAAGGGGAACTTTCTCAGTAACTCCTCTTACGTGTTGATATTTAATCTAAATAGCATCCATTGCCAGTTTTGGGATAGAATTCCTTGACTCCTTTCAGTTTGTTCACACAGTAAATGTGAAACTAGAATGAATGTCATCAAAAAATTTAATCAAATTCATACATTTTTCTTTGCTCTTTTTTCCCTTTTCCCTCTCTTTCTGGTTCTATATCTTGAGATTGTCGCAATCTCGGATTCGGGCTTTTGCAGCCGGAGTTCTTTTATGAATTGCTTATTACATTTGCTACGATTGGACCGTCTTATCTAGTCTTTCTCTAAACTTGGATTCTCGAAATTGTTGAAGAAAAATTGCTAGTTGCGAATGTGATGGACTTGTTTTACAAGTGTTGAAAATCCACTTATTGACTCGAGTATTTTTAGATTCCAACATATTATTAGAGTAGATTAATCTTGTAGCATGTTATTACACGATAGTTGTTGGCTAAGTCAAAGCTTTTTTATCGTACATGACCAATCATATATATTACAAGCGTATATTACATAGTACATTGCCATGCGTGCATTATTTCCTTCCTAACAATACATAGTATAATGTCCTTAAAAAGAGAAACAGTACGTTTTATAGTATTGTGCACAATGTAAAATGACCATGTTGATCCTTTTTTTTATATACGAAGTAGAGACGATGATGATAGTTTTAGCTCTAAAAATATGAAAGCTACAAATTAATATTTGCAACAGCCGTCTTCGCTTTTTCCGACATATTTGGGCCGGGCTTCGAAATCTTTCCAAATGTGTGGGTGTTGGGGGCCCGATGACCCACTCCTGGGCTCGGCCCAGACTGCGAAGTCTTTCCCAGAGTTCGGAGATTTTGGTCCCTGTTATCAACTGGGCCCGGCTCAGAATCCTTGATCTGTCCAAGGGTTTGAGCATTCTGGTAACTGTGGCCCACACCAGGGCTCGGCCCAGACTCTTCCTCTTCGTCAAGGAACCGGCTACGGTTGGTATCACCATTAACCCTAACAAGCCTTGGAGAGTAGTTCAAGGGCCTTGCTTCTATGAAATTGAAGTTACTTATGAGGAAGAGAGTACTTATAATAAGAGCTGAAAGAATGGCCAGGTGCTTGAATTGGGTAGCCATTTTTAGTTTCGGAATTGGGATTTTTTTGTTTGTTTGTAGTAACGAAGATATTTATAGCCAATTTGAAGAATATTGGGTTTCTTGGGGATGAGTGCATATGCCAGTTCTAGTAGTGGTATTTATATGGTTTGATAAGGTAGTGTTTTGGAGCTTGGAGTAAGTTTGGGACACTTGTGAAGTTTGCATGGTCCGTGATACAGATCGTGCGACAATGGGTCACAAAACTAATTAGCTTTGACACAATATAATTTATATATCTAATTTAAAACATTAAGATAATACGTATGTTTTATTTCGTTCCTTATTAATACATTTTTATTCATAAAAAAAAATAATACATATTTTATTTTATACACTTGTAAACAAACTCATCGCACCCGCACTCAGCAATATAATATAAGATATCGTCGGTAAACCTGGAATTGGAAGATTCAACAAGTTATGAGTAGCTACCATTAGTTGTGCAATTTGTTCCAATGTGTCTGACTTCAGCTGGAGGTTTGAACAGTGAAAACTGGGCACAAGTAGCTACCACCACTCAGTAATTACCACATGAAAAGATATATAGAGACTGCCACTATGGAAAATAATGAAAAACCAATTTACTTTATAAGTTTTTTATACAAATTAGTATCTGAACACTCATTGGATCTTATAAGGTCTTTGAATAATGGTAATATTTTTTAACAAATATTTAACACTGTGTTCTCAACGTTAGAATTCAAGACATTTTAATTATGTTATAACAACTTTCTTATCAATTTCTTATCAATTTATTTAAGTTGACGCAGACTTATATGGGTTATGATCCACTAATTTGGTTCATGCATGAAAATAAAGTAAGTAAATCATACTTTTCCAAAATCTTGGAGACGTTCTTGTCATGTCCAAGTCCAATATTAGCTTGTGCAATTTCCATCACGCACAAACCAACCCAGTATCTATCTTTTGTTATCCCAACAGTCTAATAGCAAGTGTAATTCCACCTTTTTTTTAACTTGCGCGGCAAACGGTTGATGCCCCGGTGAAACGTAAATTTATGATGACTGATTAGCACTTGCATGAAATGGTAGGTGAGTTGTTTTAAATTAATCAGGTTTTGAGTTTGAATAATTATGTAAGCAGTAGTGTTAAATATTTATTAGGAGATCTTTGACACAATTTAAATATCCTACCAAAAGTCGAAAATGAATTAGTCGGCTCAATAAACCAGATACCAAATAGTATAAACCAAAAAATCTCAACGTATTGAATAATAGGATTCAGAAAATGTACCGTATATCATCAACATTAATTTTAGAGAGTACCGTGTATCATCAACATTAATTTTAGAGAGTACTGTTAATCTTATTGGTTAAATATATCAGTTATATGTATAATCAGAAAATCATTTCAATAGGGTCCTATAAATGGCCGTATAATTTATTAATTTTCTCAACGTATATATCGGTCAAATTTTATCGGTCAAACTGTTTTTATTGGTCAAATTTTTTTGTTGATGTGAAATAGTTTTCGTAGTTGCGTGATGAGTATCACTTAAAGGAATTTAAAGAAGACCATTTTCCAGAAGAAAGTACTAGGCAGAAAATGAGATGTTCCAAACCAATAGATTCCAAGTTTCCCAACAAGTAAAATCCTGCACAGATTCTGCATGATCTTGCAGCATTATCTTTACTTGCAGGAGCCGTAAAGTAGCGTGGGGAGGCATACTAATAATCTTTCGAAATACATTTACATATGCGCAGGTTGCTATATTTTTTTGATATTACCTCGTATCTGTATATTTACCGGGTAGACTAAATTTATATTCAATCTTGATAGTACTTCTCAAAAATGATATAACTTTACCAACAAGTATTTAGCGTTACTATTTTTACTGACTCAAATTCGAGATCTCTTAATTAATTTAGAATAATTCTCTCGAGTGTGTCTATAAAATTTTCACTTTCTCGTATTATACGTTAACCTCTAAATTTTTCTGTTTTGATTTGGGGGAGTTTATAATAGTATTGGAGGGTCGTTATTGAATTTTAGACTACAGTTTTTTATATTTGTTGTTTTGGAATGGTGTAGGATCATTATTGGCACCACATAATTTCTTAAGTAATTATTTATACTTTACATTTATATATATATAACACTAAAAATTTGAAGTTAATGTAGAGGATAATCCATAGCGATCAAAGGAGGGTTAGCATATTTGAGCTTAGAGTTTGAAGAGTTTGCAATTTTATTCAAAAAATGTGATTCATTTTGTGGGCTATTGTTAAAATCGGTCCCAACAAGAATGATTTTCGTAATAAGAAGATTTGACACTAAGAATGATATTAGCTATCTGGTTTTTTTTAATAAGTAAAATCTATTGCATCCACCAAAATGTTATTACAGGGGTAATTATATCGAAAAGTACTAAACGTACAACTCCCAGGTACCAAGGTACTAGATAGATACATATCTAAGCGAAAATAAAGATAAGAGCTATCTAGCTATCTGGTACTTTAGTTAATTTTTATATCTTTATAAGTTTACTAAGTAATGTTGATTCGAAGGATAAATACTACTTTGTAATTCTATTGACATTCCTATTTTTAAAGATATAACCTTCTTTTTTAGTTCGTATTTATACTCTCTATAACTTTCCAATTTCTTATTATTTTTCAAGACTAATAACAGTAGTTTTGAAAGTGATATTGTTGTACTTAAGGGAGAAAAAATGACCAAGAATATTGTAGTGTGGAAAATAATAACAATTCCGGCTAAAACAACATTGATGGTCAATTTTTCTCCGCTAAGTTTAGCATTGTCACTTTTAGACCATAGAAAATAAAATAAAAACCATCGTGGGTTGTGAACTAAAAAGGGAAATCATTATCTCAAGAAAATGCATATCAACCGAATCACGCTACAATACTATTCATGCTTTGAATCAAAATTAAGTCATGTTTACATTACAAATATAAACTGACAAAGAATATGAAGTATATGATATCATTCTTATTGTCATTTTTGAATTAAGAGAATAATTAGGATCGCTATAGAGTGTACACACAAAATTAAGGTTCGATAAGATTAATAATTAGGAAGATTCGCTTTCCCTATTGTTAGGATAGATTCTCTTAACCAAGTTAGTCAATTTGAGTTGCCGGATCTTCTTCGAAAGAGATATGGATTTTCTTCAAAAGTAGATAAATTGGAAATTTACGATTTCATGTTTTATAGAGTGTATATAGTACATCATCATGCACAAATAAAACAAAACACCAAGAGAGGTGCCAAATTAAAGAAGAACAATCAAGACAGCTTCAATATCAATTCATCGTCTTGTGCGTGCTTTCTGTCTGTGGTTTTTTATTGCCATTGACGAATTTATCTCCCTGGCCTCCGGATCTAGGACCAGACTCCTTAAATCCTTCCAAATTTTGGACATTTGGGTACTTATGACCAATTCCAGGACTCGGACCAGAATTCTGGACTTCAATAGAATTTGCAACACTTCCATGTGAGATCGAACCAATCAAGGGCCTTGCTTCGATCCCAAGATTCCCCATGAGAGTTACACCTACGAGGAGGAAGTAACCAAGCACAAGAGCTGAAAATAAGGAGGAATGCTTCAATTCCCTGGCCATAATAAGAGGTGGAAGCACAGATGAACAAAAAAAAAATGGTGAAGCGGTGCTTTCTTTGTCTTTCGGGTCAAATGATGCTCAACTATTTTGTGTTGTGTGATATTTATAGTGATCGAGTGTTTCTGGGGTGTGAGATGGAAGACTTGGTATACTGTGAGGAGCCGAGGGAGTAGCAATAGTTTGTATTGAAACTTAGGCGGATATTTGCGGATATCATGGAATAATTTTAAGATAATTTATATCTGATTAGCGTTGCTTATTAAATAGGTTTATATCTTTTATTTATTTATGTGAAATTTATTCACGAACACTAACAAGTGTAACAAATGATAAGTTCAATTATTTTTTGAATAAATAAATTTTACTTATGAAAAAAAATTGTATTGGAACTTTGGAATTAGAAATGTAGGGTTAAGAGCTGTAACTAGGGCACTGGATTGGGTTCAGAGTGAAGAAATTTATTTATGACGGTTTGGAGTGGAGGGAGATCGCACCAGCATTTCTTGTTTACGGTACCGGCATGCCCCGGTCATGATACTGGCATGCACTGTTATGTGATACCGGCATGCACTGTTATGTGATACTAGTCTGTGTTTGCGATACCGGCATGTCGCATTTACAATACCGACCCACATGACTTTTTTTAATTTGGTCCCTGTATTTTAGCATTTTTGTAAAAAAAAACCTCGCGTGTCTTCACTCTAAACGGTTAGGAATAGGGGCATTCCATACCCAATCAAAACCCTGGAACTAGGACCTTATGTATAAGCTTTTTTCCTTTTAAGTGTATGTCCATGTCTTTTTTCTTTCTTTATTTTGGACAAAAGGTCTTAAATCTTTATAACTTATTGCATGGTTAGTGTCACTTGTAAATGAAGAAAAAATGTTGCATGTATTTTACTTTTCAAACTCCACAGTATCCAAAAATTTATTAAATTGTTCAACTAAGTTTGAATTGTGTATAATACTCAAATATTTGTTGACAATTTAAATTTGAGATGAGCAATCAGTCGAATAAAAATTCTCTTAACCAAATTAATGCATTTCTAAGAAATGACCCAATTTTTTTTTGGTAGGTAAAAATGCTTTATTAATAAAGACAATAAAGATAAACAAAAAGTAAAAAGTAAAGGAAGCTACGGAGAGCCAAATTAGTGCATTTCTGTTTTTGGATTCTCTTTATATTTTCAATTGCAGATTCTTAATCCAAAATGACCCAAATTACTTGGCCCAAAAAACTGACCCAAATTACGTATGCTTGTGATAGATAGCTAAAGGTACCTGAAAAGGGAAAATTTTGGGTAGAGCCTTTCACGGTACAATAAGATATGAGTTAGGTTTGCGTCAAAGAAAGAAAAAGAAAATGTTCAAATTAACCAAAATAGTAATACTAGGTTTAATTTAATCCATACCCTCATCAACCATGTACGTGTGCTTCGTCCATTGTATATATCCAAGATTCTAGCTACATTATCAGTGGTCCATAGGTTCAGCTGTCTCAAATTTAAGTCATGGAAACTTAACATTTATATAAAAAGTAAAAGTTCATTTTTTTGTTATGTTGTTTGATCAAATTGTACACATCTTGTATTTTTTTTTAAATGTCCGATCGGATGAAAAAAATTTCCAGTTGACCCCCTACTGATCGAATAAACTTTTTGGAAAACAATAACCCTAAATATAATTAGAAAACATATTTGGTTTTATTTTTTAAGAAAAAATCAGAAAAATATGAAAAAGTCCTCTCACTCTCTCGTAATATTTTTCATATTTTTTCTAATTAATTTTTAATTTTTAATTTAATGGTACTAAGGAGATCATGTTACCACTATCCATAGTATTATTATACTAAAATCTGGATTAGTCAGTTTAATAATTATCTAAATATTAGTGTTTAATTAAAAAAATGTTTGATGTCTTGTCAACTGACAATGAATTGGACAAAAATATTTGTCGTAACGGCACAAAGCGTTGAAGGAGATACTCTTTAAAAAAACGACAACGAATGGAGATTTAACAGGAATAATCGAGGATAATACAGCTGAGATCACAGAGTTGGTACAGTGGAGAAGATAGAGACCGTCACCCTTGGAAAGTAATAAAGGTTGAAAAATTTTAGTTAGGGAAGCGGTACGATAAATTTAGTTAGTTGGTTCATGCAAGCAAAAGGAGTGGGCGGCTTTAGTTTTTCTACCACGTGTATTTGAAGATTATTGCACCTATTAATTCAAATTCGAATCGGATAGACACTTTAAAATGTGAAAAGTTATTTTTGCGTCCTCAAGAACTCGTACTCGAGATATCTTGATTAAGTTAAAACAACATTTTTACCACTAATATGACACTAAATCTAACGTCTCCGGTGATTAAGAAAGTTCTATGGTAACTATTAGCACCGAAATATCTTAGAAATACATGGCAGATTTGGGTTGAGCCAGTAAAAAACATAAGCGTTATCTAATTAGTGCGTACAAGCTTCTTCTTTTTGGATATCTAACGACCACATCAACATTTAAATGTGCGATGTTCCCTGCAAACGTCGAAATTGTTGTAATTATTTCAACAATTAAAGTTGAATAATATCGAGTTATATTTATAAAGATTGAATTTAAAATTTCTAAGTTGACTTATGAAGAATTTTATGTGTGATACCCCGTAAATGATATGTACTGTCTGAAATGCCTTAAGTGATTTGATTGGTACTATCCATATCAACAAGGTGCACCTTCTTTTCCGGTACACATCCTGAGAGAACTCCAAGGTTAAACGCGTTTGGCCGGGAGTAGGATCAGGATGGGTGACCTCCTGGGAAGTTTTCCAGGGTGCGTGCGAGTGAGGACAAAGCACGCTGGAAAAGACCCGTGTTGGTCTGTGGAGCCAGTCGGTCAAATCACGGGGCGTCACATTATGCATATGATTTTCGTTTATATAGACATAAATTTAAAATACGGACATATTCATATTAAGCCATGTAACGTAAAATATCTGTTGTAGCGCAGACACTTCAAAGGGGTCTTCATCTTCACCGGATCGTAATGAAAGTTTGTCACTGGCTCGTAATGGAAGCTTGTCAAAGGCTCGTCCTAACTTACGTATTCGAAGGTAGGTTTGTATTCCATAGCCTAAATGCTTGGAGGCTTTGAGAGAAATTCAAACGTCTACATTCGAATGTCTTTTGTGTGTGCAAGCCCTACGCCAGTTGTGTTGCGTGTGATACGTACACGTATACATTCATGTATCAAATTCGCCTACCAATTCTAAGAATTTCATTCCTTTATATAGAACCTGGGAACAGCTGGGTTTGGATTGGGTACGGAGTGAAGGAATTGATTCCGGACGGTTTGGACTGAAGGGGGACCGCAGCGGTAATCGCAAGTATGTGATAATGGCAAGCGTAGTTATGTGATAATGGCATTTGTTTTTGTGAAAACGGCAAGTCCCCGTTGATGATAATGGCGCGCGTGGTTTTTTTTATTTTGGTCCCCCGTATTTTAGCATTTTTGCAAAAAGGTCACACTGGCATGCACAGTTATGTGATACTGACATGTGCAGTTATGTGATACTGGCATGCGCAGTTATGTGATAATGGCATTTATATCCGACTTGTGTTTGTGCATGGCTTTTTCTATTTTGGTTCCCGTATTTTAGCGCGTTTGCAAAAAAGTCCCCGCATGTCTTCATTCCAAACGGTTCGAAATAGTGGCATTCCGTACCCAATCCATACCCGGAACAGCTATCCAGTTGCCCGCTATAAACTCATCCATAACTTCCTCCCACTAAATATGGAAGTTGTAGAATTCATTAGGTCACTTATAAATTCATAATCATGGCAATTATGGTGTAATTCCAACAACTTACGATGTTCTACTGATATACATTACCCGCTCACGTTAAAGGATTAATACATATCCAAAGGAGCTATATTTAGCGAGGCCGACGCAGTTGCAAGTGTTTGAGACGTAAAAGCTACATGAGATGAAATTCTTCACCATCATTTACTATTTATATCATATTTCTTTCCAATGAGATTACTATTTATATCATACCATATAGTTATCTTATTTCCCTGAGCGAATTATATATGATTGACACTGCATGAGCTAAAAAGAGAGAGTCTAGGATGGTTAGAACATGATTTTAATATATTTGACGGATAATATGAACAATGACATAATACCAAACTAGAATCTGTTCATCATTTTAATAACGATCGGATCATATCACTTGGTATGGAGTTGCGGGAATTGGATTGGCTGCGGAGCAGCATCATTCGAAGTGCGATATAGACCGTTGGATAAGAAAAAAAGAGGCGCGTAAATTTAATCATACGGTTGAGATTCGATGAGCCGGATACAAGGGCATTTTCAAAAGAAAAAATAGGAGCATTTTTAGTATTTTGCGTGAAAAAGACCAAACAATGGTACATCACGCGACTAATAATGGTATAACACATAACCAATAATGGTACAGCTGCAACTAACAATAGTGCAATACATTATGTACATGTGTGTAATAAAATGGTGCAACACGCGACATATTGATATTTGACTTCAAACAATGGTGCAACATGAGACATACTGTGGTATACAACACAACTAGCAATGGTACAGATGCGACTAACATTGGTGGAGTCGCATCAGATTATGATACAATACGCTTTAAATACAAAATTTTAAAACTATCCCTATGAAATTTTTGATATTACAAACTTATTGTCACGCGCACCGATCTTTTCACGTTATCCGTACTATGTTGTTGGACTTCCATGAATACTAAATCCAGGCCCGGTGTTGTGACAACCAAAATTACTCGCCAAATAAGTCAACCGAGTGACTCATCCTTTCTAAATGGATCAGGTGAGTATCCATAATTGCTTTTCTGGTGGGAAAGCATTAGTTCCTGTTGCTTAATATGGATACGAGGAATTAAGTTCTCGATATTGTTTATCCATCTACTCTGTTAAAATCTCTATATTCAACCCAAAATTTTAAAATAATAATTTGGTAAATTTTTAACACTTATAAATTTATTCAATAATCTTGCACTAAACAATGTGCAATGCGATTCTCAACGTCAACGGAAGACATAAACTACTACCATATTCTCCATTGATAATTTTGTAAAAAATTGAGTTTCTATAATTAGTATTGCGATAATCTTTATAAATTATTTTTTGTCAGCGATTAAAATTTTATACAATTTAAATCTAGATTAATTAATTATCAATAAATATTTAAAATTCTTGTAGATTCTAAAAAAGGGGATAATATAACTCATGAAAAGGTTCAGTTAGAGTCCAACTTGGCTTGAAACACGGGACAGCATTCTCATGCAGCGTCCCGGAAACTGAATCAAATAGAATCAAATGAATACTTCAAATTGAATGACCGAAGCCAATGACTTTTTCCCTATGAAAAATTCAATTCAGTACTATATAATTACAGTTGATAATTATACAGCACTTATGAAAAAAAAGGGAAATGATAAAAAAAAACACAAGTTTTTACATTGAAATTTGCAAGGTACTTCATGAAATTTGCTTTTTAAGCTTTTTTCTAATAAGTTCATTTTAGTGAATATCACCGAAGAATATTATCGACCGAAGTGTACCCTGGTGACACAAACTACATACGTTAACAATTAACATATAACATAACGATGTTGGGTTGTGGAGCTTGAGATTGAGTGGTGGTGTCGATTGGGTCGAGTCGGTTGGTCGAGTGAAGACGCAAGACGAAGCCAGGTGAGTTTTGGAGAAAGTTGGATTAGGAACTTGCCATAGCAAGTTGGGAGAACTTGCGATAGCAAGTTAACAGGTGATCGCCAGTCCAGAGTTACAGAGAAATCCGGGAGGGGCCACTGGCGGGCATGGCGGCCGCCAGTCGAGCCCGAAAATGCCCATTTTTCTAGACAAGCTTGCCCCTCCATGTCATTTTCTCTCCTAGGGTTGGTACAACTATAAATACCAAACTAGATCTCATTTAGTAAAGTTCAAAGAGAGTAAAGTAAGAGAGGCAACATTAAGTGTAAAGAGCAAGTGAATCTCCAAGAGTGAAATTAGTGAAAATCCTCCCTGGCTTAGTACGCCCCCGGACGTAGACCTTCGTGTTGGACCGGGTGACCAAATCCTTGTCTCCTTTGTGTTCTTCTTATAGTTTCGCAGTTTGCTTGCTCGTGTTGGTGATTGTGTTGGGTCCATTGGCTTAACAATTAGTATCAGAGCCCCGGATTTAGGGTGCTGTGGGAGTAAGCATGATGGATGATGGCAAGTCTCCCATGGAGAAGTTCGATAGAGTAGATTATGGGTTTTGGAAGATACAAATTGAGGATTACTTGTACGGTAGAGATTTGCACCTTCCACTTGGTAAGAAGAGGTCCGATGACTTACATGAGAAGAAGTGAACATTATTGGATAGGAAAGCGATAAGTGTGATTTGCTTGTCCTTGTCCAGAAATGTGGCTTTGCATACGGTGTAGGAAAAGTCTACCAAGGAGTTGTTGAAGATATTGTCCGAGATGTACGAGAAGTCCTAGGCGGCCAACAGGGTTCACTTGATGAGGAAGCTCTTCAATCTTAGGATGGCGGAGGGTACTTTGATGGCCATGCGCCTCCACAAGTTCAATGCGACCATTGCCTATTTGAGCTCGGTGGAGATTGACTTCGATGATGAGGTACAAGCCCTAATCTTGCTTAGTTCCTTATCGGATAGTTGGAGTGGTATGGTGACAGTGGTGAGTGCATCGGCGGGAAAGGTGAAGTTGAAGTTGGATGAGGTGAGGGACTTGATTATGAGTGAGGAGATTCGTAGGAGAGAGTCCGGAGTAGCCTCAGGTTCAGTTTTGAATACTAGCAATAGGGGAAGGTCCGAGTCTAAGTGAAAGGGGAAAAAGAACCAGGGTAGGTCTAAGTCCAAATCGAAGGGTGGTTCGAAGAAGAACAAAAGTTCCATTCAATATTGGAATTATGAGAAGTTTGGTCATTATCGAGACCAATGCAAGGCAGTGAAGAAGGAGGACAAGTCGGCAAATGCAACAACGGAGGATCACAGGGATGCGTTGGTCTTGAGTGTTAGTAGTCCATTGGAGGCTTGGATATTGGATTCGGGTGCATCATTCTATTCTTGTAGTGATAAGGGGATGATGGAGAGGTATACCCCGGGAGAATTTGGCAAGGTTTATCTTACAGATGATGATCCCTTGCAAATTGTGGATAAAAGAGATGTGAGAATCAATACTTCAAAAGGATCGTTATTGTTGCTAAAAGGTGTGAGGCATATTCCTGGGTTGAGGAGGAATTTACTTTCTATGGGACAACTAGATGCAGAGAGATATGATGTTACTTTTGGTTGTCGGACATGAAAGATCACCAAGGGAGCCATGGTGGTGGCTCGTGGTGAGAAGTAAGGTACATTGTACATGACAATGAATACTCATAATAGCATTGATCTTGTGGGAGCAACAAATGATGCAGATTTGTTACATAGTAGGCTTGGCCACATGAGTGATAAGGGCATGCAGGTGCTATGTTCAAAGGGAAAGCTACCGGATCTAAAGATCGTGGATTTAGGTCTTTGTGAAGATTGTGTGTTTGGGAAGCAAGAAGAGGGGGAGCTTCTGAAGAGGTGGTAGGCTCCCTAAGGCGGAGAAGCTTAAATTGGTATATAGTGATTTGTGGGGACTGGCACCGGTGGCATCTGTGGGTGATTCTTTGTATTACATGACCTTCATAGATGACTCAATAAATAAGGTATGGTTCTACTTCCTAAAGCATAAGTCTGATGACTTTGATGCTTTTAGGAAGTGGAAGGCTCTTGTACAGAATGAGACGAGTCTCAAGGTGAAGTGCTTGAGGTCTGAAAATGGTGGAGAGTACGAGCTTCAATAGTTCAAGGACTTTTGTGCGAAGCATGGGATTCGCATGGAGAAGATGGTAGCTAGGACCCCAAGCAAAATGGCATAGCTGAGAGGATGAAACAGATACTCAATAAGAGAGCAATGGCCATGAGGTTGAAGAGTGGCCTCCCAAAGATGCTTTGGGTGGATGCTGTCAACACTGCAGTATTCTTGATCAATAAAGGGCCATCAACTCCTTTGGAGAATGGGATATCAGAGGAGGTATGGAGTGGCAAGGAGGTTGATCTAACTTTTTTACGAGTGTTTGGTTATATTTTCAATGTACTTGTGGATGCAGGTGATAGGAGCAAGTTTGATTCAAAGTCCAAGAAGTGTACGTTTATTGGATATGGAGGAGATGAGTTTGGATTCTACTTTTAGAATGAGAAGAACCGCAAGGTTGTGAGGAGCTGAGATGTCATATTCAATAAGAAGGTGGTGTACAAGGACAGGAGGAGTATAGCTGATGAAGTGGATCCTAGCAACAAGGTGGTCGAGTTAGACATCTTAAACTCGGGTGGGAGCAGGGTTCTTGATGGGCAAGAGGCCGAGATGGAGATGGAGATGGAGCCAAGGTCCCCATTGCCAGAGGTTCCATTGAGGAGGTCTACTAGAAATCGTGGGTCCCCTGATAGATATTCGCCAGCAAATTTCTATCTCTTATTGAACAATAGAGAAGAACCTGAAGATTTTGCAGAGGCTCAGAAGAGTGAGCAAGTGAACAAGTGGAAACTTGCTATGGATGATGAGATGGAGTCTTTGAGGAGCAATGAAACTTGTGAGTTAGTCCAACTTCCTAAAGGTAAGAAAGCACTGCAAAATAAGTGGGTCTATAAAGTGAAGAAAGAGGTGGACGGCACCCAGCGTTACAAGGCAAGACTGATTGTAAAAGAATTTTAGCAGAGGTATGGTATTGACTTCACTGACATCTTCACTCCCGTTATGAAGATGACCATCATTCGGATGATATTGAGTATGGTAGTTGCTGAGGATCTATTGCTATAACAAATAGATGTGAAGACGGCATTTTTCTATAGTGATCTAGAGGAGGAGATCTACATAGAGCAACCAGAGAGGTTCTTGCAAGGTGATGGTAAGCTTGTGTGCAGGTTAAGGAAGAGTTTGTATGGGTTGAAGCAAGCTCCAAGATAATGGTACAAGAAGTTTGATGGATTCATTCGTGAGATTGATTTTATTCATTGTGAGGTAGACCATTGTTGCTATATGAAGAGCTTTGACAATGGCTATATCATCCTCCTACTTTATGTTGATGACATGTTGATAGCTGCACTAATGCTAGAGAGGTGAACAAGGTGAAGAAGCAATTGTCTGAGAGGTTTGCCATGAAGGACTTAGGTGAGGATCAGCAAATCTTTGGGATGAGGATTAAGAGAGATAGAGTTACAGGGAACCTATTTCTCTCACAAGCCGAATACATTGAGAAGGTGTTGGAAAGGTTCAGTATGCAAGATGCCAACTCCAAGTTGACTCATTTGGGTAGATACTTCAAGTTGTCCAAGAAGGACTCGTCTAAGAGTGAGGCAGAGAAGGCTCAATGGTTCAGTAGTTTGATGTATGCTATAATTTGTACAAGGCTGGACATATCACATACAGTGGGAGTAGTGAGTAAGTTCATGAGCAATCCAGGTAAGCAACATTGGGTCACACTGAAATGAATCTTTGGCTATTTAAGAGATAATACTAAGAAGTGCCTATGTTTTCAAGGCAAAGATATAAAGCTTCTAGGGTATTATGATGCAAACTTGGGGCCCAATGATCATGACGAGAAGAGGAACACAAGTGGTTATGTGTCTACGCTGGAAGGGACATCGATATCTTGGGCCTCGATGTTGCAAAAGATGGTGGCTTTGTCAACCGCAGAAAGTGACTACGTGGCTGTGACGGAAGCAAGTAAAGAGATGGTATGGTTGTAAAGTTTCTTGGGGGAGTTGGGGAAGGAGCAAAGTGAGAGTGTGCTTCATAGTGATAGCCAAAGTGCAATACATTTTGCCAAGAATCCCGCCTTCTACTCAAGGACTAAGCACATTGAGTTGAAGTATCACTACATACGGGATCTCTTGGAGAGGAAGATTTTGAGACTTGAAAAGATTTATGGGAAAGTGAATCCCACAGACATGTTGACCAAGGTGGTTATCTTGGAGAAGCTAAAGCTAAACATGGTTTCTACGGGTCTACTGAACTGAGAAGAGATCCGGCGTACCAAAGGGAGAAGAAGGTTATCAAGTGATGGGGATCGCCTAGAAGAGAGGTGGTTCGTGTTGAGGTCAGTCTCCAGGTGGGAGATTGTTGGGTTGTGGAGCCTGAGATCAAGTGGTAGTGTCGATCGGGTCGAGTCGGTTGGTCAAGTGAAGACGCAAGATGAAGCCAGACGAGTTTTGGAGAAAGTTGGCTGAGAAACTTGCGATAGCAAGTTAACTGGCGATCGCGAGTCCAGAGTTACAGAGAAATCTGGGAGGGGCCTTGATTGGCGGCCGCCAGTCGAGCCCGAAAATGCCCATTTTTCTAGACAAGTTTGCCCCTCTATGTCATTTTCTCTCCTAGGGTTGGTGCCACTATAAATACCAGATTAGATCTCATTTAGTAAAGTTCCAAGAGAGTAAGAGAGGCAACATTAATTGTAAAGAGCAAGTAAAGCTCCAAGAGTAAAATTAGAGAAAATTTTCCCTGGCTTGGTACGCCCTCGGACATAGACCTTTGTGTTGAACCGGCTGACCAAATCCTTGTCTTCTTTGTGTTCTTTCATTTGTTCTTCTTGTGGTTTCGTGATTTGCTTGCTCGTGTTGGTGATTGTGTTGGGTCCGTTGGCTTAACAAACGATACAAGGCGTAGAATGACTTGACGAAAAATTCAGATTCAAAATAAAATATTGGTGTAAAATTTATCTTTTGTAAAAAAACGTTAACAATTCCATCCGTCGGGATCTTAGACCTGACAAGACCTGGTCTTCCGCTAAATAATAATATTAGAGAGCAACTCCGGATTATGGGTCTAAAGAGGGAACAAGACCTATCAATCAAAGCAACGAAATCCGAGTATGGGGTTTCACGTTGCTGGCCATAATAAAACAAAACCAAATTACCTCAAAGCTATAGCTTATATACCTCTTTTATATGACACGGAACACAATTTTGACTAGTTTAAGTTTGAGCTCGGAGAAATATTTGAATTAACAAAAATGTCTCAACAAATATTTAACAATGTTGTGTTTTCGATGGTTCGAACTCCAGACTAATACGTACCTCCTAAGTTAATAATAATAATTATATATATATATATATATATATATATATATATATATATATATATATATATATATATATATATATATATATATATAATCACCTTCACTAAACATTTCCACCTTGCCACTACAGAGTATGGCTAGAGAACCGAGGTCTAACTGCCTAAACCTCTCTTCTCTTCTACCCATTTTCTTGTGCTTTCTACTGTTCTTGCAATTGGAGGCTAGGCGATTGGTGGATACCAAGCTAGCGGATGATTTCAATGGAGTGGAAGTGAATTCATTGCAGAAGTTCTATCTCCAAAGCAATAAAAGTTTTCTGCCAATAGCCCGAAGGGATACTTCAGGGCAAGAATCAAGAGAAGGCAAGTTTAAAGGAAGGGTTAAAGACTCGGGCCCCAGCCCTGGAGTTGGACACTAGAAGAATTCAACTAAAAAAGTTTCGAGTTCGGTCAAGGAATATGCGGTGCACGAAAAATTTGCACTTTGTCGGCTTAATTTTTCATTTACATTTTGGCATCGAGAATGTCATTTGAGTGGGGAATTAGGTAAAAAGAGAGGTTCTAATACATTTTGAATAATGATCTCTTTGACCTGCCTGTATCCTCTTGCTTCGCGTGATAGATTAAATTTTGGAGAGTTTTAATTTGTGTTTTATGTTGGAATTGAACGATAATTTAATATAGAGACCCAAAGTAGAGGCCTAAAATGGCAAGGCTCAAGGTGGAGGCCCAAGGTGGGAGACCTAATATGGTCTAAAATGGCATTACCACATCGGAAAATACAAACTAGACTCCGGTCCCCAATGCCTATAAATAGGCCCCCTGCCCTCATTTATATTCACTCCACTACAATTGCATATCACTTCTTCTAGCTTTTGTAGTATCTTCTCTCTCCCTCTCAAGAAAGTTCTGAGTAACCGAAAGTTCGCCGAGACTTCAAGGGTCGTTGTATTTCGAACTTGAAGTGCAAATTCGTTATATCTTGAGGACGATTGCTCTAGGCCGTAAGCATTGAATACGGGGCAATCTCGTCTTACGGAGAAAGAGTCAAACTCTTGCCTCGACTTAGATCCTAATCAAGTACACCATAATCCTCTGATACGACAATCGTAAGACGAGATTACGTGTATTTGAAGATGGCATCATCAAGCACTGTTGTAGCACCAGTCCCAGGAACTGTCCACGCTGAAAGGCCAGCAAAGTTCAATGGTACCGAGTTCAAGAGGTGGCAGCAGAAAATGTTGTTCTACCTAACAACGCTCAACCTAGTGCGATTCTTGAAAGAAGAAGCCCCTAAGGTGAAGGAGGATGAGAAAGATAAACAAAAGGTCAATGCTTTGGAGGTTTGGACTCATAGTGACTTCCTATGTTATAACTACATCCTGAATAGATTAGACGACACCCTCTACAATGTATATGCTTGTAGCTGAGACTGCAAAAGAATTATAGGATTTCCTGGAAAAGAAGTACAAGACGGAGGATGTCGGGATGAAGAAATTTATCGTCGGAAGGTTCCTCGACTTCAAGATGGTGGATTCCGAGAAGGTCATAGATCAAGTGCAAGAGTTACAACTGATTCTACATGAGATCCATGCCAAAGGAATGCACCTAAGTGAATCTTTCTAAGTGGCAGCAATGATTGAAAAGCTACCACCCCTGTTAAAGAATTTCAAGAATTATCTTAAGCATAAGAGGAAGGATATGAGCCTCGAGGACCTGATTGTGAGACTAAAGATTGAGGAAGATAACCGAAAGTCCGAAGTCAAGAGCAACATGACCAACTCTGAAGCCAATGTATATCTTGCTGAAAGAGGTATTGGCAAGAAGAGGAAAAAGGCCAACAACAAGCAAGAGAAGCAAGAACCAATGAAAAAGAAGTCCAAAAGGATCAAGGACAACCGCTTCAACTATAATATTCCCGGTCACATGAAAAAAGATTGTCGTCTACCAAAGAAGGACAATCGTGATCGTGAGAAGGCTAATTTGGCTGAAGACCTGTCTGAGCTAGATCTATCCACCATGATGTTTGAAGCTAATTTGGTGGATAACCAAATAGAGTGGTTCATCGATAGAGGGGCAACCCGCCACATCTACTCAGACATGGAGATGTTTTTGACCTATGTCCTGATCACCGAACATAAGCTGTTTATGGGTAACTCCACAACTTCCAAAGTAGTCAGACTAGGTAAGGTAGTCCTGAAGCTGACCTCGGACAAAGAATTGACCCTCAAGGATGTGCTGCATGTCCCAGACATCCGCAAGAATCTAGTATCTGGCTCTCTGTTAAGTAAAGCTAGGATGAGGCTAGTATTTGAGGCAGATAAATTTGTATTGACCAAACCTTGTCTATTTGTAGGAAAGGGTTACCTAGATAGGGGACTCTTCAAGATGAATGTAATAAATGTACATCGTGCCTTTGAGGGCCAAAAATAAAGTTGTTAATTCTTCTTACTTGGCTGAGTGTTCTAACCAATGGCATGATAGATTAGGACACGTAAATTTAAACTCACTAAGGAAATTGGTAAGTTTAAATTTATTACATAAAATAAAGTTTAACCCAAACGATAACTACGAAGTATGTGTTGAGGTAAAAATGACCAAAGTACTTTTCCATTCAGTGGAAAGAAGTACTACACCTTAGAGTTAATTCATACCAAAATTTGTGATATGAAACACGTGAAAACTAGAGGTGGGAATAAATATTTTATCACATTTATCGATGATTGCACAAGATTTTGCTACGTATATCTTTTGAAAGGAAAAGACGAAGCTCTAGAAGCCTTCAAAAGATATAAGAATGAGGTTGAGAATCAACTTACAATAAAATCAAAATGATTCAAAGCGATAGAGGGGGAGAATATGTAGCTCCGTTTGAGAAATTCTGCCAACAAAATGGCATTATCCATCAGACAACTGCTCTATACTCACCTCAATCAAATGGCATAGCTGAACGCAAGAATCAAACTCTCAAGGAAATGATGAATGCTATGTTGATTAGCTCGGGCTTAGCCCAGAATATGTGGGGGGGAAGCTGTGCTCTCAGCTAACCACATTTTAAATAAATTACCACACAAGAAAAGGGACAAAACTCCATATGAATTATAAAAAGGTAGAAAACCTTCCTACGGTTACCTGAAATGGCGTAGCTGAACGCAAGAATCAAACTCTCAAGGAAATGATGAATGCTATGTTGATTAGCTCGGGCTTAGCCCAGAATATGTGGGGGGAAGCTGTGCTCTCAGCTAACCACATTTTAAATAAATTACCACACAAGAAAAGAGACAAAACTCCATATGAATTATAAAAAGGTAGAAAACCTTCCTACGGTTACCTGAAAGTATGGGGATGCCTAGCTAGTATATAAATACCTCGGGTGAGAATAGGACCCAAGACCGTTGACTGCACTTTTATCAGCTATGCCTACAACAGTAGTGCATACCGATTTCTAGTGCACAAGTCAGAAAACTCTGACATCAATGAGAGAATGGTCATGAAATCAAGGAATGCAACATTCTTTGAAAATATCTTTCCTAAAAAAGAAAGAAAAGAAGCAAGCTCTAATAAGAGAACTTATAAGACTGCATAAGGTTCTGATCAAAATACTCAAGAACCTAGACGTAGCAAGAGAGCCAAGGTAGCCAAGTCTTCTGGTCCAAATTTTTTGACTTACGTGTTAGAAAATAAATCCAGTACAATCCAAGAGGCATTATCTAGTCCAGATGCTCCTCTGTGGAAAGAAACTTTTAACTGTGAGATAGAGTCCATCATGCAAAACTACACGTAGAAAATCGTGAATCTCCCACCTGGTTGCAAACCTTTAGGGTGCAAGTGGATCCTTAAAAGGAAATACAAAGCTGATGGATCAATCGATAAGTATAAAGCTCGATTGGTAGCTAAAGGGTTCAAACAAAAGGAAGGATATGATTTCTTTGGCACGTATTCGTCGGTCATAGCTATTGCAGCACTCTATAATCTCGAGATACATCAGATGGATGTGAAAATAACTTTCCTAAATAAAGAACTGGAAGATGAGATATAAAGTATGGATCTTAAAGCTGAAGGGTTTGTTGCCCTCAGACAAGAGAATAAAGTATGCAAACTGATCAAGTCATTGTACGGGCTGAAACAGGTGCTGAAACAATGGCATGCAAAATTTGACAGAATAATAATGTCAAATGGCTTTAAGATCAATGAGTGTGATAAATGTATATACATTAAAGGCACACCTGATGCATACATGATTGTATGTCTGTATGTAGACGACATGCTAATCATGAGAAGCAGTAATGATCTTATCATAAAAACTAAGAACATGTTAAAGAACAACTTTGACATGAAAGATATGGGTCTAGCTGATGTCATACTAGGGATCAAAATCTCTAGGACGACTAAAAGAATTGTCTTGTCACAAACTCACTATGTAGAGAACGTACTCAAGAAATTCAAAGTTTTTAACAAACCTCCTGCTAAGACTCCGGTAGACCTGAATCTACATTTAGCAAAAAATAGATAGGACTCAGTATCTCAACTGAAATAAGCAAAAATTATTAGAAGCCTGATGTACTTGACAAATTGTACACGCCCTGATATTGCATATTCAGTTACCAAGCTTAGTAGATTCACGAGCAACCCAGGGAAAGATCACTGGCTAGCTCTAGAAAGGGTTCTAAGTTACCAGGTACCTAAAATATACCTTGAACCATGGCATATTTTATACTAGATATTCAGTTGTATTGGAAGGATACAGTGATGCGAATTAGATATCAGACACTAAAGACTCCAAATCTACTAGTGGTTACGTATTCACCATAGGTAGAGGAACTGTGTCCTGGAAATTCTTTAAACAAACATGCATAGCTCGATTCACAATGGAGTCTGAATTTATAGCACTTGATAAAGCTAGAAAAGAAGCTGAATGGCTCAGAAACTTCCTAGAGGATATTCCTTGTTGGAACAAACCAGTACCTCCCGTATTGATATATTGTGATAGCATGTCAGCAATCAGGAGAGTACAAAGTACTATGTACAATAGTAAGTCTCGATACATCCGTAGGAGACATAACACCATTCGATAATTGATCTCGAGTGGTGTAATCACCATTGATTATGTGAAGTCCAAGGACAACATAGCTGATCATTTGATGAAAGAAATCAAAGAGATCAAATGTACAATACAGTAAGGAGAATGGGATTAAAACCCACACATTAAAGAACATTCATAGCGGTAACTCAACCATGATGAGTGGAGATCCCACAAACTTGGTTCAATGAGACAACTAAGTTATGGTATCTGATGGCATCTTACTAGAGAAAGTTCAAAGCCGTAAACCACCTATCTCGATGCAATGATAACTCGTCGAAATTTTTCTTAAAGTGTCACCATGCATTAATCATCATTCATGTGGGAGATTGTTGGAATTGAATTATAGTTCAATATGGAGGCCCAAGGTGGAGGCCTAAAATGGCAAGGCCCAATATGGTCCAAAGTGGCATTACCACATCGGAAAATGCAAGCTAGACTCCAGTCCCCAACGCCTATAAATAGGCCCCCCCTGCCCTCATTTACATTCACTCCACTACAGTTGCATATCACTTCTTCTAGCTTTTGTAGTATCTTCTCTCTCCCTCTCAAGAAAGTTCTGAGTATCCGAAGGTTCGCCTAGACTTCAAGGGTCGTTGTATTTTGAACTTGAAGTGCAAAGTCGTTGTATCTTGGTGACGATTGCCATAGGCCGTAAGCATTGAATACAGGGCAATCTCGTCTTACGGAGAAAGAGTTAAACTCTTGCCTCGACTTAGATCCTAATCAAGTACACCATAATCATCCGATACAACAATTTAATCTTTTTGTTTTATACTTATATGATTTATTCTGTTAGCGTTCTTGTCTAGAGTGTTTCACTTACAAAGTTACAATACCAGATGCCTTGATATCATATTAATTTTATCAAAATAATCTCTAATAACAAGCACGGAGGTAACAATTTAATTGATTAATTTAGATTCACGTTAGATAAAATTTTAAATTGTGCAACAAAGATTTTCATAAAAATTGTAATACAATTAAATTTATAAAATTCAAACTCAAATACTCCAGTGAACAACTCTCCCAGGCCCATATCTCCTCGACATGGAGGCCCAGGACATTTTCACTATTCCGGCGAGAAGCCCAAAGATAGGAGGGGAGTCCCTCTTTTCCTCTGCACTTATTGTTGGATGAAATGATATATGATTTATTATTAATAAAACTTTTACATTCTAAGAAAGCATCGGTTTCAAACTCATGGATATAAATTAACCAGATCTCAAATTCGATTTATTGAGAATATAATAACATTAAATATTTGTTGGAAAAACTTTGCCACATTTTAAAGGTCTCACCTGACTCGAATTTTGATCAGTCGATCCAATAAATCTAGATACCAGTTGGTATAAACCATTAGGATGAAAAAAACGATGACCCATAAATCAGATTGTTATTTTATTTTATGTGTTTAGGATTTTTTTTTGGGTTAAAGTGGAGGGGCAAGCCCCTTTATTAATGATAATTACCTCTTAATTGGGGAAAAATCTCCCGAATGATGGTTGCTACTGTTGGTGTAACGCCCCGTGATCCGACCGACTGTCTCCACAGACCAACACGGGTCTTTTCTAGCGTGCTTTGTCCTCACTCGCACGCATCCCGGAAAACTTCCCAGGAGGTCACCCATCCTAATCCTACTCCCGGCCAAACGCGTTTAACCTTGGAGTTCTCTCAAAATGTGTGCCAGAAAAGAATGTGCACCTTGTTGATATGAATAGTCAAATCAAATCACTTAAGTATTTCAGACAGTGCATATCATTTATGGGGTATCACATTCACCCCTCCTTAAATACGCGACGTCCTCGTCGCGCCAGATACAGACAGTCCCAGAATCTCTCGGTTGCAGATGCGTTCGATCCCCGAACTACACCGTACAAGTCGAGGTCGCTCTGATACCAAATGTTTGTCACGACCAAAAAATAGAAGTGACAATGCCCGAGGATTAAAACACCCCGTTAGGCATCAGGCTTTATTACAAATAAAAATCCAACTTTTTAGTAAATAGGAAAAACGAACAATTGTCATCAAATCCAAATACTCGCAGTCGGAGAATCAACCGCCCTTATTTTTTAAGAAAACAGTGATGATGCATGCAAGCCGAACCCTTTACTCCCGATCCTGAACCTTAGCTGAACCATCTGAAATACATACGACTAACGTGAGTTGATTAACTCAGTAAGTGGAACAAGTACAAATATATTCACAACAAGATTAAATATACGAGCATAATCACAGAAGGTCCCTTAACCGACTAACACACATAGACTCCAGAGTCGAACATATTCATGACGGGATTCTCGGGAGCCCAGAAAATACCCCTCCGTTCCCGCGTACGGGCCCAAAAGACAGAAGGGTATCCCCACGAGCCCAGATAATTTCTGCACTCCCTATCCATTTGATCACACGCACCTAGGGTTACCCGGTACCCCTTTAAAGCGATGCGTATGAACTATAGGGCCTAAAAGGTACAGAAATAATCCTGCATGACTGAACAGAACATGACCAGTATATTCACATATTCACATCGAAACTTATACTCAAATCTGTACAGAATCATAAATAAACAGACGAAGGTCAGATCCATAAGCGTAAACATAATCAACTTATCAAATTCGTACACAAAACAGGATCAAATCGGTTTCCCATGCATCACAAAACTCAGATCCGAACCGAGATCAATCAGATTAAATCAGAAACCTAAATTGAGCCATATGTGTTCAGAATCCTAAAACCCTCGATCTAAGACTTCCACTTACCTGACGTTGCTCCTAGGTTCTTAACCCTCCCACGATCCTCCCGAGACTCAGTAAGTTCGTCCTCTTCACCTTTTGGAAGACAGAACACGTGACTTGGGGCGGAAGTTACTCTATTCCAAGAAGAAAAATAAGGTCAGGAGCTTACCCCTCTCGTACGGTGATTCTCGGAAGACCTCGTCGTCTCCTAGCCCCTCCTCCCGAGTCAGATTTCGCTCCTCGCCTTTACAGAGAGAAGAATTTCGTGGCTATTATTTCTGTGGTAAAATGGACGGCCTAGGGGCCTATTTAACATAGTTTTCGGGCTAAAAACCCTAACACAGCTAGGTTTTGTGGAAAATTATATTTTGCTCCCTTTAACTTTAGGAGATTATCACTTTAGTTTCTCAATTCTTACAGTTGGCCTCATCAAAACTTTCTTGTGAGAAAATTCGGTGAGAAAAATTCACAAGAGGTAAAGAGTACCTCGAAGGAATTAGTCTCCCTCTTAACGTTGAAATTGATAATTGTTCATCCTCCATTCATACACTCGGTTACAATAGCACGGGGAAAGGCTACATCCCCTAAATCTGTAAGCATCAACAATCTTACATCGGAAGGTGGTTCATCTATAACATGGAGGCCTACGGGTTTAGCAAATCCAAGATTAGCTAGCTTATTCGACCATTAATTTGCTTCCCGCTAGGTGTGGGCGATCCTCACATCCCAGCCCCACTGGAGCTCATACTGAATCCGAGACAGAAGAGGCCGTGGGGTATGAGCTGGTGCTTGAGCGTTCCGAATGAACCCCACCACCAGCTCTGAGTCCGATTCTGATCTATTGGGCTTAGGATAACATATGAATACATATTAACCTTTAAAATTAGGATTTAGATCTAGAAAAGTCAATATAGACAACGAATCGAATTTATAAATGAGATTCTACAATAATATCATAATAGATTTTAATTAGATCTATTTAGATGAACATATAAATATTATTTTTTCATTCGGATTCTTAAATTTTTTTTACATGATATTTGTGTGAAAAATGGTTTACGTTGGGTCGGTCTTGAATCCTAATATATAAAAAATATGTAGGATTTAATCCAAAGTTTGTATCCAACCTCGAAATCTATGATTGAGATTTGAATTCTATATATCGTTATCCTACCTACCAATTTTCAACTCCAGCGCATGGTGGCAAAGACCTACCACCTAACTACGACAATGAAGTCTAATTTGCTACTTAGGCCATCATTTGTTAGGATGCGCGTGGTCCAGGCCCTCCTCCAAAACAAGTGAATGAAATGGGCCAACAAACAAATATTTGATTTTTTAAAAATGAAAAAGTGGTAATTAAAAGTGAAAAAGATTAATAAAATTTTTGGAAAGTCATTCTCCTGACATAATATTTCCAAATGTGCTATTTTTTTTGGATAATAAATACAATGTATTACTTGATTTTGGTTTAGGTGTATCTCATCCAATACCCTCAAAATTATGAGATTGTCAAATCAAAAAAATAGTTTTGGTTCTTGGATGGCAGCTATAAATATTAAAAATAAGCGGGGTGAAAACTAAAATTTTCTTCCCTTTCAAGCGTGGGTTTCACCAACCCCTGGATTTTTTTTTTGAGGGAACCAACCCCTGGATTTGGATGGAGCTATAAATATTCGCAAAATAAAGGATGTATTTGTTAAACAAACGTTGACAAAGAGAATAATGGATATTTATACCAAAAAGAGAATAATGGATATTTTATTATGAGATCCTCTTCTTCACATGTACTCGTATGTCGTATCGTAGTAGGTAGACAGCAACATTGGATTAACAAAGACATAAAAAGAAAAAGAGTGTTGACACCACCAGCTTTATACACGTGGATGCAATATTATATTGTAATGGCCACTTTATCAGAAAATAATCTATTTATTTGGTCAATTTAATATTGTTGGACCTTGGGCCCATTAGGCAATTATTATTGTGCCTAATTGGGCCCGGGCAAATTAGGCCCATAAGTTGGGTTGGATAGGCCGGTCAACCCTCGTTGACCGGCCCGAAGCCACGCAAGCGCCACGTCAGCGTGACGTCATAAGTGGCAGTCCACGTGGCGTCACGTGGCAAAGCTAGGGGTAGCCTTACCACGTGGCGGACATGTGGTCCAAAGCGCCGCGTGGTCCAAAGCGCCGCGTGGCTTGGGTAGCTGCCACGTGGCGGACATGTAGTCCAAAGCGCCACGCGGCGTGCCACGTGGCAAAGCTAGGGGTAGCCTTGCCACGTGGCGGACATGCGGTCTGAAGCGCTACGTGGCGGCAACGTGGCCCAAAATGCCACATGGCGCATTTTGGTTGTCCGGATTTTCCTATAAAAAGGGAAATCCGGCTAGACCAATTTGTAACTTTTTCCACAACCACTCAATAAGAAAGAAAAAATTCCGGATTAGTTCCTGAATTTTGATCAGATTTTCTATAGAAAAAATCTCGTGAAAATCAATTACGAATCCGTTAAATCGTGATCGTAATTCGACTAGCACGAAGACGTTCTGGATCCGAGCCTGTGGACCTCTTGCTTCAACAAGTAAGTGATTTATTATTAACGAATTAGTTTATTAATTAAATGGGTTTAACACGTAATTACTCGTTAATTACGCGTCAAACCCGTCAATTGGTATCAGAGCATGGTTGAAACCATGTTTTGATGATGATATGATATTTTAATTCAAGTAATTATGTGATTTATTGAGTTAAAAATTGTATTAATCGTGATTTTATGAAAAATCATAATCTGTTGGACTTTAATGTAATTAATTTAGAACCAGTGGGACTAAATTAAATTTTGCCTAACCACGCGGGCAAATTCGCGCACTCGCGAAACCTTAAAGTATCAATCTGAAATTTGACCACTTACGTGGCACCTGCGTGTCATGGACTTCGGTGCAATTTTCGAAAAACTTAGGGATTAATTGGAAATTTTCCCAAAAATCCCCAAATCGAAAATAAACCCTAATCGGGCGATTTCGCTCGAAATCGAATTCCGTCGATTTCGTCGGAAATCCGACGATTTCGACGCCGTAGATCGACGATAGTCGATTCTCCGGCTTCTCCCCGACGTCCTGATACCACGTTTGTGGATCGACGTCACCGGAATCGCGAGATCGAGGACGACGACGGCGGAGAGGCGCGGAACGGAGAAGACGACCGCGACGGAGAACGGCTGGATGACGGCCAGCGAGTCGATTGCGACCGGTCTCGGCCGTTGGTTCGCCGCCATTACGTTGCGGTCGTGGGAGGAGCGGCGGCCGGGTTTTTTGTCGCGCGGGAGAAGAAAGAGAAAATCAGAGGGAAAAATAAGCGAGGGGCAAAATCATAATTTCACGATTTTTCCCCAAAATATTTATACCTGTGTCAAGAAAATCAAAAAACCGGACGGATTGGCCTGGTTTATTGGTTCGACCCAACCCGATTTACGGTCAATTTTGACTTAAGTCAAAATTGGACTTAAAAATTGGGTTTTTTTTTCTCTTTTAATTGGATAAAATCAGTTTTTATTCAATTAAAATCTAATCAATTGATAAAAATTTTGAGAAATTTTTGTCAATTAAGTTTATTAAAATTATGACGATATTTTAATAAACTTAAAAATATTTTGGAACGAGTTCCGAGATATGTAAAAGTTAAACTAAAATCACATAAATTGATCCATAGTATGATCATCAAAAGATTGGAAAATGAGTTTTTCAATCCTATTTTGGGAAAATATGAGTATTAACCCGAAATTGAATTGCAATTGTTGCAAGATTTGATGGCTACTGGAGACAGGTATCTGAACTTCTGTGCAACAGAACTTCGACAGAAGATTCTGAAGCGCCGTTTACCGCTACGTGTGCATAAGAATGACATGTATGTTATTGTCGAGCATATTGAGGCTGTTCACCGGGAGATGCAAGAGTGCATCTGGGCCGGAGGTTACGATCATGGAGAGGACTGGCCCTCTATGTTTCGAGACCTCCTGGTCACGATGAAAATTCGAGAAGATATGAGTGTCTTCTCGGCACCCGAGTTCAATACCCATAGAGATGCTCTCTATGGTCTGATCTATTATCTTGAGGATAAGGGTCTTCGCAGAGAAATGATACCTTCTCCTGTTCTGGAGTTGCGAAGCGGTTTGATCTTGAACTGCTACCTCGCTAAGGATTACTATTATAGTTTTCCTCCGCTCCTGATCATCTGGATCATGGATTCAATTCCAGTTCCGGAAAGTACCCTGGAACTTCTCGTCGGATCGTCCTCGTACCCGGCCCCCACCGGATCGTCCTCGGACCCGGATCCAGATATGTATCTGGATTCTCCTACCGGATCGCCTGGACATCCGATCCCTGTGTGATTATATGTTTAACTGTCCCCATGTACATATGTTATTTTTGGGGGATTTTTGTACAATAGGTTGAGACCTTGTCTGAGGTTTTGTACATGTGTGTATAAGCTCAGAATGTACAAATGCATGTAATTAAATAAAAATATTTGTTTACTTACTTCCACTTGAATTTACTATCGATGAACTTTAAACGGTTGAAGTTTAAGATTAATACTTGAATGGTGAGGGGAAGCATGCCCGCGACCCACTTCGATTTTGAGATTAATCAAGAACTCCATATCGTTAAAAGTTATGAGTGATTAGTAAATTGAATCATATTGCCAAATCAAATTTCTAATATGTTCTCATATTAAAAATCCCTATAGAGATGTCAGTCGCTTCTAGATCCATCATAGCTGAGCTAAACCGTGAGTTAAAACTCAACGGTGAAAACTATGACAATTGGAGTATGAAAATCCAATATGTGCTTGAGGAACAAGAGGTTCTGGAGCACATACATGTCATAATGGATGAACCTGAAGAAGGCACAACTGCTCAACATAAGCGAGATAAGGAAGCTTATGTTATTTGGAAGAGAAAAAATACTACTGCTCGATTGATCTTGTTGAGTTCAATGATGGATAATATCACTAGACAATTTCGCGTGCATGACAACGCGAAAGAGTTATGGGATGCTCTCAAACTGAAATTCGGAAAGCTTTCAGTGTCGAAGCTGCGTGCTTTGACCATAAGGTTTGACACCTTTAAAAAGCGTTTGGAGATTCCCATGAGAAAACACTTGAGAGTGATGTCCAATATGATCAGTGGACTGGCAGAGGCTGGTCACATACTCAGCAACGAGTAGCAGATTCAAGCTGTCATCCGTTTTCTACCACCAAGTTGGGAACAGATGAAGATGAATCTTACCCATTCTGATCATTTGGTAACATTTGATGATGTTGCCAGACACCTTGAGCTGGAGAAAGATCGCCTCCTAGCTATGAAATCCCACCCTGAAGCCAATTCGATTTGTTCGACTGGGAATGGTGGGAAAAAGAAGAAAGGTAAAGGGAAAGGTAAGTGTAAACAAACTCCAAAGGCTGAAAACCATGGAACCAAGTTGGATGGCTCCAAGGCTAAAAAGAACAAGCGGTTTAACATTTCAAAAGTGAAATGTTTTAACTGTCAACAGAAGGGACATTTTGCAAAAGATTGCAAAATGCCCAAGTAGGTACATCTAAACTCAAGTGTGAGTAAATTGTATGTATCCTCTTGTACCCTTCTAACTGAATCACATTCTATGTGGGTGATTGATTCAGGAGCGACAGACCATATAGCTAGAGACCGTTGTTCGTTCGTTGAGTACAGGCGGTTGCCGGCTGGAGCAAAAACCATTTTTGTCTGTAACAACTCGTGCGTGTATGTGAAAGGCCTGGGCACTTGTAAATTACACCTTCGTGGTGGTCGTGCCCTTCTTTTACATGACGTGTTGTTTGCTCCAGACATACGAAAGAACCTGGTCTCAGTTTCGGCCTTAATGTCTTTAGGTTTTCGGTTGTCGTTTGAGAACGACACCGTTAGATTATTTTTGGATGATGCCTATTTTGGCCTTGGATATATATCGGAAGGTTTTTTGATTCTGGATATTGATCCTTGTGAAAGTTTTTCCTTTGTCACTAGTTCAAACTCATCAGAGGATGATATTAAACTATAGCATTCTAGACTTGGCCATATCGGTCAGGATCGTTTAAACCGTCTAGCTAAGGCAGGACTGTTGGGCAATATAGAGAAATCTATATTACCTAGTTGCGTATCCTGTCTAGAAGGGAAAAGTACTAGAAAACCTTTCGGTACTGGGGCTAGAGCCAAATTTCCACTACAATTAGTCCATTCTGACATATGTGGTCCAATGAACGTGAGGGCAAGGCATGGAGCATATTACTTCATCACCTTTATTGACGACTATACTAGATATGGTATGATATACCTGATTTCTCACAAGTCTGAAGCCTTAAACTGCTTCATAACATACATGAGTTTTGTTGAGAATCAGAAGGACAGAAAGATAAAGGCCTTACGAACTGATCGTGGCCGTGAATATCTTTCTGATGAGTTTAAAGCTCTATGCATTGAAAAAGGAATTGAACATCAGTTGTCCATTTCTTATACACCACAGCAAAATGGAGTTACTGAAAGAAGGAATAGAACCCTTCTTGATATGGTTAGATCGATGATGGCAGAGGCAAGTTTGCCTATATCATTCTATGGAGATGCGCTCCTGACTGCCACATACGTTCTAAACTGTGTTCCCTCTAAGTCTGTTACAGCTACTCCTTACGAAATGTGGACAGATCGGAAATTCGATTTATCCTATTTTAAGCCATGGGGGTGTGCGTCCTATGTCCATTCTACCTCAAGTGTTTTCGGTAAATTAGGACCGAGAGGTAGAAAAAGTATCTTTATAAGATACCCAGAGGTATCTAAAGGGTACGTGTTCGTGGGTGAAATGGACAATAGACATGTAACCGAATTTGAATCACGCGATGTCACTTTTTTTTAGAATGAATTTCCAAAATTGAGGGAGGTTAGTAGTGACCTTACCCTTTATGAGACAAATGAACCAGAATTATCTGGATCACTTCTTCCGAGTGGGAGAGTTGAGGAGGAAGATAGAGATTTTTCAACTCAAAATGATCTGGATGGTCGTGATCTGAGTCCTGAAAGGGAGGTAATTCCTTATTCTAGTGGGAGTACGGTATTTCTACCCAGTGGGAGTGCGATTCATGGATATGATGAATATATGAGACATGTTTATCAAAACTGGGAATACCGTAGGTCTAGCAGAACTAGCATACCACGCCGACGATTTGACATCGAAGGCGAGGCTAATGCGTTCTTGGTATCACTAAAGAAATTTGGTGGTCCAAGTGAAATTCTTCTGGCCATCCTGCAGGATGAAGATGAACCTAAAAATGTATCTGGAGCATTGTCATCTCCAAAACGTGATGAATGGATGAATGCAATGGATGAAGAAATATCTTCTATGATCAAAATCCAGGTTTGGGATTTGGTTGACCTACACAAGGGGTGTAGGGCAATTGGGAATAAGTGGATTCTCAAAATCAAGCGCAATACAGATGGCAGTATCGAAAGATACAAAGCGCGTTTGGTTGCCCAAGGGTTTAAACAACAGGCTGAGATAGACTATGAGGAGACTTTTGCACCTGTTGTTAGATTTACGTCAATTAGAGTTATTTTAGCTATGGTTGCTAACATGAATCTAGAATTACATCAAATGAATGTAAAGACTGCTTTTCTCCACGGAGAACTGGATGAAGAAATCTATATGATTCAGCCTGAGGGCTACATTCAAGAAGGCTGCGAACACAAAGTTTGCAAATTGAATAGATCAATTTATGGCCTTAAGCAGTCGTCTAGACAGTGGTATATTCGCTTTTATAATACGATCATGCAGTATGATTTTATAATGATAGACGAAGATCACTCTGTGTATGTTAAGCAATCAGAAAAGAAGTTTGTTATCATCACATTGTATGTTGATGACATACTTTTAGCTGGAAATGACATGGGATTTTTTGTCAAAATCAAATATTGGTTATCTTCCAACTTTGAAATGAAAGACATGGGTGAAGCAGATTACATACTCGGAGTTAAGATTTCGAGAAATCGTTCGAAAAGAATAGTGTCTCTTTCACAAGAGACATATATTCGCAAAGTAGTAGAACGTTTCAATTGTGATCACAGTAACCCAAAATATGTCCCATTGGTTAAAGGTCATAATTTGTGTAAGGACATGTGCCCAAAAATAGCTAAACAACGTAGGGACATGGAGAAGATTCCTTATGCCAATGCAGTTGGATGCCTGATGTACGCAATATTGTGTACTAGACTTGACATTTGCTATGCTGTTAGAATAGCAAGCAGATATCAGTCTGATCCAGGCAGTGCTCACTGGAAGGCTGTCAAAGGAATTTTAAAATATTTGAATACTACTGCAGAATACTCCTTGTGCTATCAAGGCCGTGACCTGATATTGAGTGGCTATACTGATGCTGATTGGGGAGGTGATGTGGATAAGAAAAAGTCTATATCTGGATTTATTTTCTTGTTGAACGGGGGTGCTGTCTCATGGAGCAGTAAGAAGCAAACATGTGTATCCCTGTCAACAATGGAAGCAGAATATGTAGCTTCAGCTCATGCTGCACAAGAAGCGGTATGGTTGAAGAGATTCTTAAGCCATCTCTCCCTGATCAACTCGACAGAGCCAGTGAGTCTATTCTGCGACAACCAGGCAGCTATAGCATATGCTAAGGATCCAAGATTCCATAGCAGGGCTAAGCATATAGATATTAAATTTTACTTTGTGAGAAATTTAATAAAATATCAAGAACTGTGTATGAAATACATATCTACACGAGATATGGCCGCAGATCCAATGACTAAAGCATTACCTCGAGAAGTGTTCGAGAAATATGTTAACTCACTGGATTTACGATGGTTTTATTTCTAATCCAATTAGTTGGAATAAAGGATTTTTATTTGGCAATATGAGTTAAATGTGAAATATGTCGGACAGAGAAGTAGCCCACTCACACGGGTGTTTACCTCAGTGGGAGTTAAGAAGTTGATTCCTGGCTGAGATGAGGCAGTTATTGGACATTCATAAGTGCATGTCCTATGACGGAATGCCGTCTTGCTTAAGAGCAAGTTTCCTTATGGGATGCAGGAATAAGTTGCTGAATTTAGATTTTCTACAATCCATATGATAAGATATAAGTAGAACTTATCATATTGTCTGTCCTATTAGCCTAGAGTTAAGCTAAGGCTGATACTCTAGTATGGTGTTAAATGACATGTGTTCCTTTAAAAAAAAAATACACCGTAACACGTGATCAGTATCATGTGTGCTACTCGACCACTGGATGGGATAAAAATGTTGACTGATTTCACAATCCCTGGTGTGAGACCAATTTTTGAGAACTGTGATTCCCGAAACCTACCCTTAAGATCCTAAACGTATTTTGGAAGTATGATCCAGTGCTGCTAGCTTGGAAAGTTCATGAAAAGGTTATGGCATAACGATTCGACCTGGCAGGGGTGACCAGAAAAGCAGGCTGTATCATTATGAAAGGAATATAGTAAAAGGAGAAGGAACTCTGTTCATCACATTCTGAGTTTCGTAGTTCAGGTGCACCAATTGTATTGAAAAGTACAATAGTGAACCCGAATATAATTGTTTGAAATCACTGATGTGAACAATGGAATGTGACATGAGTCTTGGGGTAATAGCAAACATTATACAAGAAGGTTGTCGAGATGCTACTATTCAAGTAGCCTGAGTGTCTGTGCTCTTGAATTTAGCTTAACATACTCGACGTGTGCTGGTCGCACGAAATCCTTTAAAGAAATCTGATAACTGTTGATCAAGGTCAATAATAATTGAGTGGGAGTTGTTGGACCTTGGGCCCATTAGGTAATTATTATTGTGTCTAATTGGGCCCGGGCCCATTAGGCCCACAAGTTGGGTTGGATGGGCCGGTCAACCCGCATTGACCGGCTCGAAGCCACGCAAGCGCCACGTCAGCGTGATGTGGCGCTGATGTCATAAGTGGTAGTCCACGTGGCGCCACGTGGCAAAGCTAGGGGTAGCCTTGCCACGTGGCGTACCACGTGGCGGACACGCGGTCTGAAGCGCCACGTGGCGGACATGTGGCCCAAAGCTAGGGGTAGTCTTGCCACGCGGCGTTCCACGTGGCGGACACGTGGTCTGAAGCACCACGTGGCGGACATGTGGCCCAAAATGCCACGTGGTGCATTTTGGTTATCCGGATTTCCCTATAAAAAAGGAAATCTGGCTGGACCAATTTGTAACTTTTTCCACAACCACTCAATAAGAAAGGAAAAATTCCGAATTAGTTCCTGAATTTTGATCAGATTTTCTATAGAGGAAATCTCGTGAAAATCAATTACGAATCCGTTAAATCATGATCGTAATTCGACTAGCACGAAGACGTTGTGGACCCGAGCCTGTGGACCTCTTGCTTCAACAAGTAAGTGATTTATTATTAACAAATTAGTTTATTAATTAAACAGGTTTAACATGTAATTACTCGTTAATTACGCATCAAAACCGTCAAATATGTTGTAAGAGTTCTTGTATCTATCACAAAAAAATTAAAATATTGAATCAAATTTTTTACAATTTAAGAGTTTAAACACTGTGTCTCTTGCAAATAATTAATCAATATTTATCTCTAAACAATTTACTAATATATTTATTTTTTAACACCCTTATTCCTTTTTGTTTTACTCATCCCACTAATTCAAATTAGAGTTAAATAAAATCTTTAAAATGTTACAAAATTTTCCAATAAGTATTTCGCTACTACTTGAACTCAAAGACCTGCAAAAATAATATGAGCATTAGCTAATTAGTTTCACACCCACGTTCCTTAAGCATCGAAAGATTAAAGTCAGCGGATCTTCATTTTGCCCTGTTTTAGGACGACCGACAACGTCACACATTTTCGCACATATCTAAGCCAAGTCCTTCCAGTATTTGATTAATTTTGTTCTGTGGAGTGGAGCCATTCCATTAATGTGTTTTTCTGGTAAAACTACTTCTTTATCAACGTAACGTTTCTATCAGCGTTGAAACTCGTGACCTTCCATGCATGGATAAACCTATACATAAAGTGACTTAAACGTCAGCAAAATATCTACAACCAAGTACTTGATCAACTTGTGATAGATTAATTTTAACTTAATCAGATTTCGAGTTCGAGTCCTTAAAAATATAACAATGTTAATTACATGTTAGGAAAATTTTGCTACTTTTCAAAAGTCTCACCATGCTCGAATCTGTATTGTCAAAAATTTGTTAGCGAGTGTTTTGTATTGATCAAAAATTTATATCAAACTCGAATCTGTATTAGTCAATTTAATGAGTATTATTTTAAACAAAAAAGTCCCATGAGTTGGATTACCTACTTTGACTTTAAATAACAATGAACATAGTCTTACTTTGGTGCATGTTGCAGCCAATATTGATAAACAGGTGGATGCTAGTTTGGTTTTGACAGATTTTGGTAAAGAACAATTTGAAAAATTGCCCAGCTTGCCCATACAACTCTCGTTAGATGTTTCTCCTTCTGGTGGACCGAACTCAGAGGCTACTTCTATTGAGGGACAGTCTCTTGCCGTGGTGTCGGCTGCACCATATGTTGATTTGCAGGTGACCTCTAACTTAATTATTACTGAGTTTGTGAAGGAGGGTCATGCGCAAGGTGCAGTTGCGGATGGTGTGCAGGTTAGCGGACAAACACCTAGTGGAGTACGAATTGAGGATGTTTCAACGGACTCGCCTAATACGAGTCTGCAAACTACTATGCCAATTATTACGGAGCCTTTGTCTCCGGTTCTGAGTACTAGCTCGCCTCTTTCAGACACTCCGAGTTCACACGAGACTAGCTTACTCTTGAGCAAGAAAAGTACGCGCAAGAAGAGTTCTAAATCAGGTTCGAGTTTGTCATTGCATTTGTCAGATTCGGATTTGACAAAAATTGAAGCTAGGAAGGCTGCCTATGTCGCTGCGGGAGGGGTTTTGCCTAGCCGATCTTCGAGTTCTAAGGGTTCTAAGCACAAGGGTCTCAAGGCTGGATTCTTTGGCACGGGAACTCTGATTCTACAAGGCCCATCCCCATCTATTTTGGGCCGCGCCTCTGCTGTACCTGCTATGGAGTCCATGCCTATCCCGAGCTAAAAGGGCAATGAGGTCGTTGCATTTTCTGACAATGATGATCTTCTGGATTCATTGAAGTTCATAGGTTCATTGATGAAAAAGATGAAGCACAATTGGGTGGAAGAGGTCAATTCAGACATGGAGGATTCCGACCTACCACCTGCGAAGAACACTCGCTTTCAAGCGAGGAAGAGGGCTGAGATTGTATCAACCTTGACTACCCGACTTGTAGGTTTGCCTGGGTGAGTCACTGGATATGGCAGCGGGTTTGCCTTATGGTTACCCGTTTAGGCCTTGGTTGTATTTTTTCTTCTTTTTTTCTTTTTTCTCCCCTTTCTCATCCCTATTCTGTAATTTTTTCTTTTCTCTTCAATAAAGGTTCTTTTTTTTAAAACAATGAACATAGTCTTCAAAATTAAAATTTCTGAAATAGCAGGTTGGATATTTATCATCTCCTTGTCACTGAATTAGGTCTCAACATTCTCAGTATATATACATACACTAATATTGATGCTATATCCATATCCATATCTATTCACATCAATTCATCAACTATGCCTTAAACAAAGTCTCTATATTTTCTTATTCACCATTGCATGCATGTGACACTAGCTAGACAACAATATAGAAGGCAGGTGAACATAATTTTCAAAAAGTTTGGGGAGCTCTTAACTCCTTATAAGATTGTGTTTTTTTTACATGTATTTTTTTCTCTTTCTCTAAGTTTGTACCTGATCTTATAATTTAGTTCCAAAATATCTGTTCAAAATTTTACTATTTGAGATACACGTGAATGACAAAACAAATTATTTTGTGATTAATTAAGCTGATATATAGCGGTCAAGAGTTTATTCAATTTAAGCAAAGGGTAGCAAGATGTCCTTCTAAGTTCTACCGATTGTTTTTTGAATTCAAAATTATGAAAAGTAACAATGCAAAATATATGATTCGAATTTAAGTTAATGGACCCAGATATCAGATATAAAAAATTAAGCAAAGGTATATATCATACCCCACCACCAATTCACCTACCGCACCAAAGCCTCTCGTACCATATCCACGTAGTTGGCCACGCTCAATTACGCCTTCGCTTTCACATTTCCCTCTAAATCTTTTCCCATTGTAACCTTTTTTTCATTTTTTCCTGTGTAAAATCCGTATATATGTATATTATATATGGTGCTAAGTTCTGGTGCTTTATAATATTCCTCACCACCATCTCTCCCAATACCCATAAGCTTCTCATATTAGTCTTATCAAATTCTCTTTTGTTTGTTAGTTTTCTCTCTCCATGGGTAGCCTTGATACTGAAAGAACTACAATTGGATGGGCAGCTAAAGACCCTTCTGGGATCCTTTCTCCTTACACCTATAACCTCAGGTTAGATCAATTCTTACTTCTCTTCTATTCAATCCAATCCCGAAACGAGATTCGAATTCACTTAAAAAAAATTTTAATTCAAACTTCATAAATATATAAAAAAATATAATTAAAAAAATCATCCATGATGATATTTTAACTCGGTATTTTTTGAAATTTTTTTCTCATGCAGGAATACTGGTCCTGAAGATGTTCTTGTTAAGGTTATGTGCTGCGGAATTTGCCACACCGATCTTCACCAAGTTAAAAATGACCTCGGCATGTCACGCTATCCCATGGTTGCTGGGTAATAACTTCTTATTTTAATTATGTTGCTTAAATAATTTTGATTAAAATTCAAGTAACATGTTTAATTACGACAAAGAATACACTTTCAGATTTTTTTTCCCTTGTCTCCCGAAGACTATTTTTCAATCCTTTTTTCTTTTCTTTTTTTAAGTATTCCCGTGGATCCAAATATTTTCGAGATAATTAAAAAGAATGAACATCTAGATCGAAGCATAGAAGCAGAGATTTTGAATGTTAAGGAGTTACATTTACTCTACAAAATGATTATTTCCATTACGATTTTTTTAATAAGCAAAATTTTATTACTCTTCCAAAAAATTCAAAGTTAATTATACCAAGAATACTTGAAGTACTAACATCTAAGAATGAGATACATATCATAGTAGTAATACTAAATTTTGTATCTAATTAATTAAGATTCGAAGTAATTACGACTTTTGAATAGTGGCAAAATTTTCTATCAGCAAAATTTTCGACGATCTTGCTTAATTTTGCTATTTTCAGAAATGTTAACTAATTCGAATCTAAATTAATTTGTTCAGTAATTATTATGAATATAAATAGTACCAACCCAAAAACCTAATTGTGATTTTAACTTGGCATTTGCACCAAAAGACAATTTTATGAATATTCCAACCCAAGTGGGGTCTCAAACTCGAGAAAAATTAATGGTTTTACACAGGCACGAGGTCGTCGGGGAGGTGGTGGAGGTAGGATCCAATGTGAGCAAGTTCAGAGCAGGAGACGTGGTTGGCGTGGGGATCCTCGTCGGATCCTGCAAGCAATGCACGCCTTGCCAATCAGACACCGAGCAGTACTGCAACAAGAAAATATGGACCTACAACGATGTCTACACCGATGGTAGAACCACCCAAGGTGGATTCGCAGAGTCCATGATCGTTGACCAAAGGTAAGCATTGTCTCGAATTCCCGCTCATTGATTATACAAAATCATACTTATATTCGTTCGCTAAAATATGTCCTTCAGCTTTGTGGTGAAGATCCCGGATGGTATGTCACCGGAACAGGCCGCGCCACTGCTCTGCGCGGGGGTGACAGTGTACAGCCCGCTGAGCCACTTCGGGCTGAACAAGAGCGGGCTGCGAGGAGGCATGCTCGGGCTGGGAGGAGTAGGCCACATGGGAGTGAAAATAGCCAAGGCAATGGGGCATCACGTGACCGTGATCAGCTCCTCTGATAAGAAGAAGGTTGAGGCAATGGACCACCTCGGAGCTGATGACTACTTGGTCAGCTCCGACGTGGCCCAGATGAAAGAAGCCGCAGATTCACTCGACTATATCATTGATACCGTCCCGGCTTTCCATCCTCTTGAGCCGTACCTCTCTCTGTTGAAGCTCGACGGCAAGTTGATCCTTATGGGCGTCATTAACACCCCTCTCCAGTTCTTGACCCCTGTGGTTATGCAGGGTGAGTCCCCTCCCTTCTATCTTTTGATGCAAATATTGAAATTTGTTTTGCTCTATTCGAATTCTCATATCGGCTTTCAGATTTGATCACATTTTTCGAAAAGGAAATCCGGTAGCTGACTGATCAGCTACCGGATTCCAGTATCAAAGAAAAGCAACTTCCTTGATCAAACTTTGTGTGTGCAGGAAGGAAAACCATTACAGGGACCTTCATAGGAAGCATGAAGGAAACAGAGGAGATGCTCAAGTTCTGCAGCGAGAAGGGAGTGGCATCCACCATTGAAGTTGTCAAGATGGACTACATCAACACCGCTTTCGAAAGGCTCGAGAAGAACGACGTTCGATACCGATTCGTCGTCGATGTCGCCGGAAGCAAGCTTGACCTGTGAATAGAAAAACTGTTTTAAGAATTCTCAACATCTGATTCCAATTATATCAGTTGACCGGCTTGCTTGCTTCCGGCTATATCGACGACGTCGTCGTCGATATACCGTTTGAGTGCTCTTTCTTAATCGAAAAACTTCTTTTCGCGTACACCAAAGAAATTGATTAACCACGACTATTGTTGAATTTTTTTTATGGTTTTCAAATCAAACTGATTAATTTCTAAACTAAATATCAGTCATTTTTTGGGTTGGGTCATCGTTGAAAATACCAAAAACTATAGGATTATTAAAGTTTTACTTGATCGAGATATTATAAAGAGAATAGGTAAATCAGAATTATTTTTTTCTTGGATAATTTTTTAAATCAAGATACTGTTTTTTCATATCTTCAATTAATGTCTTGATTCACAATTCATTTTTAGTATTAAAAGCCAAACAAAATAAAGCAATCCTAAAAATTGAAAACAACGGCCCAGTTAGGAAGAGTCTAAACCAGAGGACCTCATATATTGGATTAAATAAGTTTTTTTGTGACGGATACAAGAAATATTCTTATTTCTAAAAAGTACCAAATGTGAGTGAGTAGAGTACCAAATGTGAGTGATAATATACTCTTTAGATGATTATAAAACTAAATAGAAAAGGGAGAGAATTATATACTCCTCTCTAAAAAGTGGTACATAATATATTAATTCATAAAAATTGAATTATCAAAAAGTGAGGTTATTTCAGAAAATTTGAAGCTAATTATATACCGGAGTAATTGAGTCTAGAACTATGTATACGTAGAGCATTCAGCATTATTATTTTCCTGATGCAATTTTTTTAATCAAATTTTAGCATTTCAGAATTTTGATGAGGCTTACCAGCACAAACTCTAATAAGAGAATTCTACTAAGGAAAAATGTAAATTTATATATTAATCAATGAAATTAAATTAATAAAAAACTAAATAGAAAAGGAAGGAGCTAAAACGAAGAAATTATTCCCAAAGAAATTCCAAGAATGGGCGGGCCGGGGCTAGCGGTGACGTGGACGCAACATAAAAGTGAGCCTATTCGAGTTTTCAACTCATAACTCCTCTGCTTCTTAAAACTCCTTGTGAAAAAACAAGCATAAGAAGAAAAAGAAGAAGAAGCTAAGACTCCTTCGATGGATCACCGTCCACGTGGAGGCCGCCCAACCGCCCCGGTGCCCACCCAACCGCCGTCCGACGCGACACACTTTATCTTGGAAGTCCCACGGGGCGCCGACGTCGTCCGGGCCATCATGGAATTCGCCAGAAGCGGGGCCCACGCGTCCGGCACGGTGCTCTCCGCCTCTGGGATGGTCGCCAACGTCGTTATCCGAAACGGCGTTCCCCAGTCGCCGTTGGTGTCGCTGCCCTGGGCCCACAGACTGCTGTCCCTCCTCGGGTATTTTACCTTCCTCCCTCATGGCGGCTACTCCATGTCCTTCTCCGCCATCATCGCCTGCGATGACGGCCAGATCATCGCCGGCGTGGTCGCCGGGTCGATCGTCGCTTCCGAACCCCTCCTGGTCGTCCTCTCGATTTCCAGGGTCCCTCTTCCCACGCGCCCGAGAGTGGCAGCGCGTTGATCATGCGTTCTTGTTGAGCTTGGCGATGGATGTCGATATCGAGAATTGAGAAAGAAGGCAGTTACCCTGTACATGGTTAGGGTAGAAGAAGAATTAGATTCAAGAAAATGTTCAAGATAGATCCATACAATATTCAAGATAGTTCAATACAATGTGGCATATTCCTGTTATAGTAATTTTTTTATACGTAAAGTCTTATTATCAATTTTAATTCCGTCCGGTCGGACCGGTGAACAGAAAAGGGTTGATATAATTCTCAACATCTAATTTTAATTACACCAGTTTGTGTTTCGGGTTTGTAGCGTTGCAACTTTGAATGCTCTTTTCTTATTGGATAACGCATGGTTTTAAAAAACGCGGTCCGACCGGTTGGACCGTGAATCGGGCACTAGGCCGGGTCGTTTTTAGGCTTTTGACCGGGGTCCGTACTAACCGGACCAAATCCGGTCGGACTGGCCGATTTTGAGGTCCATTCTGACCGGTCGAACCCAGTTAGTACAAAAATGGGCAAAATTGACTTTTTTTTGTAGTTTTCGAAGAAAAAAAATTGATTTGACAAATTTATAAAGTAATAAATAAATAAATAAAGTAGATTTATAGAGTGGAGAGATAAAAAATTAAGTCTACTTTTTTTTGGTATGAAAAATAAGTATATTTTAACCAACATATATATATTATTTAAAATATTTAAAAATAAAAAAATTTTGGTCCGACCGGTGGTTCACCCGGTCCGACCGGCCGACCCGGAGGACGGGAGAAATCCCGGGTCGGCCTCCGGGTCGTTTTTTAAAACCATGGGATAACGTGAATTCGTCTCAAAATTGAATTAATTAATTTGATAGATGTAGATACCACTCAGTATAAACGGAAAATAAGATAGAACTAGCAAATTTCAATCGAAGATAGTATAAACTAAGAATAGGTATAAAAAAAAGCTAAGATGTTTTTTTTATCATACGTATTGGTGGGTCTGTTCTTGATTATAAATTAGGTGCAATGCGAGATTGTGTTTTCTACGCTGTTTTAAAATAGAGATTTTGGTCCGACCCAGATTTTGGTCTATCATCTGAGTCGCCCGGTCGGATCGGACGGACTAAATTTTTTGTAATTTATTTTACTATTATGCGATAATATATAGACCAAATAGTCAAAATATAGGTTTCAAAATTCACATTTTATAAATATCAACCAATTTATAACATATAAAGTCTATTTTTCTTTGTTGATTTGAAGAAATCAAGCATATGATTCAACTTTTTTATTTTATTTTTTGCTGATTTGGATAAATTCTGGTCGAATCAGGCCGGTCGAGTAAAAATGAGGGCGAACCGCCCGATCCGGTTGAATTTGGGACAGTTCAATTGGAGGTCGTATAAACTCTGAAAAAAGGCCCACTTTCATGGGTGATTCGTAGTCCGATCGGTCAGACTGCCGATCGAATTGCATTTTTTAAAATTATGGTTTTTTAGAATGTGATAATAAAAGATACCTAGTTTTTGTGATTTTTATCTTTACGAGGAAGAATTTCTCAAACCAAGTGACCTATATCAATGAGAGTTCGAAACATTTGTAATTAAATCTAACTCAAATTATCTGGTCAAACAAAACTCTTCCATCACTTAAATCTATATTATTCATCGACAATTATAACAGATAACCTCCGTCACCAAAGTAAAAAAAATATATTGTACTTAAATAAAAGTGTGTAAAATTACAAAGTAGTTAAGTCAACTTATCCCTAAATTATTTAGACTCACCAATTAGTTCCACTCATTTAGTTTCTAGCTGAGAAGAATCTTCAGGTGACAATTTCTCTCTTATATTTAACTGTATTTTTAATAACTGAAATTAATTAGGCAAACTATAAGTATTTATGATAAATATATTCGCCGCCGCGGAGGTCGCCTCCACCAACCGACCAAAATCCCATCAAAAGAAACGACGCGTTTCATCTTGGAGCTGCTCTTTGAGTTTTGAGTTTCCTTCCCTCCGATGAAGATCCAGCCGACCATCGTCGGTGTTGAGGCGAACGCGCCTCCAGGGCTACGCGGAGGATGCGGACTGCCGGTCGTGGTTGCTGTGAGCCTAACGGTGAAGACGACAGCGCCCACCGATGGAACGGCGTCGTCGATGGTCGACATGCTCAAGGTACGAGTAAACACCTCATCTCAGCGTTTCCCCTTCTCTATAAGCATCGGGAGTACAATGTGATTTGTGGAACGGTTGGGGTTCGGAATTTGGGAATTTTCACATAATTAGGTTAAGAATAATTTGGCATCCTGCTTAGTTTGTTTTATTCAACTATGTTCAAAGTCTAGTACCGTCGAAACCCGAAATTATTTTTCTAACCCGAAGATTTGAACTCGAGACATCATTAATCATTAACCAAGCACAAATTTCTTCTGCTCTTATTCCTAATACCTAGAAGTGAACAGTGCAGCTAAACTGGAACTACATCATTTCTTCATCAGTCATGTTTTCACCTGGGTTTTGCACGAATTTCAGGCCCTAGCCATGAAATGATCACAAACGTGTCAGAAACCTCCATATGGGACTGGGATGTATTCCTCAGCTTTCGAGGTCCAGATACACGCTACAAGTTCGCTGATCAACTATATCACAACTTGAAAAGGAAGAACATCAGTGTTTAGAGATGTCGAAGGGCTCCGGACTGGAGATGAAATTTCTCCGTGTCTTATCAAAGCTATTGAAGGATCAAGGGTCTCTGTTGTTATAATCTCTAGAGACTATCTTTCCTCCAATTCGTGACTTGATGAGCTAGTTACTATACTCGAGCGTAAGGAGGAGAGGATGCAGATAGTTATCCCCATCTTCTATGAAGTTGACCACCCACAAGTGCGAAATAAGGGGATGGATGTACATGAACAAAAGTATGGTAAGGACAACGGAGAAGTGCAGAATTGGAGGTCAGCTATGGAAAAGCTAGCAAGCTAAAAGGAGAATCGTACCTAGGCAGGTAGAAATCTTATTACCCATATTTCACATAGTAATCTTATATGTTTTATGGATTTGGTGGCTGGGGGGGATCGGATCAACGTTAATGTAGTTTATTTGATATAAACTTTTAGTCCAATTGACATTTAGTAAAGTAGTAAATCAATTTCCAAAATTTAACTTATGATTCTAAACAAGAAAATAAGAAATTAATTCTTTTTTATTACCATTAGGAATTAGAAATATAATTTTTTTTCCAATGGAATTGATTGGACGACTGCCTCTTTGATGTATGGCCCCCACGTTTCTGTGAAATCCAATTGAAATTTGCACGTCTTTGTCGTCATCTACTGCCGGCTCGACAAAATTTGGCCTGAGTTTATCATTTCTAATTTGCTGTTGTTTTCTATTGGATACCGAAAGAAGTAACTGTCAGTGGTCTACCAAATTTTGTTGGTTAAAGAGTGTTCAAGGTTTCAGAGAAAAAGTCGATCACACAAAATAGATATCAATCTATCAGGGGTTGGATTCAGCCCACTGAAATGGATCAAAAGGAGTAATAACATAATCAGGGGTAATAGTGGAAAAGTATTATTAACCTAACCTATCTATAAATTAGGGTTAAAAACTGATTAAAGAAGGGAAAAAAATTACGCAGAAAACGACGGCGGGACCTTTCCTCTGCCTACGCCGAAACCCAATTAAATTAATGAGTTTCTATTGAAACCAACGCAGACACCCAATTCAAAACAACGGCGGGACCTTTAGTCTCCCACTCAACCCATTGAGCTTGAGCTTCATCTACCATTAAACCATTCAAACTAAAACTGTCGTTTATAGCTATAGCTAGCATAAGTCGAGAAAATGAAGATGAAAACTTCGATGGGGAATCAAATAACATCCTGTTAATTGGAGGTAAATACTAGTTGATTATTTCATATAAAAATTCCAGTTTAAACGTTTTACCATCTCTGTCGGGTTCGACATTGTTTTGCATGTTCATATTCATTTGGTTACATTTGTTTATTGGTATTGATTTTGCAGAAATACCAACAATGACCACCACCGGTGAAATTGAAAACAATGAAATGCATTCTAGTGGAACAATTGTAAACCAAGATACCCGACAGGCGTGTTTAGGTGACATCCAAAACCTTTATGGAATAGAAGGTCTGTAGACTATTTTTTAAATCTTAAGTTAATTTGTTCTGATATGGGTTTCCATTTTTTATGATATAGGTTTGCATGTGTTCTGATATTGGTTTTCATTTGCTCTGATATTGGTTTGTATGTATTCTGCTATTGGTTTGCTTGTGCTCAGATATTGATTTGCATTTGTTCTGATATTGGTTTGCAAGTGTTCAGATATTGGTTTGCAGGTGTTCTGTTATTGGTTTGCTTGTGCGCAGATATTGGTTTGCATGTGTTCAGATATTGGTTTGCATGTGTTCAGATATTGGTTTGCATGTGCTCTGATATTGGCTTGCATGTGTTTGGATATTGGTTTGTATGTGTTCTGATATTGGTTTGCATGTGTTCTGATATTGGTTTGCATGTGCTCTGATATTGGTTTTCATTTACTCTGATATTGGTTTGTATGTATTCTGCTATTGGTTTGCTTGTGCTCAGATATTGGTTTGCATTTGTTATGATATTGGTTTGCTTGTGCTCAGATATTGGTTTGCAAGTGTTCGGATATTGGTTTGCAGGTGTTCTGTTATTGGTTTGCTTGTGCTCAGATATTGGTTTGCATTTGTTATGATATTTGTTATGATATTGGTTTGCTTGTGCTCAGATATTGGTTTGCAAGTGTTCGGATATTGGTTTGCAGGTGTTCTGTTATTGGTTTGCTTGTGCGCAGATATTGGTTTGCATATGTTCTGATATTGGTTTGCATGTGCTCTGATATTGGTTTGCATGTGTTCGGATATGGGTTTGCATTTGTTCTGATATTGGTTTGCTTGTGCTCTGATATTGGTTTGCTTGTATTCTGATATTAGTTTTGATGTGTTCAGATATTGGTTTACATGAGTTGTTGTACTATTTATTCAAACTGTTTCTTGGTATAAAGGTACCTCCACGCCACAAGCACAGTGAGTGAATGATGTACAAGGATCATCCAAAGCATTGGGTAAAACTATAAAAACACGAAAAAATCCTAGGAAGACAAGAAAGAGAATGAAAAGTTCAAATGAAATCGGACGGCAAATATCGAAGAAAAAGTACCTGCAGAAAAGACAGAAGCAAAATGACAGTGTAACCAATGGCTCAAACCAGGAGACAGAAGAGGAGTATAATCATTTGGACATAGACTTGAATCGGCCTTTGGAAAAATTATGAACATGACATACTTGTTAATTATATTTTATGTTTTTAACTATATTGGTTTGTCCGTTAGGAAATATTTTAACTTATGTAAATGGGAGTGGAACGTTGAACTTGTATTATAAACGAACGGTCAAAATATATTGGTTTGCATGTATTCCGATATAGGTTTGCATGTGTTCTGTTATTGGTTTGGATGTAAAGTGATACTGGTTTACATTTGTTCGCACATTGGTTTGGATCTGTTCTGATATTGGTTTGAATATGTTCAGATATAGGTTTGTATGTGTTCTAATATTGGTTTGGATGTGTTCTGATATTGATTTTTATTGGTTCAGATGTTGGTTTGGATCAGTTCTAGGCCGATATAGGTTTGCATGTGTTCCGATATTGATTTGGATGTGTTCCGATATTGGTTTTAATATTTTTTGATATTGGTTTCGATATTTTATAATATATGATTTCAATGTTTATGATATTGGTTTGAATTGACATTGGTTTGTTTGGAAAAAAACTGAAACCCAAATCGAACCGATAAGTAACCATACGAAGCAACGTCATTGAAAATGCAACCAAATTGACAAATTATCTGAAAAAAATATAGTCTATAAAAAAAACTACTGCAAATTATCTTAACAGATATCACGAAATATACAAAACCAAATATACACCATAAAAAAATATAAATAAGTCTGAAAAAAATCCATTTCTGTTAGAAAATATCACTACAATATAAGTAAAACAGAAAGCATGATCGTTATCCCCTATCCGATTTCCTTGTTCTTTTATAAACTTTTTTCCATGTTCCTTCATACAGCTGCAACGCTCGGGTCAATATGGTTGGCAGTAGCAAATTATTCGGCTATGCAATAAGATCAAGACAAATAGTTTTTTGAACCCTGCTAAAACCTTGGGATCCGACCAATCAAAATGGGGGATTTTATCGTCTCCCCAAAGATGCGTGTAGTGCTCCACAAACTTGCAAGCGAATACGCCACAACTTTTAATCATCTTTCAACAAATTCTCCTCCACCTTCTCTTTCCTCTTCAACTGCAAATACCACATGCAAATCAATATCAATGCACATGTAAACCAATATAATACCACATTCAAAATAGTATCAATTTTCAAAGACAAACCAATATCACACAACATAAAAGCCAATATCATACCACATGCAAACCAATATCAATTAAATCGCAAACCAATAACATACCACATGCAAATCAAAATAAAATTCAAACCAAAACCAAGGTCGAACCACATACAAACATTCGCAATTCAAGGTTACACATTTATGGGATTTGATTCATACATAGTACAAATGTGAAGTAGTAATTAGTACCTTTTTTCCTGACTTCTTATCGTCTTCGATCCGTCTTCCTTCCGCCTTCCGCCTTCCGCCTTCCGCTTCATCTTGATATGTTCCTTTCTTGTACTTCGAAAACAAGTAAACAATTTAGATAACACAAGGCAGAAAATAAGAACCATAACAGTACATCCCCACAACAACCCGAACAAAGTCAAGTTAAAATTTTACCTTGTGTTATTCCTCCTCTTATCAACCATCTCTCTATTAGTGACAGAGACACTATTCCTATTCCCCACACTAGCCTTCTTCAACCTATTGCACCAAAAAGCGACCACTGCATACCGCATGCATAATCAAGAGGTCGGTATCGAAAAAGAGAAAGGGAAGGGAAAAACTGATTAACTTACCAGGGTTAGCGAAAAGGGATCAATGTGGACGGTCGGCAAGGGAGAAACTGATTAACTTACCGATTTTGAGTAGCAAGAGGTTAGGACTAACGGGTGTCAGGTCGATGTGGTCGGTCGGCTCTTTCCAGGTGCCATCAATGGGTTTTTTTCAAGGTGCCGTCGATGGCTTCCTCGGGTGACAGATTTTTCCAAGTGCCGTCGACGGATTGCTCTTGCAGGAGAAGAAGGCTACGGTTTTTGGGACTTGAATAAGTAATTGAGTTTTTTCAAAAACAAAAATGGAAGATGAAGAGGGCTACGGTTTTGGGAATTCGTGGGTTACAGGCTAGGCTGGGAGGGAAAGCATGGATTGCCATTAGGATGTTAAAACCCAATAATACCCTCAATGATTTTGGGCCATTAGATCAAGAAATGATTAAATTTATCAAATCAAACGGCCTTGAATAAGTCCCCTCCGTAGGAACATCTACCATATAGTCCCCACTAAATCCAGGTTCAATCTATCATCACAAATATCGGTGTTATGGAGTCTGTCAATATGAGTACCATGAATTGAAGTGTAGAGGTAAACTAGCTCTTTAAATGGTAATTTTTTGGGGTGAAAGTGGAGGGACAAAAACTCCTAAATATATAAGTAAAAAGACCAATTACAGCATACTAAGTGCAAGGCCCCCTTTTCGGCCTTTAAATAGTACTTTATCACAATTCATTAACCTCAGGCCTGGCTGCTGCCTGCAGATGAATCTTCCACCAAGAAGTAGAACCGCATAAGAAACAGCAGACGGGTGAGTAATGACTTCAACTCTTATTCCTGGAAGTGAACAGTATAGTTAAACTGGAACTACATCTCTTCATCAGTCATGTCTTGACCTGGGTTCACACGAATTTCAGGCCCTAGCCAGAAAATGATCAAACGAAGGGACAAGTAATTAAATTGATCAATTAATTTACACGCATGGCTCAGGGATGGGGGCGAGTGTGAGAAACAAAGGGACAATCGCATTAAATGCATGTCAGGCGAAATGCGGCTCAAGGAGTACGTTTCTCGTGTACCAAAAACCGATAATGTCCCTGGGGATACGCGGCAAAGATCTATCGTCAGATCTTTGCACGCGCGCTTTCATAGCCCGTCCATGGCTCATATTTAATCTCCAATACAAAATCGTCTCAAAGTTTGATTAGTTGACTTGATAAATATAGATACGAGCTGGTATAAACAAAAAATAAGATAGAACTAGTGAATCTATATCCGAAACTTTGGTAACACTTTCGCCCTTATATTTAAGGGTATTTTAATAACGGTAAATACGCGAACTTATCCCGGTAAATATATTCGCCGCGGCGGAGGTGGCCCCTACCTACCAACCAACCGACCAACATCCCATCAAAAGAAACAACGCGATTCGTCTTGTTGGAGCTGCTCTTTGAGTTTGAGTTTCCATCCGTCCGATGAAGATCCAACCGACCGTCGTCGGTTTCGATGCGAGCGCGCCTCCAGTGCTACGTGTAGGATATAGACGGCCGGTCGTCCACGACGGTTGCTTGAGCCGAACGGGGAAGACGACAGCTACCACCGATGGAACGGCATCGGCGACGGTGGACACGCCAGAGGTACGCGCAAACACCTCTCCTCAGTGTTTCTAATCTTTATAAGCATCGGGAGTACAATGTGATTTGTGGAAGAGGACGGCTTGGGTTCCGAATTTGGGGGTTTTCGCATAATTGGGTTTAGGTTAAGAGAACGCTGTCCAATTTGTGGAAAAGGACACTCGGGATTGGGGTTTGGGGATTTTCACATAAATCACTTTAGGAATAATAAACCCCTTTTTTTATTTATTGTTTTGCCTCTGAAGGAAATCGCATAACATTGTTGATCAAAATTATAATGTTTTATGAATTTTGTCAATATTTTTAATGTTATTAGTCTCTTCTTCACCATATTCCTTCGTAATCCAACTGCTAAAAACTTCTGAATCTCAAAGTCTTGTTGTTAATTGAATAAGTAAAGTGTGATGCAAGGGTTACATGACACTGACATATAAAGTTACGGATAAGCACTTAGACAAACTGGTGAGAAGTTGTTCTAGTCTCGAGTTCAAGTAATTGGAAACACAACAGTGCCACCTTTCAAAGATATCACCGGCTCGAACTGGATTAGTAACCAAAAAAACATAAGAGTTTAATGAGGTTATTTTTCCATGTACGTGCGCTCATGTTATTCCTTAACGGAATATCTGCCGGAAGCCTCCAGAAAAAGATGATGCTTTGGCCGGCATGACCCGTCATGACTACCTGATGATGGTACTCCAATACATACTATACGCGAGTACTTTTGTCTACTGCTTTTTCCTCAAAGTGATCAGTTATTTGAACCGGAAAACATTTTCGTCATCAGTCATGTCTTAAACTTATCTGGGTTCATACGAATTGCAGCAACTTGCCTGAAAATGACAACAGACTGATTAGAACCTTCCATATGGGACTGGGACGTATTCCTCAGCTTCAGTGGTGAAGATACAAGGTACAAACTCACTGATCATCTGTATCACAACTTGAAAAAGAAGCACATCCAAGTGTTTAGAGATGCAGAAGGGCTTCAGATTGGAGATGAAATTTCTCCGAGCCTTATCAAAGCCATTGAAGGATCAAGGATCTCCGTTGTTATATTCTCCAGAAACTATGTTTTCTCCAATTCATGCCTTGACGAGCTTGTTACGATACTCAAATGTAAGGAAGAAAAGCAGCAGAAAGTTATCCCTATCTTCTACGAAGTTGAGCCGTCAGAAGTGAGATATCAAAGAATGGATGTACATAAACAGAAGTACGTTATGGACAGTGAGAAAGTGCAGAATCAGAGGTTTGCTGTGGAAAAAGCAAGCGAACTAAAAGGGCAAGCATACCTAGGCGGGTAGGATTCTTGTTACCTATATATTTCTTATATTGGGGAAAAAACTGATCAGCTTTTATGCAATTTATTTGATATAAACTGTAAGCTCAATATGGCGATGGCACTAGTGCCAGTAACAGTGATGACGACAAGTATAGTGACGGTGGCGGCGACGACCAAAGGAGAGCAGTGTTACATGATTCCAATGATGACGTAGGTAACGATAACAACTACTGGGATAGAGTAGCTTTAGACGATTCTGATGATGACAATTGCGATAAGAGTAGCGATGATAGTGTTAACTGCCGAGGAGGAGTGTCATTACATGATTCCATTGATGGTGTGGACAACAATAACAGTGACAACTACCTGGTGAGAGCACTGTTATATAATTCTGATGATGACACCGACGACAATGACAGTGATTCAGATTATGGTAATTACCTTTCTTCCATCTTTTTGTTATTCTGAAATTAGTTATTCCGTATCAGATCTCTCAGACTAATAATACTATGTTTATGTTTGGACTTTGGACTTTGGATAGAGAACCAAGGGACAAAGTAGAGTTTTATGAAGTAAAACCCGAGTAAAGTATGAGTAAATTGCATGTATATAAACTTGTTTGATTAGAAGATAATCTTGAAGTAACACAAGTACTAATATCAATGTCGAGTTAACCTAAACTTGTTGCTTGATACAGACGTTCCCTGGAGAGTGGAACTGCCAATGATGGGTTGGGTCAAGCTAACCACAACTGGCTCTCGTAGTGGCCATGAAGGGGGCATTGTTGTAGGAGATTGGACCGGTCGCTGGCTTGTGGGGCTTCCTGTACTGATGATCCATGAGTCCTATACGGAACTTGGGGTAATTAAACGTGGCTTGGAGTGGGCTCGAGATAGAGGTCTACAGAATGTCATTGTTGAATCAGGTTTGAAAGAGATGATTCATTGGCTAGGGCATGTAGTTGGTAGCGATCATCCTTGTTCCTCACTTGTAAGAGAATGTCGTCAGCTTTTAAGGGCAGCGGAGGGGAGGTGCACCTTAAGCATATTTCTGTGGAACAAGCTGCGATGGTTTTAATGGCTGGCCCCGGTGGTTGGCCTCCGATGTTTTGATCTTAAAGAGATGTCTCTGGTGTTGTCTGATTTTATTTTGGTGAGATGTCTGCCTCGGCTAGTAGTTTGCTTGCCACGCCTCCGTGGCTTTTGGCTTGAACAATTTGTGTTTCTCTTTGAACAGTTGGCTTTTGGCTTGGTCAGTCCTCATTGTTCTGTTGTGTGCTTCTGCTGTTGGCGTTCTCGACCAATTTTTTGTGACGGGTACAAAAAAGATATTTTAATTTCTAGAAAGTACCAAATGTAAATGATAATATACTCTTGAGATGATCATAGAACTAAATAGAAAAGGGAGAGAATTATATACTCTTGTACATAATTTATTAATTCATAAAATTTGAATTATCAAAAAGTGAGGGGTTTTCATAAAATTTGGAGCTGGTTGTAATTAGTATATATCGAGTAATTGAATGTATAATTTTGTATACGCAGTGTATTCGACATTATTCTTTCTCTTGTGTGGTTTTTACCATTAAATTTTACCGTGCTAGAATTTTGATGAGACTCGTGACCGTAATCTCTAACAACAGAATTTTACATTGTCAAAATAGAAAAGTTGTACATAATAATATAATTTATTACTCAATAAAAATTCAAATTACAAAAAAAAAATAGAAAAGGAAGGAGCTAGCCTAAAACGAAGAAATTATTCTCAAAGAAATTCCAAGAATGGGCGGGCCAGGGCTAGAAGTAGATCTGGTAATTGTTAGAATTAGATTCATGATTTGATTCGTTTCGTCAAAAATTTGATTCATCCATAATTCGATTCGAATTTGTCATGAGACGAATGGAATACAGTTCATGATTTTTATAATATATCAAACCGGAAAATATAATTCAAATTCACTTCGAGTCAATTTCATATCGAATTTGATTTGAATTTGTCAATTTATTTAAATAAATTTTAAAAATAGTAATGATGTGGGACTCTTGCTTGCTATGATGGGATTCATGTGCGATTATACTTTTCAATCTGCGATGGTATCCGTTTGGTTGGTTGCAATGCAAAATGTCGTCTCAAGTGGGCCCACGTTGGGCCCCCACAAACAAGTTTTGTTTGTTATTTTTCTATTTTTTTATATATTCAAATTTACATGTAAACTCTATCAATACCAAATTTTATTATTCAAAATTTACACATTCCAATATTATTTCTCTACTTCTCTTACTGATATAATTTAATCTGTATAATTCTCTCTCAAAGTTTACTTATTAATTATCTTAGTCATATTATTAACATAATCACTCACACTATGGTGGAATTTTTTTCTAAATAGGTAAAAAATTTAGATATTTTCTCGAAATAAGCAAAAATATATGCATATTCCCAAAATAGGTTGAAAAAATAAAAAATAGATATTTTCGCATAATTAGGTTTAGGATAATTGGGTGTCCAGCTTAGTTTGTTTTATTCAACTATGTTCAAAGTGTAGCACCGTCGAAATCCGAAATTATTTTTCCAATTCGAAGATTTGAACTCAAGACATCGTTATTCATTAACGAAGCACAAGTTTATTACCAATTATACCAACTCTAATCGGTGGTTGCATTTAGTTTGCATATGCAATTATTGTGAGTAACTAATATTATTATCTTTCTTCTTTACCAGAATCATTGTATATAGGATTGGATTTTTCTCCAAGTCTTTAATTCACTAAAAGAATTATGACGTAGGACTGACATATAGCTCTTATGGAGATGGATTTTTACAGCAAGATTAAACCCTGAATTTTATCTATTATTATAGATATTGTGTTATTAGGTCAAATGTCTTGTTTACATGATGTGATGTGTAACGTTACCGTATGGCCTCGTAAGTATTATTCTTAGTAGAAAAGTAGAAAAGGATGTTATAGTGGAAAAGCATGAAGTTAGGATTTGAAACTTTTGGCCATAGAAACTTCCACGTAGTCTATCTATTCTCCCAATCCAACTTTGACTACCAACAGGGTTGACTTGAGCTGTCATCCTATTGACTGGGTTTGATCATTTCTAATGTTCTCTCGCTTATTATATAGTCTATCTATTCAACAAACGGAGGTATTGTGGATCCAATTGGTACCTACCTAATCATGATTCACTAGATGTGGCTTCGGACTTGGTTGCTGCCTGCAGATGAATCTTCCACCAAGAAGTAGAGAGCATAAGGAACAGCGGACCATCGGTGAGTCATTTCTTCTACTCTTTTTCCTGGACGTGGCCAGTATAATTAAACTGGAATCACATTCTTCATTGGTCATGTCTTGATCTGGGTTCATCCGAATTTCATCCCCTGGTCAGGAAATGATATCGGACTTGTCTGAAATTTCCGTATGGGACTGGGACGTATTCCTCAGCTTCAGAGGTGCAGATACAAGGTACAAGTTCACTGATCATCTATATCACAACTTGAAAAGGAAGCACATCAGAGTGTTTAGAGATGCGGAAGGGCTCCGGGCCGGAGATGAAATTTCTCCGAGTCTTGTCAAAGCCATTCAAAGATCACGGGTCTCTGTTGTTATATTCTCTGGAGACTATGCTTCCTCCAATTCGTGTCTTGATGAACTGGTAACTATACTCAAATGTATGGAGGAACGGAAGCAGAGAGTTATCCCTATCTTCTATGAAGTTGACCCGTCAAAAGTGAGATATCAGGGGATGGATGTACATGAACAAAAGTATGGTAAGGACAGTGAGAAAGTGCAGAATTGGAGGTCAGCTATGGAAAAAGCTAGCAAGCTAAAAGGGGAATCGTACCAAGGCAGGTAGGAATCTTGTTACCCATATTTTCACATAGTAGTCTTATAAGTTCTTAATGATTGGGTGGGTGGGTGGAGTTGATTGGATCAGCTTTAATGTTGTTTATTTGATATGAACTGTTAGTCCAATTGACTCTATACTGTTAGAGTAAAATCTTTCTAAAGTGATATTGTTGAAACCGGAAAAAATTATCATTTTAGAGAGGTTATCACATAGGAGTTTATATTTTTTTACTACAAAAAATTATTTTGTATGTATTCAAGTCACCAAAAAATTATAAATAAATTACATTTATTTGTTTGACCACCTCCAACTCTCCAAAAATATATTAATAACAATTAGAATTATTATCTCATAGAAAATAATAATTAGTCACGAAATAGTTAAATCTTGGCTTATAGTGTTATTCAAATGTTACACTCGATTGAAATATATTTTTACAGCAAGACGACGATCATAAGGACTATTTGAAGACAATTAAAAATATGAATGATGATGTAAAGTTATCAAAGAAGAAAATCTAGCATACACTAGCAAATTTAATTATTTTTCAAATTCGCAAAGTATGCAAAAATACATGTGTTTATTCAAAAATATCACTTTATACAAAAATCGAGACCGAGATTTTGCACTAATATTTTCTGAAAAGGTATTATTTATTACGATAGATGGGTTATTAAATTTTTTGACTGGTCCCGACTCAGGATCAGACTTTTCAGTTTAGAGAGGTTATCACTTTAGATGAGATTATTTTACACAGATTTTATTGTAATAAGAAAAATCTGTCTCAACCAACGTCCACTTGGAAATCTAAATCTACTACTACAATTTTTCATTGTTTTAAGAAGTGCATTTTTTAAGATAGTTATTTAACATGGAGAATATTGAAGCGTCACTAAATTAGTATTAAGTTTGAATCTTTTATTTTTTAACTTTTCAGCTACGAATACGAGTTTATAGAGAAGATCGTCAAGCAGATCAAGAGCTTTTTGGGTCCCCCTTTGTTGTATGTGGCTGAAAATCCTGTCGGATTGAGATCACGAATGTCAGAGTTCATCTTGCTTCTTGGATCTATTTGTTCCGACAAGAATGATGTCTATATGCTCGGAATTTATGGAATCGGTGGGATAGGTAAGACAACCTTTGCCAAAGCCATCTATAACTTGGTTGCTGTGCAATTTGAAAGCGCATGCTTTGTTGAAGTTGGAGTGAAGGCCTCAACTGTAGATGGGCTGGTACGTATGCAAGAGACTATTCTGGCCACAGTTCTTGGGGAAGTAGATATCAAGTTGAGCAGTACTCAAGAAGGAGTGATGGAAATGCAACAGAGACTCCAAAATAAAAAGATCCTTCTTATTCTTGATGATGTTGATGAACTGGAACAACTAAAAAAACTAGCTGGCGGTTGCAATTGGTTTGGGCCTGGGAGTAGAGTGATTATCACAACAAGGCACCAAGATCTGCTTCGAAAACATGGGGTTAATAATGAGAGAACATATGAATTGAAACCACTAGATCATCACGAAGCTCTTGAACTGTTTTGTTGGCATGCGTTTAAGAGAAGTGAACCAGCGGCTGATTATACCGATATTTCCAATGACCTCATAGATTATGCCCAGGGACTTCCACTGGCTTTACAAATTATTGGAGCTGACGTATATGGCAAGGAGAAAGATGAATGGGAATCAACTTTAGCTGACCACAAAAGCATTATGAGTGATGATATATTTACAAGACTTAAAGTCAGTTATGATAAGTTGGGATACAATGTTAAAAATATGTTTCTTGACATGGCATGCTTCTTTGATAGGGAGTCTTGGGATTATCTTGACAAGATTTTTGAAGGCTGCAAATTCAACCCCAAATCCGGAATGAGGGTCTTGGAAGAAAAGTGTTTCATAAGAAGACAAGATGGAAAAGTATGGATGCATAACCTTGTACGAGACATGGGAAGGGAAATTGTTAGACAAGAGTCTGAAGGAGAGCCAGGTAAACGTAGCAGATTATGGCATCATGAGGATGTTCTCCAGGTGCTAACTACCAGAGATATGGTAAGAAGAAAAGCAAATACGCGTTATCATCCTTTACTTTCTTCCCCCTCCTCGAATCCTCTCAAAGGCAATAGGCGTTGCCCCGGTACATATGAGAACTATCTACATGTAACTTATTTTAGCAATGTTGGGTTACTAACTAATTTCATGTTACTTAAGACTTAAGTTGACTATTGACCATTAGCACTTTCACAGACTTAATTATATTTTAACTGGAACAGTTGCCCTTCCTGGTGCCAATTGCAGGGAACCAGCACAATCCAAGGTTTGATGCTGGAATTGCCTGAACATGGATTGGTGGAGTGGAACAATAATTGTTTGGAAAAGATGATCAATCTGAGAATACTCATCATGAGGAATGCCAGGTTTTCTAGGCCACCGGAGCAACTGCCAAATAGTGTAGTAGTACTTAATTGGGAGGAATATCCTTCTTCCTCCTTCCCACCTGACTTCATGGGCAATAAACTTCTTGACCTGAGTTTGAGGAATGCTATTCATCCTATTCAACTAGGATATCCACTCAAGGTATGGTTGATTCACATTGCTGGTTCACTAATCATTTTTGCCTTAATTTAAAGATTTCAAAGTGCTGACTACCTACCTACCAAATTGTTGATAGGTGTTCGGAAACGTGAAATATATGAGGTTCGCTGGTTCTGAGCATGTGAAAAAAGTGCCCAATCTTTCTTGGGCAGTAAATTTGATAGAAATATGCCTAGACTTCTGCTGCAACTTAGTTGAATTTGATCATGACAAAGGAATGATACTGCTTCCAAGGCTTCAAGTGTTCAGTGCCATGGGTTGCTCCAATCTTAGAGCATTTCCAGAGATCACCTCTGAAGTTCTGAAAACGTATAATCTCAGTGGGTGTCGTAGACTCAAGTCTGTCCCTCCTGTGCGGTCAAAACTTTTACAAGAAATTTGTGTGCAAGGTTGTGGTGAAAATATAGCAAGGTGCTTTTACGAGAATGAAGTGGTCAGTGCTCTATCTTTCTGTCTCTATCCAATCTCTTGCAAACGTAGTACGTGTACACTCGCACACATTCACTAGTGATCAAGTAGTAGCAATGGCCTTTTTTCCCTAATTTCTTCAAGGACTAAACTTATACAATATTCTGCAGAACAACTACCCAGTGGTATTTGTCCCTGGAGATACCCTCCCATGGTTCTTCCAGTATGTCGAAGCTGGAGATTCCCTATCTTTTCGGGTTCGCAGGAGAGTGCCGACTATTTGTGTTGGATTTGTGCTAAAACAGATGAGTTTCAGTGCGAAGTTGTCCTACGAGATCAGCCTGTCTCTTGGTGATGGTTTGCTGGTAGTCCAGAAGGGGGATTTTATTCAAAATTCATGTCGAGTGTTCTTTTGTTATTTAACCAATGGATTAGCAGAGGAAAAAAGGATATTGCAAGATGACTGGGTTGAAGCTAAAGTTAATGGGATACTAACATTCAGCGACATGACAGAAAGGCATCCTCCTAACTTTTTGATAAGCGAATGTGGAGCATTTGTCATTTCAACAGACTCCAACTTTGAAGACTTGGTGTTTTACCCAAGCAGGCGCCAATGTGACCCGGCAATGAATTATGTCAATGCTTTGAGTTCAGTGAATATTAAAACAACAACAGATGAAGGGACGAGGTTTTTTGAGTTTGACTATGTTGATGGTGACAGTGATGATGATTTTGATGTTGGTAAGTAGCATTCTCACATCTTTCTTTTGTTGGGACATGACTTTTATGACTTCTTTCCTAAAATTGTGGCTTGATACAGATGGTCCCTTCACTGCAAGCGAGAAAGCTATGGCAAGAGTGGACCTGCCAGTCATGGGTTGGGTCAAACTCCGCGCAGCCGGCTATGGTGAAGACCGAGGGTTCCTAGCTGTAAGGGATTGGACTGGTCGCTGGCTTGTTGAGTGTTCTTCGCGGGTGAGTTGGATGAAATATGAGTTTATAAAAATCAAAAATGCCGTGGATAGCGTGATAAGCGCGGCAAAATGTATTATGGTTATCATACACAATTCAATGAGCCAAATGGAAACGGAACATCAGGTTAGGGATGCCGCACGAAAGTTGGTGGGGGAGACAAATTTGATGAGGCAGATGCAAATGGAATATGGGTTCAGGGATGTCATTCGAAGGTGGTCCGAGGAGATAGATTCGACGATCACTAAGTTAGAAGATTATTTGATCAAGGATGTCGCACATAGGTGGTTGCTGGAGAGAGAGTCGATCAGCCAGATGGAAGGGGACCATGGGTTAAGAGAAGCCATAGTCAAGTTGGTGCTGGAGATAAATTCATTAGAAATAAAAGACTATTATGTGGAGAATGTATTACAACGGATAGAGTCTCTGAGCCAGATGGAAATGGAAGAGCTTGTTGAGGGAATCATAAAACATGTGAAGCCGGAAGAGACCAAGTCGACGGGCTGGATAGAAGATGTCTTAAAAAAATTTGTGCGGGAGATGGAATCGATGATGAGCCAGATGGAAATGGAATACTGGTTCGGGGATACCATAGAATACGTGAAGCCGAAGATAGAGCCCTTTAGACAGATGACCTGGGTGGAACTTCCGGAAATCAAACGAGGCTTGGAGTGGGCTTGGGATAGAGGTTTACGGAAGTTCATTGTTGAATCAGATTCAGAAGAAACGATCCACAGTTTAGCGTATGGAGTCGAGGCCGATCATCCTTGTTCTTCGCTGGTAATACAATGTCGTCAGCTGTTAAGGAAAGCAGAGGAGGTGTGCTTTGAACGTGTTCCTCCGGCACCGGAACAAGTGGTCACGTATTATACTTCGTTGCCGGATCAACGTGGTGAACTCGGTAAGATATTAAGAAATTTATGCGGTGTTGTGTGAAAAAGCAAGTGCTGGCTTGGGGAGGAGGAGCATAATTAATTATATGTGGAGCCCAGACAAGTGAACTATAGCCTTTTCTACTGCTATAGTGATGACCACATAGCATTAGGGACGACTCATCCTTCGAAGGAGAGTCTGATATAAAGAGATTTTTCGTGTTTGCTGTTTGCTGTTTGCGTTCCTGGCATGTATTTCTTCGTTATTGCCAAACTCGAATTAAACAGAACAATCAGAATAAAATGCATCCAATTATGCATTGCAATTAGGATTTTTTTCCCCCAAACTAATGGGTATCTAGACATTGAGCCACACATATATACACAATAAGATCACTATCGGTTAATTTTAAAACAGTTTTATCTTACGCTTCACATATATTAAATTTGTTTTTGGAGGAAACTTAGGTTTAATGCGAGAACACCCAATTCGAGCTAAATAAAATATTATATTAAACATACTCGATAAACATTGATTGAGATTCGAAACAGTGGTTATCATTAACAAATATATTTAGATTAACTACACATATATTATTATAGATTCATCTACTTGGAATTTGGGACTAAATGACCTATTAGAAATAATTCTTATTGACTCAGGAACAATTATTATTGGATCATGTTATTCTGATTTAATCAATAATATTTAACTTGAATCCCATTTAAAATTTGTTGAAAATATTTTTTATTAATTCGAAACTTAAATCGATAAAGTGAATTTACTGGTATAACTATAAGATGATTTCCGAAGAAAATAAAACAGTGGCTACACCGACACCGATCACCCCAAAGTGCACATCTCCTGTCTCTCTAAAATTTCGAATTGTGGAAACCCTCGAGTTTCAGTATCCATGACGGCCGTCGTCGACCTCGAGGCGGGCTCGTCTCCGGAGCTACGCCGACGAGGCGGATGACAACATTAGACCGCGTGTTTTTTTTTTGAATATCTGGCGTTTCGAGTTCTATTTAGGAGGCAGTTTTTACCACGTGACAGTTTGGCGGACAATACATGGTTGCCTCCCGACTATGGAGGCATTGAGGCGGAAAGGTTACGGGGCCATTTTGTTGTGTTCTTTGTCTTGCAGGGACAGAGGACATTGATATCTTGCTGGTCTCGTGTGATTTCTGGTTGGAGATATGGCGTGCATACTTTGAAATCTCCGCGTTCCCTGGGGTGATTATGCGAGCTTCTACCAATTAGTGACACGGGTGATGTTATTGTCTTTCAGTCCATATGTGCAGGCTTTGTGGAGAGTAACTGTGGTTTCTATTATTTGGGCTATTTGGACTGAGCGCAATCAGAGAATTTTTGATGATGTGCGGAGGGGTGTGCCCTCGATGATAATGAGGTAGCCAAGACTGGAGCAGAGGACGTGGGTCACATGTTTGGATCACAGGACAATCTTTCCATTTTATAGGCATTGCGAGTTTCTGGTCGGCCAGGGCAAGCTCCTGTGATTAAAGAGTTACGATGGTATTGTCCTTTGCCGGGTTGGACAAAGTACAACACGGATGGAAATGCGTTGAGGGCTCCGGGCTTGGCCTCTGCGGCAAGTATTTTTGGGAACCACATAGGATTTGCACAAGGATGTTTTGTTCACCAGAAGGGTATCGGGTATGCTTATGAAGCATAACTAGTAGCAGCTTTGAAGGCAGTGGAAATAGCATACGCGCATGCATGGTGTAGACTGTGGTTGGAGACGGATTCATCCTCTCTTTTTTTCCAATTTTGCCATATTGATATTTCATGGAGATATCGTAATAGATGGCCGAGATGGCTGAGTGTGCAGAGCAAGCTTGAGAACATGTAATTCCAGGTATCCCATATTTATCGTGAGGAAAATGTTGTTGATGATGCCTTGACTAAATTGAAGGTGACGGGTTGGTGGCCCAATGCGCCTGATTTCCTTCTTGAGCACATCGGCAGAGACATGTCCAAGATGCCATATTATAGGTTTTCCAAATGAAGATTCAACATTTGTATTTGCGACGTGGGGCGGTAGGATTTATGGGACTGTGGCGAGGAGTTGGTGGCGGTGAGATGATGCAGACTTCATGTTATTTCATCTTTGTAATAGATCTTCGCAGCGTTATCAGTGTGTACTCATTTTCCTGTCGGGTGGCGCCGATAGTCCACTGACTGTAACCGTGCACATTAGGCGCACAGGGTCTGTGTGTGTGCGTCCCTCGAGTGGGCGGGTGGGAAGATCTCTTGTTCGGGATAATTCGAGGCTAGAGGGGATAGGCGGTTTTCTGCTTGGCTATTGCCTAGTAGTTGGCCCCCCATGTTGCTGACATGTGGGTACAGTTGGACTAGTGGATAGGCGACGTTACTCTGGCCTATTGGTTGGAGACGTCACTCCGACTGTCCAACATATGGGATTCAGCAGATTAGACATTAGAGCTGTCGGGCTCGCCCCTAGTCTATTGATCATGGGACCCCACCCCCTTAGACTTGTGGGATCAGTGGAGATAGGTCGTAGATTTTGTGTTGGACTTTGTACATTTTTCTTTTATTTATGCAATATTTTTTTGCTGGAAGAAAATCTAACTCGAACCGTTCATCTGTTCTATATTATTCACTGACAATTGTACCGTCATCACTTAAGTTTAAAATTATTTATAGTCATAATGAGTGTGTAACTATATTTTAATAACAATATCATGTTTTCTATACGAACATCAATCAGGTATTAAAATTCAAGATGAGAGATTTTAGCGTAATAAGTTATTCCAATAAATATTTAATAATATAAAAAGTGAAACTATAATAAAGCATTGGTATTTATGAGATTATTTCGGCATATATGAACTTATCCCGATGAATATTTTCGCCGCCGCGGGAATGGCCCCTACCAATCAACCGACCAAAATCCCATCAAAAGAAACAACGCGATTCGTCTTGGGGCTGCACTTTGAGTTTGAGTTTCCAGCCGTTCGTCGTCGGTCTCGACTCGTGCCCAAGGATTTGCGTAGGATGCGGACGACCGGTCGTCCATGACGGTTGCTTTGAGCCTAACGGGGAAGACGACTGTCCAACCGAGGGAACGGCGTCGTCGACGGTCGACATGCTCAAGGTACTTGTAAACACCTCTCCTCAGTGCTTCCCCTCTCTATAAGCATCGGGAGTACAATGTGCTTTGTGGAAAGGAACGGTTGGGGTTTGGAATTTGGGGATTATCACATAATTAGGTTAAGGATAATTCGGCGTTCTGCTTAGTTTGTTTTATTCAACAATGTTCAAAGTGTAGCACCGTCGAAACCCGAAATTATTTTTTCACTCCGAGGATTTGAACTCGAGACATCATTGATTCACGAAGCACAAATTTCTTACCAATTATACCAACTCCAATCGGTGGTTTCATGTCGTTTGCATATGCAATATTAATATCATCTCTCTTCTTTACCAGAATCCTTGTAAATCGGACTGGATTTTTCTCTTGGTCTTTTTATTTGCTAAAAGAATTATGTCGTGAGACTGGCATATAGCTTGTTATCAGGAATTCAATCCTAAACTTCTCTCTTTTTATATACGCCTACGCCTTGTGTTATTTGGCACACGTATAAAGTTACCGTATGTCCTCGAAGTGTTATTCATAGTAAAAAAGGATGTTATAGTGGAAAAGCATGAAGTTAGGATTTTCAACTTTTGGAAACTTCGTCGTAACTTCGTTATATTGTCCAAATGGAAGCCCTTTCCATGTCATCCAGCGTCAATATTCTTACCATCAAACTTTGACCACTGAGTTGACTTGAGCTGTCACTAATGTTATCATCCTATTGACTAGGTTTGATCATTTCTAATTGTTCTCTCGCATATTGTATAGTCTATCTATTCAACAAACGGAGGTATTATGGATCCATTTGGTACCTAGTCATGATTAACTAGATGTGGCTTCGGACTTGGTTGCTGCCTGCAGATGAATCTTTCACTGGAAGTGACTAGTATAGGAAACAGCGGAATATCGGTGAGTAATTTCTTCTACTCTTTTTCCTGGAAGTGACTAGTATAGTTTAACATTTCTTTATGTCCTAAAAAATGATCGCAGACTTGTCAGAAGCCTCCATATGGGATTGGGACATACTTCTCAGCTTCAGAGGTGCAGACACACGCTACAAGTTCACTGATCATCTATATCACAACTTGAAAAGGAAGCACATCAGAGTGTTTAGAGACGCCCAAGGGCTCCGGACTGGAGATGAAATTTCTCCGACCTTGTCAAAGCCATTGAAGGGTCAAGGGTCTCCGTTCTAATATTCTCTGGAGACTATGTGTAACACCCCGTGTTTTGACTGACTGTCTCCACAGACCAACACAGGTCTTTTCCAGCATGCTTTGTCCTCACTCGCATGCATCCCGAAAAACTTCCCAGGAGGTCACCCATCCTGATCCTACTCCCGGCCAAACGCGTTTAACCTTGGAGTTCTCTCAGGATGTGTGCCGGAAAAAAAGGTGCACCTTGTTGGTATGGATAGTACCAATCAAATCACTTAAGCATTTCAGACAGTACAAATCATTTTCGGGGTATCACATTCACCCCTCCTTAAATACGCGACGTCCTCGTCGCGCCAGATACAGACAGTCCCAGAATCCCTCGGTTGCAGATGCGTTCGATCCCCAAACTACACCGTACAAGCCGAGGTCGCTCTGATACCAAATGTAACGCCCCGTGATTTGACTGATTGTCTCTACAGACCAACACAGGTCTTTTCCAGCATGCTTTGTCCTCACTCGCATGCATCCCGGAAAACTTCCCAGGAGGTCACCCATCCTGATCCTACTCCCGGCCAAACGCGTTTAACCTTGGAGTTCTCTCAGGATGTGTGCCGGAAAAGAAGGTGCACCTTATTGGTATGGATAGTACCAATCAAATCACTTAAGCATTTAAGACAGTACAAATTATTTTCGGGGTATCACACTATGCTTCCTCCAATTCTTCGTGTCTTGATGAGCTGGTAACTATACTCAAATGTAAGGAGGAGAGGAAGCAGAGAGTCATCCCCATCTTCTATGAAGTTGACCCATCAAAAGTGAGACATCAGGGGATGGATGCACTTGAACAGAAGTACGGTAAGGACATAGTGCAAAATTAGAGGTCAGCTGTTGAAAAAGCAAGCAGGCTTAAAGGGGAGTCGTACTTAGGTGGGTTAGGAATCCTTTTAACCATAATTTCACGTAGTAATCTAATAAGTTCTTATGGATCAAGGAGAGGTGATTGGATCAGCTCTAATTTAGTTTTTTTTGATACAGACTATTTGTCTATTTGGCATTAAGGCTAATAATAAGGAAAATCTTTCTCTCCCATCTCAACCAGCATGCAATTAGAATTCTGAATTCTACTACCCCAATATTTCGTTGTTTTGAGAAGTAAATTTTTGAAGATTGTTACTTAACATGGATAATACGACATAATATAATTCTCATACCTCAGGATTTAGTAGCATCATTAAATTAGTATCAAGTTTGAACCTTTTATTTTCTGATTTCAGCTATGAATACGAGTTTATTGCGAAGATCGTCAAGCAAATCAGTAGCTTTTTGGGTTCCCCTCACTTGTATGTGGCTGCTAACCCAGTCGGATTGCAATCAAGAATATCAGAGTTCATCTTGCTCTCGGGATCTTTTTGTTCTGACCAAAATGATGTCCATATGCTTGGAATTTATGGAATCAGTGGGATAGGTAAGACAACCTTTGTCAAAGCCTTCTATAACTTGGTCGCTGTGCAATTTGAAAGCACTTGCTTTGTTGAAGTTGGAGCAAAGGCCTCAACTATAGATGGGCTGGTACATATGCAAGAGACTATTCTAGCCTCAGTTCTGGGGGAAGAAGATATCAAGTTGAGGAATATTCATGAAGGAATGATGGAAATGCAACAGAGACTCCAAAACAAAAAGATCCTTCTTATTCTTGATGATGTTGATGGTGAATTGAAACAACTAGATACATTAGCTGGTGGTTGTGGTTGGTTTCGCCCTGGTAGTAGAGTGATTATCACAACAAGGCACCAAGATCTGCTTCGGCAACATGGGGTTAATAATGAGAGAACATATGAATTGAAACCACTAGATCATCACGAAGCTCTTGAACTGTTTTATTGGCTTGCGTTTAAGATAAGTGAACCTGTGGCTGATTTTGCCGATATTTCGAATGATCTAACAGATAATGCCCAGGGGCTTCCACTGGCATTGCAAATTATTGGAGCTGACGTATGTGGCAAGGAGAAAGATGAATGGGAATCAACTTTAGGTGACCACAAAGCATTATGAGTGATTATATATTTACAAGTCTTAAAGTCAGTTACGATAAGTTAAGATACAATGTTAAACATATGTTTCTTGACATGGCATGCTTCTTTAATTGGGAGTCCTGGGATTATCTTGAGAAGATTTTTGAAGGCTACAAATTCAACCCCAAAGTCGGAATGAGGGTCTTGGAAGACAAGTGTTTCATAAGAAGACAAGATGGAAAAGTGTGGATGCATGATCTTGTACGAGACATGGGAAGGGAAATTGTTAGACGAGAGTCTGAAGCAGAGGCCGTTAAATGCAGCGGATTATGGCATCGTGAGGTTGTTCTTCAGGTCTTAAATACCAGAGACTTGGTATGAAGAAAAGCAAATACGCTTTACCATCCTTTACTTTCTTCCCCCTCCGCGAATCCTCTAAATGGAAATAGGCATTGGCCCTTGTACATATGAAGAACTTTCTACATGTTACTTATTTTAGGAATGTTAGGTTACTAATTAATCTCATGTAGCATTCCAAACAATATATAACTGGAAACGTTGCCTTGCTGGTGCGATTGCAGGAAATCAGCACAATCCAAGGTTTGATGCTGGAATTGCCTGAACATTCCGCGGTGCACTGGAACAATAATTGCTTAGAAAGATGATCAATCTATGTATACTCATCTTCAGGAATGCCAGGTTTTCTACGAGACCGGTGCAACTTCCGAATAGTGTAGTAGTACTAAAGTTGGAGGAATATCCTTCTTCCTCCTTCCCATCTGACTTCATCGGCAATAAACTTCTTGACCTGAGATTGGGGAATGTTGTTCATCCTATTCAACTAGGATATCCACTCCAAGTATGGTTGTCGCAAACTACTTTTGCACTGATCATTATTGCCTAGATTTGAAGGTTTCAAATCGCTGACTATCTAACATAAATTGTTGACAGAAGTTCGGAAATGTTAAATATTTGCATGTCACTCGTTCAGAGAAGGTGACAAAAGTGCCCAACCTTTCTTGGGCTGTACATTTGATGGAAATACACCTAGACTTCTGCTGCAGCTTAGTTGAGTTTGATCATGACAGTGGAATGATATTGCTTCCAAAGCTTGAAGTGTTCAGTGCCATGGGTTGCTCCAATCTTAGAGCATGTCCAAAGATCTCCTCTCCAGTTCTAAAAATGTATAATCTCAGTGGGTGTCGTCGACTCAAGTCTGTTCCTCATGTGAGGTCAGCAGCTTTACAAGAAATATGCTTGCAAGGTAGTGGTGAAAACATAGCAAGGTGCTTTTACGGAGACGAAGTGGTTCGTGCTCTTTCTACCCTATCCAATCTCTTGCAAACATGCACGCATACGCTTGCCTACATTCAGAAGTGATCAAGTAGATGGCCTTTTTTCCATTAGTTTCTTTAAGGACTAATCTTGTACAACATTCTGCAGAACAACTACCCAGTGGTATTTGTCCCTGGAGATACCCTCCCTTGGTTCTTCCAGTATGTCAAAGCTGGAGCTTCTCTATCTTTCCGGGTTCGCAGGAGATTGCCAACTATTTGTGTTGGATTTGTCCTAAAACCGATGAGTTTCAGTTCGGAGTTGTCCTACAAGATCAGCCTGTTTCTTGGTGATGATTTGCTGGTAGTTCGGAAGGGGGATTTTATTCAAAATTCATGTAGAGTGTTCTTTTGTTTTATAACCAATGGATTAACCGAGGAAAGAAGGATATTATAAGATGACTGGGCTGAAGCTAAAGTTCGTGTGAAAATAACATTCAGCAACGTGACAGAAAGCCATCCTATTAACTTTTTGATAAGCGAATGTGGAGCATTTATACCAAACTCCAAATTTGAAGACTTGGTGTTTTACCCAAGCAGGCGCCAATGCAACTCGGCAATGAGTTATATCAATGCTTGGAGTGCAGTGAATATTAGAACCACGACAGACAAAGGGATGGGTTTTTCCGAGTTTGACTATGTTGATGGTGATAGTGATGATGATTTTGATGTTGGTAAGTAGCTTTCTCTGATCTTTTGGTTATTGGGACATGGCCGTTATGACTCGTGCCTAAAATTGTTGCTTGATACAGATGGTCCCCTTACTGTAAGGGAGAAAGCTAAAGCCAGAGTGGACCTGCCAATCATGGATTGGGTCAAGCTCCGCGCAGCTGGCTATGGTGAAGATCGGGGGTTCCTCGCTGTAAGGGATTGGACTGGTCGCTGGCTTGTTGGGTATTCTTCGTGTGTGAGCCGGATTGAATATGGGGTTAGAAATATCAAAAATGCCATGCGTCAGGTGATGCGCGTGGGAAAAAAGAAAATTGGGATTTGGGACATCTTACAACCTATGGAGTGTCATACAAGAGCCGGTGACTGAAGTATGCATTCATAAAGTATCTTGATGGATTGAATCCGCTCAAAATCACTGCATAGTTGAGGATCTTATCAGATTAAGCTAGAAGAGAAATCAAAGTCACCAAACTACAAAGATGTTTACAAGTTGGACTTACAGATAGGAGATAGAACAATGACAATGCCGATCGGATACAAGAAAAATGTTGTTCTCTCCAAAAAGGGCAACACTGCAGGAAAAGAGATCAACATGTTAGGATGAGAATATGTCTCTGTTTTGTGTGCCTTCAATCTAAAATTCCAAGGCAATGTCCAAGTTGACGGTAATAGAGGATATTTCGTACTTATTACTGAGACAGAAAATCAGTGATTAGAGGTGGCTGCTTACCATCATAACCTAAAAAGTTGAGATAATGATAGTATGAGGCCGCTACCATGAAAGCAGCTCGGGTAGAAAACCATGGGCTACAAGAAGCGGGGACAGCTCGGGTAGAAAACCATGGGCTACAAGAAGCGGGGACAGCTCGGGTAGAAAACCATGGGCTACAAGAAGCGGGGACAGGAAATAATGTACAATTGCAGCAAAAAAAGTTACACAACAACGGCAGGGTGCGCTAATATCCATTTGAAATAACAATATCCGTTTGAAATTACCATAGAGCATAACAAACATTGGGAAGAAAGAATTGCAGTGGACATCAAACGCGTACATCCTGCAACCACAAAGAAATCATTAAAATTGCATCTTTTCTTCAGTGTTACTGCTTCACGGTGCATTGAAAAATAGCTACAGCGAACATGAAAATGTGGTGCATGGCATCGAATCTGTAGCCTACTAAAGTTTTGCATCCCTTGCAGACCAGAGAAAAGAGAGTAAATGGAGGAATTGGAAACAGGAGAAGACAGACAAAAGAAAGCCGACTTGCCATTCAACTCTTTGCTCAACTACGTGACTATTTAGGGCTTCCTCTCGAAGGTATGCATTAGTCAAGAACCCGTACATAAATTACGCAAAATATTATCATAAGCTAAGTACACATCTAAGTTCTGTATGAAAGAGTGGAAACCGACAAGACTTTGAAATAGCATATAAGAAAAGGTGTTAGGGAAGGTGTAGGCGCAATTGCAACTTTTCGAGATACGGAAATTTTTAGGGGGGGTCATTTATTTCACTTGGTATCTCGGATTCGATTTTTGTAGTTGGAGTTCTTTGTCATGATTATTATATTTGTCATGATTGGACTGTCTTATCTATTTTTTCTCCAAGTTTGGGTTATCGAAGATGTCGAAGAAAAATCGTTGCGAATGTGATGGACTTAATTTACAAGTGTTGGAAATCCACTTATTGACTTGAGTATTTTTAGATTCCAACATATTTTTAGAGTATGTTGATCTTATAGCATATTATTACACGAGAGTTCTTGGGTAAGTCAAAGCTTTTTTATCGTACATGACCGATCATATATATTACAAGCGTATATTACATAGTACATTGCCATGCGTGCATTATTTCCTTCCTAACAATACAGTATAATGTCCTTAAAAGAGAAACAGTACATTTTATAGTATTGTACACAATCTAAAAAGACCATGTTTATAGTTTTTCTTATACCATTTGATTTGATATTCGACGAAGTGTAGAGACGATGATGATAGTTTTAGCTCTAAAAATATGAAAGCTACACATTAATATTTGCAACAGCCATCTTTGCCTTCTGCGACATATTTGGGCCGGGCTTCGAAATCTCTCCAAATGTGAGGGTATTGGGGGCCCGATGACCCACTCCTGGGCTCGGCCCAGACTCTGAAGTCTTTCCCAGAGTTCGGAGATTTTGGGCCCGACCAGAATCCTTAATCTCTCCAAGGGTTTGAGCATTCTGGTAACTGTGGCCCACACCAGGGCTCGGCCCAGACTTTTCCTCTTGGTCAAGGAACCGGCTAGGGTTGGTATCAACATTAACCCTAATAAGCCTTGGAGAGTAGTTCAAGGGCCTTGCTTCTATGAAATTGAAATTACTTATGAAGAAGATAGTACTTATAATAAGAGCTGAAAGGATGATCATGTGCTTGAATTGGGTAGCCATTTTAGTTTGGGAATTGGGATTTTTTTGTTTGTAGTAACGAAGAATATTTATAGCCAATTTGAAGAATATTGGATTTCTTGGGGATGAGTGCATATGCCAGTTCTAGTAGTTGTATATATAGGGTTTGATAAGGTAGTGTTTTGGAGCTTGAAGTAAGTTTGGGACACGTGTGAAGTTTGCATGGGCTCTGATGCGGATCATGCCATGAGAATGGGTCACGAGATTAACTCGCTCTTGATACAATAAATTTTTTATATCTAACTTCAAATATTAAGATAATGTATATGTTATTGTATACACTTATAAACACACTCATCCTAACAATTAGTAACATACTATACGAAATCGTGGGGTGATCTGGAATTGGAAGATTCAACAAGTTATGAGTAGCTACCGTTAGTTGTGCAATTTGTTCCAATGTTTCTGACTTCAGCTGGAGGTTTGAACAGTGAAAACTGGGAACCAGTAGCTACCACCACTCAGTAATTACAACATGAAAAGATATATAGAGACTGCCACTATGGAAAATATTGAAAAGCTAATGTACTTTATAAGTTTTGCTATACAAATTAGTATTCACACACTTACTTTATTAGGTAGTACTTTTGAACTGTATTCTTAATAATTCAAATTTGAAAACTTTTGATTAAATTAAAATAATTCTCCTATCAATTTATTTAAGTTGACGCAGACTTATATGGGTTATAATCCACTTATTTGGTTCATGCATGCAAAAAAAGTAAGTGAATCATACTTTTTCCTAAATCTTGGAGACGATTTTGTCTTGTCAAAGTCCAATCTTAGCTTGTGCAATTTCCATGTACACATAACAAACCCAGGTAAGTACATTTTGCCCTTCCGAAAAAAACCTTCTCTAAAAAAGTTAAGTACCTTTTGTTGACCCAATAGTGGGACCGGATTTGGTCCTGGAGGCCAAATCCAGCACGGTGCTGGAGGATTTTTATTGAAAGACACGCGGGGACTATTTTGTAAAAATGCAGAAATACGGGGGTGCAAAATAAAAAAAGTCCACAACTATTGAATCATAACTGGATAAACCATTGAATCGTAACTGAGTAAACCATTGAATCGTAACTGAGTAACTAGGACGGACCCCGATTTATCCAGGACGGAAAAAAATGAACCATTGAATCATAACTAGATAGACCATTGAATCATAATTATGTGAACCATTGAATCATAACTAAATCAACCATTGAATCGTCCATGACGGTCCTGGTTGGATTTGGCCTTCCAGGACCAAATCCGCTCCCCCCAATAGTCCAATCGCAAGTATAATTCCACCTTTTTTATATACTTGCGTGGAAAACAGTTGATCCCAGCCTTTTTTTTCAGCGTTAAATACTTAATAGAAGAACTTTGTTATTTTTAAAAATCCTACCAAACCTATATTAGTCGTTCTAGTAAGCCGAATACAAGGCAGTGGTGTAAAAGAACGTAATTTTACTATGCTCTCTGCTGGAGAGTATCTCATATCAGAAGTTGAAGTTGCAAGTGTGTTGGGCTTGTTTATAAGTGTGGATGATCCACCTACTCACTGGCTTAAAGTTTTGGGTAGGATATGCAAATTCATATATAGTATCAAAGCCAATTATTCTAACGAGACCCCATGGCCCAAACGACCCCTTTGAAAGTACGAGAGACAGTGGTTAAGTCCGTGCAAACTTCAGCCCGATGGACTTAGTTTGAGGGGACATGTTGGAGAGTATCCCACATCGGAAGTTACAAGTGGGTTGTGTCTGTTTATAAGTGTAGATGATCCACCTACTCACTGCCTTAAGATTTTCGGTAGTTACAAGTGGGTTGTGTTTGTTTATAAGTGTAGATGATCACCTACTCACTGCCTTAAGATTTTCGGTAGGATATAAAAATTTTTATACTCTCAACCTATTAATAGAATTTAAAAAGTGAACCGTATAAAATCAGAATATAATTTTAGAAAATATTATTAGTCTTATTGGTTAGATATATCAAGTCATATGTGTATTGGGACCATCATTTGCATAGGGTCCTATAAAATGATCATATAATTAATTATTTTTCTCAACGTATATAATTACAAAGTTCTTCATCGGTCAAATTTTTTTTGTTGATGTGAAATAGTTTCCGTAGTTGCGTGATGAGTATCACCAAAAGGAATTTAACGAAGACCAAATTCCCGAAACCAATAGATTCCAAGTTTCCCAATAAGTAAAATCCTGCACAGATTCTGCATGATCTTGCAGCATTATCTTTACTTGCAGGAGCCGTAAAGTAGCGTGGGGAGACGTACTAATAATATTTCGAAATACATTTACATATGCGCAGATTGCTATATTTTTTTCATACTACCTCGTATCCATGTTTATTGGGTTGACTAATATATATTAGATCTTAATAGTATCTTTCAAAGGTGACATAACTCTACCAACAAATATTTAACGCAGCTATTTTTTTACTGGCCCAAAATCTCCCAAAATCAACTGCCACGTGCCTCACCTCACGGTCGACCAAGCAAGAGACCCAGATCTGGCCAACCAAGATCCCAGGCTCCTAGCATGTAGCTCGTGAGCTCGGTCGCCCGTCATCCCTAAACCCGGCCTCTCGCTCGTGGAGTCTGTTAACAAATGACGACGATGATTTGTGCAATCTTTTTTTAAGGTTTGAGAGAGAGAGTTGAAGACCTAAATGAAGAAAAATTTGGGTGAAGATGACTTTTTGGAAGATCGTGGGATTAAAGAGAGTGTTGATTGCCTTTTTGAGTTGATGTAAGAGAGATGATTCCACCAAACAAATGTAAGAGAGATGGGTGAATAAGAAGAAAAAATGGACGAAGATGATTTTTGTGAAGAGATTTTGAAATGGAGAGAGAGAGAGAGTGATGTTTGGAGTTAAGAAAAGTAGAAGGCGTGATAATTGAGGAGAATAAAAAATTGGAAAAAGTCCACTTTAGTACCCTGTGGTATCGCCCAAAATCACTTTAGTACCCTGTGGTAAAAAACTGACTAATCGAGTCATACTTATTCCAATTAACATCAAAAAGGTCCTCGGGCAGCTGTCCGGAGCTGTCCGGACCCGCCCGAACCCTGCCCGGACTACGTGGTCAGCCACGTCACCAAAACTTGATGACGTGGCACCACGTGGAAGAGGAGGAGGAGGACGAGGCAGAGGAGGACGAAGCGGAGGAGGAGGAGGACGAGGAGGAGGACGAGGAGGACGAGGAGGAGGAGGAGGCGGAGGAGGACGAAGCGGAGGAGGAGGAGGACGAGGAGGAGGAGGAGGAGGAGGACGAGGAGGAGAAGAGGAGGAGGAGGAGGAGGCGGGGGAGGAGGAGGAGGAGGACGAAGTGGAGGAGGAGGAGGAGGACGAGGAGGAGGAGGACGAAGTGGAGGAGGAGGCAGAGGAGGAGGAGGAGGAGGACGAAGTGGAGGAGGAGGCAGAGGAGGAGGACGAGGACGAGGATGAGGAGGAGGAGGCGGAGGAGGACGACGAGGAGGAGGAGAGGAAGAGAGGGAAGAAGATGGATGTCCACGTGGCGCCACGTCATCAAGTTTTGGTGACGTGGCTGGCCACGTAGTCCGGGCAGGGTTCGGGCGGGTCCGGGCAGCTCTGGGCAGCTGTCCGAGGACCTTTTTGATGTTAATTGGAATAAGTATGACTCGATTGGTCGGTTTTTTACCACAGGGTACTAAAGTGATTTTGGGCGATACTACATGGTACTAAAGTGGACTTTTCCCTAAAAAAATTGAGAAAATGAATGGGTACACCCATGTAGACCTGACAACGGTTCAAATTCGAATCGAATTTCATCAAAACATTAAACCATATTCAATTTTTCAAAAGTCGAATCGAATACAAATTATAAAATTTTGAATTCGAATCAAATTCGAATCAAATTTTAATCAAATTATAATCGAATTCGAATTATAATCGAATTCAAATTAATTCTATAATTTTAATACTTAATTAAAAAAATTATAAAACCTCTATTTTTTAGATATTTTGAATATTTTTGTAATATTTTGAATATTTTTGTAATATGACTAATATATCTAATGACTAATTAGTAAACTTGAGGGAGAATATATATAGCTTAAATTTTTAATAAGAGAAGTAGAGAGTTGAGATTGGAATGTGTAAAATTTGAAGAATAAAAGGTGGTATTTATAGAGTTTGGAAAAAATTTTGAATTTAAAAAAATTTTAAAAATTTTAAAAAGGACAAACAGTAAAAAAAGGTAACCTGGGTATTAAAACGGTAACAAAAAAAATGGGCAGATTCTAACAGTAATTTTCCCTTTGCTGACGAAGACAATGATGCAGGCGATGATGTCATCATCTTTTAACCCAAAAAAATGCAAACTCTCCCCCTTTTTAATTTTTTGTGTGGAAACTACCTTCCCCCTATTTTTAAAATAATTTCGGCTCCCTTCCCGCCTCCCCCACTTTATTTATTTATTTTTTTAACATATTATTATTATATTATATATACACAAATTCGAATAGAATTCGATACGAATTCAACTCGAATCAAATTTGACTCGAATTCAACTCGAATCGAATTCGAATTAAATTCGCCAGTTTGACGAATTATAAAAATCTTGAACCATATTCAATTTGTATCGTGACGAATTCGAATCGAATTTTAGACGAATCGAATTTTGGACGAATCGAATCAAATTTTTAACAAATCGAATCAAATTGAATCACAAATATGATTCAATTCATGGTCAGGTCTACACCCATGTATACATGTCACGAGGGGAAGGGGGTGGTGTGGGTGGGGATTTCCAGAGTTATTTTGTGGGAATTTTCGGAGTAAAAAAAATACTTTTAAAATAATTTTTTGGTTTGACTGGTGGTTCGCCCAGTCGAACTAATTGACCTAGAGGACAGAAAAAATCCCTGATCAATTTTCGGGTCATTTTTTAAAACCATGGTCGTTATTGAATTTTAAACTATAGTTTTTTATATTTGTTGTTTTGGAATGCTATAGGATCATTATTGGCACCTACATCATTCTTGAGTAATTATTTAACATATGAGGTATATATATATACACACACACAGATTGAAGAGTTTGGAATTTTATTGTCAATTAATGTGATTCATTTTGTGGGCTATTGTTACAAGATTTGTCACAACAAGAATATTTTCGTAATAAGAAGATTTGACACTAAGAATGGTATCAGCTATCTGGTACTTTAGTTAATTTTCATTTATATCTTTATAATTTTACTAAATAATTTTTATTCGAAGGATAAATAGTAATTTGTAATTCTATTGACATGAACATTTTATAAGATATAACCTTCCTTTTTAGTTCGTCTTTATACTCTCGAAAACTTTCCAATTTCTTATTAGTTTTCAAGACTAATAACAGTAATTTTGAAAGTGATATTGTTGTACTTAAGGAAGAAAAATGACCGAGAATATTGTAGTGTGGAAAATAATAATAATTCCGGGTAAAACAACATCGATGGTCAATTTTTCTCCGCTAAGTTCAGCATCGTCACTTTTAGAATAGCTACTATCAGCCATAGAAAATAATAATAAAAATCATCGTGGGTTGTGAACTAAAAAGGGAAATTATTATCTCAGGAAAAGGATATCAACCGAATCACACTACAATGTTATTCATGCTTTGAATCTATTGGATAAATTGGAGCAGAAAAATAATTCGCAGATTTGTCCAACTCTATTTCGATGAAATAGCTATATCTTCTTAATGGAGTATTCGATTGATGTGATTCTAAAAGCTATAGAAAGATAAGACATGTAAAGAGATCAAAATTTGGTTGGAAATTTTGGCAGTAGATTTTTCTTATTAGGCCTGGCTTATGTTAGGTTTTCCTATATTAAACACGGCCTAGAGTTTTCTTGTATGAGACTGGGTTAGTTTTTCTATATAATAAAAACTTGGCATAGGCATGAAGGACACCCATAAACCAAACGTCAAACATTCAACTCAGCTTCTTAGCTTAGCTTATCTTTTATCTTTTATGTTTTTTCATTCCCCCTCTCCCCTATATTTTCAATAAAGTTCTTGCTCCTCAACCAATTATTTTCTTTCCTACCAAGTATACTCTACATCTTCTCTTCTCTTCTCCCAAATTTTATCTTTTCTTCCTTTCGTTCGAATCGCTCTTGAGACGACCACTCCGGCCCTGTTCTCGAGTTCATTTCGACGTTCTCACAAATTTTACTCACAACATATTTTTGACATACTCGGTGGGACTAAGGAGAGCGTCTGAGAAGAGAAATTGGTATGCCTAAAACCACGAGCTTATCCATATGATTTCGAGTCCTTTCTCAAAAGGGACGAAGCCGATCAAAAGTTGTACCGAAAGAGGACGTCCAGCAAGGTCAGCCAATCTGAAGAAACTTGCTTCACAAAAATTGAAGATCGTTGTTTCCTCTTTCTATGGACACTAAGAACACCAAAATCGGAGTTCGTACCAAGAAGATATAACTGAAATACTAAAGATTGATCGATATGTATGATTGAGAAGTCTAGTTGAGTTTAGAGGGCATTTTGTTCTTTTTTTCGGCCGAATTAGGAGATGGCTATTTCAGAAAAAATTGAAGATATGTCTCTCATATTTCTAAGAACATCAAGATCACCTCAATCAAAGTTTGGATGAAGAAGTTACAACTACACTACCAATGACTGTTCATTCTATAAGTTAGTTCTGAAATTTCTATTTTATCTTGTCCGACCATTACCACCTATGAGATATTTATCGTGAGGAGAAACGCTCATTTTGAGAGATGCTCTGCTGAATTCAAGGCTGATCTTTTAGCAATAAGAGCAAAAATAAACAAGATCTACAAGAATTGAAATTCAAGGGTTACAACTGCAACCGAGGAAACTCCAAGTGTCGTACCAAATATGAAAGACATCTTAGGGCCTCCACCAACTAAAGGAATTATTGGGCCTTCACCAGCAAAAAAAATTTTAGGGCCTCCACTGAGCAAACCGATGTGGACAATCGAGTCCCAAGTTTTGCCACACGCAGTGAGCCTCCTTCGCTTGTCCAATTCTGTCTCAACTCAACAACAAGACACTGGGAGACAAGCCTATACTCAGAATATCAGTGAGAATTCTACCTCACCCAAGGGCATGAAGATTGTTGTAATATTGTAGTCGATGCTCCTACATCGGCCAAAATTATCCCAACTGGGGGACAAGATGTGCACATATTAAAGAAGATAGATGATGAAGAAGTCAAGTCTTCGACTCCTCCTGAAAAACCAAGAAAGAGTACGGTGAAGCATAAACCTAACATGTCGATTCAACCTCGGCCATTCAAGGATTTAAATTGGAAGGCGTGTCTCAAGTCACACGGTCGAAGTCAGTCGACAATGACAAATGGCCGCCTGAATATGCGTTGGTTAAAAAGGACATGGTCACTTAATTTACAACCAAACAAGGAGTTCTCCAAGGAAATAAGCCGTTCAAGGTTTGGGTGCCCAAGGAGGAACTTACGTTGTCCAAGAAGGAACCATGTGAGACACGACCCACAAAGGAGAGATCGGCCTCTAAGGTATCGAAGTTACCATACAAAACCTATGTTAAGAAGGTGCCAAGAAAGCCGAACCCACACTCGGGGGATAAATATTTGGAGTCTCAGCGGCCGACTCTCACAAAGACTCAATGAAGAAGGTTTAAGCAAAAAATTTAAAAGCAAAGAGAAAAGCTTAAAAACCTTCAACAATAATTGTATGGTCCTTTCGAAGAAGAGCGCAGAGCTCTTACTCAGCCATGTAGGCCTAAATCAAGTTTTTTCGAGAAAGTCGTGAGAACACAGATATCTTGGGATGAGTGATCATCTGCACGCCTACAACGGCTAGGTCTCAACCGGTTTAATGATAAATTTTCTATTTATTATGGTCGTGCCTTAGTCAGTTATATGTGGAGTGGAGTTAATTTTCTACATGTGAAAAGACGGATACACGTCAACACTTTTCCTAGCGTCAAAACATTGACGTGTGAGAGGTATTATTGGAGCGGAAAATTAATTTATGGATTTGTCTGATCGTATCTCGGTAAAATAGCTGTATCTTCCTACTGGAATATCTGATTGATGCAATTTTAAAAGCTACAAAAAGATAAGACATAGATCTACAACTTTATAGTTTCTGACTTCTTTAAACTTGGTACAAAACGATGTCAAAATTGTGTTAGAATTTTCGACAGTAAGTTTTTTCCTTATTAGGCTGGGGCTATGTTAGTTTTCCTATATTGAACTTGGCCTAGGATTTTCTTGTGTAGGGCCGGGTTAGTTTTTCAATATAATAAGAGCTTTGCAAAGGCATGAATGACACCCACAAACCAAACATGAAATATTCGACTTAGTTTCTTAGCTAGCTTATCTTTTATCTTTTATGTTTTTTCCTTCCCCCTCTTCTCTATATTTTTAATAAAGTTCTTGCTCCTCGACCAATTCTTTTCTTTCTTACCAAGTCTATTCTACATCTTCTCTTCTTTTCCACCATATTTCATCTTTTCTCCCTTTCGTTCGAATCGCTCTTGGGACGATCACTCCGGACCCGTTCTCGAGTTCGTTTCGACATTTTCACAAATCTTACCCACAACAGAATCAAAATTAATTCATGCTTAAATTACAAAGATATAAACGTAATGTGACAAAGAATATTAAGTATATGATATCATTCTTATTGTCAATTTTTTGAATTAAGAGAATAATTAGGATCGCTATAGAGTGTACACACAAAATTAAGCTTCGACTGAATTAATAATTAGGAAGACTCGCTTTCGTTATAGTTTACATAGATTATCTTAACCAAGTTAGTCACTTTGAGTTGCCAGATATTTTACAAAAGACATATGGTTCGAGTCGAGGCTTCATCTACTACTACTTGAAAGTTTACGATTTCATGTTTCATAGACTCTATATATTTCATTCTGTCTGTGTCCCATGCACAAATAAAACAAAGAGATGTGCCAAATTAAAGAAAAACAATCAGCATAGCCCCAATAAAATCAATTCATCGTCTTGTACGTGCTTTCTATCTGTGGATTTTTATTACCATTGACAAATTTATATCCCTCGCCGCCGGATCTAGGACCAGACTCCTTAAATCCTTCCAAATCTTGGGCATTTGGGTAATTATAACCAATTCCAGGACTCGGACGAGAATCCTTGACTTCAATAGAATTTGCAACACTTCCATGTGGGATCGAATCAATCAAGGGCCTTGCTTCGGTTCCAAGATTCCCCATGAGAGTTACACATACGAGGAGGAAGTAACCAAGCACAAGAGCTGAAAATAAGGAGAAATGCTTCAATTCCCTGGCCATAATAAGAGGTGAATGCACAGATTAAAAAAAAGGTGAAGCGGTGCTTTCTTTGTTTTCCGGATCAAGAATGGTTAATTTGATCTCGATCTATTTTCGATCTCAAAATGGGTGTATGCATGATGCTCAACTATTTGTGTTGGGTGATATTTATAGTGATCGAATGTTTTTGGAGTGTTTTTGCGGGTATCATGGAATAATGTCAATGTAATTATTATCTAATTAATGATATTTACTAGATATGTTATTATCTCTTATTTATTTAGGTGACATGTGATCAAATGTAACGAATGATAAGTTCAATTATTTTTAGAATAAATATAATTTTACTAATTAAAAAAATTGTATTGGAACTTCGAATTAGAAATTGTATTTATAGGACCTTACGCTTACATGAAGACTTATTTTTGAAGCTAGATACTTTCTTCGTACACATTTGGATGTTTAGGATGTGCTATTTTTGAACCTGAAGCTTTGTTCAGATGTGAACCAAATTAATTTAAATTTGGTTCTCTTGATGAATTTGGTTCCGCTGAAAGCTTTTTTGTGAACCTGCTTTTTTGAGCTTGATAGATCTCTTAATGAATTGTAGATCTATTTTTTTATCCGAATTTGTTTGCTTTTGGTCATTTGGGTTTTTTAATTAGACTTAAGAAATTTGAGGTTTTTGTAATTTTGCCACGTCATTGCCAACTAGGATCGAAAATACGACGTGGAGATAACGTGGTAGTGATGTGTATGGTTTGATTGGAAAAATTAATCCTGGTTAAAAATTTGTCACCAATAGTGTTATTTTCGGAAATCTATGTCACCTAAAAAAAAAATCAAACCACATGGTACTAAGGTAAAAAAGTGTAAAACTACAGGATACTTTAATAAACTTTTCCCTATTTACCTTCGTAATCCAAAATGACCCAAATTACTTGGCTCAAAAAAATGCGTAAACTTGTGATAGATACGCTAAAGGGGGTCTGGATTGGGCACGGAATGCTCAGATTCCGAACCGTTCGGAATGAAGACACGCGGGGACTTTTTTGCAAACGCGCTAAAATTTCGGGACCAAAATGAAAAAAGCCACGCACAAACGCAGGCCGGATACAAATGCCATTATCACGTGACTGCGCATGCCAGTATCACATAACTGTGCGTGCCACTATCACATAACTGCGCATGCCAGTGTGACCTTTTTGCAAAAATGCTAAAATATGGGGGACCAAAATGAAAAAAACCACGCGCGCCATTATCATCAACGGGACTTGCCACTGTCACAAAATACACATGCCATTATCACATAACTACGCTTGCCATTATCACATAACTGCACTTGCCACTGCGGTCCCCCTTCACTCCAAACCGTACGGAATCGATTCCTTCACTCCGTGCTCAATCCAGACCCACGCTAAAGGTACCTGAAAAGGGAAAATTTGGGTAGAGCCTTTCACGGTACAATAAGATATTAGTTAGGTTCGCGTCAGAGAGAGAAATAGAAAATGTTCAAATTAACCAAAAATAGTAATACTAGGTTTAATTTAATCCATAGATTCATCAACCATGTACGTGTGCTTCGTCCATTGTATATATCCAAGATTCTAGCTGGATTGTATTATCAGTGGTCCATAGGTTCATGATCTGCTTACTTTACAACAAGACACTTAAATCAGATGGTTGTTCTAATATAATCAGTTGTCTCAAATTTATGTCATGGAAACTTAACATTTACATAAAAAAATAAAAGTTTACTCATGTATTATGTTGTTTAATCGAATTGCACTTGTGATTTTAAAAATGTCTGACCGGATAACAAATTTTTCTCCAGTTGACCACTACAAACCGAATAAACTTTAGGACAAAAATACCCCTAAATATAATTAAGAATATTTTATTTTATTTATAAGAAAAACATCAGAAAATATGAAAAAAGTCCTCTCCCTCTCTCATAATATTTTTCATATTTTTCCAATTATTTTTAGTTTTTAATTTAATGGTACCAAGGAGTTTTTTTAAAAAAAAAGGTTCAAATAGTGAGATATCAACTAGAAAAACCTATATAACAAAAAAAACTCGGAAAAAAGTATTTCACTCGATCAACTATTTTTAAATCAGATAGTAGTGGTGTATTATAAAATTTGGTCGAGATCATTTACCACCACCCATAATATTATCATAATAAAATTTGGACTAATCAATTCAATAATTATCTAAATACTAGTGTTTAATAAAAAATACGTTTGATTTTGTTGTCAACAAATGAGCCAAAGAATATTTGGCTTAACGACACAACACATCGATAAATTTCATTGAGAACCTGGGTTTAAGTCCTAACAACTGTAGTAAAAATTTACTTTAAAATAAGCCGACAACGAATGGAGATTGAACAGGAATAATCGAGGATAATACAGATAAGACCACTGAGTCGGTACAGCAGGGAAGATAGAGACCGTCACCCTTGGAAAGTGATAAATGTTGAAAAAATGGAGTTCGGGGAGCGGTGCGATAAATTTGGTTAGTTGGTTCATGCAAGCAAGAGGAGCGGCCTTCTTTAGTTTTTTTAGCAAGTATAAT